>CM038675.1:697271541-700254487 GCA_021605145.1 Aegilops bicornis
TACTGCTGAAGCGAGATATCTTCTTTGATTCTGAGATAGCTCTTGAGAGGAGGATTGAGGCAGATGACCAGTCCTATTATCCCCCTGAGGTGTATGCTCAAACTTGGCAGGGTTATATTACTCATATAATGCATATGTTGTATTGCAATGCTTAGTTTTTACATCATATACACAATATTGAATGCCATCTCCTTAGTTGACGCATCATATATGCAATTGCCCTCTGCTCACTTCCTTAGTATATAAATCATATATTTGAATTATGGCATGCCATGATGTTTACATAGACAGCATGTATCTGAATTATGGCATGCCAACCCATTTTCTAAAGACATAATATAGTTATATCATCTCATCCTGTTTACATAGTCATCATATTTTAAATTATGTCATTCTATCCGTGAATTATATCATGCCATCATGTTTCCATCGGCGACATGTTTGTGATTTATGGCATGCCAACCACTTTAATAGACACATCGTATAGTTATATCATGTCATCCTGTTTACATAGTCATCATATTTTGAAGTATGTCATTCTATCATGTTTAGTTAGCCATCATACATGTGAAATTGTGTCATGCTATCCTGTTTAATTAGCCATCATATATGTGAAATTATCTCCTCCTATTCTGTTTGCTTAGACAACATAAATGTGAATTATTTCATGCCCTATTTTCTTCCCTACTATCCGTTGCACCTGTCTATCTTAAAATGTTTGTACATTCAATTACTTTTCTTGTTTATCAACCATTTCAATTGGAGGGAGTGATGGCAGTATCTGTGGGAGTAAAAACACGGTCTTCAGAAAAGATCGTGCTACCTGTCGATGCAGATAGAACCACGGTTGTACTTGTCCAAGAATCAGCCCCACCACACATAACCCACATTCATGCAGATTGTACCCCTACCCAGTTGGACAGAGAACCAGCTACACCCCTTCTAACCCCAACCCCAGCACATAGACACCCAGTTCCCGTTGACACAGCACCGTCTCCACCACAGAGCACCCAAACACGAGCGATTAGTAAGGCAAGCTGCAGTGCCCAAATCATGAGGACCACCACTCCGAACCCGAAGTCAACGCTTAAAGCGGAAGAAGAATTGTTCTCGGTCAGGTTCCGTAGCTATGGTTCATACTACTTTTCTCTTGCATCAGATGTATTCTTGATACCAACCAATTTCAAATTTGAATGATGCAATTGAAACTCCAATGGCATAGCGGTATGTTTTAAACCTGTTTCTTCAACGTGTTTGGTTGTTTGCTGTTGTAACTTGCTCTATGTTGATTTCAGTTTCAATTGAATAAGCAGTTATGTTCTCATGCCATGCACATTACAAGTGTTGTTATTGCCATGTAGTTTCCCACACTTATATTCTGTCTATGCTGCTTTGTCTTAAATAGATATGATTCGAACTGTATCTATCTTGATTTGGCAACATAAACTATAATGATATAGACCATACAGTGACCATACTACATAGATATATGTTTGTTTCATCTTTGTTATCCTGTCCACTTTACTCTTGAACTGGTTTACCAAAATGAGTTTCATATACTACATTGTAAACCTGAGATGTGTTTGTTTGTTTCCTTTTAGAACCTTGGATAAAATATTGGAGAAGGGTACCCTGTTATGCAATGGTAAAGGAAGTAATGCAGATAAGGTTCAAGATAGTGAGACATCCCTATTGGTCTCCAACAAAGCTGATAGAAACTATATTGAGGACACTGAGACAACCCCAAAGTCATGTCTTGATGTAGTGTTCGATTCTTGGCTACCACTTGGCACGGATCTTGAACTTCGTTGCCGAATCAGTTCGACTTCTTGAGTCTCAACTTCAAGTTGAAAGACATCGATCAGATGTTATGCGACAGGAAGCCGAAGGATCGAGGAAGTCCCTGAAATTCAGATGGATACTTTACGGTGCAACGGCGGTATTTGGAGGACTCAAGCGTAAACAAGAGAAAGTTAATAAGCTTGCTAAGCATCTTGCCCGACATTATGGGTACCGAGGATACTGTTTCTTGAGCTCTTACGAAGTGGTTTGATTACGGACTTGTTTTCTTCTGCGGCGTTTATATCTTGATGTGTTCCCTATATTTGCCTTTGGTGGCGAACTTTGATGCCCAGTGGATGTAATATGTGTAATAGCCGTGATAGCCTAGTGTAAGTTGCTTGCTTATTTATTTCCTTGTTGTCTTGTTTATTTGTTTGCTTGTAGTCAGTGCAGTTCTTTTTCTGCGGTTTTCTAGTGGCTGCAACAACCTATTTTTTAAAACTAGGCCACAATAACCATGGGCTAATATTTACTGTAGTGACACTGCACCTACGGGCCGTAGAAACAGTGGGCCTTCTACAGGCTGTATAAATAGTGGGCCTTCCACGGGCCGTAGAAACAATGAGCCTTCTACGGGCCGCAGAAATAATGGGACTTCTACGGGCCGTATCATCAATGGGCCTTATACGGGCAGTATGATCGATTGGCCAAACATGGGCCAATAACAGGCCGCATTATGGCCGTAAACGGGCTAGAGTTGGAATCATCCGTTCATGGGCCGACCATAACGGGCCATCGTTAATAGGCCGTATTTCATGACGCTATGAAAACGGCCCAACGTGTTAACGGACCACAAACGGGCCGACTGTAACCACGGGCTGAATTTGGCCCATAAGCAGAAAATAGCGATGGGGCTGTAAGTAAATGAATCTTTGAAATGAGCCCAAGAATAAATGGGCTCGAGAAGGCCGAAAGATAACATGGGCTGGAAAGCATTAGCGGAATATGGGCCCTTAATGGGTATAAAGTGATACACTGTTCATTACGGGCCAGTTTCACCACGGCCGTTAATGGGTGTAAAGTAATACATTGTTCATTACGGGCCATTTTCACCACGGGCCATTAATAGTTCAAGAGTTACATAGGGCCTCATATGGGCCGAAAGACGTCATGGGCCATACATGGGGCCAGAAGTGAAAACGGACTGGAATCATATTGGGTGGCCCAGATGACGCTACTGGGCCTAATTTGGATAGGGCGTAACAGGCCTTGGGTTAGCGGGCTGTAAATGGGCTATATGCGAACAGGTCGTTAACAGGCTTTACATGGGTCGGCCCGCCACCTTTTGACCAAGTCAAATGGGCCGGCCTTTTCATAGGAATGGGCCTCTGTTGGGCCGTGCCACATGTCGACGTATCATAGGCGTATACGTCCAATGAGTGGATGACATCTGTCCCAACGGTGAGTCGACACGTGTTTCCTCCAGCCAATGATGATTTTACACATGGAAAATCCCCATTGGTCGGGCTGATAACGGGTTATTGGATCCAAAACCCGACCCGATAGCTTAACGGCGTTCAGTTACGGTGGATGCCACGTGTCGGTCACCCTTGACGAAAGCACTTCTGTGACGCGCGATTTATCGTCATGGAAGTGGACACTTCCGTGATTATAATTTTGGTAATGTCATGGAACACTTCTACGACAGCACATGTATGACTATATTGATTCTGTCATAAATTTGTCATGGATTTACATGCATGACAAAAAACGCGACCTACTGTGACAAACATGTATCATCACGGAAGTGTATTTTTTTGTAGTGTTAACAGGACCCCTTTGGCCGACATGCGGCTCATCCACCGTCTTGTTCCACGTGCGATGCACCAAATTACAGTTCGGAGCAGCGGTTGGAATTGGAGGCACCCGGTCAGAAGCGCCATGAGTAGAAAATGAGCGATGAGGGGTCAAATCACAAAGCACCACCTTTCCCGCATTAAGTTGGACAGACGAAGCAACCATCATTTCACTCTAGGGCCCAAGAGCATAAAGAAAAGAGAAAACCAATGATGCGTGCGGCAGCTACCTAGGGCACCCCAGGTAGGGGTCTCCACTACAGATCATTTGTTAAGCGCCTCCACTACAAATCGGCTTCTCCCTCATCCTCTTGAAGAAAACCGATGATGCGTTCGGCGGTAGGGTTTGTAGGAGTACTACTAGGGCGTGCGGGGCCACGTTGTAGTAAATGGGAGAGGGATTGAGTTTGAGTCGACGCCTTAAATATGTGTGGGTCGCTTGGTTTTAGGGGAACGAGGCAGCATTTTGGGTTCAGGGACCAGTGGAGATATAGTACGTACAAAAAAATTGTGGACGTAGGTTCGACCGAAAGGCAATGATGCATGGGCCCTACATTTTGATATACCCGGGGCCGTGTGAAATTTGCTACTCTACTCAAAACTAGTAAGGTACACATGCATTGAACACATGAGATTTTGAAACCAAATTATGAATAAATACACACTATAGCATGTAAAGCTTTAAGACATATATGCATGATGTAGATGTTCGTTTAGTTCTTATAGTTCATCTCATTCAAAATCAATTAGTTTTATAAAAATGTTAAGATTCATGAGGTTGTGCATTGTAAAGCATAAAGTAAAAAACAAATATTGGCAATTCATTTAGAAAAAAAATCAATTATGATACGGAAGATTCTATAACAAAGGAGAAGTGCTTGTGTTTTGAGGTTTGTGCATTATGCTTAACTTCAACCATGGAGTCTTCTAAATTGTACATGTGGCGGATCTGGTGGAATGTTGATGATATCCAACGGCTTGTAGTGCTCGAATTTGCCATCTCTGCACTGTCGGATTAGCTTCATCCAGCGACCATCTTTCAAGTTATTCGCACACTACATAGTTCTTGTGCCATAGTTGCATGTCTTGGAAAAAGCTACTAGTGGGTTGTACTAGCTATTTAGGAATAGAAGATTTAAACATGGAAGTTGTAGGGAAAGAGATGACATGGAGTATCTCAATTCCTATGAGTAGGGATTGGAAAAGAGATGTCATTTGGTTGACATCATAGGAACTTTTCTATTGAATCTAGAGATGACATGTATCTCAATTCCTATGAGGAGGGATTAGAAAAGAGATGTAATTTGGTTCATATCATAGGAACTTTTCTATTGAATATACGCTATTGTTTATTTTCCTTTGAAATTATGGGAGTATAGGAATCCATTCATATGAACCAAGTGGCTCTAAAGCTATAGAAATGATATCATGTTTATTTCCTTTGAAATGAGGAGTATATGAATCTATTCCTATGAACCAATTGGCTCTAAAGGAAAACATCCTATAAAAATCATATCATATAGAGTTCCTATGATATTCCTCCACACCAAAGAATGGTTGAAATTGCTGCAGGTGATACAATGGTCTTTCTTTGTAGACTCCTCCCCAATCTTTATAGTTACCTCTCGAAGATGAATGAAATGATATATACAGGGTATTCTACATGTGCAATTTGGTACACGAAAACTCGGTAAAAGTTTGCGAGGTTCGAATTTTCAATAAAGCTATATGCACTGCATTTTGGAATGGAGGGAGCATACGGCAGTTGCTAACACTCACGTGGAAGATTTGTGTGTAGGAGGAGTGGCTGTTCTGTTAAATGACATGGCAAAACTGACACTGTCGGATGCCGATCTAACGGTTCTTACGGCGTTCGTCAGGAAAAGGCTTGTGGTGAACGTTTGTCGGATAATGATTTACGGACACATGCATTGCATTGATATGTGCCCCCCTCTCTCTCATGCACACGCACCCTCCCGAGTCCTCTCGCACCCACTGTCTAACTGCAGTTAGACGTCACACACATATGTGCTCTTCACACCCTACCCGCGTAACTTCTAAAAAACAAAAGATGTCGCACACATTTTATTTTAGCTCACACGTCACACACTTATACTATTACTCTTGTGGTGAACGTTCTTTGGGCATAGTATATTGTACTCTCACGAAGAGAAGCAGTGCACGTAGGAGCGCATTTTTTTGAAGCTAGTACAACAAAATCACTCCATTATATTATAAGCAGGAGCCTTAGCGCTTGCTTTACTAGGGTTCCTCTCGTTCACTCTCTCATGCTCTCCAGATCTAAGCAAGACATAGGTGGCCACACTCTCTGTCAGCTCACGGCTGGTCACAAATCCGGCCAGACAACCTCGACCAGGGCAGGGGTGTAGGTGCATCGTTCACGCTGTCGTCAGCGGCGAGGGAGGAGACCAACGGCTGCTCGCGCGTCCCGATGCCGTCCTCTCCGAGAGAGCGCCGGCTCCGGAGGGCCTCCGACCCCTTCTTCATCCCTGCGGTATTGTGGCCAAGATGCGGCCTCCCGATGCCGTCTTTGCCACATACCGACGACCCTCAGGTATATATTCCTTCGAAACCTGCCTTGCTCTCATCGCCTGACTCCCCACTTGGCTTCGCGTGGATCATTTTCTACTTCTGTCTGCTGTTCCAAAGCCACCTAGACTTTTACTATTATTAGAGGTAAATCTAGTTCATACAGTCGACTCTAAGAGTTGGTTCAAACAGGGAAGAAAGTGGGAAAGTTGTAGCATGAATCCAGGACTTGGTTGTAAGAGGAAACGGGGGAAAGTAGTAGATACTGGCTACCCAACCGGTCTCTTGGTTGAAAAGACGAAGAAAGCATGGTGGATGGCAAAGGGTGGGGGGAAGTGGACCTATCTCTTGGTTGAAAAGGAAAGAAAGTGACGAGTGTTGGGGGACAGCGGAAATGAGAATGAGCAGGTCTAGATTTCCTGTGCTCACGTAAGAAAATGCCGCCGAGGAGATAAAAAATGGGACAAATGCAGACATGCTTCCTGAGTGTTTGCCGCTCTCGGCAACCACATCTGCCTCACCACTTTATGCCCCTGCTGTCCCTACGCCCATATCGCTACCGTTAATGTAAAATCACATGAAGCATTAAGCAATGCCACCTAATGTCACTATAAGTAATGGTCTAGTCTTTGTCGATAAATTGAAGCAATGCCACCACCATTTTATGAAGTGCTTCCGTCTTGCTTTATTTTCCATGAATTGTGTTTTTGCAGTTACACTTAAATCTCACACCGCTAACATTGCTTCATCCAAGTGGAACTGCACAAATTTGATTGCACATTTACTAGCCATGTGCTACTATCATGACAGTAATACTAATGCTATTGTTCTGCATGTTAATCTAGTGGCAGTGTTCTTGTGATGTGATGCTACGTACTTAAGGACACTTTCATACTGTCAATCTAGTGCCAATTATAACACAATAGATGCTGCTATTAATCATACGCCACTGCAAATATTTGTCACTGTTTATATTACCGTATTTCGTATTTGCGCAAACAGGGATGTCTGTCTCCATATCGCTTTCGGATGTACATCCCTCAGATCGTTTCTATCCGTGCAATCAAAAGCACACACCTCAGTTTTAGTAGAACTGCGCAAAATGAGATTGCTATCCCTCGTTGTCGTCGTCTAACCACCCGTCTTCCAAGTATTCCTACATTGGTAGTTACTAGGTAGAATGACCAACGCAATATAAAAGAAGTTGATTCGTACATTTTAATTCCTGATTGTGGTGTAGGGATGAGTGAAAACAACTGAATCCTAGTCCGGAATGCACTTTCTACCAGTTCATCCATGGACCGAGGACTAGCTGGCACGGCTGCATGGCGGTTTTTAGACGGTCTTGTGAGACAAGAGGCATTGTGGTCTGCTTATTTCTGTAAATAGCGGTGCTTAAATTTAGTGGAATGCACAAGAATTTCAGCTGGTTAGTACACTAGATGGTTAAGTTCAGCATTCCAGCTGAGATAACAATTATAATTGGTTATTCTGGAATGAGAGAACCTAACCCTGGATGGTGGCAACAAGAAAAAACCAGAGTGAACTCCAGGAAATTTAAGCCTGCCGGGAGGCCCTTTGCTTAGAGAAGCCTTGCTTGTTTTTTCCTGATTTGTAAACCTTCTCACAACTTTGTCTTTTGCTGTGAACTAGTATATGTTTGTTATGTTCTATGAATCATTGAGATGGATAAAATTGCTTAACTTATGCTTTTCAATTTTTTTATGAAGCCGAGTTTAACATGAGTGTTCCACATGAACGCTGGACTAGCGTGTGAATGTTTGGAATTTACATTGTGGCCTCAGTTAACTGCATGAACCACTATAACAAGATGCATAGTTGCTTCTATGTCAGACAGCAGATTATTGATTGTTAGCTGGTCGATAGCCTAGTGTTGAAGCGAGCTGAGCCAATGTGATGTATTTTGCACAAGTGCTTACAAGTGGGGTAGCACCAACAGTGTTTACAAGTACGTATGTATACGTCGGCGCACAGTTCTCGAACGAGTACTATGTTTCATCAAAACACACACTGCATGTATGATAAAACTAGTGAGGACGCATCTGTTTCGGCAACAATTACGATGATTCACGGGCACAAAAAAGTAGCAGCAGTTCCCATAGACGGATTCAAAGAGAGTACTAGCCCCAGGGGGCTCGATAACAGGCAAGGTTCGGATAATTAGACACAATCCAAACTACTATTGAACACTAGATGGGGCAACTATTTCATGCCTCGATCTAATTTGGGCTGGACACAAGACGGACCTTGCCATGAACATCATCGAGGACGTCCGGCAGCATCTCAATCCTGTGAACCTTCATGAAGACAACCTTGTGGCCTTGCCACTCATAAAATTGTTTGTGGAGGCATGCCATGTCATCTTCCTGCGTAAGCTTGAAAAGAACAGTATGCCTCACAAACGAAGGAGTAGCTTTGAACTTCTTGTGCTTCAGTACACCCTGGACAACACGCGTGGCAACAGTGAGGCTCGAATACAACTCTTCATTGGTATAAGCGCAAATGGCTTCCAGGATCCAACAGCCTAAAAACTCTGTTTTCCCAGTGCGTATATTCAGGTCATCCGCCTCATAGCGAGTGACATGTATAACCACACAATCCTTGTCTGCATCAGGGCTCTAATTGAAATAGAAACAAATTCTGAATTACTTTCCAGTATAAGAAACACAAGTTATTTAAACCACTATGTATAGCATGGCATCGAAGCTAATAAATTTTTGCATTATTCATCACCACATACTTAGATGAAAAACCACAATCGAGATCGGCAAAGAAGAAAATCACCTTGGGCAGCTCAGCGCGGGGGGGGGGGGGGACACAACCTCAAAGGGGGAAACTGCTCCTGCAGTGCCACGGGGGCTGTAACCTCAAATAGGGTGTTGACCATCTCATTAGTGGACGTGAGCGTATCTGGGGTCGGCTCGGTGGCTGCCTCCATCTTCTTGGAGCTCTCTGTCTCGTGGGGATTAGCCTCCCGCGTCTGCTCCAATATTGGCAGATCTTTGCCTGGTTCTCCTTGGTCCATCATGAACCCAGCGAATACTAGGAGACAAGCGAAAGGAAAACACAATCGCAATGACAATGAAACAAAAAAGAGAGTGAGGATCAGTTACTTCTTTGCAAAAGTTGTTTTTTTTTCTCTGAACGAAAATATACCAACATCACGGATCCGCTTACCTTCCCTTCGTTGGGAGAGAAGAATAGTGGCAAATGCGAGTGTTGCCTTCCTTGAAGACGGTGAGGGAGAAGGGGATTCAGCGAAGAGTGAAATGATGGTTGCTTCGTCCGTCAAACTTAGACTGCGAGGAGGTGGGGTTTTGTGATACGACGGCTTGTTATTGCCGCGCTACAACCGGGGTGACTCTCCGCCTGCATACTGCCTTCTAATTTGGTGGATGGCATTTGGGCCCGCGCGCTGCATGGCCTGCATGTCAGTGAACAAAAGTATAACGACATTCAGTAGAAGGAGACGTTTCGATGACCTAGGAGGAGCCAGAAGCGGTATTGTATCCACTGTACTAGTAGTAATTGTTTTTCTGGGTAGCTGTAGAGTGTCTCCACTGTACTATTAGTAATTGTTTCTCTGGGCCCAAAACAAAACAGCCCATCCACCCTAGTAAATAGTAAAAATCAATTCAAAAGTCCATATATTTACTGAATGAGAGGCGCTACCCACACCCAGCACACCGCCCCCAAAAACCTAGGTGTTCTTATTTCTCCTCACTCCCACCCACCTCACGCCAGCCGCCCACTCATTCCCCCAAATTCCTCACCTCACTCCTCTGAAAACCCCAGCTCCCCTTCTTCCTCACTACTACGTAAAAACCCCAACTCCCTTCTTCTTCACTCAGACTACAACTAGGCTCGTCATTCGTTACTCTGCTCAAATCCGTGAGCGACGCGACGCCTCGAGGAAAATGGAGTCGGCTGACCCCAGCTAAGAAGACGAGGCTCGGCCATGGCGACGCCTGTTGTAGATCCCGCACCCAGCAGCGCGGGGAGAAGCGGCGACCCCGCCCCCACCGGATCCGAGGAACCCGTAGAATCTTGGGTGCACCGCATCAGCGATCCCCCAGATGCCGTCTTTGGGGAGATCATCTCGCTTCTCCCCACCAAGGATTGCTACCGCAACCAAGTCCTCTCAATTCGGTGGCGCCCTCTATGGCGCGCCGTGCCCCTTAATCTCGACTGTCGTCAGCTATCTCTCTTCAATGATTTTGAAATCCCTAGAGCCATCATCTCCTCCCACTAGGGCTCCGTTCAAAGCCTCTACATCCTGTCATGCTACCTGAGCAAGCATACCATGCCCTGCATGGTGGATGCTACCTCTTGAGCACTGCGTTGGTTTTCCCTTGAAGAGGAAAGAGTGATGCAGCAAAGTAGCGTAAGTATTTCCCTCGGTTTTTGAGAACCAAGGTATCAATCCAGTAGGAGGCCATGCACGAGTCCCTCGCACCTACACAAACAAATAAATCCTCGCAACCAATGCGATAAGGGGTTGTCAATCCCTACACGGTCACTTACGAGAGTGAGATCTGATAGATATGATAAGATAATATTTTTGGTATTTTTATGATAAAGATGCAAACTAAAGAAAGTAAAACAAAAACGGCGACAAAAATAGCTTGTTGTCGGGAGATTAATATGATGGAAAATACACCCGGGGGCCATAGGTTTCACTACCAGCTTCTCTCAAGAGCATAAGTATTTTACGGTGGGTGAACAAATTACTATTGAGCAATTGATAGAATTGAGCATAGTTATGAGAATATCTAGGTATGATCATGTATATAGGCATCACGTCCGAGACAAGTAGACCGACTCACCTGCATCTACTACTATTACTCCACACATCGACCGCTATCCAAAGCATGCATCTAGAGTATTAAATTCATAAGAACAGAGTAACGCTTTAAGCAAGATGACATGATGTAGAGGGATAAACTCATGCAATATGATATAAACCCCATCTTGTTATCCTCGATGGCAACAATAGAATACGTGCCTTGCTGCCCCTACTGTCACTGGGAAAGGACACCGCAAGATTGAACCCAAAGCTAAGCACTTATCCCATTGCAAGAAAGATTAATCTAGTAGGCCAAACCAAACTGATTATCCGAAGAGATTTGCAAAGATAACCAATCATACATAAACTTGATCATAAATCCACAATTCATCGGTATCAACAAACACACCGCAAAAGAAGATTACATCGAATAAATCTCCACGAGAGAGGGGGAGAACATTGTATTGAGATCCAAAAAGAGAGAAGAAGTCATCTAGCTAATAACTATGGACCCGAAGGTCTGAAGTAAACTACTCACACATCATCGGAGAGGCTATGGTGTTGATGTAGAAGCCCTCCATGATCGATGCCCCCTCCGACGGAGCTCCGGAAAAGGCCCCAAGATGGGATCTCACAGGTACAGAAGGTTGCGGTGGTGGAATTAGGTTTTTGGCTCCGTATCTGGTAGTTTGGGGGTACATAGGTATATATAGGAGGAAGGAGTACGTTGATAACCCACAAGTATAGGGGATCGCAACAGTTTTCGAGGGTAGAGTATTAAACCCAAATTTATTGATTCGACACAAGGGGAGCCAAAGAATATTCTCAAGTATTAGCAACTGAGTTGTCAATTCAGCCACACCTGGATAACTTAGTATCTGCAGCAAAGTATTCAGTAGCAAAGTAATATGGAAGTAACGGTAATGACAGAAAAAGTAATATTTTTGGGTTTTGTCGTGATTGTAACAGTAGCAACGGAAAAGTAAATAAGCAGAGAACAATATATGAAAAGCTCGTAGGCATTGGATCGGTGATGGAGAATTATGCCGGATGCGGTTCATCATGTAACAATCATAACATAGGGTGACATGTATAGCTCCAATTCATCAATGCAATGTAGGCGGTATTAGAATATAGTCATACGTGCTTATGGAAAAGAACTTGCATGACATCTTTTGTCCTACCCTCCCGTGGCAGCGGGGTCCTAGCTGAAACTAAGGGATATTAAGGCCTCCTTTTAATAGAGTACCGGACCAAAGCATTAACACATAGTGAATACATGAACTCCTCAAACTGTGGTCATCACCGGGAGTGGTCCCGATTATTGTCAGTTCGGGGTTGCCGGATCATAACACATAGTAGGTGACTATAGAATTGCAAGATAAGATCAAGAACTCACATATATTCATGAAAACATAATAGGTTCAGATCTGAAATCATGGCACTCGGGCCCTAGTGACAAGCATTAACCACATCAAAGTCATAGCAACATCAATCTCAGAACATAGTGGATACTAGGGATCAAACCCTAACAAAACTAACTCGATTACATGATACATCTCATCCAACCCATCACCGTCCAGCAAGCCTACGATGGAATTACTCACGCACGGCGGTGAGCATCATGAAATTGGTGATGGAGGATGGTTGATGATGATGACGGTGACGAATCCCCCTCTACGGAGCCCCGAACGGACTCCAGATCTGCCCTTCCTAGAGGTTTTAGGGCTTGGCGGCGGCTCTGTATCGTAAAACGCGATGAATCCTTCTTTGCGATTTTTTTGTCCTCGAAAGTGAATATATGGAGTTGGAGTTGAGGTCGGTGGAGCGTCAAGGGGCCCACGAGGCAGGGGGGCGCGCACCCCACCCTCGTGGACAGTGTGTGGGCCCCCTAACATGGATTTTTCTTCCAGTATTTTTAATATTGTCCAAAAAGATGTTCCGTGGAGTTTCAGGTCATTCCGAGAACTTTTGTTTCTGCACATAAATAACACCATGGAAAGTCTGCTGAAAAAAGCGTCAGTCCGGATTAGTTCCATTCAAATCATGCAAGTTAGAGTCCAAAACAAGGGCAAAAGTGTTTGGAAAAGTAGATATGATGGAGACGTATCAACTCCCCCAAGCTTAAACCTTTGCTTGTCCTCAAGCAATTCAGTTGATAAACTGAAAGTGATAAAGAAAAACTTTAACAAACTCGGTTTGCTCTTGTTGTTGTAAATATGTAAAGCCAGCATTCATGTTTTCAAAGAAAGATTATGACTAACCACATTCACAATAACTCTTAGGTGTCATGTTTACTCATATCAATGGCATAATCAACTAGCGAGCCATAATAATAAATCTCGGATGACAACACTTTCTCAAAACAATCATGATATGATATAATAAGATGGTATCTCGCTAGCCCTTTTTGAGATCGCAAAACATAAATGTAGAGCACCTTTAAAGATCAAGGACTGACTAGACATTGTAATTCATGGTAAAAGAGATCCAGTCATAGTCATACCCAATATAAATTAATAGTAATGAATGCAAATGACGAAGGTTCTCCGACTAGTGCTTTTCAACAAGAGGGTGATGACTCAACATAAAAGTAAATAGATAGACCCTTCGCAGAGGGAAGAGGGGATTTGTAGAGGTGCCAGAGCTCGGGTTTGAAATAGGGATAAATAATATTTTGAGCGGTTTACTTTCATTGTCAACATAACAACCAAGAGATGGCGATATCTTCCATGCTACACACATTATAGGCGGTTCCCAAACAGAATGGTAAAGTTTATACTCCCCTCCACCAACAAGCATCAATCCATGGCTTGCTCGAAACAACGAGTGCCTCCACCTAGCAACAGTCCCAGGGGGAGTTTTGTTTGCAAATTATTTTGATTTAGTTTGCATAAAGCATGGAACTGGGCATCCCGGAGACCAGCCATTTTCTCGTGAGTGAGGAGCGGAGTCCACTCCTCTTGAGAATAACCCGCCTAGCATGGAAGATACGGACAGCCCTAGTTGATACATGAGCTATTCGAGCATACAAAACAGAATTTCATTTGAAGGTTTAGAGTTTGGCACATACAAATTTACTTGGAACGGCAGGTAGATACCGCATATAGGAAGGTATAGTGGATTCATATGGAATAACTTTGGGGTTTAAGGAATTGGATGCACAAGCAGTACTCCTGCTTAGTACAAGTGAAGGCTAGCAAAAGACTGGGAAGCGACCAACTAGAGAGTGACAACAGTCATGAACATGCATTAAAATTAATAAACATTGAGTGCAAGCATGAGTAGGATATAATCCACCATGAACATAAATATCGTGAAGGCTATGTTGATTTGTTTCAACTACATGTGTGAACATGTGCCAAGTCGAGTCACTTAAATCATTCAAAGGAGGATACCACCCCACTATACCACATCACAACCATTTTAATAGCATGTTAGCACGATCAAGCATGGCACAAGCAACTATGATCTCTAATTGTCATTGCAAACATGTTTATTCATAATAGGCTGAATGAGGAACAATGAACTAATCATATTTACAAAAACAAGAGAGGTCGAGTTCATATCAGCTTTTCTCATCTCAGTCGGTACATCATATATCGTCATAATTGCCTTTCACCTGCACGACCGAACGAACTTAATAATAATAAGAGTGCACGTGCATTGGACTAAGCTAGAATCTGCGAGCATTCAATAAACAGGAGAAGACAAGGCAATATGGGCTCTTGGTTAAATCAACAATAATGCATATAAGAGCCACTTCAACAATTTAATTATGGTCTTCTCCTATCGACCCCCAAAAGAAAAGAAAAGAAAAAAAACTATTTACACGGGAAAGCTCCCAACAAGAAAAAAGAAGAACAGGAAATCTTTTTGGGTTTTCTTTTTAATTATTACTACTACAACAAGAAAAGTAAACTAAGTAAAAACTACACTAATTTTTTTTGTTTTTCTTAAGGTTTTTTCAAACACACAAGAAGAAAGCAAGAAAAATAAAATAAACTAGCATGGATATTACAGTGAAAGAGTATGAGCACCGACATCTAGCAATGAGTATGTAAACATAAATGTAATGCCAGTGGGAAATACGTACTCCCCCAAGCTTAGGCCTTTAGCCTAAGTTGGTTTATTGCCATGGATGGCCTGGCGGATATCCATAGTTGTAGCCGGGTCGTACTGAGATGCAGCGGCTATTGCCTCCTGAGCTGCATCATGGCGGCGAGCTGCCTCCGCCAGCCTCTCGTACTCATCTGCCTCCTCTCTGGTAATAACATATCTTCATTTTGCCTGATAATCAAAGAAGGCAGGAGTAGGGAGAGTAATACGGACAGCACGACGTCTGTCAAAGATTAAGCGATACTGGAGAGGTGATTCATTCCTCTCGACAAACTGGTGGTGACCCATAGCATTAAAGTCTGGGTAAGCAGGAGGCAATTCAATATCATCATTACGTATGGTTACACCAAGAAAATCAGCTAAGGGGGTTGCATAAATTCCACCGAAGAAATCTCCATTAAATCTATTATGATGCAACCTACGTGCAACAATGGCTCCCAAATTATAAGATTTGTCTCCTAACACAACACTCCTAAGAATACTGAGGTCGGGACACACATATGACATGCTTCATCTTTACCATTTATGCACCTACCTATGAAGAGAGCAAAATAATGTATAGCAGGAAAATGAATGCTCCCTATGGTAGCTTGTGCTATGTCTCTAGATTCCCCCACAGTTATACTAGCAAAAAAAATTCTAAATTCAGATTTGCGGGGTTCACTAGCACTACTCCAATGTGGAAGTTTGCAGGCAGTAGTAAAATCCTCTAAGTCCATCGTATAAGATTTTTCATAAAGATCAAACAGGACAGTTGGAGAATTGCGTGAAGATGAAAATTCAAACCACCTCACAAAGGAACTAGTGATATAGTGGTACTGGCGGAACTTTTCTTCCTCGAAGCTCACAAGATCAGCGTTACGCAAATATGCGTTAAATTCTTCCTTGATTCCCTTTCGATCCATAAAGTGTTACGAAGGCCATTCACAAGGCCGCCTTTGGAGCGTCCCTTGGTGGCTCATTGTCAGCATCACGCATTGCAAGCCTGGGTCCTTGCTTCCTTGAAGAACCACCTTGGTACATTTTCCTAAGCATATTTCTTCCTTTAAAAAATTTCTGAAATTTTTAGTAACGTCAAAAAAAAGTGAACCAAGCTCAACAAAACTGATAGCAACTACTCCTACAAGTGCCTAGAGCCTTTATCAAGCATTAGAACTACTTGGAACCATATAAATTTGACGTGCAAGCTCAAGAACATGGTCACCTAGGCAGCACAAATTTGCAATGAATAAAGCACTAGAACAAACACTAATTGGACCAATGGAGGAGTCACATACCAAGGAACAATCCCCCCAAGCAGTTTTGTGAGAGGTGCTTTGAGCCAGGAGATCGAAAATCGCAGCAAAAATGAGCTAGAACTCGTGCTTGAGCTGGATGGTGATTTTTGGGAGGAAAAAGAAGTGTGTGGGTGCAGGAATAAGTGGAGGAGCCACCATGGGCCCACGAGGCAGGGGCGCGCCTGGACCCTCGTGGCTGTGTGCTTGCTCCCCCTGTTGTGTTCTTAGTGCCAGATATTCTCAAATATTCCAGAAAAAATCATATTTCATTTTCAGGGCATCTGGAGAACTTTTATTTTCGGGGTAATTTTATATTGCACGGATAAATCAGAAAACAAACAGAAAAATACTATTTTTACTTTCTTTCAACTAAATAACAGAAAGTAGAAAGAGGGTACAAAAGGTTGTGCCTTCTAGTTTCATCCATCTCATGCTCATCAAAAGGAATCCATTAACAAGGTTGATCAAGTCTTGTTAACAAACTCATTCCGAATAACATGGATCCGGAGAAATTTCGAATGACACTATGTTACCTCAACGGGGATATGCACATCCCCAATAATAAGAATATCATATTTCTTTTTGACAGTAGGAAGAGGAAATTCAAAACCTCCAAAAATAATCGATGGAATTTTTCCAATAGAATTGATACTGTGGACTTGAGGTTGTTTCCTCAGAAAGTGTACTGTATGCTCATTACCATTAACATCAAAAGTGACATTGCCTTTGTTGCAATCAATAACAGACCCTACAGTATTCAAAAAAGTTCTTCCAAGAATAATAGACATACTATCGTCCTCGGGAATACCAAGAATAACAAAGTATGTTAAAATAGTAACGTCTGCAACCACAACAGGCACATCCTCACAAATACCGACAGGTATATCAGTTGATTTATCAGCCATTTGCAAAGATATTTCCGTAGGTGTCAACTTATTCAAATCAAGTCTACGATATAAAGAGAGAGGCATAACACTAACACCGGCTCCAAGATCACATAAAGCAGTTTTAACATAGTTTCTTTTAATGGAGCATGGTATAGTAGGTACTCTGGATCTCCAAGTTTCTTTGGTATTCCACCTTTAAAAGTGTAATTAGCAAGCATGGTGGATCTTTCTTTTATTAGTGACAATTTCTTTCATATACTTAGCATAAGGATTCATTTTGAGCATATCAGTTAATCGCATACGCAAAAAGATAGGTCTAATCATTTCAAAAGCGCTCAAAATCCTCATCATCCTTTTTCTTGGATGATTTGGGGGAAAAGGCATGGGTTTACGAACCCATGGTTCTCTTTCTTTACCATGTTTCCTAGCAACAAAGTCTCTCTTATCATAACGTTGATTCTTTGATTGTGGGTTATCAAGATCAACAGCAGGTTCAACTTCTACACCATTATCATTACTAGGTTGAGCATCATCATGAACATCATCATTAATATTATCACTAGGTTCATGTTCATTACCAGATAGTGTTTCAGCATCAGAAATAGATATATCATTTGGATTCTCAGGTGGTTCAGCAATAGGTTCACTAGAAGCATACAAAGTCCTATCATTTTTCTTTTTCTTCTTTTTAGAAGGACTAGGTGCATCAATATTATTTCTCTGAGAATATTGTTCAATTCTCTTAGGGTGGCCTTCAGGATACAAAGGTTCCTGAGTCATTTTACCAGTTCTAGTAGCCACTCTAACAACATAGTCATTATTCTTACTATTTAATTCATTGAGCAAATCATTTTGAGCTTTAAGTACTTGTTCTACTTGAGTGGTAACCATAGAAGCATGTTTACTAATGAGTTTAAGTTCACCTTTAACATTAGCCATGTAATTACTCAAGTGTTCAATCATATAAGCATTTTGTTTTAATTGTCTACCAAAATAAGCATTGAAGTATTCTTGCTTAACCATAAAGTTATCAAATTCATCCAAACTTTGGCTAGCAAACTTAGTAGGAGGGATTTCAGCTTTATCATATCTATAGAGAGAATTTACCTTTACTACCTGTGTCGGGTTATCAAGACCATGAGTTTCTTCAATAGGTGATGAATTAAGATCATGTATTTCTTTAGCAGGCGGTAGATTAAGACAATGTATCTCTTCAATAGGAGGTAAATTCATAACATCTTCATCTTTAATACCTTTTTCTTTCATAGATTTCTTTGCCTCTTGCATATCTTCAGGACTGAGAAATAGAACACCTCTCTTCTTCGGAGTTGGTTTAGGAATAGGCTCAGGAATTGGCTCAGAGCTGGCCTGTGAAGTGTCCAATTATTTTCATTTGTCAACATATTATTCAATAGAATTTCAGCTTCATCCGGTGTTCTTTCCCCGAAAATGTAACCAGCACAACTATCCGTGTAATATCTGGAAGTGTCGGGCAGGCTGATCCGCCCACTTAACACCTATGGGACCGGCGGACCGAGCCCCTTTCGTTCGGGCGGGAGCGGAGGTCGCATGAAGAGCAGATCGAGGTGAAGCATGCGAGGGTTTACCCAGCTCGAGCTCTCCGAGAGATAACACTCCTACTGCTGCATGTCTAGGTGTATTGCGTTCTTGCTCGGAAGTGCTCGAGTGCTACAGTACACACGAGCTGCTAACGAGACCGAGCGTGGGTGTCAAACCTTGCGAACCCCCCTCTACGTTGCGCATGGGCCTCCTTTTATATGCTCAAGGGGTCTCCGACAGGTGGCAACGTAGACAAGGGTACAAATGGAAAAGTAGTGGTTGGTACACCTACTTGTACAAAGGTATGGTGTACCATACCTAACCCCGACGGCAGGGACAAAGGCATTAAATGCCCGTTCACGCCGCCTCTAATAAAGTGCAAACAGGGACCGTGGGGCGCCACCTGCCACAATGGCAATCTTGTCGCCGCCACACCAAGCACCGCTGGCTGCACAGCCTCCGCCACGCTACCGAAAGGTCCTGCGACGAGTTAGTGGATGTGCTGGAGCGTAGGTACAGAGTGGTGGTCTGCTGTGGCAAGTGCCTTGCCGCGGTTGTTGCCTTGTCGCGTCCGGAAGCTTGTCACTCACCAGGCCTTCCCGGCAAGCTCCTCTTGCCGGGGCCTTGTCTCCTATGTGCACAAGTTCGGGATACTAGGGCACCCCTACGCTAGTACACCGACAGGAGCCCCCGGGCCTGGGCCACACACGGTGTCGAGCGCTATTGGGCCAGGCCCAAAACAGGGCACGGGCACACGCGGCCTGGGTCACACCATAACTCACCCCGGACCCACCACGCCCTCCACGAACGGCATGCATCAAGTGCGGCGTCGTGTGAGAGATCGTGGGCGAGATCGTGGGGGTTTCTTTATTCGCAAAATCGGAACGTCCGCCCCTCCCTCTTTATAAGTGGGGGAAACAGGGGCACGTCGCATACCTTGCCAGTTGCTGTCCCATCGAAAAACCACCGCTGCTCCCCCCTTCTTCTCAAGGCTGAAGAGAGCGGCGCTCACTTCATCGCCACTCAAAGATCATCAACGCCGTCGACCTCCTCCACCGCCTCCGCCATGGGCCCGAAAGCCGATAAGGGGAAAACCGTGATGTCGGCCGAGGCGCAGCTGCTTGGCGGCTGGAAGGAGCGGGCCATCTTCCCCTCACGCCGCAAGGGAGCCGAGGGAGAACTACTACCTCTTCGGTTGACAGAGACGCGAAGATCCGCAAGACGAAGGTACTACTACCGCTGCTTCGGAATTGGCCCCGACTGGGTATCCCTTCTTCTACTACGGGCTCTGCCCGCCTTTCTCTGAATTCTTCTGTGACATCATGAACACCTACGGGTTCCGCCTCCTTGATTTCACCCCCAATGCCGTTCTGACCATGGCAGTTTTCGCACATCTCTGTGAAAACTTTGTCGGAGTCCACCCAAATGTAGCCCTTTTCCGCCACTTCTTTTTACCCCGAGTCGAGAGAGGGGAGCCCCTTGCCGGAGGAATTGCTTGGATCTCCAGGGCCGGCAAGAAGGAAGCCTATCTGGAGGGAGAGCTCCGTAGAAAATGGGATGAATGGAGGGTAGATTGGTGCTGGATTGTCGAGGAGAACCCGCAGCCATTTACCGCCCAGCGCCAAACCCCAGTAGTGCGCGGCAACGATTGGAGCAATCTGGCCCCGGAAGACGCTAGGTTGAAGATTGCAGTCACCCGAATCCTCCGCCTTAGACTTGCCGGACTCACCGTAGGCACTGTTGGCGCAGACTTTCTTCGCCACAGACGCTTCCCTTGCAAGCGAGGAGGAGACCTGCCTGGGAATTTCAGAACGCAGCAGATATCATGAGGCTGCGCCCAGGCCTTAACTTCAACTTCACTGTCTTGGAGCTTGACGCGATGCTCTTAGAGCTGTTCAAGCCCGATCCTGATCATCCGGAGATGTTTAGGTTGCCGAGGGGCGTCATTCCGCTGTGCAACAATTCCGCGCTTGACCGCATCCGTGCAATGATGCCGTCGTCCGACTCACATGGAATTGTCCCAACTTGGCAAGAGCCGGCAGATGATGTCGTGCGGCAGTTCTTTGACAATCTGGTGGAAATGCCAGTCCGCCCCGACGAGCGTAGAGGGCCTCACCATGACACCACCGATGATTTAGATGCAGCGCATCGCCACCAGGCTAGAAGAGGCGGCAGCAGCCGCTGCCGCGGGCGAGTTTGGCTTCACCGTGGAGGAGGCAAGGCAGCATAGGCGGCAAGCCTTGTCGAGCGAAAGGAGTTTGCCGGCGAGGAAGAGCTTGCCGAGCCTGAAGCCGAGTCGAGCAAACCCGCCGAGGGCGCCTCCTCCCCGCCTCCAAGCAGCTTGCCGCGAGCGGAGCCACCAGCTCCACCAAGAAGGCGTCTTCGCAAGGCCGGAGATGTAGCGGGGCGGCAGACCCAACAACAGTCAGCTTGGCCCACGCGGCCGCTCCACTGCGGCAAGCACTGTTGCCGCGGGAGCACCTCACGCCGCTGCGGCAACTAGAGCGGGGCCCTCGCAGACCACCGGTTCCGCCCCCGCCAAGCGTCCAAGGGAAACCACTCCTCCGCCTCGTCGTACTGGAGGCGGGCCAGAATTTGATCTTTCCGCGCTCAGCTCCGACGAGGAAGAAGAAGAGTAAGATTCCTTACTGTACTTGTAATTCTTCGATTTGTCGCTTTGTCTTGTATCTGATTTGCTTTATTCTGAACCCAATCTTTTTCAGGACGCTGGCCCAGAGAATGTCGAAGAGGGCCAAGACCCCGATGATCGTCGTTGAGGACGAACCCATCATGACAAAGCAGGAGGCGCGTCCGAGACCACCCTGCCGGATGCGGCAACTCTTCTTCAAAGCAGCCCCCAGCGCAGCCCCCAGCATAAGTATATGGTCTACTTCTTGCTATTCGGCGTGAATGGGTGCTCTTTCTTTGCTGATATCTGACTATTGATTTGTGTAGGAGCAGAGCAGCCTCCTTCTGCTTCGACTATGCCGCCAAGGGTGGATTCCCCGGCAAGGGAGCGTTCTCCGGCAAGGGAGATTTCTCCGGCAAGGGGCAGTTCTCCGGCAAGGGACGGCACTAGCGATCCCTTGGCGGCGGAGACCATGACCGCAGACCCCGGCACAGGTAATCTCCGTGCCTGAAAACTTCCCTTGTGTTCTTCTTCTTCTGATTTTCTTTTTAAATATTTGCTTGACTTTCTTCATCCATCCGCCACAGAGCCAATGGAGACCGAGGTCGCCGGCGAGGAGGACGTGCGCGGCAACACTGATGAAGCCGCCGCCATGGAAGAAGAAGCCGGCGCTGACGAGCCCACGGCGAAGAGGTCATGAAGCTGCCGCCGCAGGCCGGGCGAGGGGTCCGCGATCAGCCGACGACCCCGAGGCCGCAGGAGCGCCAGCGCTTACGCTGACCGCCGATCCCTCCGGCCGCGGGCAGCTGCCGGGCTCAAGATGGCGCCCTATCCGAAGGCCGGCGATGGCATCTTCATCAAGCTCCCATGGGAGTCGAGCTCAGGCGCCGTCAAGGAGAAACCTTCGATGAAGAGCTGCTCGCCTCCGCTGGACTGACGCTAGTCGACGCGCCAAGCAGCAGCAGCGGCGAGCCTGAGGAGGAGCAGCTGCTGCAGAAGCTGTTGTCGCTCTACCGTGCCCGACAAGCCAAGCTGGAATCCCGGGAGGCGCTTGTCGCGAAGGCGGGAGCAGACATTGAGAAGCGTGCGGTGGAGCTCTGGGGCCGCAACCAGGAAGATCTCCGGTCCTTGGCAGAGGAGCGGGAGTGGCTTGCCGAGGAGCGCAAAGCCTTCCTCCTCGAGAAGGCTGAAGCTGAGGAGCAACAGCGGCTTGCCGCCGAGAAGCTGTCACAGTAGGAAGGCGAGTTAGGCAGCGGAAGGTTAACCTGGATAGCCACGAGGAGGATCTTGCCATGCGCGAGCAAACATTTGGCGGGCTCTCAAAGGAAGCAAAGGATGCTTGCCGCAGCTGCCGAGGCCGCCAAGAAGGAGCCGGAGATGAAGGTGGCGCAGCTTGGAGGCCAGTCTCAAGGAGAGCGGCGAGGAGCTTCATTGCACTCAAGCACGAGCGCCGAGAAGGACGCCTACACTCTTGGCGAGCTGCAGGCTGCCTCGCCGAGAGGAGCAAGGAGCTCAAGACCGCCAAGGACTCCAACGCGGATCTTGAGTTGAAGCCGACTACCCGACTCGGGACACCGGACGGCGCCAGGAGCAGGAGGTGGCCTTGAAGGAGAAGATGAAGGCCGACGAGGCGCCGGGCTGGCAGTGTTGCCGCCGCCAGGATGCCTTGAGGAGAATGTGGAGCACTAGACCGAGGGTCTCGTGGATACTGCTGCAGCCATCAACAGGGAGCTGATGGAGCTGGGATGGTGGATCTTGGATACTCCTCCGACGAGCACCTCCAACCCAGCGCCAAGCTCAGCTTGTTCTTCAAGGGTGTGGTGAAGGCCCTCCAAATGACTCGGAAGAAGTCCCAAAGCAGCTGGCCGAGGAGTCGCGTCAGATTTGCGCGGGAGCTCTCCAAAAGGTGCTGATGAAAGTGGCCTTCTGCAACCCAGGCCTCAACCTCACCAACGTCCTCAAGTCCCTGCCGTCGGATGCTGATGTGGAGGCGCTCAAGACCCTTGTCGCACCCATCATGGACAGGGTGAGCGGAATCAAGAGGGTTGAGGGCGATCGCGTAGATTAGGCCGCCCGTTTTCTCTTTCTTTTGCCGCTGCTGGTCATGTCATAAGAACAATCCATTAGAGCTGCGACAAGCTATCTTGTAATATAACTCTATTTTGGGTATCAATTGCTATGTCATTTCCTTTACTTGATTCCTTCCTTTGTATGTTTTTGCCCTACGCTTTTAGAGAACTTGTCGGTGCACTGAGCCATGAAAGCACCGAAAAGTGGACGTCGGCTCGGCCGGGCGGTGCCGCTTCCGACAAGCAACCTTGTCTCAACTAGTCGCAGCTCACTTAAGTTGTTGAGCGGACTCGAAACAAAGTAAGGGTGCAACTAGCTCCGAGTTGGTTCCTCCGCGCACAGGTTTTCCATACAAAGTACGGTCGTTCGAGGAAGATAACTTAAAAATTTTAAAACTGATTGCTCAAACTTTGGCAACTTAGTTTTTCTGTCGTTTGCTTCCCGATAAGGCTAGACTTCCTTGAGCGATGCTTGGTCCACACCATTATCTTCTCCTTTCCCCCCGGCAAACTTGTGTGCGAGGGAACCTTCCTTTCTTTGAGAAAGAGAAAGAAGAGAAAATAAAGATATGGAGCCTTATGGCTCGTTATTGCTTACCGGGGTAGGTGCTGCACAAAGTGTCAGATAACGCATGCAAAATAGAAGTAAAAAGCATGAAATTGACAAGGTGTGCGAAGCACGCTGCTTTCCTTATGCACGGGGTCTGCGCCCGGCTTTGTACAAAGGATTACATGCAACTGCGGCAAGACTTGTACAAAAGGTGGTTGCTGGAACAGGTTCCGGCAACCGCGCCCTACGGGTAAAACTTACGAAGATGCCCAATGTTCCAGGAGTTGCTCACCGGAATGCCATCTTCGGTCTCAAGGCGGACAGCGCCAGGCCTAGTGACTCGTTTCACCCGGTAAGGGCCTTCCCACTTCGGCGTCAACTTGTTGGAATTCTTGGCGGACTGAACGCGCCGAAGAACAAGGTCGCCTTCCTCGAGACTTCTGGCATTAACTTTGCGGCTGTGGTAGCGGTGCAAAGCTTGCTGGTATCGAGCAACTCGTACAGCAGCCTGAAGACGATCTTCCTCAAGGAGCAGCGCGTCATCTTGTCGCAGCTGCTTTTGCTCAAGCTCATCATAAGCGAGCACTCGAGGCGATCCGTATACGAGTTCTGTGGGGAGAACTGCCTCTGCTCCATAGACTAGAGCGAAAGGTGTCTGGCCAGTGGTTCGATTTGGCGTCGTCCTGATCAACCAAAGAACCACCGGCAGCTCCTCAATCCAGTTTCTTCCGCACTTGTGCAGCTCGCCGAAAGTTCTGGTCTTGAGCCCGCAGCACTTCAGCATTGCCCTCTCCGCTTGACCGTTGCTTCTCGGATGAGCAGCGAAGCGAAGCAGACCTTTGGCGCCAAGATCTTGGACGTCTTGCATGAAGGTGCGGCTCGTGAATTGCGTGCCGTTGTCGGTGATGATCCTGTTAGGGATTCAAACGGCAAACAATCGACCAAGAACTTGATCGCTGACCGTGTCTGTCACCTTCCTCATCGCTTCCACTTCCGGCCACTTTGTGAACTTGTCGATTGCAACGCATAAGTACTCAAAGCCCCGACAGCTTCGGGAAAGGGGCCGAGGATGTCGAGCCCCTGCATCAAAATGGCCAGGATAAAGGGATCGTCGGGAGAGCTTGAGCTGGTGGTGTATCTGCTTGGAATGGACTCGCACGCTTCACACTTGGTTACTTGTGCGATTGCATCCTGGAGGGCTGTCGGCCAGAAGAAACCTTGCCGGAATGCTTTTCCGCAAGTGCTCGCGCCAATGTGGTGACCACATATGCCTCCATGTATCTCTCGCCAACAGCTTTTGTCCGTCTTCCCGGTGAATACACTTCAATTTCACACCGTTGAGTCTTCTTACATACAGGTGCTATCGACAAACTGGTACATACTTGACCGCCGGGCTACTCTTTCCGCTTCTTCTTGCTCTTCGGGAAGTTCTCCTGTCTCAAGGAAATGGACAATCTGTTGTGCCCATCTTTGGAGCTTGCGGCTCGACAACAAGGACTAAAGGCACATCTGCTGCTGCGGAACATCCGCTTACGGCGAGCCTCGCGCTCAGCCGGAGCTTGACGTTCCCGGCAAGCTTGCTGGAGCAAAACTTGTCGGGGCGCTCGCTTCAACGAAAACAAACCACGGGCTTGTCGGAGCAGATCGCTTCTCAAAGACCGCTGGTGTCGATATTGGGGACCTTCTTGGCGGCGGCTTCGGGAAGCTCTGCCGGAAAATAGTCACCGGAGATCAACTTCCTCTTCTTGCTATGTCCAGTTGATGGTGTTACAGACGGTTGAGTCAGCTTGAGCACAAAAATCCCTGGTTCCATTGTGTAACTTAAGTGCGGCGCACTTTGACCAAAGCCATCGCAATGTCGCTCGAGCTCTTGGAATATATTCCATCATGTAAGCCGTCAAAGTGCTCTTCTAGCTTTCTCACTTCATCAACATAAGCTTCCATCAATGGACTCGATAATTCTTGTTCACTTGGCGGATAACAAGCTGTGAGTCACCCTGCATAATGAGCTTCTTGATCCCAAGGTCTACTACGATCTCGAGACCGGCAAGCAAACCTTCATACTCTGCGGTATTGTTTGTTGCTTGCTCCTTGGGAAAGTGCATCCGGACTACGTACTTGAGGTGCTCTCCGGTGGGTGCAACAAGTAGCACGCTCAAGACCGGCGCCTTTGCAGCGAGAAGGCACCATCAAAGTACATCAGCCACTCTTTGCTTGCTTCCTTGACGGGAATGCTCGTTTCTGGGATTTCTTCATCTTGTGTTGGCGTCCATTCTGCTATGAACTCCGCCAATGCTCTGCTTTGGATAGTTGATGTGCTCTCAAACTTGAGGCCAAAGCTTGACAGTTCCAGTGCCCACTCGACAATCATGCATGTTGCCTCTGGATTTTGCAGTATCCTCTTCAGCGGAAAAGCAGTGACGGCTGTGATCTCATGTACACAGAAGTAATGGCGCAGCTTTCTCGAGGCCATGAGGAGGCCGAAAAGCAATTTCTGCACACCAGAGTACCTTGACCTAGCCCCTTGCAGAAGGGAACTGACAAAGTAAACTGGGCGCTGCACCATTCTTTTCTGCATCTTCTCATGTGTCTGCGCAGATCCATCCTTGTCGGGACCAGAGCTTGCCGGTGAAGCCCCTGCTTGTCGCTGGATGCATCTGCCATGGTTGCTAGCTCATCATCTGCCTCCCTCTCCGCTACTAACGCAGCACTAACCACTTGATTGGTTGCCGCTATATACTGAGCAACTTCTCTTGTGGCCTAGGTGCGACAAGCGTTGGAGTGGAGGACAGTATCTCTTCAAGTCTGCAGCGCAACCTCCGCTTCGAGTCCATTGCATCGGACCTGCCTTTTTCAAGATTTTGAAAAATGGCGGTAGCGCTCAGCAGAACCTAGAGATAAACCTGCCGAGAGCAGCTACACAACCGCAAGCCTTCGTACATCTTTGACGCGCTTTGGTGCTTCAATCTGCTCAATGGCCTTGATCTTGTCGGGATTGGCTTCAATTCCCGCCGAGACACGAAGAACACGAGAAGCTTGCGGAAGGGACTCCAAACACGCACTTCTCGGGGTTGAGCTTGAGGTTGATCTTGCGCAGATTTGCAAAGGTTTCGTCTAAATCTTGAATTAGGGTCGCCTTGTCCTTGCTTTTGACCACTATGTCATCCATGTAGGCTTCCACATTTCTGTGCATTTGCGGCTCAAAGGCGTCAAGAACTACTCTTGCAAATGTTGAACCAGCATTCTTTAACCCGAAGGGCATCCGTACAAAACAGTATGTGACACATGGGGTGATGAATGCGGTCTTATCCTCATCCTCTTCCGCCATGAAGATCTGATGATACACTGAGTATGCATCCAGAAATGAAAGCAAATCACAACTGGCAGTGGAGTCAACAATCACGGTCGATGCGGCAAGGGAAATGGGTCTTTGGGACAAGCTTTATTGACATCGGTAAAGTCGATACAAAGCCTCCATTTCCCGTTAGCCTTGCGTACAACTACAGGATTGGCCAGCCACGTAGGATGGAGCAATCCTCTGACAAGGCCTGCTGCTTCCAATTTCTTGATTTCTTCTGCGATGAACTCTTGGTGCTCCACTGCACGCTTCGACTTTACCTTGTGACGGGCGCGCGCATGAAGACAAACGGCAAGATGGTGCTCAATTATTTTCCTGGGAACACCGGGGATGCCAGACGGTTGCCACTCAAACACGTCGACGTTTGCCCGCAGGAAAGCAACGAGTGCGCCTTCCTATATAGGGTCGAGAGAGGCACTGATGGTGAAGGTACCACTAGTGCCGTCCTCCTTGGCGGACACCTTCTTGGTCTCTGGTGGAGAAGCCATCGTCTTCTTACACTTGCCGGTGGAGCTCGATGGTGCGTCCTCCACGGTAGCGCAGCACTCCGAAGAGGTGCGCTTGCCGGAGTGGGCATTAGAGCTCTTGCCGGACTTGGTCTTGTTCTTCCCCCCGGGAGCTTCATGCAAGTGGCTTGCAATCTGTTGCACCTGCTGCTTCCCGGTAGATCTTGTCGGCGCAGATAAGAGCATCCTTCTTGTCGCCAGGGACAGAGATGACGCTTATCGAGCCCGGCATCTTCAGCATGTTGTAGGCATAGTGAGAGGCCGCCATGAATTTGGCAAGTGCTGGACGGCCAAGTATCCCATTGTAAGGCAATGGAAAGTCAGCAACGTCAAAGGTGACCCTCTCAGTTCTGAAGTTCAACTCGCTGCCAAATGTCACCGGCAACGTGATCTTTCCCTTCGGCTTGCTCCTTCCCGGATTGATTCCTTGGAAAGTGTCGGTCTCTTCGAGCTCGCCATTAGGGATCGAGTTTCTGGAGCACCGCGGAGGAGATCAGGTTCAAGACGGCCCCGCCGTCAACTAACATCTTGGTAACCTTGAGGTTGTGGATAGTTGGTGAAACCAACATCGGCAAGCACCCGACCGCTTGATTCTGCGATCGGGTGGTCCTCAATATCAAAGATGATAGGCGTCTTTGGACCATTTCAGAGGCTTGCGTGACTCGATGGATGGTTACGCTGCATTGACTTCCGCATCCACTGCTTCAGCTGGCGGTGTGAAGTATGCAGAGAAGCACCGTCGTCAACGCACAGGACCTCTGTGGCTTTCTGGAACTCCTGCTCATCGGTCTCGTCATCATCCATGTCTTCATCGTCGTCTTCGTCGTCATCCTTGTCGCGGCCGCGGGGAGGTCTGTCTCCTTACCGCTGCTTGGCCTTGCCGCGGCGTCCTCCTCGGCCGGGACGTTTCTTGCTAGCTCCTCCAGCACCTTCCTTGGCCTTCTCCTTGTCGCGTCGCTCGTATTCAGCCTTCTGCTGTTCGACAAGCTGCTCGACCTTCTTGTAGCTCTGGAGGTCATGGCCCTTGGTGCGGTGGATCTTGCAGTACTGCTTGCCGGAGCCGTCCTGCTTGTCGGCGACCGCCACAGCCTGGCAGCTGGTGCCAGCGGCAACCTCCGTGCCGGAGCTACCAGCCTTGGCTTTCTTGGCGCCACCTCCGTTGCTGGACTGTTAAACAACTAGCACATCTTTGCCTTTCTTTTTCCTGTTGCCCCGCCGCCGGCTCTTCCTTGTCGGAGCGATCTCCTCACTATCAGATCCTCCTGCTTCAGTATTCTCTCCGGGGAGTCTCCTCCCTTCCTCAGCACATGCACACTTGTCGGCCAGGGCGTATAGCTCACTGACGTCTCTGATCTTGAACATCGCCATCTCCTCCGGCATCCTGCGGTTTTGCATGTTACGATGGAGCAGCGCGATTATCAGCGGCAGGGTGGACATCTGGGATGTTGTCTTTGTACACGGCTGAATCTTTGAATATACTTGCGAGGGCTCTCCTTCCTTACGGGCGGCAGATGAAGGTCGCTTTCTTGGCCATGGGGCTTGTGGCCGCTGTAAAGCGCCGACAAACTGATGGCATAGATCTGCCCAAGAAGATATGGAGTTGTCCGGCAAGTGCATGAGCCAGATCGACATTGGGCTTGAGCACCAGCCGGGAAGTAGTTGGCAAGGATCTTGTCGTCTCGCCCCGGCAGCTTGCACCGATGGTGTAGATGATGAGGAACTCCGATGGATGCGTCTTGCCGTCGTACTTCTTTGAATGCGTCGGCTTGAAATTCTTCTTCTTTGGGCCCTTTGGACTTGCCGCAGCTCACGAGTGAACGCAGGGCAACCTACCGCGTATGGCAAGTCGCTGGTTCCTTCCGGCGCATGCGTCGCCGACAGAGGGCCCAGCGCGCTTGTCGGATTGACGCCGCGCTTCTCTTCGGCGCTCGATGCGAGTTCGAGCATCCTCTTGCTATCGTTCGTGAAGAACTTGGCGCTGATCGCGACGAGCCCGTGGATCCGATGACGCGGTGGAGTCGCTGTCGAGGTGGATCCGACGAGTCGGCGATCTTGGCCTTCGGGGCGGAGAGTGCATGCTGGTTGCACCCCCACCGGTCTCGTCGCCACCGGCTCGTGTTTGGCAGTCCTACCATGGCAGCGATGCGCTCGGCTGCCGCGGAGCGTCGCCGTTGGCGAAGCCGATGAGACTCTGAATGGTGGCCCTCCATTCATCGACCTTGTCGGCCGTTGGAGGGTAATCTAGGAGCAGCTGAGCTCTCGCCAAAGCTTCTGCTGGAGTGGTGGGTGGCGATGGCGAGCGGCGCGAGGCGGGATATGCTCGGACTTCTAACTATGTTAGAAGGAGGCGATATCCCGTCCAGCGACCGATGCCTCGCTTCGCGCCCGACATGTTGGCGTGTATGCTTTGGTCTTGAGCATCCCGAGATCCTCGGCTCGATCTTGGTCCAACGAGCGTATGGCATTGTGAATGCCATGACGCTGTCGGTCCCGCGCCTCCTGAGACGGGCGCGGTGCATGTACGGACGCCGAGGTGTGCGCAGCCTTGTCCTTGGACTTGGCAGCACCGTGAGCTCCCACGTCGCCGTCCATTCTTCATGGCGTCTACCCCACCACCTGTTTGCTCCGGTGGTGGTGGGTTCGACGCAGACGGAGCTCTGCCGCCGAAGCCTTCTTCTTGGTGGCATGTTGATGAAGATGATGAAGATCTAGCTTCGCGAGACGCCGGATCAGGTTCACACAATCTCGACGCCCCTACCGGGCGCGCCAAAGATGTCGGGCAGGCTGATCGCCCACGAACACCTATGGGACCGGCGGACCGAGCCCCTTTCGGTTCGGCGGGGAGCGGAGGTCGCACGAAGAGCAGATCGAGGCGAAGCACGCGAGGGGTTTATCCAGCTTCGGAGCTCTCCGGAGAGATAACACTCCTACTGTTGCATGTCTAGGTGTATTGCGTTCTTGCTCGGAAGTGCTCGAGTGCTACAGTACACACGAGCTGCTAACGAGAACGAGCGTGGGTGTCAAACCTTGCGAACCCCCCTCTACGTTGCGCATGGGCCTCCTTTTATATGCTCAAGGGGTCTCCGACAGGTGGCAACGTAGACAAGGGTACAAATGGAAAAGTAGTGGTTGGTACACCTACTTGTACAAAGGTACGTAGTACCGTACCTAACCCTGGCGGCGGGGACAAAGGCATTAAATGCCCGTCTCACGTCCGCCCTAACGGCAAACAGGGACCGTCAGGGACGCCACCGCTCGCCACGATGGCAATCTTGTCAGCGTCGCTTGCCACCTCGCACCGCTGGCTGCACAGCCTCCTGCCACGCGCGCCTGGAAAGGCCCCAGGGTGACACGTTGGTGGATGTGCTGGAGCGTGGGTACAGAGTGGTGGTCTGCTGCGGCAAGTGCCTTAACGCGGTTGTTGCCTTGTCGCGTCCGGAAGCTTGTCGCTCACCAGGCCTTCCCGGCAAGCTCCTCTTGCCGGGGCCTTGTCTCCTATGTGCCTTGGGTGGCCTTCCCGGCAAGCTCCTCTTGCCGGGGCCTTGTCTCCTTGGCTTAAATACTTTGTTCTTGAATGGGTCCACAGGAACCACGGAGGACCTTGGCGGTCACCTGGTAAGCCCTGCCGCGGAGGGCTGCAACTGCCCGTGCACAAGTTCGGGATACTAGGGTACCCCTACTCTAGTACACCGACAGGAAGCATCGATTAGTCCATTCCAAAAGATATCAACTATTTCATTTTTCTTAAGAGGATGATCAGGCAAAGCATTAAGTAATTAGAGAAGCCTCCCCCAAGCTTGTGGGAGACTCTCTTCTTCAATTTGCACAAAATTATATATATATCCCTTAAAGCAGCCTGTTTCTTATGAGCAGGGAAATATTTAGCAGAGAAGTAATAAATCATATCCTGGGGACTACGCACACAACCAGGATGAAGAGAATTAAACCTTATCTTAGCATCACCCTTTAATGAGAACGGAAATATTTTAAGGATATATAGGTAGCAAGATTTCTCATCATTAGTGAACAGGGTGGCTATATCATTTAATTTAGTAAGATGTGCCACAACGGTTTCAGATTCATAGCCATGAAAAGGATCAGATTCAAACAAAGTAATTACATCAGGATCAACAGAGAATTCGTAATCCTTATCAGTAATATAGATAGGTGAAGTAGCAATAGCAGGTTCAGGCTTCATTCTAGCATTAAGAGATTGCTGCTTCCATTTAGCTAATAACCTCTTGAGCTCGTATCTATCTTTGCAAGCTAAAATAGCTATAGCAGCTTCTTTTTCCAAAACATAACCCTCAGGAACAATAGGCGATTCATATTTATTAGGGGGAGAGTCTTCATCATCACTTTCATCAATGTTATCAGTTTCAATAATTTCATTCTCTCTAACCCTAGCAAGTTGTTCATCAAGAAATTCACCAAGTGGCACAGTAATATCAAGCATAGAAGTAGTTTCATCATAAGTATCATGCATAGCAGAAGTGGCATCATCAATAACATGCGACATATCAAATAGCAGAAGCAGGTTTAGGTGTCGCAAGCTTACTCAAAACAGAAGCTGAATCAAGTGCAGAGCTAGATGGCATTTCCTTACCTCCCCTCGTAGTTGAGAGATAGATTTTTGTCTTCTCGTCTTTCAAGTTCTTCATTGTAACCATCAGATATAAATCCCAAGTGACTCAAAGAATAGAGCTATGCTCCCCAGCAACGGCGCCAGAAAATAGTCCTGATAACCCACAAGTATAGGGGATCGCAACAGTTTTTGAGGGTAGAGTATTCAACCCAAATTTATTGATTCGACACAAGGGGAGCCAAAGAATATTCTCAAGTATTAGCAGTTGAGTTGTTAATTCAACCACACCTGGATAACTTAGTATCTGCAGCAAAGTATTTAGTAGCAAAGTAATATGGAAGTAATGGTAACGATAGCAAAAGTAATATTTTTGGGTTTTGTAGTGATTGTAACAATAGCAACGGAAAAGTAAATAAGCGGAGAACAATATGTGAAAAGCTCGTAGGCATTGGATCGGTGATGGACAATTATACCGGATGCGGTTCATCATGTAACAATCGTAACATAGGGTGACACAGAACTAGCTCCAATCCATCAATGTAATGTAGGCATGTATTCCGAATATAGTCATACGTGCTTATGGAAAAAAACTTGCATGACATATTTTGTCCTACCCTCCCGTGGCGTGAGGTCCTATGAAACTAGGGATATTAAGGCCTCCTATTAATAGAGTACGGACCAAAGCATTAACACATAGTGAATACATGAACTCCTCAAACTGTGGTCATCACCGGAGTGGTCCCGATTATTGTCACTTGAGGTTGCCGGATCATAACACATAGTAGGTGACTATAGACTTGCAAGATAAGATCAAGAACTCACATATATTCATGAAAACATAATAGGTTCAGATCTGAAATCATGGCACTCGGGCCCTAGTGACAAGCATTAAGCATAGCAAAGTCATAGCACCATCAACCTCAGAACATAGTTTATACTAGGGACCAAACCCTAACAAAACTAACTCGATTACATGATAGATCTCATCCAACCCATCACCTTCCAGCAAGCCTATGATGGAATTACTCACGCACGGTGGTGAGCATCATGAAATTGGTGATGGAGGATGGTTGATGATGACGACGGCAATGAATCCCCCTCTCCGGAGCCCCAAACGGACTCCAGATCAGCCCTCCCGAGAGGTTTTAGGGCTTGGTGGCTGCTCCGTATCGTAAAACATGATGAATCCTTCTTTCTGATTTTTTTCTCCTCGAAAGTGAATATATGGAGTTGGAGTTGAGGTCGGTGGAGCGTCATGGGGCCCATGAGGCAGGGGGCGCGCCCAGGGGGGCAGGCGCGCCCCCCACCCTCATGGGCAGGGTGTGGGCCCCTGACGTGGATTTTTGTAACATCCCAAAATTCTAAATTTTGGAATGTTATAAACAAATAGATAGTTTTGATTGATTGCTTGGTTGATTGACTGAAAGTGAGTGAATTCGAAATCTTTTTGAAAGTTAAATGAGAGGGAATAAAAGGACTTTCCCAAACTTTCATTTTTTCTTTTATGATCTTCGGGAATTCAAATTATTTTCATCACAAAACCCTGGAGAGAAGATGACATGACTTCTTCCATTTATTTAAATGACAAGGGGTGTTGAAAATATTTGAATTACATTTGGAAAATATTTCCAATTCTGAAACTTTATGCAACTCAACAATTTTCACGAGAGAAGATAAAATGACTTCTTCAAATTAAATGAAATATGAGTTGGGAGTTTTAAAAGAATTAAATCCAAAGTTCTTTTGAATTTATTTCCAATTTGGAGTTATTTGAGTTTTATTCAAAATATTTTTCTCCAAAAACAAAATATATGGAAGATAGGGTAACATGATTCCCTACATAAAAATTGGAGAGAAATTAATTTGAAGTCATTTTGGTATTTTAAAAATGATTTTTGTTGGATTTTATTGGACCAGAAGCACTCTTTGTTTTATTTGAATTTTTGTGTATTTTATTTGAAGCTGGAATAAAGTTCATCGTGTAGGAAATATTTTTCTGAAAATTTTGATATATTATATGCCTATATAAATTTTTATTTCTTTGGTTTTATTATTATTTTGTCTCTGTTTAAAAATCACATGGCCTTGGGCCAAAGGCCCAAGCCGCCAAGGAGCCGGCCGGCCAGGAGGCCAACACCATCGCGCGCCGCACAGGGAGCCAGGGAGCCGCCGCTTCCTTTTCCAAATCCTAGTAGGACTCTTGTCCTACTTCCGTTTATTCCGTATTTGTTTCTAGATCTTTTCCCTCTTTGTTTCCTAATCCTAGTCTATTTCTTGCCCCCTACCCCAAGCAAAACCCTCCCCTCCCCAATATAAATACCCAAGCACCCCCCCTCCAACACATCAAACCAACACCTCTCCTCTCCTCTCCTCTCCGCAGCAGCAGCCCCACACCCGCGCCGCCGCCGCCCTACACCCACGCCACCGCCGCGGCTTGCCACCGCCAAGTGCCGCCATGCTTGCGCCAACGCCGCCGCCGGAGCCCCTCGCCTCTTCGAGGTACTAGCCCCGCACCGCGTCACCTTTTCTTTTCCTCGATTCGGTTTTTTGTAAATCGTTCCGGTTTCCGTTCCGATTTTCTAGATCAGTTTTTCGTTTCGGTTTTCTTTCCGAAACCCTAGATCGGTTTTCTCGCCGGTTTTTCTTTCAGGTTTTGTTTAGTGAGCGTCCGCTCGATAGATTTTTCTTTTTATTTTTAATTTCCGTCAGGGACCTATCCGTAGTGTTATTTTTTTTAGTCCCTAATCTTCAAACGCTCATAACTTTTTACTCGTAAGTCAGAATCCAACGAAACCAATGCCCACTTCTTCGTTACGATCCCCTCTATCCAGTAATACAACTCAAAGATTTTTTGATAATTAAAAATTTGAATTAGATCATATTTGTATTCAAACTTCGTTTGATCGTAACTTGAGTTTCGTAACTCCGATTTAGTTGATTCTTTTTGCTAATCGAAGCTCTTGACCTAAACTTTCTGATAAGGCCAAATTCATATAATTTTGGTACTGTTAGAAATTGTTTTATGTTGCAAGAGTTATTTGCTTTATTTTGATGTTTTCCGAATCGTTTCCTTCGTTCGGTCCGATGTTTTGATTGATTGCTTATGTGTGGTTACTATTGCTTGATTACGATAGATTGAACGGAGTGTGTGAGTAGAACTATCAAGAGTTTTGAGTGCGAATCATCTTCATCAACTTTGCGGGCAAGTAACATTTGATCATACTTTTCTACTACCCAGTTTTATGCATTAGATCTATCCTCAAACACTTGCATGATTAGGATCTAATTAAATTGGGGGTTATGGGAAGTAGTTGAGGTAGTACTTATTACCTGCTTTTATTACAAACCCTTGGGAGTTACGTCACGTTTGCTTATTATGCCATGCTATGCTCGTGAGACGTGGATTGGGTTTGAGTGAATATCCATGACAGATGTGAGATTGATAATTAATGGTTTATCTAAGGTGGCAACTTAAACACACATCTGGGTGGATTGAGGCACTGGTTACTCAGGACTTGCCTGTCTAGGCACTGGTTTCAGTGACTTGCCTGCTTTTTTTGGACCGCCACCCGTGCTCAAAGGGATCATAAGATTATTCATACTAGTAACTTACGTGTGCAGCCACAAGCCATTATGGGCTCTGGCATAGTTGACTAAGTCGTGCGAACTCTTATAGTGGTGGACTAGCAGATGTAGGGGATGTAGGTGTACCGGGTCCACCCATCGTAAGGTGCTAAGCGCTCGAAAGACTATGTCTCGGTCATCCGTCTCTCAAACACTAGTGCGAGAAACCAAACGGAGGCGATCGAGTCTTGTGGGGAAAAGTGCGCAAACCTCTGCAGAGTGTATAAACTAATCATGATTAGCCATGTCCCCGGTTATGGACAATTTTGAGTAACTAGTTCTTGGATTATCCTGTTGATCTCATCACGTTACCTAATATAATTTGTTTGGGTTTAATGAGTACTTTTAATTGGGATTGAGAATGCTGTCAACCATTCTCAATGTTTAACAACCACCATGATAGTTAAATAAATTTATTCCTTTGCAGTAGGGAAAAATTGGCTTTTCGCAAAAAGTGTAACCATAGAGCTTTCCACCAGCCATATATGCATGTAGTATAGCCTATTCTTTCATTACTCTCTATGTGTTACATTGCGGCATATTCCATGTGCTTGACCCGTTTCTGAGCTGCAACTTTTCATGTTGCGAGACTTTTAGAACGACAGTAAGTGATACGTTAGGGTTACGATTTCCTATAGTCAACTTTTGTTGGTGTTGATGGGAATCCACAACCTTGTTGCTTCCGCTATGTTTTGGATTGAGGTAATAGTTTTTACGTTACTTTATACATGTGATTTACCTCTGTTATAAATCCTTCGACTACTGTGTGTGTCAGCATACCGATCCAGGGATGACACGAAAGCACAGAGACTTGATCCATTCGGGTCGGGTCGCTACAAGATGGTATCAGAGCAGATGTTGACTATAGGACGTGACCCTAGAAACTGGCAAGCCCATAGGAAAGACTTTTCTCTACAACTTCATTTTCAAAAAGATCTTTTACCTCTCTTCTCTTCTGAGCTTATTCAAATATTCCCTTTTAGTGAGACCCTACCCCTTTTCCCCTTTTGACCACTCGAAGATTCGACCGATGAGACCACTCCAAGGAGACAAGATATCGGACAACTAAGACCATTTGAAATGAAGAGGATTTTACCGTGTAAATGGAAACTACAACGGTGAAGACTCCGAAGACTAGGAGAATTTGAAGGCTTTGAAGAATTTTCGGATTTGTATGACCTAGGAAGGTTACGCTTATGGAATTGAGAGATTATGGAAGTAATCAATACCCGAGATTAAGGTGTATTGGAGTAAGACCAGGATCTGGAGTATTACATCAAGGAGTTTAAGATGGATCTGCAGGAAGCCGTATTTGACAAGGAGGCAATTCATGAAGAATTCAGGAACCTGAAAACTGAAAGTAGACAAGCTGATGAGCAAAACCTTGATACATCAAAGATTCGTCAAGAACTGAAGGACAGTAGGATCATGGTTCATGCCAAGGATGTTGAAACCTAGAAGTTTGGAATGCAACTACAGAATATTAAAGGATGTCACGAGAGACTTCGCGTCAACAGAGATGATCTGGCAAAAGAACTTGAGAAGGACAAGCATGATCGGAAGTAACCACAGGAGACATGAACAAGACTTGAAGAGTTTGATGATTTTGAAGATTTATTGACCTTTAGAAGACCCAACCCCTGTTATACACCTGCGTTAGATGCGACGATTGTGAGCTGTCATTTGTTTGATGTTTTTCCGACAGCCACAATAAAATCTGTTTTTCAAAAACCTTTTGTTTGTATTGTGTGCATCCCTCTAGATCTCTCTTATCCCACCCCAAACCCATGGACCCGTTAGAAGATGAATGGAGAAGAGCTTATATTTTCTGGACCGATGAGTCAATTGGAGATGGACCGATGGATTCAGAACATGGAGAATCACATGAAGAACAACCCTATAGTCAGAAAGGATATGGCCCAGCATGCTCTTAAGTGTTTTGAAAGAGGAGCTGCTACTTGGTGGAGGATGTACCAAACCATCAATGGATTGCAAGGAGTAACCACTTGGAAGGAATTTAAGTTGACTTTGCCAAAGTCTCGTCTTGTGTCCCAGAAATTGAGGCCTTATGGAAAAGGATATGAAGAAAACTTGTGCATACAAGCTTTGTGGAGAAATAGGACACAACCATAAAGAAAATAAGGATGAATATCCTCATAAGTGGAGGATTACCAAAGGAGTTAGCCGAGGATCTCAGGGAACTTCGGTTGGAGATTGTTCCCAAAGGTTTTGTTGCAGCAATGGAAGTTCAGTCTACATTGTTGGAAAAGATCCATTAAGCTTAGAAGGATGACAAAGAGGTTGCTGAGATAAAAGATGAGCAAAGAAAAGGCCAAAGGTTTTCGTAAGGATGAGCACGACACCTTATGGTTTGAGGACAGTGTACATATACCCAATAATGCAAAGATCAGGAAGTTAATACTTCAGGAGGCTCATGACTCACCATACTCGATTCGCCCTGGAAACACCAAGATGTATTTGGATTTGAAGAAGCGTTTCTGGTGGACTGGTATGAAGAAGGAGATTGTGGAGTATGTAGTCATAGGTGATGTATGCCAGAGAGTAAAAGCAGAGCATCAGAAGCCAGCAGGATTACTACAGCCTATGCCGATACCCGAATGGAAGTAGGATTCTATCTGGGTAGTAGTTGATTCGCTTGACCAAAGTGGCTCACTTTATCCCAATGAAAACCACCTATACAAGTGAGAAGTTGGACAAGGTATATTTGACCAGGATCGTATGTCTGCACGGAGTTCCGAGGACCATCGTAGAGGAACACAGTTTACCTCAAAGTTTTTGGAATCAGCTGCACCAGACTTTGGGTACTAGGCTAGAGTTCAAGATCTGACTTTTCATCCGCAGCAGATGATGGACGGTGAGAGAGTAAATCAGATTCTGGAGGACATGTTGAGAGCTTGTGCGCTAGATTATGGATCTAGTAGGGATGATAATCTACCTTACGCGGGGTTCTCATTCAACAACAGTTTCCAAGACAGTTCGAAGATGGCCCCTTTTAAGCTTTGTATGGGAGAAGAAGCCAGACACCATTGATGTGGGATGAAGTTGGAGACCGTCAGTTGTTTGGACCAAATGTGATCAAGGATGTCAGAAGAGAAAGTTAAGTGGATTCGAGATAGACTGAAGGTAGCTCAGTCCAGGCAGAATAATTATGCAGACGCAAGGAGGTAGTCTATGAAATCAGAGACAGAGCATATCTTTGTGTGCCACCTCTGCGAGGAGTTAAATGATTTGGAGTTAAGGGAAAGTTAGCCCCGAGATTTGTAGGACCATACCAAGTTTGGAACGTATGGGAGAATTGGCTAACAAGTTGGAGTCACCCAAAGGACTGTCAGGAGTTCATGATGTGTTTCACGATTCCTAGTTGAAGAAGTGCCATGCAGAGATGGCCAATATTCCCCTGTAAGGACGCTTGACCCTGGAAAGGATAATGATGTTCCACGAAGTGGAGTATGGACTTCATAAGTATAAGTTTTTATCTTGGTAGGTGGGATATCCCACGAGGATGAAGAGATGAAGTACTATTGGATAAAGGAGGTATAATGTTGGAAATATGGATCAATGGAAATTCCATGATGAGTCTGAGTAATCATGTCTAGTTTGGTGCCAATAGAAGGAAGGAAGACAGTACAATTGAATGGATTTTAAGTATGCTAGGAAGCTGGAAGTTGAATGTTGGAATAACGATCAGTTGCCCAGATGATGTGTTCAAGGATTTTAAGTGATGAGATGGGCCATAACCCACAGGGCCCAGGACCTGCCAAGAAGCAAGCACACTCTTGCTGAAGGAAAAACCCTGGAAGAAGTTATGCCTTTGTCAACCGATGATTCTATAGGAGTTTACGCAAGACCTGAGAGTTGTTAAGGATCGATAGTTGCTTTGTTTGGCTTGCAGAATCAATGGATTTTTTTCCCGAACTTGGTTCGTCGACAAGATAAATTCTGCAATGCTTGTGAGGATGACAGAGTGTTAGAATGCGAGATTCGCTAAACCATGTACAAGGAAATGATTTGGGTGCGGGATGGATTGATCACCATACCGACTTACTCTTATTATTCGCTTTGCTATATGGAATGGTAAATCTGAGTGACTTACCTATATTAGAGAGACGACGATCAAAACCATGTTTAAACCTTAGAATGGTATAAGCATTTTTCCCTTGTACACGGCAGTTGTTGCCAACCGTAGGTCATACGGTGAGGTTCAACCTGCACTCCAGTTTTCTGCAGGAGAAACCATAAATTGTTGACCACCATGAGATATCGATAGTTGTTTAGAATTGGCGCCAGACCCGTCAGCTATGAAGACCCAGTTTCGGTATAACCATACCAAGAAGTAAAGGACAAAAGAATTGAGGAAAAGGTTATGCCACTACCGGAAGAGCCCAGAGAAGGAATTATCCTTACGATTTTAGAAGACCGACACTGTCAATGATAAGGATGGAGTATATGAGTTTTGATGGAACCGTAACCATGTTTCTAAGGGTGGTAGCACCCGAGACCCCGGAGATGATCGATGGATTTTGAAGACCCCCAAACCCTAACCTATTTCTTGCTAGCCTCTCCGAATCTCGAGGACGAGATTCATTTTAAGGGTGGTAGTTTGTAACATCCCAAAATTCTAAATTTTGGAATGTTATAAACAAATAGATAGTTTTGATTGATTGCTTGATTGATTGGTGAAAGTGAGTGAATTGAAATCTTTTTGAAAGTTAAATGAGAGGGAATAAAAGGACTTTCCCAAACTTTCATTTTTGCTTTTATGATCTTCGAATTCAAATTCTTTTCATCACAAAACCCTGGAGAGAAGATGACATGACTTCTTCCATTTATTTAAATGACAAGGGGTGTTGAAAATATTTGAATTACATTTGGAAAATATTTCCAATTCTGAAACTTTATGCAACTCAATGATTTTCACGAGAGAAGATAAAATGACTTCTTCAAATTAAATGAAATATGAGTTGGGAGTTTTAAAAGAATTAAATCCAAAGTTCTTTTGAATTTATTTCCAATTTGGAGTTATTTGAGTTTTATTCAAAATATTTTTCTCCAAAAACAAAATATATGGAAAATAGGGTAACATGATTCCCTACATCAAAATTGAAGAGAAATTAATTTGAAGTCATTTTGGTATTTTAAAAATGATTTTGTTGGATTTTATTGGACCGAAGCACTCTTTGTTTTATTTGAATTTTTGTGTATTTTATTTGAAGCTGGAATAAAGTTCATCGTGTAGGAAATATTTTTCTGAAAATTTTGATATATTATATGCCTATATAAATTTTTTATTTCTTTGGTTTTATTATTATTTTGTCTCTGTTTAAAAACAAACTGTAGCGCCTTGGGCCAAAGGCCCAAGCCGCCAAGGAGCCGGCCGGCCAGGAGGCCAACACCATCGCGCGCCGCACAGGGAGCCAGGGAGCCGCCGCTTCCTTTTCCAAATCCTAGTATGACTCTTGTCCTACTTCCGTTTATTCCATATTTGTTTCTAGATCTTTTCTCTCTTTGTTTCCTAATCCCAGTCTATTTCTTGCCCCCTACCCCAAGCAAAACCCTCCCTTCCCCAAGAGAAAGACCCAAGCACCCCCTCCAACACATCAAACCAACACCTCTCCTCTCCTCTCCTCTTCTTGACAGCAGCCCCACCAGCGCCGCCGCCGCCCTACACCCGCTGGCCGCTTGCCACCGCCGCCGCCAAGTGCCGCCGCGCCTAGCCTTGTGCCATTGAGCCCTCGCCTCTTCGAGGTACTAGCCCCGAGCCGCGTCACCTTTTCTTTTCCTCGGTTCGGTTTTTCGTAAATCGTTCCGGTTTTCTAGATCGGTTTTTTGTTTCGGTTTTCTCGCCGGTTTTTCTTTCCGGTTTTGTTTAGTGAGCGTTCGCTCGATAGATTTTTCTTTTTATTTTTAATTTCTGTCAGGGACCTATCCGTAGTGTTATTTTTTTTAGTCCCTAATCTTCAAACGCTCATAACTTTTTACTCGTAAGTCGGAATCCAACGAAACCAATGCCCACTTCTTCGTTACGATCCCCTCTATCCAGTAATACAACTTAAACATGTTTTTGATAATTTAAAATTTGAATTATATCAGATTTGTATTCAAACTTCGTTTGATCGTAACTTGAGTTTCGTAACTCCGATTTAGTTGATTCTTTTTGCTAATCGAAGCTCTTGACCTAAACTTTCTGATAAGGCCAAATTCATATAATTTTGGTACTGTTAGAAATTGTTTTATGTTGCAAGAGTTGTTTGCTTTATTTTGATGTTTTCCGAATCATTTCCTTCGTTCGGTCCGATGTTTTGATTGATTGCTTATGTGTGGTTACTATTGCTTGATTACGATAGATTGACCGGAGTGTGAAGAGTAGAACTATCAAGAGTTTTGAGTGCGAATCATCTTCATCAACTTTGCAGGCAAGTAACACTTGATCATACTTTTTCTACTACCCAGTTTTATGCATTAGATCTATCCTCAAACACTTGCATGATTAGGATCTAATTAAATTGGGGGTTATGGGAAGTAGTTGAGGTAGTACTTATTACCTGTTTTATTACAAAACCCTTGGGAGTTACTTCTACCTTTGCTTATTATGCCATGCTATGCTCGTAGACGTGGATTGGGTTTGAGTGAATATCCATGACAGATGTGAGATTAATAATTAATGGTTTATCTAAGGTGGCAACTTAAACACACATCTGGGTGGATTGAGGCACCCGGTTACGCCAGGACTTGCCTGTCTAGGCACCTGGGTTTCCAGGACTTGCCTATTTTTTTGGGACCACCACCCAGGCTCAAAGGGATCATAAGATTATTCATAATAGTAACTTATGTGTGCAGCCACAAGCCATTATGGGCTCTGGCATAGTTGACTAAGTCGTGCGAACTCTTATAGTGGTGGACTAGCAGATATAGGGGATGTAGGTGTACCAGTCCACCCATCGTAAGGTGCTAGCGCTTCTGAAAGACTATGTCTCGGTCATCCGTCTCTCAAACACCATGTAGTGCGAGAAACCAAACGGAGGTGATCGAGTCTTGTGGGGAAAAGTGTGCAAACCTCTGCAGAGTGTATAAACTAATCATGATTAGCCGTGTCCCCGGTTATGGACAATTTTGAGTAACTAGTTCTTGGATTATCATGTTGATCTCATCACGTTACTTAATATAATTTGTTTGGGTTTAATGAGTACTTTTAATTGGGATTGAGAATGCTGTCAACCATTCTCAATGTTTAACAACCACCATGATAGTTAAATAAATTTATTCCTTTGCGGTAGGGGGAAAATTGGCTTTTCATAAAAGCTGTAACCATAGAGCTTTCCACCAGCCATATATGCATGTAGTATAGCCTATTCTTTCATTACTCTCTATGTGTTACATTGCCAGCATATTCCATGTGCTGACCCGTTTTCGAGCTGCAACTTTTCATGTTGCAGACTTTTCAGACGACGAGTAAGTGATACGTTAGGGTTACGATTTCCTATACTCAACTTTGCCGTTTGTGTTGATGGGAATCCACAACCTTGTTGCTTCCGCTATGTTTTGGATTGAGTTAATAGTTTTTACGTTACTTTATACATGTGATTTACCTCTGTTATAAATCCTTCGAGTACTGTGTGTGTCAGCATACCGATCCAGGGATGACACGAAAGCACAGAGACTTGATCCATTCGGGTCGGGTCGCTACAATTTTCTTCCAGTATTTTTAATATTTTCCAAAAAGATGTTCCGTGGAGTTTCAGGTCATTCCGAGAACTTTTGTTTCTGCACATAAATAACACCATGGAAAGTCTGCTGAAAACAGCGTCAGTCCGGGTTAGTTCCATTCAAATCATGCAAGTTAGTGTCCAAAACAAGGGCAAAAGTGTTCGGAAAAGTAGATACGACGGAGATGTGTCATACATCGGTGGAGCAACATGGGGCCCACGAGGGTGGAGGGTGTGCCCCCCTACCTCGTGGCTTCTTGGTAGCTTTCTTGACGTAGGGTCCAAGTCCTCTGGATCATGTTCGTTCCGAAAATCACGTTCCCGAAGGTTTCATTCCGTTTGGACTCCGTTTGGTATTCTTTTTCTGCGAAACTCTGAAATAGGCAAAAACAACAAGTCTGGGCTGGGCCTCCGGTTAATAGGTTAGTCCCAAAAATGATATAAAAGTGTATAATAAAGCCCAATAATGTCCAAAACAGAATATAATATAGCATGGACCAATCAAAAATTATAGATACGTTGGAGACGTATCAAGCATCCCCAAGCTTAATTCCTGCTCGTCCTCGAGTAGGTAAATGATAAAAACAGAATTTTTGATGTGGAATGCTACTTGGCATAATTTCAATATAATTCTTCTTATTGTGGCATGAATGTTCAAATTTGATATGATTCAAGATAAGAGTTTAATGTTGACATAAAAACAATAATACTTCTAGCATACTAACTAAGCAATTATGTCTTATCAAAATAACATAGCCAAAGCAAGTTATCCCTACAAAATCATATAGTCTGGCTATATATGCTCCATCATCCCCACACAAAATATTCATATCATGTACGACCCCGGTTTTAGCCAAGAAATTGGTTCATACATTTAACGCGCTTTAGCCTTTTCAACTCTTACGCAATACATGAGCGCAAGCTATGGATATAGCACTATGGTGGAATAAGGTATAATGGTAGGGGTTATGTGGGAAGACAAAAAAAGGTGAAAGTATCACATCAACGAGGCTAATCAACGGGCTATGGAGATGCCCATCAATTGATGTTAATACGAGGAGTAGGGATTGCCATGCAACGGATGCACTAGAGCTATAAGTATATGAAAGCTCAAAAAGAAACTAAGTGGGTGTGCATCCAACTTGTTTGCTCACGAAGACCTCGGGCATTTGAGGAAGCCCATCATTGGAATATACAAGCCAAGTTCTATAATTAAATTCCCCACTAGTATATGAAAGTTACAAAATGAGAGACTCTCTATTATGAAGATCACGGTGCTACTTTGAAGCACAAGTGTGGTAAAAGGATAGTAACATTGTCCCTTCTCTATTTTTCTCTCATTTCTTTATTTGGGCCTTTTTCTATTTTTTGGCCTCTTCTTTTTAGTCCGGAGTCTCATCCCGACTTGTGGGGGAATCATAGTCTCCATCATCCTTTCCTCACTTGGGACAATGCTCTAATAATGATGATCATCACACATTTATTTACTTACAACTCATCAATTACAACTCAATACTTAGAAAAAAATATGACTCTACATGAATGCCTCCGGCGGTGTACCGGGTTATGCAATGAATCAAGAGTGACATGTATGAAAGAATTAGGAATGGTGTCTTTGCCACAAATACTATGTCAACTACATGATCATGCAAAGCAATATGACAATAATGGAGCATGTCATGATGAATGAAATGGTGGAAAGTTGCATGGCCATATATCTCGGAATGGCTATGCAAATGCCATAATAAGTAGGTATGGTGGCTGTTTTGAGGAAGATATAAGGAGGTTTATGTGTGATAGAGCGTATCATATCACGGGGTTTGGATGCACCGGCGAAGTTTGCTCCAACTCTCAAGGTGAGAAAGGGCAATGCGCGGTACAGAAGAGGCTAGAAAAATTGCGGAAAGGTAAGTGTGTGTATAATCCATGGACTCACATTAGTCATAAAGAACTCATATACTTATTGCAAAAATTTATTATCCCTCGAAGCAAAGTACTACTACGCATGCTCCTAGGGGAAGGGTTGGTAGGAGTTAACCATCGCGTGATCCCGACCGCCGCACAAAGGAAGACAATCAACAAATACTTCATGCTCCGACTTCTTTACATAACGGTTCACCATACGTGCATGCTACGGGAATAACAAACTCCAACACATGTATTTTTCAATTCCACAATTACTCAACTAGCACAACTATGATATTACCACCTTTATATCTCAAAACAATTATCAAGCATCAAATTTTTCATGATATTAATTAAAGCAAATTGCCATGCTATTTTAAGACTCCCAAAATAATGTAAGTGAAGCATGAGAGATCAATAGTTTCTATAAAACAAATCCACCACCGTGCTCTAAAAGATATAAGTGAAGTACTAGAGCAAAAACTATATAACTCAAAAGATATAAGTGAAGCATATAGAGTATTCTAATAATTTCCGAATCATGTGTCTCTCTCTCAAAAGGTGTGTACAGAAAAGATGATTTTGGTAAACTAAAAAATAAAGCCTCAAATAATACAAGACGCTCCAAGCAAAACACATATCGTGTGGTGAATAAAAATATAGCTCCAAGTAAAGTTACCGATGGAAGTAGACAAAAGAGGGGATGCCTTCTGGGGCATCCCCAAGCTTTGGCTTTTAGGTGTCCTTAGATTATCTTGGGGGTGCCATGGGCATCCAAAAGCTTAGGCTCTTGCCACTCCTTGTTCCATAATCCATCAAATCTTTCACCCAAAACTTGAAAACTTCACAACACAAAACTCAGCTGAAAATCTCATGAGCTCAGTTAGCGAAAGAAAACAAAAGACCACTTCAAGGTACTTGGTACCTCTTGAGCACTGCGTTGGATTTCCCCGAAGAGGAGAGGATGATGCAGCAAAGTAGCGTAAGTATTTCCCTCAGTTTTTGAGAACCAAGGTATCAATCCAAAGAGGAGGCCACGCACAAGTCCCTCGTACCTGCACAAAACGATAGCTCCTCGCAACCAACAGGATTAGGGGTTGTCAATCCCTTCACGGTCACTTACGAGAGTGAGATCTGATAGAGATGATAAATAATATTTTTGGTATTTTTGGTATAGAGATGCGAAATAAAAAGTAAAAGGCAAAGTAAAAACAAAGCAAGTATTAAAGTGATGGACCATAAGTAAAAACAAAGCAAGTATTAAAGTGATTGATATGATGAGAATAGACCCGGGGGCCATAGGTTTCACTAGTGGCTTCTCTCAAGAGCATAAGTATTCTACGGTGGGTGAACAAATTACTGTTGAGCAATTGACAGAATTGAGCATAGTTATGAGTATATCTAGGTATGATCATGTATATAGGCATCACGTCCGAGACAAGAAGACCGAAATGACTATGCATCTACTACTATTACTCCACTCATCGACCGCTATCCAAAGCATGCATCTAGAGTATTAAGTTAAAAACAGAGTAACGCCTTAAGCAAGATGACATGATGTAGAGGGATAAATTCATGCAATATGATAAAAACCCCATCTTGTTATCCTCGATGGCAACAATACAATACGTGCCTTGCTGCCCTTATACATCCTTTGGGAAAGGACACATAAGATTGAACCCAAAGCTAAACACTTCTCCCATTGCAAGAACTACCAATATAGTTGGCCAAACCAAACGGATAATTCGAAGAGACTTGCAAAGATAACCAATAATACATAAAAGAATTCAGAGAAGATTCAAATATTATTCATAGATAAGCTGGATCATAAACCCACAATTCATCGGTCTCAACAAACACACTGCAAAAACAAGATTACATCGGATAGATCTCCACGAGAGAGGGGGAGAACATTGTATTGAGTTCCAAAAAGACAGAAGAAACCATCTAGCTACTAGCTATGGACCCCGAAGGTCTGAAGTGAACTACTCACACTTCATCGGAGGGGCTATAGTGATGATGTAGAAGCCCTCCGTGGTGGATGCCCCCTCCGGCTGAGCTCCGGAACAGGCCCCAAGATGGGATCTCGTGGATACAGGAAGTTGCGGCGGTGGAATTAGGTTTTTGGCTCATGTTCTGATCATTTGGGGGTACATAGGTATATATAGGAGGAAGGAGTACGTCGGTGGAGCAACAAGCAGCCCACGAGGCAGGGGGGCGCGCCCCCCACCCTCGTGACCGCCTCTTTTGTTCCTTCGCGTAGGGTCCAAGTCTCCTGGATCACGTTCGGTGAGAAAATCACGTTTCCGAAGGTTTCATTCCGTTTGGACTCCGTTTGATATTCCGTTTCTTCCAAACACTGAAATAGGCAAAAAACAGCAATTACGAAATTTGGGCCTCTGGTTAATAGGTTAGTCCCAAAATAATATAAAAGTGGAAAATAAAGCCCAATATAGTCCAAAACAGTAGATAAAGTAGCATGGAGCAATCAAAATTATAGATACGTTAGAGGCGTATCGAGGCATCCCCAAGCTTAATTCCTGCTCGTCCTTGAGTAGGTAAATGATAAAAGAGAATTTTTGATGCGGAGTGATACTTTGGCATAATTTCAATGTAAATCTTCTTAATTGTGGTATGAATATTCAGATCCAAAAGATTCAAGACAAAAGTTCATATTGACATAAAAATAATAATACTTCAAGCATACTAACTAAGCAATTATGTCTTCTGAAAATAACATGGCCAAAGAAAGTTATCCCTACAAAATCATATAGTCTGGCTATGCTCCATCTTCCCCACACAAAATATTTAAATCATGCACAACCCCGATGACAAGCCAAGCAATTGTTTCATACTTTAACATTTTCAAAACTTTTCAATCTTCATGCAATACATGAGTGTGAGCCATGGATATAGCACTATATGTGGAATAGGATGGTGGTTGTGGAGAAGACAAAAAGGGAGAAGATAGTCTCACATCAACTAGGCGTATCAATGGGCTATGGAGATGCCCATCAATAGATATCAATGTGAGTGAGTAGGGATTGCCATGCAACGGATGCACTAGAGCTATAAGTATATGAAATCTCAACAAAAGAAGCTAAGTGGGTGTGCATCCAACTCGCTTGCTCACGAAGACCTAGGGCAATTGAGGAAGCCCATCATTGGAATATACAAGCCAAGTTCTATAATGAAAAATTCCCACTAGTAAATGAAAGTGACAAAATGAGAGACTCTCTATCATGAAGATCTTGGTGCTACTTTGAAGCACAAGTGTGGTAAAAGGATAGTAACATTGTCCCTTCTCTCTTTTTCTCTCATTTTTTTTATTTGGGCCTTTTCTTCTTCTTTTTTATGGCCTCTTTTTTTTCATCCGGAATCTCATCCTGACTTGTGGGGGAATCATAGTCTCCATCATGCTTTCCTCACTGGGACAATGCTCTAATGAATGATGATCATCACACTTTTATTTTTCTTACAACTCAACAATTACAACTCGATTCTTAGAACAAAGTATGACTCTATCTGAATGCCTCCGGCGGTGTACCGGGATATGCAATGAAACATGAGTGACATGTATGAAAGAATTATGAAAGGTGGCTTTGCCACAATACGATGTCAACTACATGATCATGCTAGCAATATGACAATGATGGTGCGTGTCATAATAAACGGAACGGTGGAAAGTTGCATGGCAATATATCTCGGAATGGCTATGGAAATGCCATGATAGATAGGTATGGTGGCTATTTTGAGGAAGATATATGGTGGGTGTATGATACCGGCGAAAAGTGTGCGGTATTAGAGAGGCTAGCAATGGTGGAAGGATGGGAAAAAGTGCGTATAATCCATGGACTCAACATTAGTCATAAAGAACTCATATACTTATTGCAAAAATCTAGAAGTTATCAAAGCAAAGTATTACGCGCATGCTCCTAGGGGGATACATTGGTAGGAAAAGACCGTCGCTCGTCCCCGACCGCAACTCATAAGGAAGACAATCAATAAATAAATCATGCTTCGAGTTCATCACATAACGGTTCACCATACGTGCATGCTACGGGAATCACAAACTTCAACACAAGTATTCTTTAAATGCACAACTACTCAACTAGCATGACTCTAATATCACCATCTTCATATCTCAAAACAATTATCAAGCATCAAACTTTTCTTAGTATTCAACGTACTCAAAAGGAAGTTTCACATATCTTGAATACCAAGTATATTAACATTAAGCAAATTACCATGCTATTAACGACTCTCAAAATAATCTTAGTGAAGCATGAGAGATCAATAGTTTCTTTAAAACAAATCCACCACCGTTCTCTAAAAGATCTAAGTGAAGCACTAGAGAAAAAATTATCACGCTCAAAAGATATAAGTGAAGCACTATGAGCAAAACTATCAAGCTCAAAAGATATAAGTGAAGCACATAGAGTATTCTATCAAATTTCAATTCATGTATGGCTCTCTCAAAAGTTGTGTACATCAAGGATGATTGTGGTAAACTAACAAGCGAAGACGTAAATAATACAAGACGCTCCAAGCAAAACACATATCATGTGGTGAATAAAAATATAGCTCCAAGTAAATTACCGATGGAAGTAGGCGAAAGAGGGATGCCTTCGGGGCATCCCCAAGCTTTGACTTTTCTGTGTCCTTGGATTATCTTGGGGTGCCATGGGCATCCCCAAGCTTAGGCTCTTGCCACTCCTTGTTCCATAATCCATCAAAAGAATTTACCCAAAACTTGAAAACTTCACAACACAAAACTCAATAGAAATCTCGTGAGCTCCGTTAGAGAAAGGAAACAAAAGACTACTTTAAGGTACTGTAATGAACTCATCATTTATTTATATTGGTGTTAAACCTACTGTATTCCAACTTCTCTATGGATTATAAACTATTTTACTAGCCATAGATTCATCAAAATAAGCAAACAACACACGAAAAACAGAATCTGTCAAAAACAGAACAGTCTGTAGTAATCTGTAACTAACGCAAACTTCTGGAACTCCAAAAAATCCACTAGAACTAGAAGACCTATAAAATTTGTTTATTGATCAGCAGCAATGGGAATCAGTATTTTATCACGTTCTGGTGATTTTTAATAATTCGGGCACTGAGCGCAAAGTTTCTGGAAATTACAGCAAGATCAAATAACTATCATCCAAGAAGATCCAATAGGTCTAGCTTGGCACAAACACTAATTAAAACATAAAACCACATCTAAACAGAGGCTAGATGGATTATTTATTCCTAAACAGAAGAAAAAAAACTAAAAATAAAATTGGGTTGTCTCCCAACAAGCGCTATCGTTTAACGCCCTAGCTAGGCATAAAAGCAAGGATAGATCTAGGTATTGCCATCTTTGGTAGGCAATCCATAAGTGGCTCTCATGATAGATTCATATGGTAATTTTATTTTCTTTCCAGGAAAGTGTTCCATGCCCTTCTTTAAGGGAAATTGGAATCTAATATTTCCTTCCTTCATATCAATAATTGCACCAATCGTTCTAAGGAAAGGTCTACCAAGACTAATAGGACATGAAGGATTGCAATCTATATCAAGAACGATAAAATCTACGGGCACATAATTCCTATTTGCAACAATAAGAAAATCATTAATTCTTCCCATAGGCTTTTTAATAGTGGAATCCGCGAGATGCAAGTTTAGAGAGCAATCATCAAAGTCATGGAAATCTAGCAAATCACACAAAGTTTTGGGAATAGTGGAGACACTAGCACCCAAATCACACAAAGCATGAAACTCATAATTTTTTATTTTAATTTTAATAGTAGGTTCCCACTCATCATAGAGCTTTTAGGGATAGAGACTTTTAACTCAAGTTTTTCTTCATAAGATTGCATCAAGGCATCAACAATGTGTTCGGTAAAGGCCTTATTTTGACTATAAGCATGAGGAGAATTTAGCACGGATTGCAACAAGGAAGTACAATCAATTAAAGATCAATTTTCATAATTAAATTCCTTGAGATCCAAAATAGTGGGTTTAGCAACATCTAGGTTTTTATTTCTTTCAATCCCACATTTATCAATTTCATCGTCAAGATCTAAAAACTCTGAATTCTTATAATGCCTTCTAGGTAAAGGAAGATCATATTCAGTTTCATCAACATTCATATTGCAAAACAAAGATTTAATGGGGAACACATCAGTAACTTTCAGATCTTCATCTTGATTTTCATAGGAATTGGAAGAACACGCTTTAATAAAGGCATCTTCGGAAGCACGCATCCTAGTGGTTCTTTCTTTGCACTCATCAATGGAAATTCGCATAGCTTTGAGAGACTCATTGATATCATGCTTAGGAGGAATAGATCTAAGCTTTAAAGAATCAACCTCAAGAGAAATTCTATCAACGTTCCTAGCCAAATCATCAACTTTAAGCAATTTCTCCTCAAGCGAAGCATTAAAATTCTTTTGTGAATTCATAAACTCTTTAACACTACTCTCAAATTTAGAGAGCATCTTATTAAAATTTCCATAAGAGTTGTTGTAGGAATTTCCATAATTATTAGAAGGATTACTAGGATAAGGCATAGGATTAAAATTCCCTCTATCTGGCGTTGTTACCAAAATTATTCCTACCAACAAAATTCACATCCATAGATTCGTTATTATTCTCAATCAAAGTAGACAAAGGCATATCATTAGGATCAGAAGAAACAATCTTAGTAGAAAATAATTTCATAAGTTCATCCATCTTTCCACTCAAAACATTAATTTCATCTATCGCATGCACTTTCTTATTAGTAGATCTTTCAGTATGCCATTGAGAATAATTAACCATAATATTATTTAGAAGTTTAATAGAATCTCCTAGAGTGATTTCCATAAAAGTGCCTCCCGCGGCCGAATCTAAAAGATTTCTAGAAGCAAAATTCAATCCGGCATAATTTTTTTGTATAATCATCCACAAGTTCAAACCATGAGTAGCACAATTACGTATCATTAATTTCATTCTCTCCCAAGCTTGTGCAACATGTTCATGATCAAGTTGCTTAAAATTCATAATATCGTTCCTAAGAGAGATAATTTTAGCGGGAGGAAAATACTTAGAGATAAAAGCATCTTTACACTTGTTCCAAGAATCAATACTATTTTTAGGCAGAGATGAAAACCACACTTTAGCACGATCTCTAAGCGAAAAAGGAAATAGCTTCAATTTAACGACATCATTATCGACATCTTTTTCTTTTGCATATCACATAAATCAACGAAGCTATTCAGATGAGTAGCGGCATCTTCACTAGGAAGGCCGGCGAATTGATCTTTCAAAACAAGATTCAACAAAGCAGTATTGATTTCACAAGATTCAGTATTGGCAAGAGGAGCAATCGGAGCGCTAAGGAAATCATTATTATTGGTACTGGTGAAGTCACACAATTTGGTAGCATCTTGAGCCATCACGACAAACAAGCAATCCAACACACGAGCATACAAAAGGCAAGCGAGAAAAAGGCAAACGGGAAAAGAGGAGGAGATTGGGAAAGAGAGGGCGAATAAAACGGCAAGGGTGAAGTGGGGGAGAGGAAAACGAGAGGCAAATGGCAAATAATGTAATGCGGGAGATAGGGATTGTGATGGGTACTTGGTGTGGTGCTTGACTTGCTCTTGCGTGAGCCTCCCCGGCAACGGCGCCAGAAATTCTTCTTGCTACCTCTTGAGCACTGCGTTGGATTTCCCCAAAGAGGAGAGGATGATGCAGCAAAGTAGCGTAAGTATTTCCCTCAGTTTTTGAGAACCAAGGTATCAATCTAGTAGGAGGCCACGCACAAGTCCCTCGTACCTGCACAAATCGATAGCTACTCGCAACCAACGCGATTAGGGGTTGCCAATCCCTTCACGGTCACTTACGAGTGAGATCGATAGAGATGATAAATAATATTTTTGGTATTTTTGGTATAGATATGCAAAGTAAAAATTAAAAGGCAAAGTAAAAACAAAGCAAGTATTAAAGTGATGGAGATTGATAAGATGAGAATAGACCCGGGGGCCATAGGTTTCACTAGTGGCTTCTCTTAAGAGCAAAAATATTCTACGGTGGGTGAACAAATTACTGTTGAGCAATTGACAGAATTGAGCATAGTTATGAGTATATCTAGGTATGATCATGTATATAGGCATCAGATCCGAGACAAGTAGACCGAAACGATTCTACATCTACTACTATTACTCCACTCATCGACCGCTATCCAGCATGCATCTAGAGTATTAAGTTAAAAACAGAGTAACGCCTTAAGCAAGATGACATGATGTAGAGGGATAAATTCATGCAATATGATAAAAAAACCCATCTTATTATCCTCAATGGCAACAATACAATACGTGCCTTGCTGCCCCTTCTGTCACTGGGAAAGGACATCGCAAGATTGAACCCAAAGCTAAACACTTCTCCCATTGCAAGAACTACCAATCTAGTTGGCCAAACCAAACGGATAATTCGAAGAGACTTGCAAAGATAACCAATCATACATAAAATAATTCATAGAAGATTCAAATATTATTCATAGATAAGCTGGATCATAAACCCACAATTCATCGATCTCAACAAACACACCGCAAAAAGAAGATTACATCGAATAGATCTCCACGAGAGAGGGGGAGAACATTGTATTGACATCCAAAAAGAGAGAAGAAGCCATCTAGCTACTAGCTATGGACCCGAAGGTCTGAAGTAAACTACTCACACTTCATCGGAGGGGCTATGGTGATGATGTAAAAGCCCTCTATGGTGGATGCCCCCTCGTGAGCTCGAACAGGCCCCAAGATGGGATCTCGTGGATACTGAGGAAGTTGCGGCGGTGGAATTAGGTTTTTGGCTCCTGTTACGATCGTTTGAAGTGCGTAGGTATATATAGGAGGAAGTAATGCGTCGGTGGAGCAACAGGGGCCCACGAAGCGGGGGCGCCCTAGGGGGGCCCCACCCTCGTGACCGCCTCTTTTGTTCCTTGGCGTGAGGTCCAAGTCTCTGGATCACGTTCGGTGAGAAAATCACGTTTAGAAGGTTTCATTCCGTTTGGACTCTGCTTGATATTCCGCTTTCTTGAAACACTGAAATAGGCAAAAACAACAATTCTGGGCTGGGCCTCCGGTTAATAGGTTAGTCCCAAAAATAATATAAAAGTGGAAAATAAAGCCCAATATAGTCCAAAACAGTAGATTAAGTAACATGGAGCAATAAAAAATTATAGATACGATGGAGATGTATCAGTACTGTAATGAACTCATTATTTATTTATATTGGTGTTAAACCTACTGTATTCCAAATTCTCTATGGTTTATAAACTATTTTACTAGCCATAGATTCATCAAAATAAGCAAACAACACACGAAAAACAGAATCTTTCAACAACAGAACAGTGTGTAGTAATCTGTAACTAACGCAAACTTCTGGAACTCCAAAAAATCAGCCAAAATAGGACGACCTAGACAATTTGTTTATTGATCAGCAGCAATTGGAATCAATATTTTGTCACGTTCTGGTGATTTTTAACAATTATTTTTGTTAACAGAAAGTTTCTGGAATTTTCTGCAAGATCAAATAACTATCATCCAAGAAGATCCTATAGGTTTAACTTGGCAGAAACACTAATTAAAACATAAAAACACATCTAACCAGAGGCTAGAACAAATATTTATTCCTAATCAGAAGAAAAAAGCAAAAAAACTAAAAATAAAATTGGGTTGCCTCCCAACAAGCGCTATAGTTTAATGCCCCTAGCTAGGCATAGAAGCAAGGATAGATCTAGGTAGTGCCATAGTAATAGGATATATCATTAAAACTCATTTCATATTCTCTACGTTCAGCAGCAAGTTTCCTTTGAGGCAAGCAAAAGTAATCAAAAGGGCTAAATTTAATGGGACAAAAGTCCCCAAGATCAATTTTAGGAGGTATAGGTTCCTCCTTCGGGCTTTCGTATTGCACAACCAATACATTGTTATAAGCATTCTTTTGGCAGAACTTTGTGAGCCTATACTCGAGAGAATATCCTAGCTCATTATTTCGAATAGCCAAATCATCATTAAGTTCAGAAATTCTATCAACTAGAACATTGGTAGGGACCTTTTTTCTAAGGTTTTCATCAAAAGCAACATAATCTAGAGATTGAAAACGCATTATTTCTTCTTGATCAAATAAGATAGTTTCTATAGGAGGACGTCCAGCGTCCACCCTATAATGCGCAAAGATTTCTTTGGCCTCTTTTATAATAAATCTGAATTCATAAGCCAAAAAAGTAGTAGCGGCACGCTTAACAGAATAATGCTCAATGTTAGAAAATTCTAGGAAAATCATCTGTATGCAGGGATGCATGTGCATAAATTGTCTTTCAAGTTCAACTACAAGCATGGCGATAGCATCCGCAATACTACTAGTTCTATGAAGAATAGAACTACCCATAGAGGGCAAAGCACCGGCACAAGTAAAGAAATATTGGATAACCCCTTTTCCAATAATATTACCACTACCAATTTGAAATTTTTTTGTACGCAAGGTAGGGGGTTCTTCAGCAGGAGCATCAGAATTTTCCATGATATTATTATTGTCCATATCAACAATAATTTCCCCAATTTCAGACATCACGGCAAAAAGAGTGAGGGACAAAAAGGAAAGAAGAAAGGCGAACGGAAAAGAGAGGGCGAATAAAACGGTAAGGGTGAAGTGGGGGAAAGGAAAACGAGAGGAAAATGGAAAATAATGTAATGCGGGAGATAAGGGTTTGTGATGGGTACTTGGTATGTTAGACTTTTGCGTAGGCCTCCCCGGCAACGGCACCAGAAATCCTTCTTGCTACCTCTTGAGCACTGCGTTGGTTTTCCCTTGAAGAGGAAAGGGTGATGCAGCAAAGTAGCGGAAGTATTTCCCTCAGTTTTTGAGAACCAAGGTATCAATCCAGTAGGAGGCCACGCACGAGTCCCTCGCACCTACACAAACAAATAAATCCGAGCAACCAACGCGATAAGGGGTTGTTAATCCCTACATAGTCACTTACGAGAGTGAGATCTGATAGATATGATAAGATAACATTTTTGTAATTTTTATGATAAAGATGCAAAGTAAAGAAAGTAAAACAAAAACGGTGACAGAAATAGCTTGTTGTCGGGAGATTATATGATGGAAAATAGACCCGGGGGCCATAGGTTTCACTAGTGGCTTCTCTCAAGAGAATAAGTATTTTACGGTGGGTGAACAAATTACAGTTGAGCAATTGACAGAATTGAGCATAGTTATGAGAATATCTAGGTATGATCATGTATATAGGCATCACGTCCGAGAAAAGTAGACCGACTCCTGCCTTCATCTACTACTATTACTCCACTCATCGACCGCTATCCAGCATGCATCTAGAGTATTAAGTTCAAGAAAACAGAGTAACGCCTTAAGCAAGATGACATGATGTAGAGGGATAAACTCATGCAATATGATAAAAACCCCATCTTGTTATCCTCGATGGCAACAATACAATACGTGCCTTGCTGCCCCTCATCCTTTGGGAAAGGACACCGCAAGATTGAACCCAAAGCTAAGCACTTCTCCCATTGCAAGAAATATCAATCTAGTAGGCCAAACCAAACTAATAATTCAAAGAGACTTGCAAAGATAACCAATCATACATAAAAGAATTCAGAAGATTCAAATATTGTTCATAGATAAACTTGATCATAAACCCACAATTCATCGGTCTCAACAAGCACACCGCAAAAGAAGATTACATCGAATAGATCTCCACGAAAGAGGGGGAGAACATTGTATTGAGATCCAAAAAGAGAGAAGAAGATATCTAGCTAATAACTATGGACCCGAAGGTCTGAAGTAAACTACTCACACATCTGCTACCTCTTGAGCACAGCGTTGGATTTCCCCGAAGAGGAGAGGATGATGCAGCAAAGTAGCGTAAGTATTTCCCTTAGTTTTTGAGAACCAAGGTATCAATCCAGTTGGAGGCCACGCGCGAGTCCCTCGTACCTACACAAAACAAATAGCTCAACGCAACCAACGCGATTAGGGGTTGTCAATCCCTTCACGGTCACTTGCGAGAGTGAGATCTGATAGAGATGATAGATAATATTTTTGGTATTTTGATATAAAGATGCAGGGTAAAATAAAAGGTAAAGTAAAAAAGCAAAGCAGTAATAAAGTGATTGAAGATTGATGAGAATAGACCCGGGGGCCATAGATTTCACTAGTGGCTTCTCTCAAGAGCATAAATATTTCTACGGTGGGTGAACAAATTACTTTTGAGCAATTGACATAATTGAGCATAGTTATGAGAATATCTAGGTATGATCATGTATATAGGCATCACGTCTGGGACAAGTAGACCGACTCCTGCCTGCATCTACTACTATTACTCCACTCATCGACCGCTATCCAGCATGCATCTAGAGTATTAAGTTCAAGAAAACAGAGTAACGCCTTAAGGAAGATGACATGATGTAGAGGGATAAATTCATGCAATATGATAAAAACCCCATCTTGTTATCCTCGATGGCAACAATACAATACGTGCCTTGCTGCCCTTATACATCCTTTGGGAAAGGACACCGCAAGATTGAACCCAAAGCTAAGCACTTCTCCCGTTGCAAGAAAAACCAATCTAGTAGGCCAAACCAAACTGATAATTCAAGAGACTTGCAAAGATAACCAATCATACATAAAAGAATTCAGAGAAGATTCAAATATTGTTCATAGATAAACTTGATCATAAACCCACAATTCATCGGTCTCAACAAACACACTGCAAAAAGAAGATTACATCGAATAGATCTCCACGAAAGAGGGGGAGAACATTGTATTGAGATCCAAAAAGAGAGAATAAGACATCTAGCTACTAACTATGGACCCGAAGGTCTGTGGTAAACTACTCACACTTCATCGGAGGGGCTATGGTGATGATGTAGAAGCCCTCCGTGGTGGACTCCCCTTCCGGCGGAGCTCCGGAACATGCCCCAAGATGGGATCTCGTGGGTACAAAAGGTTGCGGTGGTGGAATTAGGTTTTTGGCTACGTGTCGATCGTTTGAAGTGCGTGAGGTATATATAGGAGGAAGGAGTACGTCGGTGGAGCTTCGGGGGGCCCACAAGGCAGGGGGCGCGCCCTCCACCCTTGTGGCCCCTCCCTCCTTTCTTGACGGAGGGTCTAAGTCTCCTGGATCATATCTGATGAGCAAATCACGTTCCCGAAGGTTTTATTCCGTTTGGACTCCGTTTGATATTTTGTTTCTTCGAAACACTGAAATATGCAAAAAAACAGCAATTCTGGGCTGGGCCTCCGGTTAATAGGTTAGTCCCAAAAATAATATAAAAGTAGAAAATAAAGCTCAATATGGTCCAAAACAGTAGATAATATAGCATGGAGCAATCAAAAATTATAGATACGTTGGAGACGTATCAGGCATCCCCAAGCTTAATTCATGCTCGTCCTCGGGTAGGTAAATGATAAAAAAGAATTTTTGATGCGGAGTGCTACTTGGCGTAATTTCAGTGTAATTCTTGTTAATTGTGGTACGAATATTCAGATCTGAAAGATTCAAGACAAAAGTTCATATTGACATAAAAATAATAATACTTCAAGCATACTAACCAAGCAATTATGTCTTCTCAAGATAACATGGCCAAAGAAAGTTCATCCCTACAAAATCATATAGTTTAGTCATGCTCTATTTTTGTCACACAAGAATGCTCTCATCATGCACAACCCCGATGACAAGCCAAGCAATTGTTTCATACTTTAATAATCTCAAACTTATAAACCTTCACGCAATACATGAGCGTGAGCCACGGATATAGCACTATGGGTGGAATAGAATATTATGATGGGGGTTATGTGGAGAAGACAAAAAAGGAGAAGATCTCACATCAACGAGGCTAATCAATGGGCTATGGAGATGCCCATCGATTGATGTTAATGCAAGGAGTAGGGATTTCCATGCAACGGATGCACTAGAGCTATAAATGTATGAAAGCTCAACAAAAGAAACTAAGTGGGTGTGCATCCAACTTGCTTGCTCACGAAGACCTAGGGCATTTGAGGAAGCCCATCATTGGAATATACAAGCCAAGTTTTATAATGAAAAATTCCCACTAGTATATGAAAATGACAAAACAAGAGACTCTCTATCATGAAGATTATGGTGCTACTTTGAAGCACGAGTGTGGAAAAAAGGATAGTAACATTGCCCCTTTTTATTTACTAGCACATATGCCCGTGCGTTGCAACGGGAGATAAAATAGTATGCATTTAAAGTCAGTGAGAATTATATGTGCAAGGAAAACCCTATGTGCACATGAAAAAATGAACATTTAGCTTCTCGGCTTCGCTGCGTGTGAAGGAATCAATCCGCTATTTTTTCATTCATTGATCGAGGGCATTTAAGAGTTTTGTTACGTTATCATACCTCAGATAAGGCCCATGAGTTATTCAATCTATTTTTCTTTCAATTCTTTCAATCGAGGTGATTTTAAGATATCTAGTTTCTAAATATTCTAGAAAACATGAACATTTTTTAAAATCCGGCATAGTTTTTTGAAAATTATGTACACTTTAAAAAACACTAACAAAATATGAAAGGGAAAATCTTCTTAAATCCACAAACATTTTCTGAAAACACCAACTTTTTTATTAAAACAATAACATTATTTGACTTTATGAACATTTTTCAAAAACAGGAAGATGTGTTGAAAATTCGTAAGATTATTAGAGAATATGTATCTTTTATACAAAACATTATTTTTAATTATGAAAATTTGACTAAAATATCAATATTTTCCTATTTTGGAGCATTTTTAAATGCATTTTCTTTTTAGACATCTTGAACAATTTTGAAGAATAATAATTTTTGGAAAAAATGGGTATCTTTTTACAAGTTTCGAATATTTTCAAAATAGCAACAAAATTTTGGAATTCTTAACATTTTCAAAAATTTGTTTTTCTTCAGTCTGAACTTTCTTTGAGAATTTTCAATTTATGAAACAAATTCTAAAAGGAAAATAAACTTGGAAGGAAAAAAAGATATAGAGAAAGGAGAATAAAAATAAAAGCAAAACACAGAAACAAAGAAAAATGGGCCAACCCGTTATTGGTTGTCCTGTGCAAAAGTCCGATGAAAAAACATGAACATTATTTCAATTTGTGAACATTTTTTTAAAATGGGAACATGTGCTGAAAATTCATAAGATTTTTCAGAATATTGATCTTTTATACAGGAATATTTAACTAAAACAAGAATTTCTTTCAAATTTGGAGCATTTTTTGAAATGCCATTTTCCTTTTAGATATCGCTAACAATATTTTAAAAATATTTTATGAAAAAAGTGGAAACTTTTGCAAGTTCTGATATTTTTCAGAATAGCAACTAAATTTTGGAATTCTGAACAGTTTCCAAAAATTGATTTTTAATTCTGAATGTTTTTTAGAACTTTTAATTTATAAATTAATTCTAAAATAAAAATAAAAATGGAAGGTAAAAAGAGATATAGGAGAATAACAAGAATAAAAATAGAAGGAAAACACATAAACAAAGAAAAAAAATGGGCCAGCCCAATATTCGTTGTCCGATGCGAAACTTAACTATTTGTCGCCCATTGCAGAAAATAGATTTTTTCCTGTTTGCGTGGGCAAAAAAATAAGGGGGTTGGCTTGGCTGGGCCTTAAGCTGGCGTATTACGTACGAAAATTCTTTTCTAGCAGACAAACACATAAAATTTTAGTACCACCTCGAATAGGAATATATTTATTTTAGCAATTTATTTTTTTTCAGCGGTGAACGGATGAAAAAGTTGGCGAAATGCACCTTGCTTTATTAGTAGGTATAGATATATTATATATATATATATATATATTCTTTTTTGGGCCTTCCTTTTTTTTTCTTTTTGTCCTTTCTCTTTTTTTTCTTTCTTTTTTTATTGGGACAATGCTCTACTAAATGATGATCATCACACTTCTATCTATTTACAACTCAATGATTACAACTGGATACTAGAACAAAGTATGACTCTATATGAATGCCTCCGTGATGTGTACCGGGATATGCAATGAATCAAGAGTGACATGTATGAAAGAATTATGAACGGTGGCTTTGCCACGAATACTATGTCAACTACATGATCATGCTAGCAATATGACAATGATGAATGTGTCATGAAGAACGGAATGGTGGAAAGTTGCATGGCAATATATCTCGGAATGGCTATGGAGATGTGATACGTCTCCAACGTATCTATAATTTTTGATTGCTCCATGCTACTTTATCTACTGTTTTGGACTATATTGGGCTTTATTTTCCACTTTTATATTACTTTTGGGACTAACCTATTAACCAGAGGCCCAGCCCAAAATTGCTGTTTTTGCCTATTTCAGTGTTTCGAAGAAACGGAATATCAAACGGAGTCCAAACGGAATGAAACCTTCGGGAACGTGATTTTCCAACCGAACGTGATCCAGGAGACTTGGACCCTACTCCCAGAAGTGCCAGAGGCAGTCACGAGGGTGGAGGCCCCCCCGGGCGCGCCCCCTACCTCGTGGGCTCCTGACGCTCCACCGACATACTCCTTCCTCCTATATATACCTACGTATCCCCAAACAATCAGAACAGGAGCAAAAAACCTAATTCCACCGCTGCAACCTTCTGTATCCACGAGATCCCATCTTGGGGCCTGTTCCGGAGCTCCGCTCGAGGGGGCATCCATCATGGAGGGCTTCTACATCATCACCATAGCCCCTCCGATGAAGTGTGAGTAGTTTACTTCAGATCTTCGGGTCCATAGCTAGTAGCTAGATGGCTTCTTCTCTCTTTTTGGATCTCAATACAATGTTCTCCCCCTCTCTCGTGGAGATCTATTCGATGTAATCTTCTTTTTGCGGTGTGTCTGTTGAGACCGATGAATTGTGGGTTTATGATCCAGTATTATCTATGGAAAATATTTGATTCTTCTCTGAATTCTTTTATGTATGATTGAGTTATCTTTGCAAGTCTCTTCGAATTATCCGTTTGGTTTGGCCAACTAGATTGGTAGTTCTTGCAATGGGAGAAGTGCTTAGCTTTGGGTTCAATCTTGCGGTGTCCTTACCCAGTGACAGAAAGGGTTGCAAGGCACGTATTGTATTGTTTCCATCGAGGATAACAAGATGGGGTTTTTATCATATTGCATGAATTTATCCCTCTACATCATGTCATCTTGCTTAAGGCGTTACTCTGTTTTAATACTCTAGATGCATGCTGGATAGCGGTCGATGAGTGGAATAATAGTGGTAGATGTAGAATCATTTTGATCTACTTGTTTTGGACGTGATGCCTATATACATGATCATTGCCTAGATATACTCATAACTATGCTCAATTCTGTCAACTGCTCAACAGTAATTTGTTCACCCATCGTAGAATATCTATGCTCTTGAGAGAAGCCACTAGTGAAACCTATGGCCCCCGGGTCTATTCTCATCATATCAATCTCTATCACTTTATTTACTTGCTTTGTTTTTACTTTGCTTTTACTTTTTACTTTGCATCTATCTATCAAAAAATACCAAAAATATTATTTATCATCTCTATCAGATCTCACTATCGTAAGTGACCGTGAAGGGATTGACAACCCCTAATCGCGTTGGTTGCGAGTTGCTATCGTTTTGTGTAGGTACGAGGGACTTGTGCGTGGTCTCCTCTTGGATTGATACCTTGGTTCTAAAAACTGAGGGAAATACTTACGCTACTTTGCTGCATCATCCTATCCTCTTCGGGGAAATCCAATGCAGTGCTCAAGAGGTAGCAAGAAGAATTTCTGGCGCCGTTGCCGGGGAGTCTATGCAAAAGTCAACATACCAAGTACCCATCACAATCCATATCTCTCCCATTACATTATTTGCCATTTCCCTCTCGTTTTCCTCACCCATGCCGTTTTATTCGCCCTTTCTCCGTTCAATCTTGTGTTACCATGTGCCTTCTTTTTGCTTGCATCTTCACTTGCTAAAAGTTGATGGATCCTCATCCACTTGATAATCTCTTTATGAGACCCAATTATGATGAACCTATTGCTAGTGAATTGAGTGCACTAGATTATCTTTATGAGGTTTTGCCTGAAATTTGTGAATCTAAAAATTGTGATGAAGTACTTTATGAAGCGATTCACGATAGATCTTTGAATAAAAAGTATGATTGCAATGATTTTACTATAAATTCTATTGATGTCAATTGTGCTAAAAAAATATGCAAAACCATAAGCTTGGGGATGCTAGTTTTGCTATGTCCTCTACTTGTTGCAATGATCATGATTGGGGTGATTCTTCTTATGATCTTGAAAATTTATTTAATCCCCATGATGAATATGAGATTGATAATATTGTTTGCAATAATATTGAAAGTGGGCTTGGAAGAATGTCAACTTTAGATCCCACATATTTGGAGAATATTCAATCTTATGAATTTTTTGATAAAAGTGGGTTTGGAGAGGTCATGAATCTAGTTAATGTTAATCCCACTATTTTGGAAGAGTGTCAACTTTGCATGCATGTGGATCGTGTTGAAAATATTTTATGTGATAGCTATGTTGTTGAATTTTCCTACGAACCCACATGTAATTATTATGAGAGAGGAAAATATAGTTGTAGAAATTTTCATGATAATAAATTACCTCTCGTCATGTTGAGATTGCTATTGTTTCTTTCCTCTTCCTTGCATATGCTAGCTTTTGATTGCTATGATCATTTGTTTGCCTATAAGATGCCTATGCATAGGAAGTATGTTAGACTTAAGTGTGTTTGTCACATGTTTTATGATGCTCTCTTTGTGCCTCAATTCTTGTATTTCTCGTGAGCATCATTGAAATCTCATTGCCTAGCTAGGGCGTTAAACGATAGCGCTTGTTGGGAGGCAACCCAATTTTATTCTTAGTTTTTTGTTTTTGTTTCTGATTAGGAATAAATAATCCATCTAGCCTCTGTTTATATGTGGTTTTATCTTTTAATTAGTGTTTGTGCCAAGTTAAACCTATTAGATCTTCTTGGATGATAGTTACTTGATCTTGCTGTAATTTCCAGAAACTTTGCGCTCAGTGCCCGAATTGTTAAAAATCACCAGAACGTGATAAAATATGGATTCCAATTGCTACTGATCAATTAAAAAAATCCAGGTCGTCTAATTTTGGTAGAATTTTTTGATTTCCAGAAGTTTGCGTTAGTTACAGATTACTACAGACTATTCTGTTTTTGATAGATTCTGTTTTGCGTGTGTTGTTTGCTTATTTTGATGAATCTATGGCTAGTAAAATAGTTTATGATCAATAGAGAAGTTGGAATACAGTAGGTTTAACACCAATATAAATAAAGAACGAGTTCATTACAGTACCTTAAAGTAGTCTTTTGTTTTCTTTCTCTAATGGAGCTCACGAGATTTCTATTGAGTTTTGTGTTGTGAAGTTTTCAAGTTTTGGGTGAATTCTTTTTGATGGATTATGGAACAAGGACTGGCAAGAGCCTAAGCTTGGGGATGCCCATGGAACCCCCAAGATAATCCAAGGACACCAAAAAGTCAACGATTGGGGATGCCCCGGAAGGCATCCCCTATTTCGTCCACTTCCATCGGTAATTTACTTGGAGCTATATTTTTATTCACCACATGATAAGTGTTTTGCTTGGAGCGTCTTGTATTATTTGTGTCTTTGCTTGTTAGTTTACCACAATCATCCTTTCTGTACACACCTTTTGAGAGAGCCATATATGAATTGAAATTTGATAGAATATTCTATGTGCTTCACTTATATCTTTTGAGCTTGATAGTTTTGCTCATAGTGCTTCACTTACATCTTTTGAGCTTGATAATTTTTGCTCTAGTGCTTCACTTAATCTTTTAGAGCACGGTGGTGGATTTCTTTTAAAGAAACTTGATCTCTCATGCTTCACTTAGATTATTCTGAGAGTCGTTAATAGCATGGTAATTTGCTTAATGTTAATATAATTAGTGTTCAAGATATGTGAAACTTTCTTTTTGAGTGAATTGAATACTAAGATAAGTTTGATGCTTGATAATTGTTTTGAGATATGGAGGTGATAATATCAAAGTCGTGCTAGTTGATAATTGTGAATTTGAGAAATACTTGTGTTGAAGTTTGCAAGTCCCGTAGCATGCACGTATGGTTAAAGTTGTGTAACAAATTTGAAACATGAAGTGTACCTGGCTTGTGCATCCTTATGAGTGGCGGTCGGGGACGAGCGATGGTCTTTTCCTACCAATCTATCCCCCTAGGAGCATGCGCGAAGTACTTGATTTTTGATGAATTCTAATTTTTTGCAATAAGTATATGAGTTCTTTTGACTAATGTTGAGTCCATGGATTATACGCACTCTCACCTTTCGCCTTTGCTAGCCTATTCGGTACCGTGCGTTGCCCTTTCTCACCTTGAGAGTTGGTGCAAACTTCGCCAGTGCATCCAAACCCCGTGATACGATACGCTCTATCACACATAAACCTCCATATATCTTCCTCAAAACAGCCACCAAACCTACCTATCATGGCATTTCCATAGCCATTCCGAGATATATTGCCATGCAACTTCCATCATCATTATTATGACATACATTACTTTTGTCATATTGCCATTGCATGATCATGTAGTTGACATCGTATTTGTGGCAAAGCCACCATGCATTATTTTCCATACATGTCACTCTTGATTCATTGCACCATCCCGGTACACCGCCGGAGGCATTCATATAGAGTCATATTTTGTTCTAAGTTTCGAGTTGTAATTGTTGAGTTGTAAGAAAAATAAAAGTGTGATGATCATCATTATTAGAGCATTGTCCCAAGTGAGGAAAGGATGATGGAGACTATGATTCCCCCATATGTCGGGATGAGACTCCGGACGAAAAAAATTAAAAAAGAAAGAAAAAAAGAAAAAAGCAAGGCCAAAAAAGGCCCAAAAATGAGAGAAAAGAGAGAAGGGACAATGCTACTATCCTTTTACCACACTTGTGCTTCAAAGTAGCACCAAGATCTTCATGATAGAGAGTCTCTCATTTTGTCACTTTCATATACTAGTGGGAATTTTTCATTATAGAACTTGGCTTGTATATTCCAATGATGGGCTTCCTCAAAATGCCCTAGGTCTTCGTGAGCAAGCAAGTAGGATGCACACCCACTTAGTTTCTTTTGTAGAGCTTTCATATACTTATAGCTCTAGTGCATCTGTTGCATGGCAATCCCTACTCCTCATGTTGACATCAATTGATGGGCATCTCCATAGCCGTTGATTAGCCTCGTCAATGTGAGACTTTCTCCTTTTTGTCTTCTCCACACAATCCCATCATCATATTATATTCCACCCATAGTGCTATATCCATGGCTCGCGCTCATGTATTGCGTGAAGGTTGAAAAAGTTTGAGATTATTTGAGTATGAAACAATTGCTTGGCTTGTCATCGGGGGTATAGAAGTTGGGAACATCTTTGTGTGACGAAAATGAAGCATAACCTAACTCTATGATTTTGTAGGGATGAACTTTCTTTTGCCATGTTATTTTGAGAAGACATGATTGCTTTGATTAGTATGCTTGAAGTATTATTATTTTTGTGTCAATATGAACTTTTGTCTTAAATCTTTCGGATCTGAATATTCATATCACAAGTAAGAAGATTTATATTGAAATTATGCCAAAGTATCACTCCGCATCAAAAGAAAATTTATCATTTACCTACTCGAGGACGAGCAAGAATTAAGCTTGGGGATGCCTGATACGTCTCCAACGTATCTATAATTTTTGATTGCTCCATGCTACTTTATCTACTGTTTTGGACTATATTGGGCTTTATTTTCCACTTTTATATTACTTTTGGGACTAACCTATTAACCGGAGGCCCAGTCCGTAATTGCTGTTTTTGCCTATTTCGGTGTTTCAAGAAAGCGGAATATCAAATGGAGTCCAAACGGAATGAAACCTTCGGGAACGTGATTTTCCAACCGAACGTGATCCAGGAGACTTAGACCCTACTCCGAGAAGTGCCAGAGGCGGTCACGAGGGTGGAGGGCGCGCCCCCTACCTCGTGGGCCCCCTGACGCTCCACCGACGTACTCCTTCCTCCTATATATACCTACGTATCCCCAAACGATCACAACAGGAGCCAAAAACCTAATTCCACCGCCGCAACCTTCTGTATCCACGAGATCCCATCTTGGGGCCTGTTCGAGCTCACGAGGAGGGGCCTCCACCACGGAGGGCTTCTACATCATCACCATAGCCCCTCCGATGAAGTGTGAGTAGTATACTTCAGACCTTCGGGTCCATAGCTAGTAGCTAGATGGCTTCTTCTCTGTTTGGATCTCAATACAATGTTCTCCCCCTCTCTCGTGGAGATCTATTCGATGTAATCTTCTTTTTGCAGTGTGTTTGTTGAGACCGATGAATTGTGGGTTTATGATCCAGTATTATCTATGGATAATACTTGATTCTTCTCTGAATTCTTTTATGTATGATTGGGTTATCTTTGCAAGTCTTTTTGCGGTGTGTTTGTTGAGACCGATGAATTGTGGGTTTATGATACAGTATTATCTATGGAAAATACTTGATTCTTCTCTTAATTCTTTTATGTATGATTGAGTTATCTTTGCAAGTCTCTTCGAATTATCCGTTTGGTTTGGCCAACTAGATTGGTAGTTCTTGCAATGGGAGAAGTGCTTAGCTTTGGGTTCAATCTTGCGGAGAAGGCACGTATTGTATTGTTGCCATCGAGGATAACAAGATGGGGTTTTTATCATATTGCATGAATTTATCCCTCTACATCATGTCATCTTGCTTAAGGCGTTACTCTGTTTTTAAATTAATACTCTAGATGCATCTTTGGATAGCGGTCGATGAGTGGAGTAATAGTAGTAGATGCAGAATCGTTTCGATCTACTTGTTTTGGACGTGATGCCTATATACATGATCATTGCCTAGATATACTCATAACTATGCTCAATTCTGTCAATTGCTCAACAGTAATTTGTTCACCCACCGTAGAATATCTATGCTCTTGAGAGAAGCCACTAGTGAAACCTATGGCCCCCGGGTCTATTCTCATCATATCAATCTCTATCACTTTATTTACTTGCTTTGTTTTTACTTTGCTTTTACTTTTTACTTTGCATCTATCTATCAAAAAAATACCAAAAATATTATTTATCATCTCTATCAGATCTCACTATCGTAAGTGACCGTGAAGGGACTAACAACCCCTAATCGCGTTGGTTGCGAGTTGCTATCGTTTTGTGTAGGTACGAGGGACTTGTGCGTGGTCTCCTACTGGATTGATACCTTGGTTCTCAAAAACTGAGGGAAATACTTGCGCTACTTTGCTGCATCATCCTCTCCTCTTCGGGGAAATCCAACGCAGTGCTCAAGAGGTAGCAAGATGCCATAATAGGTAGGTATGGTGGCTGTTTGAGGAAGATATAAGGAGGTTTATGTGTGAAAGAGCGTATCATATCACGGGGTTTGGATGCACCGGCGAAGTTTGCACCAACTCTCAATGTGAGAAAGGGCAATGCACGGTACCGAAGAGGCTAGCAATGATGGAAGGGTGAGAGTGTGTATAATCCATGGACTCAACATTATTCATAAAGAACTCATTTACTTATTGCAAAAATCTACAAGCCATCAAAAACCAAAGTACTACGCGCATGCTCCTAGGGGGATAGATTGGTAGGAAAAGACCATCGCTCGTCCCCGACCGCCACTCATAAGGAGGACAATCAAATAACACCTCATGTTTCAAATTTGTTGCATAACGTTTACCATATGTTCATGCTACAGGACTTGCAAACTTCAACACAAGCATTTCTCAAATTCACAACTACTCAACTAGCACGACTCTGATATTATCACCTCCATATCTCAAAACAATTATCAAGCATCAAACTTTTCTTAGTATTCAACGCACTCAAAAGAAAGTTTTACAAATCTTGAATACCAAGCATATTAAGATTTTTAAGCAAATTACCATGCTATTTAAGACTCTCAAAATAATCTAAGTGAATCATGAGAGATCAATAGTTTCTATAAAACAAATCCACCACCATGCTGTAAAAGATATAAGTGAGGCACTAGAGCAAAACTATAAAGCTCAAAAGATATAAGTGAAGCACATAGAGTATTATAACAATTTACAATTCATGTATGGCTATCTCAAAAGGTGTGTACAGCAAGTATTATTGTGGTAAACTAAAAAGCAAAGACTCAAATCATACAAGACGCTCCAAGCAAAACACATATCATGTGGTTAATAAAAATGTAGCTCCAAGTAAAGTTACTGATGGAAGTAGACGAAAGAGGGGATGCCTTCCGGGGCATCCCCAAGCTTTGAATTTTTGGTGTCCTTGTATTATATTGGGGGTGCCATGGGCATCCCCATGCTTAGGCTCTTGACACTCCTTGTTCCATAATCCATCAAAAGATTTCACCCAAAACTTGAAAACTTCACAACACAAAACTCAACAGAAATCTCGTAAGCTCCGTTAGCGAAAGAAAACAAAAGACCACTTCAAGGTACTGTAATGAACTCATTCTTTATTTATGTTGGTGTTAAACCTACTGTATTCCAACTTCTCTATGGTTTATAAACTATTTTACTAGCCATAGATTCATCAAAATAAGTAAACAACACACACAAAACAGAATCTGTCGAAAACAGAACAGTCTGTAGTAATCTATAACTAACGAAACTTCTGGAACTCCAAAAACTTAGCCAAAATAGGAAGACCTAGGCAATTTGTTTATTGATCATAAGCAATTGGAATCACTATTTTATCACATTCTGGTGATTTGTAACAATTGTTTTCGTGAACAGAAAGTTTCTGGAAATTACAGCAAGATCAAATAACTATCATCCAAGAAGATCCTATAGGTTTAACTTGGCACAATCACTAATTAAAAGATAAAACCACATCTAAACAGAAGGTAAATGGATTATTTATTCCTAACCAGAAACAAAAGCAAAAAAACTAAAATAAAATTGGGTTGCCTCCCAACAAGCGCTATCGTTTAACGCCCCTAGCTAGGCATAAAAGCAAGGATAGATCTAGGTATTGCCATCTTTGGTAGGCAATCCATAAGTGGCTCTCATAATAGATTCATATGGTAGTTTTATTTTCTTTCTTGGGAAGTGTTCCATGCCTTTCTTTAATGGATATTGGAATCTAATAATCCCTTCCTTCATATCAATAATTGCACCAATCGTTCTAAGGAAAGGTCTACCAAGAATAATAGGACATGAAGGATTGCAATCTATATCAAGAACGATAAAATCTACGGGCACATAATTCCTATTTGCAGTAATAAGAAAATCATTAATTCTTCCCATAGGTTTCTTAATAGTGGAATCCCCAAGGTGCAAGTTTATAGAGCAATCATCAAAATCACGGAAATCTAGCAAATCGCACAATGTTTTGGGAATAGTAGAGACACTAGCACCCAAATCACATAAAGCATAAAATTCATGATCCTTAATCTTAATTTTAATAGTTGGTTCCCACTCATCATAAAGTTTTCTGGGGATGGAAACTTCCAACTCAAGTTTTTCTTCATAAGATTGCATCAAGGCATCAACGATATGTTTAGTAAACGCTTTATTTTGACTATAAGCATGAGGAGAATTTAGCACGGATTGCAACAAGGAAATACAATCAATTAAAGAGCAACTTTCATAATTAAATTCCTTGAAATCCAATATAGTGGGTTTAGCAACATCTAGGGTTTTATTCTTTTCAATCCCACTTTTATCAATTTCATCATCAAGATCTAAAAACACCGAATTTTTGGAACGCCTTCTAGGTAAAGGTGGATCATATTCAGTCTCATCAAGATTCATATTGCAAAACAAAGATTTATTAGGGGACACATCAATAACTTTTATATCTTCATCTTTATTTTCATAGAAATCCGGTTTAGCGGCCATCTTATTAACTAAGGTAGCCTGCTTATCCGATATTTCAGTAGTTAACTTCTCAAGACGAGCAATTTCGGATCTCAAACCATGAAATTCTTTAGACATATCATCGAGCTCTTTATTCGTATAACTCATAAATTTTTTTGGTTCCTTAAGCTCGTTTCTAAAGAAATTATTATGCTCAAATTGCAAAACCATAAAACTCCTGACGTTGCTTTCGATCTCTTTCAACCTTTTAAGGTGAAGGTCACCAAATCTAGGTAGTGCCATCGTGACAAGCAAGCAATTCAACACACAAGCAAACAACAAGCGAGCGAAAAAAAGGCAAACGAAAAAGAGAGGGCGAATAAAACGACAAGGGTGAAGTGGGGGAGAGGAAAAGGAGAGGCAAATGGCAAATAATGTAATGTGAAAGATAAGGGATTGTGATGGGTACTTGGTATGTCGACTTTTGCGTAGACTCCCCAGCAACGGCGCCAGAACTTCTTCTTGCTACCTCTTGAGCACTGCGTTGAATTTTCCCGAAGAGGAGAGGATGATGCAGCAAAGTAGCGTAAGTATTTCCCTCAGTTTTTGAGAACCAAGGTATCAATCCAGTAGGAGGCCACGCGCAAGTCCCTCGTACCTACACAAAAAAATAGCTCAATGCAACCAACGCGATTAGGGGTTGTCAATCCCTTCACGGTCACTTACGAGAGTGAGATCTGATAGAGATGATAGATAATATTTTTGGTATTTTTGATATAAAGATGAAAGGTAAAATAAAAGGTAAAGTAAAAAAGCAAAACAATAATAAAGTGATTGAAGATTGATGAGAATAGACCCGGGGGCCATAGATTTCACTAGTGGCTTCTCTCAAGAGCATAAATATTTCTACGGTGGGTGAACAAATTACTGTTGAGCAATTGACATAATTGAGCATAGTTATGCGAATATCTAGGTATGATCATGTATATAGGCATCACGTCTGAGACAAGTAGACCGACTCCTGCCTGCATCTACTACTATTACTCCACTCATCGACCGCTATCCAGCATGCATCTAGAGTATTAAGTTCAAGAAAACAGAGTAACTCCTTAAGCAAGATCACATGATGTAGAGGGATAATTCATGCAATATGATAAAAACCCCATCTTGTTATCCTCGATGGAAACAATACAATACGTGCCTTGCTGCCCCTATACATCCTTTGGGAAAGGACACCGCAAGATTGAACCCAAAGCTAAGGACTTCTCCCATTGCAAGAAAAACCAATCTAGTAGGCCAAACTAAACTGATAATTCGAAGAGACTTGCAAAGATAACCAATCATACATAAAAGAATTCAGAGAAGATTCAAATATTGTTCATAGATAAACTTGATCATAAACCCACAATTCATCGGTCTCAACAAACACGCCGCAAAAAGAAGATTACATCGAATAGATCTCCATGAGAAAGGGGAGAACATTGTATTGAGATCCACAAAGAGAGAAGAAGCCATCTAGCTACTAACTATGGACCCGAAGGTCTGAGGTAAACTACTCACACTTCATCGGAGGGGCTATGGTGATGATGTAGAAGCCCTCCGTGGTGGATTCCCCTTCCGTGAAGCTCCTAACAGGCCCCAAGATGGGATCTCGTGGGTACAGAAGGTTGCGGCGGTGGAATTAGATTTTTGGCTCCGTATCTGATCATTTCGGGGTACGTAGGTCTATATAGGAGGAAGGAGTACGTCGATGGAGCTTCGGGGGGCCCACGAGGCAGGGGGCGGGGCGTGCCCTAGGGGGGCGCGCCCTCCACCCTCGTGGCCACCTCCCTACTTTCTTGATGGAGGGTCCAAGTCTCCTGGATCATATCTGATGAGCAAATCACGTTCCCGAAGGTTTTATTCCATTTGGACTCTGTTTGATATTTCGTTTCTTCGAAACACTGAAATAGGCAAAAAACATCAATTCTGGGTTGGGCCTCCGGTTAATAGGTTAGTCCCAAAAGTAATATAAAAGTGGAAAATAAAGCCCAATATGGTCCAAAACAGTAGATAATATAGTGTGGAGCAATAAAAAATTATAGATGCGTTGGAGACGTATCAACATCATCGGAGAGGCTATGGTGTTGATGTAGAAGCCCTCCGTGATCGATGCCCCCTCTGGCGGAGCTGTGGAAAAGGCCCCAAGATGGGATCTCACGGGTACAGAAGGTTGCGGCGGTGGAATTAGGTTTTTGGCTCCGTATCTGTAGTTTGGGGGTACGTAGGTATATATAGGAGGAAGGAGTAAGTCGGTGGAGCAACATGGGGCCCACAAGGGTGGAGGGCGCGCCCAGGGGGGTAGGCGCGCCCCCTACCTCGTGGCTTCCTGGTAGCTTTCTTGACGTAGGGTCCAAGTCATATGGATCATGTTCGTTCCGAAAATCACGTTCCCGAAGGTTTCATTCCGTTTGGACTCCGTTTGATATTCTTTTTCTGCGAAACTCTGAAATAGGCAAAAAACAGCAATTCTGGGCTGGGCCCCCGGTTAATAGTTTAGTTTCAAAATAATATAAAAGTGTATAATAAAGCCCAATAATGTCCAAAACAGAATATAATATAGCATGGAACAATCATAAATTATAGATACGTTGGAGACGTATCAGTGGACGCCTGGCTAAAATCCCCTGAATTCACAGAACTACAGCTGCTTGAGTTCTACTATTCTCCTGGAAATCACCTACCAGATACCGAACGTCATCTACCTATGCCCTCAGCACCGATGTCCATCTCGCGATTTTCCTCCTCTCTCCACACCGCCACCTTTGCGTTGTGCGACCTACCAGACAATCTGGTACTAAACCTTCGACTCCCATTTCTCAAGAAACTTTCACTTGTGCGGGTTCGTATATCGGAGGCCTCATTGCACAGCATCATCCACTCCAGTTGCCCTGCCCTGGAGTGCTTGGTGCTTGTTTTCACAGTTAGAATCGGTTGTCTCCAAATAAAGTCGCCTAACCTTGTAAGAATTGGAATTTGTTTTGACGGAAGGCAGCTCTGAAGGAAATATGCCCTAGAGGCAATAATAAAGTTATTATTTATTTCCTTATTTCATGATAAATGTTTATTATTCATGCTAGAATTGTATTAACCGGAAACATAATACATGTGTGAATACATAGACAAACAGAGTGTCACTAGTATGCCTCTACTAGACTAGCTCGTTGATCAAAGATGGTTATGTTTCCTGGCCCTAGACATGGGTTGTCATTTGATTAACGGGACCACACCATTAGGAGAATGATGTGATTGACATGACTCATTCCGTTAGCTTAGCACACGATCGTTTAGTATGTTGCTATTGCTTTCTTCATGACTTATACGTGTTCCTATGACTATGAGATTATGCAACTCCCGTTTATCGGAGGAACACTTTGTGTGCTACCAAACGTCACAACGTAACTGGGTGATTATAAAGGTGCTCTACAGGTGTCTCCAAAGGTACATGTTGGGTTGGCATATTTCGAGATTAGAATTTGTCACTCCGATTATCGGAGAGGTATCTCTGGGCCCTCTCGGTAATGCACATCACTATAAGCCTTGCAAGCAATGTGACTAATGGGTTAGTTGCCGAATGATGCATTACATAGAGAGTAAAGAGACTTTCCGGTAATGAGATTGAACTAGGTATTAAGATACCTGTCGGGGATGGCTAATCTGGCCCACGAACACCTATGGGACCGGCGGACCGAGCCCCTTTCGGTTTGGCGGGGGGCGGAGGTCGCACGAAGAGCAGATCGAGGCGAAGCACACGAGCAGTTTACCCAGCTTCAGAGCTCTCCGGAGAGATAACACTCCTACTGCTGCATGTCTGAGTGTATTGAGTGGTTCTTGCTCGGGAGCGCTTGAGTGCTACAGTACACACAAGCTGCTAACGAGACCGAGAGTGAGTGTTCTCTGGCTTCGAACCTTTCAAAAACCTCGACCCCCCCTCTACGTTGCGCATGAGCCTCCTTTTATATGCTCAAGGGGTCTCCGACAGGTGGCAACATAGACAAGGGTAAAAATGGAAAAGGAGTGGTTGGTACAGCTACTTGTACAGTGTATCATACCTAACCACGACGGCGGGGACAAAGGCATTAAATGCCCGTCTCACGCTTTCCCTAACGGTGCAAACAGGGACCGTCGGGACGCCACCGCTTGCCACGATGGCAATCTTGTCAGCCGCTTGCCACAGCGCTCCGCTGGTCAAGACGGTCTCTTGCCACGCTACCGGAAAGGTCCTGAGGCGACACGTTAGTGGATGTGCTGGAGCGCCTTGAGTGGTGGTCTGCGCGGCAAGCGCCTTGCCGCGGTTGTTGTCTTGTCGCGTCCAGGAAGCTTGTCGCCTATTGGCCTTCCCGGCAAGCTCCTCTTGCCGAGGCCTTATCTCCTAGGTGCGTTGGGTGGCCTTCCCGGCAAGCTCCTCTTGCCGGGGCCTTGTCTCCTAGGTGCCTTGGGTGGCCTTCCCGGCAAGCTCCTCTTGCCGGGGCCTTGTCTCTTTGGCTTGAATACTTTGTTCTTGAATGGCTCCAAAGGAACCACGGAGGACCTTGGCGGTCACCCGGTAAGCCTTGCCGCGGAGGCTGCAACTACCCGTGCACAAGTTCGGGATACTAGGGTACCCCTACTCTAGTACACCAACAGGAGCCCCCGGGCCTGGGCCACCTGCAGTGCAAGCGCTGTTGGGCCAGGGCCCAAAACAGGCACGGGCACGCTGCTCGGGTCACGCTGTAACTCACCCCGGACCCACCACGCCCTCCACAGGCACGCAGCGTCGAATGCGGCGTCGTGTGAGAGATCGTGGGTGAGATCGTGGGTGGTTTCTTTATTCGGAACGACGGAACGTCCGCCCCCTCCCTCTTTATAAGCAGGGGAAACAGGGGCAGTCCGCCCATCTCGCCAGTTGCTGTCCAATCTCGAAAAACCTCCGCTGCTCCCCCCTTCTTCCCAAGGCTGAAAAGAGAGCAGCGCTCCGCCCCCCATCGCCACCAGCATCACCAACGCCGTCGACCTCCCTCACCACCTCCGCCATGGCTCCGAAAGCCGACAAGGGGAAGGCCGTGAAGTCGGCCGAGGCGCAGCGGCTTACGGCGCGTAAAGGAACGGGCAATCTTCCCCAGCTCGCCGCGAGGGAGCCGAGGAAGTACTACTACCTCTTCTCGGTCGACGGAGACGCGGCGCATCCAGCGCACGAAGGTACTCCTGCTGCCGGAACTGGCTCGAATGGGTACCCTTTCTTGTATTTGTTCTTCTCTGCGGGCTCGCCCGCCTTTCTCTGAATTTTTCTGCGATATCATGAACACCTCACGGGTTCCGCCTCCTTGACTTCACCCCCAATGCTGTTACGACCATGGCAGTTTTCGCACATCTCTGCGAAAACTTTGTCGGAGTCCATCCAAACGTAGCCCTTTTCCGCCACTTCTTTATGCCCCGAGTTGAGAGAGGGAGCCTCTTTCCGGTGGGATCGCCTCGGATCTCGAGGACCGGCAAGAAGGAAGCTTATCACGGAGGAGAGCTCCGCAGCAAATGGGATGAGTGGAGAGCAGACTGGTGCTGGATTGTCGAGGAGAACCCGCAGCCGTTTACCGCCCAGCGCCAAACCTCAGTAGTGCGCGGCAACGATTGGAGCAGTCTGGCCCCGGAAGACGCTAGGCTGAAGATTGCCGTCATCCAGATCCTACGCCTGAGGCTTGCCGGACTCACTGTAGGCGCCGTTGGCGCAGATTTCCTTCGTCGCCGCATCGCCCCCCTGCAGGAGAGGAGGAGACCCGCCTGGGAGTTCCAGAACGCGGCGGATATCATGAGGCTGCGCCCGGGCCTCAACTTCAATTTCACTATCACAGGCGGGACGCGATGCTCTTGGAGCTGTTCAAGCACGATCCTGAGCATCCCGGAGCGTTCAGGTTGCGGAGGAATGTCGTCCCGCTGTGCAACAATTCCTCGCTCGACCGCATCCGTGCAATGATGCCATTGTGCGACTCGCATGGAATCGTTCCAACCTAGCAAGAGCCTGCAGATGACGTCGTGCGGTGTTCTTTGACAGCTGGTAGAAGTGCCGGTCCGCCCGATGAACAGAAGAGCCTCACCATGACACCACCGATGATGAGATGCAGCGCATCACCACCAACTAGAAGAGGCGGCAGAGGCCGCGGGCGAGTTCGGATTCACCGTGGAGGAGGCAGAGGCAGCAGAGGCGGCAAGCCTTGTCGAGCGAGGGGAGTTTGCCGGCGAGGAAGAGCTTGTCGGGCCTGAAGCTGAGTTGAGCGAGCCCGCCGAGGGCGCCTCCTCCCCTCCTTCGACTTTTGCCGCGAGCGGAGCCCCAGCTCCACCAAGAAGGCGTCTTCGCAAGGCCGGAGACGTGGCGGGCGGCAGACGGGTCAATACCGCCGCGCACGCGCGGCAGCTCCACCGCGGCAAGCACTGTTGCCGCGGGAGCACCTCACGCCGCTGCGGCAACTGGAGCGGGGCCCTCGCAGACCACCGCTTCTGCTCCCGCCAAGCGGCCAAGGGAACCTACTCCTCCGCTTCGTCGTACTGGAGGCGAGCCAGAATTTGAACTCTCCGCGCTCAGCTCCGACGAGGAAGAAGAAGAGTAAGATTCTTTGCAGCATTTGTAGTTCTTCGGCTTGTTGCTTTGTCTTGTATCTGATTTGCTTCACTCTGAACCCATTCCTTTCGTGACGCTGGCCCAGAGCGTCGAAGAGAGCCAAGGCCCCGGTGATTGTCATCGAGGACGAACCCACCGCGACAGCAGGAGGCGCGTCCGAGACCACCTTGCCGGACGCGGAAACTCTTCCTCAAAGCAGCCCCCAGCGCAGCCCCCAACGTAAGTATATGGTTTACTTCCTACTGATAGGCGTGCATGGGTGCCCTTTCTTTGCTGATATCTGACTGCTGATTTGTGTAGGAGCAGAGCAGCCTTACCAGGAGTGCCACAAGCCGCTCGACATGCCTTCTGCTTCGACTACACCGCCAAGGGAGGATTCCCCGGCAAGGGAGCGTTCTCCGGCAAGGGAAACTTCTCCGGCAAGGGGCAGTTCTCCGGCAAGGGACAACTCTCCGGCAAGGGACAGCACCAGCGATCCCCTGGTGGCGTAGACCATGACTGCAGAAGGTAATCCTCTTGCTTGAAAACTTTCCTTGTGTTCTTCTTCTTCTGATTTTCTTTTTGAATATTTGCTTGACTTTTCTTCATTTTCCGGTCGTTAGATCCATCCGCCACAGAGCCAATGGAGACCGAGGTCGCCGGCGAGGAGGACGCGTCTTGGCAATACGACGACGCCGCTGCCATCGAAGAAGACGCCGGCGCCGACGAGCCCGCGAAGAGGCATAAAGCTACCGCCGCAGAGGTCGGGCGAGGGGCCAGCGATCGACCGACGGCTGAAGCCGTGAGGGAGCGCCAGGTGCTACGCCGACCGCCGATCCCTCCGCTGCTGCAGCTGCCAGTTCAAGAGCCCCAGCCCGGCGCCTATTTGAAGGCCGGCGATGGCGTCTTCATCAAGCTCCCATGGGCGTCGAGCTCCAGGGCGCCGGCCGAAGGAGAAACTTTTGATGAAGAGCTGCTCGCCTCCGCTGGACTGACGCTGGTTGACGCGCCAAGCAGCAGCAGCGGCGAGTCTGAGGAGGAGCAGCTGCTGCGGAAGCTGTTGTCGCTCTACCGCGCCCGACAAGCCAAGCTGGAATCCCGGGAAGCACTTGTCGCGAAGGCGGGAGCAGACATCGAGAAGCGCGCGGAGGAGCTCCGGGGCCTCAACCAGGAAGCTCTCCGGTCCTTGGTAGAGGAGCGGGAGCAACTCGCCGAGGAGCGCAAAGCCTTCCTCCTCGAGAAGGCTGAAGCTGAGGAGCAACAGCGGCATGTCGCCGAGAAGCTATCTACGCAGGAAGGCGAGTTGGCGCAGAGGAAGGTTAATCTTAACAGCCATGAGGAGGATCTAGCCACGCGCGAGCAAACATTTGGCGGGGCTCTCAAGGAAGCAAAGGATGCTGCCGCAGCTGCCGAGGCCGCCAAGAAGGAGCTGGAGACGAAGGTGATGCAGCTGGAGGTCAATCTCAAGGAGAGCGGCGAGGAGCTTACTGCACTCAAGCATGAGCGCGAGAAGGACGCCTACACTCTTGGTGAGCTGCAGGGCCATCTCGGCAAGAGGAGCAAGGAGCTCAGCACCGCCAAGGACTCCAACGCAGATCTTGAGTTGAAGCTGACCACCTGACTCGGTATTTGGACGGCGCCAGGGGAGCAGGAGGTGGCCGTGAAGGAGAAGATCAAGGCCGACGAGGCGCTATTTGGCGAAGTCTTGTTGCCGTGAGAATACCTTTAGGGAGAATGTGGAGCCTTTGGACCGAGGGTCTCGTGGATGTTGCTGCAGCCATCGACAGGAGGCTGGGCGCATTTGGGGATGGAGGACCTTGGGTATTCCTCCGATGAGCACCTCCAACCCAGCGCCAAGCTCAGCTTGTTCTTCAAGGCGTGGTGGACGGCCCTCCGGCGACTCGGGAAGAGATCCCAAAGCAGCTGGCCGACGAGTCGCGCCAGAGCTGCTTGGGAGCTCTCCAAAAGGTCTTGATGAAGGTGGCCTTCATAATCCAGGCCTCAACCTCACCAACGTCCTCTAGTCCTTGCCGCCGGATGCTGTTGTGGAAGCGCTCAAGACCCTTGTCGCACCCATCGTGGACAGGGTGAGCGGGATCAAGAGGGTTGAGGGCGATCGCGTAGGTTAGTCCGCCCGCTTTCTCTTTTTCTTGCTGCTGCTGGTCATGTTATGAGAACAATCTATTAGAGCTGCGACAAGCTATCTTGTAATATAACTCTATTTCGGGTAGCAATTGATATGTTATTCCCTTTACTTGATTCCTTCCTTTGTATGTTTTTGCCCTACGCTTTTAGGGAACTTGTCGTGAGCACACTGGGTCATGAAAGTCTTGAGACGTCGTGACTTCTTTGGCGGTGCTGCTACCGACAAGAAACCTTGTCGCAACTAGTCGCAGCTCACTTAAGTTGTTGAGCGGACTCGAAACAAAGTAAGGGCGCAACTAGCTACGAGTTGGTTCCTCCGTGCACAAGTTTTCCATACAAAGTACGGTCGTTCGAGGAAGATAACTTAAAAAATATAAAACTGATTGCTCAAACTTTAGCAACTTAGCTTTTCTGTCGTTTGCTTCCCGGTAAGGCTAGACTTCCTTGAGCGACGCTTGGTCCACACCATTATCTTCTCCTTTCCCCGGCAAACTTGTGGGCGAGGGAACCTTCCTTTCTTTGAGAAAGAGAAAGAAGAGAAAATAAAGATATGGAGCCTTATGGCTCGTTATTGCTTACCGGGGGTAGGTGCTGCACAAAGTGTCAGATAATGCATGCAAAATAGAAGTAGAAAGCATGAAATTGACAAGATGTGCGAAGCACATTAGGTTTACTTATGCACGGGGTCTGCGCCCGGCTTTGTACAAAGAATTACATGCAACATCGGCAAGACTTGTACAAAAGGTGGTTGCCGGAACGGGTTCCTGCAACCGCGCCCTACGGGTAAAACTTACGAAGATGCTCAATGTTCCAGGAGTTGCTCACCGGAATGCCATCTTCGGTCTCAAGGCGGACAGCGCCTTGAGCCTAGTGACTCGCTTCACCCGTAAGGGCCTTCCCACTTCAAGGCGTCAACTTGTTGGAATTCTTGGCGGACTGAACGCTACCAAGAACAAGGTCGCCTTCCTTGAGACTTCGGCATTAACTGCGGCTATGGTAGCGGCGCAAAGCTTGCTGGTATCGAGCAGCTCAGATAAAGATCCTCACGAAGACGATCCTCCTCAAGGAGCAGCGCGTCATCTTGTCGCATACTGCTCTTGCTCAAGCTCATCATAAGCGAGCACTCGAGGTGATCCGTTATCTGAGTTCCGTGGGGAGAACTTCCTCTGCTCCATAGACTAGAGCGAAGGTGTATGCGGCGGTGGCTCGATTTGGCGTCGTCCTGATCGACCAAAGAACCACCGGCAGCTCCTCAATCCAGTTCTTTCCGCACTTGTGCAGCCTGTCGAAAGTTCTGGTCTTGAGCCCACGCAGCACTTCAGCATTTGCCCTCTCCGCTTGACCGTTACTTCTCGGATGAGCAACAGAAGCTAAGCAGACCTTGGCGCCAAGATCTTGGACGTACTGCATGAAGGTGCGGCTCGTGAATTGCGTGCCGTTGTCGGTGATGATCCTGTTAGGAATTCCGAAATGGCAAACAATCGACCTGAAGAACTTGGCTGCTGTTGTCTTGTCACCTTCCTCACTGCTTCCACTTCCGGCCACTTTGTGAACTTGTCGATTGCAACGTACAAGTACTCAAAGCCCCCGACAGCTCGGGGGAAAGGGCCGAGGATGTCGAGCCCCAGACCGAAAATGGCCAGGATAAAGGGATCGTCCGGAGAGCTTGAGCTGGCTGGTGTATCTTCTTGGAATGGAGCTGGCACGCTTCACACTTGGTTACTTGTGCAGTTGCATCCTGGAGGGTTGTCGGCCAGAAGAAACCTTGCCGGAACGCTTTTCCGGCAAGTGCTCTGGCGCCAATGTGGTGACCACATATGCCTCCATGTATCTCTGCCAACAGCTTTTGTCCTTCTTCCCGGTGAATACACTTCAATTTCACACCGTTGAGTCTTCTTCTGTATAGTGTGTTGTCGACAAACTGGTACATACTTGACTGTCGGGCTACTCTTTTCGCTTCTTCTTGCTCTTCGGGAAGTTCTCCTGTCTGGAGGAAATGGACAATCTGCTTTGTGCCCATCTTTGGAGCTTGCGGCTCTACAACAAGGACTAAAGGCACATCTGCTGCTGCGGGAACATCCGCTTCTCTGGCGAGAACACTGCGGCTCAGCCGAGCTTGACGTTCCCCGGCAAGCTTGCCGGAGCAAAACTTGTCGGGAGCGTCTGCTTCAACGAAACAAACCCTAGGGCTTGTCGGAGCAGACTGCTCCTCAGCACTGTTGGTGTTGAGCTTGGGGACCTTCTTGGCAGCGGCTTCGGGGAGCTCTGCCGGAAAATAGTCACCAGAAATCAACTTCCTCTTCTTGCTCTGTCCAGTTGATGGCGTTACAGACGGTTGAGTCAGCTTGAGCACAAAGATCCCTGGTTCCACAGGTAACTTAAGTGCAGCGCACTTCGACAGGCCATCAGCAATGTCGTTCTGAGCTCTTGGAACATATTCCATCTGTAGGCCGTCAAAGTGCTCTTCTAGCTTTCTCACTTCATCAACATAAGCTTCCATCAACGGACTCTGATAACTCTTGTTCATTTGGCGGATGACAAGCTGTGAGTCACCCCTGACAATGAGCTTCTTGATCCCAAGGTCTACTGCGATCCTGAGACCGGCAAGCAAACCTTCATACTCTGAAGTATTGTTTGTTGCTTGCTCCTTGGGAAAGTGCATCTGGACTACGTACTTGAGGTGCTCTCCGGTGGGTGCAACAAGTAGCACGCCCGCACCAGCGCCTTGCAGCGAGAAGGCACCATCAAAGTACATCAGCCACTCTTTGCTTGCTTCCTTGACGGGGATGCTTGTTTCTAGAATTTCTTCATCTTGTGTTGGCGTCCATTCTGCTATGAACTCCGCCAATGCTCTGCTTTGGATAGTTGAAGTGCTCTCAAACTTGAGGCCAAAGCTTGACAGTTCCAGTGCCCACTCGACAATCCTGCATGTTGCCTCTGGATTTTGCAGTATCCTCTTCAGCGGAAAACGAGTGACGACTGTGATCTCATGTGCCTGGAAGTAATGGCGCAGCTTTCTTGAGGCCATGAGGAGGCCGAAAAGCAATTTCTGCACACCAGAGTACCTTGACCTAGCCCCCCTGCAGAAGGGAACCGACAAAGTAAACTGGGCGCTGCACCATTCTTTTTTCGCATCTTCTCATGCGTCTGCATAGATCCATCCTTGTCGGGACCAGAGCTGCCGGTGAAGCCCCTGCTCGTCATTTGGATGCATCTCGCCATGGTTGCTAGCTCATCGTCCGCCTCCCTCTCCACTACTAACGCAGCACTAACCACTTGATTGGTTGCCGCTATATATAGCAGCAACTTCTCTTGTGACTTAGGTGCGATAAGTGTTGGAGTGGAGGACATGTATCTCTTTAAGTCCTGCAGCGCAGCCTCCGCTTCCGGAGTCCATTTCATCGGACCTGCCCTTTTCAATATTTTGAAAAATGGCAGGGCGCGCTCAGCAGACCAAGAGATAAACCTGCTGAGAGCAGCTACGCAACCAGCAAGTCTTCGTACATCCTTGACGCGCTTTGGTGCTTCAATCTGCTCAATGGCCTTGATCTTGTCGGGATTGGCTTCAACTCCCCGCTGAGACACGAAGAACCCGAGAAGCTTGCCGGAAGGGACTCCAAATACGCACTTCTCGTGGTTGAGCTTGAGGTTGATCTTAGCAGATTTGCAAAGGTTTCGTCTAAATCTTGAATCAGAGTCGCCTTGTCCTTGCTTTTGACCACTATGTCATCCATGTAGGCTTCCACATTTCTGTGCATTTGCGGCTCAAAAGCGTCGTGGACTACTCTTGCAAATGTTGAACCAGCATTCTTTAACCCGAAGGGCATCCGTACAAAACAGTATGTGCCACATGGGGTGATGAATGCGGTCTTCTCCTCATCCTCTTCTGCCATGAAGATCTGATGATACCCTGAGTATGCATCCAGAAATGAAAGCAAATCACATCCGGCCGTAGAGTCAACAATCTGGTCGATGCGCGGGAAGGGAAATGGGTCTTTGGGACAAGCTTTATTGACATCGGTAAAGTCGATACAAAGCCTCCATTTCCCGTTTGCCTTGCGTACAACTACAGGATTGGCCAACCACGTAGGATGGAGCACTCCTCTGACAAGGCCTGCTGCTTCCAATTTTTTGATTTGTTCTGCGATGAACTCTTGGCGCCCAATGCGCTTCTTGACTTTCTCGCTTGACGGGCGCGCATGAGGACAAACGGCAAGATGGTGCTACTTTCACGGGAACACGGGGATGTCGACGGTTGCCACGCAAACACGCCGACGTTCGCCAGGAAAGCAAGGAGCGCGCCTTCCTATTTAGGGTCGAGTGGCAGCGATGGTGAAGGTACCACCGGTGCCGTCCTCCTTGGCGGACACCTTCTTGGTCTCTGGTGGAGCTGCCATCGTCTTCTTACACTTGCCGGTGGAGCTCGATGGTGCGTCCTCGACGGTAGCGCAGCACTCAAGAGGTGCGCTTGCCGGAGTGGGCATCAGAGCTCTTGCCGTACTTGGTCTTCTTCTTCGCCCCGGGAGCTTCAGCGGCAAGTGGCTTGCAATCTGCTGCAGCTGCTGCTTCCCGGTAGATCTTGTCGGCGCAGAGAAGAGCATCCTTCTTGTCGCCGGGGACAGAGATGATACTTATCGGGCCTGGCATCTTCAGCCTGTTGTATGCATAATGAGAGGCCGCCATGAATTTGGCGAGTGCTAGACGGCCAAGTATCCCATTGTAAGGCAATGGAAAGTCAGCAACGTCAAAAGTGACCCTCTCGATCCACGAAGTTCAACTTCGCCGCCAAATGTCACCGGCAACGTGATCTTTCCCTTCGCTTGCTCCTTCCCGGATTGATTCCTTGGAATGTGCGGTCTCTTCGAGCTTCGCCATCGAGGATCTGGAGTTTACGGAGCACCGCGGAGGAGATCAGGTTCAAGCCGCCCCGCCTTCAACTAGCATCTTAGTGACCTTGAGGTTGCGGATAGTTGGTGAAACCAACATCGGCAAGCACCGACCGCAGATTCTGCGATCGTGGTGGTCCTCAATATCAAAGATGATAGGCATGCTGGACCATTTCAGAGGCTTGCGTGACTCGACGTATGGTTCTGCCACATTGACTTCCCGCATCCACTGCTTGAGCTGGTGGTGTGAAGTATGCAGAGAAGCACCGCCGTCAACGCACAGGACCTCTGTGGCTTTCTGGAACTCCTGCTCATCGGTCTCGTCATCATCCATGTCTTCATCATCGTCGTCGTCTTCATCCTTGTCGCGGCCGCGGGGAGGTCTGTCTCCTTGCCGCTGGTTATCCTTGCCGCGGCGTCCTCCTCGGCCGGGACGTTTCTTGCTAGCTCCTCCAGCACCTTCCTGGGCCTTCTCCTTGTCGCGTCGTTCATATTCAGCCTTCGCTGCTCGACAAGCTGCTCGACCTTTTGCAGCTCTGGAGGTCATGGCCTTTGGTGCGGTGGATCTTGCAGTACTGTTTGTTGGAGCCGTCCTTCTTGTCGGCGACCGCCACAGCCTGGCAGTTGGTGCCAACGGCAACCTCCTTGCCGGAGCCACCAGCTTTGGCTTTCTTGGCGCCACCTCCGTTGCCGGACTGCTCAACAACTAGCACATCTTTGCCTTTCTTCTTCCTGTTGTTCCGTCGCGGTTTTTTCTTTGCGGGCGGTCTCCTCACTATCAGATCCTCTGCTTGAGATTCTCTCCGGGAGTCTCCTCCTTTCCTCAGACGTGCACACTTGTCGGCCAGTGCATATAGCTCATCGACGTCTCGATCTTGCACATCGCCATCTCCTCCGCATCCTGCGGTTTCGCACGCTCGATGGAACACGCTGACATCATGGCAGGGTGGACATCTGGGATGTTGTCTTTGTCTGTGGCTGAATCTCTGAATGTACTTGCAGGGGCTATCCTTCCTTCCGGGCGCAGCAGATGAAGGTCGTTTTCTTGGCCATGGGGCTTGTGGTCGCTGTAAAGGCGCCGACAAACCGATGGCATAGATCTGCCCAAGAGGATATGGAGTTGTCCGGCAAGTGCATGAGCCAGGATCGACATTGGGCTTGAGCACCCGGTGGGAAGTAGTTGGCCAGGATCTTGTCGTCTCGCCCCGGCAGCCTGCACCGCGATGGTGTAGATCTTGAGGAATTCCGACGGATGCGTCTTGCCGTCGTGCATTTCTCTCGTACGTCGGCTTGAAATTCTTCTTCTTTGGGCCCTGGACTTGCCGCAGCTCACGAGTGAACGCAGGGCAACCTACCGCGTACGGCAAGTCGCCTGGTTCCCCTGGCGCATGCATGTCGACAGAGGGCTTAACGCGCTGGTCGGATTGATGCCGCGCTTCTCTTCGGCGCTCGATGCGAGTTCGAGCGTCTTCTTGCTGTCGTTCGTGAAGAACTTGGCGCTGATCGCGACGAGCTCGTGGATCCGATGATGCGGTGGAGTCGCTGTCGAGGTGGATCCGGCGAGTCGGCGATCTTGGCCTTCGGGGTGGAGAGTGCATGGTGGTCGCACCCCCACCGGTCTCGCCGCCACCGGCTCGTGCCTGGCAGTCCTGCCGCGGCAGCGATGCACTCGGCTGCCGCGGAGCGTCGCCGTTGGCAAAGCCGATGAGACTCTGAATGGTGGCCCTCCATTCATCGACCTTGTCGGCTGTTGGAGGGTAATCCAGGAGCAGTTGAGCTCTCGCCAAGGCTTCTGCTGGAGTGGTGGGCGGCAGTGGCGAACGGCGCGAGGAGCGGGATATGCTTGGACTTCTAACTATGTTAGAAGGAGCAGTATCCCGTCCAGGCGACCGTGCCCCGCTCGCGCCAGTATGTCCGCGTGCATGCTGGTCTGGAGCGTCCCGAGATCCTCCAGCTCGATCTTGGTCCAACGAGCGTATGGCGTTGTGAATACCATGACGCTGTCGGTCCCGCGCCTCCTGAGACCGGCGCGGTGCATGTACGGACGCCGAGGTCTGCGCAGCCTTGTCCTTGGACTTGGCAGCACCGTGGGCTCCCCCGTCGACGTCCATTCTTCCGCCGCGTCTACCCCACCACCCGTTTGCTCCGGTGGTGGTGGGTTCGACGCGGACGGAACATCTGCTGCCGAAGCCTTCTTCTTCGGTGGCATGTCGACGAACATGATGAAGATCTAGCTCGTGTGGACGCCGGATCAGGTTCACACAATCTCGACGCCCCCTACCTGGCGCGCCAAAGATGTCGGGGATGGCTGATCTGGCCCACGAACACCTATGGGACCGGCGGACCGAGCCCCTTTCGGTTCGGCGGGGGGCGGAGGTCGCACGAAGAGCAGATCCAGGCGAAGCACATGACGGGTTTACCCAGCTTCGGAGCTCTCCGGAGAGATAACACTCCTACTGCTGCATGTCTGAGTGTATTGAGTGGTTCTTGCTCGGGATCGCTTGAGTGCTATAGTACACACGAGCTGCTAACGAGACCGAGCATGAGTGTTCTCTGGCTTCGAACCTTTCGAAAACCTCGACCCCCCCTCTACGTTGCGCATGAGCCTCCTTTTATATGCTCAAGGGGTCTCCGACAGGTGGCAACGTAGACAAGGGTAAAAATGGAAAAGGAGTGGTTGGTACAGCTACTTGTACAGTGTATCATACCTAACCACGACGGCAGGGGACAAAGGCATTAAATGCCCGTCTCACGTCCGCCTCTAACGGTGCAAACAGGGACCGTCGGGACGCCACCGCTTACCATGATGGCAATCTTGTCGGCGCCGCTTGCCATCAAGGCTCCGGCCGCCGACGGTCTCTTGCCATGCTGGCGCTGGAAAGGTCCTGTAGGCGACACGTTAGTGGATGTCTTTGGAGCGCAGTACAGAGTGGTGGTCTGCGCGGCAAGCGCCTTGCCGCTTGTTGTTGTCTTGTCGCGTCCGGAAGCTTGTCGCTCACCGGGCCTTCCCGGCAAGCTCCTCTTGCCTGGGCCTTGTTTCCTAGGTGCCTTGGGTGGCCTTCCCGGCAAGCTCCTCTTGCTGGGGCCTTGTCTCCTAGGTGCCTTGGGTGGTCTTCCCGGCAAGCTCCTCTTGTTGGGGCCTTGTCTCTTTGGCTTGAATACTTTGTTCCTGAATGGCTCCAAAGGAACCACGGAGGACCTTGGCGGTCACCCGGTAAGCCTTGCCGCGGAGGGCTGCAACTGCCCGTGCACAAGTTCGGGATACTAGGGTACCCCTACTCTAGTACACCGACAATACCGACGATCGAATCTCGGGCAAGTAACATACCGATGACAAAGGGAACAACGTATGTTGTTATGCGGTCTAACCGTTAAAGATCTTCGTAGAATATGTAGGAGCCAATATGAGCATCCAGGTTCCGCTATTGGTTATTGACCTGAGACGTGTCTCGGTCATGTCTACATTGTTCTCGAACCCGTAGGGTCCGCACGCTTAAGGTTTCGATGACAGTTATATTATGAGTTTATGAGTTTTGATGTACCGAAGGAGTTCGGAGTCCCAGATGAGATCGGGGACATGACGAGGAGTCTCGAAATGGTCGAGACGTAAAGATCGATATATTGGACGACTATATTCGGACATTGGAAAGGTTCCAAGTGGTTCGGGTATTTTTCGGAGTACCAAGGAGTTACGGGAATACGGGGGAAGAAGTATATGGGCCTTATTGGGCTTTAGGGGAGAGGGAGAGGCAGGCCGCCCCCCCATTGACTAGTCCGAATTGGACTAGGGGAGGCGGCGCCCTCCTTCCTTCTCTTCCCTCTTCCCTTCCTTGTCTCCTACTCCTACTACTTGGAAGGACTCCTAGTTGGACTAGGAAAGGGAATCCTACTCCCGGTGGGAGTAGGACTCCCTAGGGCGCGCCATAGAGAGGGCCGGCCCTCCCCTCCTCCACTCCTTTATATACGGGGGCAGGGGGCACCCCATAGACACACAAGTTGATCTTCATGATCGTTCTCTTAGCCGTGTGCGGTGCCCCCCTCCACCATAATCCTCGATAACATTGTAGCGGTGCTTAGGCGAAGCCCTGCGACGGTAGAACATCAAGATCGTCACCATGCCGTCGTGCTGACGGAAATCATCCCCGACACTTTGCTGGATCGGAGTCCGGGGATCGTCATCGAGCTGAACGTGTGCTAGAACTCGGAGGTGACGTAGTTTCGGTGCTTGATCGGTCAGGCCGTGAAGACGTACGACTACATCAACCGCGTTGTCATAACGCTTCATTTGTCGGTCTCACGAGTGCGTAGACAACACTCTCCCCTCTCGTTGCTATGCATCACCATGATCTTGCGTGTGCGTAGGAATTTTTTTTGAAATTACTACGTTACTCAACAGTGGTATCAGAGCCAGGTTTTATGCGTAGATGTCATATGCACGAGTAGAACACAAGTGAGTTGTGGGTGATATAAGTCATACTGCTTACCAGCTTGTCATACTTTGGTTAGGCGGTATTGTTGGATGAAGCGGCCCGGACCGACATTACGCGTACGCTTACGCGAGACTGGTTCTACCGACGTGCTTTGCACACAGGTGGCTGGCGGTGTCGGTTTCTCCAACTTTAGTTGAACTGACCGTAGCTACGCCCGTCCTTGCGAAGGTTAAAACAACACCAACGTGACAAACTATCGTTGTGGTTTTTGATGCGTAGGTAAGAACGGTTCTTGCTCAGCCCGTAGCAGCCACGTAAAATTTGCAACAACAAAGTAGAGGACGTCTAACTTGTTTTTGCAGGGCATGTTGTGATGTGATATGGTCAAGACATGATGCTAAATTTTATTGTATGAGATGATCATGTTTTGTAACCGAGTTATCGGCAACTGGCAAGAGCCATATGGTTGTCACTTTATTGTATGCAATGCAAACGCCCTGTAATGCTTTACTTTATCACTAAGCGGTAGCGATAGTCGTAGAAGCATAAGATTGGCGAGACGAAAACGATGCTACGATGGAGATCAAGGTGTCGCGCCGGTGACGATGGTGATCATGGAGGTGCTTCGGAGATGGAGATCACAAGCACAAGATGATGATGGCCATATCATATCACTTATATTGATTGCATGTGATGTTTATCCTTTATGCATCTTATCTTGCTTTGATTGACGGTAGCATTATAAGATGATCTCTCACTAAATTTCAAGATAAAAGTGTTCTCCTGAGTATGCACCGTTGCCAAAGTTCGTCGTGCCCGGACACCACGTGATGATCGGGTGTGATAAGCTTCACGTCCATCTACAACGGGTGCAAGCCAGTTTTGCACACGCAGAATACTCAGGTTAAACTTGACGAGCCTAGCATATGCAGATATGGCCTCGGAACACTGAGACCGAAAGGTCTAGCGTGAATCATATAGTAGATATGATCAACATAGTGATGTTCACCATTGAAAACTACTCCATTTCACGTGATGATCGGTTATGGTTTAGTTGATTTGGATCACGTGATCACTTAGAGGATTAGAGAGATGTCTTTCTAAGTGGGAGTTCTTAAGTAATATGATTAATTGAACTTTAATTTATCATGAACTTAGTCCTGGTAGTATTTTGCAAATTATGTTGTAGATCAATAGCTCGCGTTGTTGCTTCCCTATGTTTTTATATGTGTTCCTAGAGAAAACTAAGTTGAAAGATGTTAGTAGCAATGATGCGGACTTGGTCCGTGATCTGAGGTTTATCCTCATTGCTGCACAGAAGAATTATGTCCTTGATGCACCGCTAGGTGACAGACCTATTGCAGGAGCAGATGCAGACGTTATGAACGTTTGGCTAGCTCAATATGATGACTACTTGATAGTTTTGTGCACCATGCTTTATGGCTTAGAATCGGGACTTCAAAGTCGTTTTGAACGTCATGGACCATATGAGATGTTCCAGGAGTTGAAGTTAATATTTCCAGCAAATACCCGAGTTGAGAGATATGAAGTCTCCAACAAGTTCTATAGCTAAAAGATGGAGGAGAATCGCTCAACTAGTGAGCATGTGCTCAGATTGTGCAGGTACTTCAATCGCTTGAATCAAGTGGGAGTTAATCTTCCAGATAAGATAGTGATTGACAGAATTCTCTAGTCACCATCACTAAGTTACTAGAACTTTGTGATGAACTATAGTATGCAAGGGATGACAAAAACGATTCCCGAGCTCTTCGTGATGTTGAAATCAACGAAGGTAGAAATCAAGAAAGAGCATCAAGTGTTGATGATTGACAAGACCACTAGTTTCAAAAAAAGGCAAAGGGAAGGGAAACTTCAAGTAGAATGACAAGCAAGTTGTCACTCCTGCGAAGAAGCTCCAAGCTAGACCAAAGCCTGAAACTGAGTGCTTACACTGCAAAGGAAATAGTCACTGGAAGCGGAAATGCCCTGAATATTTGGTGGATAAGAAGGATGGCAAAGTGAACAAGGGTATATTTGATATACAGGTTATTGATGTGTGCCTTACTAGTGTTTATAGTAACCCTGAGTATTTGATACTTGTTCGGTTGCTAAGATTAGTAACTCAAAGCAGTGAGTTATATAAACAGAGACTAGTTGAAGGGAAGTGACGATTAGTGTTGGAAGTGGTTCCAAGATTGATATGATCATCATCGCACACTCCCTATACTTTCGGGATTAGTGTTAAACCTAAATAAATGTTATTTGGCGTTTATGCGTTGAGCATGAATATGATTTGATCATGTTTATTGCAATACGGTTATTCATTTAAAGTCGGAGAATAATTGTTGTTACATTTACATGAATAAAACCTTCAATGGTCATACACCCAATGAAAATAGTTTGTTGGATCTCGATCGTAGTGATACACATATTCATAATATTGATGCCAAAAGATATAAAGTTAATAATGATAGTGCAACTTATTTGTGGCACTGCCGTTTGGGTCATATCAGTGTAAAGCGCATGAAGAAATTCCATGAAAGATGGATTTTCGGAATCACTTGGTTATGAATCATTTGATACTTGCGAACCGTGCCTTTTGGGCAAGATGACTACAACTCCATTCTCCGGAACAATGGAACGAGCTACTGACTTATTGGAAATAATACATACCGATGTATGCGATCCAATGAGTGTTGATGCTCGTGGCAAGTATCTTTATTTTCTGACCTTCACAAGATGATTTGAGCAGATATGGGTATATCTACTTGATGAAACATAAGTCTGAAATAGTTGAAAGGTTCAAAGAATTTCAGAGTGAAGTGGAAAAATCATCGTAACAAGAAAATAAAGTTTCTATGATCTGATCGTAGAAATGAATATTTGAGCTATGAGTTTGGCCTTCATTTTAAATAAAGTGGAATAGTTTCATAGCTCACGCCACATGGAACACCACAACGTAATGGTGTGTCAGAACATCATAACCGTACTTTATTAGATATGGTGCAATCTATGATGTCTCTTACCAATCTACCACTATCGTTTTGGGGTTATGCATTAGAGACAGCTGCATTCACGTTAAAAAGGGCACCATGTAAATCCGTTGAGATGACACCTTATGAACTGTGGTTTGGCAAGAAACCAAAGTTGTCGTTTCTTAAAGTTTGGGGTTGCGATGCTTATGTGAAAAAATTTCAACATGATAAGCTTGAACTCAAATTGGAGAAATGCGTCTTCATAGGATACCCAAAAGTTACTGTTGGGTACACCTTCTATCACAGATCCGAAGGTAAGATATTCGTTGCTAAGAATGGATCTTTTCTAGAGAAGGAGTTTCTCTCGAAAGAAGTGAGTGGGAGGAAAGTAGAGCTTGATAAGGTAATTGTACCTTCTCCCGAATTGGAAAGTAGTTCATCACAGAAATTAGTTCCAATGATTTATACACCAATTAGTGAGGAAGCTAATGATGATGATCATCAAACTTCAGATCAAGTTACTACAGAACCTCGTAGGTCTTCCAGAGTAAGATCCGCACCAGAGTGGTACGGTAATCATGTTCTGGAAGTCATGTTACTAGACCATGATGAACCTACGAACTATGAGGAAGCGATGATGAGCCCAGATTCCGCGAAATGGCTTGAGGCCATGAAATCTGAGATGGGATCCATGTATGAGAACAAAGTATGGACTTTGATTGACTTTCCCAAATGATCGGCGAGCCATTGAGATTAAATGGATTTTTAAGAGGAAGACGGGCACTGATATAGTGTTACTATCTACAAAGCTAGAATTGTCGCAAAAGGTTTTCGACAAGTTCAAGGTGTTGACTATGATGAGAGTTTCTCACTCATATCTATGCTTAAGTCTATCCAAATCATGTTAGCAATTGCCGCATTTTATGAAATCTGGCAAATGGATAAACAAAACTGCATTCCTTAATGGATTGATTAAAGAAGAGTTGTATATGATGCAACCAGAAGGTTTTGTCGATCCTAAAGGTGTTAACAAAATGTGCAAGCTCCAGCGATCCATCTATGGACTGGTGCAAGCATCTCGGAAGTTGGAATATACGCTTTGATAAGTTGATCAAAGGATATAGTTTTATCTGAGACTTACAATGAAGCCTGTATTTACAAGAAAGTGAGTGGGAGCACTACAACATTTCTGATAAGTATATGTGAATGACATATTGTTGATCGGAAATAATGTAGAATTATTCTGCAAAACATAAAGGAGTGTTTGAAAGGAGTTTTTTAAAGAAAGACCTCGGTGAAGCTGCTTACATATTGAGCATCAAGATCTATAGAGATAGATCAAGACGCTTGATAAGTTTTTTCAATGAGTACATACCTTGACAAGGTTTTGTAGTTCAAAATGGAACAGTCAAAGAAAGAGTTCTTTCCTGTGTTACAAGGTGTGAAATTGAGTAAGACTGAAAGCCCGACCACGGCAGAAGATAGAAAGAGAATGAAAGTCATTCCCTATGCCTCAGCCATAGGTTCTATAAAGTATGCCATGTTGTGTACCAGATCTATTGTATACCCTACACTGATTTTAGCAAGGGAGTACAATAGTGATCTAGGAGTAGATCCTTTGGACAGCGGTCAAAATTATCCTTAGGGGAATAAGGATATGTTTCTCGATTATGGAGGTGACAAAAAGGTTCGTCGTATAGGGTTACGTCGATGCAAGTTTTGACACTAATCTAGATGACTCTAAGTCTCAGTCTAGATACACATTGAAAGTGGGAGCTAGCAATTATCTAGAGTAGCTCCGTGCAGAGCATTGTAGAAATAGAAATTTGCAAAATACTTATGGATCTGAATGTGACAGACCCGTTGACTAAAATTATCTCACAAGCAAAACATGATCACACCTTAGTACTCTTTGGGTGTTAATCACATAGCGAGGTGAACTAGATTATTGACTCTAGTAAACCCTTTGGGTGTTGGTCACATGATGATGTAAACTATGGGTGCTAATTACATGGTGATGTGAATTATTGGTGTTAAATCACATGGCGATGTGAACTAGATTATTGACTCTAGTGCAAGTGGGAGACTGAATGAAATATGCCCTAGAGGCAATAATAAAGTTATTATTTATTTCCTTATTTCATGATAAATGTTTATTATTCATGCTAGAATTGTATTAACGGAAAAATAATACATGCGTGAATATATAGACAAGCAGTGTCACTAGTATGCCTCTACTAGACTAGCTCGTTGATCAAAGATGGTTATGTTTCCTAGCCATAGACATGGGTTATCATTTGATTAACGGGATCACATCATTAGGAGAATGATGTGATTGACATGACCCATTCCGTTAGCTTAGCACACGATCGTTTAGTATGTTGCTATTGCTTTCTTCATGACTTATACATGTTCCTATGACTATGAGATTATGCAACTCCCGTTTACCGGAGGAACACTTTGTGTGCTACCAAACGTCACAACATAACTGGGTGATTATAAAGGTGCTCTACAGGTGTCTCCAAAGATACATGTTGGGTTGGTGTATTTCGAGATTAGAATTTGTCACTCCGATTATCGGAGAGGTATCTCTGGGCCCTCTCGGTAATGCACATCACTATAAGCCTTGCAAGCAATGTGACTAATGAGTTAGTTGCGGGATGATGCATTACATAACGAGTAAAGAGACTTGCCGGTAACGAGATTGAACTAGGTATTAAGATACCGACGATCGAATCTCGGGCAAGTAACATACCGATGACAAAGGGAACAATGTATGTTGTTATGCGGTTTGACCGATAAAGATCTTCATAAAATATGTAGGAGCCAATATGAGCATCCAGGTTCCGCTATTGGCTACATTGTTCTCGAACCCGTAGGGTCCGCACGCTTAAGGTTTCGATGACAGTTATATTATGAGTTTATGAGTTTTGATGTACCGAAGGAGTTCGGACTCCCGGATGAGATCGGTGACATGACAAGGAGTCTCGAAATGGTCGAGACGTAAAGATCGATATATTGGACGACTATATTCGGACATCGGAAAGGTTCCGAGTGGTTCGGATATTTTTCGGAGTACCAGGGAGTTACGGGAATACGGGGGAAGAAGTATATGGGCCTTATTGGGCTTTAGGGGAGAGGGAGAGGCAGGCCGCGCGCCCATTGACTAGTCCGAATTGGACTAGGGGGAGGGGCGGCGCCCCCTCCTTCCTACTCTTCCCTCTTCCCCTTGTCTCCTACTCCTACTACTTGGAAGGACTCCTAGTTGGACTAGGAAAAGGGGAATCCTACTCCCAGTGGGAGTAGGACTCCACTAGGGCGCGCCATAGAGAGGGCCGGCCCTCCCCTCCTCCACTCCTTTATATGCGGGGGCAGGGGCACTCCATTGACACACAAGTTGATCTTCGTGATCGTTCTCTTAGCCGTGTGCGGTGCCCCCCTCCACCATAATCCTCGATAACATTGTAGCGGTGTTTAGGCGAAGCCCTGCGACGGTAGAACATCAAGATCGTCACCACGCCGTCGTGCTGACGGAACTCATCCCCGAAACTTTGCTGGATCGGAGTCCGGTGATCGTCATCGAGCTAAACGTGTGTTAGAACTCGGAGGTGTCGTAGTTTCGGTGCTTGATCGGTCGGGCCGTGAAGACGTACGACTACATCAACCGCGTTGTCATAACGCTTCCGCTGTCGGTCTACAAGGGTACGTAGACAACACTCTCCCCTCTCGTTGCTATGCATCACCATGATCTTGCGTGTGCGTAGGAATTTTTTTTGAAATTACTAGTTACCCAACAAGCTCATCATCTAAGATGTCCCTTCACTTCAAAGGTTGATCCTTGATTCTAGTTATTCACCGTTGCAAATAACCGTCCTCTCTGCGCCTAAACTGGAGACCTTGGGTGTAATACATGATCTCTGTGCTCATTTCAGTATGGTGTTTGGCTCCACAGTTCTTTAGGTACTTTACATTATCATCTACACTTGTAACCATAAGCTGCATTTTAACTTTCTGCGCATAAGTTATTTGTCATCTTGGAGTACACATTTTGTACTAATATTATGTTCTATGCTCAATGAAGAGTTTCTCCATGGATGGCCTATCAATGGTGCTGGATTCTGTCAAGATCTTATATATCCAAATGAATAGTTTTGATCTGAACAAGATTATTGGCTTGCTGCAATGCTTTTCATGTCTGGAGAAGTTTTATATAAAGGTGATAATTTCACGCACATTGGAAGCCCGCATATAGTGTACTAGAATTAACCATTCAGTTGTTGCTCTTTCGACACTCTTTTTTTAGACCTTAATTGTTTTTAATCTTCATGTCTATTTAGGCAACAGGACGGGGTAAGAAAGTTATAACCAATCGGTGGATTTGTAAGCATCGGGATTTTCTCACTTCTCATGAGATTCGATTGAAGACAATAACACTATAAAGATATGTAGCCAACCGTGCAAACACTAGATTTGTCACATTCTTCCTGCTGAATGCGAGGTTACTATTGTCCATCAGGCTTAAGTTTATCAGCAACATGGTTTTGGCGGATGGGTATGTGGAAGAGCAAAAATAGGAGTTTCAGGTGGGCAAAAGAGCTTCTGAACATGCCGGGCTTCTATTTATAACATATTGTGGTCATAATCCAGTAAATTTTACGACCCAGGATGTTCATTCTATGGACCTGACCGATCCATTTGGTTGTGACTGCCGAAAAGAGTCTTTGGAGTTAGATGTTGTTTCCTTTTCAACCTGAGTTTTTTGTAAACACGATGAACAATTAACCCTTGTGCTTTTGTATAGTTTGTAAGCTGGAGTTAGATGTTCTTGCCCTTTTCAACTCATTTGTATTTGTCATATTTTTTTTGAAGCAAGGCAAATGGCTTGCTAGCCGTTTAATTTAGAGTGAAATATTGTAACAACTAACAAATCCCAACCAAGGGAAATAACATCACTCTTGCCGGCTGCTTGAGCTCACTATACATTACAGAAGCCAAGTGATTAGCCCCCACCAACACCCACAAACTTATTTCCAACTAGCACATCAAATGGGCTGTAAATTTTCATAGAAAAGGCTGCTTGACCGTGACAGATTTGCATTCTGACATTTGCGATCCGCCAGAAAATAGCCTATCCAAGGTGGTGTCGACTTACCAGCCAGTCAACAAACGATTCTGCCTACCGGCCGTTGGACTGACATCCAACATCTGTCGTGTATCTTCTATCTCTTGTCTTCTTCTTCCTCCAGCCACCCAAACCAAACCAACCCGTCGGCTCCGCCTGCTCCCGCCTCCCATGGCAGGCTACGCCTCCGCCGCCCTACCGTACGTACACTCCAACGTTGGCCAGTCCCTCCCTCTATTCCCCCAAACGTCCTGTTATTCTCCGGTGACGTCAGCCCCAACACGCACCCGCACCCGAACCGGTCAACCCTCGTACTCCCCTCCGCCTGCGACTGGACCGGTGCATCTTCCACGGCTCCTGTTCCTTCCGTCCGAGGCCTCACCGTTGTCCTCCGCCTTGCGGCCTTGGTTCGCTCGCCGTGCGCGGTGCGCCGCCATCTTGCGTTGTCAACGTTGTCAACAACCGAGAGGAACAAGGAGATGACTGTACGTGGAGAGGATGACAGTAGGGACCCACCAGCGTCATGGCGATCGCAAGCTAGTGCCTCTATATTACAAGCCCAAAAATATGGTTCCTCCTAATGATTAGACATCTGGGGCTCACGCCATTGTCAACATAGTCAATAAACGAGAGAATTACACTACGAGCGGCTGACACCAGGGACACAGCAGGTCGCGCAGTTTATTTTTATTGTTTTTGAGGAACAAGCAGTCGTTATTTATACTAGTTTTAGCGATGGATTAGGGTAACAACGGGGTTGTGCGGGGGCTGTGCCCCGTCAAGCCAGGGTTTTATTTATGTTTACCACATCATGAGCCCAGTTGTGTTTTTTTTCTTGCAGAAAATGGCTAGCCCAGTTCTGTTTTTTTTTAAGAAATACTCAAACGAGGCCTACTTACTTTATCAGCTCTGCTGGGCTGCAAATCTTTCAAGACGAGGAGAGTTTCATTCGATTTGCCCAGAAATGGGCTGTACATTTTTAAAACACATCAAACCAGGAATTAGTTTCAATTTTTTTTTCATTACAAGATTTTAAATTCCATTGATTTTTATGCATGGACAATTATTTGGATTTAATATTTATATAAATTATTTTTCAAAATATTTTGAATGTGAATCGATATTTCGGGATTAAAAACAGTTGACCGCACCGAAATATGCAAAAAATCCTATACTTTTTAACCATGGCCACAATATGGGGTGTAATGCTAACAAAAAGAAGATGTGCTTGCTCTAAAAAAATTCTGAAGAATTAGCAAATGGGCTATACATTATTAGAAATAATGCACACGAGAGCAGTGACTGTTGGATGTCCATCCAACGGCTGTCGTGCTTCTTCAATCTCTGCTTTTCCTGCTCCAGCCGCTCAAACAAGCGCCGGTGGGACTGCCTGCTCCCTCCTCCCGCGGCCGGCTATCTTTGCCAGCTGAGCCTCACCGCCCCACTGTACTCCCATCGCTGGCCTAGCCATCCCTCTACTCACCCACACCTGCTGTTATTCTTCGGGGACGGCAGACGAACCAGTAAACCCTCGTACTCCTCCGCGTGGGAAACAACTGTCGAGTCTTCCCTGGCTCCGTGTCGTTCCCTTCCTAGGCCTCGCCGTCGTCCACCGCCCTGGTGCTCTCGGCGCGACCTGGTCAACGTGGTCAATGAACGACATCCATCGGAAGTGGATTGTACGTGGAGAGGCTGACAGCTGGGTCCACAGTCGCACGCAAGGAAATGCCTCATTCTTACACACAAAATAATGATTCCTCCACCTGACAGCTAGGACCCACGGGAAGGGCTTCTGTATTTCGCGAAAAAAACGTTCCCCCCGCTGACAGGTCGGACCCACCAGCTATATCTCCGCACGCAAGGAAGTGCCTCCTTATTACGCACAAAAAAAATGAATACCCCCTGCCAGCTGGGACCCACCATAGTGGGAGGCTGACTTGTGGGCCTACTAAGTTGACAGGGACGGAGGGCTTTGTCAACTTAGTCAATATGAACGATTCTAGCTCCAGTGACCGTACGATGTCCATCCAACGGCCATAGTGCTTCTTCAACCTCTGGTCTTCTTGCTCCAGCCGCCCAAAGCCGGCGCCCGGTCGTGTCGCCTACTCACACTTTCTTTGTGGCCGGGTTGTCTTTGTGGAGGCCTCACCGCCCCCATACTACTCCCACCGCTGGCCAGGCCATCCCTCCACTCACCCACACCCCCTGTTATTCTGCGGCTATGGCAGCCTCACACCGCAGCCGAACCAGTGAACTCTCGTACTCCTCTCCACGTGGGCATCCACTGCCGCGTCTTCCCCGGCTCTGCGTCGTCCCCTTCCTAGGCCTCGCTGTCGTCCACCTCCTTGGTGCTCTCGGCGCGGCGTGGTCAATGTGGTCAACGACCGACTTCCATCGGAAGAGTACTGTACATGGAGAGGCTGACAGCTGGGTCCACGGCCACAGCCCAGTTTTTTTGTGATTTGCCAAGTAAGTCGCTTTGTCAGGCATGTTGGGCTGCAAATCTTTCAAGACAAGGAGAGCTTCATTCGGCTGGCCGAGAAAATGGCCTATCAATAATGAGAAATGGGTTGTACATTTTAAAAACACATCAAACCGACAATTAGTTTCAAATTTCTATTTTCATTTTGAGATTTTAAATTACATTGATTTTTATGCGTCGATAATTTGTTGGATTTTATATTGATGTACATTTATTTTTAAAATCAATTTGAATGTGACTCGAAATTTCAGTATTAAGAACAGTTCGGACCGCACCGAAATATGCAAAATTTCGTATAATTTTTTAACCGTGGCCACAATATGGGTTGTAATGCTAACAAAAAGAATATGGGCTCAAAAAAACTTAAGAATTAGCAAATGGGTTGTAAATTATTAGAAATAATGGCAGATGGGATGTATGTTGTTTTCCACAGATTTGAGGCTTTCCTAAAAAAAGATTGACGCACAAGCAGTGACTGGTGGATTTTCATCCAACGACCGTCGTGGTTCTTCAATCTCTGCTCTTCCTGCTCCAGCCGCTCAAACAAGCGCCGGTGGGACTGCCTGCTCCCTCCTCCCCTTGGGCGGTTGTCTTGCCAGCCAAGAGCCTCATCGCCCACTTACTCCCATCGCTGGCCTAGCCATCCGTCTACTCACCCACACTGTTGTTATTCTCCGTGACGGCAGACGAACGATAAACCCTCGTCAGATCGTACTCCCCTCCGCGTGGGAAACAAGCTGCCGAGTCTTCCACGGCTCGTGTCGTTCCCTTCCTAGGCCTCGCCGTCGTCCACCGCCCTGGTGCTCTCGGCGCGGCCTGGTCAACGTGGTCAACGACCACATGCATTTGAAGTGGACTGTACGTGGAGAGGCCGACAACTGGGTCCACGGCCGCACGCAAGGAAATGCCTCCTTATTATGCGCAAAATAATGATTCCTCAACCTGACATCTGGGACCCACCGGAAGGGCCTCTGTATTTTGCGAAAAAAACGTTACCGCCGCTGACAGCTCGGACCCACCAGCTATATCTTCGCACGCAAGGAAGTTCCTCCTTATTACGCACAAAAAAATGAATACTCCCCCTGCTAGCTGGGACCCAATATAGTGGCAGGCTGACTTGTGGGCCTACTAAGTTGACGGGGACGGAGGGCTTTGTCAACTTCGTCCATACTCCAGTGACCGTACGATGTCCATCCAACGACCGTAGTGCTTCTTCAACCTCTGGTCTTCTTGCTCCAGCCGCCCAAACCAGCGCCGGTCGTGCCTCGTGCTCCTGCCTCCCATGGCCGGCTGCGATGCGGCGGAGGCCTCGCCGCCCCTACTACTCCCACCGCTGGCCAGGCCATCCCTCTACTCATCCACACCCCCTGTTATTCTGCGGCGACAGCAGCCTCACACCGCAGCGAACCAGTGAACCCTCATACTCCTCTACGCGTGGGCATCCACTGCCGCGTCTTACCTAGCTTCGCGTCATCCCCTTCCTAGGCCTCGCCGTCGTCCACCGTCTTGGTTCTCTCGGCGCGGCGTGGTCAATGTGGTCAACGACCGACTTCCATCGGAAGAGTACTGTACGTGGAGAGGCTGACAGATGGGTCCACGGCAGCCGCAAGGTAGTGCCTCCTTATTACACATAAAATAATTATTTCTGCTCTTGACAGTGGGGACCCACCGGACGTGAAAAAAAATGTTTCCCCCCTGACTGCTGGGACCCACGAGCAACATCTTCGCACGCAAAGAAGTCAAAAAAATGATTCGCCCCCTGACTGTTGGGACCCACCAGCTATATCTTCACACACAAGGAAGTGCCTGACAGTCGGGACCCACCTGGTCGAAGCATACGTAGCATTGTCATTCTGGTCGCGAACGTGTACGTACATACTAGTCGATGTAGTGCGCGCACGTGTCGTAGTAGAGGCGTGCATGTAGCATGTACACATATGTACAGCGGCCAGTGTGCAAGAAAGAAAATCTGACCCGCGTGCGTCACGTCTGGCGGGGTCTCGAACGCCTACTCGCGCATACGTACGGCCAGGGCTCCTGTACATGGTTGGGTCGGAACGGAGAAACTGCGTCGTCGTCGTGTTCATGGGGAGGCAACGGAATGCATCGTGTTCATCAGGAGGCAACGGAACGCGTGGGAGCCAACCGGCTTGAACGGAACAGCCGATGAAAACGATGCCTGGCGTACCACATAACGGAGGAAACGGCCTTGTGTTCGACCGGCCACGGTTGAAACGGGATCCTGTTTATTTGGAGGGGTCTGGCGTACCACAAAACAGAGAAAACGGACCTCCTACAGTTGAAACGGGGGTCCTGCTGATCAGGAGGGGTGTGGCGTACCGCAAAACGGCGGAAACGGACTTGTGTTGGAGCGCTACGGTCGAAACGGGGGTCCTGTTCATCGTGAGGGGTGTGGCGTACCGCAAAACAGGACTCCACGGGATACTGTTCAACTCCACCATCGACCCCTCCGGCCTCCATGGGCTCTGTTCATCCACCGCCGACCTCCTCCGGCCTCCACAGGATTTGTTCATCCACGGGCTCCTGTTCATCCAGCTTCCACCGCGCTTCTCCACGGCTACTATTCAACCAGCCATCTCCACGGACTCTTGTTCAACCACCCCTCCACAGACTCTGTTTATCCAGCCCTCCACCGTCTCTGTTCATCCGGCCCTCCACGGGTGGTCCTGTTCATCCAGCCCTCCACGGGTCCTGTTCATCCAGCCCCAACCGGCTCGATCGGTCGGGGTCCTGTTCATCCAGAAGGCAACACCACGGGTCCTGTTCATCCACCCCCACCGGGTAATGTTAATCAAAACCCCCCAGCAATGCTCACTGTTCATCCAGAGGCAACACCACGGGGTCCTGTTCATCCACCCCCACCGGAAGCTGTTCATCCAAACCCCCCAGCAACGCTCACTGTTCATCCAGAGGCAGCATCGATCGGCTTCAATTAGCAGCAGTAGCGAAGGAATCGCTCAATCGGGTTCAGTTAACAGCCATCGATCGATCGTTCGGTTTCAGTAACGCGTAGCCTACAGTGCAATCGCTCGGGTTCAGTTAGAACCCAATGCCTCGCACCCAAGCGTGCGTGTACGAGAGAAACACGCATCGCTCGGCCCCGACCACCCACCGTAACCGGGAACACCCCTATATTTTCCTCGCCCTTGCTTCTACCACGGTTTTTTCCGTCATGGACGGCCCAAAGAATGTCATGCAGCTGTGTCTCCAGCCCGCCCAGGACGAAAAGCCCATTTTCTGTCATGATTTTTTGTCATAGAAGTAGGAGCCCACCACATCTATGATGATATCGGGTTTTGTCACAATTATCGTAATAGAAGTGTCATAAGTATGACAGAAAAAATATTCGTTCGGCCCAAAATGTCATGGATGTGTCTTTTTTGTAGTGTGGTGTGCCTGCTAGATGAAAAAGGGTGGCTAAATAATGATGTAAGTACCCTTACTTACTGCATCGTTAATACGGGATGTCAATCTTGGAATACATGAAGATGGTACCTTTATGAAAAAAGATTGTCAAAAAACTATGTGAAGCATGACATGGTAACATCCATATCCTTAATTTTCATGCTCTGGGTTTAATACATATTTATTGGTAATTTTACCAGTTATCTTGATTATAGAATGAACTTCCAATAAATATGAACAACACACATTGCTATTTAACTGTTGGGAACGTGAAAAACTGTGAGATTATAGTACTTGACTCATTGTGTTGGGCGTTTGACCGAGATGATCTCAGTACGGTTGGTTACTACATAAAGTATAATAAATGATGTAGTAACTAACCATAATAATGAGATCATCTGAGTCAAACTCGCAACACAATGAGTCAAGTACTTGAATCTCACACCACTTTTACATTCTCAACAGCTAAATACCAATGTGTGTTGTTCATGTTTATTGGAAGTTTAATCTATAATCAAGATAATCAGTAAAATTATGAATAAAAATGTATGAAACACAAAACATGAAAATTACGTATATGGATGTTTCTATGTCATGCTTCACATAGTTTTTGACAATCTCTGTCATAAAGGTACCATGTTCATGTATTCCAAGGTTGCCATCCTGTTTTGACGGTCCGGTAACAAAATGATTCTCAAAATATACTTTACTATCATTCTGGGCATGTACTTGGTCTTATATACAAAGTTTGACTAATTTATACTATATTAAAAAAATATCAACATGGTATACAATACTTAAGGTATATAGTATGAAAATGAATTTCATGATGGATCTTATTTTTCATCTAATAAACATATGCATTTGGTATTGTAAACATTGATATCTTTTCGTATAAACTTGGTGAAATTTGATGAAGTTTGACCTCGAACAAATTTCATATGCAAACCAAAAAGAAAGGACTATCAATAATGAGAATAAATGATGATTTAAAAAGGAAGAATAGAACAGAGAACCTGTCTGGTCTCATATCACCCAGAGCGTCGTCTTCGTGAACACCCGCCGCAAGGTGGACGGAGGAGTTCTTCACATCCTTCAACGCGGTCGCCATGGACGAGAAGTCGAGATCCTTCCGCGTGGCTGGTATGGACGAGAGGTCGTTGTCTCGGCTGACGCACGGCCGCCACCGCCGAAGTCCTTCGTCGCGACCGCCAGGAGGTAGGAGTTACGTATCTGATTTTTTTTTTCCTTTGCAGCTGTTATACGTATTTAATTTTTGCGAATAAGCTGTTATACGTATCTTTTTTGTCGAATAAGCTGTTATACGTATCTGATCGTGGAGATGGAAACGTAAAGAGAAGGAGCGGGATTGAGCAGCTGGGAGGGATCGGAAACAGAGCGGCGGTGGGGTTGCGTGCTTTAAGATTGGAGTTGGGATGGACCCGATCTCAGAATTTGTTTTCCCATCTTCTCCGCCTCCGCCTCCGCCTCCTCCTCTGCCTCCACCTCCGCCCATGGCAGCCGCCAACACCAAGCAAAAGCAACAAGGAGGTCATGGCCTTCAACTATCCCAGAACGCTCATGCTGATCCCGCGTTCTGTTATCAGGGCTACGTTCAACTACGACCTCAGCGCTATCGCCTACCGGCAAGATTTTGATGGCTAATGATGGTCGTTCGGCCGCGGAACGATTGGACTACGTAAGGAAGGTGCGCTCAACTGCTTCTCTTGCCTCTTTAGCTTCTTTTGCTTTCCAATTTTCGAGCTTTCGTTCAACAGATGTGCGTATTTTGGATCGGCTGAAAACAGTTCGTAGATCCCATGATCGGAGATATGTACGAGCTAGCTCTTTTACGGTACCCTGGGTTACATATGGGCCGTCAAATTGTAACAGCGAACGGTCGGGAGTGATCTTTACAGCTTCACTTCGCGAATGGGAATCGCTAGCGGTATAGCATGCACAGGTTCTTTTCTGTCGTCCAGTATATGTTTTGTGAGGGCATTTTGGGAAGAAAAAATTGCAGCCAGCCCGCGAGGTAAAAAAAATCAGCCCGCCTGCATGTCGAACTGGCCCATCCTGCCGTCATGTCGAACTAGCCCACCGCGTCCTTGCCCTCCCATTTCGTTCCCCTGCCGCGCTCAGTAGGACAAAAAAGGGGCGCTTATAGTCGCCGACGCGCTGGCCGAAAGTTTCGACCGCTCGAGCCTAGGCCGTTGGATGCGAGTCGCGCGGCCGTTTGATCCAGACAAAAGAGAAAACAAATTGCCCCCAACTTCTTCTTCCTCGGGCTGTCGGGCTGGATCCTCACATCCCGCTCGGGAGCGCGGCGCCGCACCTCCTGTCCCCTCCGGTGGTCGTCCTCGTCATCGGTCCCCACCCTCGCCGGTCTTCCACATCGCCCGCCGGACCCCACCCACGCCGGTCGTCCTCGTCACTTGTCCCCACCCTCCCGGCCTGGTTGTTGCCTCGATCCATGCAACAGCTTCACCTGCGGTTGCAGCTCTTGACGGTGACGGTTGTTGCTTTCGGATGTAGCTCCACCGCCGCCCCTCGCCATTGATGCTCGCTGCAGGGAATTACGTCGATGACGGCCGCCAGTCAATCAATGCCATTTGAATGGATGCAGCAAAAAACTTCACCGGTAGTAGCAAAATCAAACTACCGGTGCAGCAAAAACACCACTGCCGCCTTCGCGAGGTCGCGCCTCCGTCTTACATGGATGTAGCAAAAACCTTCAATGGTAGTAGCAAAAATCCAACTACGGTTGCAGCAAATCGTCGTCGTTGTCGTCGCGAGGTCGCAGCTTCGCCTGATGGATGCAGCAAAAACTTCACCGGTAGTAGCAAAATCCAACTACGGTTGCAACTTCCCTTTGTTGTGTAAAGCCACTGAAGCTTTCTGTGTCTATGGTTGAAGATTTTTTCATCAGCTATTGAAGCTGTTCTGGGTGATAGTTGGAACACTTGTATACGCGGGTGGATCCAGCCGTGGCGGCAGGCAGCCATGGCGGCCGGCGAGGGAGCGCCTGGCCGCCAGCAATGGAGCTCGTGGTAGCCCAGTCGCAGCCCGAGGGTGGGGATGCGCGTGCGTGAAGACTGTAGGTAGGGGATGGATCTGGCCATGGCGGCAGGCAGCTGTGGCGGCCGGCGGGGAGCGCCCGGCCTTCGGCGATGGAGCTCGTGGTGGCCGAGTCGCAGCCCGGGAGGAGGGAGGAGGGGATGTGCGCACATGAAGACTGGAGGTACGGGATGGCAGGGGATGGATGCGTTGGGCCAGCATGGCGTGCAAGCCGGCCAAAAATTTGGCCGGCGCACCGCGCCCAAACGTTTACCAAAAAAACTAGGTTTCCAGCCACCGTCGGGCGTGTGCTTTTGTTTGACTCACAATATCTAAGAAGGAAGTACCCATATAGATAGGTATTCACTGTAATGTTCCATTTGCCTACGAAATTCAGGATTTCATGGCACACTTTTGCTACAGGATGTGTAGGATAAGGTAAATCAACTTGTAGGATTGGGAGATTGCCGAAATTTGTCTATGAACTGTTGTGTTATAGCAGGATGCACAGGACCTGATAGATTTATACTAGTAGAAGTTAATTATACATTTGAAACATAAACTTTCACCCAACGTATAGATTCATACATAAACTTGAAAACTGACACAAATCAGCCCTACAACTTGTGTTTTAGGTACGCTTGAGTACAATTCCGTCATTTGTTGTTAACTCTTTGTTAAACTTTGCACACCAGCTGGTCCACGCTTCATGCATGCATATGTGTCTCACCTGTCCGTGGCAAAGGAAGAAAATACAAACATAAATAAAAAATAGTGCACTTAGACGAAACCGAACAAAAGTTGTCCAGGCGCAAGCAACTGTGTTAACACAAAGTATCAATTAATGGTACAGATAAAACATAATCTATAATTTATATATTTCGCTAGGAAAATTGATTTGAATGCTTTGCACGGCGTTTATTTTTTCCCGGCTTGCCGGAAGTTTCAGTGAGCCCCAAAACTTGAAAATACATTTGTTATAAATTTAAAAGGTCATATATTGTCAAACTGAGCTCGTATGCCTGCGTTTTCACATAACAACTATCATCTAGTGTTACAGCGCGCGAACCATCACCTCGATGATCCGCATCGAGTCCCCTGTTTTCAAAAACTGGACATTTTTTTACGTGTTATACAATGCTTATAAAAATAGAGGAGGTGCATTATAGAATCCTCGAACTCGCACCCTTCATGTAAAAAGTAGGCGAGCTGGCCCCTATAACAAGGCACAAAGTTTGTTATATATGGTGTTTAGCATGTTATACAAAACTCACATATATTCCTAAAAGAGTACTAGTACCACCTTGTTAAAATAAACTCCTAAAATACAGAGACACAAATTCCCCATGTTCCTTTTTTTACCAAGCGGCAAGTTGCAATTTAATTGCTGAAATTAACCCGTAGATTCCGCTTATCTTCTCTCTTTGCAATTTTGCAAAGCATAGTTTTCAGCTGCTCCACCATGCAATTACGCATGTATTCGTTTCAATTGATTCTCATAATAAACACAAAATAGATTGTAAAACTTTCTAAATTCCAATCACAACTTAAAAAATATGAGGGTAAATTTTAAACAAATCTCAATCCAAATTTTATTCTAGAAAAACTAGCAAATTCTGACAACTTTCAACTCTCTTTATCCTTCATTCATGAATTTGACTATCTTCTAGTCCTCGTCGTTTCGCGTCCTTTCATGTTCAGTGGAGACTCCACTAGGAGGGCTGTGAGTTGATTCCTGAACCCGGGGATGTCGTCCTGCGTAATAGGTTGAGTTAGTCTCACAGTTGTAACAATGGAAATGGTGTGGTTAAAATAAGTGTGGACATCGTACTGCTGTGTAGGCTCCATCTGGATTGTCACGTGTAAACTTTTCCATGTTCTTCACCGAAAAAGCCCACATGACATGCTGCAATCATATGGATTGTTCTAAATGTTTTTTAGTACGAATACTAAATGTGTAGTTTTAAATGTTGTGTACAATATCTATCTTTTTGTTGTGGTATATTTTGATAACTTGAACTATCTAAGCATCGACTTTTCGGCAACCCTGCCGATATGCTACTTCCATATGGAGTTGCATGCCTTTGAGCTATAATAAGTTAAGAAGTATAAGACATATAATATGAAAATTAACTCTCGATATGTATGTACTAAGCATTGAAAAAACGTACCATGTTTTCTAGTTCCGGGTGGGCTTTCTTAATTAAACTATTTTGTTGTTGATGGCATCGAATACATAACTTGCACTGCCCTTTTTTTGGCATTGACAACCGCCACGTACCAATGCATATTCTTCATATTCACACGAAGAGAAACCTGCATTTTAGACATAATTACTTTTGTACCATTTAGAAATTGACTTAGACTAGTGTGACTTATCATATCATGGGAAAAGTACTTTTGGCCATGAATAATAGCATATGTTTTGTTCTGTAGATCATGGGTACAACTTGGAACGCTTCCCTCTCTGACTAGCGCACCGCTAACTGATGCTCTCTCTAGGAAGATCATCCCGTTAGCCCGTACATCTAGATTGGGGCGCATGTGATGTACATACCCATGTTATGGCTGCATCCAAGATCTGAATCGCAAAGCAGTAAGGAGTCGAAATAGAAAATAACAATTTGTTAATTATTTAAGAAGTTAGCACATACCTTGCATTGCAGCCATCTGTCCGTACTACTTTTAAAGCTTGGACTTGTCAAGCATCTAAGATCAGTCGATAGAGATGAATTTCATCAATTTCTACCAACACTTTTGAAGACGGGGATGTATTGACATAGTCAATGACCTCTTCAACTATCTTCTCATCTGGAGAATCATCCGTTCCCGTTCTGGGAGTACTCACGTCTTTCAGAGTTATCTTGTCTCTTTTAGTTCTCTTGGGTTCATCAAAATAAAAAAAATACTTGTTATTTGCAAAAGTGTATATTCTTTTTCTCTTCTTCTGTCCCGTCACCGTAGACCCTCATGTTGCCTGCGTGTCTTAGGGAGGAGTCTTTAAAAAAATAGCGACTTGCATAATTAATGTACTTACTTACGTTTGATTTTCGAGCAACGTCTCTGTCAAAGTCATTTTGGTCACTAGTGGTGTCATCCTGAGCACCCTGCAAGTCGTAGGGAGGAGCTTGTAAAATGAGAAAAATAACTCACATAATTAACATAGTTACCAAATTACATCAAGTCTGAGGCCAAGTCACGCCCATGAAGGGGCGAGGTCACAAATTTGTCGTTGTAGTTGTACTCATATTCTGGTCGGCTCCAATAGACATGCATAGGTGTGTAGTTGTCATTATGTTATACATAGGAAGGAAAGAATGATTAATTGTGTGTTTGGATGAAAAAGAAGGAAAATAATGACAACGAGGCACCTATGCATGACTATTGGAGCCGACTAGAATATGAGTACAACGATAGCGACAAATTTTTCGCCCCTTCGTGGGGGTGACTTGACCTCAGATTTTGATGTAATTTAGTAACTATGTTAATTATGTGAGTGATTTTTTCATTTTACAAGCTCCTCCCTACGACTTGCAGGGTGCTTCGAATGACATCACTAGTGAGCAAAGGGAGTTTGACATAGACGATGCCCGAAAATCAGATGTAAGTAATAAGTACATTAATTATGCGAGTCGCTATAAAAAATCCTCCTTCGAACACGCAAGCAACATGAGGGTCTACCATGATGGGACAGAAGAAGAGAAAAAGGAAATCCACTTTTGCAAATAACAAGAATTTTGTTTATTTTGATGAACCGAAGAGAACTAAAAGAGGCAAGATAACTTCAAAAGACGTGAGTACTCCCAAAACGGGAACAGATGATGCTCCAGATGAGAAGATAATTGTAGAGATCATTGACAATGTCAATACATCCCCATCTTCAAAAGTGTTGGTAGAAATTGATAAAATTCATCTCTATCGCGCGGATCTTAGATGCTTGAGAGCTCCAATTAACAAATAATTAAAAGTAGTACGGACGGATGGCTGCAATGCAAGATATGTGCTAACTTCTTAAATAATTAACAAATCGTTATTTTCTATTTCGATTCCTTACTGCTTTGCGATTCTGATCTTGGATTCAGCCATAACATGGATACGTCCCATGCGCCCCAATCCAGATGTACGGGCCGACGGGAAGATCTACCTACAGAGAGCATCAGTTAGCGGTGTGCTAATCAGAGAAGGAAGTGTTCCAACTTGTGCCCGTGATCTATATAGAAGAAAACATATGCTAGTATTCATGGCGAAAAGTACCTTTCCCATGATATGGTAAGTCAGATAGTCTAAGTCAATTTCTAAATGATATAAACTAATTATGTCTAAAATGCAAGTTTCTCTTCCTATGAATATGAAGAATATGCATTTATACGTAGACGGTTTTCAATGCCAAAAAAGGGCAGTGCAAGTTCTGGATTTGATGTCATCAACAACAAAACAGTTCAAGAAAGCCCACCCGAAACTAGAAAACATGGTATTTTTTGAATGCTTAGTACATACATACCAAGAGTTAATTTTCATATTATATGTTTTATACTTCTTGAATTATTATACCTAAAAGGCATGCAACTCCATAAGAAAGTAGCATATCGGCATGCTTGCCGAAAAGTCGATGCTTGGCAGGATTTCGACATCAACACCTAGACAGCTCAAGTTATCAAAAATATACCACAACAAAAAGGCAGGTACTGTACACAACATTTAAAACCACACATTTAGTATTCGTAGTAAAAAATATTTACAACAATCCATATGGTTGCAGCATGTCAACTGGGCCTTTTGGGTAAAGAACATGGTAAAGTTTACAGGCGACAATCTAGATGAAACCTACACAGGACCACACTTATTTTAATCACACCATTCCCATTGTTACAACTTTGAGACTAACTCAACCTATTACGCAGGACAACAACCCCTGGTTTAGGAAACAACTCACCGCCCTCCTAGTGGAGTCTCCATTGAACATGAAAGGGCGGCGAAATGACGAGGACTAGAAGATAGTCAAAGTCATGAATGAAGGATGAAGAGAGTTGAAAGTTGTCAGAATTTGCTAGTTTTCCTAGAATAAAACTTGAATTAAGATTTTGTCCAAACTTTACGCTCATACTTTTTTAAGTTGTGATTGAACTTTAGAAAGTTTTACAATGTATTTTGTGTTTCTTATGAGAATCAATTGAAACAAATATGTGTGTAATTGCATGGTGGAGCAGCAGAAAAGTATGCTTTGCAAAATTGCAAAGAGAGAAGATAAGAGGAATCTACGAGTTAATTTCAGCAATTTAATTGTAACTTGCCGTTTGGAACGAAGAAGGAACATGGGGAATCAATGGCTCTATATTTTAGGAGTTTATTTTAACCAGGTGGTACTAATACTCTTTTAGGAAGATACGTGAGTTCTATAACATACTAAACACCATATATAACAAACTTTGTGCCTTGTTATAGCGGCCAGCTCGCCTACTTTTTATAAGCATCCCTAATGCACCTCCTCTATTTTTTATAAGCATTTATAACGTGTCAAAAAATGTCCAGTTTTGGAAACAAGGGACTCAATGGCAGATCATTGAGGTGATAGTTATTGCGCCGTAACACTTGACGATAGTTGTTATGTGAAAATGTAGGCATACGAGCTCAGTTTGACAATATATGACCTTTTAAATTTTTAGCAAATGTTTTTGAATGATACAAAAACATTTGGGGCTCACTGAAACTTCTAAACGTTGTGCAAAGCATTCAAATCAATTTTCCTAACAAAATATATAAATTACAGAATATGTTTTATCTGTGCTATTAACAGAAACTTTGTGTTAATGCAGTTGCTTGCGCCCGGAAGACTTCAGTTCAGTTCCATCTAAGTTTATGTTTGTATTTTCTTCCTTTGCTACAGACAGGTGAGACCCACATGAAGGAAATGTACTCAAACGTCACAAGTTGTAGGGCCGATTTGTGTCAGTTTTCAAGTTTGTGTATGAATTTGTACGTCGAGTGAAATTTTATGTATAAAATGTGTAATTAACTCCTAGTATAAATGTATCAAGCTCCTTTGCCTCCTGCTATAATACAATAGTTCAGAGACAAATTTAGGCTATCTCCCATAATAAGCTACAATCCTACAAGTTGATGGTTCACAAGGCCGAGATAACATGAATGTATTCATTCAAAAATAATGTCTTTCGCACATTGCGTCGCCACAATGCGAGACCCCTCTAGGACGTCTCCAAAGTATCGCTCGGGAGTGCGGTGCTCCTTGCCCTCAGGCAGCCCCTCGGTCGCTAACTTGACGGCGTCCATCTTCGCCCACCACACCTTGCCATAGGCGAAGGCCAGGCGCGCGCCCTCGATGCAGACCGACTGCTTGACGACGTCCAGCGGAGGACAAGCTTCATCAGCCGCTTCACGAGGCTGAAGTAGCTGTTGGGTATAGCTTCGGCAAGCCACAACCGGATTATCAAATCCTTCATGGCCAGTTCGGCCACCCTATGCAGCTCGACCAGCTGTTTCAGCTGATCGGTGAAGGGCACTGGATGTTCTAGCGCAAGGTACTACGACCAGAACAGCTTCTCCGTCGAGCTCCCTTCTTCGGTCCGGAAGAACCCCGCAGCGTCTGACACGCTGCGCGGCAGGTCCGCAGACGCCCCTGGGGAACTCCGAATTCGGGTTAGTAAGAAATACTTCTTCGTCACATACTTGCTTTGCATACTAAACAACTTACCCGCTGCAATCTTCTTGGCCTCCTGGATCTCCTGGAGGGCGCCCTGGGCTTCAACCCGGGCCTCTTCCGCACTTTGGCGATCCTTGGCGAGTTCGGTCTATTGAGCCGAAACATCACCCTCCAAGGCATCGCACTTTTTCACCGCGTCCTGGAACTCTTGTTGAACCTCGTTGAGCCTGGCCTTGAGCTTTTTATGAGCGGCTTGCTCCTTGGCAGCTTTCTCCTCGGCTTCGGTCAGGGCCTTTTTCAGGGCCTCGACCTCGGACGTCGCTCCTACACAAATCATGACATCATAGTCAATACACATCATTTATTCTTTCCGAATATATAGCAAGTCATTGCATACCTTGCTGCTCTTCCAGCTGCTTCTTTGCTTCGCCGAGCTCTCCCTCGGCCCGCTCCAGCTTCTGATTCAGTCCGGAGACTTCGGCAGTGTGTGAGGTCGCGGCTAGCAACGACGCCTGCTTATTGATACAAAGACACATTTAGTTAGTTCCCTGCGTAAATTAATTGATTCTCTATCCAGCTTTTCTTTTCGAACACCGGACAGTGTCTCAGGGGTTACTGTCTATATTGGTACTTTTTCTCTTTTCCATCGCTTACCTCAAAACCTGCCAGCAGGCCGCTGCAGGCTTCGGTCAGTCCGCTTTTGACGGACTGAACCTTCTCAATCACCGTACCCATAAGGATACGGTGCTCACCCACAATGGAAGCGCCTCGTAGCGCTTCCATCAGATTGTCCGGTGCCTCTCGTTGGACAGAACTCACCGGCGGGACGGGCGCGCCTCCTTCTTTCGAGGGAGGCTGCTTGCCGGATTCTGGGGACTTGTGGGTCTCCGGAACCGTATTCGATTGGGAGCCGAATTGAACCTGGTCCCCATCATCAGTCCCCATGGGGATCTGTTCCCCCATGTGTCCGGCAGCCGAGGTCTCACCCTCTGGCGCCGCCCTGGCGACCTCCGGAACCTCTCCCCGGCCAGGAAGGGTCCTTCGAGACGACACCTCGACGTCGCCCTTGGCCGGGGGAGAGTGAGCGGCCGGCGGTGACTCGCTGGCCATCGCCTTCGAATCCAACGAACCTCCCGACGAGGTTCGCAGGGAGCTGTTGTGGGCCGGATTGCAATAGCATAACTAACCATGTTAATACAATAAGGAGGAAAGGCCAAATACACGGGCGAGCACGAGTCTGTCAGGACTTACGACACATCCAGGGGCTTGCTCCGCGAGGGTCACTCCGGTCTGCTGTTGACGTCCCACACGGTTTTATCCGCGAAGGAGCCTTTCCCCTTATTGGGCTCCTCCGCCTCCAGATTTGTGGAGGCCGCCCTCTTCTTCCTCCCCCCATCAGGGAGAGGGTTGCTTTCCTCCTCCTCCTCGTCGTCATCTTCGGCGGCAGAGGAGTGAGTCTTGTTATTGGACATCATGTCCGAAGTACCTTTGCGGCGGAGGCCACCCCGGCCCCCCTTGGCCTTCTTCTCCGGCGGCTGATAGGGCGCCGGGACCAGCATCTTCGTCAGGAGTGGGATGACTGCCTCTTCGGGCAGTGGAGCCAAACTGTGAATTCGCTCCGCTTTCTCCGACCATTCCTGAAATGATAAATTAGCAAAGTTCAGTTACCCTCCTTGGAAAAATAGGTAGAGGGTACGCCTTGAGATTTAAGGGACTTACCGCGCTGGCAGGGTGGGCAAGATCGTGCCTACGATCCGAGTCTATGGCCGGCGGCTTCTCATCGCCTTTGAAGAGCAGCTTCCCGGCGTCTTAGTGAGTGGTGCTGAAGAGCCTCACCAAGGTCTGGTGCTTCTCTGGATCAAACTCCCATAGAGGGGAAGTTCGGCTTTGGCAGGGGAGGATCTGGCGAACCAGCATAACCTGGATCACGTCGACGAGCTTGATGTTCTTGTTCACCATGCTTTGGATGCGCGTTTGCAGCACCATCAGCTCATCCGACGAAGACCAATTTGGGCCCTTCTCCATCCAGGAGGTCAGCCCCATTAGAGCCCCGGACTTAAATTCGGGGGCGGCAGCCCAAGTGGCACCGTGTGGCTCTGTGATATAAAACCACAGCTTCTGCCACTCCTTGACAGTCTCCACGAACGTGCCTTGGGGCCATGTGACGTTGGGCATCTTGCTCACCATGGCTCCCCCGGACTCCGCGTGTTGGCCATCCACCACCTTCGGCGTCACGTTGAAGATTTTGAGCCACAGTCCGAAGTGGGGCTGGATGTGGAGGAAAGCCTCACACACGACAATGAATGCCGAGATGTTGAGGAAGGAGTTCGGGGCTAGATCATGGAAATCTAGCCCGTAAAAAAACATCAGCCCGCGGACAAAAGGGTGGAGTGGAAACCCTAGCCCGTGGACGAAATGACAGAGGAAAACCACCCTCTCGTTGGGTTTTGGTGTGGGGATGACTTGTCCCTTAGCCGGGAGCCGGTGGGCGGTCTCTTTTGCCAGATACCCAGCCTCCCGAAGCTCGGCGATGTCCTTCTCCTTGACGGAGGAGGCCATCCACTTGCCCTGACCTCTGGATCCGGACATGGTTGGGTGTTTGCTCAGAATGGAAAAGATGATAACTTGGGCGCTGAAGCTCGAGAATGGAAGGGCAGAGGAAGAAAGAAGGCATGGGTGAAGAAGAGGAAATCCTTATCCCCTTATAAAGGCAGTAAATATTGAATGCCTCCCAACTCGCCTTAAAACTCGCCTATTCCCAAGGGCTGTGTAAACGGCACGGTTGGATTACCCACACCTGTATTGATGAGAATCCTGCAATAAGGGGACATGATCTCTGCTTTGACAAGACATGCCAAGGGAAACCGCATCTCGAAATGCGGAACGGCAGACGAAAACGGTTCAAAATAATGACCAGGCGGATGTGATGTCATCTTGCAAAAAGTTGTCAGCGGATGGGACTCGTGAAATATTATACTCACTGTGGATGTGTATGTGGTACTTGTGTTGCAGATCCGGACACGTTCCTTGCGTCCGAAGACTATCTTGGAGTATTCGGAAGGAGGAACCCACCTTGCAATGCCGAAGACAATCTACACGGCGGACACCTCGTCATTGAAGCCTGGTTCAGGGGCTACTGAGGGAGTCCTGGACTAAGGGGTCCTCGGACGTCCGGCCTGTTAGTCGTGGGCCGGACTGATGGGCTGTGAAGATACAAAGACCGAAGAACTCTACCCGTGTCCGGATGGGACTCTCCTTGGCGTGGAAGGCAAGCTTGATGATCAAATATGTAGATTCCTTTCTCTGTAACCGACCTTGTGTAACCCTAGATCCTCCCGGTGTCTATATAAACCAGAGGACTTAGTCCGTAGGGGAGAGACTCATGACCATAGTCATACATGCTAGACTTCTAGGGTTTTGCGATTACGATCTTGTGGTAAATCAACTCTTGTAATACTCATATTCATCAAGATCAATCAAGCAGAAAGTAGGGCATTACCTCCATAGAGAGGCCCGAACACAGGTAAACATTGTGTCCCCTGTCTCCTGTTACCATCGACCTTAGACGCACAGTTCGGGACCCCCTACCCGAGATCCGCCGGTTTTGACACCGACAGTGCCCCCCTGCCACCGTATATAAAGGAGCAAGGGGGATGTCGTCCGGCCCTAGGAGGGCGCGCCAAGAGGAGGAGTCCTCCTACTAGTGGGAGTAGGACTCCCCTTTCCTAGTCCCACTAGGAGGGGGATGGAAGGAGTGGGAGAGGGGAAAGGCAAGGGGGGCGCCGCCCCACTTCCTTGTCCTATTCGGACTCAAGGGGAGGGGGTGCTGCCTGCCCTTGCCGGCTCCTCTCTCTCTCTCTCCACTAGGGCCCATCAAGGCCCATTACCCCCGGGGGGTTCCGGTAACCCCCCCCCCCCCCCCCCCGGCAATCCGGTAAAATCCCGATTTCACCAGGAACTATTCCGATTTCCAAATATAGGCTTCCAATATATCGATCTTTATGTCTCGGCCATTTTGAGACTCCTCGTCATGTCTATGATCATGTCCAGGAATCCGAATTACCTTCGGTTCATCAAAACACATAAATACATATTATCGATCGTCACCGAACGTTAGGCGTGCGGAACCTACGGGTTCGAGAACTATGTAGACATGACCGAGACACGTCTCCGGTAAATAACCAATAGCGGAGCCTGGATGCTCATATTAGCTCCTACATATTCTACGAAGATCTTTATCGGTCATACCGCACAACAACATACGTTGTTCCCTTTATCATCGGTATGTTACTTGCCCGAGATTCGATCATCGGTATCTCAATACCTAGTTCAATCTCGTTACCGACAAGTCTCTTTACTCATTCCATAATACATCATCCCGCAACTAACTCATTAGTTGCATTGCTTGCAAGGCTTGTAGTGATGTGCATTACCGAGAGGGCCTAGAGATACCTCTCCGACAATCGGAGTGACAAATCCTAATCTTGATCTATGCCAACTCAACAAGTATCATCGGTGACACCTGTAGAGCACCTTCATAATCACCTAGTTACGTTGTGACGTTTGGTAGCACACAAAGTGTTCCTCCGGTATTCGGGAGTTGCATAATCTCATAGTCATAGGAACATGTATAAGTCATGAAGAAAACAATAGCAATATACTAAACGATCAAATGTTAAGCTAACGGAATGGGTCAAGTCAATCACATCATTCTCTAATGATGTGATCCCGTTAATCAAATGACAACTCATGTCTATGGCTAGAAAACTTAACCATCTTTGATTCAACGAGCTAGTCAAGTAGAGGCATACTAGTGACACTTTGTTTGTCTATGTATTCACACATGTACTAAGTTTCCGGTTAATACAATTCTAGCATGAATAATAAACATTTATCATGATATAAGGAACATTAGTGCAGAACCGGGCTACAGGACCGATTCGTAAGGGTGGGGACTAAAGCCCCCCCCCCCCCCTTTAGTATCGGTTATGCACGAACTGCCGCTAAAGGTCCACCACATGGCACGAGCCGGCGCCGGGGACGAGGAGACCTTTAGTACCGGTTGGTAACATCAACCGGTACTAAAAGGCTAGCAGGGTTTTGGGTTCAGGGTTTCTTTTTCCTTTCATTTTGTGTTTTCCATTTACTTCTTTTTCGTTTGCTGGTATTTTATGATACTACATATTGTACACGTTATGCATATATATATATATATATATATATATATATATATATATATATATATAGGACAAATGTTTCCTACAAGCAGTGGTAGTTACCTCCACTTGCGTTTTGTATGTTGTATGTAGTATCTGTCGAAACCGAGAGTATGTACGTGTAGTATGTAGTATATAATAATGATTAGGTAGTATATATACTAATTTTTAGGTAGTATGTACCATTTTTGAGTATGCTCTTTTTATGTACAAATATGCGTATTTCACAAATATAAAAAACTATGGGCTAATATGCAATTTTCCATGTAACTTGCTTTGAAATATCTTAGATATATTATATGAACATATTTAAAATAATAAAATAGTATATATAGTACCACATGGTAGTATATGAGACATGTGGGGTAACTACCACCGGGTGGTAGGATGGATTTTCCATATATATATATATATATATATATATATATATATATATATATATATATATATATATATATATAATCGAATGTCTCGCACCACCATATTCACACATACACATGCATGTACGTATATATATACAATTTGGTATATACAATTTCTCCTACATGGAGGCATTACTGCGGTAGCGGGTAATGGAATTCTCCTCTAGGATCTATGACCTGGTCGAGCAAAAATCTCGCTATTTCCTCTGCAATTGCTCGTACGCGATCCATTGGTAGGAGCTTCTGCCGCACTTCATTGAACTGTTAAGGAGATCAATATGCATGTATTAGTTGTGTGACTAGATATCGATAATGATGTAAAAATTGTGTATAATGTTCTGGCAAACGTACCCATATCTGTCTATCATATGTGCTCCTTTCGGACGTCATCATGCGAATGTTCTCGCTAACGTAGTATGCACATAAATCATTCCCCAGCTCCTGCTTCATGGCCTGTACGAGAATAGAGTTCAATCAGATAATAATTAATCAAGCCTGATAATTAATGTTATTGAAACTATAGAATTAAAGAGATTGCATGGTAGCTAGCTAGCTATAGTACTACTTAATTAATTACCGTGGGTCGATACCAATACAGTTTATCTCTGAACGGGCCTGGAACGTCTTCGATGAACTTTTGCCAAGCCCTGCCGGCCCGCCGGCAAAGAAAATGAATAAAGGAGTTATTAATTAGTTGATATCAGGACATATATATAATGAGATTGAAATTACCTGTTGACTATCCCCTTCACGATTGAGTACTCTTTAGGTTTTTTAAGCAGTGAGTCCAGTACTTCAACTTTTTCTTCTTTAACTTTAATGTCTACCAAGATCCAGTGGAACCTGCATGCGCATTTTAATGTCTACCAAGATCCAGTGGTATCTAGCTAGTAACAAAAACAGAATTTGTAGTACAAGACAATGTGGACTCACTGGAAATTGTAAGGAAGTAGTATATCTGCATTGGTATTGAGGCGCTTCAAGAACTCTAGCATGTTATTCTCTACTTCTTGTATATAATGTTCATATGACCATGTCTCTTCATTAATGGTATTTGGGTCAATGAACCCAATGCCATGGCGTCCAGCTTTTCTCATTTCAGACATCTTCATCCTGCATAATACCACATAAAAGAATACAGTGAGGATAATTAAAGGTAATGATCAACGAGAGCACTACAGCTAGCTTGAGACTTAAATTACAGAAAGAAATCACTTACAGACAATAGCAACTGACGATAGATTTGTCAAGTGCGTCATAATTGAATAACTGAAACAGTTCTGTATACTCAATAGACAGATCTAGCTTATGGAAGTAATCCTCTTCCTTGACTTTCACCATGAGGGACTGTAGATTGTGGGTCTTGCAAATTTCCATGTACCATTGATGCAATTCATACATCCTCGTTGGGAGGTTCTTGACCTCCTCGGGCTTGACCAAATGTTCGCCGAGGACATATTTCCGTTTTATTTCCTCCTCTCTAAGCGGAGACATGGGCTCGATCTCGAGGAATTGTCCAGCAGTCATACCGAGCATTTCAGCCTGCATTATATGCTCCTCGGTTATTACCAGATTGCCCAGCCGGGGAACGTTAACGGTTTGCCCACATATATATAGGGCGTCGGTACTCTTATGTGTTGTTGGCACAACAAGCGGGGGGATCGATTGCGTCGCCTGTTCTCCCAGCTGGGGAACGGTTTTCCCCCATTTTTTGCCAGCTTCTTGGCTCGAGCTCGAGCTCGACTCCTTCTGTACTCGTGCTCGATGTGCCTTCCTGATTTGGCGCTCATAGTCTGAGTCAATAGGCTTGGGAGCTGGTGGTCTAGCCATACGAATAAAGTGGTCAATCGTTTCCTCAGGCACTTTCTCCCTTGGCGCACTAGTAGAAAAAGGTCCATCAGTCTCGGTTCATACGGGCCTTTAGTCCCTGGGACTAAAGGAAATTTTTTTGATTTTTTTTAAATTTTTTTCCGATTTTTAAATTTTTGAATTATTTTCAATTTAATCTCTAATCACCCCTCATCACCGCTCTATTTAACCACTAATCTCTAATCACCTCTCATCATTCCAAATTCACTAACTTCCCGGCCAGTCACCCATCCTCTCACTACTCCAGCCTGAGCACACTTAACTTTCGGATTCTATTCTCTCTGATTTTCAAGTCTGCCCTTGTTGTTTTCCTGACAATAGTAAGATGTCAATCCTATTAACCCTCAGGAGTTTAGCTTGAGCATGAAGTCACACATTTCATTGTTTGAGTTTGAAACTATTATTCTAAAAAAACTATAGTTATTTAGTAACACTAATATTTCTTGAGTAAGTAGTTTGACCATAGTTTGACCACATTTTGACCATGGTTTGACCAGATTTGACCAAAATTCAAAAAAATAAAAATAATTATTTAGTAACACTAATATTCTTGAATAATTATGTAGTAACACTAATACTTCTTGAATAAGTAGTTTGACCATAGTTTGACCAGATTTAACCAAAATTAAAAAAAAAACAGGAATTTGAGCATATCTTTTTTTCCTTTTGGAATTTGAGGATTCTAAAGATTTGCAAACAGGTCGTAGTTCTGATTTCCGTGTTGTACATTTTGATATATTATACATTTTTTTCTGACATCGTGTGCAAAAGTTATAGCCGTTTTACATTTTCTCTACACTTTTTGCAAAACATGTCCAAATTTAAGTTTTTAAATTTTCCTAACTAGTAGATGTAGTAACATAACTACATCTCGAAGGATTTTAATTTTGAAGTTTTATCATTTTCTTTTGCTTTTACAAAACCGGAAAGGCGATCCACAAGGGGGTAGAGTTTGAAAATGGGACCTTTAGTCCCGGTTTGAGACACGAACCGGGACTAAAGGGCATTGCACATTTAGTCCCGGTTCGTGTCTCAAACCGGGACTAAAGGTCTAATCGTTAGTCCCGGTTTGGGACACGAACTGTTGGGGAACGTAGTAATTTCAAAAAATTTCCTACGCACACGCAAGATCATGGTGATGCATATCAACGAGAGGGGAGAGTGTTGTCTACGTGCCCTCGTGAGACCAAGCGGAAGCGATCACAACGTAGAGGAAGTAGTCGACGTTCTCCTCGTGATCCAACCGATCCCAGCGCCCGTTACTCCGGCGCCTCCGAGTTCTTGGCACACGTTCAGCTCGGTGACGCTCCTCAGCTCCGATCCAGCAAAGCTCGGGAGAGAGAGTTCCGTCAAGACGACGGCGTGGTGGCGATCTTGATGTTCTATCACGCAGGGCTTCGCCTAAGCACCGCTTCTGATATGACCGAGGTGGAATATGGTGGAGGGGGCACCAGACACGGCTAAGAGATCCAAGAGATCAATTGTTGTGTCTTTGGTGCTAGCCCTGCCCTCTATTTATATGTTGAGCACCGGCGTCGAAACTTGCAGCAAAAGCCTCCTCAAAGTCGGTTTTGCCCGAAAGGCAAGAGTCCCACACGGACTCCAGGAACAAACGCCACAAACCTTGTCGACTGGCCCAGACGCCATGGTCCTCGGCGTCTAGCCCGAGGCCGCACGCCAGGTCTCCGGCGTTTGGCCCCTTGGCCTCCATAAAACTCCTTTTGTACCAACCTAAAGCCTCATGGGCTTGACCCCTTGGCCTAAACATATCATCCAATATATGAATCTTTACGTCTCGACCATTTCGAGACTCCTCGTCATGTCCCCGATCTCATCCGGGACTCCGAACTCCTTCGGTACATCAAAACATGTAAACTCATAATATAACTGTCATCGAAACCTTAAGCGTGCGGACCCTACGGGTTCGAGAACTATGTAGACATGACCTAGAACTATTCTCGGTCAATAACCAATAGCGGGACCTGGATGCCCATATTGGCTCCTACATATTCTCAAAGATCTTTATCGGTCAAACCGCATAACAACATAAGTTGTTCCCTTTGTCATCGGTATGTTACTTGCCCGAGATTCGATCGTCGGTATCCAATACCTAGTTCAATCTCGTTACCGGCAAGTCTCTTTACTCGTTCCGTAATGCATCATTCCGTAACTAACTCATTAGCTACATTGCTTGCAAGGCTTATAGTGATGTGCATTACCGAGAGGGCCCAGAGATACCTCTCCGACAATCGGAGTGACAAAACCTAATCTCGAAATACGCCAACCCAACATGTACCTTTGGAGACACCTGTAGTACTCCTTTATAATCACCCGATTGCCAGTGACGTTTGGTAGTACCCAAAGTGTTCCTCCGTAAACGGAGTTGCATAATCTTATAGTTACAGGAACATGTATAAGTCATGAAGAAAGCAATAGCAACATACTAAGCGATCAAGTGCTAGGCTAACGGAATGGGTCATGTCAATCAGATCATTCAACTAATGATGTGATCCCGTTAATCAAATGACAACTCATGTCTATGGTTAGGAAACATAACCATCTTCGATTAACGAGCTAGTCAAGTAGAGGCATACTAGTGACACTCTGTTTGTCTATATATTCACACATGTATTATGTTTCCGGTTAATACAATTCTAGCATGAATAATAAACATTTATCATGATGTAAGGAAATAAATAATAACTTTATTATTGCCTCTAGGGCATATTTCCTTCAGTCTCCCACTTGCACTAGAGTCAATAATCTAGTTCACATCGCCATGTGATTTAACAGCAATAGTTCACATCACCATGTGATTAACACCCATAGTTCACATCGATATGTGATCAACACCCAAAGGGTTTACTAGAGTCGGTAATCTAGTTCACATCGCTATGTGATTAACACCCAAAGAGTACTAAGGTGTGATCATGTTTTGCTTGTGAGATAATTTTAGTCAACGGGTCTGTCACATTCAGATCCGTAAGTTTTTTGCAAATTTCTATGTCAACAATGCTCGCAAGGAGCTATTCTAGCTAATTGCTCCCACTTTCAATATGTATCTAGATCGAGACTTAGAGTCATCCAGATCGGTGTCAAAACTTGCATCGGCGTAACCCTTTACGACGAACCTTTGTCACTTCCATAATTGAGAAACATATCCTTATTCCACTAAGGGTAATTTTGACCGTTGTCGATGATCTACTCCTAGATCACTATTGTACTCCTTGCCAAACTTCGGTGTAGGGTATACAATAGATCCGGTACACAGCATGGCATACTTTATAGAACCTATGGCCAAGGCATAGGGAATGACTTTCATTCTCTTTCTATCTTCCGCCGTGGTCGGGTTTTGAGTCTTACTCAATTTCACACCTTGTAACACAGGGCAAGAACTCTTTCTTTGACTGTTCCATTTTGAACTACTTCAAAATCTTGTCAAGGTATGTACTTATTGAAAAAACTTATCAAGCGTCTTGATCTATCTCTATAGATCTTGATGCTCAATATGTAAGCAGCTTCACCGAGGTCTTTCTTTGAAAAACTCCTTTCAAACACTCCTTTATGCTTTGCGAGAATAATTCTACATTATTTCCGATCAACAATATGTCATTCACATATACTTTATCGGAAAGGCTGTAGTGCTCCCACTCACTTTCTAGTAAATACAGGCTTCCTTTGCAAGTCTGTATAAACTATATGCTTTGATCAACTTATCAAAGCGTATATTCCAACTCGAGATGCTTGCACCAGTCCATAGATGGATCGCTGGAGCTTGCACACTTTGTTAGCTCCTTTGGATCGATAAAACCTTACGGTTGCATCATATACAACTCTTCCTCCGTAAACCCATTCAGGAATGCAGTTTTACATCCATTTGCCAAATTTCATAAATTGTGGCAATTGCTAACATGATTCGACAGACTTAAGCATCGCTACAGTTGAGAAAATCTCATTGTAGTTAACACCTTGAACTTGTCAAAAACCTTTTTGCGACAAGTCGAGCTTTGTAGATAGTAACACTACTATCAACGTCCGTCTTCCTCTTGAAGATCCATTTATTTTCTACTGCTTGCCGACCCTCGGGCAAGTCAACCAAAGTCCACACTTTGTTTTCATACATGGATCCCATCTCAGATTTCATGGCTTCCTAGCCATTTAAGCGGAATCTGGGCTCACCATCGCTTCCTCATAGTTCAGAGGTTCGTCATGGTCAAGTAACCTGACCTCCGAATGGGATTACCGTACCACTCAGTGCGGATCTCACTCTGGTTGACCTCACGAGGTTCGGTAATAACTTGATGCGAAGTTACATGATCATCATCATTAGCTTCCTCACTAATTGGTGTAGTAGTCACAGAACTGATTTACGTGATAAACTACTTTCCAAAGAAGGGAGAAGGTACAATTACCTCATCAAGTTCTACTTTCCTCCCACTCACTTCTTTCGAGAGAAACTCCTTCTCTAGAAAGGATCCATTCTTAACCTTGAATGTCTTGCCTTTCGGATCTGTGATAGAAGGTGTACCCAACATTTTGGGTATCCTATGAAGACGCATTTCTCCGATTTGGGTTCGAGCTTATCGAGGATGAAACTATATCACATAAGCATCGAAAATCCAAACTTCAAGAAACAACAAATTAGGTTACTTGACAAACCACAGTTCATACGGTGTCGTCTCAACGGATTTAGATGGTGCCCTTTTAAACGTGAATGCAGCTGTCTCTAATGCATAACCCCAAAACGATAGCGGTAAACCGATAAGAGACATCATAGATCGCACCATATCAAATAAAGTGCGGTTATTCTGACGTTCGGACACACCATAACATTGTGGTGTTCCGGTGGCGTGAGCTGTGAAACTATTCCACATTATTTTAATTGAAGACCAAACTCGTAACTCAATTATTCGTCTTTGCGATTAGATCGCAGAAACTTTATTTTCTTGTTACGATGATTTTCCACTTCAATCTGAAATTCTTTGAACCTTTCAACTATTTCAGACTTATGTTTCATCAAGTAGATATACTCATATCTGCTCAAATCATCTTGTGAAAGTCGAAAATAACGATACTTGCCATTTAGCATCAACACTCATTGGATCGCATACATCGGTATGTATTATTTCCAATAAGTCAAGAGCTTGTTCCATTGTTCCGAGAACGGAGTTTTAGTCATCTTGCCAAAACGGCACGGTTCGCAAGCATCAAATGATTCATAATCAAGTGATTCCAAAAGTCCATCAGCATGGAGTTTTCTTCATGCGCTTTACACCAATATGACCTAAACGGCAGTGCCACAAATAAGTTGTACTATCATTATTAACTTTGCATCTTTTGGTTTCAATATTATGAATATGTGTATCACTATGATCGAGATCCAATGAATCATTTTCATTGGGTGTGTAACCATATAAGGTTTTATTCATGTAAATGTAACAACAATTTATTCTCTTACTTAAATGAATAACCGTATTGCAATAAACATGATCAAATCATACTTATGCTCAACACCAAATAACACTTATTTAGGTTCCATACTAATCCCGAAAGTATAGGAGTGTGCGATGATGATCATATCAATCTTGGAACTACTTCCAACACTCATCTTCACTTCCCTTCAACTAGTTTACATTCATTACGCAACTCCGCTTTCAAGTTACTACTCTTAGCAACTGAACCAGTATCAAATACCGAGGGGTTGCTACGAACACTAGTAAAATACACATCAATAATCTGTATCTCAAATATACCTTTGTTCACTTTGCCATCCTTCTTATCCGCCAAATACTTGGGGTAGTTCCGCTTCTAGTGACCAGTTCCATTGCAGCAAAAGCACTTAGTCTCGGGCTTAGGTCCGGACTTGGGTTTCTTCACTCGAGCGACAACTTGCTTGCCGTTCTTCTTGAAGTTCCCCTTCTTCCCTTTGCCCTTTTCCTTGAGACTAGTGGTCTTGTCAATCATCAACACTTGATGCTCTTTCTTGATTTCTACCTTCGCCGATTTCAACATCACGTAAGAGCTCGGGAATCGTTTTCGTCATCCCTTGCATACTATAGTTCATCACGAAGTTCTAGTAACTTAGTGTTGGTGACTAGAGAATTCTGTCAATCACTATCTTATACGGAAGATTAACTCCCACTTGATTCAAGCGATTGAAGTACCCGGACAATCTGAGAACATGCTCACTAGTTGAGTGATTCTCTTCCATCTTTTAGCTATAGAACTTGTTGGAGATTTCATATCTCTCAACTCGGTATTTGCTTGAAATATTAACTTCAATTCTGGAACATCTCATATGGTCCATGACGTTCAAAACGTCTTTGAAGTCCCGATTCTAAGCCGTTAAGTATGGTGCACTAAACTATCAAGTAGTCATCATATTGAGCTAGCCAAAGCGTTCCTAACGTCTACATTTGCTCCTGCAATAGGTCTGTCACCTAGCGGTGCATTAAGGACATAATTCTTCTGTGCAGCAATGAGGATAAACCTCAGATCACGGATCCAATCCGCATCATTGCTACTAACATTTTTCAACACAATTTTCTCTAGGAACACATATAAAAACATAGGGAAGCAACAACGCGAGCTATCGATCTACAACATAATTTGCAAAATACTACGGGACTAAGTTCATGATAAATTAAAGTTCAATTAATCATATTACTTAAGAACTCCCACTTAGGCAGACATCTCTCTAGTCATCTAAGTGATCACGTGATCCAAATCAACTAAACCATAACCGATCATCACGTGAGATGGAGTAGTTTTCAATGGTGAACATCTTATGTTGATCATATCTACTATATGATTCACGCTCGACCTTTCGGTCTCCGTGTTCCGAGGCCATATCTGCATATGCTAGGCTCGTCAAGTATAACCTGAGTATTCTGCGGCGTGCAAAACTGGCTTGCACCCGTTGTAGATGGACGAGAGCTTATCACACCCGATCATCACGTGGTGTCTCGGCACGACGAACTTTGGCAACGGTGCATACTCAGGGAGAACACTACTTGATAATTTTAGTGAGAGATCATCTTAAAATGCTACCATCAATCAAAGCAAAATAAGATGCATAAAGGATAAACATCACATGCAATCAATATAAGTGATATGATATGGCCATCATCATCTTGTGCTTGTGATCTCCATCTCCGAAGCACCGTCATGATCACCATCGTCACCGGCGCGACACCTTGATCTCCATCATAGCATCGTTGTCGTTACGCCATCTATTGCTTCTCGACTATCGCTACCGCTTAGTGATAAAGTAAAAGCAATTATGTATGCGTTGCATTTCATACAATAAGCGACAACCATATGGCTCCGGCCGATTGCCGATAACTTCGGTTACAAAACATGATCATCTCATACAATAAAATATAGCATCACGTCTTGACCATATCACATCACAACATGCCCTGCAAAAACAAGTTAGACGTCCTCTACTTTGTTGTTGCAAGTTTTACGTGGCTGCTACGGGCTTAAGCAAGAACCAATCTCACCTACGCATCAAGACCACAACGATACTTCGTCAAATAGACTCGCTTTTAACCTTCTCAAGGACCGGGCGTAGCCACACTCAGTTCAACTAAAGTGAGAGAGACAGACACCCGCCAGCCACCTTTAAGCACGAGTGCTCAGAACGGTGAAACCAGTCTCGCGTAAGCGTCTGGCGTAATGTCGGTCCGGCCGCTTCATCTCACAATACCGCTGAACCAAAGTATGACATGCTTTGGTAGGCAGTATGACTTGTATCGCCCACAACTCACTTGTGTTCTACTCGTGCAAAACATCAAACCATAAAAACCTAGGCTCGGATGCCACTTTGTTGGGGAGAACGTAGTAATTTCAAAAATTTCCTACGCTACGCAAGATCATGGTGATGCATAGCAACGAGGGGAGAGTGTTGTCTACGTACCCTCGTAGACCGGCGGAAGCGATCACAACGTAGAGGAAGTAGTCAGACGTTCTCCTCGCGATCCAACCGATCCCAGCGCCCGTTACTCGGCGCCTCCGAAGTTCTTGGCACACGTTCAGCTCGGTGGCGCTCCTCAGCTCCGATCCAGCAAAGCTCCGGGAGAGAGAGTTCCACAAGACGACGGCGCAGGAGCGATCTTGATGTTCTACCGACGCAGGGCTTCGCTAAGCACCGCTACGATATGACCGAGGTGGAATATGGTGGAGGGGGGCACCGCACACGGCTAAGAGATCCAAGAGATCAATTGTTGTGTCTTTGGTGCTAGCCCTGCCCCTCTATTTATATGTTGAGCCCCGGGGTCGAAACTTGGAGCAAAAGCATCCTCAAAGTCGGTTTTCCCCGAAAGGCAAGAGTCCCACTCGGACTCCAGGACCAAACGCCACAAACCTTGGCGTCTGGCCCAGACGCCATGGGCCTCGGCGTCTAGCCCAGGGCCAGACGCCAGGGTCTCCGGCGTTTGGCCCCCTGGCCTCCGCAAAACTCCTTTTGCACCAACCTAAAGCCTCATGGGCTTGACCCCTTGGCCTAAACATATCATCCAATATATGAATCTTTACGTCTCGACCATTTCGAGACTCCTCGTCATGTCCCCGATCTCATCCGGGACTCCGAACTCCTTCGGTACATCAAAACATGTAAACTCATAATATAAGCATCGCATCGAAACCTTAAGCGTGCGGACCCTACGGGTTCGAGAACTATGTAGACATGACCTAGAACTATTCTCGGTCAATAACCAATAGCGGGACCTGGATGCCCATATTGGCTCCTACATATTCTACGAAGATCTTTATCGATCAAACCGCATAACAACATACGTTGTTCCCTTTGTCATCGGTATGTTACTTGCCCGAGATTCGATCGTCGGTATCCAATACCTAGTTCAATCTCGTTACCGCAAGTCTCTTTACTCGTTCCGTAATGCATCATTCCGTAACTAACTCATTAGCTACATTGCTTGCAAGGCTTATAGTGATGTGCATTACCGAGAGGGCCCAGAGATACCTCTCCGACAATCGGAGTGACAAAACCTAATCTCGAAATACGCCAACCCAACATGTACCTTTGGAGACACCTGTAGTACTCCTTTATAATCACCCGATTACGTTGTGACGTTTGGTAGTACCAAAGTGTTCCTCCGTAAACGGGAGTTGCATAATCTCATAGTTACAGGAACATGTATAAGTCATGAAGAAAGCAATAGCAACATACTAAGCGATCAAGTGCTAGGCTAACGGAATGGGTCATGTCAATCAGATCATTCAACTAATGATGTGATCCCGTTAATCAAATGACAACTCATGTCTATGGTTAGGAAACATAACCATCTTGATTAACGAGCTAGTCAAGTAGAGGCATACTAGTGACACTACATTTGTCTATATATTCACACATGTATTATGTTTCCGGTTAATACAATTCTAGCATGAATAATAAACATTTATCATGATGTAAGGAAATAAATAATAACTTTATTATTGCCTCTAGGGCATATTTCCTTCACGAACCGAGACTAAAGGGCATCGCACCCTTTAGTCCCGGTTCGTGTCTCAAATCAGGACTAATGCCTCTAGCCGCACGAACCGGGACCAATGCTCACATTAGTCCCGGTTCGTATAAGAACCAGGACTAATGGGCTTATCTGACCTGAACGAAAGCCCTGTTTTCTACTAGTGGCGGCGGTGCCGGTTTCGGTCCAAAATGGGCGTCCACTTGGGCCTTCACTATGGCTGTGTTTTGCTCCTCGCTCATGTCATAAGGCCTCTGAGGAAAAGGAGCCAGGCTTGGACCATATTTATATCGCTTGCCTCCGCCTGTACCTCCTATACTACCTCGACTCGTAGCGCTACGCACTATAGCTGCGGTGGCTCTCTTCCCCGATTGCTGAGGTGGCGGAGACGGCTGACGTGGCTGGGTTGGAGCAGGAGGAGTGGCCTGACGCTGTGCAATCCAAGGTTCCACACGAGCTCCTGTTCTGCGGCGTGGTGGCAGGACCGCTAGGGGATTGGCTCCGGGTGTAGGTAGGGTCAAATCCGTGACTTGAAGCAGGGGGAGTGGCCTCACGCGGTGTCGGACTTGAAGCAGGAGGAGTGGTCTCACGTTGTGCCTGACTTGAAGCAGGAGGAGTGGCCTGCTGCTGTGCCGGACTTGGAGGAGGAGGAGTGGCCTCACATCGAGGAGGAGTTAGATGACGACGCTGTGTCGGTGGCCTTTGAAAGATGATGCAATCCTTTCTCCATAGGATGATACGATGTATGGCCTCTCCCACTGTGTGCTCCTCGTGCTGTCCAGGAATGTCAAGCTCTAGCCTAGAATATTGGTCCACCATCTCATCAACCATGACACGAGCATAGCCGGCTGGAATCGGGTTGCAATGGAAGGTTGCTTCGGGGGGATTTGTATAAGCAACGGCATCCGCTGATGAAGTCACGTACCTAGGGTAGGGTCATGGACCTGTCCAAGATACCCTCCCCAAGGACATCCTTAGAATAAACTGCCTTCCAGTCAACTTGGTAGGTTTCCACTCGACAGAGTCAAAGACACTCGACCATGAAGACCCACTCGACCACCAGGAGTTCAAGGGCCACTCGGTGTCCAAACAGTCTGTAATTAAGTAGTCTTTATGGTCAAAATGACACTTTACCAGTAACGCCTGGCTTTAACGTACCTTTAACCCTCCTCTACGTGGGTTGGCTGGGGTCCTGGCGCACTCTATATAAGCCACCCCCTCCACAGGTAGAAGGGTTCGCACCCCTGTAATTCATACGCATATAATCCAGTCGACCGCCTCCGGGCTCCGAGACGTAGGGGCTATTACTTCCTCCGAGAAGGGCTGAACTCAGTAAACTCGTGCCTAACTACTCCATAGCTAGTACCTTGCCTCTCCATACCTACCCCCATTCTCTTGTGGACTTAGAACCACAACAGTTGGCGCCCACCGTGGGGCAGGTGTTCTAGCGATTTGTTGGAGAAGTTGCGATTCTTTTCGATCTCCTACATCATGGTTTCAGGTGGAGTTTTGGTTGAGGGCCGCGAGATCCGTCTCGGTGCGCTCACGTTCATCGCCACAACTCCTCTTGGCTTCAGGAGGGTCCTCTCGACGTCGACGCGCTCCCCGTCCGCGGGGCAACGCACTTTCGCACGCGTCGTCTGGCGGCCCTCCTCTGCGGCAACCGTCGACCCGGTATGGGTCGGTTCTTGTGCCGTCCTCACTCCCAGTCTCCCGCCGGTGCAAGCGCTCCGGTCGGTCGAGGCTTTAGCGGTGGGTGAGGCATGCGGTGGCTCGCCAGTCGGCCACTTCCCAAGTTGCGGCAATCGAGCCCGACGAATCTCTCTACGACCTGTTCGATCTGTCGACTGGCTCCGCAGAGACTGCATCCGAGTGCGATAGCAGCGATCCGGCAGCAGAGGATCTGATGGTCAACGGACCACGCAGTCCTCCTGGATACCCGTGCACCGACGGAGGCGACGGTGGAGGTGATCCGGCGCAAGATCATGAAGAGTACCAACCCGAGCCCCTCACTTCGCTGCAGAGGGAGGAACTTCGCCGCCGAAACATGGATGCGCTTCACACTCCTATCGTTGGAGAAACCCCCGAGGCTCGTGCCTTGGAGGATGCGCGCTTAACCTGGCTAAGCGCACTCGACCGAGAACCTCGGTGAGTTCTCGACGAGCGCCGCGACCACGGGTTCGAGAATCGATCGACGTCGGCTCTTTCCACAACCAACTCAGGTATATCGAACTCCGATTCAGAATTTAGCAGCTGCAGCCCGTATAGCGAGTTAATTCAGCCTTCGATGGAGGCGGGTAGAGGTTTGCAAGAGATCAGAGATTTACTCCGGGCAGCAGGAGATCAAAACTCAGTCGTATCACAGTCACGGAACAGGATTCACAGCAGATCCGTCGCTGCGAATTCAGTCCAGTCGGCCCATAGTCCAAGATTGCCCCCGAGGCGTGAGGAACATGGAGGCCGGTGTGATGATCAGTACAGGAATCGCGAGCCATATGAGCACTGATTCGATCGCAATGATCGACGTCGAGTGCTCACCCCTCCCCCAAGGGGTGGATCATACGCTCCTCGGCAACAAGATGATGACGCCTTGACAAAGTCTTTGGGCGAAGGGTTCGATCGACCCAGAGAGCGAGCTTTGATGCAAGATCCATCATCGTTCAAGGCTTGGTCGACAGGAACAGAGCTCACCGAGAAGGTCATGACAGAGATGTTCCCTCCGGCAGCAGAGTTCGTGTCTCGGGGCGGAGTGTTTTAGCAGGGCCATCGAGCATGGTGATTCCTCCCAACTTTAGGTTGGCGAATCGGAGTCGATAAGTTCACCGATGAGTCCAAGCGACACTTGGCTTGAGGACTCTTGAGTGGTTGTTCAGATTGGCGGCGGCAACGATGAGGTAGCTATGAAGCATTTGCCTTTATGTTGGAGGGTTCGCCGAGCATGGTTGAATCAGTTAGCACCCAGCAGTATTTACACTTGGAAAGATCTGGCCCGAGTGTTTGTCAGGACATTTGAAGGGACTTGCAAGCGACCAGCAGGGTTGACAGAGCTGCAGTCGTGTGTATAGAAGTCGAATGAAACTTTGAGAGATTACATCCAGATATGGATAACCTTGCACCACACGCTTGAGAATGTGTACGATCACCAGCAGCGATCTGTGCTTTCAAGGAAGGTGTCAAGAACAGAGAGTTGAGTTTGAAATTCGGTCGGACAGGAGATATGACCATGAGTCGGATGATGGAGATTGCCACCAAGTATGCTAATGGTGAAGAAGAGGATCGGCTCCGGAGTGGTAAGTACAAGTCAGCCGCTAATGAAGCCGGCGGAGGAAATTCCAGTCGGAAGCAGAAGCGCAAAGCTGAGCCAGCCGCTCCCGGAGAAGCCTTGGCTGTGACCCCAGGAAAGTTCAAGGGGAAACCCAAGGGTCCGTGGAACCCCAGGAAGGTGAAAGACCAAGATGGGAATGATGTGTTGGACTTGCCATGTCACATTCACACGAAGAAAGATGAAGAGGGTAAACTCATTTACCCAAAGCATACCACTTTCGACAAAGGTCGCTCTTGATTCAACGGTTCCAAGGGAAGCAACCCAAGGATAAGGAAAAGGGTCCGGATAAAGTTGAGGACAAGGAAGATAGTGATGGTGGATACCCCCAGGTCAATTCCACCCTGATGATTTTTGCTGACGTTGAAAGCAAAAGTCGATTGAAAGTTATCAACCGAGAAGTGAACATGGTCGCTCCGGCGACACCCATTATTTGAAATGGTCCCAGACCGCCATCACATTCGACCAGTCCGATCATCCAACACACATTGCCACCCCTGGGAGGCAAGCGTTGGTGGTCGACCCAGTCGTTGAAGGCACTCGACTGACCAAAGTTTTGATGGATGGCGGCAGTGGCCTGAACATCTTGTATGCAGAGACGTTGAAAGGGATGGGCATTCCGATGTCGGACTCGGCACCAAGAACATGAGTTTCCACGGAGTCATTCCTGGAAAGAAGGCTGAGTCACTCGGTCAAATTGCTCTTGATGTAGTTTTTGGTGATTCAAAGCATTTCCGCAAAGAAAAGTTGACCTTTGAGGTCGTGGATTTCCAGAACGCTTATCACGCTATTCTGGGAAGGCCGGCCTATGCCCGTTTCATGGCTCGACCATGTTATGTGTACCTTAAGCTGAAGATGCCCGGCCCCAAGGGTGTGATCACTGTCACTGGCAATCGGAAGAAAGCAGAAGAGTGTTTCTAGAAAGGCTCTAAGATTGCTGATGCTCAGATGGCAGTGGTAGAATTGCAAGAATATCAGAAGACTGCATATTCGAGTGATTTGTTGCGAGCCAAGAAGCCCGCTATGGAGTCGGCATTTCAGTCGTCCGGTGAGACGAAGCAGGTTCATATTCACCCGGACGACCCCAATGCTGCTCCGACCAACATCTCAACAACACTCAACTCCAAATAGGAAGAAGCGCTCATCCAGTTCCTCCGTGAGAACTGGGACATCTTTGCATGGAAGCCTGCTGACATGCCGGTGTTCCTGTGGAGCTGGCTGAGCACCGTCTACGAGTCGACTCAAAAGTCAAACATGTCAAAGAACATCTTCGACGGTCCGTCGTCCAGAAGAGAAAGGCCATAGGCGAGGAGGTGGCTCGGCTCTTAGCAGCAGAGTTTATCCGAGAAATTTACCACTCCGAGTGGCTCGCCAATGTGGTCATGGTCCCTAAGAAGGACAATTCACTGCGCATGTGCATCGACTTCAAACATATCAATCGGGCCTGCCCGAAGATCATTTTCCTCTCCCCGCATCGACCAAATAGTCGACTCGATTGCGGGATGTGAGCGGTTGTGTTTTTTAGATGCATATTCGGGTACCATCAGATGCATGCGTATGGAGCCGACAAGATCAAAACAGCTTTCATCACTCCATTCGGTGCTTCGTTATGTCACCATGCCATTCGGCCTCAAGAATGCCGGAGCCACGTTCATGAGGATGATTAGAAGTGTTCTTGACTCAAATCAGTCGGAATGTGGAAGCATACATGGATGACATTGTGGTCAAGTCACGGAAAGGTTCCGACCTGTTGACTGACCTTGCTGAAACATTTGCCAATCTCAGGAGTTATGATATCAAGCTTAATCCATCAAAGTGTACATTCGGAGTTCCTGGCGGAAAGTTACCGGTTTTCGTTTACGAACGAGGAATCGATGCTAACCAGAAAAAGTTGGCACTATACTCCGAATGAAACGCCTGCATGCGTGTGCGATGTCCGAAGCTTCTTGGATGCTTGGCGCTTTAAGTCGATTCATCTCTCGCCTCGGTGAAAAGGCATTGCCTCTTTACCGGTCGATGAAGAAGTCGAGACAAGTTCGAGTGGACTCCTGAAGCTGATGCAGCGTTTGCGAGCTCAAAGCTCTCCTCTCCACTCAGCCGGTGCTTGCTGCTCCAATCAAGAAGGAGTCGTTGCTGCTTTACATTGCAGCCACAGGACAAGTCGTCAAGACATTACTTACGGTCGAGCGGAAGAGGAAGGAAAGGCCTTCAAAGTTCAGCGCCCAAGATATTATCTTTCAAGTATTAACCCCATCAAAGCAAAGATACCCTCATTATCGAAGCTGGTGTATGGGATTTATATGACCGCCAAGAAGGTTGCTCATTACTTCTCCGATCATTCCATTACGATCGTCGTGACGCCCGTTATCGAGATTCTGCACTGTAGAGGCATGGCAACTGGTCGAGTGGCGAAATGGGCGATTGAACTTCTTCCCCTTGATATCAAGTTTGAGACAAAGAAAGCCATCAAGTCCCAAGCAATAGCAGATTTCATCGCCGAGTGGATTGAACAACGATTACGGCTCAAGTTCACTCGAACCTTTGGACTATGTTCTTTGATGGTTCCAAGATGCTGAATGGTTCGGTCTTTGGGGTAGTATTGGTTTCCCCGAGGAGATAAGCTCAGATATGTGCTCCAGATTCACTTTGATTCTTCCAACAATGAAGCGAGAATCTGAAGTGTTGTTGTATGGGTTGCGTATGGCCTTTTCTCTCTGCGTCCGTCGCCTCATGGTCTATGGCGACTCAGATCTGGTGGTTAATCAGGTAATGAAGGAGTGGACGTCAGAAGTCCAGTTATGACTGGCTACTGTAATGCAGTGAGGAAGCTAGAGAAGAAGTTTGAGGGGTTAGAGCTCCATCATATACCCCGACTGAAAAATCAAGTTGCTGATGATTTGGCGAAAATAGGGTCCAAGAGGGAAGCCATTCCCAGTGATGTGTTTTTGGACCACATCCGCACACCGTCGATTCAAGAGGATCCTTTCCTTTGAAGAAGCTCCACAGCCAAAAAGTGCCACTGATCCGACTGAAGTTGAGGTCCCAGCGGTGGTCGACCTAATCATGGAAGTCGTGGTCATCACTCCCGACTGGACAGTACCGTACATCACGTATATCCTGAGGAAAGAGCTCCCGGAGAACGAAGAAGAGGCTAGACAGATCGTCCGTCGATCCAGGGCCTTTACTGTGATCAAGGGACAGTTGTTCAGAGAAAGCGTGACTGGAGTCAGCCAGAAGTGCATAATGCCAGAAGAAGGTCAGATAATCCTTGATGATATCCACTCGGGGACCTGTGGTCACCATGCGTCCTCTCGGACCATCGTGGCTAAAGCATACCGAGCGGGATTTTACTGGCCAAAGACAAATGAAATGGCAAAGGAAATAGTGGACAAGTGTGAAGGATGTCAGTTCTACTCCAATATGTCACACAAACCCGCCTCAGCATTGAAGACCATTCCACTCGTCTGGCCTTTCGCTGTTTGGGGGTTGGATATGATTGGACCGCTGAGAACTGGCTGGAGTGGTTTCACTCATTTGCTTGTGGCAGTCGACAAGTTCACGAAGTGGATCGAAGCTAAACCTATCAAGAACCTTGATGCGTAATCGCTGTCCGCTTTCACGAGAATTGATATTCAGATATGGAGTTCCGCATGACATCATCACGGACAATGGGTCAAATTTCGATTCCGACAAGTTCAAAGCCTTTGCGCCCCTCGAGCACGCGAGTCGACTATGCTTGATAGCTCACCCCGGTCGAATGGACAAGCAGAACGAGCGAATGGTCTAATTCTCAAAGGACTGAAACCTCGACTGATGCGTGATCTCAAGCATGCAGCAGGAGCGTGGGTTGACGAACTTCCGTCAGTTCTTTGGGGATTGAGGACCACTCCTAATCGGTCGACTGGGAGGACTCCATTCTTTATGGTTAATGGAGCTGAAGTAGTTCTTCCGAGTGACCTGCTTCACAATGGGCCTCGAGTCGAACTCTACTCTGAAGCTGAAGCGGAGCAAGCCCGGCAAGATGCAGTAGACCTCCTTGAAGAGGAGAGAGAGATGGCCCTGATCCGCTCGACCATCTATCAGCAAGACTTGCGTCGATTCCACGCTAGAAATGTGAAGAGCCGAGCCTTTCAAGAAGGGGATCTGGTCCTCCGAGTGGATCAACAGAAACCACACAAGCTCGCTCCCACTTGGGAAGGTCCCTTCATCGTCACCAGAGTTCTCCACAATGGAGCTTACCATCTTTACAACGTCGAACGCCAGATCGATGAGCCTCGAGCCTGGAATGCAGAGCTGCTCCACCCCTTTTACACTTAAGAGCTCACTCGGGTGAGATGTAATAAAAGTACCTCTGTAGTTTGTTTATCTAAATCAAGAAGATTATAATTTTCCTAGTGATTGTTATTACTTTTTGTTAAAATCCCCCCCCCCCAGTGGGTGGCTTAGCTGCGAATCCGTTTCGCCTAAGTTTGAAAAAAAATCCTTACCGAGTGGCGAGCCAGCCTCTCACGGGGGTTTAGCTGCGAATCCGTTTCGCCTAAGTGTTTAAAATCCTACCGAGTGGTGAGCCAGCCTCCCACTCGGAGGCTTAGCTGCAGTCCAAGTACTCGCCTAAGTGTTTAAAATCCTACCGAGTGGTGAGCTAGCCTCCCACTCAGGGGCTTAGCTGCAGTCCAAGTACTCGCCTAAGTGTTTAAAATCCTACCGAGTGGTGAGCCAGCCTCCCACTCGGGGGCTTAGCTGTAGTCCAAGTACCCGCGTAAGTATTTAATACAATGTGCACTTTGCAAGGACGACGAGGTACAAGTCGACTGTTACCTTCCCCTTCAAAGCTATGACACAAAAATCCTCCTCGGAGGCTTAGCTGCAGTCTAGTACTCGCCTAAGTTTGAAAAATCCTACCGAGTGGAGAGCAAACCTCCCACTCGGGGGGCTTAGCTGCAGTCCAGTACTCGCCTAAGTGTTGAAAATCCTACCGAGTGGAGAGCAAACCTCCCACTCGGGGGCTTAGCTGCAGTCCAGTACTCACCTAAGTGTTGAAAAATCCTACCGAGTGGAGAGCAAACCTCCCACTCAGGGGCTTAGCTGCAGTCCAGTACTCGCCTAAGTATGAAATCCATCCCGATCCGCAAGGACGATGAGGTGCAGGCCAACTGTTTCCTTCTCCTTCGGAGCTGCACCACAAGTACAACGTGCGCTCTATCCCGATCCGCAAGGACGACGAGGTACAGGTCGACTGCTTCCTTCTCCTGCACCTGCAAGAGCAACAAAGTGTAGGTCGACTGGGTCCACCTCAGAGCTGCATCTCAAGCATTGAAGCATAATCCGAGTGAAGAGTAAAGTTCACTCGAAGGCAAACAAAAGCATATTTCGACGATAAGTAAATTTCGGATAGCATCCTAAGGATGCAGAAGTACCCGGGCCTCAAGCCTGTTAAAGTTTATCGGTTACAAAAACCACTCAGCATTCCGAGGAAAATTTAAGGTAGAGCATAAAAGTTCTTTACTCCTCAGGTGGAGGACTAGAAGGAGCCACAAACTGGTCGAGGTCGATCCCATCAGCAATCCGGGTGGCAGCGGCGATGAAAGTCTCCATGAAAGATTGGAAATCATACTTCTTGGTACTGGCAATTTTGATGGCCGCCAGCTTGTCCTCCCGCGCCTCCTTGCAGTGGACACGAACTAGAGACAGAGCAACATTGGCACCGCACCTGGCAGAAGACTTTTTCCATTCCTGCACTCGACTTGGAACCTCATTCAGTCGAGTCATTAAGGACTCAAGGTCATTAGGCGTCTGGTGCGGCGGAGGGCTGAGTCGATCCGTGACACCGCAGCTTTTCGATCGGCGAGATAGTCCACCGCACCAGCAATGCGAGACTCCAGTCGGAGCACGTTCATAGCGGCTTCATCCTTCACGAGAGAGTTGATGGGGTCCAGGCTTGTTTCCACTCGACTGGTCTCCTCTTCAAAGTTCTGACAGAATTCTGCAAATACGACTCAAGTTCAAAGCTAATGGTTCTATGGTGAGTCGATGATGGCAAGTCAGTCGGATAAGAAGAATTACCTTCAAGCATGAGGAATAGCTTCTTGGCTAGCCCTCCCAGATAAACCTCCAGATCGTTCCTCCTCCCGCTTGATTCGCCAACCTTGTCGATCGAGCAACTTTGTCATTCTTCAGTCGGCTAGCCTCCTTGTTGGCTGCGTCGAGAGCATCCTTCAGTTTGGTATTCTCCTCTTCGAGTTTTCCGACTGAGACCAGTTTCTCTTCCGCGAGCCTTGTTTTCTCCAAAGCCGCGTTCTATGCCTCTGCAAGGTCGTGGTCTTTCTTCTTCAGAGCCTCCTCCAGTTTGTCTGCAAAATAACAATAAGCCCAGAGTTGAGAATGAGTAGAAAGACAAAGACAGTCGTCAAAGTTCTCACCAGCCATACCTTTTGCTTCGTCTGTCGCCTTTGCAAGTTCTCCTGAGGAAGCTTCAAATCAAGGTTGAGCTAGATCTGTTTGTTCTCCAACTCGGTATAGCGGGCCACGAGCTCGCAAGATTTCTGCGAAGAGTCAATCGACAAAACATCAACGACAGGTCATTTCCGAGTGACTAAAGAAAAATCGTAGCATTTCTAAGACTACAGTCAAATCAAAACATTCGACAGTAGTCTCGGGGACTACACCCAGTGGGTGCACTCAGCGTGCCCCCACTGGTTTTACCAATTCGGTTCGACCAATTCGACCGAAAGAGGCAAAAAGGTTATGATCCTAAAACCGAGCTAACTGCCGGTGATCGGTTGTGTAAAACAGTTCCTTAGACTATAGTCGATCGCCGATCCACCATAGTCTCGGGGACTACACCCGATGGGTGCACTCAGCGTGCCCCACCGCTTTCCAAGGATCCATTCGACATGGCCCGACCAGACCGAGTGAAGAAGTTCAAAGTATAAAGACTATAGTCGATCGCCTGATCCACCATAGCCTCGGGGACTACACCCGGTGGGTGCACTCAGCGTGCCCCCATCAAGACAAAAATTCAATCGACACACCCACCCGGTGGGTGTACAGATCTGAATATGGAAATCTTGAGAAGAAGAAATTTGGTAGCATATCCTAACAGACAAGCAACTTACTTGGACATTGTTACGAGGAGCCGAGCTTGCATCATAAGCCGCTGGCTAGCCTCCCGGACCACCTTCACTTGCTCCATCATGATCCCTGCCTGGCGTATGGCCTCCTTAGCAGCACTCACCTGGTCTTCCGGGACGTGGTGTGTGGCAAAAAGGGAAGGCGGGTCAGCAGTCGACGACGAAGGCCGAGCACTCGTCAGCGGCACAGCAAAGGTCACAGAAGCTCGAGTCGTGTCGCCTCCCTCGTGAACCAGCGTTTCAGGCAGTGATACAACTTGAGTAACCTTGCTGGCAGGCACCCTTTTGTCCTTCCTCTTCCTCAGTGGTGTTTCATCGTCGTCGTCGGGGAGATCAATGACATGAGGTGGAACTACAGGAAAGATTCAAAAGTAAAACAGAAATCCAATCGACCATAAAGCGAAACTGCAGAGATCATACCAAGGTTGGAGGTGGCGGCATCTTCCATTTCCTGATCTTCGTGCTTCGCTGAGGTCTCGAAGGTGGCCGCACTGCAGATTTCAGAAATCAATTGATCAGTCAAGCGAGTCGACCAAAAGTACACTCATGGTAGACAGGAAAACACAAGTTCTGCTGATTACCCGGAAATGGTGGGAATGACCATCCTCATCTTGGGCAAAGCCTTCGCCGGCTTTGATGACGTTGCTTTGGCGGTTTCTCGACCGGCCTTTGGAGAAGTCGTCTGGTGCGCTTAGTCGACCGCCTGACGGGCGCGATATCTCATCAAGGCTCGACCACCGGATCATGCGTCAGCTTGGATCGCCTTTCCGAGTGGGGTGGATCCACGTCTCCCTCCTCTTCCTCGTCCTCCTCCTCCTCTTCATCAGAGCTGTCGTTTTCCTCAGACTCCCATTCCTCCTGTCTTTCGCCTCCGCTTCCTTCTTCTTCTTCGACTGGTTCTTGCGCCCCGTTGGGCATCGAGTACATCTCAGTGGTGACCTAGAAGACAACAAAACAAGACGAAAGTCAGTCGGCCGATTCGCAGCGGAACAGAGCAAATGCAACAGGATCACAGTCGGAGATCAGTGGTCATACCTGTCTGGTTCGTAAGATTGGTCAAGTGGTGGGATCCTCCTAGCCCCGCGAGGGTTATCCTTGTTCCCTGTGATGGCAGTCATCCACCTCTCCAATGTGGCGTCGTCGACCTCCTCTGGGTGGACCCGGGTGGTGTCTTCGGTACCAGAGTACATCCACATCGGGTGACCTCGGTATTGGAGCGGCTGAATGCGTCGTCGAAGGAAAACCTCCAGAAGATCCATGCCGGTCACTCCGTCGCGAATGAGCTGGACTACACGCTCCATCAACAACTTAACCTGGGCCTTCTCCTCTGGAAGCACCTTCAGAGAGGACGGCTTGTTCACTCGATCCATGGAGAAAGTAGGGAGTCGATCGGCGCCTCAAGGCGTCGACTGGTCTTGGCAGTAGAACTAGGTCGACTGCCACCGTCTGACTGAATCGGGAAGAATCATGGCTGGAAAGGCACTTTTACCCCTCATCTGAACCCCAAGACCCCCACACATCTGGATTACTTGGGTTCTTTTCATCATTCGGAATAGCCTTTTTCACCGTCTGAGAGCGACAAGTGAATATGTGTTTGAAGAGGCCCCAGTGTGGTCGACAACCCAAGAAGTTTTCGCACAAAGACACGAAAGCGGCGAGATAGGCAATGGAATTGGGTGTAAAGTGATGGAGTTGTGCTCCAAAGAAGTTCAGAAAACCCCGAAAGAAAAGATTCGGCGGTAGAGAAAATCCGCGATCAACATGGGTGGCTAAGAGGACGCACTCACCCTCCTGAGGCTGCGGCTGCCACTCTGTCCCCGGAAGCCTTGTCGACCGTGGGGAGATCAATCCCTCGTTGGCCAGGTCATTGAGGTCTTTACGGGTGATGGTCGAGCGGATCCAATCTCGGACCCAACCTTGCGGCAGTCGGATCCGCATGACGAGGATCCGCCCCGACTGGGCGCTCTCCCCTTCGCCTTCGCCGTCGCCTTCTTCGCCCGCTCTAAGGCCGCCGTCTTCTCCTTCACCATTATCGTCGGCGAAATAGGAACAGAGCAGCGGCGCTGAGCAGGCTACGGGCGCGGCGGATGAATCTGAGGACGGGGGAAGGGGAAAATGAGGGCGCACTGTTCAAAAGACCCCCGCCCGGTGCCTTATATGAAGTCGCTTCCGAGTGGCTGACTAGTAGGCCCGGGCAATCCTGTCAAATCTCAAGAACAGCAAGGCGATACATGGCGAAAAAGGTGGCGCGGAGATCGAGGCGTCCCTGCCTTATCCCATCCGAGTACCGCGGCCTTCCCCGCTTCGCGCGCTTCCCAAAATTTGGATCCCACTAAATCCGCTAACAGCAGAGCAACTTGTCAGACGGCAGATTTCCTCCGATCCGTCACTCGGAAATCTCCAAGTTCATAAAGTTCACTCGACAGATGCAGAGAATGGATCAAGGCGACTGAAAGAAAAGTTGACACCATCACTAAAAGATCACTGATCCAGAGTAAGACGCACTCGCATCACGAAAAACAGGTCGGAAAGATTATCAACTCCTTCCTCACTCAAACCTCGATCCATTCGGGGGCTAATGATGAAGTCACGTACCTAGGGTAGGGTCATGGACCTGTCCAAGATACCCTCCCCAAGGACATCCTTGGAATAAACTGCCTTCCAGTCGACCTGGTAGGTTTCCACTCGACAGAGTCAAAGATACTCGACCATGAAGACCCACTCGACCACCAGGAGTTCAAGGGCCACTCTGTGTCCAAACGGTCTGTAATTAAGTAGTCTTTATGGTCATAATGACACTTTATGTAAGGCGTTACCAGTAACGCCTGGCTTTAACGTACCTTTAACCCTCCTCTACGTGGGCTGGCTGGGGTCCTGGCGCACTCTATATAAGCCACCCCCCTCCACAGGTAGAAGGGTTCGCACCCCTGTAATTCATACGCATATAATCCAGTCGACCGCCTCCGGGCTCCGAGACGTAGGGCTATTACTTCCTCCGAGAAGGGCCTGAACTCGTAAACTCATGCGTACCAACTACTCCATAGCTAGTACCTTGCCTCTCCATACCTACCCCCCATTCTACTGTCAGACTTAGAACCACGACATCCGCCACCTTCATGGATATGTTCTTCATTTTGAAGTGTAGTTCACAGTTCTCCATGATGTCATCCATAGCGTATCTATCCAGCAGTACCTCCCCCGGGGCGGAACGAACGCTGCTTCTCGGCATGGATGGAATGGTGCTATCCAATGCTGGATCATTCGCTAGCTGATGTCGCTGCTGAGACACCCTTTCCTGGCTAAGTGAGTCGATCTGCTGCTGCTGCCTCTGGAATTTGAGTGCCAAGTCCACGTGCGCTGATTCTAGGCCTTGAAGGCGTTCTGCTTCCTGCTTCCTTTGCTCCTCCTCCATCTTCCTCCTCTTCTCGTCCTCCTCCATCTTCCTTCTTGCACGGGTCCTGTAGTCGATGTTCCATTTCGAAAAGCCCTCATACCAGGAAATAACGCCCTTGCCTCGTGTTCTTCCCGGGTGTTCAGGATTTCCCAGGGCGTGAACACCCCCGTTCGAGCATCTTCTATTGCTTGAAGTAACTTCTCTTCGGCTCCTTTTACACTTGCCTTCTTGGAAACCAGGCCTGTCTTCGGATCCAACGCTCCCCCATGCGCATAGAACCAAGTTCTGCACCTGGGGGGGGCAGCTCCTAGTAACTGGAGTGACCCCTGCATCCAGCATCTCTTCCTCAGACTTATCCCACTTAGGCATTGCCACCACGTATCCACCTGGCCCCAACCTATGGAACTGTGTATTTTTTGCCGCATTGGCCTTGTTTTTTCTCGACCGTTCCTTAGCTAATTCAGATTCCTTGAATTTCACGAAAGCGGGCCAGTGTTCTCTTTGCTTCTCAAGTGTTCCCTTGAATTCTGGAGTCTTCTTTTCTCCTTCGACGTAGTCGGCCCATACAGTTTTCTTGTGGGTGTTGAATGCAATTGCCATCTTCCTAAGAGCAGCCTCCTTGACTTTCTGCACATCTGCATCAGTGAAATGATCTGGTAGGGTGAAATGTTCCATCAGAGATTCCTAAAGCGTTTTTTGCTCTGTCGTCGACCCAAGTAACATCTGGACGTTTATTTTTTGGCTCTTTCCATTCTTGAATGGAGATCGGGAGTTGGTCCTTCACAAGAACTCCGCAGTGACGAACGAACTTGTTCGCAATGTTCTTAGGCATGAGGGGTTCGCCATTAGCTTTGATGGAATCGATGTTGTACTTTACACCCTCCTTCAACTTTTTGCCCGGGCCTCGCTTTGTCCTGCGGTCTGTAGAAGCAGATTTGCTCGATCCGGAGGGCTGAAAGAAGAAAGATCGATTCGTTAATACATCTTCAAATAAAAAAACATGTGATGATCACCAGATACCTGCTTATATAAATATACCTCGCCGGTCTTTGTTATTTCGAGATCAACATTGTCTGCGTCATCATAATCATAATCATAGTTCATGACTTCATCCATTCGGTCATCGAGATCGAATATCTTATCATCACCCTCCTCGGTATTGTTTATATACTGGGAGCCGTCATCTGCTTCATTCAGATCATCTGGCGTGCGAGGGCTGTGTATGATCTCGAACAGGGCCTCTTCTCCCTCTCTGCCGGTATTGTCCGCCATAGCTTTTATTTAACTAGTCCAGAAGAAATATAAAAAAAATTAGTATTCAAATTACAATGCATGGATGCAATCAATAAGGAAAAAACTGAATCATAGTACATAATATGCATCGTCTCGGATAATATATAATCTCGAATACATCGTATCGAATAATATATAATCTCGAATACATCGTCTCTAATAATATATATAATCTCGAATACATCGTCTCGAATATTATATATCGAATACATCACTAGCTAGGTAGCTAATAAAGATCAAATACTACAGAAGAATCTAGGCCACTCGCGGTTCCTAAGGCGCGGGCGGTGGACACCCAAAGAGAAGGAACCATCACAGGATCATATCTCCGGTCATCTGGCCAAACAACCTGCCAGGTATTGGAGAACCTGACGTCCATAGCAGCCATGTAGCGACGGACGTGCTCCTCCTCCTCCCTGACACGGCGACGCGCCACCTCCGGCGGGGCCGGCTTCCTCTGTACCGAATGTGGCCCACGCGAACGCCACCAAAGGAGATCAGGGTCGACGACGGGAGCCGGGGCCGGGTTCCTCACCAAGCGGCGTGCCCCTGAAGGTAGCACCTCCCAGTGCCAGCCCGGCGGAGCCCCGTCCCGGACATGGGTCCTGTGAAGCAGGACGTCGTCGCGAACGGGTCCACGACGAGCATGCGGTCCGGGCATCGTCGACAACAAATATTATATGCCGCAAAAAGTAACATTTTTTAAATGATTGGATTGTGATAACTAAAATTCTATATGCAAATTCTAAATTTTCTATAACTAAAATTATAAGAAACTAAGAAACATCGATCATTGTCTAACAATTTGACATTAATCTATTCATCTAGCTAGAACTAACATTTCTAAAATTTCTAACATTTCTATATAAAGAACATTTCTATAACATTTCTAATATTTCTATAACTAAAAAACAGAAAAATTTCTAACATTTCTATAAATATTTCTGTAACTAAAAAACAATAAAATTTCTAACATTTTTATAAATATTTCTATAACTAAAAAACATTAAAAAATACTAACAATTTTACAACTAATTAACAATGTGTGTGTGTGTGGACATGCATGCATGGCGGCCGGGGCAGGGACCTCACCGGCAGGGGCAGACGGCGGCAGGGGACGACAGGCGGCGGCGGCAGGGGGCAGGGACGGGACGACGGGACGGGCGGGACGGCAGGGGCGACGAGGGCAGGCGGCGGCGGCGGCGGCGATCAACAACGCTTTGTTGTACGACCATCTCCAGGAGCGTGTTCTCTGTCAGCAGCCACCCGGTTTCGTCGACCCATAGTGACCAGATGATGTCTTCTTGTTGTCGAGGTCCCTCTACGGCCTTAAACAGGCTCCTCGAGCGTGGTACCATCACATCGCGGTGTTTTTCGCCACTCTCGGCTTCCGTAGCACCACCTCTGACACGTCGCTCTTCGTGCTCCACCGGGACGATCATGTCGCCATGCTACTTCTGTATGTTGATGACAACGTCATCACGACATCCCAAGAGGACTTTCTTCGCAACATCATTGGTCGACTTGGCTCCGAATTTCAGCTTAAGGACATGGGCACCTTGCACTTCTTCCTCGGCATTAATGTGTGCCATGATACCTCCGGTTTTTTCTCCATCAGGAGCAGTACGCTCTAGACTTGTTGGACCGTGCTAGCATGACCAACTGTAAGACGGCTGCTACACCAGCCGAGGCTAAGCCGAAGCTCTCTACCACAGCTGGAGAACCTGCTACAGACGCCGCTCTATATTGCAACATTGTTGGTGCTCTTCAGTATCTCACGTTCACCAGACGAGACATTTAGTTCGCGGTGCAGCAAGGCTGCTTGCACATGCACTCGTCTCGTGATGCTCACTGGTCTCTGGTCAAGCGCATTATTCGTTACATTCCCAGCACACCAACTTATGGTCTACGCCTTCGTGCCTCCGCCTCCACCGAGCTTCTTGCTTACAGGGGTATGGATTGGGCCGGCTATCCTAACACACGACACTGCACGTCTGGTCATGGTGTCTTCTTCGGTGACTCACTCGCCTCCTGGTCCTCCATGCGGCAGCCCACCGTCTCCCGTTCAAGTGCTGAGGCTGAGTACTGCGCTATGGCCAACGTTGTTGCCGAGACTTGTTGGTTGCGTCACCTTCTCGGTGAACTTCGGGTTCTACTTCCGAATGCCACGGTGGTGTTTGTGATAATGTTTCGGCTACCTACCTCACAACCAATCTGGTGCAGCATAAGCGAACCAAACACATCGAGCTAGATGTTCATTTTGTGCGCGAGAAGGTACGGTTGGGTCAGCTACGTGTTCTTCACGTACCGAGTACCCAACAGTTCACCGACATTTTGATCAAAGGGTTGCCAACCGCTGCATTCCAGGAGTTTCGTTCCAGTCTTTGCATCGCCGACGCTTCGACTGCGCGGGGGGGGGGGGGGGGGAGGAGGGGGGTTGGCTTGTCACGCAAGACATCTCTTGTAAATATTGTAACAAACTCCGATGAATACAATTAAGTTGCACTCTATAGCTTTCTACAATATACAGCAATGTTTGTTGCCAAAAAATCAGAATATTTTATTATTTTTTTACAATTTTTTCTTATTGTTCAATGGTGCATGTGAGCTCGTGCTCACAGACTCCATATCCCACTCTAACAAATCAACTCTCGGGTAGCAAAAAAAAAACCTTTATATTGATTTCTTCCTCTGTGAATTGAGTGTTCCAAATAATAGACAGCTCTACATTTGGTCTTATAGGAATTATAATAGATGGAGTACATCGGAAAATTTGAATCTGAGCCCGAGCTCATCTACACCTGCGCTCACGAAAAAAATCAAAATAAATACTAGAAAAATTCAAAAAAAATCAAAAAAAAATTGGGTGGTGGAAAATTTGATGCGTGAGGTACGCTCCAATTTTTAAAACATTTGGACTTCTGTGCAGCTCTCAGCAAAAAAGACAAATCGGAGATCTGTAAAAATGTGTACTGTTCATATACTGTTTGGTCTGATTTGTCTTTTTTGCTAAGAGCTGCACAGTCAAATGTTTTGAAAATTGATTCACGCATCAAATTGTCTACCACCCAAATTTTTTTGGAATTTTTTTAATTTTTCTGATTTTTTTACGAATATTTTTTGACCGGGTGCAGATGCACCCGGGCACCGAAACGCCGTTCTCTACATCGGAAATTTCGAATCTGAGCCCGAGCTCATCTGCACATGCGCTCACGAAAAAAATCAAAATAAATACTAGAAAAATTCAAAAAAATTCAAAAAAAATTGGTGGTGGACAATTTGATGCGTGAGGTACGCTTCAATTTTCAAAACATTTGGAATACTACTAGGAAAGGAGCACATGTGTTGCAACTGGAGAAAGGCGTGTTCTGATTTGGCCAGTACCCACAAGAACGCTCGTATAGGTTAGTCACATTTGATAAAGAAAATTTTGGCCGTGCACCTGATCAAAATTGAGGTGACGAATCCTACTTTACACTACAAAGAAGACAAACTATACTAAGATGGCGGCATAAGCCTGCAGGTGTTTTCTACTGTGGATCTATACAAAAATACTCACGGATCTTGCAGTAGAATTCATCCTCTGCCTCCTCTTACCGGCTCTCATCAGCGGCAGAGGCGGCTGTAGCGATGTATCCCGGCCGGATCCGTGCGTGTTGGAGGCCGGGAAGGTGATCGGATCGGATCTAGAGTCCGTGGAGGAGACTTGCTCCGATACACGGCCTTGCCGGACACGGACTCCACATGAACCGCCCTCCTTTTACCACATATAAATAGGCCTCGAGCCCTCTACGGAATAATACAATCTCGAGGTCTGCAATCTCACCGTTCTACCAACTCCGCCGGCCGCCCCGTGCTCCAGACACTGTCCTACAACATCGCCGGACCGCCGTGCTCCACCCGAGGTACGCCTGATCTCATGCCAAGCTAAATTCTGTCCTGTCGATTTGGAGAAGTCACGACCTTTCATGTGTGTCTGCACTCTACACTCTAAATAACTCTGAAAGCTTGTTTGCTTGAGTTCACTTTTCCAAAGCTAGCTAGGGCACTGGTCGCTGGAAGACCAATCTGGCATAACGAGAGAGAATAATATATGTCATGTTTACTATTACCTGACCAGGTTTCGGCTCAAACTGTGGTGCTTCTATTCCATGCAATTTTATTTTCTTGCAATTAGTTCCAGATTTTTTCATAGGTGTCATTCAAGGTCAGAGTAAATATTTAGGCAGTCTGCCAACTTCAAGCCCCCTCTGTCGAAATCCAAAAATCAAGTAGCTTATGCAGCCTATAATTAGCTTCTACAGATTAGTAGCTGATTTCTGTCAAAGTCAATAGATGGACACCCACTATTTACAATATTATTATAATTTTCTCCTTGTTTGATTGAACTCAATGTTGATTACACCTTCACACAATATAAAATATTGTTTGAGCAATCTGACTGTGGGATGTTTAACTTTTATTTTGGTTGTTATTGCAGAAAATGAATGACAACGCTGACTTGACCATTGCTATGGATTTTGATAACCGACCTTCAAAAAAGCCAAATTTTCTGAATCAGATTTTTTTGGAGCCATCACCTATGTCACTAACCATCTCAACATTACCTTTGGTTTCTGAATGTTTTGAACCGATTGTTCTGGAATCAAATAGACATTGATCCATTGACATGACCTCCGTCACCAACTAGCTCGACATTACCTCCAGTTTCTGAATGTATGAATGAAAGAAAAGTTTAATCGACGATGATAAGCAACCAGAGGAATATGAAGAAATAAAAGTTGATGAAACATACAACTACCTCCCACTAGGTAATTGTTTGATTTATGATGTGTACTTTTGTATCTAGCATCTTAAATGCCATTTTATTATTTATTATTAATATTTGTGTATGTGCACGGTTAATCCATATTTACACATGGATTTATTCAATATATTTTCAAATTATTTTACTTTTTGCAGATTATGCATTGACCAACCGTGATGTATGTGCTCATATAGCAATAGAAACATCTTCTGAAAAAAACAATTACAGGTGAAGATACATGAAATATCTGCCAAACAACATCAACTGGTGTGCCTGCTAGATGAAAAAGGGAGGCTAAATAATGATGTAAGTACCCTTACTTACTGCATCGTTAATACGGGATGTCAATCTTGGAATACATGAAGATGGTACCTTTATGAAAAAAGATTGTCAAAAACTATGTGAAGCATGACATGGTAACATCCATATCCTTAATTTTCATGCTCTGGGTTTAATACATATTTATTGGTAATTTTACCAGTTATCTTGATTATAGAATGAACTTCCAATAAATATGAACAACACACATTGCTATTTAACTGTTGGGAACGCGAAAAATTGTGAGATTACAGTACTTGACTCATTGTGTTGGGCGTTTGACCGAGATGATCTCAGTACGGTTGGTTACTACATAAAATATAATAAATGATGTAGTAACTAACCATAATAATGAGATCATCTGAGTCAAACTCGCAACACAATGAGTCAAGTACTTGAATCTCACACCACTTTTGCATTCTCAACAGCTAAATACCAATGTGTGTTGTTCATATTTATTGGAAGTTTAATCTATAATCAAGATAATCAGTAAAATTATGAATAAGAATGTATGAAACACAAAACATGAAAATTACGTATATGGATGTTTCTATGTCATGCTTCACATAGTTTTTGACAATCTCTGTCATAAAGATACCATGTTCATGTATTCCAAGGTTGCCATCCTGTTTTGACGGTCCGGTAACAAAATGATTCTCAAAATATACTTTACTATCATTATGGGCATGTACTTGGTCTTATATACAAAGTTTGACTAATTTATACTATATTAAAAAAATATCAACATGGTATACAATACTTAAGGTATATAGTATGAAAATGAATTTCATGATGGATCTAATGAAATTATTTTTCATCTAATAAACATATGCATTTTGTATTGTAAACATTGATATCTTTTCGTATAAACTTGGTGAAATTTGACGAAGTTTGACCTCAAACAAATTTCATATGCAAACCAAAAAGAAAGGACTATCAATAATGAGAATAAATGATGATTTAAAAAGGAAGAATAGAACCGAGAACCTGTCTGGTCTCATATCACCCAGAGCGTCATCTTCGTGAACACCCGCCGCAAGGTGAACGGAGGAGTTCTTCACATCCTTCAATGCGGTTGCCATGGACGAGAAGTCAAGATCCTTCCGCGTGGCCGGTATGGACGAGAGGTCGTTGTCTCGGCTGCCGCACGGCCGCCACCGCCGAAGTCCTTCGTCGCGGCCGCCATGACAGAGGGCACCAGGAGGTAGGAGTTACGTATCTGATTTATTTTTTCTTTGCAGCTGTTATACGTATTTATTTTTTGCGAATAAGCTGTTATATGTATCTCTTTTTTTTTGAATAAGCTGTTATACGTATCTGATCGTGGAGATGGAAACGTAAAGAGAAGGAGCGGGATTGAGCAGCTGGGAGGGATCGGAAACAGAGCGGCGGTGGGGTTGCGTGCTTTAAGTTTGGAGTTGGGATGGACCCGATCTCAGAATTTATTTTCCCATCTTCTCCGCCTCCGCCTCCGCCTCCGCCTCCTCCTCTGCCTCCACCTCCGCCGATGGCAGCCGCCAACACCAAGCAAAAGCAACAAGGAGGTCATGGCCTTCAACTATCCCAGAACGCTCATGCTGATCCCGCGTTCTGTTATCAGGGCTACGTTCAACTACGACCTCAGCGCTATCGCCTATCGGCAAGATTTTGATGGCTAATGATGGTCGTTCGGCCGCGGAACCAATGGACTACGTAAGGAAGGTGCGCTCAATTGCTTCTCGTGCCTGTTTAGCTTCTTTTCCTTTCCGATTTTGAGCTTTCGTTCAACAGATGTGCGTATTTTGGATCGGCTGAAAATAGTTCATAGATCCCATGATCGGAGATATGTACGAGCTCTTTTATGATACCCTGTGTTACATATGGGCCGTCAAATCGTTACAGTGAACGGTTGGGTATAGCATGCGCAGGTTTCTGTCGTGTCGAACTAGCCCACCCCGTCCTTGCCCTCCCATTACCTTCCCCACCGCGTTCAGTAGGAAAAAAAAAACTAGGGTTCCAGCCATGGCCGGCGTGCGCCTGCCATCTATGGTGGATCAGGAGGCTGCCGAGCTTGGCCCCTCTTCCACTCCACCTACGCTGCGCTGCCCTCCCTCCTCTTCCTCCAGGCACGAGGCGCTCGAGGAGGACCCGACGCCACTGATCCCTAGGACGCTGTCGTGCTCCGGGACCGGCCGACGCTCACCCGCCAGTGCCCTCACCATGTCTTCTCCACGGAGGTCCCTGCCTGCGCCCCAGGCCGGAGCTGTGTGCGCCGACCTCCACTCCGGCAGCACGCGTCTTTTGAACCCGGCTTGGCCGCATCGCCGATTTAAAGCAGCGCTTCTCGCTCACCGGGAACTAGACCGTCGCCGCCACCCCCGGCGAGGACAGCTGGGCTGGCTAGGTGCAGGGCCTCGGAACCGAGGTATACTGCTCGTCTGCTACAGAGGCTGGTCATGCTGGGCAGGCGAGGCCATGGCGGCTGGCCGCGCCCTGCCCACTCTCTAGGATTCCAGCCGCTGCCGACATGCAAGGCATCTTGATTTTCCATGTCAGTATGTTTGTGACTTGTGTATTGGCTCAAAGTTAAATGACTACGATTTTGAGAACTAGCAGAGCATTGTTGAAATAGAAAATTACTCTCTCTGATTGTTGTTCTATATGAGAATTTCATGCTTCTTAGGGCATCTCCAGCCGTTGGCCCCCCCAGGACGCATATAAATCACCTCCTGGGGGCGAGCCGGTGATACACTCGACGCTGGGGGCGGTTTTGCTGATCGTCGCCTTCCCCAGGCGCTAAATTGGCCCACTTTGCAGCCCAATTTCGGCGAATGAACGGCCCATATGGCCGAGAATAGGCCCATATTCGGCGTGGTTTCGGCATTCAATTATCAACACAATTATTCCTTATCACATATTTCATCACAGAAAAATCAAATACTTCAACAAAATACTACAACAACAAATAGTTCAATACAAATTATATAGTTCAACAAATAAAAACTCAGATTTCATCACGCCAAGGCCCCCTTGAGCCTCCATAGGTGCTCAATCAGATCTTTCTGCAGTTGATGATGCACCTGTGGGTCTCGGATCTCTGGCGATATCCGAGATAGGCAGTCCAAGTTGCGGTAGCTGGTGATCAACTTCGGCTATAGGACCCTGCACAGTAGTATGGTTCAGTGTCAAACATCGGGTCTTCTTTCTCGCTCTCGATGTTCTTGTTGTGCAAGATGACACTGCAAGTCATGATCTCCCACTTTTGATCTTTCGACCAGGTCTGAGCGTGGTACAAATCAACAGCGTATCGTGATTGTAGCACACCAAATGCCCGCCGACATCCTTCCTGCAAGCCTCCTGAAGCTTCGCAAACCAGGCATTCTTGCCTCCTGCCATGTGGTTTGAGATCGTCTTCACAAATGTCGACCATCTCGGATAGATGCCGTCAGCTAGATAGTACCCTTTGTTGTATTGGTGCCCATTGATCTCGAAGTTCACCGGAGGAGAATGGCCCTCAACGAGCTTGGCAAAAACAGGAGAGCACTGCAGCACGTTGATGTCATTGTGAGTTCCTGGCATACCAAAGAAGGAGTGCCAAATCCAGAGGTCACTGTGGCTACCGCCTCAAGCACCACATCGCAACCTCCTTTGGCGCCTTTGTACATCCCCTGCCAACCAAATGGGCAGTTCTTCCATTTCCAATGCATGCAGTCGATGCTTCCAAGCATCCCAGGAAATCCTCTTGCTGCATTCTTGGCTAGGATCCGAGCAGTGTCTTCCGCATTGGGTGTTCTCAAGTATTGTGGCCCAAACACTGCCACCACTGCCCGGCGTAACTTGTAGAAACACTCTAAGCTGGTGGACTCGGCCATGCGCCCATAGTCGCCGAGTGAATCACCGGAGCTCCATATGCAAGCATCCTCATCGCTGTCGTGGCACTTCGGATGGAGGTGAATCCAAGAGCGCCAAAGGCAATCCATCTTGCACTTGAAGTAGTTGTCGAACTCCGGATGGAATTCACAATCACGAGGAAGAGCTTCGGCTCATCCGATAACGGCGCCGAAATGTTCTCTCGCCATGAAGTGGAGCATCGGCTAAGTAGTCGGAGTAGAGCATGCAAGAGCCTTGCAGACGATGCCGGTTCTTTGCTTTCACCGCCCGGCGCCGAGCCACCTCGACGCTGCTTTTCATTGCTCGCCAAAGAATGGGCGAGGGCGGCGAGCAACATCGATGCTCTTCTTCCCGGACGCCGGCCGCGGCTTCCTCCTCCAAAGAACGCGGGCGAGCTCTTCCTCCTCATCCGAGTCCATCGCCGACCACAGGTCAAAACGCCGAACACCTTGCGCCGGTGGGCGTGTACCGCCGTTAAACCGCCTCAAGGCCGGAAACGCCTACCATCTGCGGGAGGGCTGCCGCGGTTAAGCGCTATTTTCCGGCGGGAATGGCTATCTAGCGGAGTAGGCGGCGGCCGTCGCCGGATATAGCTAGTGGTGGCCGAGGGCTGGGGTACGAGGCGAGTCGGGGAAGAAAACCTTGACTTTTCCCAGCCGGTGTGGGCGTGCGTGCTTTTCCCAGCTGGAGCTAACGGCTCCCCAGTAGGTTCGGAGTTCACCTGTGACCGCCGGGCGGAAAAAAGGTCCGAACCGGCGATTTTCGGCGTCCTGAAGGCGCGACTGGGCCGTTTTTTCGGCGCCGGCGTCGAAAAAGTGGCCTGTGAGGACCTGTTGGGGGCGCGGCTGGAGATGCCCTTATATGCTTGAGCCAATTTGGTAGATGTAAAATTAGGTAAATGGAAAGTTTGATACAGTGAGTACATTGCGATTAAGTGTTTGTGCTTTTGTTTGACTTACAGTATCTAAGAAGAAAGTACCTAGGTATTCACTGTAATGTTCCATTTGCCTCCGAAATTCAAGACTTCATGGCACACTTTTGCTACAGGATGTGTAGGCTAAGGTAAATGGTTTTTTTTTTTTTTTTTTGCTATCTTGTGTTTCTTCCTATATGATGAAAATCTCTGCTTGGAGGGGAAATGGTCTGTTGCCACTTTGAACCATCTCAACTTGGAGGATTGTAGATTATTATGGGAGATTGCCTAAATTTGTCTCTAAACTACTGTATTATAGCAGGATGCACATGACCCTGATAGATTCATACTAGATGTTAATTACACATTTAATACATAAACTTTCACTAGACGTACAGATTCATACATAAATTTGAAAATTGACACGAATCAGCCATACAACTTGTGTTTCGGGTAAGTTTGTTTGAGTCCATTCCTTCATTTGCCGTTAACTCTCTGTTAAACTTTGCACGCCGGCTGGTCCATGCTCCATGGCTGCATGTGGGGCTTGTCTGTGGCAAAGGAAGAAAATACAAACATAAAAGTACAGTGCACTTAGACGGAACCGAAGTAAAGCCGTCCAGGCGCAAGCAACTGCATTAATACAAAGTTCCTGTTAATAGTACAGATAAAACATATTCTATAATTTACATATTTCGTTAGGAAACTTGATTTGAATGCTTTGCACGGCGTTTATTTTTTCCTGGTTTACCGGAAGTTTCAGTGAGCCCCGAATGTTCTTGTATCATTCATAAAAACATTTGTTAAAAATTTTAAAGGTCATATATTGTCAAACTGAGCCCGTATGCCTGCGTTTTCACATAACAACTATGGTATAGTGTTACGACACGCGAACTATCACCTCGATTATCCTTTTTGATTCCCCTGTTTTCAAAAACTGAACTTTTTTTATGCGTTATGCAATACTTATAGAAAATAGGGGAGGTGCGTTAGGGATGCCTCAAACTCGCACCCTTCATGTAAAAACTAGGCGAGCTGGCCGCTATAAAAGGCAAAAAGTTTGTTATATATGGTGTTTAGCATGTTATAGAACTCACATATTTTCAAAAAGAGTATTCGTACCACCTGGTTAAAATAAACTCCTAAAATACAGAGGCATAAATTCCCCATCTTCCTTCTTTTTCCAAGCGGCAAGCTGCAATTTAATTGCTGAAATTAACTCATAGATTCCTCTTATGTTCTCTCTTTGCAATTTTGCAAAGCATAGTTTTCAGCTGCTCCACCATGCAATTACACATGTATTCGTTTTAATTGATTATCATAATAAACACAAAATAAAATTTAAAACTTTCTAAATTTCAATCACAACTTAAAAATATGAGCGTAAATTTTAAACAAATCTTAATCCAAATTTTATTCTAGAAAAACTAGCAAATTCTGACAACTTTCAACTCTCTTCATCCTTCATTTGTGACTTTGATTATCTTCTAGTCCTCGTCGTTTTGCCATCCTTTCATGTTCAGTGGAGATTCCACTAGGAGGACAGTGAGTTGTTTCCTGAACCCGGGGATGTCGTCCTGCGTAATAGCTTGACTTGGTCTCACAGTTGACAATGTGAATGTTGTGGTTAAAATAAGTGTGGACATCGTACTGCTGTGTAGGCTCCATCTAGGTTGTCACATGTGAACTTTTCCATGTTCTTTACCGAAAAAGCTCACATGACATGTTGCAATTGTTGGAAATATGCCCTAGAGGCAATAATAAAAGCATTATTATTATATTTCCTTATTCATGATAATTGTCTTTATTCGTGCTATAATTGTGTTAACCGGAAATCGTAATACATGTGTGAATAACAGACAACAACATGTCCCTAGTGAGCCTCTAGTTGACTAGCTCGTTGATCGACGAGATAGTCATGGTTTCGACTATGGACATTGGATGTCATCGATAACGGGATCACATCATTAGGAGAATGATGTGATGGACAAGACCCAATCCTAAACATAGCATAAGATCGCATAGTTCGTTTGCTAGAGTTTTCCAATGTCAAGTATCCTTTCCTTAGACCATGAGATCGTGTAACTCCCGGATACCGTAGGAGTGCTTTGGTGTGCCAAACGTCACAACGTAACTGGGTGACTATAAAGGTATGCTACGGGTATCTCCGAAAGTGTACATTGGGTTGACATGGATGCGTGGATCGATTTGTCCTCCGCTGACGGAGAGGTATCACCGGCCCTCTCGGTAATGCATCATCACAATGAGCTCAATGTGATCGAAGTGTTTGATCACGGGATCATGCATTACGGTAACGAGAAAAGTGACTTGCGGGTACCGAGATTGAACGAGGTATTGGTATACCGACGATCGAATCTCGGGCAAGTAAAATACCGATTGACAAAGGGAATCGTATCACGGATTAATTGAATCCTTGACATCGTGGTTCATCCGATGAGATCATCGTGGAGCATGTGGGAGCCAACATGGGTATCCAGATCCCGCTGTTGGTTATTGCCCGAGAGCCGCCTCGGTCATGTTCGCATGTCTCCCGAACCCGTAGGGTCTACACACTTAAGGTTCAGAACGCTTAGGGTTGTAGGAATATGTATGTGCAGTAACCCGAATATTGTTCGGAGTCCCGGATGAGATCCCGGACGTCACGAGGAGCTCCGGAATGGTCCGGAGGTAAAGAATTATATATAGGAAGTGCTGTTTCGGCCATCGGGACAAGTTTCGTGATATCGGTATTGTACCGGGACCACCGGAGGGGTCCTGGGTCCACCAAGTGGGGCCACCAGCCCCAGGGGGGCCACATGGGCCCTAGGTGGTGCGCCTAGGCCCACATGGGCCAAGGGGAACCAGCCCCAAGGGGCCCATGCGCCTAGGGTTTAAGGAGGAAGAGTCCATGAAGAGGAAGGCACCTCCGGGGTGCCTTGGGAGGTTGGACACCTCCCTCTCTTGGCCGCACCCTCCCTTGGAGGAGGGGGCAAGGCTGCGCCCTCCCCCTCCTTGGCACCTATATAAAGGGGGAGGGAAGGGGCAGCAGAACCTTGGCCCTGGGCCTCCCTCTCCCTCTCCAACACATCCTCCTCCTCCGTAGTGCACGTGAAGCCCTCGCCGAGTATCGCAAGTTCCACCATCACCACGCCGTCGTGCTGCTGCTGCTGGAGCCATCTTCCTCAACCTCTCCTTCACCTTGCTGGATCAAGAAGAAGGAGACGTTACGCTGACCGTCACGTGTGTTGAACAGCGGAGGTGCCGTCTGCTCGGCACTAGATCATCGGTGAATTGGATCGCGGCAAGTACGACTACCTCATCCACGCTCACTCCGACGCCTGCTATGCGATCTACAAAGTGGTATGTAGATGCTAACCAATCTGAATACTCGTTGCTAGATGAACTCATAGATGGATCTTGGTGAAACCGTAGGAAAAATTTTTAATTTTCTCGCAAACGTTCCCTAACGGTGGCATCATGAGCTAGGTCTATGCGTAGTTCTTCTTGCGCGAGTAGAACACAATTTGTTGTGGGCGTAGATGTTGTCAATTCTTCTTGCCGTTACTAGTCAATCTTGATTCAGCGGTATTGTGGGATGAAGCGGCCCGGACCAACCTTACACGTACGCTAACGTGAGACCGGTTCCACCGACTAACATGCACTAGTTGCATAAGGTGGCTGGCGGGTGTCATCTCTCCTACTTTAGTTGGATCGGATTCGATGAACAGGGTGGTCCTTATGAAGGGTAAATAGAGATTGACAAATCACGTTGTGGTTTGAACGTAGGTAAGAAAAGCGTTCTTGCTAGAACCCTAATTCAGCCACGTAAAACTTGCAACAACAATTAGAGGACGTCTAACTTGTTTTTGCAGCAAGTGCTTTGTGATATGATATGGCCAGAAGTTGTGATGAATGATGAATGATCTATATGTGATGTATGAGATGTTCATGCTATTGTAATAGGAATCACGACTTGCATGTCGATGAGTATGACAACGGCAGGAGCCATAGGAGTTGTCTTTATTTTTTGTATGACTGCGTGTCATTGAAGAACGCCATGTAAACTACTTTACTTTATTGCTAAACACGTTAGTCATAGAAGTAGAAGTAGTCGTTGGCGTGACAACTTCATGAAGACACGATGATGGAGATCATGATGATGGAGATCATGGTGTCATGCCGGTGACAAGATGATCATGGAGCCCTCAAGATGAAGATCAAAGGAGCTATATGATATTGGCCATATCATGTCACTACTTTATATAATTGCATGTGATGTTTATTATGTTTTATGCATCTTGTTTACTTAGAACGACGGTAGTAAATAAGATGATCCTCATAATAATTTCAAGAAAGTGTTCACCCTAATCGTGCACCGTTGCTAAGGTTCGTCGTTCAAGCACCACGTGATGATCGGGTGTGATAGGTCCTTACGTTCGCATACAACGGGTGTAAGACAGATTTACACACGCAAAACACTTAGGTTGACTTGACGAGCCTAGCATGTACGCATACATGGCCTCGGAACACGTAAGACCGAAAGGTCGAGCATGAGTCGTATAGAAGATACGATCAACATGAAGATGTTCACCGATGTTGGCTAGTCCGTCTCACGTGATGATCGGACACGGCCTAGTTGACTCGGATCATGTAATACTTAGATGACTAGTAGAGGATGTCTATCTAAGTGGGAGTTCATTAAATTTGATTAAATGAACTTTATTATCATGAACTTAGTCTAAATATTTACAATATGTCTTGTAGATCAAATGGCCAACGTAGTCCTCAACTTCAACGCGTTCCTAGAGAAAACCAAGCTGAAAGACGATGGTAGAAACTATACGGACTGGGTCCGGAACCTGAGGATTATCCTCATAGCTGCCAAGAAAGATTATGTCCTAAGAGCACCGCTGGGTGACGCACCTATTCTCCCTGCAGAACAAGACGTTATGAACGCTTGGCGATCACGCTGCGATGATTACTCCTCGCTCGCTCAAGGCGGCATGCTTTACGCCTTAGAGCCGGGACTCCAAAAGCGCTTTTGAGAGACATGGAGCATATGAGATGTTCAAGAGCTGAAAATGGTTTTCCAAGCTCATGCCCGGTCGAGAGATATGAAGTCTCCGACAAATTCTTTAGTGTAAGATGGAGGAAAATGGCTCACAAGGAACACATACTCAAAATGTCAAGGGTTGCACAACCGCTTGACTCAATCGGAAGTTAATCTCCCGGATGAAGCGGTCATTGACAGAATCCTCGATCGCTTCCACCTAGCTACAAGAGCTTTGTGATGAACTACAATATGCAGGGGATGGTAAAGACCATTCTGAAGTATATGCTATGCTGAAATCAGCAGAGGTAGAAATCAAGAAGGAGCATCAAGTGTTGATGGTGAATAAAACCACTAAGTTCAAGAAGGGCAAGGGTAAAAGAACTTCAAGAAGGACGGCAAGGAAGTTGCCGCCTGCAAGCAAGTTTCCGGAAGAAGCCAAAGAATGGACCCAAGCCCGAATCGAGTGCTTTTATTGCAAGGGAAGTGGTCATCGAAGCGGAACTGCCCCAAATACTTAGCGGACAAGAAGGCCGGCAAAACCAAAGGTATATGTGATATACATGTAATTGATGTGTACCTTACCAAGACTCGTAGTAGCTCTTGGGTATTTGATACCGTGCAGTTGCTCATATTTGTAACTCAAAGCAGGAGCTGCGGAATAAACGGAGACTGGCGAAGGACGAGGTGACGATGCGTGTCGGGAATGGTTCCAAGGTCGATGTGATCGCCGGCACACCGCTTCTGCATTTACCTACGGGATTAGTTTTAAACCTCAATAATTGTTATTTAGTGCCAAGTTTGAGCATGAACATTGTATCTGGATCTCGTTTAATTCGAGATGGCTACTCATTTAAATCCGAGAATAATGGTTGTTCTATTTATATGAGAGATATGTTTTATGGTCATGCTCCGATGGTTAATGGTTTATTCTTAATGAATCTCATACATGATGATACACATATTCATAGTGTGAATACCAAAAGAGTTAAAGTTGATAACAATAGTCCCACATATTTGTGGCACTGCCGCCTTGGTCACATAGGTGTCAAACGCATGAAGAAGCTCCATGCAGATGGACTTTTAGAGTCTCTTGATTATGAATCATTTGACACGCATGAACCATGCCTCATGGGTAAAATGACCAAGACTCCATTCTCAGGAACAATGGAGCGAGCAACCAACTTATTGGAAATCATACATACCGATGTGTGCGGTCCAATGAGTGTTGAGGCTCATGGTGGCTATCGTTATGTTCTCACCCTCACCGATGACTTGAGTAGATATGGGTATGTCTACTTAATGAAACACAAGTCTGAGACCTTTGAAAAATTCAAGGAATTTCAGAGTGAGGTTGAAAATCAACGTGATAGAAAGATCAAGTTTCTACGATCAGATCGTGGAGGAGAATACTTGAGTCACGCAATTTGGCACACACTTAAGAAAATGTGGAATAGTTTCACAACTCACGCCGCTGGAACACCTCAGCGTAATGGTGTGTCCGAACGTCGTAATCGCACTCTATTAGATATGGTGCGATCTATGATGTCTCTTACCGATTTACCGCTATCTTTTGGGGCTATGCTTTAGAGACCGCCGCATTCACTTTAAATAGGGCTCGCCGAAATCCGTTGAGACGACACCGTATGAATTATGGTTTGGGAAGAAACCTAAGCTGTCGTTTCTAAAAGTTTGGGGATGCGATGCTTATGTCAAGAAACTTCAACCCGAGAAGCTCGAACCCAAGTCGGAAAAATGCGTCTTCATAGGATACCCGAAAGAAACTATTGGGTATACCTTCTACCTCAGATCCGAAGGCAAGATCTTTGTTGCCAAGAATGGATCCTTTCTCGAGAAAGAGTTTCTCTCGAAAGAAGTAAGTGGGAGGAAAGTAGAACTTGATGAAGTATTGCCTCTTGAACCGGAAAATGGCGAAACTCAAGAAATCGTTCCTGAGGTGCCCGCACCAACTAGAGAGGAAATTAATGATTATGATCAAGATACTTGATCAAGCTCCTACTGAAATTCGAAGGTCCACAAGGACACGTTCCGCACTGAGTGGTACGGGAACCCTGTCTTGGAAATCATGTTGTTAGACAACGGTGAACCTTGAACTATGAGGAAGCAATGGCGGGCCCGGATTACGACAAATGGCTGGAAGCCATGAAATCCGAGATAGGATCCATGTTTGAAAATGAAGTATTGACTTTGACTGACTTTCCCTTTGAACGGCGAGCCATAGAAAATAAATGGATCTTTAAGAAGAAGACAGACGCCGGATGGTAATGTGACCATCTATAAAGCTCTGCTTGTAGCTAAGGGTTATCGACAAGTTCAAGTGGTTGAATACGATGAGACTTTCTCACCGGTAGCGAATATGAAGTCCGTCATAATCATGTTAGCAATTGCAGCATACTATGATTATTAGATATGGCAAATGGACGTCAAAACGGCATTCCTTAATGGTTTCCTTAAGGAAGAATTGTATATGATGCAGCGGAAGGTTTTGTCGATCCTAAGAATGTCGACAAGGTGTGCAAGCTCCAACGCCGATTTATGGGCTGGTGCAAGCATCTCGGAGTTGGAACATTCGCTTTGATGAGATGATCAAAGCGTTTGAGTTTACTGCACTTATGGAGAAGCCTGTGTTTACAAGAGAGTGAGTGGGAGCTCAGAGCATTTCTCATATTATATGTAGACGACATACTTTTGATGGGAAATGATATAGAACTCTTGGACAGCATTAAGGCCTATTTGAATAAAAGTTTTTCAATGAAGGACCTTGGAGAAGCTGCTTATATATTAGGCATCAAGATCTATAGAGATAGATCGAGACGCCTCATAGGTCTTTCACAAAGCACATACCTTGATAAGATATTGAAGAAGTTCAATATGGATCAATCTAAGAAGGGTTCTTACACGTGTTACAAGGTGTGAAATTGAGCTCAGCTCAATGTCCCACCGGCAGTAAGATATAGAAGAGATGAGTGTCATCCCCTATGCCTCAGCCATAGGTTCTATTATGTATGCCATGCTGTGTACCAGACCTGATGTAAACCTTGCCGTAAGTTTGGTAGGAAGGTACCAAAGTAATCCCGCAAGGAACACCGGACAATGTCAAGAATATCCTGAAGTACACGAAAAGGACTAAGGAAATGTTTCTCGTTTATGGAGGTGACGAAGAGCTCGTCAGAAAAGGTTACGTCGACGCTTAGCTTCGACACAGATCTGGATGACTCTAAGTCACAAACCGGATACGTGTATATTTTGAATGGTGGGGCGAAGCTGGTGCGAGTTGCAAGCAAAGCGCCGTGGCGGGATCTACATGTGAAGCGGAGTACATGGCAGCCTCGGAGGCAGCACATGAAGCAATTTGGGTGAAGGAGTTCATCACCGACCTCGAGTCATACCCAATGCGTCGGGGCCAATCAAGCTCTTCCGTGACAACACCGGAGCTATTGCACTTGCAAAGGAGCCCAGGTTTCACAAGAAGACTAGGCACATCAGCGTCCGCTTCAACTCCATTCGTGAAAATGTTCAAGATGGAGACATAGAAATTTGTAAAGTGCACACGGATCTGAATGTCGCAGATCCGCTGACTAAACCTCTCCCTAAGGCAAAACATGATCAGCACTGTAACTCTATGGGTGTTCGATTCATCACAATGTAACTAGATTATTGACTCTAGTGCAAGTGGGAGACTGTTGGAAATATGCCCTAGAGGCAATAATAAAAGCATTATTATTATATTTCCTTATTCATGATAATTGTCTTTATTCGTGCTATAATTGTGTTAACCGGAAATCGTAATACATGTGTGAATAACAGACAACAACATGTCCCTAGTGAGCCTCTAGTTGACTAGCTCGTTGATCGACAGATAGTCATGGTTTCTGACTATGGACATTGGATGTCATCGATAACGGGATCACATCATTAGGAGAATGATGTGATGGACAAGACCCAATCCTAAACATAGCATAAGATCGCATAGTTCGCTTGCTAGAGTTTTCCAATGTCAAGTATCCTTTCCTTAGACCATGAGATCGTGTAACTCCGGATACCGTAGGGAGTGCTTTGGGTGTGCCAAGCGTCACAACGAATCGGGTGACTATAAAGGTATGCTACGGGTATCTCTGAAAGTGTCTGTTGGGTTGACATGGATCGTGGATCGATTTGTCACTCCGCTTGACGGAGAGGTATCACCGGGCCCTCTCGGTAATGCATCATCACAATGAGCTCAATGTGATCGAAGTGTTTGATCACGGGATCATGCATTACGGTAACGAGAAAAGTGATTTGCGGTACCGAGATTGAACGAGGTATTGGTATACCGACGATCGAATCTCGGCAAGTAAAATACCGATTGACAAAGGGAATCGTATCACGGGATTAATTGAATCCTTGACATCGTGGTTCATCCGATGAGATCATCGTGGAGCATGTGGGAGCCAACATGGGTATCCAGATCCCGCTGTTGGTTATTGCCCGAGAGCCGCCTCGGTCATGTACGCATGTCTCCGAACCCGTAGGGTCTACACACTTAAGGTTCGTGAACGCTAGGGTTGTAGGAATATGTATGTGCAGTAACCCGAATATTGTTCGAGTCCGGATGAGATCCGGGACGTCACGAGGAGCTCCGGAATGGTCCGGAGGTAAAGAATTATATATAGGAAGTGCTGTTTCGCCATCGGGACAAGTTTCGGTGATATCGGTATTGTCTGGGACCACCGGAGGGGTCCTGGGTCCACCAAGTGGGGCCACCAGCCCCAGGGGGCCACATGGGCCCTAGGTGGTGCGCCTAGGCCCACATGGGCCAAGGGGAACCAGCCCCAAGGGGCCCATGCGCCTAGGGTTTAAGGAGGGAAGAGTCCATGAAGGGGAAGGCACCTCCGAGGTGCCTTGGGGAGGTTGGACACCTCCCCCTCTCTTGGCCGCACCCTCCCTTGGAGGAGGGGGCAAGGCTGCGCCCTCCCTCCTTGGCACCTATATAAAGGGGGGAGGGAAGGGGCAGCAGAACCTTGGCCCCGACGCCTCTCTCCTCTCCAACACATCCTCCTCCTCCGTAGTGCACGCGAAGCCTCGCCGAGTATTGCAAGTTCCACCATCACCACGCCCGTCGTGCTGCTGCTGGAGCCATCTTCCTCAACCTCTCCTTCACCTTGCTGGATCAAGAAGAAGGAGACGTTACGCTGACCGCACGTGTGTTGAACAGCGGAGGTGCCGTCTGCTCGCACTAGATCATCGGTGAATTGGATCGCGGCAAGTACGACTACCTCATCCACGTTCACTCCGACGCCTGCTATGCGATCTACAAAGTGGTATGTAGATGCTAACCAATCTGAATACTCGTTGCTAGATGAACTCATAGATGGATCTTGGTGAAACCGTAGGAAAAATTTTTAATTTTCTGCAAACGTTCCCTAACAGCAATCATATGGGTTCTTATAAATATTTTTACTAAGAATACTAAATCTGTGGTTTTAAATGTTGTGTACAGTACCTATCTTTTTGTTGTGTTATATTTTGATAACTTGAACTGTCCAAGTATTGATGCCGAAATCCGGCCAAGTATCGACTTTTTGGCAACCATGCCGATATGCTACTTCCATATGGAGTTGCATGCCTTTGAGCTGTAATAAGTTAAGAAGTATAAGACATTAATATGAAAATTAACTCTCGGTATGTATGTACTAAGCACTGAAAAAACTTATTATGTTTTCTAGTTCCGGGTGGGCTTTCTTAAACTGTTTTGTTGTTGATGGCATCAAATATACAACTTGCACTGCCCTTTTTTTGGCATTGACAATCGCCATGTACCTATGCATTTCTTCATATTCATAGGAAGAGAAACCTGCATTTAAGTCATAATTAGTTTTGTACAATTTAGAAATTGACTTAGACTAGTGTGACTTACCATATGTTTTGTACACATGGGAAAGGTACTTTTCGTCATGAATACTACCATATGTTTTGTTCTGTAGATCACGATACAACTTGGAAAGCTTCCTTTTCTGACTAGCGCACCACTAACTGATGCTCTCTCTAGATAGATCATCCCGTCGGCCTGACATCTGGATTGGGGCGCATGTGACATACCCATATGTTATGGCTGCATCTAAGATTTGAATCGCAAAGCAGTAAGGAATCATAATAGAAAATAAAAATTTATTAATTATTTAAGAAGTTAGCACATATCTTGCATTACAGTCATCCGTTCGTACTAGTTGTAAAGCTTGGAGCTGTCAAGCATCTAAAATCAGCGCGATAGAGATGAATTTCATCCGTTTCTACCAACACTTTTAAAGACGGGGATGTATTGACATAGTCAATGACCTCTTCAACTATCTTCTCATCTGGAGCATCATCTGTTCCCATTTTGGGAGTACTCACGTCTTTTGGAGTTATCTTGCCTCATTTAGTTCTCTTGGGTTTATCAAAATAAACATAATCCTTGTTATCTGTAAAAGTGGATTTCCTTTTTCTCTTCTTCTCTCCCGTCGCCGTAGACCCTCCTGTTGCCTGCGTGTCCGAGGGAGGAGTTTTTTTAATAGTGACTCACATAATTAATGTACTTACTTACGTTTGATTTTGGGCATCGTCTCTATCAAACTCCTTTTGCTCACTAGTGGTGTCATCCTGAGCACCCTACAAGTCATAGGGAGGAGCTTGTAAAATGAGAAAAATAAATCACATAATTAAGATAGTTACTAAATTACATCAAAGTCTGAGGCCAGGTGACGCCCACGAAGGGGCAAGGTAACAAATTTGTCGTTGTTGTTGTACTCATATTCTGGTCGGCTCCAATAGTCCTGCATAGGTGTCTGGTTGTTATTACTTTATACATAGGAAGGAAAGAGTGATTAAGTGCGTGTTTGGATGGTAGGGTACTTACATTAGCGTTCAGGTTGGCGTATAGCCAGTTTCGTCATATCTGCATTTTCCTTCTCTAGGTGCCTGAAATTGTGCGTGCAACATTTTCCTTCTCTAGGTGTACAGATTCGCGTACAAATGTTGAGCAAATCCAGGCACCTATAGAAGGAAAATGCAAATACGAGGAAACTGGCTATACGCCAACCTGAACGCCAATGTAAGTACCCTACCATCTAAACACACACTTAATCACTCTTTCCTTCCTATGTATAAAATAATGACAACCAAGCACCTACTATTGGAGCTGACCAAAATATGAGCACAACAACAGTGACAAATTTGTTATCTCGCCACTTCATGGGCATGACTTGACCTCATACGTTGATCTAATTTAGTAACTATGTTAATTACATGAGTTATTTTTTTCATTTTACAAGCTCCTCTCTACGACTTGCAGGCTGCTCCGGATGACACCACTAGTGAGCAAAAGGAGTTTGACAGAGACGTTGCCCGAAAATTAGATGTAACTAAGTACATTAATTATGTGAGTCGCTAGTTAAAAAACAACTCCTCACTCTGACACGCAGACAACATGAGGGTATACAGCGGGACAGAAGAAGAGAAAAAGGAAATCCACTTTTGCAAATAATAAGGATTTTGTTTATTTTGATGAACCCAAGAGAACTAAATGAGGCAAAATAACTCCAAAAGACGTGAGTACTCCCAGAACGGGAATGAATGATGCTCCAGATGAGAAGATAATTAAAGAGGTCATTGACTATGTCAATACATCCCCGTCATCGAAAGTGTTGGTAGAAATTGATGAAATTCATCTCTATCGCGTAGATATTTAGATGCTTGACAGCTCCAAACTTTAAAAATAGTACCGAATGATGGCTGCAATGCAATGTATGTGCTAACTTCTTAAATAATTAAAAGAAAATTATTTTCTATTTAGATTCCTTACTACTTTGCAATTTTGATCTTGGATGCACCCATAACATGGTTATGTCACATGTGCCCCAATCCAGATGTACAGTCCAACGGGAAGATCTACCTAGAGAGAGCATCACTTAGTGGTGTGCTAGTCAAAGAAGGAAGCGTTCCAACTTGTACCCGTGATCTACAGAACAAAATATATGCTAGTATTCATGGCGAAAAGTATTTTTCCCAAGATATGGTAAGTTACACTAGTGTAAGTCAATTTCTAAATGGTACAAAACTAATTGTGTCTAAAATGCGGGTTTTTCTTCTTGTGAATATGAATAATATGCATTGATGCGTGGCGGTTGTCAATGCCAAAAAAGGGCAGTGCAAGTTCTGGATTCGATGTCATTAACAACAATATAGTTTAAGAAAGCTCACCCGAAACTAGAAAACATGGTACTTTTTTATGCTTAGTACATACATACAGAGAGTTAATATTCCGGAAATTCGATATGGCTCATATGAGCATTTGCTCTTACTATCTGAACTGATGATGTGTTCTGGGATCCGAGCCCCCTTATGTATAGCTTCCCGTATATCTCTTTATAGTCATAGTATTGATTCTATTTAACAGGTCACATGGCCCACATCTGTCACTCAATTAATGCGGCAATAGAGGTCTGGTCCTGGACGGCATAGGAAGCATTTTCTCCACCACAAGATGATTAGGCTGGTCATAGTGGGGAGTAACTTAGACTAGTGTCATGCATATGACACTAGTGTAAGTTACCACCTCCATAGTGCAAAGTAACATAGTAGTAGTATCATAGATTGCCGAAAATGCCTAATAGAGCTCGAGCTACCTGGCGCTCTTTATCTGGGGCGTTAGCCTTCAGCGGGATCCGTGCCAGCAGCGTATTTATCTCACGTATTCCTCGTGGCATCATTTTCTCCCGCTCCGTATTCCATTGTTATCAACAGTGTTGTCCCATCTCAATTAACTCGGCTCGCATGCATGGGAACACGTCCCGCACCCATCCCACTTCCTGCTCGCGTGCGCCCAGTCAACGCGCATGCCTTGTCAAATCCTACAACTAGCAACTCCGAACCTAGCCTCCACTAACTGACAGTTGCTAGCAATCAGTACTCCCTGAAAATGCACATATTTATTAATCCTTTTCTCTGAAAATATTTCATAAAGTAATCTTTTTTCTTGACGCCTGGATTTTTCACCTCCGAAGCTTGTTGTCTTATTTTTGCTCGGACCATCTTAATATGAAATAATGTAACATGAAATATATTTCATCACGAAAACATCCCATTGTAACACTCCACAGGGCCGGAGATATACATGGTCGAACGAGCAAACGCTCCCCACCCTCGTAAAGAACGACCGCATCCTCTGCACCACCTCTTGGGCGACCCTATACGCGCACTGCTCTCTGCGCTGCCTTGCCTCCGCCGTGTCGGATCACTGCCCACTCTTGCTTGTATTATACTTACATGGTTTGCCTAAAAAAAACTTACATGTCTCAAAAAAGAACTTACATGGTAAAATAATATGTATTTTTTCTGATATATCTTAATGCTCTGGCGCACCGGATACTTTACATTTATTGGGTACCCCTAACCATTTGCAAAACCGCATACATTGTTAAAAATATCTTAAGTCGAACATTGAAAAAAATCCTAAAACAATGTTTTTTGTAGTAACAAGAATCTATGTACCACAAATTTTGAAATGCAAATTCGAAGCATAATATGAGAAACACAAAATGTCAAGTTCACTGGCGTTACATGGAATAGGCCCGATTGAACTCCCAGATTGCGTTAATTACTATACAGATCATGATTTGCATTTTGTAATATTTTAAGAGAAGTATTTTGAATTTCAGTCTACAATTTCATACCTTGATGTATACATACTGTAGATACATATTTCACATATTTTTAATTTTTTCCAATGCTTCTAAAGCAGGTTACAACGATCATGTGCAACAGTAGCTGCAAATGCTCCGGTGCACCTAATACCTTTCCCGTATCACATATTATACTTTTGTGCGCACTAATAATTTAGGTTTTCGCCTACTAACAACAACTTTATATTCCGACCAACATTCACAAATCAAGATTCGGCACCAACGAGGGCACCCCCTCCAATATTCCCTGAAATCTCATTCGGATTCGCGCCACAAAGGGGTATACAAACGAGTGTACTAATATCACCAGCAATTAGCACACCCAGAAAATAGTTTACTGGTGACCGGCTGGCAACATCACCTATGGTCTAGCATCAGCCTGTCGCATCCGGCGTTGAAAATTTCCATCACACTCTCATTTATTGTCTCACCGGCCTACACCTCTGGCCACATGGGCCAAAAGCAAGTTCTCCCGTGAGGCACATCAGCCCATGGCACCAGTCCCCTGCATGGCACCTCTGTATTTCCAAAAGGAACTGACATCGTATATGACTGAAAACCCACGGCAGACGCATCCCAATGGGCGAATGCTTGGCTGGGATTCCGAGCGCCAGGTAGCTCGTCCTCCAAAACACCCCTCTCATAGATTGCTTCATTTATTATCTCATATACTCATTTTGCCTTGAAAAGCGCTATGTTACAGTAACATATTATGTTACCACAATCATTTCTTTCCTCATTAAATACTTGTCACATAAGCAAAATTGTCTTGGGATGTGTTAAGTTACTACCATCCCACTATGGCTAGCCTTAGCAGTTGGACGTCCATCACTCAATTAATAGATGATGTAACAAGTCGTTTCTTACAAGCCAACGCTCTCATTTAGTACGTCATCACTTGCTGCTTTGGACTGTAGTAATGACCGAGGCCCTGAATCGGAAAATTAATTACCAAGGAAATTTGGATGTCTGAACAGTAAACACAAACTGCCGTGGCAGGAAACCTAGACCCTTGTTCTCAGTTGAAGGAATTTTTTCCTTTGTCCTTTTCTGCTTATGAAGAAATGTAGCAGTTTTAGCAACTTTTAGCCTTTTGCAAATGAACTTTCGAAGTACTAAATAATAAATAGGTAAGCCCTTTGCAGTTTTCAGTGTTATACATTCATGTTTTCTTTTACTAGGAAGTGAGATTCTATTGATGCTGGTGTTCTTTGTTTTTTAATTATGTGGTTGATGCACTGATGTAATCCGTCTGAATTTTGAATTTATTATTATTATTATAAAAACTGTACTACACGTCTGCGCCAGTGTAAGACTCAATAAAACAAATAATGGAGGATACAACTCCTCAACATTAAACCAGGTTAGGACATGAAACATCATCCCTGAGACTACCCACAATGGGAGTAACATAGATACTCTCTCCTTTCCGGTTTATAGGGCTCAATTCAAAAATCTCACCAACCAAGATAGATGGTGAGTGGTGAAATACTTTTTGTAATTTGCAAAAGCACCCAATTAATACTCTTGTTTTTCTCAAAAAATTATGTTTACCAATATATTAATTGCAATGCATGGATGCATAGAGTACATGTATTGGTCAATTTTCTCTTAATACTTGCATGCAATTATTTAATGCACCTTGGAATCTGAACTTGTGATGGGGAACAACCAAATCTAGCCTTATAAAATGGAAAAACTAAGATTTTAAGATATGCCCTATAAACCGGAAAGGAGAGAGTAGTAACATCATACATATTTAGATAAAATAGATGATGTGGCAACTAAATGAAGAAAAATAGTAAGGTGGTAACATAGCTAGTTACTACTAGTATGAGTAACATTACATATATGAAGGCAAGATGTGTCTATAGCCTAATAAATGAAGTATTGCATGTTACCACACATATGATACTCCCCACTATAGAGGTAGTAACATAGACTAGTAACATGTTTATGTTACTACTCTATGTTACTACCCATTGTGGCTAGTCTCATACTAACTCAAATTGCACACTGGAAGTACTGCACTGTACTAGCATTCATAGTTCATGGTGTACTGTACATTTAAAAATAATTCGCTGCTTCAGTTTCAAAAAAATAAAAGAAAATGATAGAAATGTCAAGAAAAAAGAAAATAAGATTCGTATGTGATATGTGGTCTAGTTGTTAGCAAAATTTACAAACATGAATTTTCGACTTTTTTGCAAAATCTCTCGAGAATTTGTAAAATGAGCATAACTTTTGCATACGAACTCCGATGAAAAAAAAATTTATATAAAAAATCATCTACTCGAAAAGTTACATCCGATTTCAACCAGGGGAACCCCGTTGAACATTTTTCAAAATCCCCAAAAAACCTAACAGAAAAAAGTTACGGGGCTTTCAAGATCTGAAAAGGCAAAAAAATCAAAAAAAAAATCAAAAACAACCAAAACTCAGTAATGGCGCACCTGCCCATGGTGCGCCATTACTATCTTCCCGCCTTCAAAAATCAAACTATATCAAAAAAAGTTAGTAACGGCGCACCTGCCCACGGTGCGCCATTACTATCTTCCCGCCTTCAAAATAAATAAATAAATAAATAAATAGTAATGACTACATGCAGACGCCATTACTATGCCAGATATATGGCTGGGCAAGGTGGTCCTCTCCTCCTACCTCTTCATTGTTCTCCTCCACTCCACCTCTCCTCCACTCCATCTCCTCCTCTCCTCCACTCCATCTCCCTCCTCTCCTTCACCATACTCCCTCCTCCTCTCCGTGACCTCCTCCTCCTCCTCCTCCTCCTCCCTCACGGTTTCTCCTCCCTCCTCTCCGGTGAGCTCCTCCTCCCTCCTCTCCGGTGATCTCCTCCTCCCTCCTCTCCGGTGAACTCCTCTCCGGCGACCTCCTCCTCCTCTCCGGTGGTGTAGGCGAGCTCCTCTCCGGTGACCTCCTCCTCCTCCTCTCCGGTGACCTTGGCCCTCCTCTCCGGCGAACCCCTCTCCGGCAAAAGAACGTACAAGATCCAAAAATGAGAACAAAATTTGAAAAAATATCGTGCAAAAAAACGAGCAAAAAAATCGCGATCCAGATCCAAATTCAAAATTCAAAAATAGCAATGGCGCACGGTGGGGGTTAGACGGTGCACCACTACTATTTTCCTGCCTTCAAAATTCAGGAAAAAATCAAAAAATTTCAAAAAAAAATTACCAGTGACGCACCTGTAGCAATTGTAATGGCGCATTACAAGATGCGCCACTGTTACTAATAACGTGGTAATAATGACGCGTCTATAGTGCGCCATTAATGGCGGCCAAAACAGGTGCGCCACTAATTAGCCTTTTCCTAGCAGTGAGGCCGGCAAGCTGGAGCTCCGCCGCACGCCCGCAGTGCCACACCCCCCAGCTCTCCCTTCCTTGGCACCCCGCTCACCTGAGCACACCTGTGACGCGCCTGTTGCAGCGGTCATCTTCGCCGCGGAGCCGCACCTCTCCTCTGTCCCGCGCGCACGGCGTTGGCGGCCATGCTCGGCCCTGTCCCGCTCCTGGAACTCTTCGATGCGTGTCTTGGAGGTTGGCGCCAAGCTTAAACGACGAGCCCCATGGGAAGAGACGCGGCTGTGCATCTCCAACGCCCTCGCCGTGGCCTCCGCCCTCTTGGTCCCGCGTGACACCGCGGCCGCGGCCGAGAGATCCCGGTCACGCTCCAGGCTGGCTGCGACGCGCGGCGCGCGATCCTCGGTGTGCGGCTTGCGGCCGCAAGAGCCGCTCCAGCGGCCTCGGCCCTTTCTCTATATTTTTCTCCACCGAGGCCAAACCGAGCACCGCCATGGCCATCGTTTGTCGTTGACGTGGCTGGAGACAACCACGAGCTTCAGCATCATGTGCATCCGCCTCGCCCTGTCTCCCTCTCACTCCTGCTCCATTAACTGAACAAGGGACACGCCATAGCCGTCGGCAGCGACCTTGTTCTCCAACCTCGGTCATGGCGCACCACCATCAAATTAGCCACCGGCAGACTCCTTCGGTCCTCATCCTAGACACCATCTGGTCCGCAGCGTCAACGCCGACCTCCTGGACATCCCAGCGTCAAGCTCCGCCTCCTCCTGCGCCCTCGCCGACAAGCTCCGAGCCCCGGTGGTCGTCGTTGTTTCTCAACTCTCCGTTCCATGCTAACTCGCCTTGTCCGAGCACGCGCACCGGCTTGTGGTGCGTCTTCTCTGGTCCGCTCGCAACCCGTAGCGCTGCAGCCTTCAAGCACATCACGGCGTCTGCAGCAGGAGGCCGACGCCGAGCCCCTCAAGGTGCCAGCACGCTCGGGCACCGGAAGCCCGGGTCCGAGCTCGCGGGCGCGCTGCCTGCCGCCGCCCTTGCCCCAGCTGGCCGTTGCCGAGAGGAAGCCGTCAGCCTTTCATGGATCACGATTCATGAGAGCCGCCGGGGAGGAGACGGGCGCCGCGACCCAGATCCCGTGCCGTGCTGACTTAACGGCTTGACTAGTGGCAAATTAGTATCATTGCATTGTTTTATTTGATGTTAGCGGCGTGGCCATGAATCCATGATTATATAGCTATAAACATTACACGGAAAATGAATTTTAGTCGATAAAATTGGAGTCATGTTTCAAACAATTGAAACACTGCCAGGTTATTACCATACCGGATACTCCCTCTGTTCCGAAATAATTGTCGTCGGGAGAAACTTCAGACCAGGTGAAAACAAACAAAAGTACCAAAATACCCCTAGTTTGAGAGTCATCGTCTTCCCCGTCGTCTTCCTCCGCCAGCGTCCTCCTCCGCCAGGCTCCTTCTCCAGCTTCTTCCTCCGCCAGGCCCCTCCTCCACCTCCATCAGCAGGCTCTTCACCACTAGGCCCCTCCTCCACCTCCACCAGCAGGCTCTTCACCGCCAGGCCCCTCCGCCAGGGACTTCCCCGTCGTCCAGGCGCTCGTCCTCGCCAGTTTGGTCGCTGCAGCTCCCAATTTGGTCGTGGCCGCCGCCGCCTCCGCCGCTGCCAATTTGCGTCGCCGCACCAGCTTGGTCCTCCCAAGTCTCAACCCCATCTGCTCAACAACAGAATTTGAGGAATCAGTAACAACAGCTTCAGTAATTTACAGCAGGATTTGAATTAATAGCAGGATTTAACTACAGCTTCAGTAATTTACAACAGGATTAAACGACAGCTTCAGCTCTTAGTTCCTTGTTACTGAAGTTGCTCTGTTTATTTAAATAAACCAGCAGAATTTGAAATTCAAGTGTTCCTGAAGTTTTCCAGGCCAAAATTACTGAATTTGTAAATTCAGCTTCAGCAAGAAATTAAAATAGTAAGATTTAACAAGAATTTAGGATTTGAAATTCAGCTTCAGCTTCAGCTCTTGTCAAAATTACTGAAGTTACTGAATTTGTAAATTCAGCTATCCAAAATTCTTTAACTAAAAAAGTCTGCTACTCCTAGTTACTCCTAGGTGCATATAAAAGTGCATATAAATTCATTTAGATTTAATTAATGCAGTTGCTACTGCTGCTTTTAAGTTTCAGAACAAAGGACTTGTTGTTGCTACTGCTGCTTTTAAGTTTCAGAAGACAAGAGAAGAGAAGAAAGCAAGAAGAGAAGAGAAGACAAATCATTTTTGTTTGAAAAGTTTCATTTGCTTGTGTGGAGTACTCCATTTAAATGAAAGAGAAGAGAAGAGAAAGAGAAGAAGAGACAAGAAGAGAAACTTTTAATTTTAGTCCTACTCCTACTAATCCTACTCCTAATCCTAATTTTTAAAAACCTGCATTAAAAGGAGTATTTTGGCACTGCATGAGAAGGAGTATTAACAACTCCAAGCTGAATACACAAATCTCTACAACAAGCTACTCCAAGCAGTACTAAACCAACTAAGGTCACTTAAAGCAGTACTACACCAAAATACAAATACTGATGTCACTAATCTCTCCAAGCAGTACTAAACCAACTAAGGTCACTTTAAACAGGAGTACTACACTTACAGTAATCTCTGATAGGAGAGTAGTAGGAGAGGAGAGGAGTACTTGCGAGTCCTACACTAAACACTACACTACTCCAAGAACTACTCATACTGTTGCTGCACTTGCTGAAAAGAGAAGAGAAGTCAAGAGAAGGAGGGTACTCCTGCTACAATTCATTTAATTTTAGTTAACTCCAGTTCATTTACTGAAAAATTATTTACTTTTAATTAAAAAACAAGTTTCGGTTAATTAAAAAACAAGTTTCAGTTAATTAAAAAATCATTTACTGAAAAAATCATTTAGTTTCATTTTAATTAATTAAAGAAAATGACTTGTTGCTGTTGCTGCTGTTAAACGAAAGAACTAGGAGAGGAATATGAGAGGAAAGGAGTGGAATAGAAGAGAGAGGAGTGGAGTGGAATAGGAGAGGAGAGGAAAAGGTTTAATTTAATTTAACAGAAAAGGAGTGGAGTGGAGTAACAGAAAAGGTTTAATTTAAGTTTAATTAACAGAAAGGTTTAACTTGAGTTTAATTAACTAAAAATGTTTAATTTATATTTAACTAAAAGAAAAAGGTTTAATTTCCATTTAATTAAAATTATCTAAGAAGAGGAGAGGATAAGATAAGAGAAGAGAGGAGAGATAAGAAGAGAGAAAGAAGATATAAGAAGAGAGCAAGAAGACGCTCCTACAGAAGAGGAGTAGAAAGTTTCAGTTAATTAACTGAAACTACTCCTACAGAGAAGATACTGAGAATCTGAACTACTGCTAATCCTCTTATTGCAAGCCAGCAAATGTGCTCACTAAATGGAGTACTCCCTCTCAGAATTGAACATTGGTAAAACTAGACATTGGCATGTGTAACACTGTACTCCTAGCGAATGTGTTCACTAAATGGATTTTTATTTTCAGAACACATTAGTAAAACTGAACATTGGTAACAACCTGAACTTTGCTAACACTGATTTTCATTGACAGTAGTAAAGAATGGTCATGTAGACATTCAGAATGGTCATGTAGACATTCAATCGGCGCCCACACCACACGGTGCTCAGTCTCCTCCTACTGCCACCGTATGGTCTCGACCTGGGTGAGCTTGGCCTCCACCACCCCATGTCGTGCCGTGGTGTGCTGCCGGACGGCAAGCACCCGGCGGCCCAGGCTGCTCACACCGGCGTAAGGGCTCGGCGACCTGACGGACAGTCACAAGAACAGAAGCAAATTCAGAGCCTGAAACTGATGCACAAGCAGCAGCAGTAGTGCACAATGAACACACGAGCACAATGAACTCCAGATAGTCCTAAACTTTTATTCCATCACTGAACACTGCAAGGTGATGTTCTGTAAGTTTAGGAGTAGTAACCATTTTAAGCCAAAGGCACAATGAACACACGAGCACAATGGTTACTGAAATTTATCATAAGCAGCTGCATGCATCATCTACTCCTAATCTTTCAGAGTACACACCCTACAAGCAGTAGTACTCACAAATTTACAGAAATTTATCCAGTGTAGTCCTAAGCTTTCAGAGTACAAAAACTTCATGCTTCATCTCTGAAATTTACAGAAGTAATGTGCAGGACAGCGGCGGGTGGGTTACCTAATGTGCAGGCCAGCGGCGGGCGTGAGGTACTCGGAGACTCCTTCTCCGGCAACATCGTCTCGGCATCCCACACGGCGCGGTCCTCGCGGGACTGCACGAACCCGTCGCCGGCGGTCCTGCTCGTCGTGGCCGCCTGGCTGTGGCTGCTCCTGTCGAACAACGGCGCGCTGGCGGACGGCGGCAACGGCACTGTGTGCCTGTGCATGGGCCCACAGTGCGTGCCACCATGCCCTGTCCCTGGGACGCCGACGCAGTTCCCCTTCTGCCCGCAGCGGCCGCCGGCGGTCGGGCCCTTCCCCTGCCCAGCGAGCCGCAGATCGCCGCTACCCTGAGGAAGGTGGATCAGCCGCGCTTCAGATCCAGCCGCCGGAGCAAAAATGAAATCTTGAAGAGGGAGAGGCGACGGCATATGGCAATAAGGAAAGGCGGCGACGACGTGAGAGGGAGAGGCGGAGGCGCTGCATGCGGAGTAGAGGCGCCAGTGACGCGTGCGACGGAGAGGCGCCGGTGGCGGTGAGCTAGGGGTTCGGGAGCCAACGAGCGAGTGGCTGAGCGAGCGAGTGGCTGAGCTGAGCGAGAGAGTGGGAGGGTAATTTCGGAAACGACAGAAATGTCGTAACACAATGGAAATTGCACTAGAAACTCCCAACGACAATTATTTCGGAATGGAGGGAGTACATGTTATCACCTGATGCTTGTTTTTTTTTTCTAATTACTAGCGAAACAGGTGCTGCCAAATGTATGAAGTTGGATTGTACAAGCGCTTTGTTATACTTGTTGTGTTTTCCATGTTCCATGTTGTAGCACTTGGAGATGAAACATGTAGATAATACTCTGCTTTATTTTGCCAGGTCCTGATTACTTAACTTGGGCTTGAACACTTGGGAGTTAGCTGGCTTGCTTTTCGATATCTACAACCCACTGTGATGACATTTCTAGAGAAAGATGGAGTAACTAATAAAATATCTTTGTTACTTAGGTCATTTAGTTGAATGGATTTATTTGAACTTTCATTTATCAAAATTTTCAATGCCGCAAACCATCTCCCAGCTAGGACGTAACAGAATGGATGCTTTTGTACATTGAGCATACGAAGTTAGAAGAGGCAACTAAACTGTTGGTTGTGTCCATGGCTGCAGTACTGGGTCTTGTAATATTCAAAAGAGCAGCTATCGTAGGCCTTGTGTTATGTGCAACTTTTATGATTGTGTCCTAAAAACATGCCTCTGTTTCTCATTTGAGTAAAATGGATACCATCATCTATTTTAGTTATACCGAAAGAAAAATAAGCATGTCTCTGTTTCTCATTTGAGTAAAATGGATACATCATCTTGGACGGATGTCATGCATTTCATGTCTATATACGAAAATTTGGGTATTGAGTTGAAACATTCACATGGACCCCAAGGCTCTGGTTTCTGCTGAATTTACCTTGATGTACTCTTCCACAAAACATACCGGTTCGTTCTCTCGTAAAATAGAATGACAGGAGGCGAGAAGCGCGGCGGAGGAGCTGAGATCCACTCAACCAGCCGAGGTAGACACGACCACCGATGGCCACGTCTAGAACCTCTACCCCATTCACTCCATTGCTCGAGCCATGTTCCCTTTGCCACGCCGCCCCGCACCACATCAAGCGTGGCAGTCGTAAGTGCCCTCTACCGCGCCGCCTTGCACCGTCTCAAGTGCAGCAGTCATCGGTGCCCTATGCTGTGGGCCTGTCCCCTCCTCCTGACCTCTCCATCTCATCCGGAGAGGTAGCCCTCCCCTAGCCTTTTTGATCTGTTTCTTTCCCCCGCTTCTCAAGCCGGTGAGGTAACCATCCTCTATCTTTCGTGACACGTCAATCACTAGACTTCGACGCGTTGACCGCTGAATCCAGGAGGTTAGCGACGGGGACAAGTGATGGTGTCCCGGCTAAGGGGCCTCTTACCACGTCGACTCCCGGCTTGGTGTGACAGACTGGCGACCCTTTCCGGTTCCATCTTGGGCCAGTTTGTAGCCCATGATTACAAGGAAGATTCAAAGGACTTGGCGTATACTCCAAGATGCTCGATCCATGGAGGACTATGCCTCCCCGTATGTAGACGACTAGGATCTTGTACCCTAGGGCCCCCCAGGTACCTATATAAACCAAGGGGCCTGACTCGTAGATATAAGTTACAAGTTAGATCATACAATCTTATGGTAGCTTACCTGTACTCTATACACACTCCAACGCAGTAAAACACAAGCAAGATGTAGAGTATTATCTCTTCGGAGAGCATGAACCTGGGTAAACCCTGTGTCTTTGTTACCATCGCTCCTAGATGCCGATCTTAGGACCCCCTGCCTCGAGATCTGCCGAATTCGGCTTTGTTAGTGGTGGCCCATGCATGTCCTGTAGGGTGATTGTCGTGGATGGATAAACGCTTAGATTGGCGCCAGTGCAATCTTTGTGACGGGCCAGATGCTTCTCTTCAGCGGCGTAACCCTCGTCGCCAACTCGTCTGGCCTTCTAGGTCAGGTCGATTACCTCGCTCCAGGTTGGACTGTCGGGTTCGATAACATGGAGTACACTGTGGATTTCCACAAGGAGTTGATCTTCTCTGGTTTGGTTCCACACCAGATCGAGGAACAGCCCGATCCTCTCTCTTCGGACCCGATTTCGGATTAGGTCCAGGACAAGCGTGAGAAAACCTTACCGGGTTTGGTTTCTGATCAAATCCTGAAGCCACTCTCCCCAAGTAAGATTTCAGATGAAGTTTTGGAGGAGAGCGTGAACCCTCTTCCGGGATAGATGTCAGGTCGGATCCCAGAGCCGCTCCCCTCGGTCCCTGTTTTGGCCCTGGTTAAGGAGGAGCATGAGAAACTCCTATTGGGTGTGATGTTAGATCATATTCAGGAGATTGTGAAATCAGATTTCCTGATTTGGACGTCAGATCGGATCGTGAAACTCCCTAGGGAAGCCAATTTTTTCGACCCACCCACCACCCATCTTATCGCTAATGTCGAAGTTCTTACCGAAGTCCTTGAAGGCACAATCAACGAGGCTAAAGACAATGAAGAAGACGAATCCACTGAAAGCCAACCTCCAACCATCGACAGGTGAAAGGAGATGTCGACCTACAACATCTACATGGTAGACCGCCTAACGCCACTGACCATGGTGGTGGCGGCGGCGACAATGCCAACGGCAACAATAGCGCGAGCGCTGGCCCTGCGAGTGATGACCCCAAAGCTCCTCCACAAGCTGACGCGACCGAGAAGCTCCTGTCCGGGAGCGAGTTCGAACCTTACGACGATGACATACTGAATGAATCATTCGGAGGTCCATGCCATGACGAAGCCCATCGGAGGCTGCTCAGGTCAGCCAGTAAGATAGTCAGGGATAACAATTCCTACTCCATCGGATCAAGCCCATCGAAGATGGCTGGCCACAGGTGCTCCAATACGAGGAAGACCTGAAAAAAGAAAAAGAAGCAAGGTGCGTTCAAGGCTGTCGCCAAGAATGAAAGGAACCTACTCAAGGACCTGGACGCTGCTGTGGACCAAAGTGCGGTTTCTAGACACACGCGGGCAAAGGACCTACGCCGAGGTGCAGGGGACCGGTCTCCTCGCCAGGACGGCCAGCATGCCGATAAAGGCGAGCACGATTCTGGCGTTACGCCGTGCGGTCCAATCGCGCACTGTCGGGGAGGCTGATCGTACCCGCGGACACCTATGGGGCCGGCGGAGCGGGCCCCTTGTGGTTCGGAGGGGGGCGGAGGTCGCACGAAGAGCGGATCGAGGCGATGCACACGAGCGGTTTACCCGGCCGGAGCTCTCCCGAGAGATAAAACTCCTACTGCTGCTTGTTTGATCTATTGTGTTCTTGCTAGGGAGCAATGCGAGCTACAAAACCTAGCGTGAGCCGAACCTTGCGGAAGATGCGAACCGAACCTTGCGGAAGGTGCGAACCGAACCCCCTCTACGTTGCACTCGGGCCTCCTTTTATATGCTCAAGGGGTCTCCGACAGGTGGCAACATAGGCAGGGGTATAAATGTAAAACAGGAGTTGGTACACCTACTTGAACAAAGGTATGCGGTGCAAAATACCTAACTCGACGGCAAGGGACAAAAGCAATAAATGCCCGTCGTTGTCGCCCAAACAAAGGTAATGAGACCGTCAGTGCGCCTCGCCACGATGGCGAGCCTGTCGGCCACAGTATCGCCGCTTCTCCGCCGGTCGACATACCGCCGACACGCCCATGGAACGGTCCCATGGCGACACGTCAGCCGGTGTTGGGGAACGCGTGTAAAATTAAAATTTTTCCTACGGTTTCACCAAGATCCATCTATGAGTTCATCTAAGCAACGAGTCAAGGGAGAGAGTTTGCATCTACATACCACTTGTAGATCGAAAAGTGAAGCGTTCAAGGGGATGGTGATGATGGAGTCGTACTCGCCGTGATTCGGATCACCGATGACCAAGTGCTGAACGGACAGCACCTCCGCGTTCAACACACGTACGGTACGGACGACGTCTCCTCCGTCTTGATCCAGCAAGGGGGGAGGAGAGGTTGAGGAAGATTGCTCCAACGGCAGCACGACGGTGTGGTGATGTTGGTGCAACAAGATTCGGCTGTGGCTTCGCCAAGCACGCACGAGGAGGAGAGAGGTGTTGGGAGGGAGGGGCTGCGCCTTCAAGTTGTGTATGCAGCCCTCCCCTCACCCCTGTATTTATAGGGGGAAGGGAGAGGGGGCCGGCCCCCTCTAGATAGCATCTAGTGGGGGGGCGGCCAAGGGAGGGTGGCTTGCCCCAAGCAAAGGGGGCGCCTTCTAGGGTTCCCCAAAACCCTAGCCGCATGGGCCAGGGGAAGGCGCACCCAGCCACTCAGGGGCTGGCTGCTATCCCCACGCAGCCCATAGGGCCCCCCGGAGGGTGGCCTCCCGGTGGACCTCCGGAACCCTTAGGTGGCCCCTGCAGACAATACCCAGACGCCCGAAACTTTCCTGTCCGATTGACAGCTTCCCATATCTTAATCTTTACCTACGGACTAGTCAGGAACTCCTCGTTACGTCCGGGATATCATACGGGACTCCGAACATCATTCGGTAATCACATACAAGTATTCCTAATAACCCTAGCGCCACCGAACCTTATGTGTAGACCCTACGGGTTCGGAGACATGCTGAACATGACCGAGACGATCTCAGGTCAATAACCAACAGCGGGATCTGGATACCCATGTTGGCTCCCACATGCTCCTCGATGATGTCATCGGATGAACCACGATGTCGAGGATTCAATCAACCTCAGTATACTATTCCCTTTGTCAATCGATGCGTTACATGCCCGAGACTCGATCGTCGGTATCCCAATACCTCGCTCGGTCTCAAGCACGGCAAGTCACTTTACTGCATCCGTAATGCATGATCCCGTGATCAAACACTTGGTCACTTTGAGCTCATTGTGATGATGCATTACCGAGTGGGCCCAGAGATACCTCTCCGTCATACACGGAGTGACAAATCCCAGCCTCGATCCGTGTCAACCCAATGACACTTTCGGAGATACCGTAGTGCACCTTTATAGTCACCCGATTACGTTGTGACGCTTTGGTACACCCAAAGCACTCCCACGGTATCCGGGAGTTACACGATCTCATGGTCTAAGGAAAAGATACTTGACATTGAAAAAGCTCTAGCAAAAGCGAACTACACGATCTTGTGCTATGCTTAGGATTGGGTCTTGTCCATCACGTCATTCTCCTAATGACGTGATCCCGCTTGTCAATGACATCGATGTCCATAGTCGTGAAACCATGACTATCTGTTGACCAACGAGCTAGTCAACTAGAGGCTCACTAGGGACGTATTGTGGTCTATGTATTCACACATGTATTACGATTTCCGGATAATACAATTATAGCATGAATAAAAGACAATTATCACGAACAAGGAAATATAATAATAATGCTTTTATTATTGCCTCTAGGGCATATTTCCAACAGTCTCCCACTTGCACTAGAGTCAATAATCTAGTTACATTGTGATGAATCGAACACCCATAGAGTTCTCGTGTTGATCATGTTTTGCCCATGGAAGAGGTTTAGTCAGCAGATCTGCGACATTCAGATCCGTATGCACTTTGCAAATTTCTATGTCTCCATCTTGAACATTTTCACGGATGGAGTTGAAGCGACGCTTGATGTGCTCGGTCTTCTTGTGAAACCTGGCTCCTTGGCAAGTGCAATAGCTCCAGTGTTATCACAGAAGAGTTTGATCGGCCCCGACGCATTGGGTATGACTCTAGGTCGGTGATGAACTCCTTCACCCAAATTGCTTCATGCGCTGCCTCCGAGGCTGCCATGTACTCTGCTTCACATGTAGATCCTGCCACGACGCTTCTCGCTTTGCACCTGCACTACCATCGCTCCACCATTCAACATATACACGTATCCGGTTTGTGACTTAGAGTCATTCAGATCTGTGTCGAAGCTAAGCGTCGGCGTAACCCTTTACGCATTTGAGCTCTTCGTCACCTCCATAAACGAGAATCATGTCCTTTGTCCTTTTCGTACTTTAGGATATTCTTGACCGCTGTCCGGTGTTCCTTGCGGGATTACTTTGGTACCTTCCTACCAAACTTACGGCAAGGTTTACATCAGTCCGGTACACAACATGGCATACATAATAGATCCTATGGTCGAGGCATAGGGGATGACGCTCATCTCTTCTTTATCTTTTGCCGTGGTCGGGCATTGAGTGAGCTCAATCTCACACCTTGCTGACAGGCAAGAACCCTTTCTTGGACTGATCCATTTTGAACTTCTTCAAAATCTTATCAAGGTATGTGCTTTGTGAAAGACCTATGATGCGTCTTGATCTATCTCTATAGATCTTGATGCCTAATATATAAGCAGCTTCTCCAAGGTCCTTCATTGAAAAACACTTATTCAAGTAGGCCTTAATGCTGTCCAAGAATTCTATATCATTTCCCATCAAAAGTATGTCATCTACATATAATATGAGAAATGCTACAGAGCTCCCACTCACTTTCTTGTAAACGCAGGCTTCTCCATAAGTCAGCATAAACCCAAACGCTTTGATCATCTCATCAAAGCGAATGTTCCAACTCCGAGATGCTTGCACCAGCCCATAAATGGATCGCTGGAGCTTGCATACTTTGTTAGCATTCTTAGGATTGACAAAACCTTCCGCTGCATCATATACAGACTCTTCCTTAAGATGCCCGTTAAGGAATGCCGCTTTTGACGTCCATCTCGCCATATCTCATAATCATAGTATGCGGCAATTGCTAACATGATTCGGACGGACTTAAGCTTTGCTACGGAGAGAAAGTCTCATCGTAGTCAATCCCTTGAACTTGCCGATAACCCTTAGCGACAAGTCGAGCTTTATAGATGGTGACATTACCATCCGCGTCCGTCTTCTTCTTAAAGATCCATTTGTTTTCTATCGCCGCCGATCATCGGGCAAGTCGCCAAAGTCCATACTTTGTTTTCATACATGGATTCTATCTCGGATTTCATGGCTTCTAGCCATTTGTTGGAATCTGGGCCCGCCATCGCTTCTTTATAGTTCGAAGGTTCACCGTTGTCTAACAACATTATTTCCGTGATGGGGTTGCTGCATTCACTGCAGTGCGAACGTGTCCTAGTGGACCCACGAAGTTCAAGAGCAACTTGATCCAAGTACCTTGATCATCATCATTAATTTCCTCTCCAATTGGTGTAGGCACCACAGAACATTTTCCTGAGCTGCACTACTTTCCGTTCAAGAGGTAGTACTTCATCGAAGTTCTACTTTCCTCCCACTTACTCCTTTCGAGAGAAACTCCTTTCCGTAAAGGATCCGTTCTTGGCAACAAAGATCTTGCCCTCGGATCTAGGTAGAAGGTATACCCAATGGTTTCCTTAGGGTATCCTATGAAGACGCATTTTTCCGACTTGGGTTCGAGCTTTTCAGGTTGAAGTTTCTTGACATAAGCATCGCATCCCCAAACTTTTAGAAATGACAGCTTAGGTTTCTTCCCAAACCATAATTCATACGGTGTCGTCTCAACGGATTTAGACGGTGCCCTATTTAAAGTGAATGTAGCTGTCTCTAGAGCGTATCCCCAAAATGATAGCGGTAAATCGGAAAGAGACATCATAGATCACACCATATCCAATAGAGTGCGACACTGACGTTCGGACACACCGTTATTACCGAGGTGTTCCAGCGGCGTGAGTTGTGAAACGATTCCACATTTTCTTAAGTGTGTACCAAATTCGTGACTTAAATATTCTCCTCCACGATCTGATCGTAGGAATTTTATTTTTCGGTCACGTTGATTCTCTACCTCATTCTGAAATTCCTTGAACTTTTCAAAGGTCTCAGACTTGTGTTTCATTAAGTAGACATACCCATATCTACTCAAGTCATCAGATGGCGGTGAGAACATAACGATATCCTCCATGAAGCCTCAACACTCATTGGACCGCACACATCGGTATGTATGATTTCCAATAAGTTGGTTGCTCGCTCCATTGTTCCGGAGAACGGAGTCTTGGTCATCTTGCCCATAAGGCATGGTTCGCATGTGTCAAATGATTCATAATCTAGAGACTCCAAAAGTCCATCAAGATGGAGCTTCTTCATGCGCTTGACACCAATGTGACCAAAGGCGGCGATTACCACAAGTATGTGGGACTATCGTTATCAACTTTACATCTTTTGGTATTCACGCTATGAATATGTGTAACATTACGCTCGAGATTCATTAAGAATAAACCATTGACCATCGGAGCATGACCATAAAACATGTCTCTCATATAAATAGAACAACCATTATTCTCGGATTTAAATGAGTAGCCATCTCGCATTAAACGAGATCCAGATACAATGTTCATGCTCAAACTTGGCACCAAATAACAATTATTAAGGTTCAAAACTAATCCCGTAGGGTAAATGAAGAGGTAGCGTGTCGACGGGCGATCACATCGACTGGAACCATTCCCGACGCGATCGTCACCTCGCCCTTCGCCCGGTCTCCGCTTATTCCGCAGCTCCTGCTAGAGTTACAAATATGAGCAACGGCACCGGTATCAAATACCGGTGAGTTACTACGAGTAATCGGTAAGGTACACATCAATTACATGTATATCAAATATACCTTTGGTGTTGCGGCCTTCTTATCCGCTAAGTATTTGGGGCAGTTCCGCTTCCGGTGACCCTTCCCTTGCAATAAAAGCACTCGGTCTCGTGCTTGGGTCCATTCTTTGACTTCTTCCCAGAATCGGCTTATCGGGCGCTGCAAGAACATCCTTGCCGTCTTTCTTGAAGTTCTTCTTGCCCTTGCCCTTCTTGAACTTAGTGGTCTTATTGACCATCAACACTTGATGTTCTTTCTTGATCTCAACCTCTGCTGACTTCAAAGATTGAAAATACTTCAGGAATGGTCTTCACCATCCCTGCATATTGTAGTTCATCACAAAGCTCTTGTAGCTTGGTGGGAGCGATCAAGGATTCTGTCAATGACCGCCTCATCGGGGAGGTTAATATTCAAGCTGGGTCATACGGTTGTGCAACCCGGACATCTTGAGTATGTGCTCACCGATGTAACTATTTTCCTCCATCTTACAACTATAGAACTTGTCGGAGATGTCATATCTCTCGACCCGGCGTGAGCTTGGAAAACTAGTTTCAGCTCCTCGAACATCTCATATGCTCCGTGATGCTCAAAACGCTTTTGGAGCCCGGTTCTCTAAGTCAGAAAGCATGCCGCACCGAACGAGGGAGTAATCATCGGTAGCGAGTTTGCCAAGCATTCATAATGTCTTGGTTCTCTCGACGGAGCGTCACCTAGCGGTCCTTCTAGGACATATTGTTTCTGGCAGCTATGAGGATGATCCTTAGGTTCGGACCCAGTCCGTATAGTTGCTGCCGTCATCTTTCAGCTTGGTTTTCTCTAGGAACGCGTTGAAGTTCAAGTTGACATGAGCGTTGGCCATTTGATCTACAAGACATATTATGCAAAAGTTTTAGACTAAGTTCATGATAATTAAGTTCATCTAATCAAATTATTTTAATGAACTCCCACTCAGATTAGACATCCTCTAGTCATCTAAGTGTTACACGATCCGAGTCGACTAGGCCGTGTCCGATCATCACATGAGACGGACTAGTCATCGTCGGTGAACATTCTCATGTTGATCGTATCTTCCATACGACTCGTGTTCGACCTTTTCGGTCTCCGTGTTCCGAGGCCATGTCCGTACATGCTAGGCTCGTCAAGTTAACCCTAAGTGTTTTGCGTGTGTAAATATGTCTTACACCCGTTGTATGTGAACGTAAGAATCCATCACACCCGATCATCACGTGGTGCTTAGAAGTTTACGAACTTTAGCAACGGTGCAGTTAGGGAGAACACTTCTTGAAATTGTTGTAAGGATCATCTTATTTACTACCGTCGTTCTAAGTAAACAAGATGCATAAACATAATAAACATCACATGCAATTATATATAGTAGTGACATGATATGGCCAATATCATAAAGCTCCATTGATCTCCATCTTCGGGGCTCCATGATCATCTTGTCACCGGCATGACACCATGATCTCCATCATCATGATCTCCATCATCGTGTCTTCATGAAGTTGTCACGCCAACGACTACTTCTACTTCCGTGGCTAACGCGTTTAGCAATAAAGTAAAGTAATTTACATGGCGTTCTTCAATGACACGCAGGTCATACAATAATGAAGACAACTCCTATGGCTCTGCCGGTTGTCATACTCATCGACATGCAAGTCGTGATTCCTATTACAAGAACATGATCTCATACATCACAATATGTCATTCATCATTCATCACAACTTCGGCCATATCACATCACATGACAATTGCTGCAAAAACAAGTTAGACGTCCTCTAATTGTTGTTGCATCTTTTACGTGGCTGCAATTGGGTTCTAGCAAGAACGCTTTTCTTACCTACGAATAACCACAACGTGATTTTGTCAACTTCTATTTACCCTTCATAAGGACCCTTTTCATCGAATCCTCTCCAACTAAAGTGGGAGAGACAGACACCCGCTTGACCACCTTATGCAACTAGTGCATGTTAGTCGGTGGAACCGGTCTCACGTAAATGCGTGTAAGGTTGGTCCGCCGCTTCATCCCACAATTCCGTTGAAGTAAGATAAGACTAGTAGCGGCAAGCAAGTTGACAAGATCTACGCCCACAACAAAATTGTGTTCTACTGCGTGCAATAGAGAACTACGCATAGACCTAGCTCATGATGCCACTTTGTTGGGGAACGTTGCAGAAAATTAAAATTTTCCTACAGTTTCACCAAGATCCATCTATGAGTTCATCTAAGCAACGAGTCAAGGGAGAGAGTTTGCATCTACATACCACTTGTAGATCGAGTGCGGAAGCGTTCTAGGGGATGGTGATGATGGAGTCATTTCATGTGATTCGGATCACCGATGACCAAGTGCTGAACGGACAGCACCTCCGCGTTCAACACACGTACGGTATGGACGACGTCTCCTCCGTCTTGATCCAGCAAGGGGGAAGGAGAGGTTGAGGAAGATTTCTCCAACGGCAGCACGACGGTGTGGTGATGTTGGTGCAAAGAAGATCTCGGCAGGCTTCGCCACGCACGTACGGAGGAGGAGAGGTGTTGGGGAGGGGCGGGGCTGCACCTTCATGTTGTGTTTGCAGCCCTCCCCTCACCCCTCTATTTATAGGGGGAAGGGAGAGGGGGCCGGCCCCCTCTAGATAGCATCTAGAGGGGGGGGTGGCGGCCAAGGGAGGGGTGGCTTGCCCCCCAAGCAAAGGGGGGGCGCCCCCTTCTAGGGTTCCCCCAAAACCCTAGCCGCATGGGCCAAGGGGGGAAGGCGCACCCAGCCCACCAGGGGCTGGCTGCTATCCCCACGCAGCCCATGTGGCCCCCGAGGTGGCCCCTCGGTGGACCTCCGGAACCCTTCCGGTGGCCCCAGACAATACCCAGACGCCCAAAACTTTTCTTTGTCCGCTTTGACAACTTCCCATATATAAATCTTTACCTCCGGACCATTAGGAACTCCTCGTGACGTCCGGGATCTCATCCGGGACTCAACATCATTCGGTAATCACATACAAGTCTTCCTAATAACCCTAGCGCCACCGAACCTTATGTGTAGACCCTACGGGTTCGGAGACATGCTGAGACATGACCGAGACGATCTCGGTCAATAACCAACAGCGGATCTGGATACCCATGTTGGCTCCCACATGCTCCTCGATGATGTCATCGGATGAACCACGATGTCGAGGATTCAATCAACCCGTATACTATTCCCTTTGTCAATCGATGCGTTACATGCCCGAGACTCGATCGTCGGTATCCCAATACCTCGTTCGGTCTCGTTACCGGCAAGTCACTTTACTCGTACCGTAATGCATGATCCCGTGATCAAACACTTGGTCACTTTGAGCTCATTGTGATGATGCATTACCGAGTGGGCCCAGAGATACCTCTCCGTCATACGGAGTGACAAATCCCAGTCTCGATCCGTGTCAACCCAACAGACACTTTCGGAGATACCTGTAGTGCACCTTTATAGTCACCCCGATTACGTTGTGACGCTTTGGTACACCCAAAGCACTCCCACGGTATCCGGGAGTTACACGATCTCATGGTCTAAGGAAAAGATACTTGACATTGAAAAAGCTCTAGCAAAACGAACTACACGATCTTGTGCTATGCTTAGGATTGGGTCTTGTCCATCACGTCATTCTCCTAATGTCGTGATCCCGTTGTCAATGACATCGATGTCCATAGTCGAAACCATGACTATCTGTTGACCAACGAGCTAGTCAACTAGAGGCTCACTAGGGACGTATTGTGGTCTATGTATTTACACATGTATTACGATTTCCGGATAATACAATTATAGCATGAATAAAAGACAATTATCACGAACAAGGAAATATAATAATAATGCTTTTATTATTGCCTCTAGGGCATATTTCCAACAGCTGGGTGAGCTGGAGCGGAGACGGAGAGAAGTTGCATGTCATGCAAACGCGCCTTGCAGCGGCCGAATCTGTCGCGGCTGGGGACTTGTCGCGCCGAGCCTTCCCGGCAAGCTCCTCTTGCCGGGCCTTGTCTTCTGCGTGCACAGGTGGCCCTCCCGACAAGCTCCTCTTGTCGGGGCCTTGTCTTCTCAATCTAATATTTTGTTCTTGAATGGCTCCAAGGGAGCCACGGAGGAGATTGGCGGTGACGAGGCAAACCGTGTCGAGGGTCTGCAGAATCGTCTGCGGCATTTAGCACGGGATACTAGGGTACCCTACTCTAGTACACCGACAGAGCCCCGGGCTGGGCCGTGACACGGTGCCGAAGCGCTTGTCGGGCCAGGCCCAAAATCGCAGACGGACACGCGCTGCCTCGACCACGCCGCAACTCCGCCCGGACCCACCACGATCCCCACTAACGGCACGCACCGGACGTGGCGTCGTGCGAGAGATCGTGGGCGCGGTCGTGGGGGGGTTCTTTATTAATATAAGCGGAACGTCCACCCCCCTCCTCCCCTTTATAAGCGGAGGAAACAGAGGCAGGCCGACCACTCCTGCCATTGCCGTCTTGTCAAGAAACCACCGCCGCTCCCCTCGTCTTCTCCGGTAACCCTGGCTTGCCGCAGCCCCCGGCAACTCTGGGTTGCCGCAGCCCCCGGCAACTCTGGCTTGCCGCAGCCCCCGGCAACTCTGGCTTGCCGCAGCCCCCGGCAACTCTGGCTCGCCGGGGCTTGGGTACCAGCGCACCCTTCTTCTCCTCTTCGCTGTTATTTCAGTTCTGAGAACGATTTAGCCAGTGCCGCAATAAGTTATTTTTGCAATATAACTTTATTCTGGGCAACGTTTGCTACGTTACTTCCTTTACTCGACCCTTGGCTTTGTATGTTATTGCCCTACGCTTTTCGTGAAACTTGCGGTCACGAGCACCCTTGCCGAAGCGCCGAAAAGCGGAACTTCAGCTTCTTTGGCGAGGTCGCTACCGACAAGCAACCTTGTCGCGGACTAGTCGCCAGCTCACTTAAGTTGTTGAGCGGACTCGAAACAAAGTAAGGGCGCGACCAGTCACGATTTGGTTCCTCCGCGCATGGGTTTCTCATACAAAGCACGGTCGTTCAAGGAATAACTTTAAAAAAATTATTACTGATCTGAATCGATCGATGCAATGTTATTTCCTCTATTTGATTCCTTCCTTTGTACGTTATTGCCCTACGCTTTTCAGGGAAACTTGCGGTGCGGGCACCCTTGCCATGGCGCCGAAAGTGGAACTTCACAGCTTCTTTGGCGGGTCGCTACCGACAAGCAACCTTGTCGCGGACTAGCCGCAGCTCACTTAAGTTGTTGAGCGGACTCGAAACAAAGTAAGGGCGCGACCGATCCACGATTTGGTTCCTCTGCGCACATGTGTTTTCCATACAAAGTACTATCGTTCGAGGAAGATAACGAAAATTTAAAATTGATTGCTCAAACTTCGCAACTTAGCTTTTCTGCTTTCTTGCTTCCCGATGAGGTGAAACTTCCTCGAGCGGTGCTCGGTCCATAGTATTATCTCCTCCTCCCCCGGTTAACTTGTGCGAGGGAGCCTTCTTTCCTTTGAGAAAAGAAAAAGAAGAGGAAATAACGTCATGGAGCCTAGCGGCTCGATTCTGCTTACCGGGTGTGGTTGCTGCACAAAGTGTTAGCCAAAGCATGCAATAAATTGATGAAAGCATGAACTTGACAAGCTGTGCGCAACACACGAGCTTTACTGATGCACGGGGTCTGCGCCCGGCTTTGTACGAAGGATTACATGCAACAGCGACAAGACTTGTACAAAAGGTGGTTGCCGGAACGGATTCCGACAACCGCGCCCTATGGGTAAAACTTACGAAGATGCTCAATGTTCCAGGAGTTGCTCACCGGAATGCCATCTTCGGTCTCAAGGCGGACAGCGTCAGGCCTAGTGACTCGTTTCACCCGATAAGGGCCTTCCCACTAGGCGTCAACTTGTTTGAATTCTTGGCGGATCGAACGCTACCGAAGAACAAGGTCGCCTTCCTCGAGACTTACGGCACTAACCTGCGGCTATGGTAGCGACGCAGGGCTTGTCTGAGCGGCTCGCAGACAATGACTCGAAGACGATCCTCCTCGAGGAGAAGCGCGTCATCTTGTCGCAGCTGCTCTTGCTCAAGCTCATCATAAGCGAGTACTCGAGGCGATCCGTATCACGAGTTCCGTGGGAGAACCGCCTCTGCTCCATAGACTAGAGCAAAGGGTGCACGGCGGTGGCTCGATTTGGTGTCGTCTGATCGACCAAAGAACCACCAGCAGCTCCTCGATCCAGCTTTCTTCCGCACTTGTGCAGCCTGTCGAAAGTTACGGTCTTGAGCTGCGAAGACTTCAGCGTTGCCCTCTCGCTTGACCGTTGCTTCTCGGGTGAGCAACGGAAGCAAAGGCAGACCTTGGCGCCAAGGTCTTGGACGTCTTGCATGAAGGTGCGACTCATAAATTGTGTGCCGTTGTCGGTGATGATCCCGTTAGGGGTTAAAGCGGCAAACAATCGACTGAAAGAACTTGATCGCCGATCGCGTCACCTTCCTCATCGCTTCCACTTCCGCCACTTTGTGAACTTGTCGATGGCGACGTACAAGTACTCAAAGCCCCAACAGCTCGGGGAAGGGGCCGAGGATGTCGAGCCCTGCACCGAAAATGGCCAGGATAAAGGGATCGTCTGGAGAGCTTGAGTTGGCTGGTGTATCTGTTTGGAATGGAACCGCACGCTTCACACTTGGTTACTTGTGCAGTTGCATCACGGAGGCTGTCGGCCGGAAGAAACCTTGCCGGAAAGCTTTGCGGCAAGTGCTCTTGCGCCAATGTGGTGACCACATATGCCTCCATGTATCTTCGCCAACAGCCTTACATCCATCTTCCACAGGAATACACTTCAATTTCACACCGTTGAGTCTTCTTACATGCAGGTATCTTTGTCGACAAACTGGTACATACTCATTGTCGGGCTACTCTTTCCGCTTCTTCCCGCTCTTCGGAAGTTCTCTGTCTGAAGGAAATGGACAATCTGCTGCGCCCATCTTTGGAGCTTGTGGCTCGACAACAAGGACTAAAGGCACATCTGCTGCTGCGGGAACATCAGCTTCCACGGGCGAGGACTGCGGCCTGCCGGAGCTTGATGCTCCCGACAAGCTTGCCGGAGCAAGACTTGTCGGGAGCTTCGCTTCAACGGAACAAACCACAGGGTGCTGTCGAAGCATCGCTCCTCAAAGACTTGTTGGTGTTGATCTTGGGGACCTTTGCAACGACGGCCGGGAAGCTCAGCCGGAAAGTAGTCACCAGAGGCCAACTTCCTCTTCTTATTCTGCCTGTTGATGGTGTTACGGTTGGTTGAGTCAGCTTGAGCACAAAGATCCCTGGTTCCACAGGTAGCTTGAGTGCGGCGCACTTCGACAGACCATCAGCAATATCATTCTGAGCTCTTGGAACATGTTCCATTTGCAGGCCGTCAAAGTGCTCTTCTAGCTTTCTCACTTCATCAACGTAGGCTTCCATCAACGAACTCTGATAATCTTTATTCACTTGTCGGACGACGAGTTGTGAGTCACCCCTGACAATAAGCTTCTTGATCCCAAGGTCCATTGCGATCCTGAGACCGGCAAGCAAACCTTCATACTCTGCAGTATTGTTTGTCGCTTGCTCCCCCAGCACCTTCCTGGGCCTTCTCCTTGTCGCACCGCTCGTACTCAGCTCTCTGCTGTTCGACAAGCTGCTCGACTTTCTTGCAGCTCTGGAGGTCGTGGCCCTTGGTGCGGTGGATCTTGCGATCGCTTGCGGAGCTATCACGCTTGTCGGCGGCCGCCACCGGCGGTGGTTGGCGTCGGCGGCAACCTCCTTGCCGAGCCACCAGCCTTGGCGTTCTTGTCGCTGCCTCCATTGCGGACTGCTCAACAGCTAGCACTTCTCGGCTTTCTTCTTCCTGTTGCCTCGCCACGGCCCTTCTTTCTTGCCGGGCGGTGTCATCATTGTCGACCACTGCTTCGCATTCTCTCCGTGGAGTCTCCTCCTTCCTCGGTAAGTGCACACTTGTCGGCCGTATGCATACAGCTCACCGACGTCCTTGACTTTGCACATCGCCATCTCCTCCCTCATCCTGCGGTTCCGCACATTACGATGAAATGCGCGATCACCGCGGCAGGGTGGACGTGCGGGATGTTGTAGTGCACACGGTGAATCTACGAATGAACTTGGCGCAGGACTCTCCTTCCTTCGGGCGAGCAAGTGAAGGTCACTCTCTTGGCCATGAGGTTTGTGGCCACCGTGAAGGCGCCAACAAACCGATGGCAGGTGTCTGCCCAAGAGGATATGGAGCTGTCCGGCAAGTGCATGAGCCAAGTTCTGACGTTGGGCTTGAGGACAAGCGGGAAGTAGTTAGCGAGGATCTTGTCGTCCCGTCCCCCCGCAGCCTGCACCGCGATGGTGTAGATGCTGAGGAACTCCGACGGATGCGTCCGGCCATCATACTTCTACGGCACGTCGGGTTTGAAGTTTTTCTGGCTGGGCCACTGGACTTGCCGCAGCTCACGAGTGAACGCAGGGCAACCTACCGCGTCTGACAAGTCGCTCGCCCCTCCGGGCGTGCATGTCAACAGAAGGCCCGGTAGCGCTTGTCGGACTGACGTCGGCGCTTCTCGTCGGCGTTCGATACGAGTTCGGCGTCCTCTTGTTGTCGCTCATGAAGAACTTGGCGCTGATCGCGGCGAGCTCAGCGGATCCGACGACGCAGTGGAGTCGCTGTCGAGGTGGATCCGTTGGGTCGGCGATCTTGGCCTTCTTGGCGGAGAGTGCGCGGTGGTGGCACCTCCGACAGTCTCATCGCCACCGGCTCGTGCCTTGTCGTCTCGTCGCGGCAAAGATGGCGTTGGTTGCCGCGGAGCGTCGCCATTGGCAAAGCCGATGAGGCTCTGGATAGTGGCCCTCCACTCGTCGACCTTGTCGGCCGTTGGAGGGTAGTCGAGGAGCAGCTGAGCTCTCGCCAGAGCTTCTGCTGGAGTAGTAGGCGGCATTGGAGAACGGTGCGAGGAGCGGGACACGCTCGGACTTCTAACCACGTTAGAAGGAGCAGCGCCCCGTCCGGGCGACCATATCTCGCTCGCGCCAGCATGTTGGCGCGCATGCTGGTCTTGAGGGTCTTGATCCAACGAACGTATGGCGTTGTGAACGCCATGATGTTGCTGGTCCCGCGTCTCCTGAGATGGGCACGGGGGATGCGCGGACGCCGAGGTCTGCGGTGCCTTGTCCTTGGACTTGGCAACGTCGCGGCGCGCCGTCGGCGCCGTTCCTCGCCGGCGTCGCCCCACCACCCGTTCTTTGCGGTGAGGTGGGGCACGACACGGACGGCTCTGCTGCGCCGAAGCCTTCTTCTTCGGTGGCATGTTGAGGAAGATGTTGATGACGCTGCTCGTGTGAACGCCGGATCAGATTCACACGGCCTCGACGCTTCTACCGGGCGCGCCAGAGATGTCGGGAGGCTGATCGTACCATGGACACCTATGGGGCGGCGGAGCGGGCCCCTTGTGGTTCGGAGGGGGCGGAGGTCGCACGAAGAGCGGATCGAGGCGATGCACACGGCGGTTTACCCAGCCGAGCTCTCCGGAGAGATAAAACTCCTACTGCTGCTTGTTTGATCTATTGTGTTCTTGCTAGGGAGCAATGCGAGCTACAAAACCTAGCGTGAGCCGAACCTTGCGGAAGATGCGAACCGAACCTTGCGGAAGGTGCGAACCGAACCCCTCTACGTTGCACTCGGGCCTCCTTTTATATGCTCAAGGGGTCTCCGACAGGTGGCAACATAGGCGGGGGTACAAATGTAAAAACAGGAGTTGGTACACCTACTTGAACAAAGGATGCTGCAAAATACCTAAGTCGTGACGGCAAGGGACAAAAGCAATAAATGCCCGTCGTTGTCGCCCAAATAGTGTAACAGAGACCGTCAGTGCGCCTCACTTCCGCCACGATGGCGAGCTGTCGCCAGCGTGTCGCGCTCTCCATTGGTACCTGACCGCTTCGACCGACACGCCCATGAAAGCGGTCCCATGGCGACACGTCGCTGGGTGAGCTGGAGCGAGACGGAGAGAAGTTGCATGCCGCGAAGAACGCCTTTGCCGCGAATCCTTGTCGCTCGGGGACTTGTCGCGCTTCGAGCCTTCGCAAGCTCCTCTTCCGGGGCCTTGTCTTCTGCGTGCTGAGTGGCCCTCCCAACAAGCTCCTCTTGTCGGGGCCTTGTCTTCTCAATCTAATACTTTGTTCTTGAATGGCTCCAAGGGAGCCACGGAGGAGATTGGCGGTGACGAGGCAAACCTTGTCGCGGGGTGCTGCAACTGTCCGTGCACGAGTACGGGATACTAGGGTACCCCTACTCTAGTACACCGACACGCACTATTGGCACCTCGGATTCTCGGAGTAAGTCCACAAGCTACCACAAGGAAAAGCGCCCGGCCCCGCCCGAAGGTGAACGTCCTCAGACGATCTACCAGTCCAGGCACGGTTTGGAATTTGGAAAAATGTTTGTTTTTCTTTAAATGGTCATATATTCCAAAAATATCCTCGCTTTTTTGCAAAATATTGACTTACCAATTGTTATTTTTTTTAAACTGACTACACAAAAATACTTTAAAAATACTACAGTGCCCCGAACCGAGCTGTTGCAATGCATGGTAATGGGCCGGCCTAGTTGGGAGGCGTGTTTTGTGTGAAGAGGTAGCTATGTGAAGGCAAAATGCGGGGAGGGGCTCTGTCTCGCTTACAGTGGTCGTTTGGACGCTCCCAAAAATAAGTCGCTCCAGCTTAAAATGTGTCACGCAAAATGTGGGGAGGGCCTTTTCCTATTATTCTCATTTATATATCCGTAGCATAAAAGTATTAAATAAAATTCCAAACCTTTCTTCACGAGTTAAAAAATATATTTCAATTTTCAACAATGAAATTTAAATTTCAAAAAATGTTTGCGCAAATTTTACAAATTTTTTATAATATTAAAAAAATATTGTGTTACATTTTAAAAATGTTCCCATGTTTCAAAAATTGAATGTGAAATTTTTAATAAAATATTTGTACAATGTAAATAAAATGGTCACGTAATTACAAATTATTATTTTTTTGCCAATCATAAATGTACATGAAATTAATTAAAATCCTCACACGTTTAAAAAAATGTGATCAATAAATTTTTGAATAATATTGATACAATATAAAATAATGTTGACGTAGTTGGAGAAAAATGTCTAATATCATTCAAAAAATGGTCAATGTTTATTAGAACAAACAACTGAACAATCATTCAAAAATGTTCACAGTAATATACTTTAAAAATGTTAAACAAGTATAAAAATGATTTGATTTATAAAAAAAGTACAATGTGTATGAAAAAAATGACATCAACACATATGTTTGAAAAAAAAGTTAGTCATGTTTCTGAAAAATGTTAATGCGTATAAAAATTGTTACTAAATTACATGAATATTTTTTAAATAAAAATGGGCAGCCCAGTGCACGTAGCTACTGCTTTCACAGAGTCCGGGAAAAATTCCTAACTACATGAACATTTGTAGTTGCACGAACATTTTTTAATTTCATTATTTTTTTTAGAAATGCACAAACACTTTTGAAAATTTTGATAAAAGAAAAAAACCTTATTATTTCCCTAATTAATTATACTTTTTAAACTAGACGCACACAATTCAAAAATTATATTTGTTTGCATGCTCATGTTGTTGAATTTTTTATTAACATCCCATTTAATTTCCAGTCAAACGTCCTAGGTGAGGTCGTGGCGTAAATGTGTCAGCATCGTAAGAGCGCGCCTTGGGTGGGTGCTAACGACCACAATAGGCAGAATATTGTTGCTACATGCGATTTTGTTGCAGTGGAGAACAATTTTTCGAGCACAACTATAGATGCATACACAACTGAAGCTTTGGCAACCAAGAAGGGATTTGAACTTGCAAACTTTTTGGGTATCTATAAATTACTGGTCCATTCAGATTGTGCGGAATTGGTGAAGAGATTCAACAAGGAGTGATCAACTTGCAACCCATATTCTTAATGGTTGCTTCAATTTTCATAATAATGTTGGCTATGTTATTTTTGAGCATTGTGTGCGAGAGACGAATCATGTGGCTCATGAACTAACTAGTAGGGTTAGGGTTGAAAGTCCAGGTGTGTGGATGGAGAACCCTCCCTCTTTCAATCTTAGTTTGATTGTGGATGATGTATCTACTTTTGAGTTGAAATAAAGCAAGCCATGATGGCATTCCCTCAAAGCAAAATGGCAGAATATAGTCATCCAATGACCCCCCCCCCCCCCCCACCACTGCTATATACCGCCCATAGGGGAGAAAACATGCTGATCACCGTAGGGCGCATGACATGGGTTGAATCCCATATTCATTTTTGGAGCACCTGGTTTTAGTTTAATTTTTTCTTCATATTTTGCATGTATTGTTTTTTGTATTTTATCCTTTTACAACCTTTTCCTTTTATTTATATTTTATTTTGATTTGATTTTTACATTCTTTTTTCCATTTTACTTTATTTTTGTTTAAAAATATAAACAATTTATTATAAAAAATATTGTGAACATTTTTCCCAGATACAGGAACACATTGGACAAACATACCGACATTTCGTAAGATACTACATAAACAATTTCTTAATGAATGATCATTGTTAAAGGGTGTGGACACTTTCTAAAATTACATGAGCATTTATTTAATAAATAAACATTAAAAAATACTTGTTATATATATATATATATATATATATATATATATATATATATTAAAATTCAAACACCTTTGAAATCCTGCAAGTGATTGGGGAACTATCGACGCTTTGAGCGTCAAATAGAATTATGCTTGGTGGGTCGTACATTTAGCTGGATTGACCCCAAGCATTTTGCGACAAAAACATGACGTGAATTTACCTCCCGCTCTATGTTAGCGAAATCCCTATTTGACGAATAATGCTTCAAACTGTCCACCTTTCGCTGGAGCAACTAATGAAGGAGTACTCCTTAGGGAGACCCCACAAGGGGCACCTGGGTGGGCTGAGAGCGTGTCACTTGGCGCGTTCTCAGTCGCCGCCACATGTTACGCTCTGGGCTCTTCCTCTGTGTTTTGTTTCTTTTTTATTTTTCGCACGAGTTTTTGGCTTTTGAGATGTATTTTTGGGTTTTTTGGGCTTTTCGATTTTTCCCAGGTTTTTCTTAGGTTTTGGTGTAAAGAAAAATCTATATTTTGTGGAAAAACGCGTTTCCTTTTTTCTTTCGCAAGAGGCACGGTCGTGCCTCTCGAAAAACGGGAAAAAACGCATTATATATTTTCCCCTTTCGCGAGAGGCACAATCGTGCCTCTCAAAAATAGAAAAAGTGTGTCTTATTTTTTTCCTTCCGCGAGAGGCACAGTCATGCTTCTCGGAAATGAAAAATAAACATGTTTTTCTTTTCTTTTCCCTTCCGCGAGAGGCGCGGATTTTCTTTCGTGAGAGGCACAGTCATGCCTCTCGGAAACGAAAAAAGAAGTTTTTTTCTTACGCGAAAGGCACACATTTACTTCTCCATGGAGGCAAGGATTTGCTTCTGCGAGAGGCACAGCCGTGCCTCTTTTGGAAAGAAAAAAAATACGCTCGTTCAGTTTTTTCGTCTATTTTTCTCCATGAAAGAAAAGTTTGTTTTTAAGATCTCGACGCGAGGAATCCAATGGTGAAAACGGTTCAAGATTTAGACGCACGGCTTAAGAGATAAAACGTTTTAAATAAATGGATTTATGAAAAAAAAGAAAACTTTCAGGTTGTAAGAAGTGGCGCACATGTGGCACGCCACTTGGCGCAACCTGGGGTGACAGTGACCTTTGCAAAAAGTGATACTAAATTAGTGATTTTGACCTTTCGCACAGGGGCTTGCGATTGAGCGGCGAGTTGGGCCGGCCGTTAAGGTCTTGCAGTATTTCTGGTTTTGGGAACCTTCTGGAGGTTTCAGCTGTTTTTTTTTTTTGGTTTTGGAACCTGTTTTTTTTTCTTCTACTACACTTTTTTGTTTAATTTTTTATTTTTCTGTTTCATTTTTTTTTCTTTTTCTATTTTTTCAACTTTATTTTTCTTTTTTGGCAGGATGTTCAGAAAGGTTCACATTTTTTAAATTTTGTTAATTTTTACTTAAAAAGTTCCTATCTTCAAATTTTGTTCAGAAATTACAATTTTTTTTGCTTGTTTCTTTGTAAAAAAGTTTGAAAATGAAAAAATGTCCAGAAATCCAAAAAAGTTTAGAATATCAAAATTTCTTCGCTTCTCTTAAAAAAATTGAACATTCTTTTCAGAAATTTCAAAAAATAGGATTTTCCATATTTTCACTTTTTTAATATTTAAAAGTTTTGTTCGCAAATTTTAAAACTATTCGCACTTGCAAAAAAGTATTTCTGTTTTCTAAATTTGCTCACAAATTCAAAAACTGTTCATGTCTCAATATTTGTTTGCAAATACCAAATATTTGGGGGAATTTCATAAATTGTTTGCCTTTTGAAAAGCTTGTCCACAATTTTGCAAAATGTTCATGTTTCCAAAATTTGGACAAAAATGAAAAAATGTTCATGTTTTCAAAAATTGTTTGGGGAATTTGATAAAGTGTTCTTGTTTTGACAAATTTTCGTAATTTTGGTAAAAAATTCTCATTTTAAATTTGTGTTCCTGTTTTTCATATTTTTTTTTGCATTTTCCAGAAATTGTTCGTAGTTTTGAAAAATGTTCTCACTTAAATTTTCATACCTATTTTTTCAAGAAATGCTTGAGATTTTGGAAAATGTTCAAGGTTTATAAAATTTGGAAATCTTCGCATGTAAAAGTTATTTAATTTTGTAAAAAATCAGATTCAATATTTCGAAAAAACTTTATATCTTTCATGGGTTATGTTCATATATACTGCGCTGTCACTCTAAGCATTAAATCCTCATGTACTACAGTTGCTTTGACGTTGTTCGCTTTGTTGGAGGTCGTGTGTTTGATCCCACGCACTCTCAATTTTGCGAATTATTTATTTAAGTTTTGCTGCTGCCATTACCTTCTTTAAGTATCACGATGCAAAGCTAGCAATAGAATCAGCCTGTCGCAGTGGCTAGGAACGCGAGCGAGCTGCAGCTGGTCGTCTGTTCGATTCCCATCTAGTGCGCTGGTTATTCAACACCCAGGTCCCTTTGTTAGTGGTAGGCTGGTCCCTTTGTTAGTTTATACTTAGCCAAACTTTAGCCGAAAATAAGATGGGCCTAATAAACCTAAATGGAGGAAGTAATTAATTTCTCGACCTTTTTTTGGGTAAAAAAATTCGGCGCTTGCAATACTTTGTTTTTGAGAAAACTTCCAACCTATTCATCATTACTTATGATAGTATAACGAATACCAGAAGTAATAAAAATTACATCCAGATCCGTAGACCACCTAGCGACGACTACAAGCACTAAAGGGAGCCGAAGGCGCTCCGCCGTCATCGCCTTTCTTCTCTGAAGCCGGCAAAACTAGTTGTAGTAGACAGTCGGAAAGTCGTCGTGCTAAGACCCTATAGGACCTGCGCACCAAAAGATTAACCAACGCCGTTGAAGAGAAATTTAGATCGAAATGATCCAACCTGCGGAGACACGAACACAGACAAACAAAGACCGGATCCACGTGGATCCAACAAAGACAAACGCCGACCATATCCCGCGAGATCCGCCGGAGACAAACCTCCACACGCCCTCCAATGACGCTAGAAGCACCACCGATACGGGGCTAGACGGGGAGAATCTTATTCCAGCTTCAGAAAGGAGCCGCCGCTTCATCTCTCTGAGTAGGACGCAAACCCTAAAAAAGAGAAGTATCCAAAAACAAAGCCCTCCCGCTGCCAAGGGCCAAGATTCACCACGCCTCCATGGCCCTTAGGCCACAGGAATCGAGATAGACCGGAGCCAGCACCGACGTGAGGCAGGAGGAACCCTGGCCGCGGCCGGGTACGAGGGTTCTTTTCCTTGAGGCTGGGAAACTCGGTCGTTCTTTACGCGACCCTTCTCATCCAATTAGACGGCACAGTACCCGCAAGACTCCGAACAAATGTACTCCCTCCGTTCCAAAATAGATGACCCAACTTTGTACTAAAGTTAGTACAAAGTTGGGTCATCTATTTTGGAACGGAGGTAGTCGGAATTTTCACCGAACATACCGAGCAAGTGGTGCAAGAGTGAACACTACTGGGATTTAAACCCTTGTAAGTGGGAGTACGTGATTCCTCTACAACTCTATCACCCCACGGAAAGTACTTCCTCCTTTCCTAAATATTTATTTTTCTAGAGATTTTAACAAGTGACTACATACGGAGCAAAATGAATAAATCTACACTGTAAATTATGTCTATATACATTCGTCTATGGTAGTCCATTTGAAATATCTAAAAAAACAAATATTTAAAAATAGAGGGAGTATATGATATCAGCTCCAGCACAAACTGGAACCATGCATAAACCCTGACCCGTCTCATTGGAGTAGTAAATATTCCTCCTCTAGCGATTTCGGTCAGTCGTCCACAGCTCATCGCCGCAATGGCGATAAGAGAGCGACGTGCATCGCATCGGATGGGAAAGCTAGGGGGTAGGGGACGTGATTGCCTGCAGATTGATTGATTGGATTCCAGATGTTTCTTGTGCGAGATCGATTGGCACACGAGATTGTCACTGCGATCCCCTTTGTCCCTGCACTAATCGTCCTGCTCCACTAGCTATCTATCTACCCTCCCATCTCCGTCCCACCAATAGTACGTCGTCGTTTCCCTTTCACCATTTTCCTCTTTGCTAGCTAGAGCACGAGTGCAGCTAGCTAGCTCTGATTCTGCACGGGTGTGTGCTGTGCCGCCGCGTGCCGGTCGCCGTTCCGAGCATCTGCTACAGTTTGCCACCTCCGACGGCGCGGATTCATCATAGACGTGATTCGTTTCGCTGTTGATTATGCAGAGTCGCGCTTGCAATATGGCTGTGCATGCAGCCGTGCATCTCGATCGCAGTATCACAAAATGTGCCCGCGGTGCATTGTGGCGACTGCAAACTTCGATCGTGATTGTCACTAAGAATATGGCTTGAATGCATAATTCCAGTACCGCCGAGGCCGAGAGGTCTCCAACCTTCCTTTTCGGAAAAACAATTGCATACTTCCAGTACTGATGGGTTTGGAGATCATGCATCTGAAAGCGGCAACTTTGCTTGTAGAGATTTTTCACGTCAAAGAAATTACGAAAAACCTACAGCCCGATTTTTCTACTAATCTTGTGCCGGAGAATATTAACGCACACTTGATATTAAGGCTAGCTAGTGGACACGTGGATGCAAACATGTACTCATCACTCACAAACATGCGCTTTTACTACACTTGGCTCATGGAACTACTCCCCCCGTTTCAGTTTACAAGTCCTGCACGTATAACTAGGTTGCCAATTTTATCACCCTAATATAAGCTATATAACATAAAAATTATACGGTTTGAAAATAAAGCATCTGAAGTATATATTGGTATATTTTTGTAATATATGATTTGTATTAGGTTGTTCAAATTGACAGACTTAAAGGTACGCGTATGCCCTGTAAACTGCGAAAGATGGAGTAGCCAAAAGATTGCCAGCACAGATCCGCCTCACTATTTTTTCTTCCTTGACATTGACCTGCCTCACCCTTACCGTCAAAGGAATTTCGTTTTGGCAAGAAAGAGAATGACTACCACCTACATATCTAGGATATATTTTACTACACTGACATAGGCAACCAAGCTAGCTAGTGTGTGTTTCATAAGGAATCATGAATCATCCTCTTGTCATTTTTTGGTTATCCGATCTATATTGGATTCTCAACTACTTTGTCTCAACGTGATATACCTTTATTTATCAGCATGGAGGATTTCTAGATATTTTTTTTGTTTGATCTCCTAAAGTAGAGTAGATTGAGCCAACGACAGCAACTTAGACCAATGTATACTTTCCTTTCCAAAGAGGAAACAATAAAGCAGGGACTACCCAGTAATACGATGGTGTCAGTTAGCATTACCTTTTGAGGCAGATGTAAAGCAAGACTATTCAACTAAGGATTCCAGTGTACACACATAATTGTTGTGAGTGGAGAAGCTACCAAACTACTTTTGATCTTGCAGCATGACTGTAAAGATGTTGATATGTTTAATTGGTCTATTCTTCTCGCATCTCAAAGTCTTTGCAAAACAGCATATTCTTGCCATGCATACCTATCATAAAATTGCACTTCAAATGATTATCACTCCAGTCAAGTCAAATATGGCATGATATGTGTGTGCGATGAAGAAGGGCCAGTCCCTTTGGCCCCGTTCAAACCATGCATGGTTGCCATCGTTAGCTAGCAAACTATATATAGTTGCCATTCACAGAAATGACCATATGTGTGTCATTTGTAGGCGTGCAAGACTTCCCAGAGGTTGAACGGCTGGTTTTTTTCATTCTTAATAGAAGTGTACATTTCTTTTATATGTACATAATATGTGAAACAATACATAGGTTGTGACTATTTAATCAAAGTATGTGCAACCAGAAAATTTCACCTTTTTTCTTGCTGGAAAACCCAGTATCATCAGGTGAATCCATGAGTGCTTAATTAAATTTCATTTAATTAAACCCACTTTTTGGTTCAATAATTAAGTATCAAATCATATGATGTTACAACTCTAAGGCCTAAAGTGAATCCATGAGTGCTGAATATGCAAGATGATGGTTCTGATGCTAGGAAATAACTAATCTATGACCTAAAAATCAAGTCTTCAAGTAGATAATAATTATTTGCATGCAACCGGTTTGGATGGCGGTCCAATAATAGGATAGGTGTTTAGTATTTCATTCTATTTTCGTCGGTTGTGGCATATTATACTTTTTTTTTATATATTTTTTCAGCTCTGAGCGAGCTTGTACTGGATCATAGACATTTTGATTACTTTGCTTTGTAAAGGGGCTGCATGCATCACTCCGATGCAGAGGCCGGGGGTAATCCTCCTTTTTTTAAAAAAAATATACATGCAAAAGATATAAATATATAAATAAATATACACTCCTTATTTCAAAGGAAACATACCCATATGGTTTGCAGACGGTTTATATTTACAAAGTAACAAATTTTTTTGATTGGTCTTTTTACTATTTATTTACTATAGGGCAACAACCCTACAGTCCTTTATTCTGGAAATTTTTGCCCAGGCCTGTTTAAATACGCTCCCACCACGAATCAAACCTAGGACATGGGGTGGTACTAAGGTCACTGCGACCACCCATTAGGCTACACACATGTTCGCTTCTTTCATTGGGTTCATTGGCAGGTTTGCCACAGACTAAAGTGCATGAAGTTCAAATGCATGCTTGGGCTTTACCAGCAACCTAATGGTGGTATTTTTGCTCACTAATCGTTGCTTCCAAAGCAATCTATTCCAACACACACCCCACTTAACCCACTTGACTCTGCCTATCACATTACACCAATGTGCTTGTTGTTATCACCTTTTGTCAGACTAACACTTAGTCCCTCGGCTAAATAATGCATTGCTCTCCTACCTCCGAATGGAAATCCTTTGTAACATATTTTGCATTGACCAAAGACCCAAGAGAGTCCACACACACAAACATGAATCAACACTTGACATACCAAATTTGTTTCTTTAGTATTAATTTTGTGTATTTTAGGCCCTAGCAACCTGTCCGCCAAGACCACAACATAAACATCAACCATGGATTTTCTCTAATAAAGGAAATCAGATTTAAACAACATGAAACATGTCATTGCATATTCTTCTTATTTTCGCAAGCAGTTTAGGGTCCTTTCTCGATGAGCCTCCTTTTTTGTTTTTAGGAAAGGCTTTATTAATCTTTTTGTCTTATAGTATGGAATAAAAACCTTATGGCTTCATTGTAGTGTGGTTCTGTAAATGGCCACAAGTAACATGATAATTTATATACCATGTTTATCTAAATAAATGGCGGAACCAAGAGGTGTGGCCCGCCCGCTCATCTATGGTATGTTTTAAGTTTCGTGTCATATATAAGATGAAATATATGGGCAAAGCCAGATGACGGGAGCTCTGGATTTATATTTGTGACAATGTTTTGTGTTTCTAACTATAAAAAAAGTAAGATGGATTATTTACCAAAGACTTTGCAAGAACCTAAGGGCATATCCAGTATAAGGTACAACAACTGGAGTATGTGTACCATATATTGTTGGTTGATCACATGTACATCTTTACATATGACTTAACCGACAAATTGTTGGAGATGCTCTAACGGATTCACTTGACACCATGAGTTTCGCCTATGACACATTCCAGACGCTAATTCTTATCGACTTAATGACAATTGTAGGCGAGACATGATAAAGAATCCTAGAAAAGAAAATTTTGCAACACACATCTTTAGTAGTGGGTGTATCTGATAATCTGCACATTTAGTTACAACTTAATTAACATACATAAATATATGGTGTTAACCCATTCAATGTTGCCTTACTTGCCTTTGTCTTCATAGAGTTAACTACAAGATAGGGGACTCACATACATGGAAACTGGGTTTTATTAGTGCATTCACCTTCATAGTATGTATCCTTTCGTTTTTATTCATATAGATGTTGTCACCCAATCATGCAATTTTCTAGTTTCTCTTCTTTATACGAATCAATAATGCATAAAATGTTTTATGCATGACAATAACTCCTACTAGCCGGCTCGGGGTGTTCACCCTCTTTTCGCAAAAAGAGGTCCTGGTAGCATCTTCTCTCCGCTTCTGATGGATTATTGATCGCCACCTCATGGGATAGAGAGAGGCCGGGTTTATCAATGGTTCATGAATGTTCTTCTTAAACATGTAATTTGCTGAAAATATTTTCTTCATTTCAGGTTGGCCTTGAATCGATGGTAGCAACATGTAGTGCGGGAGCATCCTGTAGTTTTCATCCACCGTGGATGGCAGCCTAGACTTCGCAAAGGGGCTCTTCCACTGTAGCCTTTTTATTATTTCAATGTTATGGATCTTGCATGCCAATTATTCTTTTCAGCCATATATATATTTAGACTACATGCCTATTTATGTGCATAGAGTCACGAGAATAAACTCTTCGGCATTTTTTTTTGTTCATGAGATTAATTAAAGCTTCTATTATTAAAAATGTAGCTATGTGAATGCTTACCTCTAGCACTCGCAAAATAACTCCTTAACATAATTTTGTTTTAAAAAGATGATAGTCAACTTCATGTATATTTGGGCGGGTCGGCGCTAACATTTTGTGTCGGTGTCACCAATCAGCTTTTGAGTGGAATTTTCAAAAAAAAGAATTTGGTTTCGCATTTTCTATCATCTTTTCAACCAAACACATGATAATCAACTAGAACTAGCGAACCCTATGACATACAAGGGATAGCTTGTGAACCAAACACATTCATACTTCCTCTTACATAGTGGACATATCCATTTTTTGTGTATGAAACCAATTGTCAATAAATTAGTTGCAGTAGACTAAAGTTAAATATTATTCACTATGATCCTTCCAGAAGAAACATATTATTATAAACCTACAAGGTCAAGCTATCCCTTTTGAGCTAATTGGACGATGCTATACTTGGTATGCTTTCATCAGCTATTCTATATATAACCCACGAACAAGAGTATCTTTTAATGGGAGATATATCATGGGCTGAAATGTGGGATAGAGAGTTCTAAAGGTAGGGGGTTCATCGATATGGCCTGGTCACATGATCAGTCAAACAATATATTTTTGGTGATATATGACTTTTAGGGTAATGCTACACCTACATGGGGATTTTTACTTTCCTTACATATATAATTGCTGATTTGGCAACTTTTAATTTGTCATTAGTTGGGGGCACGAGCCCACCCTCGAATTCAGGGGGGGTGGTTTAATTAGTGTTTTTTGTTGGAAATTGCATAGGTTACACAACACTTGTTCGTAGGTGTAACATTTTCGTAACTTTTATTACATTGGTCTGATTGTTAATATAGGGATACATGCATGCTTCATAGACCGGAAAAAAGGGAGTACTTCACTGCGGGATGATCGTGAATTGATGGCAGCTTCACATAGGCAGTTAGAGCAGGTGGAGCATGTAGTTATTATCCATCGATGGCAACCTAGGTTTCTTAGAGGGGTTCTCCCATTTTAGTACTTCTTTGTTACATGCTTTGGTATCTGTCTAACATTGTATACTCGGGCCACATGCATCTCCATGTGCAGAGAATCATGGGGTTAACCTCTTCTATATATATTTGTATATCTTGATGAGATGATAATTTCAATTAAAGCTTCAATTATATAAATAAATTTGTAGCTATGTACGCAAAAAATACGTTTTCACATGATTTAGTTTGAAATGACAACAGTCAACTTCATGTGCATTTGGCAGGTCTACGCTTTCGGTTGTGCTCGAGTCCGTCACATTTGGGCGAGTCTCACCAACCAACCTTTAGGAAATATTCCAAAAACTTGGTTTCATATTTTTCTTCATCCTCTCAACCAAACACATTGTAACTACCAAAAACTAGCAATCCCTACCACATATGCGATAACCAATCAATCAGGAAAACTCTTACCATCCCTTCTATTATGGACATGTTCATCTCCGTATGAAAACAAGTTGCTAATAAATTAGATGTAGTAGACTGAAGTTAAACATTATCGCTACGATTGTGCCAGAAGAATCATATTTGCACAAACCTACGAGGTCAAGCTACATCGTCGAGCTAATTCATCAATATATACTCTTCATTTCAAAAAAGGAAAGTATCATGGAGACAACACGGCATATATCAAGCAGGAGTTAGGTGGCATTGTTTAGGTTTCATGCATTGTCCCATGGAACTGATGATAAAAATTACTCCTGCATGCAATGGATCATTGTGCGTCGTTTTTTAATTTGTGTCCCAATGTAAGAAAAAAGTTAAAAACTGAAATGCTCTTTTCTAAACCGGAGTCAGTACTATACCTCAAACTTTAAATATCCATCAACAAAGATGTCATTGGACAGATTAGCTATATCAGCCCATGATGAGTGTTTGTTTACGTTGATCGGAAGCTGCATATTTATATGTTATTTTGCCCGCAAGAACGGGCAAAAGTTAAAGGTTTGTAAAACTACCCAATTTTAATTTCTTCATTCATCACGTGTACTAACGCATGTATACTCATCCACTTGATCAGTTGTGTACTCTTATACGCAAAAGCCGGCTGCATGCTAATATAATTAAGATGTGAAGGAGTAGTAACCAGCAGCCTGTGGATACACATATACTAATTCAAGCGTCTCTATTACCTGTTCATGTAAAGTGTAACAATCGCTGGCAACTGATGCGACATGAGCCCTCCCGTTATCTAGACAGAAGAATAAAAAACCTAGGCACAAGAATAAAAATATTATTAGTATTGTCTTACAAATATTCTAATGTTGCAAATTTATCAAAAAAGTACTAGCACAATTGTTTGAGAAATAACGGTCTATGTGTGAGTCCAAATCATAACAGAGAAATTTGAATATTATGCATGTACCCAGTCAAAAAAAAAAATATTATGCATGTAGCTAAGTCATCGTCTATTTTACAAACAGAGAAATTATAACATGTGCATTTGATCACCATGGGCTTTACCAACCTTGTGTTTATTAGCAAGAGGATTCATAACTCTACGGCCCACAACTTTGTAACAAGTTGTAACTCAAAATCTATGCGTTACTTTGAGTTGGTTCGTGTGAATTTGTCACTTTATACTCCTTCTGATCACGTGAAAGGGCTGTATGAACAGTCCCACAGTGTGTAAAACATGTGTACTTTCCCATCAGTTTCTATTACAACCTTCTATAAAAAGTAAACAAATTACTATATCTGTGTCCAAAATGATTGTTCTCATAGGACCAGAAAGGTGATGGACACCTTTTATTTACTCCAATAGCCAACAAGTACATGGTTGATCGTTTCACCTTTTTAATTTAGAAAATAAGAGTACACAACTGATCATCTCAATTTTAGATATACCATTTTGTCTTTTACTTATATTCTTATTGCGACTTTATGAATAAATTTTCTGTGGATCTACTCAGCTTTAGCAGTTTTGCAACGTGTCTACCCTAAGAGCAACTCTAATAGAGTCACGAGATGAACGTGATCACTCTAATAACTGTCAATATACCGATTTTGGCCAAAATGACACTTTAGCATAGTTGCCATATACTCCCAGTCGCCATAATTTTTGGAACTCACTTCATAGACGACCAAGTAGCCTCCATATTTGGAGGCTAGGGAGGTCCCGTATGGAGCTCGCTCCATACCCAACCGCCGACGCGGGAGGGTAGTTTCAGCTTCTTCCTCCACGCGTCTCGACCGAGTTTTGAACTTGCGCAACACACGTACACACACACCACCATGCACAGATAATCACCGGTTAATGGTGTCGGTCGCTCCCCATGATTCCCAAAAAGTGGCCATTAGGATGACCACAAGGTTACATTCTTGGCTATAAAAGCCCGACGGCGAGGCGTCCCCATCACCAAAGCCCTAGCCATCACCTCCCCTCCCAACTCTTTCACCGTCCGGCACAATGCCGCCGCACAAGAACACAACCAACTTGGTGGTGGAGCGGAACATTTCGCCCCAGACGTTGCGCACTGGTGGCGCTAACTCTCCTCGCGGCACACTAGCTGCAGCAGCCGCCGTATCCTCCTCCAACGGCGACGGGGGATTTAGAAACCCATTGCGGCCACGGGGATTCCAGCCCCCACGTCCAGGTGAAGGAGGAGGAGGAGGCCGGCCCCGTCGGTCGAATCGGCCCCCTCGTCCCGGCGAACGAGGTGACCCCGTTCCGGCCCACCTGGAGCCGGAGCACGAGGAACTGATCAATGTCATGCTTCATCTCTTCTCCCTTGAAGCTCGCAATGAGGAGCGCATCCTCCATCAGTGGTAGCGCGAGCTACCACTCGTGAGCCCGACCCATACGGCTTTTTCAAGGATCTCTCGTCGAAGGAGGAGGACGACTAGACGATGCCGACCACCAACTAGCATAGTGTAGGTAGTACTAGGTTGCAATGTCGCTCGAATAGCGACTATTTTGAAAATGTTAAATGAAATTTGAAGTTGCTAATTATATGTAAAGCTATGCATTCTGGCAACTATTACAATTTCTCTTAGGTTATTTTCTCTCATACATGTGTTTGCTATGTCTAATTTGAGCCCAAGTTGCCCCTACATTATGGAAGAAAATGACAAAAATATAAATGAAGACCGCATTATGGCGACTTTGTGTTTGGAGACAGCAGGCTCGACCTCCATATCCATATGGAGCGTGCTCTGCATGGCCGATGGCAATCGCAGATACAATGAACCTGCTAGAGTTATTCTAATTAGGTGGCTTGAATATCCTGGCCTCCATATCCATATGGTGTGCTATCTACATGGCGTTCTGCTAGAGTTCTTCTAACTTGGTGACTTGAATATCCTGGATAAGAAAATGGGCGCTAGCTATAGCTAGTCTAGTCACCGGATAAGAAAGCGAAGGGCGAGAGATGGAAAAAAGAAGAGAGATTAGGCAGGTCAATCACCACGAGCATGGAGACAGTCCAGTCCAACACATACACACGCAGATACGCGGCCTGCTGACATGCAAAGTGTTGTCAAATATTACTTTGCAACTCGATCCTAATCAAGCTGCTAGCTAAGTGAGAATTTGCCACACGTAAAATGCTTCTCTAAACACCCTACGCACCTAGCAAGCTTATATTGACTTTCTGGGCACATCATATTTCATGGCAATGGATCCCATTCCCTGTTCTCGTGGATGGAGAAATTAGTAGCATTGGGTAAGACGGGGACGGGGACGGGGACGTTTAAATAGTCTCCATCTTAGACTCAGGAAAAATAACTAAGACAAGACATGTTCGTGAATTTGGACCGCCATGCCCAACAAGGTCACGCCCAAGTCGGACCGAGGAGCGCCGACCCTGCCTACGAGAAGAATCTCTGTGGCCGCCACTTCATCTCTCATATTGCACCCAAAAAAAAAAAAACAATTTTCCCAACGAATTAGACTCGGGGCAGCAAGGGGAACTGATGCTCCAAAGGGCAATTCCAACATGACGTTTACCATGCAACCCAAACACCATGGTGGATGGCATTGTCAAAAAGGGTTAGATGAGGATTTTTTAAAGGGGTTCAAATTATGCTAAATTTTGGCGGAAGAGTCAAAAACAGTGATTTTGGCCTCCCATGCCGAGGGACATTGGCACTGGCCCCAAACGCGTGGGAGAAGGCTGGGACGGCTATACTAGGGGCCTCCGAATCTGGATCTGAACAAAATGTCGCCTCCTGGCTGCCTGTCCGTCTGCCATCCAGGGCCGCTACCCCCACCTCTGGAATCCTACACGAGAGACGTCCGCGGGGGCGCACTACCTTCATGGTCATCCACTAGAGTGATGGCGGTGGCTAGGATTTGGGTCGCCCTCGAAGGAGGGCAATACGAGAGCCCTTCCAAATGCACTTTAGGTGATTCAGAATTAGCACTACGTGACCTGACCGCTGCTGTCCTTTTCGCCATCTAGAAGCTAAAAAGAACTAGCCCATAGATCCATCATCCATGTGCATTTTGTACGCACAAAAGGTATGGATTCGCTGATCCTCTAGCTGGTGCAGATTAATGCTGTCAAATCTTTCTACTCGGTCGGCAAATGTGGCACCCATACGCAGTTGTATACATTGCTTGCTTCTTCAGCATGCACACATACCTTTATATTTCATTCACAGCTCACCAACAGATCGAGGAGAATCCGCAGTACCACTTTGGAGTGCTGCATGCTAATTCTCCACGCACATATCTATATATACCCTGCCAAGATTAAGCTATATTCTTCTCCACTTTTTTGGATTGCAAGCACACGCTTACACATAGGCTTACACACACACACACACACACACACACACACACACACACACACACACACACACACACACACACACCCCACTAACATCACATCCACGTACACGCATGACACAAGCTACCATTCGAGTCCGCGAAACTTAGCGGTGACGCTACGACGCCGACGTGCCGGGGAGACGGTGCGCCGGCGAGTGAATTGCAGAAAACCACCACATTGAAGCGTCGTGTTGCAGAAAAGACTCTTCTACGAATTTATTTGTGCCAGAAAACATTAATTTTTGTCCTAATCATTTGCAGAAACCACCTAACCTTCTGGTCAGGCATTTTAACCTCTATTATGACATGTGGGTCCCATATTTGATGATGTGGCACAACGTTTCGTGGCAGACGACGTTAGATGAGGGATTTTCTGGATTTACAAATCAGTCCCTTTAGTTTTATAGGAACACCCTTCAATCAAAAAACAAAAAGCAATCAACTCCCTCCATGGATTTGGGCTGACACAGCAACCGAGCAGAGCAGCGGAACGCCGGCCATGGGTGATGGGTCATGGGTCTCGTCGCCAGGCCACCATGTAAGCTCTCTCTCTTTCTTCTCTCCATCTCCTTCCCTGAACTCTCTCTCTCCCGAGCCACCACGGCCATGCCACTCTCACCAGCGTCACCGCCGCCAAACCTCCATCGAACCACCACGGCCATGCCCATCACAACTCAGCCGCCCCCTTCCCCCACTCCTGCGCTCGCCCAGGTCAGCTCCGATGCGCAGTAGCTCGACCACGACAATATGGTCGATGCCGACGAGAATTTCGTGCTGCTGGTGCCTGGACCTTGGTACCGTGCCTGCCGGAGCAGAGCAGCAGCCGCAAGGAGTAGCGTTAAGTAGCAATGGCAAGGAGCAGCAGCCCCGGCAAGGAGCAGCAGTCGCAAGCAGCAGCAGCATCGGGAAAGGAGTTGCGGCGGCGGCAAGCAACGGGAAGGAGCAGCAGCGGCAACCAGCAGCAGTGGGAAGGAGCAGCAGCAGCGACCACCAGCAGGAAGAAGCGGAAGTGGCAAGCAGCAGCGGGAAGGAGCTGGACGGGCATGGTGTCGCCCGCCGTGGCTGCGGCGACCCTCGAGCTCCACCGTGCCGCGTGCGGCACCTCCAGAACAGGGCTATGCGGCACTTGGAGCTCGGCCGCTCTGCACGCAGGACCTGGGACGCCCTCGAGCTCGCCAGACTAATGCCGGCCGGCTCCGGCAACGAGCTCGTCGGCAGGGAGAGCGTCCTGCAGCTCCGGCACGGCGAGGAGGGCGCAGGCGTCCTGCGGCTCCGGCAGGTCGCCACACCAGGCAGCTGCGTAGACGAGCCCCGCCGCTGCTCCCGGATGTCCTGCTCACGGCGGAGTAGCGCGAGGTCCGGTGGCCCAGCCGGAGCAGCTGCTCCACGTCCCCGGCATCCCTCTCTGGCGCACTTTGCCATGTCACTGTACGCACGCCACCGGCGACAACATCAGCTGGAGCGAGGAGGGAAGCCCGGTGGCGATCTGGATCGGGCAGGGGAGGGATTGGGAGGAAGGTTCTTTTTGAAAAAATACCAGTCTAACGGTGTCTATCACGAAACGCTATGCCACCTCATCAAATGCGGGACCCACATGTCATAATAGAGGTTAAAATGCCCGAACAAAAGGTTAGGTGGTTTCTGCAAATGATTAGGACAAAAATCAGTGTTTTGTGGCACAAATTCGTAGAAGTCTTTTCTGCAACACGACGTTTCAATGTGGTGGTTCTTTGCAATTCACTCTGCGCCGGCCGGCACTCAGGCGTGTGCGTCGAGTCGCCGCCGCCCATGGTCTACGAGAAATTAGGGCAAAGATGTGAGAGATTCGATGCTTTCTTTTCCCCTGGTCCGTGCCGTGCGTGCATGCGCCATGCATGCATTTCTAGTGTCGAGTTCAAAGTTATATTCGAGTTAATTGTCGTTGGCTTGTGCGTGTCCATGAAAGGAAAACGACCATTCCAATAATCAAGTGCTTAATCTCTACCCGACGACGAATCTCATTCTCATTATCAAAACAGTACTATTAAGATTCCTGGCCGGGTAGGCAGCTGATAGATCGATCATTGTTTCCTCGTACGGTGTGTGTGCTGTGGATCTCCAGTGAACCGACCGATCTGAACCGTCTACTCGCGGGGTTGGTCTGTCCTTGTCCGCTCGTGCCTGTCTCGACGATGCTCATCGTTTTTTTCTCAAAAAAAGAAAAAGAACGAGCAAACAATGCCGACCACTCGAGTATGCATGGCATGCAGCTCGTGGCCGTCATGCAAATCAGCTAATTCCTGCTCGTGCATGTATCCAGCTGGCTAGCCGTTCTTTCTTGGTGACACGTACATACGTCGTTCAACTCATGCATGCACGAAAGTCATGTGCAGAATCTTGACGCTCGATCGATCGGTGCACCGTCCGCGGATTCCCTTTCTCGAAGCTTCAAATATACTTCCTCCGTTTCTAATATGATCTTTTTAAAGATTTTAATATGGACTATATATGAAGCAAAATGAATAAATCTATACTTTAAAACAGGTCTACATACATTCGTATGTAGTTCATACCGATATTTTTAAAAAGACTTATAATTAGAAACAGAGAGAATACACTCTTCGAGACCCAGAGAGAGCGAAGGGTGCACACACGTATGCAACTTTTTGTTCTTGAAGAATTGAGTAAAATGCACAGGAACAACCACAATCGTGTAATCAAATGCGAAAACAACCACATCACAAAACGTTGTAAAAGTCATCGCACCAAAAAGTTGACAATGACAAAAAATACTGATGATAAATGCATATAACATGATTTGTGATGATTCTGCACATTTTACTCTCTCTCTCTCTCTCTCTCTCTCTCTCTCTCTCTCTCTCTCTCTCTCTGAGTGGGTGCATTTTGCTCTCTTGAACTGCTTTGCGTGGTGGATATCTCTTTAGGAACACACGTTACAGCTCGAAGACATGTGCACCCATGTCAGTTGAAGCTAGCAATTGCCAACAAGCTGCTTGACCTACCACCTGCATCTGTACCGCTTCGATTTGACCACACAGGGTACTACAGAATCTGAAGAAGAATAGCGTACAGTGAAAGACACGCGCACATGCATGCATGCACAGCCTAACTAGCTAGCATAAAAGGTGATTGAACTCATGGACACACACTCATAGAGTCATAGTCATAGAAAAATGGCAAGGGCATCCATGTGCATGCAACCCTTGTGAGTTTGTTTCTAGAGGCGTGTTTGGTTGCCCGCATCGAGCCCAACCAGGCCCGCGCGGGAAGTGACAGGCCTGTTTGCCTGGTTTTTTTGTTGGGCCTGCATCGCACGCTTCTCAAAGCAGCCTGTAGCTCGACTTTGTCAGAACGCTTGGATCGGCAAGCCGCGAGCTGTGCTGAGCCGAAAAGGCGGCATGAGCTCAGACGGGAGCGAGGCGAGGGCGAGGGGGGATGATGGGAGATGGAAATACGACGCGCCGTCCCGGCACCAAAATAGCCTCATCCCCCTTTCACTCGCTCACCCATAGCCACTACCCCCCTTTCTTCCCTACTGCCTCACCACCGGCGGCGGCTGCGATTTCAGATCTACGATAGAGGCGGCGGCGGCGGAAGAGGCGGCGGCGTTTGCGGCGGATCTGGTGCTCCCCTTGCTGTTGGCCACCGTTTGGTCGACCTAGTCTGTGACATTGCTCCGCCTACGCCGTCCTCGTCTCCGATGCCGGTAAGCAGCACCCCTCTCCCCTTTGTTAGCTCAGTGGTTAGGCCGTTAAGCTAGGTGTAGGATCGATTTCCCACTGAATGAACCGTCGATGACGACTAGGTTATGGACGCACGGATGGGGCTGATAATCCAGGCAGCAACACTGATTAGTGTGATTCAGGCATGTGCCATGTTCATGCACCAGAGAGTTGTTTGTCGTGCTCGGAGACCTTTGATCCGCTATGGTCCATTGTTTCCCTGGGAACAGGAGAGGATCCAAAATCTGAACTACATCTACAATCGCAATGACGTCGAGGCTCTGTGGATGCTTCGAATGAAAAGAGCACCATTTGCCAGGCTTGTCGAGACCTTCAGGAGCAGGGGCTGCTACAAGATAGCATCAACACCAGTGTGGAATAGCAAGTGCCATGTTCCTCCATGTTGTTGGCCATAACCAGAGGTTCAGGGTCATTCACAACACGTTCAGGAGATCAATGGAGACCATCTCTAGGTACTTCAAGCAAGTGCTTTTTGCTATTGGGGAGCTTAGAGGAGAGATGATCAGGAGACCATCTGGTCAGACTCCACCCAAGATTCGTGAAAGCCCAAGATGGTATCCATACTTCAAGGTGAGCATTGACAATTTTCATGATATTCATGGCTTGATATGCTTGTATTGTTCAAGTTGAGCACTAACACGGCCTTGTGATGCCATTTTCAGGATTGCATTGGGGCAATAGATGGTACTCATGTCACTGCCAGAGTTCCTAGGTCACAGTCTTCAACATACAGGGGGAGGAAGCACTACACAAGCCAGAATGTGCTTGCTGCTGACCTTAATCAGAAGTTCACATATGTGTTGGCTGGCTGGGAGGGGTCAGCGCATGATGCTAACATTCTCACTAACAGCATGAGTCGACCTGATGAGATCAACATCCCCGACGGCAAGTTCTACCCTGGAGATGCTGGCTATGCATGTCGGCCAGGTATTCTTCCACCCTTCAGGAAAACAAGGTACCATCTCAACAAGTTCTCTGGTAGGAACTATCCTAGGACTGCACTGGAGCTGTTTAATCTCAGACACTCCAGTCTTAGAGTAACTGTTGAGAGGGCATTTGGAGCTCTGAAGAATAGGTTTAAGATCCTGGATCAGAAGCCATTCCACCCATACCCCACTCAGGTTAAGCTAGTTCTTGCTTGTTGCATTCTGCACAACTGGATCCTCCAGTGGGGCTTTGGTGGACACGTGCCTAAGGAGGAAGATGTCGAGCCTAACGATGTTGTTAGCTCCGGCCATGGTGTGGAGGCATTTGACAATGACGCTTGGAAGAACAAAAGGATGGAGTGGACAGAGGCGATGTGGCTTAACAGACGTCAGTGCAGGATTTGAAGAACATGGAAGAAGAACAAGAAGCAGCAGCAGCAGCAGTAGCAGAAGCAGCAGTAGCAGAAGTAGCATCAGAAGCAGAAGCAGAAGAAGAGGAAGAGGAAGAGGAAGAGGTAGATCTGGTAGCAGCAACACCGATGAACTATCCCCTATTTAGCCAATGGCTCTTAATAATTTAAATTGTCATTGATAGTAGTTAGGATGAACTGTCATTTGTTTAAGTAGATGGCGCTACATGTTCAGATTCTATGTGGTAAGCTCACCACTAGTTAGAAGTGGTGACAACACCTTATGCAGGTTGCAATCAAACATCATGTCATATGTGCGCCTAATGCAATGCAGGCAACCAAACGCCGGGTCGAAAATGGTTGTCTCATGCAACTAGGGGCATGCAGGCAACCAAACTATGTGCATCTGGGTTTTTTTTGGCCTGCGTCCCCTCAAACCAGCTCAATAGAGCCAGGCTCGTCGGGCCAGGCTGGATCGGCAATGTAACCAAACACACCCTAGATATTTTGATATGCATAGCACAGTACATACGTATATGCATGGCTGTTGGCCGGCCGTTTGGTCTTGCGTGGGCGCGAGTGCCTGCTGAGAGAAAGCTAGTGCCCATATGCGTGACGAGCTTTCATTAATTGTGCATGCTCACTGCCTTGTCTTGTTCGACCTGCTTGTTCGGTTGATGGCTTGCTAGAAACATGTCTTTTTTTTTTGCGAGCGTTGCTGGAAACATGTCCATTCTATCGTTACGTTTTTATTTGCTAAAATAGCAAGGAACACATTACACATATGTGTATGAATATTACTACGAACAAAAACTTGTGGATACTATAATTATGGCTTTCATGTCATGTCATATCTGTCGTGCTGGCCCAAATTATTCATTTGGCTATCAAACTGAAGAAGTGTCCTGTGCCTAGTGTTCTTTTTTCAAAAACTAAGTGATAACCCTTGTTGCTGCAGGAATAAAGTTGCAATATATATATTCATTTAGATTTGATTGTATTTAACATGAATATTTGAATTAATAATATGAGAGCTAAAACTAAAATACATATTGTATATTGCATTTGATTATTGTATTATCAAAAATATTTGTTTAATATAGGTAGCATAATATGATGTAAAAAATATTTCTGACATGTGTTGTTGTGGGACTTTCACGAGAGGGGCATATGTGGTAAGGAGGGATGTGTGCATCTTGTCTTGAGATATATATAGGCAGTGGGGATCAACTAATAATGTAAAAAAAACATACACGTTGGGATGAGCCTTCGATTAGGTGACATGTGTGTCTGTTAAGATAAATAGAAGTAGTGGCAATCTCTAATATATTGTCGTCTTGAAGGATAGATAGAAGTGGTGGATATCAACTATTTTGGTATATATGATTTGTTCGATATCATGACTATGTTGTAGGTCCACCAGGGAGGTGGCGATTTTATGTAATTTACTCTCCCGAAAGCAAACTCTTTTACATAGCGACACATCGGTGCATGTGCTGGAAAGCATTTTTTACATTAATTAAATAATTTCTTGTGAATATATGCAATTCAACTCACAAAGAAGATAATTAGAAACTTTATCTATGTTTCAAAGAAGATAAAATCATTAGATTATTTACATTAATTAAATAATTTCTTTTGAATAAATGATATTCAACTTACAAACAAGATAATTAAAAACTTTAACTATGTTTCAAAGAAGATAAAATCATTGGATTATCTAATTACTGTGCTAGCAAACAAAAAAAGATATTTATCTCAATAGATGTTGTCTTCCCGTGAACCAACATCGTGGAAAATCCTAGAATAAATCGAGGAAAATTGAAACATCCACGCCAAGACTAAGACTTGAATCCGAGTGGATTTATTCCATCACAAGGAACCTGGCCATCTAAGCTATGATTGGTTCACACGAAAAGTTGCATATACAAGACACTTCACATGCACTCTTCTCACACGTGGAAGAACAAGCATATGAGAATTAGCAAAAACATTTGCATGTTTAATGGGAAGGTAATATATTTTTTGTTTACCCACAAAAATATATATTTGCTGACGATATATGTAACACCGAAACCAAACTCGATCAGCCTCTGAGCGCCTGAGACGAAGACCGTGGCAGCGGAGAGGGAGCATGCGTAAAAATTATATTGTCAATCTGTGTTAAGTGGTGTGGACATATATTAAGGATCCAGAACGACTTAGCAAGTAAAGCTACACACATACTCCCTCCGTCCCAAAATTCTTGTCTTAAATTTGTCTAAATATGAATGTATCAAGTCATGTTTTATTATTAGACTAGTGGAGTGCCCGTTGTATTGCCACGGGCTCTTGAAATAGTTTACAATGTAACATGTTAAATTCCATTTTTTGCAAACAATATAACACAAACAAAATTATTTAATAACTGAAGTCCATTTTTGCAATGTAAATTGATAACAAAAAGAAAAAGTAACGACATGTCCATGTAACAAACTGAGCGATGTTCCAACTAAATATCTATTACAAAACTATTAATATCTAGATGATGCGCTTAAGAAATTCTTTCTCAATATCCAGAAAGCTTTCTTTAGCTTCATTCCCACGATGTTTTAGCAAGTATAATAAAAACTGCTTCCTCAATTCATACCCATCCTGCACAAACAATACATGTAGTTAGTATTAAAATTTCACGCCAAAGGTCTTAACACATGTAACGGACAATACTCACCGAGCAAATCGGCTTGACCAATTCTTTACCGTTCCACCAGAGCATAAAACGAAAAACAAAATATCCAGACACATTCCTGCAAAACTTTAAATTAATAATATAAAGAATATAGTGATAACAAAAGTAAATGTTTTTCTTATGGATTCATTACCCATCTATACTCGTTGGAACACCGAACGGAAATAAATGTTGCCATTTAGATATATCATTATTCCAACCTGGCAGCTTTATTTCGAGTGCTTCTTTGAAATCCCTTGCAAAACTTTTTAATTTCAGTGCATGCCTTATCTTTTTTTTCCTCTAACTATTGTGATGTTTGAATAGGATCCATAATATATAGGCGACGTGCCTCTTTATCGATGACGTACAAGATTGTAGGATCGAAAGTATGTCTAGAGAGGGGGTAATTAGACTACTTGACCAAATAAAAGCTTATCATTTTCCCAATTTTAGTCTTTGGCAGATTTTAGCTATTTTAGCACAAGTCAAGCAATCTTAACACAATTCAAGCAACTATGCAAAGAGTATATGAGAAAGTAAAGCATGCAACTTGCAAGAATGTAAAGGGAAGGGTTTGGAGAATTCAAACGCAATTGGAGACACGGCTGTTTTTGTCGTGGTTCCGATAGGTGGTGCTATCGTACATCCACGTTGATGGAGACTTCAACCCACGAATGGTAACGGTTGCGCGAGTCCACGGAGGGATCCACCCACGAAGGGTCCACGAAGAAGCAACCTTGTCTATCCCACCATGGCCGTCGCCCACGAAGGACTTGCCTCACTAGTGGTAGATCTTCATGAAGTAGGCGATCTCCTTGCCCTTACAAACTCCTTGGTTCAACTCCACAATCTTGTCGGAGGCTCCCAAGTGACATCTAGCCAATCTAGGAGACACCACTCTCCAAGAAGTAACAAATGGTGTGTTGATGAAGAACTCCTTGCTCTTGTGCTTCAAATGATAGTCTCCCCAACACTCAACTCTCTCTCACAGGATTTGAATTTGGTGGAAAGAAGATTTGAGTGGAAAGCAACTTGGGGAAGGCTAGAGATCAAGATTCATATGGTAGGAATGGAATATCTTGGCCTCAACAGATGAGTAGGTGGTTCCTTCTCAGAAACAGCAAGTTGGAAGTGTAGGTTTGTTCTGATGGCTCTCTCCACGAATGAAGAGGAGGTGGAGGGGTATATATAGCCTCCACACAAAATCTAACCATTACAGACAACTTGCCAAACTCGGTGGGACCGAATTGGTAAACTCGGTTGGACCGATTCAGCAAATCTAGTGACCGTTAGGATTTTCGGTGGGACCGACATGCAACTCGGTAGGACCGATGTGGTTAGGTTGAGGGCATAACGTAATCTCAGTGAGACCGACATACAAACTTCGGTGAGACCGATTTTGGTAATAAGCTAACCAGAGAGTTGGTCAGGTAAACTCGGTGGGACCGATTCGCTCATTTCGGTGAGACCAAAATGTTACAAAAAGGAAACAGCGAGTTTACATTGCAATCTCGGTGGGACCGATCGCTCATCTCGGTGGTACCGAAACGTTACGAAGGGAAACAGAGAGATTACAATCCCAAGACCGAGATCCCTATCGTTGAGACCGATTTGCCTAGGGTTTGTGGGAGTGGCTATGACATCTGAACTCGGTGGCGCCAGGAGTTTAAGATTTGTGCATAGTTTAAGATTTGCTTTGGACTGCAAATGCACAAGGAGTTAGGCTCATGGGTAACTCTTCCATGTCACATACATCTTGGTGGAGCGCTCAAAATGATAATGATTGAATATATGCACTCATCACCAAGCAAAGTGAATGATCATATAGAGATAAACGAGATAATGTCATCCAACAAGCATAAATGTAGCATATGATCAAACACATGATCATCCAAGTATCACACAGACATAGAGTATCTCAAACAAGCAAATAAAGTTCAACCATCAAAGCAAGAGAGAACAAAAAGAAACACTATCTCTCGAAGCCTATGATCTATACATTTTTCTCCCCCTTTGGCAACAGGTTACCAAAAAGTTCATAGAAAATGCATAGTACTAGATCGACTCTCAGGCTTGATCTTCAGGTGGTGGTGTAGACAGAACGCCAAGGACGAAAGCATCAGTTGATGTAGATGGAGCTGGAGGTGTAGGTGCTGAAGCTGGTTGCACTGGAGCTGTAGCTGGTGCAGATGAAGTGGCTCTGGTGTCTGTCGCTGGCACTGCAGCTGATCTCTGAGCTCTAGGCACTCTGGCAAATGCCTCTGTGGTTGTCTTGCCCTTCCTCTCCTGCATATTATCCTGAAGCTGCTCGACAACAGACTGGATCTCAGTGACCTTCACATCCATGTCATAGAACTTCTGCTCCATGATCCTCTTCAAGCTCTCCTAGTTTTGAGTCAAGGTGGCCAGCCCCTTCTCAATCCTCGGAGTGGATGCAATCAAGTAGCCAAGTTGATCCTGTTTGCTCTTCAGAAAGTACTGAGATGCCTCTTCCATTGTTGGCATCTTGGCAGCCTTCTCTGTCCTTGCCTTCTCCTTCTTAGCTTGTGCTTGCACTCAAGATGGTTCATCTTCATCCATAACCACTTGGTTGTCCTCAAAGTCTGGATAGATAGGCATATGCTCCTTATCCAACAGGTATGTGCCTGTGCCCATCTTGGAGTTAATCAGCTCACGGATCTGTGGGGCATATCCACAACTTCTTTTCTCGGGTCAAGAAATTTGTCCTCTTGATAGTCTCAACTATAAGGCTCATGACCTTGAACTTCTGTAGCACATCAAATAGGTGTAGCAAGTTTATTGCATGGCCTCTGATCATGTTGTGGTCACCTGACTTGGGCAAGAGAGTATGCCTGAGGATCCAGTTGATGGTTGGCAGTCCTAACAGAAGATAATGTACAGATCCAAACTTATGTGAATCTATTGCAGCATCTGGGATCTCCTTGTACATATGTGCCATAGAGTTGTGATCCATCTTCTTCTTGGCATAGACATCCAAGTCATCCTCTTCCTCCTTAGGTGCATTATCATATTTTCCCATTCCTCAATTGTTGATTGGTACCTTGTACCTTCAAGCATCCATACTATCCTGCCATCTGGATAGAAATGTGCTGTGGAGTAGAATTGCATTATGAGCTCCTCATTCCACTTTGTGAGACTCTGCCCAACAAAGTCCGCAACTCCACAAGCACTGAAATTGTCATACACACCAGGATAGTGTTCCTCATTCTCCTTCATGTAGGTCCAGTCGACCCACCTCATGTCACACACTATAGGCTTCTTGTCCAACAACATTGTCTCATAAAAATCCTGCTGTTCCTTTGTGTGGAACCTGTAGTCAACATCAGTCCTTCTTCTGGTGGCATACGGATCTGACTCTCTCCATAGCCTCAATCCTGGGTCTCTCCTGATCTTCATGTTCTCAGCTAAAGGATGAGCATCATTATGATCTGGAATTTTTGGCTTCAATTTTCTCAAGACATGTGTCTCATCATCTTCTTCCTCAAAGAACAATTTCAGGCATTGGAGCCTTGTTCTTCTCAAAGAATTGGAATGTTTCTAGTACTCCTCTTTGGTGCAATCTTGGGCTTGGAGGCAGCTTTGGGTGCTTCTTTGGGCTTTGATGATGCAGCCCCTGTCCTGATAGCATCACCCATAAGCTTCTGAGCCTTGGGTGCTGGTGCAGCAACCTCTTCTTCTTCCTCCTCTTCCATCATGGAAGGCTTTCCAATAACTCTGGCCATGGTCTTCTTGACCCTTTCCTTCCTTTTCTTCCATTCTGCAGCAGCCCCTTTGGGTTGAGATTCCAAAGATGCTTGAGTGGAGGCTCTGGCTTTAGACATGGGTTGTCTTCCTGCTGGCCTTTTGGTCTTCAGACCTGGCTTTGTTGCTGCAGCTGAGCTATATTCTTTCTTGAGCACCTTTTTCTTGGAAACGGCCTTATCCTCTCTGACCACATAGTCTTCATCCTCAGATCTTTGAGGTTCTCTTCTTCCTTGTCCTGGTGGCTGCTTTGGGTAAGTTGCTTGGAGTGCTCCTGCTGCCCTCATCAGAACTGCTAGAGGGACTAGTGCCCTCACTCATCTGAATCTGCTCCTCTGACTTGTTCTGGCTGTCACTCTGATCAGACATATTGCACACACTGACTGCAGACTCTGTGAATAGATATAGATGAGATAGAATGGATGAGCATCACAAAATACAGAGGTTTTTGCAAAAGAATGAGTCAAAAACTTAGTTTTAGTTTTCCACAGAAAGCATTCCGGATCAACCGATTTGCAAACTCGGTGATACGGAAGCAGCTTTTGGAACCTAAACTAGTGAACTCGGTCAGACCGAGTCACAGTTCGGTGGCACCGAGACTGCTAGGGTTTCACAAAGTCCTGAACTCGGTCACATCGATTTGCAATTCTCGGTCAGATCGAGAATCACTTGTGCAATGGCCTTAGCTCGGTTGAACCGAGTTCTGCAACTCGGTGGGTCCGAGATGGTTTCGGCGGAAACCTAATCCTAAATTTTCAATTCACTTATAAACTATGGATTGTTTTGACTGGATGGAATAGTTTCAATCGTGGCAAGAATCATGATGAACACAATGTGCTAGGAATCGGACGGGGATAGCACCGTGATCGAGTCCATACCCTAGCTTGGCGATGAACTTGCTACGACGGCAACGGCGGGGATGAATTCCGTTGACGGCGGCGGAGACCAGCGACTAGAGGCGGCTGGCGACGAGGAGGACGATCCGGAGACCCTGAAGGCAGAGCGAGCTATGCGCGGGCGAAGGGGTTTGGAGAAAGTTTCCAAATTTTTGCCCGTGTGTATATATAGCCCGACCCTGTCGGTGTGACCGAGTGGAACAACTCGGTGGCACCGAGATGCATAATTGTTGATTCTGACAGCAACTCGGTGTGACCGAAAAGTTCAAATCAGTTGCACCGAGATTGAAAACCTAGATCGACTTAGTGATCTCGGTATGACCGAAATGGAGGGATCGGTCAGACCAAAACGCACAAAGAAGTTTTGGAAGTTTAAGTCTATGATTTAATCGGGGACTCCGAAAGTGCTCCTCACACAGAGTGGTTGGAATCTGACTTGATCAAATTTTGTGATGTAGCATGAATAGAGTTTGAGACGAGAAAAGCATAGATAGCTAGAGAAGGTTCTTAGGCATTCTTGTCCATCCACTTGGCAAAAGAAAAAGAAACCAATCAATCAAAACAACAAGTGGATGTCCTCGAATGAGTAAAATATGCAACCAACATGCTCACACAATAAAATGACAAATGAAATATGTGACAAAGCATGCACAAACAATTCTAGCATCTATCAAACAATTGGCGATGACTAGGTCATCTATATATGAGTATATTGACTTAGGAGTCAAATGAGAACATTTGATCATAGGTCATACTCATTGTTTAAGCTCAAGTGGGGTTACCACTTTTAGATAATGCATTGATGTGTTCACACCATTAGAGTTGCTTTGACTCAATTCTTAGAGTTAAGCTCCCCCTAGATGTGAGATCCCCCCCCCCCTAGAGGGATGAACTAACCTTGTGTTTTGTCGATGATGACTTCATGTAGGTGTTGAAGATGTGGATGCTCAATGTTGATGAAGATCATTTGGAGCAATCCTTTTGGAATGAGTTGCACTTTCAATACCTACACGGGTTAGTCCCACAAGGAACAAACAAGGATATCCATAGACATAGAGTGATGCACACACAAGATGATGTCTATGAAAGCATTGGATTACCTTGTCGCTTGTCTTACCAACAAGAGGGTTTGTGATTCCTTGAACTAGTGCAAGATGTGGAAATTAATTGCACTTGTTGTTGCCAAAATGATATGAGTGAAGTATGTTTGCGGAGTCACCCTCAAGAACTCTCTAGTTCTTCTTCTTCGGGATCCACATCATCTTGATGGGAATCCTTGGAGTTGTAGTCGTACTTGATGAAGTAGAACTTGTCGCAGTCTTGGGAACCCACTTGACCAAGGCCTTAGGAGCTTCTTCAAATGCATCAATCTCCTCTTGAAGCTTGTCCTTGCCTTTTTGCTTGTGGTCTTGTGGTGGAAGATCATCTTGAGCTTGTGTCCCCTTGAAGGAAGTAGGATCATTCTTCTCTTGTTGAGGAACAAACTTCGTCTTGGGATATTGATCTTCTTCTCACTCAACTCCATTGGCATTGAACTTTCGTTCAAAACCAACACCTTAGTTCTTCCGTGCCTTCCTTGCTTGCATACAATTTCCTCAAATTGCTTACTCCCGGCAAGGCTCTTGTAAACACCTTTCTCTACAATTCCCTTCAATAAGCTATTTTCTTGATCAAGTGTAACTTGGCTAAGAGAATCATTAGTGGAATCAACATAACTAGTAGAAGCAACAACATTTGATTTAGCATGATTATTGTTACTACTAGAGAAAGAATCCTTCTTGTTTTTGTTAATGGACTTGACTTGAGGCATGTAAGTAGATAAGAGTAAACGCTTGGCAATGTAAGAAGAACTTTTCTTACGAAGATCATCATTGATTGCCTTTAAGAACTCATGCTCTTGCTCAAGATTGAGATTTTCAAAGCGTAACTTCTCATGAGTCCTTAAAAGTTCTCGATGATCTTCTAAGATAGTTTCATGAGCTAACTTAAGAGTGTTTAGTTCTTTAGTTAGAAGCTCAATCTTCTCCTTATCATTGTCATTCGTTTTATCTTGATTAGCATGATTAATTGACGTTTCATCATAGTATTCATCACTAGAGTTGTCAACAAGTAAATCATCATCTCCTAGCAAGTCATCTTCATCACTATTGAAATCAACATACTCGGGGTGTGTTACCTTTGGGCCTTTAGCCATGAAGCATCTTCCAATTCCTTCATTAGGTGAATCAAATATGTCGTAGGAGTTGGTTGACACAAGTGCTAGACCGGCAACACCTTCATCTCGAGTATATTCGGAGTTGGAGTGATAGCTTCTCTCGGAGTGATTGTCGTAGTCGGAGCTGGATACCCATTCACTAACATGAGCTTGATGTCTTCGTTTTGTGTAGCTCCTTGATGACTTGTCCTTCCTTTCCAAATCTTGCTCCTCCGGGATGTTCTTCGTTCATAACGATCATCTCTACTCCTCCTCTCTCTTGGTGGTGATTCTTCTCTTCTACTTCTTCTTTTTGGAGAATCTTCTCTTCTTTTGTAGGGTGCCGTACACTCATTGGAATAGTGTCCGGTCTTCCACAATTGTAGCAATTACGCTCCCGACTAGAAGATCTTTTTGCCATTGTAGGACCTTGACCGGAGCTTCTCTCTTTGCTTCTATTCTTGTAGAACTTGTTGAAGTTCTTCACCATTAAGCTCAATTCTTCATTGAAGGTTTGTTTCTCACTTGATGATGTGGGGGCTTCATATGAGGCTTTGTAAGAACCACTTGACTTGTTGTGAAGTTCCTCCTTATCCTTGAGTGACATCTCATGAGCAACAATTCTTCCAATGACTTCCGTTGGCTTGAGGTCTTTGTAATTGGGCATCATTTGGATCAATGTTCACATGGTATCATATTTTCCATCCAAAGGCTCTTAGGATCTTCTTGATGATGAATTTGTCGGTCATCTCTTCACTTCCTAAGCCGGCAATCTCATTTGTGATAAGAGCAAGCCTGGAGTACATTTCAGCGACACCTTCACCATCCTTCATTTTGAACTTGTCAAGTTGACTTTGAAGCACATCCAACTTGGATTCCTTGACGGAGTCGGTACCTTCATGCATATCAATCAAAGTGTCCCAAATTTCCTTTGCATTCTCAAGACGGCTGATTTTGTTGAATTCTTCGGGGCACAATCCGTTGAAGAGGATATCACAAGCTTGAGCGTTGTATTGCAGCATCTTCAACTCTTCCACACTAGCTTCACGGTTCGGTTCTCTCCCATCAAAGAATTCACCTTGCAAGCCAATACACACAATAGCCCAAACGGCGGGGTTATGTCCAAGAATATGCATTTTCATCTTATGCTTCCAACTAGCAAAATTACTACCATCAAAGTAAGGACCTCTACGGTGATAATTTCCCTCGCTAGACGCCATACTCTCCTAGGTTGTGAAACCAAGGCTATGACCAGCAAAAGCTATGGAAATCAAAGAAAATGGAGATCAAAGCTCTGATACCACTTGTAGGATCGAAAGTATGTCTAGAGGGGGGTGATTAGACTACTTGACCAAATAAAAGCTTATCCTTTTCCCAATTTTAGTCTTTGGCAGATTTTAGCTATCTTAGCACAAGTCAAGCAATCTTAACACAATTCAAGCAAGCATGCAAAGAGTATATGAGCAGCGGAAAGTAAAGCATGCAACTTGCAAGAATGTAAAGGGAAGGGTTTGGAGAATTCAAACACAATTGGAGACACGGATGTTTTTGTCGTGGTTCCGATAGGTGGTGCTATCGTACATCCACGTTGATGGAGACTTCAACCCTCGAAGGGTAACGGTTGCGCGAGTCCACGGAGGGCTCCACCCACGAAGGGTCCACGAAGAAGCAACCTTGTCTATCCCACCATGGTCGTCGCCCATGAAGGACTTGCCTCACTAGCCATATATCTTCTTGAAGTAGGTGATCTCCTTGCCCTTACAAACTCCTTGGTTCAACTTCACAATCTTGTCGGAGGCTCCCAAGTGACACCTAGCCAATCTAGGAGACACCACTCTCCAAGAAGTAATAAATGGTGTGTTGATGATGAACTCCTTGCTTTTGTGCTTCAAATGATAGTCTCCCCAACACTCAACTCTCTCTCACAGGATTTGTATTTGGTGGAAAGAAGATTTGAGTGGAAAGCAACTTGGGGAAGGCTAGAGATCAAGATTCATATGGTAGGAATGGAATATCTTGGCCTCAACACATGAGTAGGTGGTTCCTTCTCAGAAACAGCAAGTTGGAAGTGTAGGTTTGTTTTGATGGCTCTCTCGACGAATAAAGAGGAGGTGGAGGGGTACATATAGCCTCCACACAAAATCTAACCATTACACACAACTTGCCAAACTCGGTGGGACCGAATTGGTAAACTCGGTCGGACCGATTCAGCAAATCTACTGACCGTTAGGATTTTCGGTGGGACCGACATGCAACTCGGTAGGACCGATGTGGTTAGGGTTAGGGCATAATGTAATCTCGATGAGACCGATTACACAAACTCGGTGAGACCGATTTTGGTAATAAGCTAACCAGAGAGTTGGTCAGGTAAACTCGGTGGGACCGATTCGCTCATTTCGGTGAGACCAAAATGTTACAAAAATGAAACAGGGAGTTTACATTGCAATCTCGGTGGGACCGGTCGCTCATCTCGGCGGTACCGAAACGTTACGAAGGGAAACAAAGATATTACAATCCCATCTCGGTGAGACCGAGATCCCTATCGGTGAGACCGATTTGCCTAGGGTTTGTGGCAGTGGCTATGACATCTGAACTCGGTGGCGCCGGGTAGAAAGAATCGGTAGGGCCGAGTTTGACTTTTGGTTTAGGTCATATGTGGATATGAGAAAGTATTTGAGGGTTTTGGAGCATATCACTAAGCACTGTAGAGCAAGAAACTCATTAAGCAACAACTCATCCCTCCTTGATAGTATTGGCTTTTCCTATAGACTCAATGTGATCTTGGATCACTAAAATATAAAATGTAGAGTCTTGAGCTTTTGAGCTTGAGCCAATCCTTTTCTCCTTAGCATTTTGAGGGATCCACTTTTCTCATCCATGCCATGCCATCCATTGAGATTTTCCTGAAATATTCATCTTGGAATGATGTTAGCTCAATGAGCTATATGTTGTTAGGAATTACCAAAACCACCTAGGGATAGTTGCACTTTCTAAGATGTATCGGCCGATTGATGAATAGGGAAGATAAATCTACAAGTGGAGCTATTAGAAACAACAATAAACCATGATAACAATGGACAAATAACTTTACTTACCTTGTTGCATGATGAGATCTCGTTGTCCATCCCAGGCCAACTATCAAATAATGTTGCCAACGTCTGGATAGTTTCCTTCTCACAAAACAGGTAACCTCGTGTTGACTCTAGCAACATGGACTAAGCAAAAAAAGAAATATTGGTTCAACATGTTGTTACTAATGACACATAGAATGAATAGTTACGATAACTTACACAAAATCGTAGATCCATGTAGTGTACGGGAGGGTCTGTGAACAATACTCCCTCGTCACATGCCAAAGATACGACGGGCGGTGTTGAAGCAATCATTGTCCATGGGCTGCTCCATGTTAAGTATGCACTGAAGTTTCTTAAGACTTAAGCCCATTGGATCGGGTGTCGAGCTCTGGACCTATAACTTCCTACAAATTGGATGGTAAGAAGAACAATAATATACATCCGCACATTAAGTATTGATACATGATACCTACTCCAGACATCCGGCATCATCGATCGACATGATGTAGCTGCAAAGGCCGGCCAGTAATTCACGTTTGTCCGTGGGTATGGTAGTGATTGGGGCAGGACGTTTGTCTTTGACAACGTCAGATGGATTCTCCAGGATCTCGAGATCAGAATTAGCTAAAGTTTCTTCATCGTCAGAATTATCTAAAGTTTCTTCATCGTCAGGTTGATGGTATATGGGAACTCCTTTTAGCTTATTCAGCTCTGAATCGAGCAAAATGACAGCTAATTTTTGTCGAAAATGTTTCATATCCTCCTACGAGATATATATATATATATATACAATTTATGTAATATTTCTTAATAAAATAACAAGGTAATGTATAAAAATGAAGTACCTGGGTGAACTGGTCTGACAGTCCATGTGATGACCAGTATACCATATAATTTAGCATAAACAATCCACATGATACACTATAATATTATAAAATAATGATTTAGACTATCACGCAGATGAATCAAAAAGACAAACCATTGTAACAAGTGCTTACCCATCGGTTTGTATTGCCTTATGAAACTGCTCTACAACCGTCCATTTTGTAACATTGAGATCGGGCCACTTATGACCTCTGATAAAATCCGGGCTATGCTCTACAAGTTTTAGATGCTTCTCGAGTCCTAGCAACTATTAATCACACCATATAATATTACTGATCAAGGCAAACAAAACATATGTTAAGATGAGTAATAAAAAATAGATAGTTACCCAGTAGCAAGGTCATTGCGTTTGACCCGAGAACCAAGTGAGTCCAATACTTGAATCTCACGTTTTTGTGCATTGGCGACTGCTAGATACCAATGGTAGCCCGGCATGTTAATCGCAATGAATAACTGATGTAAATATCATACAAGTCACGATAGCAATTAGATATAAATAATAATAAATAATCATACATATGAATTTAATAAAAACATACCATAATTATATGCATGGATAACGAGACAAAAACTAACCATATCTTGCTGTAGATAAGTATTAACATGATGCACGATGCGTTGATATTTTGATGGGTCTATATACATTTCCCGCCTTCTTTTATCTGGCCAGATACAAACGTGCTAACAATGTGTACCTTCTCACCCGCCCTGTCTTGTAGATGGTCGTGAGCAAGCATGCAATATATGTAAGCATTTATCACCTGTAATGAGCATTTAGATTATATTTATATTTTATGATATTATGTATTGTTCATATTATTAATTACAAAGTTTTTGCAATTGGTCTTACACCGTCATGTAAGAACATATCATCTTTCATAAGGCATTACAAATCGTCAGTTGATAACAAGGCATCTCCAATGTCCACGAACTGGGTATTCTTCGGGGCAGACTTGATTGATTCGATGACTGTAATATCCCTAGGGGTACAAACATAGTCTGTCGAATACATAAAAATATGAGCCAACTTAACAATCACAATGAGAAAAATTAGTTGAATACAAAAGACAATATCATAAAAATAAGATTGATAATAATATTAAAAAATACCTTGTGGGACAATATGTAAATTAGCATCTTTTTTGGTTTGTTATGAGATATAACCTCTTCGACATTTTTATGTTGTGAATTTTCGTCCACTTTCATCGACATCACATCTGAACCCTCAATGGATTCTTTCCGTGCATCTCCAAAGTTCATATCCATGTCTCCTGTATTCTGAAAAAACAAAAATATAAAAATAGCCCTTCTGTATTATCATATATAAGATACAAATTGCGTAATGTTAGTTATATGCACCTCTTCTCGTGGTGTTTCACTGTGGTCTGTTATCGTTGCATCAGTGAGTATGTCGGAACCCATCAATTTATATATATGCTAAAAAATAATTAATACTTTTTACTGCATCATAAAATTGTATTTGATATATAATAATATGCTAATAAAAAGCATTTGGTTATATTAGAAAAAAGACACTTTAATCATTTTACTAACACAACAATTCAGGGAAAACAACAAACTATAATGTTCATCTATAAGTAAGTAGGCGTCTGAGATTGCTTACATTATTTTAAATTAATTGTATAGGCTAAGGAAAACGGCCATACAAAAACTAAAACAAACAAACCAACATTAACCAAGTATATTTGTTTTTTCTATTATTTATTTTGTGATACCCTTAGTATATGTCATAAGCATACAAATATTTATTTTTATGGACCATGATTAGTATATATATATATATATATATAATTTGAATAATTTGTGAGGTATGTATACTTAAATATTTATGTTATTTTGTGAGTTAAAAAATAATTACAAAAAAAAGTTCAGACATCCGCTAATAACAAATATACCATGACGAAATAAATATATATGATATTTCCTACTGCATCATATTATTATATATAATATATAATAAAAATAAAAGTGAAACTAACACAACTTTTTTCTATGCAAAAAATAAAACCTATTTGATTTTATTAGAAATATATGTTGTTTAAATAAGTGTCCTACCCATGAAAACTCGGGAAAAACAACAAACCTCAATGTTCATATATAAGTAAGTTGTCATTTGGTAATTATTTAGATTATTTTTGTAGACTATGAAAAACTATCAAAAAAAATAAAACATCACCCGCCTCCCCCGCGCGACAGCCCGCCTCCCCCGCCGCGGTCGCCTTTCCACCTACCCCGCCGCTTACCTTATCCAGACCACTCGCTCCTCTCCCCTCCACTCACTTCATCTTCCCACTTTCCCCTCCGCCGCCGCATCGCCACGTGTGTCCACGAGCTGACGTCCGCGCGACTCCGCCCGCCGCATTAGTCCCTCTCCTCTCCTCTCCACTCACCTCACACGATGATTCTCACTCGCCAACTCTCGCCCTGTCACCTCCCCCCGCCACATCGCGGCGCGCGTCGCCGAGCCTGCAACCACCACGCCATATTGCCGCGACCATTGCACTAGTCTCCGGCGAGCTTCGTCGCCCAGGCGCGGGTGCTGGATCCAGTCGCGTTCCGTTGGGATCCGCGGCGGTGCTGGTCTCCGGCGAGTTCGACGGTGGATCCAAAACGGGGCACCTCGATCTGCAACGCCAGAAGCTCCGGTACGTAGATCCGACCCCTTTCCTCCTCTAATTTTCCTTTTGTTGCATCCCTAAACTGATCTCCTGCTCACTGATGTATCGAGGCGCCATGAGATGCACTCACAGGCAGGGCCAGGGCGAAGACGGCTCCCCGAAGGCCAAGACACGGCCACGGTGGTGCAACCTGTGGTCTACATCGCAGGCAAGAAGCACCACCAAGAGGTCGGGTCATGGTGGTGCAGCCTGTGGTCTACATCGCCTACCACTCTGCCGTCTTCCGCAACCCCACCACTTCGGCGGCAAGGTGAGACAAACGGCCCCTCCCCACTCCCCCGTTCACATGAAGCCCAACAACATCATGCGAGTTCTATGCTTGTATACTCTATACTTCAAACTATCATCATGTTCATTGACAATAGTCTTGGTGAATCCCGTGTTTTCAGATAACAACAAGGTTTCTCCTTGCATGATCAGATGGTGCTCTCTAGATCTAACTTACAGTGCAAGTAGTCCATTTAACACCAAGTAAGAAGAAATAAACTATATTCATCCAGGTGATGCCATTCATTTGCTAAGTGGTTATAAACATTTTTTGGTCTGATGCATTTGCTTCTAAATCATGACATGTGGTGTTGTTTACCTGGTTATGTGCATGTTCATGTAAGGAGAGCAAGGATTCCTGTGAGATGCTACTCTATTTTTGCCATTAAATGACACTATTGATCACAATCTTGCTACGGCCGAAACACTATTGATCCCTAGCGTCGTAATTTTTTATGGGTTAATTAATAGGGATATTATGTCGAGCAATTGAAGCACATTTTATTATTAGTGCAATGCAAATTGATTGTGCAATTTGGGATGTAAGAGCACATTTAGATGGAAGTCATGGTAATAGAATAGGAGTACTAAATATGTTATGTGTGTTCTGTACAGAAAGCTTTCCCTTCTATTACATGCCTTGTCCATATGCAATCATCCACCACATCGGTATCACTAAACTGCATGCTTTCATCTATTTTCATGCTGGCCAATTGGAATTTCTCTTAATTTTGTCAAAACATGGTTGTGTAAGCTTTTGATTAACCTGTAACATTAAGCTTGTCTTGTATCTACTTGATTGGTTTTGCCAAATAATATGAACACACACACTGAACAAAATTTACATGGATTTACAAGATGGGAAATTAACCTTAGTCTCCTGCCTCTTACACTTTTCATATGGTATAGTTCTAAATTAAGTTTAACATGAATCTTGATTATACTTTGTTGAAGTTGAGGTAGGCATCAGGGCCAGGTAGATTAAAATTGCCACTGTTTGCGTAAGTAGCACTGCCAAATGTATTCTAAGGATTTGGCCTCAATCTCTAATTATGAAGATTCAGTTTTCATTGTGCCCACTTGACGCTGTCAGCGAGATCCTTTATGCCTTATAATTTAGGTTGTTGTATTCTTTCCTACCACATCCATTGTGTTGCTTTGTTATGCTAAATTAACCACTGGATCGGGAGTATGCTGTCAGCAATATCCTTTATGCCTTCTAATTCAGGTTGTGTTATTCTTTCCTACCATGTCCATTGTGTTGTTTTGCGATACACGGGAATTAGAGGAAGGACGTTAGTTTGAACTTTAGACTTGTATCCTGTAGCTAGCTTGCATTTCGTTGACATCCTATCCGGTGCTTCTCCTCATCATTCAGAGAAGCGAATGAATAATGACATGCCATACACGAAGGCTATCTCCCATATTGTTGGATCTCGAGTTTATACTTATGCAATGTCAGTTTCTTGTTTTCAGAAACTTAAAAACAGTGGCATACAATATTGTCTCATAGAACAATACAAGCTCCTGCCTTCTAGAGAGCCGATCATACCTATATTGTTTGATTTGATGGAGGATTATGAAGGGTGCCAGTTCAAGAGATCATGTTCAAGTGAGTTTTTGATTTTCTTCACTATATCGTTCATATAATTTAACTTTTTATTATTATTTTATACATGGACTTATAGCTATGTTGTTTACCTTAGGAGCAATAGTGTCTTAGAACATGTTTATAATTCAAGCAAAACTTGGCGACATGTTTCTAATTCGTGATGGTCTGCAAGCTATGATTTATGAGCCGATAGAAAGTTTAAATAGTTGTTACATTTGGCAGGCCAGAAGGTGGTTTAGAATATTTTTGTTATATTCATTGTATTACTTGCTCTATCTTGAGAATGTAGTTGGTATTGAAGTATTGCATATCCATTGTGAATAGTTTTAGACTATTCCATTGAAGCATTTTGTCATCATGCAATTTCTATTAAATGTAATGACTTACAATTATGACTCTGATGATATATATCTTCAGAAGATGATTATATTTGTTTGTTTTCTGGCATGTTGAAACAGTTAAGCAGTTAATTGTTTGTTTTTCTGGCTCAAATATATTAATGAGATTTCATTAAAAAGTTAGGCAGTCAACTATGGTCATAACTTAAAAAGTTGGGTGTATGCCACACTTGCGATGTCCAGAATAGACTGTTAGCCTATAATGTCTGAAAGAACTGTTTGTATTCAGTTGCAGCCCACCTAATAGGACTGCTTGATTAGATCTAAAATCAAATGTATTGGCTGGCACTATCTCCAATGGTGTTCTTTTTTTGGAATTTGATGGTATGCCTGACCAAGCATGATCCTAATCTAATAACTGTTACCCTTTTACAGAATAGAAAGATCTAGAAATTTTCATACCTAGAGGACCTCGCCTGCTTGGTGCTCCTTGCTTACAGAAGGTACTCCTCCGGAATTTGTCCTCCAAGTCTGGGTATTTTGATCCTTTTGTATATGTGATGGGCGAAGGGAGAGTAAGGAGGGGGATGAGGGTTGGCAGAGGAGGTTAACATATATAGGTAGGCCATTCAGGGGAAGGCTGGGTAGCAGATATCTTTCCAGTTCTACCATATATATATTTATGTATGGTGCAGATATCTTTCCTTTTTTCATCAGACACACACCTCATAATAAATTAGAAAAGATGTCAGAAATCAGAACTTACTAAAATACTAAATTGTTGTATTAATTAAATAAACAACTGATCATGGCAGAGAAGTTACTGATTGCATGCCATATAACAATGAAATATCTTATTTGTATATTTAAATATTATTTCTATTTTTATTATTGTTCAGTTTGAAAAGGTAAACATGAACTTTCTATATAATATATGTGTATTTAATCAGTTCAACGTGTACTATAAAAGTTCAACTAACAAACAGATAATCTTAAATGTTTTGTTTCTGAAAGTTGGCAATTAACAGCCTTCTGATTTTGTTGTATGCACAACCAAAACACAGATGCACCTAATGCATCATTGATCTTTTGCAAGGTCAACATCGACTGGGTACGAGCGGCCGTAGGTCACAAGGGGGCGTGGAACTGCTGCAGCCCATCTCAGACAGAGCAGACTCCAGCGAATTTGACCAGCCAGGTACATCCTCTACACGACTAAACGGTAGCAACTTGAACAAAATTTGACTTGATTAGTATAGTAGCTTAGTAGTAGTAGGTTAGTGTACTCTTATTTATGTCGAACAATCACTGCACCAGATATGCAAGCCTGGGATTATATATGTGTGGGGGTCTGTGATATTGTGAGTGGTCTGACATATGTTAAGCTTGATGATATTTGCACAAACTGTGTAAGACAAATAGACTATATGATTTGTTAATTTCTCTTTGACGCGTGAAGCAAAATGCATGGTCGTATTGGTTGGCTAGGATCAAATTAACCAACCAAAATTTCATATATAAAACATTACCAGGATAGTCTGTTTACTAATAAGAGCCATAGATATTATGGTTTTCCAAATAATTTATAACACTCACTATGAATTTAATTAAATTAGAAGTAAAACCTAAATTGCTTGATGGTTTCCTCATTTGAAATATTAATATTGCTAAGCTCAATCATGGTATGATCGCATTGTTAAAAAAACCAATGGCGTTAAGCAAACTTATAAGTTCAAATGTATTTGGCTGTTGAATATCAGTCTCTTTTTTAATCAAAATTATTATGAATATACTTCGGTGTTGTGGTGGCTCTTTGATTTCCCTATACAAATGTCTGTTTTCAGTGCAAATGTGTTCCTTGATCAACTAAACTTGGTGAAAGTACAATCTGGGGGAGCCTTGAAGCCTTCTCATGTAAGAGTATACTCAACTCAATTTTGATAAGTGACTCCATTACATCATTCTAATAGGATCAAGTTACACTTTAATTTGTAGGCAAAGCATGCAGGAAATGATCGTTGGATTTCAGTAATACTTGAACATGAGGTACATACGTTCCATCACACTATGATTTACGACAACTGCTTTTCTTTTATTGCTGATGTTGATAAGTAGACATTGACGTGATAGTTATATATAGTTCTTATTGGAAAATATATAGTTCGTGACTTCATTGTTTTTATGGCGTCCGTAAGGACCTGCAAGCTCAAGGCGTCCAGCTTGCCTTAGGTACCTGAGTAAGGCGTCCGACTTAATCTTTAAGGCGTCATAAGCGCTGCTAAGGCGTCCAGGTTGGCGCCTTGATCTAGATTGGACGCCTTGAGCTTGCCAGACAGGCATGAAGTAGTTTTAGGCGAGAAACAGTCCCCCTTCTACCCCACCATCCTCTGCTCTTGATGATGCTGATGTTAAGTTGTTCATTGCTTGCTGTTATCAGTTGTTCAATGCTTCCTGCTTTGCTGGTTGCTCTGCTAGCTGCTTTCCTGTATCGCAATAGAAAATTCATGATGTGCACACTAACATATCTACAATTAAAGTGGTTTTGGTTTTTTTACTGTACGTACTGATCAATAAGAAAAACCATTCCTCTCTCATTTTTGTTACTATATTCGGGAACACACAAAATATAATCAATGCTTATTCGCTAGCTGGAACTGAAGGCAACGGCGAGAGAGGAAGATCAAGGACAACTTCAAAATTAAAGAATATATACAAGGTACGTGTAGTATGACTGTCATATGTTTATTGGCTATTCTCTAGCTGGAATGTGATTATTACCAACGAAGAAAACCTCGTATAGTATAACAGTGCGTGTATGGATGGAGTTATACTATACGAGGTAGTATATGACGCGAGGCACGGAATGTCTGAAAACATCACCTGGTCTACTTCAGGTATGTTGTTAACCTGCCATGGTACAACACAAAAGTACTCCGGTTCACCTGGAGCACCAAACCTGGTCCAAACTGGTCTGGTCTACAACCGTAAAATTTAGATAGAATTAAAGATAAATAAACAACCAACATAGCTAGTGGATGCCACCATCAATCACTCTTTAAACTTTAAAAATATTTCAGAAAATGTCATCTGATCATCTGATCAGCACGGGCATTCAAACAGATTATTACCTAGCAAGCAATAATATTTTTAGGTATTTATTGACGCAGCAGTCCTCCTTAGCCACCAATAAATCTCAACTCTGCTCTAACTTGATCTGGAATGTTATCCTTTGCTTCATTCTCCCTGACCATCAGCATCTGGACCATTAGTCGCCTCCTGAGACTTTGTGGATCCTTCAAATTAAGCATAAAAAAAGTCAGAAGATATATTTAGCAAATATATGAAAGTTGTAACCTCATTACAAATGCACTTACATCAGTCCTAGGCATGTTATGAACCATGTCATTCCCAATAGTTTGATACAGATGGGCCATCTCCTGTAAAACTTTGAATCTGGAGTCCATGCTCTCACAAAAAAACACAATATTGTAATAGCTATATTATAACACACACTAATACCTAAGACAAATTTAAAACAGTACCGCCGAGGTGAAACATGAATATTCTCTTGTTCGGGCCATTCCAGAAGTTGGTTGTTCCTATCAGGGGCCTCCTGTTGCAAGAGAAAGCTCAATTCTTGCTTCACTAAAAGGGCTTCCCTCTGAAGTTCAGTGTCATGGAAGTCCTCCTCAAACTGAAATAAAGCCTGGTTTGAATAATCAATAACGATAGTCCTCTCCATTTCCATTTTCACTGCTAAAAGACCGTATGACGAATCCACGTGTGCCAGTGGGAGAATATACTGCATTTGGTAGACAAAAGTAAATGGCAAACAAAATAACCAAACTAATTTCTAACAATGAGAAAACTTACAATTGTAGGGGTGTGAAACACGTCGTATCTTGGAAAAGGTTCAAGCACGACATTGTTAATCAGCGCATTGGTGCGCTGTTCTTGGCTTAACCAAGTCTGGCTTAGCGCCCGTGCTTGCTCATTGAATCCCAAATTGAAAAAAATGTGTCTTTCCAACAGAGTTGGTGCCCGCGCTCCTCTCCGCTGCGTCGGTAGTAATCTTACGCACGGCAAGATTGAAGCACAATGGATGGACAACTCCATCTCGTCTGATGGTGTCTCGGATGATCCGTAGGCTAATCTCGATAGGGAATGGGCTGGGGCTATTAATCCAGATTGTGCTGTAAAAAGGAAGAACAAGGTTCATAACAGTCATAAGTTTAAATAAACGTAAACTCAAACAATCCAACTGTGTTGGTGTCTATAACATATGACTAATTTAACGATAGTACATATCACATCAAATGACCTAAAAAAGTTTGCAATCTCTACGTAAGTTTAGTATTTTTATATTATGCACGAGCAAAAACTTAAACAGATTGCAGTGTTTTCATAGTAGTCTATCACTTGTTTAATATTGTTAGGAGTGACTGGGATGGACTTATATGATAACTTGTATAAAAATTATACATGTAAAGAGCAGTGGACCTAGACGATGAAGTGCAAACAAGATTATATATTTAGGGCTGTGAGAACTTACTCTAGTTGTTCTTCGTCTGAGGAAAGCGTGATGAAATCGTACACGAAGTCGACTGCGTGTCGCACTCCCCCAAAAATCGGCGTTGCTTCCATTACTGGGGCAAAACGTCTGTCGTAGCACTGGAAAATCGAGGAGGGATCAGTGGACGACGGTGATGTCAGGACCCGTAGGATTTTATATTGAGTAGAGATGATCGCCATAGGGAAGGTGCCCCTTGACTTTCCTTATTTGCATGTTTCCGTAAGAAAAAACTATCATAAATGAAGGCAAGATCTTTATTTTGATTGCACTATGCAGATAAATCAGAGACATATTAAATGTTTCCTAATATATGCCTCCCTTTCCCCATAACTTTCCCAATCGAAAAATAGAAAGAAACATGATTTACTCTTTTGCGAGCGATAGCTACAATGCTCGATGCCCACACGGAAAGTGATCGCTGCACCCCCATCATTTAACCGGTGGGCCCTGATGTCTTTTCCTAATAAATCTTAATATTAGTTTTCAACGGTGTGGCCCGGTGGCTTTCCTCTAATAAATCTTTCCCCCTCTGGATTCAAGCGTTGGGCTCCGTGGGCATTATAAACCTTAAGTTTTTGAACTGGAAAACTAATATTAACTTCCTCAAGTTGTCGAGCAAGATCGGTGGCAACAAAACCCTGGGCAAAGGTAGGGACAGCACCCGGCCATAGGTATGGGGTACCTGCCCCATATTGGACCCAAACAGCGCTAGAGCGTCTGCGACATTATTACATGCCAGAAGGCAATGCTCAATTTAGAAGGAACTAAAATCCAAAGAAAAAAAGTTTTAATCTCCCTAAAGAGCACTTCATTTGGAATTTTTGATAGCTTGGACCAGTTGCATTGAAGCCTTCTCACAATCCACTAAATTTTTATTACTGAGTCCATTGCGTGATGGCAATAGGGCCAGCTCCACTTTAATTTGCATGCAAGCATGCAGCACATAAGCCTTGAACATGAGCTATTTACTTTCCATCAGCCTATGACGTATTTACCACATCTGTTTTTTTTAGAGCTGATGTTGATCAGTAGGCATTGCCAAATATAATTCATGACTTTACGGTTAATATGACATATCCTGGTTGGACTTAAAAAAGTGTTGGCCCATGCTAGGAAGCATGTAGTATACTTCAACTTATAGAAGTATGAATGTTCTACACGATGATAGCGTGTGTAAAATTCAATGGTAGAGGAAGTGATAGGGGATTTATATGAATGTTCCGCTTTGTACATCTTTGAGGTAAAGATAGTAGCTGCAGAAACAGGTAGTGGAACAATGCTGCCGCCGAAGGATGTAAATATCCTGTGCATGCACATGCATTTGCCTAGTATAGGAAAAACATTAAAACCCTGGCGACTCATCTCATCTTGCGTCAAACCCTATTAGCCCTGTACAGCTTCCCAAATGGGGCTCACTGCTCATTCATGTCATACAAACGAATGATTCGTTCGTGACGTTCCAACAAAATCAATTGATAAACCAACAATATGGTAGAAAAACCAAACTTCAATAATACCAAAACACCATAAAGTTTGGATAGTTTGATAATACCAAAACATCATAAATTTTTAAAACGTACGTGTATAGAAGTCCCCATAAATTTATTATCAAACTATTCATATCAAAAATAAATTATTATCAAATCGATCCCTAACAAAGCTGAAGTATAGGAAAATATTTTGGGCATAGCTGCATGCATCGGTCCATCTTCAGTTGCTTAAAACCCTCAAGGCCGATCTAATCCCTGCCGGGATGTTTGCAGCTGCTTCATTGTCTTTGACCATTAGCATCTGGACCGTAACTTGGTGTCTGAGCTGTATTGGATCCTAGGAAAGGTGCAAAAACTCAATCATTTAATAAATTGGTTGGATAATATTTAGCACACATCAACTCATAATATATGTACTTACGCTAGTGTTCATCCAGCCCATGCTACGCAAACGACCAATCTGGTGGGCCATCTCATGTAGGACAAATAAGCCAGAGTGTTTGCTGCGACACAAAAAATGAAATATTAAACATTATAACGGTCTGCATCTTATGTATGCGATCAATTTAGTAGATTACCCACGACCAGCAGAGGACATGGTATCTTGTTCCCAGTCCATGATTTGGGTATTCCAACCAGGGATCCTAGTCTGCAACACATTGTTGAATTCTTCCTTCAGCAATGTGATTTCCTTCCTCATCAATATGTTATGAGTACTATCTTCGGGATCAAACGTGTTGAAGGATTGATCCATCACGACAACCCTCCTCCTCAGCCGGTTGACTACAAGTAACCCGTATGAGGAATCCGAAAGTTTCAACGGTAGTAGATACTTTGGCAGGTCGAGACATGTCAATTGCTATTATAATAAGTATAACTAACTTAAAGAACGAGTGTCTCTTACAATTATAGAGTTGAACACATCATATTTAGGAAGAGGCTGGACCACAACATAGTTAATCAGCGTCGTGATGCGCTCTCCTTGCGTCATCCAGGAGTACCTCAGGGCCTGTGACTGAGCATGAAACTGCAAGTTGAAATAATGTTTGCTTCCAACCCAGTTGGTGCGTGCGGTCCTCTCTACTTCAGCGCTAGCAAGCTTACGAACAACAAGGTTGAAGAATTCAGGATGATGTTTTTTATGAAAAAAAGGGTGTCCTGGATCATTCGGAGGCTGATTTCGATCTGGTATGGCCGGGCGCTTCTTATCCATATTGAGCTGCAAAAAAAATGCACAACAACATTTAGCAAAGGACATCAATGGTCCTCTTCTAGTTTAACTTTATTCGGCATGGCATATATGGAATTTTTTAATGAGAACCTTGTCTCCTTGCTTACCAGCCTGGCCATCGGAAGGAATTAATTACCTTGGTCAGTCAGCGAAAGAAAGAATTGATCCAGTTCATCATCCCAATCCTTCCTATTAGTTTCTTTAAATAATTCAGCCCCAGAGTGTTGGCAATCAAGGGCCAAGAAAGAATCCCAAGTCTATCCTATCTCGCCACGGTCGAAAGCACAATCCCTGTCTCTTCCTATACCGAAATCGTCGTTTCATAGTCTATACTAACCTATAAACTGAATTCATGGTTAGACATTGCACGAGGTCAGATTGTCCTCACCTAGATGTATCTGCACGTATCTAATCTAGAACCTTAATTCATGGCATTTGCATGACATTGTTCATGTATAAGGATTCAACTAAAAAACGTATACATGTACCTATCTTAGTTTGCCGTGTACCAGAGTGTTCCTACATGATTTGTATATAGCAAAAGAATGTATAATAAGACAACTTACTTTAATGCATCTTGGTCTCGAACGCCCATGATAAAGTGAAATATGTATTGTAGTGCATCTTCCACGACATGCATTGGTGGGGGGAGAAGATCCATGGGCGCAGGCACATCCTCCTGGGGGCACAGGAACATCCTCCTGGTGCACGGGCGCACCCTCTTGGGGTGCGAGCGCAACATTCCCATTTATCGCCTCCATGGGATATAAAATTCGTTATAGATCGGAAATTGATGATGGGATATCTGTGAAGTTGGGTGGGTGGTGAAATAGGACGATGGTGGAATTTATCAAATTCTTACCGTGACATCTAATTGTTTGGAGAGTTAATATTGCCTTCCAAATGATGAACGTCGTTTAATTAAATACGTTATTCATTTCCTTGTATAAATTATTTCCAATCGTGTTAGGATCAGATCTTTCTCCCAGTATTAGATAATATCTTCCCAATCCCATTATATTCAGCTGTCAAACGGTTTATTCCCTATATATATATAACCCATAGGCAACTGCCCGTGCGTTGCAACGGGGTATATATATTTAGCTTTTCAACACCTATATCGCATAATATAACCTATAACATGTGGAATAATCTATAGCTTCAATTATGCAAATAATGCCAACTGCTTTTACATGTACTGTTCCATATTCTGGTTGTTGGTATATCTCCCTGGATTTGAGTTATAAAATACTTTTTGCTAACATGTGGAATAATCTATAACATGTGGAATAATCTATAGCTTCAGTTTGAGTTAGAAAATACGTTTTTGGTAACACACATCTAGATGTGCTTTATGTAGTATTGCACATCTAAATCACATGTCATTGTTTGTGCATCAAGATTGATGTGGTAGCTTTTTTCTTTATTTTTATGTTTGAGTGGTTCATATAAATGTGCAATAACTAAGACACATCTAGTTATGCCCTAGACATACTCATTTCACGCCTTCTTGAAAGAAATATCAAGATTTATCAATAAAATACACCATTAGTGACTATTGTCATAAAATATTAGTGCATGAAACACCTAACATTGGCATTTTATTCCCGCAAATCTGCAAAGTTCAAGTAAGAGTTTATAATGCTCATATTATTGCGAGAACTAAGATTAGTAAGTGAAAAATAGTGCACGTATTGTTTGATATATTTTCCAATTGGAACAATATCCTTCCATGCGCGCCATGGGCACACCATCGTGTTAGGATCATGGACTAGAGGACTCAGGCGGATGGGGGCAAGCATGCAGCGGCGGAGGTGTGGGTGCGCGTGTGTTATCCTCGGATCATGCCCGCGTCGGGATCGCACGAGGGAAAGAAGGCTTAGTTAGTTTTTCCAAAAAAAAATCTACTGTGTGTGTGTCCTGATTCCTTTTCTGGCTCGCGTGAATAAAGGAAGGGTGGGGAGAGACGGATGAAGGACGACGACGTAAGACGAAATACGGAACACTACGTTTTTAAGGTAATGTAGATGTAGATGTAGAATACATTATTCATATTGCCAAAAGGATAATTCTCAATTCGATCCCTAACAAAACTCTAGTAGCCATTTATTTGCGATATTTCAATATGCATCAGTACATAGTCAGCCGTCCAAAACCCTCAAGGCAGCTCTAATTTCATCTGGGATGCTTCTAGCGTCCATTGTTCCTAGATTGAACAATACCATTGACGTACGGACGTGTTTCATCAAGTGTCATGAGGCTGGCTTCATGGATATCTACGATAAAAATCAGTGTTATATAGTAGTGACATAGTATTAAAGAAAAATTACATTCAAAACAAATTTAAAATAGAACGCAGCCCCTTCCTTGTAGCTAATGATGACAATCATTAATGTTAGGAGAGAAGATGAATGTGCTCTCCCTCATAGTTTGCAAGCATCGCTGCCTCTGATTTACCTGTATGTAAGTAACAACAAGCTTCTCGAACAGATTGTCAGTGCATTGCAAATGGCAGAAGTGAGGCCCAACTTGCTCTTCACGTACACGTAAGAAAATTATCTGCCGTCTACAAACAAATACAATTGTGAGTCTATCATTGCAACAATAAAATTACAAAAATAAGCATATGAAAATCTCAAATTATAAAATGGCGCTTACTGAAAGTTCATGAGGCCAATCTCGAGGGAAGGGCCGCGGCGTTTATATATTGAATCCCACTTATATTCTGTCTGACCAACGTATGCAAGGATAGCAACCACATCTACAAATTTGAAATCACAATGAGACTCTGAGTTTTACAGAGTAATATGCAATAACAAATTTAAAGATGATGCACCAGTGATGGTTTTATCCCGTAGCTCAAATATTTCTCCAAACTGTGGGAAGAACGGTGGGCAAATTGTCGACGGTACCTGCTGTGCCGACATCCAAACCTCGGTTGTAGAACTTAGTGTGGTGACAAAGTCCACGGCTAGGTACCAGAAATGTTCATCTGGCATATCTGTGGGGCTGAAGCCGATGCGATTGAAATCATAGGTCCTACCGGTTTGTAGCATGCTGTTGAAACGGATTGCCTGGCTGTTGTACGCAATCACTTCCATCTTTGTTCCCTAATATATTTTTATGAACCATACAAACAATGAGCAAAAAAACATGTTTATCAAAATTATATTTTGAAAATGCGGGCTATAAAGTAGATGATTAATGCCTTACATGTCGATCGAGTAGTATGCACTGAAGGTACAAGTTTCCCATGCCATTCTCTTTGATATGAGCCTTCTACATGACCTTAGCTTGAATAATCCAGCAGTTCTGATATATGTGCTCCATTTGGACTCTTTGAAAATTCAAGTTCCTGTACGTAGAATAAAACAAAAGGATGAGGTAAAATTATTTTGCAAGAGAAGCATAAAATTAAACAAACAAGGAGCATAACATTCTAGTGGCCCAACACTAATCATGTCAAATTTATACATACTATTCTTGTTTTTATTATTTATTTTCTTCTTATTTTTCTCCTTTTTCTACTTCATCAAATTATCTCCTCCTTCCTTGTACAAGATTTTCACCACCATCAATTGCACATCTGGCGATTTTTTTTGGGGTTGCATCTCACAATATAATGCGTATATTGATTGTGTTATATTTGGACGGGGTGTTTCGGAGCCATAGGAAAAAATTGTATATCCTACGGGGTTTGATTATAGCAATGTAATATTTTGCAACGATGAAAAAGAAGCTATTATGTATTTTAGACTCACTGTCCATCTGGTTTTAAGTAATATACAAGATGAACAAGCCGACAAAAGATGTTTTAATCGCCAAGCCTATTACTATGTTCTAGTGTATGCCATGTGCTACATCTTTTAAGATAAAGACCAAGTGACAAAACAATGGCGATTATTTCAATAAAATAAAACATTATCTAGTTATGGAAAATAGACGTACAAAAAGATTATTATATCTTGCCTGTTCATCGGAGGGGTGATGGGTTGACTGATGACAGGAGCCGGCGGCGATGCCATCACCCTCTCAGAGGTGATCGATCCGTATGAGATTACCATGGTCTTCGTGTAGGAGATGACTTTTCCTCTATAGAAAGATGGAGGCAAATATGGTGCAGCAGGGCTTGTTTATATAAGCATAGTGGGCGGCGGGAAAACGGAATATATTTGAAAATTTGTTTTTGGCAGGCTAGGTCCCCGTGAGTGAAATATCTGTCAGATCTTTAATATTCGACAACCTATTAATAATTGTTTATTACTCAAGGAAACAGACATCTCAAAATCGGTCCATGATCAACCGAATTGATTCACATCATATTTAATACATGCAAATTTGTGATTTATGATAACTTGTCTATGAAAACGTATCTGATTTATCACATGCGTATAGAATCACAATTTGTTGCCTATGAAAGGTTGACTTTCTTCTTTATGGATATTTTTTAACCTTTCTATTTTTCACATTAAATTTTCTATTTTTCCCTTTTATATTCTGTTTTTTTCATTAGCTTGATGATATCTTTAATTATGTTATAGGTCATTGCCATTGCGTAAATAATGTCTTTAATTATTTTATAGAAAATTGCTACGGGACAATAGAAAATTTCTTTATTTTAGTATAAATCATGTCTAACACATAATTTTACGATCCTAATATATATCAAACAATATAATTGGAATACAAATCATTCATTCGAACACAGCTTTGCAGAAGATAATATTGTTTATTATTTTTCATCACAACAATCTGTAAAACGCAGTTTTAGGCGGGAAACAGTCTTCTGGCGGGAAACAGAGATGCTATTGGCGCCAACAGTTTAGAGTTGTCAAAGAGAGGGAGAGAAACAACCCCCAGTACACACACACCTAATCCTCTTATCTGGCTCCTCTCCTCCAGCAGATCTGCTACCTCCTCTGCAACAGATCCTCCTCACCTCCTCTCCAGCAGCTCCTCATCCGCTTCCTCTCCAGGAGCTCATCCTCCTCCTCTTCAGTACAGCAGGAAACAAGAACAGGCAACAGCAAGGAGCCAACACCTCTCCCTCCCCCTTCTCCCCCACCATGCTCTGCCTTGTTTCTTCCATGTTAATTTGTTCATTGCTTGCTGTTTTCAGTTGTTCATTGCTTCGTGCTTCGCTGGTTGCTCACTGCTTTGTGCTAGCTGCTTGGCAACTTACTCACTGCCTCTCTTATAATGGTTAGTGGATGCCTGCATGGATAGAATATTAATGTTGGGAAGAAGAGAAAGTACAAAGAGGATGGATCCTATTTGGGCTCTACAACCAGCAACAAGTGCAAGATGTGTAGTGTGTATGCCTAGTTGCCTGCTAAATTCTACTTCACCCTACTGGCTTAGAACTATCTAAGACGTCCGCCTTGCCTTATGCCTTACCGCTTAGGCCGTGAAGCGCTCCCCCCCCCCCAGCGCCTTGCCTCGCCTCACCGCCTTAAAAACAATGCATGACTTTACTGTACTGATTGACGAGATATTTCGAGTTATAGTTGACATATATTGGATGGAGTTATACGATATGAGGAAGTAAAGGGTGCATCGCAAAACCTACGTTTAACATAACCATAACAAAAAATGTATTTAAACGTGTATATATATATATATATATATATATATATATATATATATATAATCCAATGCATTATAAAGTTGTTCATATTGCCAAATAGATAATTATCAATTCGATCCCTAACAACGTTGTAGTAGCCATTTATTTGCGACATATGAATATGCATCGGACCATATTCAGTCGTTTAAAACCCTCAAGGCCGCTCTAATTTCAGCCAGTATGTTTCCAGCTGTTTCGTTGTTTTTGATCATCAGCATCTGGACCATCAGGTTCTTTCTTAGCTGTATTGAATCCTATAAAAGATGAAAAAATAATTTAATAATTTGCTGGAAAAAAAATTGCACGACAAACCTTGTTATTGTGTACTTACGTGAGTGGTCATCCTGCCAGAATGAGTAGTACCATTCTGGTGGGCCATTTCCTGTAGTACAAGGAAAGCGGAGTCTTTGCTGTAACAAAAAAATAACTATATTAATACTATAATTTTGTGCTATAATGTATGTGATCAATTTAGTATATTACCGCCTGCCGTTAGAAGATATGTCGTACGGTGACCAGTCCATGAGATTGGTATCCCAACCAGGGATTCTCATCTGCAACACATCGTTGAACTCTTGCTTCAACATTGTGATTTCCTTCCTCGTTTCAGTGTTATGAAAGCTGTATGGTCCATCATAGGTGTCGATACATGGATCAATTGGGAGAACCATCCTACTTTCCATGTTGACTACAAGTAGTCCGTATGAAGAATCAACCGAAACAAATGGTAGTAGGTACTACGGTAAATAGACACATGTTAGCTCGTAATATAATAAGCAAAATAAATGAAAAGAAAGAGTCTCTTACAATGTTAGAGTTGAACACATTATATTTAGGAAATGGCCGGACAACGACACTGTCGATCGGCATTGTGGTGCGTGTTTCTTGATCCATCCAAGAGTGTCTGAGAGCCCGTGCCTGAGAAATGTTTGTTTCCAAGCATTCTTGTACCTACAGTGCTCTCTACTTCAGCACTCGCAAGCTTACAGACTGCAAGATTGAAGCATTCGGGATGAATTTGTCCAAAAAGCAAAATTGTTTGCTGGAGCATCCGTAGGCTAATTTCAATCCGATACGGTCGTTCGCTTCTAATCCAAATTGTGCTGCCCTAAAAATGCAGACCAATCTTTACCAAAAAACATCACATATAGTCTAAATCTTTTGTATAGTAAAGATCAGTGAAAATCATTATTTAATTAAAACATCCTGACTCCTGTGTGATAATCTGGTAGCTAGAACAATGCTCATGACCTGTACCAAATTAACATGGCCATATGTACCATATGTAATAAATAGTAGCAGACAACTAACACTTATCAATAATAGTTATTTAACAATGTAGGGCCATGATAACCAAACAACATATTCATTACATAGGCAAATGCCTTTGGGTTGCTACAGGGCAATAAAAAAAATGAAGTGTAAAGTAATTAATCAAATATAATTAATTACATGCATATTATAACCCAACATATCTGTTTGGATATATTATTCTTCATACACTTGAACATTCGAACTACAGGATTCATCATTGGCAGGTGAGCTTCTTATTATAAGTAAACAATTAAGGAAAAGCAACAAAACAAATTGTAGTATTGATCAAATTGTTCGTAATGGTCACTACTACACAAGTCTAGATGAATAGCTAATGAGGCAATAAATATGTTTTACCTTTACATGACTTCACACTTGGATTATAAAATTATTACTATGCAATCAGAAACCATGCATATTGAAACCAAGTAATAGGCAGAGAAATACAACTTACTTTAGGGCCTCATCGTCTTGGACATCAGTGATAGATTGAAAAATGAATTCAACGGCATCTGCTAGGGCATTCACGTTGGCCGCAGCCTCCTGAGGTGCGGGCAAAGCCTCTTGTGGTGCAACCTGAACCTCCATTGCTTCGTGCACAGCCTCCATTGATGAGAGTGATTTCGGGTGGGTGTTGAATCAGGAGCTCGTCGAAGGATATATGAAGGGATCACGACCTGATTGACAGCTGCATCTTCGAGACTTAAGTGCCTTCCAAATAATAAGACAACTTCCATTTTTTAACCACAAATAATAAGCAAAGTTTTGACTCCACCTCATTTCCGACCCACATTAAAGTCTGACAGGATATTCTCAACTATATCCTTCCATACGGGCATGTTTCCATTATTTATTTCCTAGTATAAATTATTTTCAGCTGCGTACACAAGATATTATGAATTATCTTATATGTTAGGAAAAGACGTGGTTCCATTAGAGTAGCCTAATAATAAAATTATTCCTGCCCCTAAGATATTCTATAAATATGCTAAAACATATATAACGTGCTTATATAAATGTAAGAGTAGTTTTGCACATTTTTTTAATACATGTTGAATTTTTCTATAATGCATGATGAACATATTTCAAAACACATATACAATTTTTTAATACACATGACAATTTAAAAAAAAATAAGTTGAATAGTTTTTTCTTCTGCGGGAAAAAACATGAAGTTGGGAAATAAATAAAAAGAAACCTTCTGCGGGCCCATAAGAGTGCCATACATTAGAATAAAAAATAAGGCAAATGCTTCAAGAGGTAAATAGCAACATGATAAATAGACATCTATCTCACAAATAGGATTTGTTAATCAGTGCATTGGTGCGCTGTTCTTGGCTTAACCAAGTCTGCCTTAGCGCCCATGCTTGCACATGGAATCCCAAATTGAAAAAATGTGTCTTTCCAACAGAGCTGGTGCTTGCGCTCCTCTCTGTGTACAAATGAGAAACAATAGTACAACAAATAAAGATAATAGTAGCAGAAGTACACGCTAGATAGCACACAACATAATTTTGTCTATCTATGTGTATGCATTAGCAGCAACGGTATTAGACACATGCCCCTCTCTGTGTATGCATTAGCAGAAGCAGCACATCAGCAGCATCTCTCGGTCACGAAAAAATAATTGCTCCATCTATCTCTCTCTCTCAACACCTGAGGGCTGGTTCATCTTGCGAAACACGAAAAAATAAGTACTCTGGTTGTTGCTGCTCTTCGGCATCACAATTTTGCGCCTGGGTAAAACTGCTCTGGACGTTGGGCCTTTCTCACACACGCACGCTCTCTCTCCCATACGGAGCAGCAGAAGCCAGCAAGCCCATGCCAAGGAGAACACACTGGTAATTAGGTGACTATTGGAGGTAGCAAGAGCATCCCAAAATTATTTTGATGTAAGATAGGAGAGGGTACCTTTTGTCTTTTATAGTTAGTGTAGATCATGTTTGCGAGTAGGCACGTGTATCGCTGCTGCCATTATTAAAACATGTCATGGGGCTGAGAGCAAACATGCAACTTGGAATTAGCATGTATGCTGGGATAAATAAAAGATAACTTAAAATCACATTGTCATCAAGCATAAGTAAGAGACAACAAGAAAATCAAAAACCCTTTATTATTTGAATCCGACCGATTACATTGATAAATGCTCATAAGGAGCAATGCAACAACTAACATACTAAGAAATATAAACAAAAATGTAGACCCCCCTCATGCTTGGTCATTTGAAGGTGGTGGTGGCTTCTTGTCGCATGCTTGGATATGCTTCACGACCACCTCCGTCAACTGATTCATTTGGTTAATCAAAGTCTGCACCAACATGCTAGTATGCTGTTGTGCTTGCAGAATGTCATAGTTGCTGGTACCCCAACCATCTTTCCTCTGTGCGTTTGACCCCGTGTCACGCTGGATATCCCAGCCTGAGGGGACATGTGCACGAGGGATGTGATGCACCTCACGACGACGGATTAGTTTATCAAAGTGGTTTGTGGAGAGAGTGGTTGGGAACTGAATAGGCAGATTATGATCATGCATCTTTAGTTTCTTACACTTTCGTGATGATCCCTCACCAAGACCATGATTTCGGTGCAGTTCTTCATCTTCAAGTTGACCTAGATCATCAGGGTGAAGCTGTGTCGTGTCTTCTTGATCTTGATGATTATCCTCCGAACTATTGGATGACGACATGTCAAAGAGAATGGAGTGGCAAGGGTGGAGCGTATAGGTTTGGGTGGTGCAAGGGTGGAGCGTTCTGGTTTGGGTGGTGCAAGGGTCTAGCAATTTATATATGTTTATAAGGAAACGCAGATTACAATGTTTATAAGGAAACGCAGATTAGAAAATCCTTCTATGAAGCAACCGAATTGATCACAATCAGAAAATACAACATTTTAGAATCAGATTTATGATTCGGCGTGATCAACCCAGCAGTAGTTTACAATGAAAACAATGAACATGCCATTAAATAAACTAACACTACCAATTTTTATGTCACCAACCCATTTGGAGAGATAAACGAAACACATTTAAGGCTCATGATACACGTTCTGATTTGATAATCACTTGTCGTAATATACAATTTGTTTCCGGGTATTATATGGGGGATTTTCTTCATTAAATAAACTAACTTGCCGTCATCAAACCATTTTTATATGGATATTTACTAAGTCTGCCGAAATTAAAATTAAGTTATTTCCTTTTCCGGTTTTATTAAGTTATTCTCCATTTAAAGTCAATATTTTTCTTTGAACATTTTTTATGAACATCATTTTTTGGCATAAGTATCATCAAGCACATTAATTTGAGCATGAAAATAATAACTATGAACATGCGGGACAAATATTATGCACTCATACACACTCATACAGCTGATGGCAGTAAAAATAGTGTGAAATACATGTATGCTTTCATCATTTTCATGACTATGTATGCTTCATCTGCTCATGAAAACTGAACAGTGTTTAACACTGATTGGAGCAAACCAAAACTTAGACACTCATAAAGCTCAAGGGAGTAAAAGAATTACAAATACATAACTATATATACTAACAGCAAGCCTGATAGCTATAAATGTACATGAAAACTGAACAGCATTTAAAACTGGGTGGAACAAAACAAATATTACACACTCATACACACTCATAAAGCTCAAGGCAGTAATACAACATGTAAGATTTTAGCCTTTTCATGAGCATGTAAACAAATGTATCACACGCACTGAAATTCAATGTATCAAATGTAACATGCATGCTAAATGTTGACATGACATGCATGCTCCAGGTTTTAATCAAACTGTACAAAGTAAATTTAACATGTTGCGGGTCTATATGAAGCCAAACATTATTTCTGAATCTCAGATTACACATAACACGGTACGTTGTGTGACATGTACATTGCCAGAAACATTGCGATAGTGGAAAACAAATAACAGCGATGAAGGTACAAAATTAATTTAACATGATCCAGATCTTCATGAAGCCAATCATTATTTTTGATTCTCATATTACACATAACACAATACGCTGTGTGACATGTACATTGTCAGATTACACATAACACAGTATAAATTTATTGAAATGCAGTTATTACTTGAACTGATTGGTGTATACCTCCGACAACCAAGATACCAAATGAAAAGATATGTCATAGAACCGAATTACAACAATTCTTGACCATTAGAAGAGTAAATTGCATATATAAATCCAGCAGGTCTATTAAGACCAGACTTCAGCCTCTAAGTACTTCCTTGTAGACGATGTTCTTCATTGAGGTCAGCAAGGACACGATCGGTCTTTTACGCTTCTTCGGATTGCTATGTTGCTTGTTGGACTTCTCCTTTGGCTTCTCCTTCTGAATGAGTATTTTTATGTTTCTCTTCGCGGTGGCTCGATACAAAGCAACATAGAGTTGACCATGAGAGAACACCGGATTAGGTAGATACACACCAACAATGGGGATGGTCTGCCCTTGAGCCTTGTTAATCGTCATAGCAAAGCTAAGTCTTATAGTAAATTGCTTCCTCTTAAACTTGAATGGAAACATGTCGTTGTCAGATGGGCACATAGGTATTCGAGGAAGGAAGACCCTCCTACCAGCGTGTTATCCAATCACGATTTCTGCATCAATGGTGTTCCTCTCAAAACCTCTAACAACAAGCCTAGTCCCGTTACACAACCCATTAGCTGGATCAATGTTCCTTAGAAGTATCACCGAGAAGTTCAGCTTTAGTTTGAGTGCATGCGGAGGAAGACCATTGGGAGTCAATCCGTTCAGAAAACTCAGGAGCGTAGTAGCCATATGGGTCGTCCTTTGCAATGTCAAAGCTATGGTAGATTACTTCATCTCTGTGGAAATGCTCTATCATGCGGATATTTATCTTGTCGACATTGTCATTTGTCGTGGAAAGGATTGCGCGAGATGTCATGTAACTCGAATCTGCCATGTTGTCATCTAGACTCGGAAACACGTGGTCAATTAGCTTCTCCTGGTCGTCAACCTCGCCTGTAGATGGCAGACAAATATCATCAGGGAGTAGTACGTTGCCATGATCGTCCGCTTCCTCTGTGCCATTACTGACCCTGAGCAAGTAATCTGCAAACCACGTGTCATTATGAGCCCTCATGTTGGTGATGAGCCGAAGCAGCCGCATACTCTTCCATAGATGAGAACTTCGGAGGCTTGCATCAATTATCTGGCCCCGTGACCCCCTTCTGATGATCGGAAGCACCTGCCTAAAGTCACCGCCAAAAACAACAGTCTTTCCTCCAAAGGGTCGGTCACGTATTCCCATGATGTCGCGCATGCTATTGTCTAATGCCTCAACCGCTTGTCGCTTAGTCATGCTGGCCTCGTCCCATAGTATCAATGAGGCCATCCTTAGCAGCTTGGCGGTCCCACTCTGCTTGGTGAAGCTGCACGAGGCTCCATCATCGCAACTCTGTGGGATTTTGAACCTCGAGTGGGCAGTCCTGCCGCTAGGCATGATAGAAGCAGCGACGCCCTCGCGCCTCACCTTGGCGAGCATCGCCCTGTAGAGGAAGGTCTTCCCCGTACCTCCAGGGCCATCAACAAAGAATATACCCCCATCACCGCGTTCAACAGCCGCTAGTATCTCGTCGTATGCAGCCCTTTGCTCAAAATTCAGGGAAGATGACAATTTAGTGTCACTTTCTTCAAACTCAACAGTTGATTCCTCAATGATCTCTCTGGCCTCGCCCTCGGTTGGGTCAAACGCATCATCGATCGTTGGAAGAGCGAAATCAATAATGTCTTTACCCATAGACTGCAACATACCCCTAATGTCAAGCAACACCATCTGCTCCACCTCGTTCGGGGACGTGCGTGTCCGACGGTAGTCATCGGACATAGGCTCGAGGTGTCTATCCCATAAACCGCGCACGTCGCTTTGGCTCATGATGCACCAATATTGTTGCAAAGAGCCTCCTAGGAGAACATGGCATAGCCCACTGCTCCGCCTCAGTAAGACAGTCGTCGAGCGTGTTGTCTGCCTTGATGAGTCCCAACCTTTCACCAGCCTCTCTAAAGCTCCCACATACCACACCGTCGACGGTGAGCAAGTCTCAAATGATGTTTTCCCCGGAACATGGTTCAACAACACACGAAGGTAGTATCTCTCCCCCTCGGCAGGATTGGCAAACACGATACGACCTATTTGAAAACGCTCCACCCGCCTCTTCCAGAACTTCTTTTTCTTCTCCCACGTGAAGCTTCCGGGGAAATCCTTGTACAATATATGCCTTGCCCAAGGGTGTTTTTCGTTTTCCTTGAAATACTCTGTTAATATGGATTTTGAAGCATTCTCGGAGGATACAACATTCTTCAAGTCAGCCTGTGCATTGAATGCAACCCTGTGCATATTCGGGAGATGAAGAGGCAACTGCAAGACAGGCGGGTAATTGGCACACAGTGGGAAGCCAAATATCTTCCACATAGCCTCCGGAGGGATGACCCATCTTGCGTCAACGTATCTCTTGATCTCATCAATGTTACCATCAGCGTCTGGCTGGTCGATGCTGAAAGAAACCTTATCATGGCCCTTATAAATGTACTTATAAATGTATTTTACAGCCTTTATGCCAGAGCAGACCTCGACGTTGATGTGGCAATTAAACATCCGCAGAAGGTAAGGGTTATATGGCACAACCCATCGGTTGTCCAACATTTTCCCTCGAACCTTAGCGCGTCTACCATCGTCTCTACGCCGATAAACTGGGTATGAGTCCTTGCCTTGTATCATGTTCTCATTGAACGGCCACGGGTATCTGCACTTGCATTCATTATCTTGCATGCAAACATTCTTCAGGTTGAGAGCACCGCATGGTCCGTGCATCATATGTTTTACTACCATTGCATACAATTCCAGATACTTCTTCTTGTCTGGGAGCTCTGCGGAAATGAGTCGGTCATACTGCTCTGGGACAAGAAGCTTATATGTTGAATCCATGATCAACAGAAAATGTGCGTGGGGGGGGGGGGGGGGCTCTCTTCTGGAACTCGACTACGTAAACATAAGCAACAACAACACCCAGGACCATCTTCTTGAGCAACATATCTTTCATAGCCTCTAGTTTGCCATGGAACACGCGAGCCACAATATGAGGTCGGTCTTGTGCCGTATGTCCAGGAAGCAACTCATTTGTTATCTCTTCCCATTTAGGGTTGCAAGTCATGGTCAAGAAGATGTCAGGCTTCCCGTATGTATGGACAATTGCCATGGCATCCATATGTCTCTTCTTCATGTCGCGGTCGCCACCAGGGTAAGTTCCAGGGAGCACTATTCTCACCCCAACAACGCTTGCTCGCGTCTCCCCCGATGTGATCGCATCAACAACTCCTTTATACAAATCGGCACGGATCTGCGTCTGGTTCTTCCTGTACCACCTCAACCGACAGCTCTCAATCTTGATGTACATGTCAACCGCCCATTGCTGCAGTAGGCGTGCTCCACAGAGTATTGGATTGAAGATCGCATGCCGTGTTTGTAGCATGTAACAGTAGTAGTCTCTAACGAAGACGCATAACCTGCTATTCCCCTCTGCACATGTTTGAGTCAGATCGCGTGAGCATTGTTTTTAAAAACAAGAAATTAGTTGTAACAAAGTGGGACACAAACGACATACCCGCATCATCCTCATCATCATGACACAAACGAGGATTTTGTACAACCTCCCAAGAAACATTACTTTTGGGTAGCTTCAGATGCCAACCTAGCTCCCCCATTGGATACAATAATGGATAAGACAACGCGTCGTATGCCCCTGAGGTCACACGTATACTATGCCTTTCGTTGTTGTTACCACAAAGTGTTATCCTGCGGTCAAACCTTTTTGCTAGGTCAGTGCCCTCAACCCAAATTGCAGCGACCTTAGATGATACCGGTCTATTATATCTTCTTTGGTCAAGCCTCTTATCGGTTTTTAGGTCTATCCTATAATCATCGAGGTTGTCCTTGTGTGCACCCAAACTCCTAAATTGCTGGGAGTATGGGTTTTCTTTGAGTATGTCTACTAACCTCTTCACGACATCCTGGTCTAATTGCTTGGTGGCCGCCTTACGATGATTTAGGTTAGGGTTGTCGTCATAGAAGTACAACTGCAGATGTTCTGGACGGGAGCTAGGCCCGAACGAATGGACATTGTGGTAGATGGTGCCGTGAGTTCGGAATGTGTACACCCCAGACTTCATGTTTGTGTAGTTTTCATCAAGGCTGACGCCAAGGGTTGTGAAGGCGAAATGCCCGTTGAAGAACCGTATGTTCTCACGAAAATGTCTAGAATCTGCATCCATGCTGGACCATAGCCTCATAAGCTTTGGGATTGGTTCCGGTTGCTTAAGCTGGATCTGGGCATTGCGACAGCAGAAGCCGTCAGTCTCAGACTCAAACTTCCTGGCCTTGCAGTGTTTGCAATTTTCGTCGAGTTTCAGGATGTGAGTGATGTCTAGAATGTTTGAGTAGACAGTGTCAAATGGATCAATCTCGCTAGGTTTAGCGCTAGACATGCTTGCTTCCTCATCATCATCCAATATGCCATTATCGGATCCTACGGGCATTTGTTGAAAAATCACGTACAAAACACTAACAAAAAATAAATGACACAACAATAAAGCTCCACAGTGTCATAGTGTAGAGTTGGCAATACCTTCGTTGCAAAACATGTAGTACTCCTCATCAATCAAGTCATGTGCTTCCTGCTCATCGCCCATGGTGCCGCTTTGGAATACATCGATGTCTTCTGCATTGTCGTCATACAGAATGCGACAACAGACAAGATCATGTTCGAACGACATGCTGAGAATGAGCATAAGAAACTGACAATCGCAATTTCATACCATCGGCACCGGCAGAGTATCTCGGCATGTTCGTCCCCGGATCGCCATCAGATGAATCATCTTTTGCGGCCCGGGAGACGGGTGATGCGCGGCTTGGGGAAGTGGAACATTCAGAGGTTGACTTTGCTAGGTCTGTAAGGGGGATTGCGATGCATTCTTTGCACGGTGTTTTTTTCCTTCTTTCATAATTGGCCTTCCTCTGTGCAGTTGACTCCCCCTTCTCATTCACCGACATGCTTTTGCAGCGCTGCACGCGCTTCTCGCGTATTTTTTCATTCATTGTTTCTCTGACCTCCACCGTTAATTCGTCACTTTTCTTCTGATGGCATGCTCTGCTACTTGCGTTTTTCGCCTCCCTCTGCTCATTTGTTAAATTACGTTTCCGCTCATTGTCACTTTGCCTCCTAGCTAGAACAGTGTCCTGAATGACAGACGCGTGTAAAGTTGAAGGGGGACATGTTGCTCCCTCTTTCATTAATTCTGTAACGCTAGGGCTATTCAGGTCGTCTGGATCAATAATATTTTCAAAACATAGTTAGAACAGTTTGATTTATCGGTGCTGGAGGAGTGCCATCTAGAATAGTAGAGCCTGATGACGAAACAGATATTGAACGTAAGCGTATACCTAAAGTACCATATGGATGTTTGTTTTGATCCTTGATACGCTTATCCTTGTTCCTCCAATAAGCAGCTCGCCGCAGGGCGTTTCTATGGTCTCTCTTGCATTCTTCTTCTGTTTTTTCCTCTGTTTCTTGTGTGTCATTCAAAATCACATCTGGATCCTTACATACATTCCCGAAAATTAGAGATCATACCACTAAGATGCAACCAATTGCTGTTTTAGTAGGAAAAATTTGATTACCTTGTAGCTCGTTGTTATTAACGATCCCAGATGAGACCGTAGTTGTATCAGGAAATGCTGACGCATCATGCGAGAATGATGTATAGTTAGAACTAGTGGGGTTGCCTGGTGAACCAAAGTTGTCCAGACATATTAATGCTTAATTATTAAGACGGTTCTTACCATAATGGTTAAATCATTATAAGCTTACCTAATAAATGAAGGGTCTATGCATGTTCAACTTGTATATTATATTGTTTCTTCCGCCGATAGGAAGCCCTCCTCAGGGCGTTTCTATGGTCTCTCTTGCGTTCTTCTTCCGTTTTTTGCTCTATTTCTGGGGTGTCATTCAAGATTACATTCCAGAATATTAGAGAATAAAACAGATACATGCAAGCAATTGCTAGATGAGTAGGCACAATATGATTACCTTGAAGCTCGTTGTCATAGATGAGTCCAGATAAGACCCTATTTGAACCAGGAAATGTTTTAGAGCTGGTTGGGTTGTCTGGTGAACCAAAGTTGACCAAACATATTAATGCTTATTGGTTAAGACGGTACCGACTATAATGTTTAAAACATTTTAAACCCTACCTGATAAAAGAAGGGTCCGTGCATTTTCATCTTAGACATTAGGTTGTTTTTTCCGCCGATATGAAGCCCTTCTCAGTGCGTTTCTATGGTCTCTCTTGCGTTCTTCTTCCGTTTTATGCTCTGTTTCTTGGGTGTCATTCAGGATTACATTTGCATCTGGTATCATTCAGGGCAAACCCTAAAATTAGACAATATAAAAAAAACATGCCAGCCATTGTTGAATGAGTAGGAAAAATATGATTACCTTATATTTCATTTTCATTAATGAGACCAGATGTGACCGTAGTTGTAGCAGAAAATGTTGATGCATCATGCGAGAATGCTGTATAGTTAGAGCTAGTTGGGTTGTCTGGTGAACCAAAGTTGTCCAAACACATGTCAGCTTAATGGTTTTGACGGTACCGACTATCATGGTTAAAACACTTTAAGCTTACCTGATGAATGAAGGGCATGTGCATTTTCATCGCGGACATTAGGTTGTTTTCTCCGCCGACAGGAAGCCCTTTCCAGGGCATTTCTTTGGTCTATTTTGCAAAAATATTCTGTCATTCGCGTATTTTCTTTGGTGACATTAACGTCACATAATCATGACATTCATGTCATTATCTCTAAAGCCAAATGAGAAAACACAACTTGACATCTATTGACCATGGAGATGGTGAGATCATATTACCTTCTTTATCTCTCACACAAAGGACACCCGATGTGACGTAGCTTCATGAGGGTATGTTGCATCATAAGGCGAGACTGATGTATAGTCCGATCTAGCTGAATTATATGATTCAACAAGCTTGGTCAGTACTTATTTAAATTGCATAATAAGTGACTAACTTCGTGCAAACACAGCACATACGGGACGTGGATCAATTTACCAACCATGATAATCTCGTGTGGGTTTATTTATCTCCCTATCTTCGAGAACATTTGTGATATCACATAGAGACTGGCGACGGGCTGACTTCCCATTGGCTTGTTGGTTATCCAAACCATCTGACTTGTTATTGTGATAAGCCGCCCGCCTACGAGCGTTGATAAGATCCCTATGATCTAATAAGCAACATAGTATGAGCATCATATCATCTCTAATCAGGGATATAAGCACAATATGATCTAATAAGCAACATACGTATGCACATCAAACTAAGAGCAGCCATCAACCTCACCAGATTTTGCAAGTACCGGCTGATTCTCATCTTGTAAGCTGACAATATCCTCATTTTGTTTCATCCGATAAGCTGCACACCTCATTGCATTGTACTGCTCCCTTGCTTCCTCGGCGTATTTTTTGCATTCATTATTTAGAGAAACAGTTTCAAGCTGTTCGGAAGCTGTGTCGTCTGCATCTTGTTATAAATATAAATCAAAAAACAAATAAAACACACTGAACCACAACCGAATACGCCGGTTGGGAAGGTGGATATCATGCCTATGGATACCTTCAGTATCATCTCGTAGCTGCATCTTATGAATATCATGATCAAGTGTTAGATTACCCGTAGCTGCAAATGTTTGACCATCAGCATGGTATCCAGGCCTTACCCATTCTGATCCATCTGTAGAGTTTAGTCAACATGAATACAAAACCAATGTTTGCTTGGTATGCAGGGAAACAACAAATACATCTTCAATCAATCATGTACCTGTTTCCGTCGTGTAAAATGGGTCAACATTTGCAGCTACGGTTACGACGCTTGCATTACATTCTTTCAGATTTGTCTCGCTCATAGGGGCTGCAACACATTAAGCATGGTCCATGTCATTGTCAGATATGCACATCAAGCAATACCTCACAGTATTTTTCACACAGTTATATACCGGGTTCTGTCGCGCAAATAGCTGATAACCCACAAGTATAGGGGATCGCAATAGTTTTCGAGGGTAGAGTATTCAACCCAAATTTATTCTCTCTGTACGGTTGTGGATGAAAAATGCAGAACGATTTGTGACCTGCACTGAACCTTACTTGATGCTATTTTAATTTGCAGTTTTCTCAAAGCACTGACTAGCAATTTTAGTAGGGGGGACTTCAGCTTTATCATATCTATAGAGAGAATTTACCTTTACTACCTGCGTCGGGATATCGGGATCAGGAGGTTCTTCCGTGAATAAAGAATTGAGATCATATACTTCTTCAACAGGCGGTAGATTAAGACCATGTATTTCTTCAATAGGAGGTAAATTCTTAACGTCTTCAGCTTTAATACCTTTTTCTTTCATAGATTTATTTACCTCTTGCATATCTTCAGGACTGAGAAATAGAACACCTCTCTTATTCGGAGTTGGTTTAGGAATAGGCTCAGTAATTGGCTCAGGAGCTGGCTCGGGAGTTGGCTCAGGAGGTGCCCAATTATTTTCATTTGTCAACATATTATTCAATAGAATTTCAGCTTCATCCGGTGTTCTTTCCCTGAAAAGAGAACCAGCACAACTATCCAGGTAATCTCTGGAAGTATCGGTTAGTCCATTATAAAAGATATCAAGTATTTCAGGTTTCTTAAGAGGATGATCACGCAAAGCATTAAGTAACTTGAGAAGCCTGCCCCAAGCTTGTGGGAGACTCTCTTCTTCAATTTGCACGAAGTTGTATATTTCCCTCAAAGCAACTTGTTTCTTATGAGCAGGGAAATATTTAGCAGAGAAGTAATAAATCATATCCTGGGGACTACGCACACAACCAGGATCAAGAGAATTAAACCATATCTTAGCATCACCCTTTAATGAGAATGGAAATATTTTAAGTATATAAAAGTAACGCGATCTCTCATCATTAGTAAACAGGGCAGCTATATCATATAACTTAGTAAGATGTGCCACAACAGTTTCAGATTCATAGCCATAAAAAGAATCAGATTCAACCAAAGTAATTATATCAGGATCAACAGAGAATTCATAATCCTTATCAGGAACACAGATAGGTGAAGTAGCAAAAGCAGGGTCAGGTCTCATTCTGTCTCTAAGAGATTCTTTACTCCATTTAACTAGCAGCCTCTTAAGTTCATATCTATCCTGGCAGGCAAAAATAGCTGCAGAAGATTCCGTATCAAAAAGATAACCCTCAGGAATAGCAGGCATATTTTCATCATCACTTTCATCATTGTATTCAGGTTCAATAATTTCTTTTTCTCCAACCCTAGCAATTTTTTCATCTAGAAATTCACCAAGGGCACGATAGTATCAAGCATAGAAGTAGTTTCATCATAAGTATCATGCATAGCGAAGTGGCATCATCAATAACATGCGACCTATTGGAGCGAATAGCGAAGCAGGTTTAGGTGTCGCTAGCTTACTCATAACAGAAGGTGAATCAAGTGCGAGGCGAGATGGCGGTTCCTTACCTCCCTCGTAGTTGAGGGATAATTTTTGTCTTAGCGTCTTTCAAGTTCTTCATAGTGTCCAGCAGATATAAATCCCAAGTGACTCAAATAATAGAGCTATGCTCCCCGACATGGCCTTGAGAAAAAGGTCTTGATAACCCACAAGTATAGGGGATCGCAACAGTTTTCGAGGGTAGAGTATTCAACCCAAATTTATTGATTCGACACAAGGGGAGCCAAAGAATATTCTCAAGTATTAGCAGCTGAGTTGTCAATTCAACAACACCTGGAAACTTAGTATCTGCAGCAAAGTGTTTAATAGCAAAGTAATATGATAGTGGTGGTAACGGTAACAAAAGTAAAGACAGCAAAAGTAATGTTTTTCGCATTTTTATAGTGATTGTAACAATAGCAGTGGAAAAGTAAATAAGCGAAAACCAGTATATGGAAAGCTCGTAGGCACCGGATCAGTGATGGATAATTATGCCGGATGCGGTTCGTCATGTAACAGTCATAACATAGGGTGACACAGAACTAGCTCCAATTCATCAATGTAATGTAGGCATGTATTCCGTATATAGTCATACGTGCTTATGGAAAAGAACTTGCATGACATCTTTTGTCCTACCCTTCCGTGGCAGCGGGGTCCTATTGGAAACTAAGGGATATTAAGGCCTCCTTTTAATAGAGAACCGGAACAAAGTATTAGCACATAGTGAATACATGAACTCCTCAAACTATGGTCATCACCGGGAGTGGTCCCGATTATTGTCACTTCGGGGTTGCCAAATCATAACACATAGTAGGTGACTATAGACTTGCAAGATAGGATCAAGAACACACATATATTCATGAAAACATAATAGGTTCAGATCTGAAATCATGGCACTCGGGCCCTAGTGACAAGCATTAAGCATAGCAAAGTCATAGCAACATCAATCTCGAACATAGTGGATACTAGGGATCAAACCCTAACAAAACTAACTCGATTACATGATAAATCTCATCCAACCCATCACCGTCCAGCAAGCCTACGATGGAATTACTCACGCACGGCGGTGAGCATCATGAAATTGGTGATGGAGGATGGTTGATGATGACGACGGCGACGAATCCCCCTCTCCGGAGCCCCGAACGGACTCCAGATCAGCCCTCCCGAGAGAGATTAGGGCTTGGTAGCGGCTCCGTATCGTAAAACATGATGATTTCTTCTCTCTTATTTTTTCCTCCCCGAAAGCCAATATATAGAGTTGGAGTTGGCGTCGGAGGGTCTCCAGGGGGCCCACGAGGTGAGGCGGCGCCCGAGAAGGGGGCCCACCCTCGTGGACAGTGTGGGCCCCTGGTCTTCATCTTTGGCGAGGATTTATTATTATTTATTCTAAGATATTCCGTGGAGTTTCAGTCATTCCGTGAACTTTTGTTTTCTGCACATAAAACAACACCATGGCAATTCTGCTGAAAACAGCGTCAGTCCGGGTTAGTTCCATTCAAATCATACAAGTTAGAGTCCAAAACAAGGGCAAAAGTGTTTGGAAAAGTAGATACGACGGAGACGTATCAATAGATTCATCTTTTTCATCAACGGGTATCAAGGTTGCACTGTATTCTTCAACATTTTTACCGCTCGCCTGACCTGCAACACATTATGCAAAAAGCTTGTTACTGTCAGAAATGCAAATATTCCTGGTGCAGTGCTTACTACCTGTAGCTACGTCCTCTTCTTGTTGATGTTCACCGGCTTTGCTTTTTGCATTACCCATTACCTCCGACTTGTGTCTGGCTGTGGTGTTCTTGAGGCCTAGAAGAAACATAAAAGAAAACTGAATCGGATGGAGATAGTAGATGCAAGATGAAAGCAAGAGAGATGGCGCAGAGGATGGTAATTTACTTGAAGGCATGCACAAGATGGTAATTTACTAGAAGGCATTCACAGTTTACCATTCAGTTCCTAGACACGGTTTTATCTTGAACTTTAAGCACAATTGCTTATGCACATTCTCATATGCAGGGTGCTTTATCATATTCTTGTCAGCCACAATCGTTGTTCATTGAAAGCAATCTAATTCTGGTAATCAATTGCTCCCTTGTAATTAATCATCCTAGACAAATCAATTGCTACATTTAAGTTTTCTCACAGTTTATCATTCAGATCCTTTACACTGTTTTATCATAAACTTTAAGCATAATTGCTTATGCACCATCTCATCTGTAGGGTGCTTTCTCATAATCTTGTCAGCCACAAATCGTTGTTCATTGTAACAATATAATTGCTTATGCACAATCTCATCTGTAGGGTGCTCCCTTGAAATTTCTGGTTGACACTATAGTTATTCTCTCTGTACGGTTGTGGATGAAAAATGCAGAACGATTTGTGACCTGCACTGAACCTTACTTGATGCTATTTTAATTTGCAGTTTTCTTAAAGTTATCTTTTGGATGGCTGGTAGATTGCAAGATCTACAGATCTCTAATCATGTATCATTGATGGCTGGTAATGAATTGCTCCCTTGTAATTAATCATGCTAGACAAATCAATTGCTCCATTTAAGTTGCGTATGCACCATCTCATTTGTAGGGTGATTTCTCATATACTTGTCAGCCACAAATCGTTGTTCATTGAAACAATATAATTCTGGTAATGTATTGCTCCCTTGAAATTTCTGGTTGACACTATAGCTATTCTCTCTGTACGGTTGTGGATGAAAAATGCAAAACGATTTGTGACCTGCACTGAACCTTACTTGCACTACTGGAATCAGCTACTTTGCCATCTGCCAGCTCTTTGCCGTCTGCTAGCGGATGGCAAAGAAGCTCTTTGCCATCAGTTACCGAAAAGCAGACGGCAAAAAAGCTCTTTGCCATCGGCCGGCTCTTTTCCATCAGTCTTTGCCGTCAGCTGGCTGACGGCAAAGAGAGAGGTGGGCCCCACCCCACCGCCCGTTTTGAAAAAACTTAACGCCCCACCTCTTTGCCGTCTGCTAGCAGACGACAAAGAGAGATAAAGGCGGACGGCAAAGAGCGGCAGACGGCAAAGAGCAGAGTAACTAACGGCCGCCACCCCCCGCCCGTTACTCTCTCTTCTCTCCCTCTCTCCTCCCTGACGCCCCGCCACTAGCTAGATCCCCACCCACGCCCCCGCCGCCCGTCGCCGCCGCCCCCGCCGCCCCGCCCGCCGCTGGCCTTTGCCCCCGCACCCGCTTGGCCCGTCGCCCCACCACCTCCGCCCCACCCCATCCGTCGATGCCCGTCACCCCACCACCTCCACCACCCGCCTGGCGCGCCTCCCGCCACCGCCCGCTTGCCCGTTGCCCACCACCCTCCGCCCCTCACCCCGCTAACGCCCGTCGCCCATAACCCGCCTGGCCGCCGCCACCGCCCCGCCGCCCGGTGCCCCCCGCCACCGCCCTGACCGTCCCATTGCTCGGTGAGGGACTACTTCTTTTTCTTCTATTTTTCATTTTTGTTGTTTAATTGTTAGTGCTAGATTGTGTTAGTGTTAGTGTTAGAAAAGAATTAGAAGAAGTAGAAGAAGTAGAAGTAGTAGAAGAAGTAGAACAAGAAGAAAAGAAAAGAAGTAGAAAAAAGATGAAAAAAGAAAAAGAAGAAAAGAAGAAGAAGAAGAAGAAAGGAAGAAAAGAAAAGAAGTAGAACAAAGATGAAAAAAGAAGAAGAAGAAAAGAAGTAGAAGAAGTAGAAGAAGAAGAAAAGAAGAAACGAAAAGAAGTAAAAAGTAGAAAAAAGATGAAAGAAGAAGAAGAACAAAGGAAAGAAGAAGAAGAAGAGAAAGAAAGAAGAAGAAGGATAGAAGGAAACACCCGACCCCGACCCCGACACCACACCCGACACCACACCCGACCCGACACGACACCTGGACACCCCGACACCACCTCGACCCGACTGACCGACCCGACACCACACCCGACACCCCGACACCCGACCCCGACACCACACCCCGACACCCTACCCTGACTGACCTCGACACCCCGACCCGACACGACACCCGACCTCCCGACCCGAAACAGCACCCGACCCGACCACGGCACCGACACCGACCACGACACCCGACCCGACACCTCCCGAAAGGTGTTCTTTGGCCTTCCAGAGGCCGACGGGGTCATATATTTGTGAATTATTAGTTAGGTCATATATTTTTCGATTTTGTTATGAAAAACATCATATATAATTGTGTTGATCGGGTAGATTTAAATGTGCAGTTGTTTCATCGCTGCGAGATTTAAATGTGCACGTCATATATTCATGTCGGTATTTTTTTATGTTGTACTAATTTCGTTTATTCTTTGTCATGGCAGGTGTAGAAAGATGGTGGGTGCTGGTCGGGAGCGCGCCGAGGCCCCTTCTTCGTCGGCGTGTGGTGTGAGGTCTTTCATTCCACACGCACCTCTCCGCCGAGCGTTGCTAGACAGTATGGCGACACCGCCGGGCCCTTCTTCGTCGACCTCGGTGCCCAGCAGGGGACGAGGTAAGAAGAAGAGAGGAGGTGGAGCACGTGGTCGCGGGAGAGGAGGTAGGGTGACTGCTACGACGCCTTCCTTGCCGCCACCCCTAGCAGTTTCACCCGAGCACGTAACTGCTAGGGTGGACTCGTCCGAGGAGGAGGCTACACGGACTCCGGTCCATGAGCCTCTGGTCCACGGGTCTTCGGCCCACGAGCCTCGGGTCGATGGGCCTTCGGTCCACGAGACCCCGGAGGAGCACACGTCTGGATGGGGTACCTGGCCGGATCAGCCTAAGGAGCCGAGTGGCCATGCTGATGATGGCGGGGAGCCGACTGATATTGAGGAGGAGGGGGGCAACGTCTACCAGCGTGGTTGTACACGGCTCCCGTCCATGCCGGTGACCCGGGAGCAGAGGTGGTTGATTTTCCCTGATGTGGAGAGGTAAGTGCATTTAATATTTTTGTACCTTCTGCATTCATGTTTCTTCAAATAACTAATGCGTTGGCCTTGTCATGCTGCAGGGGTTGGGACCACCATCATAGTGTCCGCCGGCCCAACTCCGTCCTTGGAGTTCTTTGTCAGCAAAACTTCCCGGGGTTTGTGACGTTGCCTGGTGAGGGTCGGCTTCCAGAGCTTGGATTGAGTTGGGAGCACTACTTGCCTGCCTCGGCCCCGCCGGGTGAGATTATCGACGGTGTCTTGTGCAAGACGAGGGTAGACGTGGTGATCAGAAAGTTACGGGTAATTTCTCCTTTACACAATTAAAATCTTCAACTAGCTAGTTATTAATTGTACTAATCAATATTGTCTCATTTGATTGCAGACATTCTACAGGTGTGAGGAGGGATACGAGGAGGAAGCGGCAAATGTTATCGATAACGTCTGCAAGCGCCTACTATAGAACTTACGGCACAAGGCTCGGGTGCAGGCTGTTCGAGACTACTACGCTTGCGTGGTATCAAGAAGACCAAGCCGGCGTGCCGCGAGAAGTTCTTGAGTAAGTAGCAGTACATGAAGGTAATTCTTAAGGCCTTGTACTTACTTCCTTCATTTAGTAATTCATAGTCGTAGCGCTCAAGTTTCTATTTGCTAACTTAGGCCCCTCCGAGATGGTGTGCGGATCGGATGGATTGTTGGGAGGTGTTGGTCAATGAGTGGTGCTCAAATGAATGGCTACCCCTCCACAACGAGGCCAAGGACAAACGTGCCCAAATGGAAGGTGTGCCACACCATCAAGGCAGCTCCAACTTATTTCAGTACGGCCGGAACTGGGTATGTGGTTTGGTTCATGATTCATGCAATTCATTCATCATGCTAGCTTTAGCCCTTTAATTACTAATTAACTTTGTTTCTCTCTTTCAGGCACACTACAATAAGGCGGATAAGGTGCCAGAGTGTTGGGGAACGTAGTAATTTCAAAAAAATTCCTACGCACACGCAAGATCATGGTGATGCATAGCAACGAGAGGGGAGAGTGTGTCCACGTACCCTCGTAGACCGAAAGCGGAAGCGTTATGACAACGCGGTTGATGTAGTCGTACGTCTTCATGATCCGACCGATCCAAGTACCGAACGTACGGCACCTCCATGTTCAGCACACGTTCAGCTCGATGACGATCCCCGGACTCCGATCCAGCAGGGTGTCGGGGATGAGCTCCGTCAGCACGACGGCGTGGTGATGATGATGATGCTCTATCGGTAGCAGGCTTCGCCTAAACTCCGCGACAATATGACCGAGGTGGAATATGGTGGAGGGGGCACCGCACCTGACTAAGGAACGATCCGTAGATCAACTTGTGTCTTCTAGGGTGCCCCCCTGCCCCGTGATATAAAGGAGCAAGGGGGTGCGGCCGGCCCTAGGAGGAGGCGGCCGAGGAGTCCTACTCCCACCGGAGTAGGACTCCCCCCCTAGTTGGATTAGGACTTGGGGGAGGGAAGAGGAGGGCGCCGCCCCTTCCTTGTCCTATTCGGACTAGGGGAGGGCGGCCTGCCCTGGCCGCCCTCCTCTTCTCCCTCATGGCCCACTAAGGCCCATTAACCCCGGGAGGGTTCCGGTAACCCCTCGGTGTTCGGTAAAAATCGATTTCACCCGAACTATTCCAAGTCCAAACATAGGCTTCCAATATATCAATCTTTATGTCTCGACCATTTCGAGACTCCTCGTCATGTCCGTGATCACATCCGGGACTCAACAACCTTCGTACATCAAAACTCATAAAATTGTCATCGTAACGTTAAGCGTGCGGACCCTACGGGTTCGAGAACTATGTAGACATGACCTAGAACTATTCTCGGTCAATAACCAATAGTGGAACCTGGATGTTCATATTGGTTCCTACATTTTCTACGAAGATCTTTATCGGTCAAACCGTATAACAACATACGTTGTTCCCTTTGTCATCAGTATGTTACTTGCCCGAGATTTGATCGTCGGTATCCAATACCTAGTTCAATCTCGTTACCGGCAAGTCTCTTTACTCGTTCCGTAATACATCATTTCATAACTAACTCATTAGTTACAATGCTTGCAAGGCTTAGGTGATGAGTATTACCGAGAAGGCCTAGAGATACCTCTCCGACAATCGGAGTGACAAAACCTAATCTCGAATTATGCCAACTCAACATATACTTTTGGAGACACCTGAGAGTACCTTTATAATCACCCGATTACGTTGTGACGCTTTGGTAGCACACAAAGTGTTCCTCCGTAAACGGGAGTTGCATAATCTCATAGTTGCAGGAACTTTGTATAAGTCATGAAGAAAGCAATAGCAACATACTAAACGATCAAGTGCTAAGCTAACGGAATGGGTCAAGTCAATCACATCATTCTCCTAATGATGTGATCCCGTTAATCAAATGACAACTCATGTCTATGGTTAGGAAACATAACCATCTTGATTAACGAGCTAGTCAAGTAGAGGCATACTAGTGACACTCTGTTTGTCTATGTATTCACACATGTATTATGTTTCCGGTTAATACAATTCTAGCATGAATAAAAACATTTATCATGATATAAGGAAATAAATAATAACTTTATTATTGCCTCTAGGGCATATTTCCTTCACAGAGGTGTACGACCTGTATGCCATGGCCCACACTGGCCCTTACAAGAAAGTCAAGGCATTCTCTGCGTCTGACCTCGATGATCCAAAGAACTTCACCAACATCTCCTCCCATGACAAGCTCGTGCAATATAGAGATCGGGGAAGGCGAGGAAAGGGAGGACTTTAACCCGAGCTGTGGTCCCATTGATCTGAGCATGATGATATCTGGTGGTGGGAGGTCCCATGGATCCATAGCCATTGGAGATGAACTTATCTGTTGTCCTAGCACTCTCCCGGAGATCAAGGCGCGCCAGTCGAGCTCCGCTCCTGAGATAAGGCCTCGTGAACGGCCAGTCCAACTCGCCTTCAAGGTTAGTTATACGTACTCAGCTATCTTTCTCCATTACATTGTGTGCACTTCCATCAATGATTACAAATGGTCATGTGAGTGGTGTTGCAGGCTGCTATACAGAGTGAGAGAGATAGAACGGAGAAACTTCGGGCGGAGGCGGCGGAGAGGCAGCGGGAGTTGGAGGAGAGGACGACAAAGATGTTGGAGGAGGAGAGGGCACGGAATGACATGCAGGCAAGGGCCATGTACGAGCTCCTTGTGGTAAATTTCTTCTGCAAATTAGCCAAAACATTCATGTAGTGTTTGTCTCATTACTAACTAGTATGACTGTGTTTGTCAAAACCAAATGTGCAGTCTGTGTGTGAGAAGTCCGGTCAGACCGCTCCGCCGATGCCAGTTATTGCTCCTGGGACCACGGTGAGTTTAATTTGAATGGACATTACTTGCTAGTCTTAACATTTGAGTGTCATCATGGTAACGAGACATTGGTAATGATCATTGGTGCAGCGTAACTCCAGACAAGCAACGCACGATCCTTCTCCAGCTACCGGCACGAGCCAGCCCGCTCCTACACCTCAATGATCACGGTAAGTTCCTCTAGTGTTTTGCTTAATAAATGCATAAAGACCTAGACCTAGACTTAGCATAACGACCCATTTCAACTAAGTTAGCTCATAAATGATCCATTTCACCTAAGTTAGCTCAAAAACGATCCATTTCACCTTAGTTAGCTCAAAAATGATCCATTTCACCTTAGTTAGCTAAAAAACGATCCATTTCACCTTACTTAGCTCATAAATGACCCATTTCAACTAAGTTAGCTCATAAATGATCCATTTCACCTAAGTTAGCTAAAAACGATCCATTTCAACTTAGTTAGCTCAAAAACGATCCATTTCACCTTAGTTAGCTCATAAACGACCCATTTCAATTAAGTTAGCTCATAGATGATCCATTTCACCTTAGTTAGCTCATAAACGACCCATTCCAACTTAGTTAGCTCATATATGATCCATTTCACCTATTTCTAACTTAGTTAGCTTCTTCTAGTCACCTATTTCTAACTTTCTTATTTGCCATTTTGCAGATTTCATTCACTTCATGGAAGCTAGCTTGCTATGATGGAGTGCTTGTTTTTCTTTGATGAAACTTTGCATTGTATCTAGCTTGCTATGATGGAACTTGCTATCTTGAATAAACTTTGCATTGTAATATGTATATGGATGGAACTTGATGGAACTTGCTTATGTATGAATGGATGAAACTTAATTATGTGCTGGATATGTGATATGTTTGCTGTTAAATAGCCCTGCGAAATATATCTATATATGTCATATATATTTGCTGTGAAAATTGTTGGATTCAAAAAAATAGAAAAAGAGCCAATATACAGGCTCTTTGTCGTCTGCCACCGACGGCAACGGTCTCTTTGCCGTCAGCCGCGGACGGCAAAGAAGCCACGTGGCAGCCAACTGTGCTTCCTGGGAGCTGACCCATTTGGTCAGTTTGCCTACAGTGGCAGACGACAAAGAGTAAACAATTTTGCCGTCAGCGGCGGACGGCAAAGGCCTGCCTTGTAGTGACGTCCAGCTGACATCATACGACGGACGGCAAAGGAAGGACAAATTTTGCCGTCAGCGGCGGACGGCGAAGGCCTGCCGTTAGCCACCTAACGGACTAACAACGCAATTTTTTCCGTCTGCTTTCTTTGTCGTCTGCTGCTGATGGCAAAGCCCCCTTTGCCGTCAGCCGCGTAAAGCAGACGGCAAAGTAGCTGTTTGCCGGACCTTACTTTGCCGGAGCCTTTTGCCGTCCATGGCGGACGGCAAAGACCTTTGCCGTCCGCCGTGGCAGACGGCAAAGTAGCTGATTCATGTAGTGTTGCTGCTATTTTAATTTGCAGTTTTGTCAAAGTTATCTTTTGGATGGCTGGTAGATTGCAAGATCTACAGATCTCTAATCATGTATCATTAATGCATCGTCCTGTGGTGCCTGTGATGCCTGTAATGTATGTGATGGCTGTACATTATTATTTGTGGTGCCTGTGATGGCTGTAGATTTCATGGGGTGTGTGTATGAAATGCGATGGATGTAAATTTCAGATTAGACCTAAATTCTATTCATAAGATGGATGTTTGAAAGGGATAGCCGGCGGCGGATCTGTGATACCTGGAGTGAGTGTATCTGGCGGCGGATCCTGGACGCCTTCGGCGGTGGCTCGTGAAAGGGATAGCCGGCGCCACGTCCTGGACGTATCCGGCGACAGGTCCTGAAAGGGATCGGCGCGGGATCCTGGAAGCGCTCAGCGGAGGGTCCTGCACGGGACCAGCGCCGGATCAATGGAGTCCGGCGGTTTTGATGTGCGAGTTAGGCGCCGGCGGTTTCGATGTGCTAGGGCGGCGGTGCAGGGATGGATCGGTGGCGGTGAAGGACCGAAGGGCGGAGGCGGGCGAAGGAGGGCAGTGTCGGGCGACTGTTCCTCGCAAGAGGAACACGAGACCTCACTCGATGGCACGAGACCTCGCTCGAGTCCACACAGTCGGCCGTTTTTTTTCGCTGGTTAATTTTCGCCGGTTTCTGCTCGGTGGTTTATTTTTTATCGTCTCAGTTAATTATGATGGGAGGTTGGGCGTGTGCGGGACTCGATCGCGGGGTTTTCCTTGGTTTTTCGCGGCTGAGCGGGAGGTGGGAGCAAGTACCAAAAAAGACCATATTAGGTGGGACGAAAATAAAACCCGAAACGCGGACTATCAACTGAGACATTAGAAGTAAAGATACATCCATATCTAGACGGATCTAAGACAATAATTTTCGGACGGAGGTAATATATAACAACTTTCTGACACCCATTGGGAAGAAAGCACCTTCCCACCGACTTCGTTTCTTTTGCACACCATCAACCTTTCTTATGCAAGTTCGTCGATGTACGGGTTTTACATATTTTAAAACATTATAACTGGCCACCCTAGGAGCCCCCTCACGCTATCAACCTTCGGAGTCGTTGGATTTCATGTAATGATCGTCTCTGGCCTTTGGATGCACAGTAAATTTTTCTGAATGCTTCCGTCCCGCAGCTTGCTGAGGGCAGCTACTCCCGTAACATTTTTGGAGTAACGTGGTTAATTGGGACAAACAGCCCACCTAGCATACCCGCCGGCCGAAGCGAGGGAGCGATTGGTGCGCTCGCTAACCCTAACCAAGGCGAGCGGTGACGGCAGCGGCGGCGGCGAGCTGGCACAGGTCAAGAGCAAGAGGGGGCGTCGAGGCTGGTCGTCGCCGCGAGGATACTGGCGCTCGTCCGCGTGGTGATGGCATGGTGGCAGAAGAAGGTTCCTGACGTGCCGCGCGCTGGCTGCTGTCTCGACCCGCGTCTGCGTGCAAAGATAGGTACGCCATCGAGCGCTCGACGTGCTCCCTATTGCCGTGCACGCATCCTCCCAGTCTCGCCCTAGGTCAGAGAGTGAGAGTGAGAGGGAGAAAGAGAGAGAGAGATGAGCGGGGTTGATTCATGGCAATGGCGGGTTTTAACCTGAATCCTCAATGGGCACGCGAGGAGGCGCTTGTAACTGGGAAAAGAGTGCTCGCATGATGGCTCAGGTAGACAAGGTACAAGTACATACCAATTCCTTTGATGATTGTGGACAACTAAGGAGAGAAAAATAATCATGGATAGGTTTTGATCGTGATCTACCTTTTCCCTTCCTGGATTTTCTCCTGGTGTTACAAATTGTTGTGCCTGCTTCTCGGTTTTAATCTGTCATGTATGCGACTTATTTCTGTTTCGATTGACAAACTAGGCAGCTGCCCGATGATTGCTATGTTTTCAATCTTGGTAGTATGTATATGGGTATGGCTGTGAGCGTCTAACTTTATTTCTATATAATCAAATACCAGGACCATGTCCATGGTTAGGTTGAAACCTGAAGGGAAATAAATACTCTGGTGCCATGGTTGTCAAGGAAGGTGGATGTTTATCGAAAAAGGTTTCGCCCCTCTTTATATATAAAGCACCAGTCAACAAGCATCCAGTACAAACACACGCCACGCCACCGCAACACACGCACACACCCAGGGCAGGATACATAGGCGCTGAGCACAACAACACCACCCCTAGCACTACCACCCGCAGAGATGAAGCTACATATGACGAACCATGCGCTCCAAGGCGGCGCCTTCAGGAAGGGAACGACGCTGGAGCGCCGCCACCGCCCGATCCAAAGATTGGAGTTTCCCCTGGAGCCGCATGACGGGCAATGAAAACCGCGACGACGCCTTCAAAAAGGGGAACGATTCTCGCCGTCGCCGGTCCGTCCGGAGATCGAGCAGGTTTTCACCTAGGCCAACACTCATCGCCACCGAACGCCACACCCGGCAACCACGCCACCCACATGGCCATGGTGACCGGGCAGCACCAAGGCACGGGCTCTGCCCACGAGCATCGCGCTACCACCACCAGGGCCGCTGCCCTAGCATCCAAGACCTCGACACCACCTCACCCGAGATCCGTCGCACCCCAACGAAAGAGACGAGCGGAAAGGTCCCACCTTTCGCACCCCTGGCGCCCCAGCGTCGAGACCCAATAGGTTGGCCAAAACTGGCATCCACCGATCCGTCCTGCTGTCCCGAGCGCGAGCCGAGCTCAGTCCTGCAGCATCGGGAGGGGGATGAGGTTAGTCTTGTTGCACCGTGCGCGAGACGAGCTCGGTCCTGCAGCATCGAGAGGTGGATGTTTTACTTATAATCATGCTACTTTTGACTTGTGACTTTTGTTTTTCAACTGAATCTTATCCTTGGCATTTCTAACAAGAGCCTGCATTTGCAAGGCAAGATGTTTGCACGGTGCACCTGAAACTTGAGACTGATGTGTCATTGAGATTCTATTTTGTTGGTGAGGTTGGTGGCTGAGGAGGCGAGCAAGTCTTCTTTGAGTGAAAAAGCATGTAGTTATTTTTGATTCAAGGATATTTTTGCATGTAGCTAAAGTGGTTCGAACGGGAAATGATTTGCTACCGATTATACTTTATCTGTTTTTTCTTCTCTTCCCCCATATTCACTATTAGAGTTAGAGGTTAACATGCTACATTCCTTCTCCTCAGTGCAGCTGTGTCCAACTAAGGTTTAGCGTTAATTCATACTTGCTTATGACATGGAGTTACATTGTGGTCTTATAGAACTGAACTAATTGTTTTATTTACCATATCATGTAGAATACTTAAATTTTTAAGTAGTTTATGATTATAATTATAAAATGCTAATCTATATAGTTCGTGATACTGATATATATAGCATAATGCGGCAGCTACTGCCACAATTCTTCCTATTAAACAAGATAGAAGAGGTTATCAAAATTCATAAGAGAATTGAGCAACTTCTGCGATAGATGTTGGTTCATGGTTGGATGCACCATTTTTGTCTTGGTGGACTATTGCTACTCTTAGCTAATTCCTTGCACCATGGAAATGTTTTACCTGTGTCCCTGCAAAAATAAGAAATGATTTATTTGACCTTTTGTAGTGATTTCTATTCAAGCTGACACTTTACACCTTCCTTTGGTTGTTCTAGGACTCACGTTTGGAAGACAAGGCAGACACACTCAAGACAGGCGAGCTTCAGTTTTTCACTAATTGGGACGATCCCTTGTTGCATGCCACTAACGACTAGGGTGCGTGAATTATGTCTTTCAGGCAGAGGAGCAAAATGAATGGAATCCCAATAGGTGCAAGAACGATTACCGCTCCGTCGAGGATAGTTAGTACAAGAAGGGAAAGGAGAAGAGTGGCAAGCCGGTGGAGTTAGCCACCCAAGGACTCTATCCATGTCCGGGCAGGGAGAGCGAAGGTATTAGTGCAACCTGCGGAGAGGTTACATTATTGTCTATCGATGTTTTTTTTTCTGGTTCAGCTTGTTGAATTTATTCATGCTGCATTGAATTGTGCCTCCACATGGATAGGTGAGAATAGATCAACCAGAGCATGAAGTTTGAAACTTCTCAAGGACCTGCTTCCATTTAACAAGGTACTACCTTAGTGATTTCATAATAAGACACCGAAAAGAACCAAGTAGTTGATCTTTATGCATGTTATTTTCTGAATGAAAAAAAACTACGCACAAGATCAGTAAATATGTTGGTGAAATTGTGGGTGTCACTTTCACTTGGTACCAAGGCTCCAAAATCTACCTTCTTTAGAGTTATATTTTTTGTTTTGCTAGCAGCATGGTAGAGTACAAGTTGACACCTACGCAAACATTACGTTGACTATGGATTGTTATCTGACTGATTGTGTTGCTATTTTCATCACAGAAAATTGCATCCAACTTATCTCCTTACCAGGTAGTAGTGGACAAGAAACTCATGCGTTGGAGAATTCTGTAAAGGCATATTATCTTGAGTGTGAGAAATTTCTATCAAAGGTATTTATCTGGTTTGTAACCCATTGCATGTTATCTCACAAGTAATGAAGTCATTTTAGTTAAAAGAGTAATAAATAATCATACTGATAAGTGATTGTCATGGATTTAGTGGTCTGGTATATTTTATTCTTTTATTCAGTTCAAGGGAAGTTGTCTATGTATCAGTGCAATTTTTAAATTTTATGCGTGGAGGCTACACAAGGTACCTTGCATGCGAATGAGGCAAGAAAACTTTACATTTACCATGGAATAAATTTTCCCGATGCCTTTATCTTTCGAGATGATATTCTGCTTCAGTGCCGTCTCATTCTTTGTTGGTTGATTTTTCTATTTCCTTGCTCCATGCTCTGAACATCAATTTGGCAGTCAGAAACTTGAAAGATCAATATGGTGGTACCACATTTAAACAATTATGTATGCTTGGAGCCTCACCTGATTGGTGACACAAAATAGAAATCCCGTTTCAATCGCCCCGTTGCAGTTGCTAGAGAAAGATCAGTATGGTTGTACCATATTTAGAAAATTTCATATGTGAGTATGACATAATATTAGTCTTACACTTAAAACATTGTTTTGTTTTTAGATTGAATTTATAGACCATAAGGAAGAGACCTTGTTTCTTAGCCAATTTTTCTCCCTCTTTGTATATACTCTATTACTTGTACTTTTTTTACTTGGATATTATTTGCTATTTAGTCTTAAACATTTGATCTTCCAATGGCAGATTTCAGTTATATCGAGACGTTGCAGTTCCAATCATGTGGATTTCCTTCAAGTTTTGTTCAATTCATGCAAATTTAAGTTATATGTTCTGTGCATCTATATTTATCAAGACTATACCATTTTATTATACAAATAGATGGGCGCAGCAACGCGCGTCATTGGTGATCTAGTTTTCTACAAAGCTATAACCTTTATGTGAGAAAAGTGACCACAAGCATTACTTTCCTTGTTTGCATTTTCGATCTGGCCGGTGTGATGAATGACACTTGATCGCTAAGACATAATAAACCGAAGGATTGAAGGAAGAATGAACGGACAATAATTTTTAGAGCTGGCTGGTCGGTACCCATGCATGCATGCATAGGTAGAGAGAGGTAGAGCCCAATCCAACTCGCTGCCGCATGCAGATTTTGACAAAGATGACCTCACAAAAAAAGATTTTCACAAAGATGAGTTTTTTTTTTTAAGAATAACAAAGATTAGCTTTTTTGGGAAAAAGAGGATATATTACCCCCGGCCTAATAAAGATTAGCTGAGGTGAGAATTTACCACACACGTAAAATACTGCTATAACGTCAACGTAGGATTTTTTTTGAAATCGGTACAGACGCAAAGCGCTCATACATACATGTATACACTCACCTCTATGAACACACACACGCACACCCTACCTCTATAAGCACCTTTGAGTGGGGCTGGACGAAAAGGTCGAAGCTTGCGAGCATAATGAGTGCTCGATAGTTCGGCTCATTTCGGTTCATGCTTGTTAGTTAATGAACCAAGCCGAACAATATTTTTTGCTCGTTAAGATTAATGAGCTTAACGAGCAAGCAAACGAGTTTCATGAGCTAAACTCGTTTAGCTCGATACTTTTCAAAAGTTTGATATGAGACCCCTAATTCAAATCAGCCCGTACTAACAAAAGAGTTGATAGTTAGCCCAGCCCAGGGGTTCGACACTTCTCCTAGACCTAGGAGCATGTCGAGAGGAGACCCTAGAGTCAACCAGGATCCAGCCGCCAGGAACCAAATGTCCTTGTTCAATTTATACCGTTGTGAATTTTTAATGGGATCATGGGATCCTTTTATCTTGTTTATTATCATAAAATCTTTGTTTAATTTATTCCATTGTGAATTTTTTATGGGATCATGGGATTTTTTTTGTGTTGTTTATTACCTTAATGAGCACTCGTGAACGCTCGCGAGCATAACGAGCCCATAACGAACCGAGTCGAACAGAGGTTTTAGCTCGTTAATATTAATGAGCTAAATGATAACGAGCTTAACGATAATGAGCTTAATGATAACGAGCCAAACGAGCGGAGCAGCTCGTTAATCCAGCCCTACCTTTGAGAGACTGAGCCGACATGTCATCTTGAAATTTACAAAGTCATCGTAGGCGCCTCATCGTCGACGGGTACGTCTCGTGGGCTGAAGACATCATGGTCTCTCTAACCATCCAACCCCAGGTTGGTTTGCCCAACCCAAGGTTGGTTTGCGTCAACGTAGGATTAAAGGAACGTCCAGGGCGGACGTGACTAAAAAGTTCAGAAAGTTGGCGTCACTCTTGTCTTGTATCGTCCCACCATTAAAGTACATTTGCATGAAAATAGTGCACAAATACAAAACAAAAGGGTACTACTACTATGCAAAACAGGTTGAAAGCTAAACTAAAAAAAATGAAAGTAAAGAATGACTAAGGCTTGGCAAATGCGTGATCCCTTTTATCAGTCCCCTTGCTTATATTCTTAGGCAGTTTTAATCAAGGATAACGACAGCAGTAGCCAGCAAAATGTTACATGCACGCATGTCTTGCCGCAAGGGCAGGAACCTAACCGGAATTTGATCCATGTGCAATGTGTAGGTGCGAATAATATATATGTCGTCTCAAAAGATAGAGGTTTATCATCGCTGATGTGTACCGTGTCTAGCTGGTGCACACGATTGATGCATGTTGTCTAATCTTATTTGTTCGCGGCAAATGTGACAGTTTTGTATTGCTTGCTTCCTCAGCATGCACTGATGGATGTCCGTTTCAGATTCAACCACAAAAAAAAAAGGTACTACGTGTTATATATGCAAAACAGATTGGCAAATGTGTGATCCCTTTTAGCAACGACTAAGACTTGGCAAGTGTGTGATCCCTTTTAGCAATCCCCTTGCTTATATTCTTATGCAGCTTTGATCAAGGAAAGGGACAGCAGTAGCAAAATGCTACATACATGCACGCACGCAATGGCAAGAACCTAACCGGAACTAGATCCATGTGCAATTTGTACGTGCGAATAGCATTACCACGCAATGGCACGAATAATAAATATGTTGCGTCAAAAGATAGAGGTTTATTGATCGCTGATGCGACATAGTACCGTGTCTAGCTGGTGCACACGATCGATCGATGTTGTCTAATCTTATTTGTACGCGGCAAATGTGGCAGTTTGTATTGCTTGCTTCATCAGCATGCACTGCACTGCACGGATTCCTGTTTCCGTTTCAACCACAACCGGATCGATGGAGGAGATCTTTTTTTTTTGAGAGTACGCAATTGCGTACCTTAGCTTTATAGAAGGCAAAAAGTATGTACAAGAGAGTTATTACAGCCAGGCCTTAGCTGTACACCGGAGAGCCAACCGACCTAGCAAGCTCCACTCCGAAAACCATACCCTACTACTCACAAAATATGTCGACTCCATTTGCTCCCGCACTCACCCAAGATCTCAGTTCGTCGAAGACCTGACCTGTGAATGCACCCACCGTCAAGCTAGTTCTGGCTGGTCCGAATACCAAGCCGTTACGATGCTTCCAAAGATGCCAGCAAATGAGCATGACAACCGAGTCGAAACCTCTCCTGTTTACCTTCGGGATGCGCGCACGAGCTTCTAGCCACCAATCTTCAATCTTGTCGTACACCGTCGGCACCAGTGTGTCACTGATTCTCGCTTTCAGAAAGCAGTTGTGCCAGACTTGTCTCGCGAAGACACGGTGTAGTAGTAAGTGATCAACCGAGTCTTCCTCCTGGGCGCAGATGTAACAAGCAAAGGTGTGATCTTGCAGCCCGTGTTGTAACCGTCTGTCCACTGTCCAGAGCCGATATTGCATCGCGAGCCACATAAAAATCTTACAGGATAGGGGCACCCAGCATTTCCAGATTGCAGCAGCCGACGCACATCGAACACTGCCGTGCCATAGCATGTCATATGTCGACTTCGAGGTATATGAGCCTGCAGTATTCCATCTCCAAAGGGGGGTATCATTCTGCACCGGATCTAGCACCAAGTTGATCATCATGTCCCAAAGGTTGATGATCTGCACCAGCCCATCTGAGCACAACTCTCCCGAGATGTCATTAGCCCAACGATGGAGATGCAACGCCTCGCTAACTATCCGTTTGTTCACCACTTGCGTGCGGACCTTCGCCAGTACCAATGGCGCAAGCTCAGCAACGGACGAACCCTCAATCCATCTATCTTTCCAGAATAGGATTCGCTCTCCATTTCCTACTTTCCAGTGCACCAAGCTATTGAACGCTGACTGCACCTGAGCATCCATCGACAGTGGTAGCCCCTGCCACGGTCTAGCGTCATCCGTACGCCGCAGCCATTCCCATCTGAGCCTAAGGGCGAGACCATGCTTCTGAAGATCCAGCACACCCAATCCACCAAGCTGCTTAGGACGACACACCTTTTGCCAAGCGACCAATCATTTGCCACCATGAATATGATCCGTTCCAGCCCAAAAGAAAGCTCGGCAGCTCTTGTCCACGCGCTCCAGAGCCCATTTTGGTGCATCGGCGACAAGCAGGTGGTGAGTGGGTCGGGCCCGAATCACCGTATTGACCAAAGTGAGCATGCCCGGTCTCGTCACCATGCCCCGCTGCCAGCCTGCTAAGAAGTTGAGCACGTCATCCACCACTGGCTGCCAATCCGAGCGGGTGAGCTGCTTGATGGAGAGCATCAAGCCGAGATACTTGCAAGGGAAAGAATCCATACGCCACGGCAGAGCATGAGAGACCCTCTCAATGTCTGTCTCGTCGGCTCGAATCATGATCATGGAAGACTTGGCGAAGTTGACATGTAATCCAGACGCCTCACCAAACATTTGCAAAGCTACAGTGGTAAAGCTTAGATCTGCGACTGTGGTTTTGATGAACAGAATGGCGTCGTCCGCGTAAATCAAAAATCGCTGGAAAGGTGAGAAGCCGGGCATCGTACTGATCGCGCCCCATTCTTGTGCCTTAACCATTAATGCAGTGAGGGTGTCCATCGCAATGACAAATAGCAGCGGGGATACCGGATCTCCTTGATGTAGGCCTTTGGCGTGCCTAAACTTCTTCCCCGGACAGCCATTAACCAACACACGGGAGCTCGCCGTAGAAAGCAGGATCGCCAGTCTAGAGCACCAATGCTCTGAGAACCCCTTTGCCCGAAGAACCTCCAGCAGAAACGACCAGGAAAGCGAGTCAAATGCTCGAGATATGTCCAGTTTGATCATAACTCCTTTTGCTTTCTTTCTGTGCAGATTCCTGGCCACCTGTCGAACCAACATGAAGTTGTCGTGTAAATTCCGGCCCCGTATGTAAGCGGATTGATTGATGTTGACAAGTTCCCCCATCTGCGGACAAAGCCTTGAGACCATCAATTTAGCTTTTATCTTAGGGATGCTATGGAGCAAGCTGATTGGCCTAAAGTCTCCAATACGGGAAGCCTCCGGTCTCTTAGGAATGAGGGTGATGATGGCCTGGTTTAGTCTTCCGAAACCTCTTCCGTTACCCAGTTGGAGCTTATGAATAGCAGCCATAATATCTCCCTTGATAATGCTCCAAGCTTTGTGGAAGAACAGTCCGATGAATCCATCCGGCCCCGGCGCTCGCTCCGCCGGCATGCTCTTAATGACCGCGAACACCTCCTCCTCGGTATATATGGCATCCAGCTCCTGAAGGTCTAGCTGATTTATGCCAAGGTAGTCTAGGTCAATAGTGTGCTCTCTGGCCCGACAAGTGCCCATCAATTCCTTAAAAGCATTATAGAAAGCCTCCTCTTTGCCTTCTTGTTCAGTGATAACCACGTCATCCTGGGTCAGTGCGGGGATAAAGCTTCCTACCATTGGCCACTAGATGGAATAGCTTCGTATTGGCATCTCCCTCCGCCAGCCATCTGAGGCGAGATCTTTGCCGTGCGATCGTGCGCTCGAGTGACGCCAGACCAAGGGAGGTTAGCTTCAGAGTGTTACGCAACCAACGTTCCTCCGCAGAAAGTACACGATGCTCCATCGCTCGACCCAGCTACAAGATAATCCAATTTGCCACCACAATTTGCAGCTTCACATTTCCCACCTTGCGTTGGCCCCATGCCGTAAGATCATGTGTTGTTTTGCGCAGCAACATATCTAGCCTGAGGAAGGGGTCCGTAATGCACGGATCGCACGTCCATGCCTCCTTCACCGCCTCCTCAAAACCCTCAAGTTTGGTCCAGAAAACCTCGAAGCGGAAACACCTGTGCGGCTGTAAGTGTTCATCCAGCGCCAGGTGAAGAGGGCAGTGATCCGATATGCTTGTGGATAGGGCCTGAAGAATGGCATCCGGGTGGTTTAGCTCCCAGTCAATCGAAACAAAAGCTCGGTCTATCTTGGTGAGCGTGGGAGTCTCCCTCGGTCTATCTTGAGGAGATCTACAAAACAAAGTGAAAAGGAAAACTTATTGGGGGCGTTGTTGACTGTTGAGTGCTGCACAAATCTTAACCGCCAAAAGAGGATGTATTGGATTTTAGAAATCGGTCGGTTTGTATTTTTCTTGTCTTGGATCGGCCACTCTAAGAAAGTAAGAAGCCATAGAATATTTAAAAAGTTGAAGGTTGTTCACCATGCATGGTGGTACAACATGTACGCTTGGAAAATATATGGTCAGGAGCGTTCTGCACACACACGCAAAAAGCTAGTATGACATTCAGAGTTAGCACAAATTGTTGTTGGTCGACCGTCATGGATTTTATGAGCAAATAGATTATTATGGCCTAATTGATATCCTCAAAAATAATTCAAGCATGCTCTAGTTTTTGTACAAAAGATTATAACACCACAGAAAATATCATAAATGTTTCCAACTTTTCATGGTGAACAAAGAGCATAGAAGTTATAGCTTAAAGAACCTCAACGCCTTTTTCAAGAGCAAAGGCACCTAATTATATTGCAATCATGTAGGGTTTTCTTTGTGCGAAAAAACTCACATCCATTATAAAAGTTCATCAGAAATACAAAGCCCTAAACATAACAAAAATTACATTGAGGTCATTGGACCACTAAACGCCTACTGCCGCCACAAGAACTAGCCGTAGACGCACCACTATCATCGCTCCCATACCAAAGCCAAACTGATCTTATCGATAACAGCCAGGAAGTCTCCGTGCATGTCCCCTAAGAACCAGCACCCTGAAGCATCAGCCATTGTCATTGAACCCTTTTTATTGATCTAAAGAATCTGACACCAAATCTCGTCATTGCTTACGCACGACGAGAAATCTTAACCTCGCCGCCCTAAGTGAAAGATCGTGGATGTCGCCTAGAGGGAGGGGTGAATAGACGCTTTAAAATAATTACGGTTTAGGCTTGAACAAATGCGGAATAAACCTAGCAGTTAATTTATCGAGCACAAAACCTACAACAACTATGCTCACCTATGTGCACCAACAACTTATGCTAAGCAAGATAAACTACTAGGCGATAGCAAGATATATAACAAGAAACAATATGGCTATCACAAAGTAAAGTGCATAAGTAAAGGGCTCGGGTAAGAGATAACAGAGGCACGCGGAGACGACGATGTATCCCGAAGTTCACACCCTTGCGGATGCTAATCTCCGTTTGGAGCGGTGTGGTGGCACAATGCTCCCCAAGAAGCCACTAGGGCCACCGTAATCTCCTCACGCCCTCGCACAATGCAAGATGTCGTGATTCCACTAAGGGGCCCTTGAGGGCGGTCACCGAACCCGTACAAATGGCAACCCTTGGGGGCGGTCACCGAACCCGTACACTTTGGTAACCCTTGGGGGCGGTCACCGAAACCCGTCAAATTGCTCGGGGCGATCTCCACAACCTAATTGGAGACCCGACGCTTGCCCGGAGCTTTACACCACAATGATTGAGCTCCGAACACCACCAACCGTCTAGGGCGCCCAAGCACCCAAGAGGAACAAGCTCAAGGGCACCAAGCACCCAAGAGTAATAAGCTTCTCAACTTTTGACTTCCACGTATCACCGTGGAGAACTAAAATCTATGCACCAAATGCAATGGCAAGGGCACACTAAGTGCCCAAGTCCTTCTCTCCCAAATCCCACCAAAGCAACTAATGCTAGGGAGGCAAATGAGAGGAAGAACGAAAGAAGAACACGAAGAACTCCAAGATCTAGATCCAAGGGGTTCCCCTCACTTAGAGGAGAAAGTGATTGGTGGAAACGTGGATCTAGATCTCCTTTCTCTTTTCCCTCAAGAACTAGCAAGAATCATTGGAGGGATTGAGAGTTAGCAAGCTTCAAGAAGGTCAACAATGGGGGAAGAACACGAGCTAAAAGGATAAGGTTCATTGGGGAAGAAGACCCCCTTTTATAGGTGGGGGAAAATCCAACCGTTATGCTCACAGCCCGCATCGAGCGGCGGTACTACCGCTAGGGCGGTAGTAGCCTTTTGAAACACAACAGCAAGGAGGCAAAAAAGTCAGAAGAACTGTCGGAGCGGTAGTACCGCTTGACCTCATGGTACTACCGCTAGGGGTAGCAGTACTATTGCTAAGGGTAGCGGTACTACTACTTGCGAGCGGTACTAAAAATTACATCCGTGCCTACCATCGCTGGACTTGTGACGAGTTTTTGGTCCCGAGCAGAAGTAGCCACGGTAGTACTGCTCCAAGCGGTAGTACCGTTCCCCTAGTCGACATCTTTACTCTCTAGGCGGTTAAGCCTAACAAAGAGAGATGAGGCTCTGATACCAATTGAAAGATCGTGGATGTAGCCTAGAGGGGGGTGAATATGCGCTTTAAAATAATTACAGTTTAGGCTTGAAGAAATGCGGAATAAACCTAACAGTTAATTTGTCAAGCACAAAACCTACCATAACTAGGCTCACCTATGTGCACCAACAACTTATGCTAAGCAAGATAAACTACTAGGTGATAGCAATATATATATGACAAGAACAATATGGTTATCGCAAAGTAAAGTGCATAAGTAAAGGGCTCGGGTAAGAGATAACCAAGGCACGCGGAGGCATTTATGTATCGAAGTTCACACCCTTGCGGATGCTAATCTCTGTTTGGAGCGGTGTGGAGGCACAATGCTCCCCAAGAAGCCACTAGGGCCACTGTAATCTCCTCACGCCAAGACAATGCAAGATGCCGTGATTCCACTAAGGAATCCTTGAGGCGGTCATCGAACCCGTACAAATGGCAACCCTTGGGGCGGTCACCGAACCCGTACACTTTGGCAACCCTTGGGGCGGTCACGGTACCCGTCAAATTGCTCGGGCGATCTTCACAACCTAATTGGAGACCCGACGCTTGGAGCTTTACACCACAATGATTGAGCTCCGAACACCATCAACTGCCTAGGGCGCCCAAGCACCCAAGAGGAACAAGCTCAAGGGCACCAAGCACCCAAGAGTAATAAGCTTCTCAACTTGTAACTTCCACATATCACCGTGGAGAACTCAAACCGATGCACCAAATGCAATAGCAAGGGCACACGGAGTGCCCAAGTCCTTCTCTCCCAAATCCCACCAAAGCAACTAATGCTAGGGAGGAAAATGAGAAGAAGAACGAAAGAAGTACACGAAGAACTCCAAGATCTAGATCCAAGGGGTTCCCCTCACTTAGAGGAGAAAGTGATTGGTGGAAACGTGGATCTAGATCTCCTCTCTCTTTTCCCTCAAGAACTAGCAAGAATCATTGGAGGGATTGAGAGTTAGCAAGCTCGAAGAAGATCAACAATGGGGGAAGAACATGAGATAAAAGGATAAGGTTCATTGGGGAAGAAGACCCCTTTTTATAGGTGGGGAAAATCCAACCGTTATGCTCACAGCCCGCACCGAGCGGTACTACCGCTCCCAGGAGCGGTACTACCGCTAGGGCGGTAGTAGCCCTTTGAAAGACAACAGCGAGGAGGCAAAAAAGCCAGAAGAACCGTCGGAGCGGTAGTACCGCTTGACCTCACGGTACTACCGCTAGGGGTAGTGGTACTACTGCTAAGGGTAGCGGTACTACTGCTTGCGAGCGGTACTAAAAAATTACATCCGTGCCTACCACCGCTGGACTTGTGACGAGTTTTTGATCCCGAGCGGAAGTAGCCACGGATGTAGCCGCGGTAATACTGCTCCAAGCGGTAGTACCGTTCCCAAGAGCGGTAGTACCGCTCCCCAGAGCGGTAGTAAAAATTACATCCGCTCCTATCTGCGGTAGTACCGCTGCAGCCTTTTCAGAACACCAAAACTACCACAACTTCTGCAAACGGACTCTGAATTCGACGAAACCAAGTTTGTTGGAAAGCTAGCGACAAGGGCTAACACAATCTTGATAGAAATACCAATAAGAAGCAAATGAGAAAAGGCCCAAAAGAAAATGGTGAGAACCCTTCCTCGAAAAAAAGACCGCAGAAACCTCCAACACCGAAAACATCGTAGAAGACGCATGCAAACTCCGTTGATGAACTCAAGCTTGTCATCAAGATGACCATAAGCTCTAAGACTCACAAAGAGAACAAAACAAGAACCAAGAAACATGATGCAAGGATGCAATGGTTTGAGCTCTCGACGAACGATACGATCAAGCTACTCACTTGAGAGCCCCCCTTGATAATACGGCTATCGATCCTATAACCCGGTCTCCCAACTACCACCATGAGACCGGTAAAATAGAAAACCTATCAAGGGCAAACTTTTGCCTTGCACATGGTCCACTTGAGCTAGATGATGACGATCTTGACTCCCTCAAGTTGGACCACCTTTCTTGATTGCGTTGGCTCGATGAAGACTAGATGATTGCTCCCCCATACTCCACTATGGGTGAGTCACTCTTCGGTACACCTTCACAAGTGATTGCATTGGCTCGATGAAGGCTAGATGATTGCTCCCCCATACTCCACTATGGGTGAGTCACTCTTCGGTACACCTTCACAAGTCCATTGTCACCACAATGGACGGCAAGCTACAAGCATGATTTCTTCGTGATGCTCCACTTGAACTTGCACAACACAACCTTGATTACGATCACCACTTGATGTCATCCTTTCCATGGGTTGTATGATATCTTCCTCTTGACGCAAGCCCATGGACACGTACCTAACCCCACATAGAACTCTCACATAGACCATGGGTTAGTACACAAAGTGCAATGGACAATGCTTACCATACCATGGGATCACTTGATCCCTCTCGGTACATCTTCTACACTTTGTGAGTTGATCAACTTGATTCACTCTTGACTTAGTCTTGATCAACCTTGAATCTTTCCAACTCTCTTCGTTTGGATGATGTCTTGAAGGTAAACATGAATGATCACACAATCTTCTTCTTCAAGACATGCTTGCAATAAGCACAACACTCACATGACCAATCTTTGGATATAGCACCTTGGTCAACACATAAACTCCTTGAAACCAACACATGGACTTCAAGAAATGCCTATGGACAAATCCTTCAAATATAACTCACTGCAACAATTAGTCCATAGAGAATGTCATCAATTACCAAAACCACACATGGGGGCACCGCATGTCCTTTCAATCTCCCCCATATTTGTAATTGATGACAATCACTTTCAAGAGAGTTTATATAAGGAATTATGCATCACAATGCAATGCAACAACCAATAATGCATGTGAAGGAGATGCGTATGCTTAGGAACAAACCAAAGCAAGAAGAGACAACTCTCTAAACTTCTCCCCAAAACTCTCTAAAACTTCTCCCCCATTGGCATCGATTGCCAAAATGGTCTACAAGCTTAGAAGGCCAATATAAAATGTGTTCCTCCATAAATTGTGTATTTCTCAACAAGAGAGTGGAATGCAATACACACATCCAATGGTAAATACTTGGAGGAAAACAAACTATATTGAGGCCCAAATATTGCAAAAGGGAGATATGCCACAAAGACATAACAAAGAGAGAAACAAGCAATCAAGCAATCAAAAGATATCTATTGAAGCAAGCTATCAAAAGATACCAATTGAACCAACTAGGCCAATGATCCTACAAGCCACATGAATAAAGGATATAATGATAAGAGCAGAGCAGTGTTCTAAAGAAACTAGAGAAGCTCCCATGATTTGTGCACATCAAGAATTTTTGTATCTGGATACAAAGTGCACAAAATAGGATCATAGCTCCCCCAAAATCAATAGAAACTTACAACAAGTGCAAGAGAGCATATAGGAAACTAAGCCTAGTACTTGCAACAAACACATGGTTGAGCAACAAGTAAGAGAGGCAACTTAAGAGTGGGCTCAACCAAAAAGATGTGTGTGTGAGTCAAGGCAATGCACTTGAGAATACTAATGTACAGAAGAGCATTAAGCATCAATAAAGTCTTGAAAGAATGAGGCACACGGTGCAAGGCCTATCATTCCCACACACAACTAGCAAATGGGTTCACAAGCTTACTAATAAGCATAGAGAACCTATGCTTGTGACAACCCACGGTGAAGATAGAAGATGAAAGGCTCATCAAGACGAGGGATACCAATTAAGATGGCAAAAACCTCGTAAAGATAAGCATGAGGAAAATAATCTTCACCACACAAGAGTGCATCAAGATGCAACGATAGAAGACACACACTCAAGGAAAAAGCTTTCATGGAGCCACCAAACAAATAACATAAGAAAGACAAGGTGGACGTGAAAGAAAGGATATCATCTAGATATGCAACTTCTCTCAAGTGTATAAGATTCTAGGTAGACGAAATCATGATGATATATATATCTACAAAGATGGATGTACACCCGAAATAGTTACAACACGAAGGAACAAGATATCCAAAAGGAAGTATACATATACCAATAAGATATTTGCTTGGAAGCATAGCACATGGCTAGATATGGTCTTATAGTATATAAATGAATTTCTACCACACACCCATCAAAGACATCACAACTAGCAACATGAGATCATCGTTGAGATGCTTTGAGAAAGGAAACAAGTATCACAAGATGGAACGAAAGTCATGCAAAGATGCAACCTACACAAGGTTGAATGCAAGAAAAGAATGCATGAAGAGATACTTGTTACCGAGATATCATTGGAAGGATGTAGTAGATACCAATTAAAGGTAGGTAGTAGTTCATTGATCATCCTAGCTTGACTCCAATTAGCACATGATGACACCACCTTCCTTGTGAGTGAGCCAAGCGTCCAATGCATCTCCAATTGTTCCTAGAACAACAACACAAACAAAATGGTACCGAAACTCATTGGGACCAAAGAGTTAGAGAACCAACAATGCATAGGACAAACTCCACATAAATATGTGCATATAGATATGAAAATGAATTTCATGCACAACTCATCCAATTTGAGACTTGGTGGAGTTTCCCCTATATATTGGGTCAAAGAAGGAAAGCATGCCAAAGTAACTACATGAAGTTAATATGCATGCTCAATACTTTCAAGAACCGATACCAATTGACAAAGAATTACCAAGTGAAGAAGAGATACCAAATGAATAAATCAACACTTGGAGGATATCAAATGAAAGATACATCAAGGAATGAGATATCCAATGATACACGCAAAAAGAAAGATGTCAAACTCCCAAAAGAGAGAATGGTTCCAAACAAACTAAATGCTCTACAAAGTTTCATGATGGCACAAAGTACCAAAAAGAAACGGTTTGCATTCCACCAACATACACTTGATAAGGATCACAAGGTGAGCGTTCTAAGAAAAATAGGATAGCTCCCCCAAGCATTGTGCATTAAAGAGAATTTGCATTTGAATACAAAAATCACAAGATGGGATCACCACTTTCACTATATCTATACAAACACTAGACAAGCTCAAGGAAATAACAAGATCCACAAGTGGTATGGAATACAATGGGAGTTGACACAATCCTAGGCACGAGATAAGGCAAATAAAAGCAAAGGCCAATGTAAAGATGATGAATAATTTCGACCACACATAAGTGAGTACCAATTGTCAAAAGACAAGAAGTATTTGGAAATGATTCCCGTTGGTAGATAGCAAGGATAACCAACATCATCTTCACACTGAACACAAGCAAAGTGCAACTTGTAGAGCTAACATGCCACCTAAGAACAAGATAATTTACAATATCAATCCTAGGTGACAATATCTCAAATGTACACATTTTCTAGGCTTGTAATATGCACATAGCATATTACTCCCCCATAATGTGATACCAATAAAAAATTAACAAGAGGCAATAAGAGAATCCAACAAAAGATAATTAATGGACTATTTAGAATTTGAATTTCTTATGAGAAGACATACCACATAGCGACTAGATAATCTTGAAATATCAATACTAGATGGTATTACTCATGTACACACATTTATAGGATAGTGAGGTGCACAAAGCACATCACTCCCCCATAATGGGATATTCCATTAATCTCTCATAAGAGCCAACTAAGATACAAACAAGATGCACAAAGGCTCAACGTACGACACACATGTACATGAAGTGCAAACCAACACACACATACTTGATTGCTCAAGATAATCAAGTTGGAAGCACAACATATACAAACACATGCAAGGAACAAAACCAAACATGCAAAGGGGTAAGTAACTATCAATGTAAACACTTTAAGCACGAGTTACCGCATGGAGGAACATTGGATATAAGATAGAAACTTGATAATCCAAATAACTTGGCTTGAGACAATTAGAATGATGAAGTCCCCTTAATTCTTCATAAAGTAGCCAAGTCTCCAATGCCCTCCAACAACACCTATTGATCAAGTTTGAGCTAGTTCGTCTCCAACCAAGTTGGGTCCTAAGAGGTTAGTCACAATAGGCTTGGCTACCCAAATGGTTCTTTGCTTCAAACCACTTTGAGTACCAACAAACTTGGCAACCACATTGCCAACCTTATCCTTCCCAAGAGAATAGACATTGTCAATAATAATTGGGTTGGATAAGTTACCACTTGTGCATGAAGAAGCGAGGTGACCTTTCTCACGACATAGGTAGCAACGTCTACTCTTCACTTTCTTCTCACTTGATTTCTCAACTTGAGAAGCATTAGATTGAGTCTTCTTGGGAAGAGGCCTTTATTCAACTTGAGGTTGAGCATGAGAATGCACTTGTAGCCGCTTCCCTTGTTGCTTGTCACTAATGGCCTTCTTCTTCAATGGGCAAGATCTAACATAACGCCCTTCAATTTTTCACTTGAAGCAAATAATCTTGGCCGAACTCTTGACTTGTTTTTGGCCCTTCTTGTTGTTGCTCTTGGACTTCTTCTTATTGGAGTTGAATCCAAGTCCACCTTTGTCACTGGGGATTTTTGTACACTCAAGATATTGTTGAGTGTGGCCTTCCCTTCATGACACTTTTCCAAATCTTTCTTCAAAGAAGTGACTTGGGCCTTGAGCTCTTTGATTTCCTCTACATGGTTAGTCTCAACACAAGCACTAGAGGAAGTATAAGCTTCATCGTTAGAGCAACAAGGCAAGGAAAGCAATTCATCACAAGATGTACCAACGTTATGCATGGATGAATCGCGAGGACTAGCACAAGGCAATATAGCATTTTGACTAAAAGTAGTGCTAGTGTCCACATGAGGCTCACTAGATGTTACCTTAGCAATCATGGCCTCATGAGCTATCTTTAGCACAATATGGGATACTAGAAGATCATCATGAGAGCTTGAGAGCTTTTCATGGCTTTCTTCCAATTTCCCATAATTGCTAGATGGCAACTCAAGTTGAGCCTCTAGCTCAACATTCTCCTTTAAAATGGATGCTTCACAAGAAATAGAGTTAGTAGCACAAGCATCATCATTAACAACAAGAGGAGAAGGCAACTTGGCAAGCTCTTTTAAATAAGAAGCTTCAAGTTGAGCATGAGACTTCGGTGAGTTTGATGAGCTCATCCTTGATGACCCTTGATCCATTTTCTAGGTGCTCAAAATCCTCAAGGAGTCTAGCATGAGCAACTTCAAGCTTAGCATATTTAGTTACAAAAACATTGGCCACCTCAAGAGCTCTATCATGAGATTCCTTCACTCTAGATAACTCTAGAGCAAAAGTCTCCTCAAGAGATTCCTTGGTGGTTTGTTCAAGTTCAAGAGCTTGAGAGAGGTCCGCAATCTCATTAGCGTAATCACGCTCATGACCTTCCATTTTATCAATGGTGACCTCATGCTCCTCAAGACGAGATTCCAACTCATCAATATATTTCTTGCCCTCAATAGCAATAGACATGATTTCCATGAAGTTAGAACGAGCAATTTTATTCTTAAGAAGAGCTTTAAAAATTATTTCCCCCTTAACTTTTAAGGAGGCAACATCATCATTCTCTTCATCATAATCGACATCATCATCACTCTTGCCATCATCAATGTTATCACAAGATATATTGGGATTCAAAGTGGGAGATACCTTTGAAGCCTTGGCCATAAGGCAAAAAGCAATAGATGATGATGTGGGATCTCTTGAAGCACCATTCAAGACCACATCTTGTTCCATGGAGTGTTGGGTTTCCTCTACATTGTTAGCACAACAACTCGAGGAAATACATGCATTTTTATCATGGCAACAAGACATAGCAAGCGTATCATCATGAGATTTAGTCAAGCAATTTGTACATGATATGCAACGACTATCAACACAAGCATGTGAAACATTTGGAATGCTCGAAGTGCTAGAGTCCAAAGACGAAGCATCGCAACAAGAAAGTGATGAAGGATTATCAAAACTAAGCCCGCTATCATCATTGCAATGAACACCACTAGTCACCATGTCATTACCTTGTGGCAAACCACATGTTGGTGAAGTAGAAGAAGTTGAGAACACAACACGGCCAGAGGTGGAGGGAGAACAATCATCCCCACAAAACTTGGACACGCCATATTTATCTTGAAGCTTTGTCCACAACTCATGAGCATCCCGAAAAGGCATGAGTTGAAATATAACTACATTGCTCAAAGCATCGAAAAGCACATTAGAAGCTTGAGCATTGAGATAAGAGTTTTTCACATCCTCTAAAGATAATCTTTGGGGATCCTTTGGAGGAGAAAAACCCATATCTACAATTCGCTCTAAATTTGGGTCCATGACCCTAAAGAGATTAAGCATGCGAATTACCCAAACATCAAAATTTGTGCCATCGAAACTAAGAGTGTCAGAGAATCCTAATCCCCTAGTCGACATCTTTACTCTCTAGGCGGTTAAGCCTAACAAAGAGAGATGAGGCTCTGATACAAATTGAAAGATCATGGATGTCGCCTAGAGGGGGTGAATAGGCGCTTTAAAATAATTACGGTTTAGGCTCGAACAAATGCGGAATAAACCTAGCAGTTAATTTGTCAAGCACAAAACCTACCACAACTAGGCTCACCTATGTGCACCAACAACTTATGCTAAGCAAGATAAACTACTAGGTGATAGCAATATATATATGACAAGAACAATATGGTTATCACAAAGTAAAGTGCATAAGTAAAGGGCTCGGGTAAGAGATAACCGAGGCACGCGGAGACGACGATGTATCCCGAAGTTCACACCCTTGCGGATGCTAATCTCTGTTTGGAGCGGTGTGGAGGCACAATGATCCCCAAGAAGCCACTAGGGCCACCGTAATCTCCTCACGCCCTCGCACAATGGAAGATGCCGTGATTCCACTAAGGGACCCTTGAGGGCGGTCACCGAACCCGTACAAATGGCAACCCTTGGGGGTGATCACCGAACCCGTACACTTTGGTAACCCTTGGGGGCGGTCACGATACCCGTCAAATTGCTCAGGCGATCTCCACAACCTAATTGGAGACCCGACGCTTGCCGGAGCTTTACACCACAATGATTGAGCTCCGAACACCACCAACCGTCTAGGGCGCCCAAGCACCCAAGAGGAACAAGCTCAAGGGTACCAAGCACCCAAGAGTAATAAGCTTCTCAACTTTTGACTTCCACGTATCACCGTGGAGAACTCAAATCGATGCACCAAATGCAATGGCAAGGGCACACTAAGTGCCCAAGTCCTTCTCTCCCAAATCCCACCAAAGCAACTAATGCTAGGGAGGCAAATGAGAGGAAGAACGAAAGAAGAACACGAAGAACTCCAAGATCTAGATCCAAGGGGTTCCCCTCACTTAGAGGAGAAAGTGATTGGTGGAAACGTGGATCTAGATCTCCTCTCTTTTCCCTCAAGAACTAGCAAGAATCATTGGAGGGATTGAGAGTTAGAAAGCTCGAAGAAGGTCAACAATGGGGGAAGAACACGAGCTAAAAGGATAAGGTTCATTGGGGAAGAAGACCCCCTTTTATAGGTGGGGGGAAATCCAACCGTTATGCTCACAGCCCGCATCGAGCGGCGGTACTACCGCTAGGGCGGTAGTAGCCTTTTGAAACACAACAGCGAGGAGGCAAAAAAGTCAGAAGAACCGTCGGAGCGGTAGTACCGCTTGACCTCATGGTACTACCGCTAGGGGTAGCGGTACTATTGCTAAGGGTAGCGGTACTACTACTTGCGAGCGGTACTAAAAAATTACATCCGTGCCTACCATCGCTGGACTTGTGACGAGTTTTTGGTCCCGAGCGGAAGTAGCCACGGAAGTAGCCGCGGTAGTACGGCTCCAAGCGGTAGTACCATTCCCAAGAGTGGTAGTACCACTACCCAGAGCGGTAGTAAAAAATTACATCCGCTCCTATCCGCGGTAGTACCGATGCAGCCTTTTTAGAACACCAAAACTACCACAACTTCGCATAAGCGGACTCGAATTCGATTTAAACCAAGTTTGTTGGAAAGCTAGCGACAAGGGCTAACACAATCTTGATAGAAATACCAATAATAAGCAAATGAGAAAAGGCCCAAAAGAAAATGATGAGAACCCTTCCTTGGAAAAGACCGGTAAAACCTCCAACACCGAAAACATCATAGAAGACGCATGCAAACTCCGTTTTCGATGAACTCGAGCTTGTCATCAAGATGACCATAAGCTCTAAGACTCACAAAGAGAACCAAACAAGAACAAAGAAACATGAAGCAAGGATGCAATGGTTTGAGCTCTCGATTTAACGATACGATCAAGCTACTCACTTGAGAGCCCCCCTTGATAGTACGGCTATCGATCCTATAACCCGGTCTCCCAACTACCACCATGAGACCGGTAAAATATAAAACCTATCAAAGGCAAACCTTTTCCTTGCACATGGTCCACTTGAGCTAGATGATGACGATCTTGATTCCCTCAAGGTGGACCACCTTTCTTGATTGCATTGGCTCGATGAAGGCTAGATGATTGCTCGCCCATACTCCACTATGGGTGAGTCACTCTTCGGTACACCTTCACAAGTGATTGCGTTGGCTCGATGAAGGCTAGATGATTGCTCCCCCATACTCCACTATGGGTGAGTCACTCTTCGGTACACCTTCACAAGTCCATTGTCACCACAATGGACGGCAAGCTACAAGCATGATTTCTTCGTGATGCTCCACTTGAACTTGCACAACACAACCTTGATTACGATCACCACTTGATGTCATCCTTTCCATGGGTTGTATGATATCTTCCTCTTGACGCAAGCCCATGGACACGTACCTAACCCCACATAGAACTCTCACATAGACCATGGGTTAGTACACAAAGTGCAATGGACAATGCTTACCATACCATGGGATCACTTGATCCCTATCGGTACATCTTCTACACTTTGTGAGTTGATCAACTTGATTCACTCTTGACTTAGTCTTGATCAACCTTGAATCTTTCCAACTCTCTTCGTTTGGATGATGTCTTGAAGGTGAACATGAATGATCACACAATCTTCTTCTTCAAGACATGCTTGCAATAAGCACAACACTCACATGACCAATCTTTGGATAATTCCTTAATAGCACCTTGGTCAACACATAAACTCCTTGAAACCAACACATGGACTTCAAGAAATGCCTATGGACAAATCCTTCAAATATAACTCACTGCAACAATTAGTCCATAGAGAATGTCATCAATTACCAAGGAACTGTCACGAATATGCACTGGAGCTGCGTCTAATACGTCCCGACAGACAAACTTGAGGAGGATCAAAGCCCGGAATACTGGCTCGAAGAAGAAATATGTAGTCATCGATCGGTCGAACAGATATTTCGATTGGTGAACTAACATTAGATTTGTTACAAAAATTGATATAAGGGTAGTTATCGATGTTTACATATGATTTAAGCTAAGACAAATGGTATAGATGATTGAACCTAATACAAATCATGATGCTTCCTTTCGGGCTTATTGAGTATCCTCGTATTTTTGGACAAATTTTGACTATAAATTTAATAAATAAAATATAAATAAGTGTCATAGAAATTATACCATTAGAAACCTCTTTCGAATGCAAATCCAATAGTCTATTTTTTGTAACATATACCACATATTTTATTAATCATATAAATTATCAAAAATTAATCCAAAATATGGAAAAGCATAAGTTGGGACCAAGGGAGTACAATATTACTATGGCAGTGCTAAAAATCTGACGTCAGATTTATGGGCAAATTGAACCTTTTTTTTGGCAAATTACATGTGGCGAGCATGGCAATTTCCGTCGGCAAACATGTCAAATCCTGGCAAAAAACTGAACACGCTAAGATTTGCCATGCTTGCTGAAGGGAACTGCCATGCTGGTGACGCGTAATTTTTCATAAAAAACATTTGTTTTGCCATGTTTAAAAATCTGACATTACATTTCTAGCACGGTCATGTTATTATCACTTTCTGCGTGGCACTCCACTATTTTTCAGTGTGCAGCACAAACGCGTGCGCGCGGTCACTCGGCTAGACACAAGGAGATGCACCTGCGCAAAGAAAAGCCATGACTCCGACGGCAGCCCACGCTGCTGATGATACGTCGACGCCGACGTGAGTTAGTGCAGGAACTTTGATTAATTAAACCTTTTGTTAATCACAGGGGCGAAGTGCTGTTCGCTAGCGGTACGGCATACGTGTCGTGATCACCAGAGGCGACGCGCTGCATGCCCGGGCGGGCGTCGATTGTGTACATAAGTTACAGAAGAAGAAATTCAGCGAAAATAACAGCAGCAGAGGCGACGACGCGCTGCCCGTGCTCATGTCTTCAGTGGACACGGTCGGTCGATGTGGATCGCGCGAGCTATCTTCCGCTTTTTTCTTATTTCGATTTTGATATTCAACACGTAAATAACATGTAAATAGACCAGCTAAGGTACCGCCCCGTCTTTGTGCTAAGCATGTATGATTGCTCGAGTATATAGCAAAATAAACTACCACATTACCGGTTATGGCTACAAAAAACTATCATTTTTTTATTTTTTAAAAAACTATCACAAATTTGGTTGGTTGTTCCCAAAAACCCAAGTGACTTAACCGTTAAGATTTAAGTAAGATTATGACATGTCTCCGTCAGGTTGACTGTTAGGTTGACCGTTGACAGGTTATGACAGGTGGGCCCATATATTTCTAAAAGGCAATCAGTTTCCTACAGAATAAAATTGAAAGCAATGGGGTCCCTGTAATTTTTTATAAAAAAGCAATCGGGTCCTCTCCAAAAAATATGAAATCCAATCAGGTCCGACCGGCGACGAACTCGCTAGAGCCGAGGACGCTGTAGGAGCTCGCCGACACATCCACACGCGACGAGCTCGCCGTCCGACTTGTAGCCGTGTGGTGGAGATGGTGCAGGGGGCCAGCCGGCAGCGGAGGCGCACAACCGCGACCTCTCTTTTCCGCCTCCGGCTTCCCCACCCGACGATGGGTGTTGCCTCCTTCCTAGCAGCTGCGACGGGCGACGGCTCTTGTGGCCACGAGTCACCAGTAGGGAGGGGAAGGGGACCCATCCATCGCTCAGTCGTCGTCGGTGGGGCGGGCCCAACACCTTGTGCGTGGGTTGGGGTGAGCTCCTGAGCGCGGTGGCCCGAGCTCCAGGGCGTGGCTGGCGCGCGGCTGGCCGAGCACCATGGCGCGGTGGCCCGAGCTCCAGGGCGTGGCTGGCGCGCGGCTGGCCGAGCACCATGGCGCGGTGGCCCGAGCTCCAGGGCGTGGCTGGCGCGCGGCTGCCTGAGCTCCTGGGCGTGGTGGCCCGACCAGCACGCGGCGGCGAAGAACAGCAGGATGCAGCGACGGCTGGGTGGCGGTGGGCTGCTCGGCGGCGTGGTGCTCAGGCGACGGGGATGGGGCAGGGGTGGGCCGGTGGGGCTGCTCGACGGGACAAAGAAGAAAAGGGAGGAGGAGAAGAAGATGACATGTGGGCCCCACCTAGTCACAACGGTCAATTAACTGTATACATAACGGTGTTGACATTTTTTGCCACATGAAGCTGACGAGAGGGCCCCCCATGTCATAATCCAGATTAAGATAATAACCATTCAGTCATTTGGGTTTTTTGAAAAGCCAATCAATTTTGTAGTAGTTTTTTAAAAATTAAAAAAATGATAATTTTCTGTAGCCATAGCCTGTAATGTGGTAATTTTTGCTATATACTCATGATTGCTCGCTCATGGTCATTGAGAGTTGGACTGATTCGATCTAGACCTTCCTTCATGCTCACCAGCTTGTTGGCTGAATGAAACTGTCATGTTTGACCAGATTATTTTTTCAGATGTACGTTCAACAAACGATGTTGCCTCGCAGGTGAGCGTGCACGCACAGAATTAACGTGCCATTCAGCACCGTCCACGGCGGCACGCTACGTTCCATTTTTACGCTACCTTCTTAATTAGTTGCCTGCACCTGTCTGAACTCTCAAAGCTCCATTTTTTCTTAGGGTTAGATTAATTAGCATGTCAACAAGAAATCGCACTGTATGGGTGGTGAGCATCAGGTTAAGCTAGCTGTACGTGCGTAGCTGTAGGTAGTATTAGCAGGCTCATTGACCACATCCACGTGCATGTATGTGTCCGCTATGATTTGACCAGACATGAATATGTCGCTTCTGCACCTTTTGTCCCTTAGAAATCAAAAAAATACCACGATACACCCCCAAAAAACGGACGCATACACAATCTAATCATTCCAAATTAATTGAAGAGCCTGCTAATACTGCCCAATAGCCGCCTCCTCTGTAAAAAAATGTATACTCACTTGGTCTAATCATTCCAAATTAATTGAATAGCCTGCTAATACTGCCCAATAGCCGCCGCCTCTGTACAAAAAATGTATACTCACTTGTCTAATCATTCCGAATTAATTAAACAGCCTGCTAATACTGCCCAATAGCCGCCTCCTCTGTAAAAAAACATGTATACTGACTTGGTCTAATCATTCCAAATTAATTGAAGAGCCTACTAATACTGCCCAATAGAAGAGGAGGAGGAGGAAGAGAGACGCATTTGGGGAGGACTTTGAGTCTACCAACCCCTCCTTCCTACACCCCAATATAAAGTGGGCAATGCGCCAATGGGCCAATGGCCCATGCAAGACAACCAAGATTTACACAAGCTATCACCTAATAGTTAGAAACCCTAGCGATTTGGGGCATCTCGCCTAGATTGTCCATGATAGCCTGCCAAGTTGCCTACCAACTTGTGGATCCACTCTTTGTAACCCTGATTGTAATCTTTTCCACATATATATGAATATATCAATCAAGACGGGTTAGGGCTATTACCCATGGCTAGGGGACGGGGGAGGGGGAGCTTTGGTAAATTGTGTCCTAATTTTCCCTGATGACCTGGGGTAACGTTCCCACGACTACATAAATCACGTTTGATTATCATACCGTTGTGAGGCAGCGATGAAATTATACTTGGCAGATGTTGCACATATTAGCACATCTTTATGTAGACTTGGTCAAAGTTACAGAGTTTTGACCTAGGGAAAAACTAAATTCAATTAATTTCTAATATAGGGTGTATAGTAGACATATACTTTACTACAGAAGCTGGAGGATACATAGAATCAATTACAGTGAAGCACTGTAGTATAGAAGGTGGCAACTTCACATGTGTCTCTCTAAAGAACCGCACACAAGTTGTTGAGATGGTGATCGATTTACAATCCTTCTCCACTAAGCATTAATTCAACTAATAAGTTGGTTTTGAATCCACCTGTGTGGTGATAAGAAAATTGTCTCTAGATTTGTTGGCCGGCGGTTTGGTATTGCGTGTGGGGACTTGCTAAAAATATGAATGCCGGATGTGTGATGAACCTTCATTCATTGTGCATGCTCGGTGTTTCATCTTGTTGGTACATGATAAACAAATATATTTTGGATGATAAATGAACACATTTTGGATCATACTACTCGCTTGCGCAAAATATAAGGTCTATAAATCATGTCTTAAATCAAACTTTTTAAGTGTGTGTAAGTACATAGAAAACATATTTACATATGCAATACCAAAAAAATAAAAAGTGGACCATCATAAAGTATGTGCTCGTATCATAAAGATGCTGGTGAATTTATATATATGAACTTTGTTAAACCTAAAAATGTTTGACTTAAAAAAATCTATATACCTTACATTTTTGGAACGGCTGAGCAACAATGAAGCAAATATGTAGATTAATGCATATGACTCCGTGATAATTTGTCAAAGTATTTGATTTGTCTGTCAAAAAAGAAAAATGCATATAAGTGGATGTACAATGCACAACCTATGTTCATGGCAACTGACTTTCCGGACGAAACTACACAGGCGCACTGGTGTATGTACAACATGTAATTTATACTATAGATCACATCAAACATGTCAAAATATATAACCAAGAAGGAGGGGTGGTATAGATCGGAAATATAAACTGAAACTGACATATGCAATTGAGAGAACAGGCTATGGAGCATGTTGCGATGAAAGAATGCTGCAAATAGAAGAAAGATACAGCAATGAAACATGGCAAACCAATAACATGGATAAGGTAGTTATTTAGGGAAAGTTGTGAGAGTAATTCGTAATTAAGACAATTTTTTCATCCATTACGTTGTTTGTTTTTTGGATGTTCTGGATTGATTGGAATGTGTTTTGTTTACTCAATATTTAAAGGGTAAACCCAAGTGAATAATAATAAAATCTTCCAGTCTCAAACAAGTTGAGGTAGGCTAGTAAACCCAAGTGAACAATAAAGTTAAATTAATTACCATGCTATTTGTAGCATAGTTATTTCTTGATGATTTTCTAGAAAAAGATATTTTGAGAATAAAAGATTTAGTAGTAGCACTCGCATGCAAATATTGTGAAAAAATTGTTAAAAGGAGAAATTAAATGGCATTTAAATCGGCTACCATATAGTCCCTCCATTTGGATTTACAAGGCATGCTTGTTTTGCATCACGTCAAACTTTTTCAAGTTGCAAATTTGACATAGTGTACAAAAACAATTATCACAAGGCATATTTGTTTTGTATTGAGTCAATTACTTCACTCCGCCACGGCGGCGGAGAAGAGGTCGCTCAAGGCGTCTGTGTGGCGAGTTGACAGTGCGGCGGCGGTGAGACAGGCAGCGGCAGGCCGGCAGCGTGCTCGTCGCCCTCGATACAATCGTGAAAGTCGAAGGGAGAGCAGTTAGAGGGTTAGGCGTATACGTGGGCCTCTAATGGGCTCGAGGCTGCATGGCCGTGTCCTGCCGTATCCCAAGGGTGTCCCCAGCGTCATTTTTTTTCCTTTTCTTTTTAATAATCAGAAGTCATGATACGCCTGGAATACGAGTATCGCGGCCGTATCGCCGTATCGGCCGTATCGTGCGTATACGCGGACACGCCAACTTTTGACGTATCGGTGCTTGAGATAATATGCCAGTGGGATCCACGCCATTGCCGCGCGCGCAACTTTTCTCCTAGGATGAACCCATCTTCTCTGTTGGAACTGAAAATGTACAAAACGGCCGCTTAAAGCTTTCCCAAGTTTTCTCGCTACAGCCTCGTGAAAGATGCGGGTTTCAGAGTTGCACGCATCTTCTCTCGTACTAGTAGGTTTCACTTTCCGTTATGCACCTCCTGGTTTCAAACTGCGTATTTTGAAACGTACGCTTTCTCCATCCGACGGGACGTATTTGATTTGTATCATTCTATAACGCAGTGTTGCAACATCATGCATGCTCCATGTTTGAGTGGATGTTAATGCACCTTAATTTTTTTATGAAAATTATCCAAATCTACCATTCGGTGCAAGATACATCCGTTTGAGAGATAAGTAATATAAATCGAAATAAGTATATTAACGATTTACCAAAAGTACAAAGCACATCAAACAACGCGCTAAGCGTGGCTATTCCAATGGTTGGCCGCTTCCCCAGGATGCAAAGCACCGGAGTTTGATAACAAGAAAACTAAAGTTGTATAGTTAACAACTACTACCTTTAATATTCTTTCACCTATTATTGTGTACTCCCTCAGTTCACAAATATAAGATATTTTGGATATTTATGAATTATATACGGGCTGAAATAAGTGAACAAATACATTAAAACCTGTCTATATATATCTGAATAAAAAAATGACAACATCTTATATTTGTGAACGGATGGAGTACTAATTATAAATTATTCTCTCTTATGTGTACGAGAAAAAATATCACGGTTATCCTGTTATTTATTTGGACACGACTCTTTCTTTCCCCTCTTGCAAGGCGACTAGGGTGAAGCCTTCCTCCCCCCAATCTCCCTCAGCGAGCCTATGTATTGCGTCCCCCTCTTTCTAACGCCAGTGGCGGACCTACTATTTCGTTCTTGGGGGCATCATAGTACAAATTTTGTGAAAAAATTGCACAACAAATATTAAATTTTGGTCTAAGCATTGTCATAATCTCAAATAAATAATCTAAAATTTCATTAAATCATCATGTATTTGGTGTAAAGTACAAAGTAAAACATATTTTGCAATTTGGAGGGGTGCCATGGCAACACCCCCTCCCCCCCATTTTTTTTGCCTCTTTCTTCCTCTCTCGCAGCCGGAGGCACAGAGTGGAATGCTGGTGCCTCAGCTCCGTCTAGTAGACAATTAGAGTTTAGTTCTTGCAAGGGCGGTGCTCACGTGGATGGCGGTGTTTCATCTTTGGCATTAACCCCACTCGACTTTATCTGCCTGAACATATTAGGCGAAGCTTTGGCGTAGATTCCTGACACCTCCTCACGGGGCAAGGTTAGGTTTTCCCGCCCTGCATACACGACGACAAGGTTTGGTGTCGGGTTCTTTGGATTGATTCAAGGGTTCACCATCAATGACTGTGGCGCCGAGGCACCTACACGAGGACTGTCCAATTGTCATTAACAATGTCATGTCAACTTCGGTATGGAAACGGTGATAACAACCCGTTGTGGCAATGGCAATGGTCTTTTGGTGGTCAAGGGACAAGTATATAATTTCCATTATGTTTGAGGTGCTTTATACTTTTGATGAATCTATATAATGGATTTAGGTCCTTTCCTCAAAAATCTTTTTTTATCCATTATCAGTATGCATTAATTACTTATTATTTACTTCCTTATTTGTCTGAGGTGGCAGAGAGCCAACCATCATGAGCTTTTATAATAGTACTAGCAAAAGAGATTGTGTGTTGCAACGGGAGAAAAATACCATACTTCCCTAACCAAATAACCGTGACTCAAGATCCCAATAGGTCCACGTCCTTTATTTCAACACATGACATCTCATTCCTATTGTCATCTATCCTCCTTCCCACCCTCTCCGATGGTGGCTTTAGTGTTCACACAATCACAACGTGTTTGAATGTTATCAATCTTAAGGACTCTTTATCTTAACATAAGATGAGAAATCAACTTTCTTCCCGTGAGGTTTTGGCGAGGCGTGCATGCGTGGTTTTAGATGATTTCTTTCATCTCCAATACAGGTTTTGCTGAGGTGTTCATTTCTAGTCTAGATCATCACTGGTACGAAAGAAAGATGGATCATGTGCTATTGATTAAGGTTGCACCCTAAATTACTTTTTTTAAATGGTTAACAAGTAAAATAACATCATATGCAGATTCTACGCATTTTTAATCAAATTTCATACATAACATGTTAAATTTGGAGTTAGGGTTTAAAAGATATGGATATTTTTAAAAAGAATTGGGTATATACTACGGGTTGCTTAACCCAAATATACAGAGTGGGTTATGCAAAAGTGAAAATCTGACTTAAGACTGGCATGTGGTTGATTAGCATAAACATCTGGGGTTTTATGCAAAAGCGAAAATCTAACTTAAAACTAAATTGTGGGTTGATTATCAAAAACATCAGGGGGTTTTCTGCAAAATAACCAAGAATATTATACCTCCTTTTATTAGTAGTAGGTATAAATGGTAATAAAGATATGTGTATCTTTAAGTTCAATCTTGCATATTTCTTCAACTTTACTCGGTGTTTGGATTGGATGCAGAGTATTTTCAATACAACACAATTTGCACAAACCACAATTTTGAAAGTTATAGGCACGAATTATCACCGTTTAAAAAATATCATCGTATTTTGCAGCATTAGGAATTCGATTGGCCGGCATTTTACCTAAGGATACACGCTGCAAATTGTTTGTTTTATGTTTTCTTATAAGGTCGAGAGCCTAAGGGTTTGTTAATACTCTACTAAAATAATATCATAAAAACTTATAGCATAACTCAGCTGGTTAGGTTTCTTGTGGTGAAACCAGCCCATCAGAGTTCAAATCCTAGACTTGGCACCCATCGACTATGAGGTATCTATGGTGGCTTCATCAATCTCAAGATGTGGTGGCGACTCAGTATCTCAGAGGCGCTTATAGGAGTAGGGTGTGCGCGTGTGCGTTTATAAGATAAGTGTATGCGGGCTTCTGCGACTGGACCATGTTAAAAAAAAGATTGGGTTTTCGTTTTTGCCTAAACGTTTCAAAATATTTTAAACTACACTCTTTTTAGGTAACTATGGCATCCTAAAAAAAATAGTACTTTTTATGGGATTCTAGAAAAAAATTACTTGGAACGATCCTCCTTGGATAGAAGAAGATTCTGCATCTTCTATCCATAATAAGAAGAAGAAAATTGAAAAAACAGGCTTAACTAGACGTGGTCCAAACGGAAACTGAACGAGGCGGTTGATGACTGATGTAACCGGGGAAGGTTTGCGTTTACGTCAGGCGGGGAGGCAGTTAATCAATCCGGCCTCCGAACCACCCCCCCCCCCCCCCCCCCCCCCCCAAGCCCTTCCCTCTCTCGGCCTTCCGGCCGGGATCACGCACCCTATGCACATACATGTAATTTTATTAATTCTCGTGTTCATTGTACTAGTACCATAATGTCTGATGAATAGATCGGTTTTTCTTGGAGAAAAAAAAAGAAGAAGAACATGCTGTATCTTTTTATTTTCAAAAAGCGTGGGCATACTGTGTCTTGCGCAAAAAAGAAAGGCTTAACCATGCGTGGCCCAGACGGAAAGCTAAACGGGGCAGTTTTATTTTCCCTTTTTTATGGTAACTAAACAGGGCAGTTGATGTAGCCACGGGGAGGTTTGCCTCTCTCGCGCGGCTTTCCGGTATCACGCACGCACGCACGCACGCTGAGTCGCTAACCGTGGTTCATCACGGCTCTCCCTCTCGCCTTCCTCCGACTCCGCCCGGAATCCCAGTGCCCACTTCGTCATCATCCACTGATCCGCCCGGACCACCCCCACGCCGCTGTCCGTGTCCCGCACCCCGCTCTGCCCGGCCTTAAATACGCGCTCCCCTGCCTCTGCATCCTCGTCTTCTTCTTCTTCTTCCGCTCCGCGCTTCCTGCCATCATCCGCGAGGTAGGTGGGTTTGCCAGTTAATGGCGGCCGAACAAATTGTCATTAGTGCCTCCGCCGAAGCCTGAACCTACCACCATATACATCACCAACACCGCGTGCCCAGGTATCTGCCACGCCAAGATTGCTCTGCTCTGCTCTGCTCACCACTCTTCTTGGCTTCTTGCCGCCGTGTCGCGCGCAGGCAGAGGGGGGGCGGCGGCAGGTGAGGCGCGCAAAGAAGTGGGAGCGGGAGAGCCTGGCCACTCGACGGGAGGGAGCGATGGCGGACTCGGCCAGGCTGGAGAAGAGCTACTTCGACGTGCTGGGCATCTGCTGCCCGTCGGAGGTGCCGCTGGTGGAGAAGCTCCTGGAGCCGCTCGCCGGCGTGCACAAGGTCACCGTCGTCGTGCCGTCCCGGACCGTCATCGTCCTCCACGACGCCGCCGCCATCTCCCAGGCCCAGATCGGTAAGCAGGCACACAATCCGCGCATCCTCCTCCTCATCCTCTCGCTTTCCCCCGAGATCCCTCTCCCTCGCCGTCGCGCTCGGCCCTCGTGACCGGGTCATCAACTTGTCTTGTTCCTTCGCTCGCCTCGTATGCGCCGGTGAATTTTTTGTCCGTTACCCCGGATGTTCAGGTGAAAACTGCTCGCTTTCGCCGCTGATCAACCTCTCTCCCCGTAATTCGTGGTTGTAATTTGCCGATTGACTCGACGGGAACCGGGGTCGCCGGACTTGGACTGGAACAGAACTGACCGGAGTCGCCGTTGAAACTGGTCGCGGTGAAACCGATCCGGCCTTTCTGGTAGTAGTAACGTGCTGCCCGCCTCATCACCCGGCCGTCCTCATAAATTCTGATGACGACGGCCGGCGTGCACCGACGGGTTTGTTTGGCTTTAAAAAACGGCCGGCCGTCGTGAACCAACTTCACCGTCGCCGGGCTACTGGATTATGGGTTTTGGGATTTAAAAAATATATACATATCCAAACTTTGTTTATACTTGCAGTTGCAGCGACGGAAGAACATATCGAACCACGTGAAGGATCACGCAAAGTCACTAGTTCTTTTCTCATCATCGAGCTTTGTTCTCTCCGAATTTCTTACGCTCTTTCCCTTCTTGTCTTGTCCTTGCTTTTTTCTTTTTTTTTACTGATTTTCAGTACAGTTTTTTGTTTTTGCCAAATCTGTTCGTTAACAAAAAATTCTGATTATTATCGCACTACAAAATTATGGATTTCACAATTATTTACGTAATCATTTTTTATTTATTATTATCCTCTGGAACTGTAAATTCTATCTATCCGCAATTCCAGCGTGACTACATCTCTCTTTTTTTTTCTATCCTGCAGTGAGGGCGCTGAACGGGGCGCGGCTGGAGGCGTCGGTGCGGGCCTACGGCGGCGCCGGGCAGAGCAAGGTGTCCAACAAATGGCCCAGCCCGTACGTGCTCGTCTGCGGGGTCCTTCTGGTGGTCTCGCTCTTCGAGCACTTCTGGCGGCCGCTCAGGTGGTTCGCTGTGGCGGGTGCCGCCGCCGGCCTGCCGCCGATCGTGCTCAGGAGCGTCGCCGCCCTCCGCCGGCGCACCATGGACGTCAACATACTCATGCTCATCGCAGGTACGGCCAACACCTGCTACCTTCCAAACTGTTGTGGTGGTGTGATGTCAACCGAGTATAATGATGTTCCATGTGATCTGAAGTTTCCACACGCGCGCGCACAGCATATGTTTCATGTCGCTGGGGCCTGCTTGCCTTTTCGCTGTCTAGATTCATGGCAGTACAGTAGCACGTACTAGCATTCTGCAATCAGTATTAATGTTATGCAGTTATATGGTGTGTCCTTAAATTCATGAATCTCTGGGTCCCCCCACATAGCCTACTAGTTGCAGAGAAATAAAGCTCATCCATTTTCTAATAAATAAATAAATAAATAAAATAATTGCCTGGCTAGTTGCAGGGCATAAGATTTAAACTAGTATGTTGATGCCAAACGTGATGCGCTTAACTCGTGTGGAATCTATTAGTTTGGCAGAGGAATCCTTACCAATTCCGGTAAGTTCTTTTGTTTATACACATCTGGATAAAAAAAGATGCTTTGAACTAGTTACCACATCAATCCAAAATTAGAAAGAGAGGAAGGCATGAGTAAATTTATAAGTCCAACGCCAATACCAATCAGGGCCTTGTTCTAAAAGAAATTTTCTGTCCCTGTCTTCTGTCGCTTCGTATACGCTGAACACGACCGGCACTCCAGGGTGGAAACACTTTCTTTTTAAACGGAGGCAAAAGCTTTGCCTCATTGATTAATTATTAGACCGAAGAGAGTTGTCCAGTTAATTAACGGAAAACCAGGCGAAAACCACAGACTGAATCATCGGAACTATTGATGAAGTTGCTAGGTGCTAAACATCGCTGAAAAAAAGCCAAAAGAGTCACCCAGAAAACTGGGGTCAAGGCAGGTATGTCTTGCTTGCTCAAACTTCCCCTTTCAATTTTTCCGTAGGGACCCCCACTTTGCACTGCACTAAAGTGATAGGTTGCTGTGATGGAGGCTAATGTGTATGCTAAATGGACAGAAATCTGCTCCCTTTCCTCTCCATGTGGCGATGTCGCATCTCAGATAGGGTATCGGATTCCACTTAGAACAAGCAACGCTTTGGTAGAATCGGTCTTTCGAGAGTTCTGGTTTTTGTGCTGTCAAGATAGCTCAGTTTCATGGAAGGATCAGCATACGAACTTCGGACAAGAGTTTTCATTTATTTATTCCAATACTATGCTAGAAAACAAATTTTCTGTTCAGATCAGCAGCAGATAATAATGTGTCAGCATCTCTGATCTTTTGACGGAGATTCAGTTATGAGAGGTGTCAGAGTTTCTATTTGCAGTGGTCATATTTAAGGAAACCTGTATCTAGGAAATTTGCTGCCTGTGTGTGTATCTAATCACCACTTTCTCATAAAAACCATACACCTGTTGGCACTGACTTGTTGGCACAATCTACTCGTCTAGGGGGAACGCTATCTTGTCATCGTCACATATTTATAACCATTTCCTTTTGGATGCTCTGCCGTCCCATAAATTGTGGCAATTTTGGCAGGAGATGGATGGTGGTAACAGATAGCCAAGGGCTCACTTGATTTACTTGCTTTGTCTGCAGTTGCTGGGGCCATTGCTCTGAAGGACTATTCCGAGGCCGGGTTCATCGTCTTCCTCTTCACCATAGCCGAATGGCTCGAGACCAGGGCATGCGGCAAGGTCTGTTGTCCACAAATTTCTTTCACCTAAGAGATGAAAGCTGTGAGGTCCTCTCATGATCCCACTTACCGGGAAAGGGAGCTATTTTGTTTTCGACGTGGCATGGTTAGGAGCACATATTCGTACTGATGCGGCATGGCAGGGTATGCTGATATTGATGTGCACTAGACCCACTGATGGACTTGTGAACATATTTTGGTCTGCCATTCTAGGCGTAGTAGGTTGGAGTAGAGTCAGGCCCGATTCGCTGATTGTATCGCCTTTTTAGCATACCTCAGCTGTCAATTATCAGCCAATAGACTAATGAACTTTATATCTAGTGGACTCAAACATGCATATACACTCATATCTAGGTGTAAAACACGATTAGGGAAAGCCACACCAATAATTTTTGGAAAGAAGATGAGCAGAAGGCAACTACTACCTCTCTCAGTTTACAGGACGTGCGCGTACCCTAGATCGTCAATTTGACCAACCTAATACAAGTCATATGTTACAAAAAATATATCAACATAAACTTCGGAGTTTCTACTTTCAAAAGATATATTTTTTGTGTTATATAGCTTATATTAGGGTGATAAAATTGACAACCTAGGTATACGCGCAGGACTTGTAAACTGAAACAGAGGTAGTACTAAAAGTAATATCTTCTAAAAAAGCAGCAGTCATCATTAAATATGTCTACATGGGCAATAGTTTTTCTGTTTGGGCTACTTTGTCCCTGAAAAAATCTGATTAAATACTCTTTTGACATGTAGGCCACTGCTGGCATGTCATCACTAATGAGCATGGCACCACAAAATGCTGTTCTAGCAGAGACTGGACAAGTGGTTGCTACCCAGGATGTGAAGATCAATACAGTAATAGCTGTCAAGGCAGGGGAAGTTGTCCCGATCGACGGTGTTGTTGTCGATGGACGGAGTGAGGTCGACGAGAGCACCCTCACCGGGGAGTCATTTCCGGTGTCCAAGCAGGCAGACTCCCAGGTCTGGGCTGGCACGCTCAACATAGATGGTAATACATCCTACATTGCCACTGGAATCGACATTTGCTGCGATGCCTAAAATTCACCTCTGGTCGCTGATGATGCGCCGATTCTACATTGGTGATCTCTCAGGTTACATTGCTGTGAGGACAACTGCTATGGCCGACAACTCTGCGGTGGCCAAAATGGCAAGGCTGGTTGAAGAAGCCCAAAACAGTCGGTCCAGTACGCAGAGGCTGATCGACACTTGCGCCAAGTACTACACACCCAGTAAGCCAGATAGAAGGGACTATGCCTGTAGCGAAAATTCAGTCATTGGCAGTTGTTGGATCGGACGGTTTTACTTACTGTGATCTTTGGTTGCACCTCGCAGCTGTTATTTTCATGTCGGCAGCAGTAGCGGTGATCCCTGTGTGTGTCAAAGCACGCAACCTAAGACACTGGTTTGAACTGGCCCTAGTTCTCCTGGTGAGTGCTTGTCCATGCGCTCTGGTGCTGTCGACACCCGTGGCAACCTTCTGCGCGCTACTGAGGGCCGCGAGGACGGGGCTCCTCATCAAAGGAGGGGATGTCCTTGAGTCCTTGGCCAGTATCAAAGTTGCTGCCTTCGACAAGACTGGTACAATCACTAGGGGAGAGTTCTCTGTCGAGGAGTTTCAGACAGTTGGTGAGCGTGTTTCCAAGCAACAACTTATTTACTGGTGAGTGTGGCTTCCATATCAGAATGCTCAAAGTTCTTCAACGACATTATGTGCTTCGATCTTCTTGTAGTATTTTAATTTCATGACTGTTGCAGGGTTTCAAGCATCGAGAGCAGGTCGAGCCACCCAATGGCATCTGCTCTTGTTGGTTATGCTCAATCAAACTCTGTAGAGCCAAAATCAGAAAATGTTGCTGAGTTTCAAATCTATCCTGGCGAGGGGATTTACGGTGAAATTGATGGGGAGGGCGTATATGTTGGGAACAAAAGGATCTTGGCAAGGGCATCGTGTCAAACAGGTTGGTGAAATGTGAACTCAGCATTTACATATTCAATGTTGGCAACATTCTTTTGCTATTTACCATTGGACTTACTGTTTAATAAGAGACAAACCTACCCATCCATGAAGTTACTGAAATGAGCATTACTCTGTAACATTAAATTAGTCATTTTTACAGTATATTCTGCTTCATTCTTCTATTTTGTTTAATCGAAACACAGTTTTCTGTTGAAACCTAGAGCTGTTAACTGATCATGTGCAACTTTTTTTGTTCTATAGTTCCGGACATAGTAGAACACATGAAAGGAGTTACCATCGGATACGTGGCCTGCAACAAGGAATTGATTGGGGTATTCAGCCTCTCGGATTCTTGCCGAACTGGGTCAGCCGAGGCCATCAAGGAGTTGAGATCACTGGGCATCAAGTCAGTGATGCTTACTGGCGATAGTACTGCCGCTGCCACACATGCACAAAACCAGGTAATGATTTCTTCTTTTTCTTCTGGAGAATAGGTGGATCTTATTGTTCTGTATTTTCCTTTCTCTAGTGGATACGAATGCAACACCTTCTGATTTTGCTGTTTCTTTACCTTTTGTGGCAGCTGGGGAACATCCTGGCTGAGGTTCACTCTGAGCTTCTGCCAGAAGACAAAGTGAGAATTGTTGATGAACTGAAGGCAAGAGATGGCCCTACACTGATGATTGGCGATGGCATGAATGATGCCCCAGCACTGGCTAAGGCTGATGTTGGAGTCTCCATGGGTGTGTCTGGTTCAGCCGTCGCAATGGAGACGAGTCACATTACTCTGATGTCAAATGACATCCGCAGGATCCCCAAGGCTATCAAGCTGGCCAGGAGGACACACCGGACCATCGTCGTGAACATTGTCTTCTCGGTGTCTACGAAGCTTGCAATTGTTGCACTTGCGTTTGCCGGGCACCCGCTTATTTGGGCAGCAGTCCTTGCTGATGTTGGAACATGCTTGTTGGTGATCATGTACAGCATGCTGCTACTGAGGGAGAAAGGCAGTGGAAAGGTGGTGAAGAAATGCTGTGCTTCTTCTCACTCAAAAAAGCATGAGCATAGTACGTCCCACCACCACTGCTCCAATGATAATCAGCATGAGCATGTATCTGCAGGCAAGCATTCTTGCCATGATCATCACCATGAGCATGATCACCACAAAGAGCCTAGCAACCTGCATTCCACAGACAAGCATGGCTGCCATGATCATCACCATGAGCATGACCACCACAAAGAGCCGAGCAACCTGCATTCCACAGACAAGCATGGCTGCCATGATCATGGCCATGGCCATAGCCACTGCAAAGAGCCGAGCAGCCAGATGGTGACAAGCAAGCATGTTTCCCATGGGCATGGCCATACCCACAACATCTGCAGCCCTCACCCCGCTGCGAGCAAGCATGATTGCCATGACCATGAACATAGCCACCACCAAGAACCCAACAGTTCACATTCTGCCGATGAGCATGATTGCCATGATCACAAGCACTGTGCAGAACCAATCAGCTTGCTTTGTGCCACTGAGCATGCTTGCCACGACCATGACCAGAACCATGAGCATCATTGCTGTGATGAAGAGCAAACAGTGCATGTCACAGATGCGCATTCCTGCCATGACCATAAGCATGACGACAGTGCGGCTGATCCAGTTCCAGAGCTGTCGATATCTATCAAGAGCGCATTGCCTGATCACCATGAGCAGGAAATCCAGTGCATCAAAGAACACAAAGAGGAAGCGTGTGGACATCACCTGAAGGTCAAGGATCACGTCCCGGCTCCGACAGATTGCAGCAGGGGAAACTGTCACAGTACTGTGAGCAGCAAGGGATGTGAAAGCAAAGGCAAAGAAGTTTGTTCAAGCTGGCCGGTTGGTCGTACCGGAATGGTCCGCCGGTGTTGCAGGACTAGGGCGCGCAGCTGCTGCAGCCACAGCATGTTGAAACTACCTGAGATCATAGTAGAGTAGAATGGAAAGTATATATGTTATGTTGGTAAGATAACCGAAGCGAGTAAAGCTCCATTATCTAGAAAGAAACAGCGACCGCTGAAGTCGCCTGGTCGGCATATATAGCTAGGTTCCCATGGCTGATGATAGATATTTGATCTGGTTTCGCTTGCTTAGCTGCTGAAGAAATGGTGTAGAAGTCTTAATTTTCATGAAGCAGGCGTCATTCTGAAATGATATGCTGCTCTGGTTTTCTCCTTGTTGATTTTGCACCTTCAAGAAGAATTTGAGAAGGTGCAAAGAGAGAGTGTTTGTTCATAGTATCAGTGTGCTTCAGCAATAATTGGAAGAAGCTGGTGTAGAGATCAGTTTATAACTTCTTATTAGGCTTCCTTATCAGAGTACCAAGTTGTAATCATGCTTGACTTTTGTTGATGGAAAACTTTTAACTAAGTTGGCTTATTATGAAACTTCTCGGAATCATTGTCGGGTCAAGTTATGAAATGCTGTATCCCTTCAATGTGGTTTCAGTGTTTCGCTCTGAACTAAGGCAGTAATCCTTTTAAGGATGTGAACTGCAGTTGTGCAGTTGTAGCAACTTACGAAAACCTGCATGCATAAGTTCAAATCCCTTCTTAAATTTACGGATGTAGATTTTGCTACTAGGAAAGTTTCTTCGAAAAATGGTGAGCTTTGTGAGGCTGTGGCTATACCTCTGAACGTCCCTTTCAGGCATTCACCTTGGAGCTGAACTGTTGGAACAGAGGAATGGCGCTCTTGTCTTTGAGGAATTTTCCTGATGGCTATTGAAACAATATGGAATGGCATTGCTGATCATTTGCCTTCCAGGAATTTTCCTGATAACCAGTGGAATAAGGGAATGGCCTTAATTGTTGATCATTTGACTTCCAGGAATTTTCCTGGTGACTATTGGAATTATGGAATGGCATTGATTTGTTCGTCATTTGACTTCCAGGAATTTTCCTGATGACTATTTGAATAATTGAATGGCATTAATTTCTTATCATTCTACTTCCAGGAACTTTCCTGATGAACCTGACACTACTCACTACTGTCTAAGTCCAAGTATCAGTAGCATTTTCCCCCCTTCTTTTTCTCCGTCTATGTATAGATGCTGCAGGATCTCATTATAGATGGATCTGGCGTACGAAAATGCCTCTAAAGACTCGATGCTTACTAGAGAGAATATGCATAAGCCGAATTGGACCGGCAATACTCTATGATCCTTGATCAAACTGAAACTGCTAGACATCTCTTTTATTTTACCTGCCCCGCTGCTAGGGTGGTTTGGGGTTCTGTTGGAGCTGTTCTGGATACCAGCTGCTGCCCTTCCCCTCTTTGGCAAGCCTTTTCTTGGTTTTATGTTTTCCTCGTGGTGGGGGCCTGTTGTTCATGGTGGGTATTGCTGCTATCTGCTAGGCTCTCTTGAATGTGACAAATAGGGCCACCTTTGATCATCATGTTGTTGAGTCCCTACTACAAATCGCTTCAACACTGATGGCTCGAGGCGGCCTGTCATCACTGACAGGCCAGTCATGACCCGTTAGTGATGAGTCTGGGAGGGCTATTCTAGTAAGTATAAACACTGAGAAGGCACCAGCCGACCAGCCAGCGATGAGTCGTTTGTCCAAGTCCCTAACCAGTCGCTTCGGCTTCCCGCCCGCGCCCAAAACCCTATAGAGGAGGGAAAATACAGCACAGCGTCCAGTGGGTGGAGATATTGGTTTTCAGTTTTTCTTTTTACAGAATATCATATTATAGGTAGAGATACAGCTACATGGAATAGTAATTACACGAAAATTGCATCTATACAGTACTTATCATGGCAAGCTAGGAGGAGAAAGGGATGGCTTGGTCACTTTCAGCTCCCCGCAACCGCTGATATATACGGTTTTCTGTGGGCGGTCCCACATGGCTCTGGCAGACTGAGCTCTTTCATCGCCAATCAGCTGTGCAAAATCATTGAAGAATTGGATCCTTTCACCTGGTTTATAGGTAGGGATGGTTGCAATGCTGGTGATAACGTCCATTCCTACATGATCAATGAAACAAACATCAGAACAAAGGGTAAATAAACGAAACAATTCCTTATTTAACACTATCTTAAATTTCGTTTCCCTATTAAACACTGAAAAACTTTTTCTTCCCTATTTAACAACGAATCTAAATTTTATGCTTTTTATAACACTCTCATCCATTTTAAGCCTAAATGACACTTAAAAAGACCCTTTTGCCCCTCATGTGTTATGTGTGTGTGCGAGGCAGTAACTCACACGCAGCATCAGTGAGAGAGGGCAGTAGCACACACAGCAGCACATACACACACCCGCAAAAAAAGCAGCACATACACAAGCAGCAACACGCACGCACACGCACACACACAACACCGCACGCACGTAGCACACTCACTCACAGGCAACACACACGCAGACACCCAGCAGCACACGTAGCAGCAGGGACGCATGCAGCACATAGGCACGCAACAACGCCACAAGCACACACGTACACACACGCAGTAGTAGCAAACACACACGTACACACACAGTAGCAAAAAAACACACACACAGTAGCACACACATGTGCGCACGCACACAGATGCAACAGCACACACACACGCGCACAAACATACTACAAGAGGGTAAAAGGGTCTTTTCAGGTGTTATTTAGGCTCAAAATGGACAGAAGTGTTATAAAAGGCATAAAATTTAGACTCGTTGTTATATAGGGAAGAAATTATTTGTCGATGTCAAATAGGGCATAAAATTTAGACACGGTGTTAAATAAGGAATTCTCTCTAAATAAACTTGGTTGCTTCCATCTTTTTATTAGTAATAACGAGAAGGACCCGGCAGTTCATAAAAGAGCACGAGGGTGGCCTATGATATGCTGGGGCATTTCAGAAGTTCTGCAAAATTGCAAAGAATGCATGTCCAGTAAAGGAAAAGATTGATAATTGCATGTAACAGGTAACATACGCCGACCAACTTAATTGTCAGTTATTTTTAATGAAACAAATATGTACCTTTGCGGTGACTATGGCATGTAAGCATACAATACACTAGCAGATAAGAGACGTGAACTGTTCCAGACTCTGGAACAGTCTCTTCAGCACTTCAGAAGTTATAATTAACTATAGAAATAAAAAGATCTGAAGTATATTAACCCACACTATTCGTCAGGTACGTGTAATATATGTGTATTGGAGAAAATGTAGCTTGTAAATTTCGATAAGTTGAACGGTGAAGAAAAGATTCAAGCAAGCAGACAACATTGCACTTGCGTAACTGTGGCGGACATGGGAGTTGGCGGCAGTGGCAAACCTAGAAATAAAATATAGGTCGTGCACACTTTAAAAAAAGATTGAAACCTATTTCGATTGGCTTGGATGGGCCTTGAAAATCAGCTAATTTTTACATGGTAAAAAATATGTCCCAAAATTCTGGGTGTGCGATGGCACACCCGCTAGGTACGCCCCTGGTTGGCGGGCATGAGGTTTGTAGACGGGAGGCAGTAAGTTTAAGAATTCTATTTAACTAGATATATGTCTTCAAAATTCTCTGAATAAAAAGAGATGTCTTCACTCTTCAACTCTTCATTTAGCCAACCAAAACCAAATTATTTTTGGGTGATGTTATCCGTTATGTTATATTGTTTTCGAGAAAATGCAAAAGCTTTGCGTCTCAATGTTATTGATAGAAAGAAGAGTTTGTACAAGTCCAAAGATGAGATACACCCAAAACTACAACACAATGCCACTAAACGTTAGGCACCACCCTGCTGGTACCAACGCTGCAAGACCCCTTGCGCCCGCCCTTGCCTAGTTTCCGACTTGATAGTGTCAAGGAGACCAGCTAAACTGAGCCAAGTGCTGTCAAAGATGATTATGCTACGATGCTTCCAGATAGACTGGATTAGAAGGATCCGTTATCCAAAAATTTGAATACCATGCTACCAACATGATGACGGAGGACGTGCCCTTTCTAGCAGCAGTCTGGACGGAACAGCATGTGAGTTGCCCCAGTCCACAAAATAGTACCTGCGGCGAGGGACACGCCGTCAGTCAGATCGAGGAGAGCACCTCGTGCCACATCATGAGCCACAAGGAGCAACCCGTGAGGTGGCCCATCGTCTCGTCCGACTGGTCACAGAGGATGTTAGCTAGGTGCATGCTGCAGGCCACGTCTCTACAGTCTCTCAGCGGTCCTGACAGCCGAGCCACACGAATTAGTGCGGGGGGAGGGAAGACTGACCCATGAAAGAGGGCGTCATACCAGGTATTGGAGGTGTACTGACTGCTCGGTGTCCACCGCCATCGGAGGACATCTGGTGAGGTGGAAAGCACCACCCCGCGCACCATTCACCTAACCTGGATATACTGCCAGAAGGATGTCTGACATCCAACGACGGTCGGTAAAGGCCTCCCTAACTGTGCCCCTTTTTTCAGAGTGCGACCTGAGAGCAGGAGAAAGAGCTCAGGCGCAAACTCTGAAATAGTGCGCCCATCCAACAAGCGATCCTCCCATAATAAGGTAGATGCTCCGCGCCAACCACTACGTTAGTGGATGCGGCGAACACCTCCCGTTCATTACGGGAGAAGTCCGATATATCTAAGCCTAAGCGGAGTGGCCTGCAACCAAGGGCTAGAGCGGCTCACTCAATAACCTGCTTAGCGTGAGAGGGATCCCGAGCTATCTGATCAGAAAGGGAGCTAGCTGACACTCCATGACCAATGCTGCCTCCAGGGCCTCCTCGTCCGAACATCCAATGGGGGACACCGAGCACTTGTCGAAATTAGTGGGAAGCCCTGATACATGCCCGAAGATCACAAGTATGCTGCAAACAGTGAGCAACTCTGTTCTATCCGGGTCGTAGAAGATGACAGCCCTTCTTCTTGAACTGAGACGCTTGCAGTCAAATTCCGGAGTACTAGGCGGCGGAGCAACCCAAGCTCAGCCTTAGCCAACTTGTCTAGTGTGTCTAACACCAACTCAAACACCATATGGGAGAGTGAATCAACCTGTTGCAGGCCCTTGCGATGCCAAACCGGCAGATAACGCCGATGGGGCATGCTCAAGCTAGATAACAAAACTAACTATTAAATCACAGGATAAGCTAAGATGTATGCAGCAAAGATGAGGATGTTATGGTTTGCTGTTGGGAAGAACTAAGGTAGACATTGATTCATTGATTAATGGCATGGATGCCTTTCTAAATGATCTATGACATGTACAGATGGGATGTAAACAAACTTGTAACAGTATATCACCGGAAGGTTCATGTTTAGAAATCCTACTCTAGCAAGGCTACATTTTGCCAGTGTTCAAGAAAGCGTTTTTAAGCGATGCTTAAGCGCGATTAAGCGCTAAGCGATGGCAAAGCGCTTCGCTTTTGCCCTAAGCGGTAGATTAAGCGTTTTTTATTTAAATTTGACCAAAATTTGGCAATTTTTGTACTACTTCTGCTGGTCTGCTTGTGCAATAATGGCAATATGCTATTTATCTTATTACTAGGCTATGTTCAAGAACTATTTCCTTCATATTTTGGCAAAATTCTGTCCACATGATATCTGTTAGGTTACGTCTATTTGAACTGAACTGCATTTTAGCTGTTATTTTGCTTGCTATGCGAACCTGATATGTATTTGCTATTGTGTAAACTGTATTTCAGATGCTACTTCAATTACCCATGTGCCAAGCTTCCTATTTTCATGTGTATATCATTCAAAATCAGTCAAATTCTAGGCAATTTCAAAAAACGCTTAAGTGCGATTAAGCTGCGCTTAAGCGCTCATTGCTCTAAGCTGTGGCCTTCCGCTTCGCTTACGCTTTCCGCTTTCTTGAACATTGCATTTTGCTCTTAGTCTTACCAACCTATCATTAGTAGATCAGTCATTAGTCAGATTCCACATAACATAGCTGGTTCACGAAGTGCATGTTATTGAAAAATTGAATGGACGATATCAAATTCTTGCAACACATTCAACACAAAATCTGTAATAACCATCTAATACAAGTAATTCTGAGAGAAGTACTCACCTTCTAATACAGTTCCAAAGACAATGTTCTGATCATCAAGCTCTGGACAGGGCCCTGGCCCTGTGGTCACCAGGAATTCAACATTGTGATAATTGGGACTGAGTTTGATGCTATCGTCGTCGTCATTCTGCTCAAGGCACAGGGATAGGGTGCCAGGCCTTGCATGTCTTAGTTGATACGCTTTAGGATCAACAGTCTCAACATTTCTTACAAGCTTTGAGGGAGGTTGGACCACACCTTTATCACGCCGAGAACCTTGTCGGCCAGCAGCAAAGAACTGACCTTGAAGCACCTTGTGGACAAGTGTGCCTCGATATGCAGAAGTAGTGCAGGTAGTTTTGAAGTTGGCAGTAGTGATCGGGAGTAGCCGACCATAAAGACCAAAGACTACACGTCCGAGGGGCTCGGAATCAGGGCATGTAGCAAGTTCAGCTCCTAACGTGCGGTCATTGCTAAAGAAGCTTGGACAGATGCTAAAGTCCATGAATATGCGGTCGGTGATGGTGGTGTCAATTGTGGAGGAGGATGAAGCGTTTGAATTGTCTATGGCAAAGGAGGAGGACGCAGAGAGGAGAAGAGAGGACGCAGGGAGTAAGACGAGAGACCGTCTAGGAATTTTTGGGGAGTGGTTGAATTTATGGGTATTGTCATGGTTTGGTTTTGAGGTAGCAAAACAGGAGGACTGGCTGTTGGGGTGGTGGTGGAGGTTGCCAAGAGAAACATGGTCAGCCATGGAGGAAGTAGCTTTTGTACTTGATGAAGACAGCATTACGTTGTTAGGTGAATGCTTCAATGTTTGTCCTTCTGATACTTCCATAGAAAATATGGTGCTAATGTCATTTCCTGCAATAACAACAGAAGATGAATGAGGCATAAACTTTGCTCAAGTAATATGCTTGCTCTCTTGACAACAAGCATAGCACTGTCAGGTATAACTAAAAGCTCAGGCATTCTTAATATAAGAACTCTAGGTTAATTCTCTACTTTTTTACATGGAGCTCACCCAGGATGGAGCCTATGACATGGGTGTACAGATCTCTCTTTATTCATAAAGTAACTCCTACTGCAGCAACCTAATTAAGCCACGTCACCCCTAGAACTATAGTCAGTAAATTAATTAATATTTCCTATTTACTGCACTCATGCATTGTATTGTATGTGGTGCAAACAATGAATGTAAGGACTGTTGCTAAACAATTGGACAGTTGGTGCCTGAAAGGCTATGTTTGAACGGACACATTCTGTCCTTTGATAACAACATTTCATTCATATATAAAATTAAAAAGCTTCAAGCAAATATATAGAAGTAGAAGATGTGTCAAGCATATAAAGACCGTGTGTACTGTGTTTGGCACAGATCTGTGCAGTAAATCAATACTCGATGGACAATTTAGGTATGGAGGCACATGTATCAAATGGACTTGTTCAATGTTTAAATGAGATATATACTGAACGGTTCTGGAAGGTTCTCGTCAGCATCTTGTCTTACATAGCATGCAATGCTCCCGATATCACATCAACATCAAGATATGTCAACGTTACTCCCGAATAACATCAAAATCTGCCCCAAGAATTTAATTCTCTTTTGGTAACCTGGAGGAGTTGCTTGAGACTGGTACTCAACTGCTCATTGAAAATTATGTTTCGAAGTGTTAGAAGAAAGGTGTGTGCACCATTGGAAAAATACAGTAAAACCTCTTTTCAGAAACAAACCATCTTTGAACTATTACAGACATGCATGCTAAAGAGAATACATGAGGCAAGAAATTACTAAGACTATTCATAAACATACTTGGTTACTTAATTGTAAATAAGCCCGCAGCAACATGTGGGCATGACCCTAGTGTACAGCTATTATAATAGGCAAGAAACAGCAATCAATTACTCCCTCCGTCCCAAAATGTAAGACGTTTTTTGACACTATGCTAGTGTCAAAAAACGTCTTACATTTTGGGACGGAGGGAGTAGTTACAAACTTACAATACACATGTATGCAGTATGCTGACAATTGCATCAAAGTTTCTTAAATATATGGATTTCACATTACAGCCTGCTACCCTACTCTCCCTCCACCATTGGCCTCCAAAAACCCAGTAGGCAATCACCACCAGTCCACTCTTAATAAGTCCATGTGTCCAACAAGCTGACAGGAAGCAATTCAACAAAAGAACTGCCCGTCTGCATGGGCCGTCGGCAACTCCGAACCGCCAAAGTGGCGATTGGCATCTATGACCTCATACTGCTCAAGCAGGATGCGAGTGCAATTTGGATGCAGGCGGTCACCACAGCCAGTGATCAACCAGCAAGTGGGGGGAGCCTTCCCTTGGCTCGTCGCTTTGTTGTCTTGCTTCGAAATTAGACAGTACTACTAACTGTGAATTGTCACATTTCTATTGTACTACTACTCTTGGTCCCTAGATCCATGAATGAGCTGTGTGTTTCTGACAAAGACTCAAAATATGAAGAGGAAATCTGACAGTTTTACTACAAACTGAACCAGAATCATTGGCCATCTAGCAAGCATTCCCTGATGTCCATGGCACGCAGCTGACTTAGTGTGACAGTTTCAGACTTTCAGTCGAACCAGCAATAACGATTTCGCATGTAAACTGAACGGGAAGCAAGGGAGCAGCTCGTTTCCTTGTACATCAGCCAAAGAAATGGAAATAGAGCGGCGTAGCCACGGCGCACGGACCTCACCTTCCAGACCACCGGCGGCGGCGGCGGCGGCGGCGGACGGTGGAGGCACAGCCCTGCGGCTGCACTTGGCCCTGCGGATGCGGCTGCGGAAGGCGGAGGTAGAGGTCAGGGATGAGGAGGAGACGGGGCGGCGGTGGGAGCTAGAGTCGTGATCTCGGCGGTGGAGAGCGAGGCCTAGGGACGTGGCGGTGGCGGCCATGGTGACGGTGGGAGGAGCGGTAGCCTGTGGCCGGCGCTAGCCGGAAAGGATAAGGGTATACTCGAAATTTTATTCGGGAAAAAAATTCTATTGAGCGAGAGTCAGTTCGCGAGACGTCTTCCGGCCAGACGTTTTTCCTGGTCGTTCGAGTATTTTTTGACAAATCTGGCCCTTTGCACGACTTGAGGCACGCCTAGCTCTTGGTAAAACTAATTTGAAATCTGTTTCTCAAGAAAAAAATTAATTCGAAATCTGGCCTCTAGGGTCGGCGTCATACAGCATGGAGCCGAAATTATACATGTCGGCGCCACATTACACGGAGATGACATGTACAAGTTCAGCGCCGTGCTACATGGAGCCGACCTTAGATGGGCCCACAAAAATCCTAAGAGCCAGATTTGCTCGGCTTCATAAGATGGTATGGCCGAATACATTTTGCCGCCACGTAGTGGCGCCGATACGTATAACTTGCCATTCTATGTGGCGCCGACTCCGGGGGCCAAATTTTAAATTAGTTTTGCCGAGTTAGACGTACATCAAGTCGTTCAAAAGGCCAGATTTGTCAAAAAATACATCGTTCGATCGGCCGAGTTAGTTTCGGCTGAGTTAGTTAAATCCATTAAACCATCATAGTACATGCACCCTTACACAAAAAAACCCACCACAACACGTTTGTGTAATTTTGCACCAAATGCAACGCGCGACCATGAAAGAAGACACTTTCTAAACCACTTTTTTGACGTGGCAACCCGCTCACGTGGGAAAAGAGAAGACGGCGCGGGGCAAACACCGTTACTGGTTTGGTCAGAGGCGTCCTTTTGGGTTGACCCAGACCAAATAGGCTTATAGCTCCTACGCGACACATTTCATGTGAATTAGAAGAAGTGCGACGTAGTTGCCCTAAATAGTTCCTATGCGCCGTCTTACATGGCAATAATAGCCCCAAATGCGACCAGGTGGTTAAAACACGGGTTCGGTTGTCAACGGGACTGCGGTTAAGGTAAAAACAGGGGGTCAAACTAATCAGTGCGTCTGGTGGTGGGTTCCACTGGGCAAGCAAGGCCGATTCCCTTTGAATGAACACGTGCTTCTCCCTACTCGTCGCTCTCTTCTTCGTTCGCCGATCATTGGGCGTGAGCTTTCATCCACGGTACTGGCTGCGCATGTGGTGAGTTTATTCGGCACCATTCCCCTTCGTCTTGAGTTAGATTTGACCAAGTGAGCCTCTGTTTGCCCCTGTTTTCCACGAGATTCAGATTGTGGAGGTGGGTGGGACTGGGGAGCAGCGACGGGGCGGCGTTGGGCTGAACGAGATGGAGCCAAGAGAGGCTATGTCGACCAGGTAATCACCCTGTTCAATCTCTTCACCCTGCGATGTGTGCCTTGTCTGCTTTCGCTGCCTCATAGAGCCCGCCATTGATAAACAGGGGCAATGTTGCTCGGGCCTTCGAATTCAGTGTTGAATTCTAACCATTTAAAGAAAAGCTAGTTGATGGTAGCGTTGTAGGAGATATGCCCTAGAGGCAATAATAAATGCTATTACTTATCTCCATGTTCATAATTATGTTTATGTTCCGTGCTATAACTGCTATGGTTCTCGAGACTGCAATAACACGAGGCTCGGAGGAAGACTCATATGCACGTGTGGAATAATAAATGGTAAGAAGTATTCATAGTCTGGCCTCTAAGACTAGCTCAAGTGTTGCATGATGATTATGTTTTCCTGGTCATGGGCATGTCTATGCCAGCAACTTTGAGGGCACAATGTTAAGAGAACATTTGTGTTGAATCGACCCGGATTGATGTTATGCTATGAGATTCATTCGTCACAAGTTAATGGTACATAACACATAGATGGTTAACGTTTGCATAATTCCTTAGACCATGAGAGTATCGAGTTTCTTCATACTTGCTTCATGAACTTTGGGGTTTGTTAAACGTCATCCGTAAATGGGTGGCTATTACGGCGGCTTACGGGTTCATGGAAAAGTGTGTCAAGTAACTTAATAGCTCAAGATTGGGATTTGCTCCTCCGACGATGGAGAGATATTCTCAGGCCCTCTCGGTGTTACGGTATCCATCATCGTCCGCCGCATACGGTGTGATTTGATCACAGGGATGCCGCAACACGGAAACGAGAAAAGAGAACAAAACCGGTAACGAGGTAACTAGCATAGTGGACAAGTCGTTGATCCACGGGGATGCAAGTAAATCTCACCTCGGGTATTTGTAACATATCACGAAGCAACAGGAATAGCACACGGCAACTGGAGGTTCACTCGAATATTCATTCGTGTGGGTATAGGGGTCAATATGGGTGTCCACGGCTCCGATGTTGATCATTGATCGGAAGTGGTTCCTGGTCATGTCTATACTTCACCGAACCTATAGGGTAACTCGCTTTAGGGTCATATATCTGCTGAATACTAGACAGGAGTGCGAGAGAAAATCATCGAAAAAGTTTCGGACACCGAAAAGTTTTGACAAATGAAAAGTTCCGCAGAGAGAGGTCACCGAATGAGTTTCGTGAAACCAAATAGTTGTTTCGGGTATGCCATTAAGTCAAAATGGTTTCGCACATGCCCGATATTCTTGGAGGGTGCCGTAATAATTTTGGAAACTTTTGGGATTTTCAGAATAAAAACCGAAATGTTCCGGAGTCTGCAGAACGGTTCAGATGCTTTTCGCAGATGAAAATCACTAAACTGGAATTGTTTCAGAACGCGTTGAAAATTATTATGGTGGGTACTGGAAATGTTCTAAGCCCACATAAATATTTTCAGTTTGAACGACGCTGAAAAATGTCGTCGTGAATAGTGAAAATGCTTTTTGGGATATTTTATGAAAAGCCACCTTTTGGGGCTTTGCCCAAAAGATCTAGGGATGACATGGATGGATTGGGAGGCCCTCATGGGGGCCCCCCAAGGGGTGTGGCCGGCCACACTTGGGGCTCCACCTTGGAGCCCCTCTTGTTCCTTGGTTTCACTCTTATGCCCTTGAGGAAGGACTTCATTCATGTGCATTTTGGGTTTTTGTGTTAAACTACCCTACCCCTTGGGATTTCCTATAAATAGAGGTGGAGGGCAGCCCTCCACACTCACTCTTTCTCACATACAAGTACCATGCATGATCTGGCTTCTCTCCTCCCAAATGAAATAGTTTCAGAGAGCCGAAGGTTGTCTGATCCCAAGTAGAACTAGTTCTGGACGGCGAAGCCCTGCCGGATAGATGACACCGTATGTGTGCAACTCTATAGAGAGGTCATAGTTTCGATCTTAGTGCCCGAGGGGCTGTTCGAGAATGCCTCCCGAAGGGCTGTCCAAGTGACGGTCCGAGTTATGTGAGTCCTCCCAAGGGTCAGCCCGAGTGACCGTCCGAAGTTTCAAGGTCCTCCAAGGGCTGTCCGCAACACCGCTCGGGGACTGCTCACCGCCTCCCGGAGGGCTGTCTGAGGAGCAGATGAGGGTATACATCCTCGGAGTTGGGAGGTTGTAAATCCTAGCTGCGGGGATCTGCACCGCCGATCGTCATCGACTCTACTTCCCGCTACGCTACGAGTCGGTAAAGAAAAAGATCAAACCATGTATGCAGTCTCTATAGTGGTCCTGGGCTGGTGCGTAGGTCGGAAAATTTTGTTTTCTATCGTGTTCTCTTACAGTGGCATCAAGAGCCGTGCTATGCGTAGATGCAGGTTTTGATCTAGAATACATGGAGATGTATGGGTATTGCATAATATAATTGGGTAGTAGATGAGATCTATTGCTGAAAATTATTTATGCGGGTGACAGATGAAATCTGTTCCCGACGTTCTTGTTGCTTCCCTAGAATTTGCTTTTGCTCAATCTCGAGACAACATGGTGGAATTTGACAAAGTTCTGGCAATCCGTGATCCTGATTGATCATGGAAGTGCTATCAGTTCTTTGGGTTCTACCGTAGTCAAAACAAAGATGAAATTCGCAGATGAAAGGGCATTGCAGATATGATCTGCACGGGGTCATGCGTATGACGAAGTTTAGTATGGGGCTCGAGATTTAATTATCTTGTGTTTCATACACCCTCGAGATGTTAATCTAGCAACTTGAATAATCATACTTGATGATAAAACGTTGGTAGCTGCGGTTTAAGTCAAAACCTTAGAAGCCACGTAAAATAAAATTTTGCATAAACCGATTAGAGGCATCTAACTTGGTTTTGCAGGATGTGCATGTGATGTGGTATAGCAATGCTCATATTCAATTTGATTATGTATGAGATGACTATATGATGTAATTAACATGACCTGCGTGTCATGATTCGGCATGATGGTTGGAGCCATATGATTGTCACTTTAATGACCTGCGTGTCAATCTTAAGTAATGCACTTATTTTATTAGCTATAGAGATAGTAATATTATCTGGTGCATCAACAAGGTGGTGGCAATCTTCGTGAAGGTGAACACCGATGCGAATGCCGAAGACGAATGAATGAAAGACTTCTCCGTCATAAAGGGCTATACCATATCATGCTATTATGAATTGCCTGAGATGTCTATCCCTTTGATTCACCCTTTTTGATTGCACGGTAGTCGCTTTTTATTAGGGTGATCTCTCACTAAAATATCAAGTACTTAGTGCTCTCCCAAGTGTAGCACCGTCACGGCACCTATCTTTTCGGGGTGCGCCATGGATGCATGGGTACGAACGATTAGAGAAGTGTGAGGCGGATGAGGTCAGACCTCGCAGCAAGATCACTTGGTTGTCTTGACGTTCATGGCGGATCGTCCTGAGCTAGGAACACACGCATCGAAAGATGAGCAAGAGTCACATAGAGATGTGATCGGCAAGTTGGCCTACCGATTAAAATTCCCGTTATGAGATGATGATTCTATGGCGATGAATTGAAGTCTGGATCTTGTATCACTCAAAATTAATTATGAGAGATATTGATTTGAGTGGGAGCGCACTGTTGAATTAACATGTTTAATTATCAGTGCAATTAATTATGAACACTGTCTAAGGTTTTCTTGCAAAATAGTTGTAGAATAATGGCTCGCGATTCCACTTTCCCTGTTAAAATTGAATAGTTGTTAAATATCTGGTTAAAAATTTACGATTGGTAACGTAATATGAGGATTGTCCTCAAAAGTGCCGAGAAGGACTTTGTCCTATCCCATGCTTTCCGTATTCTCCCACTAAATGCTATGGATCATGTGACTCTCGTCCTTCGAGCTAAAAGCTAGAATTCTGTTACGGTCAAGTGGAATATGTTTGCTTCCATGAAACCCAAACTTCGAAAGTTGGGATAGTTATATGATATTCATGGAACTGAAAATTATTTTCAGATACAAACAAAGCAATGTTTGTTTGCAAGTATTAGTAAAATTGTTTACTATGCATTTGACTGTTGGGAAAGGGATCCACAAGAACGCCTGACATATAATGAAAGGTGAATAAAACAAGAACTTAAAGAGAAAGGAAGTGTCCAAAGGGTGTTAGTATGACTTACACGCCTAGGAAGTCCAGGGCTAACGCCACTCTTAAGTTGGGTGCTTCTTTATAGTAGGAGAAATACTAAAAGTTAAACTATTAGAAGTATAAAGGCGTAAAGAAAGATGACTGAATATCCAGCTCATGTATGAATGTCATACAAGTTTTTGATGTATAGTAGGCTGGTCAAAGATATAGTTCTTGGGAATTATTGTTAAACATGTTAATCACTAATTCTTGGGTATTGTGAGTTAATCACAAAGATACCAGCTCGATTGCATTCTGTTACGAATCAATGTAAGAGCTACTATGGCCTAAAAAGTCTAGCCGGAAATGAGGTTAAGGTATACACAGGGAACATAGTAAATGTTACTATACCTTCCATCGGTGTATTGCCGTCTGTATTTATTTTCATAATTCATTTAGAGTTTTACAAACTCTAGCCCATTGCATAAGGTATCTTGCAAGAAGGTTGTTCATAAGAGAACTTTTTATGTTCAATGTTTTGAATAACACAAGGGCCATACTTTCATTATGAATGAGATGTATGTTATGAATATTGATAATAATACAATACCTCTGGGTTTACTTTCATAATTCATTTTAGAGTTTCATACACTCTAGCCCATTGCACAATGTTTGCAAAAGAGTTGTTCATAAAAACAACAATTGTTGTTAAGTATTATGAATAACATGAAGGGCCATGCTTCCATCCAAGATGGGATGTATGTTATGAATATTGATGGTAATATGATACATCCATAACACCGACGCTAAATGTCGTGAAGACTAAAAGAATACCACACAAGTGTGGCACTACATTTGGTCACATTGGAGAAACCCGCATGGAAAATTCCATTATGATGGATTTTGAAGTCTTTTTGATTTTGAATCATCCGACACTTGCAACTTTCCTCCGAAAAGTGAAGTGACTAAAATACCGTTCACGGGCCATAAGGAACGAACAACAAACTTATTAGTGATCATACATTTGATGTGTGTACTCCGATAAGTGTTGTTAGTGGTGGTTTTATTTATCTTCAGAAATGACTCAAGTAGATGTATGGATATTTACTTGATGAGACGTAAGTCTGGATCTTTTGAAATCATTCGAAAGGTTTTCAAAATTGAAGTAGAAGTTATTGTAACAAGAAAATTATGTTTCTGCAATTTGATTGCACAAAGGAATATTTGAGTTACATGTTTAGCGAATGTCTGATGAGTTGTGAAAGGGGTTTCATAACTTGCACCTCCCGGAACACCACTGCAAGTGGAAAGTCCGTGGATATGTAATCTAACCATTTATGACATGGTAAGGTCAAAGATGACATAAATAAATTTGCCATTATCCCTTTTAAAGTGATGCTTTAGAGATCATGCTTTTACAATCGAAAAGAGCTACATCGGGTCTGTTGAAATGAAGCCATGGTATGGTACGCCCAACCATGTTATATCTTTTCTTAACATTTGGAATATGGGGCTTGTGTAAAAGGTTACAAACCTATTCCAAATCAGACAAATGCTACTTTGTAGGTTATACCAAAATGTTGGGTATTCCTCCCTCACTATACCGAGGCAAATAGTTTTGCCGCTAAACGGTGTGCTTTTAAAGAGAATGGTTCTTTCAAAAGGTGAGTGGGAGAATAGTGCAACTCGACGAGATAAACAGATATCTTCGTCATCGATCAAAGGAAAGAGACCTTGGAAGTAGTTCCAGAGTTTCATCTGCGATCGATACGGAAGTCTCTACAATAAAATGTATGAACTTCGGTCGAACTTGCGGTTGAACCACGTGAGGCAAGGATCGTGCAAACCTCTCAAAGTAAACGAGATATTGTTGTTAGACAACATTATACCTACGATACACAAGGAAGCGTTGATGGGCCTCGACTCGAATTGGCTAAATGCCAATACAACCCGAGTTAGTTTCCATATAAGTGATTCAAGATTAAAACCTTGATACACCTTTCGGAAGACTTAGAGTCTAACGAATATTTATGGAACTTAAAATTGGTACGGATAAAAATGTTTTATCCATAAAGCTCGACTTGTTGAAATAACAAGTTCAAGAGTTGACTACGATGAGGTTGTTTTCATCTAGCGATGCTTAAAGTCGGTCCGGGTTGAACTAGCAATTAATACGTATTTCAATCATGAGATATGAAACATGGATGACAATAGGATTTCCATCTGATGGAAATGAAACTAAGGACTTGCATGTGTTACAGTCCAAGGCATTTTGTCTATCCAGAGGATGCTAGTAAGGGTGCAAACTTGAGTTCCAAATGATGGATGTAAGATAGCAAAATGGAGTTGGAATCTTCGTTTTTTGATGAAATGGTCAAAGGGGTTTGACTTCATCAATGGGTAACTAAGATGCTTGTAATTCAAGAAAGTAAGTGGGAGCGTAATAATATTTCTAAAAACCTTGTGTGCTTGACACATTGTTATTTGGAAATAAATTTCTTGACACGAATTAGGACTTCATTTGAAAGTAGTTTTTTGATGAAGTGCTTAGGCTAAATAGCCTCAATATTAGGCATAATGATCTATGGCGATAGATTTACCTAATAGGGCTAAGCAATGAATACATATTGACAAGGTGCTAAAACCTTTTAGCATTTAAAATCCGCCAAGGAGTGATTCTTGCCGGAGTCACATAGAAGAGTTTTTTGCAAGACTCGGTCCCAAAACATCGATGAGCAAAATACATGATGCAGATTCCACACACTTTTGTGTTTGGATTAATCATGTATTCCATGGTATGTAAAACAACCAGATATGTCCGATACTCCCAAGGTGTTGCAGTATGGATACTAAAGTGATCAAAGTAATCGATCATGGGACAACAATGAAAGATGTCATTGAGTACTAGAGTAAGCATCGATGATATGTTTTCTATAGCGGAGATCATGAAGAGTTCGTTGTAAAATGTTACATCGATACAATCTTCATCTTTTCTCCATGCGATTTTCGATTTAAGTTAAGGGTTTTGTGTAATACACAATATGGTTGCACGGTAGTTGGAAATTGTTCCCAACAGGATACTGTGACGAATTCTATAACAAATGACTAAGTATGTTGACACTTTAGAAGCGACAAACAAGATGTTGAACCATATAGTTCATTCATGAACTTAGTATGGTTCCAAGATGGCTTTTGTCAATCTGGACGCCATCTGCAGTAGTTTCTCCATAACTTCGGTCACGAGGAATCCAGGTTCGACCTGTGATTCACATACATAAAAGCCAAGTCCGCACAAAATATGAATTTTGTGAAAGCGTGAAAACGCGAGGACATGCAGAGATAGACACGGAACTAAAGTTGTCAGATTCGATGGAAATCCGGCTATACCACATGCGAAGCATTTTTTACACCGGTATGCCATAGGCGTAAAGTGCATTAGCATTAACTAGATTATTGACTCTAGTGCAAGTGGGAGTCTGTAGGAGATATGCCCCAGAGGCAATAATAAATGCTATTACTTATCTCCATGCTCATAATTATGTTTATGTTCCGTGCTATAACCGCTATGGTTCTCGAGTCTGCAATAACATGAGGCTCGGAGGAAGACTCATATGCACGTGTGGAATAATAAATGGTAAGAAGTATTCATAGTCTGGCCTCTAAGACTAGCTCAAGTGTTGCATGATGATTCTGTTTTCCTGGTCATGGGCATGTCTATGCCAACAACTTTGAGGGCACAATGTTAAGAGAACATTTGTGTTGAATCGACCCGGATTGACGTTATGCTATGAGATTCGTTCATCACAAGTTAATGGTACATAACACAGAGATGGTTAACATTTGCATAATTCCATAGACCATGAGAGTATCGAGTTTCTTCATACTTGCTTCATGAACTTTGGGGTTTGTTAAACGTCACGTAAATGGGTGGCTATTACGGCGGCTTACGGGTTCATGAAAAAGTGTGTCAAGTAACTTGATAGCTCAAGATTGGGATTTGCACCTCCGACGATGGAGAGATATTCTCAGGCCCTCTCGATGTTACGGTATCCATCATCGTCTGCCGCATACGCGGTGATTTGATCACGTGGATGCCGCAACACTAAACGAGAAAAGAGAACAAAACCGGTAACGAGGTAACTAGCATAGTGGACAAGTCGTTGATCCACGGGATGCAAGTAAATCTCACCTCGTATTTGTAACATATCACGAAGCAACAGTGAATAGCACACGGCAATCGGAGGTTCACTCGAATATTCATTCGTGTGGGTATAGGGTCAATATGGGTGTCCACGGCTCGATGTTGATCATTGATCGGAAGGGGTTCCGGTCATGTCTATACTTCACCGAACCTATAGGGTCACACGCTTAAGGGTCATATATCTCTGAATACTAGACACGGAGTGCGAGAGAAAATCATCAAAAAGTTTGGGACAATCAAAAGTTTTGGACATCGGAAAAGTTACGTAGAGAGAGGTCACCGGATGAGTTTGGTGAAACCGAAATAGTTGTTTCGGGTATGCCATTAAGTCAAAATGGTTTGGGCACATGCCGATAATACTTGGAGGGTGCCGTAATCATTCGGAAGCTTTTGGAATTTTCGTAAATAAAACCGGAAATGTTCCGAGTGCAGGAACCGGTTCAGATGCTTTTCGCAGATGAAAATCACTAAACTAGAATTGCTCCAGAACGCGTTCAAAATTATTATGGTGGGTACTGGAAATGTTCTAAGCCCACATAAATATTTTTAGTTCGAACGGACGCTAAAAAATGTCGTCGTGAATAGTGAAAGTGCTTTTTGGGATATTTACGGAAAGCCACCTTTTGGGGCTTTGCCCAAAAGATCTAGGGATGACATGGATGGATTGGGAGGCCCTCATGGGGGCCCCCAAGGGGTGTGGTCAAGCCACACTTGGGGCTCCACCTTGGAGCCCTCTTGTTCTTGGTTTCACTCTTATGCCCTTGAGGAAGGACTTCATTCATGTGCATTTTGGGTTTTGTGTTAAACTACCCTACCCCTTGGGATTTCCTATAAATAGAGGTGGAGGGCAGCCCTCCACACTCACTCTTTCTCACATACAAGTGCCATGCATGATCTGGCTTCTCTCCCTCCCAAATGAAATAGTTTTGTAGAGCCGAAAGGCTGTCTGGGTTCCTGCAGGAACTAGTTCTGGACGGTGAAGCCCTGCCGGATAGATGACACCGTATGTGTGCAAATCTATAGAGAGGTCGTAGTTTCGATATTAGTGCCCGAGGGGCTGTTCGAGAATGCCTCTCGAAGGGCTGTCCAAGTGACTGTCCGAGTTCTGTGAGTCCTCCTGATGGGCTGTCCGAGTGACCGTCCGAGTTTCGAAGGTCCTCCCGAAGGGCTGTCCGCAAGACTGCCTCGAGGGACTGTTTCACCGCCTCGGAGGGCTGTCTCGAGGAGCAGATGAGGGTATACATCCTCGCGGTTGGGAGGTTGTAAATCCTAGCTGCGAGGATCTGACTGCCGATCATCATCGACTCTACTTCCCAAGGCGACAGTCGGTAACGAAAAAGATCAAACCATGTATGCAGTCTCCATAGTGGTCCTGGGCTGGTGCGTAGGTCGGAAAATTTTGTTTTCTATCGCGTTCCCTTACAAGCGTGCGACACATAGAGAGAGATACAATTGTGAAATGGGAGGTCGAATTTGAAGAGATTGATCCACAGGAAATACAGAGCATGGAAGAGAGGGTCGTGAGGAATGTTGTGGAGAAAATTGGGGAAATCATTTTTGGGGTCCAGAGCAAGAGGTGGCATTGTTACGGTTTGATAATTGGAAGGGTGAGTATGTGAGAATTTAGAATGGTGAAGAGATGGTTGATGAAATCGATCGGCAAGACGGTTGGGCAAGCAAACAAACTACCTTTCATGCATAGCTCGTTGATCTGAAATCAGATTCTAAGGTTGGATATATGCCCTCAAAGTTGGCTTCGTAGATGGTAGATGATGATTGGGCTTCACAGAGACAGATAATGCCCATGTTTACGGGTGAAGTGACAGTAATAGAGGGGCTGAGCAAGATGCGTAAGAGGGTTGTGATGGTGCTTTGCAAGGGTTGTTTGTGTTGATTGGAATTCAAAGACAATTAGAAGACACTCTGATTTGGTCATTGCACCAATGGCTGACACTAAGATGGCCAAAAAATTTGGCATTCTAGTAGATCTAGTAGATGATCAAGATGAGGAAGAGAGGGATGCATCGAGTTTGCCTAATGATGCTAACATAGATGCTTGTGAAGATGTGGATGGACAGCTCATGAAAGATGTTGCAGATGATGTAGATGACGCACATGATGATGAGCTTGTAAGTGTGTATGACAAAGAAAATCCTGTTATTGAAGTAGGCAAATTGTTCCCAAGCATGAAGGAGTTTAGGATGTGTTTCAAGACTTATGCAGTCAAACATGGGTTTGATGCCAAGACTATGTGGACTGACAGAAAGAAATTTTATGCAAGGTGTATAGGTTTCGATGGAAGCGCCAGGCCTTGCAAGTGGTACATATCTGCTAGAATTCAACCTGATGGAAGTACCATTTTTTGGGGAACGCAGCATTTCAAAAAATTTACCTACGGTCACGCAAGATCTATCTAGGAGATGCATAGCAACGAGACGGGAGAGTATGTCCATGTACCCTCGTAGACCGAAAGCGGAAGCGTTTAATAACACGGTTGATGTAGTCGAATGTCTTCACGTTCCAACTGATCCAAGTACCGAACGTACGACATCTCCGCGTTCGCCAAGAGGAGGAGAAGGAGAAGAACCCGTTTGGTGCCCCCGATCTATATCTAGCTATCTATCTATCATATTAGTATTTTAAGTTGTAATCGTTTATGTTTGTGTGCTACTATTATTAAGTTGTAAGGCTATGATGTCGTGGAACTATGGGTTGTGCTACTATTTATGAGTTATATTGTTGTTGGGTTTCGTTCTACTATATATATTGTTGTTTCGTGCTATTATTTGTGGGTTGCTATGGGTTGTACCCGTTTTGTGCTATTATTTGTGGGTTGCAATGGGTTCTACCACCCAAACCGTCTTCACAATGTTGGCCAAATCATGGGTCATGACCCAAACCATGGACATGCAAACCGGCCATGGACATGCAAACCACATACTCACAAAGTGTTCTATCTAGTTTTTGTTTTTTCTATCTAGTTCATATTGGTCAATTGATATATGTGCTTGATGTTCTATCAAGTTGATCTATGTGTTACTAATACAAGGAAGATTCCACTATGGACATGCAAGTGTATGGGTACCCAAATGTTTTTGCAAAAAGAAAAAAATCATATATTGGTGTGCTGCATGTGGGCATGCATGCATCTAGGCCCTGGCTATTAGCTAGGGCCACCGTAGCTAGTAGGTGTAGGGTGCAATTTTATTTGTGCGAATAATTATTGGATTAACTCAAATGCCCAAATAAATATTTTTGTGCTCCTAAAAATATTGGTTTGAATTTTACCTCTGGCTAATATTTTCATAGCAAAACAGGAACACACTACAAGAAATATGCTCAATTGTGACCTTCTGGCAGTGACCATGGAAGAAATCGTCATAAATCTATGACCATTTGTATCCAATTGGTCGTGGCCTGTTTAGGAGAGTCGAAACCATAAACCATAGTGACTATTTTGGTCAAAAAAGTCGTAATTGCCTTACTCAAAATGGTCACAAGCAGACAACAGTGGTCGACAGCCTTATTTGTAGCTGATTACGACCAATCCAGATGGTCATGGTGTTGTAACATGGATGACTGGACATCCACATCATCAATTTTACCTATGTGTCGTGTCATTTTGGCCTATGTGTCGGTTGTAGCGTCAGTCCGCCCATAGATTGACTTGTTGACTAAACTGGGTCTACATTTACAGACGGGGCCAACTAACACAAGATACAAATGACATGTGGGACCCATCCGGAAAAGGTGAATAAAGCGTAAAAGGCGAAAATTCACTTTGGCTCATAGGTGTATATGCACCCATTGTCTAAATACATATTTTAAAAGGTTAAAAAATCGAGAAAAATCCCGTGTAAATCCGGACACTATATGTGTGTGCACCAAGTTTCGATGAAAAATGACATTTTTGTGGCTTGTGTAAAAAAGCACAATTTTCCATGCTTGATTACAGCTATTCACAAGCCATTTTTAATCTTTTTTACACATGCAACAAAAATGCCCTTGTTCACCGAAATTTTGTGTGCGAACATAGGATGTCCAGATGTACACACGTGATTTTTCTATACATATTTCATAATAGGTGTATCTACATCTAAGATCCAAAACGCCACTCTCAAAGAAAAAAAAGGACCCATCCCACAAAGGTGAATAAAGAAAAAAAGAAACCACACCACGCGATTCGAACTAGCTACCAGCCAGTGGGCCGCGGCTCGTTTTTTGGTCTGTTTTTTGTTCGTTCATTCTTTTTTTTACTTTTGTTTATTACTTATACTTCCAATTATTCTATATATATATATATATATATATATATATATATATATATATTGAAAAACAAACTTCATATAAAACGTCTAAAAAAATGTTAACCAAGCATTTGAAAATCTTACATGTGTATAAAGAAAATGATTACCATATGTACAAAAAATATACAATGTGTGTGGAAAAAGTTGATCATGTATTTAAAAATGTTAGTCGAGCATTTAAAAAATGTTAAACAATTATATAAAAATGTAAATCAAGCATTTGAAAATGTTAAAATGTGTAAATAAAATAATATTAACCATGTATTAAAAATATTAATCTTGTATTTAAAAAATATTTAAATGTTGACTATGTGTTCAAAATGTTCTAACCAAGCACTTGAAATTGTTAATTGTGTATAAAAAATTTGTGTCTCATGTATAAGAAAAATGTTTACAGAAAATATACAATGTGTGTGAACAAAGTCAATCTTGTATTTAGAAAGTGTTAAAGCAAGCATTTGAAAAAAATGTTAAACAAGTATTTAAAAGATATTAAACATGCATTAAAAATGTTCTTGACGTATATGAAAAATGTAGAATGAAAACCAACAGAAAGAAAGAAAAATGTTCTCGACGTATACGAAAAATATAGGATGAAAACTAGGTCACATATAATGAAACAATGCAAATATTTTACATATTTCTGTTTTTTATTTTCTTATGCCAATTCCAAAATGCGTTCAAATGACGGGTATGGCCGTTCATAGCTTGTGTTTTTTTTGAATTTTTTATGCCCGTTTCAAAATGCAATCAAAACGGCAGGCTTGACCGTTCATAGCTAGTGGTTGAATCTTGGAAATTTTTTGATGTTTCTCTGATTAAATAGATACTTTTGTACCTAAAAATTATTTTTTGAAAAAATAAAGAGCAAACTATAAGGCAGCTGCAGTTCAAATTTGACCCGCTTCCAGCTGAATCGGCATAAATTTATCTTTTTCGAGAGAGGTGGATAAAAGCTTTTGACACCCAACCATTTGGTCAATACTGCATTAGATATGGCCTAGTATTTTAGAAAATTGATTTGGTCCAAATTTGCAACAAATATATGGTAGGTCCTTCACAAAAAAACTCATTTTGGGCACTCGGAAAATGGAAAATGATTTTTTCGCCCAAAGAAAATGAAAACTTCCTTAGGAAACATTGTTTGCCATTCCAATATTCACTCTTGTGCACAGTATGAGATCATTTGAACAAACTATGCCATGAATGTGGCCATAAGATTGATCATTTGGCTTGAAAGCCATTGATCTCCACACATGATAGCTCGTTTCTGAGAACACTTTTTAAAAATAATTATTGTATTACAAGATTATTATTTTTCCTGGTAACTTGGCCACATATATTGCATAATGCGAAGGTTTTCCAATTTTTTATTTTTTTTTGAATTTTTCATGCCCGTTTCAAAACGCGGTCAAAACGGCAGGCATGACCGTTCCTAGCTAGTGGTTGAATATTGGAATTTTTTTGGTGTTTCTGTGATTAAATAGATACTTATGTACCTACAAATGATTTTTGGAAAAAAAATAAGAAAAAAATATAAGGCAGCTGCAGTTCAAATATGACCCGCTTCCAACTGAATCGGTGGAAATTTGTCTTTTTCACGAGAGGTGGATCAAAACTTCTGACACCCAACCATTTGGTCAATTGTGCATAAAAAGTGGCCTAATATTTCAGGAAAATGATTTGGTCCAATTTTTCAATAAATATATGGTAGGTCCTTCACAAAGAAAACTCATTTTGGGCACTCGAAAAATGGAAAATGCTTTTTTTGTCAAAAGAAAATGAAAACTTCCTTAGCCAACATTGTTTGCCATTCCAAGATGCACCCTTGTGCACATACTGAGGTCATTTGAACAAACTATGCCATGCATGCTACCATAACATTGATCATTTGGCTTGAAAGTCATTGATCTTCACAAATGATAGCTCGTTTTCGAGAACACTTTTTTAAAATAATTACCATGTTACAAGTTTATTATTTTTAGTGGTAACTTGGCCACATATAATGACATGGTGCGAAGGTTTTCCAAATTTCTGATTTTTTCTGAATTTTTCATGCCCATTTCAAAATGTGGTCAAAACAGCGGGCATGACCGTTCCTAGGTAGTGGTTGAATCTTGAAAGACTTTTGGTGTGTCTCTGATGAAATAGATACTTTTGTACCTAGAAATGTTTTTTGGAAAAAACCATGAGCAAACTATGAGGCAATCATAGCTTCAAATTTGACCCACTTCCAAATTTGAATCACGGAAATTTGTCTTTTTCACGGGAGGTGGATCAAAAGTTTTGTCACCCAACCATTTGGTCAATTATACATTAAATATGGCCTAATATTTTCGAAAAATGATTTGTTCCAATTTTGCAACAAATATATGGTAGGTCCTTCAAAAAAATACTCATTTTGGGCACTCGAAAAATGGAAAATGAATTTTTCATGAAAAGAAAATGAAAACTTCCTTAGACAACATTGTTTGCCATTCCAAGATGCACCCCTGTGCAAAGTATGATATAATTTGAACAAATTATGTCATTCCAAAATGCACCCTTGTGCAAAAAATACAAGAGAAACAAATAGAAAAACACAATTAAATAAGCTTTGTTCTGATTGGTTGAAATGTTTGTGTCATGGATTGATGACATGGCATCCATCCATCCATCCCATTTATCTAAAGAAAAAGAAAGAAAGAAAGAAAAAGAACCCCCATCCCCCGGGCAGCCCAACCACCCAAACCCTATCCCCTCCCACTCCATCGTCGCCGCCTGCATCCGGGCCTCGCTCCATCCATCTCTCTCACAAGACGTCATTGGCCACCACGACCGCTGGCCATGCCGCACTCAAGGCGCAGCAACCTCCTCCCCGCTTGCCGCCCTCCTCGCCTCATCCAAGGCCGCCTCCTCATTCTACTCCGACGACGACGGCGGTATAATCCAGCGGGGCCCGGCACGGGACTCGTCCGACCCGACCACCGCCATCGCCCGACCAAGGCCACCCCCGCGCTGGTCCCCGCAGACGAGCCGGGCTCCCTCTTTGCCATGGACCCCGCGCCATCCGAGTTTGCGTCCTCCTCGTCGCCGTCCGCAGCGGCCAGAGGATCTCCACGGCGTCCTCGTCGTCGTCCGCGGCGGCCAGGGGATCTTCGCGGCGTCCTCGTCGTCGTCCACGGACCCCACCCCCGCCGAGCATGATATCTCCCGAGCAGGCCCTTCCACCGGCCGTTGCCGGGCCATCTCCGCCGCACCACCGTCCCTCTGCCGGCAGGCACGTCTCTCTCTCTCTCTCTCTCTCTCTCGCTCTCTCTCTCTCTCTCTACGATCGGCCGTGTTCTTCGCACCAGTTCAGCTCCTCATGACAAAGTGCTCGGCGAGGAGAAGGACACGGAACTTGACTGACGCAAGGTGCTCAGCTCCTCCAAAGTGACCACCGGGCCGATTTGTTCTCTGTTCTCCCCACCTCCCTCCACCCATCTTCAGTACATTCACATGTTCGCCGGTTTGTATCTCAGATATTACAAAGAGTCAGCAATATTATTTGAATGCAGTTTTGATGGATTAGTTAGGTGATATTTTGATGCAATTTTGATGGATATTTTTTCAGATGAGATGGAACCAAAGACCAATCTGCTTTGATTTCTTAAATTCTCTACAACTTGCTTTTGTAGTTTTACTCCAGAACAAAGCATGCAAAAGTAATAGCAAATATAAACCTCAAAGCTCTTCCCCACCACATTATGTGTGCATACTCCATCTAATCTAAGATATAAATCTGAAATCTTGAAGCTTCATTCCTTTGGTCACCCAAGATATGTTAATGAAATGATGTTGTCACTCCATTTGTTTGTGAATTTGCCTACCTGTTCTCATGTGACTCAGTGAGCATGCATTCAAGTTTTTCTGTTGGTCTATTTAGCATGAATCGGTGCTATGTGTTTTTAGCTACTTTAGCATTCAAATGAACATAACCATGAACTCTGATCCAGGGCATGTACTCTACCCAGAGCATGTACAGTCCGCCATATCTAGAAATTCCCGGATACCAGATACAACTATGCCCTTAATTAGTAAATTTCCTTCAACAACCCATGCTTATAATCTGTGAACACTCTATTTGTGTACTGATGTACATTGGATGCTCGACTTTTAATTTCGAGTGTGTGTAATGTGATGTCTAGCATTCACTTGAAGTGGCACTCCTATATTTGCTTATAATATAAATACTTGTTTATGCACACAATGCAAATATTTTGTTTATGCATACCTGAACTCCTAGCTAGCACTTGACAACTTATTCTCTGGTTTCCTATTAATTAAATGGTACATGCAATGAAGATATCTGGTTTCCTGCCTCTTTGATTTGTTCGAGTATTATCTGCACGTTAGTTCTTTCGTTGAGTAGTGTGTATTTTCTGCTCATCTAGGTTTGACAACTAATTCCTTGCTTTACTCTGCTCCTGCTAGGTGCTCGCGGAGGAGGCCAAGGCGTGGTAAGACAAGGTTGTCTTCAAGGTGCTCGATCTGGTATGATCTTTTAACCTTGGAAGGTTGAACCTCTCACCGACGACGACCGTCATCGGTGAGTCAGCCGTTGCATCGGCCTCCCGCGGCATCTACGCCCAGCCTGTGGAATACTTCGAAGCCATCTTTGGAGCCGCCAATGTCTTCCTGCAGGTAGCACCCCCTGTCCCTCTCCATCCTCCATTTCCCTGCAGTTCCGTTTTTTCTTGAAGTCATCCTACATACCTGCATAATTAGGCACATATGCTAAAGTGAAACTAGTGCTATATCGCATCAGATGGTTATTTCTGGATTTGATACCAGTTTTGGCCTGGCCTGTGCTTCATACCTTGCTTTGGTTTTCAGTAGCAAGTAGTGCCTTAGTACCTTTTCCATCATCTGGTGTCCATGGATCAAAATTTTGGCTGTTATGTATTTATTGTAGTATCGGGAATGGCTCAAACCTGAAGTTCTTAGGCTGTACATTTGGCTATGATCAATTCTTTTGTGCATTTTAATTCAGTGTTGGTGTTGATTTGATGCCCATGTTTAGAAACAAATTACAACAGGCTAAATAGGTTAATCTTCTTGGTTTGTTTGCGTGTAGATGACTGATGAGCTAATCTTATTCCACCAGTGGTAGCGGGAGGTGATGTCGGAGCAAAGACATCGATCACAGATCATCCCGCCATTTGGCGGGAGAAGCTGGGACAACCCTAATGCAGTAACATCACCATGTGACAAATCCAGTAGATTGACACAACATTGGTGCTTGGGTGACGGGGAAAAGTATGTGTACTAGTGATGGTACACGATATTCGTGCTTCTCATTGATGTTATGTGTGATCATCAGCTAGAATTTGTGCTTCTCGTCCAATCTATGTTGATGTGCGCTTGTGCACTTGTTGGGCCTTGAACCTTGCTGCGTAGAGGAGTCGATTGATGATGTATTGTATTTCATGTGATGTGTTACTGAAATGAAATATATGAAATATTGTATTATGTTGTATTTGTTTTCTAATGGGGCTATCCTTAAATGTGCATGCTTTTGACAAAATAATGCATCAGCCCAAATAAATCGAACCAATTCAATTAAGAAAATAGGTATTGGGCTGGGCCCATGTTGGCTAGATTGGTGGATTGGGCTATGAAATTTGCGATGATTGGTCCAGGCCCATGTAGGCTAGATTGGTGGACTGGGCTATGAAATTTATGATGATTCCATTTGGTCACTAGAAATGCCACATCAGCTCAGCCACGTCAGATCCTATGTGGCTCAGGCAAATGGGTAGTGACCTTTCTGAAATTTTGGTCTCTAGTCTAGCTATGACCAAAATTCCAAAAAGGTCAAGTTTGTTCATTCTTGACGGCCAACTGTTGACCTTCTGAATTTGGTCAAAAAAGGTCAATAAACGATAAATATGACGAATCAACGACCAAAATGGGGAGTCATAGTTGACCGTATTTCTTGTAGTGACATTTCCTTGGACCTATTTGAAGCGAATTTTAACATGATCATTTCCAAAAAATATTTCTTGAACTTTCACATATCCCCATTTAATTTGGGTTTCATGGAACCATAGACAAGCAACAAATATGTAAAGCAAAACAAAAAAGTTACAATACATACATGTGTTCATGCGGCCATTTTATGAATTGCTACACTTGGTGCACCAAGCGAGTGGGCTTGTTTTCTATTTGGGCATGCTTTTTATCACAGTACTGATCAGCCCACGGCCCAATAACGTTTTTTACCATGAACTCTACACATGCACTCTGTTAACTGAAGAATTACTACATATTATGAGTTGCTACATTTCATTCATCAATTGCTTCACACATGCACTCTGTTAACTGAGAATATCATTTGGTCTGAATATCATTACCAGAATTCAGGCTTTTCTTCACAAAAATTCAAATTCAGCTAACAAATGATCCCTGAATTACTGAAACTACCAGCTAGACACAATAATCGAAACTAGGGACCCTTGACTCAAACTAGCTTGACACACAAACTGAAATCAGAATAATTTCTAGCGATTGATGAACATCAAGTAAAAGAAACTGTAACAACCATATGGCTCCTGCCAGTTGCCGATAACTGTTACAAAGCATGATCATCCCATACAACAATTTATATATCATCACGTCTTGACCATATCACATCACAACATGCCCTGCAAAAACAAGTTAGACATCCTCTACTTTGTTGTTGCAAGTTTTATGTGGCTGCTACGGGCTCCTAGCACGAACCGTTCTTACCTATGCATCAAAAACCACAACGATTTTTCGTCAAGTGTGCTGCTTTAACCTTCAACAAGGACTGGGTGTAGTTAAACTCGATTCAACTAAAGTTTGAGAAACAGACACCCGCTAGCCACATGTGTGCGAAGCACGTCGGTAGAACCAGTCTCATGAACGCGGTCATGTAATGTCGGTCCGGTCCGCTTCATCAAACAATACCGCCGAATTAAAGTAAGACATTGCTGGTAAGCAATATGACTATTATCGCCCACAATTCATTGTGTTCTACTCGTGCATATAACATCTACGCACAGACCTGGCTCGGATGCCACTGTTGGGGGATGCAGTATTTCAAAAAATTTACCTACGATCACGCAAGATCTATCTAGGAGATGCATAGCAACGAGACGGGAGAGTGTGTCCACATACCCTCGTAGACTGAAAGCGGAAGCGTTTAATAACGCGGTTGATGTAGTCGAATGTCTTCGCAATCCAACCGAGCCAAGTACCGAACGTACGGCACCTCCGCGTTCAACACACGTTCAGCTCGATGACGTCCCTCGAACTCTTGATCTAGTTGAGGCCGAGGGAGAGTTCCACAAGATGACGGGCGTATGACGGTGATGATGAAGTTACCGGCGTAGGGCTTTGCCTAAGCACTACAACGATATGACCGACGTGTGTAACTGTGGAGGGGGCACCGCACACGGTTAAGAGAAAGTTGTGTGTTGTAGGGTGCCTCCCTGCTGATACGTCCATTTTGCATCATGCTTTTATATCAATATTTATTGCATTATGGGCTGTTATTGCACGTTATGTCACAATACTTATGCCTATTGTCTCTTATTTTACAAGGTTTACATAAGGAGGGAGAATCTTAAATTTGGGTCTGAAATTTGGAAAAGGAGCAAATATTAGAGACCTATTCTGAACAACTCCAAAAGTCCTGAAACTCCACGGAATATCTTATAATAAATAAATAAAAATCCTCACCAAAGATGAAGGCCAGGGGGCCCACACCCTGCCCACGAGGGTGGGGGGCGCGCCTCCTAGGGCGCGCCTCGACCTCGTGGCCCCTCGTGGCCCTCCGATGCCCATCTTCTGATATATGAGGTCTTTGGTCGAGAAAAAAATCAGAAGAAACCTTTCGGGACAAAACTCCGCCGCCACGAGGCGGAACCTTGGCGGAACCAATTTAGGGCTCCGACAGAGCTGTTCTACCGGGGACACTTCCCTCCGGGAGGGGGAAATCATCGTCATCATCATCACCAATGCTCCTCTCATTGGGAGAGGGCAATCTCCATCAACATCTTCACCAGCACCATCTCCTCTCAAAACCCTAGTTCATCTCTTGTATCCAATTCTTGTCTCCAAGTCCGGGATTGGTACTAGTAGGTTGCTAGTAGTGTTGATTACTTCTTGTAGTTGATGCTAGTTGGTTTATTTGGTGGAAGATCATATGTTCAGATCCTTTATGCATATTAATACCCCTCTGATTATAAACATGAATATGCTTTGTGAGTAGTTACGTTTGTTCTTGAGGACATGGGAGAAGTCTTGCTATTAGTAGTCATGTGAATTTGGTATTCGTTTGATATTTTGATGAGATGTATGTTGTCTAGCCTCTAGTGGTGTTATGTGAACGTCGACTACATAACACTTCACCATTATTTGGGCCTAGAGGAAGGCATTGGGAAGTAATAAGTAGATGATGGGTTGCTAGAGTGACAGAAGCTTAAACCATAGTTTATGCATTGCTTCGTAAGGGACTGATTTGGATCCATATGTTTCATGCTATGGTTAGGTTTACCTTAATACTTTTGTTGTAGTTGCGGATGCTTGCAATAGAGGTTAATCATAAGTGGGATGTTTGTTCAAGTAAGAACAGCACCCGAGCACCGTTCCACCCACATATCAAATTATCAAAGTACCGAACGCGAATCATATGAACGTGATGAAAACTAGCTTGACGATATTCACATGTGTCCTCGGGAGCGCTTTTCCTATTATAAGTGTCGGAGTATTGGGCCACGGGTAGGCCAACCCGAGCCCCGGACTTTTCAAGACAACGGGGCAGGCTGCGCCCCTCAAGACCCCAAGACGAAGAGCCGCCTTTTGAGAATCGGCGGCAAGGCCGCCGAACGCCCTCACGGCCGAAGTTCCGTGGACGGCTTCGAGATAAGCCGACTCCCAACTGGCGGCTTCCAGAGAAGCCAGCTATGGGGAGTCGGCCCGCGACTCCAACCACCTCCTGCCTATGCAACTACGGACGGGATGGGGTGCGGCCGCCGCACGGCCCATCCCTGCCCCGTTCATGAAGGGCAGGCATGGCCAGAGTGCGCCATACCGACGGAGATCTCCATCCGCGCTGCAGTTGCCATGCCGCTCGACATCGCCCCCATGGGCGCGCCTCGAGCCCACGACGGCCTGTCCGTATGACCCAGAGACGGTGGGACCCGCCTGTCGGCGGGGGTGCAGAAGACGGCGAGAGCGCCACAAGCCGGACCCGTTGGGAGTTGGCCCCCCAGGAGTCGGCCGGCCCCTCCTACGGGCCCCGCACGCCATTAACCAGACAAGACAGGGAATGGCAAAGGATCGCCTGTCGTCAGCGGCGGCACTGCCATGACCCCATGACCAAGCTGGCACATTAGAGGCGCTACACAAGAATGGCAGCAAGACCCACCCACGATGGACAAGGCCAGTCGGCCCCATGCTGGGCCCGTCGGCAGGGCCCACTAGTCGGCGGGCCCCAGCAGTCAGCGGAGAAGACGACGACCTGAGAGACAGACGGATTACCATTGTACCCCCGGGGGGTAGGCCTATATAAACCCCCCGGGGCACCCATGCAAGAGGTTGGACCCTAATAGTTTTAGACACACATAGAGGGAAGAGGAGAGCTAGCCGTGCCCTTCTCCTTCCTCACCCCGAGCAGCTCAAGGAGCAACCTTGTACCCACTTTGCCATAGAGATCATGTGGAGACCCCGCAGAGCAGCAGTAGGGGTATTATCTCCACGGAGAGCCCTGAAGCTGGGTAAGATCCGCCAGCGTGCATGCCTTCGCCTCATCCCGCTTCTGTGCACCGCGACGTTCTACTCGCCCCCACCATGATAAGCCATCCTTTGGCATATGTCGCACCCAACCTCGACATTTGGCGCCCACCGTGGGGCTAGGTGCATCGCCGTCCGGAGACCTGCTCGACGGAACCCTTTTTCCTCCTCGGCGGCGCAGCCAGCCCGGATGCCAGACGGAGTCTGACGCTACAGACGGGCGTTGAGATCGCCTGCGCGGCCAGCTGCCTCGCCGAACTTGTCGGCGAGGTTCGACTCTCCGACGAGCCTGCATCCGACGCAGGCACGGGCGGCCCCGAGAGCCTCCTCGCGGGCCTCCTCGACCAACTCCACGTCGCCGGCGAGCCTGCCGCAGACTTGGAGTCAAGGGCTCCACCGACCCGATCGGGTCGACCGACACCGCTGCCGCCAACGCGTTCCCCACCAACGTGGTGATTCACGACGAGCCGCCTCGCTGGAGAGCGGCGGAAGCACCGTCACAGAAGTGCTCGTCATCGGTCATGGCGAGCATTCCGATGAAGGAGCTCATGACCCTCTCGACGCGGCCCTGCAAGACCTGACCGCGCCTATTCCGGAAGACACTGACGCTGAGATGCTGGAAGCACGCCGCCTTCAGCTTGTGAAGGCGCGAGGAAGCTGGCAAGCATGAGACGCTTGTCAGAAGCCTACCAGCGTGAGATGGATCGCGCTGTGGGCGGCTCACCGGCCCCGACTGGGCCTAGCCGCCTAGGCGCGGTCCAACAGCGCGGCGTGGCCATCACCAACCTGTTCGGGCCCAATCACCATGTGTACGCCACGCCTGCGGAGAACATCCGCGCCGCCCAGGCGGCGGCGATTTAGCCGGACAACTTCAAGGGTGAAGAGCGCTACCGATGACGGAGCGAGTCCAAAGAGTTTCCTCGGCGCATCGCCGCTACAGAACGAGGCCGGGCCGCCGCACGTAGGCGCCCGCAATGACAAAATGACGACCGCCTCCCCGCCGAGATCAAGGCGCGGCGTCTCGGACACCGATCGGCGGTGTCCGCGAAGAAAACAAGGATCCGGCTGTCAGCCATACGGACTCATATCTCCATCGAGCGCCACCAAGACGGATGCCCAAGAGCAAAGGGAACAGCGGACGACTATCCGCCTCCTCCTCCTCGCAAAGAAAGGCGAAGTCTCCCCGCCACCTGCCGAAGATCCGACTCGGCGACCGCCTTTGGCCGCCGAGAGGGAGTCGGAGAACGACGCCCGCCACCGGATCGACCGACTCCACCGATCCTCGGCGCTGAAGAAGAAGACGAGTTGGTCCGCTTCGCTTTCAGACCTCGTGATCCGAGACGAGCCCTTTCCTGCAGGGTTCACACTCCCCGAGATACGCCTAAGTACACCGCCCAGTAAAGCCGGAAGATCGGGCTGGTTGACTACTCCACGGCCGTCAACATAGCTTAACGGCAACAAGCGTGTTGTCAGAAGTATGTTCAACTCATGCTCCGTGGCACGGCCCGGACATGGTTGAACAGCTCAAGCCCCGCAAAGATCAACAGCTGGGTCGACTTCACCAAGCCTTCGTCTGCAACTTCACGAAAGCACGCATAAGCGACCTCCCAAGCCTCGCCATTTTCCTTGTGCGTGCAAGGCCCTTAACGAGTCAACTCGCGACTACCTCACGCTACTGGGCCGAGCTTCGAACTCCTGCGAGGGCGCACGAGGTGCAAGCTATCAAGTACTTCACCGCCGGGTGCGTAGAAGGCACCCTCCTCAAGCAAAAGCTCCTTTGACGGCAGACGGAAACCCTCGACGAGCCGCTGATCATAGCGCATAAGTACACTCATACCGACTCCTCCATGAAGGCGGAGATTGAAGATTAGTGCGACCGCAAAGTGGCTCCTCAGTTCCCGTAACTCCTACCGAGACACCACCGGGCAACAAAGAATGTAATCGATCACAAGCACAAGGCCCCATAGCGGCTTCCAAAGCAGCCGCAGGTTGCGACATTGAAGACCAAAGACTAGAGGGGCAGCCTCCGCCAAGTGATGTAAAGGCGGCAAGTCCAACTGGTTGTCGGCCTTCTCTTACGAAAGCAGACTCTAGATGGTCCCCGCAAGTTCCATAGCGCGCCGGCCGCCAAACCACACCACCCGGAAGTGCCACCGCTCACCAGATCGCCAAGGAGACGGCCTCGCCTCCCTTTGGGGCCGCCGCCTCCACCGCCGCCCCAAAGAGTTGTCGAGCCATCGAAAGGCAAGATGAGTACCTGTAAGAGCACGGAGCCTATGTGGTGTTCACCAGTGTGGCCGACGATCGACGCAGAGAGGGCGGTCAGAAGAAGAAGAGGTGAATGCAAGAGCATCGATACCTGCATTCATGCACCGGTCTCGAGAGGCTCGCTGCTTGAGCAGAGCCGACCACCCGTAGGTGATGCCGAGTCCGGCTCCTACGCCCGTCTTGGGAGCCACCCTTGCCGCAGATAGGCGGCCGCTCGCTTCTCATGAAAGTGCTTGATAGGCGGAGAGTAGCATCAACATCCCGCATAAGGACACGATGCAGTTAGGAATCAAGCAAAGACAGCTTCAGAGCAATGGACTATGTTCCACGGCATTGTACTGGCCTTTCCTCGCCACCGATCGGAAAGATCCTCGCTAGATGTCCTCTTTGGGGACAAAGATCATTTCCGGAGAGCCGGTTTGGTTCAAGTGGTGGACCTCGATAGTCCGTGACCACGCCCGCTTGGCCGACCTGCTTTGGCCAAGTTCATGGCGATACCCACTATGCCTACCTCAAGATGAAGATGCCGAAGTTCCAAGGGGATTCTCGACCATAGCCCGACTACAGAAGTCGCTCGCTTATGCAGCTGAAAGTACGGTAGCCGAGTCCCTGGTGATTGCAGCTGAGAAGCGGCTTCTTGATCGGGTTGTGGCGATGGTTGGCAAGCAGCCCGAAATATCGCCCAACCCCAAGGAGTCGGAAGCTAAGGGCTCGTTCAAGCCGGTCAAAGAAACGAAGAAGATACCCTTGGACCCGGAGCACCCGGAGAGGTACGCTGTCATAGGTGCAAACCTTGACAGCAAATAGGAAGGCGAGCTCGTTGATTTCCTCCATGAGAATCGGGACATTTTCGCATGGTCCCCTAAAGACATGCCAGGTGTACCGACGGAATTCACCGAGCACAAGTTACATGTCCGATCGATGTGAAGCCCGTCGTGCAGCCCTTGCGCCACCTGTCAAGAGAAGAGAAGAGTTGTTGGAGAAGAGATAGCCCGGCTCCTAGCAGCCGGTTTCATTATGGAAGTGTTCTTTCCGAATGGTTAGCAAACCAGTCCTGATGCATCAAGAAGAACAAGCAGTGGCGGATGTGTATTGACTACACAAGCCTCAATAAAGCTTGCCCCAAGGACCCGTTCGCTCTGCCGAGAATTGATTAGGTGATAGACTCCACAGCCGGATGCGAGCTGTTGAGCTTCTTAGATGCATATTCAGGATATCACCAGATCAAGCTGAACCCTACCGACAGACCGAAAACCGCCTTCATCACGCCCGTTTGGAGCCTTCACGCTGCGACCATGACGTTCGACTTAAGGAATGCCGGCGCCACCTTTCATCGTTGCATGCAGAAGTGCCTCCTCAAGCAGCTAGGCAGAAACGCCCACGTCTACGTGGACGATGTGGTGGTGAAGACGAAAAGGCGAGGGGCACTGCTGGAAGACCTTAAGGAGACCTTTGAGAACCTACGCCGATTCCAGATCAAGCTCAACCCTGAGAAGTGCGTCTTCGGAGTACCAGCCGGCCAACTCCTTGGTTTCCTGGTCTCTGAAAGCGGCATAGAGTGCAACCATGTGAAGATCAAGGCCATCGAGAGGATGGAAGTACCCCGCTGACTGCTAGATGTGCAAAAGTTCACCGGTTTCTTGGCGTCCATCAGCCGATTCATTAGCCGGCTGGGCGAGAAAGCTCTCCCTTTATACCAGCTCATGAAGAAGACAACCTTCTACGAATGGAACCACAAGGCGGAATGAAGCTTTTCTCCGCTTGAAGAAAATGCCGACCACGCCCCTGTCTTGGCGGCCCCGACTCCTAAAGAGCCCATGCTCCAGACATTGCCGCCACCACCGGGTAGTCACTCGATCATTGTAGTTGAGCGCAGGAGGAAGGCAAGGCGCTTCCGCCCAGAGACTGGTATATTACCCGAAAGCGGCATCACGACCTCCAAGCAGAACTACCCCCGTTACCAGAAGATGTGCTACGGCATGCACTTTGCCGCCAAGAAGTTGAAGCCTTACTTTCAAGAGCATCCAATCACTGTGGTTTGCACAGCCCCACTACCCGAGATCATCGGAAGCCGAGATGCTTCTGGCCGAGTGGCCAAATGGGCCATAGAGCTGGCCCCCTACACCATCTATTACCAGCCCCACACCGCCATCAAGTCGCAAGCACTGGCCGACTTCCTCGTCGACTGGGCCGAGACCCGATACGCCGCCAAATACCGACTCCACCCATTGGCGGATGCATTTCGATGGCTCCAAGATGCGCACCGTCTTGGGAGCCGGCGTTGCCCTCACTTCCCCCAAAGGCGACAAGCTCAAATATGCGCTGCAGATCCATTTCGCCGCCTCCAACAACGTCGCCGAATACGAGGCGCTCATTCACGGGCTCCGGCTTGCCAAAGAACTTGGCATTCGCCGGATCCTGTGTTATGGCGACTCCGACTTGGTGGTCCAACAACCATCTGGCGATTGGGACGCCACAGATGCAAACATGGCAAGCTACAGTTTCCTTGTACAGCAACTCAGTGGATATTTTGAGGGGTGCAAGTTCCTTCATGTACCAAGAAATGACAACGACCAAGCAGACACCCTGGCACGAATCGGCTCCACCCGCCAGGCAATACCATCCGGCGTCGCCCTTCAACGCCTCCTCAAGCCATCTGTCAAGCCTTCACGAATCAGGACTCCATTTTTGTGCGGCTCCCCTCAAGAAGTCGGATCCGACTCAAAAGCCTCACAAGCAGCACGATAACTCTACAGATGGCCCCAAGAATGCCGCGGTCGAAGCCGGCCCGGGGACTTCGTAACCCGGCCGGGATGCGGCGACCATTGCGAAGACTCAGAGCTCGGCCCGGACTGCACCGGTCGGCCGGGGACTTCATCAATCCAAAGCGGCCGCGGACTCCGCCCGCCGCCTCCAGCCCAGCCTCCCTCGTCCAAGTAGCAAGATCTTGGCAGTTGAAGAAATAGCAGCACCCTCATGGGCCCAGCCCATCCTGAAGTTCCTAGTGAGCGGAGAACTACCAACCGACGAAATCTTGGCTCGGCAAGTACAACGCTGAGTGGCAGCCTACATCATAGTCAACAGAGAGCTGGTCAGACGTAGCGTTACTGGTGTCTACCAGCGTTGCGTCGAGCCAGAGCAAGGCCAAGCAATTCTCGAAGACATTCATCAAGGCGAGTGCGGCCACCATGCGGCCTCAAGAGCACTCGTCGCCAAAGCCTTCCGACACGGTTTCTTCTGGCCAACTACCCTAGAAGAGGCCAAGGAATTAGTCCAAAAATGCAAGGGGTGCCAGATGTTCCGCTCCAAGCCGGATCAGCCGGCTTCCGCACTCAAGACTATCCCCATCGCCTGGCCCTTTGCTGTTTGGGGCTTGGACATGGTAGGACCATTCAAAGCAGCACGAGGTGGCCTAACTCATTTACTTGTCGCGGTGGACAAGTTCACCAAGTGGATATAAGTAAAGCCCATTAAGAAGTTGAATGGTCCAACTGCAGTGACTTTCATCACCGACATCACGACTCGGTACGGTGTACCACACAGCATCATCACCGACAATGGCACAAATTTTGCCAAAGGCGCCTCGCCCGCTTTCGCGCGACACAAGGCATCCGATCGACTTAGCGTCCGCTGCCCATCCGCAGTCAAACGGCCGTGGAGCGAGCAAACGGCCTCATCTCGTTCGCATCAAGCCTCGATGGTCGAACCATCGAGCGTTCGCCACCTGTTGGCTTGATGAGTTGCCACCGCCTCTGGAGTTTGCGCACGACTCCAAACAAGTCAACCGGCTTCACACCCTTCTTCCTCGTCTACGGTGCTGAAGCCGTCATCCCAACGGACATAGAGTTCGACTCCCCGCGAGTTACCATGTACACCGAGGAGGAAGCAAAAGAAGCACGTCAAGACGATGTCGATCTACTAGAAGAGGGCCGTCTGTTGGCACTCAGCCGGTCCAACATCTACCAGCAGAGCCTGCGCCGCTACTACAACAGGAAGGTCAGGCCGAGATCTTTCCAAGAGGGCGACCTTGTGCTCCGACTGATCCAGCGAACAGCCGGCCAACACAAGTTGTCGGCGCCTTGGGAAGGCCCCTTCATTATCAGCAAAGTGCTGGGCAACGACTCCTACTACCTGATCGACGCTCAGAAGCCCCGAGCACGCAAGAGGGACGACTCCGGCAAAGAGACGGAATGGCCATGGAATGCAAATCTTCTCCGAAGATTTTACAGTTGATGCAGTATGTACCACGCTACCTTTTGTGTTAAAGCACCAAGACTTCGGGCCCCCTGAGACGAGCTCGGGGACTGCCCTCTTTTGTTATCTGTATGATAAGAATTATGCCTTCGAGTATGTTACTCTTTGTTATGCCGCTTGGCACCGGGTTTGACTAGTCGGCCCGGGGACTCGCCGCCTTGCGCTATGAAATGCTTCCTGCAGTCGGACAAGTAGTGCGGTGCCTAAGCCGTCTCCTGTCAGAAGCCACAGCTCGCAGAGCGACTGTTTGGTGGGCAGGAGTAAGGAAGAATGGGCGCCCACATGACAAATGGCTAAGGACCCAAAGCATAAACATAGCTTAAGCCGGCTTCCAGCCCCTCTTCGCAAAGCCGACTCTTGAGTGGTCAGCTTGCCGCTTTCTATCCAACTTGTTAAAAAGACTCTAATAAACGGCCAAGTACTTGCCTTCCCAAGAGTAGCCAAAGCGTTTGATCCAAGCGGCAGTCCGCAGAGCGGTTGTCCGACTGGCAAGGCGGCGACTAAGGGAAGGCGGCAAAGGAAAAAAGCCATAAGAGCAACGAGCAAGGAAATATAGAATTAGGATAAATATTTACATAGCAGAGGCCCTCGGCCGAATCTTCGAGCAGAAGTTCAAAATACACCCCACGGGTGGAATTGTGCGAATTAGCAAGTTTTTCAAAGACTACTAAAGCAGGTAAAATAAAGGCAAGGCAGCAGCCTAGGAAGCGGCAGACGGGTTTGGAGGGCCGGAGGGGACGGCGGTGTCAGGCTGAGGCGGTCAGTGGGCGATCTCGGCTTGATCATCTCCGGCGGCCAGCTGGCGCGCGGCTCGTTCTTTGGAGGCGCGGTCGAGCCGAGGCTGGTCGCCCGCTCCGTCTTCTGGCGCCTTCGTCTCACCTCATCCTCCGCTCGCCTTCCTCCTCGTATTTGGAGCGATCACCTCCGCCGAGTCCTCGTCATAATCTGGGTTCATCCCGAACCACTCCGGTGGCGCCTCCCGCCATCCTCAAATTTCGGGCCAGGGACGAAGATGCTGGTGTCCGTATAGTCGGCGATCGCCGCCGCACGCTCAATAAGGGCGTCTTCCGCAGCCAGCAGCTCCGCCTGGGCCTCTGTCCGGAACGTAGCCAGCCGACCCAGATCCAGCCCTGGATACCATGCCTTGACGAATTCCAAGGCCCGGCACGCTCCAGCCTGGGCCGCGGAACCCTTCCAGGCCTCAAGACGGCCAGCCGCGACCTCCAGCCAGTCGGTAGTCCGACTGGGAGTGCGCAGAACCGGCATGTCCGGCCACAGGGCAGCAATCGCCTGGGCGCTGACACGTTGAAGCCGGTGCAGCATCCGATGGGCCGGCCGCAGACGAGCCTCGATGCTCAGAAGCTGCTCGTCAAGGGTCCGGGGGGCGTTGGCAGCATCTCCGCACCATTTGCCCTCCGCGCCTCGCGATCAACCTCGATGGCTGGATTGGCCGCCTGCGTGTGGCCGGGGAAGAAGTCCGCCAAGACGAAAAAGAAGCAAGTCAAAAAAACCAGGAGTCAGCCCGACCTATAGTCAACGGCTCAAAGAAAGAAAGTAAAGAAACTCACCGTCGATGATGTCCTCGATTTCATGGAAGCCGGAGGTCAGCTGTGCCTCCTTGTCGGTCCAGGAGGAGCGCCGCTTTCGAACTTCGGCCAGAGAGCAGCCTCTTTCTTCTCCGCCTCGTCCTGCGCCTTCTTAAGCAGCTCCTTTGCTCACTTGACTACATAGCCAGCAGGTCGCGCTCATGGCGAAGCTTGCTGCACTCCTCCCCTTGGCCCGCAAGGTGTCAGCCTCGCCCAGCTGCCGTCGGAGAGTGGCGTTGGCCTCTCAAGAATAAAAGAAAAAGGACGTTAAGTCGCCAACTAAGAAGGTCGCCGGGAAGATCCGCCCGATCGGCCATCGGCCCGAATCTCGGGATTGACAGCCTGCTGGTGCGCGTAGCACGCCTCGCCAAGAAGAAAGAAGACTCACCCCGGCTCCTCGACTAGTCGGCGGTCCGCTTGCCCAGCTCCTCAACATTGCAGTTGAAGGCAGTGACACGGAGGTTGTGATACTCCTGTGATAAGCATTTCGAGACAAAGGTAAATATTTGGAATTCGCGGATGGAGTTACTGAGTCACCGCTCGTAGCCGCCCAAAACTCGGGGACTACACCCGGTGGAGCCGGGCGCCGCCTCACAGAGAGAAGAACAAGAAAAACAAACTCAAAGAAGAAAGCGTGCGAACGGCGGTTCGCGACGCCACGTCGCTTTGGTGCGATTCTGGATGGCGTCGCGCTCGGCTCGCAACCGCTGAACATCGAAGCTGCTGGTTCAGCGGGCTGTACCGCCTCGCACTCGCACCCAACAACAGCGCGACGCTTGTCGCCGGGCGTGCTGGATGGCCGAAGCTGGCGGCGCCGGTCTCAAGGGGCGTGGCGCCAAATCGCTTTCTCGAGACGGCGGCGCCGGGCGAGGCAACTTGAAGGAGAAGCCGCCACGGCCTCACCTTTTCGGGCGGCACCGGCGGGTCCGCCTGCTGTTTACCTTGCGCGCTCCCAGACGGCGGCGGAGGCGGCACGGCCATGCCCGACATGGAGGTCTCGCCGCCTTCCCTCTCCATGATGGGGAACTCGCTGCCGACTCCCTTCGTCTGCCCCGTGAACTCCGGCGGCGGCGGCGCGGAGCTTAGCAGGGTGACGAGCAACGCCGATTGGAGGCGCGCGGCCTCCTCGGCCCGCCGCTTTGCCGCGACGGCGGCTTCGGCCTCATCCAGCTTCCTCTGGGCGGAGGCCGCCGCCTTCTCGGCCTCCGCCTTCTCCAGGCGGGCGGCTTCTTCCTCGTCGCGCTTCTCCTGCGCGTTCCGCTCCGTCGCCTCCCGGAGGTCGGCGGCGGGGTCAATCCGCCGAGTAGTGGCGGATGTCTCTGCCGACCCCATGACGGAGGCGGCGGCGACTTCTCTAAGGTAAGGAGCCACGATGCGAGGAAGACGTGTAAAAGATTTGGACAAGATTCACCGGAAGAAAACAAGACCAAAGCGGAAGCACTTACGCGGAGACCAGTGGCGGATTTTTCACTTCCTTGCAGAAGCGGTTGGCCTTTGCGATTGCCTCTTCCCGCTTGGTCGCGGCGGCCGTCCCCTTGAACTTCTTCGACCGGCCGCCAAGCAAGCTCGGCCCGGCCTGGCGCTTCTTCGCGCCGCCTCGACCACCCAAGCCAGCGGAGGAACTCGCGTCTGGTCAGCCGACCTTCGGTTGGCGTCATGGGCGACTTCCCCTTGCCGTCATCTTCAGGCCGGTCGGCAAAAGGTAGCCGAGGGCTGAAGTCGTCAGCCCTCCTCCTCCTCCTTCGGCGTCGGCCTCCATCGCGCCCGCCCCAAGTCAGGGTCATCGGCGCCGCTCTCCACCCGGCGGGGGCGAACTCCACGGGCCGGCCCGTGGTGCCATTTGAAGGCTGCATGAGGGGTTCTAACTCAAAAACCAAAAAAGATCAGAGGTCGGATTCGGCTGAAAAAGAAAACAAAAGAGGAAGAAAGACGACTTACCACGGGCGGGGGGTTGGCGCGCGAGTACGGCTCCTTGCCGAACTGCCAATCCGCCGTGAGATTGCAGTTCGCAATGTAGTTCACCGTGTCCGCCACCTCCGCATGGGGCATGTCCTTGGAGCACAGCCGACTGGGGTTCCGGTGGCCGCTCATCTGACAGATCAGATGAAATTCGGCCTTGAGCGGAAGGACTTCGGCGCCACGCGGCCAAGAGGGTCAGCCCGGTCAAGCCCTCCGTGTCGGCACTTTCGAATCATGCTGACAGCGGTGGCGCCAGCAGAGTCGGCGTCTGGCCGGTGGGACCAGGTGGGAGCCTCCCCAAGACGCCGCTTCAGAAGGCGGCAGATTGACCCAGTCGCCTTCTAGAGCGACGTTCTTCACATAGAAGTAGGATCGCTGCCACATCTTCACCGACTTGATCAGCGGAATGGTGGGAAACGGGTTGTCGGCCACCGATCTCCGCATCGCGATGAAGGTGCCGCCTGAGCGGCCCGGCTGACGTGCATGCCGAGCTTGATCGGAAGAATTCCCACAGCTCGATGGTGGGGAGAACGCCGAGGAAGCCTTTCTGACAAGGTGGCGAAGCCAGTAGCACCACCATATTCGGAGTGAGGTGGTGCGGCTGGAGCCCGTGGAACTCCAAGAAGGCGCGGAAGAAACCGCTCGCCGGCAGCCCTAGGCCGCGCATGAGGTGCGAGTGGAATACGACCCGCTCGCCCTCTTCCGGCGCCACCGACATTTCTCCCGCCGGCGCGGCGCGGGTCCGCACTAGGCTCTTGCCGGGGAGGCGGCGCGTCTGGCGGAGGAATTCGATGTGGTCGTCGTCCACCTCGGAGCCGTCCCACACGCCGGGGCGTGTGGTGGGAGGTGCAGCGGCAGAGGAAGAGCTCATCGCCACGGCTTGGCGTGGTTCGGCGCGGCGGCGACAAGAGGAAGAAGAGGCAAGAGGAAGCGGGGGAAGCAGGGAGATGGGTGCGCGTGCTTCGCCGCCCCCCTCCCCCCGCCTACTTATAGGCTCATAGGCTGAGAAGCCAATGGGGCGGATGTGGGATTAACTGCACCCAGGACCCCACGCCCCCCATGATTTAACCCACGAAGTTACTGCACGCAGTTACAACGTGGGAACCCCAACCGTCAGCACGGCCGCAACGGATCCGTTCGCATGCCGGGGCGCGGTAGTGGCGGGCCCCGCCAAACGGCCTGTCCCGTCGCGCGCGTGGGTGGGCAGACTGCCCAGCCACGTGGCGCCACGCGACGGTCCGCAACGGGCAGCTGCCTGGAAGCTTATCAGGCACGCTGCCTGGATCCCACTACGACTTTCAAACCCTTTAAGGAGCAAGACGGCCTTCATGAAGTCCGACTCAAATTAGTCGGCCTAGAGGAAGACGACAAGCAAGGCCCAGATTCTTCCACCAGAGGGATGAAACTGTTGAGGCTCCTCGACATGTTGCCCTCGGCGCCTTACCAGCTTCGGGGACTACTGTCGGAGTATTGGGCCACGGGTAGGCCAACCCGAGCCCCGGACTTTTCAAGACAACGGGACAGGCTGCGCCCCTCAAGACCCCAAGACGAAGAGCCGCCTTTTGAGAATCGGCGGCAAGGCCGCCGACTACCCCTCATGGCCAAGTCCCAGGGACAGCTTCGAGATAAGCCGACTCCCAACTAGCGGCTTCCAAAGAAGCCGGCTATGGGGAGTCGGCCCGTGACTCCAACCACCTCCTGCCTATGCAACTATGGACGGGATGGGGTGCGGCTGCCGCATGGCCCATCCCTGCCCCGTTCACGAAGGGCAGGCATGGCCACAGTGCGCCGTACCGATGGAGATCTCCATCCGGCGCGGCACTGTTGCCATGCCGGCTCTGACATCAGCCCCATGGGCGGCGCCCTGAGCCCACGACGGCATGTCCGTATGACCCAGAGACGGCGGGACCCGCCTATCGGCAGGGGTGCAAAAGCCGGCGAGAGCGCCACAAGCCGGACCCGTTGGGAGTCGGCCCTCAGGAGTCGGCCGGCCCCTCCCACGGGCCCCGCACGCCATTAACTGTATTAAGATAGGGAATGGCAGTGATCGCCCGTGAGGTGGCGGCACTGCCATGACCCCATGACCAAGCCGGCGTCATTAGAGGCGGCGGCTACTGAATCCGCGGCCGGCAAGACCCGCCACAAGGACAAGGCCTGTCGGCCCCATGCCGGGCTGGCGGGCCCCATCATCGGAGAAGACGGCGACTGAGAGACAGACACTGGGACCCGCGCCACCGGATTACCATTGTACCCGGGGTAGGCCTATATAAACCCCCTGGGCACCCGTGCAAGAGGTTGGACCCTAATAGTTTTAGACACACATAGAGGGAAGAGGAGAGCTAGCCGTGCCCTTCTCCTTCCTCACCCGAGCAGCTCAAGGAGCAACCTTGTACCCACTTTGCCATAGTGATCATGCGGAGACCCCGCAGAAAGCAAGAGGGGTATTATCTCCACGGAGAGCCACAAGCTGGGTAAGATCCACCGGCGTGCATGCCTTCGCCTCATCCCGTTTCCAGGCACCGGCGATGTTCTACTCGCCCCCACCATGATAAGCCATCCTTTGGCATATGTCGCACCCAACCCCCGACAATAAGGGTTTGTCCAGGCTTGTCCTTTGCTACAAAAAGGATTGGGCCACCTTGCTGCACTTTATTTACTTTTGTTACTTGTTGCTCGTTACAAATTATCTTATCACAAAACTATCTGTTACCACTTATTTCCGTACTTGCAGAGAATGCCGTGCTGAAAACCGTTTATCATTTCCTTCTGCTCCTCGTTGGGTTCGACACTCTTACTTATCGAAAGGACTACGATAGATCCCCTATACTTGTGGGTCATCAAGACTCTTTTCTGGCACCATTGCCGGGGAGTGAAGCGCCTTTGGTAGGTAGAATTTGGTAAGGAAAAAGTTATATAGTGTGCTGAAATTTACTGTCACTTGTTACTATGGAAAGTAATCCTCTGAGGGGCTTGTTCGGGGTATCTTCACCCCGACCAGTAGATAAAAGAGTTGCTCCTCAACCTAATGAACCTACTGAAAATGAATATGAAAATATTCCTTTGAATTTCCTTCGGGTATGATGGAAAACTGCTAGCTAATCCTTTTGTAGGAGATGGAACAAAGCATCCTAATGAGCACCTAATATATGTGGATGAAGTTTGTGGACTATTTAAGCTTGCAGGTATACCCGATGATGTTGTTAAGAAGAAGGTCTTCCCTTTATTTTTGAAGGGAGATGCATTGACATGGTATAGGCTATGTGATGATACGAGATCATGGAACTGTAGAAGACTGAAATTGCAATTTCATCAAAAGTATTATCCTATGTATCTTGTTCATCGTGATCGCAATTATATATATAATTTTTGGACTCGCGAAGGAGAAAGCATCGCTCAAGCTTGGGGGAGGCTTAAATCAATGTTGTATTAATGCCCCAATTATGAGCTCCCAAGAGAAACAATTATTCAAAATCTTTATGCTCGACTTTCTGAAAACAATCGCACCATGCTCGATACTTCTTGTGCTGGCTCTTTTATGATGAAGACTATTGAATTCAGATGGAATTTATTGGATAGAATTAAACGCAACTCTGAAGATTGGGACCTCGACGAAGGTAAGGAGTCGTATGACACCTAAGTTTGATTGTGTTAAATCTTTTATGGATACCGATATTTTCCGTAAGTTTAGCACTAAATATGGACTTGACTACGAGATAGTAGCTTCTTTACGTGAATCTTTTGCTACTTATGTTGATCTCCCCAAGGAGAAGTGGTTTAAGTATCATCCTCCCATAGAAGTAAAAGTAGCTGCACCTATTAAAGTTGAAGAAAAGACTATCACTTATAATGATCCTATCGTTCCTACCTCTTATGTTGAGAAACCACCTTTCCCTGTTAGAAAAAAGGATCATGCTAAAGCTTCAATTGTGGTTCATAAAAGCAATATTAGAACTTATACACCTCCTGAGAAAGTCAAAGTAGAACCTAATATTGCTATTGTTGAAGATCTCTTGTCTGATAATATTGATGGGCATGTTATTCAATTCTGTGGTGAATCTGCTAGAATTGCTAAACCTGGCGCTAAAGATAAACATAGACATGTGGTAGGCGTGCCTGTTATTTCTGTTAAAATAGGAGATCATTGTTATCATGGCTTATGTGGTATGGGTGCTAGTGCTAGTGTTATACCCTATGATTTATATAAAGAAATTAAGCATGAAATTGCACCTCTTTGAGTTAGAAGATATTGATGTCACAATTAAACTTGCCAATAGAGATACTATATCGCGATGGGAATTGTTAGAGATGTTGAAGTCCCGTATGTGGGAAAATTAAATATCCTTCGATTTTCTTGTTCTAAGTTCTCCACAAGATAGCTTTTGTCCCATTATATTTGGTAGACCCTTCTTGAACACTTTATTAATGCTAAGATAGACTGCGAAAAGAATGTTGTTACTATTGGCTTGGATGATATGGTTCATGAGTTTAATTTCTCTAAGTTTAGTAAACAACACCGTGAAGAAGAATTGCCTAGTAAGGATGAAATGATTGGTCTTGCTTCTATTGCCGTACCTCCTAGTGATCCTTTAGAACATTATTTGCTAGACCATGAAAATGATATGTTTATGAATGAAAGAAGGGAAATAGATGAAGTATTCTTTAAACAGGAACCTATTCTGAAACACAATTTGCCTATTGAAATACTAGGGGATCCTCCTCCACCCAATGGTGATCCCGTGTTTGAGCTTAAACCGTTGCCTGATAATCTTAAATATGCTTACCTTGATGAAAAGAAAATATATCCTGTTATTATTAGTGCTAACCTTTCATAGCATGAACAAGAGAGATTATTGAAAACTATGAAGAAGCACCGTGCTGCTATTGGATATACTCTTGATGATCTTAAGGGCATTAGTCCCACTCTATGTCAGCATAAAATAAATTTGGAAGAAGATGCCAAACCAGTCCGTGATCATCAACGAAGGCTTAATCCTAAGATGAAAGAAGTGGTAAGGAAAGAAATACTAAAGCTTCTGGAGGCAGGTATAATTTATCCCGTTGCTGATAGTCAGTGGGTAAGTCCTGTTCATTGTGTCCCTAAGAAGGGAGGCGTTACTTTTGTTCCTAATGATAAAGATGAATTGATTCCACAAAGAATTATCACATGTTATAGGATGGTAATTGATTCCCGCAAATTAAATAAAGCTACTAAGAAAGATCATTACCCCTTACCTTTTATCGATCAAATGCTAGAAAGATTATGCAAACGTACACATTATTGCTTCCTAGATGGTTATTCTGGTTTCTCTCAAATACCCGTGTCGGCTAAAGATCAATCAAAGACTACTTTTACATGCCCTTTTGGTACTTTTGCTTATAGACGTATGCCCTTTGGTTTATGTAATGCACCTGCTACCTTTCAAAGATGCATGATGGCTATATTCTCTGACTTTTGTGAAAAGATTTGTGAGGTTTTCATGGATGACTTTTCCGTCTATGGATCCTCTTTTGATGATTGCTTGAGGAATCTTGATCGAGTTTTGCAGAGATGTGAAGAAAATAATCTTGTCTTGAATTGGGAAAAGTGCCACTTTATGGTTAATGAAGGTATTGTCTTGGGGCATAAAGTTTACGAAAGAGGTATTGAAGTTGATAAAGCCAAGGTTGATGCTATTCAAAAGATGCCATGTCCCAAGGACATCAAAGGTATAAGAAGTTTCCTTGGTCACGCCGGATTTTACAGGAGGTTCATTAAGGACTTCTCAAAAATTTCTCGACCTCGACTAATTTATTACAAAAGATATACCATTTGTCTTTGATGATGATTGTGTAGAAGCATTTGAAATACTTAAGAAAGCATTGATCTCTGCACCTATTGTTCAGCCACCGATTGGAATTTACCCTTTGAAATTATGTGTGATGCTAGTGACTATCTTTGTAGGTGCTGTTCTAGGGCAAAGAGTTGATAAGAAATTAAATGTTATCCATTATGCTAGTAAGACTCAGACAATGCTCAAAGAAACTATGCTACCAATCGAAAAAGAATTCTTAGCAGTTGTATTTGCATGTGATAAGTTCAGACCTTATATTGTTGACTCTAAAGTAACTATTCACACTGATCATGCTGCTATTAAATATCTGATGGAAAACAAAGATGCTAAACCTAGACTTATTAGATGGGTTCTCTTTCTACAAGAATTTGATTTGCATATTGTTGATAGAAAGGGAGCTGAGAACCCCGTTGAAGATAACTTGTCTAGGTTAGAAAATGTTCTTGATGACCCACTACCTATTGATGATAGCTTTCCTGATGAGCAATTAAATGTTATAAGTACTTCTCCTAATACTCCTTGGTATGCTGATTATGCTAATTACATTGTTGCTAAATTTATACCCCCTAGTTTCACATACCAGCAAAAGAAAAAGTTTTTCTATGATTTGAGACATTACTTTTGGGATGACCCACATCTTTATAAAGGAGTAGACGGTGTTATTAGACGTTGTGTACCTGAGCATGAACAGGAACAGATCCTACGCAAGTGTCACTCCGAAGCTTATGGAGGACACCACGCTGGAGATAGAACTGCACATAAGATATTGCAATCCGGTTTTTATTGGCCTACTCTCTTCAAGGATGCCCGTTAGTTTGTCTTGTCTTGCGATGAATGTCAAGGAATTGGTAATATTAGTAGACGTCAAGAAATGCCTATGAATTACTCACTTGTTATTGAACCATTTGATGTTTGGGGCTTTGATTATATGGGACCTTTTCCTGCCTCTAATGGATATACACATATTTTAGTTGTTGTTGATTACGTTACTAAGTGGGTAGAAGCTATTCCAACTAGTAGTGCTGATCATAACACCTCTATTAAAATGCTTAAAGAAGTTATTTTTCCGAGGTTTGGAGTCCCTAGATATTTAATGACTGATGGTGGTTCACATTTTATTCATGGTGCTTTCCATTAAATGCTTGTTAAATATGATGTTAATCATAGAATTGCATCTCCTTATCACCCATAGTCTAGTGGTCAAGTACAATTGAGTAATAGAGAACTCAAATTAATTTTGCAAAAGACTGTCAATAGGTCTAGGAAGAATTGGTCCAAGAAACTTGATGATGCATTATGGGCCTATAGAACTGCATATAAAAATCCTATGGGCATGTCTCCGTATAAAATGGTTTATGGAAAAGCATGTCACTTACCTCTCGAACTAGAACATAAGGCTTATTGGGCTATTAAAGAGATCAACTATGATTTCAAACTTGCCAGTGAGAAGAGGTTATTTGATATTAGCTCACTTGATGAATGGAGAACCCAAGCTTATGAAAATGCCAAGTTATTTAAAGAAAAAGTTAAAAGATGGCATGACAAAAGGATACAAAAGCGTGAGTTTAATGTAGGTGATTATGTATTGCTATACAACTCTCATTTAAGATTTTTGCAGGAAAACTTCTCTCTAAATGGGAAGGTCCTTACGTTATCGAGGAGGTCTATCGTTAGGTGCCATAAAAATCAACAACTTTGAAGGCACAAATCCGAAGGTGGTAAACGGTCAAAGAATCAAACACTATATCTTAGGTAATCCTATAAATGTTGAAACCAATGTTATTGAAACCGTAACCCTGGAGGAATACATAAGGGACACTTTCCGGAACGTTTGATTCAAAAGGAATAGGTATGTGGTACGGTAAGTAAACCGACTCCAAAACAGCTTTAAGGCAATATTTCTCCGTTTTGGAATATTTAGAAAAATAGAAAAATAAGTAGCAGTCCGGGAAGGACACGAGGGCCCCACGAGGGTGGAGGGCGCGCCCTACCCCTGGCGCGCCCCTACCTCGTGGGCACCTCGTGTGCCTTCCGGACTCTGTTTTCTTGCACGATACATATTTTGGTCGGTAAAAATTCATTATATATTCTCCCGGAGGTTTTGACTCCAGTATCACGCAAATATCCCCTGTTTTTGTTTCGAGTTGTTGCTGCTGCAGACTAGAGCAAGATGTCTTCTCAAGAGTCAGTCGGGGAGAGCCGAGTATCTAATCCGGCACCGGAACCAAGGGCAAACAGCGAAGCTGAGCCCTTTGGGCCAGCAACGGAGGAGGAGATGGAGGCTGACTTGATGAGAGTAGATGCCATGGAGGATCAAGAAGTCACTTCTCGCAGAGCTGGGTTCGCGATGGGGAACTCTGAGCTTAGCTATTCCAAACTTCGGTTATCCCTTCCAATGTTAGATTTCTTTCTTATGAAAATATGAAGAGGAGTGTCACTTGTTCTCCGCAGCTATGCAACACCCTTGGGTGCAAGGAGCCTTAGCGATTCTGTGAAAGCTTCGCAAGGAAATAATGGACTGAAGCGGCAAGTCAATAAGCTTGAGGAGGAGAATCAGATCTGAAGGGCATCATCGCCAAAAATGTTTCACCAACCCCGAAGAAGGAGATATAATCACATGGGTATGGGCACTCCCCTTGGCAACTGCCAAGCTTGGGGGAGGTGCCCCGGTATCATATCACAACCACATCTCCTATCTTTACCGTTTTTCTTAGTTTGATCCTATTAGTAGTATCTTGATCTAGTAGAATAAAGTTTATGGCATGATCTAGTTTTGAGTTTTTGCTTTATGATCTCTCTATGTAATCGAGTCCGTGAGCTATATGGTAAAGATTAGTCTTGAGTCAAGGGCTTGATTATTTTGCCATGATCTTGAGTGAATAAAAGAAAAGAAAGAAAAAGAATAAAAAGAAACAAAGAGTTCATATTGATCTTATCGAGAGTAATGACTTCACATAGAAAGAGTATGATGATTAAAAGTTGTTAGGAGTTGGCAAACATAGCTTTGGTCATCGTTGCAATTAATAAGAAGTAATAAGCAAAGAGAAGTTTCACATATAGATATACTATTATTGACATCTTTTATGATTGTGAGCACTCATTAAAATATGACATGCTAAAGAGTTGATGTTGGACAAGGAAGACAATGTAATGGGTTATGTTTTCTTATATCTGAGATAATGTATATTGTCATGGATCTTCCAACATGTTGAGCTTGCCTTTCCCCTCATGCTAGCTAAATTCTCAGCACCAAGTAGAGATACTACTTGTGCTTCCGTAAACCCTTAAACCAGTTTTGCCATGAGAGTCCACCATATCTACCTATGGATTGAGTAAGATCCTTCAAGTAAGTTGTCATCGGTGCAAAGCAATAAAAATTGCTCTCTAAGTATGTATGATTGATTGGTGTGGGAGAAATAAGCTTTATACGATCTTGTGATGTGGAAGAAATAAAAGCGACGGACTGCATAATAAAGGTTCATATCACAAGGGGCAATATAAAGTGACGTTCTTTCGCATTAAGATTTTGTGCATCCAACCATAAAATCGCATGGCAACCCTCTGCTTCCCTCTGCGAAGGGCCTATCTTTTTATTATTAGCCTCTACCTTATGCAAGAGTCATGGTGATCTTCACCTTTCCTTTTTACATTTTATCCTTTGGCAAGCATTAAGGTGTTGGAAAGATCCTGATTGATATATCTAATTAGATGTAGGGGGCATGAGTTATTATTGTTGACATTACCCTTAAGGTAAAAGGTTGGGAGGTGAAACTATAAGCCCCTAGCTTTCTCTGTGTCCTATTAAAACTCCGTAACCACAAGTATCGCGTGAGTGTTAGCAATTATGAAAGACTAAATGATAGTTGAGTATGTGGACTTGCTATTAAGCTCTAACATAGACTCTTTCTGATGTTATGATAAATTGCAATTGCTTCAATGACCGAGACTATAGTTTTTTTTCTCAATAAAGTTTATGATTCGTACTCTGCATTGTGAATGGATTATTACTTGAACATAAGCAATCATATGACATTTCCTATATATGTTGCTGTTATGAGAATAATCATGATGCCTTCATGTCCGTATTTTATTTTTATCGACACCTCTACCTCTAAACATGGGGACATATTTATCGTTATCGGCTTTCGCTTGAGGACAAGCGAGGTCTAAGCTTGTGGGAGTTGATACGTCCATTTTTGCATCATGCTTTTATATCGATATTTATTGCATTATGGGCTGTTATTGCACTTTATGTCACAATACTTATGCCCATTCTCTCTTATTTTACAAGGTTTACATAAGGAGGGAGAATGCTTAGGTAGGCTGGAATTACGAAATTTGGAAAAAGGAGCAAATATTAGAGACCTATTCTGCACAACTCCAAAATTCCTGAAACTCCACGGAATATCTTACAATAAATAATAAAAAATCCTCGCCAAAGATGAAGGCCAGGGGGCCCACACCCTATCCACGAGGGTGGGGGCGCCCCCCCTCCTAGGGCGCGCCCCCTACCTCGTGGGCCCCCTGGTGGCCCTCCGATGCCCATCTTCTGATATATGAGGTCTTTCGTTGAGAAAAAAAATCAGAAGCAACCTTTCGGGACGAAACTCCGCCGCCACGACGCGGAACCTTGGCGGAACCAATCTAGGGCTCCGGCAGAGCTGTTATGCCGTGGACACTTCCCTCCGGGAGGGGGAAATCATCGTCATCATCATCACCAACGCTCCTCTCATCGTTAGAGGGCAATCTCCATCAACATCTTCACCAGCACCATCTCCTCTCAAAACCCTAGTTCATCTCTTGTATCCAATTCTTGTCTCCAAGTCCGGGATTGGTACTAGTAGGTTGCTAGTAGTGTTGATTACTCCTTGTAGTTGATGCTAGTTGGTTTATTTGGTGGAAGATCATATGTTCAGATCCTTTATGCATATTAATACCCCTCGATTATGAACATGAATATGCTTCGTGAGTAGTTACATTTGTTCCCGAGGACATGGGAGAAGTCTTGCTATTAGTAGTCATGTGAATTTGGTATTCGTTCGATATTTTGATGAGATGTATGTTGTCTAGCCTCTAGTGGTGTTATGTGAACGTTGACTACATAACACTTCACCATTATTTGGGCCTAGAGGACACTACTAGGGAAAACCTTATACACAGAATGTTACCAGTAGAGCTGTACAAAATCATACGCTACTGCTACTTAGTAGCAGCGCGCGTAAATAAACCGCGCTACTGCTATGACTTTAGCGATGGCAGATTAGCAAAAGCGCTGCTGCTATGTTTGGACTGGGCGCACATGGCTAGCCCAACCTAGCGAGCGCCAGATATCGCCCAAATCTTGCTACTCTCCTTAGGCTGTGGCGCTTACGTGTAAGGCGCCATCGCTAACGGAAATAAAATAAAGTAAAAAACAAGTAGAAAAGTAAATGAAAATGAAAGAAAGAGAAAAAGGAGAAAGGAAAAAAAATAAAATGTCAAGAAAAATAAAAGAAAAAAGTGAAAAAAGGATAAATGAATAGTCATGGCGGGTTTTCAGGAACCGCGCTGTAGCTAACTTAGCTATAGCGCGTTTTCGGAAACGCGCTACCGTTACGTTTCACTTAAACATCGGTTCCCCCCCCCGGCCACCACACTTCTTCCCCAAATCCCTCGCCCTCGCCGCCGTCTCCCCAATTCGCTGTCGCCCCACTTCGCCGCCGTCTCCTGCCGGCGTGGACGCCCGCAACCTCACCGTCTCCCCGAGGTCATTTGTCATCCTCAACGCCGCCGCCCGAGGCCGCCCTCAGCCTCACCGCCGGCGCCCGAGGCCGCCCTTGATGTCACCGTCGGCGCCCTCCACCTCACCGTCGCCCGAGCCCGCCCAGGACCGCCGTTGCCCGTGCCCGAGCCCGCCCTCTCCGCCCCTGCCTCCGTCATCGAGCACCTCCCCGCCACCGTTTCTCCCCTCTCTGTAAGTCCCCCACCCCTCCCCTCCCACTCCTCTCTCTCTGCATTTTAGAGAAAAAATTAGTAGAGCAAAAGTTTGTTTATAGCAAAAAATTAGTTTAGAGCAAAGGATGTTAAGTAGTAGATGTTAGAGCAAAAATTAGTTTAGAGCAAAAATTTGGTTTACAACAAAAGTTAGTTAGGGCAGTAGGGTTTAATTAGGGTAGATGCTGCTTGTATAGTATATAGTGATACTAGTAGATGTTAATTAGGTTAGGGCAATAGTGGTACTAGTAGATGTTAATTAGATGTTTTTCAGTTAGGGCACTAGAGTTTTGCTAGGTTAATTAGGTTAGTAGTCTTGCTAGTAGTAGTGGTACAAAGAGGTTAATTAGGTGATGTTAAATGAATAACCTAAATGAATGAAATTAGTAGTTAACTGAATTTTTTCCTTTCATCATTATAGAGGACTAAAGTTAACTGAATTTTGTTCTATTAGTAGTTAAATGAATTTTCTTCTACACTTTGTTTTTGAATTAGCTTGTGAAATTTGGACATGTGGTTGCTCGTGTATATTTGGACATGTGTTGCGGTGTCGAAGAGGGATATTTGAACACTGTTTCCAGGGAATGATGCTGAGTGGCCTATGTTTTGCCGGAATGTTGATTCATTTCTGTTCCGGCAAATTTCAGGTGTCCATTTAGTCCATACTTTCTGTATGGCAAAACTTTGAGTTATGCACGGTGAAACTTTATTTGTGATGTAATTAAACCGTCCTCCTCCTCGACTAGCGAAAATCACTCTAGTTAGGGCATTTTGGGGTGAATAAGGTACGATGAACTTTATTATTTATGCTTATGATATGTTGTTTCTATTTTTGCCAAGTCTGTCTCTTTCTGTTGCTCAACTATATATGTTGCATATCATCGACTCATGTCACGATGCAGGTGCATAGATCATCGATGGTGAATAAGTGCTACGCCCGAGAGTATATATCGACAAATGGCCGGAGTGTCGTGCCCAAAGCGCATCCGGTTTCCGGTTTTCGAGCGGCTGTGCAGAGTTAGTTTAGGTTCACGCTAATGCGAGAGGATCTGAACTCATGTACTCAAAGTGATAGCTCTTCTCGCGTATATCATTGTTTAGATGGATGACGATGTATTTGCAAGTAATCGAGACTTGTATCGCTATTTTCGAGATGATGACGAGAGACCACTTTGTGTTGGATAATGATTATGATGATGACATGATTTGATGAGACTAATTGTATGCATATGCTATGATTACATTTGTATGTGTATGATATGCTAAAGATTATTGTATAAAGCCTATTCAAATACAAAAACAAATATGCAGGGAAAAAACTAATAAAACTAGTAGTAGCGAGGGGAAAATTTAGCGATGGCGGCGCCTTACGATGGCGCTTCCCAAAGAAACAACGTTGCAGATAATATCGGCAGCGCCCTTTTCTAAAGAGCTGCAGCTATTCATGTATAGCGATAGCATGGGACAACAGCGCTCTTGCTATATGTTAGTCAGAAGCGCCGGTCCCAGCCATCGAGAGAGGCCTAAAACCCGCGCTGCTGCTAGGCTTTTCCCTAGTAGTGGGAAGGCATTGGGAAGTAATAAGTATATGATGGGTTGCTAGAGTGACATAAGCTTAAACCCTAGTTTATGCGTTGCTTCGTAAGGGGCTGATTTGGATCCATATGTTTCATGCTATGGTTAGGTTTACCTTAATACTTTTGTTGTAGTTGCGGATGCTTGCAATAGAGGTTAATCATAAGTGGGATGTTTGTTCAAGTAAGAACAACACCCGAGCACCGGTCCACCCACATATCAAATTATCAAAGTACCGGACGCGAATCATATGAACGTGATGAAAACTAGCTTGGCGATATTCCCATGTTTCCTCGGGAGCTGTTGGGGATATAGCTACTGAGTGTAAACCGCCCAGGAGGGGCCGGTTCACCCTCAACTATATTGAAGCTCACAAGATCTAGAAGATGGCGCTTTACTATGAAGCTTAGAGGCCCGGAGCCCAAAGGCGGATTAGGGCCCGTAGTGGTAAACCGCCATAGTCATGTAACTTGTGTTGTAAGATAAGGAAAGGAGAGACCGAGCCGAACACTTGTCTGAGTCGGCCTCGGGACTCTATAGACCGGTCGGGCGTCAACCCATGTATATAAGGGGACGACCCGACGGCGGTTCAGGGACAACAGACAACAACTCGAGACTCAGGCAAGCGTATTTTGCTCCCTGGTCATCGAAACCCAATCAATCCCATCACAACTAGACGTAGGCTTTTACCTTCATCGAAGGGGCCGAACTAGTATAAACTCCCGTGTCCCTTGTCCGGTTTAACCACTTCAAGCTAACCCGTTGCGATGGCTCCATGACTAAGTCCTTTCATGAGGACATCTGACGTGTTAATTCCATGGCAGTTGGCGCCCACCGTGGGGCTATCGCACGATGGTGTCGAGTTCTTGAAGGGCTGCTCACGAAGGACTTAAAGGTGCGTGATCGGCGGATGACCAAAAGTCATCGCGGCAAGCTCTACATTGACGACGAAGGATGGGGCCCGAGGCCAGCTCGATCAATCTGGTACCGGGTCCCCTTGGTGAATTCATGTCTTCATCGGCAAGATCGGCGAACCGGGCCCTGAGCCGGACATCCGCACCGACCTTGTCGAGACGGCTCAGCGTGCGAGTCCAGCCCGGGTTAAGCCCGCCATGAAGCGTGCGTTCGTAGGATGTGTCCATGGGATCAGATCTGAACCGGTGTCTGAAGGCGAGACGGCCGTATACTCCGACGTCGAGTCATCCACTGGTGAAACTGAGTCCTTGTACCAGGTTCATAGCGGTGTGTTCGAAGGATATTCCAATGGCAACAATATTCCGGACCTTCTTGAACCGCCAAGTCGGGTTGCTGTTTACATGGCCGGAACACAGCCCACGTTGCAGTCTTCATCCACCGCAACGACGAACACCGGATCAGCAGCCGCGGCAGGTGTCCCGGCGCGTCGTCCGGAGCAAGTCCTCTCCGATTTAATGGACGCCTGGGCGATCTTGTTTACCACAATAGTTACCCCGGAGACGCGGGATCAGCACAATGCGGACGTTGCGAAACTGAAGGACCAAATAGCAGAGGCTAAGGAGGACCTGGCATCAGAGGATGTTAGGATGGCTGAAGAGCGGGCCGCTTTGGATGCTCAATCACAGCAGATACATGCATAGAATTACCAGCTCATGCTGGATCGGACCGCATCAGAGGATGTAATGCGAAGGAAGTACCGGTCACGTCTGCCGCTGGTGTACGAAGGGTTAAATCTCTTTCAGACGCCGGTATTTGGGCGAAACAATCCGGTAGCTCTAAACCGGACGGAGGCGCCTAGGACAGTTCCGGATCAACTACGGATAATGGAGCCACCCCGACGAACAGATAACCCGTCGCAATACGTATCTACACCACCGGGTCACTTCTCGAGCCCTCTGGATAACATGATTGCCGCAGCTTCACGCCTGGCGGCCATTCCGATGGAAGGCGACTCAATAGCAGCAGTTGAGACGCGGCGGGCGAGAGATCTTCTCCAAACCGCCGTGGTGCAATGACGAGCTTATTCATATAGTCGGGATAGAATTCATTCAACCCCTCGTCCGAGCCCAAGTTATAGCAGGCGTATGGATGAACCGGAGGTGTCTAGCAGCGCGCGGCATCGCAATGCTCAAGATGTGCTGGATCATGGCAGTATGCCGCTTTGGGCCGTTATCAACCCGCCCCGGTTCAGCCAGCAGCGTCAGTTGAACGAGGCACCGGTCTTGCCTTCAGTTCCTGGGGAGTGCCGTGCCTTATTCCGGCTCTCTGCAATGTGCGTTTGCCCAAAGATATCAAGGGTCCACGCAAAGTGCCTAACTACACGGCGGATCAGCCACCTGAGGCGTGGGTCGAGAGTTATGAGATGGCAATGGAGATGCTAGATGTAGATGAAGCAGCTTGTGCAAAGTACTTCACAATGATGTTGGAGGGAACAACCCGTACTTGGTTGAAAAATCTGCTAGCCAATTCCATCGAGTCATGGGATCAGTTGAAAGCATGGTTTATAGCCAATTTCAAAGACACGTGCAAGCAGCCCATGTCCATTGTGGACCTGGATGCTTGTGTTCAAGGAGAGAACGAGTCCACAACTCATTGGGTGCGCCTGGTTTCAGAAGTTTTACACTCGTCCGACCGGATTAACGCTGGTCAAGCGATTATCATACTGGAGCGCAATTGCCGGTTTAAGTCACTGAAGATGAAGTTGGGATGGCTCAAACGCCACTGCAGCGACATGGGAACCCTCATGGCAGCCTTGGTAAAGTATGCCGATTCTGATAATACCAAGGATCCCGATTCTGATAATGAGAAACCAGAGAAGGGAAATAAGAATGGCGGTGCGAAGGGACAGCAGCACAACCAAGGAGGCCATGGGAACAATGGTAAGCGTAAAGCAGATTCAGATTTTGTAGCTAACGCTAATGTGCAGCGCCAAAAAGGTAAACCGCCCCAGCGTGGTGGGGCGATGAATTTGGAGCGTTTGTTGAATCAGCCATGTCCGAAGCATGGCACCAAGGAGGCTCCTGCAATGCATCTCTGGAAGGATTGTCATATTATGAAGGAGTTTAAGAACTCTGATCTTTTCCGGTATGATCAGGGTCCGTCGGGCGGTGCAGGTCCAGGTTTCCATGGTGGCGGCGGCTCAAACTCTGGGTTTCAGAGTAATTGTGGCAACCAGAGCAACCAAGGTGGAAATAACCAGCGAGAATAATCAAGGGAATCAGCAGGCAATCGGGTTACCGTGAGTCACCCAAAGCAATTGAATGGTGGGGCGGTATCACGTGTTCACCACTAAATGCTGCAGCGTGATCGAAACTTCACAAGAGGGCGATCAATCTTTGTTGAACCGGCCGTTCCACGTTATCTACGGTGGTCGGAACAACCTATTGTATGGAGTAGGGAGGATCATCCGCCCCGGGTTGACAATCCGGGTCAACTAGCTCTGGTGGTGGCACCTCAGGTGGGAGGTTATAAGTTCACCAAAGTACTCATGGATGGAGGAAGCAGTATCAATATTCTGTATTATGAGACATTCCGTCGCATGGGGTTGACAGATAAGAATCTTAAACCGTCCAACACTGTCTTTCATGGTGTGGTACCAGGTAAATCGGCGTATCCTGTAGGTAAGGTCGCTTTGGAAGTTGTGTTTGGTGATGAGCATGACTCTAGGTCTGAGACATTGACCTTTGAGGTTGTAAGAATCCAGAGCCCGTACCATGCGCTGTTTGGGCGGTCGGCTTATGCAAAATTCATGGCAAGGCTTTGTTATATCTATTTGCAGCTCAAGATGCCGGGTCATAAAGGGACTATCACAGTTCATGGAAGTCGAAAAATCGTGTTGGATTGTGAGGAGGGTGATGCGGCTTATCTTTGGCGGTTTGTGCTCTGTAAGAGCTAAAGTTTTATAAGGAGAATGTTGATCCGTGAGATATGACCCCTCTGAAGAAGCCCACCACCGAGCATGACCCAACCACGCATTTCAAACCGGCTGACGAGACTAATCTTGTTGACTTCGTACCTGGCGATTCTTCCAATCATTTCAGCATCAGCACCAATTTTTATCCAAAATAGTAAAGCGCTCTCATCGAGTTCATCCGTGATAACCGGGACATTTTGCATGGAAGCCTTCTGACATGCCAGGTGTACCGAGGGAACTTGCTGAGCACACTCTTAATATTGATCCGAAGTTTAAACCAGTCAAGCAATTTCTTCGTCGCTTTAATGAAGAAAGACGCAAGGCAATTGGTGAAGAGGTAGCCCGGCTGTTGGCTGCTGGTTTTATCGTCGAAGTGTTTCATCCTGAATGGTTAGCTAATCCGGTGCTAGTTCTTAAGAAAAACGGCACTTGGCGTATGTGTGTGGATTACACGGACTTGAATAAAGCTTGCCCGGCTGATCCCTTTGCTCTCCCACGTATTGATCAGATCATTGATGCGACGGCGGGTTGTGAGCGCTGAGTTTTTGGATGCTTATTCAGAATATCATCGAGATCAAGATGGCGATTAAGGACCAGGAGAAGATAGCCTTCATCACTCCTTTTGGAGCCTTCGCTATGTTTCTATGCCCTTTGGGCTCAAGAGTGCTTTCGAGCAACTTATCAGCGTTGTGTGCAAAATTGTCTTCACACGCAGATCGGGCGTAATGTTCATGCTTATGTGGATGACATTGTGGTCAAATCCAGGAAGAAGGAAGCACTGATCGATGATCTCAAGGAGACGTTTGACAATCTTCGGGTTTACAGGATGATGCTTAATCCGGATAAATGTGTTTTTGGTGTTCCGGCAGCAAGCTTCTCGGGTTTTGGTATCCAACAGGGCATTGAGGCCAACCCGGAAAAATTAAGGCAATCACATCCCCGGCTAAACCGAAGTGTATCGATGATGTTCAACGTCTCGTGTCGGATTGCAGCCCTTAGCCGGTTTATCGATCGTTTGGAAGAGAAGGCAATTCCTTTGTATCGGATGTTGAAAAAGACGGATGATTTAAATGCAGGTAGCGCAGCCAATGCGGCTTTTAAGGAGCTAAAGCGGCGATTGGTTGAACCGCGGTTCTTGCAGCCCGATTGATCATGAGCCTTTCTTGTTATACGTGGCTGCCAATGCCCGGAAGCGGTCGGTGGCAATTGTGGTTGGCGTAAAGAAGCTGGGAAGGAATATCCGGTTCAACGACCTGTATACTACATCGGCGAAGTCTGATCGAGTCAAAACAACGCTATCCACATTGGCAGAAGTTGGTGTACGGGGTTTTTATGGCCAGTCGAAAACTCAAGCAATATTGTCAAGGCCATCCTGTCATAGTGGTTAGTTCTGCTCCTTTGGGCGATATAATTCAAAACAGGGAAGCAACTGGCCGGGTTGCAAAGTGGGCGATCGAGCTTGGACCGTACGGTTTATAGTATGTACCTCGAACAACCATCAAGTCTCAGGCTCTTGTGGATTTTATCAATGACTGGACCGAGCTGGAAGCACCGGAAGATAAACCGGATAATACGTACTGGACCATTCATTTTGATGGATCTAGGCAGTTGGAAGGCTCGGGGGCTGGAGTTGTTCTTACTTCCCCTCGAGGGGATAAAATTTGCTATGTCCTCCGCTTGACGTTTCGTTGTACTAACAATGCAGCTGAGTACGAAGCTTTACTCCATGGTCTCCGTGTGGCCAAAGAGATGAACTTAAGTCGAGTTCGTTGTTTCGGAGATTCGGATCTGGTGGCTCAGCAAGTTTCTGGTACTTGGGATTCTAAGGATCCACTCATGGCAGCTTACAGGCGTGAGGTAGATATTGTGGCGGGACATTTCAAAGGGTACCAGGTTGAGCATATCGATCGGTATAAAAGCAAAGCAGCGAAGCTTTGAGCCGGCTTGGTTCTCAGCGTAAACCGGTACCTCCTAACACCTTTTTAGATGTCTTGCATAACCCGTATGTTAAGGTGCCTACAGAAGAAGATTTGGCTGTCCCGGATCCGGAGGCTTAGTTGCTGGCTGCTTTACACGTTATACCAGATTGGACGGTTCCATATCTGGCGTATATGAGCCGAGGCGAGTTACCAAATGATAAAGTCCTGGCTCGACAGATAGTCCGGTGGTCCAAGTCAATGGTTATTCACAATGGCGAGTTACACCGCTGTAGCGTTTCGGGCGTATTTCAGCGTTGTGTTTCTCGGGAAGAAGGCCAAGAGATCCTACGGGAAATTCATGAAGGGGATTGTGGTCATCATGCCGGTTCAAAGTCCCTGGTTGCAAAAGCTTTCTATCATGGGTTTCTTGGTTGTGACTCATCTTGATCGCGGAGGATCTAGTAAAGCGATGTGATGTTTGCCAAAAATTTCACGCAGAGCTCATATTACAGTGCGGGAACTACGGATGATTCCCATTACTTGGCCTTTTGCTACTTGGGGGCTTGATATGGTGGGACCCTTTAAACGTTCCCAGGACAAGAAGACCCACCTGTTGGTGGCAGTTGATAAATTCACCAAGTGCGTTGAAGCGGAGCCTGTTAACAAGTGTGATGCAGCTACGACGGTTCAATTCCTCAAAAAGATTATCTTCCATTTTGGTTTTCCACACAGTATCATCACGGATAATGGTACCAACCTTTCCAAAGGTGAGATGGAGGATTTACATCGGGAGAGAGCACATCCGGCTTGACCTAGCATCTGTGGCACACCCTCAATCCAACGGTCAAGCGAGAGGAGCTACTCAAGAAATTTTAAAGGGTCTTAAACCCGGCTCATGATTCCCTTGCAGCGGACGCCGGGTTGTTGGGTGGAAGAATTACCTACGTGTTGTGGAGTATCAACACCACCCCAATCGATCAACAGGTTACACGCCTTTCTTTATGGTATACGGGGCGGAGGCGGTTCTCCCAAGTGATATACGTCATGACTCACCCCGGGTGGCTAATTATGTTGAAGCGGACAACGAGCAAGCTCGCCAGGAGGCACTAGACCTGTTAGATGAAAAACGGGATATGGCTCTGGCACGATCGGCGGTTTATCAACAAGATCTACGGCGTTATCACATCCGCCGGGTTAGGACAAGAACCTTTCAAGAAGGTGACTTGGTGCTCCGGCTCATCCAGGATCATACCGACATGCACAAGTGTGACGACCGGTTTTCCGGGTATTAATTTCCCAGAAAATGGCCTTTGTGCTCACCAGCCCCAGGATTACTGTTAGATGATGAGGCACCAACTTGTTACAGAACTCCAAGCAAAAATACAAAATATGTAGTACAAGACCATTATGGCCTGTGAGTACAACAAGTGGTTTCTAGTGGTTGATGGCGGAAGCGGTTTGTGGATCATCAGCAGTTATGGGATTCCATTTCCCACAGGAACAGCTGACCAGGTTAACTCCTATCTTCGCGAGGCTGCTATCACCATTGCTTAATTTCCAGGACTGTCATCGCAACGCTCCTCTCCATGCAAGAAATCTGGCCAAGACAATAGCCAATGACAAGCTAGTGAGTACTTTGAATGTACTCGCAAACATTATGAACACGGGTATAATATAAATGATAATCATGCTTATTTGAAACATTCTATGATCACATCGTCGGTCATAAAATAAAATCTACGATGCATGCAAGCAGGTTATTTATATGCAACATGGATATGCAATAATGGGGTAGAAATAACACGCACCGATCGGGTGTCTGAAGCGACGCCTCGAAAGGGCCATGATATGAAGCATGCCTCAGTCGGGCGTCTAAGCGACACCACATAAAGGGCTTATATGGTAAATAAATACCAAGCATGCCACGATCGGCGTCATGCGGCGCCACATAAAGGGCTTATAAAGTAAATAAATAACAAGCATGCCACGATCGAGGCGTCATGCGGCGCCACATAAAGGGCTTATAAAGTAAATAAATAACAAGCATGCCACAGTCGGGCGTCTATGCGACACCACATAAAGGGCTTATAAAGTAAATAAATAACAAGCATGCCACAGTCGGGCGTCTGTGCGACGTCACATAAAGGGCTTATAAAGTAAATAAATAACAAGCATGCCACAGTCAGGCGTCTGTACGACGCCACATAAAGGGCTTGTAAAGAAAACAATTATGGTGAATATCCAGGAGGTAGAACCGTCCCAGGGATACTCAATAATTCAAATAATATAACGGGTTAGTCCATAACAAAATAATAATCATAATCATTACAAGTCTCAAGTCGCGATCCCAGTTCTAGTTTAGCAGTTTTCTCCTCCGAAGACCGACACTAAGACCAACCCTTGACCCATCCCAGACTGTAATCCTTGACCATGGACACGGCTATTCGAATAGGTTTAATCTCTGCAGAGGGTGTACTCCTTACCCACGAGCAACGGATTCCTTTAGTCCATCAGGACTAATTCCGTCTAAGGCCTTTTAGTTGAAAACACACCTAACTTGCACACACCAGCTTAACTTACCGGTGTCTGGAATCACCCACGATGCCTGTCAAGCAAAACTCTAAGTGGGGATGCTACAACCTCGCGTAGCATGGGATCAAATTTATATCGCGCGCTCTAAGGGGTGCCCCCCTCTCGGTCCCAACCGGAAACACCCATGCCCCGGACCGGTGGCACGCCTACCCGGCTACAACCGGTATCTTCCACCATGGCCTCTTTATGCGGTGTGTGCTAGAAAGGGGTTGACGACTTACTGAACCGTACCCTACTTGTTGTAGAGCCAAGTGGTAGTACGAAACAAGTATGGGGGTTACTGGAACAAGACTCGATCTATGATCGACTAAGGAGGTTTAAGTATTCCCTGCATGATTAGCATAAGGAATATATTTCATCCAACAGATAGAATCACCACTCATCATACCTCTCATGCCATCACAGGACACACTCGTCTCGACGAGGAACTAGGGACAAGCTCGGGTCTACCCAAGGCAGAGACTTTCCCGTTTTCCTTCAGTGAGCACGAAAGGCATCTGAGGATGATCATTATCACAAGCATGTCCATTTCCAACAGCAAGGAAATTTCAAATAAGCATTTATGCAAGCAATCACATCACCACATAAAATAACGAGTTCCACATATTGAGGTGGTGCCATAATCGTGTCAAACAATGCATGCAAAATATTATGCCAGGGTTCAGAATGCTTGCCTTCAAGGTGTGGAAAGGCAGGGTGCACTCCAAAACTTTTGAAAGCCTCCTTCTCTCCCAAAAAAAATCCTATTGTAAATAAGTTTGAATTAACACACATTTCCAAAACAGCACAAAAAGTTGTCTGAATTTTTTTCAAATAAATCTTAAAATAAACTAGACAATATTTGAGAGAGGTAGGAAAAAGAATCAACTCATTTGGAGTTATAATTAAAAAGTTATATGCAGTCAAAGTTTTGGTCAAAATCTGTTATAAAACAGAAAAAGAAAACGGTTTGATTATACGTACACGTCGAAGGCGTATTCTGGAAATACGTTTCCACTTAACCAGCATGGACCGTGCGGGGAGTCACTGACAGTGGGCCCACCTGGCCCACTGGTCAGGTTTCACTGGTCTTCCCTCCCCTCCTCTTTCTCTGCCCGAGCGGGAGTGGGACTCCGGCGAGGCTCGCCGGCGAACGGCGGCACCGTTCGGGAAACCGAGGCCATCCGCGGTCTCAGGGGATCGAGGCGGTCCTATCGGTGGTCGCTTTGGTCTCTTGGGTGGGCCGGGCTGCCGTGGCCCAAGCTCCAATGACGGTGGTCGTCGGGCAAAGTGGGTTTTTGCCCGCGGCGAGTCCCGATCAAGATTGAGTAGGGGGATGGACTCACAAGAGGGGGAGGGGGCTGGTGAAGAGAGTGGAGAGGGGAGGCCACAGTGGCGCCCGGAATGGCCGGGCGATGGCGGCGGCTGCGGTTGCCGGAGATGGGAAGGAGACCTCCACAGGTCGGTTGGCTGCCGCAGAAACTAGGGAAGTGATCTGAGGTTGCACGAGTGCGAGGGACGAGCTCGGGGCTTCTTAAATAGGCGATCGGGTCGGTTCCGGTGGTGGTCATGATAAGGTAGCCGGCGACCGCCATTCTGTAGCTAGGCGTCATGGCGGCGGCAGCGCTAGTGGACACGCTTGTGGATGAGCTCGCACTTGCCCAGGGGGGCAGGTGGCAGCGGGAGAGGCTTCGGCGGCGCCGACTGGCGAGGTTGTCGAGGCGGCCGTGGCGGCTAGCTCACGGCTTGCCGGAGGCGTGGCGAGGGCTGCTTGGCGGCGTTCTGGTGAGAGGGAGTGCGTGGCGGCTATGCAGTGTGGGCCAAACCAGGGGCGCGGCGGGCTCGAGCGGCACGTGCAAAGCAGCGCTCTGGGCGCGCCCAGAGCACGCTCACCAGGTGCTCGGCGAAATGCCAGTGCATGCCACAAAGCTTGGGTGAGGCTGGCACTTAGCAGACCTAGGTTAGGCGTAGCTGAGAGTTTAGTGGACATGCTAGTTTGTCCAGAGGTGCAAGTTCACAGTGCAATGACAAAACTCATGTCAAAGCTGTTCATGCACTCAAGGTGTTTGACAAAATGCCATAGGCACCTAGGCATTTCTTGGAGTGGCCAAATTTTCCAGGGTGGGGTATATTTAGATGCATGAGAGGGTGGTGAGGTTAGTTTGTCCAAAGCACAAACTTACTAGTGCAAGTCTTGCAAAACTTCAATTCTGGACAGGAGGTAAATGGCATTACTTCATGATCCAAAAATGATCCAATGGGTGCATGCTCCTGGACTTAGGTGTTTTGTAGGGTGTGCTATAAGCAGGAGAAAGGATCAAGGGCAAAAGAGCAAGCAAAAATATGGTTGCTGTACAAATCTGCAAGTTGGACCAGAATAGAAAAGAAGTTGATTCCCTCAATTCTTTCAAAGAACAAAGTTGGGTTTTTGCATAAAGTCGAATCATATGCTGCTACTAACATCCCATAATTTTGGTGGAGGCTAGAAAGAAATATTTAAATGGGTTGTAGTGTAAAACTGCTCACTGGACCAGATTTGAAAATATGATTTAGAGCTCAAAATATCCAAGAAATGAAATATCTTTTTGCATAAAAGTGGTTTGGTGACATCACATGACATCTCCAAATTTTGGTGGAATTTTTGAAAGAATTTATAAAAGGGTTGCAGTTCAAATAGGACCATAAAATCATGGGAAACCAATTTTCAAGAAAATAAAGATTATGAGAAATAAACTATGTAATTAATTCCACTGATAAAAGAAAAGTTTTTCTTGAGAGGATAAACAAGTCCAATATCATATTTGATAAGTTCTCACTGAAGGAAACAACTCCAGATCAATAGGAAGGAAATGTTTCAAAAAAAATCAAAAGGGAGCCCAGAAAGTAAAAGTTTTAATTACCTGGCAAAATTAACAAAACAAGGATAAATTTTTTGGGGTGTTACAACACTACCCCCCTTAAGAAAAAATCTCGTCATCGAGATTTGTTATGAGCTGTTTCAAAAAACAAATACTCCACGGTTACGTGTTTTGCAAGCAGTATATGTGTTCGAGCGGTTGTGAGTCTGCTGCCATGGTGCTGTGCGAATAAAATAATCCATGTCGCGAGAAGATATACGATGCGGCATTTCAAGGAAAAGAAATCTCACTCCAGGATAATCAGTAAATTAAGAGAATACCACAACAAAACTACTCAAATTAATAGAAAATAATTTACTTGCCGCACAAACTCAGGGTACCACGCATAAGTTACAACGTATAAATAAATGTTGCAATAATAAATACAGCGGCGCCGTCTATAATGCAAATGGTAACTGGACGGGGTCCCGAGAGAACGTCTCTGGTACTGGGATGCACTCCTCTTCTATCGGGGAAAGCGGATTGACCAGCCGATGAATGTGTCTCTCCTGGTCGGGCCTCGTTAATTACGCCGATGGCGATCCGAGGATTTAAATCCATGAGACTCGGAGATATTCCATTACTTGCTGGGTCAAACGTTCTTGGCGATGATGTCTTGGACCAGGTTGGCGATCTTGGGTCTCTCTCAATCCGTCCACCGGGAAAAGATGTTACTCCTCCGGGTGCTGCACGACTCGGAAGGTAATAATATCCTCTTTCGCTGGCATAGGGTACCACAAATCGAAGGCGAGCAAGTGTTTCGTGTGCAGCTGCTTCTATGACCATCTGTGGAGCTGGCATAGATTTCCCCATGAAGGAAACTTCCGATGGGTCTTGGTTTGGGTTTACGGGAGGGATGTGTACTGCTGCCCAATATTTCGAGGTGGAAGGGGTGATTCTCGATTTGAACAGCTCGTACTGGGGTGGCTGGGTAGCGCCCATGGTACTGCAGGTAAAATCCCACAATATCTTGACAAAACTACCCGGGGTTGCATCTGGGGTTCTCAGATAAATACTGGGGCTTGGCATGGCAAGAAATGTTTGTGAGTATGGTGCACAAGGTGAGGGGTGCTTGGCAAGGTCACGAGGTGGCCTTTTTATAGCACTGGAGCTGGGTCATTTTACCGTGGTGAAAGGTAACTAATTTGCCCGCTCAGCTACAAGGGTCGGGGTCAAAGCCACAGATACATATCTCACCAAAGTGTCGTGTCACTGTGGGTGTTGTCGGGGTGGTTTTGGTAGCTATGCCCGTAAAAATACTCAACTGCGTGCTGACATAATTATGCAAGGTTACTATTAAAACAGTGGCACAACAACAGGCTGCGTTAATTCACAAGGTCACACGATTACAAAGCGAGGATACACTGAGACTCGGCATTAGTCGGTGACTTAGTCTACCTCGTTTACATCTAAACGAGCCTGCCTTGAGGATGTCGAGGCTTCTCCACGGGTCTCACCGTCGGGATTAGCTGGAGGTGGTTGAGGGACTGTAGAGTCGGGGTAGCGATGATGACTATCGCGGGGATTGTTGGCCACAACCCCGTTGGAGTGTGCTCCAAAAAGGCGACGAAGCACTTCTGGGGTCATCAAAGCGCCTTGGTTGATGGCTGGGGCGGACCTCAAGGTCTCGATTGGTTGTCCGAACAGCACGTTGGGTCGGGCGTCGGGCTCGTCTTCTCTTCTCGCCGGGGCTTGACGAACCAACTCTCCACGAGCTGCGATCAGATCAATGGTGATTTGATCGAATAGTTCCTCTAGTGCACCTACATAGCGTACTAGGTGCAACAACGCAGGATCCGTCTCGTGATCTCCGTTGGCAACCTGGGGTGGTCTACCATACCCTTCACGTGCAGGGGTAGTAGTAGAACGGCTGACGATTAACTCTAGGCGACAACCGCCGGAGTTGAACTATAGCCTCTCGAGCAGCTAGCTGGATGGCTTGTGGCTCGAAGGAAGTTGTCCTTTCGGTGAACACAGCAAGGCGTTACAGCGGCAGACCCCTACCGTAGATGTGCACTGATGGCCTGTAAATTGACGGCTCTCACCGCTCATGGACCCTTGGTACACAACATATTCGGGAGGCTCTTCTAACGCATAGGCACGACGGGTGAGGTTTGCGAGTATGGTCACAAAGCCTCCAAGGTTGGTTGCTGTGGTCTCATTGTGCACTACGGGACCAGACATTATGGCTTGGTTTGGGAAAGAGTTTGCGCTATGTTGAGTCGAGGCTAGCGTGCCCTTTTTATAGAAAAAGGGGACGGAGTCTTCCTTCGCACGCTTGCGAATAAGACAGATTATGTGTCGGTCACTAGCGCGTGATCGACAGGTTAGGCTGATAGGTTGGGCACCGACTGCCAAAAGTGTCGGGGTCACTGTGTGGCTATCTTGCACGAGAAGCTTGGCTGGGTTTTGGTTAAGGTCTGGTGTTTTGGCTTACCTAGGTTTATTGACCCGGCTAAGATAGGATTAGCCAATGGTCAGCCTGGCTCTGATACCAAGTTTGTGACGACCGGTTTTCCGGGTATTAATTTCTCAGAAAATGGCCTTTGTGCTCACCAGCCCCAGGATTCTTTGTTGGTGATGAGGCACCAACTTGTTACAGAACTCCAAGCAAAAATACAAAATATGTAGTACAAGACCATTATGGCCTGTGAGTACAACAAATGGTTTCTAGTGGTTGATGGCGGAAGCGGTTTGTGGATCATCAGCAGTTATGGGATTCCATTTCCCACAGGAACAGCTGACCATGTTAACTCCTATATTCGCGAGGCTGCTATCACCATTGCTTAGGTTCCGGGACTGTCATCGCAACGCTCCTCTCCATGCAAGAAATCTGGCCAAGACAATAGCGGTGACAAGCGGTGAGTACTTTGAATGTACTGCAAACATTATGAACACGGGTATAATATAAATGATAATCATGCGCTGAAACATTCTATGATCACATCGTCAGTCATAAAATAAAATCTCTGATGCATGCAAGCAGGTTATTTATATGCAACATGGATATGCAATAATGGGGTAGAAATAACACGCACCGATCGGTGTCCGGCGGCGCCTCGAAAGGGCCATGATATGAAGCATGCCTCGATTGCCGTCTAAGCGACACCACATAAAGGGCTTATATGGTAAATAAATAACAAGCATGCCACGATCAAGGCGTCATGCGACGCCACATAAAGGGCTTATAAAGTAAATAAATAACAAGCATGCCACGATCGAGCGATGCATGCGACGCCACATAAAGAGCTTATAAAGTAAATAAATAACAAGCATGCCACGATCAAGGTTCGTATGACGCCACATAAAGGGCTTATAAAGTAAATAAATAACAAGCATGCCACAGTCGGACGTTTGTGCGACGCCACATAAAGGGCTTATAAAGTAAATAAATAACAAGCATGCCACAGTCGGGCGTCTGTACGACGCCACATAAAGGGCTTATAATGAAAACAATTATGGTGAATATCCAGGAGGTAGAACCGTCCCAGGGATACTCAATAATTCAAATAATATAATGGGTTAGTCCATAACAAAATAATAATCATAATCACTACAAGTCTCAAGTCGCGATCCCAGTTCTGGTTTAGCAGTTTTCTCCTCCGAAGACCGACACTAAAACCAACCCTTGACCCATCCCAGACTGTAATCCTTGACCATGGACATGGCTATTCGAATAGGTTTAATCTCTCCAGAGGGTGTACTCCTTACCCACGAGCAACGGATTCCTTTAGTCCATCAGGACTAATTCCGTCTACGGCCTTTTAGTTGAAAACACACCTAACTTGCACACACCAGCTTAACTTACCGGTGCCTGGAATCACCCACGGCCTTTGTCAAGCAAAACTCTAAGTGGGAGGCTACAACCTCGCGTAGCATGGGATCAAATTTATATCAGCGGCGCTCTAAGGGGTGGCCTCCCCTCTCGGTCTCAACCGAAACACCAATGCCCCGGACCGGTGGCACGCCTACCGGCTACAACCGGTATCTTCCACCATGGCCTCTCAGACGGTGTGTGCTAGAAAGGGGTTGACGACTTCTTGAACTGCACCCTACTTGTTGTAGAGCCAAGTGGTAGTCTGAAACAAGTATGGGGTTATCGGAACAAGACTTCGATCTATGGTCGACTCGGGAGGTTTAAGTATTCCTGCATGATTAGCATAACGAATATATTTCATCCAATGATAGAATCACCACTCATCATACCTCTCATGCCATGTCGGACACACTCGTCTCGACGAGGAACTAGGGACAAGCTCGGGTCTACCCAAGACAGAGACTTTCCGCTTTTCCTTCCTAGAGGCACGAAAGGCATACGAGGATGATCATTATCACAAGCATGTCTATTTCCAACAGCAAGGAAATTTCAAATAAGCATTTATGCAAATGATCACATCACCACATAAAATAACGAGTTCCACGTATTGAGGTGGTGCCATAATCGTGTCAAACAATGCATGCAAAATATTATGCCAGGGTTCAGAATGCTTGCCTTCAAGGTGTGGAAAGGCAGGGTGCACTCCAAAACTTTTGAAAGCCTCCTTCTCTCCCAAAAAAAATCCTATTGTAAATAAGTTTGAATTAACACACATAAACAGCACAAAAAATTTTCTGAATTTTTTTCAAATAAATCCAAAAATAAACTAGGCAATATTTGAGAGAGGTAGGAAAAAGAATCAACTCATTAGGAGTTATAATTAAAAAGTTATAGGCAGTCAAAGTTTTGGTCAAAATCTGTTATTTAAAAATAAAACAGAAAAAGAAAACGGTTCAATTATACGTACACGTCGAAGGCGTATTCTGGAAATACGTTTCCACTTAACCAGCGTGGACTGCGCGGGGAGTCACCGACAGTGGGCCCGCCGCCCATCGGGTCAGTTTGATCGGTCTTCCCTCCCTCCTCTTTCTCTCGCCCGAGCGGGTGGGACTCGGCGAGGTTTCGCCGGTGAACGGGCGGTACCGTTCAGAAACCGAGGCCATCCAGCGGTCTCGGGGATCGAGGCGGTCCTATCGGTGGTCGCTTTGGTCTCTTGGGTGGGCGGAGGCTGCCGTGGCGAGCTCCAGCAATGACGATGATGGTCGTCGGGCAAGTGGGTTTCGCCCTTGGCGAGATTCCGATCAAGATTTAGTAGGGGATGGACTCACGAGAGGGAGAGTGGGCTCTGGTGAAGAGAGTGGAGAGGGGAGGCCCCGGTGGCGCCGGAATGGCCGGGCAAGGGCGATGGCCGCGGGTTGCAGGAGATGGGAAGGAGACCTCCACGGTCGATTGGCTGCCACGGGAAACTACGGAAGTGATCTCGAGGTTGCTCGAAAAGGGGACGAGCTCGGGGCTTCTTAAATAGGCGATTGGGGTCGGTTCCGTCGGTGGCCGCGGATAAGGTAGCCGGCGACCGCCATTCTGTAGCTAGGGCGTCGTGGCGGCAACGAGCGCTAGTGGACACGCTTGTGGATGAGCTCGCGCTGCTCGAGGCAGGTGGCGGCGGGAGAGGCTCGGGCGGCACCGACTGGCGAGGGTTGTCGAGCGGCCGTGGCAGCTAGCTCTGGCTTGCCGTAGAGCGTGGCGAGGGGCTGCTTGGCGTGTTCGGTGAGAGGGGAGTGCGTGGCGGCGGCTATGCAGTGTGGGCCAAACCAGCGCGATCACGGCGGCTCGGGCGCGGCACGTGCAAAGCAGCAGCTTCTGGGCGCGCCCAGAGCACGCTCACCAGGTGCTCGGCGAAATGCCAGTGCATGCCACAAAGCTTGGGTGAGGCTGGCACTTAGCAGACTTAGGTTAGGCATAGCTGGGAGTTTAGTGGACATGCTAGTTTGTCCAGAGGTGCAAGTTCACAGTGCAATGACAAAAGTCATGTCAAAGCTGTTCATGCACTCAAGGTGTTTGACAAAATGCCATAGGCACCTAGGCATTTCTTGGAGTGGCCAAATCTTCCAGGGTGGGGTCTCTTTAGATGCATGAGAGGGTGGTGAGGTTAGTTTGTCCAAAGCACAAACTTACTAGTGCAAGTTTTGCAAAACTTCAATTCTGGACAGGAGGTAAATGGCATTACTTCATGATCCAAAAATGATCCAATGGGTGCATGCTCCTGGACTTAGGGGTTTTGTAGGGTGTGCTATAAGCAGGAGAAAGGATCAAGGGCAAAAGAGCAAGCAAAAATATGGTTCCTGTACAAATCTGCAAGTTGGACCAGAATAGAAAAGAAGTTGATTCCCTCAATTCTTTCAAAGAACAAAGTTGGGTTTTTGCATAAAGTTGAATCATATGCTGCTACTAACATCCCATAATTTTGGTGGAGGCTAGAAAGAAATATTTAAATGGGTTGTAGTGTAAAACAGCTCACTGGACCAGATTTGAAAATATGATGTAGATCTCAAAATATCCAAGGAATGAAATATCTTTTTGCATAAAAGTGGTTTGGTGACATCACATGACATATCCAAATTTTGGTGGAATTTTTGAAATAATTTATAAAAGGCTTGCAGTTCAAATAGGACCATAAAATCATGGGAAACCAATTTTCAAGAAAATAAAGATTATGAGAAATAAACTATGTAATTAATTCCACTGATAAAAGAAAAGTTTTTCTTGAGAGGATAAACAAGTCCAATATCATATTTGATAAGTTCTCACTGAAGGAAACAACTCCAGATCAATAGGAAGGAAATGTTTCAAAAAAAAATCAAAAGGGAGCCCAGAAAGTAAAAGTTTTAATTACCTGGCAAAATTAACAAAACAAGGCTAAAATATTTGGGGTGTTACAACAAGTTATCCCCGCCTTGGGAAGGACCCTTTGTGGTCAACAAGAATCTGCACAACGGATCATACTACCTCATTAACGTTCGAGACAACTCATGCAACTCTGAGGAGGAGACCCGTCGGCCATGGAACATAGCTCTCCTCCGGCCTTATTACACTTGAGCCATAGGCTCCTCTTATGTATATATTTCGATAATGTATATATTATGATCGATAAATAAATTAGCATCCTTGCTTTAAGCGGGGCTTCTGCTATTTTTCTCAAATATCCTTTGAGTTACATGGGGGCTTCAGCCGACAAAGTGGAGTACTACCTGTTAAACCAGCTATCAAGCCACAAAGCTTGGGAGCTTCACACCCAAGGGGCCAAAGAGAGTCTAGATGCTATGCACAACTCAAACATAGGCACCCAATGAGCACAACTCATCACGTTACTTGGGGGCTTCTTGTGTCAAATACCAAGGAGTTTGACTGGACCCTTGTAGCTGGGTATCGACCCACGGCTTGGAAGCCTGGTATATTTACCTAAAACCCCGGGTTAACCTGCATCAAGTAAGACACTCCTATCCAGGTCATCCTGGCACAACCCTCCTAACGCGTTGATGATTACTCTCATTGAGACCACGAACTTGTCAAAGTTAAAACGGTGATTGGTTAGTTGGAGGTCCATCTTAAAAGGCTTTGTTAAATGGTTGAACTCAGCGGCCTGGCAGCCCACAAAAAGCCTCGGATTTGGGCCTGGCAGCCCTCAAAAAGCCTTGACTACACGGTTTTATTTGCGTGTTGTTGCATTTTATGTTAAACCGATTTTTTTTGGCCTGGTCAGTTATTTTCTTAGCCCGGTACTCTTTAAACAGGTTTGGTTTGCAACTACACATTGACAGACCTTATTCTTAAACCGGAGTTTGTTAACCCGGCCTAGCGTTGACTACCAGTCATCAGCTTTGATCATCTGGTGTGTATCATCACCCGGTATGACCAATTATACAACGTCAATACAGGATGGGGTTGTACAGAGAACTTCAGATTTGGGGTTTTCACCCTTACTACAATCAAAGTTAACTAGCCAACTAAACAGGGATATTGCATCACAGGTATTCATAATTTCATATTTTTATGGTTTGATTATCAATCAGCCCTTTCTTGGGTATTGTGACCCGTTCGGCGGTAAACCGCCAGGACCCTGTTTTCTTTTTTATGCACACACAGGAGTTGCATATTATGATGGCAGTATATCTGAACCAAACTTGGCATTGACATGGTGGATCACATAAAGTATCTCCTTCTGCACGAGGGCAGCAGATCAAAATAGTTTTTGCTATCTTATTACAAGGCATTAAGAGGCCCTAAATACGGAATTGTTTCACAAACGACAGTTTCTGAGGTATCAACCGACTTGACGGATTAAGCTTCATCGCCGGGTTGATGTGAAGTAGATGGGTCATCTGGCGTCGGTTCAGCCTCCTCTTCCCCATCCAATGGCTGGAAGTCATTGGTGGTCCAGTCAATCCGGGTTAAAGCCTGAAAGACAGCCTCTTCATTTATAAGCTCAACCGAATCAATGTCAGGGGCGTAAGTGTGTTCACGGATTGGTGGAACCAAGTTCTGCACTTCAGGAATAGCAGCTTCAACCTATTTGTTGTTTGCATCATAGAAAGATTGGTGAACCGTCAGGTCAGCCTCTTCTGCCAACTGACTCGCCAGAGGACGCATCTCCCTTGTTACCTGTTTGAGGGCGTCATTGTCAAATACTTCGCCATTTTCCTGTGCACTGGGGAAGCCCTTGGCTATATCAGCCGGATCAAGATCAGCTATCCATGCCTTGGCTCGAGTCAGTGCTAGTAAAGCGCCAGCCCGGGCAGCGGATCGCTTCAACTCTTCTATCTGCGCTGGCGTCATGGATAGTCGGTCCAGCGTGTCCTTGATCAGTGTTGGAGCCGCATTGTCATACGAAGTGGTGCAGATAAACTGTTGCACGCCGGTATATAACTGTTCAATCAGCGTATACGCTGACCTTGAGTTTCTTCCGTACATCGTAACCCGGATGATGAGCGATGCGCCTGCCTATAGCGGTTCAAGAAGTTCATGTTAAACCGGAGAAAATTTCAAAGCGGAATATTCATAAAGCCTTGGTAAACAGTGCTTACCAAATATTGCAGAGGTCATGGCATGGACCTGGCGCTTTAATCGATAAGCTCTTCCGTCACCGGTTAAGAGCTGATTCAGCGTTTTCCGCCCGCTCAAAGAATCCAGCCTTTTCGGCATCGATTGGCCTGTTCAGACTTGTACCATTCCTTGAGCTGCTCCATGGTGGTTAAGGCGGTTTTCAATTCATCCTTGGCCTTAGTGTTTTCTGCTTGTTGGGATTTCAGATTTTCTTGAAGGTCAGCAATCTGTGAGACTTGTTGGTTTATCTCACTCTGCAGCAGTAAGAGAGCATGTTAATATCTTTGTCAAAGTCCCAAGCATCTAACCAGTTATACACTTGGAACTTGGGGGCTGATGCGGATCATTTTTATGCTGATTATTGAAGTCCCAAGGATTAATACAAGTTTTAATCATGGCACTTGGGGGCTAATGTGTGTTTGATCAGAAATACAAAAGAAAATCTCATAAAGTACGGAAAGGAATAGAAAAAGTCCCGGTTTGACTTTCTAAAGACAAACCGGCCCTTGGGGGCTACAATGCAATGAAGGTGTAGGGCAAAGAGCAACACTGTTTACCTCATAGCGCTCCTTCATCAGGTTTACTAAACCTGCTTCATAATCACGGCTTGTGTAAAGCCGGTTCAAGAGGCCAGAGTGAAGTTCTTGAGCAGAAAGGTCGACATAAGCTGACCAATCAGTTTTCTCCTTCCCCTTGCTCATAGCAGCAAATTCAACCTTGGCGGTGTACTTTGATAGAATAACCGGATTACTAGGGCGGTATACGCAGATCAAAGAACAACAACGTCATCATCTTTGGCTGGACTGGATGAATTGACATTTTTACAGGACTTGGCGCTTTGGTAGCAGGGCTTGGCGGATCAGCAGTTGAGCCCCGCTGTTCCACTGTTGGACTTGGAGGACCAGGAGGATGCGAAGTATCAGCTTCTACATTCGGTTCAACTTCTGGCGGGTTAGCATCAACATCTTGCTCTTTCCTAGCAGAGCTGTCTATAGCAGCTTTAGGGTCTTTGCCATGATGCTCTGGAGTCTTCTCTGGATCAACATCAACAATAGGGTCGCTGGTCTTGGCTTTCTTACTTAATCGATCCTTGGCACTACAACATCAAAGTTTAGAACATGGTAAACCGACAAATAAAAGAAACAATTAAGGGGTAATATACTTACCCAGCGACGAGTTTGAGAGGAGGCAGCTGAGTGGTTGATGAACCGCCAGACGAGTTGGAAGAAGCCTGGTAATTCGGGTCAGACGGATTGAGAGGGGATCGGAAGAAACCTTTCAAAGGATAACGCTTTTCAGGAGAACAAGTCACCTTCGACGACGTTTCCGGGTTGGCGTATCAGCTAAACCGGAAGATGTGATTTGTTGACCGCTATGCCGGGTTGTGCGACGTTCTTCAACTTGCTGTGTCTCCAAAGAAAATTTTGGATCCAAATGAGCAAGGGGGTGAGATTGTTTTAGTTTCCGGACTGTGCGGCGAATTCTTTGAACCGGTACAAGATCTGAGTCGAAAGAAAGAATAATTACCTCAACATGTTCTGCACGGCTGGCCTCAGCATCATCCTGAGAATAGTAATTGTCAATAAAATGGATGAAAAAGGAGCCTAGTGACTCAAGTTCTACCTCAGCGTCGGATTCTTCCTCTTCTGGCGGATCGGAAGACTCGGCGGTTTTCTTCTTGCCAGCTTTCTTGGTTGCCTTGGTCTTTACACGAGGAGCCCAGGCCGGTTTAGTCCGTTTCCAAAAGGAGTTGTTAGCCTGAAATTAAGACAAGGAAAGGTTAGTACACAGTCAATACGGAAGCAAATCAGTAAAGTATTGAGATGAACTTTACCGCTGGCGGTTTATTGGAGACGTAAAACGGAGCCAACCCGGTTTGGCTACATGCAGAGATCGGTTCATCAAGCATCTTCTTCACCGATTCAGTAACTTCAAGCTCGGTTATTACTATGTCGTGATATCGTTGAGGGTCTTTGACATCACCAGTATATTCATGCATCAATCCGGGGCGGCGGCTTAAAGGTAAAATGGCCCAAGAAACCCAGCAGCGGACAAGATCAATGCCAGTTAAACCGTTGGCCATCAGAGCCCGGAGCTTGGTGAGTTGAGGTGCAAAATTCTTCTGTTCTGCGGCAGTCAAGCGTAAGGGTAATGGGTGGCTGTTGCTAAGCCGGTGAGGGCGGTAACCCGGCAAAGGATTTTCTCCATCAGGGGCAGTGTTCCGGCAGTAAAACCAGGTTTGATTCCAATCTTTGGGATGGCTATGATGTTTTGCATGAGGGAAGTCAGCTTCCTTCCTTTTCTGAATTGAAACGCCACCAAGCTCTGTGTTGGGACCATCTGAGAATTCCGTATGGCGGTTCAAATGAAAGAAGTCCCAAAATAGCTCTACAGTTGGCTCCTCTTGAAGATAGACTTCGCAGAATACTTGGAAGTTGCATATATTGGACACAGAATTCGGACCAATATCTTGTGGATGGAGTTGGAAGCTTGCGAGGACATCCCGGAAATTTTTTGATCCGGGCGGACTGAATCCCCGGTCTAAGTGTTGCATAAAAACAATCACCTCTCCTTCTTGAGGTTCAGGTGGACATTCCGATTTCGGAACATGCCAGTGGAGAATACTTTTTGAGGCTAAAACACCGGTGGTGACATAACCGTTGATTTGTGTTCCTGTGATCCAGGACGGAACCCAATTGCAAGCATATAATTGTTTCGTCATTTCGGAAGGGGGAACTAAAAGGAAAAGCAAGTGCTGGTTTAAGAATTTACGGTTTAAAGTGAGCAATTCAGTGTTAAACCGGAGAAAATTACTATGTAAGGTTCAATTGGTGGTTTAAGAGAGGGCTAATGGTATATGGCGGATTGGCTATAAAAAGTTAAACCGCCCAGAGGCAGAAGGGCCAAGATTCATAATTTTTACTAGTGTTGCAAAAACAAGTTTCACAAGATGATGTTGTAATTTCAGATCTACCGTGGATAATCAAGAAAAAGGTTACGAGCCCTACAATGGCGCTTAAAGAAGAACATAGACGAACCAAAGCGGAGTTTATTGAAGCGATGAAGATGTAGCAGACGATGAACTAATGGAATCGATCTAGCTGCAGTTCAAACCTATCAAGCACATCTATATACCCTTAGTGCAAAGAACTACAAGGAGGAACACGGAAGAACTGATGAACAGCGGCGGACATGGATGAACTTGAAAAAAAACTTTAATGAAGATCTAGGGTTACGAGACGTGAACTTACCAGGGCCACTCGGCGACGGAGGAGCGCGGCAAGGTCTCTGGAGCAAACAGGTTGACGCAGCGGCCTTGGTCGGTGCAGATCCGAAGAGCGACGACGGCAGCGGCGCGGAGGTCCTTCGGGTCGCGAGGAGGAAGATGAGAAGAAACGGGAGAAAAGTGAAAAGGCCCGTCAGGCTTATTTATAATAAGGCGGAGGATAAGTGACAAAGCGAGAATCAAGGAGACAAAAGCGGCAAGTGGCGTAGCTGTCGCCTCGATTTCTGGGATGACATTAAATGAAGGGAATCTTTTTATTCATTTTTTACAGAGATGACATCATGATGATCTGTTACTGTGTCCAGAGGATGACGTCACGACGGTTTAACAAGATTTATAAAAGGGAAGATATCATGGCGGTTTATGAGAAGTGAAGGTTATCTACAGGATTTTTCTAAGTGTTGAAGATTGACATGAACAGGTTCAAATCAATTTGGGGCCTAATGTTGGGGATATAGCTACTGAGTGTAAACCGCCCAGGAGGGGCCGGTTCACCCTCAACTATATTGAAGCCCACAAGATCTAGAAGATGGCGCTTTACTATGAAGCTTAGAGGCCGGGAGCCCAAAGGCGGATTAGGGCCCGTAGTGGTAAACCGCCATAGTCATGTAACTTGTGTTGTAAGATAAGGAAAGGAGAGACCGAGCCGAAAACTTGCATGAGTCGGCCTCGGGACTCTGTAGACCGGCCGGGCGTCAACCCATGTATATAAGGGGACGACCCAGCGGCGGTTCAGGGACAACAGACAACAACTCGAGACTCAGGCAAGCATATTTTGCTCCCTGGTCATCGAAACCCAATCAATCCCATCACAACTAGACGTAGGCTTTTACCTTCATCGAAAGGGCCGAACTAGTATAAACTCCCGTGTCCCTTGTCCGGTTTAACCCCTTCAAGCTAACCCGTTGCGATAGCTCCATGACTAAGTCCTTTCATGAGGACATCTGACGTGTTAATTCCACGACAGGAGCGCTTTTCCTATTATAAGAGTTTGTCCAGGCTTGTCCTTTGCTACAAAAAGGATTGGGCCACCTTGCTGCACTTTATTTACTTTTGTTACATGTTGCTCGTTACAAATTATCTTATCACAAAACTATCTGTTACCACTTATTTCAGTACTTGCAGAGAATGCCTTGCTGAAAACCGCTTATCATTTCCTTCTGCTCCTCGTTGGGTTCGACACTCTTACTTATCGAAAGGACTACGATAGATCCCCTATACTTTTGGGTCATCACCTGCCCCCGTATATAAAGGAGGGGAGGGGGAGGCCGGCCGGCCCTGTAGGGCGCGCCAGGAGAGGGGAGTCCTACTAGGAGTCCAAGTCCTAGTAGGATTCCACCTGAGGAAGGGGGGAAGAAGGAAGGGAGAGGGAGAAGGGAAGGAAAGGGGGGCGCCGCCCCCTTCCCCTAGTCCAATTCGGACCTAGGGGGCGCGGCCAGCCCCCTTGTGGACCTTTTCTCTCCCCACTAAGGCCCATCATGGCCCATTAGTTCCCCCGGGGGGTTCAGATAACCCTCCGGCACTCTGATAATTATCCGGTACCTCTGGAACTCATCCGGTGTCCGAATAACATCGTCCAATATATCAATATTTATGCCTCGACCATTTCGAGACTCCTCATCATGTCTGTGATCTTATCCGGGACTCCGAACAAACTTCGGTCATCAAATCACATAACTCATAATACAAATCGTCATCGAACGTTAAGCGTGCGGACCTTACGGGTTCGAGAACTATGTAGACATGACCGAGAAACATCTCCGGACAATAACCAATAGCGGAACTTGGATGCTCATATTGGCTCCTACATATTCTAGGAAGATCTTTATCGGTCAAACCGCATAACAACATACGTTGTTCCCTTTGTCATCGGTATGTTACTTGCCCGAGATTCGATCGTCGGTATCCTCATACCTAGTTCAATCTCGTTACTGACAAGTCTCTTTACTCGTTCCATAATGCATCATCCCGTGACTAACTCATTAGTCACATTGCTTGCAAGGCTTATAGTGATGTGCATTACTGAGAGGGCCAAGAGATACCTCTCCGATACATTGAGTGACAAATCCTAATCTCGATCTATGCCAACTCAACAAACACCATCAGAGATACCTATAGAGCATCTTTATAATCACACAGTTATGTTGTGACGTTTGATAGCACACAAGGTGTTCCTCCGGTATTCGGGAGTTGCATAATCTCATAATCAGAGGAACATGTATAAGTCATGAAGAAAGCAATAGCAATAAAACTAAATGATCATTATGCTAAGCTAGCAGATGGGTCTTGTCCATCACATCATTCTCTAATGATGTGATCCCGTTCATCAAATGACAACACATGTCCATGGTCAGGAAACTTAACCATCTTTGATTAACGAGCTAGTCAAGTAGAGGCATACTACGGACACTCTATTTGTCTATGTATTCACACATGTACTAAGTTTTCGGTTAATACAATTCTAGCATGAATAATTAACATTTATCATGATATAAGAAATATAAATAACAACTTTTATTATTGCCTCTAGGGCATATTTTCCTTCACCATTAGGGTTAATCAAATCCCAAATCCACATACTTGTATTACAAGTTCACAAAGAGTATCAACCATGACATCACAGCTTTGGATTGCAGAAAAGATCACTCCAATTTTAGCCAAGGAACCAAACACTACATCATAGAAACTTAAAGTGGACTTGGGAAAGCAGTACCCCATTAAGGTGAAGTATAGCACAGTGTGGAAAGCAAAACAGAGGGCGATGAAAGATATATATGGTGATTGGGCAAATACTTTTAGGATGCTTTATAACTTCAAAGCAGAGGTAGAAAAGAGGTCACCTGGCAGTGTTGTGGAGATAGATAATGAGGTAACAGAGGATGGTACAGTTCTTTTCTCCAAGTTCTTTATGGCTTTAAAGCCTTGCATAGATGGCTTCAAAGTAGGGTGACGTCCATCTTTGAGCATAGACTCATATTTTTTGATAGGCAAATGGAATGGTCAATTGGCAGCATGCAATGCTTTAGATGGACACAACTGGATGTTCCCTGTTGCTATTGGTTTGTTTCAGTCAGAGACAGAGGTTTCATGAAAATGGTTCATGATGCAGTTGAAAAGATGCATAGGACTAGTGTCACCTCTGGCAGTACACACAGATGGGCTAGAAAATGCAGTGAAGAATGTTTTTCCTCATTGTGAGCAGTGGGAGTGCTTCGGCCATATGTGGATGAATTTGATAAAAAAATTCAGAGGGGAAGAATTTGGGAGAATGTGGCCAGCAGCAAGATCTTACACAAAACAAACACATTCATATAATCTTGATAAGATAAAAGCATCATGCAGTGAGTTTGGTCCATGGTTGTAACACCCCGATAATCATGCTACAGTAAACTCCTGCTAATGACTGCCAAGTCATCACAATTATTTTTGCTAATCATCACTTTGTTCCAAATCAAATTCATATCCATATTCAAATTGCATGTCAAATTATTTTCTTCAAAAATAAAACAAAAATGTTGGTTGGGTTGCAAATATTCACTATGGAATTATCATGTAGAAACCAACATCATTTGACTCATAGATAAATTCCTAGGATTTAATAAATGGTCCAACAACATTAAAATAAGCCATTTTGATTTTAAACAATTGGTCTAACTTTTTCGAATGCTCTGAAACTTTTGTACAGCCTTAGGATAACACCGGGTATTTATGTGTCAATTTTCATCTACATCTAAAATCATTTGCTACTAAAAGTAAATGCCAACTAAATAAATAATATATAAAAAAGGGAAAGAGCTAGGCAGACTGGGCCCTAGTCCACAGTGGACAGCCCAGCCCACCTCACCTCATCTCCTTCTCGCCACAGGAGAAGAGGGAATCGTGGCGTCCATCCGCCGACGATGGCCGTGCGTGGCGGCCATCCACGCCCACCGGCCGCCTACAAAACCTCCCCGCGACCTCTCGGCTGAACCCTAGCGCCTCCCACTATCCTCTCCTCACGCCGCCGCTCTCTCCCAAACACAACCGCCAGGCGCCGCCGATCTCAGCGGCCACCGGCGCCCCTGCGCCCGGGAACCTTGTCTGGGAGGTGCGCCGACCGTCGCCTCTTCTTCCTCGACCTTTGGTTAAAGTCGGGGCGATCTACAGCGAAGGAATCGGGTCCTTCTTCGTCCCCGACCGCGGTTTCTTCTCCGACGAACCCCGGCGCCGTCAATTCTCCCCGAGCCCGCTGTTCTCCCCTCTTGAACCACGTGAGCCTCATCGATTTCCCCCTTTCCCCTTTTATTCGTTGCCGATTGCCGTCGTCCCCGAGCTCGGTCGTCCTCTTCCATGGCCACGTTCGAGCCTCAGTGTACGCGCACGCGGTTGTGCCTGCTCCTGCCCGTGGCCTCGCCTCCGGCTGCCCCGTCCCCCTGCGCCTCGCCCGTGACTGGCCACGAGGCTGTCTACTGATGTGCCCGCCATTGACCCCATCCGCCGCAGCCGTTCGCGCCAGCCGGGGGCGCGCCTGCCTTTGCCCGGCCGCGTCGGCAGCATCCCGCTCTCACCGCCGCCTGCTGGTGCGTGTTGCTCGTGGTCCTACTGCTGCTTGCTGCTCCTGCCCGTGCTACTTACGACTGCTGCTGCTCCTAGTTGTTTGCTGATGTTCCTTAGCCGCCGCTACTGTCGCTATTGATGCGCTGCCTGTGCCGCTGCTAACTACAGCTGCTGCTCCTAAGCTTTTGTTGCTCCTGGCCTCCACCCGTGAGAGACCTCCTGACCATGGCTGCCATGCGCCCATGCATGTGCGTGCCCAGCCATAGGCATCGTTGTGCCTCTGGCCGGCTGTTTAGATTAGGATAGGGATTAGTTTAATGCTAATTAGCAGAATGGCCTAATGACAGTGGGTCCCAACAGCTAAAGAAACTTTTAATCTAACTCTAGTCAATGACACGCGGGACCCACCTACACTATTCACCCTTTGACCAGTCAAATGTTGACTTGGTCAACTCAGTCAATGGCCCCACCTGTCGGCCTCACACAACCATTGGCTGGGTACACTTCTGGTTGTATCTAGCCTTTTAGTCATTATTATTTTCGAATTAATAATAGTCCAGAATTTTAGAATATTGTTTAAAACTTCAGAAAATCATAGATAATAATCCGTAACTCGGATGAAAATGTTTTCTACATGAAAGTTGCTCAGAAAAACATGACGAATCCGAATACGTGGTCCGTTTACCTGTCAGATGCCTCTAACTATCTGAACATGGAACATTCCCCCTCCATCATGCGACACGGTCCGAACCGGAAAATATTCCCGGTTGAATTCCCCCTTCACATATATCGTGTAGCCATACGTTAGGTCACACCCGACACAGCTTATTGCCACGTTATGCTTTGTGATGCTATGTTTGCTTTATATTTACTGTTTCTTCCCCCTCTTCTCTTTGATAGACCCCGAGACCAATGCCGCCCCTATGATCGATCACGCCAACGCATTTACCCCTCCTTGCCAGAGCAACGAGACAAGCCCCCTATGATCATCCCGATATCACCCATTCCATTCTCTCATGCTTGCATTAGATTTTGCTATTGTTATTGATTGCTCCTATTCGATGCATAGCTCGCTTTTGTATCTCGCTTTGTACCTTACCGCTTATCCTAAACCGCTTAGTATAGGTTGCTTAGAGATCCATCGGTGACCCCCACTCTGTCCGCCCCGCCTGGCCGATAATCAGAAGACCCGATCAACGGGATCGAAGACCAGGCCCCGACACCGCACATCACTTCCCTTAGTTGCTCGACACTACTGGGTTACTATCGAGTACCGAGGGTGAAACCTCTACAGCACTTCTGATATTAACCCTGTAGTATAGCTATCCGGTCGTGGTCATCGAGGGTGATTTCCTCTTTAACCACTTCCGATACGAGTCTGTCGTGCAACCCCTCAAGTGTGGACCTCGAGGGTGAATCCTCTTAGGTTCACCTTGATAACTACATCGAGTGGAATTCACCGGGGGTGATTCCTCGGGTTTTCCCCTTGACGTTTAGACACACCATTACTTTGATTACTATGACTTTACACTGAGCCATGTTACTAAAGACGGGTCGACCCTGAGGGGTGCCCGCGCGAGCTTAATTGCAAGTGATGTGGAGTCGGGTTGACCTGGAGGGTGCCCGAGAGATAATTACGAGGCGTGGCCGGGCATTCCTAGCCCTTGCCGCAAGTCCTCGAGACGGGGCAACGGGGTCACATCTTTCGTGAGTCTCTGCTGGTTACCACGTGTTCCTAATCCACTACGATTTGGATATTTGATCCGAGGGGCCTCTGGCCTGATAGCACTAACCATCACGTGGGCATAGTATGGGCGCTCCGTCAGATACATCACCGAAGCTTAATAGACGTCACGACCGAGCGACGCTACCGGGTTGGACTGCGTAAGCACCTGCCTTGTTGAAGGAGGTAGCTAGGTCTCGCTCACCGCCGCAGACGCAACATGCAGGAGTTCCCGGGAGATGGCCCATGACCCACGGGGCATAGGTTTAGTCCGGCGCTGGCCTCTCTATTAAGCCTAGGTCGGGTTGCGGCGTATTGTTTGGCCGAGGCCGGGCATGACCCAGGAAAGTGTGTCCGACCGGAGTTAAGCGAGCGTGGTGGGTAAGTTGGTGCACCCCTGCAGGGAAGAAAACATCTATCGATAGCCTGTCCTATGGTAACGGACACTCGGAGTTGTATCCCGATCGATACAACTAGAACTGGATACTTGTGATGAGAATTGGATGGTGACGAGAATTGGATGGTGATTAGAATTGGATGGTGATGAGAATTGGATAGTACGGCTCTGGGACTTCTTTCTCGCAGGGAGTCGAGAAAGGATCTCCGCCGAGGTTGATAACACTAGTACTACTTTACTTTATGCTATTCTACTCCCTCCTGCTTGTCGCAAGATGGTGGTTTCCGGAAGATGCTAGTCTTCGATAGGACTAGGCCTTCTCTCTATTCTCGCATTTCTCAGTTTCACCCACATATACAACCTTCCTTTGATAATGTTGCATATGTAGTGTAGATCCTTGCTTGCAGTACTTTGAATGAGTACTTACGGTTACCTTGCTCCCCTTTCCCCCTTTCTTTTTCTTTCCGGTTGATGCAACCAGATGTCGGAGCTCAGAGCCGATGCCACCGCCGATGCTTACTACTACGTGGAGGTCACGGCGACCAGGGAGTAGTTAGGAGGCTCCCAGCAGGAGGCCTTGCCTTTTCGATCGTAGATGCTTTTGTGCTAGCCTTCTTAAGGCAAACTTGTATAACTCATGTACGTACTTTCAGATATTGTTGCTTCACGACTCTTGTGTATTCGAGCTTATGTATTGGAGCCCTCGAGGCCCTCGGCTTGTAATATAAAGCTTGTATTATTTTAATTTGTGTCTAGAGTTGTGTTGTGATATCTTCCGTGAGTCCTTGATCTTGATCGCATACATTTGTGTGTATGATTAGTGTACGATTGAATCGAGGGCGTCACAAGTTGGTATCAGAGCCGACTGCCTGTAGGTAGCCCCCTTTTCAACTCCTTGGCCGAAGTTGAGTCTAGAAACCGAAAACCGTTTTACTAACTTGGCTGTGTGGCTTACGGGCCCATGTCGCCAATTGGGTGGTATTAGGATCTTTTATTCCTCGTCTATACTATGGGACTCTGATCTCTCTTCTATTCAGGTTAAATGATTTTGCTAAAATCTAACTTTAGGTTCTCGAAAATATATTCTCCCGGAGAGCCCCTTCAGTCCAGATGATCGCGTGCTGCTTCAGAAGATTTTGAAGTTACTCTTCGATGTTTCCCGAAACCCTTGTGCCCTTCGCCGTTGCAATTCCATATCACTGGTAAATCCCTCTGGATAACTACATACACCTATCATTCATATTGTCATCCCCGGTTGATCTTGTTATTACAGGATGCCTTGTAATACTTTCAGGTATTTCGAGAATCCGTTGTGCCTACTGCGTTGCAGCTCCTCTTCCGCATGAATACATGTACGAATAATTCCTCACAATTACCGGGGATTCGTTCATCCCCAATTGTTTAGGTATTTCACAAAAGTCTTCGAAATACCATTCGACTTCTGAAAATCCTCAGCAGCCTATTATTGTTGAAATTCTTGTTTGCTTGCATTATGGTTAATTCCATATTTCTAGTAATCTTTGTTGACATCCTCTATCACTATCGTTTCGAGTCCCTTGATCCAATATGTCGCGAATGCTCGTAATCATCAATCAGATCCTAGCATTCATCCTTCCAAATTTCGAGACATCACTCCAAACATGAGCTTGTTCTTGTCAAATCAAACCTTGATTGATTGTCGATCCATGACGATTCAACTCAATTATCTTTTGTTCGAGCCTCCGCTTGCATCTTCTCGATTTAAAAAATCGTAATCCCTTTGTGTTCAAGCTTTGAAGTTCTCCAGTTATATTTATAACCCGATGCCTTTGCATTATTTCTTCTTCTGGGTGAGTATCGATACTCACCTCAGATCTTTTATGGACCGCCATATCCTTGGTTGGATTATTATCAGACAATGTCCTTCATATTCATTAAACTTGTGAGTTCTGCTTACGACACATAATGCCTTTGGTAAATTCTATGATCTGCTTTTGTGAACCTTGCTCGCTTTCGAAATGGGTATATTTTAATCTTGAAGTTAGTGGTATATGTTCCTAAGATACCCCTACGGGTTGAACCTATGCCTTCCCTAATCCTTGTGAACTCGAAAGAGATGTGAGTCATACTCTTCTGGTGCTTCACCAAATAAATCTAAGCACTACAAATTCTTCGAAAACGAGGAGTGAATGAAAGGTTATGCATTGAAGAACTGGGAGTCGACCTTGAACCTTTGTGTTCATGCCCATGGACCCGATGCGGAACTTATCATGGAAGCTTCTCGTAAAAATATTTACCCCTTGTTATAAGTTCATCTTGTATCGGTGGTTTGATCATTCATAATCATGGTTCCGACCATAGTTTCTCCCTAATTCCATTTCCCGGACAAGTTAAAATACTTGTCTCATGCAAGTCATTTCACCTGTCCAACCTCCAATTTGATCTACCTTGAAGTATTGCCTCATGTTATCTCGAGGATATTGTGTCATTGCACTACCTCTTGTAAATTCTTAATGGGAGTGATACTCCGTCACATCATTCCTAGCCTGATTGGATATATCATTATCGTGCTAATTTTAACTGTGCTACCTGGTCCTTATTCCTGGAGCACAGCTTTTCGAAGATGAGCGAAGCTTACGTCGATCTTCCTCATCTTATCATTCCACCTTGAACAACAAGCTTGAATCTGAGCTTGTGTCGTATACGTGGTTCCAATAGCCTTTTCTTCATCATTCCTTTTGCTTGATGTCGTTGCTGCTCGATGGCATCTTCATAGAGCCTCTCGACAAAATCTGTCATGATCACCATCAATATACTGCCTTGTTCTAAGATATCAATCGAATTCTTGAGGAGAAATACCATCCTTGCCCGTCGATGATTCGTGTTGTCATCGACACCATCCTTGACTTCCTGCCAATACATAGTTGGTCATGTTTTGATTATATCTTACATTCCTTGACATTCTTGGAATTGTTCCTTTGTACTTCTGGTGACCTTCAGATTCAATCTTGCTTGAAACACCATGTTAATGTTACCTCGAAGAATGACTGTGGTACGCCGAACAACAACAAGAACATTGGAAGTGCATTGCCAAATGTTTCTTGATCTATTATCCAAACACCGTTGTATGGATAACATCATGAATTCCCTTGCCCCTTTATCCAAATGGTGATGTACTTGTTGATCTAACATGTATATCATGCTCTACTTTTCCTTGAGAAAAGATACACTCCTAAAACTTGTGTATGAACACATTTTCCTTTCCTTTGGTTTGTTAACCTTTCTTTTGATCTATATGATATAAGCAGAAATAATTCCCTGCTTATATATTAAAAAGAACCTCGAGGTACAATTCGGTCAGTACAATCCTGTTACTAATGTTGATGACATTCCGGTAATCACCGATGGACGAGAACTTTGCCTATTGGTCTGCCTCATTTCAACGAGCAGGAAAATGGTTCTCTTCGTCCCTCGCCGTTGGTACCAACGTTGTTGCCAACATAACCGGAAGGTATTCTCTGACATGCCTTGCTATCATGGCCTTGCAAGATGTCAGCACCCTTCCTACTTTTTAACCCACATGGTGGGCCCATAACCCACAGTTCCACAGGATCAAAACCTGACTCCTGTAAATCCCCGTTTTACAAAATGTTTCCTCGCACTTGGCTTCGTATGTAAATCACGAGCCACATTCCTAGCGATCTATTCTGGTATCAGATGCAATACCTATTCCCATTGATCTGAACCCATTTCACCCTCTGTTTCAGGCGACGAACGATTGCCTACCCGGTTGGAGCTTCTTATTGCACCTCCTTACCTTGCTCTCAACGTCTTCTTGAATTTCGACTCGAGAGGTGCCTCTATGCCATGTTCAGTGAGATAGCCTCCAGGTACCTATGTTGTGTTCAGCTCCGTCCTTCCCGAGTCTTCCCCCTTACTCCACCCCCTTAAATCTCGGGACGAGATTTCTTGTAGTGGAGGAGATTTGTAACACCCCGATAATCATCCTACAGTAAACTCCTGCTAATGACTGCCAAGTCATCACAATTATTTTTGCTAATCATCACTTTGTTCCAAATCAAACTCATATCCATATTCAAATTGCATGTCAAATTATTTTCTTCAAAAATAAAACAAAAATGTTGGTTGGGTTGCAAATATTCACTATGGAATTATCATGTAGAAACCAACATCATTTGACTCATAGATAAATTCCTAGGATTTAATAAATGGTCCAACAACATTAAAATAAGCCATTTTGATTTTAAACAATTGGTCTAACTTTTTCGAATGCTCTGAAACTTTTTGTACAGCCTTAGGATAACACCGGGTATTTATGTGTCAATTTTCATCTACATCTAAAATCATTTGCTACTAAAAGTAAATGCCAACTAAATAAATAATATATAAAAAAGGGAAAGAGCTAGGCAGACTGGGCCCTAGTCCACAGTGGACAGCCCAGTCCACCTCACCTCATCTCCCTTCTCGCTACAGGAGCAGAGGGGAATCGTGGCGTCCATCCGCCGACGATGGCCGTGCGTGGCGGCCATCGACGCCCACCTGGTCGCCTACAAAACCTCCCCCGCGACCCTCTCGGCTGAACCCTAGCACCTCCCCACTTCCCCTCCCCTCGCGCCGCTTCGCTCTCTCCCAAACACAACCGCCGCCAGGCGCTGCCGATCCATGGCCACCGGCGCCTGCGCCGGGAACCTTGCTCGAGGTGCGCCGACCATCGCCTCTTCTTCCTCGACCTTTGGTTAAAGTCGGGGCGATCTACAGCGAAGGAATCAGGTCCTTCTTCGTCCTCGACCGCGGTTTCTTCTCCGACGAACCCCGGCGCCGTCGATTCTCCCCGAGCCCGTTGCCCTCCCCTACTGAACCACAGTGAGCCTCATCGATTTCCCCCTTTCCCCTTTTATTCGTTGCCGATTGCCGTCGTCCCCGAGCTCGGTCGTCCTCTTCCATGGCCACTTTCGAGCCTGGTGTCAGCGCCAAGACGCGCTTGTGCCTGCTCCTGCCCGTGGCCTTGCCTCCGGCTGCCCCGTCCCCCTGCGCCTTGCCCGTGCCTGGCCACGAGGCTGTCTACTGCTGTGCCCGCCGTTGACCCCATCCGCCGCAGCCGTTCACGCCAGCCGGGGGCGCGCCTGCCTTTGCCCGGCCGCATCGGCAGCATCCCGCTCTTACCGCCGCCTGCTGCTGCGTGTTGCTCGTGGTCCTACTGCTGCTTGCTGCTCCTGCCCGGGCTACTTACGACTGCTGCTGCTCCTAGTTGTTTGCTGATGTTCCTTAGCCGCCGCTACTGTCGCTATTGCTGCGCTGCCTGTGCCGCTGCTAACTACAGCTGCTGCTCCTAAGCTTTTGTTGCTCCTGGCCTCCACCCGTGAGAGCCCTCCTGACCATGGCTGCCATGCGCCCATGCATGTGCGTGCCCAGCCATAGGCATCGTTGTGCCTCTGGCCGGCCTGTTTAGATTAGGATAGGGATTAGTTTAATGCTAATTAGCAGAATGGCCTAATGACAGTGGGTCCCAACAGCTAAAGAAACTTTTAATCAAACTCTAGTCAATGACACGCGGGACCCACCTACACTATTCACCCTTTGACCAGTCAAATGTTGACTTGGTCAACTCAGTCAATGGCCCCACCTGTCGGCCTCACACAACCACTGGCTGGGTACACTTCTGGGTGTATCTAGCCTTTTAGTCATTATTATTTTCGAATTAATAATAGTCCAGAATTTTAGAATATTGTTTAAAACTTTAGAAAATCATAGATAATAATCCGTAACTCGGATGAAAATGTTTTCTACATGAAAGTTGCTCAGAAAAACATGACGAATCCGAGTACGTGGGTCCGCTTACGTGTCAGATGCCTCTAACTATCTGAACATGGAACATTCCCTCCGCCATCTCGTCGACATTAGGTCCTAACCGGGAAAATATTCGGTTGAATTCCCCTTCACCTATATCGTAGCCACACGTTAGGTCACACCCGCACAGCTTATTGCCACGTTATGCTTTGTGATGCTATGTTTGCTTTATATTTACTGTTTCTTCCCTCTTCTCTTGGTAGACCCGAGACCGATGTCCTGTGATCGACTACGTCAACGACGACCCCTCCTTGCCAGAGCAACCAGGCAAGCCCCCCCTTTGATCATCCCGATATCATCCATTCCATTCTCTCATGCTTGCATTAGATTTTGCTACTGTTATTGATTGCTAATATTCTGATGCATAGCCTGCTTTTGTATCTGTTGTTGTACCTTACCTGCTTATCCTAAACTGCTTAGTATAGGTTGCTTAGAGATCCATCGCTGACCCCCACTCGTCTCCGATCGCCCCTTTGGATAATCGAAGACCCGATCAACGGGATCGAAGACCAGCCCCGCACCGCATCACTTCCCTTAGTTGCTCGACACTCTTTGGGTTACTATCGAGTACCGAGGGTGAAACCTCTCAAGACTTCTGATATTAACCCTGTAGTATAGCTATCCGGTCGTGGTCATCGAGGGTGATTTCCTCTTTAACCACTTCCGATACGAGTCTGTCGTGCAACCCCTCAAGTGTGGACCTCGAGGGTGAATCCTCTTACGTTCACCTTGATAACTACATCGAGTGGAATTCTCTGGGGCTGATTCCTCGGGTTTTCCCCTTGATGTTTAGACACACCGTTACTTTCATTACTATGACTTTACACTGAGCCATGTTACTAAAGACGGGTCGACCCTGAGGGGTGCCCGCGCGAGCTTAATTGCGAGTGATGTAGAGTCGGGTTGACCTAGAGGGTGCCCGCGAGATAATTACGAGGCGTGGCCGGGCATTCCTAGCCCTTGCCGCAAGTCCTCGAGACGGGGCAATGGGGTCACATCTTTCGTGAGTCTCTGCTTGTTACCGCGCGTTCCTAATCCACTACGATTTGGATATTTGATCCGAGGGCCTCTGGCCTGATAGCACTAACCATCACGTGGGCATAGTATGGGCGTTCTGCGTCGTATACATCAGCCGAAGCTTAATAGACGTCAGCGACTGAGCGGCGCGCGCCGGGTTGGACTGTGTAAGCACCTGCCTTGTTGAAGGAGGTAGCTAGGTCTGCTCACCGGCCGCGTACGCAACGTGCAAGAGTTCCCGGGGAGATGGCCCATGACCCCTGGGGGCATAGGTTTAGTCCGGCGTGCTGGCCTCTCTATTAAGCCTAGGTCGGGTTGCGGCGTATTGTTTGGCTGAGGCCGGGCATGACCCAGGAAAGTGTGTCCGGCCGGAGTTAAGCGAGCGTGGTGGGTAAGTTGGTGCACCCCTGCAGGGAAGAAAACATCTATCGATAGCCTGTCCTACGGTAACGGACACTCGGAGTTGTATCCCGATCGATAAAACTAGAACTAGATACTTGTGATGAGAATTGGATGGTGACGAGAATTGGATGGTGATTAGAATTGGATGGTGATGAGAATTGGATAGTACGGCTCTGGGACTTCTTTCTCGCAGGGAGTCGAGAAAGGATCTCTGGCCGAGGTTGATAACACTAGTACTACTTTACTTTATGCTATTCTACTCCCTCCTGTTTGCTGCAAGATGGTGGTTTCCAGAAGATGCTAGTCTTCGATAGGACTAGGCCTTCTCTCTATTCTGGCATTTCTGCAGCCCAGTCCACATATACAACCTTCCTTTGATAATGTTGCATATGTAGTGTAGATCCTTGCTTGCGAGTACTTTGGATGAGTACTCACGGTTACCTTGCTCCCCCTTTCCCCCCTTTCTTTTTCTTTTCGGTTGATGCAACCAGATGTCGGAGCCCAGGAGCCAGATGCCACCACCGATGCTTACTACTACGTGGAGGCCGCTGACGACCAGGAGTAGTTAAGAGGCTCCCAGGCAGGAGGCCTTGCCTTTTCGATCGTAGATGCTTTTGTGCTAGCCTTCTTAAGGCAAACTTCTCTAACTCATGTCTGTACTCATATATTGTTGCTTCCGCTGACTCTTGTGTATTCTAGCTTATGTATTCGAGCCCTCGAGGCCCCTGGCTTGTAATATAAAGCTTGTATTATTTTAATTTGTGTCTAGAGTTGTGTTGTGATATCTTCCCGTGAGTCCTTGATCTTGATCATACACATTTGCGTGCATGATTAGTGTACGATTGAATCGAGGGCGTCACAATGGTTGAACACCTATCATTCTCTATTGTGGTACAGGTCAGGATTTAACATTGCCATCAAGTGTGATCATATCAACAATAACTTGGCAGAAAGTTCTAACAACAAGATAAAGCAGTTAAAGAACTTGCCTGTGCATGACATGGTTGACCAAATCAGGATCATGATCATGCGCATGTGGGAATTGAGAAGAAGGACTGGTGATTGTCTGCAAGGGGATAAGCTTCTTGCAGTGGTACAACAGGTGGTGAACATGAGCAGAAATCTTACACATTTGTCTATGGAAAAATCTTCATTGTGGGGTGCTAAAGTTAGGGATACCAAGACTGGAAGGAGGCATGTTGTTAACACTGAGTTGCCTGACTGCACTTGCCTCGAGTGGCAACACACCGGGAAACCATGTGACCATGCCATTCTTTTCTTGGCCTCCCAACCCAAGATAAACATGCAACCGTATTTACATGAATATTACTTAGTGGCAAGATTCAAGGCTGCATATGCAACTCCAATTCCAGCACTTACATATCAGTCTCAGTGGACTGAAGTGGAAACTGAATTTTCCATGTGTCCTCCCCTAACAAAAAGAAAGGCTGGCAGGCCTAAAGAGAGTAGATTCAAGGCATGGTTTGAGAAAGGTGGGAGTAGTAAAAAGGGGAAGGGGAAGAAGGATGCAAAGCCAAAAAGGTTCCAAAAAGGTAACAAAAATAGATGCAAGCTGTGCCAAGAACTTGGGCACCGAAAAGGATCTCCAAAATGTCGTTACACTCCTGAAAGGCCAAAGTATGTTTACGTTTGTGTTTTTTATTTGGGTGTTGTTTTTAATTACATGTAAAATTACAAGCTTTGTTTTCCAGGAGGAAGCATGGAGATCAACCCCTTGTTGTTGAAGATTGCTGGGCAATCAAAAAGGCAAGAATCAATGGCTGTAGAAAAAAGAGAAATTTTGGTGATGAACTAGAGTTGGATGATGCTGCGGTGCAGAATGAGCAAGAGTTGGATGATGTTGTGATGCAAAATAACCAAGATTTGAATGATGTTGTGCAAAATGAGGCAGTCTTTGATCTTGTGATGCATCATGAGCAACATTTGGATGATGATGTGGTGCAGAATGGGAAATCTGGCCCAGAAGGCATTTGCGGCGGATGTTCTACAAGCTGAAGTCATATGCGGCAGATATTCCGCAAACTGAGCCTATATCGCAAGTTGTATTACCAATTGAAGCTGCTGGAGTTGATGTTGTGCAAACTGAGCCTAATGTAGATGTTGTGGTGCCAACTGAAGCTGTCCCAGCTAGTTAGTTAAGAAAACCAAGACTTTGAGTGGACTAGGTGTGGTAGGATCAAAAAGTGGTAAAGAAGAAGAAATCGAGTGGTAAGAAGAAGTGAAAACTTCTTTTGTCAAACTTGTCTAATGGTGATGTGTGTTGTAGAATAACAAACTTGCCTCAATTTGTGTAAAATGGTATTTGTGTAATGCTATTCAAAATCTGGCCGAATTTCAAATTTGACCCAAAATTCAAGTTTGACCCAAAATTCAAATTTGAAATTGTTTAGTATGTGGTATTGATGTTACAATTCTTTCTCAAATATTAGTCATATATATGCATGTTAAGCGATCAATCCGAGCACTTATTGTTGATGTGAAACGCTAGTCACGAAAAATGGGCTCCAAATGAGCTCCGAAGCTAGGCTAAACACCCCCCATTCGTAAGCAAATTTTTCCGACCTTTTCTAAATGGGCCAAAAATCAAAACTTGACATCTAGTGTGCAAATATAGGGTCCATGCCCAATATGAGATCGTTTGGATAAATTATGACATGCTTAGCCCTAAACCCTAGCTTGAATCTCATGCAACCTTGTTCATGATAGCTATGTTTTGTGAAGGGTTTTTCATGAAAATACCCATAGACCAAGTTTTTTATTTTTCCTAGCAACTCACTCACATGGAACGATGATGAGTGCAAGTTTCATATTTTTATGATTTTTTTGAATTAGTTATGCTCAACCCTAGCCCTCAAAACCCTCTCAAAACCCGTTTGAAACCCCGCACCCTTCCGCGCCGCTGGATCGCTGTTAGTGGATGGCCTGGATCAGGCGCTAGGGCTACGTCACTCATCCGCGTGAGGCTCTGTGATTGGCTGCAGTCGACAACGCTGGATAACCCCCCGCCTCAACTCTGGATCGCTGGATCACTGCGCGTTCAACGATGTGGATCACGCTATGTCAGTGATCCTCGCACTACGCTCTGATTTGCTAGATTCAGAAACATTTTTTGCAAACTGAACCGCGCTCTGATCCACGCGTTGTAGCGAGTGGGCTAGCTATTGGGCTCTGGTGAAAGAAGCCCACCATTTGGACCGAACCACGCCTCCTCGGGTCTAGCCAGGCCCTAGCCAGCGGGCTACGTTGCCATGCTCGATCGCAGCCTATGCTGCATGCATGCACGGGCGGCACACACATTGAAGAACGGGTCAGCGTGACCCCTTGATCCCCGACCGATGGCACAAATGCGTGCAGCTGTGAAACATCGCAGCGTGGCTATTGATGCCCCGGTTTCCCATGCGTGCATACACACGCTCGATGCCACCAAACGCCGCCTGGCCATTTACTTCCACCCGGTGAAACCAGTCAAAAAAAAAATCAAAAAACACGTCGCACCAGGGCTATTTAAGACATACCTATCGTCTTCCTCTCCCTCCTCATCCATACCACAACCCCATCCTCTCCCATTTGCCCCCTCCTTCTTCCTTCTTCTCCACAAAGAAGTCGGGCTAGAAGCCACCATGTAGTACAACGGCCCGACCTACCGTTCCCCTCCCCCCCACCATGCCGGAGAGGCTCTATCCCGCCGGGGTCTATGTAGAGAACACCCTTAGGGTGTGGGCAATCTCAAGGTGGAGGGGCGCAAGGGAGTTAACGCAGTTCTTCCTTTCGGCCGGCTACCACCACCTCCCCCTGACTCTCCAGTGATGTTCCATGTCGAGGAGATCAATCACCATGGCGTTGTGGTTGCGCTCCTTGCTACCTTCACCAACCCCTTCGACGCCTTCTACCTCCTCGGCCGAGTGTTTTGGTGTGGGTGTGAGTTTATTGCTTTCACCGCCCACAACATCTTCACCGACTTCAACAACATCTTCCCCACCAACAACGTCATGCACACCCTCCCGTACCCCATCAACAACCAGGAGTGAAGGGTGTCCGGAGGAGCGAGGTGGCATTCGCCAAGAGGAGGAGAAGGAGAAGAACCCGTTTGGTGCTCCCGATCTATATCTAGCTATCTATCTATCATATTAGTATTTTAAGTTGTAATCGTTTATGTTTGTGTGCTACTATTATTAAGTTGTAAGGCTATGATGTCGTGGAACTATGGGTTGTGCTACTATTTATGAGTTATATTGTTGTTGGGTTTCGTTCTACTATATATATTGTTGTTTCGTGCTATTATTTGTGGGTTGCTATGGGTTCTACCCGTTTCGTGCTATTATTTGTGGGTTGCAATGGGTTCTACCACACAAACCGTCTTCACAATGTTGGCCAAATCATGGGTCATGACCCAGACCATGGACATGCAAACCGGCCATGGACATGCAAACCACATACTCACAAAGTGTTCTATCTAGTTTTTGTTTTTTCTATCTAGTTCATATTGGTCAATTGATATATGTGCTTGATGTTCTATCAAGTTGATCTATGTGTTACTAATACAAGGAAGATTCCACTATGGACATGCAAGTGTATGGGTACCCAAATGTTTTTGCAAAAAGAAAAAAAAATCATATATTGGTGTGCTGCATGTGGGCATGCATGTATCTAGGCCCTGTCTATTAGGGCCACCATAGCTAGTAGGTGTAGGGTGTAATTTTATTTGTGCGAATAATTATTGGATTAACTCAAATCCCAAATAAATATTTCTGTGCTCCTAAAAATATTGGTTTGAATTTTACCTCTGGCCAATATTATCATAGCAAAACAGGAACATTTCCATGGACCTATTTGAAGCGAATTTTAACATGATCATTTCCAAAAAAAGATTTCTGAGGCTTTCACATATCCCCATTTAATTTGGGTTTCATGGAACCGTAGACAAGCAACAAATATGTAAAGCAAAACAGAAAAAAGTTACAATACATACATGTGTTCATGCAGCCATTTTATGAATTGCTACATTTGGTGCACCAAGCGGGTGGGCTTGTTTTCTATTTGGGCATGCTTTTTGTCACAGTACTGATCAGCCCACGGCCCAATAACATTTTTTTTACCATAAACTCTACACATGCACTCTGTTAACTGAAGAATTACTGCATATTATGAGTTGCTACATTTCATTCATCAATTGCTTCACACATGCACTCTGTTAACTGAGAATATCATTGGGTCTGAATATCATTACCAGAATTCAGGCTTTTCTTCACACAAATTCAAATTCAGCTAACAAATGATCCCTGAATTACTGAAACTACCAGCTAGACACAATAACTGAAACTAGGGACCCTTGACTCTGAAACTAGCTTGACCCAACTGAAACTGTAACAATTTCTAGCGATTGATGTACATCAAGTAAAAGAAACACATAGCAATGACACAGTAATAAAATGCTCCAGCCATCATATTTCTTGCTGCTTCAAATTGATCAGCTGCTTTAGTTGCTTGCCCATTTTCTTCAATTCACACTTCACTTCAGCACTGTCCATCATCGGACCGGCTCTATCCCCAAAATGTGAGGCGTGTTCCACAACAAGCTGCCCCCCCCCAAAATTAAAATTGATCTCTTGTGTTGAAGCATGTATTTTCAACCTCTCAACGTACTAATCGAGGCACTCGAAATGTCCACATTTCTTCAGAACCTGACAAAACAGAGTAAACAAGGGTCGACGGTGGCATGCACCCTAGATCAGATCCACCGCCCAAATGAGCTCCAAAAAATAAAGAAATCGGGAGAATTTAGATAAGCTGCACAGATCTAACCTGCCCCGGCTGTGGCCTGCTCAAGCATTTGACAAACTCGCGCCCACGGTTGCCATTTTCCTCCTTCACACAAGTCAAATGCTTCAGAGGCTCCATGCGCGGGCAATCAGGGCATATTGTCAACGGCACTGGACCGTACTGCGACCATGATTGGCGGGAGGCCGAAGTTGAGCTAGACATCACTCGCCGGCGGCGTGCTTCATTGCCGGAGAAGAGGAAGAACAAGGTGGGGGGAAAGGGGAAAGGGGAAGGGTAGGCAATGGGGGGTGCGCTGGCTCGGGCTCATGGATGGCTCGGGTCGGGGCACGGGCATGCTTATATGGATAAGTTGTGGGTCCCGCACGCATGTGAGTAAGTGGTGGGTCCCACATTCATGTGGATAACTGATGGGTCCCGCGTGTCATAACTCAAACCACTAACCCCTTGTGTTTTGCATTTCATGGTTAAACAGGGCCATGTCGCATTGCAGCTATTGTTGGCTAGAAAAACGTCGCACCAGAGGTATTTTCATCAACTACGTCGCTCCCCATCCAATTCATCTCAAAGATCTCGCACATGAGCTATTGGCCCAGACCAAATTGGTTGGAGCCCACTCATTCTCTTTGTGGTCGCTCGCGCTCCTCTGTTGCTGCTCCCACAACCGTCGTCGTTGCTTACCGTCGGTGCTATGGCATCCAGAAACGACGGCGAGAGCAGTGACGACTCCATGCAGTAGTTGGATTCAAATGTATCGAATCCAGTCGATCTGATTTGTGGTCCAATTATATTGAACTAAATCTAGGCCCCTCTCACCATTGAAGACTCCGACTTTAAGGCCATTTGTGGAGTATGAGGAGGTTCCCGAGACAACTTGGCCGAAGCCCAGCCGCGAAAGCAGCCCATTAAGCAGCTGAAGGCCCGTCAATGATCCAGTCAACGCCAACCGTTGGACTGATCCAAGAGCAGCGGATTGACCCGCACTGATTAAAAACTAGTTGCGAGCTGAAAACCATGGCTATTCCTCCCATCAACTCTGATTCTCCCGGTCTCTTAAGAGGAGAGGCGGCCACGCGTCGGCTAGAGGCTCGCCAGCCATGACGGTGCGATGGTTGCCCTCACCGGAAGAGCATGCAGTGGACCAAGTCCAACGCGCTCCTCCGTCGAGAGTAGCTGTCGGCGACGCACACATGGCCCGTTAGGCGACAGCGTTTGGGAGAGGAATTTCGCCGGTGGCTGCCGACATAAACTTGCGGCGGCGGCGACGTGCAAGGTGCGGAGACCGGGCGATGTGCGCTTTCATCTGTACAACAATGATGGTAGCATCTTTCCGCGCGTCATCCCGAAGGATGGCGACGTTCCGACCATGTCATGCACGCACAATGACGGCTGACCGGACCCTAAAGGCCGGGGTTATAAGGTGAGCTCCAAATCCTCTTCTTTTCTTAAACTTCATGCATTTGGGCTTTTTTTTTGGGGATTTAGTTTTGTAGGATTTCAAAAGAATTGGGGATAGATGTTCTAGGGTTTGGATTACGGCCAAAATTGAGGAAAGGGGGGGGGGGGGTTACTTAATCATAGATTCCACTCCTTCTAATTGCTCAACAAGATTTAATCAGTGCTAACTAGTAACAAAAAAACTTGATGTGGAAACATGGCATAGTTAAACTAACAGAACATGTTAATGATCATAAGTCTCTACCTAGCACTAATCCAGTAGCAATTTAGACCTTAACTGAAACCTCTTAGCCCTAGACATTAAACATTCACTTTAATAGAGGGCAACTTAACCTTAATCATGAACCATTAGAGTTAATACTTTAATCATTAGCACATAATCAAGATCAACACCTTAAACAAATCATCTTTAGGGATCTAATCTAGGCTTAATTAGCTCAAGATAGCATTCTTAGAAATAATCCATTAGGATTGACGTGATTGGATCTCAAGCTTAATAACAATTAGATCACCTAAAACATAATAAACAGATAGGTACATTGTGATCTTACCACCAATGGAAGCAGCCATAGGTGTAGTCAATGCGAAGTGTCGTGTCTACTTGATGTAGGCGTGATGCAGGCTCAGGGTAGACAATCGCAGCGGGTAGCGGCATCCCTTTGGGCACCACCGACACTGCCCTGGAACAGGGGTAGAGCTTGGAGATGATCTTCCCATCTTGCAACGCTCCCCCAGATCGGTTAGGGTTTTAAGGATGTGGGAAGCAGGAGTAAAACGTACGTAGACTAGTAAGATGTCGGCTGCTCCCCCATCTAATATGTGTTTGCCGACGACAAGGGGCCAAAACCATAGTTGGTTAGGATCGCCCGTCAAATCAGGGTGCATTACTTGAGATTAGGGTAACGTATGTTTGTGCGCGGCCTCTCTCCTCAACGTTATCTTTATTTTTCAGTTTCAGGATTGCTAAATTTTAGTTGACTGAGATAAGATCTAAGTTGATGCTATATTCGTGAGATATTACATGAAAATTCATGTAAAATTTTCTTCTAATTTTTTATTTCTTTTTTTATATATATGTTGTGTCACTTAACTGAGACTTTGATTAAGTCTCGACTAAGATCTAGCCACACCCTTTCAGTTTATCTCTTCAGCCCATTGGGTCTTAGATCAATACCAACAAAACCATCTTTTAGTAGGTGCCGTGCGCGGGTATAGGCGGCTCGACGATGACCAGGATCGACTCACGTCTCACTTTATTAGCTGCGGCCTACGGCACGGGATGTAGCAGACTACCCATCTTGGTCGAGTTTAACCCAGGACCACGCCGCCGACTCGTCGCCGATGCACATCGTCCTCTTGCCGTGGCTTGCGTTCGGTCACATGACCCCCTTCCTCGAGCTTGCGGAGCGCCTGGCGGCCCGCGGTCACCGCGTCTCCTTGGTCTCCTTGGTCTCAACGCCGCGCAATATCAGCCGCCTCCGGCCCGTCGTGGACGTCCACCTGGTGGCCCTACCGCTGCCCCACGTGGACGGCCTCCCCGAGGGAGCCGAGGCCACCAGCGACCTCCCGCCCGGCAAGGCCGAGCTCCTGCAGAGGGCCGCCGACGGCCTCGCCGGGCCATTCGGCGCCTTTCTAGACGACGGCAAGAAGCCGGACTGGGCCGCCGCCCGTGATGTTCCCCATTTTCTCCTCCGCGTCGAGCGCCCTATGGGGCGTGCCGCGCGTGTCGACGGCCGTTGACCCGAAGGTAGGGGCGTCGCTAACGCAGCGCTTCTTGTTAACCTACCAGAGCTGCAAGATGGTGGCAAAGCAGTGCTGCGTGGAGTTCGATCCCGACGGTGTGCCTCTCCTGCCCGCCATCTTCGGCAAGCCATTCGTCCCTCTCGGCCTGCTGCCGCCGCCTATGAAGTCCAACGGAAGCGACGCGCTCGTGTCGTGGCTCGACCGGCAGCCGGCGAAATCCGTCGTCTACGTCGCGCTTGTCGTTGCCGGACTTAGCTAGAGCGATCAGATGAGGTGGAGCGAGAGACGGAGGTAGACGAACGAGAGAGATTTTGTGCTGCCGAAACTGTCGCAGTGTTTTCTGTTTTCTCATTACTTTCCTTATCTCAGTACATGCCTCAAAAGCTAACTACTTCTCCCGGACGCTCCGCCATGATCCGCAGCTACCGCGCAATCCCACGATTGCCTCACACAGCATAGACCACGTCCGGGAGTTTACAAAGAAGGAAAAACAAAATGGGTTCGTGCATGTAGCACCCTCCCACAAGCTAGCTGCATGGGCGCGTCACATACGACTGCCATGCATGCTTATTCAAACAGAAAACAAACTACCCTACATGCATGAGCTTAGCAGTGTCAATACTTCTCCCCCTTAAGCTCATGTGTTCCGGCTGCTCTCCATGATCCCCAGCTTCCGACGCATCTCAATGAAATGCATTCTGCCCAACGCCTTCGTCAGAATGTCAACTAGCCGATTGTGAGTCCCAACGTGCTCAACCTCGAGAATTCTTTCTTTGACACAGTCTCGAATAAAATGGAACTTCACATCTATATGTTTGCTTCGATCATGGAAAACAGGATTCTTGGCCAAGGCAATTGTAGACTTGTTATCCACCAAAAGTGTGAACTTCTCCGGCTCTTGTCCCAGCAGATCAGCGAGGAAGCGGCTCAGCCAGATGCCCTGACAGGTCGCCGCTGCAGCAGCGACGTACTCCGCTTCGCAAGAACTGAGGGCCACAACCTTCTGTTTCTGAGATGTCCAGCTGATCGGATTCTGAGTTTCTGACCAAGGAAGAATACCTGTCCAGAAGTGCTCTTTCGGTCGCCCAGGTCACCGGCGTGATCACTATCACTGTAACCACGCAGCACCGCACTGCCATTGCCCTACTTGTAGCTGCACCCGTACTGTTTAGTGCCTTGTATGTACCTTAGGATTTGCTTCACGGCTGCCCAATGATCAGTGCTTGGATTCTCCATGAACCGACTGACGATACCGACGGCATGAGCAATATCTGGTCGAGTATGAACCAGATAGCGTAAGCTGCCAATCACGCTTCTGTAGAGAGTAGCATCAAATGGTTTGGACCCATCTTCCTTCCTCAATTTCAGTCTGCATTCCATGGGAGTGCTGCAGGTGTTGCACTCACTCATCCCTGCTTGCTCAAGAATTCTTTCAGCATAACTACGCTGGTTGAGAGTGATCTCCCCCTTTTTCTGTACCACCTCAATTCCAAGGTAGTAGCTTAGTAGGCCAAGGTCACTCATTTTGTAGAGCTGTTGCATCTGCCCCTTGAATTCTTGAATTGAAGCTGTATCGGTGCCAGTGATGATGAGGTCGTCAACGTATACTCCCACCAATAGATATGACTCACTGTTCCCGTGACGATAAACTGTATGTTCAATGGACTCCGTGCAAAGCCAAGATCAAGCAGTGTTTTGTCAAGTTTAGCGTACCATGCCCGTGGAGCTTGACGCAAGCCGTACAAAGCTTTCTTCAATCTGAGAACGGCCTCTTCACGGCCTGCAGCGACATACCCCGGCGGCTGCGTCACATATACCTCCTCCTTCAGTTCTGATGCGGAGCATCCCACGATCATTCCCATGCATCCACAACCGTCTCATCAAGAGCCAAGAGGACCCATGACACGAGCTAGAGCTAGAGCTCTCGAGAACGAGGTGACTTCCTTCCTTAGTGATATCACATATGATCCACTCGAGACATGGCTACTACCTAAGTCCGATATGCTATGCATCACTAGGTATCAAGAGGAGCCTCCCGAAGATACACGTGAAGACGGACGAGCCGCCAAGTCCACGGATGAAGAGGACCACGGAAGCGGACAAGCTCACCCTCCAGGCCCTGGACATCCGGCCAAGGTCCCGGACATCCGGCCCCTGGAGACGCCAGCACCACAGCCAAAGCCCAGCCAGAAACTCTACAGGGCCCGGACATCCGGCCTCCATGCCCCGGACATCCGCCCCCCCCAGCCCGGATATCCGGCACCTGGCCCGGAAATCCGGCACCCCGCACCTGAATCGGCAGAAGTGGCCGCACCAGCCCGGACATCCGGTCGGATAGCCCGGACATCCGGCGCCTCGCGAAGGCCCGGACATCCGGCCCGACGCCCGGACATCCGGCCTCCCCTGCCTGCGTGCAGTGTATCCGGGACGAGTCCCATGTACCCCTTCGCCCCCTAGACTATATATACTCCACCCCCTTCCTCTTTCTAAGGCAACATTGGATTAGGTCATATTTTGTGTGAGAGCCTTTGCTCATCCACTTGGCTACTTCTCCTCGGAGCTCAGGACCTCTACGGAGAAGATCCCCCAAGCGAATTCAAGACCCCCTTCTAGGGTGGACCCCATCAAGGCCTCCTCACGGAGAAGAACGGCTACCGTTTGTATCTTTCCTTTGTTGATCTTGAATCTTGTGCCACTTTATGTGATCGGTGATCTAGCACTTGTGTGATTGATCTCTTGTTGGTTTAGTGATTTCTCTCTCGTTTCCTCCGTGTTTCCCTCTTGTTCTTCCGCGTGTTCTTCGTGATTCACCGTAGGACCCGCTCCAACGTGAAAGATCATCCACGAGGGTTCCGCCCTACATCATCTTGGTATCATGAGCCACGTTGATCACGTTTTTGGAGCCCCTACCCTCTTGTTCTAGCTTGATTTTGTTGTTTTTGTCCTAATTCGAAAATTCCCCACAAAAATAGCCCCAATTTTTTGTGATTTGTTAGTGTGATGAAGTTTTGTTGGATTTGATCCATGGATTTCGTGTGTTGCGGTAGATCTAGCTTTCCCCCACCATTTCCACAATTTCCATCCACAAAATCGCCCAAATTTTGACCGGATTTGACCTCTCCACGCGATGGTCATCGAGTTCGTCCACGGACCCAGAGCCCGGACATCCGGCCCGACAAGCCCGGATATCCGGCTTCCTGCCCGGAAATCCGGCTCCTGGCAACAGCAATCCCCATCCACCACCCCGTTTATCGCCTAACTCTCGCCAAATTTTGTCCCGTGCCCACATACACTTCCACTTAGATCCTCCACTTCCGCATAACACCACCATAGCCTTTCCCACTACCAATTCCGACAATGTTGCCAATTTTTGCTTTGAGAATTTGAGTTGGGGTTACCGTATCCTTTTGTGTTTCGGCTATCTAGGTACGGTTCAACATCAACATCACCACCGCTCATCTTCACCAAGGACGGTAACATCGTCGACATCTTTGTCATTACTTGCAATTGCATCGATAACCATCATAGCCCATTTTTTGCGTTGCTTACCCATCGAGACCAGCCATTGAGTATTGCCGGCAACGTGACTTGTGCACATTAGTGACCATACTCCATAGCATACATACCATACCAAAGTGGTGCATATCTTAGCATCAACTTGTGTGTCACAAAGTTGTCATCGCATACACAATTGCTATCTTGGTTCGTGAAGTTTTGCATGAGAAAAGAGCTCAAAATAGAAAGAGCCAATCAAGCTTTTAAGCAAAGAGAGAAAGATAAGCAAAGACCTTATGAGCAAGAACCATAGCATCATACAACATTAAGATTGTCATACTTGATCATCTTGGATCAACACATCGAAACACCATACATATAGCATACTTGGGATAGAAGTCGTTGCATTTTTGCTTAGTAGGTTGTGCACAAGTTCGTATCCGCCTATTATGCAATCGTGCTAGCGTCTCTCTAGTGTTGTGCAACAAGAGCATCTTGGTGTATTCCACATTTTGGCTCATCCTTGGTTGCATAACCCCATATTATCTATTTGCGTGTGTGTTTCCGTATACCATATCTTGCTATTGGCCTACTTGTTGCATTTGCAAATTTGTGAATCATTTCCAACATTATTGAGTCTCACTTACAATTGCATTAAATTTTGTGCCACCATCCTAACCGAGCTCCACCATAAGCTTTTATTTGTGTAGGTGTGAGAACCGACAAGAATCGGTACCAAGAGTGCTATTTCATTGTCTGCATTTGAGTGAACTTGATTCATCTTCAACATCGTTCAAAGGTACATTGGTATAAGTTCTTTTCCGTTCTACCACTCACATTTTGCTTGGAATGATGGATAGGCCAAGTACTTCTACCAACCAACTCTTCATCGAGCAAGACGACGACATGTCATCATACGTCACCAAGAGCCACCTCTTTGGTGCACAACGAGCGTTGCACCAAGAACAACAAGCAATGAGTGACCGCATCGACAACCTCGCCACCGACTTGCGACTCTCCGAGCAACGCATAAGGGACTACTTCGACAACAAGTTCGACGCTCACAAGCAAGAGAATGATGCAAGAATGGACGAGATACGCGCTTTGATGAGAAACCGGCATCATTCAACTTCTTCATCATCAAGACGGAGTCGCTCGAGTCGACACTCCGACGACACCTTCTACGACTCAAGTACACCTACTTCGAACACTCTTCGTCGTGCCGCTCGTCAAGACCGTCATGCATCTCGCAGCCCGCTCCATGACAAGCATTCACAAGAGCAAGTTGATAATCAAGTTCATCGTCCTCAATCAAACCAAGACGCTTTTGCTCAAGCTCAAGAACGACAACGTCTTAAATGCCGCCAACAAGAGGAAGAACGAGCGCGTCTTCACCAAGACGAACAAGACGCCAAGGCTCAACGTCTTCAACAACAACAACAACAACAACAACGTGAAGCGCAAGCTCTTGAGGCGCAACGTGCCCTTCAGGAATCAAGTAGAGCCTTCGCCAAACGCAATCGCAAACGGCGCAATCAAGAGGAAGCCCTTCGAGAAGAAATCCAAGAGAGGAACTACCAACCTCATGTACAGCGTCAAGTTCCTCAAGCCCCTCCACAAGCTCGTCAAGCTCCACCCCAACCTCAAGTTCAACAAGGGCAAGTTGATCATGGTCTTCCTCCACGCCAAGAGCAACATGAAGACGATTGCAATCCACGTCAAGGACGTCATCATCAACATCACCAACAACACAATGAAGAGCAACGCTACGGCAAGCTAAAATTCACCATGCCCAAGTTCAATGGAAGCAATGACCTCAAGACTACCTCTCATGGGCATTGAAGGTTGACAAAATCTTCGGTTGCACAACTACGATGAAGCGAAGAAAATCGCTATGGCATCACTTGAGTTCCAAGACTATGTGCTCATATGGTGGGAACAAATCATTGAGCGACGACAAGCAAGAGGTGAACCTCCAATCACCACTTGGGCGCAAATGAAGGATGTCATGCGAGCACGTTTTCTGCCAACCTACTACAACCGTGACCTCTTCAAGAAACTCCAACTACTCAAGCAAGGAACAAAGAGTGTTGAAGAATATTACAAGGAAATGGAGATAGCCATGATTCGAGCCAATGTCAAAGAAGATGATGAGCAAACTATGGCACGCTTTCTTGAATGGACTCAATCATCCCATCAAGAAGATCGCCGACTTCCAACCATACTCAACCCTCATTGAGCTCGTGCATCAAGCTACAAAGGCAGAACACCAAGTGCAAGATGACTTCAAGTACGCCAAGTACTCATCCAAGACCTACGGCTTCTCCAACAACCAAGCCTCAACGACTCCTCCAACATCTACATCAACCAAACCTTTTACAACCAACGCATTTACAAGTCGAGTTACAAGAGAAAGTCGACAAGTTCAAGTCGTCCTCCTCCTACTACAAGCAACTTCAAGCCGCGTGCTTCATCATCTACTCCGACCGATGAGACCATCAAAACAAGCTCCTTCAAGTGTTTCACTTGCGGCGGCCGAGGCCACAAGTCCTACGAATGCACCAACAAGCGCACCATGATCCTCAACGACGACGACACCTATGACTCAATGAGTGAGGAGGAGATGGAAGCCCTTGAGCAAGTGGCCATGCACCGGCAAGTGAACAAAGATGAGGATGATCAAGTCTTTTGCGATGAGGATTCGAGCCCCGCTCTCGTTGTCTCCAAGGTCTTGACCCTTCAACATCAACAAGAAGACGACCAAAGATGCCACATCTTCCACACAAAGGCCGGCATCAACGGAAGGTCCGTCAAGGTCATCATCGATGGAGGCAGTTGCCAAAACTTGGCAAGTGAAGAACTATGTTCCAAACTTCAATTGGTCAAGAGGAAGCACCCGCACCCCTACAAGGTTCAATGGCTAAGTGACTCCGGCACTATACGAGTCGAGCATACGGTCCAAGTCTCCTTCAAAATCGGTGCTTATGAAGACACGTTGGAATGTGATGTGGTCCCAATGACCGTTTGCCACCTACTTCTAGGTCGACCATGGCAATTCGACCGTGGTGTCATCCACAATGGGCGCACCAATCACTATAGCTTCAAGATGAAAGGGAAGGAATATGTGCTACGACCTATGTCTCCTACTCAAGTGATAGCCGACAAGCAAGCCACCCATCATAGAGATAAGAGCGAGAAAGTGATCCAACCAAAAGTGAGTGAGAGCCACAAGCCAAACTTGAGCGCCTCTTCGCCTAGAGTGAAAAACCTCATCCTATTTGCCACCAAAAGTGAGATGAGAGAAGTGTGTGAGAACCCATCGAGTGTGATGCACTTTGTCCTTGTGTGCAAGGATGGAGAACCAAAAACTAACACCATTCACGAGCTACCTTTGGTGTTTCAATCTCTTCTGCAGGAATTTCAAGATGTTTTCCCCGATGAGCTACCTCCGGGTCTACCTCCTCTTCGAGGCATTGAGCATCAAATCGACCTCAGCCCCGGAGCGCCTCTACCAAACAAAGCTCCATACCGAGTCAATCCCGAAGAAACCAAGGAGATTCAACGGCAGGTACAACAACTAATCGACAACGGTCATGTACGTGAAAGCTTAAGCCCTTGTGTCGTTCCCGTCATACTTGTGCCTAAGCACGATGGAAGTTTCCGCTTGTGTTCCGATTGTAGACCTATCAATGCGATCACCGTCCGCTATAGGCATCCCATTCCTCGCTTAGATGATATGCTTGATTTAACTTAGTGGAGCCAACTTTTTCTCAAAAATTGACCTTAAAAGTGGCTATTATCAAATCCGCATACAAGAGGGTGATGAATGGAAAACTGCTTTCAAAACCAAATTTGGTTTATATGAGTGGTTAGTGATGCCTATGGGTCTTTCGGAGGCACCGGTACTTTCGTCGTCTTATGCATCATGTGCTTCGTCCTTACATTGGAGTCTTTGTTGTGGTTTACTTTGATGATATTCTTGTGTTTAGAAAACCATGAAAGAGCACATCAATCATGTAAAATCTGTGTTGCAAACTCTTCGCAAGGAAAGCCTTTATGCAAACTTGAAAAAATGCACTTTTGGAGTTGACAAAGTGGTATTCTTGGGTTTTGTAGTATCCTCAAAGGGTGTCCATGTTGATGAATCTAAAATTGAAGCAATTAAAACTTGGCCCCAACCCACCAATTTGCAACAAGTGTAAGTTTTCTTGGTCTTATGGGTTTTTATCTTCGCTTAGAAAGATTTTAGCACAATTGCCACTCCTTTGCATGCCTTGAGTAAGAAGAATACTCCCTTTGTTTGGGGAACTTTGCATTCAACCGCTTTTGATGAGCTCAAGTCTTTGCTTACTCATGCTCCGATTCTTGCTTTGCCCAATTTTGACAAAACTTTTGAGGTTCATTGTGATGCAAGTGGTACCGGAATTGGCGGAGTTTTGATGCAAGAAAAACGAGCCATTGCTTATTTTAGTGAAAAACTCTCCGGTGCTCAACTTAATTATCCCATCTATGACAAAGAATTGTATGCTTTAGTGTGTGTGCTACATGTTTGGGAACATTACCTTAGACCTCATGAGTTTGTCATCCATACCGATCATGAAACACTTAAGTACCTCAAAGGTCAATCTAAATTAAACAAGCGTCACGCAAAATGGAGTGAATTCATTGAATCTTTTTCTTATGTGATCAAGTACATTAAGGGTAAAGAAAATGTAGTTGCCGACGCGCTTTCACGCATATGCATGCTTGTCACTCAACTTGAGTTGAATGTTATTGGTTTTGAGCATATAAAAGACTTGTATGAGCATGATCCATCTTTTGCTTCTCCTTATGCTAAGTGTTTGACGCATACTTCTTGGGAACAATATTACATCAAGGATGGTTATCTTATGAGAGCTAACAAACTTTGCATTCCGAGTCTTCTCTTCGTCTGCTCCTTTTGCAAGAGGCTCATGGAGGCGGACTCATGGGACACTTTGGACGTGACAAGACATTCGCCATGCTCTCCAACAACTACTTTTGGCCCAAGATGTTCCGCGATGTCTCACGCTTCACCACCCGATGCTATACATGTCGCAAAGCTAAGTCTAAAGCTCAATCTCATGGTCTTTACATGCCTTCCTTATCAACCATGGGAAGACATTAGTATGGATTTTGTACTTGGTTTGCCTAGGACTCAAAATGGCAAGGATTCTGTATTTGTTGTTGTGGATAGATTTTCTAAGATGGCACATTTCATTCCTTGCAACAAGATAGACGATGCTTCACATGTTGCAAATCTCTTTTGTAGGGAAATCTTGCGACTCCATGGCATACCAAAGACAATCGTCTCCGATCGTGACGTCAAGTTCTTGAGTTACTTTTGGAAGACCCTATGCGCCAAGCTCGGAATCAAGCTCTTGTTCTCCTCGGCATACCATCCTCAAACCGACGGCCAAACGGAGGTGATGAACCGCACACTATCCACTCTACTTCGTGTCTTGATCAAGAAGAACATCAAGGAGTGGGAAGCATGTCTACCCATCGCCGAGTACGCCTACAACCGTGCAAGACATTCGACTAAGCAAGTCCCCTTCGAGGTCGCTTCACGGTTTCAACCCGTTGTCCCCATTGGACATTCTACCACTTCCTCTCCAAGAGCGCACCGACATGGATGCGAGTGCACGAGCAAGCTACATCAAAAAGATGCACGAAGATACAAGGCACACCATCAAGCGCCAAGTACAACGACAAGCAACCAAGCTCAACGCCAACAAGCAACCCATCGTCTTCAACATTGGTGATCTAGTGTGGCTACACCTTCGCAAGGACCGATTCCCCAAAGAACGCAAGTCCAAGCTTCTACCTCGAGCCGATGGACCCTTCAAGGTGCTAGCACGCTACAACGACAATGCTTACAAGATCGACCTAGCTCGCAACAAATACAACGTGAGCGACATCTTCAACGTCAAGGACCTCGCACCATACCATGGAGATGAAGCTTTTGATCCGAGGTCGGATCTCTCCCAAGGGGGGGGGGGGGAGATGATGCGGAGCATCCCACGATCATCCCCATGCATCCACAACCATCTCATCAAGAGCCAAGAGGACCCATGACACGAGCTAGAGCTAGAGCTCTCGAGAACGAGGTGACTTCCTTCCTTAGTGATATCACATATGATCCACTCAAGACATGGCTACTACCTAAGTCCGATATGCCATGCATCACTAGGTATCAAGAGGAGCCTCCCGAAGATACACGTGAAGACGGACGAGCCGCCAAGTCCACGGATGAAGAGGACCACGGAAGCGGACAAGTTCACCCTCCAGGCCCCGGACATCCGGCCAAGGTCCCGGACATCCGCCCCGAGACGCCTTGACCACAACAAGCCTAGCTGAAACTCTACAGGCCCGGACATCCGCCTCCATGCCGGACATCCGCCCCAGCCGGATATCCAAAGACTGCCCGAATCCGGCACCCGCACCGAATCGGCGAAGTGGCGCACCAGCCGGACATCCGCCCCCACCGGATATCCAGACTGCCCGAAATCCGCACCCGCACCCGAATCGGCAGAAGTGGCCGCACCAGTCCGGACATCCGGCCGGATAGCCCGGACATCCGGCGCCTCGCGAATGCCCGGACATCCGGACCGACGCCCGGACATCCGGCCTCCCGTGCCTGCGTGCAGTGTATCCGGGACGAGTCCCATGTACCCCTTCGCCCCCTAGACTATATATACTCCACCCCCTTCCTCTTTCTAAGGCAACATTGGATTAGGTCATATTTTGTGTGAGAGCCTTTGCTCATCCACTTGGCTACTTCTCCTCGGAGCTCAGGACCTCTACGGAGAAGATCCCCAAGCGGATTCAAGACCCCTTCTAGGGTGGACCCCATCAAGGCCTCCTCACGGAGAAGAACGGCTACCGCTTGTATCTTTCCTTTGTTGATCTTGAATCTTGTGCCACTTTATGTGATCGGTGATCTAGCACTTGTGTGATTGATCTCTTGTTGGTTTAGTGATTTCTCTCTCGTTTCCTCCGTGTTTCCCTCTTGTTCTTCCGCGTGTTCTTCGTGATTCCCCGTAGGATCCGCTCCAACGTGAAAGATCATCCACGTAGGGTTCCGCCCTACATCAAGTTCACCATTGAGAAATGCAGATTTGACATCCATGTGATGCACTTCCCAACGAGAATGAGCTGCAAGAGCTAGAAGAAGGTGCACTGTTTCCATGCGCGCCACCGGAGTGAAAACTTCTTCAAAGTCCACTCCCGCCTTCTGAGCATAGCCCTTTGCGACAAGCCGTGCTTTGTACTTGACAATGTTGCCTGCTGGATCCCTCTTCACCTTGTAAACCCATTTTAGTCCAATGGCCTTGTGACCGTGAGGGAGAGAGGTGATCTCCCAGGTATGGTTGCCAGCGATGCACTTCATTTCTTCATTCATGGCCGCCTTCCACGCAATGTCATCCAAGGTTTCATCAACATTGTGAGGCTCCTCTGCAGTGAGTAGGCATCGCTGCATCTGCTCGCGCACTGCCTCTCCCTCTGTCTCATCCAGAATATCAGAGATATGCCGGTAGCGGAGAGGACCAAAGTCCGTGTCCCGGCGCGCCTCGTCATGGGAGAGAGGCGTGGCCCAGCGGATCGCCCCATCAATCCCAGCAGACCCTGGCTCAGTCCGAGGCGTCTCAGAACTGGGAGGTGATGCCCCAGATGTCGGGGTAGCGGGCGCCTTCTCGGCGCTTCGTGGCGTGGTGACCACGGCCCCTCCCGTGTCCAGTTCGTGCACACCGTGGCCCGTGGTGTATACCACGGTGAAGGTTGTGGTCGCGGCGTGTGCACCGTCTGCATCGACGCGCTTGAGAGCTCCATGACCAAGGCCTGCTCTCCTCAAATATCACATCGCGTCACCTAAACCTTCTTCGACCTTTGGATCATAGACACGGTAGGCTTTGGATCCTTCTTCATATCCCACAAAGATCATGGGAGTGGAGCGATCCGAGAGCTTGGTGATGCCCGATCCAACCTTTTTCACATGTGCCATACACCCAAAAGTTCGCAGTCTTTGTACACTTGGTTTACGACCATGCCAGCCTCATACGGCGTCACACCCTTCAAGCTTACGGTGGAGCTTGTTCAACAGATAAACTGCGGTTTTCACCGCTTCTCCCCAAAAGTATGCGGGTACGCCCATGCTCCTCAGAAGACACCGGGCCATCTCGACCACGGTTTGATTTCGCCGCTCCACCACACCATTTTGTTGGGGTGAATGGGGTGCTGTCGTGTAGTGCTTGACTCCGAGCCTTTTGCAATATTCCTTGAATTCCATTGAATTGAACTCGCCACCCCGATCTGAACGGAATGCCCGTAGCTTGCACTGACCCTTGGCCTCGGCTATGGCCTGAATTTTTCTGAAATGAACGAATGCTTCATCTTTTGTCTTGAGCAGCTCTAACCACATATACCTGCTGTGATCATCCACAATCAGAAAAAAATATTTGTTCCCACCAGGTGTGGTCGACGTGATTGGGCCGCATTAATCCGTATGCACCAGCTCGAGCCCTCGTTCCGCGCGGTATGCGGTGCCCTGTGGAAAGGGCGCCCTGTGTTGCTTGCCGAGCGCACACCCATCACAGTATTCTTGCACGTGATCTATGGGTGGCATCCCTCTCACCATTTGTTTGCTTGACATGGCCCTGAGAGCACGAAAGTGGAGGTGCCCCATCCTAGCATGCCATCTCCAGGTCTGATCATCTCCAAGTGCTAGCAAGCACGTTGGGTTGTCTACTGACAGAAAGCCAGTGTACAATCTGTTGTCCGTCCGTTTGAGCCGAGCAAGGACACGGCCGCATGGGTCTAGGACTGACATCACTCTGTCCTTGATCTGAATGTGACACCCAGCCTCATCCAACTGTCCAACTGAGATGATGTTGCTTCGAGACTTGGGATATAAAAGACATCGATCAAAGCTCTTTGCTCACCGTCCTTGCACCGGAAAACTACTGAACCTCGCCCACGAATGGCCACCTTGGATCCGTCTCCAAATCTCACCGTCCCCTCGGACAGTCTCATCTAGGACTGCAAACATGCTCCTCTCACCGGTCATGTGACTCCTAGCCCCGGTATCGAAAAACCAGGCACCTTTGGGCGAGGGGACGGGGATCACCTTCTCCTCGTTGAGGAAGACAGCTTGGGGTGCAGCGATCTCTGTGGTGACCATGTTGGTGACCATGACCATGAACAAGCCTTGATCATGCTCATCGTCACGGACAAGATTAACCTGTTCCTTCTTGCCTTGCTGCTCCTCTGCCTTGATCCTATTTCAACAGTCCTTTTTTCAATGGCCAGGTTTATTATAGTAGTGACACTTTCCCTTTTTCTTGCCTCCAGAACCACCCGATCCACCCGCGCCGCTGCTGCCCGGCGCAGGTTTGCCCACCCCTTGGGGCTTGTGCTTCGTCGGCGATTTGTTCTTGCCGCTGCTGCCGCCATCGCCGCCCAGTTTTTCACGGCCAGCCACTCCTCGTGAGTGAGCAGCAGGCGCCCGGTGGAATATGAGCCGTCGTCGAGATCGTAGTGATCCTCACAGGCAGAGAGGCTTCCGACCAGCTCTTCAATCGACATGGTTTTCAGATTGATCAGACTCGATCGCCATGGCCATCGGGCGGTACCGGCGTGGCACCACACAGAGAAACTTCTGGACCGCCTTGTGCTCGGTGACGGGGTCGCCGTACAGCTCCAGATCGGCGACGAGGGCAGAGAGCCGCAGCCCAAAGTCCTCGATGGACTCCCCGTCCTTGAACCGGAGATCCTCGAACTCCCGCCGGCGCACCTGCGCCTTGGCCTCGCGGGCGCGCTCGCTGCCCATCCGCATGGTCCTGATTGTCTCCCACGCCGTCTTTGCCGTGTCCTTTGCGGCCAGCACGCGCAGCAACTCCGGCGGAACGCCGGTGAGGATAATTTGCAGCGCACGCCGGTCGTCGTTCTCGTCGGCAGTGTCGTCGGTCATCGCGGACCAGACGCGGGCGACCTGCAACTTGACTTGCATCACAAGCGCCCACTCCTGGTAGTTCATGCGCGTGAGCATCATGGACGCCCCCGACTCCTCTCGCACCACGCGGTACTCGCCGCTGCCGCTGCTGGTGAGGCGCGCGAGCGGCGCCTTGGATGAAGGCGTCTTCAGCGGCGACTTTGTGCCGCTCTTGTTCTTCTTCTCCTCCTCGCTATCCGACATGGTACGCCGCGGATCGGACACTGCCGGCCACCGGGAGTGGATCGAACACCACGGCTCTGGTAACAATTGTCATTGCCGGACTTAGCGAGAGCGATTAGATGAGGTGGAGCGAGAGAGATTTAGACGAACGAGAGAGATTTTGTGCTACCGCGCCATCCCGCGATTGCCTCACACAGCGTAGACCACGTCCGGAAGTTTACAAAGAAGGAAAAACAAAACGGGTTCGTGCATGTAGCACCCTCCCACAAGCTAGCTACATGGGCGCGTCACATACGACTGCCATGCATGCTTATTCAAACAGAAAACAAACTACCCTACATGCATGAGCTTAGCAGTGTCAATAACGCTGGGAAGCGAAGCGCCGCTGAGCACGGAGCTAGTGCACGAGCTAGCCATCGGCCTGGAGCTCGCCGGGACGTCGTTCCTCTGGGCCCTAAGGAAGCCCAGCGGCATCCCCGACGACGCCGTCCTTCCTCCGGGCTTCCAGGAGCGCACCAAGCACCGCGGGCTCGTGGCGATGGGGATGGTCCCGCAGACCAGGGTGCTGGCGCACGACTCTGTCGGTGTGTTCCTGACGCACTGCGGGTGGAGCTCAGTCATCGATGTACTCCCTCCATTCCAAATTACTCTCCGTTCCAAATTACTCATAACTAAAACCACGACGAGTAATTTGAAACGGAAGGAGTAGTAATTAAGCTAGTTGTAGTCTAAACGTCCCGTAAAGTGTTCTTTACTAGGTCCAGAATTTTCTCAGTCCGGTCAGCCTACCATATTGAGTTTGATCATCAGTTTGGACGTCATTACTCAAGCTCTAGCAGTCCGAGTAGTGTTCGTATGAATACAATTTGGAAGGAGTTATGGCAACTTCGCCTCCCGGGAAAGATTAAACATTTTGGCTGGAAAGTTCTTAAGGGGGTTTTACCGTGCTATGGAGTGCTAGCAAGCAGACATATTCCACTGATTCCTCAGTGCCCATTTCGTAAGATCGGACTTGAGTACATTCAACACTGCTTGTTCACATGTTCCCGGGCATCAGAGGTTTGGACCGAGTTGGGTCTTAATGATGAAATTGATCGGGCCGTGCGGCAAGACCGCTCAGGATCAATCAACCTAGAGATTTTGGTCCGACTTCGCACTATGATGCATGATATACCAATAGCCGAATTGATTCTGGTCACTATGTGGTTCATTTGGTAGCAGAGACGCCAATCTATCAAAGAATAGTCAATCTTGTCAGCAGAACAATCAGCCATGTCTATACGGGTTCTAGCTACAAATTTTGTCCGAGCTTATACTCCAAACCAGCCTATGCGCAAGATCGATCATAGCTGGAAGAAGCCAAGAGAGGGAGTTGTTAAAATCAATGTTGATGCGTCATTTCATGTGGAAAATATGACAGGATCCCGCGGAGCGATTGCTCGATATGATCGAGGTAATTTTCTGGCAGCAGGAACCTGTGTGCTACCCCATGTGTCTATTGCAGATTCAGCAAAAGTTATGGCTATCCGAAGTGGTTTGATCCTAGCAGAAAAAATTGGGTTGCACTAAACTCATCATCGAGTCTGACAGTATGTTGGCGTTGGAGAATATCTCTGATCCAAATGCCTATATGGGAACTGATGTTCCAATCATTGCAGAGTGTTCTATCATGGCCATGGAGTTTGCTAGTATTGATTTTGTCCACTGCAGCAGAGAAGCAAATATGGTAGCAGATTGCTTAGCAAAACACTGTTTTTGAATTAATAGGTCTGAATCTTGGGAATCCTATGTCCCTGACATTATTCTTTATCACTATGTAAACGACCTTGCTATTATTTGTTGAATGAAGTTGTTTTGATAAAAAAGAAGTGTCTTAGATAGTTTGTTTTCTGTTTAGAAAAAAAGAGTCTTGTAAACCGAGTTGTAACATGCTCGGGTCACGTCGTGTTGGTTGTCGAGTCCGACAGCGTGTTGGACGTGGCGTCCCTGTATCCCTTTATATACGCAAGAGAAAATCTGAAAAGGTGCAAGTCACGTACCGCAAAGACTAGTTTCTTCTGTCCAATATTCATCGCAAGGTTCCGTCCTAGTTTACGTCAAGAGTCGCCCGACTACACACACGTACTGGCAGAATCGATCAAGCTAGCTTGCACGTCCGTACAAGAGAGTATTTGATCTAGCCAGTTCAAAAACCAACAATCGAGGCGATGCAGTATGGACGCCCCCTTGTCATGCTGCCATTCTTCGGAGACCAAGGGCCGATTGCTCGGCTCATGGAGGGGAAGAAGGTTGGATTGCCGGTGCCAAGGAACGGAGAGGATGGATCTCTTTTGACCGGAAAGGCGTCGCGTCGGCGGTCCGCGCCGTCATGGTGGAGGAAGAAGTTAGACGTGCCTTCGCGACCAATGCCAGGAAGTTGCAACAGGTTGTCGCCGACACTGCAAGCCATGAGCGGTGCATCGATGACTTCCTTCAGCAACTACGATTTTACAAGGAATAGTGCCGGCATGGCCCGGCGCGTTCTTTTGTGATAGCCCTATTCAAGAAGGGTACTAACGAGTCATATAACGACAAAATAAAATGTACTGTATCACCGTATCGTTATCAGGTCATTCATGTCAATATTTAGTTATTAAAGTAAAAATATTTAGTTATTAAAGTGAAATATTTAGTTACTAATGTAAAATTATTAAGTTATTAAAGTAAAAACATTAATTTATTAAATAAAAATATTTATTTTTAATCTATTGTTATTTTGAGCCTTTTTAATGATTTTGGAAACTTTAGTTATCAAAATAAGAATATTTATCTTGACGTTGTAGTATTTTGAGACTTTTTATTTTTGAAACATTTATTTATTAGACTAAAGATGTTTGTTTTGAATCTATTATTAATTTTTGGATTCTTTTTTATTGATTTTTGTGTCTTTTTTTATCTTTTTACTATTTTCCGATACTGGCCTATTGGGCCTAGCCCAACATTGCGTCAGACGCTTCCCAGGCAAAACCAAAGGGGCCACGGCCCCCTCGCCCACTCCAATCATTCCCCTTCTAAGTCGCCGCCCTACTCTCGATCCCCTTTTTACGGTGGTTGCCAGCCGATTCCGGCGATTTCGGGCGTCCTCAGGTACACATCTGTGCCTCCCCCTCTCAATGTCGAGTGAAATGGTGCATTTGGATATATTTTTTTATACGAGGTGTGATTCGTATTCCCAACGCTAGGGTTTCGGCGACGGCAACAAAGACGACAACATGCGACGGTGACGAGGACCCTTGGCTCCAACCCAGGTGAGCATCTCATCCCTCCGTTTTTTGCAGTAGGTCACAACCAAAAAATGGCATTTTGCTTAGGTCATGGCCAGTGTAATTTTGCTCAGGCTTTGGTCACCCTCGGCTCACTGTAATTTTGCTTACTCCCTCCTTCCATCTATATAGGGCCTACTGCATTTTTCAAGGCTAACTTTGACCAAATGTTAGAGCAATAATATATGACATGCAACTTACACAAAGCATACCGTCAAACTCGTATGTGAAAGGAGCTTTCAATGATATAATTTTCACATTATGCATGTCATGTACTATTAATTTTGTCAATAGTCAAAGACGGTCTTGAAAAACGCATTAGGCCCTTAGATGGAAGGAGGGAGTAGGTCGTATGCAAACATGTTGATAGAAATGGCGTTTCTAGAACTGTGTTTGCTCTAGGTCATAGCCATGGCATTTTTAAGAAATTTTTTAAGTATTGTTTGCTTTAGGTCATGGCCAAAAACACCAAACTAGTTTAAAGATCATGGCCATGGCATTTTGAAGAATTGTTTGCTCTAGCTCTAGGTCATGGCCAAAAAGACCATGGCATTTTGAAGAATTGTCTGATATAGATCATGGCCAAAACAGTGCCAAGATTTAGTTGCGTCTAGTTCAATACACTGCTAGTTCGGTTCCAACATATGCAAGATTTGGTTGCATTGGCAAAACTTTAACAGTGCCAAATTAGTACAAAAACAGTGTCAATCTTTAGTTGCATTGCCAAAACTTTGACAATGCCAAATCAGTGCCAACATATGCAATATTTGAACTAGTTTCATTGGTGTCAAGATTTAGTGCTGTTGGGGAACACAGTATTTCAAAAATATTCCTACGATCACGCAAGTTCTATCTAGGAGATGCATAGCAACGAGAGGGGAGAGTGTGTCTACGTACCCTCGTAGACCGAAAGCGGAAGCGTTTAGTAATGCGGTTGATGTAGTCGAACGTCTTCGCGATCCAACCGATCCAAGTACCGAACGTATGGCACCTCCGTTATCAGCACACGTTCAACTCGGTGACGTCCCTTGAACTCTTGATCCAGTTGAGGCCGAGGGAGAGTTCCGTCAGAGCGACGACGTGGTGACGGTGATGATGAAGTTACCAGCGCAGGGCTTCGCCTAAGCACTATGACGATATGACCGAGGTGTGTAACTGTGGAGGGGGGCACCGCACACGGCTAAAAGATCAACTTGTGTGTCTTTGGGGTGCCCCTCCCACATATATAAAGGAGGGGGGAGGAGGAGGCCGACCAAGGTGTGGCGCGCCAAGGGGGGGAGTCCTACTTGGACTCCCTGTCCAAGTAGGATTCGCCCCCCTTCCTATCGTCATGTGATTTAACAACAGTATTTCACATCTTTATGTTATTAGTTCACATCTCCATGTGACTAACAACCAAAGGGTTTACTAGAGTCAATAATCTAGTTCACATCGCTATGTGATTAACACCCAAAGAGTACTAAGGTGTGATCATGTTTTGCTTGTGAGAGAAGTCTAGTCAACGGGTCTGCCACATTCAAAGACGTATGTATTTTGCAAATTTTCTATGTCTACAATGCTCTGCATGGAGCTACTCTAGATAATCGCTCCCATTTTCAATATGTATCCAGATTGAGACTTAGAGTCATCCGGATCAGTGTCAAAGCTTGCATCGATGTAACCCTTTACGACGAACTTTTTGTCACCTCCATAACCAAGAAACATGTCCTTATACCACTAAGGATAATTTTGACCGTTGTCCAGTGATCCCTTCTGGATTACTATTGTACCCTCTTGCCAAACTCATGGTGACGTACACAATAGGTCTGGTACACAGCATAACATACTTTATAGAACCTATGACTGAGGCATAGGGAATGACTTTTCATTCTCTTTCTATTTTCTGCCGTGGTCGGGTTTTGAGTCTTTACTCAACTTCACACCTTACAACTCAGGCAAGAACTCCTTCTTTGACTGATCCATTTTGAACTTCTTCAAAAACTTATCAAGGTATGTACTCATCGAAAAAACTTATCAAGCGTCTTGATCTATATCTAGGGATATCGATGCTCAATATGTAAGCAGCTTCACCGAGGTCTTTCTTTGAAAAACTCCTTTCAAACACTCCTTTATGCTTTCCAGAAGATTCTACATCATTTCTGATCAACAATATGTCATTCACATATACTTATCAGAAAGGCTGTAGTGCTCCCACTCACTTTCTTGTAAATATAGGCTTCACCAAAAGTCTGTATAAAACCATATGCTTTGATCACATTTCAAAGCGTATATTCCAACTTCGAGATGCTTGCACCAGTCCATAGATGGATCGCTGGAGCTTGACCACTTTGTTAGCACCTTTAGGATTGAAAAAACCTTCTTGTTGCGTCATATACAACTCTTCTTTAAGAAATCCATTAAGGAATGTAGTTTTGACATCCATTTGCTATTTTCATAAAATGTGGCAATTGCTAACAGATTCGGACAGACTTAAGCATCGCTACGAGGGATAAAATCTTATCATAGTCAACACCTTGAACTTGTCGAAAACTCTTTTGCGACAATTCGAGCTTTCTAGATAGTAACACTACTATCAGCGTCCGTCTTCCTCTTGAAGATCCATTTATTCTCATTGACTCGCCGATCATCCAGCAAGTCAATCAAAGTCCATACTTTGTTCTCATACATGGATCCCATCTCAGGTTTCATGGCCTCAAGCCATTTTGCGGAATCTGGGCTCATCATCGCTTCCTCATAGTTCGTAGGTTCGTCATGGTCTAGTAACATGATTTCCAGAACAGGATTACCGTACCACTCTGGTGCGGATCATACTCTGGTTGACCTACGAGGTTCGGTAGTATCTTGATCTGAAGTTTCATGATCATCATCATTAGCTTCCTCACTAATTGGTGTAGGAATCACTGGAACTGATTTCTATGATGAACTACTTTCCGATTCGGGAGAAGGTACAATTACCTCATCAAGTTCTACATTCCCCCATTCACTTCTTTCGAGAGAAACTCCTTCTCTAGAAAGGATCCATTCTTAGCAACGAATATCTTGCCTTCGGATCTGTGATAGAAGGTGTACCCAACAGTCTCCTTTGGGTATCCTATGAAGACGCATTTTACCGATTTGGGTTTGAGCTTATCAGGTTGCAGTCTTTTCACATAAGCATCATAGCCCCAAACTTTAAGAAACGACAGCTTAGGTTTCTTACCAAACCATAGTTCATACGATGTCGTCTCAACGGATTTAGATGGTGCCCTATTTAACGTGAATGCAGCTGTCTCTAATGCATAACCCCAAACGATAGTGGTAAATCGGTAAGAGACATCATAGATCGCACCATATCTAATAAAGTACGGTTACGATGTTCGGACACACCATTATGCTCTGGTGTTCCAGGTGGCATGAGTTTGTGAAACTCTTCCACATTCTTTTATTTGACGGCCAAACTCGTAACTCAAATATTCGCCTCTGCGATCAGATCGTAGAAACTTTATTTTCTTGTTATGATGATTCTCCACTTCACTCTGAAATTCTTTGAATTTTTCAAATATTTCAGACTTGTGTTTCATCAAGTAGATATACCCATATCTGCCCAAATCATCTATGAAGGTCAGAAAATAACGATACCCGTCGCGAGCGTCAACACTCGTCGGACCGCATACATCGGTATGTATTATTTCCAATAAGTCAGTGGCTCGCTCCATTGTTCCGGAGAACGGAGTTTTAGTCATCTTGCCCATGAGGCATGGTTCGCAAGCATAAAGTGATTCCAAAAGCCCATCAGTATGGAGTTTCTTCATGCGCTTTACACCAATATGACCTAAATGGCAGTGCCACAAATAAGTTGCACTATCATTATTAACCTTGCATCTTTTGGCATCAATATTATGTGTATCACTATGGCCGAGATTCAGTAAACCATTTACATTGGATGTAAGACCATAGAAGGTTTTATTCATGTAAAAAGAATAACAATTATTCTCTGACTTAAATGAATAACCGTATCGCAATAAACATGATCCAATCATATTTATGCCCAACGCAAACACCAAATAACATTTATTTGGTTCCAATACTAATCCCGGAGGTAGAGGGAGTATGCGATGGTGATCTTATCAAGCTCGGAATCATTTCCAACACACATCGTCACCTTGCCCTTAACTAGTCTGTGTTCATTTTGCAACTCCTGTTTCGAGTTACTAATCATAGTAACTGAACCGGTATCAAATACCCAGGGGCTACTATGAACACTAGTAAAGTACACGTCAATAACATGTATATCATATATACTTTTATTCACTTTGCCATCCTTCTTATCCGCCTAGTATTTGGGGGCAATTCCGCTTCCAGTGACCATTTCCTTTGCAGTAGAAGCACCAAGTTTCAGGCTTGGTGATGTCTACTACACAACCTTCTTCTTGTAGACGTTGTTGGGCCTCCAAGTGCAGAGGTTTGTAGGATAGTAGCAAATTTCCCTCAAGTGGATGACCTAAGGTTTATCAATCCGTCGGAAGCGTAGGATGAAGGTGGTCTCTCTCAAACAACCCTGCAACCAAATAACAAAGAGTCTCTTGTGTCCCCAACACACCCAATACAATGGTAAATTGTATAGGTGCAATAGTTCGGCGAAGAGATGGTGATACAACTGCAATATCGATGGTAGATATAGGTTTTTGTAATCTGAAAATATAAAAAAAAGACAAGGTAACTAATGATAGAAGTGAGCGTAAACGGTGTTGCAATGCTAGGAAACAAGGCCTAGGGTTCATACTTTCACTAGTGCAAGTTCTCTCAACAATAATAACATAATTGGATCATATAACTATCCCTCAACATGCAACAAAGAGTCACTCCAAAGTCACTAATAGCGGAGAACAAACAAAGAGATTATTGTAGGGTACTGTAGCGACCCGACCTCAGACGGTCAAGTCTTTGTGCTTCAGTGTCATCCCTGGATCGCTAATGCTGACACACACAGTACTCGAAGGATTTATAACAGAGTAGCAATCACACACTTATTACACCGAATGTCTCCAAAGAGAACTTATTATAATAAATATGGCTTAAGGCCATCTAAAACGATAACAGCGAAAGGCTTGGAAGATAAAGTGAGTCCATCAACTCTAACGGCATAGCTGAGTGCATGACAAACGACCTATGGCACCTTACTCGTCGTCTGAAAAGTCTGCAACATAATACGTTGCAGCCCGAAAATGGGTCAGCACATGGAATATGCTGGCAATATAACACAGTAGAGCAATGAATAGATAAATGCTCTCACTACATGCATATATGGCTGGTGGAGGCTCTATGGTTATATGATTTTTGCGAAAAGCCAATTTTTTCCTACAACAAAGGAATAAGTTTTATTTAACTATCATGATGGTTGAAACATCATTGAGAAGGTTCCTCCAACCAATCCCAATTAAGGTAATCATTAACAACCCAACAAATTAATTTTTAGAGTGATGAGATCAAATCAATAATTCAAGTACCAGATACTCAAGATGTCCATAACCGGGGACACGACTAACCATGATTAGATTGTACACTCTGCAGAGGTTTGCGCACTTTTCCCCACAAGACTCGATCTCCTCCGTTGGATTTCTACTACATGGTGTTTGAGAAGCGGATGGCCGAGACACGATCTTTCGAAGCATTAACTCTTTACTCGGGTGGGCGATTACACCTACCTTCCCTCTATATCTGCTAGCCCACCACTGAAAGAGGTCACACAACATACTCAACTATGCCAGAGCCCATAATGGATTGTGGCTGCACACGGAAGTTTCTAGCATGAATAATCTTGTGATCCCTTTGAGCCTGGGTGGCGGACCGTAGGAGGATCACACGGTATATCCCCCGGATCTCCTAGGACAACACTGGATTCACCAGGTACCCAAAACAAACAATCCACCCAGATGTGTATTAAAGTTGCCATCTTAAGTTGAACCATTAATTAACAATCTCACATCTGTCATGGATACACTCAAACCCAATCCACGTCTACGAGCATAGCATGGAAATATAAGCATAACGTAGAAGTAACTCCCAGGGTTTAATAATAAAACAGGGCAATAGGTTCTACCTCATCAACTCCTTCCCAAACCCACAAGTTAAACACATCCTAATCATGCAATGTTTATGGACTGTAACTAATGCATAAAAACTGGGTATGAAAGGAGTATGATCAATGTGTTACTTGCCTTGCTGACGATCCGCAAAACCTAGAGACTCGTAGTAGCACGCTTCGCACTCCGGGACTTCTATCACAAACAAACAATAGCATACATAAGCAATCAAGCAAAGATGCACGAGTAAAACTCAAATGATAAGATCTAACCAGGAAGTTTAACTGAAGAACTCCGGTTTGCAAAAAGAATCAAATCAAACGGAGCAACAAAACTCAAACTGCGAAAGAAACAAGATCTGATTACTAATCTGGACTAGAGTCAAATTTTACAGTACCAAAATCTTGTTCAAGTTGGTTAAACGGAAGGAGGGCTTCGAGACGAAGACCTAGGCGCTTGAATCGCATGATTCCAATAAACGAGCGAAAAGATAAAGTAAAACAAAAATCAGGTCAGAAATCGCGATAAAAAATAATCGCGGAAAAACCCTGGAAAAAGAAAAACTGACGAACAGGCTAACGAATGAACGTTCGCTGTCTACGGCTAACGGGTGAACGGCGTTCATTAAAACGAACGTATGGATGAACGTCCGCAAAATAAATAAACCGACAGAAAACCGATCTAAAAAAATAAACCGGAAACTAAAAAAACAGACCTAGATCTAGGGTTTACCGCAATAAACCGACAAAGAAAAAAAACAGCGGCGGCTGCTAACTCTGTCTGCTTGTGGCGGCGAGGCGCGTGGCAGCGGCGGTGATGGCGCGACGGCGGAGGCAACGAGTGGCGGCGCTGCGTGTCTTGATGCTAGGGTTTGGCGGCGGGGTGGGCTGCGGTGGGGGAGGGTGCGTGGTGGCCGGGTGGGCTGCAAGGCGAGAGGACTCCGGCTCGAGGCGAGGCCTAAGTCGGTTCGAACTTTTTCTTAATATTCCGACATGCAGAAAAAACGAAGAAAAGAAATACTAAACCGACTCCAAAAATCCCGAAATAAATTTTCCCCGCCCTCTAAGAATATACCGGACAAGGTGAACATTTATTTGGGCCTGTAATGCAATTTTGAAAAACACGTATTTTTCCTAATTCGAATAAAATTGCAATAAAATCCAAATAAAATTTATTTATTTGATTTTAATATTTTTCCTCCAATATGTCATTTATTTTGGAGAAGTCATATTATCTCCTCTCATATATTTTAATTCGAAATATTTTCGGAGAGAAAAATCATTAAAACCAAAATGATCCTTGTTTCAATATTTGATAAAATTCAAATATGAAATCGTGAAATCCCCAACTCTTTCCGCGGGTCCTTGAGTTGCTTAGAACTTCGAGGATCACGAAACGAAAATGCAATAAAATATTATATGCATGAATGACCTATGTATAACATTCCAAATTGAAAATTTGGGATGTTACAGGTACGAAACCACCTCAAAGTTATCCTTTCTGATCGATCTATTCAAGCGTCCGTAGTAAAATAACACAAAGCTATTCTTTTCGTTCGATCTATCATAGAGTTCGTACTAGAATAACACCTTAAGATACAAATCAACCAAACCCTAATGTCACCTAGATACTCCAATGTCACCTCAAGTATCCGTGGGCATGATTATACGATATGCATCACACAATCTCAGATTCATCTATTCAACCAACACAAAGTACTTCAACGAGTGCCCCAAAGTTTCTACCGGAGAGTCAAGACGAAAACGTGTGCCAACCCCTATGCATAAGTTCACGAGGTCATGGAACTCGCAAGTTGATCACCAAAACATACATCAAGTAGATCACGTGATGTCCCATTGTCACCACAGATAAGCACATTCAAGACATACATCAAGTGTTCTCAAATCCTTAAAGACTCAATCCGATAAGATAACTTCAAAGGGAAAACTCAATCCATTACAAGAGAGTAGAGGGGGAGAAACATCATAAGATCCAACTACAATAGCAAAGCTCGCGATACATCAAAATCGTACCACCTCAAGAACACGAGAGAGAGAGAGAGAGATCAAACACATAGCTACTGGTACATACCCTCAACCCCGAGGGTGAACTACTCCCTCCTCGTCATGGAGATCACCGGGATGATGAAGATGGCCACTGGTGAGGGTTCCCCCCCTCCGTGAGTCTTGGAACAGGCCCCATTGGTTTTGGTGGCTCTGAGAGGCTTGCGGCGGCGTGAACTCCGATCTATTATGTTCCCGGTGTTTTTAGGGTATATGGATATATATAGGCGAAAGAAGTCGGTAAGGGAGCCACGAGGGGCCCACGAGGGTGGGGCGCTCGAGGCGGCGCGCCTCCACGCCTCGTGGCCACCTCAAGCTTCCGACTTCAACTCCAAGTCTCTGGATCACGTTCGTTCCAAAAATCACGCTCGAAGGTTTCATTCCGTTTGGACTCCATTTGATATTCCTTTTCGGTGAAACACTTTGAAACAAGGAAAAAAGCGAAACTGCTTGGGCTCTGGGTTAATAGGTTAGTCCCAAAAATAATATAAAAGTGCATAGTAAATCCCATTAAGCATCCAAGATGGATAATATAATAGCATGAATACTTCATAAATTATAGATACGTTGGAGACGACAAGATCCCCAAGCTTAATTCCTGCTCGTCCTCAAGTAGGTAAATGATAAAAGAAATAATTTATGAGGTGTGAATGCTAGCAGGTGCACAAGTTTGATCAATGATAATTTCAATCACCTTTTCTATCATCATCATATGTCATAACAGTAGCTCAACTCATAGAACTTTTCATGATCAAGTAACAAGCTATTCACATGTTAAAGTATAGATCATAAACTTCCTTGAAAACTAACAAACCGTGTTATTAGTCATCAAAAAATTACAGTTCATCTTATTTTCAGGAAGAGTCTATGTCAGAGCTTTGATTTAGCAAATCCCACATACTCAACTATCATATAGTCTTCCATGATTGCTACCACTCAAAGCATATTTTTAGAACAAATAGCATCCATCGAACACAGAGAAAGATAGGGGCTTAATGTTTCGCCTCCCAACTTATTTATCATATAGATAATTGTCAACAATAATAATTCAAGATCAAATATATTTGAATGGCCATATATGCTTAGATCTTTCCATCACATGATGCTTGCCAATTAAAGAGTAGGTTGTAATGAGAAGGAATACTACTGACTCTTGCATAAAAGTAAAAGATAGGCCCTTCGCAGAAGGAAGCAGGGATTTGTAGAGGTGCCAGAGCTCGAAGCAAAAACAGAGATGAAAATAATTTTGAGAGGTATGCTTTCATTGTCAACATAACGACCAAGAGTTCCCAATATCTTCCATACTAGATACATTATAGGCGGTTCCCATGCAGAAAGGTAAAGTTTTTTACTCCCCCTCCACCAACATTCACACTCCACAGCTTGTCCAAAACAACGGGTGCCATCCAACTATCAACATTCATGGGGGAGTTTTGTTTAAATTATTTGCGAATTTGCTTTTGATCTTTTGATCATAGGATTGGGCATCCCAGTTACCAGCCATTTCCTCGTGAATGATGAGCGGAGTCCACTCATCGTGAGAATAACCCACCTAGCATGGAAGATACTGACAGCCCCTAGTCGCTACATGAGCGATTCAGGCATACAAAACAGATTATTATTTGGAGGTTTAGAGTTTGGCACATGCAAATTTACTTGGAACGGCAGGTAAATACCGCATATAGGTAGATATGGTGGACACTCATGGAATAAACTTGGTTCAAGGAATTTGGATTCACAAGCAGCATTCCCGCTTAGTACAAATATTTTGGCTAGCAAAGGATTCTAAATAGCATGCACCAGATGTTAGAGGATCCATAACAATATAACTTCTACACAAATATACCCAAGCATAACTCATTATGTTGTCTTCCTTGTCCAAATTCAACTAATTTGCTCAGGTTTGAAAATAATTAATGGGGCTCACAATCATAGAAGATGTCCAAGATAGTATATTTATATGTGAAATCTCTCTTCCTTCAATATTCTTTCATGAATTGTTCAAGTGACCAATACAATGTTTGCCAACCTTCAATAAATTTACCACCTCTACTTCTTATATGTGGAGTCATTACTCCCAATGGGAAAGGCATAAGAAACATATATAATTTCAGATTTATGACATTCAAATCATTCAACCATTTACTCTTAGGATATAAGTGAAGCACACGAGTAAATGACAAACTACTCCAAAAAGATATAAGTGAAGATCAATGAGTAGTTAAATAATTATGTAGCTATGTGAAGACTCCCTCTCATTTAAGAGTTTCAGATCTTAGGATATTATTCAAACAGCAAGCAAAACAAAATAAAATGACGCTCCAAGCAAAACACTTAAAATGTGGTGAATAAAAATATAGCTCCAAGTAAAGTTACCGATGAACGAAGACGAAAGAGGGGATGCCATCTGCGGCATCCCCAAGCTTAGGCTCTTGGATGTCCTTGAATATTACCTTGGGGCGCCTTGGGCATCCCCAAGCTTAGTTTCTTGCCACCCCTTATTCCATAGTCCATCGAATCTTTACCCAAAACTTGAAAACTTCACAACACAAAACTTAACAGAAAATCTCGTGAGCTCCGTTAGCGAAAGAAAACAAAACACAACCTCAAGGTACTGTAATGGACTCATTCTTTATTTGTATTGGTGTTAAAGCTACTGTATTCCAACTTCTCTATGTTTTATAAACTATTTTACTAGCCATAGATTCATCAAAATAAGCAAACAACACACGAAAAACAGAATCTGTCAAAAACAGAACAATCTGTATTAATCTGCAACTAATGCAAACTTATGGAACTCAAACAATTCTACCAAAATATGAAGAGCTAGATAATTTTATAATTTATCTGCTGCAATTGGAATCAGTATTTTATCACGTTCTGGTGATTTTAGACAATTGTTTTCGTGAACATAAAGTTTCTGGAATTTTCAGCAAGATCAAATAACTATCATCCAAGAAGATCCTATAGGTCTTACTTGGCACAAACACTAATTAAAACATAAAACCACATCTAACCAGAGGCTATATGATTTATTTATTACTAAACAGAACCAAAAATCAAGAAACAGAAATAAAATTGGGTTGCCTCCCAACAAGCGCTAACGTTTAACGCCCCTAGCTAGGCATGATGATTTCAATGATGCTCACCTAAAAGATAAGAATTGAAACCTAAAGAAAGCATCATGAAGAATATGACTAGCACATTTAAGTCTAACCCACTTCCTATGCATAGGGATTTTTTGAGCAAACAACTTATGGGAAATATAATCAACTAGCATAGGAAGGCAAAACAAGCGTAACTTCAAGATTTTAAGCACATAGAGAGGAAACTTGTTAATATTGCAATTCCTACAAGCATATGTTCCTCCCTCATAATTATTTTCAGTAGCATCATGAATGAATTCAACAATATAACCATCACATAAAGCATTATTTTCATGATCTACTTGCATAGAAATTTTACTACTCTCCACATAAGCAAATTTATTCTCATCAATAGTAGTGGGAGCAAACTCAAAATAATACTATCATGTGAAGCATAATCCAATTGAAAATTAAATCATGATGACAAGTTTCATGGTTATATTTATTCTTTATAGCATACGTGTCATCATAATAATCATCATAAATAGGAGGCATGCTTTCATCATAATAAATTTGCTCATCAAAACTTGGGGGACTAAACATATCAACTTCATCAAACATAGCATCCCCAAGCTTGTGGCTTTGCATATCATTAGCATCATGGGTATTCAAAGAATTCATACTAACAACATTGCAATCATGCTCATCACTCACATATTGTATGCCAAGCACTCTATGTAATTCTTCTTCTAGTACTTGAGCACAGTTTTCCTTCCCATCATTTTCACGGAAGACATTAAAAAGATGAAGTATATGAGGCACCCTCAATTCCATTTTTTGTAGTTTTCTTTTATAGGCTAAACTAGTGATAAAACAAGAAACTAAAAGATTCGATTGCAAGATCTAGAGATATACCTTCAAGCACTCACCTCCCCGGCAACGGCGCCAAAAAAGAGCTTGATGTCTACTACACAACCTTCTTCTTGTAGACGTTGTTGGGCCTCCAAGTGCAGAGGTTTGTAGGACAGTAGAAAATTTCCCTCAAGTTGATGACCTAAGATTTATCAATCCGTGGGAATCGTAGGATGAAGGTGGTCTCTCTCAAACAACGCTGCAACCAAATAACAAAGAGTCTCTTGTGTCCCCAACACACCCAATACAATGGTAAATTGTATAGGTGCACTAGTTCGGCGAAGAGATGGTGACACAAGTGCAATATGGATGGTAGATATAGGTTTTTGTAATATGAAAATATACAAACAGCACGGTAACTAATGATTGAAGTGAGCGTAAACGGTGTTGCAATGCTAGGAAACAAGGCCTAGGGTTCATACTTTCACTAGTGCAAGTTTTCTCAACAATAATAACATAATTGGATCATATAACTATCCCTCAACATGCAACAAAGAGTCACTCCAATGTCACTAATAGCAGAGAACAAACGAAGAGATTATTGTAGGGTACGAAACCACCTCAAAGTTATCCTTTCTGATCGATCTATTCAAGATTACATAGTAAAATAACACGAAGCTATTCTTTCCATTCGATCTATCATAGAGTTTGTACTAGAATAACACCTTAAGATACAAATCAACCAAAACCCTAATGTCACCTAGATACTCCAATGCCACCTCAAGTATCCGTGGATATGATTATACGATATGCATCACACAGTCTCATATTCATCTATTCAACTAACACAAAGTACTTCAAAGAGTGCCCCAAAGTTTCTACCGGAGAGTCAAGAAAAAAATGTGTGCCAACCCCTATGCATAAGTTCACGAGGTCACGGAACTCGCAAGTTGATCACCAAAACATACATCAAGTAGATCACGTGATATCCCATTGTCACCACAGATAAGCACATGCAAGACATACATCAAGTGTTCTCAAATCCTTAAAGACTCAATCCGATAAGATGACTTCAAAGGGAAAACTCAATCCATTACAAGAGAGTAGAGGGGGAGAAACATCATAAGATCCAACTATAATAGCAAAGCTCGCGATACATCAAGATCGTACCACCTCAAGAACACGAGAAAGAGAGAGATCAAACACATAGCTACTGGTACATACCCTCAGCCCCAAGGGTGAACTACTCCCTCCTCGTCATGGAGATCGCCGAATGATGAAGATGGACTCCGGTGAGGGTTCCCCCCTCCGGCAGGGTGCGGAACAGGGTCCCGATTGGTTTTTGGTGGCTACAGAGGCTTGCGGCGGCGGAATTCCGGATCTATTATGTTCCCCGGTGTTTTTAGGGTATATGGATATATATAGGCGAAAGAAGTCGGTTAGGGGAGCCACAAGGGGCCCACGAGGGTGGGAGGCGCACCCAGGGGGTAGGCGCGCCTCCCTGCCTCGTGGCCACCTCGAAGCTTCCCTGACTTCAACTCCAAGTCTCCTGGATCACGTTCGTTCCAAAAATCATGCTCCCGAAGTTTTCATTCCGTTTGGACTCCGTTTGATATTCTTTTTCTGCGAAACACTGAAACAAGGGAAAAAGAGAAGCTGGCACTAGGATCTGGGTTAATAGGTTAGTCCCAAAAATAATATAAAAGTGCATAGTAAAGCCCATTAAACATCCAAGATGGATAATATAATAGCATGAATACTTCATAAATTATAGATACGTTGGAGACGTATCACTTGGGTCTAGCTTTGGGCTTCTTCATGGGAGTGGCAACTTGCTTGCCATTCTTTCTTAAAGTTCCCTTTCTTTCCCTTGCCCTTTTACTTGAAACTAGTGGTCTTGTCAACCATCAACACTTGATGCTTTTCTTTATTTCTACCTTCAACGATTTCAGCATCTCGAAGAGCTCGGGGAATCGATTCGTCATCCCTTGCATATTATAGTTCATCACGAAGTTCTAGTAGCTTGGTGATAGTGACTAGAGAACTTTGTCAATCACTATCTTATCTGGAAGATTAACTCCCACTTGATTCAAGCGATTGTAGTACCCATACATTCTGAGCACATGCTCACTAGTTGAGCTATTCTCCTCCATCTTGTAGGCAAAGTACTTGTCAGAGGTCTCATACCTCTTAACACGGGCATGAGTCTGAAATATCATTTTCAGCTCTTGGAACATCTCATATGCTCCATGGCATTCAAAACATTTTTGAAGTCCCGGTTCTAAGCCGTAAAGCATGGTGCACTAAACTATCAAGTAGTCATCATACCGAGCTTGTCAAAATGTTCATAACATCTGCATCTGCTCCTGCATTAGGTTTGTCACCTAGCGGTGCATCAAGGACATAATTCTTCTATGCAGCAATGAGGATAATCCTCAGACCACGGACCCAGTCCGCATCATTGCTACTATCATCTTTTAACTCATTTTTCTCTAGGAACATATAAAAAATAAACGGGGAGCTACATCGCAAGCTATTGATCTACAACATAGATATGCAAATACTATAACGACTAAGTTCATGATAAATAAAAGTTCAATTAATCATATTACTTAAGAACTCCCACTTAGATAGACATCCCTCTAGTCATCTAAATGATCATGTGATCCATATCAACTAAACCATGTTCGATCATAACGTGAGATGGAGTAGTTTTCAATGGTGAACATCACTATGTTGATCATATCTACTATATGATTCACGCTCGACCCTTCGTTCTCAGTGTTCCGAGGCCATATCTGCATATGCTAGGCTCGTCAAGTTTAACCCGAGTATTCTGTGTGTGCAAAACTGGCTTGCACCCGTTGTATGTGAACGTAGATCTTATCACACCCGATCATCACGTGGTGTCTCGGCACGACGAACTGTAGCAATGGTGCATACTCAGGGAGAACACTTATACCTTGAAATTTAGTGAGAGATCATCTTATAATGCTACCGCCGTACTAAGCAAAATAAGATGCATAAAGGATAAACATCACATGCAAACAAAATAAGTGATATGATATGGCCATCATCATCTTGTGCCTTTGATCTCCATCTCCAAAGCACCGTCATGATCACTGTCGGTGTCAAAACCGGCGGATCTCGGGTAGAGGGTCCCGAACTATGCGTCTAGGCGGATGGTAACAGGAGACAAGGGACACGATGTTTTTACCCAGGTTCGGGCCCTCTCGATGGAGGTAAAACCCTACTCTTGGTTGATTAATATTGATGATATGGGTAGTACAAGAGTAGATCTACCACGAGATCAGGGAGGCTAAACTCTAGAAGCTAGCCTATGGTATGATTGTTGTTCGTCCTACGGACTAAAACCCTTCGGTTTATATAAGCACCGAAGAGGGTTAAGGTTACACAGAGTCGGTTACAATGGTAGGAGATCTACATATCCGTATCGCCAAGCTTGCCTTCCACGCCAAGGAAAGTCCCATCCGGACATGGGACGAAGTCTTCAATCTTGTATCTTCATAGTCCAGGAGTCCGGCCAAAGGCTATAGTCCGGCTATCCGGACACCCCCTAATCCAGGACTCCCTCAGTAGCCCCAAACCAGGCTTCAATGACGACGAGTCCGGCACGCATATTGTCTTCGACATTGCAAGGCGGGTTCCTCCTCCGAATACTTCATAGAAGATTTTGAACACAAGGATAGTGTCCGGCTCTGCAAAATAAGTTCCACTTACCATCGTAGAGAGAATAATATTTACACAAGTTCAATCTGGCGGCGTATTGCTAGCATGACATCACACCACGGCCAAGCCTTTATTGAATCATTTTCTTGTCCCACCTCGTAGCGTTTAGCGAGGCGGTTTCCTTGGCACGTCTTGTCAAAGCAGAGATCGTGTTCCCTTATTCCGGGATTCTCATTAATACGGGCGTGGGTAACCCAGTCGTGCCCGTTGGCACGCCTCCTCTATCGATGGCGAGTCCCGAACGGTCACGGGGAGGGCTCCTAGTATTCAACCTCTTTATAAAGAGACCAAGGCCCCGCTCTTTTTTCTCAATCTCAATCGAATTCGCCCCTCGCTTCGAGTCCAAACACCCAAAGCTCCAGATTCAGCGCCGGACCTCCGATGATGTCCGGCTCCGACTTTCAAGGCCGGTGGATGCCTTCCTCCGTCACGGAAGAAGACGTCCTAAAGCTAAGAGATACCAGGTATCTAACCGGCGGAATCTCGCATAGGCTGCCTGCCCAAGGGCAGGTCATTCCATCTCCCAAGCCCGGTGAAAGCGTGGTGTTCGCGTCTCACTTCCTTCGGGGGCTGGGTTTCATGACGGACCCCTTCGTGAGGGGGCTCATGTTTTATTACGGGCTGGAATTTCACGACTTGGATCCGGGGTCCATCCTCCACATCTCATCGTTCATCGTCGTATGCGAAGCCTTCCTCCGCATTACCCCTCACTTTGGATTGTGGCTCAAGACCTTCAAGGTGGAGCCGAAGATGATCAAGGGGCAACAGGCAGAGTGCGGAGGGGCTGTTATAAGCAAGAATGCTGACACTCCATGCCCGAGGGATCTTTTCAAGAGGAGCTCAGTCTATGGCAACAAGAGTGGTTTTATATCACAGCTCCCAAGGGCACCAAATGGGTGGCGCCACCTGCCTTTCGCTTGGGTCCTCCACATGGTGGCGTCATGGGTCAATAAAGGGCTTGACTCGGGGCCGTCCAAGGGCGTGCCCTTGTTGCGAGCCGTATTCGAGACCTCCTAGAGAGAGAGAGATCAATCTGGTCGTAGTAGCACAGGTCATGCTGATTAAATGCATCCTGCCACCGCAAACGCGTTGCCCCCTCCGCTGTGGGAGTTCAATCCGGAGGGACCATGAGCTCTCCAACATTTATGGGCATAGCGCCTGTGGAGATGTACAAACTGTTCTTGGATCACAAGCAATGTGTCCGGACTTGACCGAGGGCAGGTCTGAGCTGCAATCGCCGGATGCTCAAGTAAGTAGTCCGTGCCGGACACGCTATCCGTATATTTATCATAAACTTGCCCTTAAAAGAGTCGTCCCTTAAATAGGAGTGGATAGCGAAAGCAAAACTGATCAGGTGTCCGGCCCCCCTCCCTGAGACCACGCCGAATCCTGTGTTAACCAGGATGCTGGAGGCCGCGCCTTTAGAAGAAGGCGAAGGGGGGAACAAGGAAGCTACTGCCTCCGCGAAGGAGGTTATCAAGAAAGGAGGGATCGAGAATCCCTCCATCCAAGGGGAGAAGAGGACCGCCTCTGAAGATCCGGAGACCAAGGCCTCAAAGCGCGGGAAGAAATCTTCGCCAGAGGGTCCTGCGCCGGAAGATGCCCCGGCCACATTATTTCCCCAAGGAGATCAACCCTCCAGCGAGCCGTAAGTAGAGAGGGGAGATTTTTTTAAAATAAGAGACATCCCTCTTTTATTTTTGAAGATGACCGAAATTTTACCTTGTAGTTCGGATCTCAGCCCTGCTCAGCAGAGCTCGTCTTCAGGGGATCTTCGTCCGGAGATGATGGAGAGCAGAACGCCTCCCCCTGCCGTACCGCCTAGCGAGGCGGACGATCCTGAGGTGTCGTCGCGGAGGGTTTCTCCGAATCCGGCAGGGGTGGAGGGCGGTCGTAGGGCCCCCCAGAGCCCTCCGTGTCCGGCCTTCGAAAAAGGCCATCAGACGAGTCCGGCACCTCTTGGTGCATGGTCGGAGGAGTTGAAGGGTCTGCTCGGGCGAGTTTCTATCTCAGAGGATCACCGTGCATTGATGGGTATGGTGATTGAATAAATTTCGTCCGCGGAAAGCGGGTTGTACGAGGCCGCCAGAAGTTTACTGACAGGTTTTGAGGTACGTGCAATGATGTACCTTTTGATAGTTCCGCATATATAAGATGCGCCCTGTGTAGATAGTAGCCCCTGAGACTCGGTGCGTTTGTCAAGAATGACAGCGTGCCGAGGATCATAATCCCAGGTTATAATATGTCGCCCTTCCTATGTAGGTGGCGGAGCGTCCGGTGGCTAGCCGGACTGATGAATTTGCCGAACTAAAGCGGCAACTTGACGTGGCGGATGCCGACATCGCGCTTGTCAATAAGCGGCTTGACGAGTCACAAGGTATGCGGTTTCTCCGCGGACACCCGGTAAGGGAGCTTGATGCCCGTGCCTTACAACATGTATGCTTGATGCAGATGGTGCCGCTGCCATGGAGAACCTTCGGGCAGAGCTTGCCCGAGCCAAGGAGCAGGCCAGAAAAAAGTGATGCTGCTGCCTTAAAGGCGGCCGAAGCGCTAAAAGCCGAACAGGCTGCTCACTGCCGAAGCAAGAAGGAAATGGCCGAGATGGCCGTGAAGTTGAAAAATGCTACCGACCGCTGCGAGCTTCTTGAAAAAGAAGGTCGGCGGAGCAAGAGGACTGAAGAAGGCCACCACCGAGGCCAAGGATGCTCGCTCTGCGATGAGAGCTATGAAGGAGGAGCTACGTCAGGCCGGAGGTATCGCGGCTGGAAAGCCCTTTCTGCTGCGGTGGAAGTTCACGGATCCTAAATATGCTCAGTTCGACCGGCTGTGGAGTAGTGAGGATGCTTATTTGGACTTGGCGGCGAGTTTCGCGCGGCGGCGAACACCGGAGATCAAAAGGATCACGAGATGGAAGAGCTTTTTTGGTCGTGATTCCGTAATCCCGAGCGTCCACTTCCATTAACCGATCGTTTGGCCGAATGGGCGGAGCTGAATAGGTTGTCCGGACTTGCCATGAAGAATGTTGTGACTCATTTGTGGCCGAAAAGGCCCGAGCCGAAGAGTTATTTTGGCTTGATGCAGCAGTTCCTTGGTGCGGTACCGCATATCAAAGCAATGAGGCGGTCAGCATGCATAGAGGGTGCGCGGATGGCTCTTGCCCGTGTCAAGACATACTGGGCGGAGATGAAGGCCACCGATGTTGCATCCCAAGATTGGGACAGAAGCCGAGTACCTTTCGAGCATTATTTTCAGGAAGTTCTGCAGGGCGCTCGTTTAATAGAGACGCAGTGCTCGAAGGATATTATGTTCGAATAACATGTATTATTGTGAGACAATGTTTCGATGGAATATAAAAGTTTTTCATACTTGTGCCTTCAAGAATTAAAATACCTCCTGTGCGGCCGTTAATATATATGTGTATATAACCTGAAAGATGGCAGTCTTTGGCTTCAGCCCCCACGCATATAATGCGGGGGTGTTTGCAGAAAGCGCCTTTTCACACTTGATCCAAGGTCTTGGTCCTACAAAGGAGGTGATAGCGCAGCAAACTAGGCAACCGGACTATAATGCTTTATCACTTTCACTTAGAGATAGGAGTTCGACAGTGGGGCTACCATATAGCCCCTAGGGGCACCGCGCTCACCCGAATTTGGGGCGCGTACGTGCCTGGCCGGGAAACGTCCCTTCGTCAATGCGGAGGAATTCTAAAGATTCCAGCGGGTCATCGAGTGGTTGACCAGTCTCACGCTATATCATAATGACAGTTTTCGGCTTTCTCTCTTGAGGTGCTCGCTTTGGCGAACCGGGCACAATCGCGATAGTTCTCCTGGTGCCGCATTAGCCGATAGAGCGGGCGTAAGGCAGCAAAACACAGGAGCCGGGCAAACCCAACATTTGACCAAAGACATGATTCAGAGCTGATGCATATAAGGCCTAACTCGAGACGCCGAACACTCCCTAAGGTATTCGGTCTTTATGAGAACGGGTCGAACAATCGCCCTTGGTAATAAGCCCCTGGTGTCCAGGTATGCACGAAATTCTGATGTGGCCTATGCCAAAACGCCAGCCTCCTCCTCGGCTATAGCAAGAAACCGGGGGATGTGTATCAACAAGAGATAGTGAAAAAGGTTTACGCAGGGTCTTAATATGAAAAGAATCCTTGCGACGGGTCCCTACTGCACGTCTGCGCCTGTGTCTCCGTTGTGCCGTATCCTGGAACGGTGTAGCATGATGTTCATCTGTAAAAGAGAGGACCTTAGTTGAAAAAGGTCGTGCGAAAATGTACGTTATATTAAATAAACGAAGTACAATTCAAAAAATGAATAAAATTGAGCTTTATGGTCTCTTGTTGCTGAGCCCCTTGTACGGGGGCATGTGTCAAGTAAGCCCTTGTATGTTTACGCCGGACTCGTCCAGCCGTGTCCGCGTTCTGGACGACCTGTCTAAGTGCTTTTATTGGTGAAGCCGGTTTATTGTGTGGCTGTCAAGGTAACCGCACGATTTTCCGGACTCGAGGAACCCTCAATGTTTCCTTTTAACGAGATGATGCCGTGTGGACCGGGCATTTTAAGTGTAAGAGATGCATAATGCGGTATTGCATTGAAGCGGGCGAAAGCTTCGCGTCCCAATAGTGCTTGATAGCTACTTGTAAATGGGGCGAGGTGGAAGGTTAACTTTTCGCGGCGGAAGTTGTCGGGTGAGCCGAACACAACTTCTAGCAGTAGAGAGCCCATACAATGGGCATATGGGCCTGGCATTACCCCTTGAAAGGAAGTGTTGCTATGGCGAAATTTGGTTGGGTTTATCCCCATTTTGCTGATTGTGTCCTGATATAGCAGGAATAGATCACTGCCGCCGTCCATTAGGACTTGTGAAAATTGGAGTCCGCCAATTATCCGATCTAATATCAAGGCAGTCCAACCTGCATTCCGTATACTTCTAGAGTAATCCCGATGGTCGAAGGTGATTGGTTTTAACAACCAGTGGCGGGACTCCTCCGGGATAGGCCGTATGGCGCATACCTCTATGGGCGCTGCTCTATTTTTCCCTTTTGTCACGTGAAGTGACTTTACAATTTTGATTTCCTGTGGGAAATTATTTTGTTTTCCGGTGCTCTGCTTTTGGGGTTCGTCATCGTCCTCGCTTGGTGTGTCGAGCCCCTTGTGTTTGGCGTTGAGTTTGCCGGACTGCTTGAAGACCCAACAATCTCTGTGGGTATGGTTTGCAGGCTTCCCGAGAGTACTGTGGATTTGGCATATCTTGTCCGAGATTTCGTTTAAGTTAGATAGCTCGTCCCTGTTATCCTTAAGGGGCAGCTTTTTATAATTCTACCGAGAGCTTTTGAATCCGGCGTTGACTGCCGTGCTCTTCGGGCTTTTTCCCTTGGTCCAACGCTGGTCCTTGCTGCATCGTGGTTTCCCGTTTCCATCCCTGACTTCGGATGTACTTGGGTCACTGGTGCCGCATCTTGCCAGCCAGCTATCCTCTCCTGCGCAAAAGCGGGTCATGAGGCTTGTTAATGCGGCCATTGTTCTTGGCTTTTCTTGGCCGAGGTGTCTGGCGAGCCATTCGTCTCGGACATTGTGTTTGAAAGCTGCTAAGGCTTCGGCATCCGGACAGTCAACTATTTGGTTCTTTTTAGTAAGGAATCTGTTCCAAAATTTCTGGGCTGACTCTCCAGGTTGTTGAGTTATGTGACTTAAATCATCGGCATCCGGAGGTCGGACATAGGTCCCTTGAAAATTTGCCCGAAACGCATCCTTGAGCTCCTCCCAACTTCCAATGGTGTTTTCGGGAAGGCTTTTAAGCCAATGCCGGGCTGGCCCTTTGAGCTTGAGGGGTAGGTATTTTATGGCGTGGAGATTATCTCCTCTAGCCATGTGTATGTGGAGGATGTAATCCTCAATCCAGACTCTGTGGTCATTGTTCTGTCGTATGCCTCTATGTTTACGGGCTTGAATCCCGCTGGAAATTCATGATCCAGCACCTCATCGGTGAAACATAGGGGGTGTGCGGCACCCCTATATTTAGGTGTACCGTGGTGTTCGGATACTTGATGTGTTGCATTGCTTACTAGAGCTTGCTTTCTTGGCCCGTAGATAGATCTAACTGGGCCATCTTTTTGATGCAAATCCCTGTGCGGATCGCGTGCCGGCTTGTGTGCGGTGCCGTTTGCCGCTCTCTGTTTTCCATGGGGTCGTCCATCCGACCGGGTGGCCTCTTTGTTTTTTGATTGCGGGGGCTCTACGGCCTCCTCATCAAATTCAGCGATAGTTTTCGCTTTGGGTAGCTCTTCGTTCGGCATCGCCGTATTTGTCTCTGATGTTGAGTACTTTGCTCCATCTGATTACGAGTACATCTTCCGCTGTTTTGAGCTTCCGCTTACGCTTTTTCGAGCTATGCGATGGCGGCGAGCCTTTTGTGGCGGTTCTTCCGTTTCCAAAGAACTTGTCCGGCGTGAGATAAATGCGGACTATTATCTTCACCGAGGACGGGTTGTTTATCCAGATTGTCCTTTTCAGACGGTTGCTCGATAGCATGTTCGTCGTCCACTGGTTCGCCCTACTCTATGGCTGGGTCTTTGTCGAGGCGGGAATTTGAGCGACGCTTACGTTGCCGTTTTGACTGCTTTTCGAGGGAATGATCCTTCGTAGCGTCCCGTTGTTCCTCATCGTTGCTTCCTTTAGGTGTGTCCACCATGTATACATCGTGAGATGAGGTGGTTCTCCAGTGCCTTATAGGTGCTGGTTCATGTTCCTCCCCTACATCATCGTCCATACCGTTGATGTCTTCGGAGTCGAAGTCGAGCATGTCGGTTAACTCATCGACAATGGCTACGAAGTGGGTGGTGGGTGGGCTTTGAGTTTCTTCATCGTCCGCATCCCAACCTTCCTGACCATAATCCGGCCAGGGCTCTCCTGATAAAGAGAGAGAGACTTTAGTGAATTCAGGATGTCGCCAAAGGGCGTGTGCTGAAAGATGTCCGCGGCAGTGAATTCCATGATCGGCGCCCAATCGGATTCGATTGGTGGGGGCGCGGAAGGCTTGGAGTCTGGAAAGGAGTCCGGCACCTTGGAGTCACGAGCTTCGCAAAGGACGGGGTAGGTGTACGGCTCAATCGCCATAGCGATCGCAGCCCCCGAGGCGGTGTCCAGCCACCCGTCCTCGATCGGCGCAGTCGGCTCCGAGCTAAAGGTCGGAGCGGACATCGTCTTGACCTCGAACACTGTTCGGTGGTAGAGCTAGATCATGCCCCTCGTGACAGTGCGGCGCGCTTGGCTGTGGCTCGAACCCGTCGAAGATCGAGTCTCCGCGGACGTCGGTCGTGTAGTTCAAACTTCCAACTCTGACCTGTTGGCCAGGGGCGTAGCTTTCAATCTGTTCGGATGGCTGCGAATTGGCCCTTGATGCAAAAGCCGCCGAATCTGAAGATCTGTCGGGAGAAAAGTCTCACCACAGGCGCATCGTCGTTGATGATCGGAGGAGCCATCGGGCCTAAGGATGACGACACAGAGGAACTCTCAATGAAAGCACCGATGTCGGTGTCAAAACCGGCGGATCTTGGGTAGGGGGTCCCGAACTGTGCGTCTAGGCGGATGGTAACAGGAGACAAGGGACACGATTTTTTTACCCAGGTTCGGGCCCTCTCGATGGAGGTAAAACCGTACTCCTGCTTGATTAATATTGATGATATGGGTAGTACAAGAGTAGATCTACCACGAGATCAGAGAGGCTAAACCCTAGAAGCTAGCCTATGGTATGATTGATGTTCGTCCTACGGACTAAAACCCTCTGGTTTATATAAGCACCGAAGAGGGTTAGGGTTACACAGAGTCGGTTACAATGGTAGGAGATCTACATATCCGTATCGCCAAGCTTGCCTTCCACGCCAAGGAAAGTCCCATCCGGACACGGGACGAAGTCTTCAATCTTGTATCTTCATAGTCCAGGAGTCCGGCCAAAGGCTATAGTCCGGCTATCCGGACACCCCCTAATCCAGGACTCCCTCAATCACCATCGTCACCGGCTTGACACCTTGATCTCCATCGTAGCATCGTTGTCGTCTCGCCAACTATTGCTTCTACGACTATCGCTACCGCTTAGTGATAAAGTAAAGCAATTACATGGCGATTGCATTTCATACAATAAAGCGACAACCATAAGGCTCCTGCCAGTTGCCAATAACGGTTACAAAACATGATCATCTCATACAACAGTTTATATCTTATCACGTCTTGACCATATCACATCACAACAAGCCCTACAAAAACAAGTTAGACGTCCTCTATTTTGTTGTTGCAAGTATTACGTGGCTGCTACGGGCTTCTAGCACGAATCGTTCTTACCTACGCATCAAAACCACAACGATTTTTTGTCAAGTGTGCTGTTTTAACCTTCAACACGGATCGGGCGTAATCAAACTTGATTCAACTAAAGTTGGAGAAATAGACACCCGCCAGCCACCTGTGTGCGAAGCATGCCGGTAGAACCAGTCTCATGAACACGGTCATGTAATGTCGGTCCGGGCCGCTTCATCCAACAATACCGCCGAATCAAAGTAAGATGTTGCTAGTAAGCAGTATGACTATTATCGCCCACAACTCATTATGTTCTACTCATGCATATAACATCTACGCATAGACCTGGCTCTGATGCCACTATTGGGGAACGCAGTATTTCAAAAAATTTCCTACGATCACGCAAGATCTATCTAGGAGATGCATAGCAACGAGAGGGGAGAGTGTGTCTACATACCCTCGTAGACCGAAAGCGGAAGTGTTTAGTAATGCGGTTGATGTAGTCGAACGTCTTCACGATCCAACCGATCCAAGTACCGAACGTACGGCACCTCTGCGATCAGCACCTATCAGCTCGGTGACGTCCCTCGAACTCTTGATCGAGTTGAGGCCGAGGGAGACTTCCATCAGCACGACGGCGTGGTGACGATGATGATGAAGTTACTGGCGCAGGGCTTCGCCTAAGCACTACGACGATATGACCGAGGTGTGTAACTGTGGAAGGGGGCACCACACACGGCTAAAAGATCAACTTGTGTGTCTTTGGGGTGCCCCCTCCCACATATATAAAGGAGGGGGGGAGGAGGAGGCCGGCCAAGGTGTGGCACGCCAAGGGGGGGAGTCCTACTTGGACTCCCGGTCCAAGTAGGATTCGCCCCCCCTTTCCTATTCCAAGAAGGAGAAGGGGAAAGAGAGGGAGGAGAAGAAGGAAACGGGGGCCGCCCCCCCAACCCTAGTCCAACTCAGATTGGGCTTGGGGGGCGCGCGCCTCTACCTGGCCGCCGCCTCCTCTCTTCCACTAGGGCCCATGAAGGCCCATTAACCCCTCGGGGGGTTCCGGTAACCCCCCGGTACTCCAGAAAATGCCCGAACCTATCTGAAACCATTCCGGTGTCCATACATAACCTTCCAATATATCAATCTTTATGTCTTGACAATTTTGAGACTCCTCGTCATGTCCGTGATCTCATGCGGGACTCTGAACAAACTTCAGTACATCAAATCACATAACGAATAATACAAATCATCATCGAACGTTAAGCGTGCGGACCCTACGGGTTCGAGAACTATGTAGACATGACCGAGACACATCTCCGGTCAATAACCAATAGCGGAACCTGGATGCTCATATTGGTTCCTACATATTCTACGAAGATCTTTATCGGTCAAACCGCATAGCAACATACGTTGTTCCCTTTGTCACCGGTATGTTACTTGCCCGAGATTCGACCATAGGTATCATCGTACCTAGTTCAATCTCATTATCGGCAAGTCTCTTTACTCGTTCCGTAATGTATCATCCCGTAACTAACTCATTAGTCACATTGCTTGCAATGCTTATAATGATGTGCATTATCGAGAGGGCCCGGAAATACCTCTCCGATACATGGAGTGACAAATCCCAATCTCGACCTATGCCAACTCAAGAAACACCATCGGAGACACCTATAGAGCATCTTTATAATCACCTAGTTACGTTGTGACGTTGATAGCACACAAGGTGTTCCTCCGGTATTTGGGAGTTTCATAACCTCATAGTCTGAGGAACATGTATGAGTCATGAAGAAAGCAATAGCAATAAAACTATACGATCATTATGTTAAGATAACGGATGGGACTTGTCCATCACATCATTCTCTAATGATGTGATCCCGTTCATAAAATGACAACACATGTCTTGAAGGAAATATGGCCTAGAGGCAATAATAAAGTTGTTATTTATATTTCCTTATATCATGATAAATGTTTATTATTCATGCTAGAATTGTATTAACCGGAAACTTAGTATATGTGTGAATACACTAGTAGGGAAAAGCCTAGCAGCAACGCGGATTCTAGGTATATCAGTAGCGCTGGGACCGGCGCTACTAATAAATGATACAGCTAACCCGTAGCGATGCGTGCACGCCCGTGCTACTGCTATACAAGTGTAGCAGCAGCGTGCTGCGTGGAAGCTCGCTACTGCTAATAGCTCTAGCGCGCTTTGGCTGGACACGCTATTGCTACTGTCACACTGCTGCTAACTTTTCTCCACTCGCTACTGCTAATTTTAGTAGTTTTTGATTTTTTTTCTGCATATTGTTTTGTATTTGAACATGCTTTATACAAGAATCTTTAGCAGATACAAATGTCATCATGATACACATACAAATGGCTACGAGACCACAAATGTAATCATAGCATATACATACAAATAGTCTCATCATAATCATCATCCAACACAAAGTGGTATCTCGTCATCATCTTGAAAATAGCGATACATGCAAGTCTCGAATACTTGCAACTACAACGTCATCCATCAAAACAATGGTATACGCGAGAAGAGCTATCACTATGAGTGAGAGCGGAACTATGCAGTACATGAGGCCGTGGTTACGAGTCCTCTCTCGTGCTAGCGTGAACCTCAAGTAACTAGCTTCTCCTTTGTCTGCTTTTGAAACCTTTATGGCTGGCGCCCGAGACCCCATTCACTTGCGCCTGACACTCAGGCCACTCGTTTTACACCCCCGGAACCTTCCCTTTGTACACGACATAGCCCTGCCATCTCGCCATCAAGAAACTAGGTACCTGTTAGAGATGCATATTCATCAAGAGGATGTACAATCATATGCAACAAAATATACTAGAGCAACACGAAAAAGAAAGGGTTAGCAACTAGATGCACCATACAGTACGCAAACTAATTAAATAGAGGTACGCAGGTCATCGTACCCAAACTAACAAAGTAGCGTTACGCAAGTTCGGCAGGGACCGTGGACATCACAAAGTTTCATCGCTACAGAAAGTATATGTAACATCCCAAATTTTCAATTTGGCATGTTATACATAGGTCATCCATGCATATCATATTTTATTGCATTCTCGTTTGCCATCCTCGAAATCCTAAGCAACTCAAGGACCCTCAGAGAGAGTTGGGGATTTTCCGATTTTCATATTTGAATTTTATCAAATAATGAAGACGAGGATTTTGGATTTTATTATTTTTCTCTCCGTAAAATATTTCAAGTTTAATAATAAATGAGAGGAGATAATATGACTTCTCCAAAAAGTAATTGAAATATCGGAGGAAAAATGTTAAAATCATTATTTGGAATTTTATTTGCCTAGAGAAAAAATTTCATATATTTAAAATTACATTTTAGGGGCCAAGAAAAGTTCATCTTGTTCTAAATATTTTATTTAGGCAAAGAAAACTTGTTTTGGCATTTTTAGATTTTTTTATTTTTCTAGGGTTTTTACAAATTTCGGCGGAATATTTAAAAAAAAACCACGCCCGACTGGGCCAAAGGCCCAGTAAGCGGCGGGCCCGACCAGCCGCCGCCTCACTTTCGTCGTCGTCCGCCATTGCTGGCCAGACAGTCCGAGCGGACTCCCTCCCGCCGCCTTGCCCTCCTCCAAGCCACCGCGCCGCCCGCCCCTCTTTAAATAACACCGCCCCCTCTCTAACCACCACCGCCTTGCCTGTCGCCCACCTCGGACCCGATCCGAGCCCGAAGCGCCGCCGCCGCCGCCTTAGCCGTCGCCGCCGCCTCGCGTCGCCCGCCCCCTCGCCGAGTCGCCGAGCCGCCATCCTCGCCGCCTCGCGGGCCTTGGAACGCCCGCCCCGCCGGACGACCTCGCCGGAGGTAGTCCTTGTCGCCGGCTTTTTTTTAAAAAGAACCCTTCGGTTTTTTTAGAAAACTCTAGCCGTTTTTTTTATAGATCGGTTTTATTTTTTTCGGTTTATTTATTTTACGAGCGTTCACCCGTTCGTTCGTTTTTACGAACCGTTCGTCGTTTAGTTTCTGCTAACGAACGTTCGTTTGTTTAGCCATTCGTCGTTTTCTTTTATCGGTTTTATTCCATGATTATTCCGATCGCGATTTCTGATCCGATGTTCGAATTAGTATAACTTTTCGCTCGTTTATCGGAATCAGGCGATTCAAGCGCCTGGAGTTTCATCCCGAAACCCTCTTTCCGAATAGCCAACTTAAATCACTTTTTGCCTATGTAAAATTTGACCCTAGTTCAGATTAGTAAACGGATTTGTTTCTCTCGCCGTTTGAGTTTCGTTGCTTCGTTTGGTTTGATTCTTTTTGCAAACCGGAGTTCTTAAGTTGAACTATCCGGTCAACCTCTTTCAGTTAAAGTTTCGTTTGTGCATCTTTGTTTGTTTCTTATGTATGTATTGTTTGCTTGCGATAGAATTCCCGGAGTGCGAAGCATGTTACTACGAGTCTCTATGATTCACAGATCGTCAGCAAGGCAAGTAACACTTGATCATACTCTTTTCATACCCAGTTTTTATGCATTAGCTCAATCCTCAAACATTGCATGGTTAGGATGTCATTAATTTGTGGGTTGGGAAGTAGATGATGAGGTAGGAACCTATTGCCCTGTTACTATCAAACCCTTGGGAGTTACTTCTACATTATGCTTATATTGCTATGCTATGCTCGTAGACGTGGTTTGGGTTTGAGAGATATTCATGACAGATGTGAGATTATAAATTAATGGTTTACTTTTAGGTGGCAACTTAAATACACATCTGGGTGGATTGAGGCACCTGGGGAACCCAGTGTTGTCTGTTTTATTTTTGGAAATCCCGGGGTACCCTTGTGTTCTTCATATGGTCCGCCACCTGTGCTCAAAGGGAACTGAGATTATTCATGCTAGAAACTTCCATGTGCAGCCACAAGCTATTATGGGCTCTAGCATAGTGGAGTAAGTTACGTGAAGCTCTCGAAGAGGTAGATCAGCAGGTAGTGGGTTTTATAGGTTTGGTATGATCTATCCAGGAGTAGAGAGTTAATGTTTACGAAAGATCGTGTCTCGGTCATCCGTTTCTCAAACACCATGTAGTGCGAGAAATCAACGGAGGCGATCGAGTCTTGTGGGGAAAAGTCATAAACCTCTGCAGAGTGTACAATCTAATCATGGTTAGCCGTGTCCCCGGTTATGGACAATCTTGAGTATCTAGTACTTGAGTATTCACATGTATCTCATCACTCTAAATTAATACTGTTGGGTTGTTAATTACTTTAATTGGGATTGAGTTGGGGTTATACCTTCTCAATGATGTTTCAACCACCATGATAGTTAAAGTAAAATTTATTACTTTGATGTAGGGAAAAATTGGCTTTTTGCAAAATCAGAACCGTAGAGCTTTCCACCAGCCATATATGCATGTAGCATAGCTTATTATTTCATTACTCTCTATGTGTTACATTGCGGCATATTCCATGTGCTTTGACCCGTTTCGGCTGCAACGTATTATGTTGAGACTTTTAGAACGAGGAGTAAGGTTCGATAGGTCGTTGCCGTGCAGCTTCGATTATGCCGTTGGAGTTGATGGACTCACTTTATCTTCCAAGCCTTCCGCTGTTATCGCATTAGATGGCCTTAAGCCATATTATTGTAATAAGTTCTCTTTTGAGACATTCGATGTAATAAGTGTGTGATTGCTACTCCGTTATAAATCCTTCGAGTACTGTGTGTGTCAGCATTACTGATCCAGGGATGACACGGAAGCACGAGACTTGACCATCCGAGGTCGGGTCGCTACAAGATGGTATCGAGCACCTGTTGAGTGTAGGACACGACCACTAAGATAAAAACCATAGGTCACTCGTCTCTACTCATTTCTGACCCCTCTCCATTTTTCCACTCTTTAGGATGACGGACATGAAGTACAAGTTTGCACAACCGGATGAAGACACACCTTTTGGACGCCACTTGAAGGAAGTCACTAGGTACCTGAATATTGGAATACCAAGTTTCACCGGGACGTACAACGCCACCTTACCAGAAGAAGAATGCTGGAAGATTCAAGCTCTAGTTCCCGGAAGGACGTTTGCGCCAAGCACGGAGCCCATAATGTGCGTTTTCAATGCACCAACATGGAGTTTGGGAAAGAGTATGGCAGCTCACATTACCATGGGACGCATTGGAGAAGTCTACAATAAGGAGCTTAAAGACACCATATACCAAATATGTGGGCGCCGAGATGAGCAATGGGAAGTAATCAGCACCAAGAAGGATAGATCCATTGCAGCTTACATCCAGGAGCTAAACCAGCACATTCGACGTCAGGAGAACCAGATGTGCGCAGACATGATGGATTTGAAGAAGGCGAAAACTAGGATCATCGAAATGGAGGAAGAACTCAAGTCTACGCGATGGATATGAGGAAGAAATCAAGACCCTCTTGGAGAAGAATGACGACCTAGTCAAGAAGATCGAGTCTTCATGGGAGGACCAGCACCCAAAGAAGAGGAGCAAGAAGAGGAAGAAGATCCCGCTTGCGGGACAACTACATCATCATCGCATTTATTAATCGACTCAGATCCAAGTGATGATGACTATAAAGACAGTGGAAGCGGACATCATGGAGTCTTCCACCGATCAAAATTTCTAGATGACCACCATATAATAGTAGTATTTCCCCCATGTAACTAGTAGTAGTTGAGCACTTATGCGATAGTCCTAGAACGTTTTGTATGCCCTTGCTTGCTTGATTGAATGAATGTGTGTTTGCCTCATGTGCATATGGGTAGTGTTTTCTCGCTAGACCTCTTTCTATTCTAATCTCTTCCATCTAAACCTTCAGATGCCTCCGAGACGTGACCCCGGTTTTGTTTTCCCACCGAAGCTCACTCAGTTGATTCAACAGCAGAATGCCTTGATGCAATTGCTAGTTCAGAACCAGGGCAATGCCAACAACAACAACAACCCGCCGCCAGTGGACAATTTAGCCCGTTTTCTGAGGTTACAACCGCCGGTGTTTTCCAGTAGCATCGAGCCAATAGTTGCAGATGATTGGCTACGCCGTTTTGGAAGGAGTTAACCACCGCAGGATGCACGGATCTTTGAAAGAGTGCGCTTTGCCGCACATCAATTGGATGGACCAGCAGCCGCATGGTGGGAGAATTACGGCTACTTTTCCTATAGCCAATGTCACTTGGGACCAGTTCAACAAGCTTTTCATACGGCCCATGTTTCAAGCTGGAGCCATGCAGATAAAGAAGCGTGAGTTCCGCAACTTACGCCAGGAGAACCGTCTTGTGGCTCGATGCGTGGATGAGTTTAGCAAGTTATCACGCTATGCCCCGATGATGTAGCCACGGATGCATGAAGCAGGAGAAGTTTATGGAAGGGCTGAATGATGAGATGAGTATGTAGTTGATGGTGGCAACTTTCAACAACTACCAGGAGTTGGTAGATAAGGCGCTAATGATTGAAGGAAAGCAGCAGCAAATTGAGAGTCGTAAGAGAAAGTATGGACAAGGGAAGTATACCTCAGGAGCTCACCAGAAGCCTCGCTTAACCCCGAACTCGGGAGGACTTGTTCATAACCATGGAGGACATAACCATACTGGAGGAGGATCGCATAGTGGTGCGAAGAATGGGAATGGGAATGGAGTCAACAATAATCAGAATCGCTCAAACCCAGCTACACACCCGCCAAGAGGGACTTAAGCCAAGTTATTTGCTTTAAGTGCGGGAAGACAGGCATTATGCCAATGACTGCTCGAAGGAAAGAATGGAAACGGAAATGGAAGCGCTGGGAAGAATCCCAATCCATTCAACAAAGGACAAGTGAACCACGTTAACGTGGAGGAAGTTGAAGAGCGGTGGACGGTAATAGGTAAGTTTTGGTTCGATCATTTACCGCTATTGTTCTTTTCGATCTTGGTGCATCGCATTCATACATATCAAGGGATTTGTGGATAAGTTTAAGTTACCAACCTGCACCCTTAGGACCCCTCTTTTAGTAAGCTCACGGAGCAGAGTACATGGCAAGCAAGTGGTGCACCGGATACCCCTAATCATTGGCACGCATGTTTTTTCGTCTGACCTAATTATCTTGGAGTCACAAGGATTGGATGTGATATTAGGTATGGACTGGATGTCAAAGTTTGGAGGAAGTATTGACTGTGCTAGCAAGTCAATTTATCTTACCACCCCAGAGGAAAAAAGGATTAAGTATGTATCTAGGCATGTGCCTAGGAGGAGCCAAGTGAATACCCTCACGGGAGTTGTATAGGAGGAAGTACCTGTAGTAAAGGATTATCCAGATGTTTTTCCAGAGGAGTTACCAGGCATGCCACCGGATCGAGACATCGAAGTTTACGATAGAACTAATGCCGTGCAGGCCAATATCAAAGAGACCCTACCGGATGACCGCAAATGATCTGGAAGAAATTAAGAAGCAGATCAAGGAGCTATTGGAGAAAGGTTACATTCGTAGAAGTTCATCACCTTGGGGAGCCCCAGTACTTTTGGTGGAGAAGAAGGATAAATCCCTAAGGATGGTTGTTGATTACCGAGCTCTGAATGAAGTAACGATAAAGAACAAGTATCCATTACCGATGATCAATGATCTGTTTGATCAGTTGCAAGGAGCTAAGGTGTTTTCGAAGATTGATCTACGATCGGGATACCATCAGTTGAAGATTCGAGAGAAGGATATACCCAAGACAGCGTTCACCACTCGATACGGATTATATGAGTATACGGTCATGTCGTTTGGACTGACTAACGCCCCTGCCTATTTCATGAGTATGATGAATAAAGTGTTCATGGAGTATTTGGACAAGTTTGTTGTGGTGTTTATTGATGATATTATGGTTTACTCGAAGAACGAAGAGGAGCACGCAGAACACCTACGTTTGGTTCTCGAGAAACTTCAGGGAACACCGATTATACGCCAAATTCAGCAAGTGCGAGTTTTGGTTGAAGGAAGTTGGATTTCTTGGGCATGTTATATCGAGCGAGGGTATAGCGGTAGATCGATAAAATTCAGTCGATCCTTTGAATGGTTGGCACCCACCGATCGGCAAGATTCGCAGCTTTCCTTGGGTGGCGAGGATATTACCGGAGATTCATTGAGAATTTTTCCAAGATTGCTAAACCAATGAGAGAATTGCTAAAGAAGGATACTAAGTTCAAATGGATGAGAGGATTGCGAGACAAGCTTTCAAGAATTGAAGAAAGCGGTTGACTACAGCCAGTCTTGACCTTGCCAGATATACATAAGGAGTTTCAAGTGTATTGTGACGCATCTCGCTTGGGACTTGGATGTGTTCTTATGCAGGACGGAAAAGTGGTTTCGTATGCCTCACGACAACTGAAGCCACATGAGTTGAACTACGCCACGCATGATTTGGAGTTAGGAGCTGTAGTGCATGCGTTAAAGACTTGGAGACATTATCTCATTGGAAACCGTTGTGATGTGTACACAGATCATAAAAGCTTGAAGTACATTTTCACACAGAAGGAGTTGAACCTCAGACAGAGGAGATGGCTGGAGCTTATAAAGGATTACGATATGAAGCTACACTACCATCCAGGAAAGGCCAACGTCGTAGCAGACGCTTTGAGTCGGAAGAGCTATGCCAATATCCTTGAAAGTAGAGGACTGCCAAAGGAGTTAGCGGAGGATATTATGGAACTTCAGTTGGAGATTGTTCCAAGAGGTTTTCTTGCAACAATGGAGGTTCGATCGACATTGTTAGACAAGATTCAAAAGCTCGAAGGAGGATAAAGAGATTGCGAGATAAAAGAGAAGATGGGCAAAGGAAAAGCCAAAGGTTTTCGCGAGGATGAACACGATACCTTGTGGTTTGAGGACCGGGTTTATGTGCCCAACAATTCGGAGATCAGGAAGTTAATACTTCAAGAGGCCCATGACTCACCATACTCGATTCAGCCCGAAAACACCAAGATGTATTTGGACTTGAAGGAACGTTTCTGGTGGACTGGTATGAAGAAGGATATTGCCAAGTATGTAGCCGTTTGCGATGTATGTCAGAGAGTGAAGGCAGAGCATCAAAAGCCAGCAGGACGGTTGCAGCCTATGCCAATACCCGAATGGAAGTGGGACAAACTTGGCATGGATTTTATCACCGGATTACCCAGAACCAAAGCAGGATATGATTCAATATGGGTAGTTGTGGATCGTTTGACCAAAGTAGCTCACTTCATCGGTGAAACCAACTTATACAAGTGCCAACTTGGCCAAGATATATATGACCAGGATCGTATGTTTGCACGGAGTTCCGAGGAGCATCGTATCAGATAGAGGAACACAGTTTACTTCAAAATTTTGGCATCAACTACATCAGACCTTGGGTACCAGATTGGAATTCAGCTCCGCGTTCCACCCACAGACGGATGGACAGACAGAGAGAGTTAACCAGATCCTGGAGGATATGTTAAGAGCCTGTGCACTAGATTATGGATCTAGTTGGGATGACAATTTGCCGTACGCAGAATTTTCATATAATAACAGCTACCAGGCCAGTTTGAAGATGGCAACGTTTGAAGCTCTGTATGGACGCAGATGTAGAACACCATTGATGTGGGATGAGGTAGGAGACTGTCAGTTGTTTGGACCAGATTTGATCAAAGACTCAGATGAGAAGGTTAAACTGATCAGAGACAGACTAAAGATTGCTCGGTCTATCTGTAAGAGTTACGCAGATTCAAAACGCAAGGAAGTAACCTATGAAATTGGAGATGAGCCTATCTTGAGTATCACCCACGAGGAGTGAAACGTTTTGGAGTAAAGGGAAAGTTATCCCCAAGATTTGTAGGACCGTATCGTGTTTTGGAGCGGATGGGAGAAGTTGCCTACAAGCTGGAGTTACACGAAGGATTGTCGGGAGTTCACGATGTGTTTCACGTATCACGGCTGAAGAAGTGCCACGCTGAGATGGCCGACATACCGTTAAAAGATACGGTGCCCCTAGAGGCGTACTGGTTGGATAGTAATTTGACTTATGAGGAGAAGCGGTAAAGATTCTGGATTTGACGATTCGGTCACCCGCAAAGAAAGTTATCAAGTTTTGCAAAGTTCAGTGGAGCCACCATACAGAGGAGGAAGCCACCTGGGAACGAGAAGATGATATTCGCAAGGACCATCCACACCTATTTTCTACCCAACCCGAATCTCGAGGGCGAGATTCATCTTAAGGGGGGTAGGTTTGTAATATCCCAAATTTTCAATTTGGCATGTTATACATAGGTCATCCATGCATATCATATTTTATTGCATTCTCGTTTGCCATCCTCGAAATCCTAAGCAACTCAAGGACCCTCGGAGAGAGTTGGGGATTTTCCGATTTTCATATTTGAATTTTATCAAATAATGAAGACGAGGATTTTGGATTTTATTATTTTTCTCTCCGGAAAATATTTCAAGTTTAATAATAAATGAGAGGAGATAATATGACTTCTCCAAAAAAATAATTGAAATATCAGAGGAAAAATGTTAAAATCATTATTTGGAATTTTATTTTATTTATTTGGAATTTTATTTGCCTAGAGAAAAATTTGCATATATTTAAAATTGCATTTTAGGGGCCAAGAAAAGTTCATCTTGTTCTATATATTTTATTTAGGCAAAGAAAACTTGTTTTGGCATTTTTAGATTTTTATTTTTCTAGGGTTTTTACAAATTTCATGAATATTTAAAAAAACCACGCCTGGGCAGGCCAAAGGCCCAAAACCCGACCCGGGCCGCCTCCGCTTCTTGTGTCCTTGCTGCCCACGGGATGAGTCCGAGCCAGACTCCCTCCCGCCGCCTTGCCCCCTCCTCCAAGCCACTGCGCCGCCCACCCCCTCTTTAAATAGCACCGCCTCTAAACACCACCGCTTGCCGCCGTCGCCCACCTCGGACCCGAGCAGGCCCGAGCCCGACCGCCGCCCGCCGCTTAGCCGTCGCCGCCGCCTCCCTCGTCGCCCGCCCCTCGCCGAGTCGTGAGCCGCCGCCCTCGCCGCCCCTCGCGGACCCTTGGGAGCCGCCCGCCCAGCCGAGACGACCTCTGGGAGGTAGCCCTCGTCGCCGGATTTTTTTAAAAAGAACCCTTCGGGTTTTTTAGAAAACCCTAGCCGTTTTTTATAGATCGGTTTTATTTTTTTCGGTTTATTTATTTTACGAGCGTTCACCCGTTCGTTCGTTTTTACGAACCGTTCGTCGTTTAGTTCCTGCTAACGAACGTTCATTCGTTTAGCCATTCGTCGTTTTCTTTTATCGGTTTTATTCCGCGATTATTCCGATCGCGATTTCTGATCCGATGTTCGAATTAGTATAACTTTTCGCTCGTTTATCGGAATCAGGCGATTCAAGCGCCTGGAGTTTCATCTCGAAACCCTCTTTCCGAATAGCCAACTTAAATCACTTTTTGCCTATGTAAAATTTGACCCTAGTTCAGATTAGTAAACGGATTTGTTTCTCTCGCCGTTTGAGTTTCGTTGCTCCATTTGGTTTGATTCTTTTTGCAAACCGGAGTTCTTAAGTTGAACTCTCCGGTCAACCTCTTTCAGTTGAAGTTTCGTTTGTGCATCTTTGTTTATTGCTTATGTATGTATTGTTTGCTTGCGATAGAATTCCCGGAGTGCGAAGCGTGTTACTCTGAGTCTCTAGGATTCACGGATCGTCGGCCAAGGCAAGTAACACTTGATCATACTCTTTTCATACCCAATTTTTATGCATTAGCTCAATCCTCAAACATTGCATGGTTAGGATGTCATTAATTTGTGGGTTGGGAAGTAGATGATGAGGTAGGAACCTATTGCCCTGTTACTATCAAACCCTTGGGAGTTACTTCTACGTTATGCTTATATTGCTATGCTATGCTCGTAGACGTGGTTTGGGTTTGAGAGATATTCATGACAGATGTGATATTATAAATTAATGATTTACTTTAAGGTGACAACTTAAATACACATCTGGGTGGATTGAGGCACCTGGGGAACCCAGTGTTGTCTGTTTTATTTTTGGAAATCCCGGGGTACCCGTGTGATCTTCCTATGGACCGCCACCCAGGCTCAAAGGGAACTGAGATTATTCATGCTAGAAACTTCCGTGTGCAGCCACAAGCTATTATGGGCTCTAGCATAGTGGAGTAAGTTACGTGAAGCTCTCGAAGAGGTAGATCAGCAGGTAGTGGGTTTTATAGGTTTGGTATGATCTATCCGGAGTAGAGAGTTAATGTTTCTTAAAGACTGTGTCTCGGTCATCCATTTCTCAAACACCATGTAGTGCGAGAAATCAACGGAGGTGATCGAGTCTTGTGGGGAAAAGTGCGCAAACCTCTGCAGAGTGTACAATCTAATCATGGTTAGCCGTGTCCCCGGTTATGGATAATCTTGAGTATCTAGTACTTGAGTATTCACATGTATCTCATCACTCTAAATTAATACTGTTGGGTTGTTAATTACTTTAATTGGAATTGAGTTGGGGTTATACCTTCTCAATGATGTTTCAACCACCATGATAGTTAAAGTAAAATTTATTCCTTTGATGTAGGGAAAAATTGGCTTTTTGCAAAACTGTAACCGTAGAGCTTTCCACCAGCCATTTATGCATGTAGCATAGCTTATTCTTTCATTACTCTCTATGTGTTACATTGCCAGCCTATTCCATGTGCTGACCCGTTTCGGGCTGCAACGTATTATGTTGCAGACTTTTCAGACGAGGAGTAAGGTTCGATAGGTTGTTGCCGTGCAGCTTCGATTATGTCGTTGGAGTTGATGGACTCACTTTATCTTCCAAGCCTTCCGCTGTTATCGCATTAGATGGCCTTAAGCCATATTATTGTAATAAGTTCTCTTTTGAGACATTCGATGTAATAAGTGTGTGATTGCTACTCTGTTATAAATCCTTGATCTTGTGTGTGTCAGCATTACCGATCCAGGGATGACACGGAAGCACAGAGACTTGACCATCTGAGGTCGGGTCGCTACAGTATAAAAGTTCAACCGACACATATCATCATCATCGGCATCGTAAATCACTAGAAGTTCCATCCTTCCATATCATCAAGGATGGACCCTAGCTTCTTGAACGGCGTGAGGTCATGACGTTGCATGCCTATGCGAGTTCGGACGTCAGCTCGTGATATAGGGCCGTGGTGGAACATCCCCTTCTCATCGACAACTTGTTTCATGATGATCGTCGCAATGTCCCTTTGGATGCGAAAGAAGTCATCTCTAAGTTTATAATCCACTTCTCCATGAGATTCTACCCACTTGTGGATATGATCATCATTTCTGCTTGTCATGCGAAGCTTTTTGTGATCCGTGCTGAACTCAATCATGAGATGGAGGATGTAGAATCCATCTTTCTTGCTTGGTTTTGGGACATGGATGCAGCGAAGGTTAGTTTCTGTGAAACCCATCTTCTTGTTCCTTTGTTTCCTGATGCGCATGTGGCCACCTCTAATGCTGAAGCCCTGGAGAACATCATCTAGAATATTCATTATGTGGGTGTAGTCCTTCTTCTCGTAGTCTCTGGAAGGGTCGAAATACACGGCGTGGGAGACTCGAGGGTAAAGAACGATAAGGACGGCGTGCCCGTTGCTGCGGGGAAAGTACACCTCAAATTATTCTCCATATGAGCGAGAAGGAATGATTGAAATGTACGAAAGGGCTGTCTGGAACTGACTTACTTTGGATGATAAGGCAGGAGGACAATTCCTGGTCCTTATTCTGTACCATGAAGTTTTGGAGGTAGTCCCTAGCAGTTTCACGCTCAAAGTCGCTGAGACTCAAGGAAGACTCGTGCATGTAGTATGGATCCGCCACACAGATTTGCGAGACTTCTTCTCTCTTCATGACGGAGCTCATATGTAGCGCAAAAAGGCGGACGATTGTAAAATTGAGCTGCCTTGTCAGAAACATCTCAAAGATATGGTCAAACCGCAGGAAGAACACCTCCGCGGGCCGTGTGTCAACGTAGCACTTCCCCTCAGGCACACGAGTCGCGTATGTCGGATATCCTGGATCCTTCGAGGCTAGTAGGCTTTTCTTAGTCGACAGTACATGGTCGTGCAGTCTCCTGAGATCCCCTGATAGTGCCTCCAGCGGTTTCGGCGGTACCATCGGCTCGCCCGTGAGATGGAACATGGCCGCACCTTTCACGGGTACACGCTCTTCCGAATCCATCGTCTGGCTGCTATGTGCTCTGGTTTGTTTGGAGGCAACTATCTTCCTGTAGCGACCCGACCTCAGACGGTCAAGCCTCTGTGTTGCTGTGCCATCCCTGGATCAGTATGCTAGCACACACAGTACATCAATGTATATATCAAAGTGCAATCACATGTATAATTAACGTAAAACTGATATATACCTCATAAGTCACAGTGGAAACAAATAGTCGGGTGTGGAGTCCATCAACGCCAACGGCAGGTTGAGTGTAGAACGTAACCCTGTACCGTACTCTTACTCGTTGGAAGAAAGTTTACGCAACATGATACGTTGCAGCCGTGTAGGTCAAGACATTGAATGTACCGGCAAGATCACAATAAGAGAAAACAGATGATAAACTATACTATATGCAGTATGGCTTTGTGGCTCTGTATCTGAGTTTTGTTTGCGTAAAAGCTGGTTTTATTTTTCCCTACATCAAAGGAATAAATGCAGTCTGTACTATGGAGTTATCTATCATGACATGGTTCCGCCAACCGATGTCTCATAGCCCAAAATCATCATAAGTTGCCCACAATTAAGTTATCAATCCGGTGTTGAGAGTTCCAAGATAGATCCAAGTCCAGAGGCTCAAATTGTCCGTAACCTGGGACACTGCTAATCGATTAGGTTTTAACCCTCTGCAGAGGTTTGTACACTTTACCCGCAAGATTCGACCCCTCTTTTTACGTTCTCGCACTTCAGGGTGTTTGAGAACAAGACGACCGAAACATGGTCTTAGAAGAGTTCCTCGACCACCGTCCGGTGCTCATCCAATCCTACCGTAGTTCTACATCTCGCTAGCACCGTCCCCAGCCAGATTCACCACTAAGGTCAACCAAGCCAGAGCCCATAGTGACTTGCGGTTGCACATGTAAGCTTCCGGGCATGAAGTATTCTTCCGTCTCTTTGAGTCTGGGTGAAGCTTTCCGCAAGATGTCATGGCGCTTCTCCATGCATCCCGGCCAACCACTGGTTTCTCCAGGGTGCCCGTCAACCATCCTTCACCCAAAGAGTGTGTATTGAATTCTTGTCGAGTCTTGAAGTATTGAGGCCTTGAAGATGCAGTCCTTGCAGATGCCATCATGGAGTTGTCGTCATTGACGTAGAGTCCTCCTTCTTCACACCACTCTCGTGCACTCATACCAACCCCGTCTACTATAGCGTAGCATTAAAATAAAATATCGTCCCGGGCTTGGTAACAGGGTGATGGGTTCCTACCTCATGCATACTACTCAACTACAAGAATTCAATATCACTCTTTGGAGGGATTGTTGCGAAGATGACACTAGATGCAATAAAACACATAGGTATGAAAAACATGGTCAAAGTGAACTTGCACGGTATTACTTGGATGAAGATAATAACGCTCTCGAGAATAAAGACTTGGTAGAACTATTCGTCACTCCTTTGAAAATCTATATTAAACAGACAATCATATAAGCAATCATCCTAGCAATCAATTCTATCAATCATAACAATACTCAATCAAAATAAAAGCAACAAAGAAAACCAAGTCGAAAACCAAAGGAAAAACTTCAAAAGAAAAATTCAAGGAAAAACTAGTGGTGACCAACTCACACAAATCTTAACATAACATCACTAAATTACTCTAATATTTTTTTCTACAGCAAAGAAAATATAAATCTAATAAAATAACAGAAAATAAATTACTAATTTAATAACTAACAAAAAGAACTAATATAAAACTACTATAACCATCTAGTTAATACTAGAACAAATATAGCAACTAGCAAAACACTAAGACAACTATAACAGCAAATCATTTATTAAAACATTAATAAACTATACTAAATAAATATAACAACTAATGTGTTCACAAATAACAGAAACAAAAACAATATAACTTGAAGTGGAAAAAGAATTACTTTTAAAACTAATACAACTATTTTTATCCACTATCACTATGAACTAAACAAGCAATTACAAAAACAGTAGCTAAACACTAATAAATAACTACAAAAAATTATCTACTGTAGCTAAACATAAACATATAACAACAAGTGAAAATCTACAAAAGTAATGAACTAAAAATAATTAAAAACAATAATTACATAACTAAAACAACTATATAAGAAAAACAGTACTGTTTTTACTAAAAATCTAATTTAAAATACTCCAAAATTACCAAACTAAATCCTACAGCTAAAAAATATCACAAGTGACCAGGAGCAAAAAGAATTAATTAAAAACCTATTTTTAAACTCAAGTTATGGCCAAAATACTAATCTGAACAAAATTTATCAAATTCAAATTTAAACTACTCAAATTTGAAATCCAGAGACACTAACAGAAACTTCAGCAAATTGGTGACACATAGCAATTGGTGACACTAACAGAAACTCTAAAAGATATGAATTTTCTAAGATTGCTATTTTCTGGGAAAAAAATGAATTACGGGATTTCGTGGATCTCACCGGAGTAGTCGTCGGAGTTGGGGAAGAAGATCGGATCCGATGTTGCGGTTGATCCTAGAGGAAAAGAGATCACGGGACGGTGGAGAGGAGATCACATAAACCTCAGGAGAGGTCGAGGCGTGGCGGCACTTGGCGGGCGGTGGCAAGCGGCGGTGGTGGCCGCTTCTTCTTCACAAGGAGAGGAGAGGAGAGGAGAGGTGTTGGTTTGATGTGTTGGAGGGGGGGGGGGTGCTTGGGTATTTATATTGGGGAAGGGAGGGTTTTGCTTGGGATAGGGGGCAAGAAATAGACTAGGATTAGGAAACAAAAGGGAAAAGATCTAGAAACAAATCGGAATAAACGGAAGTAGGAAAAGAGTCCTACTAGGAAAGGAAAAGGAAAAGGAAAGGAGCGGCTCCCTCCTCGGCTCCTCACATACACCAAGGCTATGTCCTTGGGCCTTGGCCCTTGGCCAAGGGCGCAAATAATTTTTTTTTGACAGAGACAACAAAACAAAAATAAATAAAAATTTTATATAGGCATATAATATATCAAAATTTTCAGAAAAAGATTTTCTACAACATGAACACTATTTTAGCTTCAAATAAAATACACACAAATTTTAATAATTCACACAGTGCTACCGGTCCAATAAAATCCAATAAAAATCATTTTAAAATACCAAAATGACTTCAAATTAATTTCTCTCCAATTTTCTGATGTAGGGAATCATGTTATCCTATTTTCCATATATTTTGTTTTTGGAGAAAAATAATTTGAATAAAACTCAAATAACTCCAAATTGGAAATAAATTCAAAAGAACTTTGAATTTAATTCTTTTAAAACTCCCAACTCATATTTCATTTAATTTGAAGAAGTCATTTTATCTTCTCTCGTGAAAATCATTGAGTTGCATAAAGTTTCAGAATTGGAAATATTTTCCAAATGAAATTCAAATATTTTCAACACCCTTGTCATTTAAATAAATGGAAGAAGTCATGTCATCTTCTCTCCAGGGTTTTGTGATGAAAAGAATTTGAATTCCCGAAGATCATAAAAGCAAAAAATGAAAGTTTGGGAAAGTCCTTTTATTCCCTCTTATTCAACTTTCAAAAAGTTTCAAATTCACTCACTTTCAGTCAATCAATCAAACAATCAACCAAAACTATCTATGTTTTTATAACATTCCAAAATTTAGAATTTTGGGATGTTACAAACCTACCACCCTTAAAATGAATCTCGCCCTCGAGATTCGGAGAGGCTAGAAAGAAATAGGTTAGGGTTTAGGGGTCTTCAAAATCCATCGATCATCACAAGGGTCTCGGGTGCTACCACCCTTAAAAGCATTGTTACGGTTCCATCAAAACTCATATACTCCATCCTTATTGTTGACAGTGTCGGTCTTCTCAGGTCGGAAGGATAATTCCTTCTCTGGGCTCTTCCGGTAGCGACATAACCTTTTCCTCAATTTCTTATGTCCTTTTTTTTTCTTGGTACGGTTATCCCGAAACTGGGTCTTCATAGCTGACGGGTGCAGCGCCAATGCTAAACAACTATTGATATCTCATGGTGGTCAACAATTTATGGTTTCTGCAGAAAATGGGTGCAGGTTGAACCTCACCGTATATCCTACGGTTGGCAACAACTGCCTTGTACAAGGGGAAAAATTCTTATACCATTCTAAGGTTCAAACAAGGTTTTGATCGTCGTCTCCCTACTATAGGTAAGTCACTCAGATTTTACCATCCCATATAGCAAAGCGAATAATAAGAGTAAGTCGGTATGGTGATCAATCCATCCCGCACCCAAATCATTACCTTGTACGTGGTTTAGCGAATCTCGCATTCTAACACTCGGTCATCCTCACAAGCATTGCATAATTTCTCTTGTCGACGAACCAAGTTCGAAAAAATCCATTGATTCTGCAGGCCAAACAAACATCTATCGTTCCTTAACAATTCTCAGGTTTTGCGTAAACTCCTATGAAACGTTTGCTGACAAAATCACAGCTTCTTCCAGAATTTCTTCCTCCAGGGAGTACTTGATCCTTTTTAGTTCCTGGGCCTATGGGTTGTGGGCCGACCTCAATACTTGCATAGCTTTAACTCATCATTGGAGTTACAATTGTTCCATATTCCAACATTACACCACTTTAAATCCAATAACATTTCATTTCTTCATACCATCATATCAAAGATAAAACTCCAACTCATTTTTTCCAAACTCCAACCTGTGGGACACATTTCCATTTCCATTGGTCTAGTGTTCTTCATAGGGTACTATCACCCTTAAAATAAATTCACAAATCCATCCATAGACCATATTTCTCATATCCTCGAAAATGGTCAAAATCCGTGTTCATAGAGTAACAACTCATACAATTAAACATATGAAAACATGTCACCTTAACTTTATTGATTTCATGAATTCCATACAATCTCTGAGCACTCATTACATAACTCAACTCATCGAACTTATGAAAAAAAATTTTGCTTCTACACTCTTGTTTCCAATATCAAAATTCCAACTACTCAACTCCAGCTTTCATCTTGTCGGGACATTTAGTAGCATAATGTCCCGCTTCCTTGCAGCGAAAACAAATGACGTTCGATAAGTCTTTGGACTTCTTGGAGATGGTGTCTACTCTTTGGGTTCTTGGCTTCTTCTCTGGACATTTACCCGCGTAATGACCTAAATCCTTGCACCTGTAACAAGTGATATTACTCAGGTCCTTCTCTACAGAAATTGGGTTGTTCTGGGGATGCCTTCGTTTCCTCTTCCTGGATTTCTCCGTAATGATCAGACCTTCTATTTCCTGAGGGTCAAACTTCACGTCTCATTGTCGGGAAGTCTACGAGATACTCTTGGCTTTCCTTTGTGCAATCTTGTGAAAAATGTCCTTCTTCTCCACATGAATAGCGAGCATTGGAGTAAAATCAGTTGAGGCCTTCTCCATCAGGGTCTTCAACACATTCCTTCATCATAGGTTCTTACATAACTTTACGGAGGGCTACTTTCATTCCTAATTCCTGCTCCTGAATAGTTTTTTTCACCATGGGGTAAATGTGACCTTGAGTCGGGTAGTGGGTGGTTCCTTCACACAAGAAACAAGTCACCTGACTAGTTGGGCATTCCTTAGCTGGGTGTTTCTCCTCACAATGAGGGCATCCATCCTTGTGTTCCTCCTGGGTGTGTCCTATTTCTCCGCAAATCTTGCAGGCACAAGGTTTCTTATTCGGGTTATCATAGTGCTTCCAGATGAGACGTGATCTCAACAGGGTCTTCTTGAATTCCTCCCAAGTTCTTGCTCCATTAAATCCTTGTATGGCTTGATGCATTTTCCACCAGGTTGCAGCACTTTCTGTAAAGCAATCAAGAGCGTATTGAACCTCATACTTCCTTGGAATCAATTTTTTTTAAATTGATCCTCCATGTTTTGAATCCATAGCTCTGCCTCCAACTGAGTCATCAGTCCAGAGAATAGCAGACCAACTTCATTCATCATCTATGGGGTCCAAAAGTTTTGGGATGAGATATGAGAGAGGTGGGGAGGGATATACACACAATACAAACAATAGTTTTTGAAGAAACGGGTTTTACTTTGTGGCTGTCGGAAAACATCAAACAAATGACAACTGACAAATCGCCGCATCTAACGTAAGTGTGTAACAGGGGTTTGGTCTTCTAAAGGTCAAAAAATTCTTCAGATTCTTCAAATTCTTCTAGTCTTCGGAGTCTTCAATTGTTGCAGCTTCAACTCTTCTAATGCATGGTCAAATCCTCTTTACTCTGAAGAGGCCATCAGTTATCCGATATCTTGTCCTTCTTGGAGCGGCTTCAGTTGATTCTTCATGTGGTCAAAAGGGAAAAGGGGTATATTCTAACTATTTGAGGTGAGAGGGACTACTTGATAAAATCAGAAAATATGAGAAGTAAGAGTGTTTTTGAAAATAAGGTTTTAGAAATTTCCTGTCCTAGGGGCTTTCCGAATTCTAGGGTCACGTTCTCTGATCAACATGTGCTCACGATACCATATCTGTAGCGACCCGACCTCAGACGGTCAAGCCTACGTGTTCTTTGTGCCATCCTGGATCGGTATCTTTGGCACACACAGTACATCAATGTATATATCAAAGTGCAATCACATGTATAATTAACGTAAAACTGATATATACCTCATAAGTCACAACGGAAACAAATAGTCGGGTGTGGAGTCCATCAACGCCAACGGCAGGTTGAGTGTAGACCGTAACCCTGTACCGTACTCTTACTCGTTGGAAGAAAGTTTCTGCAACATGATACGTTGCAGCCGTGTAGGTCAGTACATTGAATGTACCGGCAAGATCACAATAAGAGAAAACAGATGATAAACTATACTATATGCAGTATGGCTTTGTGGCTCAGATTCGAGTTTTGTTTGCGTAAAAGCTGGTTTTATTTTTCCCTACATCAAAGGAATAAATGCAGTCTATACTATGGAGTTATCTATCATGACATGGTTCCGCCAACCGATGTCTCATAGCCCAAAATCATCATAAGTTGCCCACAATTAAGTTATCAATCCGGTGTTGAGAGTTCCGAGATAGATCCAAGTCCAGAGGCTCAAATTGTCCGTAGCAAGGGGACACGGCTAATCGATTAGGTTTTAACCCTCTGCAGAGGTTTGTACACTTTACCCGCAAGATTCGATCCTCTTTTACGTTCTCGCACTGGGTGTTTGAGAACAAGACGACCAAAACATGGTCTTCCGAAGAGTTCCTCTGACCACTGTCCGGTGCTCATCCAATCCTACCGTAGTTCTACATCTGCTAGCACCGTCCCAGCCAGAGTCACCACTAAGGTCAACCAAGCCAGAGCCCATAGTGACTTGCGGTTGCACATGTAAGCTTCCGGGCATGAAGTATTCTTCCGTCTCTTTGAGTCTGGGTGAAGCTTTCCGCAAGATGTCATGGCGCTTCTCCATGCATCCCGGCCAACCACTGGTTTCTCCAGGGTGCCCGTAAACCATCCTTCACCCAGTAGTGTGTATTGAATTCCTGTCTCAAGTCTTGAAGTCTTGAGGCCTTGAAGATGTAGTCCTTGCAGATGCCATCATGGAGTTGTCGTCATTGACGTAGAGTCCTCCTTCTTCACACCACTCTCGTGCACTCATACCAAACCCCGTCTACTATAGCGTAGCACTAAAATAAAATATCGTCCGGGCTTGGTAACAGGGTGATGGGTTCCTACCTCATGCATACTACTCAACTACAAGAATTCAATATCACTCTTTGGAGGGATTGTTGCGAAGATGACACTAGATGCAATAAAACACATAGGTATGAAAAACATGGTCAAAGTGAACTTGCCTGGTATTCTTGGATGAAGATATAACGCTCTCAGAATAAAGACTTGGTAGAACTATTAAGTCACTCCTTTGAAAATCTATATTAAACAGACAATCATATAAGAAATCATCCTAGCAATCAATTCTATCAATCATAACAATACTCAATCAAAATAAAAGCAACAAAGAAAACCAAGTCGAAAACCAAAGGAAAAACTTGAAAGAAAAATTCAAGGAAAAACTAGTGGTGACCAACTCACACAAATCTTAACATAACATCACTAAATTACTCTAATATTTTTTCTACAGCAAAGAAAATATAAATATAATAAAATAACAGAAAATAAATTACTAATTTAATAACTAACAAAAAGAACTAATATAAAACTACTATAAACATCTAGTTAATACTAGAACAAATATAGCAACTAGCAAAAAACTAAGACAACTATAACAGCAAATTATTTATTAAAACATTAATAAACTATACTAAATAAATATAACAACTAATGTGTTCACAAATAACAGAAACAAAAACAATATAACTTGAAGTGGAAAAAGAATTACTTTTAAAACTAATAAAACCATTTTTATCCACTATCACTATGAACTAAACAAGCAATTACAAAAACAGTAGCTAAACACTAATAAATAACTACAAAAAATTATCTACTGTAGCTAAACATAAACATATAACAACAAGTGAAAATCTACAAAAGTAATGAACTAAAAATAATTAAAAACAATAATTACATAACTAAAACAACTATATAAGCAAAACAGTACTGTTTTTACTAAAAATCTAATTTAAAATACTCCAAAATTACCAAACTAAATCCTACAGCTAAAAAATATCACAAGTGACCAGGAGCAATAAGAGTTAATTAAAACCTATTTTTAAACTCAAGCTATGGCCAAAATACTAATCTGAACAAAATTTATCAAATTCAAATTTAAACTACTCAAATTTGAAATCCAGAGACACTAACAGAAACTTCAGCAAATTTGTGACACATAGCAATTGGAATCACTCAAAATACTAAAAACTCTAAAAGATATGAATTTTCTAAGATTGCTATTTTCTGAAAAAAAAATGAATTACGGGATTTCGTGGATCTCACCGGAGTAGTCGTCGGAGTTGGGGAAGAAGATCGGATCCGATGTTGCGGTTGATCCTAGAGGAAAAGAGATCACGGGACGGTGGAGAGGAGATCATATAAACCTCAGGAGAGGTCGAGGGCGCGGCGGCGGCACTTGGCGGCGGCGGTGGCAAGCGGCGGTGGTGCTGCTTCTGCTGCTGCGGAGAGGAGAGGAGAGGTGTTGGTTTGATGTGTTGGAGAGGGGGGGGGGTGCTTGGGTATTTATATTGGGGAGGGGAGGGTTTTGCTTGGGGTAGGGGGCAAGAAATAGACTAGGATTAGTAAACAAAAGGGAAAAGATCTAGAAACAAATCGGAATAAACGGAAGTAGGAAAAGAGTCCTACTAGGAAAGGAAAAGGAAAAGGAAAGGAGCGGCTCCCTCCTGGCTCCCTGCTGTGGCGTGGGCGTTGGCCTTGGGCCTTGGCCCTTGGCCATGAGCTGAAATTTTTTTGACAGCAGAGACAACAAAACAAAAATAAATAAAATTTTTATATAGGCATATAATATATCAAAATTTTCAGAAAAAGATTTTCTACAACATGAACACTATTTTAGCTTCAAATAAAATACACACAAATTTTAATAATTCACACAGTGCTACCGGTCCAATAAAATCCAATAAAAATCATTTTTAAAATACCAAAATGACTTCAAATTAATTTCTCTCCAATTTTCTGATGTAGGGAATCATGTTATCCTATTTTCCATATATTTTGTTTTTGGAGAAAAATAATTTGAATAAAACTCAAATAACTCCAAATTGGAAATAAATTCAAAAGAACTTTGAATTTAATTCTTTTAAAACTCCCAACTCATATTTCATTTAATTTGAAGAAGTCATTTTATCTTCTCTCGTGAAAATCATTGAGTTGCATAAAGTTTCAGAATTGGAAATATTTTCCAAATGAAATTCAAATATTTTCAACACCCTTGTCATTTAAATAAATGGAAGAAGTCATGTCATCTTCTCTCCAGGGTTTTGTGATGAAAAGAATTTGAATTCTCAAGATCATAAAAGCAAAATGAAAGTTTGGGAAAGTCCTTTTATTCCCTCTCATTCAACTTTCAAAAAGTTTCAAATTCACTCACTTTCAGTCAATCAATCAAACAATCAACCAAAACTATCTATGCGTTTATAACATTCCAAAATTTAGAATTTTGGGATGTTACACTTCCCCGATCTCTTCCTCTCCTTTTTCTTGGGCACACCTTCCAGACCCTTCCTTAACCCCTGCCCGAGTGTTCCCGGGCTAAGCACTTTACGACCCCCGACTAGTTGAGCCTTGTTGAGGCGGCATCTTCAGGCGTGTCCTGTGAGGATTTCATGAAGAGAGACTTTTTGCAATCCCTGCTACGACCTTCCTGCCTGGGCAGATCATCCATATCCTCAATTCCTCATTAGCATGTTGATAGCCCGATTCGTCATATGGTTGACTCATCATATCTAAGTCACACTCATACGCATTTGTATTGAGGAAACCCATTGGGTCGACCTCCGTCTCAGCATCCATTCTCTATTCTACAGGACTGATTACATCAGCCAGTACAATTGCACCCCCTTCATCATGTCGTTCGCCGCTCTCACCCGGCACTACAGGAGCTGGTAATTGCGTAGGCGGGGTGGTGGTCTCCGCACATGCTTGTTGATGTGTGGTTATTTGTGTGCTCTCGGCCGGCTCCAGACGAATAAGATTCTTCGGCCATAGCAGCACCCAACCCTTGCAGCTTCCAATCTGTGGTGGGTTCTCGTCGTCCACTCCCACATGCTGTACTAGAGGAGGCAAATCCTCGTGCCCCGATTACACACTGGACAAGTTAACCCTGAAGTACCCAGCGGGGATCGGCTGGTTGTGGAACGTGGGTTGCAAGGGGTTCATTATCATCCCCTTTCCCATGTCCACCTTCTGGCCTTTGATCAAGTAGCGTATGGTGCACGGGGTTTCTATGGCCTGCAAACACATGTCTGTGGCGTAAAACATCCGAAAGGCAACGAAAATGGAATATTCTATATATATATATATGTTGGTGCGACATGTAATTACCATGAGGGTGTCGAGCTCAGCCAAAGATGAAGGCCCACCTAGCGCGCGAGAGACTGAGGAAGGGCTGCTATGAGCAGGAGCGACTGCGAGTGGAGGCCCGGTTGCGTGAGCAAGTGATGGTGCGGTGGTGTTGTTGTTCACGGAGTTGCTCCCGACGAAACTGGGCAACATGAAATCATGTACCGTCTTGTCTGGATTTTCCTTCGTCCAGTTGATGATAGCTGGAACCAAGTTAGTAGCGAAATCATTTCTGCAGGCAGTTGCAGCTGCATTGACGGCCTGCTGTAGCAACTCATTTTTCTCCTCGGCTGTTTTTTCGCGTCCTCAGCTGCTTTTTTCTCGACCGCAAGCTTCACCTTCTCGTCGATGTCCGCCTGACTAAACTTCTTTTGCTGCTTCTTGGCCTCCGGGCCCTTCTTGTAAAACACTTTCCACATGGCGTCGTCTCTAGCGCCGTGCACACGACCACATTGCGGCCGCTGGCCCAAAGGGAGTCCCTTAAGTTCGTTGAAGGCCCGGTTGAGAGGGGTGTCCCACTTGGGCTTCATCGGAGAAGTAGGGCTTTCGGCTGCAAGCTGGTGTTGCTTCTCCTGCAGAAGGAGCATGAACCATTTAGGAATGTGTAGTCGACTAGATCTGGAGCTAAATGTAAGGTGGTAAAAGAATAATTACCAGTAGTCTAATCAATTTCCTCGTGATCTGGTGCGTGTAAAAAACCTTCTTTACCTTGTCCCACTTGTAGCGGGCCCTGATGAAGTCACACTCCAAGGGGTTGGTGAACTTCTAGAAGGGGTCTGGGATACCCGTGGCTTCATGTTCCGTGTCCTCCTTATCCCATATGGGCATTTTACCGAGGTAGCCATGGCTTCCGAGGCGATGCTTCCCCGTGTTCCTTTGCTGAAGGCTCTTGAATTTCGCAGCCTTAGCCTTGGATGCCTCGGTAGCGCAAGTGTCCTTGAACTTTTTGAACTCCTCTTTCATAAGTGTCGGATTTTCCTCCAGAATCTTGGACAGGGGTTCCTCAGCCTCAATAGCTCATTTCACCCTCCCTTTCCAGGAGGCCAAATCATTGCTGAACATGCCCATGGCGTGATTGTTAATCTTTTTCATCTTCAGATCATCCCACGATTGTTCTATTTTATCATCCCGGTCGGGGAACTTGAATCTCTTGTGCAAATTCGTCAGGAGCAACTGCGTCAAATGTTCTTTACTCCTTAAGTCTTCGTCGTTGATGCTCGCACATTCCCGTAGAATGCATCCTACTTGGTTCCCATAGCACTTGCGAGGTTCTTCTGGCTCTAATGGCTAAAACTTGCTAGGTGCCATCTTTGTGATCACCAGTCGTCCAATCCCTAGTTTGATAGGTTTTCGTATCCTCTGCTTCTTCTGCTTCTTCTTTTCGGTAGCGGCATCGGTGCCGGTACCTTTCCCGTCAGTATCTTCCCTGCCGGTACCTTCCCCGCCGGTCTCGGCGCCGCCATCGGTGTCGGCGCCCTCGTGTCGATGTCGGTGTCAGTACCATCATCGAGGCCGACCTGCAAACCTTGATTTTGCAATTGCTTAGCAGTCAAATAGTCGAGGTACTCTTGTTCACCCTCATAATCCATCTCGTCTGCATCTCGGTCAGAAGGCCCAGTTTCTTCGTTGTTCGACATGTTTCCTATGATTAAGTCTCCTCGTTTAATTCCAAAACTATGGAAAAAAATGAGAAATGACATAAAAAAGAAATCTATGTTTGCCGGAATGTCGTTTCCCAGCAACTCCTAGCACTCGATATGCCTACTACCTAGCACAAATCATGCCAAAATTCACGGAAAATTTCGGCATGACCTTTGCTAAAAAATGGACATATCGAGCGCCTGAAATTCACCGGAATGGAAATGAATCAACATTCCGGCGTAACATAGGCCACTCGGATCATTTACCCTGCACATAATCATCATGTCCAAATGACATGTCCAAATTCCAAATATGACATGTCCAAAACATCACATGTCCACATATCACATGTCCACTTCAAATTTGCATATAAAAGGAAGAAAAATATAGAACTTGAAGAAAAAACCTAGCTAAATTCATAACTAAATATATAACCTAATTAACCATCTGCCCTAACTAAAACCTAAGTAAATTAACCAAAAACCTAGGTACCAGGGAGAGGAGGAGCGGTGGGGGGCTTACAGAGGGTGCAGGCCCGACCGGCCGAGGTTGGGAGGGGTCGGGTCGAGCGCCGGGCCGGAGCCGGGTCGGGTCGGGCCGTGGGCGAGTGACGAGGCCGGGTCCGGGTCGGGTCGGGTCGGGTCGGGGCCGGGCCGGAGCCGGGCGCCGGGGTCGGGTCGGGGCGAGGCGCAGAGGCGCGGCGAGGGCAGGGCTCCGGCAGCGCAACGGGGGAAGAGAGAGAGAGAGAGTGGGGATTTGGGGGAAAAGAGGCGGGATGAAGAGAGGAGTGGGGATTTTGGGGGTTAAGTGGCAATAGCAGTAGCGCGTTTAGGCAAAACGCGTTATAGCTACTCCAGGTAGCTATAGCGGTTTCGCGTAGAAACCGCTACTGCTATCTTGACTAGCTGTAGCTCTTTTGTCACAAAAGCGCTACTGCTATAACCAGTGCCTATATAAAAATTTTCCTGTTTGTTTCCTTCTATTTTCTTTTCCTTTATTTTCTCTCACTTTTTTTTTCCAAGAGCAGTGAACGAAGGGAGGGCGATATATATTGCATCATTTGACGGTTAAATATGTATACAAAATAGGAACATATATTACATCATTGGACCCATGCATAATAATGGCTAAGTGTGTATGAAAATAGGCACATATATATTACATCATTTGACCGATAACATACGGTTCCTCAACGTTGACGTTTTCGTTTTTGAGTCAGCTTCTTTCCCTTCTTGTTCGTTGAAGAATAATTGAGCCCCTCATTGTGACTTTGCCTTTTCCATGGAGTATGATTTTTCTTAGGTAATGTAGTATTGATTCTTCTTTTGACGTATACTTCATCATCATCGTCATCTTCCCTCATTGGGTTGTCGTACTGATCGTAGTCTTCCTCGTTGGCGACTCCATCCATTCCAATGATGTTCCTTTTGCCTCTCCTCACGACAACACGGCTGGGATTGCGCGGGTCGGTTATGAAGAAGCATTGTGTCACGTGCTTAGCGTGTACCCATGGCTCGTTTTTTGCGATAGCGTTCACGGTAGCGCTCTTGGCGTCGGGTATAGTCATGGTAGTGAAATTCGGATTTTCTCTTTCGACATTCTTAGCCCATCTGACATGGAACATCGTCTTGTTGTGAAGTACAGAGTAGTCAAGCTCCCAGATCTCTTTGACCCTTCCGTAAAATCTTTCAGTTGCGCCGTTGTCGCTGCCGGTCATGCATTCCATCGTTACCCCTGAGTTCTGATGTCTACTACACAACTTTCTTCTTGTAGACGTTGTTAGGCCTGCAAGTGCACATGTTTGTAGGACAATAGCAAATTTCCCTCAAGTGGATGACCTAAGGTTTATCAATCCGTAGGAGGCATAGGATGAAGATGGTCTCTCTCAAACAACCCTGCAACCAAATAACAAAGAGTCTCTTGTGTCCCCAACACACCCAATACAATGGTTGATTGTATAGGTGAACTAGTTCGGCGAAGAGAAGGTGATACAAGTGCAATATGGATGGTAGAAATAGGTATTTGTAATCTGAAAATATAAAAACAGCAAGGTAGCTAATGATAAAAGTGAGCGTAAACGGTATTGCAATGATGGGAAACAAGGCCTAGGGTTCATACTTTCACTAGTGCAAGTTCTCTCAACAATAATGTAGAGATTATGGTAGGGTACGAAACCACCTCAAAGCTATTCTTTCAGATCGATCTATAAAAGAGTTCGTACTAGAATAACACCTTAAGACACAAATCAACCAAAACCCTAATGTCACCTAGATACTCCATTGTCACCTCAAGTATCCGTGGGCATGATTATACAATATGCATCACACAATCTCAGATTCATCCAACCAACAGAAAGTACTTCAAAGAGTGCCCCAAAGTTTCTACCGGAGAGTCAAGTACGTGTGCCAACCCCTATGCATAGGTTCATGGGCGGAACCATAAGTTGGTCACCAAAACATACATCAAGAGGCACATGATATCCCATTGTCACCACAGATAAGCACGACAAGACATACATCAAGTGTTCTCATAAAAGACTCAATCCGATAAGATAACTTCAAAGGGGAACTCAACTCATCACAAGAGAGTAGAGGGGGAGAAACATCATAAGATCCAACTACAATAGCAAACCTCGGGATACATCAAGATCGTGCCACAGAGGGAACACGAGAGAGAACACGAGAGAGAAAGATCAAACACATAGCTACTGGTACATACCCTCAGCCCCGAGGGTGAACTACTCCCTCCTCATCATTGAGAGCGCCGAGATGATGAAGATGGCCACCGGTGATGGGTTCCCCCTCCGGCAGGGTGCCGGAACAGGGTCCTGATTGGCTTTTGGTGGCTACAGAGGCTTGCGGCGGCGGAACTCCCGATCTATCTTCTGTTCTGGAAGTTTTACGATACGTAGGTATATATGGGTGCAAGGGGTACGTCGGTGGAGCTTCGGGGGCCCCACAAGGCAGGGGGGCGCGTCCTAGGGGGTGGGCGCGCCCCCACCCTCGTGGCCAGCTCCCGTATCTTCTGACGTGGAGTCCAAGTCTATCAGGTGGGTTTCCTTCCAAAAATAACTTCTCCAGTTGATTTCGTTCCGTTTTGACTCCGTTTGATCTTCCTTTTCTTCGAAACACTGAAATAGGCAAAAAAAACAGCAATTCTGGGCTGGGCCTCCGGTTAATAGGTTAGTCCCAAAAATAATATAAAAGTGGAAAATAAAGCCCAATATATACCAAAACAATAATAAAGTAGCATGGAGCAATCAAAAATTATAGATACGTTGGAGACGTATTAGGCATCCCCAAGCTTAATTCCCGCTCGTCCTTGAGTAGGTAAATGATAAAAAGAGAATTTTTGATGCGGAGTGATACTTTGGCATAATTTCAATGTAAATCTTCTTAATTGTGGTATGAATATTCAGATCCGTATGAATACAAAATAAAAGTTCATATTGATAAAAGAAATAGTAATACTTTAAGCATACTAATCAAAGTAATCATGTCTTATCAAATTAGCATGGCAAAAGAAAGTTCATCCCTACAAAATCATATAGTTAGGCTATGCTTCATTTTCGTCACACAAAGATGTTCCCAACTTCTATACCCCTGATGACAAGCCAAGCAATTGTTTCATACTTAAATAATCACAAACTTTTTCAACCTTCACGCAAAACATGAGCGTGAGCTATGGATATAGCACTATGGGTGGAATAGAATATGATGATGGGGATTGTGTGGAGAAGACAAAAAAGGAGAAAGTCTCGCATTGATGAGGATAATCAACGGGCTATGGAGATGCCCATCAATTGATGTCAACATGAGGAGTAGGGATTGCCATGCAACGGATGCACTAGAGCTATAAATGAATGCTCAACAAAAGAAAACTAGTGGGTGTGCATCCAACTTGCTTGCTCACGAAGACCTAGGGCACTTGAGGAGGCCCATCGTTTGAATATACAAGCCAAGTTCTATAATGAAAAATTCCCACTAGTATAAAAAGACAACTTATGAGACTCACTATATGAAAAACATGGTGCTACTTTGAAGCACAATATATGAGACTCACTACATGAAGAACAAGGTGCTACTTTGAAGCACAAGTGTGGAAAAAGAGATAGTAACATTGCCCTTTTTATTTATTTTCTTTTTTGGGCCTTTTTTTGGCCTTTCTCTTTTTTTTGATTGGGCAATGCTCTAATAATGATGATCATCACACTTCCATTGATTACAACATAAGGATTACAACTTTTAACTTAGAACAAGATATGACTCTATATGAATGCCTCCGGAGGTGTACCGGGATGGTGCAATGAATCAAGAGTGACATGTATGAAAAATAATGCATGGTGGCTTTGCCACAAATATGATGTCAACTACATGATCATGCAATGGCAATATGAAAAAAGTAAAGTATTTCATGATGATGATGAACCGAACGGTGGAAAGTTGCATGGCAATATATCTCGAAATGGCTATGGCAATGCCATAATAGGTAGGTATGGTGGATGTTTTGAGGAAGATATAAGGAGGTTTATGTGTGACAGAGCGTATCATATCACGGGGTTTGGATGCACCAACGAAGTTTGCACCAACTCTCAAGGTGAGAAAGGGCAATGCACGGCAATCAAGAGGCTAGCAATGGCGGAAAGGTAAAAGTGCGTATAATCCATGGACTCCACATTAGTCAAAAGAACTCATATACTTATTGAAAAATTTAGAAGTAATCAAAAATCAAGTACTACGCGCATGCTCCTAGGGGATAGATTGGTAGGAAAAGACCATCGCTCGTCCCCGACCGCCACTCATAAGGATGCACAAGCCGGTACACTTCATGTTTCAAATTTGTTACACAACTTTAACCATACGTGCATGCTACGGGATTTGCAAACTTCAACATAAGCATTTCTCAAATTCACAACTACTCAATTAGCACGACTTTGATATTATCACCTCCATATCTCAAAACAATTATCAAGCATCAAACTTTTCTTAGTATTCAACGCACTCAAAATAAAGTTTCACATATCTTGAATACCAAGTATATTAATATTAAGCAATTACCATGCTATTAACGACTCTCAAAATAATATAAGTGAAGCATGAGAGATCAATAGTTTCTTTAAAACAAATCCACCACCGTGCTCTAAAAGATCTAAGTGAAGTACTAGAGCAAAAATTATCACGCTCAAAAGATATAAGTGAAGCACTATGAGCAAAACTATCAAGCTCAAAAGATATAAGTAAGCACATAGAGTATTCTAGCAAATTCCAATTCATGTATGGCTCTCTCAAAAGGTGTGTACAGCAACGATGATTGTGGTAAACTAAGAAGCAAAGACGCAAATAATACAAGACGCTCCAAGCAAAACACTTATCATGTGGTGAATAAAAATATAGCTCCAAGTAAATTACCGCTGGAAGTAGACGAAAGAGGGGATGCCTTCCGGGGCATCACCAAGCTTTGACTTTTTGGTGTCCTTGGATTATCTTGGGGGTGCCATGGGCATCCCCAAGCTTAGGCTCTTGCCACTCCTTGTTCCATAATCCATCAAAATAATTTACCCAAAACTTGAAAAATTCACAACACAAAACTCAATAGAAATCTCGTGAGCTCCGTTAGAGAAAGAAAACAAAAGACTACTTTAAGGTACTGTAATGAACTCATTCTTTATTTATATTGGTGTTAAACCTACTGTAATCCAACTTCTCTAAGGATTATATACTATTTTACTAGCCATAGATTCATCAAAATAAGCAAACAACACACGAAAAACAGAATCTGTCAAAAACTGAACAGTCTGTAGTAATCTGTAACTAACGCAAACTTCTGGAACTCCAAAATATCTACCAAAATTATATGACCTAGAAAATTTGTTTTTTGATCAGAAGCAATTGGAATCAGTATTTTATCACGTTCTGGTGATTTTTAATAATTCGGGCACTGAGCGCAAAGTTTCTGGAAATTACAGCAAGATCAAATAACTATCATCCAAGAAGATCCAATAGGTCTAGCTTGGCACAAACACTAATTAAAACATAAAAACACATCTAAACAGAGGCTAGATGGATTATTTATTCCTAAAAAGAAGCAAGAAGCAAAAAAACTAAAAATAAAATTGGGTTGCCTCCCAACAAGCGCTATCGTTTAACGCCCCTAGCTAGGCATGATGATTTCAATGATGCTCACATAAGAGATAAAAATTGAAACATAAAGAGAGCATCATGAAGAATATGACTAGCACATTTAAGTCTAACCAACTTCCTATGCATAGGGATTTTGTGAGCAAACAACTTATGGGAACAATAATAAACAAGCATAGGAAGACAAAACAAACATAACTTCAAAAATTTAAGCACATAGAAAGGAAACTTGACATTATTGCAATTCATACAAGCATATATTCCTCCCTCATAATAATTTTCAGTATCATCATGAATGAATTCAACAATATAACCAGCACCTAAAGCATTCTTTTCATGATCTACAAGCATAGATAATTTACTACTCTCCACATAAGCAAAATTCTTCTCATTCGGAATAGTGGGAGTATCATAAGAGATTTGAACACTAAAAATTGTTTCCACATTAAAAGAGTAATGTTCAGAAAAAGGGTAATCATAATCATGACAAGATTTGTAAATATAATCATCCCTAATTTTTATAGCATAAGTTTCATCACAATAATCATCATAAGTAGCAACTTCGTTCTCATCATAATCGATTGAAACCTCTCCCAAGATAGTGGAATCACTAAATAAAGATGACACTCTTCCAAATCCACCTTCATATTCATCACAATAAAATTCAACATCCTCCAAAATAGTGGGATCACTACTTCCTAAAGTTGACACTCTTAGAACCCACTTTCATCAATATAATCATCATAGGTAGGAGGCATGCTATCATCATAACAACTTTGCATATCAAAACTTGGGGTGCTAATAATATCATATTCATTAAACATAGCATCCCCAAGCTTGGGACAAACATTAATTCCAGCAAATATATTCTCAAATATTTCATTCTCATCAAACATAGCTTCCCCAGGCTTGGGCTCTTTCATATCATAAGCATAATCACTCTCATCATTAAAAATATTGATCGCTCCAGTAGTATAGCAATTATCATCATCACAATGAGTAGTAGGAGCAACATCATTTGGAAGGGATACCTTTTTACCTTTGTTGCCCCTTGTTTTCCTTTTCCTTTTCACATTATGTGTGGGTTCAACCTTCCTCTTTGAGCTCCTTATTGACGAGATTGGTAGAATAGAAAGCTCCTCCTCGTTACCTGATTCATCATAAGAAATAATAGGAGGATATTGGGAAGTCTCTTCCATTTCATTAGTATTCTCATCATCTTCTATTTGCTTTCTGTTCTTTAGGTAATTGACAATATAAGGATTTTCAATGCAATTCTCCACACAAAACATATAAATCTTTTCTAGATCAATATCAAGGAATTTCTTTTGGGCAAATTCTGGAAGGTCCTTAAGTAAACGTTTCAATTCTTCATAACCCAAAAGCAAACTAAGTTCATTGTAATGTGCAAGGGAAATCAAATCATCACAATTTTTGGACACGATTCGATCATGAAACAATTTGCACAGGAGATGTAGATGACCACGTTCATTTCAAAGTTCACAAGTACGGCAAAGGAAATTTAAATTTTCAGCACTCACATTTAGCCTTTCTTGCAACCATCTAGTTTCTAAATGCTTATGCCTCTTGCAATATATATCTTCTCTATTTGGTGTGTTCATGCAAACATGCACTCCACAAAAGTTGACATGCTCATAAGAGATATTTTCATCATGACTAGAGCAATCATCATTGCGACCATGCTCATCATTCAAAGATTTAGTATCAAACATTCTATAGATTTCTTCTTCTAGCACTTGAGCACAATTTTCCTTTCCATCATACTCACGAAAGATATTAAAAAGGTGAAGCGTGTGAGACAAACTTAACTCCATTTTTTTGTAGTTTTCTTTTATAGACTAAACTAGTGATAAAACAAGAAACAAAAAGATTCAATTGCAAGATCTAAAGATATACCTTCAATCACCAACCTCCCCGGCAACGGCGCCAGAAATGAGCTTGATGTCTACTACACAACCTTCTTCTTGTAGATGTTGTTGGGCCTGCAAGTGCACAGGTTTGTAGGACAGTAGCAAATTTCCCTCAAGTGGATGACCTAAGGTTTATCAATCCGTAGGAGGCATAGGATGAAGATGGTCTCTCTCAAACAAACCTGCAACCAAATAACAAAGAGTCTCTTGTGTCCCCAACACACCCAATACAATGGTAGATTGTATAGGTGCACTAGTTCTGCGAAGAGATGGTGATACAAGTGCAATATGGATGGTAGAAATAGGTATTTATAATCTGAAAATATAAAAACAGCAAGGTAACTAATGATAAAAGTGAGCGTAAACGGTATTGCAATGATGGGAAACAAGGCCTAGGGTTCATACTTTCACTAGTGCAAGTTCTCTCAACAATAATAACATAGATAGATCATATAAAAATCCCTCAACATGCAACAAAGAGTCACTCCAAAGCCATTAATAGCAGAGAACAAAAGTAGAGATTATGGTAGGGTACGAAACCACCTCAAAGCTATTCTTTCAGATCGATCTATAAAAGAGTTCGTACTAGAATAACACCTTAAGACACAAATCAACCAAAACCCTAATGTCACCTAGATACTCCATTGTCACCTCAAGTATCCGTGGGCATGATTATACGATATGCATCACACAATCTCAGATTCATCCAACCAACAGAAAGTACTTCAAAGAGTGCTGCAAAGTTTCTACCGGAGAGTCAAGAACGTGTGCCAACCCCTATGCATAGGTTCATGGGCGGAACCCGCAAGTTGGTCACCAAAACATACATCAGGAGGCACATGATATCCCATTGTCACCATAGATAAGCACGGCAAGACATACATCAAGTGTTCTCATAAAAGACTCAATCCAATAAGATAACTTCAAAGGGGAAACTCAATTCATCACAAGAGAGTAGAGGGGGAGAAACATCATAAGATCCAACTACAATAGCAAAGCTCGGGATACATCAAGATCGTGCCATAGAGGCAACACGAGAGAGAACACGAGAGAAAGATCAAACACATAGCTCTCGGGTACATACCCTCAGCCCCGAGGGTGAACTACTCCCTCCTCGTCATGGAGAGCGCCGGCTGATGAAGATGGCCACCGGTGATGGGTTCCCCCTCCAGTGAGGTCTTGCGGAGCAGGGGTCCCGATTGGTTTTGGTGGCTCTGAGAGGCTTGCTGCGGCGGAACTCCCGATCTATCTTCTGTTCTGGAAGTTTTACGATACATAGGTATATATGGGTGCAAGGGGTACGTCGGTGGAGCTTCGAGGGCCCCACGAGGCAGGGGGCGCGCCCTAGGGGGGTGGGCGCGCCCCCACCCTCGTGGCCAGCTCCCGTATCTTATGACGTAGGTTCCAAGTCTATCAGGTGGGTTTCCTTCCAAAAATAACTTCTCCAGTTGATTTCGTTCCGTTTTGACTCCGTTTGATATTCCTTTTCTTGAAACATCAAAATAGGCAAAAAACAACAATTACAGGCTGGGCCTCCGGTTAATAGGTTAGCCCCAAAAATAATATAAAAGTGGAAAATAAAGCCCAATATAGTCCAAAACAGTAGATAAAGTAGCATGGAGCAATCAAAAATTATAGATACGTTGGAGACGTATCAAGTTCTGATCATCACAGTCCATATCTTTGGCCTGTGTGTAGAATGTGTATCCGTTGATATCGTATGCCTGATAGGTTACGAGGTTGGGCGAGGGGCCATGTGCTAAGGCGTATATGAGCAATCCGTCCTTAAAGCCCTCCTCCCGGGGATTAGCAATAATATGCTCTTTGAACCAATGCAGGAAAGTGGAGTTGTGCTCTCTAGTAACTTCGGTGTCCGTCCTGCATACCCCCCGGTCACGATACTTCTTTGCGATAATTTCTTTGTGCAGTGCCATGATACGTCTCCAACGTATCTATAAATTTTGATTGTTCCATGCTATTATATTATCTGTTTTGGATGTTTATGGGCTTTATTATACACTTTTATATTATTTTTTGGGACTAACCTATTAATCGGAGGCCCATCCCAAATTGCTGTTTTCTTGCCTATTTCAGTGTTTCGAAGAAAAGGAATATCAAACGAAGTCCAAACGGAATGAAACCTTCGGGAGAGTTATTTTTGGAACGGAAGCAATCTACGAGACTTGGAGTAGACGTCAGGGAAGCTTCGAGGAAGCCACGAGGCAGGGAGGCGCGCCCTACCCCCTGGGCGCGCCCCCACCCTCGTGGGCCCCTCGTGGCTCCCCTGACCGACTTCTTTCGCCTATATATGTCCATATACCCTGAAAACATCGGAGAGCAACATAGATCGGGAGTTGCGCCGCCGCCAGCCTCTGTAGCCACCGAAAACCAATCAGGACCCTATTCTGGCACGCTGCCGAAGGGGGGATCCCCCACCGGTGGCCATCTTCATCATCCCGACGATCTCCATGACGAGGAGGGAGTAGTTCACCCTTGGGGCTGAGGGTATGTACCAGTAGCTATGTGTTTGATCTCTCTCTCTCTCTCTTGTGTTCTTGAGGTGGTACGATCTTGATGTACCGCGAGCTTTGTTCTCCCCCTCTACTCTCTTGTAATGGATTGAGTTTTCCCTTTGAAGTTATCTTATCGGATTGAGTCTTTAAGGATTTGAGAACACTTGATGTATGTCTTGCATGTGCTTATCTGTGGTGACAATGGGATATCACGTGATCTACTTGATGTATGTTTTGGTGATCAACTTGCGGGTTCCGTGACCTCGTGAACTTATGCATAGGGGTTGGCACACGTTTTCATCTTGACTCTCCGGTAGAAACTATGGGGCACTCTTTGAAGTACTTTGTGTTGGTTTGAATAGATGAATCTGAGATTGTGTGATGCATATCGTATAATCATACCCACAGATACTTGTGGTGACATTGGAGTATCTAGGTGACATTAGGGTTTTGGTTGATATGTGTCTTAAGGTGTCATTCTAGTACGAACTCTTGAATAGATCGATCCGAAAGAGTAACATTGAGGTGGTTTCATACCCTACCATAATCTCTTCGTTTGTTCTCCGCTATTAGTGACTTTGGAGTGACTCTTTGTTGCATGTTGAGGGATAGTTATATGATCCAATTATTTTATTATTGTTGAGAGAACTTGTACTATGAAAGTATGAACCCCATGACTTGTTTCAACGCAAGGCTGATCTCTACTACACAACCTTCTTCTTGTAGACGTTGTTGGGCCTGCAAGTGCACAGGTTTGTAGGACAGTAGCAAATTTCCCTCAAGTGGATGACCTAAGGTTTATCAATCCGTAGGAGGCGTAGGATGAAGATGGTCTCTCTCAAGCAACCCTGCAATGACAAAGAGTCTCTTGTGTCCCCAACACACCCAATACAATGGTAAATTGTATAGGTGCACTAGTTCGGCGAAGAGATGGTGATACAAGTGCAATATGGATGGTACATAAAGGTTTTTATAATCTGAAAATATAAAAACAGCAAGGTAGCGAGCGGTAAAAGTGAGCGTAAACGGTATTGCAATGATAGGAAACAAGGCCTAGGGTTCATACTTTCACTAGTGCAAGTTCTCTCAACAATAATAACATAGATAGATCATATAACAAGCCCTCAACATGCAACAAAGAGTCACTCCGAAGCCACTAATAGCGGAGAACAAACGTAGAGATTATGGTCGGGTACAAAACCACCACAAAGTTTTTCTTTCGGATCAATCTATAAAAGAGTTCGTACTAGAATAACACCTTAAGATACAAATCAACCAAAACCCAAATGTCACCTAGATACTCCATTGTCACCTCAAGTATCCGTGGGCATGATTATACGATATGCATCACACAATCTCAGATTCATCCAACCAACATAAAAGTACTTCAAAGAGTGCCCCAAAGTCTCTACCGGAGAGTCAAGAACGTGTGCCAACCCCTATGCATGGGTTCCCAATTGTCACGAAACCCGCAAGTTGATCACCAAAACATACATCAAGTGGCACATAATATCCCATTGTCACCACAGATAATCACGGCAAGACATACATCAAGTGTTCTCATAAAGACTCGATCCGATAAGATAACTTCAAAGGGGAAACTCAATTCATCACAAGAGAGTAGAGGGGCAGAAACATAATAAGATCCAACTACAATAGCAAAGCTCGGGATACATCAAGATCGTGCCATAGATTGGAACACGAGAGAGAACACGAGAGAGAGAGATCAAACACATAGCTACTGGTACATACCCTCAGCCCCGAGGGTGAACTACTCCCTCCTCGTCATGGAGAGCGCCGAGATGATGAAGATGGCCATCGGAGATGGATCCCCCTCCGGCAGGGTACCGGAAAGGGGTCCTGATTGGTTTTTCGTGGCTCTGGAGGCTTGCGGCGGCGGAACTCCTGATCTATCTTCTGTTTTGGAAGTTTTAGGGTACGTAGGTATATATGGGTGAAAGGAGTACGTCGGTGGAGCTACGGGGGCCCCACGAGGCAGGGGGCGCACCCAGGGGGGTGGGCGCGCCCCCCACCCTCGTGAGCACCTCCTGTATCTTCTGACATGGGGTCCAAGTCCATCAGGTGGGTTTCCTTCCAAAAATAACTTCTCCAGTTGATTTCGTTCCGTTTTGACTCCGTCTGATATTCCTTTTCGTCGAAACTCTTGAAATAGGCATAAACAAAGAAATCTGGGCTGGGCCTCCGGTTAATAGGTTAGTCCCAAAAATAATATAAAAGTGGATAATAAAGCCCAATATTGCCTAAAACAGTAGATAAAGTAGCATGGAGCAATAAAAATTATAGATACGTTGGAGACGTATCAAGCATCCCCAAGCTTAATTACGCTTAGTCCTCGAGTAGGTAAATGATACAAAAAAGAATTTTTGTTGTGGAGTGATACTTTGGCATAATTTCAATATAAATCTTCTTACTTGTGATATGAATATTCAGATCCGAAAGATTCAAGACAAAAGTTCATATTGACACAAAAATAATAATACTTCAAGCATACTAATCAAAGCAATCATGTCTTCTCAAAATAACATGGCAAAAGAAAGTTCATACCTAAAAAATCATATAGTTAGGCTATGCTTCATTTTCACACACAAAGATGTTCCCAACTTCTATACCCCGATGACAAGCCAAGCAATTGTTTCATACTTAAATAATCTCAAACTTTTTCAACATTCACGCAATACATGAGCGTGAGCCATGGATATAGCACTAAGGGTGGAATAGAATATGATGATAGGGATTGTGTGGAGAAGACAAAATAAAGGAGAAAGTCTCACATTGACGAGGATAATCAACGGGCTATGGAGATGCCCATCAATTGATGTCAACATGAGGAGTAGGGATTGCCATGCAACGGATGCACTAGAGCTATGAATGCTCAACAAAAGAAAACTAGTGGGTGTGCATCCAACTTGCTTGCTCTAGAAGACCTAGGGCATTTGAGCAAGCCCATTGTAGGAATATACAAGCCAAGTTCTATAACGAAAAATTCCCACTAGTATGAAAAAGACAACTTATGAGACTCACTATATGAAAAACATGGTGCTACTTTGAAGCACAATATATGAGACTCGCTATATGAAGAACATGGTGCTACTTTGAAGCACAAGTGTGGAAAAAAGGATAGTAGCATTGCCCTTTTTTTTTATATATATATTTTTTTGGGCCTTCTTTTTTCTTTGGCCTTTCTCTTTTTTGGGGGACAATTCTCTGTTGAATGATGATCATCACACTTCTATTGATTACAACATAAGGATTACAACTCGTAACTAGAACAAGGTATGACTCTATATGAATGCCTCCGGCGGTGTATCGGGATGGTGCAATGAATCAAGAGGGACATGTATGAAAAATAATGCATGGTGGCTTTGCCAAAAATACGATGTCAACTACATGATCATGCAATGGCAATATGACAAAAGTAAAGTATGTCATGATGATGATGAACGGAACGGTGGAAAGTTGCATGGCAATATATCTCGGAATGGCTATGGAAATGCCATAATAGGTAGGTATGGTGGCTGTTTTGAGGAAGATATAAGGAGGTTTATGTGTGAAAGAGCGTATCATATCACGGAGTTTGGATGCACTGGCGAAGTTTGCACCAACTCTCAAGGTGAGAAAGGGCAATGCACGGTACTGAAGAGGCTAGCAAAGGCGGAAAGGTAAAAGTGCGTATAATCCATGGACTCAACATTAGTCAAAAGAACTCATATACTTATTGCAAAAATTTAGAAGTCATCAAAATCAAGTACTACGCGCATGCTCCTAGGGGGATAGATTGGTAAGAAAAGACCATCGCTCGTCCCCGACCGCCACTCATAAGGATGCACAAGCCAGGTACACTTCATGTTTCAAATTTGTTACACAACTTTAACCATACGTGCATGCTACGGGATTTGCAAACTTCAACATAAGCATTTCTCAAATTCACAACTACTCAATTAGCACGACTTTGATATTATCACCTCCATATCTCAAAACAATTATCAAGCATCAAACTTATCTTAGTATTCAACGCACTCAAAAGAAAGTTTCACATATCTTGAACACCAAGTATATTAACATTAAGAAAATTACCATGCTATTAACGACTCTCAAAATAATATAAGTGAAGCATGAGATATATTTCTTGAAAATAAAACCACCATTGTGCTCTAAAAGATATAAGTGAAGCACTAGAGCAAGCAACAAACTACTCCAAAAGATATAAGTGAAGATCAATGAGTAGCCGAATAATTATGCAACTATGTGAAGACTCTCCCATTTAATAATTTCAGATCTTGATACTTTATTCAAACAGCAAGCAAAGCTAAAGAAAACTACATTGCAAGGATAGCACAACTCATGTGAAGAAGCAAAAACTTAGGCTCAACCGATACTAACCGATAGTTGTTGAAGAAGAAAGGTGGGATGCCTATCTGGGCATCCCCAAGCTTAGATGCTTGAGACTTCTTTGAAATATTATCTTGGGGTGCCTTGGGAATCCCCAAGCTTGAACTTTTGTGTCTCCTTAATTCCTCTCATATCATGGTTTCTCTTTTTATCAAAAGCTTCATTCACAACAAAATCAACAAGAACTCGTGAGATAGGTTAGTATAAACCAATGCAAAACCTTATCATTTTCTACTGTAACAAATCACTAATATTATTATTCAACATTGCATACTAAATGCCTCTGCATATTTAATACTCCTATCCTTAAATAGAATCATTAAACCAGCAAACATATGCAAACAATGCAAACATAACAGCAATCTGCCAAAACAGTACAGTCTGTAAAGAATGCAAGAGTATCAATACTTACCTGACTCCAAAAATTATGAACTAAAATTCCCACTGTAATAAATTTATCAGAGCTTAATATGCAAAAAGATTCAACATTATACCACTCGCTTACTTTTCTAGAGATTTTTTGCAACAGCGGTAAACTTTCTGTTTTCAAACAGCAACATGCATACTTGCAAAATAAGCATGGCAAAGGCTATCCTTGACTTTTTTAGTGAAACTAAAGAGGCAAAACATTATTCTAACTAAAAGAAAGCAAAACAAAAGAAAATAAAATGACATGACGCTCCAAGCAAAACACATATCATGTGGTGAATAAAAATATAGCTTCAAGTAAAGTTACCGATGAACGAAGACGAAAGAGGGGATGCCTTCCGGGGCATCCCCAAGCTTAAACTCTTGGTTATCCTTGAATATTACCTTGGGGTGCCTTGGGCATCCCCAAGCTTAGGCTCTTGCCACTCCTTATTCCATAGTCCATCAAATCTTTACCCAAATCTTGAAAACTTCACAACACAAAACTTAACAGAAAACTCGTGAGCTCCGTTAGCTAAAGAAAACAAAACACCACTTCAAGGTACTGTAATTAACTCATTCTTTATTTATATTGGTGTTAAACTTACTGTATTCCAACTTCTCTACGGTTTATAACCTATTTTACTAGCCATAGATTCATCAAAATAAGCAAACAACACACGAAAAACAGAATCTGTCAAAAACAGAACAGTCTGTAGTAATCTGTAACTAACGCAAACTTCTGGAAGTCCAAAAATTCTAAAATAAATTGGTGGACCTGAGTAATTTGTCTAGTAATCATCTGCAAAAAGAATCAACTAAATAGAACTCTGCAGTAAAAAGTTATAGATAATCTGATGAGCGCTAAAGTTTCTGTTTTTTACAGCATGATCATAAAGACTTCACCCAAATCTTCCCAAAGGTTCCACTTGGCACAAACACTAATTAAAACACAAAACCACATATAACCAGAGGCTAGATGGATTATTTATTACTAAAAAAAACCAAAAAGCAAGAAACTAAAATAAAATTGGGTTGCCTCCCAACAAGCGCTATCGTTTAACGCCCCTAGCTAGGCATTATGATTTCAATGATGCTCACATAAAAGATAGGAATTGAAACATAAAGAGAGCATCATGAAGAATATGAATAGCACATTTAAGTCTAACCCACTTCCTATGCATAGGGATTTTGTGAACAAACAACTTATGGGAACAAGAATCAACTTGCATAGGAAGGTAAAACAAGCATAACTTCAAAACTTTAAGCACATAGAGAGGAAACTTGATATTATTGCAATTCCTACAAGCATATGTTCCTCCCTCATAATAATTTTCAGTAGCATCATGAATGAATTCAACAATATAACCAGCACCTAAAGCATTCTTTTCATGATCTACTAGCATAGAAATGTTCTTACTCTCCACATAAGCAAAACTCTTCTCATGAATAATAGTGGGAGCAAACTCAACAAAATAACTATCATGTGATTGAAAATTAAGATCAAGATGACAAGTTTCATGGTTATCATTATTCTTTAAAGCATACGTGTCATCACAATAATCATCATATATAGGAGGCATGCTTTCATCATAGTAATTTTGCTCATGAAAGCTTGGGGGACAAAAATATCATCTTCATCAAACATAGCTTCCCCAAGCTTGTGGCTTTGCATATCATTAGCATCATGGATATTCAAGGAATTCATACTAACAACATTGCAATCATGCTCATCATTCACATATTTAGTGCCAAACATTTTATAGATTTCTTCTTCTAACACTTTGGCACAATTTTCTTTTCCATCATACTCACGAAAGATATAAAAAGGTGAAGCGCGTGAGGTAAACTCAATTCCATTTTTTTGTAGTTTTCTTTTATAAACTAGACTAGTGCTAAAACAAGAAACAAAAAGATTCGATTGCAAGATCTAAAGATATACCTTCACTTACCTAGCCTCCCCGGCAACGGCGCCAGAAAAGAGCTTGATGTCTACTACGCAACCTTCTTCTTGTAGACGTTGTTTGGCCTGCAAGTGCACAGGTTTGTAGGACAGTAGCAAATTTCCCTCAAGTGGATGACCTAAGGTTTATCAATCCGTAGGGAGGCGAGGGATGAAGATGGTCTCTCTCAAGCAACCCTGCAACCAAATGACAAAGAGTCTCTTGTGTCCCCAACACACCCAATACAATGGTAAATTGTATAGGTGCACTAGTTCGGCGAAGAGATGGTGATACTAGTGCAATATGGATGGTAGATATAGGTTTTTGTAATCTGAAAATATAAAAACAGCAAGGTAGCGAGCGGTAAAAGTGAGCGTAAACGGTATTGCAATGATAGGAAACAAGGCCTAGGGTTCATACTTTCACTAGTGCAAGTTCTCTCAACAATAATAACATAGATAGATCATATAACAAGCCCTCAACATGCAACAGAGAGTCACTCCGAAGCAACTAATAGCGGAGAACAAACGTAGAGATTATGGTCGGGTACGAAACCACCACAAAGTTATTCTTTCGGATCAATCTATAAAAGAGTTCATACTAGAATAACATCTTAAGATACAAATCAACCAAAACCCTAATGTCACTTAGATACTCCTTTGTCACCTCAAGTATCCGTGGGCATGATTATACGATATGCATCACACAATCTTAGATTCATCCAACCAACATAAAAGTACTTCAAAGAGTGCCCCAAAGTCTCTACCGGGGAGTCAAGAACGTGTGCCAACCCCTATGCATAGGTTCCCAATTGTCACGAAACCCGCAAGTTGATCACCAAAACATACATCAAGTGGCACATGATATCCCATTGTCACCACAGATAATCACGGCAATACATACATCAAGTGTTGTCATAAAGACTCAATCCGATAAGATAACTTCAAAGGGGAAACTCAATTCATCACAAGAGAGTAGAGGGGGAGAAACATCATAAGATCCAACTACAATAGTAAAGCTCGGGATACATCAAGATCATGCCATAGATTGGAACACGAGAGAGAACACGAGAGAGAGATCAAACACATAGCTACTGGTACATACCCTCAGCCCCGAGTGTGAACTACTCCCTCCTCGTCATGGAGAGCGTCGGGATGATGAAGATGGCCACGGAGATGGATCCCCCCTCGTGGTACAGGAAAGGGGTCCCGATTGGTTTTCAGAGATCTGGAGGCTTGCGGCGCGGAACTCCCGATCTATCTTCTGTTTTGGAAGTTTTAGGTGCACGAGGTATATATGGGTGAAAGGATGCGTCGGTGGAGCTACGGGGGCCCCACGAGGCAGGGGGCGCGCCCCCCACCCTCGTGAGCACCTCCCGTATCTTCTGACGTGGGGTCCAAGTCCATCAGGTGGGTTTCCTTCCAAAAATAACTTCTCCAGTTGATTTCGTTCCGTTTTGACTCCGTCTGATATTCCTTTTCCTCGAAACACTGAAATAGGCATAAAACAACAAATCTGGGCTGGGCCTCCTGTTAATAGGTTAGTCCCAAAAATAATATAAAAGTGGATAATAAAGCCCAATATTGCCTAAAACAGTAGATAAAGTAGCATGGAGCAATCAAAAATTATAGATACGTTGGAGACGTATCAAAGGCCTTGTTTCAACGCATTGCAATACCGTTTATGCTCACTTTATCATTAGTTACCTTGCTGTTTTTATATTTTCAGATTACAAAAACCTATATCTACCATCCATATTGCACTTGTATCACCATCTCTTCGCCGAACTAGTGCACCTATACAATTTACCATTGTATTGGGTGTGTTGGGGACACAAGAGACTCTTTGTTATTTGGTTGCAGGGTTGTTTGAGAGAGACCATCTTCATCCTACACCTCCCACGGATTGATAAACCTTAGGTCATCCACTTGAGGGAAATTTGCTACTGTCCTACAAACTTCTGCACTTGGAGGCCCAACAACGTCTACAAGAAGAAGGTTGTGTAGTAGATATCAAGTAGTTTCTGGCGCCGTTGCCGGGGAGGTGAGTGCTTGAATGTATATCTTTAGATCTTGCAATCGAATCTTTTACTTTATTGTTTTATCACTAGTTTAGTTTATAAAATAAAACTACAAAAAATGGAATTGAGTTTGCCTCATACGCTTCATCTTTTTAATATCTTTCGTGAGAATGATGGAAAGGAAAATTGTTAGTGCGAATTCTTTGAATACCCATGATGCTAATGATATGCAAAGCCACAAGCTTGGGGATGCTATGTTTGATGAAGATGATATTTTTTGTCCCCCAAGTTTTGATGAGCAAACTTATTATGATGAAAGCATGCCTCCTATCTATGATGATTATTGTGATGACACTTATGCTATAAAGAATAATGATAACCATGAAACTTGTCATCTTGATCTTAATTTTCAATCACATGATAGTTATTTTGTTGAGTTTGCTCCCACTACTATTGATGAGAATAAATTTGCTTATGTGGAGAGTAGTAAAGTTTCTATGCAAGTAGATCATGAAAAGAATGCTTTATGTGCTGGTTATATGGTTGAATTCATTCATCATGCTACTGAAAATTATTATGAGAGAGGATCATATGCTTCTACATATTGCAATAATATCAAGTTTCCTCTCTATGTGCTTAAAGTTTTGAAGTTATGCTTGTTTTGCCTTCCTATGCTAGTTGATTATTGTTCCCACAAGTTGTTTGCTCACAAAATCCCTATGCATAGGAAGTGGGTTAGACTTAAATGTGCTAGTACTATTCTTCATGATGCTCTTTTTATGTTTCAATTCTTATCTTTTATGTGAGTATCATTGAAATCATCATGCCTAGCTAGGGGCGTTAAACGTTAGCGCTTGTTGGGAGGCAACCCAATTTTATTTTTGTTCTTTGCTTTTTGCTCATGTTTAGTAATAAATAATTCATCTAGCCTCTTGTTAGATGTGGTTTCATGTTTTAATTAGTGTTTGTGCCAAGTAGAACCTTTGGGAACACTTGGGTGAAGTCTTTATGATCATGCTGTAAAAAATAGAAACTTTAGCGCTCACGATATTAGCTGTCATTTTTTACTGGAGAGTGATTTTAGGTTGATTTTTTTGAAGATGATTAATACACAAATTCCTCAGGTCCACCGATTTATTTCAGAATTTTTGGAGTTCCAGAAGTATACGTTTGATACAGATTACTACAGACTGTTCTGTTTTTGACAGATTCTGTCTTCTATGTGTTGTTTGCTTATTTTGATGAATCTATGAGTAGTATCGGAGGGTATGAACCATATAGAAGTTGGAATACAGTATATATTACACAAATATGAATTTAGAATGAGTTCACAACAGTACCTAAGTGGTGATTTATTTTCTTATACTAACGGAGCTTACGAGTTTTCTGTTGAGTTTTGTGTTGTGAAGTTTTCAAGTTTTGGGTAAAGATTCGATGGACTATGGAATAAGGAGTGGAAAGAGCCTAAGATTGGTGATGACCAAGGAACCCCAAGGTAATATTCAAGGATAAACAAGAGCCTAAGCTTGGGGATGCCCCGGATGGCATCCCCTCTTTCGTCTTTGTTCATCGGTAACTTTACTTGGAGCTATATTTTTATTCACCACATGATATGTGTTTTGCTTGGAGCGTCATTTTATTTTCTTTTGTTTTGCTTGATGTTTGAATAAAATACCAAGATATGAAATTCTTAAATGTTAGAGGGTCTTCACATAGTTGCATAATTATTCGACTACTCATTGATCTTCATTTATATCTTTCTGAGTAGTTTGTCATTTGCTCTAGTGCTTTACTTTTATCCTTTTAGAGCACGGCGGTGGCTTTATTTTGTAGAAATAGATGAACTCTCATGCTTCACTTATATTATTTTGGGAGTCCTAAACAGCATGGTAATTTGCTTTGGTTATGAAAGTAGTCCTAATATGATAGGCATCCAAGTTGGGTATAATAAAAACTTTCATATAACGTGCATTGAATACTATGAGAAGTTTGATGCCTAATGATTCTTTTGAGATATGAAGATAGTGATATTAGAGTCATGCTAGTTGATTATTTGTGAATTTGAGAAATACTTGTGTTGAAGTTTGCAAGTCCCGTAGCATGCACGTATGGTAACCGTTGTGTAACAAATTTAAAACATGAGGTGCTCTTTGATTATCATCCTTATGAGTGGCGGTCGGGGACGAGCGATGGTATTTTCCTACCAAACTATCCCCCTAGGAGCATGCGCGTAGTGATTGGTTTTTGATGACTTGTAGATTTTTGCAATAAGTACGTGAGTTCTTTATGACTAATGTTGAGTCCATGGATTATACGCACTCTCACCTTTCCATAATTGCTAGCCTCTTTGGTACAGTGCATTGCCCTTTCTCACCTTGAGAGTTGGTGCAAACTTCGCCGGTGCATCCAAACCCCGTGATATGATACGCTCTATCACACGTAAACCTCCTTATATATTCCTCAAAACAGCCACCATACCTACCTATTATGGCATTTCCATAGCCATTCCGAGATATATTGCCATGCAACATTTCACCGTTCCGTTTATTATGACACGCTTCATCATTGTCATTTTGCCTTGCATGATCATGTAGTTGACATCGTATTTGTGGCAAAGCCACCATGCATAATTTCATACATGTCACTCTTGATTCATTGACCATCCCGGTACACTGCCGGAGGCACTCATATAGAGTCATATTTTGTTCTAGTATCGAGTTGTAATCATTGAGTTGTAAATAAATAGAAGTGTGATTATCATCATTAATAGAGCATTGTCCCAATAAAAAAAGGCCAAATAACAAAAAAGAGAAAGCCCAAAAAAGGGGAAGGCCCCCCCCCCCCCCCAAAAAAAAGAAGGGACAATGCTACTATCCTTTTTCCACACTTGTGCTTCAAAGTAGCACCATGATCTTCATGATAGAGAGTATCTTGTTTTGTCACTTTCATATACTAGTGGGAATTTTTCATATAGAACTTGGCTTGTATATTCCAACGATGAGCTTCCTCAAATGCCCTAGGTCTTCGTGAGCAAGCAAGTTGGATGCACACCCACTTAGTTTCTTTTGTTGAGCTTTCATACATTTATAGCTCTAGTGCATCCGTTGCATGGCAATCCCTACTCCTTGCATTGACATCAGTTGATGGGCATCTCCCTAGCCCGTTGATTAGCCGCGTCAATGTGAGACTTTCTCCTTTTTTGTCTTCTCCACACAACCCCCATTATCATATTCTATTCCACCCATAGTGCTATATCCATGGCTCACGCTCATGTATTGCGTGAAGGTTGAAAAAGTTTGAGATTACTAAAGAAACAATTGCTTGGCTTGTCATCGGGGTTGTGCATGACGAGAGCATTCTTGTGTGATGAAAATGGAGCATGACCAAACTATATGATTTTGTAGGGATGAACTTTCTTTGGCCATGCTATTTTGAGAAGACATGATTGCTTAGTTAGTATGCTTGAAGTGTTATTATTTTTATGTCAATATTAAACTTTTGACTTGAATCTTATGGATCTGAATATTCTTGCCACAATAAAGAGGATTACATTGATAAATATGTTAGGTAGCATTCCACATCAAAAATTCTGTTTTTATCATTTACCTACTCGAGGGCGAGCAGGAATTAAGCTTGGGATGCTGATACGTCTCCAACATATCTATAATTTTTGATTGTTCCATGCTATTATATTATCTGTTTTGGATGTTTATGGGCTTTATATGCACTTTTATATTATTTTTGGGACTAACCTATTAACCGGAGGTCCAGCCCAAATTGTTGTTTTCTTGCCTATTCAGTGTTTCGAAGAAAAGGAATATCAAACGGAGTCCAAACAGAATGAAACCTTTGGGAGAGTTATTTTTGGAACGGAAGCAATCCAGGAGACTTGGAGTAGACGTCAGGGAAGCTTCGAGGAAGCCACGAGGCAGGGAGGCGCGCCCTATCCCCCTGGGTGCGCCCCCCGCCCTCGTGGGCCCCTCGTGGCTCCCCTGGCCGACTTCTTTCGCTTATATATGTCCATATAGCCTAAAAACATCGGAGAGCACAATAGATCGGGAGTTCCGCCGCCGCAAGCTTTGTAGCCACCGAAAACCAATCGGCGCCCTGTTCTGGCACCCTGCCGGAGGGGGGATCCCTCACCGGTGGCCATCTTCATCATCCCGGCGATCTCCATGATGAGGAGGGAGTAGTACACCCTCGGGGCTGAGGGTATGTACCAGTAACTATGTGTTTGATCTCTCTCTCTCTCTCGTGTTCTTGAGGTGGTACGATCTTGATGTACCGCGAGCTTTGCTATTATACTTGGATCTCATGATGTTTCTCCCCCTCTACTCTCTTGTAATGGATTGAGTTTTCCCTTTGAAGTTATCTTATCGGATTGAGTCTTTAAGGATTTGATAACACTTGATGTATGTCCTGCATGTGCTTATCTGTGGTGACAATGGGATATCTCGTGAACTACTTGATGTATGTTTTGGTGATCAACTTGCGGGTTCCATGACCTCGTGAACTTATGCATAGGGGTTGGCACACGTTTTCGTCTTGACTCTTTGGTAGAAACTTTGGGGCACCCTTTGAAGTACTTTGTGTTGGTTTGAATTGACGAATCTGAGATTGTGTGATGTATATCATATAATCATACCCATGGATACTTGTGGTGACATTGGAGTATCTAGGTGACATTAGGGTTTTGGTTGATATGTGTCTTAAGGTGTTATTTCTAGTACGAACTCTTGAATAGATCGATCCGAAAGAATAACTTTGAGGTGGTTTCGTACCCTACCATAATCTCTTCGTTTGTTCTCCGCTATTAGTGACTTTGGAGTGACTCTTTGTTGCATTTTGAGGGATAGTTATATGATCCAGTTATGTTATTATTGTTGAGAGAACTTGTACTAGTGAAAGTATGAACCCTAGGCCTTGTTTCAACGCATTGCAATACCGTTTGTGCTCACTTTATCATTAGTTACCTTGCTGTTTTTATATTTTCAGATTACAAAACCTTTATCTACCATCCATATTGGACATGTATCACCATCTCTTCGCCGAACTAGTGCACCTATACAATTTACCATTGTATTGGGTGTGTTGGGGACACAAGAGACTCTTTGTTATTTGGTTGCAGGGTTGTTTGAGAGAGACCATCTTCATCCTACACCTCCCACGGATTGATAAACCTTAGGTCATCCACTTGAGGGAAATTTGCTACTCTCCTATAAACCTCTGCACTTGGAGGCCCAACAACGTCTACAAGAAGAATGTTGTGTAGTAGACATCATGCCACGAATGGATCTACCTCGTCTAGGTGTTGTAGCACTACCATGTTTGCTCTGTCAAAGTCGTTGCATCGATCTGAGTATGCCACGTGCAGTTCCCTGCGACCATTGGAGTGACCTTCTCCTTCGAGCCTCCCATCGTGCTTGTTAACGGGCAAACCAACACAAACACTAGGCGGCTGGTCTGCACCATATAGAAAATTCTCGCACAAAGAGATGCGCTCTTGTGTCAGATACCCCTGGACGATGCTTCCATCCGGACGGGACATGTTACGAACGAATCCTTTGATGATCCCATTCATCCTCTCAAACGACATCATGTTGTGCAGAAATGACGACCCCAGGTCTATTATTTCGTCCACAATATGGACACACAGATGCACCATCACGTCAAAGAACGCGGGTGGGAACTACATCTCAATGACAGTCATGGGACTTCATCCCGCTGAACCTTTTCTTGTCCGTGTCTAGATATCTGCTTATCTTACCACAGTAACCGGAACTAACTTTGACTCCGGTAAGGCACTTAAAGAATTGATCGATCTCAGCCTGACTTAAGGTGAAGCAAGAAGGGGGGTAATAATCCTCTTTCTTTATTTTCTTGCCCTTCTTCTCCCGCGCCTCTGTCTCCGTCTCTTTCTCGTCTGACTTTTTACGGGGCGGCATGTGCAGATCTTCCCTGATATTCAAATCTTTCAAGTCTTTTCTTGCCTTCGCCCATCCTTGGTCTTATCCAAAGCATGTTCATCGATTGTCGCGAGCAAGCTCTCAAGGACATTCTTACAGATATGCATTTGATCATGGCAATGAGGTGTATCGAGTTTGTGCCAGTACTCCAAGTACCAGAACAGAGACCTCGTCTTCCATACCTTCAGCAGCGGCTCCGGCGCCTTTTTCATCGTCTTTCCCTGCGCGGGGCACTCCTTCCAGTTTTTCAACAGCTCATCTATTTTGGTGCCGCTCCGCTTACGTGGAGGTCCTTGATGCTCAGCATGACCATTGAATAGATCTCCATGGGTCGTCCTGTTCGAGCCATCTTCGATGCCCCATGTACACTATTTTCCCAGACCCGCCATATTTCCTTGACGTTAGCTGCTGAGACGTCGTATCATCCATGCACCGCGTGCATCCGTAATATCCATGGCACACCTGGCCTGCGACATATCCGTAACCAAAATAGTCATGCACCGTCGTGATCAGCGCGGCTCTCATGTAGAAATACTCGCTTTTGCTAGGGTCCCATGTCTTGGCCGGTGTTTTCCATATTGTGTCTAACTCCTCTTGAAGTAGCCCCAGATACAAATTAATATTATTTCGTGGTTGTTTCGGCCCTTGAATAAGCATACTCATGTGAATGTACTTCGACTTCATGCACAACCAGGGGGGAGGTTGTACATCCATACAAACACGGGCCATGTGCTATGGTTGGTGTTACGGTTGCCAAACGGATTCATGCCATCGGTACACGCCACGAGCATGATGTTCCTTGCATCACATTGAAATACCGATAGAAGCTGTTCAACGCTCTCCACCGGCTTCCATCCTTGACGTGTCTCAGCTTGGATCATCTCCATCGTCGGGCTTCTTCCTCTCCGCGTGCGCGCAAGATTAGCTTTGCTTCCACAGGATCTACGAAATACCGCTGGAGAAGGGAGTGATCGGTAAGTACCATACAAATTTCTGGGGACATTTCTTCCCGACCTTCTTGTATCGAGAAGCATTGCACTGCCGGACAACTTGTTTTTCCGCGTGCTCCTTCCGATAAATTATGCAATCGTTGATGCATGCATGGTATCTAACGTGCGGCAGATCAAGAGGGCACACGATCTTCTTGGCCTCATCAACACTAGTAGGACATAGATTCCCCGCGGGAAGAACATCCTTTAGGTACTTGAGATGCTCATCAAGGCTAGTGTCGGTCCATTTGTTTTTAGCCTTCGTCTTCAGGAGTTCGAGCGTGAAACTCAAGCGGGTCATCTCAGGATTGCAACCATCATACAACGGAGTGTTCGAGTCTACCACCAGTTGCTCCAGCTTCGCCTCCTCTCTAGAAGCAGCTCTCTCAGTACTCATCTCCTTGCGAAGCAGTGCTTGAACATGAGGGTCCCACATGATTCAACTTAGTACCGACGAACTCTGCAGCGTGGAGTCCATGTTCTCTCCGCCGCCATGTCCGGCCCCTTCCCTGCCGCCATGTCCGACCTCTTCCCCGCCGCCATTATCGATCATCTCTTCGTCTTGCCCCGTGTCGTCATTGCTTGCCCCGTCGGCGTCCTCAACATCGCCATCCTCATTTTCAATTATCCACCGAGTATAGCCATCCATGAAACCAGTCATGAGCAGGTGCGCTTCGACACGACCATCGTCATAGGGGTCGAGCCAAACTATTCCTTTGCATTTTCGACACGGACATAAAACCTCTGTCGGGTTATTTTCTTTCATGTCCTGCACTGCTGTCGGTGCAGGAACGACACCTATGGGATCACAAGAATCCCTACTACGGTTGTGGGGCGCGGGGTCGTGAGAAGAGCAGATCAAACAGATAGCACACGGGTTCTTTATCCAGGTTCGGGCCGCGAGGATGCGTAAAACCCTACTCCTGCTTTGGTGGTTTGTTTATCTGGTGTTCTTGAACTAGCAATGGGGCGTGAGGAGCTCCAAAAGGCTGAATCCTCCTCCCGGTCGCCTCGGGCCTCCTTTTTATAGGGAAAGGGGTCGCCATAGTGGCACAGGGAGGTGGAAAGGATCATGATGCGAGTTTATCCCTCGCATTACATGACAAGCGCCATTAATGCATCTTTCTTAGGTGTCCTTGCTTTATCGAGGCGGCGAGAGCCCTGTCTCGTCGTCGCCGCTCCCTCTACGTCTTGACACGCATACCGCCAGCGGTGCCCGCGATGCCATGTAGGCAGGCAGGCAGCTGAGGTGGCGCAATGGTGGGTCTCCATGAAGATCCGCTTGCCGCCACGTAGGTTCCTGCCCAACTGGTTGGGTCGGTAGCTGCATGCGAACGGCGGTGAAGGTTTGATTGGCGTGGGCCCGATGGTGGCCCTACGGGTGTCCTTGGCAAGGGCCTCGCCGTAGCCCTGGCAAGGGTCTTGCCGGGGGCCCGGCAAGGGTCTTGCCGTGGCGCCTGCTGTCATCCTCGGCAAGGCTCTTGCCGGGTGCCTTGTGGTCCTCCTTGGCTGGAATCCCGCCAAGGGTCGTCATCTTCTATAGTGTGTATCTGATCTTGAATGTCTTCACAAAGATCTGCATGCCACCACGGGGATGTCTCCCGAATCCTTGCCCCATGGGGGCAGTGGACTCAAGGGTGACTCGCTCTGTAGGTGTGGGACGAACTGCCACAGCAAGGGTCTTGCCGGGTTTGCTAAAACCGCCCCTCGGCAAGGATCTTGCCCGGGGAGTCCGCTTCGTCCCCTTTGCTCTTTGTGGTCTTGGTCTTGGCGTCGTTCTGCTCCTTTAGAGCCTCGTCCTTACCTTGGCTCACCTCCCTCGCCTTGCTCAGCGCGGTGGCGCCCGCGGCTCATACTGCCCGTGCACAGTTATAGGGGTACAAAAAGTGTGCCCCTCTTTTTGTACACCGACAACTACCGACCGCAACCACCTATACACCATCGTTCCACTAACCATCATTAACGTTTGCACGGTAATAATAAAAAAATTGATTATAAAAATGCGTGCATGCATCAAAGTCATACAAAAATTTGGCATGACCTTCCCTAAAAATAGGACATATAGATCTAGAGTTTGCCCAGAATTCGCCGAAACGGAAATAAATCGACATTTCGGCAAAACATAGGCAACTCAAAAGCACAATTTGGCGTCAACTCATGCCCCACACACACAATTTCCATCATATTGCCCAATTATCATATCACACACACATACACATATTTTCATTTTGCAAAAGCATGAAATTTTAATCACCTCTATCTCGAGATCGAGCACACGGTGGAGATGACGATGTAGGGAGATCAAAAGTGCACAAATCTCTTCTTGACAAAGAGATATCTAGTTAGGGGAAAATATGTCACTTAACTAAATGCTACATCTACCTAGCTAGCTAATTTGAGAGGAGACAACTTCAACTAGTGGAGGGGGAAGGAAAAAGAGAAAGGAGATGCATAATGGAGGTGGTGTAGTTATCTAGGATTAATGAAGAGAGAGAAAGGTAGGTAGAAGAGGGAGAGTAATTAATGGGGGGAGAAGTATTGAGGAAGAAGAAGAGTGAGAGAGGGAGGATGTGGGAGGTAGGGGAAAGGGAGGAGAGGAGATGGGGGAGGGGAGGATGGGTGGAAAAAGGTGGTGGGGTGCTGCGTCTTAGCAGTAGCGCGGGTGAAAAAATGCGCTACTGATAAGAGCGTGGCAGCAGCGCGCTTTTCTCAGACGCCTACTGCTATACGGGGCCAACCGTGTGGACAATTTCAAAATTAGCAGCAGCGACGTGAGTAAAAAGCGCGCTACTACTATTGCATTAGCAGTAACGCGCATCGTGACACCGCACTGCTGCTAAACTTAGGTTGTTGGTTACTGTCGGTCGATTTTTGTAGCAGTGCGGTTTAGCCCTCACGCACTACTGCTAAATTTGCATCAGTAGCGTGTTTTTCTTAACCGCGCTATTGCTATTAGCAGTAGCGCTTCTTTTTCTGCCGCACTGCTGCTAAGATTTTGTGTATAAGGTTTTCCCTAATAGTGATACATAGACAAACATAGTGTCACTAGTAGCTCTACTTGACTAGCTCGTTGAATCAAAGATGGGTAAGTTTCCTAGCCATAGACATGAGTTGTCATTTGATTAATGGGATCACATCATTAGAGAATGATGTGATTGACTTGACCCATTCTGCTAGCTTAGCATTTGATCATTTAGTATGTTGCTATTGCTTTCTTCATGACTTATACATGTTCCTATGACTATGAGGTTATGCAACTCCCGAATACTGAAGGAACACTTTGTGTGCTACCAAAGCGTCACAACGAATCGGGTGATTATAAAGGTGCTCTACAGGTGTCTCCGATGGTACTTATTGAGTTGGCATAGATCGAGATTAGGATTTGTCACTCAGATTGTCGGAGAGGTATCTCTGGGCCCTCTCGGTAATGCACATCACTATAAGCCTTGCAAGCAATATGACTAATGTGTTAGTTGCGGGATGATGCATTACGGAACGAGTAAAGAGACTTGCCGATAACGAGATTGAACTAGGTATTGAGATACCTACGATCGAATCTCGGGCAAGTAACATACCGATGACAATATGAGCATCCAGGTTCCGCTATTGGTTATTGACCAATAAAGATCTTCGTAGAATATGTGGGAGCCAATATGAGCATCCAGGTTCCGCTATTGGTTATTGACCGAAGACGTGTCTCGGTCATGTCTACATAGTTCTCGAACCCATAGGGTCCGCACGCTTAACGTTCGGTGACGATCAGTATTATGAGTTTACGTGTTTTGATGTACCGAAGGTAGTTCGGAATCCCGGATATAATCACGGACATGATAAGGAGTCTCGAAATGGTCGAGACATAAAAATCGATATATTGGACGACTATATTTGGACATCGAAATGGTTCCGGGTGAGATCGGGCATTTACGGGTGTACCGGGAGGTTACCGGAACCCCCCGGGAGGTATATGGGCCTTATTGGGCCATAGTGGGGGAGAGGAGAAAGGAGCAAAGGAGGGGGCGCCCCCCAAGCCCAATCTGAATTGGGAGGGGGGCTGGCCCCCCTTCCTTGCTCCTTCCCCCCCTTCCTTCTCTCCTAATCCAACTAGGGAAGGGGGGAATCCTACTTCCGGTGGGAGTAGGACTCCCCTTGGGGCGCACCTAGGAGACCAGCCTCCTCCCCCTCCTCCACTCCTTTGTATACGGGGGAGGGGCACCCCATAGACACACAAGTTGATCATTGATCTCTTAGCCGTGTGCGGTGCCCCCCTCCACCATAATCCACCTAGGTCATATCGTTGCAGTGCTTAGGTGAAGCCCTGCGTCAGTAGCTTCATCATCACCGTCATCACGCCGTCGTGCTGAAGAAACTCTCCCTCGACACTCTGCTGGATCGTAAGTTCGTGGGACATCACCGAGCTGAAAGTGTGCTAAACTCGGAGGTGCCGTGCGTTCGGTACTTGGATCGGTCGGATCGTGAAGACGTACGACTACATCAACCGCGTTAATAAAACGCTTCTGCTTACGATCTACGAGGGTACATGGACAACACTCTCCCGCTCGTTGCTATGCATCACCATAATCTTGCGTGTGTGTAGGAAAATTTTGAAATTACTACGTTCCCCAACAGTGGCATCCGAGCCAGGTTTATGCGTAGATGTTATATGCACGAGTAGAACACAAGTGATTTGTGGGCGATACTAGTCATACTGCTTACCAGCATGTCATACTTTCATTCAGTGGTATTGTTGGATGAAGAGGCCCGGAGCGACATTACGCGTACGCTTACGCGAGACTGGTTCTACCGACGTGCTTCGCACACAGGTGGCTGGCCGGTGTCAGTTTCTCCAACTTTTGTTGAATCAAGTGTGGCTACGCCCGGTTCTTGTTGAAGGTTAAAACAACACATACTTGACGAAATATCGTTGTGGTTTTGATGTTGGTGAGAACGGTTCTTGCTCAGCCCGTAGCAGCCACGCAAAACTTGCAGCAACAATGTAGAGGACGTCTAACTTGTTTTTGGTGGGCATGTTGTGATGTGATATGATCAAGACATGATGCTAAATTTTATTGTATGAGATGATCATGTTTTGTAACAGAGTTATCGGCAACTGGCAGGAGCCATATGGTTGTCGCTTTATTGTATGAAATGCAATCGCCCTATAACTGTTTTTACTTTATCAATAAGCGGTAGCGATAGTCGTAGAAACAATAGTTGGCGAGACGACAACGATGCTACGATGGAGATCAAGGTGTCGCGCCGGTGACGATGGTGATCATGACGGTGCTTTGGAGACGGAGATCAAAGGCACAAGATGATGATGGCCATATCATATCACTTATATTGATTGCATGTGATGTTTATCCACTACAAAAAAATACATTTCCGTGATGATACGTGTTTGTCACAGTAGGTCGCGTTTTTTGTCATGTATGTACATCCATGACGGTTTTATGACAGAATCAAGATAGTCATACTGTCTTTGTCGTAGAAGTGTTCCATGACATTACCAAAATTGTCATCACGGAAGTGTCCACTTCCATGATGATAAATCGTAGCGTCACAGAAGTGCTTTCGTCAAGGGTGACCGACACGTGGCATCCACCGTAACGGAATGCCGTTAAGCTATCGGGTCGGATTTTGGATCCGATAACCCGTTAACAACCCTGACCAATGGGAAATTTCCACGTGTAAAATTCTGATTGCCGAAGGGAACGCCTGTCAGCTCGTCAGTTGGCCAGATGTCGCTCGTCCATTGGAGGAGACATGCCTATGATACGTCGACACGTGGCTGGGCCCAACAGAGGCCCATATAGGTTAAAAAGGCCGGTACCAAAGGCCCGCATGATTAATCAGGTACTAGTGGGCCAGCCAAATAACGACCTGCTTAATAAAGGCCCATTTACGCCCGGCCGATCTCGCCATTAATTGTTCGCCCAATATTTGGGCCCATTTACGCCGAAGCCGATCTGGCCCGTTAATTGTTCGCCCAATATTTGGGCCCATTTATGCCCAAGCCAGATCTGGCCCATTAATTGTTTGTCAATATTTGGGCCCAACTACAGCCCAGTGACTTTCAGCCTGTTAGAGGCCTGATGTAGACATGGGCCCATTTCAGCCCGGTGTGACTTTCGGCCTAGGAACGACCCGTGCTGCCCATGGGCCATATATGGTCCGACGGGACAATGGGCCCACTAACGGCCCGTGCTAAAGGTGGCAACAGTTAAGCCTAACGTGACTTTGGGCCTGTTAAAGGCCTGTCGCGTTATTCGGCCCGTTGATGCCTGTACTAAGCTTTCAGCCTCTTTAAGGCCCATGATATCAATGGGCCAACTAAGGCCCGAGATATGTTTCGGCCTGGTAACGGCCCGTGAGATAACTGGGCCCAAAAAGGCCCGGTCTACATTTCGGCCTTCTGAAGGCCCGTCGATGACTAGTGAAAATTGAGGCCCAACATGCATTTTGGCCTGCTAAAGGCCCGTGGTTTCATCTCGGCCATAACAGGCCAGTACAATATTCATCCTGTTAATGGCCCAACGCTACCTAGGCCAAACTAAGCTCTGGGTCCACAAAAGGCCGGTGTAAGTTTGGGCCTGGCGCAATGTGTGAAGCCCCCAATCATTCGGGCCCAAGAAAGACGCAGGCCGTCCCAATTGTGGCCCGCTAAAAACTAGGCCCGTTAGATTCGAATGTTTCGGCCCGGTCGACTACATCTGATATTTTTTTTCAGATAGCGAATGATGGCAGTAACTAGTAGGAATTAAGAACAAACCTACTCTATACAATAAAGAAATTACGGCATAGTAACTAAGAATAAACCTACACTATACAATAAAGGATTTAAGGTATATTACATCCACTGGGCATCGAAGTTCACCACCAGTGATCATAAAGCGCAACGAAGAAGCAGATTACAAAAACTGGGCACCATTGCGTATCAAAATAATAGTGAACCGAGACCACTTCCAAGACAGTTCAAGAAAGGTTAGCCTTATGGGGAGGCTGCGCATAAGCTCTTGAGCAAGTCTTGAGCAAGTCTGTGAGACCGACCAAGCATGTCGGTCATAGCTTGTGTGTAGCTGTTTAGCGATGAGGTTCTCATTAGTGTTCTCCGCAATCTTTCTTAGAGATAGGACTTCAAGTCGAAGTTGAGTTGCATAATGCCTTTACGCTAGAACTTGGGGTGAAGAAGTCGAATCGATTCGCACAACGAATTACGTGAGCTTGTCTCGATTTGTTAGTCTCAAGTAACTTGAACACTACATCAAGACAAGACTTTGGGGTTGTCTCGCTATCTTCAAGATGTTTTGCCTTCTTTGCTGCAATATATGTTGGGTTTGTCTCACAGCCTTCAGCAGACTTGTGCATGCCATCAGGCATATCACCCTGAAACAAAGAAGAGAGATGACAGGTTTTGCACGTGTATAAACAAACATGATAAATGTGCTGTCAATTCCATCCAATTTCAAATTAGAAAATAAAGAGTAAGTTCAAAATATCAATAGCATAATTTGGCATTGTTCATAATGCGGGGAGCTTCACCACACTACTGGATTACCATGTCAACATAACAAGCATAGATGAAGGGCAAAGAAAATCATTGTATCTATTTTGGATAATATGCATGGCATGTTGTTCATATCATCAGCCACAACAGTAGGATAAAACAGGAGAGATGACAAGGTACAAACGTAGGCTGCTTCACCACACACTGGATTATAGATCCACAAAAACAAGCATACATGTAGGGAGTATTAAGTAATGTGCATGGTATGAATAAGGAATTTGGTTTTACAAGTAAAACTTAGAACTTACGGTTCTTGCGAACATGCATTTTGGTAGAAACAGCAAACTAAACAGCAGTGAACGATAGGGAGTATGAGCAAATTAAACAGCAGTTGAGGATAAAGGGTTTAGAAGGACTGACTTACATTAACAGTTAACACCGGCTTTATAATGCCCTTCTCCATGTCAAGGGAAGGATAAATCAAGAATTTCAGCACATAATCTTCTTCATAAGCATTGCCTGTACTCTACATTTTGTAGAGAGTAATTATAGATATGATAATACTTTGGAAGGGATAGAGGATAATGAAGATAAGATGCAGATTGATGCTACATAATCAACTACCAATCCACGGAAGTACAGGCGTTATAGGACAAAATGTCTTGACAAGAGCAATGGGCTACACTTCAGACCGGCATTATGCATGTATTCTACTTGTTGGTAAGATTAAATATAGATCTGATCTTTTTTAGTAAATGGTGGGAGAGGGAGATAAGATGCAGAATGCTACAAAATTAACCAATCCCTCTTCCCATAATACAAGATTGTTTTGAACACTGGTGTACTTTACAAAACGTTCTTATATTATGGGACGGAGGGAGTAGCTGTTAATGTAAGTACAGTGATAGACCACGTTCAGTCCTTACAAGAGGACTGCAGAGCTAAACCTCTTCAAAAGCATTGAGTTGATTCTAAATTTATGTAAGAGTCCATACGGATCTTATAATGTCCACCAAATGGACGATTACGAGGCTAACATGTGCAGTGATGCTACATAATCAAACAACTATGAAAGTAAGTATGGTCATACAGGGCAAGAGGTACTCACAAGAGCAATGCAGTGTGTAGTATAGTTGTGAGATTCTGTGGTCCCTTGAGAACGAATTTTCTTCTGCTAACAGTTTTTGTACAAGTGAGACATTAAGGCAAATGCAGAAATGTAGTTCAAATTGTGATGTGATATCATAGACAGTACCTTACGCTGCAGCCGAGACCAATGTGTAACAAGATTATTCCAGTCCCCGTCGGATAAATGTAGCACTGGAGACTTTACAGAAATTTCGTTTAGAGGCTTGCCATCGAAGTGCGCTTGCCTCAGGTAGGAACGATACTTCATCAACGAGTGCTTGAAAAGCGCAACCAACCCTTGCTCGTCATCACAATCCAGTTTGCTCCTCGCCTATTTAAAAGAATGAAATCTTGTGTCTTCGTCGGCAGAAACATATGCGATAATGACCATGAATAACATTAGTACATTACTTACGCGTAAGTTGCGGAGGAAGGCGGAAATTGTTCTCATGTCTGCGGTATAATCTTTCCATGAAGGAAAGATGTGCACAAAGTTCGACAACAACATAAGCTTCGTCTTCTAAACTGGGAAGAAATGGAACAGGGGTCCTATTTGCTGCAATTGGGGCTCTCTCTGGTTCAAAAAGGGATTTGGCAACTGGATTTGGTGTACTCTTTGCTGGAATGGGGGTTTTGCGTTGTATAGCTGGTGCTATGTCAACTGGCATAATCATACTGTTTGCTGCAGTTGGGGTCTGCTGAGTTGGGGCATCAGAAATAACCAGTGTAGTAGGGCTAGAGTCTGCTAGAGTTGGGGTGTTTTGTGGGCCAGGTGATATTGCAACTACACCTAATGTGCTATTTGATTTATCAGGTGCCACAGCCTTTTCCAAATACTTTGCTTGTGCTCCTCCACGATCAGCAATCTCCCTCTTCCTTTTGAACGTCTGATACACAAGAACAACATTTGAATGGATAAATATGGTATGATGACAGATGGAATATGTCTTGAAAATGGATAGGCAGGCGTATTCACATACACGATGTGTAAACTAAGCTAATGGCAGTTCAACAAAGTAGAAGCAATGCAAAGCATCGGTTGCAAGATATGTGCGAGCAATGTAACCTTGGAAAGTTAGAGCAAGTACCTTGATGGGTGAATAAGATAGGGCATCTTCCTCCGACTCTTCCACTAGGGAGCTACATTGACTTAGGTCTCCCTCTAGCTCGAGTCCTTTGTTAGGATCATATTCTTAGCATGAATCTGTAGGTGGAGAGCGTTTGCATTGCATTGCATCCAAACTTGATTTCAGTCCCTTAATGCCAAGTTTGACAGCCATGGCATTGTTCTCCTTTATTCTTTTCATGCGCGCAAGCTCATAATCATTATGATGCTGTTCAGAATCTAAGATTCATGAAAACATAAGAAGTAGTTAGAATTGTAACTGCAGTAAGAGACCACCCTAAAAGAATATTGACAACAAATATGACAAGGCAAGCATAGATGTAGTGAATCAATCATTTACTTGTGAGCTTACTAGGACAAGTATGCAGAATTGTAACTGCAGTAAGAGACCGTCCAAAATCTAAATGAAGAAGTTTTTGTTTGCAACTAATCGACGTGAATAATTGGATATTATATCGAATGAGTAAGAAAGACAAGTAAAATTGTCAACAAACCTGGCCTTCAGTAGTAATCTGGGTCAATGTCACTACGACCAACAATCCAAAATGAGTAGTGTCTGTTCCGAGGGCCGGAATTTTGAAAACCCTGTGAACTTTAGAGGTACTAAAGATTACCGAAATACATCTGAACCATTAAGTGTAGGTAGCAATGAGCACACAACAAACCCTAATGATATCCTGCCTAATGAGTAATGAATCAATTAGAAAATGGGTGATGAGGAGTGGCTGCTGAGTGTTGAGGACGTATCTCAGGATAAATCGGGTTGGCGTGGTGGGTCTTTGCACGCTGAGCCCTGAACGGACTGGGAAGGTAGGCACGGCGCGGCGTGCTGCAGCGGTGACGCTTATTGGGCGAGTGGCTCCTGGCCTCCTGTTAGTCGGTGTCTCCTCCTAGAGTCATGCCGTCAGGGACGGCAAGTTACCGCGAGGCAAAGGCGGGGAAGTAGAGATCGGAAGCACGCAGCAGAATAGAGGGAATCGGGGCTGGACGACCCAAAATCCCAGGGTGGGCCGACCCACCGTGGGCACCCTGTACAGATACACACCCGAGTGACGAACATGCATTTTCGAAACTAATTTAGGAACATTTAGCTGACCAATTAAACAACTCTGTATTAATAATATCAGATTCGTATTTGAACAACTAAGCTTGTTTAGCTTGATGGGTGGAGCAGTGTGATTATGACATGAAGCACATATTCTGATCGCATAGTGATCATAAAAGGGGGAAACTCTAAGCATATTTTTTTAAGCAAAAGAGGTTTTCCCCTTCGATTTCTATTAAAGAAACCACCACGGAACCAACATGATCAATTAAACCCTAAGCATGATCAATTAAACCGTATTATGGATGTGCCATGGCAGATTTGAAGCTGCAAACCGAAGAAATGATATTTAGCATCCATTGTTTGCTTGGAACTAAGAACTAAATTCTAAGAGCTGAAAATAAAGTAGAGTAACCAAGTTAAGATCTATTTTCTGGTTGAGATAAAAAAGTTGAGGAGATATGAAGTAGTACCTCTCTTGCGGCGCCGTGTAGGCATCGGGGGTGCGATGGCTGTCGGTGGCGTTAAAGCAGATCTGCGACGGTAGACGGGTGCATCGGGGGATAAGTCCCATTGCGGTGGAAGAGAAGGTCGTGTGAGCGGCCCCGGCAAAGAGGACGACGGCGCCGATGAAGCGAGAGGACGCAATGTAAGGCTATTGGTCCATCGCCGTGGATGAGAAACGTCCATCTCTAGCAGTGACGACGCGGTCTTGGTAGGCGCTCCGGCATGGTGGAGGACGGTGCCGATGGATGTGGTGGAGGACGGCGGCGATGGATGGGGTGGCGGACGGAGGTGTGGGGATGGGGTGTTCTAAGCGGACGGTGTATGAATGGGAAAATGGAGGGAGAGGTACGGGAACCATGTTTTTGGGACGCTTTATGCAAATACGGAAAGATTCTGAACTTAGCCCTCGTTTAAAATTTGGACGTCTCGTCGGTTGGGGATAGGACGGTAATCTCGCATCTCGCCAATATTTGCCCAGAGCGATTTCGGGCGAGGAGAGGGTGGTTGGCGCCCATGGTGTATGAACGAGGCTGACAGGTAGGGCGGTTGTGTCACATCTGAGTGAAGTTACAAACCTGCCCCTATTGAAAATATTTTCCTACATCGATTTCGGCCGAGTCGAGTTTGTTTTGCCGCCCACCATGTATGAATGGGGAATGGAGGGAGAAAAAGAGGTCTTTCAGACGAGCTTGAATCAAATGTGTTTTGCCGCCCATGTTTGACTCCCACCGTGCCGGAATGGGCTCAGAGGCGGTCGTGTCACGTCTAATTGAAGTTACTAACTGTAACATCCCAAATTTTCAATTTGGAATGTTATACATAGAGCATCATTGCATATCATATTTTTCATTGCATTTTCTTTGCATTTTGCTCGATCCTAGAAAACTCTACACAACTCAAGGACCCTCGGAGAGAGTTGGGGATTTTTGTTATTTTCATATTTGAGTTTTCTCAAATTTTGAAAATAGGATCGTTGATTTTAATTATTTTATCTTCAATTATTTCTATTACAAAAACATGCGAGAGGGAATAAAATGACTTTCCCAAAATAAAGAAATAATGAAGATTTAATAATAAAATCAAATAAGATTTTATTTTGGAGTTTTTCGCCTTTTTATTTGAATTTAAGAAGAATGCGCGTTTTTCAAAATTGCCTCTAGGCCCCAAATAAATGTTCATTAAATCCGGCTTGATTTTAGAAACCGGGGAAAATTTATTTCGGGATTTTTGGAGTCCGTCTGATACTTCTTTTGATTTTTTTCTACGCGTAATGTTTTATTAAAAAAAAAATGAACCGCCTTATCGGCCCGTACCCGAGCGGGACTCCGCTCGAGGGCGCCTTTAAATAGCGGCCACCCCCAAGCCGCAAAGCCCACCCGAGCCCGCCGGACTTCGCCACCGCCGCCGACCCGCCGGAGCAGCACGCCTTACGAGGTTCGCCACGCCTCGATTTCCGTGCCGATTTTTATTTAAAAAAAACCGATCGGTTTTCTTTGGTTTTTTTTCGGTTTTTTATTTATTTATTATTTTATTATTTTTCCGTTCGAATCTGTTCATCGTATTTTTCTTTTTCTCGGATTTAATCTGCGATTTTTCTGATCGCGATTCCATATCCGATTTTCGTTTTAGTATAACTTTTCGCTCGTTTATCGGAATCAGTCAATTCAAGCCGCCTAGAGTTTCATCTCGAAACCCTCTTTCCAAATAATCTACTTAAACAAGTTTTTGCATCTGTAAAATTTGACCTAGATCCCGATTAGTAAAACGAAGCTGTTTTCTTCCGCCGTTTGACTTTCGTTGCTTCGTTTGATTTGATTCTTTTTGCAAACCGGAGTTCTTAAGTTGAACAATCTCGTTAGATCTATTCGAGTTTTACCTGTGCATTATATGAGTACTTACTGTATGCTTGTTTGTTTGTCTGCGATAGAATACCCGGAGTGCGCCGCTTGTTACTTCGAATCTCTAGGTTTCGCGGATCATCAGCAAGGCAAGTAACACTTTGATCATACTTTTATCATACCGGTTTTATGCATTAGATCTATTCCTCAAACACTTGCATGATTAGGATCTAATTAAATTGTGGGATGGGAAGTAGTTGAGGTAGTACCTATTACCTGTTTTATTATCAAACCTTTGGGAGTTACTTCTATGTTTGCTTATTATGCCATGCTATGCTAGTAGACGTGGATTGGGTGAGTGTATCCATGACAGATGTGAGATTGTTATTTAATGGTTTATTTAAGGTGGCAACTTGAACACACATCTGGGTGGATTGAGGCACCTGGTTTCTATCAGGACTTGCCTGTATTTCTTCGGACCGCCACCCAGGCTCAAAGGGATCATGAGATTATTCAAACTAGAAACTTACGTGTGCAGCCACAAGCCATTATGGGCTCTCGCGTAGTTGATTAAGTTGTGCGAACTCTTACGGGTAGACTAGCTGATGTAGGGGTTGTAGGTTGGTACGGTCTACCCACATGTAAGGTGCTAGCGCTTCTGAAAGACTATGTCTCGGTCATCCATTTCTCAAACACCATGTAGTCACGAGAAACCAAACGGAGGCGATCGAGTCTTGTGGGGAAAAGTGCGCAAACCTCTGCAGAGTGTATAAACTAATCATGGTTAGCCGTGTCCCCGGTTATGGACATCTTGAGTATCTAGTACCTCGATATCATGTGAATCTCATCACATTACTTAATATAATTTTTTTGGGTTTTAATGAGTACTTTTAATTGGGATTGAGAATGCTGTCAACCATTCTCAATGTTTCACAACCACCATAATAGTTAAATAAATCTATTCCTTTGCAGTAGGGAAAAATTGGCTTTATGCAAAAACTGTAATCAGAGAGCTTTCCACCAGCCATATATGCATGTAGTATAGGCTTATCATTCCATTATTCTCTATGTGTTACATTGCGGCATATTCCATGTGCTTGACCGTTTTCGGGCTGCAACGTTTCATGTTGCGTACTTTTTAGAACGACAGTAAGGTGCTTAGGTCGTGGTTCTATACTCAGTGATGCCGTTGGAGTTGATGGACTCGCTTATTCTTCCAAGCCTTCCGCTGTTATCGCATTAGATGGCCTTAAGACATATTTATTTTATTAAGTTCTCTCTTGAGACATTCGATTCTAATAAGTGTGTGATTGCTACTCTGTTATAAAACCTTCGAAGTACTGTGTGGTGTTAGCATTACTGATCCAGGGATGACACTGAGCACAGAGACTTGATCCATTCGAATTGGTCGCCGCAGAGATGGTATCGAGCACACGCTGTTGAGACACGACCATTAAGCCGAAGCCCTAGGTCACTACTCTCTTCTCATTTCGACTCCTCATCTTTTCTACTCTTTTAGGATGACCAAGCGAGGATCAAGTTCACCCAGTAGGATGAAGATACACCCTTTGGACGACACCTGAAGGAAGTCACTAAGTACCTTAACATTGGATTACCAAGTTTCAGCGGGACCTACAATTCCACTTTACCCGAAGAGGAGCGCTGGAAGATTCAAGCCCAAGTTCCCGGAAGGACGTTTGCGCCAATCACGGAGCCCATAGAGTGTATTTTCAATGCACCAAACTGGAGTTTGGGAAAGAGTATGGCAGCCCACGTAACCATGGGGCGCATTGGAGAAGTTTACAAAGAAGACCTCAAGGATACTATCTACCAGATTTGCGGACACCGAGATGAACAATGGGAGATAGTTGGCACTAAGAAGGACCGATCCATTGCAGCTTTCATCCAGGAGTTAAACCAGCACATTCGACGCTTGAGAGAACCGGATGTCAAAGCAGACATGATGGAATTGAAGACAACAAAAGCCAAGATTATTGAACTAGAAGGAGGCGAAGGCCACTCGCAAGGACTACATGGAGGAGATTGTAGCTTTAGTGGGACAAAGCGGCGATCTTAAGGAGAAGATTGAAGAACTCATGGGAAATTCAGCACCGGAGGAGAAGATGAAGATAGCACCTGTCCAGAGAACTACATCATCATCGCATTTACACCGATTCCGATCCTAGTGATGATGATTACGAAGATGAAGCTGGAGCAGATATCATGGAGTCTTCATCGGAGCAGTTTTTCTAGTTGACCACCATAACAGTAGTAGATTACCCCCATGTTATTTTAGTTTTAGTTTCAGCACTTTGTAATGATAGATAGACCATTGTATGCCCTTGTTTGAATTGATTGGAGTGATATTGTGTGATTTGTCTCGTGTGCATATGGGTAGTGTTTCTCTCTAGACCTCATTCTATTCTCAATTCTCTTCTTTTCTTAAAACCCCTCAGATGCCTCCGAGACGCGACCCCGAATTTGTTTTCCCGCCAGAGATCACTCAGTTGATTCAGCAGCAGAATACATGGCTAGTATATGGTGCGACCGACTGCCATTAAGGATTGGACACTATGTTTTTCCCTCGGACCTAATAGTTCTGGAATCCCAAGGATTGGATGTGATATTAGGCATGGATTGGTTATCGAAGTATGGAGGGAACATAGATTGCGCCAGTAAGTCAATTTTGCTTACCACCCGGAAGGAGGAGAATCAAGTATGTATCACGGCATGAGCCGAGGAGAGCACATGTAAATTCCTTATCGAGGAGTTGTACAGGAGGAAGTACCAAGAGTAAAGGATTACGGACATGTTTAGGAAGAGTTGCTGAGCATGCCACCGGATAGAGACATTGAGTTTCGATTGAACTCTTGCCAGGCAATGGGCGATATCTAAGAGACCGTATAGGATGCCAGCCCAAGATTTGGAGGAAATTAAGAAGCAGATTAAGGAGTTCTTTGGATAAAGGTTTTATTCGCCCAAGTTCTTCGCCTTGGGGATCACCAGTACTTCTAGTGGAGAAGAAGGATGGATCATTAAGAATGGTTGTTGATTATCGAGGATTGAATGAAGTAACCATTAAGAACAAATACCCATTGCCGATGATCAATGACTTGTTTGACCAGTTGCAAGGAGCTAAGGTGTTTTCAAAGATCGATTTGCGATCAGGGTACCATCAGTTGAAGATTCAAGAGCAGGATATACCTAAGACGGCTTTTACCACCGATTCTGGGCTGTATGAGTACACCGTTATGTCATTTGGTCCGACTAACACACCTGCCTATTTTATGAACATGATGAACAAAGTGTTTATGGAGTTTTTGGATAAGTTCGTGGTGTTCATTGATGATATTTTGGTTTACTCGAAGAATGAAGAGGAACATAAGGAGCATTTGCGTTTGGTACTCGAAAAGCTCAGAGAACACCGGTTATATGCCAAGTTCAGCAAGTGTGAGTTTTGGTTGAAGGAAGTTGGATTTCTTGGACATGTTATATCCGGAGAAGGTATAGCAATAGACCCCACTAAAGTTGTTACTGTAACAAACTGGGAAGCACCAACAACAGTTGGAGAGATCCGGAGTTTCCTTGGACTAGCAGGATACTACCTGAGATTTATTGAGAATTTCTCAAGGATTGCGAAGCCTAAGACAGAACTGTAGAAGAAGGATACAAAGTTAATAAGGAATGAGGAGTGTGAAGCTAGTTTCCAATAGTTGAAGAAACGTTTGGTTACCTCACCAGTGTTAATTCTGCCAGATCAGACCAAGGATTACGAGGTATATTGCGACGCTTCACGTCGAGGACATGGAGTAGTGCTTATGCAGGAGGGGAGAGTTGTTTCGTATGCTTCACGACAGCTTAAGCCTCATGAGCTAAACTATGCCACGCATGACTTGGAGTTAGCAGCCGTAGTACATGCGTTGAAGACATGGAGACATTTCCTCATTGGAAATCATTGTGAGGTGTATACGGATCACAAGAGTTTGAAATACATCTTCACGCAGAAGGAGCTAAATCTCGTGCAAAGGAGATGGTTGGAACTCATCAAAGATTATGATATGAGATTGCATTATCACCCCGAAAGGCTAACGTTGTAGCAGACGCGTTGAGCCGTAAGAGTCACGTCAACACATTAATGACGGAGAAATACCAAAGGAGTTAGCCGAGGATCTTGAGAGCTATGTTTGGAAATAGTTAGAGGCTATGTAGCAGCATTGGAGATTCAGTCAACTTTGATGGACAAGATCAGGGAAGCTCAGAAGACTGACAAAGAGATTGCCTCTACAAAGGAGAGAATGAGCGAAGGAAAGTCTAAGGGATTTCATGAGGACGAGCACGATACCCTATGGTTTGAGGACCGTGTTTATGTGCCCAATGACCCAGAGATCAGGAAGTTGATTTTGCAAGAGGCACATGATTCACCATATTCGATTCACCCAGGAAATACCAAGATGTATTTGGATTTGAAGAATACTTTCTGGTGGACCGGAATGAAGATGGATTACAGAGTATGTAGCAGTTTGTGATGTATGTCAGAGGGTGAAGGCATAACATCAGAAGCCAGCAGGATTGTTACAGCCATTGCCTATACCCAAATGGAAGTGGGATAAACTAGGTATGGATTTTATCACGGGATTGCCCAGGACTCGTTCAGGCTATGACTCGATTTGGGTTATAGTCGACCGTTTGACGAAGGTAGCTCATTTCATTCCAGTAAAGACTACCTACAGCAGTGCCAAATTGGCCAAGATATACATGACCAGGATTGTATGCTTGCATGGAGTTCCGAGGAGTATCGTATCAGATAGAGGAACCCAATTTACCTCAAAGTTACGGAAGCGGTTGCATGAAACTTTGGGAACGGTGGAGTTTAGCACGACTTTCAATCCACGCATGATGGACAAACCGAGAGAGTCAACCAGATTTTGGAGGATATGCTTAGAGCTTGTGCATTGGATTATGGATCAAGTTGGGATGACAATTTGCCGTATCACGGAGTTTTCTTACAACAACGATTACCAAACCAGTTTGAGGATGGCACCTTTCAAGCCTTATGCGGAAGGAGGTGTAGGACCCGTTGTTGTGGGATGAAGTTGGAGACCGCCGATTGTTTGGACCAGATTTGATTAAGGAGTGCGAGCAGAAAGTAAAGTTAATTCGCGATAGGCTCAAGGTAGCCCGGTCAAGACATAAGAGTTATGCAGATTCAAAACGCAAGGAGGCGAATACGAAATCGGAGACAGAGTTTATCTTCGAGTATCGCCACTTCGAGGAGTTAAGCGTTTTGGAGTTAAGGGAAAGTTATCACCTCGATTTGTAGGACCATATCGTGTTTTGGAACGTATGGGAGAAGTTGCGTATAATTTGGAATTACCCAAGAGATTGTCAGGAGTTCATGATGTGTTTCACGTTTCACAGTTGAAGAAGTGTCACACAGAGATGGCTGATATACCACTGAGAGATACCGTGCCATTGGAAGCGATTCAGTTGAATGATGATTTGACCTACGAGGAGAAACCGGTTAAGATTTTGGAGTATGCCGTGAGTCACTCGCATGACAAGGTCATTAAGTTTTGCAAAGTTCGGTGGAGCCACCACATCGAGGATGAAGCCACACAGGAGCGAGAGGAAGATTTGCTTAAAGACCACCCTCACCTATTTTCTAGCCAACCCGAATCTCGAGGGCGAGATTCATCTTAAGGGGGTAGGTTTGTAACATCCCAAATTTTCAATTTGGAATGTTATACATAGAGCATCATTGCATACCATATTTTTCATTGCATTTTCTTTGCATTTTGCTCGATCCTAGAAAATTCTACACAACTCAAGGACCCTCGGAGAGAGTTGGGGATTTTTGTTATTTTCAAATTTGAGTTTTCTCAAATTTTGAAAATAGGATCGTTGATTTTAATTATTTTATCTTCAATTATTTCTATTACAAAAACATGCGAGAGGGAATAAAATGACTTTTCCCAAAATAAAGAAATAATGAAGATTTAATAATAAAATCAAATAAGATTTTATTTTGGAGTTTTTCGCCTTTTAATTTGAATTTAAGAAAAATGCGTGTTTTTCAAAATTGCATCTAGGCCCCAAATAAATGTTCATTAAATCCGGCTTGATTTTAGAAACCGGGGAAAATTTATTTCGGGATTTTTGGAGTCCGTTTGATACTTCTTTTGATTTTTTTTCTACGCGTAATGTTTCATTAAAAAAAAACGAACCGCCTTACCGGGCCGTACCCGAGCGGGACTCCGCTCGGGGGCGCCTTTAAATAGCGGCCACCCTCGAGCTGCGAAGCCCACCTGAGCACGCCGGAGTTCGCCGCTGCCGCCGACCCGCCGGAGCAGCGCGCCTTACGAGGTTCGCCGCGCCTCGATTTCCGTGCCGATTTTTATTAAAAAAACCGATTTGTTTTCTTCGGTTTTTTTTCGGTTTTTTTTATTTTTTTATTATTTTTCCGTTCGAATCCGTTCGTCGTATTTTTCCTTCGGATTTAATCTGCGATTTTTCTGATCGCGATTCCAGATCCGATTTTCGTTTTAGTATAACTTTTCGCTCGTTTATCGGAATCAGGCGATTGAAGCGCCTAGAGTTTCGTCTCGAAACCCTCTTTCCGAATAATCTACTTAAACACGTTTTTGCATCTGTAAAATTTTACCTAGATCCAGATTAGTAAAACGAAGCTGTTTTCTTCCGCCGTTTGACTTTCGTTGCTTCGTTTGATTTGATTCTTTTTGCAAACCGGAGTTCTTAAGTTGAACAATCTGGTTAGATCTATTCGAGTTTTACCTGTGCATTAGATGAGTACTTACTGTATGCTTGTTTGTTTGTCTGCGATAGAATACCCGGAGTGCGCCGCTTGTTACTTCGAATCTCTAGGTTTCGCGGATCATCAGCAAGGCAAGTAACACTTTGATCATACTTTTCTCATACCAAGTTTTTATGCATTAGATCTATTCCTCAAACACTTGCATGATTAGGATCTAATTAAATTGTGGGATGGGAAGTAGTTGAGGGTGTACCTATTACCTGTTTTATTATCAAACCTTTGGGAGTTACTTCTATGTTTGCTTATTATGCCATGCTATGCTAGTAGAGGTGGATTGGGTGAGTGTATCCATGACAGATGTGAGATTGTTAATTAATGGTTTATTTAAGGTGGCAACTTAAACACACATCTGGGTGGATTGAGGCACCTGGTTTCTATCAGGACTTGCCTGTATTTCTTCGGACCGCCACCTGTGCTCAATGGGATCATGAGATTATTCAAACTAGAAACTTCCGTGTGCAGCCACAAGCCATTATGGGCTCTGGCGAGTTGATTAAGTTGTGCGAACTCTTACGGGTAGGCTAGCTGATGTAGGGGTTGTAGGTTGGTACGGTCTACCCACATGTAAGGTGCTAAGCGCTTACGAAAGACTATGACTCGGACAACCGTTTCTCAAACACCATGTATTGCTAGAACAAAGCGTAGCCGATCGAGACTTGTGGGGAAAAGTGCGCAAACCTCTGCAGAGTGTATAAACTAATCATGGTTAGCCGTGTCCCCGGTTATGGACATCTTGAGTATCTAGTACCTGGATATGATTTGAATCTCATCAGGTTACTTAATATAATTTGTTTAGGTTTTAATGAGTACTTTTAATTGGGATTGAGAATGCTGTCAACCATTCTCAATGTTTCACAACCACCATAATAGTTAAATAAATTTATTCCTTTGCAGTAGGGAAAAATTGGCTTTATGCAAAAACAGTAACCGTAGAGCTATCCACCAGCCATATATGCATGAAGTATAGGCTTACCATTCCATAAATCTCTATGAGTTACAATGCCAGCATATACCATGTGCTTACCCGTATTCGGGCTGCAACGTTTCATGTTGCGGACTTTTCGCATTTGAGTAAGGTGCTTAGGTCGTGGTTCTATACTCGATGATGCCGTTGGAGTTGATGGACTCGCTTATTCTTCCAAGCCTTCCATTTGTTATCGCATTAGATGGCCTTAAGCCATATTTATTTTATTAAGTTCTCTCTTGAGACATTCGATTGTAATAAGTGTGTGATTGCTACTCTGTTATAAATCCTTCGAAGTACTGTGTGGTGTCAGCATTACTGATCCAGGGATGACACTGAGCACAGAGACTTGATCCATTCGGGTCGGGTCGCTACACTAACCTACCCCTATTTAGAGCAGTGGAAATCGGGCCCATGGATTGTCCATGTAATGGGTAGACAGTAATTTCCATCTCCCAAACACTTGGCTTCAGGCAGCCGACGTGGGAGTGGACATTTTGCTGCTTCTTTCGAATTTTGGGACAATAAGCATCCATGTTTACCTCGGCAACTAAATTCGAATCCATTTTGTATTCCTATATGAATCTTTATAAATCATTCTATGTGTTTTTATATATCTTCAAAAGGACGACAAAGATGTATTCCACTATCATATATGAATATGGTTTACAAATGTCGATACTCAAATTCAGAAGCTAGAATCCAGTTTAAGGTGAATTTGAATATTTGGAACACTTCATGTCCAACTCAAATGTCACACGCAACATCATGTGTACTCCCATTTAGATATGTACACAAGCGATGTATCAAGATTCAAATACCGAGTCAATCAACCAAGAATGTACAGAACTAACACACATATAAAAAATTATAGTGTATATGGATCAATAATATCAACTAACATACATAAGCCAGGCCGCTGTACTTTTTTTTGGCTCCAATAGCATCCTTTTTTTAGCCAGCATCTTGGCCCTTTCCAATGCGTGCCACTTATGGTCCATCTATACTACTACTATTGCTGAATGCACATTCAGCCTGATTGGCATATTTGTAGGTCTGGCACAGCAATCCAAATGAAATGTCTCCGAGTCTTATCAATTGATACAGACTTGTGCTTAAATAAAATTACAAACCAAAAGATAAAAAAACAATTATTACATGATCTCTAAAACAAATGGTTTGATTGATTACATGAACAGACAACACAAAGGTTATTCAACTATGGAAAGAACATTTCACCTATGATTTAACAAGTAGGAATTTAATTTCCTTTTTTCCTTCAAGACCTTAACAATCTGGTCAGTCTCAGCTTGCTTCCTTTTGAAATCCACCAAATATTTAATGGTTGTCTTGAGTACTGCTTGTGATTGTGCTATTTGCTTCCTCAACATGTCAACTTCATCTCTAAGTGCAGAAGAAGAATCTCTTTCTACCACTAGTTTAGCCTCTAGAGCATCAGCAGTTGGCAATTCATAATGCACGATTGGGCCGGTGCCCTTCATTGTGGGATGATGCAACGTCCATGGGGACCTTGCTCTTTGATCTTGGGCTAACCTATTTCGCCATTAAAGTTCTGATTGGATTCAGAAAAGTTGAAGTTAGCAAAACATCTCAATCGGGAGTTATAACAAGAAACCAGTTAAACAAACAAGGAATTAAAGAGTTTCAATTGGATCTTTGAAAAGTAGTTATTAACATCATTGTAACCCGTTGTTGCAGCAAAGCAGTTAAACAAACAAGTAGATATTTAAGTTAAGGCAAACATGTAATTCTTAACAGAAGTATCAAACACATAGATAGGCGCAATCTACAATATGATTAACAGTGTGGCATTATGTAATCAAGAGTAAACCTGAATCAAGCCAAGCAACGTAATTGAACAATTTTGCAATAAGTGGCTAACTAAAATTCCGAGAAGGTGTAACTGAACTTACGCTAGTTCTTTGTACAGCACTGCGCAACTTCTTTTTCGCTTACAAGGTTGTACGAAGGAGTCCATGGCATCAATTGCTTGGATACGCAGTCCCAATACTTCTTTCTTCCCACACTGCATTGGTAAGTCGAATGGTTAATCTGGTAAGATGGTGTGTCCTTGATATGTTATATGAGGACATGTAGTCAGACTAGTTGTAGCCACACACATCACATTGGCTTTTACTGTATATTTCATGCGATTACTTTTGGCATATCGAGATCTAAGAATCTACAATAGGATGAAAAGACTGGCATCCTTCACATTATTGGCAAACTCAGTTCATAGAAACAAGCAATTCAACCATTCTATGGGTAAATCAAAAGCGCCCTGTGGAATATTTTCACTATCCAATCATACACGCAAAGGCGGCGACGCCACCATAGGGACTGGTATGGGCCGCCTCGGTGGCTGGAAAGTGTGCACCTAGTTTGTGTCGTCCAGGTTGGCACACGCTAGTTTTGTTCGTCCCAACGACGAAAGGTGCAATGTAAAAAATGAAGATTTTTTTTTCAATTTGGATGGGCCAATAACATAAGTGCAAGGCAGGCCCTATAGCAGGCTCGCGGCCCAAACGAGCGCCTCCCATATCGATCGACAACAGGAAAAATCCCAATTCATTCGCTCCAGCCTCCAGTCTGGTTCGCTCCTAACCTAGCCGCCGCTGGACAGACCGACACAGCACTTCCTCGCGCCCTCGTTGGAGGGCGGTCGCCGGCTTCAAGCGAACGGAAGGACAAGAAGATGAAGATCCAACCCTGGGTGTAGCCTGCGTGGGAGGCAGCGGCGGCATCACGGGCATGGCATCGAGCTTGCGCAAACGGACGATGTCTACTACACAACCTTCTTCTTGTAGACGTTGTTGGGCCTCCAAGTGCACAGGTTTGTAGGACAGTAGCAAATTTCCCTCAAGTGGATGACCTAAGGTTTATCAATCCGTGGGAGGCGTAGGATGAAGATGGTCTCTCTCAAGCAACCCTGCAACCAAATAACAAAGAGTCTCTTGTGTCCCCAACACACCCAATACAATGGTAAATTGTATAGGTGAAATATTTCGGTGAAGAGATGGTGATACAAGTGCAATAAGGATGGTAGATATAGGTTTTTGTAAACTGAAAATATAAAAACAGCCAGGTAACAAGTGATAAAAGTGAGCGTAAACGGTATTGTAATGCTAGGAAACAAGGCCTAGGGTTCATACTTTCACTAGTGCAAGTTCTCTCAACAATAATAACATAGTTGGATCACATAACTATCCCTCAACATGCAACAAAGAGTCACTCCAAAGCCACTAATAGCGGAGAACAAACGTAGAGATTATGGTAGGGTACGAAACCACCTCAAAGTTATTCTTTCCAGTCAATCCGTTGGGCTATTCCTATAAGTGTCATAAACAACCCTAGAGTTCGTACTAGAATAACACCTTAAGACACAAATCAACCAAAACCCTAATGTCACCTAGATACTCCATTGTCACCTCAAGTATCCGTGGGTATGATTATACGATATGCATCACACAATCTCAATTCATCTATTCAAACCAACACATAGAACCTCAAAGAGTGCCCAAAGTTTCTACCGGAGAATCACGACGAAAACATTTGCCAACCCCTATGCATAGGTTCATGGGCGGAACCCGCAAGTTGATCACCAAAACATACATCAAGTGAATCACGTGATATCCCATTGTCACCACAGATACGCACGGCAAGACATACATCAAGTGTTATCAAATCTTTAAAGACTCAATCCGATAACATAACTTCAAAGGGAAAACTCAATTCATTACAAGAGAGTAGAGGGGGAGAAGAAACATAAGATCCAACTATAATAGCAAAGCTCGCGATACATCAAGATAGTGCCAAATCAAGAACATGAGAGAGAGAGATCAAACACATAGCTACTGGTACATACCCTCAGCCCCGAGGGTGAACTACTCCCTCCTCGTCATGGATAGCGCCGAGATGAAGAAGATGGCCACCGGTGATGGATTCCCCCTCCGGCAGGGTGCCGGAACGGGCTCCCGAGAGGTTTTTGGTGGCTACAAAGGCTTGTGGCGGCGGAACTCCCGATCTATCTTCTGTTCTGGAAGTTTTACGATACGTAGGTATATATGGGTGCAAGGGGTACGTCGGTGGAGCTTCAGGGTCCCCACGAGGTTGGGGGCGCGCCCTAGGGGGGTGGGCGCGCCCCCCACCCTCGTGTCCAGCTCCCGTATCTTCTGACGTAGAGTCCAAGTCTATCAGGTGGGTTTCCTTCCAAAAATAACTTCTCCAGTTGATTTCGTTCTGTTTTGACTCCGTTTGATATTCCATTTCTTTGAAACACTAAAATAGGCAAAAAACAACAATTCTGGGCTGGGCCTCCGGTTAATAGGTTAGTCCCAAAAATAGTATAAGAGTGGAAAATAAAGCCCAATATAGTCCAAAACAGTAGATAAAGTAGCATGGAGCAATACAAAATTATAGATACGTTGGAGACGTATCAGGCATCCCCAAGCTTAATTCCTGCTCGTCCTCGAGTAGGTAAATGATAAAAAGAGAATTTTTGATGCGGAGTGATACTTTGGCATAATTTCAATGTAAATCTTCTTAATTGTGGTATGAATATTCATATCCGGATGAATACAAAATAAAAGTTCATCCCTACAAAATCATAGAGTTAGGCTATGCTTCATTTTCGTCACACAAAGATGTTCCCAACTTCTATACCCCCGATGACAAGCCAAGCAATTGTTTCATACTTAAATAATCTCAAACTTTTTCAACCTTCACGCAATACATGAGCGTGAGCCATGGATATAGCACTGTGGGTGGAATAGAATATGATGATGGGGATTGTGTGGAGAAGACAAAAAAGGAGAAAGTCTCACGTTGACGAGGATAATCAACGGGCTATGGAGATGCCCATCAATTGATGTGAACATGAGGAGTAGGTATTGCCATGCAACGGATGCACTAGAGCTATAAACGAATGCTCAACAAAAGAAAACTAGTGGGTGTGCATCCAACTTGCTTGCTCACGAAGACCTAGGGCACTTGAGGAGGCCCATCGTTGGAATATACAAGCCAAGTTCTATAATGAAAAAATTCCCACTAGTATAAAAAGACAACTTATGAGACTCACTTTATGAAAAACATGGTGCTACTTTGAAGCACAATATATGAGACTCACTACATGAAGAACAAGGTGCTACTTTGAAGCACAAGTGTGGAACAAGATATAGTAACATTGCCCTTTTTTTGGGCCTTTATTTTTTTCTTTTTTTTTGATTTGGCAATGCTCTAATAATGATGGTCATAACACTTCTATTGATTACAACATAAGGATTACAACTCGAAACTAGAACAAGATATGACTCTATATGAATGCCTCCGGCGGTGTATCGGGATGGTGCAATGAATCAAGAGTGACATGTATGAAAAATAATGCATGGTGGCTTTGCCACAAATACGATGTCAACTACATGATCATGCAATGGCAATATGACAAAAGTAAAGTATGTCATGATGATGATGAACGGAACGGTGGAAAGTTGCATGGCAATATATCTGGAAATGGCTATGGAAATGCCATAATAGGTAGGTATGGTGGCTGTTTTGAGGAAGATATAAGGAGGTTTATGTGTGATAGAGCGTATCATATCACGGGGTTTGGATGCACCGTGAAGTTTGCACCAACTCTCAAGGTGACAAAGGGCAATGCACGGCACCGAAGAGGCTAGCAATGGCGGAAAGATAAAAGTGCGTATAGTCCATGGACTCAACATTAGTCAAAAGAACTCATATACTTATTGCAAAAATTTAGAAGTCATCAAAAATCAAGCACCACGCGCATGCTCCTAGGGGGATAGATTGGTAGGAAAAGACCATCGTCATTCCCGACCGCCACTCATAAGGATGCACAAGCTAGGTACACTTCATGTTTCAAATTTGTTACACAACTTTAACCATACGTGCATGCTACGGGACTTGCTAACTTCAACACAAGCATTCTTTAAATTCATAATCACACAACTAGCATGACTTTAATATCACTACCTCCATATCTCAAAATAATTATCAAGTATCAAACTTTTCTTAGTATTCAACGCACTCAAAAGAAAGTTTCACATATCTTGAATACAAAGTATATTAATTTTAAGCAAATTACCATGCTATTAACGACTCTCAAAATAATATAAGTGAAGCATGAGAGTTCATATATTTCTTCAAAATAAAACCACCATTGTGCTCTAAAATATATAAGTGAAGCACTAGAGCAAATGACAAACTACTCCGAAAGATATAAGTGAAGATCAATGAGTAGTCGAATAATTATGTAACTATGTGAAGACTCTCCCATTTAATAATTTCAGATCTTGGTATTGTATTCAAACAGCAAGCAAATCTAAATAAAACTACATTGCAAGGATAGCACAACTCATGTGAAGAAGCAAAAACTTAGGCTCAACCGATACTAACCGATAGTTGTTGGAGAAGAAAGGTGGGATGCCTACCGGGGCATCCCCAAGCTTAGATGCTTGAGACTTCTTGAAATATTATCTTGGGGTGCGTTGGGAATCCCCAAGCTTGAGCTTTTATGTCTCCTTAATTCCTCTCATATCATGGTTTCTCTTTTTATCAAAAGCTTCATTCACAACAAACTCAACAAGAACTCGTGAGATAGGTTAGTATAAACCAATGCAAAACCTTATCATTTTATACTGTAACAAATCACTAAAATTATTATTCAACATTGCATACTAAATGCCTCTGCATATTTAATACTCCTATCCTTAAATATAATCATTAAACAAGCAAACATATGCAAACAATGCTAACATAACAGCAATCTGCCAAAACAGTATAGTCTGTAAAGAATGAAAGATTCATCATACTTCCCTAACTCCAAAAATTATGAACTAAAACTCCCACTGTAATAAATTTATCAGAGCTCAATATGCAAAAAGATTCAACATTATACCACTCTCTGACTTTTCTAGGGAATTTTTGCAACAGCAGTAAACTTTCTGTTTTCAAACTGCAACATGCATACTTGCAAAATAAGCATGGCAAAGGCTATCCTTGATATTTTTATTGAAACTAGAGATGCAAAACACTAATCTAAATAACAGAAAGCAAAACAAAATAAAATGACATGACGCTCCAAGCAAAACACATATCATGTGGTGAATAAAAATATAGCTCCAAGTAAAGTTACCGATGAACAAAGACGAAAGAGGGGATGCCTTCCGGGGCATCCCCAAGCTTAGACGCTTGGTTATCCTTGAATATTACCTTGGGGTGCCTTGGGAATCCCCAAGCTTAGGCTCTTGCCACTCCTTATTCCATAGTTGTCACGACCGGTTTTTCAATAAAAATATTTATTGAACAACCGACCTGTGAAGTCCAATATGAGGAAAATCCTTCATACCGGTTGACAAAACTTTGATACAAGAAGCCAGTAGCATTACAATATTACAAGGGTCGGACTGAAGATGCCCAACCAATTATTACAACACGCCAATGATTAAACATAGTGGCGGATATAACTCAAAGGTGTGGGGTGGAAATTCTCTTGACTCGAGCTATGAGTGGTTGGTGGAATAACACGGTGGGGAATTGGTTAATAAGTCTCTGCGTTGGCGGCTCATCGGCGTCGAGGTGAGGCTCGATGAATTTTATTTGGGTAGCGGAAGCGGATATATCACAATGACTAATCCAGGGGTCGCATACGAGACTGATGGGATTCCTCTAGGCGTCGGACTCGCTATCGAACTCTTCATCCATGAGATCGCTTTCACAAGATTCCGCCAAATCAACAAGCTGTGAGTACTATGAAAGTACTCGCAAGACAGTTCGGACAAACGATATAACCAATGAATGCATGAATGCGACATGGTAAATCTTAACAATGCTCAATTAAAATAGTATAACAAAATAATTAAGAAGGGAATTGACGGTAGTCCGCTCAAAAACCCAAAGAAAATAAACTCAAAACGATCAATTATGCAGCGGCGCCTCGAAGGGTGAAGAAATAAGCAAAACATGCCACAGTCGGGCGTCTGAGCGACGCCTCATAAAGGGCTTATATTGAAAATAAAGATACATGTGTGCCACAGTCGGACGTCTGAGCGACATCACAGAAAGGGCTTATAATGAAAGTAAATAACAACAATGCCACAGACGGACGTTTGAGCGACATCACAGAAAGGGCTTATAAAGAAAATAAATAACAACAATGTCAAATCGGATGTCTCGAGCGACATCACGTAAAGGGCTTATACTGAAAATAAATAACAACAATGTCATGATCGGACGTCTGAGCGACATCACGTAAAGGGCTTATAATGAAAATAAATAACAACAATGCCACGATCGGACGTCTGAGCAACATCACGTAACGGGCTTATAAAGAAAATAAATAACAACAATGTCATAGCTTGGACGTCCCGAGCGACATCACGTAAAGGGCTTATAAAGAAAATAAATAACAACAATGTCATGATCGGACGTCTGAGCGACATCACAGAAAGGGCTTATAATGAAAATAAATAACAACAATGCCGCAGTCGGACGTCTGAGCGACATCATAGAAAGGGCTTTCATCACAAGAAAATAGCACTCGTAATAAATATTCAACACATGAGTATAAACGGGTTAGTCCATCCACAGGAATAAACATTTAACCGGACTTAGTACTCATGTGAAACACCGGAGTATCTGTCACCAAACCGACACTTGTCGAGGATAAGATAATATGAAGTTGGACATGGATAAGATGATTCGAGGAATTTAGGACTCTGCAGAGTTTGTACTAAAATTACTCACAGCCAACGGATTTCGTAGTCTGAAGGACTAGTTCCGTTTATGGTATTTCGGAAGAAACACAGCTAACCAAGACACACCCATCCTACCTCACGTAATGCCAGGAATCACCCTAGACATCGTCCGAGAAAAACTTTTGAGACGAGGAGATCACAATCTCGAATAGCATGGGATCAAATTTATATTCACAAGGCTCTAAGGGGTGCCCCCCTCTCGGTCCCAACCGGAAACACCCATGCCCCCTGACCGGATGACTGGCTTTAATCCAAGGCCATGGAACCATCATCACGGCCTCTCCATTTGGTGTGTACCAGGAAAGCGGTCTGCAACTTACTAAGCCATATCCCTTGCGGAAAACATGTGGTAGTACGGGAAGGGAAATGGATGGGAACTGAACTGATACGGGTTGATACTGAAGTCAAATAGTATGGCATAAGACTGGCATGCTACGACACTGCCATCTTACCCATCCTCATGCCAACACATGGCCATGCACATTCACATCCATCACGTATGGATTATCGAACTCACTTGCCTCAACTTGCATGAAAAATAACCTTCACTCGGTATGCTCACAAACTTGCCATGAAACTACTTAATGCAAACTTGCAGTAACACTCATCATATCAAATGTTCAAACATGCTTGCCTGGTTCAGAGTAGTCGGGGTCTAGCTTCGGCGAAGTTCATGTTCCGTCACCTCCTCCGGAACCTACGGTATAGCGAAAAGGCATACTAACGTGAAAACCAACGCGTGCATAAAAGTTTTTTCAAAATTTTTCCAAATAAATCCCATAAAAAACTAGACAAAATTATAAGACTGTCAGAAAAAGAATCACTCAAAAATCACTTTTTATTAAAGAGTTATAAGGGTTTCTGTCCAGGACTCATCTTTAATGAAATGTAAAAGTTCCAGGGTTTAAGCGAGAAAAGCAGAAGACGGTTCGAATAGAAACGCACAAGCCCACAGTGGAAAACGTACTGCTCAAGGCGCCAACGAAAAACGGTTCGCGGGAAAAGAAAGAGAGGTGACATGGGGGTCCACATGTCGTTTAAAAGACCTCGCCGGCCCCGGCTGCGGTGGTCGCCGGCGTCGAACCACGGCGAGTCAGGGAGATCGGAGTGTACCAAGAGTATCAGCGTGTCCTTCCGCGTCGGTGGGTGGTGGACTTGGGCGTCGGGGAGCACCACGTCGACGACGACACTTTCTCCGGTGGACGGCGGCACGGGCGATGGTGAATCTCGCCGAGGAGGGCTGCAAGGACCGAATTGAGGTGGGGGTTAGAGCACTAGGTGTAAGAGGAGGCTGCGGACGAGGTTTGAGCGCCGGAGATGGCCTCACCGCAGTGAATCAAGCTGGTGGCCAAGGCGGATCGGGCGGCGGAGTTGGGGGAGGAGACCTCCTCGAGGTCCTCCCTGTGGCTAGGCAGGGTCTTGGTGAAGTGCAGGGGTGGTGTGTGCACGAGAGCGAGCTCGGGGCTCCTTTTTATAGGCGATCCGAGGCGGTGGCCGTGAACGGACTTCTCCGGTGATGGTTACGGCGGCGCAGAGCTTGGTCGGGGAGGTTTAGGGAGTGGGGCGTCAGCGTGGAGTTCCACTGGTGCCGTTTTGACGCTAAACCAACTTGGATTAGGAGCCCTGGGTGGATTCGACGGAACGGGGCGGTGCGGGTCCGTCGGCGGCAGAGAGCACGCTCTGTGCGTGCCGCGCCACGGCGACGGTGTTGCATGCGTGTGCTGGCGAGGAAGTGGCCATGCGGAGCCACCAGAGGGATTGGGCGGCGCCGAACGACGTTACGCCGCCGTTCTGCTCCCGGTCGGCCGCTACGGTGGTTCGGCCACCGCAAGACACGCCGCAGCGGGCTGGGGGCCATCGACGCTAGGAACGCGCCAAGCACGCGTGTGAGGCTCGACAGGCACGCTAGGCCGTGAGCAACGTGCCAAAGGCACCGTGAACATGTGACTGAATTAATCGGCGAAGATTGACACCGAAACTACGAACTTTCTCGAATTTAATCAAGATGCATGTAAATGTCCACGCAAGGTGTTGACAGAATGGTTTTGGCACGTGGGAAATTTTTCTTGAGCTGATCTTTGGTGTGGCGGTCTCTCATTGCATCTGAGGGCTGCCTGAATTTTGGTAGAATTTTTGGAGAAGGGTAGATATGAATTTCACCAAATTTGGCAAATCTGGTCCAAACTTGCAGTGAGTGAAATTTGAAATATTTGAAAAGGAGAAGAGTGGATCAAGATGGTTCTGGGTTGTGGGTACCAAGGACTATCCAAGGGAGTTGGTTTGAGGCCAAAACTCAAAAGCATTAGGGTACTTGCTTTGCAAATCACTTAGGCTCAAAAGAAAAGACAGAATTATTTTGGGAGAGGAAATAATTGGAATAAAGTCCAAAAATGGATTTTACTAGTTTGGACAGAATGTTTGAGTGGTACCAAAGTGGAAGGAGGGTTTTGGGAGAAATTTACCACAAGAGGCATGGTAAAATCAAGGATGGATCAAAACCAAAGAATAACCCAATACCAAAAAGGTTTCTTTTAGAAGAAAATAAATCCAAGAAATGCTTTTGAGAAGAAAAATTCAGAAGAGAGGTTTTTAAGAAGGGTTTAAATGACCTTCTTCAAACCAAGCAAGGCTTTTGCTGAAAACAAAAACAACACAAAATTTTGGAGTGTCACAAAGACCTACCCCTTAGGAAAAATCTAGTCCCCGAGATTCCAGTTGATTTTCAAATAATTATGGGTGCTCTGCTCAAGGAAATCCTCTCTTTCCCAAGTGGCTTCATTTTGATTGTGGTTGCTCCAATCGAACTTTGAAGAACTTGGTGGTTTTCTGTCGGGTTCTCCTTTCTGACTCTTCCAAGATTTTTATCGGATGCTCCCGATATGTGAGATCTGGTTGCACGTCAATGTTTTTATGGGGTACTTGTTTCTCTAGGTTGCTTACGCACTTCCTTAATTGGGAGACGTGGAATACGTCGTGGATGTCGGATAATTCTTCGGGTAAGTCTAGTTGGTAGGCCACCGTGCCTCTTCGTGCTACTATGCGTAAAGGCCCGATGAATCTCGGTGCTAGTTTTCCTTTAATCTTGAATCGGTGCAGGCCTCTCATAGGTGATACTCGTAGGTACACAAATTCACCGGGTTCAAAATGGACTCCACGATGCTTCTGATCGTAATAACTCTTTTGTCGACTTTGGGCTGTCTTGAGCCGGTCCTTAATTACCTTGACTTTATGCTCAACCTCCTTGAGCTGGTCTGGGCCGAAGATATGACTGTCTCCGGTTTCCGACCAATTTAGGGGGATACGACATCTTCGTCCGTACAGAGCTTCAAATGGTGCCATTTGCAGGCTGGACTGATAGCTGTTGTTATATGCGAATTCTGCGTATGGTAAGCTCTCCTCCCAACTGGTCACATAGGTGAGGACACATGCTCTCAAAGATATCTTCTAGAATTTGATTTACTCGCTCTGCCCATCTGTCTGGGGATGGTATGCGGTACTGAAGCCAGCTGAGTTCCCAGAGCTTGTTGTAAGTGATCCCAAAACCGGGAGACGAATTGAGTGCCTCTGTCCGAGATTATTTTCTTTGGGACTCCACGGAGGCAAACGATATGGGAGAGGTAGAGCCTAGCAAGCTTCTGAGTGGTGTGTGTTGTCTTCACGGGGATGAAGTGAGCTACTTTAGTCAGTCTATCTATGATTACCCATATGGCATCATGTCCGTGTCGTGACCGAGGTAATCCAACAATAAAATCCATTCCAATTTCGTCCCATTTCCACTCGGGTATCTTATTCGGTTGCAATAGTCCGGCCAGCTTCTGGTGCTCGGCCTTGATGCGTTGACAAGAGTCACAACATGCAATAAACGTGGCTATATCTCTTTTTATACCATGCCACCAAAATGTCTCTTGAAGATCTTTGTACATTTTTGTTCCTCCAGGATGGATTGAATATGGAGCGGTGTGGCTTTCAGCCAGGATTTGCTGTTTAAGGTCATGAATATTTGGTACGCAGAGCCTATTCCCGTACCACAATATTCCTTGCTCATCAATACTGAATTCTGAGGCCTTGCCCAATTTCATCTTACGCTTTATGCCTTCAATGCTGGGGTGTCCACGTTGAGCCTCTTTAACCTTCTCTATCAGGGTAGGCTGTACTTCTAAGTTTGACACACTGCCTTTGGTGACCACCATCAGGTTGAGCCTTGCGAACTCCTGTTGGAATTCAGGTCTTAAGTCTGGCGTGCTATCGTTGTCTGGACTGGGATTCCGACTCAGAGCGTCTGCTACAACATTTGCTTTGCCCGGGTGGTAGTGGATCCCAACATCATAATCCTTTACTAATTCCAACCAGCGTCGCTGCCGTAAATTTAGTTCTGGTTGTGTGAAAATATACTTGAGGCTTTTGTAGTCCGTGTACATTTCGCAACGATTACCAAGTATAAAGTGTCTCCATTCCTTGAGTGCATGTATCACTGCTGCTAATTCCAGGTCATGGGTAGGGTAATTTTCCTCATGCTTGCGGAGCTGTCTGAAAACATATGCGACAACCTTGCCTTCTTGCATTAATACGCACCCGAGGCCCTTTCGAGATGCGTCACAAAATACTTCAAAATTCTTGTGTATATCTCGCACAATTAGTACCGGTGTCATTGCCGCTTTCTTCTTTAGTTCTTGGAAACTTTTCTCGCAGGCTTACATTCCATTCAAACTTCCTGTCTTTCTTGAGTAGTTGCGTCATTGGCTTTGCTATGGTGGAGAATCCTTCAATAAATCTTCGGTAGTATCCTGCCATTCCCAAGAAACTTCAGACATCCGTCACATCGGCCGGGTGGCTTCCAGCCAAGCACGGCCTTGACTTTTTCCGGGTCTCTGGCGATACCTTCTTGAGTTAGTATGTGGCCTAGAAAACCTACTTGCTTTTAGCCAAAATTCACACTTGCTGAATTTGGTGTACAATCGATGTTTCTGAGTTCTCCTAGTACAATCCTTAGATGTTCAGCGTTTTCTTCTTTTTTTTTTGAGTATACTAGAATATCATCTATAAATACCACAACTAACTTATCCATAATCTTCATGAATACTTTGTTAATGAGGTGTACAAAATCTGCGGGGCGCTTTGTCATCCGAATGGCATTACGGTGAACTCGCATAATCCAGATCCGGAGGTGAAGGCGGTCTTGGGAATATCCTCGGTTCGTACTTTCAGTTGATGATATCCCGATCTCAAGTCAATCTTTGAGAATACCTTGGCCTTAGCGAGTTGATCGAATAAATCATTTATTCGCGGCATCGGATATTTGTTCTTGATTGTGACCATGTTTAGCGCTCGATAGTCTATGCACAATCTCGGTGTTCCATCCTTCTTTTGGTGAATAAAATTGGTGAACCCCAAGGTGAGGAACTGGCTCGTATGTACCCTTTTTTCCAACAGTTCCTTTATTTGCTTCTTCGGCCCACCAATTCGGATGGTGCCATTCTGTATGGTTTCTTGTATATGGGAGCGGTTCCGGGTGCTAGCTCAATGCTGAATTCTATCTCTCGATCTGGTGGCATGCCTGGTAGTTCTTCGGGGAATACGTCTGGAAATTCACACACTACTGGAACTTTGCTCAATTCAGAAATATCCACCTTGTTGAATCTCGGTTGCCTGGATATTTTTCTTTCCTTAGCTGAAACTTTTATGGTCTTCCCGTGGTGATGGGTGAGAATTACAGTCCTGTTGAAGCAGTCAATAAAACCTTTGTTGGTGGTTAACCAATCAATCCCTAAGATGACATCCAGTCCTTTATTTTCCAATACGATAAGATTTGCGTGAAACTTCAAGCCTTCAAACTCGATAACCTCAGGCTGGTATTAATTCCGGGTAACTTCGTTAATTCCATGGTACTTGACGATCATAGATTTTCCCAAGGGAAGCATCAAAAAATTATTTTGCAAAGCAAAACTTTTCGAAACGAACGAGTGAGAAGCTCCAGAATTGAACAAAACCATGGCAGGTATTGTGTTGACAGGAAACGTACCGAGTACGATATCTGGAGCATTTTGTGCTTCCTCTTTGGTCACGTGGTTCAAATGACCCTTCCTGTGGTTGTTATTTGGGTTGAAATTGTTGCGCTTTGGTGCCGAATTATTGCTTCCGTTGTTCGGCTTTGGGGTCGAGTTCCTTGGCTTGGGGCACTGCTTGGCATAGTGCCCTTCTTCTCCACAAGCGAAACAGGTAACGCCTGGGCGGTATGTGAACTCCTTGTCCCTTGCGTGGAAATTCATGATTGGGCGTGAGATGCTTGTCGTGGGTTTGGGTGTCCAGTTATTCTGAACATCTGTCTTGCTGCGGTGGTTGCGGGTGTGTTTAATCTGGTCCCTCTTTCGCTTACGTAAATCTTCTAAGCTGCGTCTCTCATTTTCCAAGGTAATGGCCTTATCCACCAGCCGCCTTAAAATCTGGAAATGTGTGTACGACCAATTGACATTTAAGCGCCGGGTGTCGTAATCGCCTAGGAATTTCTCCATTTTTTGTTTTTCGACATACGCTCCTCGTTGGCGAAGCGAGATAGCGTGGTAAATCGACTGTTGTATTCTCGACACTTGTCATTGTCCTTTGCTTGAGGTCATCAAATTCTCTCTTTTTGATCTTCATAAGGCTCTTAGGAATATGTGCCCCACGAAAACCTTCTTAAATTCCTCCCATGATATATTATTTTCGTTGGGGTGCATGTGCAGGAAATTTTCCCACCTTGATGCGGCTGCTCCAGTGAGATAATGCGGAGCATAAGGTACTTTCTCAAGGTCTGAACACTGGGCGATAAATAATTTTCTCTCCATGTCTCGAAGCCAGTCTTCGGCTTCCAGAGGGTTGTCAGTGTGAGAAAATGTTTGGGGACGTGTCTTCTGTAGCTCAGATAACTTGGATTGCTACTGATACGGTCCGCGGTGATTTCCCATATTAATGACTTGGTTCAGTATTTCCTGATGTTGCTGCTGACTTTGTTCATAAAGACGACACATTTGGGAAAGTGCCGTTTCACCGTCTCCGCTGATTTGTCCGTCCCTATGTGAAATTGTTGCCTGGGGGTGTGCCATAATTTTCCTCTGTCGGAGTTGTCATGGAGCGCGTCCAAGGACGAGACATAGTTCACTCTGGGGATATATTTTGAAACACTCATAAGAAAAGGAGTTGAGCCGCAGAAATCAATAAATTCAAGAAGATGCAACAAAAATTGCAAAAGCTCCAAGATTTTTCAAGAGAAAAAATACGTTTGCGCACGGAGAATGACTGTTCATTACATATCTTAGACGCAAGCAGTAATTATACAATACATCACTCAGGATATGCGTACATAAATCCTGACATGTTATTTAGTCTAGTGCACTCCTCCGGATCCTACATGATGCGCAAACATACTACTTCTCACAGCCTATTTACATATAAACATATCACACAAGTCGGTACATCGCATGGCGGCTAAGCGCACTTAGTCGGAGATGGTAAGGATTTCCCTTGGCCTGCCAAGGGTGAGGCGTAGAGAGGCTGGGGACTCAACCTCCTCCTCAGAGATAGGCTCCAGACGAGAGGTGCTACGCGGAGTTGGTGGAGCAGGTGCCCTGTGCGGGACAACACGAATCTGAGCGGGCACGAGGGGTGGTGCAGAACGAACCGGAGTAGGCGCAATGACGTGGTTGAATTCCTCCGTGGTAGGCAGGCGACGAGTAGCGGTGCGAGCAGTAGGAGCGAACGATGCTGATGATGAGACGAAAGTCAGTGGTGGTGCAGCACGCAGGAGCTCCCTCCTGTTGGCGGTACAGCCATGGACTGAGTTCATGCGGGCAGCTACAAAATCGTCCACCAGGTTGTCGAAGGCTGCCTCCAAAGCCCGAAGATACTGGCGAGCATCTCAAAAGCTTCATCCCGTTCTCCTCTCGGGGCAAGAGAACGCGTAGTGGCAAGTGTATGGCACATGACATGGCAGGTAGCGGTAGCGACGAAGTCTTCATCAAGGCAGGATATCCTCGAGACATGCTATCGCTTCACGGGCTGCCATCTCATGGCGCGTGCTTCTCTGTGGGCATGGCTCTCCCCACGAACCGTAACGCTCAACTCGCCCTCTCTTGAATTCCACCGCGGCTTGGTGCATGGTCGGACGGTCATTGACCTTGTGCTGAGAGAGAGAAGACTGGGCGGACATCTGGCCCCATCGTGACTTGGACGATGAAGGAGAGAAGCTTGACAAACCCATCGGGCATGTTGGCGAACATCTGCGACTCGCAGTCGTTGTTGGCCATCTACAAAAGTAGGCAAAAATCCTGAGGAGTCAAAACATAAATTTTATGCTGACTGTCAGAAATTGACTACATTTGTAAAAACAACAAATAGCTCTACTATGCTAATAACCGATTAGCGATCGTACCTAGTGGCTTCCTACAGTCAGCCTGGCTCTGGTACCAAGCTTGTCACGACCGGTTTTTCAATAAAAATATTTATTGAACAACCGACCTGTGAAGTCCAATATGAGGAAAAATCCTTCATACCGGTTGACAAAACTTTGATACAAGAAGCCAGTAGCATTACAATATTACAAGGGTCGGACCGAAGATGCCCAACTAATTATTACAACACGCCAATGATTAAACATAGTGGCGGATATAACTCAAAGGTGTGGGGTGGAAATACTACTGACTCGAGCTATGAGTGGTTGGTGGAATAACACAGCCGGGTGGTTAATAAGTTCATCTGCGTTGGCGGCTCATCAAGCGCCGAGGTGAGGCTCGATGAATTTTATTTGGGTAGCGGAAGCGGATATATCACAATGACTAATCCAGGGTCGACGAGACCGACCGGGATTCCTCTAGGCGTCGGACTCGCTATCGAACTCTTCATCCATGAGATCGCTTTCACAAGATTCCGCCAAATCAACAAGCCAGGTGAGTACTATGAAAGTACTCGCAAGACAGTTCGGACAAAAGATATAACCAATGAATGCATGAATGCGACATGGTAAATCTTAACAATGCTCAATTAAAATAGTATAACAAAATAATTAAGAAGGGAATCGGCGGTAGTCCGCTCAAAAACCCAAAGAAAATAAACTCAAAACCGATCGGTATGCAAGCGACGCCTCAAGGGTGAAGAAATAAGCAAAACATGCCACGCGATCGGCGTCGAGCGACACCTCATAAAGGGCTTATATTGGAAATAAAGATACATGCGTGCCGCAGTCGGACGTCTGAGCGACATCACAGAAAGGGCTTATAATGAAAGTAAATAACAACAATGCCACAGTCGGACATCTGAGCGACATCATAGAAAGGGCTTATAAAGAAAATAAATAACAACAATGCCGCAGTCGGATGTCTGAGCGACATCACAGAAAGGGCTTATACTGAAAATAAATAACAACAATGCCGCAGTCGGACGTCTGAGCGACATCACAGAAAGGGCTTATAATGAAAATAAATAACAACAATGCCACAGTCGGACGTCTGAGCGACATCACAGAAAGGGCTTATAAAGAAAATAAATAACAACAATGCCGCAGTCGGACGTCTGAGCGACATCACAGAAAGGGCTTATAAAGAAAATAAATAACAACAATGCCGCAGTCGGACGTCTGAGCGACATCACAGAAAGGGCTTATAATGAAAATAAATAACAACAATGAATCATTCGGACGTCTGAGCGACATCACAGAAAGGGCTTTCATCACAAGAAAATAGCACTTGTAATAAATATTCAACACATGAGTATAAACGGGTTAGTCCATCCACAGGAATAAACATTTAACCAGACTTAGTACTCATGTGAAACACCGGAGTATCTGCTACCAAAACCGACACTTGTCGAGATAAGATATCTGAAGTTGGACATGGATAAGATGATTCGAGGAATTTAGGACTCTGCAGAGTTTGTACTAAAATTACTCACAGCCAACGGATTTCGTAGTCTGAAGGACTAGTTCCATTTATGGTATTTCGGAAGAAACACAGCTAACCAAGACACACCCATCCTACCTCACGAATGCCAGGAATCACCCTAGACATCGTCCGAGAAAAACTTTTGAGACGGGAGATCACAATCTCGAATAGCATGGGATCAAATTTATATCCATGGCTCTAAGGGGTGCCCCTCTCGGTCCCAACCGAAACACCCATGCCCCCGACCGGATGACTGGCTTTAATCCAGGGCCATGGAACCATCATCACGGCCTCTCCATTTTGTGTGTACCAGGAAAGCGGTTCGCAACTTACTAAGCCATATCCCTTGCGGAAAACATGTGGTAGTACGGGAAGGGAAATGGATGGGAACTGAATCGACACGGGTTGATATCAAGTCAAATAGTATGGCATAAGACTGGCATGCTACGACACTCGCCATCTTACCCATCCTCATGCCAACACATGGCCATGCACATACACATCCATCACGTATGGATTATCGAACTCACTTGCCTCAACTTGCATGAAAAATAACCTTCATCGGTATGCTCACAAACTTGCCATGAAATCACTTAATGCAAACTTGCCAGAACACTCATCATATCAAATGTTCAAACATGCTTGCCTGGTTCAGAGTAGTCGGGTCTAGCTCGGCGAAGTTCATGATTCCACACCTCCTCCGGAACCTACCAGATAGCTTAAAAGGCATACTAACGTGAAAACCAACGCGTGCATAAAAGTTTTTCCAAAATTTTTTACAAATAAATCCCATAAAAAACTAGACAAAATTATAAGACTGTCAGAAAAAGAATCACTCAAAAATCACTTTTTATTAAAGAGTTATAAGGGTTTACGTCTGTGGACTCATCTGTAATGAAACATAAAAGTTCCAGGGGTTTAACTGAGAAAACAGAAAACGGTTCGAATAGAAACGCGCAAGCCCACAGGGAAAACGTACTCTGCCCGAAGGCGCCAACGGAAAACGGTTCGCGGGAAAAGAAAGAGAGGCTGACATGGGGGGTCCACATGTCAGGTTTAAAAGACCTCGCCGGCGCCCGAAGGCTGCGGTGGTCGCCGGCGTCGAACCACGGCGAGTCATGGAGATCGGAGTGTACCAAGAGTATCAGCGTGTCCTTCCGCGTCGGTGGGTGGTGGACTTGGGCGTCGGGGAGCACCACGTCGACGGCGACACTTTCTCCGGCGGACGGCGGCTCGGGCGATGGTGGATCTCGCCGAGGAGGGCTGCAAGGACCGAATTGAGGTGGGGGTTAGAGCACTAGGTGTAAGAGGAGGCTCAGACGAGGTTTGAGCGCCAGAGATGGCCTCACCGCAGTGAATAAAGCTGGTGGCCGAGGCGGATCGGGGCGGCCGGAGTTGGGGGAGGAGACCTCCTCGAGGTCCTCCCAGTGGCTAGGCAGGGTCTTGGTGAAGTGCAGGGGTGGTGTTCGCAGACGAGAGCGAGCTCGGGCCTTTTTTATAGGCGATCCGAGGCGGTGGCCGTGAACGGACTTCTCCGGTGATGGTTACGGCGGCGCAGAGCTTGGTCGGGGAAGTTTAGGGAGTGGGGCGTTAGCGTGGAGTTCCACTGGTGCCGTTTTGACGCTAAACCAACTTGGATTAGGAGCCACAGGTGGATTCGACGAACGGGCCGCGGGTCCGTCGGCGGCAGAGAGCACGCTCAGGCGTGCCGCGCCACGGGCGACAGTGTTGCATGCGTGTCGGGCGAGGAAGTGGCCACGCTGAGCCACCAGAGGATTGGCGACGCCAACGGCGTTACGCCGCTCGCTTCCCTGGCCGATCGACCGCCACGGTGGTTCGCCACCGCAAGACACGCCGGGCAAGCGGGCTGTGGCGCCACCGACGCCAGAACGCGCCAAGCACGCAGCGTGTGAGGCTCCGGACAGGCACGCTAGGCCATGAGCAACGTGCCAAAGGCACTGTGAACATGTGACTGAATTAACTGACGAAGATTGACACTGAAACTCTGAACTTTCTGAATTTAACTGAAGATGCACAGAAACAGTGCATGCAAGGTGTTCAACAGAATGGTTTTGGCACGTGGGAAATTTTTCTTGAGCTAATCTTTGGTGTGGTGGTCTCTCATTGCATCTGAGGGCTGCCTGAATTTTGGTAGAACTTTTGGAGAAGTGTAGATATGAATTTTACCAAATTTGGCAAATCTGGTCCAAACTTGCACTGAGTGAAATTTGAAATATTTGAAAAGGAGAAGAGTGGATCAAGATGGTTCTGGTTGTGGGTACCAAGGACTATCCAAGGGAGTTGGTTTGAGGCCAAAACTCAAAAGCATTAGGGTACTTGCTTTGCAAATCACTTAGGCTCAAAAGAAAAGACAGAATTATTTTGGGAGAGGAAATAATTGGAATAAAGTCCAAAAATGGATTTTTCTAGTTTGGGCAGAATGTTTGAGTGGTACCAAAGTGGAAGGAGGGTTTTGGGAGAAATTTACCACAAGAGGCATGGTAAAATCAAGGATGGATCAAAACCAAAGAATAACCCAATACCAAAAAGGTTTCTTTTTGGGACAATTGCATTTTTACCCCTAGTTGGTTCCTACCCACGGGTTTTGCCCTTATTTTTAGAGCTTGCTCAGTTTTGCCCTTACTTTTTCCGTCATGGTCCCTCGAATGCCCTTTGACCGTTTGACCAAAACTTTGAAAGTTCATTACTAATTCATATGAACTCAGAAAAATGCAAATGAGATATCAAAATGTTCAGATAAACATTACCTTTATGTGCATATCATTTGCATTCAGGACAAAAGCACCCTTTAAACTACCTGAGGTAATTAATGTTATTAACATGATGAAAAATATAAAGGTATAAACAATATTATTTTCATGAATAAAAATTACATGCAAATGTAGGTGATGTTTTCTGAACATTCACATATCTTATTTGCATTTTTCTAAGTTCATATCATCTTGTTATGAATGTTCTAACGACTTTGACCATTATTTGGAAACTTCATAACAAATTCATACGAACTCAGAAAAATGCAAATAAGATATCAGGATGTTGAGGAAACATCACCTACATTTGCATGTAATTTTTATTCATGAAAAAAAATATTGTTTATACCTTTTTATTTTTAATAATGTTAATAACATTAATTACCTCAGGTAGTTTAAAGGGTGCTTTTGTCCTGAATGTAAATGATATGCACATAAAGGTAATGTTTACCTGAACATTTTGATATCTTATTTGCATTCTTCTGAGTTCATATGAATTAGTTATGAATTTTCAAAGTTTTGGTCAAACGGTCAAAGGGCATTCAAGGGACCAGGACGGAAAAAGTAAGGGCAAAACTGAGCAAGCTCGAAAAGTAAGGGCAAAACCCGTGGGTAGGAACCAACTAGGGGCAAAAATGCAATTGTCCCTTTCTTTTTAGAAGAAAATAAATCCAAGAAATGCTTTTGAGAAGAAAAATTCAGAAGAGAGGTTTTTAAGAAGGGTTTAAATGACCTTCTTCAAACCAAGCAAGGCTTTTGCTGAAAACAAAAACAACACAAAATTTTGGAGTGTCACAATAGTCCATCGAGTCTTTACCCAAAACTTGAAAACTTCACAACACAAAACTTAACAGAAAACTCGTGAGGTCCGTTAGCGAAAAAAAAAACACCACTTCAAGGTACTGTAATGAACTCATTCTTTATTTATATTGGTGTTAAACCTACTGTATTCCAACTTATCTATGGTTTATAAACTATTTTACTAGCCATAGATTCATCAAAATAAGCAAACAACACAATGAAAACAGAATCTGTCAAAAATAGAACAGTCTGTAGTAATCTGTAACTAACGCAAACTTCTGGAACTCCAAAAATTCTAAAATAAATTGGTGGACCTGAGGAATTTGTCTAGTAATCATCTGAAAAACGAATCAACTAAATATATCTCTCCAGTAAAAAGTTGAAGCTAATCTCGTGAGCGCTAAAGTTTCTGTTTTTTACAGCATGATCATCAAGACTTCACCCAAGTCTTCCAAAAGGTTCTACTTGGCACAAACACTAATTAAAACATAAAACCACATCTAAACAGAATCTAGATGGATTATTTATTACTAAACAGAACCACAAAGCAAGAAACTAAAATAAAATTGGGTTGCCTCCCAACAAGCGCTATCGTTTAACGCCCCTAGCTAGGCATGATGATTTCAATGATGCTCACATAAGAGATAAAAATTGGAACATAAAGAGAGCATCATGAAGAATATGACTAGCACATTTAAGTCTAACCCACTTCCTATGCATAGGGATTTTGTGAGCAAACAACTTATGGGAACAATAATCAACAAGCATAGGAAGACAAAACAAGCATAACTTCAAAAATTTAAGCACATAGAGAGGAAACTTGACATTATTGCAATTCATACAAGCATATATTCCTCCCTCATAATAATTTTCAGTAGCATCATGAATGTATTCAACAATATAACAAGCATTCCTTTCATGATCTACTAGCATAGAAAATTTACTACTCTCCACATAAGAAAAATTCTTCTCATGAATAATAGTGGAAGCAAACTCAACAAAATAACTATCATGTGATTGAAAATTAAGATCAAGATGACAAGTTTCATGGTTATCATTATTGTTTATAGCATACGTGTCATCACAATAATCATCATAGATAGGAGGCATGCTTTCATCATAGTAAATTTTCTCATCAAAGCTTGGGGGACTAAAAATATCATATTCATCAAAAATAGCTTCCCCAAGCTTGTGGCTTTGCATATCATTAGCATCATGGATACTCAAGGAATTCATACTAACAACATTGAAATCATGCTCATCATTCACATATTTAGTGCCAAACATTTTAATGCATTCTTCTTCTAATATTTTGGCACAATTTTCTTTTCCATCATACTCACGGAAGATATTAAAAAGATGAAGCGTATGATGCAAACTCAATTCCATTTTTTTAGTTTTCTTTTATAAAGTAAACTAGTGCTAAAACAAGAAACAAAAAGATTCAGTTGCAAGATCTAAAGATATACCTTCAAGCACTAACCTCCCCGGCAACGGCGCCAGAAAAGAGCTTGATGTCTACTACACAACCTTCTTCTTGTAGACGTTGTTGGGCCTCCAAGTCCACAGGTTTGTAGGACAGTAGCAAATTTCCCTCAAGTGGATGACCTAAGGTTTATCAATCCGTGGGAGGCGTAGGATGAAGATGGTCTCTCTCAAGCAACCCTGCAACCAAATAACAAAGAGTCTCTTGTGTCCCCAACACACCCAATACAATGGTAAATTGTATAGGTGCACTAGTTCGGCAAAGAGATGGTGATACAAGTGTAATATGGATGGTAGATATAGGTTTTTGTAAACTGAAAATATAAAAACAGCAAGGTAACAAATGATAAAAGTGAGCGTAAACGGTATTGCAATGCTAGGAAACAAGGCCTAGGGTTCATACTTTCACTAGTGCAAGTTCTCTCAATAATAATAACATAGTTGGATCACATAACTATCCCTCAACATGCAACAAAGAGTCACTCCAATGCCACTAATAGCGGAGAACAAACGTAGAGATTATGGTAGGGTATGAAACCACCTCAAAGTTATTCTTTCCAATCAATCCGTTGGGCTATTCCTATAAGTGTCACAAACAGCCCTAGAGTTCGTACTAGAATAACACCTTAAGACACAAATCAACCAAAACCCTAATGTCACCTCGATACTCCATTGTCACCTCAAGTATCCGTGGGTATGATTATACGATATGCATCACACAATCTCAATTCATCTATTCAAACCAACACATAGAACCTCAAAGAGTGCCCAAAGATTCTATCGGAGAATCACGACGAAAACATGTGCCAACCCCTATGCATAGGTTCATGGGCGGAACCCGCAATTTGATCACCAAAACATACATCAAGTGAATCACTTGATATCCCATTGTCACCACAGATACGCACGGCAAGACATACATCAAGTGTTCTCAAATCTTTAAAGACTCAATCCTATAAGATAACTTCAAAGGGAAAACTCAATTCATTACAAGAGAGTAGAGGGGGAGAAGAAACATAAGATCCAACTATAATAGCAAAGCGCGCGATACATCAAGATCGTGCCAAATCAAGAACACGAGAGAGAGAGATCAAACACATAGCTACTGGTACATACCCTCAGCCCCGAGGGTGAACTACTCCCTCCTCGTCATGGATAGCACCGAGATGATGAAGATGGCCACCGGTGATGTATTCCCTCTCCGGCAGGGTGCCGGAACGGGCTCCCGAGAGGTTTTTGGTGGCTACGGAGGCTTGCGGCGGCGGAACTCCCGATCTATCTTCTGTTCTGGAAGTTTTACGATACATAGATATATATGGGTGCAAGGGGTACGTCGGTGGTGCTTCGGGGGCCCCACGATGCAGGGGGGCGCACCCTAGGGGGTGGGCGCGCCCCCCACCCTCGTGGGCAGCTCCCGTATCTTCTGATGTAGAGTTCAAGTCTATCAGGTGGGTTTCCTTCCAAAAATAACTTCTCCAGTTGATTTCGTTCTGTTTTGACTCCGTTTGATATTCCTTTTCTTGACAATAATGAAATAGGCAAAAACAACAATTTCGGGCTGGGCCTCCGGTTAATAGGTTAGTCCCACAAATAATATAAAAGTGGAAAATAAAGCCCAATATAGTCCAAAACAGTAGATAAAGTAGCATGGAGCAATCAAAAATTATAGATACGTTGGAGACGTATCAACGGACAGTCGCAGCTTGCAAGAGTAGCATGCGCAACGAGCAGGTACATCACATCCCTGATTATATCTAATTCAACTCTTCAATTTCTGGCCAATAGTTAAACCTGACGGTGTTGTGAAACTGCTTATATGTAGGCATGAGAAAATGAAACCAATTTCTACTTGTTTTATAACTCCCCCAATCAATACTGAACTGACTGAATCTGATGTATCTAATCAAGTTTCCAGTGCAAACATACAAGCTCATGTTGTTCTTGAGCCTGAAGTGTCTAATGAATGCATCGCTAATGAAAGATTTGATGCAAACATTTTACATGCTCCTGGTGATGAACATATAGTGTCTAATGAGGGATCTAATGCAAGCATTTTGCAAGCTCATTGAAGGATTTAGTGTCTAATGATGATCTACTATGTTGAGAGAGACAAAGATTTGTAGGCATTGATGACAAGCAAATTATAGTGCATTTTCATAGCTTGAGGAAACATCGAGGCCATCTACCAGAAAGCCCTTGTATCATGACAACATAGCATAAATACTTTTCTAATCTGTTGTTTGAAACTATTGGCATACTTGTGCATGATAGATATATTGATATGCAGTTTGCGCACTGGTTATAGGTGCAATTACACTTCGATATTTTCAGCCAGAGAACGAATAATTCAAGCAGGTACATACCATGTTTGTAGTCCTTGTACACCATGATGCATTTTTTGTTTTTTAGTGCTTGCATCATTTAGTGTTTATAATCTGAACTACTTTGTATCATTAGCTGGTTTTCAAAGTGCATGTAGCTTCACATTTCTCAAGTTATGTTGATTTCCGGAGTGCAAGTGCCTTCATATTTTTTAAGTTAAATGTTCGCCTGGTAACTTGAATTCGTGGATCCGCCATCGCACACAAATCATACACGAATGCCAAGTCTGAATTAAATGAAATGCAGGGACTTACGCTAGCTCGTTGTATGTGCTCACTGCAGCTCTGCTTGCGCTTGGGATGTTCCATGTACAAGTCCATGTTACCACTTGCTTGGATGTGCAGGCCTTGTGCTCCTTGCATCCCCCTCTGCATTTTTGACACGCCGAATGGTTGATCAAATAAGTGGAATCGACCTTGATGTTGTACCGGAGGACAGATACTTACAAGGTTAGACGGGTGTGTAGGATGTGTACCAGATCCCGTAGCGCCATCATGCTTCGCTAAAAAAATGGATTTGCTTGTTTCAGATGATACTCCAGAAGAAATAAGAGTTAAAGTCAGAGTTGCATAGGCGTGTAAGATAAGAGAGCAGTGAAAGGATACCCAAACATTGTCGAAACAGTGCACAAGGGAGTGATGTGTGGATACCTAGTTCGGGCCGGCGTTTGGGCATGCTCGCCTAGCTAGAATGCGGGTCACTTCAGAGCCGTTGAGGGTGATGCGCTGGCGTTGGCTGGCCGTGCACGGATGCAGATCTTGAGTGGCAGTGGAGCGCCACGATGCGGTGGACGAGACCGTTGGTGAAGCCCCAACGGCCTCGGGGCGGAGGTGACGACGCGTTTCGGTGAAGGACCCCTGTGAGCTGGGAGACGGCGTCGGTGAAGCGCACCTGATGCGGCGGAACTCGGTGTCTGTGAGGCACGTCGGTTGCCGCGGCCGACGTGGTCGGTGGACCGCCCGGTGCGCTGGACGAGGGCGTAGATGAGGTAGCTCCGGTGCGGTGGTGAAGCGCGACCGTCGTCTTCGTCATCGTCGTCCGGCACAGAGGTGGGGAAAGAGATGAGACGAGGGGCGATTGTAACTTTGCTTGGGTTGGCGGCGCATTAGGGATTTGAGCAATCTGGGCGCGGAAGGGGACGATGGAGAAGAGAGATTTTGCAGGGCTGGAATTGGGGCCGCCAGATATTTCAATCCGAAACATGGAAGCCAAAAGTTATTTTGTCATCGCCCTTTTTTTGGGGTGGGGTGGGGGTGGGGGAGTTGGGGAGGGAGGGAGGGTGGGTGGCTGGGTGCTGCGTCTGTCCGACACAAAGCGACCACCCCTGACAGATTATGCTGGTGCCTTAAGGCACCTTCCTTTGTGTCCATGACATGTGGGCCCAACAGGTGACTGCCCACATGTCGGTGACTCCAAAGGCAGTACCTTTTAAGGCATCAAGCAGGCCCACCCGACACGACCCTGGTCTGCCTGGTGCGCCTACATTTGAGAATGCAAACGAATCTTCTTCCATTTGCAAAGGAATCTGTATGTATTACCATGCCCGTGTTTTCCTTGCAATAATTAGTCATTCGAAACGAGATACTCCCCCCGTTCACTTTTGTAAGTCGTTTCACACAACTTAAAATGAACTGTTTGGCACATTGTCTAAAATGTCTTCAAGGTCTTATAAAAGTGAACATAGGGAGTACTATAAATTAATTAATGAGGAGTTATTTGAAAAAAATTCAAAACGGCATCCACGCTAACGTGGATTAGAGTGTGTGTCACATAATTAGTTATTTGAATTACAGTGTGTGTCACGTAGCGATCTCCAATTCTAACGTGGATTTCGCATTTCACTGTATACATGCTACTTTTTTAATACAAATTCATATGTATATGATGAACACCATGGTAGTGAGAAAACTTTTGGATGGATTCAAACATATGACCTACAAAAAAGCACAACAAATTGAGTCAATGTCAACTTTTCAAACTTAGTATGGCAATTGAAATAATTACCCGTATGCATGGTCCTCGGTTCAAATCTTACAATGTACACCAAATTGAAACATCGATATTAAGTCTCGTACTATGTACATTCAAATGTTGTTTTTAGGCCCCTCAAGACAAACGCTACATACTTCCTGTATCGGTCAATCTTCCTCTCCTAACCACCTTAGGAAGCTATCGGTTTCCAACACACGTTCATTCTTTCTCTCCATGTTTTGATCTCTAAGTCTCTCAACTACACAACCCCCTTTTACACTCTGTTACCAAATGTATTTACCTCACACACCCGCCATTGCACCCCATGTTGAGCTCTCTCTCTCTCTCTCTCTCTCTCACACCTCTCCCTCTCACCCTCTCGCGCTAAATACATGCATTGCCTATCTAGCCCCCCCCCTCAACCTCTCGTGTGCATGCATGCACGTTGTATATCTAGGTCACTCCCTCGAGACTGTCTCACTCTTTCTTCCGCACGGAGGGCCACACTCGCTCAATATCGCTCTCTTTATTTGAGTCTCGTTTAACCTCGTTTTCTTTCACATACAAATGATATATCTCCTTGTTTGGGCCTTGATCGACACACTCCATACTCTCTCACGCAGATTGTCTATCTATGTCAGTCCATCCAAGCCGCCGCCACTCTTTCAACCTCATGGTGGGCCACGCTCACTCAATCTCTCTCTCTCTCTCTATCTCTCTCTTTGTATGTCTTGATTGACCTTGTCTTTCTCGAACAAAAACGATATATCACCATGTTTGAGCCCAATTCGACCTATTCACATTGTATACTCTCTCACGCACATTGTCTATCTAGGTCACTCTCTCGATCGCACGGCGACCCTATGTGATCGGTTGACCTTGCTTCCTCCCACGCACAAAATATATATACACGTCTGTGACTAGATCATCTCTCAAGCTCTATCTTACAGCTCTCGCCCTTGCCAAAAGCTCAATCGGACAATATCTCTCCAGAGCATATATATTTGTTCAATGAATGTCGGACCACACTCACTTTGTCTCTCTATCTATATGTCTCTTGATTGACCTCGCTTTCTCACACCGTATCTTCCACGCATTGAAGCTACTACCTCTCCATCCCTCGCAAAGCCGGAGCTATTTACATTGCGAGGGGTACTCCAACCTTGGATTAATTTGTGTAGGCATTTATTCCGGCAAGTTTAGATTATATTTTCGTAGCATTTGGCCCACAACTACTTCAAACACCGTTGCAACCCACGCAACTCCCCTAGTTGATTCCCTCTAGCTCGGTCATCGCTCTCTCGCACGTCCTTTCTCGCCTTGAACGTCGCACCATGGTATTATTGAAAAAATATGTTGTTCTCTTTAATTATTATAAATAAGCTACAAAACTACACACCGATAGTCCACTTGGAATGGAACAAATTTTGACCCACAAATTAAAGTGCTACAAACTACACACCGGGGGGCCCACATGTCATTAAACAAATTTGGACCCATATACAAATTTAAAAATAACGGACGAGGATCGAACATGCGACCGGGCCTTCAAGCCGCACGTCAATAGGCAACATACGTAGAACAACAATGTTTGTTGTACCCCCCCTTTGTTCACATAATGTTTTTATATTATCACAGCCTAATTAATGGATAACATGTAATATTATTTTTAGTACTATTCGCCTTCACTTACTGGTGGGTTCCATGTGTGCTCTCTCTCTCCTCCCCTTCTGCATTTAGACGCACGGGAAAACACGAAGAACTCGCGGGCGATGTTGCCGTTGACCATATCTGGACGCGTTCACAAGTCACGGCACCAGTTGAACGTACTAGCAGCACTAGTCAGTGCACGTTAATTTGGAAGTATATTAAGTGCATGCGGATATTAAGTACGAGGATATTATTTGCGTGTTATTATGTGATTAGCACTATGTTTGGCATGAAATTAACTGCACGCTAAACGTGTTGAGCGCTCGACATTGAAGCAGTCTAGGTCGTTGGATGACAAGGAATACATGTGGCTTGATGACGCTTTTATATTAATTTGATACGGCTCTAGCGAGAACATTCAATCGATCAAACCATAGATTTCGTTCACCGACTCGACTTTAAATTATACGACGATCGATATAAAATAAACGGAAATGATAAACGTTCGGATTTTAAGCATGGCAGTCCGAATGTTTTTCATGGCAAATTTAGATTACGCGGCGGCGGCGGGGGCGTCTTGCGGTGGGAAGCGGCTCCTCTGCCATGCTCTGTGTGTCATCGGGCCACTAACCGACGGTGACGGCGACGTCTTGCACCGTTGTTGGCATACTCCTGGACGTTAGCCTAGCTTCAAGGAAGGCCAAAATGTTCTGGAGTTCAGAGCGAGTCAACTGGCGGGAGGAGGCGACTGGCGTTGGTGCAAGGAAGCGGTCGACGACGGCCATCCATGCCGCTGAGGGGGGCACTGGCACCCGCGCGGGGACAGGCGCTGTCAACAGCGCGGCGGAGACATTCGTGTGCACGGGCACCGGCACGGGCGCGCACGTCAGTGCACGCGCAGGCGCATGCGCTGGCAGGTGCACGAGCACCGGCACGGGCGTGCGCGTCAGTGCACGCGCAGGTGCATGCGCTGGCAGGTGCACGGGCGGGTGAAAGTTGGCGGGAACCTCGTGGAACCCCGTGGCATCAAGCTCGGCGACAATGTACGTCTCCCAGCCCATCAATGCCACGGGGATGGGCGCTGGCGCAGTCAGGGCGACGGGAGCCGGAACGGGAGCGGGGACAGGTGCGACATCTTCCCGCAAGGCCAGTTCAAGCTCGTCCCAAAGCACCTTATGTTCTTGGGACTCCGGCTGGATGTCTTTCTCAGGAAACTGGAACACTAAGGGTAGACCATAATGATGCGGCATGGCGTACGTTTTGGTCAGGCTGGTTGCAGGTAGACGACCGGAGAATCGGAGAGGAAGAGAGAAGATTGTAGCGATACCGGGTAGTGCAGGGTTGATTTTATACTGCGGCGCCAGCGACATTAAAAGTGGGAGCAGTTGGGACGACGGTGGGCGGTGGAGGCTGGTCAAAGGGCTCACCTCCCGGTGAGTCTGCGACAATGATCCGCTCGCGACGCCTCCTCGACAGCCGGCGTAGCGATGCGCTTTCAAGACGCCTCCGTCGACTCACACGCTTGATGGGACGGCACCTGCCGATGAGAAGCTGGGACACGAGGCCGAACGTAAATGCCCACGGTTTCAATAGTGAAAGCATTCGCCTTAACGTGACAGGTCTTTGTTCCAAAATACCTTGGCTCTTCATTTGTGCAACTTGTCATAAGCAGCTTGTCTCGAGTTGAAGAAAAAACCGCCGCAGTAATATTTGTGCCATATCACGTGACCATGCTCAGTTTCAAGAATTTATGCTCACTTTTGGATTTTCTGAAATTTAAGATCCAGGATTTGAAACAATATCATAACCTGCATCATGCAATAAATTTTCAAGCCGTACATCTGTCCTGTTGTATTTCTTAAGAAAGGATTTGGTCAAACATTTTGCTTAGTTAGACTTGACAAGTTATATATGCGAGTAAAAGGATAATCCTCTCGTACCGGTGCATTGCACGATATATTAACTCAAGTACTAGGCACGAAAAACGGGCTCAATTACGTGCTCATCCCGGTGTAGTAGTAGTAGTACTAGGCAATGCAGTTGACGGGTGACCTTGACGAGCGGCGAACGAGGGAATTGAACCGTGCTCTGCACGGTAGGTAACATTGTCTAGTTACTAAGGCATCCCTCCGTTGTTCATCGGTAGTCATTATGGACCGGGGACATGAGGGGAATTTCCTAGGGCTGGAATTCTGGCCGCCAGATATTTCGACTTGAAACGCTGAGGCTTGACTGGTTGGGGTTGCCTAATGTGCGTACCACGCACGCCACCGAAGGACACGAGCCCGGTTTTTTTATTTTTATTATTTTTGTAGGATCAACACGAGCCAAGGTCTGGCTGGTACACCGTTGGGTCCTACCATTTGAGAATACGAAAGGAACCTTTTAAATTGCCGAACGAATCTATGTGTATTACAATACCCGTATTTTCCTTGCAAATACTAATCTCAACGTGGTAATTGATTTATGACGAGTTGTTGAATTAGAGTGAGTTTGTGATATAGTGATCTCAACGTGGATTTCACATTTCATGGTATCCCTAGTAAGTTTTCCAATGCAAATTCAAATTTAAAAGATGAACAATATGGAGGTGAGAAAACTTTGTATGTATCAAGCATATGACCACGCACGCACACACACACACAGAGACACACACGCACGAACACAACAACAATCCAATAAGTATAGTGCATCTATTTTTCCAAACCATGCATCTATGACACAAATTAAAAAATACTCCTTCGATTCCTAAATATTAGTCTTTTAGAGAGTTCAACAAGTGACTACATACGGAGCAAAATGAGTGAATCTAGACTTATAAATATGTCTATATACATTCGTATGTGCCAGTCCATTTGAAACCTCTAAAAAGACTAATATTTAGGAACGAAGGGAGTAAAATGTAAGACATCCATGGTCCTCAGTTCAATATTTAAAATGAACATGAAACTGAAACATGAATATTAAGTCTAGTACAACAAAGACATGCAAATGTTGTGTTTAGGCGGAGCTATGATTGTCGGGGTCAACCCCTCGACCTTAGATAGAATTGTGGAGCTCTATTTAGGGTTGTTTAGATTATATTTGTCCCCACCCTCCCAACCACCGATTGGTTGTGCACCCCCACCCTCCTCCACGGGAGAATATCATGTGCCCCCATACCTTAGATGCTATATGCCGATACGAGTTGCTTGGAGCTTGTAGATCTGAGATATAGCAGTTCACATGATGTGTCTAATTTTTTTTGCAGGAAACCTTGATGAGTTTGAGAATTGCACACAATTTGTACAAAAACTACTCAGATGCCCTTGGATCCCATATCCAATGACCTCGAAGCTCGTATCACCGTAGCATATCTAAGATGAAGGAGGACATCATATTCTCCTGTATGTAAGAATATCATGTGCTACCACACCTTAGATGCTTTGATGATACAAGCTCTTCGGAGCCGTTGGATTTGTGACCCAACACCTCCTCGGTGGTTCGAATGGTTTATTGCAGAAAAGCCCCAAAAGAGTTCGGCCACTGCCTACAAGCACAAAGACTGCTCAGATGCCATTGGATCTCAGGTCAAACGACCTCCAAGATCGTATCACCATAGCATCCAAGCTGCGATATCACCTTATGTTTTCTCGCACGAGAGAATATGAGGTGCTCCCGCACCATAGATTCTATGGTGATACGAGTTCATGGAGATCTAACGGCCCACAGTAGGAGGTTTGAATGTTTTTGCAATATACGACTGATAGAGTTTGGGAAATGCGCAGAAAGTACAAGTACTACGCATGTGCCATCTGATCACTGATCATACGACCTAGATGCTCATATCACCGTAGCGGGTAATTAAGCTACGGGGAGCACCTAATATGAGCACCGGGGAGCCGTTGGATCGAAGACTACTCCCAAGCCATTGGATCTTACTTCCAACGGTGTAAAAACTCGTATCACCATAGTATCTAAGCTGCGGGGTGGATGTGATATTCTATGCCGCTGCCATTTTTGTTCGTAAACTTGCAAAATACGTGTAACTCGTGCCGTTACTTGTCTAACCGCCGCAAAGTGTTTATTCAAAAACCATCCTACACTGAAATATCGGAACAACACACGGGGGTCCCACTTGTCATTAATCAAATTTGGACCTAAAACTAACAAATCTGAAAGACGAGATTCAAACTGGCAACCTGGACTACAAAGCGTAAGTTGATAGCCTAAAAAAACGAACGGTTGTTGGCTTTGTCCCATAACTTGATTTTATACAGTACTTGCGTTGAGTAGAGTAGAGGGAGTGCCTCGTCAACACGTGCATGACCGTTGTCTCACTTACTGGTGGGTCCCAGGTCTACGATCTCAATCTCTCTTCTCTCCATCGTCTAACCTTTGCACAGGCACACACGAAGAGCAGCGCTAGCTTGCCGTGGTGTTATTACAATTAAAAAAACCTTGGAAAATAGAAGAATCGCCTAGAACAAGAGACGTTGTGGCTGGTCGAGACGGAGCTAACCACATCTATCCTCCGTGCCACATTTGCATGATGAAGTTGTGTGGCGAGTGGGGTGTTTTCGACCGACTGGCTGGGTCCCGAGGTCGAACCATAGGTACTACGCCCGATATAGATATTTTTACACGCACATTTTTCCTCCGTGCCGAGACGCGTGGCACACCCTACCGCTGCGGTTTCGGGGTCCTCCCGGTGGTGCACGCATATATTCTTCCCGACGTGGGACGCCCTACCGCTGCTTTACGGGTCCTCCTCGGTTGTAGCGCCAAAGCAAGTAAATGAGTCATCAAATCACGAAAGACCACCTTTCCTGCCGAGTACATTAGTGAAGCACGGTGGCTAGCTAGTTGGGCTAGTTCGACCGATTAGCTAGGCTGCCGCCACATTTGTTTTTACACTCCTTTTTTATCAACTTGCCGGCATGTAAATTTAAATATCCACCGCGGCGTTGCTCTGGTGTTTGGGTGCGGCGGGATTTTTAATTTTTTGATTGATGGGAGCAGGCGCGACAGGATTTTAAATTTTTTGATTGACGGGAGCAGGCGCGGCAGCAATTAGTCATGATGACTCCGCCTTTAAAAACCCACTACTCCCTGATGTGAGAAGTCGTCCACTGGTGTTTTATCGTGGTGAAAAGCAAAAGATTCCCCGCTCCTCGGCTGGCTCCCTCCGCCTTCCCGTAGATTGCATTGCCTTTCAGCCGTTTCGCCCCCTTTGCTTCCTCTCCCCATTGCTTCTACCTGGTGCCATGGCGGCGCAGCAGCTCACGGAGTCGATGTGAGGCGCTGACACGGGAGCTCCATGCCAAGGATGCGGAGCTCGGGGCCAGGGCGTGGAGCTCCGTGAGCTCAAGGAGGAGAGGAGTGCCATGCTCCTCCGTTATGTGCCGGAGTTCATAGAGCTTCAAAAGCGGCGGCCCACCACAAAGATGCTCGAGGCGCCCGGTGTTGATGCGTAAAGCGGAGATACGATAGGCCGTCGGGAGCTGGCCGGAGCGCGGCGGCCGATCATGACGAGGTCCAGGATCGCCTCATCCACTTGGTGAACCAAGTTGCCACGCACGTGTTGCGGCTGCGTGATGCCTACCGTCGTGCCAGCGCAATGATGCCGGTCGTCGGGCTAAACCCGTTCGACTACCCGGTCGACTTCAACGAGTCGCGACTTCCTGACCTGGTCTCCTTCTTCACCTATATCTCCGAGGAGCTGAGCCATTTCCATGTGATGGTGGGGGATGAGCTGGATAAGGAGGGGTTGCGGGCTGCCATCTCCGTTGCCAGGGGAATCCTTTCAGGGCTCTATCACCGGAATCCATTCGTGCCATTGGACACCGTCTTTGACGAGTTGGCTCCCGTCGACCGGAAGGGGGCTCTGCGGGCGGTTGCACCCTGCATCACCAACGTCGTGCGCCTCGAGAAGCAGAGGGACTTCAATGGTGTTTAGGCGCCCTCTGCATGGGCATGTCCATGTCTCGGCGCAACATGACCGTTGGATCAAACTTCAGGCAGTGCAGATCGATCCTTTGTAGCACAAATCGTGTGGGTGTGTTTGGTTGCATTCTCATCTCAATATAGTTGTTTCCTCTTCGTGTATTTTTGTCAACCTACTAGTGTGGACTCATGCACCCTTCATGCACTCCGCCAAACACCCAAAAGTGGGTCGAGAAGGGAACTTTTGCTCCCATCCCGTGCACCCTTCATACACCCTGCCTAACATTATTCGGGCTTCATATTGTTCATGTTTCGTGGAGTACTGTAGCACCGTACTCTTCATGCGCTGTGGACCTAGTTCTGTTAAGACTGATCTCACCGTTCAGTCTCGACCGGACAGTCGAAAAAGCGGTACTATGTTACATATAGGAGTAGTTGACATGCGCACAACATCATTGTTTATCATCATATCTTACTACACTAGCAACAAGATTATGTATATGAACCACTGCACATGCCTAGTAGTAGGAGCACTGTGTATGTTCAAGTGGCTGCCGTGTTTCGCACTCCTCCGTCGTAAGAGTGGAAACGCTTGCTGTAGTCATTTTTTTCTTCAGAAAAATAGTGGACACGCTCTCTACCATGCGGATCCTCCTCCATCCATGCACTAAATTACTCACTTTCGCCGACGTGTGGGACAGCCAGCACCTGGGTGCACCAGCCATGCACTAAATTACACCGTACTAGAGTGACGGTAGACTACCCCGATCGAACCGCCGCAGTAATGCCCAATGAGCCGTCAAATCACAAAACCCCCTCCTTTGCAGAAGTAAGTTGGACTGACGAAGCAACCATCATTTCACTCTTCTCTCTCAGCTTCCTCTCTTGAAGAAAACCCACACTCGCTTCGCTTCTCCCTCATCTCGTTCCTCCTTTCACTCTTCTCTCTCAGCTTCCTCTCTTGGATGGACGCCGAGCACCGCCGACGTGATGTCTATGGCTCTGGCCAAAACCGTCGAGGCTCATGGTATGAAGAAGCGCAAGCACCCCGCCGAGACTACCGCGGACAAGCTCAAAGCCATCGCCCTGTCCAAGCCGCCCTCTCCGGGATCCATCATTAAGCAAGTCCAGGTAATGTCTCTTGTTGACAATCTTTTTCTCGATCTTGATCGTGTTTTTTCATCTAACACGCAGTACTAGTACTGGTAGTACAACTTTCTGGGTGATCTTGCATGTGATTTTAGTATGCCAAATGACAGTTCTAAATTCCTCTTTTCACCAAAACGTGCGAGAGGTTGACACTGATTTCTTATAGATTACTTTCAACTACTCCCTCTGTCCCAAATTTCTTGTCTTATATTTGTCTAGATACGGATGTATCTAATACTAAAATGTGACTTGATACATCCGTATCTAGACAAATCTACGACAAGAATTTTGGGACGGAGGGAGTACTTTATGAACATCAATGCTACCTTTTAAGAGGGTATATTTGCCTCAGTAACTTGTGTTATACATATTACATGTAATCCCTCTGCTCTCATGACTTTGAAGACATGTTCTAGTGTCCTTGTTCACTCATTTCTGTGCGTATATGTAGTCATATATGGAGTATAATATCGAAAATCATCTTATATTTCTGAACGGAGGTAGTAATAAAATATGGTTTCTGTTTGAATTAGAACCAGGTCCGTGGTGGAGATGAAGTTCTCAAAGTCATGCCGTGTGAACTGGAAGACCTAATGATGAGTTCTACAACTGAACTATCCAGCTGCTATGTCCTTGCCACCACGTGTCCTGAACTAGTGTTTTCCTGTAGCATTGTTGTCAGGCGTGTTCTCGAGGCTGTACTTGACCACAACAATTTCCTGGTTGTGCCTTCGATTACGAAGGGTGTGGTTCTTGTAAAGCCTCCCAACAAATCTGATGCGGCATGTCTTCATCATCATGTTTATGAGTGGAAAGACCACTCTGTTAGGTTCTACAAGGTTGACAAGATGGTGATGGTGCATGTAGACATCTCACACGAAGTCCATAGCCTAGTCAGTTATGCGGGGTTCATCCCGTAGGTCGGTGGCACGAAATAGTCTGCAGAGTTTAGTTAGTGCAACTTTGCTTGTCTGTAGTAAGTACTATTGTTCAGTACTTGATTTGTGTTTGTGAACCCTGTATTGTTTATTAGTACTGTCGCTTTTGGTGTGTGGTCACTCCTAAGAACGGTCTATGTTAATGTCTGTCCACTCAATTCAGTATGTATATTTTGAAGTATCCAGCTCATATTTTTTGTGAGGACGGTTTATCAATTATGGTTACACTCCAATATTTGTATGCATTGCAGGGTTTATCGCACCCACCAGGATTTCCAGTCCCATGGATGTTCGGTCCATACGATTTGTCACGACCTTTGGACTGTCCTGCTTGTGGGAGTAGGCGGGGCCCCTGCATGCCATGCGTAGTTGGACGGTCAATCTTCTGTTTAGTACTTCAACATAGTGATTTCCTGGTAAGGATTCACTTGTGTCACATCAAATAAATCTTATTGATTTACTGTCTAAATCTTATTGATTTAATGTCATGTTTTCTTTATTTTCCTGCAATTTTACGATGCAGGTTTTGCCATGTGACATTCATCATAGAATAAACCGTTTGGTTTGCTCTACGATGGCTATTTTTGAAGGTTTCACTTCTTATGTCGTGTCAGTAACGAAGGCACTGTCCATCACTTATATTACTGGAAAAAATTGGATCAGTCTGTTGTTTGAGTACAAGCTGAATCCCTATGATGAACTGCAGTTTGGTTTAACAAAAATGCCACAATTAGTCCTTCTCGCGTTTAAGTGAAATGAAGAAAAAAAATTGGATCACAGTCACGGATCCTAGTCAAGTTAGAAATCTGATCATAGCAGACCAGACACGATCGCCGCTGTCTCGCACATCGGTACCACCTTCAGCAACGGATACCACCTTCAGCAACGGATCGAGCATCGACATTTGCTCTAGCAGCGACAATGCGTGAGCTCACCGATCCAAATTGAGGATTGGGCACCGACCGCGTCGGGGTCAATCTGATCCATCAAGGATCGGGTTTCGACACCAAAGACCTGCTCCGACACCGCACCAGATCTACAAGGCACCATCTCCGGCAAGGCTTCAAGACGGCACCTGCACCAACACTTGCACTTGCATCTGCTCCGGCCCGTGCAGTTGCAGCGGCAACAGACTGGGCTGTAGTTCGCACTTCATATACCAAAGTCCTTACAAAAACCGACATGTCCACCTTCTTGGTAAGCATTGGCCGCCCAAGTGCTTCGTTCTTTTTTCTTTCCATGTTGTTTCACATGATTCATCGTGTTGATCTAACTGTTTGGGTATGTCTTCTTGTTTGCAAACAGAGAATTCCTAGAGCAACGAGGAGTCGCTCAATAATCCGGCGCATCGGCCAAGTTTCTCTTACCATGCGCAGCCTTGGTGTGAATGAACCTACTCAATATACCGTAAGTACAAAGGATGGTCGCATGATGATTGATGCTAAAGGATGGTCAAGGTTCAAATCTAAATCATATCTTGAGGTAGGTGATGATGTCAAAATCGAACTTTCTCGGCAAGGAGAGCTGGTCCAAATCAACCTTGAAATTCTTCAGAAGCAGCCCGCAACTGCTGAACTGATCTATCCTCCGAGAGATTTTGATGTAATAATCTGGCACGGTGAAACAAGTGTCCTGTGTGTATAAGTAGTACGATAGTATTATTTATCACATGGTACATCGTTGATAGAATTGCAACTCTGGTTGCTGGTTAGGAACTGTCGTTCGATTTCATTCCAACAGCTGCCGTGCTTTATTGAATTTTGTGTATTCGCCTTGCGACCACATCTAAAACCAGCGCCGTACCGATCGCTTGCAATATGAAAAGCGCTGAGGTAGAACACATGGGCCCCCAAACATGCAGGGTCGGCCTGCGGCCCAAAGTCCAGAACCGTGAGCCTATCTCGAGTATTATATTCTCACTGAACCCCCATAAAAAGCTGAACCCCATAATGCCCGTATGCTATGTAGGGAGTATATTTCTCGGCAAGGTGAGCCTGTGATATAAAAGATTTGTATATTTCTTTACAGAGGGAGTATCTCTCTGTCAAAAAATATATTTATGTGTAACTAGTTACTCATGTCTTTCTACTTCCTTTCGCTGATATGTGGGGCAACCGGCAACGGGGTCCACGTGCCATATGCACAAATTAGAGTGCACAACTTCACGGTAGACACACCCGGTCAGAAGCGCCGCGATAATTCCCAATGAGCCACAAATCACAACCCCTTTCCAGCTTTAGCAATGAAGTCGGACGGTCAAGCGGCAATATTTCACCGGGCCTGAATCCCTTCTCCCTCGTCGCTTGTTCGGAGAAAACCCCTCTCGGCGATTGCATAGGGTTTTCTCATGGAGAACCAGTACGAATTCTTCATCCATCCCCAATAAATCCAAGTCCCTTGGTGAAGGTAATCCTTGGATGGCAGCCGCCATTGGTGCATTTTTCTTCCCTCGAATCTAGTGTGTTTCATTTGCGGTGTCCAAAGTGCGAGTATCCTCTGTGTTTCTGCGCCCTCGGCGAGACGCCACACTTGTTCATTCTCATCCTAACACAACATTTTGAAACGCAGCAAGATGTTCCTAGAATCCTCTTTTCTATCCGGGAGGGTGGGGTTTTTTTGAACATGCTGTGTTCTCATATTATTTTTCCTGCAGTGTATTATTTGCTGTGCCAGAACACATACTCAAGATGCTCGGCCTTGCCATAACAGAATACACTAGTTTAATGGTCACAGTGAAGACAAGCCATGGATATAAGTTCCGAGTTGGGTTCATGAACCAAGAAGATCGCTGCTTTTTTATGGCCGAAATTGGATAAACTTTCTCAAGTGTTACGGACTGAAAGTTGGCGCATCAATGTTGATGGAAATAGCAGAACCTGGTCTCATCTTCACCGCGATCTTCCACCCCGACGTCGTTCCAATTGTTCATCCATGTTAGTTTTGTATCTGGTTCTTGCTTGTTGCCTCGATTACTTCTTAATCCACCTATTCTGTCTAACTAATCACAATTTAACTTTAGAAGTAGCAACAAATCTCTCACGAAGATGCTACTTCTAACTAATATTTTCTTATAATTGGTGGCACGTGTAGGTTTTCTCAGAGTTAAGCGATCCGCTTTCGTTTGTTACTCTGTAATAACTCGACTGTTACTAATGGCAATCAAGTTGGTGGATGGACATCCACAAGTTCCTACACTTTATTGATCGCCTTGAGGTCCTTGTGGGCGTTTCAATGGTGGAAGGCCACGTGGGATATGTGTGCCACTGCTGCACTCGTTGAACAGGTCCAACTGTGTCGAGAAACTTATGGTACTAGCTGTTTTCTGTTATATATGTTGTTCATAAACTATTGCTTATACACAGTTTTACATCTGTGATCTTCTTGAAATAGGAACTGCCGAGTTCTATTGTTCCTATCTGATGCTGACCATGGTCGGGTCAGACTTGCGCTTGGTCATAACATGATGTTTATGTCGACCTACTCAATTCCCCTTGGAGGTGAAAAGATACTTATTCATGGGTGGTCTCAAATAATGAAGGACCGTCCATCTTGGAGAATAGGATAGAAGATTATGTTCATGCTTTTACATGCCTCCAAAGTGAATATCCTGTTTATTGACCACGATGCGAGATGAAGCCGCTTTCAGAAGGTTGTGGATGCGCGGGGTGGCGCCTGGGACTTGTCCTGGGGCTTGGCGTCCTCACCCTTGGTTAACTGTAGGCAAAGTAGCACTGTTCGAGGCGTGCATTGTACGGTTGAACCTGTATAAGTACTCATACTGCTTTCAGCTTTGGTTGTTAAGTGCCCCTACTGGTTTCGGTTAAGGTTGTTAAGTACTCCTGCTGCTTTTACAGCCTGTCGTGTTTCTTCAGTCCCGTCTTCCACCAGTCGCCAAAACCAAACCAGCGCCGGTAGCCGCTTCCGCCTCCCACGGTGGCTGCGCCTCGGCGCCGCCTTCGCCGCCTTGTCTCCTAAATCGTTAACGCCGGCGTCCTCCGCGGCGCTTTGGTGCGCTTCGCCACAAGGCGCCGCCCTCTCGCGTTGTCAACATGGTCAACAAACAATGTGAATCGGCGGAAATGCGTGGAGAGGATGATGAGGGGCCCACCACGTCAGCATATGGAAAAATAAAATGCTTCCTCCTAGTGTTTTCCTCACATCTGGGACCCACGAAATTGTGAGCGTATATAGTCAATAGACAAGAGAACAACACAAGATCGGCTGACACATGGGACGTAGCTACTCGAGCAGTATTTTTTTGTTTGGTATTGTTGAGACGGAGCAGGGTTTGAACTGGGTTGTGGCCCGTCTAGCCAAGGCTTATATTTTATGTTCACCATGTGACCACCCAGCTATATTTTCTTTGTGAAAATGAGCCCAGTTTATTTTTTCCTGAAGAATACCCAATCCAGGCCTACTTATTTTTCTACACCCTGATGGGCTGCAACTCTTTCAAGACGCCTGCAAATCTTGAAAGTACTATGAAATTGGTTGTAAATGTAAAAACAGATGACAAATTGGCAATTACATTTTCAGATTCCTATTTCACTGGGCATTAACCTATTTTAAATATATCTTCAAAGTACTTTAAATCTAGCTCGACATTTCGGTATTAAAAATAGTTTGGAACCCACAGAAATATGCAAAATTGGCCCTGGCCAACCAAAACAAACGACTGCAATAAATTGCATAAGAAGTTTCCATGAGTTATATATAAATTATTAAAAAAAGAGGGAGTGGTCTGACTTGTGGGCCTGTTTAGTTGACGCGTATGCAAGATTTTTTTAGTTATTATATACGTCAACAAACGATTCTAGCGGACGTAACCGTTGGATGTCAATCCAACGACGGTCGTGTTTCTTCAATCTCTGATCTTCTTGCTCCAGCCAAAAGCCGGCGGGACCGCTTGCTCCGCCGCCCGTGGCGGCTGTCTTTGCCACAGCAGCCTCGGCCGCCCTACTACTCCGACCGCTGGCCAGGGCATCCCTCTACTCACCCACACCCCCTGTTATTCTGCGGCGACGGCAGCCTCACAACGCAGCCGAACCGGTGAACCCTCGTACTCCTCTCCGCGCGGGCTTCCACTGACGCGTCTTCCCGGCTCTGCACCGTCCCCTTCCTAGGCCTCGCCGTCATCCACCGCCATGGTGCTATCAGCGCGGTGTGGTCAATGTGGTCAACGACCGACTTCCATCGGAAGAGTACTGTACGTGGAGAGTCTGACAGCTGGGTCCACGGCAGCCGCAAGGAAGTGCCTCCTTATTACGCGGAAAATAATTATTCCTTCACCTGACAGCAGGGACCCACCGGACGGGCCAACAGTATTTCGCAAAAAAATGTTTCCCCTTGATTTTTGGGACCCGCAGGACGGGCCACCGTATTTCGCGAAAAAAAACGTTCCCCCCGCTGTCAGCTCGGACCCACCGGAAGTGCCTCCTTATTACGCACAAAAAATGAATACCCCCTGCTAGCTGGGACCCACCTTGGTGGGAGGCTGACTTGTGGGCCTACTAAGTTGACTGGGACGGAGGCCTTTGTCAACTTTAGTCAATATATGAACGATTCTAGCTCCAGTGACGGTACGATGTCCATCCAATGGCCGTAGTGCTTCTTCAACCTCTGGTCTTCTTGCTCCATTACCAAAGAAGCGCCGGTCGTGTCACCGCTTCCTGCCGCCCGTGGCCGGCTGTGATGCCACGGAGGCCTCACCGCCCCCTACTACTCCCACCGCTGGCCAGGCCATCCTTCTATGCACCCACACCGCCTGTAATTCTGTGGCGACAAGAGCCTCACACCGCAGCCGAACGAGTGAACCATCATACTCCTCTAAGCATGGGCATCCACTGCCGCGTCTTCCCCGGCTCCACGTAGTCCCCTTCCTAGGCCTCACCGTCGTCCACTTCCCTAGTGCTCTCGGCGGGGCTTGGTCAACGTGGTCAAGGAATGGCTTCCATCAGATGTGGACTGTACGTGGAGAGGCTGACAGTTGGGTCCACGGCCGCAGCAAGGAAGTGCCTCCTTCTTACGCGCAAAATAATTATTCCTCCACCTGACAGCGGGGACCCACCGGACGGGCCACCGTATTTTGCAAAAAAAACATTTCCCCTGACTGCTGGGACCCACCTGGTCGAAGCGTACGTAGCGTTCTCATTCTGGTCGTGAACGTGTACGTACATACTGGTCAATGTAGAGGCGCGCACGTGTCGTAGTAGAGGCGCGCACGTGTCATAGTAGAGGCGCGCACGTAGCATGTACACGTACGTACAACGGCCAGGGTGCAAGAAAGAAAATACGGCCACGTATGTGTACATCCGGGCAGGGTGTCGAACGCCTACTTGCGCATACGTACGGCCAGGGCTCGTGTACATGGCTGGGTTGGAACGGAGAAACAGCGTTGTCGTCGTGTTCATGGGGAGGCAATGGAATGCGTCGTGTTCATGGGGAGGCAACATAATGCATCGTGTTCATCGGGAGGCAACAGAACGCGCGGGAGCCAACCGGCTGTGTCGGAACGGAATGCGTGGTCGTGTTCATCGGGAGGGCTTGGACGGAACAGGCGATGGAAATGAGGCCAGGCGTACCGCATAACAGAGGAAACCTCCTACGTTCGGAGCAAGGTCCTGTTGATCGGGAGGGGTGTGGCGTACCACAAAACGGAGGAAACGGACCTCCTATGGTCGAAACAGGGGTCCTGTTGATCGGGAGGGCTGTAGCGTACCGCAAATCGGACGAAACGGACGAAACGGGCCTCCTACGGTCGAAACGGGGGTCCTGTTGATCGGGAGGGGTGTGGCATACCGCAAAACGGATGAAACGGACCTCATACGGTCGAAACGGGGGTCCTGTTCATCGGGACGGGTGTGGCATACCGCAAAATGGGACTCCACGGGATACTGTTCATCTCCACCGTCGACCTCCTCCAGCCTCCACGGGCTCCTGTTCATCAAGCCTCCACCGCGCGCTACTCCACCGGCTACTGGACAACCACCCCGCCACGGGCACCCTCCACCGCTCATCGCTCATCCAGCCCTCCACACCACGGGGTCCTTTTCAACCACCCCTCCACGGGCACCCCTCCACCGTCTACTGTTCATCCAACCCTCCACACAAGGGGTCCTGTTCATCCAGAGGCAACGCCACCGCTCACTATTCATCCAACCCTCCCCCCACCCGCAACGCTCACTGTTCATCCCAGAGGCAGCATCGATCGGCTTCAGCTTTGCAAAGATGGCGGCGAATCGCTCGATCGGGTTCAGTTAACAGCCATCGATCGATCGCTCGGGTTCGGTAACGCATAGCCTGCAGTGCAATCGCTCGGGTTCAGTTAGAGCCCAACGCCTCGCTCTGGTTCAATTAGAGCCAACGCGTCGCACACACGCGCGTACGTGTACGAGAGAAACGCGCATCGCTCGGCCCCCGACCTCCCATCGTAATCGGGAACTCCGGAAATTTTCCTCCCCCTCGCTTCTACCACGGTTTTTCCCGTCATGGACGGCCCAAAGAATGTCATGCCGCTGCGTCTCCGGCCCGCCCAGGACGAAAAGCCCATTTTACATCATGATTTTTGTCATAGAAGTAGGAGCCCACCACATCTATGATGATACTGGGTTTTGTCACAATTATCGGCATAGAAGTGTCATATGTATGACAGAAAAAATTCGTTCGACCCAAAATGTCACGGATGTGTCTTTTTTTTGTAGTGATCCTTTATGCATCTTATTTTGCTTAGTACGGCGGTAGCATTATAAGATGATCCATTACTAAATTTCAAGGTACAAGTGTTCTCCCTAAGTATGCATCGTTGCGACAGTTCTTCGTGTCGAGACACCACGTGATGATCGGGTGTGATAAGCTCTACGTTCACATACAACGGGTGCAAGCCAGTTTTGCACACGTAGAATACTCGGGTTAAACTTGACGAGCCTAGCATATGCAGATATGGCCTCGGAACACTGGAGACCGAAAGGTCGAGCGTGAATCATATAGTAGATATGATCAACATAGTGATGTTCACCATTGAAAACTACTCCATCTCACGTGATGATCGGGCATGGTTTAGTTGATTTGGATCACGTGATCATTTAGATGACTAGAGGGATGTCTATCTAAGTGGGAGTTCTTAAGTAATATGATTAACTGAACTTTAATTTATCATGAACTTAGTCCTAGTAGTATTAGCATATCTATGTGTTGGGGAACGTAGCGGAAATTCAAAATTTTCTACGCATCACCAAGATCAATCTATGGAGAATCTAGCAACGAGGGAATGAGAGTGCATCTACATACCCTTGTAGATCGCTAAGCGGAAGCGTTCATGAGAACGGGGTTGAAGGAGTCGCATTGCCGTGATCCAAATCACCGGAGATCCGAGTGCCGAACGGACGGCACCTCCGCTGTTCAACACACGTACAGCCCGGTGGCGTCTCCCATGCCTTGATCCAGCAAGGAGAGAGGGAGAGGTTGAGGAAGACTCCATCCAGCAGCAGCACAACGGCATGGTGGTGATGGAGGAGCGTGGCAATCGCGCTTGGATTCGCCAAGCACCAAGGGAGAGGAGGAGGAGAAGAACTTGGGAGAGAGGGAGGGGCTGCACCAAAGGCAAAAGGTCTGTTTGAGAGGCCCTCCTACCCCACTATATATAGGGATCCCAAGGGGGGGTGCGCCAGCCCCTAGGAGATCCAATCTCCAAGGGGGCGGCGGCCAGGGGAGGAGTCCTTCCCCCCCAAGGCACCTAGGAGGTGCCTTCCCCTTATGGGAATCTTCCTTTAGGGTTTCCCTTCACCCTAGGCGCATGGGCCCTAGGGAAGTGGCGCCCAGCCCACTTGGGCTGGATCCCTTCTCATCTCAGCCCATGGGACCCTCCGGATAGGTGGCCCCACCGGTGGACCCCGGGACCCTTCCGGTGGTCCCAGACAATACCGATGACCTCAAACTTGTCCCGATGGCCGAAACAGGACTTCCTATATATAAATCTTTACCTCCGGACCATTCCGGAACTCCTCGCGACGTCCGGGATCTCATCCGGGACTCCGAACAACATTCGGTAACCACATACAAGCTTCCGTTATAACCCTAGCGTCATCGAACCTTAAGTGTGTAGACCCTACGGGTTCGGGAGACATGTAACATCCCAAATTTCCTATTTGGAATGTTTTACAATTATAGATAAGCATCCTATGCATCCTGTTTGAATTTGAATGCCATTTGAAGTTTCGGAGAATTTTGAGTTTTGAATTTGAATTTCAAACTTTGGCAAGTGGGAAACATTTCAAAAACCAAGCACGATAAATACTTGATCAAAAGTATGAGAGGAGCAAACATGACACTCCAAAAATATCAGAGGAAACAATGCCAAAAGATTTGGATTCAAATCTGAATTTTATTTGAATTTGAAAAAATGGATTTTTATAAAGTTTGGATTTTGCCTTTGGAAAAATGTTCAAATGAAAGGGAATATTCCCCTGATCATTTTGGTATATATATACCCTATATAAATTATTTCTAGATTTGGTTTTATTTTTGTTTTAGTTTTATTAAAAAAATAAAAGAAAAAAACCCCCTCGGGCGCCAGCCAGCCACCCAGCCCAGTGCCCGCCTCCTCCATGACCCAGCGAGCCCAGTGAAAGCTGGCCCAGCCCAGCCAGCGCCAGCCAAAAGCCAGCTCGCCTCACCCCTCTCACCAAGGCCGAACGCTTGGCCTCGGCCACCCGACCCTCGCCTCTCTCTCTCCCTGACCCGTGGGACCCGCCTGCCTCCTTCCCCTCGCCCACGCCACGAGCTCGCTGGAGATCGACCGGATCTCAAGGATCCGGGATCCCCGACAGCCCGATGCCCTTCCGAAGAGGAGCCGAGGCCTGGCTATAAATAGTCGAGCCCCGCACCCCATTCCCCGAGAGCTCGCTGCACCCTCCCTCCTGCTTATGCTCACGGAGACCCGAGCATCTCCCGCCGCCATTGTTGCCGCCTGCCGAGCCCCTAGTCCACCCCGACCCCACCCAACACCACCGAACCCTTCCCGTGCTCCTCAAGCATCTCCCCGACGAGTCGCCGGAGCTCGCTGACGCCTTGGACGCCTCGGCCTTTTCGCCGCCGTCGCCGAGTCCGTAAGCCCCGGCATCCCTCTCCCCGTCCGATCGTAGATCTACTACTAAGATTAGAAGTCCCCGAAGGGTTAGGTTTTAGTTAGAAAACCGGCCGGTTCCGATCGGTTTATTTATTAGTTAGGTTTTATTTTTTTACCGGTTCGTTTAGTTTAAACCTAGAGCCCGTTTAGGCTATCTAACGCACAGGGCACAGTATAGGCCCATAGGGCCTTTTTCTTTTTATTTTGATTTTCAGTTTTAGCCGAATAGTTTCAGTTTTCAAAAATGTATATCTTTTATTCTGTTTAATATTTTTGAGTGATTTTTTTTTTGTTGGATTGCAAGTTTTATGTAGTTTCTTAAAAATATATATTTAGCTATGTTAAAAATAATTAAAAATGCTTTAATATTGTTTTAGCCAGAATAGTAAATCTGCTATAACTTTAGTTAGAAAAATTATTTTGCATGATTCTTTTTGTCACCACTTTATTTTGACTTTGCCAAACCCTAGAAATTAACTTTGGTATTTTAGGATTAATAAATAATTAGTTCTAGACAGAATCCTATTCATCCTAATTAATTGACTAGTTCCTGTTTTCCTAATTAATTAATTAGTAAATTAATTTATTTTAACTTGTGATTAGTTATTCTAGGATAGTTTCTGTCATTCTAGTAGATGAACTTTTATTTATAATTAATAAAAGTTTTAAATTATTTTTCTTAATAGAAATTGGATTAGGCCTAAAATGAGTTTTATAATAGCTTTTTAATTAATTCTTTTTGCTCCTAATTGCTTAGTGAATCCTTTTCTGTTAAGTTAACCTAAAACCATGATTTGGTTATTTCAAGAAATTTTTGTTATATAAAAACTATTTTTGTTATTGTTTGGAGTAGGGAAAAAACTTTGAATTGGTTTCTTTGAGTTTTCCCTTTTGATTTGGCTTTGATTGTTTTGTTGTGTTATGTTATTTTTGTTATCTTGTGTGATCCTCTTGCTTTGTGCTTATTGTGTTATTGTTTGTCTCGGTAGAGTTTCCTGAGTGCTAAGCTTGCTACTACGACTCTTTTAGCTTACGAGGATCATCAAAGAAGGCAAGTTTTGATCATGTTATTTCTATACCTATGTTTTTGTGCATTAGTAGTTGTCACCACCTCACCATGCATGCAGTAGTGAAATCTTGAATTCATTAAACTTGAGTAGTATCATGTGGTAGGATGAACCAATCCCCTTGTTACCATGACCCCGGGACGTAGTAGTTATTTTGCTATGCTCAGAGACGGGATTTGGTATGAGTGATATTCATAAGCAAGATGTGAGAGTCAATGATGATGATAACCCCATGAACTACAATGATCAAGATGGACTTCGAAAAATCACTACTGGGTGGAGGACGGTTGACGGGCACCCTGGAGCACCCAAGGTGGCCGGGATGCATGGAGAAGCGCCATGACATCTGCGGAAAGCTTCACCCAGCCACGAAGAGAAGGATGGATGCCCCATGACCGAAGCTTACTCAGGCAGCCGCAAGCCATTATGGGCTCTGGCTGGGTTGACCCTAGTAGTGACGCTGGCTGGGCGGTACTACGAGAAGTAGACGAACGGTAGGATTGGATGGGTACGGCGGTGGCGGAAGAACTCTTTGGAAGACCCTGTTTCATCTGTCCCGTCTTCAAACACCATGAAGTGCGAAGACTCTAAAGGAGGGAATGATTCTTGCGGGAAAGTGCGCAAACCTCCGCAGAGAGTTATAACCTAATCGATTAGCCGTGTCCCCGTTACGGACATTTGAGCCTCTGGAACTTGGAAGTATTCAGATATCTCAACACTAAAACTAATGAATTAATTTGAGGGTTTATGACTTAATAATTGGGAACGAGATATTGGTTGGCGGAACCATCTCAATAACTACCAACAATTTGTAGTAATTTGCAAATAAGTCCAATTTGTAGTAGGATAAAATTGGCTTTACGCAAAATGATGAAACTTAGAGCTCCACAGCCAAAAATGCATATAGAGTTAGTAACTTTATTATTGTTATTCTTCATGACTTGCCGACTTATTCCAAAAGTCGACCTACATGGCTGCAACGTATTATGTTGCAGAGATATATTCCGATCAGGAGTGAGGCTACGCTCCACGCTTGGCGATTGCCCTTTGGAGTCGGATGGACTCGCTTTACCTCGACGCTTCCGCAACATTAGTAGTTTACTTTCTCATGAGTTGGCCTTGAGCCGAATTTATTCCCTTGTAATAAAGACTCTATATGAGAATCGTGTAATAAAATTCAGGTGTGATTGAACTTTGATTACTTTATCGATGTACCGTGAGTACCAAAGATGATCTTGGGATGGCATGCATACGTAGACTTGACCGATGTTGGGTCAGTCACAGAGATGGTATCAGAGCACACACCGACCGTAGGATCGTAACCCCTAGGATCGGAAAGCCATAAGCAGAGACCATTTACTTTGAACCCCTTTTCATTCTATAATTCTTCCCTGTTCAATTCTCGACTCTTCTCCCTTTGCAACATTCTAGATGGCACGAGTTCACCCCAGTTTTGCTACCGGAGTTCTGCCAGCCCGACGAGACGATGCCCTTTGGAAGGAAGCTGGTCCAGATGGTGAAGAAGCTGAAGATAGCTCTACCCTCGATCACCGGGAAACCCACTAATGCACTTCCGACGGACACCCGCTACAGGATTGAGGTGCATATCCCAGGGAGGACCTTTGGAGGACACACGGAGCCTATCAACTTTGAGTTCACCGAGTTCAAGCTGGATCATCGGAAGGACGTGGCGATCTATCGAGCACTTGGACATCTCCGAGAGGAGTACAGGCCCGAGCTCGATCACTCAGACCTCGCCATGGTTTCTCGCAGGGCAAGGAATGGAGATATCATCCGTACCATTGAGGACGATTCCACTCTCTCTTACATCCAGGACTTGGAGTGTCTTCTCAGGAAACGGGAGATTCAGGCTCGCCGTAACTCAAGACACACGGAAGCTTTTGTTCCGCTGAATCGAATCGGAGGAGAAGGCACGCGCAGACTTCCTTGGCCATGAGGAAGAAATCACGGACTTCATGGAGATAGTCGACGACCAAGATGAAGCTTGCCGCGATAGAGGAAAAGATGGACTTGGGAGAGGACCTTTACCCGAGTGGAGACGAAGCACCCTCGTGAGCAATGATCAGGATTTCAAGGAGTACCACCAAGGAAACCCCAAGAGGAGGCGCCACTGATGAAGACTGTTTAGTCGACCACCATGTTATCTTTTACTTTTTCGTCGATCAGTTAGGCCGATGTTTTCCCTTCGATTAGTCATGAGCTTTTGTAATCGAGTTTGAACCATGTTTGAGTGGAATGAATAAATGTTTGGTGTGTTATGATTGTGCATTCATATGGGTAGTGTAATTCTCATAGACCATTGTTCTATTCTAATTTTCTCACCCACTCCAAAACACCAGATGCCTCCGAGGCGTGACACTGGTTTTCCGCCGAGCTCACCCACCGCTTCCAAAGCAGCAGTAATGCAATCGATGCAACTCCTTATTCAGAATCAGAACAACACCGCCAACAATCCACCGCCACCACCCACTGTGGACAACTTGACTCGATTTCTGAGGTTGAATCCGCCAGTGTTCTCTAGTAGCACTGAGCCGATTGTGGCTGATGATTGGCTCCGCAAAATCGGAAGAGAGCTAGTCACCGTTGGATGCACTGATGTTGAGAAGGTGCGCTTTGCCGCGCATCAACTAGATGGACCTGCAGCTTCTTGGTGGGAGAATTACACCGCCACTTTTCCCATGGGTGGCATCACTTGGGATCAATTCCAGCAGGCCTTTCGCACTGCTCATGTCTCAGCTGGAGCCATGAGTCTGAAGAAGCGTGAGTTCCGCAACTTACGCCAGGGGAATCGTACTGTGGCACAGTACGTGGATGAATTCAGCAAGCTTGCTCGCTATGCCCCTGATGATGTGGCCACAGATGCCGCCAAGGTGAGAAGTTCCTTGAGGGACTCAATGATGAATTGAGCATGCAACTTATGGTGGCTACCTTCAACAACTACCGGGAGCTGGTAGATAAGGCCATCATTCTTGAAGGCAAGCAAAGCAGATAGAAAGCCGCATAGCGGAAGTACAGCCAAGGGAAGCACAACCCAGGAGCTCGGTGAAGCCCGTTATGCACTGCATCGGGAGGGCACACCCACCATAACCATGGAGGCCATAACCATGGAGGAAATGGGAACAACCGCAGCCAGGACAACAAGTCGTGCCATGGCAATGGCAATGGAAATGGTAATGGCAATCAGCACCGTTCGCCCGGCTCAAGGATCTGAGCCACATCACCGCTTCAAGTGCGGAAGACGGGCACTACGCCACCGATCGCCCGGAGGCCAAGCAGAGGAATGGTAATGGCAATGGAGGCTCAGCCAAGAAGCCCAATCCGTTCCCTCGTGCTCAGGTGAACCACATCAACGTGGAGGACGTCTATGATCAGCCAGACACTGTGGTTGGTAAGTTTTTATTGAATTCACGTTCAGTTTTGGTTCTCTTTGATTACGGTGCAACGCATTCATTCATATCAAGGGTAGTTGTGGAAAAGTACGGATTGCACTAGAACCCTTAGAAGCCCCTTCGGCCGGGCCCGCAGGAGGAGAAATGATGGCAGGTTTAAGCCGTCCCGCAACCCTCAACATAGGGAACCACAAATTTCCCGTGGAACTCATAGTGTTGGAAACTCAGACCTTGGATGTAATCCTAGGCATGGATTGGTTGTCAAAGTATGAAGGGAACATTGACTGCGTTCAAGAAGTCTATTCTCGCTCACCACCCCGGAGCGTAAGAGGATTAAGTATGTAGCCAGCACACCAGATGAAGAATCAGTGCATTCCCTCACGGGAGTTGTTCAGAGGAAGTGCCAAGAGTGCAAGACTTTCCCGATGTGTTTCCTGAGGAATTACCAGAATGCCACCGACAGGGGACATTGAATTTCTGATTGAGTTATTGCCCGCACAGCCCCAATATCCAAGAGACCTTATCGGATGCCACCGAATGAGTTGAAAGAGATCAAGGCTCAAATAAATGAGTTATTGGAGAAAGGATATATTCGTCCAAGCTCATCACCTTGGGGAGCCCCAGTTCTTTTGGTAGAGAAGAAGGATGGAAGCTTGAGGATGGTTGTGGATTATCGTGCATTGAACGAGGTAACCATCAAGAACAAGTACCCCTTGCCGATGATCAATGACTTGTTTGATCAGCTTGTTGGAGCCAAGGTATTCTCTAAGATCGATCTTCGATCAGGGTATCATCAGTTGAAAATCCGTGAAAAGGATATACCCAAAACAGCATTCACTACCAGGTATGGTTTATATGAGTATACTGATCATGTCATTTGGATTGACTAATGCTCCTGCATACTTCATGAATTTGATGAACAAGGTGTTCATGGAATATCTGGACAAGTTTGTCGTGGTGTTCATCGATGATATATTGATCTTCTCCAAGAGCGAGGAAGAGCATAAAGAGCATTTGCGTCTAGTTCGAGAAACTTCGAGAACATCGGTTGTATGCCAAGTTCAGCAAATGTGAATTTTGGCTGAAGGAAGTTGGATTCCTCGGACATGTTATTTCAGGGAAGGAATAGCAGTTGATCCCGCCAAGGTTGAATCGACCATCGATTGGCGGTCACCTACCTACCAAGGAGATCCGCAGTTTTCTCGGACTCACAGGATATTATCGGAGGTTCATTGAGAACTTCTCAAAGATTGCCAAGCCCATGACTGAGTTGTTGAAGAAGGAAACCAAGTATGTTTGGACCGAGGAATGTGAAGCCAGTTTTCAGGAATTGAAGAAACGGTTGGTCACAGCCCGATGTTGATATTGCGGACATACATAAGGAATACCAGGTCTATTAGACGCTTCTCGTCAAGGACTCGGAGGAGTATTGATGCAGGAGGGTAATGTTGTAGATTATGCCTCCAGACAGCTACGGCCTCATGAGATGAATTATGCCACGCATGATTTGGAGTTAGCAGCTGTAGTGCATGCACTCAAGACCTGGAGACATTTCCTCATTGGAAATCGTTGTGATGTCTATACAGATCACAAGAGTTTGAAATATATCTTCACGCAGAAGGAATTGAACCTCAGGCAGAGGAGATGGCTAGAGTTGATAAAGGACTACGACATGAGATTACATTACCACCGGTAAGGCCAATGTGGTAGCAGATGCTTTGAGCCGTAAGAGTTATGTGAATACTCTTACGCAGGAGGATTACCCTGTGAGTTAGTCGATGACCTCGTAGATCTCCGACCGGAGATAGTTCCGAGAGGATTTGTGGCAACCTCGAAGTTCAGTCCACCTTGACCGAAAGGATTCGTGAAGCCCGTAAGTCGGACAAGGAAATTGATGAGATTAAGCAAAAGATGGATGAAGGAAAAGCTAAAGGGTTCCGTAAGGATGAACATGGAACTATATGGTTTGAGGATCGTATTTATGTGCCCAATGATCCCGAGCTCAGGAAGCTAATTCTTCAGGAAGCTCATGATTCACCGTACTCGATTCACCCCGGCAACACCAAGATGTACCTGGATTTGAAGCAAAGTTTCTGGTGGACAGGTATGAAGAAGGATATTGCCGAGTACGTAGCCGTATGCGATGTTTGTCAACGTGTAAAGGCAGAACATCAGAAGCCAGCAGGGTTACTTCAACCTTTGCCGATTCTCCATTGGAAATGGGAGAAACTTGGTATGGATTTCATCACAGGATTACCCAGGACCCGTTCAGGTTATGATTCTATCTGGGTAGTAGTTGATCGTTTGACTAAGGTAGCTCACTTCATTCCCGTGAAGACTACCTATACGGTGCTAAGTTAGCCAAGATATACATGACCAGGATCGTGTATGCGCATGGAGTTCCGAGGAAAATCGTGTCGATAGAGGAACGCAGTTTACCTCAAAGTTTTGGAAGCAATTGCATGAAACTTTGGAGTACGAGGCTGGAATTCAAGATGCCTTTTCATCCGCAGATGATGGACAGACCGAGAGAGTCAATCAGATTCGGAGGACATGTTGAGAGCTTGTGTGCTAGACTATGGGTCTAGCTGGGATGATAATTTGCCAGACGCAGAGTTCTCATACAACAACAGTTATCAATCCGGTTTGAAGATGGCCCCTTTCAAGCTCTATACGGAAGGAGGTGCGAGAACACCATTCTTTGTGGGATAGTGTAGGAGATCGATCACTTTTCGGTTCCGATCTTATCAAGGATTCGAAGAGAAAGTCAAGCTGATTCGAGACAGGCTCAAGATAGCACAGTCGAGACGTAAGAGTTATGCCGACAAGAAGTTTAAGGAGGTGACTTACGAAGTGGGAGACCGAGCATACCTTCGTGTGTCTCTACTTCGTGGAATCAAGAGGTTTGGAGTCAAGGGAAAGTTAGCACCCGATTCATTGGCCCCTACAAAATCCTCGAACGTCGTGGGAGAAGTTGCATACAAGTTGGAATTGCGGAAGGATTGTCCGGAGTTCATGATGTCTTCCACGTTTCTCACCAAGAAGTGCCATGCCGACATGGCCGATGTTCCGTTGAGAGATACAAAGGCCCCTAGAGGCCATACAGCTTGACAAAGGATTTGACTTACAAGGAGAAACCCGTCAAAATTCTCGAGACCGCAAGCAGAGTCACCCGCAGCAAGGTCATCAAGTTTTGCAAGGTGCCGTGGAGTCACCACACCGAGGAAGAAGCCACTCGGGAACGCCAAGAAGATCTTCGCCGAGACCATCCGCACCTATTTGCTAGTTAACCCGAATCTCGAGGGCGAGATTCATCTTAAGGTGGGTAGGTTTGTAACATCCCAAATTTCCTATTTGGAATGTTTTACAATTATAGATAAGCATCCTATGCATCCTGTTTGAATTTGAATGCCATTTGAAGTTTCGGAGAATTTTGAGTTTTGAATTTGAATTTCAAACTTTGGCAAGTGGGAAACATTTCAAAAACCAAGCCCGATAAATACTTGATCAAAAGTATGAGAGGAGCAAACATGACACTCCAAAAATATCAGAGGAAACAATGCCAAAAGATTTGGATTCAAATCTGAATTTTATTTGAATTTTAAAAAATGGATTTTTATAAAGTTTGGATTTTGCCTTTGGAAAAATGTTCAAATGAAAGGGAATATTCTGATCATTTTGGTATATATATACCCTATATAAATTATTTCTAGATTTGGTTTTATTTTTGTTTTAGTTTTAATTAAAAAATAAAAGAAAAAACCCCCTCAAGGCGCTTGACCACCCCAGAGCCAGCCAGCGCCTCCTCACCCAGCGTCCCGAGCCAATGAAGCCCGGCCCAGCCAGCCAGGCGCCAATGAGCCAGCCAGCTCGCCTCACCCCTCTCACCAAGGCCGAACGCTTGGCCTCGGCCACCCGACCCTCGCCTCTCTCTCTCCTGTGACCCGTGGGACCCGCCTGCCTCCTTCCTCGCCACGCCACGAGCTCGCTGGAGATCGACCGGATCTCAAGGATCCGGGATCCCCCGACCGCCCCGATGCCCTTCCGAAGAGGAGCCGAGGCCCTGGCTATAAATAGCCGAGCCCCGCACCCCATTTCCCCGAGAGCTCGCCGCACCCCCTCCCTCCTGCTTATGCGCCGGGAGACCCGAGCATCTCCCCGCCGCCATTGTTGCCGCCCGTCGAGCCCCTAGTCCACCCGACCCCACCCAACACCACCGAACCCTTCCCGTGCTCCCGCATCTCCGACGAAGTCGCCGGAGCTTCGGCCTTGGACGCCTCGGCCTTTTCGCCGCCGCGCCATGGAGTCCCAGAAGCCCCAAGCATCCCTCTCCCCCGTCCGATCGTAGATCTACGGCTAAGATTAGAAGTCCCCGAAGGGTTAGGTTTTAGTTAGAAAACCGGCCGGTTCCGATCGGTTTATTTATTAGTTAGGTTTTATTTTTTTTACCGGTTCGTTTAGTTTAAACCTAGGGCCCGTTTAGGCTATCTAACGCATATACGTGATAGGCCCATAGGGCCTTTTTCTTTTATTTTGATTTTCGCTTTAGCGAATAGTTTCAGTTTTCAAAAATGTATATCTTTTATTCTGTTTAATATTTTTGAGTGATTTTTTTGTTGGATTGCAAGTTTTATGTAGTTTCTGAAAAATATATATTTAGCTATGTTAAAAATAATTAAAAATGCTTTAATATTGTTTTAGCGAATAGTAAATCTGCTATAACTTTAGTTAGAAAAATTATTTTTGCATGATTCTTTTGTCACCACTTTATTTTGACTTTGCCAAACCCTAGAAATTAACTTTTGTATTTTAGGATTAATAAATAATTATTTCTAGACAGAATCCTATTAATCCTAATTAATTGACTAGTTCCTGTTTTCCTAATTAATTAATTAGTAAATTAATTTATTTTTAACTTGTGATTAGTTATTCTAGGATAGTTTCTGTCATTCTAGTAGATGAACTTTTATTTATAATTAATAAAAGTTTTAAATTATTTTCTTAATAGAAATTGGATTAGGCCTAAAATGAGTTTTATAATAGCTTTTTAATTAATTCTTTTTGCTCCTAATTGCTTAGTGAATCCTTTTCTGTTAAGTTAACCTAAAACCATGATTTGGTTATTTCAAGAAATTTTTGTTATATAAAAACTATTTTTGTTATTGTTTGGAGTAGGGAAAAAACTTTGAATTGGTTTCTTTGAGTTTTCCCTTTTGATTTGGCTTTGATTGTTTTGTTGTGTTATGTTATTTTTGTTATCTTGTGTGATCCTCTTGCTTTGTGCTTATTGTGTTATTGTTTGTCTCGGTAGAGTTTCCTGAGTCTAAGCTTGCTACTACGACTCTTTAGCTTACGAGGATCATCGACAAGGCAAGTTTTGATCATGTTATTTCTATACCTATGTTTTTGTGCATTAGTAGTTGTCACCACCCCACCATGCATGCAGTAGTGAAATCTTGAATTCATTAAACTTGAGTAGTATCATGTGGTAGGATGAACCAATCCCCTTGTTACCATGACCCCGGACGTAGTAGTTATTTTGCTATGCTCAGAGACGGGATTTGGTATGAGTGATATTCATAAGCAAGATGTGAGAGTCAATGATGATGATAACCCCATGAACTACAATGATCAAGATGGACTTGGAAAAATCACTACTGGGTGGAGGGCGGTTGGCCGGGCACCTGGAGCACCAGTGGTGGCCGGGATGCATGGAGAAGCGCCATGACATCCTGGAAAGCTTCACCCAGCCACGAAGAGAAGGATGGATGCCCCATGACCGGAAGCTTACTGTGCAGCCGCAAGCCATTATGGGCTCTGGCTGGGTTGACCCTAGTAGTGACGCTGGCTGGACGGTACTACGAGAAGTAGACGAACGGTAGGATTGGATGGGTACGGCAAAGGGCGGAAGAACTCTTTGGAAGACCCTGTTTCATCGTCCCGTCTTCAAACACCATGAAGTGCGAAGACTCTAAAGGAGGGAATGATTCTTATGGGAAAGTGCAAACCTCTGCAGAGAGTTATAACCTAATCGATTAGCCGTGTCCCGATTCACGGACATTTGAGCCTCTGGAACTTGGAAGTATTCAGATATCTCAACACTAAAACTAATGAATTAATTTGAGGGTTTATGACTTAATAATTGGGAACGAGATATTGGTTGGCGGAACCATCTCAATAACTACCAACAATTTGTAGTAATTTGCAAATAAGTCCACTGTAGTAGGATAAAATTGGCTTTACGCAAAATGATGAAACTTAGAGCTCCACAGCCAAAAATGCATATAGAGTTAGTAACTTTATTATTGTTATTCTTCATGACTTGCGACTTATTCCAAAAGTCGACCTACATGGCTGCAACGTATTATGTTGCGTAGATATATTCGATCAGGAGTGAGGCTACGCCCGCGCTTGGCGATTGCCCTTTGGAGTCGGATGGACTCGCTTTACCTCGACGCTTCCGCAGCATTAGTAGTTTACTTTCTCATGAGTTGGCCTTGAGCCGAATTTATTCCCTTGTAATAAAGACTCTATATGAGAATCGTGTAATAAAATTCAGGTGTGATTGAACTTTGATTACTTTATCGATGTACTGTGAGTACCAGCATGATCTTGGGATGGTACAGACACAGAGACTTGACCGATGTTGGGTCAGGTCGCTACAAGACATGTAGACATGACCGAGACGTTCTCCGGTCAATAACCAACAGCGGGATCTGGATACCCATGTTGGCTCCCACATGTTCCACGATGATCTCATCGGATGAACCACGATGTCAAGGACTCAATCAATCCCGTATACAATTCCCTTTGTCTAGCGGTATTGTACTTGCCCGAGATTCGATCGTCGGTATACCGATACCTTGTTCAATCTCGTTACCGGCAAGTCTCTTTACTCGTTCCGTAACACATCATCCCGTGATCAACCCCTTGGTCACTTTGTGCACATTATGATGATGTCCTACCGAGTGGGCCCAGAGATACCTCTCCGTCACACGGAGTGACAAATCGATCTCGATTCGTGCCAACCCAATGACACTTTCGGAGATACCGTAATGCACCTTTATAGTCACCCGATTCACGTTGTGACGCTTTGGTACACCCAAAGCATTCCTACGGTATCCGGAGTTGCACTATCTCATGGTATAAGGAAATTATACTTGACATTAGAAAAGCTTTAGCATACGAACTACACGATCTTTGTGCTAGGCTTAGGATTGGGTCTTGTCCATCACATCATTCTACTAATGATGTGATCCCGTTATCAATGACATCCAATGTCCATGGTTAGGAAACCGTAACCATCTATTGATCAACGAGCTAGCCAATAGAGGCTTGCTAGGGACATGGTGTTGTCTATGTATCCACACATGTATTTGAGTTTCCTATCAATACAATTATAGCATGGATAATAAACGATTATCATGAACAAGGAAATATAATAATAATAACTAATTTATTATTGCCTCTAGGGCATATTTCCAACAGTCTCCCACTTGCACTAGAGTCAATAATCTAGTTCACATCGTCATGTGATTAACGATCGATAGGTCACATCGCCATGTGACCAACACCCAAAGAGTTTACTAGTGTCTCAGAACTAGTTCACATCATCATGTGATTTAGACTCAATGAGTTCTGAGGTTTGATCATGTTTTGCTTGTGAGAGAGGTTTTAGTCAACGGGTTTTAGTCAACGGGTCTGAACCTTTCAGATCCGTGTGTACTTCGCAATTCTCTATGTCATATTGTAAATACTGCTTCCACGCTCCACTTGGAGCTATTCCAAATGGTTGCTCCACTATACGTATCCGGTTTGCTACTCAGAGTCACTCGGATAGGTGTTATAGCTTGCATCGACGTAACCCTTTACGCCGAACTCTTTATCACCTCCATAATCGAGAAACATGTCCTTATTTACTCCAAGGACAATTTTGACCGCTATCCAATGATCCATTCCTGGATCATTCTTGTACCCCTTGACCGACTCATGGCAAGGCTCACTTCCTGCGGTACACAAAGATAGCATACTATAGAGCCTATGTCTGAAGCATAGGGGACGACCTTCGTCCTTTCTCTCTTTTATGCCGTGGTCGAGCTTTAAGTCTTAACTTCATACCTTACAATTCAGCTAAGAACTCCTTCTTTGACTGATCCATCTTGAACACCTTCAAGATCATGTCAAGGTACATGCTCATTTGAAAGTATTATTAAACATTTTGATCTATCTTATAGATCTTTGATGCTTATTGTTCAAGTAGTCTAATCTAGGTTTTCTATTGAAAAACATCTTTCAAATAACCCTATATGCTTTCCAGAAATTCTACATCATTTCTGATCATCAATATGTCAACAACATATACTCATCAGAAATTCTATAGTGCTCCTACTCACTTCTTTGGAAATACAAGTTTCTCATAAACTTTGTATAAACCCAAAATCTTTGATCATCTCATCAAAGCGCACATTCCAACTCCGAGATGCTTACTCCAGTCCTTAGAAAGGATCGCTGGAGCTAGCATACCTCTTAGCATCCTTAGGATCGACAAAATTTTTCTGATTGTATCACATACAACCTTTCCTTACGTAAACTGGTAAGGAAACTCGTCTTGACATCCATCTGCCAGATTTCATAAATGCAGCTAATGCTAACATGATTCCGACGGACTTAAGCATCGCAACGGATGAGAAAATCTCATCGTAGTCAACTCCTTGAACTTGTGAAAAACTCTTCGCCACAAGTCGAGCTTCATAGACGGTGATATTACCGTCCACATCCGTCTTCTTCTTAAAGATCCATTCATCTCAATGGCTTGCCGATCATCGGGCAAGTCCACCAAAGTCCATGCTTTGTTATGATACATGGATCCTATCTCGGATTTTATGGCCTCTAACCATTTGTGAATTTGGGCCCACCATCGCTTCTCCATAGCTCAGAGGTTCATTGTTGTCTAGCAACATGACCTTCAAGACAGGATCACCGTACCACTCTAAAGCAAAGACGCATCCTTGTCACCCTACGAGGTACGGTAGTGACTTGATCCAAAACTTCATGATCACTATCATAAGCTTCGACTTCAATTGGTGTAGGTGCCACAGGAACAACTTCCTGTGCCCTTGCTACACACTTGTTGAAGTGACGGTTCAATAACCTCATCAAGTCTCCACCATCCTCCCACTCAACTTTCCAAGACGAACTTTTCCTCGAGAAAGGACCCGATTCAAGAAGCAATCCCTATTGCTTTCGGATCTGAATTAGGAGGTATACCCAACTGTTTTGGGTGTATTATGAAGATGCATTTTATCCACTTTGGGTTCGAGCTTATCAACCTGAAACTTTTTCACATAAGCGTCGCGGCCCCAAACCTTTAAGAAATGACAGCTTAGGTTTCTCTAAACCATAGTTCATACGGTGTCATCTCAACGGAATTACGTGGTACCTTATTAAAGTGAGTGCGGTTGTCTCTAATGCCTAACCCATGAGCGATAGTGGTAATTCGATAAGAGACATCATGGTACGCACCATATCCAATAGGGTGCAACTATGATGTTCGGACACACCATCACACTATGGTGTTCGGCGGTATTAATTGTGAAACAATTTGCACAATGTCTTAATTGTGTGCCAAAACTCGTAACTCAGATATTTATCTCTATGATCATATCATAGACATTCTATCCTCTTGTCACGAAGATCTTAAACTTCATTCTGAAATTACTTGAACCATTCAATAATTCAGATTTGTGTTTCATCAAGTAAATATACTCAACATCTACTCGAATCATCTGTGAAGTCGAACATAACGATATTCCTTTGCATGCCTCGGACTCATTGGACTGCACATATCAAAATGTGTTGCTTCCAACAAGTTGCTATCTTGTTCCATCTTCTTTGAAACCGAGGCTTTTCATTCATCTTGCCCATGTGGTATGTTTTGCATATCTCAAGTGATTCAAAATCAAGTGAGTCCAAGCGATCCATCTGCATGGAGTTTCTTCATGCGTATACACCAATAGACATGGTTCGCATGTCTCAAACTTTTCAAAAACGAGTGAGTCCAAAGATCCATCAACATGGAGCTTCTTCATGCGTTTTACACCATTATGACTCACATGGCAGTGCCACAAGTAAGTGGTACTATCATTACTATCTTTTATCCTTTTGGCATGAAAATGTGTATCACTACGATCGAGATTCAATAAACCAATCCTTTAGGTGCAAGACCATTGAAGGTATTATTCAAATAAACAGAGTAACCATTATTCTCCTCAAATGAATAATCAGACATGGCAGACATAATCCAATCATGTCTATGCTCAACGCAAAACACCAATAACAATTGTTTAGGTTTAACACCAATCTCGATGGTAGAGGGAGTGTGCGATGCTTGATCATATCAACCTTGGAAACACTTCCAACACGTATTGTCAACTCACCTTTAGCTAGTCTCCGTTTATTCCGTAGCTCTTTTATTTCGAGTTACTAACACTTAGCAACTGAACCGGTATCTTAATACCACGGTGCTACTAGGAGTACTAGTAAAGTACACATTAACATAATGTATATCCAATATACTTCTTTCGACCTTGCCAGCCTTCTTATCTACCAAGTATCTAGGGTAATGCTGCTCGGTGGCTGTTCCCCTTATTACGAAGCACTTAGTCTCGGGTTTGGGTTCAACCTTGGGTTTCTTCACTAGAGCAGCAGCTGATTTGCCGCTTCATGAAGTATCCCTTCTTGCCCTTGCCCTTCTTGAAACTAGTGGTTTCACCAACCATCAACAATTGATGCTCCTTCTTGACTTCTACTTTCGTGATGTCAAACAACGCGAATACCTCAAGGATCATCATCTCTATCCTTGATATGTTATAGTTCATCACGAAGCTCTAGCAGCTTGGTGGCAATGACTTTGGAGAAACATCACTATCTCATCCGGAAGATCAACTCCCACTCGATTCAAGTGATTGTTGTTCTCAGACAATCTGAGCACAAGCTCAACAATTGAGCTTTTCTCCCTTAGTTTGCAGGCTAAGAAGATTGTCGGAGGTCTTATACCTTTTGACGTGGGCACGAGCTTGAAATCCCAATTTCAGCCCTCGAAACATCTCATGTGTTCCGCGACGTTTCGAAAACGTCTTTGGTGCCTCAACTCTAAACCGTTTAACTGAACTATCATGTAGTTATCAAAAACGTGTATGTCCGATGTTTGCAACATCCACATTTGACGTTTGGGGTTCAAAGACAATCGAGCGGTGCATTAAGGACATAAGCTATTTACTGTCCGCATAAACGCTACTATCAACTTTCAACTATATTTTCTCTAGGAACATATTTAAACAGTGGAACTTAAGCGCGAGCTTACGACATAATTTGCAAAAGGTCTTTTGACTATGTTCAAGATAATTAAGTTCATCTTATGAACTCCCACTCGATAGACATCCCTACGGTCATCTAAGTGATTACATGATCTGAGTCAACTAAGCCGTGTCCGATCATCACGTGAGACGGACTAGTCAGCATCGGTGAACATCTTCATGTTGATCGTATCTACTATACGACTCATGCTCGACCTTTCGGTCTTTGTGTTCCCGAGGCCATGTCTGTACATGCTAGGCTCGTCAAGTTAACCCCAAGTGTTTTTGCTGTGTAAATCTGTCTTACACCCGTTGTATGTGAACGTAAGAATCCATCACACCCGATCATCACGTGGTGCTTAGAAGTTTACGAACTGTAGCAACGGTGCACCGTGGGGAGAACACTTCTTGAAATTTGTGTAAGGGATCATCTTATTTACTACCGTCGTTCTAAGTAAACAAGATGCATAAACATAATAAACATCACATGCAATTATATAGTAGTGACATGATATGGCCAATATCATATTGCTCCTTTTGATCTCCATCTTCGGGCTCCATGATCATTATTGTCACCGGCATGACACCATGATCTCCATCATCATGATCTCCATCATCGTGTCTCCATGAAGTTGTCTCGCCAACTATTACTTCTACTACTATGGCTACGGTTAGCAATAAAGTAAAGTAATTACATGGCGTTGTTCAATGACACGCAGGTCATACAATAAATAAATACAACTCATATGGCTCCTTCAAGATGTCATACTCATCGACATGCAAGTCGTGAATCCTATTACAAGAACATGATCAATCTCATACATCACATATCATTCATCACATTCTTCTTGGCCATATCACATCACATAGCATACCCTGCAAAAACAAGTTAGACGTCCTCTAATTGTTGTTGCATGTTTTACGTGGCTGCTATGGGTTTCTAGCAAGAACGTTTCTTACCTACGCAAAACCACAACGTGATATGCCAATTGCTATTTACCCTTCATAAGGACCCTTTTCATCGAATCCGTTCCGACCAAAGTGGGAGAGCGGCACCCGCTAGCCACCTTATGCACCAAGTGCATGTCGGTCGGTGGAACCTTGTCTCACGTGAAATGCGTGTAAGGTCGGTCCGGCCGCTTCATCCCACAATACCGTCGAAACAAGATTGGACTAGTAACGGTAAGCATATTAAACAAAATCAATGCCCACAACTACTTTGTGTTCTACTCGTGCAAAGAATCTACGCAATAGACCTAGCTCTGATACCACTGTTGGGGAACGTAGCGGAAATTCAAAATTTTCTACGCATCACCAAGATCAATCTATGGAGAATCTAGCAACGAGGGAATGAGAGTGCATCTACATACCCTTGTAGATCGCTAAGCGGAAGCGTTCATGAGAACGGGGTTGAAGGAGTCGTACTCGTCGTGATCCAAATCACCGGAGATCCGAGTGCCGAATCAGACGGCACCTCCGGGTTCAACACAAGTAACCGCCGGTGACGTCTGCCATTCCATTATCCAGCAAGGATAGAGGGAGAGGTTGAGGAAGACTCCATCCAGCAGCAGCACAACGGCATGGTGGTGATGGTGGAGCGTGGCAATCCCGCAGGGATTCGCCAAGCACCTATGGAGAGGAGGAGGAGAAGAAGTTGGTAGAGAGGGAGGGGCTGCACCATATGCAAAAGGTCTGTTTGAGAGGCCCTCCTACCCCACTATATATAGGGATCCCAAGGGGGCGCCAGCCCTAGGAGATCCAATCTCCAAGGGGGCGGTGGCCAGGGGAGGAGTCCTTCCCCCCCAAGGCACCTAGGAGGTGCCTTCCCCTTATGGGAATCTTCCTTTAGGGTTTCCCCTTCACCCTAGGCGCATGGGCCCTAGGGGAAGTGGAGCCCCAGCCCACTTTAGGCTGGATCCCTTCTCATCTCAGCCCATGGGACCCTCCGGATAGGTGGCCCCACCGGTGGACCCCGGGACCCTTTCCGGTGGTCCCAGACAATACCGATGACCCCAAACTTGTCCCGATGGTCAAACAGGACTTCCTATATATAAATCTTTACCTCCGGACCATTCCGGAACTCCTCATGACGCTCGGGATCTCATCCGGGACTCGAACAACATTCGGTAACCACATACAAGCTTCCGTTATAACCCTAGCGTCATCGAACCTTAAGTGTGTAGACCCTACGGGTTCGGGAGACATGTAGACATGACCCAGACGTTCTCCGGTCAATAACCAACAGCGGGATCTGGATACCCATGTTGGCTCCCACATGTTCCACGATGATCTCATCGGATGAACCACGATGTCAAGGACTCAATCAATCCCGTATACAATTCCCTTTGTCTAGCGGTATTGTACTTGCCCGAGATTCGATCGTCGGTATACCGATACCTTGTTCAATCTCGCTACGGCAAGTCTCTTTACTCGTTCCGTAACACATCATCCCGTGATCAACCCCTTGGTCACTTTGTGCACATTATGATGATGTCCTACCGAAAGGGCCCAGAGATACCTCTCCGTCACACGGAGTGACAAATCCGAGTCTCGATTCGTACCAACCCAATGGACACTTTCGGAGATACCTGTAATGCACCTTTATAGTCACCCGATTACGTTGTGACGTTTTGGTACACCCAAAGCATTCCTACGGTATCCGGGAGTTGCACAATCTCATGGTCTAAGGAAATGATACTTGACATTAGAAAAGCTTTAGCATACGAACTACACGATCTTTGTGCTAGGCTTAGGATTGGGTCTTGTCCATCACATCATTCTACTAATGATGTGATCCCGTTATCAATGACATCCAATGTCCATGGTTAGGAAACCGTAACCATCTATTGATCAACGAGCTAGCCAATAGAGGCTTGCTAGGGACATGGTGTTGTCTATGTATCCACACATGTATTTGAGTTTCCTATCAATACAATTATAGCATGGATAATAAACGATTATCATGAACAAGGAAATATAATAATAATAACTAATTTATTATTGCCTCTAGGGCATATTTCCAACACTATGTTGTAGATCTGTAGCTCGTGATGTCGCTCCCCATTTATTTTTATATGTTCCTAGAGAAATATAAGTTGAAAGATGATAGTAGCAATGATGCGGACTTGGTCTGTGATCTGAGGATTTTCCTCATTGCTGCACAGAAGAATATGTCCTTGATGCACCGCTAGGTGACAGACCTATTGCAGGAGCAGACGCAGACGTTATGAACGCTTTGACAAAAGCTCGGTATGATAACTACTTGATAGTTTAGTGCACCATGCTTTACGGCTTAGAACCGGGACTTCAAAATGTTTTTGAATGACACGGAGCATATAAGATGTTCCAAGAGTTGAAATTGGTATTTCATACTCATGCCCATATCAAGAGGTATGAGACCTCTGACAGTACTTTGCCTACAAGATGGAGGAGAATAGCTCAACCAGTGAGCATGTACTCAGATTGTCTTGGTAATACAATTGCTTGAATGAAGTGGGAGTTAATGTTCCAGATAAGATAGTAATTGACAAAGTTCTCTAGTCACTATCTCCAAGTTACTAGAACTTCGTGATGAACTATAATATGCAAAGGATGAAGAAAGTAATTCCCGAGCTCTTCGCGATGCTGAAATCGACAAAGGTAGAAATCACGAAAGAGCATCAAGTGTTGATGGTTAACAAGACCACTAGTTTCAAGAAAGGGCAAAGGGATAGAAGTGGAACTTCAAGAAGAACGACAAGCAAGTTGCTGCTCAAGTGAAGAAGCCCAAGTCTGGACCTAAGCCTGAGATTGAGTGCTTCTACTACAAAGGAAATTGTCGCTGGAAGTGGAACCACCCTATATACTTGGTGGGTAAGAAGGATGGAAAAATGAACGAAGCTATATTTGATATACATATTATTGATGTGTACTTTACTAGTGTTTATTGCAACCCCTCGGTATTTGATACTGGTTCATTTTATAAGAGTAGTAACTCGAAACGGGAGTTGCAGAATGAACAGAGACTAGTTAAGGGTGAAGTGACGATGTGTGTTGGAAGTGGTTCCAAGAATGATATGATCATCATCACACACTCCCTATACTTTCGGGATTAGTGTTGAACCTAAATAAATGTTATTTGGTGTTTGCATTGAGCATGAATATGATTTGATCAATTTTATTGCAATACGGTTATTCATTTAAGTTACAGAATAATTGTTGTTCTGTTTACATGAATAAAACCTTCTATGGTTATACACCCAATGAAAATGGTTTGTTGGATCTCGATTGTAGTGATACACATATTCATAATATTGAAACCAAAAGATGCAAAGTTAATAATGATGGTGCAACTTATTTGTGGCACTGCCATTTAGGTCATATTGGTGTAAAGCGCATGAAGAAACTCCATGGTGATGGGCTTTTGGAATCACTTGATTATGAATCACTTGATGCTTGTGAACCATGCCTCATGGGTAAGATGACTAAGACTCCATTCTCCAGAACAATGGAGCGAGCCACTGACTTATTGGAAATAATACATACGGATGTATGTGGTCCAATGAGTATTGAGGCTCACGGCGGGTATCATTGTTTTCTGACCTTCACAGATGATTTGAGAAGATATGTGTATATCTACTTGATGAAACACAAGTCTGAAACACTTGAAAAGTTCAAAGATTTTCAGAGTGAAGTAGAAAATCATCCTAACAAGAAAATAAAGTTTCTACGACCTGATCGTAGAGGCAAATATTTGAGTTACGAGTTTGGCCTTCAATTAAAACAATGTGGAATAGTTTCACAAACTCATGCCACCTGGAACACCACAGCATAATGGTGTGTCCGAATGTCATAACCGTACTTTATTGGATATAGTGCAATCTATGATGTCTCTTACTGATTTACCACTATCGTTTTGGGGTTATGCATTAGAGACAGCTGCATTCACGTTAAATAGGGCACCATCTAAATCCGTTGAGACGACATCTTATGAACTATGGTTTGGCAAGAAACCCAAGTTGTCGTTTCTTAAAGTTTGGGGTTGCGATGCTTATGTGAAAAAATTTCATCTTGATAAGCTCAAACCCAAATCGGAGAAATGTGTCTTCATAGGATACCCAAAGGAGACAGTTGGGTACACCTTCTATCACAAATCCGAAGGCAAGACATTCATTGCTAAGAATGGATCCTTTCTAGAGAAGGAGTTTCTCTCGAAAGAAGTGAGTGGGAGGAAAGTAAAACTTGACGAGGTAATTGTACCTTCTCCCAAATTGGAAAGTAGTTCATCATAGAAATCAGTTCCAGCGATGCCTACACCAATTAGTGAGGAAGTTAATGATGATCATCATGAAACTTTAGATCAATTTACTACCGAACCTCGTAGGTCAACCAGAATACGTTCCGCACCAAAGTGGTACGGTAATCCTGTTCTCGAAATCATGTTACTAGACCATGACAAACCTATGAACTATGAGGAAGCAACAATGAGCCCAGATTCTGCAAAATGGTTTGAGGCCATGAAATGTGAGATGGGATCCATGTATGAGAACAAAGTATGGACTTTGGTTGAATTGCCCGATGATTGGCAAGCAATAGAAAATAAATGGATCTTCAAGAGGAAGACGGACACTGATAGTAGTGTTACTATCTACAAAGCTAGACTTGTCGAAAAAAAGTTTTTGACAAGTTCAAGGTGTTGACTACGATGAGATTTCTCACTCATAGCGATGCTTAAGTCTGTCCGAATCATGTTAGCAATTGCCGCATTTTATGAAATCTGGCAAATGGATAAACAAAACTACATTCCTTAATAGATTTATTAAAGAAGAGTTGTATATGATGCAACCAGAAGGTTTTGTCAATCCTAAAGGTGCTAAGACTATATGCAAGCTCTAGTGATCCATCTATGGACTGGTGCAAGCATCTCGGAGTTGGAATATACATTTTGATAAGTTGATCAAAGCATATACTTTTATACAGACTTGCGGTGAAGCCTGTTGAAAGAACATGCGGTGCCCCCATGTTTGTTTTTGGTAATTGATGAAATCTCTATGGACTAATGGTTGCCTTGAGTTATATTTGAAGGTTTTTTCCATAGGCTTTTCTTGGAGTACATGTGTTGGTTTCAAGGAGATTTTGTGTTGACCAAGGTGCTATTCAAGGAATTACCCAAAGATTGGTCTTGTGAGAGGTTGATCAAGACTAAGTCAAAGAGTGAATCAAGTTGATCAACACACAATGCGTAGAAGATGTACCGGGAGGGATCAAGCGATCCCATGGTATGGTAAGCATTGTCAATTACGCTTTGTGTACTAACCCATGATCTTCGTGAGAGTTCTTTGTGGGGTTAGGTTGTGGTGTGCAAGTTCAAGTGAAGCATCACGAAGAGATCAAATGCTTGAAGCTTGCCGTCCATTGTGGTGACAATGGACTTGTGAAGATGTGCGGAAGAGTGGCTCACCCATAGTGGAGTATGGGGGAGTAATCAACTAGTCTTCATTGAGCCAACGCAATCCAGAAAGGTGGTCCAACTTGAGGGAGTCAAGATCGTCATCATCTAGCTCAAGTGGACCATGTGCAAGGCAAAGGTTTGCCCTTAATAGGTTTTCTATTTTACCGTTCTCATGGTGGTAGTTGGGAGAACGGGTTATAGGATCGTTTGCCGTACTATCAAGGGGGGCTCTCAAGTTGGTAGCTTGATCGTATCGTTAGCAGAGAGCTCAAACCATTGCAAACTTGCATCATGGTTTTTGGTTCTTCTTTGGTTCTCTTTGTGAGTCTTAGAGCTTATGGTCATCTTGATGACAAGCTCGAGTTCATCGAAAACGGAGTTCGCATGCGTCTTCTATGATGTTTTTGGTGTTGGAGGTTTTACCGGTCTTATCCGAGGAAGGGTTCTCACCTTTTTCTTACGGGATTTTCTCATTTTATTCTTATTGATATTTCTATCAAGATTGTGTTAGCCCATGTCATTAGCTTTCCAACAAACTTGTTTCGTTGAGTTTGGAGTCCGTTTGCAAAAGTTGTGGCTGTTTTGGTAAAGGCTGCAGCGGTACTACCGCGGCTAGAGCGGATGTAAATTTTTACTACCGCTCTAGAGCGGTACTACCGCGGCTCCTGAGTGGTAGTACCGCTCCGGACCAAAATCTCGTGTTTTGCTCAGCAGAGGTAGGCACGGAAGTATATTTTTAGTACCGCTCGCAAGCAGTAGTCCCGCTACCATTTGTGGTAGTACCATGAGGTCGAGCGGTAGTACCGTGAGGACGAGCGGTAGTACCGCTCCGGCGGTTCTACCGGCCTTTTGCCTCCTCGCTGTTGTTTTTTGAAGGGGTTCTACCGCCCTAGCGATAGTACCGCTCCTTGGAGCGGTAGTACTGCTCTATTCGGGCTGTGAGCATAACTGTTTGATTTTTTTCACATATAAAAGGGGGTCTGCTTCCCCATTGAACTTTATCCTTTGAGCTCGTGTTCTTCCCCCATTGTTGACCTTCTTCGAGCTTGCTAACTCTCAATCCTTCAATGGATTCTTGCTAGTTTTTGAGGGAAAATAGAGAGGAGATCTAGATCCACATTTCCACCAATCACTTTCTCCTCTATGTGAGGGGAACCCCTTGGATCTAGATCTTGGAGTTCTTGGTGTTCTCCTTCTTGTTCTTCCTCTCATTTTCCTCCCTAGCATTAGTTGCTTTGGTGGGATTTGAGAGAGAAGGACTTGGGCACTCCGTGTGCCCTTGCCATTGCATTTGGTGCATAGGTTTGAGTTTTCCACGGTGATACGTGGACGTGAAGTTTGAGAAGCTTATTACTCTTGGGTGTTTGGGCACCCTAGAGCTTGTTCCTCCTGGGTGCCTTGGCGCTCTAGACGGTTGGTGTTGTTCGGAGCTCAATCATTGTGGTGTAAAGCTCCGGGAAAGCGTCGGGGTCTCCAATTAGGTTGTGGAGATCGCCTCGAGCAATTTGACGGCACCGTGACCACCCCAAGGGTTGCCAAAGCGCACGGGTTCGGTGACCGCCCCAAGGGTTGCCATTTGTACGGGTTCGGTGACCGCCTCAAGGGTCCCTTAGTGGAATCACGACATCTTGCATTGTGCGAGGGCGTGAGGAGATTACGGTGGCCCTAGTTGCTTCTTGGGGAGCATTGTGCCTCCACACCGCTCCAAACGGAGATTAGCATCCGCAAGGGTGTGAACTTCGGGATACATCATCGTCTCCGCATGCCACGGTTATCTCTTACCCGAGCCCTTTACTTATGCACTTTACTTGGTGATAGCCATTTTGTTTCTTGTCATATATCTTGCTATCACCTAGTAGTTTATCTTGCTTAGCATAAGTTGTTGGTGCCATAGGTGAGCCTAGATGTTGTAGGTTTTGTGCTTGACAAATTAACCGCTAGGTTTATTCCGCATTTGTTCTAGCCTAAACCATAATTATTTTAAAGCGCCTATTCACCCCCCCTCAAGGCGACATCCACGATCTTTCAATTGGTATCAGAGCCTCATCTCTCTTTGTTAGGCTTAACCGCCTAGTGAGTAAAGATGTCGACTAGGAGGGATTCTCTGACACTCTAAGTTTCGATGGCACAAATTTTGATGTTTGGGTAATTCGCATGCTTAATCTCTTTAGGGTCATGGACCCAAATTTAGAGCGAATTGTAGATATGGTTTTTTCTCCTCCAAAGGATCCCCTAAGATTATCTTTAGAGGATGAGACACTACAAAAAAAAGACACATCCCTGACATTTTGGGCCGAACGAATTTTTTTCTGTCATACATATGACACTTCTATGACGATAATTGTGACAAGCCCGGTATCATCATAGATGTGGTGGGCTCCTACTTCTATGACAAAAAATCATGACAGAAAATGGGCTTTTAGTCCTGGGCGGGCCGGAGACGCAGCTGCATGACATTCTTTGGGCCGTCCATGACGGAAAAAACCGTGGTCGAAGCGAGGGGGAGGAAAATTTCCGGGAGTTCCCGATTACGGTGGGAGGTCGGGGGCCGAGCTAAGCGCGTTTCTCTCGTACAAGTACGCGCGTGTGTGCGACGCGTTGGCTCTAACTGAACCCGAGCAAGGCGTTGGGCTCTAACTGAACCCAAGCGACAGACCGCAGTTACGTGACATCGAACCCGAGCGATCGATCGATGGCTGTTAATCGAACCCGATGGAGCGATTCTTCGCCATCGCTACTAGTGAGCGCTATGGGGGTGGATGAACAAAGGAGCGGTGGCGTTGCCTCCGGATGAACAGGAACCCGTGGTGTGGAGGGCTGGATGAACAGTAGATGGTGGAGGGGTGGCCGTGGAGGGGTGGTTGAACAGGACCCCGTGGTGTGGAGGGATGGATGAACAGTAGACGGTGGAGGGGTGCCCGTGGAGAGGGGTGGTTGAACAGTAGCCGGTGGAGTAGCGCGCGCTGGAGGCTAGATGAACAGGAGCCCATGGGGGCTGGAGGAGGTCGACGGTAGCCCGTGGAGGCTGGAGGAGGTCGATGGTGGAGATGAACAGTATCCCGTGGAGTCCCGTTTTGCTGTACGCCACACCCCTCCCGATGAACATGACCCGCGTTTCGACCGTAGGAGGTCCGTTTCGTCCGTTTTGCGGTACGCCACACCCCTCCCGATCAACAGGACCCCTATTTCGACCGTAGGAGGTCCATTTCCTCCGTTTTACGGTACGCCACACCCCTCCCGATCAACAGGACCCCCGTTTCGACCGTAGGAGGTCCGTTTCCTCCGTTTTGTGGTACGCCAGGCCCCTCCCGATCAACATGACCCCGTTTCGAACGTGGTCGGCTGAACACAAGGCCGTTTCCTCCATTGCGCAGTACGCCAGGCCTCGTTTGCATCGCCTGTTCCGTCCAAGCCCTCCCGATGAACACGACCACGCATTCCGTTCTGACCCAACCGGTTGGCTCCCCATGAACACGACGACGACGCTGTTTCTCCTTTCCGACCCAGCCATGTACATATGCGCGATATGCATTAGAGACCCTGCCCGTATATACGTACGTGGCCGTATTTTCTTTCTTGCACCCTCGCCGCTGTACGTACGTGTACATGCTCCGTGCGCGCCTCTACTGCGACACATGCGCGCCCCTACATCCACCAGTATATATGTATGTACACGTTCGCGACCAGAATGACAACGCTACGTACGCTTCAACTAGGTTGGTCCCGACTGTCAGGCACTTCCTTGCGTGCGAAGATGTAGCTGGTGGGTCCCAGCAGTGGGGCTTAATCGCTTTTTTGCCCGGACGCACTTCCTTGCATGCGAAGGTGTAGCTGGTGGGTCCCAGCAGTCAGGGGGGAAACGTTTTTTTCGTGAAATTTGGTGGCCCGTCCGGTGGGTCCCCGCTGTCAGGTGGAGGAATAATTATTTTACGCGAATAAGGAGGCACTTCCTTGCTGCGGCCGTGGACTCAGCTGTCAGCCTCTCCACGTACATTCCACGTCCGATGGAAGCCGTTCCTTGACCATGTTGACCACGCCGCGCCGAGAGCACTAGGGCGGTGGACGACGGCGAGGCCTAGGAAGGGGACGACGTGGAGCCGGGGAAGACACGACAGTGGATGCCCACGCGTAGAGGAGTACGAGAGTTCACTGGTTCGCTGCGGTGTGAGGCTGTCGTGGCCGCAGAATAACAGGGGGTGTGGGTGAGTAGAGGGATGGCCTGGCCAGCGGTGGGAGTAGTCGGGGGCGGTGAGGCCTCCGCCGCATCGCAGCCGGCCACGGGAGGCAAGAGCACGAGGCACGACCGACGCTGGTTTGAGCGGCTGGATCAAGAAGACCAGAGGTTGAAGAAGCACTACAGCCATTGGATGGACATCGTTCGTTCACTGGAGCTCGAATCGTGCATATTGACTAAGTTGACAAAGCCCTCCGTCCCAGTCAACTTAGTAGGCCCACAAGTCAGCTTGCCACTATACTGGGTCCCAGCTAACAGGGGGAGTATTCATTTTTTTGTGCGTAATAAGGAGGCACTTCCTTGCGTGCGAAGATATAGCTGGTGGGTCCGAGCTGTCAGCGGCGGTAACGTCTTTTTCGCGAAATACTGAGGCCCTTTCGGTGGGTCCCTGATGTCAGGTGGACGAATCATTATTTTGCGCATAATAAGGAGGCATTTCCTTGCGTGCGGCAGTGGACCTAGTCATCGGCCTCTCCACGTCTGATCCACTTCAGATGCATGTCGGTCGTTGACCACGTTGACCAGGCCGCGCCGAGAGAACCAGGGCGGTGGACGGCAGCGAGCCCTAGGAATGGAACGACACGGAGGCGTGGAAGACTCAGCAGCTTGTTTCCCACGCGGAGGGGAGTACGACTGAACGAGGGTTTACTGGTTCGTCTGCCATCGCTGGAGAATAACAGCAGGTATGGGTGAGTAGAGGGATGGCTAGGCCAGCGATGGGAGTACGGTGGGGCGGTGAGGCCTGCGCGGCAGCACAGCCGGCCGCGGGGAGGAGGGAGCAGGCAGTCTCCGGGCGCTTGTTTGAGCGGCCGGAGCAGAAGAGCAGAGATTGAAGAAGCACGACGGCTGTTGGATGGCCATCCAACAGTCACTGCTTGTGCGTCAACCTTTTTTTAGGAAAGCCTCAAATCTGTGGAAAATAGCATACATCCCATATGCCATTATTTCTCATAATTGACAACCCATTTGCTAATTCTTAAGGTTTTTTTTGGAGCCCATATTCTTTTTGTTAGCATTACAGCCCATATTGTGGCCACGGTTAAAAAATTATACGAAATTTTGCATATTTCGGTCCGAACTGTTTTTAATCCCTAAATTTCGACTCACATTCAAACTGATTTTAAAACTAAATGTATATCAATATAAAATCCAACAAATTCTCCACGCATAAAAATTAATGCAATTTAAAATCTCGAAATGAAAAAAAAGATATTTGAAACTAATTGCCGCTTTGATGTGTTTGAAAAATGTACAACCCATTTCTCATTACTGATGGGACATTTTCTCGGCCAACCGAATTAAAGCTCTCCTCGTCTTGAAAGATTTGCAGCCCAACAGGCCTGACAAAGCGACTTATTAGCAAATCACAAAAAAATTGGGATGTGGCCGTGGACCCAGCTGTCAGGCACTCCACGTACAGTACTCTTCCGATGGAAGTCGTTCCTTGACCATGTTGACCACGCCGCGCGGAGAGCACCATGGCGATGGACGACGGCGAGGCCTAGGAAGGGGACAACGCGGAGCCGGGGAAGACGCGGCAGTGGAAGCCCGCGCGGAGAGGAGTACGAGGGTTCACTGGTTCTTGCGTGGTGTGAGGCTGCCGTCACGGAGGGCCCGGCCAGTGTGGGAATAGTAGGGCGGTGGAGTCCTCCATGGCAAGACAAATGGCCACGGGAGGCAGGAGCATGCGGCACGACCGGCGCTAGTTTGGGCGTCTGGAGCAAGAAGACCAGAGGTTGAAGAAGCACTACGGCCGTTGGATGGACATCGTACGGTCACTGGAGCTAGAATCGTTCATATTGACTAAGTTGACAAATCCCTTAGTCCCCGTCAACTTAGTAGGCCCACAAGTCAGCATCCCACCAAGGTGGGACCCAGCAAGCAGGGGGAGTCTACATTTATTTGTGCTTAAAAAGGAGGCACTTCCGGTGGTTCCGAGCCGACAGCGGTGGGACGTTTTTTCGTGAAATATGGTGGCCCGTCGGTGGGTCCCAGAATGTGGGGCAAACGTTTTTCACAAAATACGGTGGCCCGGCCCAAAGTGGGTCCTTTGCCGCTTGGAGGAATCATTATTTTCCGCATAATAAGGAGGCACTTACTTATCGCGGCCGTGGACCCACCGAGACTCTCCACGACGTGATACTTCCGATGGAAGTCGTTCCCTTGACCATGTTGACCTCGCCGCGTTCCGTTGCATGCATGCGTCCATGGGCGTGGTCGTCCCCACCGTCGACCTCTCACGCAAATCATCTTCCAATGACTCTCGGTTGTTGACCATGTTGACCACACTGCGTCGAGCGCACCTGCATCGAACGACCGGAGATGGGGAAGACGAGGCGGTGGAGTCGCAGATGGAGAGGAGTGGGAAACTTCATCGGTTGGTCTTGGCAAAGACAGCCGCGGTGCCGCCAACGGGAGATAGGAGCAAGAACAGAGGTTGAAGAAGGAGCACGGCTGTTGGATTAACATCCAACGGTACAGCTGCTAGAATAATTTGTTGATTAAGTTGACAAAGCCGTGCGTACACGTCCGCTTAGCAGGCCCACAAGTCAGTCACCAAATCTGACGGGTCCCAACTGTCAACGGGATGAATAATTTTTTCAAGAAACAAGGAGGCACTTCCTTCATGCGAAGATACAGCCGGTGGGTCCCAAATTGTCGTGTGGAGGAAACATTTTTTTCATCTTAATAAGGAGGAACTTTCCTTGCGTGCGACCATGGACCTCGTGGGTCCCAGCCATCGAGCTCTCCATGTACAGCCCTTCTTCCGATGACTCGTTTGTTGACCACGCCAAGACCGAACACAGCGAGGCGGTGGACGACGGCGAGGCCCGGACGGAACGACTCGGAGATGGGAAAACGCGGCAAAGGAGTCGCAGATTGAGAGGAGGAGAAGGGTTATAACTGGTTACATTGCAATTCATATCAAACTCAGGTTCAGAGGACATGTTCATATTCATAGCCAACATTCACTATCAACAACTCAAAAGATTCATATATACACAAGCTCAACATATCTATGCATCCAAATGATTGATAGATCACACGACAATATTCATACATAATTCACAAAAAGATTCAGATATACACATGTTCAATATGTTTATGCATCCAAATGATTGAGATCACAGCCAATATGATCCATGGACGAACTTTAATTACCTAGGGTACAGACTGGTAAATGGTGTTCAATCAGAGGTACTTCTTGCTAAAGTTAGTTCTTGTACGAGTAAACTTTCGAGTACATAAGAGGCAGCACCGACAATCTGAACTTTGCTTGTAGGTCTATCCTCAAATAGTGGCCTCGTGCCGACGGAGGTTTGAGCAACTTGGCCACTACTTTCATCCAACTAGTTTACTGGCTCATCTTGGTCCTATATCTCGCCAAAATTCTACATTGCGCATTTAGAAAGGAGGCGGTTGAGAAAATGAACCACCCAAATTTTTGTGCAGTTCAAGCTGAAATGGAGCATCCTTGGCGCAAGTGCATCGATTAAGTGCCAGATGAATATACGCGTCAACCAACTTGTCTGGAATCTTTAGACTCCATGCCATATAGTTCGCTACCATATGTGCCGATAACCAAAAGGCACAAGTTGGGACCAAAGACTGGATTGCATTTTTCTGGGCTATGCACCAAGCAATATTTTTGGCGTTCACTCTCCTAATACTTGGAGTTTGACAATTGGTTGACGCCGGTTGATACTCGAATGAATATATGCACTTCTTGTCAACATCGATGCTTGTCTGAGTGAACTTTGGAGTACATAGCAGCAGCATAAGTACCTGTCCATCGGATCATTTTGTGCATATCTACTGAAATCACCCGATGTAATGATTTGCCTGCGAGTTCAGGCTCCAAATTACTCCTATATGAAATCGGCAAACAGTAACACAATACCAAATTACCAATACATATGACAGGCACAATAATCAGGATAAAGACCAAGACCAACCTGTGTGAGGTAGCATATCAATTACTATTTCCTTTGACTAGAAGCCGAGATAAGCCATAGCGATCGACAAAGAAAGGAAGAAAGCAAGCGGATATTAGCGACTAACAGTGAAAGGACTAAGTCGTCGAGGCAATGAAGCACCCAAAGTTTTTGTGCAGTTCCACCAAAATCGAGCATCCCTGTTGGTACATATATTGAGAGAGTGAGATTACTGTAATAGTGGGACTAGTTGATGAAACATACACTAACAAATAGAAGCACCCTCATTATCTTAATGGGTAAAGTTAGCAACATAATAGTCTTGCTTAAAAAGAGGTATTAGTTTATTTAATCAGTGCCAATTACCTCAACTCAACACTCAAAGCATTGCCATTTATCATAGGTTGCAAAACTTAAAAGTGCAAATATAAAGGAGTTTCTCATGACAGTAGCACAATACAAATAGAGATGACAGCAAATTAATATGGATGAAGGCCTTAGGCCCGTACCAACCTGAGAAAAAAAGCTTATTCATGTAGTCCCATAAGAGATGATAAAGCACTCACTGGAATCACACAATAGTATATATTTTTGTGCACTTCAAATGTATGGTTGAAATCACTCTTGTTTACCAATGCTGAGATTATATCGAAGATTATCAAGAACTTCCAGCAGAGTTAAAGCAATCGGGCCGGGATACAGTTCATTGTATTGTCTTGTGTAGTTCCACTAAAATTTATGATTGGCACAAAACGATCCCTGTTTGCACAAGTAGGAACAAGGTGAAACCTTCATTAGCTTAGTGAGAAAGGATAGGAAGACATTAGCATATTACTCAAACAGTAGCATCAAATTCATGATGGACAATACGCAAAACATTGCCTCATTGAACCAATGGCAATAAATTGACATGCAAAACAATAGCACTATTATGTCATGACACTAATAATATTCCCTCCCTGCTCCACCACATGATTCATCTCCATAGACAAACATTCACACGTACATGATTCAGCATAGGTTCCTACTAAAGATTTGTCGAACTCCAACCGAAAAATTAGGCAGTAATAAGTTAGTGGTACTTAAGTGCTCCTAATTAATTAAGTGAGACAGCAGAAGTGGAAGGGCTCCCTGGAGGATCGTCTCACATGTAAGGTAGTCGTTGCCGGAGCCCTTGAATAGCCTTGACTGATCCCTCTGGCTTCAAAGAAGACCGCCTTTGGCACTTTTATTCTTCTTCTTCTTCCTCTTCATGCTATGTTTCTCTTTCTCCTCACAGTTGGTGAAACCAAGTACATGATTGGCCTTCTAATTCAAAATTGGTTTTGTCAGTGAGGGAGTACAAGTGTACTAGTAAAAACAGCATTATTTTCTCATGGCATTCGGAAAATAGAGATGAACACATGCATTAAATATAATTCTTACCTAAAGGAAGGTTATTGCGCCAATATGGATGATGAGGATTGGAACACATATCTCCCTTTGTGCAGTTCCACCAAAATGAACCAACTGTTCCATCTGACATTCTAGTTAAACAGCACAAAAGTCACTTCTTTTAAGAAGAGTTTTGTGCAAAGGCACCAAAAGGTCACAACAAAGAATCAGTGAATTGGATATCCCTGTTTGCACAAAAGGCACAGAGAAAACAGTCAGAGTCTCAAACAATTACAGGCAAAAACATTTGGCTAAACTTGTCAGAGTCTCAAACAATTACAGGCAAAAACAATGGCATGGCTTCATTTTTACCAGGGACATTATATTAAGAACATCTAAGGCTGCGTTCGGTTCATAGGTTTGGTGCAGGATTTTCGTAGGAACACAATTCCTACCGTATTCTTTCCCTTCCAACCGTTCGGAACACGGGAAATGTGAATAGTGTTTCATAGGAAAGCTGGTCTGGTAGTACTGATTCCATCGGATTAGAAACATCCACGCACTGCTCAATTTTTGGGCGGAAGCCCGAGGTAGGCGCTCGCTGCCATGCGTTAGACAAAGGTTCTTTGGCCGTGTTTGCCGTAATAAAAAATCAACCTATGTGAGGTGCATGTGAGGTGAGGACAAGAGTAGTCATGGTGCAGCTGAATAAACAAATAGCATCTCATACTGCCAAGCATACTACTCTAAAAAAACAAATATGTACATTTCGTAGTCCATCCGAACACATTCTCTTGAGAGTTTCCTCCGGTTCGCTGTTCCATAGTTTTATACCTACATTCCTTTCCTATTCCTCTATTTTCATCAAGACCTATGTTTTCTGCCCCTTTATTCTGACCGAAGCCTGAATATTTGGTATAAGGGCATGGGACAAGGTGCACCAAAGATACAACACCATGTACGTAAACAGGGGCATAAAGTGGTGATTCATAGTTTGTTGCCCCGAGAAACAAACATCCAAGAAACATATCTGGGCTGGTCCCATTTTTGTTCACTTTAGCCACGTACTCCTATGTGTGGATAGCAAATCTAGTCCTGGTCATACCACTGTGTACAGCGTTACCCCTATATTTCCCTTTTCGACCAAGAGACCAGTTGGATGACCAGTCTGTACTACTTTCATCCCCTTTCCTTCCTGTTTGTACCAAGTCCGATGTACATACTAAATTCCCCCACCCCCACTTTATTTCAATGACAAGTATTTTTGGACGGAGGGAGTACAAGATTCGACTCCATGAAGTAGCTTTACCTCTAACAATAGAAGAAAAAAAAGGTGACATTGGACCATCCAATCGAGAGGGGCTGAGAGGTTGAAAATGATGCACTTGCAACGACGTAGCGAGCTGGGGAAGTAGAGTTAAGGCGGTTTCGAACGAAGATATACCTGAAGGTCGTCGGGATGTGGATAGGTGGGCGGCGGGAGGCCGGATCCGCCCACAGGCAACGATGAAGGGATCGGAGGACCTCCCGTGCCGGCGCTCGGCCAGAGATAACAGTGCGGCCGTCGGTGGGTCTCCTCCCTCGCTGTCGATGACGGCCCAAACGCTGCCCCTCCTCCCCTTCACCGGTGGAGGGGGATACGTCCGGATCTGTAACCAGCGGTGAGGATAGAAAGCCAGTGTTTTTTGAAGGGAGAAAGACAGGGTTACTACCCCTATCTTGTTTAGATCTGGAGAGGATGAGAGTGTGTGAATAGAGCAGCCCTAGCAAGCAAGCGGAGGCTCCGGCCTATATATAAGTAGTGGGGTAGTTTTCCTTTTTCACTCCATCAAAACAATCGTTTAAAATTGTGTACTATACTTACATGCCAGGTCGCGGTTTTCTTTAGTTGTTGATTGTTTTTTGGGAGATAGCTACCCGCTTGTTCCAAGTGGTGTTACGGTGTGCCAGGTCGCACTTTGTATCGTTCAAGTATGGTAGTACTACAAGTCCCTCCATTAAATGAACAACCACCCCCTCGTAAAAATTGTGAACAAGCCCACGGCTAAAATTAGCGGAAACGTGAGTTGCCCCAACATGCATTATTATTTATATTTTCTACTCCCTCCGTTCCTAAATATAAGTCTTTTTTATTAGCCACACCTAAGACAATAATTTTTTATTAGCAGTGAACCCCACATGTCATAGACACAAAAATTGTGGCAAGATTCCCTTAGGCAAGCCAAAGTGTGTCTAACAATTTGAGCAACTCAGGTTAGGCAAGTGTGGAAAGTGTGGGAAAAATAATGTGGCAACATAAGACAAACATAGTCACAATCCAAACAGCCCCGTGATTTTTTGTGACATGCATGAAAATTTGGTTAGTTAAATTTATAGTCAAAATTTGGCAAGGTGCATCAAATCAACACATGCAAGTATCAAAAGGAAAGTCACGGCATGTGTCGTTGAATTGTCACGGCAGATGTCCTTAGTGTTCGGACTTAGTCACGAGGCCAACGCATCTATGTGGTAGCTTGAGAGGGGTTGAGCGGAATCGAGAGACGCAACACAAGACAGGGATTTAGACAGCTTCGGGCCCCGGGAAACATCATCCGGTAATAGCCCTACGTGCTGTTTGAGGCTAGGTCTCATTACGATCATGAGGGAGTCGCCGTAAACCGGCTCTCCTCTAGTTGTGTCTAGCCCTAGATATTGTTGTTTGCTTGTAGCCTGTCCCTTTAGAGCCCTGCCCCTCCTTATATATGTTGAAGGGCGGGTTACATGTGGAGTCCTATTAGGATTAGGACTAGTCTATCTCTAATACAAACCGGATACAAGTCCGGTCTTAACTCCTTGTAAGACAAATATTCCTTATGTCTTTCCTCTTAAACCGGCCCTCCGTAGTTGAACCGGCCTTCATGAACCGCCACCGGGCCACCGGGTCTTGTTGCTCCTCGACCGCTTTGCCGGATTACCAATGAACCGTAAACCGCCCGGGTCGCCGTTGAACCGCCAAGTGTCGGCGGGTTCTTCGGAGTAAACCGCCAAGTCCGCCGGGTTATACTTCCGGCGGTTTACGCCAAGGTATATCCCGACATTAGCCCCCAGTTTAATTTAGATTTATCCATGTTAAACTGATCCTCTAAAATAAATACAAGAACAAACTTGACAGATTATGCTCCGGGTTAAGAATTTTTGTAAACCGGTACCTGATCATCCTTAAATCCTTGTTATTTCCTCCTTCTGGGAAATCCGGGTCAACAGACCAGCTTCATAATCAATTTGCCGACATTGGCTTGTCACCGAGAAATATTGTAAAGAATAAATCCTTTGACTCAGCTCCGCCGGTTTAAGAAATACGGATCTGAAAATACTTATCTGATATTCAGCCGGTTTGAAGATGTAAAACTTGCCGGTTTATTATTGCCAAAACTGCCGGGTTATAAAAACTGATAATTCCGGGTTATGATTGTTGCCAACGCCGGGTTATGATTGTTGCAGAACACCGGGTCAATCTGGTTTGCTCAAGACCGAGAATTTTGAAAATATTTCTCCTTATATGCATATTACTCGTAGCCGCCAAGTCTTGAGCAGAACAAAGTTATGGTTTAAGACTTGCTTCAATATCAATACTGCCACTTTTGAAGAAATCCATGTTATTCATCCCGGTCACTAGTAAAAACTGAACACTCCATATTATGTAGCCCCCAAGTGCCGGGTCATTTATGCAATAATGAGCAGGGACTTTGTAAATATAACCATGTAGATTTGAGCAATGATGTGTAGCCCCCAAGGGCCGGCTCAGTAAGATAATATTAAGCTGGGACTTGATATATACTTCAATGAGAATAACATCATATGATGTAACCCCCATCATGGGCTTGAATCCACGTCCATAAGGTTAAGAGCCTTGTGCTTTACCAACTGAGCAGTGGACCCTTCAATATAATGGATTTAACCTGTGTACCTTGAGTTGTTTGACAGGAGCAATTGGTAGCCCCCAAGGGCCGGCTCATTATAACGTGATGAGTCGGGTCTTCACTAATATGAGCAAAAAATGACTTTGCATTAGCCCCCAAGTGTCATGGTGCACGCTTGCAGCAACATGAGACTTGCATATTTGATGTAATCTCAACTTAAATAATGTAGCCCCCAAGTGCCGGGTTGTAAGCCTGTAGCAACTCGGGACTTGGCTTCAATTGTAGAATAAATCATATCCTATTGACAATATGATAGCCATTGCGCTAAAGCGACTTTGAAAACCTTAACCATAATACTGGTTATTGATAACCATAATAGAAATCCAGCCATGTTGGCTATTTGAAGATTTGAATAATATAATCCAATGATTTATGAGCGCATGATTCCAATGGCGCAATCCAAATATATCTTTGGCGACTTATAGTCGAAACTGCATCGGTGGCCGATCTCGGATTATGATTTAATCGTGTTCCGTCAATCAGAATCGATAGCTTGAACCGGATTTAATAATGTTGGTTGAAAATGCAACAGAAAAAAATATTTTATCAAAAGAAAAACAGAAGCAAAGGCAAAGATAAAACCATTGCAAATGAGGCTTTGAGCCGATCAAGTGGCATTACCATGGTCGGACAAGACCATGCCCCCAAAAAGGCGTAGCTATGGTTCAAGTCAGCCAGGTCCCCAAATGATGCATTGGCATATATGCCGGCCAAGTGGCATGGCAATGGTTCGGGTTCGACCAAGCCCCCAAGTGACTCTGTGGCCTTAGGCCGATCAAGAGGCGTGACTGGTTCAGACATGACCATGTCCCCAAGTGATCTGGTGGCTTTCGCCTATCAAGAGGTGTTGCATTGGTTCGGACACGACCAAGCCCCCAAGTGATATTGTGGCATTGCGCCAATTAAGAGGTGTGACTATGGTTCGGATACGACCAAGCTCCCAAGTGATCAATAATATGATAAACCAACAAGGCATGATACCCATGTTTGAACCAAGGCGTCATGGCAGCAGGTCCTCTTTGGCACCTTTAACTTTTGCAAGAGATAAATCCTTCTTGAACCGGATGTTAAACCGGATATTGAGAGCTTCAAAGCTTTCTGGGAGACATCTTTCCCTTGAACCGGATTTTAGACCGGAATCTTCATTTTCAGCCGGAAATTTTCTGACGGCCTTTAAACTCGAACTTGCGAGAAGTTAATTCCTTTTTGAACCGGAAATTCTTAAACCGGATTTGAGCCAGATACTAAGGGCTTCAGCTTTGTGTGGGAGACGGGATTCCCCTTAAACCGGATTATAAACCGGAAACATCATTGTGAGCCGGAATATTTCTGGTGGCCTTTAAATTTTCATCAATATAACAGCAGCCTCCGGGACCAGGTTTCCCTTCAACATCCTGGGGCACTTGAATTTGCTGAAACCGGCAAGACTTGCTGCATCATATCATCCTAGCCCCCGAGTCTTAAGATGACTCAAGGAGTTGTCTTGAGATTCTACGTTCTTTACCATAGCAGAAGGTATATATCATCGGTGTTAATAACGCGATGTAAATGCACAGAAGGTTGAGGTGACTGCGGCGGATTATAGATGATCCCGTATGAGCCGTGTCAGCAACTCGGCCAGTGGCTCTTCCCAACTGGTTATTTGAAGTTGACCAAACTGTAGTGGCAGCGATTTGTACGCATGTCCATTAACCCATCCAGTGCAGATGGCAGCTGAATGATAATTTCCCTCCAATATATTGGAAGAAAAACCGGGCTACCCAAGCAGTGACTTGCTCATATTCAATAAATAGCTCCGGCAGACAGGTGCGGCCCGGTATGTTGATGTAGACCAGGCCACAGGGACGGCGACTTGCGCACGTTCATTCATCGGGTGGTACGACACGGACGAAAACACCGGTGCAGAACGTTGCTAGCGCGTGCTCCGTGCCCGCCTCATTTGTAATGAACAATTGTCCTGCGTTAAAAAATATCACAAGCCAAAGTAATTGTTCACCCAAAAAATTAATGCGCTATGAAAACAAACCGGACGGATATCACCGTCGTTTTTGCTTGGACAACGGATGATCTGTCCGTAGATAAATTTTTCAGTACTGTTACTGAATTCCCTTTGATCCATATATGTATCCAAAGCATATTTGTGTTGATGCTGCCGATCTTCTTTTTCTTTTGATCTCCGCGTGGGTCGTAGTAGTGCTGATTTTGCCTCCAGGCATGTGTATAGGAGTCAAACAAGTAGTTCGAACCTCTCTCTTAAAACAACGTAGTCACTTTTCCTTCCAATGGTGTAAACTATGTTTGAAGCTGGTCAAACGGATTCAGACTGCAGGTGTCTGGAGCTGGGGTCATATTTGGCGTGAATTCTCTACAGTAGAGCGCGTGCAGCATTTTCTTCTGAAGCATCCCTCGTTTGCACTGTTTAAAATCTGCACCTCCTCAGTCTCATCAACAGGTTAGGAGAAATAACGCCTCCAGACTTGTCCTTGGCGCGACCTCCTTCGCGTACTTTACTTTTCTTTAGCACTGTACATGTAGTCTTTGCCTTGCACTCACAGTAATTCGGATGAAAATGTATTTGACTGCATACGTGCTTTATCTAGCACTTTCCAAGGATTAGCGAGTATCGAAGACTTGAACTTCCAGCGTATGAGCTGCCCCGGCCTCCGCTCTCTGCGGCTCACGCATCAAGATGAGGCGAGGAGGGGAAGGCCGTCGTGGCACGTGCGGCACTCGGCGGCGGAGGGTTGGAGAAGCGCATCGTGGCCGGTTCAGCGCAGCGGTGAGGCGATGACTAAACCGGTGGCGGGTTGAAGAGCCGCGTCGGCGGAGGCCCGCGGTCACTGCTTGGGGTACGGCGGTTTGAGGCACCGAGAGGCCGGCTTACAAGTTCAGTCTGGTAGAGCGCGGCGGTGGTTTAGGCCAGCAACGGTTGAAGACCGCATGTCCTGTCGCGGCAGGAGGCGGCTCTCAGCGTGGCAGCTCGGATGCGAGCGCAGGCGCGATTTTCAAAACGCGGTGACCCGGCGAGTGCAGGTCGAACCGGCGGGCTGGCATGGCGCAGCAGGGCGTGGTGAAGCTGCGTTTGTAGCACGGCCGTGAAAAACTTCCGGTGAAGCAGAGACGTTGGCCAGGCAGCTTGTGGCGATTCACGGGGGAGTCAAAGCAGTGATGGCAGCTCGGCGGCATTCAGTTCGCACCTGCGGACCCGTTGACTCACGGGAACTAGTAGTAGAAGCACAACAGCGCAGCGGCTCACGGTCGAGCAACAACTCCTCCATCTTTTTTCCTCAAACTTTGTTTGATGGCAAAAACAATCTCGGCCGGTTAATGGCAACTCAGCGCGGTCGCGGCCGTTGATCACAGCGGTAGAAGTGCGGGTGATGGCAAGACCGCAAAGACAAGGCGGCTCTGGTCCGGCCCTTGGTACCGTGACGACGGCGGTTTAGCAGCTCGGCGGAATAAGCCGGACGGATCAGAGGCTCAGAAGCAAAGACCGCAGAGTTCGGTTCAGCGGAGCGAGGCCGAGGCGGGCTGCGATGCTTTCAGCGCCAATGAGGCAGTTCAGCGCAGCTTGGTTTGCGAAGCGGTAAATGACTCGAAGAGTGATCTGCGACATCGATACCGAGTTAATACGGTAGCGAGGAAGCAAAGCGAAACACCCGATCTCGGTGGATCAAGATAAACTCAAAGACGACGAATCCGAGTTGTGGTCATTGACTCCCGGTCGTAACCGTCTCTGTTTCCTTCCATAAAAATAAAATACGAGTATGGCTCGGACCAACTTGACAGCCGCGTGTGAGGCATTGTACGGGAAAGCTCTTGTCTGTATCGGCAACAGTGAAAGTTGATCCGGTTTCGACGGATCGCTCGATCACGGCGGCACACATCATGCAACCCTAATTTCTCTTCAACTCAAATCTTGTACACATAGATCCAAAGTAAATCCTGTGTGATTATCCCATGTTGGTTCTTCTTCATCCGGCCAATCGCGGGCTTCTCGATCCTTGGAAAACCCTTCAAGAACTCAACACCACCGTGTGCAGGCCCCACGGTGGGCGCCAACTGTCGTTGAATTGTCACGGCAGATGTCCTTAGTGTTCGGACTTAGTCGCGAGGCCAACGCATCTATGTGGTAGCTTGAGAGGGGTTGAGCGGAATCAAGAGACGCAACACAAGACAGGGATTTAGACAGCTTCGGGCCCCGGGAAACATCATCCGGTAATAGCCCTACGTGCTGTTTGAGGCTAGGTCTCATTACGATCATGAGGGAGTCGCCGTAAACCGGCTCTCCTCTAGTTGTGTCTAGCCCTAGATATTGTTGTTTGCTTGTAGCCTGTCCCTTTGGGGAGCCCTGCCCCTCCTTATATATGTTGAAGGGGCGGGTTACATGTGGAATCCTATTAGGATTAGGACTAGTCTATCTCTAATACAAACCGGATACAAGTCCAGGTCTTAACTCCTTGTAAGACAAATATTCCTTATGTCTTTCCTCTTAAACCGGCCCTCCGTAGTTGAACCGGCCTTCATGAACCGCCACCGGGCCACCGGGTCTTGTTGCTCCTCGACCGCTTTGCGGATTACCAATGAACCGTAAACCGTCGGGTCGCCAGTGAACCGCCAAGTGTCAGCGGGTTCTTCAGGTAAACCGCCAAGTCCGGCCGGGTTATACTTCCGGCCGGTTTACGCCGCGGGGTATATCCCCGACAGCATGCATGCTTGCGTTGTACTCCCTCCGTTTCCAAATATAAGTCTTTTTAGAGATTGCAACAAGTGACTACTCCCTCCGTTCCTAAATGTAAGTCTTTTTAGGGATTCCACTACAAACTACATACGGATGTATATAGACATGTTTTAGAGTGTAGATTCACTCATTTTGTTTTGTATGTACTCCAGTTCATAGTGAAATCTCTAAAAAGACTTATTTTTGGAACGGAGGGAGTACATACGAAGCAGAATATGTCTACTCCTACATACAAGTAGCCCATTTGAAATGTGTAAAAGAGTTTTATCGAATGCGGTGCTTTGATGTGTCGCGTCAACTCGTACATAAGCCCGAGAAATTTGATTACTACGACGCCCTCTCCCTCATGGACTGTGCTCCGGTGCCTTATCGCACCTGCCTTTGGCTGAATGACAAGTGGGCCAACCACTGTTGGGCCCACGGTCATGGGCATAAAGGCAGGAGTAGTAAGTAGAAGCTTTACTACGCTATCCCTCCCGCACGAGGTGGACGGACATGCGATGAGTGGATTCGACATCTGTAGAAGTAGGGGTAACATCATTGTTTGTCTTCTCGAAGAGGCGAAGAGCCAAGTGCAAACCGAACGTGGCGATTCTGTAACGCTCGCGTGGTGCGGTTCCTTGGAGTACTAGCCAGGCTCTTGCATGAGACAAAATTGCTATTGCTTAACAATTAAACTCCATTATCCATTGGTTGATACTCATTATGCATAGGTCCACGTGCTTAGCACAGTTTCCTCCTGGGGTCACCAATGTTTATTTGCTAATTAATAGCGTTCCATGTGATGAACTAGCCATTGCAAGTCATTAAAAGCATGCACACCTCTCATCTCTTATTGGTTGATACGTATGTCAAGAAACAAGAAAAAAGGTAGAAGTTAATGCACCACGCCTAAGTGTTTTGGGACTATTTGGTTTTCGTAAGATGACTTACACACCTAGACGGAGGGAGTAGTATAGACCTGTAAACCGGAAAGGAGTATTTGCCTTTCTAGAGATTTCAACAAGTGACTAGACTTCGGCTAAAAAAAACAAGTGACTAGACTACACCGTGTGCAATACCCCCTCCCCTCCGGTTTATAGGGCTCAAATCTCAAATCTCATGAACCAAGGCATTTTGCGATTGGAGGAATGTATCTCGTACTTTACAAAACTACCCTAATTAAACTCATGCATTAATTACGTAGTTCTCTCGTTTTCCTCTCCGCCTTGGTCACGGTGCACAATATTGAGGCTAGCCATAGTGGGAGTAACTTAGGTAGTAACTTAACACAACCCAAGACATTTTTGCTTATGTGGCAAGTATTTAATGAGGAAAGAGGTGCGTGTGGTAACATAATATGTTACTGTAACATAGCGCTTTCCGAGGCAAAATGAGTCTATGAGATAATAAATAAAGCAATCTATGATACTACTACTATGTCACTTTGCACTATGGAGGTACTCCCTCCTTTGCGGTTTATAGGGCTTATCTTAAAATTTTCGTTTTTCCATTTTATAAGGCTCAATTTGGTTGTTCCCAATCACATGTTCAGATTTCAAGGTGCATTAAATCATTGCATGCAAGTATTAAGAGAAAATTGACCAATGCATGTAATTTATGCATGCATGCATTGCAATTAATGCATTGGTAAACATACTTTTTTGAGGAAAACAAGAGCATTAATTGGGTGCTTTTGCAAACCACAAAAGTATTCCACCACTCACCATCTACCTTGGTTGATGAGATTTTGAATTGAGCCTTATAAACCGGAAAGGAGTAGTAACTTACACTAGTGTCATATGCATGACACTAGTCTAAGTTACTCCCCACTATGACCAACTGAGAGAGTGCTTTGATACGCTTTTAGTCTCATGACCAAAAGTAGTGGGACTAAAACTTGTTAGCCTCATCCATGCTTGGATCCAAATACTAAAGAGACTAAAATCAAGTTAATGACATTTCAAAGCATCCGGCCCGCGTGCCATCCACCAAATCACAGCGAGGTGCTACAATGAGACTCACTGTCACCCGGTGTGGCCGTCATGACCCGTCATATCACAAAACCCACACCTTTACCAGCAGTGGTAAGGTGGCCTCCAAGTTGGACTGGAGGAAGCAACCATCATTTCATTGGAATGCTCGTTCAAGCCCTTTCTTCCCTTTCTTGAAGAAAACCTCACTCCAGGCTACTCACTTCTGCCATGTTTCTTCTCTACCGACGAAGGAAAGGTGGGAGAATCAGTTATGTTGCTATATTTTCATTCCAATAATCTTCTTTTTGCGAAGCACCGACCGATTCTGACATCCTATTCTTTTCCCGTTTTCATTGCGATTATGGTTTCTTTTCTATTGCTTTTTGTTTGTCAGTTCATTGATGGATCCTGGAGCACTAGGCAAAGAGTTGCCGGCGGACAACCCACTGGAGACAGCGATCTCCAGGAAGCGAGCACCGACCAACGAGTTGACCATGTTGGCGGGCCAACCCATGGAGACGAAGAACTCCAAGAAACAAGCACTGGCCAAAGAGTTGAGGACGTTGGCAGATGAACTCCTCAAAGAAAGTTGGAAGAACAGCAAGGGCCCACCGTGCCTACCCCAGGAGCTCTGATTGCCACCTATGTGAGGCTCAAGACCGATTTTGAGGAGATAGTCGCTGTTGAGAAGCAGTATTCCCCTGGCAAGGTGATGGCCCCCATCGAGGACGAGGAGATGGCCCCAGGAGGGATGAGATCCCCTGTGAGCTGCACAAGGTAAAAAATAATGGCTTATTACCATAGTTGTGGTTTTTGATTATTTGCAATGTGCTTGCTTTTTGATTATTTGCAATGTGCTTGCTAATATGTTAGTGTTGTGCAGTGCGGTGGTTGTCCTTGATGATTCCGATGTCGTGGCCCGTCTGTTGGCATCGCCTCGGAGATCGATTACGATACCGCTGTCCATCCTGTGGACATCGCCCGAAGATCGATTCCGATGTCGCGATCGCCCTGTGGACATCGCCTGTAAATCGATTCCCATGCCGCTGTCCATGCTGTGGTCATTGCCCGAGAGATCGATGACAATAAATAGTTGGTCGCACTAATCCTTCAGGGTAGTTTGCATTGCCCTGTGTTTAATTACCAGAATGATGCGTGTTATCAAACCATCTTAGGGCTAGTGCACTGTCTTGTGTGGGCGGATCTTGCTACTTTTGTTTGATAGTGAATCATGCGATGAATCATGCGAACCCTCTCCGAATGTATCCTCACCAGCTTTTGATGTAATATATGGCATGCTTAGATGTAAGTTTGAACTGTTTATCATATCAGCAGGGCTTGTTTGATGATTCTTGGTGTTAGTAGGCTAGCTACTGTGCGAGCTATAGTACTTGCAAAACACTCACCGAGAGAGAAGCGTTGGGGTTGATGAGCTCGTGGTACGCTTATACTTATCCCTCGTCGATCGACCAACAGCCCTAGCTCCTAAAATTGTAGGCTTAGCGATCGATCAGACAATAGTCGACATACATTCAGGCCTCATTTGGTTCATAGGGTAGGAAAATCGTAGCAAAAGTACATAGAACGTGCAACACAAAATCATAGCAGTGCAGAGACGTACTCCCTCCATTCCAAAATAGATGACCTAGGCGGGCTAGTTTGGCCTAGTGGGTTTTAGTGATATGACGTGGTACAGGCCATCCGGTCTTGGCGTGTGGTAGCGATATTGCGGTACAGTAATTTTTCTTGAAGAAGCGGAATTCAATGAAGTCATGATGGTTCCTTCGTCCGAAAAACTTACAGTGGGAAAGGTTGGGCCTACGACGACCTGTGATACGACCTGGGTAGACCAGGATAATTTTGTGCATGGCAGGTGGACCAGGATGGTCGACGTCCCACATGTCGGTGAATGAAAGTATTCTTTCCGATATAGAGGATGAGCAACGAGTATTCATTGTTTATTTTTGATGAAAGCTATTGTCTCCACTGTTACTACTTGACTTTGTCAATGCCTCTCTCTCCTCCATATAAGCGGGGACTACTTGCTATGCATGCAGCGGGCAGCTGGCGTCTTGAGGGGCCAGGCCGGTGACAGCGGGCTCCGGAAGCGGTCCAGACTCCAGCATGGCCCACCTCACATTATCACCATATATTTTGTTGGAGTCCGTGCGCGGCGTGCGGGCGATCTCTTCTCCCGCCCCCGTTTCTCTCTTCTCAGCCGACGCCTGCCGAGCGATTAGATTTCGGTTCTCGACGGTTTATTCAATTACGGTCCCACATGTCATTGAAATTGCAAGACAATGCGTGTCCCCTTTGGTGAGCGGCGTGCGAGCCGGACTGTCGGGTTTGCGACGCGTATGAGTCATAAGTGTGCCGCCTTTTCCTTTAGAACTTGTGAAGCGTAACATTTTCGCGCGATCGATCGATAGAAATCCAGAACAAAATGACGAGGGCGATGCTTTCCAGCTCGTTCGGCGGGCTAGTTTGAGTGATATGACGTGCTACAGTGCCGTCCAATTGCTCCATTTTTATGTAAGCAAGAGTTTACACTCGTACGTGGGAGGAGTGCGAAACACCACGGATCTGATTTTGATCGAGGGATAACTGCTCCCTGCCAAATAATGGAGGATTGTTAGCGATTATAGCATGATAGTTAGGGCATCTACAGCGCTGGCCCACAAATTTACACCGGCATCTGTCCGAGGACACTGATGGATGCCGTCCAATGCTGCCCGCATACCTTTCGACAACTATATGAACTAACCGGACGAAATTCGTGCAAACAAAGCAAATTTCAAATTAACCGGATGAAATTAACTGGATGAAATTAACCGGATGAAATTCATTACATTTTGAAAACTTTTCCTACAAACTGGACGAAATTCATTACATATTTCGTGGTGGAGCAAGGAACCTCGTGGTGGAGCGATGCGCACTCATAATATTTAATATTATTCAGCGATATAAAATTAACCAATCATCTCCACAATGGACTGGAAGAGTACGAAACACGGCAGCCCAGTGTAGTTACATCATACTAGTACATGGCTAACCCACGCTATCACCATATTTCTTGGCTTCCGTGCGACACCTATCTCTAGTAATCCAGCAGCCTGTATCGCTTCTCCCTCGTCGTCTCTATCAAAGTGCGGCGGGCTGGCGTTTCTGCCATCTATTAAGGTCGGTTAACTATCACATGTTAGCTACATGCCAAGAGCATTCTAAAAAAATTCCTTTCACGTACGAATTTGCCTGTATGCTTTGAGCAACTTGCATGTCCTATACTGCTCCTGTTTGATACTCTAACTTAGCTAGAGGTTAGACTAACTCATGACTAACCCTGAACTAGCTGTAGCCAAAAAGGTGTTTGGGTGACAGGGTTAGATTGACAATAAATGCACTTCATGGAGAGAGATAAGTGATTTTTCAATGGTCCCAATGAGAACTATCTCGATTAGCACCTCTTGGGTGGGATAGTTTTTTGGTGGGTTCGGTGCAACTTGCTCCAATTTAAACCCTCATGCTTGGATACTTTAGGGCTATTTGAGCCCCAACTAGCTCAAACTAACTCTAACCCATGGATCCAAACAGGGCCTATGGCCGATCTCGACGTGAGCGATCGCGTGCACCAAGAAGCGGCGCTCTCTCGACCGTCGCGCCACTTCAAAGCCGGCGCCAGTGAGAGGTCGCATCCGCTCTGGCCGGGCATTAATGCGGCACTGACGCTCCAGGCGATGCTGACCGTTTCACGCGGGAAGCGCGCGCTGGCAAGGGAGTATAGGTTTTGAACCATTTCAGGTGTATTAGTAATGGTAGTTTGCAAAACTACTCAATTATTGCACTCAGTTTCCTAAGAAATTGTGATAAAAAACGTTACTCCACAGCCCGCTTCCCTTCTCCTTCCTGCTCGTGATTTACGTGGCCATGTTAACGTGGTTGTGTCAAAAAATGTCACTTCCTGCTCGTGATTTGCGTTATATAATTACAAGCAAGATTCTCGTGCATTGCACGGAACATCAATATGCATTTTTTTACAAAACACCTGTTGTGATTGACCCATGCAGGAGTAATACCATGTGTAAAAACTAATGATATCTCAAGAATTTTATCAGAAAACTGGTATCTCGAGAATGTCATCGAAAAAATGAAAGATGAGATATAAGGCGAGGAGGAGTGGAGCGTGGTGGTGACTGGTGGTCGGAATGGGCGAAGGCATGGGGATGGACGGCGCCCGGCAGTGGCGGCTGACCATCATGCATGCTAGATTGTTCGAGACTTATTCCTTTTTAATTGCTGAGCAATGAGGTTGCGGGAGATAATGATGTGGAGAGAGGTGCGGTATCTTTTGTAAAATTATCATAGTTTGCTTCCTATCCGTGAGATATAGATCATATGGTGCGTATTACAAGATGGCAGGCACACCATCATCGCCAACTCGTTTTTTATAAGGGTATACAGATGATAAGTTTGCTGACTACTAAAGTAAAGTGGAATCTATCCATGTTATGCAAGTAAATAAAGGTGATTGTTTATCATACGGGTAAGGTTGGATGAAGGGTGGTAGGAACAAATGCTCCGCCTAGAGCATGTGTGTGTGAGATGGAGTCTTAGTGTGGTGTGTGTGTGTGTGTGTGTGTGTGAGAGAGAGAGAGAGCGAGAGGCTAGAGAGATGGAGTCTTAGTTTGTGTGTGTGAGAGAGAGAGAGATGGAGTCTAAGTGTGTGTGGGGGTGCGTGTGTGTGTGTGTGTGAGAGAGAGAGAGAGAGAGAGAGAGATGGAGTCTTAGTGTGTGTGTGTGTGTGTGTGTGTGTGGGCGCGCGCGCGCGTGTGTGTGTGTCCAGGGGTCCTCTGTGGTGGATGGAATTTAAGTGTGCATGGCTTCATCATAGAGAGGTGATGTGTATGGCAGAGGCCACCAACGATGGGGTGCGAGAGAGAAAATGCCCGTAGGAGGGAAGAGAAGGTGCGATGCTGGCGTGAGAGGAGTCGACATCGAGAGAACGTGTTTGTTCGAGAGACACCACGGAAGACTACTATATCGATGGTGCATGTAGGCGGAATTAAACAAAGGGATGGTCTTATTGGTTTCGGGGATATAGGGGAAGAGTGAGAGGCGCGCGGGGCGGGGGGGGGTAGCTAGAAGGAGATTGTTAAGTGTGAGTGTGTGTTTTGGCCATCGAGGCGGAAGTTATGTGCACAAAAGAGGAGAACGATTCGGTGTGGCGTTAGGATTGAGGGTAATTAACTACGTATGGAGACATAGAGACCTTGAACGTGCATGTGTGAGAGGTATACATGTATACGTGGGATGTGTGTGTCTTGTGCATGATCGAGATAAAAGAAAGAAGACATAAGTCCTAAGATCAACGACATGGGAGAGACGGATCGGTATGACAATATGCATGCATGTGAGAATGCAGTGAAGAAAGCCCGAAAATTGAGCATGTGTTTTTGTCTTTAAGAGATAGTGGCGTGGGCTGGAGCATGCATCTATGGCGAGCAGAGGGGGTGAGGCGCAACGATTGTGCAAAAGAGATCAACCTATAAATGCATATGTATGGATAGACATATATAGTGTGGGTGATAGGAAGCAAGACTCCGTGCGAGAAAGAAATGTTGACGGAGAAACTATAGATAGATACAGAGATGGAGATGCTAGCTAGAGAGACATCCATTAGTTTGGGTGTCGGAGATGACCGTCGGGTGGTTCAAAGGGTGAAGTTATATATGTGTGTGAGAGGGCACTTGACTGCATGCATGTAGAGAGAAACATATGTAGTGTGGGTGATAGGAATGAAGAGTGAGGGCGAGAAAGAAGGTTCATGGAGAAACATATAAATAGAAAGATAAAGATGCTAGCTAGTGTGCGCTAGAGATAGGAGTCGAGTGGATCAGAAGGCTGGGTTATGTGTGTGGGTGTGAGAGAGATAGAGAGAGGGTGCATGTGAGTCACATACAAACAAATATCGAGAGAAATGAGATCGAGGAGAGACGGAGTTTTGTGTCTGCGAGAGAGAAAGATATTTCACAACGAGAGTGATAGCTAGAGAGACATATGAGGGAACGCAAGATATCTCTAGGGAGAGAGGGTGTGTTTGAGCGACATACAAGAGAACAATGGAGAAATATGAGACCACAGGAGACAGAGTTTGTGTTTGTGTGTGAGAAAGAGATATTGAAGAGGAAGAGTCGTAGGTTCTCATATCTAAGGAGCGAAAGACATCTCTGTATGAGGGGTGTGCGAGTGACACACATGGGAATAGTTGAGAGAAATGAGACCCCGGGAGACAAAGTTTTGTGTTTGTGTGAGAGAAAGAGATTCCACATGGAGAATCATAGCTAGAGACACATAGCAGGGAGCGAGATATACTTAGAGAGAGATAGAGTGATGAAGGTCGATGGAGAGAGTACCGTCGATTATTATTCTGAAGATAAAAGATCGGTGTCGACATACAAGTAGCACGAGAGATGCACGAGAGGCGATGAGCAGCGTATATGTCCAAGAGAGATAGTCCTATATAAGCATGAGTGATAGCTATATGAGACGAATATCTGGATTAAAGGGGATTCAAATATTTAAACTGGAGATCACGACATCGATAATATCATAACGCATAAATTGGTGTATCAAACATGCATATTCATTTGAATTTGGGCACATGTGTAATGTTATATAGTTTATCAATATTGGTGATCCATAGATTATTCAATTACAAACAATGCATGGTTTATATGCAATTAGTGTCTAAACGGGATTACACTATATGTTGCGTGTGTGAAACACATTATACATGTTTGAGAAGTAAAAAAAACCCCGCTTGAAACGCACATTAATTGGAGACAGTTAGCGAGGAATGCATACATTGGATTTCAACATAAAGTGGTTTCAAATATTTTAAAATCCAAATTGATGGATACAACCTTATGAATCTGAGATCATGCCATTTGTAAACCATATTTATGTATAAATGGTGTTGTGCTTTTGAAAGTATATATGTAAAAACATGATGTATATAGAATGTAATTCCAATTGAAAATGGATCCCGCTCAAAAAATAGTAGAATACAAGCGGGATTCGAATTGAGTTGTACGATGGCGTGCAGCATGCAATATTTGAACGAAGCGGGGAAAGTCGCGATAACCGCCCAAAACCAAAATCTGCGAGATGGAAATCACTATCGCCTATCCTCGCCGGCATAAAGCCTATCTGCTGGATTTCTATAGGTTTCGATAGGGGTAGGTTTGTAATTTCACCCAAAGCGTGACGTAACCGCCTCTCACCCGGATTCATACATGGTGGGCGCCAAAACACAGTGTGCCCTCGGCGAAATCGACTCCTCCCGATTCATATTCATACACGGTGGGCGCCAAAAACAAACTCTCGTTGGCAAATATTCGGTGTATGCGAGATTACCGTCCTATCCCCAACCGACTAATGTTGCTGTGATGTAGTAGAAATTTGAAACGGGGGCTCGGTTTGTAAATTTCCTCGCATTTGAGACAAGCGTCGACTACATGGTCCCCCTTCCTCTGTACCTCCCTTTTCCCGTTCATACTCCGTGGGCGCCAAAACACCCTCTCCACCCCACCCTCCTCCGTCCGCCGCCGTCCGCCACCCCATCCACCGCCGTCCTCCTCCACCATGTCGGAGCTGATACCCCGACACCGCCGTCCATTACAAGAGATCGACCTCTCTCATCCACGACTTAGGACCAGGATCCTTGCATCCCGTCCTCTCGCTTCATCCCCACCGTCGTCCACCTTGCCGGCGCCGCTCCTACGACCGTCTCGTCCACCGCGCCCCGCCGCCACCGTCTACCCTCCTAGACCTGCTTCCACGCCGCCGACAGCCATCGCTACCGCAGCACCGTCAAATTCTCACCCAGCCAGCGTGCAGGCGCCGCACAGGCGGTACTCTTTCGTATCTGCTCAACTTATTTATCGCAGCAAGAAAATAGATCGCCACTGCTTTACTCTGATTTCTTGTCTTGGTTGCGAAGTTGCCTTTGTCCGGTTTGCACCTTCAGATCCACCATGGCACGCTCAACACTATACTCCCAATGCTTATGGTTTTCCCGTTTTATATTTCACACTAGTTAAATCACAGTAGACTAAATTTCAAAATTGTGCCAGTCGATTTTTCAGAGCTCGCCGGAGTTCGCCGGTGCGATCCAAGGGGCTCGGGTGGTTGTGGGGCCTCGCCGAACGAAGAAAACTCGACGCGGGTGGTGGGTGGGGGTGGCGGAGGAACACAAGCGGTGGGGGCCGGTGGTCCTGCCGGCGGCCCGTGCGGTGTTTTGTATGGGAAGAATCACAGACAAGGAAGAAGAAGGGTTAGGAGACGTAGGATCTTCATCCAACTGCCTGAAATGGTTGAGAGACAGCTGGGAGTTGCATTCTTAATGCGCTCTGGTTCATCATGTGTGGGCACTGCGCAACCAACATTTTATTATCCAAAATTTTCTTGCTCTTCTTTACCATGTTCGATAGTGCTGGCCTGTACGCGATCGATAGGCTTTCAATTACTAGCGGCAATACAACACCGTGTTTTCAAGCTAGTTCCACTTCCCCGATTTATATATCGTGGTTATGGTGTACCCCTATTATGTACACTATGATCTGCCTAGTTGTTGTGTGCTCTTGTTATCATGGTTTGGCAATAAACTATCTATACAGTATATTATGAACCTATCATCTGCCACTATCCTTACTTACGAGTCTATTTTTTGTGTACTTGTGCCAGATTATATAAATGCACACACGATATTACAGCACACATGATCTCTCTCATCAGAATCCAGTGATAGCACATAAGTGTTTACAGGGACGCCCCCTATATTAGAATATCATCTGCATTAGAAATATAATCTCACAACTATTTATGTTTTCATGGTTCTCAGATATTATATGCAATTACAGTGAATATCAGAATCCTCGCATCAGAAGAATATTGTGGAACACTACAATGACTTACAAAATTGGCACCAAGGCATTGAGTGCCATTTTGGAAGCAATGAAACTCGTACGCTCCCCACCTGTTGATTCTTGTTCAGAATATCATTCTAATGACTATTCTAACCTCGAGAGTCAAAGGCGGATGGCATGTCCTGTTCACCCATCAAGGTGCATGTTCTAATTTGGCAAGGTTTTATTGATTCTTGGCGTATCTTGCATATGTTGTCTTGCATTTCTTCTACTTTGTTGCACCACCATCTGCTTAGTTTACTCATCATATAACTCGAGATGCTATGCCCATCCATTATCAATACATATTCCATCTGTCGCCATACCATGTTTTTCCACTAAAATGTTGTTCTTGTGCATCAAACATCAAAAAGGAAGAGGGTGATTGCCGAACCTGAAGGAGCACCAGCAAAGTCCTTGAAAAACGTGGTGGTGCCGGAGAAATCAGACAGCGCCCCACTTATATTGGCTGTACAACTAGTGACACAAAACATAGGACCGACTCTAGTAGACTATTCCCATACTTCACTGGCCACACCACTAACCCCACTACACAGGACCTGCACTCCAGCAAAAGGTATACCGATTTCATTTGCCATAGCACCAGCCGTACCACAGAAAAATCCCACTCCAGCAAAAAGTACAGCAAGTCCACCAGCCGAAGACCTATCCCAACTGCAGAGATGGCCAATTTTTGCAGATTGGAACCCCATTCCATTTATTCCCAGTTTAAAAGACAATTCTTTCAATGTTGTTAGGGACTACATGCATATATTCCCATCATGGGAAGATTATAGTGAAGACAAACACCATTTTCACATCTTCCTGTCCAACTTACGTGTAAGTGCTATTATTCATGGTTATTATTTTCCTGTTTTCTGCTGATCGAACACATCAATGATTTACATTACATTGTTGTAACTTGGTGAGGGTTAATCTGGATAGTCATGACGAGCAAAGCTTGCTTGTGCTTTTCAAGGAAGCTTTGCAGCAGTATCGGTGTTACCTGAGGAAATCACACTTTGATGGCAAGTCTATAAATGAATTTCCGGTGAAGTCTCCTGTGCTAAATTTAGAAGACATTGAATGGAAAAATCTTGTTATGCACTGGTCTCGTTGAGGATGAGGTACTGTCTATGAAATCACATGACAATTTGAACTTCTACTTTTCCGCATGTGCCTTACGGATCTTTTTGCGTGAAACCAGCTCGAAGAAGAATTCCGGTTTGAAAAGAACGACGAGGATGTCGCAAATATATGCTGCCCGCTGGTTTGCTCTTGTTAGTACTGTTGTCCTGTATCCTTTGTACTTGCATACATACCTGGTTCATTATGTGACAGCAGTATGCATGATAGCTTGCTTATCAATTGCTCGCTCCAAATTATCTGATCTGTATGAATGGTTACATTAGTGTAGAATATATCCAATGCCAATGAATTTTTTTAGCTCTGCATTGTTCTTGTAAGTACATGCTGTCCTTTATCAGTGTACTTATATTGAAAGGTAGTTGTTCATGTACCATCACTCTGCAGCTTATTTTCCTTTGCCCTCCATTTTCTACACATCAGATCTATATTTACTCTTACCATAAGGTTGGTACTGAAGAAGTTTAGTTGTGCATTGCTCTTGGCTGTGCCTTTTTCCTGTATCGCTGCACATACATTTATAGCTACTTGGTTATGTAGCATCACTCTTCATCTTATCTTAAATATTCTCCATTTTTCGTATATTATCACATCTATATTTACTCTTAACAAAATGTAGAATAAAGGCAGTGCTTATGAAGAACATTCTATGCTAAACTTCTTGAATTGCCCCCCCCATCGGCATGGACAAGGGCTTTATAGAGCCTGTCTTCACCGATAATGTAAGTTTGTCCTTCTCAAGCCTTCAAACTTTGTTGTGTATATTTGGTTAGGCATGACTGCAATTGACTGTTTATTTTTGGTGTTTGCATCAAATTGCATGTTTAAAATTTATTATGTAGTTCATAAACAAAAGTTTGTCCTTCTCAATTTAAGTTTTCAGTTGTACAACCAAGTTCCTTCTTCATACCATGTAAATTAAACTATCTGAGCAAGTGATCTTCTTTTGCACTTTGCATGTATGCTACATTCTTCATCCGTAATCCAGTGGTGTGGTGAACCTACCCACTACAGCACAATGTCATATTATGCAATGTCTTAACTATGAACAATGTCATATCATTCTACTATTATTTAAACCGCCGCTTTATTTGCCAATCTGAAATGGGATAAATTGACAGCACACTAACCATTGATACTTATGAGTTCTTGATCTGTAATCCAGTGGTGTCTTGAAGCTGCCAACTCCTTCACAATGTCAATTCCTGCCATGTCTTGACCTGAACAATACCATATTGTGTTAATGCAATTTTAAACTGTGTCACTTTATTCGTTAGTAAGAAATGTGATGAATTGTCAGCACTGATACTTTTATGTGCAAAACCTGTCATTTGTCTGCTTGTTTATCTTTCAGAGTGAGGAAGATATAAGTGTTGAACAAGCGCAATCTCATCATCTTGCTCACTGCTTATACTGCAACTCCCAATGAGGCTAACCTTTCTTGAACTCTATTGAAGTGATGTCGATTTTGTATATTATTTTGTCGGCGTGTTTATTTGCACTGGTGGCGATCTTTGATGCCCAGTGTATGTAATCTGTTGTCTGCTTGTGCTTTATTATCATAGTGGCGAACTTTGATGCCAAGTGGATGTAATATGCCGTAATTTCTTTATTGTATAGTCTAGGTTTTTTCTTATTCATGATGCTGCAGCTATTTTACTGTATATATATCATGTCTTCGCAGTAAACCGTCCAAACCGTGAAATTACGGTACATAATCGGGCAATCATGCAATCACGATGTATGGTCCGCATCATGGGCCCCGTCAAACTGGCCCACTAGTAGATTCGGGCCTTTAATAGGCCGAGTAACCCCCGGCCCTCTTTTCGCAAGAAAAATCAATGGGCTTTTAGGAGGCTGAGAAGTAAATTTGGGCATGAAACGTGCGAATAGCTCACGGGCCGACGGCAGCCGAAATGGACCCTGGCCCATGATTGTGCGAATCAATTCACAGGCTTTTAACAGGCCAAAGTTGTCTCGGTCCTTGTTTGGCCCAATCAGATATCGGCTGCGAGCAGGCCGGATGCAAACCAGGCCGTAGTTAGGCCCAACTATATGACGGGCTTTAACAGGCCGAAATAAATATAGGGCCGAAATGTTAAATGGGCCCTTAAGAGGCCGAAACTAATATCAGGCTGAATTACTAAATGGGCCTTTAGCAAGTGGGCCCAAAAGCATAGCGTCCGATCAGCGGGCGAATCGATATGGGCCATAATTGAGCCCAAAGCCTCTTAAAGGGACGGACTTGATCTGGGCCGTGATTTGGACCAGAAAGTGGGAGGCATTTAACGGGCCGGATCTTATATGGCCATGACTAGGCCCAGAACGTGGCAGGCCATTAATGGACCGGATCAATTGTGGGCCGGCATTTGGCCCAAAACATGGCAGCCAGTTAATGGGCCGGCCTACTAGGGTCCTCAAAATCTTGTGGGCCTACAGCTGGGCCGGCCCATTAATGTCAGCGAAATCTCGTGGGCCTTTAGCTGGGCCGGCCCATTATGATCCGCAAGAATTTTGTGGGCCTTTACCTGGGCCGTCCCATTATGGCACACAAAAATCTTGTGGGCCTTTACCTGGGCCGGCCTATTATGGCCAGCGAAATCTTGTGGGCCTTTAGCTGGGCCAGCCCATTATAGTCCGCAAAATTTTGTGGGCCTTTAACTGGGCCGGCCCATTATGGGCCGCTAAATCTTGTGGGCCTTTAGTTGAGCCGGCCCATTTAAACTTGGTTGGCCGTGCCACGTGTCGACGTATCATAGGTGCCTTATGTCCAATGAGTGGATGACATCTGTCCCAACGATGAGCCGACACGTGTTTCCTCCAGCCAATGATGATTTTACACGTGGAAAATCCCCATTGGTCGGGGCTGTTAACGGGTTATCGGATCCAAAACCCGACCCGATAGCTTAACGGCGTTCCGTTACGGTGGATGCCATGTCGGTCACCCTTGGCGAAAGCATTTACGTGACGCGCGATTTATCGTCATGGAAGTGGACACTTCCGTGATGATAATTTTAGTAATGTCATGGAACACTTCTCTGACGACACGGTATGACTATCTTGATTCTGTCATAAATTTGTCATGGATGTACATGCATGACAAAAAACACGACCTACTGTGACAAACACGTATCATCACGGAAGTGTATTTTTTTTTGTATCGAGAAAAACTCTTATCTCAATGCTCAAGCTTCTAATGTGCTTTTCGATGCTTTGAGAAATGTAGTTATATTTCAGCTCATGCCGTTCCGGGATGCTCATGAGCTGTGGACAAAGCTTCAAGATAAATATGATGTGTCCAAGTTTTGTGGGGATGATTGTTCTCCCTCTACTTCTGGCCGTATTGTGTTCTCAACTTCTTCTACTTCACCTACATGTGGTTTGCCACAAGGTAATGTGATACGTCAATTTTGCATCATGCTTTTATATCGATATTTATTGCATTATGGGCTGTTATTACACATTATGTCACAATACTTATGCCTATACTCTCCTATTTTACAAGGTTTACATAAGGAGGGAGAATGCCGACAGCTGGGATTCTGGGCTGGAAAAGGGGAAAATATTAGAGACCTATTTTGCACAACTCCAAAAGTCCTGAAACTCCATGAAAGTTATTTTTGGGAATAATAAAAAATATAGAGCGGAAGAAATACCAGAGGGGGCCCACACCCTGGCCACGAGGGTGGGGGCGCCCTACCCCCTGGGCGCGCCCCCTGCCTCGTGGGCCCCCTGTTGGCCCTCCGGTGCCCATCTTCTGCTATATGAAGTCTTTCGTCCGAAGAAAAATCATAACCAAGCTTTCGGGATGAGACTCCACCGCCACGAGGCGGAACCTTGGCGGAACCAATCTAGGGCTCCGGTAGAGCTGTTCTGCTGGGGACACTGATGAAGCCATGTACCTAGGGTAGGGTCATGGACCTGTCCAAGATACCCTCCCCAAGGACATCTCTTGAATAAAACACCTTTCAGTCGACCTGAAAGGATTCCACTCGACGGACCTGAAGACACTCGACCATGAAGCCAACCACTCGACCGCCAGAGATCTCTGATCGATCTGACGCATAAGCGGTCGGTCATTAAGTGACTTTATGGTCATCATAGCACTTTATGTGGGATGTTACCAGTAACTCCCTATCTTAATGTACCTTAATCCCTACATAACTGAGGGCTGGAGGGGTCTGGCGAACTCTATATAAGCCACCCCCTCCTCAGTGTAAAGGGTTCGCACCCCTGTAACTCATACGCACATAATACAGTCGACCGCCTCCGGGCTCCGAGGGCGTGGGGCTGTTACTTCCTCCGAGAAGGGCCTGAACTCGTAAACATCTTGCGTAAACAACTACTCCATAGCTAGGATCTTGCCTCTCCATACCTACCCCCATTCTACTGTCAGACTTAGAACCACGACAGTTGGCGCCCATCGTGGGGCAGGTGTCTTATCGACTTGTTGGAGAAGTTGCAGTTTTTCCGATCCCCTTCATCATGGTTTCAGGTGGAGTTTTGGTTGAGGGCCGCGAGATCCGTCTCGATGCACTCACGTTCATCGCCGACGACTCCACTTGGCTGCAGGAGGCTCAAATCGACGTCGACGCACTCCCCGTCCACGGGGCAACGCACTTTCGCGTGTGCGTCTGCGGCGTCCTCCTGCGGCAGCCGTCGACCCAGTATCGTTCGGCTCCTGTGCCATCCTCCCTCCCAGTCTCTCGCCGGCGCAAGCGCTCTGGTCGGTCGAGGCTTCAGCGGTGGGTGAGGCACGCGGTGGCCCGTCAGTCGGCCACTCCCCAAGTCGCGGCAATAGAGCCCGACGAATCTCTCTACGGCCTGTTCGACCAGTCGACTGGCTCCGCAGAGACTGCATCCGAGTGCGACAACACTAATCCAGCAGCAGAGGTTCTGATGGTCAATGGACCACGTAGTCCTCCTGGTTTCCCCCGCGCCGACGGAGGCGTTGGCGGGGGCGAGCCGGCGCAGGTTCACGAAGAGTATCAACTCGAGCCCCTCACTTCGCTGCAGAGGGAAGAGCTTCGCCGCCGGAACATGGATTCGCTTCACACTCCTATCGTTGGACAAACCCCCGAGGCTCGTGCCTTAGAAGATGCGCGTTTGGCCAACTTGGCTGAGTGCACTTGACTACAAAATATCCAACGAGTGCTCGACGAACAAGCACAACAACGGGTCCCGTCGTCCAGTCGACGTCAACTCTTTCCACAACCGACTCAGGTATACCGAACTCCAATTCAGAATCTAGCAGCTGCAGACCGTATATCAGAGTCCATTCAGCCTTCCCTGTCAGAGGCTGGCAGAGGCTTGCTACAGATCAGAGATTTACTCCGGGTGGCAGGAGATCAAAATTCAGTTGTATCGCAGTCGCGGAATAGGATTCACAGCAGATCCATCACTGCGAATACATTCCAGTCGGCTCATAGCCCAAGATCGCCCCCGAGGCATGAGGTACATGGAGGCCGGCGTGATCAGTATGAGGACCGATTCGATCGTGATGATCGACGTCGAGTGCCCACTCCTCCCCCAAGGGGTGGGTCATATGCGCCTCGGCAACAAGATGACAGACGCCAGCACAGTGTTGGGCGAAGGATTCCAGTCGACCCCAGGGAACCAGGCTTTGATGCGAGATCCGTCATCGTTCAAGGTCTGGTCGACAGGAACAGAGCTCGCCGAGAAGGCCATGACAGAGATGTGCCCACCAGCAGTAGAGTACACCTCTCAGGACCAGAGTGTTTTAGCAGAGCCATCAGGGCCGCGGTGATTCCTCCCAACTTCAGGTTGGCGACTGGAGTCAGTAAGTTCACTAGTGAGTCCAAGCCGGATACTTCGCTTGAGGACTACCGAGTGGCTGTTCAGATTGGCGGCGGCAACGATGAAGTGGCCATGAAACACCTGCCTCTTATGTTGGAGGGCTCAGCCAGAGTGTGGTTGAATCAGTTAGCACCCAGCAGCATTTACACTTGGGAAGATCTTGCCCGAGTGTTTGTCGGAACATTTGAAGGAACTTGCAAGCGGCCAGCGGGGTTGATGAGTTGCGATCGTGTGTGCAGAAGTCGAGTGAAACTCTGAGGGATTACATCCAGAGATGGATCATATTGCATCACACGGTAGAGAATGTATCTGATCATCAGGCAGTTTGTGCCTTCAAGGAAGGCGTTAAGAATAGAGAGTTAAGTTTGAAATTCAGTCGGACCGGAGACATGACCCTGGGTCGAATGATGGAAATTTCCACCAAGTACGCCAATGGTGAAGAAGAGGATCGGCTCCGGAGTGGCAAGTACAAGTCAGCCGCTAATGAAACCGGGGGAGGGAACTCCAGTCGGAAGCAGAAGCGGAAAGCCGAGCCAGCTGCTCCTGGAGAAGCCTTGGCCGTGACTCCAGGAAAGTTCAAGGGGAAGTCCAAGGGACCTTGGAACCCCAAGAAGGTGAAAGACCAAGATGGAAATGATGTATTGGACTTGCCATGTCACATTCACATGAAGAAAGATGGAGAGGGTAAACTCATTTACCCAAAGCATACCACTCGACAATGTCGGCTCTTGATTCAGCAGTTCCAGGGGAAGCAGCCCAAGGATAAGGAGAAGGAGTCGGACAAAGTTGAGGACAAGGAAGATAGTGACGATGGATACCCCCAGGTCAATTCCACCCTGATGATTTTTGCTGACGTTGAAAGCAAAAGTCGATTGAAAGTTATCAACCGGGAAGTGAACATGGTCGCTCCGGCGACACCCAGTTACCTAAAATGGTCACAGACCGCCATCACGTTCGACCAGTCTGATCACCCGACTCACATAGCCACCCCTGGGAGGCAAGCGTTGGTGGTCGACCCAGTCGTCGAAGGCACTCGGCTAACTAAAGTTTTGATGGATGGTGGCGATGCTTTGAACATCTTGTATCACGAGAGGCGTTGAAAGGGATGGGCATTCCAATGTCCGGACTCAGCACCGACAACATGAGCTTCCACGAGTCATTCACGGAAAGAAGGCTGAGTCACTCGGCCAAATTGCTCTCGATGTGGTTTTTGGTGATTATAAGAATTTTCGTGAGAAAAGTTGACCTTTGAGGTCGTGGATTTCGAGCGCTTATCACGCTTATGCAGGAAGGCCCGGCATATGCACGTTTCATTGCTCGACCATGTTATGTATACCTCAAACTGGAGATGCCAGGCCCCAAAGGTGTGATCACTGTCACTGGCAATCGGAAGAAAGCAGAAGAGTGTTTTCAGAAAGACTTTAAGATCGTTGATGCTCAGATGGCAGTGGTAGAGTTGCAAGAGTACCAGAAAACTGTAGACCCGAGTGATTTGTTGCGAGGCAAGAAGCCCGCCACGGAGTCAGCATTTCAGTCGTCCGGTGAGACAAAACCGATTCATATTCACCCGACTGATCCCAATGCTGCTCCGACTCACATCTCAACAACACTCGACTCCAAATAGGAAGAAGCGCTCATCCAGTTCCTCCATGAGAACTGGGACATCTTCGCATGGAAGCCTGCTGACATGCCGGGTGTTCCCAGGGGACTGGCTGAGCATTGTCTACGAGTCGACTCAAAAGTTAAACATGTCAAAAACATCTTCGACGGTCCACCGTCCAGAAGAGAAAGGCCATTGGCGAGGAGGTGGCTCGGCTCTTAGCAGCAGAGTTTATCCGAGAGATTTACCACTCCGAGTGGCTCGCCAATGTTGTCATGGTCCCTAAGAAGGACAAATCACTTCGCATGTGCATCGACTTCAAACATATCAATCGGGCCTGCCCGAAAGATCATTTTCCTCTCCCCCGCATTGACCAAATAGTCGACTCGACTGTGGGATGTGAGCGGTTGTCTTTTTTAGACGCCTATTCCGGTTACCATCAGATCCATCTGTATGGACCCGACGAGATCAAAACAGCTTTCATCACTCCATTCGGGTGCTTCTGTTATGTCACCATGCCATTCGGCCTCAAGAATGCCGAAGCCATGTTTATGAGGATGATTCAGAAGTGTTTGCTCACTCAAATCAGTCGGAATGTGGAAGCATACATGGATGATATTGTGGTCAAGTCATGGAAAGATTCCGACCTGTTGACTAACCTTGCTGAAACATTTGCCAATCTCAGGAGGTATGATATCAAGATTAATCCATCAAAGTGCACATTCGGAGTTCCTGGCGGAAAGTTACTCGGTTTTCTCATTTCCGAACGAGGAATCGACGCCAACCGAGAAAAAGTTGGCACTATACTCTGAATGAAACGCCATGTGCGTGTGAACGATATCCAGAAGCTGTAGCGACCCGACCTCAGATGGTCAAGTCTACGTATACATGTCATCCCTGGATCGGTAATCTTGACACACACGATTACTCGAAGGATTTATAACAGAGTAGCAATCACACACTTATTACATCGAATGTCTCAAAAGAGAACTTACTACAATAATATGGCTGAATGCCATCTAATGTGATAACAGCGGAAGGCTTGGAAGATAAAGTGAGTCCGTCAACTCCAACGGCATAACTGAGTTGCACGGCAATGACCTATAATCCTTACTCCTCGTCTAAAAAGACTGCAACATAATACGTTGCAGCCCGAGAGCGGGTCAGCACATGGAATATGCTGGCAATGTAACACATAGGGTAATGAAAGAATAAGCTATACTACATGCATATATGGCTGGTGGAAAGCTCTATGGTTCTGATTTGCGAAAAGCCAATTTTTCCCTACATCAAAGGAATAAATTTAATTTAACTATCATGGTGGTTGAAACATCATTGAGAAGGTACCCCCAACTCAGATGATCCCAATTAAGGTAATTAACAACCCAGCAATTTAGTTAAGAGTGTTGAGATACATGTGAATACTCGGTACTAGATACTCGAGAATGCGTCCATAACCGGGGACACGGCTAACCATGATTAGTTTGTACACTCTGCAGAGGTTTAGCACTTTTCCCCACAAGACCCGATCGCCTCCGTTGGTTTCTCGCACTGCATGGTGTTTGAGAGGCGGATGACCGAGACACGATTTTTGAAACATTAACTCTCTACTCGGATAGATCATACCAAACCTATAAAACCCACTACCTACTTGATCTACCTCTTGAGAGCTTCACGTAACTTACTCAACTATGCTAGAGCCCATAATAGCTTGTGGCTGCACACGGAAGTTTCTAGCATGAATAATCTCAGTTCCCTTTGAGCACAGGTGGCGGTCCATAGGAAGATCACACGGGTACCCCGGGATTTCAAAAAAGCAGACAACACTAGGTTCCCAGTGTGCCTCAATCCACCCGGATGTGTATTTAAGTTGCCACCTTAAAGTAAACCATTAATTAACAATCTCACATCTGTCGTGAATATCTCTCAAACCCAAACCACGTCTACGAGCATAGCATGGCAATATAAGCATAACGTAGAAGTAACTCCCAAGGGTTTGAAAGTAACACGGCAATAGGTTCCTACCTCATCATCTACTTCCCAACCCACAATTTAATGACATCCTAATCATGCAATGTTTGAGGGTTGAAACTAATGCATAAAAAGTTGGTAGGAAAAGATATGATCAAGTGTTACTTGCCTTGCTGACGATCCGTGAATCTAGAGACTCGTAATAACACGCTTCGCACTCCGGGAATTCTATCGCAAGCAAACAACGCATACATAAGTAAACAAGCAAAGATGCACAAACGAAAACTTCAACTGAAAAGGTTGACTGGAGATTTCAACTTAAGAACTCCGGTTTGCAAAAAGAATCAAACCAAACGGAACAACGAAACTCAAACGGCGAGAAAAACAAGGTCCGTTTACTAATCTGAACTAGAGTCAAATCTTACAGAGATAAAAACTGGTTTAAGTTGATTATTTGGATAGAGGGTTTCGATACGAAACTCCAGGCGCTTGAATCGCCTGATTCCGATAAACGAGCGAAAAGATAAGCAGGTTTGAAAATTGGATTAGAAATCACGGTCAGAATAACCGCGGAATGAATCTGATAAAAGAAAAGCGACGAACTGTTAAACGAACGAACGTTCGTTAACAGAACTTAAAAAGTGAACGCGTTCGTTAAAACGAACGGGTGAACGGATGTTCGTTAAATAAATAAACCGACAAAAATAAACCGATCTATATAAAAAATCGATCTAGGGTTTTATAATAAAACCGAAGGGTTTTTTTTCAAAAAGAACATAATAAACCGGCGGCGGCGGGGTCGGGTACCTCCTGCGAGGCGCGTCCGGTGAGCGGGCGGCTCCGGCGGGTCCAGCGAGGGGGCGGGGTCGGCGAGGGGAGGCGGCGACGGCGAAGGCGGCGGCGACGGGCGCTGGGCGGCGAGGCTGGGCTCGGGCGGCTCGGGCGGCTCGGCTCCCGCGGGCGGGGCGGTGGTGGCGGGTGGTGGTGGCGGCGGTATTTAAAGGGCGAGGCGGTGGCTTGGAGAAGGCGGGCGGCGGTGGCTTAGGGAAGGTCGCCCGGGGTGGAGTCGGCTCGGGACTCCCCTCGGCGTCCGTGCCTGCTGCAATGGCGCCTGGAGGGAGGCGTGGCGGCGGGCCGGCTGGCTCGGCTGGGCCTTTGGCCCGATCAGACCTGAATCCGTTCGTTTTTAAACATTCATGAAAAGAAAATTCCTAGAAAAATAAATAAAAATCTAAAAATTCCAAAATAAGTTTTCTCCGTCTAAATAGAATATTTAGAACTAGATGAACTTTTCTTGGCCCCTAAAATGCAAATTTTAAAAGCGTGCCAATTTTTCTAGAAGTGAATAAAATTCCAAATAAAATCAAATAAAATCCCAAAAATGATTTTAACATTTTTCCTCCGTTATTTCAATTATTTTGGAGAAGTCATATTATCTCCCCTCATTATTTAAATTAAAAAAAATTCCGGAGAGAAAATTAATTAAAATCCAATATCCTCGTCTTTCATTATTTGACAAAATTCAAATATGAAAATTGAAAAATCCCCAACTCTCTACGAGGGTCCTTGAGTTGCTTAGGATTTTCGAGGATGAGTAGCGAGAATGCAAATAAAATATGATATGCAAGAATGACCTATGTATAACATGCCAAATTGAAAATTTGGGATGTTCTGAGCTTTCTTGGATGCTTGGCCGCTTTAAGTCGATTCATCTCTCGTCTCGGTGAAAAGGCATTGCCTCTTTACCGGTGATGAAGAAGTCGAGACAAGTTCGAGTGGACTCGAGAAGCTGATGCAGCGTTTGCGAGCTAAAAGCTACGCTCTCCACCCACCGGTGCTTGCGGCCCCAATCAGCAAAGAGCCTTTCGCTTTACATTGCTGCCACAGGACAAGTCGTTAGTACAGTACTTACGGTCGAGCGGGAAGAACTAGGAAAAGCCTTCAAAGTTCAGCGCCCAGTATACTATCTTTCTGAAGTATTGACCCCATCAAAACAAAGATAGCCTCATTATCAGAAGCTTGTTTATGGGATTTATATGACCACGATGAAGGTTGCTCATTACTTCTCTGACCATTCCATTACAGTCGTCAGCGACGCCCCATTGTCAGAGATTCTCGCTGAGATGCAACTAGTCGAGTGGCGAAATGGGCGATTGAACTCCTTCCCCTTGATATCAAGTTCGAGGCAAAGAAAGCCATCAAGTCCCAAGCAATAGCAGATTTCATCGTCGAGTGGATTGAACAGCAATTGCCGACTCAAGTTCACTCGGAGCACTGGACCATGTTCTTTGATGGTTCCAAGATCTGAATGGTTAGTCTTTGGGGTAGTGTTGGTTTCCCCACGAGGAGATGAGCTCAGATATGTGCTCCAAATTCACTTTGATTCTTCCAACAATGAAGCAGAATCTGAAGGCTTTGTTGTATGGGTTGTGTATGGCCATTTCACTTTCGGCGTCCGTCGCCTCATGGTTTATGGCGACTCAGATCTAGTGGTTAATCGGTGATGAAGGAGTGGGATGTCAAGTCCATCCATGACTGGTTATTGCAATGCAGTGAGGAAGCTAGAGAAGAAGTTTGAGGGTTAGAGCTTCATCATGTACCCATTTGGAAAATCAAGCTGGCGATGATTTGGCGAAAATAGGGTACAAGAGGGAAGCCATTCCCAGTGATGTGTTTTTGGAGCACATCCACACACCGTCAATTCAAGAGGATCCTTTCACCGAAGAAGCCCCACAGCCAAAAAGTGCCACTGATCCGACTGAAGTTGAGGTCCCAGCTGTGGTCGACCTGATCATGGAAGTCGTGGTCATCACTCCCGACTGGACAGTGCCGTACATCGCGTATATCCTAAGGAAAGAGCTCCCGGAGAATGAAGAAGAGGCTCGACAGATTGTCCACGGATCCAAGGCCTTTACTGTGATCAAGGGACAGTTGTATAGAGAAAGCGCGACTGGAGTCGGCCAGAAATGCAAAACACCAGAAGAAGGTCAGATAATTCTTGATGATATCCACTCGGGGACCTGTGGTCATCATGCGTCATCTCGGACCATTGTGGCTAAAGCATACCGAGCGGGATTTTACTGGCCAAAAGCAAATGAAATGGCAAAGGAAATAGTCGACAAGTGTGAAGGATGTCAGTTCTATTCCAATAAGTCACACAAACCCGCCTCAACCTTGAAGACCATTCCACTTATGCGGCCCTTCGCTGTTTGGGGATTGGATATGATTGGACCATCGAGGCTGGCGAGCGGCTTCACTCACTTGCTAGTGGCGATCGACAAGTTTACTAAGTGGATCGAAGCTAAGCCTATCAAGAATCTCGATCGTGCCGCTATCGATTTCATCAAAAGTTATATTCAGATATGGAGTTCCTCATAGCATCATCAACGACAATGGGTCAAACTTGATTCCAACAAATTCAAAGCCTTTTGCGCCTCTCAAGGCACGCGAGTCGACTATGCTTCAGTTGCTCACCCCCAGTCGAATGGACAAGCAGAACGAGCAAACGGTCTAATCCTCAAAGGACTGAAACCCCGGCTGATGCACGATCTCAAGCATGCAGCAGGTGCGTGGGTCGACGAACTTCCATTAGTTCTTTGGGGATTGAGGACCACTCCTAATCGGTCGACTGGGAGAACTCCATTCTTTCTGGTCTATGGAGCTGAAGCAGTTCTGCCGAGTGACTTGCTTCACAATGGACCCCGAGTCGAACTCTACTCTGAAGATGAAGCGGAGCAAGCCCGGCAAGATGCAGTCGACCTCCTAGAAGAGGAGAGAGAGATGGCTCTGATCCGCTTGACCATCTATCAGCAGGACTTGCGTCGATTCCATGCTAGAAATGTGAAGAGCCGAACCTTCCAAGAAGGAGACTTGGTCCTCCGAGTGGATCAACAGAAACCACACAAGCTCGCTCCCACTTGGGAAGGTCCCTTCATCGTCACAGAAGTTCTCCACAATGGAGCATACCATCTTTACAACGTCGATCGCCAGATTAACGAGCCTCGGGCTTGGAATGCGGAGCTGCTCCGCCCCTTTTATACTTAAATACTCACTCGGGTGAGATGTAATAAAAGTACCTCTGTAGTTTGTTTATCGAAGATAAGAATGTTATAATTTTCCGGTGATTGTTATTACTTTTTGTTTACATGAGAAATTTCCCCAGTGGGTGGCTTAGCTGCGAACCCGTTTAGCCTAAGTTTGTAAAAAAATCCCTGCCGGTGGAGAGCCAGCCTCCCACTGGGGGCTTAAACTATGAATCCGTTTAGCCTAAGTATCTGAAAATCCTACCGAGTGGTGAGCCAGCCTCCCACTCGGGGCTCGAGGGCTTAGCTGCAGTCCAAGTACTCACCTAAGTGTTTAAAATCCTACCAAGTGGTGAGCCAGCCTCTCACTCGGGGGCTTAGCTGCAGTCCAAGTACTTGCCTAAGTGTTTAAAATCCTACCGAGTGGTGAGCCAGCCTCCCACTCGGGGGCTTAGCTGCAGTCCAAGTACTCGCCTAAGTGTTTAAAATCCTACAGAGTGGTGAGCCAGCCTCCCACTCGGGGGCTTAGCTGCAGTCCAAGTACTCGCCTAAGTGTTTAAAATCCTACCGAGTGGTGAGCCAGCCTCCCAATCGGGGCTTAGCTGCAATCCAAGTACTCGCCTAAGTATTTAATACAATGTAAGCTTTGCAAGGCTGACGAGGTACAGGTCGACTGTTGCCTTCCCCTTCAGATCTACGACACAAAAAATCCTCCCACTCGGAGGCTTAGCTGCAGTCCAGTACGTGCGTAAGTTTGAAAAATCCTACCGAGTGGAGAGCAAACCTCCCAATCGGGGGCTTAGCAACAGTACAATACTCGCCTAAGTTTGAAAAATCCTACCGAGTGGAGAGCAAACCTCCCACTCGGGGGCTTAGCAGCAGTCCAGTACTCGCCTAAGTTTGAAAAATCCTACCGAATGGAGAGCGAACCTCCCACTCGGGGGCTTAGCTGCAGTCCAGTACTCGCCTAAGTATCTAAAAATCCTATCGAGTGGAGAGCAAACCTCCCACTCGGAGGGCTTAGCAGCAGTCCGGTACTCGCCTAAGTATTTGAAAATCCTACCGAGTGGAGAGCAACCCTCCCACTCGGAGGCTTAGCTGCAGTCCAGTACTCGCCTAAGTAAGAAATCCATTCCAATCCGCAAGAATGATGAGGTGCAGGTCGACTGTTAACTTCTCCTTCAGAGCTGCGCCACAAGTACAACGTGCACTCCATCCCGATCCGCAAGGATGACGAGGTGCAGGTCGCCTGTTGCCTTCTCCTTCGGAGCTGTACCACAAGTACAACGTGCGCTCCATCCCGACTTGCAAGGACGACGAGGTGCAGGTCGACTATTACCTTCTCTCGCGGAGCTGCGCCACAAGTACAAGACATGCTCCATCCCTACCTGCAAGAACAATGAAGTGTACATTGATTGGATTTTTCACCTCAGAGCTGCATCTCAAGCACTGAAGTATATTCCGAGTGAAGAACAAAGTTCACTCGAAGGCAAATGAAAACATATTCGGCGATAAGCCAAGTTTGGATAACATCCTACGGATGCAGAAGTACCAAGGCATCAAGCCTGTTAAAGTTTATCGGTTACAAGACCACTCGGCATTCCGAGGCAAATATAAGACGAATCATAGAAGTTTTTTACTCCTCAGGTGGAGGACTGGAAGGCGCGACAAACTAGTCCAGGTCGATCCGTCGGCGATCCGGTGGCAGCACCAATGAAAGTCTCCATGAAAGATCGGAAGTCGTACTTCTTGGTATTAGCAACTTTGATGGGCCTTGACTTTTCCTCTCGCGCCTCCTTGCGGTGAACGCGAACTAGGGACGAGCAACATCGGCACCACATCTGGCGAAGACTTTTCCATTCCTGCACTTGACTTGGAGCGTCATTCGATCGAGTCATTAAAGACTCGAGGTCATTTGAAGTGTTTTGCACGGCGGTGTGTCGAGTCAATCCGCGACACCGCAACCTTCAGTCGAGCGAGGTAGTCCACCACAGCAGCGACATGAGACTCCAGTCGGAGCACATTCATGGCGGCTTCATCCTTCACGGGGGAGTTAATGGGGTCTAGGCTTGTCTCCACTCGACTAGTCTCTTCCTCGAAGTTACGTGAATTCGCAAACACAACTCGAGTTCAAGATAATGGTTCTATGATGAGTCGGTGATAACAAGTCGGTCGGATAAGAGGAATTACCTTCAAGCATGAGGAATAACTTCTTGGCGAGCCCTCGGATAAGCCTCGGATCGTTCTCTTCCCTTGATTCGCCCGACCTTGTCGCTCGAGCTATCTTGTCGTTCTTGATCGGCTAACCTCCTTGTTGGCAGCGTCGAGAGCAACTTTCAGTTGGCGTTCTCTTCTTCAAGTTCTCCATTGAAGACAGCTTTTCTTCCATGAGCTTGGTTTTGTCCAAAGCCATTTTACTGCGCCTCGGCAAGGTCATGATCCTTCTTCTTGAGCCTCCTCCATTTTATGCGCTAAATGGCGGTGAGATCGAGAATTAGGAAGGCGGAAAAGACAAAACGATCGTCAAGTTCTCACCGAGCATACCTTTTGCTTCGTCTCTACATACGCAAGTTCTCCTGAGCAAGCTTCAAGTCAAGGTTGAGCTGGATCTGTTTGTTTTCCAATTTAGTATAGCGAGCCACAAGCTTGCAGGATTTCTGCGAAGAGTCAATCGACAGACATCAAAGATAGGTTACTTCCGAGTGACTAAGAAAAATCGTTGCGTTTCTAAGACTACAACCGAATCAAAATATTCAACAGTAGTCTCGGGGACTACACCAAGTGGGTGCACTCAGTGTGCCCCCACTGGTTCTACCGACTCGGTTCGATCAGTCGACCAAAAGAGACAAAAAGGTTATGATCCTAAACCATAGCTAGCATCGGCCGGTCAGCCTCGGTATCATAAAAAGAGTTCTTGAGACTACGGTCGATGCCCGAATCCACCATAGTCTCGAGGACTACACCCAGTGGGTGCACTCAGCGTGCCCCCACTAGTTTCAAGATTCCATTCGACATGGTCCGACCAGACCGAGTGAAGAAGTTAACAAAGAAATTCAAAGTATAAAGACTACGGTCATTGCCGGCGATCCACCATAGTCTCGGGGACTACACGGTCGATTGCATTCAGCGTGCCCCCACCAGTCCAAAAATTCAATCGACACACCCAGTGGGTGTTCAGATACGAAGATCTTCAGAAAGAAGAGTTTTCAGGTAGCATATCCTAACAGAACAAGTGGTGATGAACTAACCTGGACATTGCTCTGAAGAGCCGAGCTGGCATCATAGGCCGCCTTGTTGGCCTCCCGGACCACCTTCACTTGCTCCATCATGATCCCTGCCTGGCGTATAGCTTCCTTAGCAGCAACCACTTGGTCCTCTAGGATGTGGTGTGTGGCGAAAAGGGAGGGTGGATCAGCAGTCGATGATGAAGGCCGGATACTCGTCGGTGACGCACAAATGAAAGACACAGAAGTCCGAGTGATGTTGCCACCCTCATGAACCAGCGTCTCAGGCACTAATACCACCTGAGCAGTCTTTCCAGCAGACGCCATTTTATTCCTCCTCCGCCTCAGCGGCGCCTCATCGTCATCATCAGGGAGATCAATGACATGAGGAGGGACTACAGGAAAGATTCAAAGTTAAAAACGGAAATCCAATCGACCAAAAGCGAAACAACAGCGATCATACCAAGGTTAGATGCAGTAGCATCTTCCATCTCCTGGTCTTCGTTCCTGGCTGAGGTCTCGGAGGTGGCAGCGCTACAGATTTCAGAAATCAGTTGATCGGTCAACAAGTCGACCAAAAGTATGTCCATGCTGAACAAGAAAACACAAGTTCTGCTGTACCCGGAAATGGTGGGAATGGCCATCTTCATCTTGGGCAGAGCCTTCGTCGGCTTTGACGGCGTCGCTCGGGGTTGCTTCGGCGCTTTTTCAGTCGGGGACAGTGAGGTCGTCCGAGGGCGTTTAAATCGGCTTGACGACGGTAGCGATAGCCTTGCCACGCTCGACCGCGGGGTCATGGGTGAGCTTGGACCGCCTTTCCATGTGAAGAGGGTCGACTTCTTCCTCCTCCTCCTCTTCGGCGGAGCTGTCGTCGTCTTCGTCCTCCGCACCGTCAGATTGCCATTCCTCCTGGCTTTCACCTCGGCTCCCTTCCTCCTCCTCAACTGGTTCTTGCGCCCCTTTGGGTGTCGAGTACATCTCAGTGGTGGCCGGGAAGATGACAAACAAAACAGAAGTCAATCGACCGATTTTAAAGCAAATAAAATGGAGAAAGCGGGATCACAGTCAAAGATGCAGGAATGGACCTTGTCTACTTCGTATGACTGGTCGAGTGGAGGGATCCTCCTGGCTCCTCGAGGGTTGTCCTTGTTTCCTGTGATGCCCGCAAGACACCTTTCCAGCATGGCATCCTCGATCTCCTCCGGGTGGATCCGAGTGGTGTCCTCGATCTTGGGAGTACAACCACATCGGATGATCTCGGGCTTGAAGCGGCTGGATGCATCGTCGAAGGAAGACCTCCAAGAGATCCATGCCAGTCACCCCATCTCGGATGAGCTGGACAACTCGTTCGACCAACACCTTCACCTGCGCCCTCTCCTCCGGGATTACCTTCAAAGAAGATGGCTTGCTCACTCGGTCCATGGAAAAACGAGGGAGTCCAGTCGATTAACCTGGCGTTGGCTGGTCCTTGAAGTAGAACCAAGTCGACTGCCATCCATGGACTGACTCGGGTAAGATCATGGCGGAAAGGAACTTTTCCTCTCATTTGAACCCCAAGACCCCCACATCTGAATCACTTGAGTTCTCTCGTCACTCGGATTGGCCTTTTTCACCGTCTGGGAGCGACAAGTGAAAATGTGCTTGAAAAGACCCCAATGAGGTCGACAACCCAAGAAATTCCCGCACAAAGACATGAAAGCAGCGAGATACACGATGGAGTTGGGAGTGAAGTCGTGAAGTTGTGCCCCAAAGAAGTTCAGAAATCCCGAAAGAAAGGGTGAGGCGGCGAGAGAAAACCCGCGGTCGACATGGGTGGCCAAGAACACACTCACCCTCCAGAGGTTGTGGCTCCCACTCCTTGCCGGGGCAGCGCTGATCCATGGGGATCTGTCCCTCATTGGCCATGTTGTCGAGGTCCTTACGGCTAATCGTCGAGCGGATCGATCGCCTGGATCCAGCCTATGACAAGCCGGCCCTCGACGAGGATCCGCCCGTTGGTCGCTCTTCCCTTCGCCTTCGCTGTCACCTTCTTCGCCCGCTCCAAAGCCGCCGTCTTGTCCTTCACCATTGTCGCGACGAGGCAGCGCCTGAGCAGCAACGCTGAGGTGGAATCGTCTGTGGCGGATGAATCTGGAGAAGGGAGGAGGAAAGGGAGCCTTTGTTCAAAAACCCCGTCCGGGGCCTTATATGAGGTTGCTTCGGTGGTATTTGGTAGGCCAGGCGATCTGTCAAATCCATAGCGATCGCCCGCGATACGTGGCGAAAAAGGTGGTGCGGAGATCAAGGCGTCCCTGCCTTATCCCGTCCGATTACTGTGGCCTCCTTCGCGCCGCTCACTTCCCGAAATTCGAGTCCCGCTAAATCCGCGACCATAGAGCAAATCATCTAACAGAAGATTTCCTCCTTCCTGTCATGCGGAGTTCCCCAAGCATGAAAAACACACTCGACGGATACAAAGAATGCATCAAGGCGACTAAAAAAGAAGTTGAAGCCGTCACCTAAGCTCATTGATCCAGAACAGGACGTGCTCATCGCACGAAAAGTGGGTCAGAAGAGTTCTCAACTCCTTCCCCACTCAAACCTCGATCCATTCGGGGGCTATTGATGAAGCCATGTACCTAGGGTAGGGTCATGGACCTGTCAAAGATACCCTCCCCAAGGACATCTCTTGAAGAAAACACATTTCAGTCGACCTGGAAGGATTCCACTCGACGGACCTGAAGACACTCGACCATGAAGCCAACCACTCGACCGCCAGGAGATCAACAGTCAGTCTGCACGCTAACGGTCGGTCATTAAGTGGCTTTATGGTCATCATAGCACTTTATGTGGACGTTACCAGTAACTCCCTATCTTAATGTACCTTAATCCCTACATAGCGAGAAATTTGGAGGAGTGCAGCGAACTCTATATAAGCCACCCCCTCCTCGGTGTAAAGGGTTCGCTGCTTGTAACTCATACGCACATAATCTGATCGACCGCCTCCGGGCTCCAAGGCGTGGGGCTGTTACTTCCTCCGAGAAGGGCCTGAACTCGTAAACATCTTGCGTATACAACTACTCCATAGCTAGGATCTTGCCTCTCCATACCTACCCCCCATTCTACTGTCAGACTTAGAACCACGACAAACACTTCCCTCCGGGAGGGGGAAATCATCGCCGTCGTCATCACCAGCGCTCCTCTCATCGAGAGAGGGTAATCTCCATCAACATATTCACCAGCACCATCTCCTCTCAAACCCTAGTTCATCTCTTGTATCCAATTCTTTTCTCCAAATGCAGGATTGGTACACAGAGGTTGCTTGTAGTGTTGATTACTCCTTGTAGTTGATGCTAGTTGGTTTATTTGGTGGAAGATCATATGTTCAGATCATTTATGCATATTAATACTCCTCTGATTATGAACATGAATATGCTTTGTGAGTAGTTACGTTTGTTCCTGAGGACATGGGAGAAGTCTTGCTATTAGTAGTCATGTGAATTTGGTATTCGTTCGATATTTTGATGAGATGTATGTTGTCTATCCTCTAGTAGTGTTATGTGAACGTCGACTACATGACACTTCACCATTGTTTGGGCCTAGAGGAAAGCATTCAGAAGTAATAAGTAGATGATGGGTTGCTATAGTGACCGAAGCTTAAACCCTAGTTTATGAGTTGCTTCGTAAGGGGCTAATTTGGATCCATATGTTTCATGTTATGGTTAGGTTTACCTTAATAATTCTTTTTTAGTTGTGGATGCTTGCAATAGGGGTTAATCATAAGTGGGATGCTTGTCCAAGTAAGGGCAGCACCCAAGCAGGATCCACCCACATATCAAATTATCAAAGTACCGAACGCGAATCATATGAACGTGATGAAAACTAGCTTGACGATAATTCCCATGTGTCCTCGGGAGCGTTTTCCTTTATATAAGAGTTTGTCTAGGCTTGTCCTTTGCTACAAATAGGATTGGGCCACCTTGCTGCACTTTATTTACTTTTGTTACTTGTTTCTCGTTACCAATTATCTTATCACAAAACTATCTGTTACCTATAATTTCAGTGCTTGCAGAGAATACCTTGCTGAAAACCGCTTATCATTTCCTTCTCCTCCTCGTTGGGCTCGACACTCTTACTTATCAAAAGGACTACGATATATCCCCTATACTTGTGGGTCATCAAGACTCTTTTCTGGCGCCGTTGCCAGGGAGTGAAGCGCCTTTGGTAGGTGGAATTTGGTAAGGAACAAATTTATATAGTGTGCTGAAATTTACTATCGCTTGTTACTATGGAAAGTAATCCTCTGAAGGGCTTGTTCGGGGTATCTTCGCCCCAACCAGTAGAGCAAAGAATTGCTCCTCAACATACTGAACCTACTGAAAATTAAAATGTCTACTTTGAGATTCCTTCGGGTATGATAGAAAAACTGCTAGCTAATCCTTTTGCAGGAGACGGAACAATGCATCCTGATGAGCACCTAATATATGTGGATGAAGTTTGTGGATTATTTAAGCTTGCACGTGTGCCTGATGATGTTATTAATAAGAAGGTCTTCCGTTTATCTTTGAAGGGAGATGCATTGACATGGTATACCCTATGTGATGATATGGGATCATGAAACTACAAACGATTGAAATTGGAATTTCATCAGAAGTTTTATCCTATGCACCTTGTTCATCGTGATCGCAATTTTATATATAATTTTTGGCCTCGCGAAGGAGAAAGCATCGCTCAAGCTTGGGGGAGGCTGAAATCAATGTTATATTCATGCCCCAATCATGAGCTCCCAAGAGAAATAATTATGCAAAAAATTTCTGCTCGGCTTTCTGATAACAATCGCACCATGCTCGATACTTCTTGTGTTGGCTCTTTTATGATGAAGACTACTGAAATCAAATGGGATTTATTGGAAAGAATTAAACGCAACTCTGAAGATTGGGACCTCGATGAAGGTAAGGAGTCAGGTATGACACCTAAGTTTGATTGTGTTAAATCTTTTATGGATACCGATGTTTTCCGTAAATTTAGCACTAAATATGGACTTGACTCTGAGATAGTAGCTTCTTTTTGTGAATCTTTTGCTGCTTATGTTGATCTCCCTAAGGAGAAGTGGTTTAAATATCATCCTCCCATAGAAGTAAAAGTAGCTGCACCTATTAAAGTTGAAGAAAAGACTATCACTTATAATGATCCAATTGTTCCTACTGCTTATGTTGAGAAACCACCTTTTCCTGTTAGGATAAAAGATCATGCTAAAGCTTTAATTGTGGTTCGTAAAAGCAATATTAGAACCTATACACCTCCTGAGCAAGTTAAAGTTGAACCTAATATTGCTATTGTTAAAGATCTCTTGTCTGATAATATTGATGGGCATGTTATTCATTTACGTGATGAAGCGCTAGAATTGCCAAACCTTGTGCTAAAGATAAACATAGACCTGTGGTAGGCATGCCTGTTATTTCAGTTAAAATAGGAGATCATTGTTATCATGGCTTATGTGATATGGGTGCTAGTGCTAGTGCAATACCTATTGACTTATACAAAGAAATTATGCATGATATTGCACCTACTGAGTTAGAAGATATTGATGTCACAATTAAACTTGCCAATAGAGATACTATTTCACCCATGGGAATTGTTAGAGATGTTGATGTCTTGTGTGGGAAAACTAAATATCCTGCTGATTTTCTTGTTCTTGGTTCCCCACAAGATAGTTTTTGCCCCCATTATATTTGGTAGACCCTTTTGAACAATGTTAATGCTAAGATAGACTGCAAAAAGGATGTTGTTACTATTGGCTTGGGTGATATGTATCATGAGTTTAATTTCTCTAAATTTCATAGACAACACCGTGAAGAGGAATTGCCTAGTAAGGATGAAATTATTGGTCTTGCTTCTATTGTCGTACCTCCTAGTGATCCTTTAGAACAATATTTGCTAGACCATGAAAATGATATGTTTATGAATGAAAGAAGGGAAATAGATGAAGTATTCTTTAAACAGGAACCCATCCTGAAACACAATTTGCCTGTTGAAATCCTAGGGGATCCTCCTCCACCCAAGGGTGATCCCGTGTTTGAGCTCGAACCGTTACCTGATCCTCTTAAATATGCTTATCTTGATGAGAAGAAGATATATCCTGTTATTATTAGTGTTAACCTTTCAGAGCATGAAGAAGATAGATTATTGAAAACTCTGAAGAAGCACCGCGCTGCTATTGGATATACTCTTGGTGATCTTAAGGGCATTAGTCCCACTCTATGTCAACATAAAATAAGTTTGGAGAAAGATGCCAAACCAGTTCGTGATCACCAACGACGGCTGAATCCTAAGATGAAAGAAGTGGTAAGAAAGGAAATACTAAAGCTCCTTGAGGCAGGTATAATTTATCCCATTGGATAGTCGATTGGGTAAGTCACATCCATTGTGTGCCTAAGAAGGGAGGTATTACCGTCGTTCCTAATGGTAAAGATGAATTAATTCCGCAAAGAATTATTACAGGTTATAGAATGGTAATTGATTTCCGCAAATTAAATAAAGCTACTAAAAAAGATCATTACCCCTAACCTTTCATCGATCAAATGCTAGAAAGATTATCCAAACATACACAATTTTGCTTTCTAGATGGTTATTCTGGTTTCTCTCAAATACCTGTGTCAGCCGATGATCAATCAAAGACCACTTTTACTTGCCCTTTCGGTACTTTTGCTTAGAGACGTATGCCTTTTGGTTTATGTAATGCACCTTCTACCTTTCAAAGATGCAAGATGGCTATATTCTCTGACTTTTGTGAAAAGATATGTGAGGTTTTCATGGATGATTTCTCCGTTTATGGATCCACTTTTGATGATTCCTTGAGCAACCTTGATCGAGTTTTGCAGAGATGTGAAGAAACTAACCTTGTCTTGAATTGGGAGAAGTGCCACTTTATGGTTAATGAAGGCATTGTTTTGGGGCATAAAATTTCTGAAAGAGGCATTGAAGTTGATAAAGCCAAGGTTGATGCTATTGAAAAGATGCCATGTCTCAAGGACATCAAAGGTATAAGAAGTTTCCTTGGTCATGCCGGTTTTTATAGGAGGTTCATTAAGGACTTCTCAATAATTTCTCGGCCTCTGACTAATTTGTTACAAAAAGATATACCATTTGTCTTTGATGATGATTGTGTAGAAGCATTTGAAATACTTAAGAAAGCATTGATCTCTACACACATTGTTCAACCACCTGATTGGAATTTACCCTTTGAAATCATGTGTGATGCCAGTGATTATGCTGTAGGTGATGTTCTAGGGCAAAGAGTTGATAAGAAATTAAATGTTATTCAATATGCTAGTAAAACTCTAGATAATTCTCAGAGAAATTAGGATACTACTAAAAAGAATTCTTAGCAATTGTATTTGATTGTCATAAGTTCAGACCTTATATTCTTGATTCTAAAGTAACTATTCACACTGATCATGCTGCTATTAAATATCTTATGGAAAAGAAAGATGCTAAACCTTGACTTATTAGATGGGTTCTCTTGTTACAAGAATTTGATTTGCATATTATTGATAGAAAGGGAGCTGAGAACCCCGTTGCAAACACTGGGGTGCACGCGGAGATCTCGCCCTCTACCTTCCTGCACCTCGCCGCCTCGCTAGGATCTAAACTATGAAAGGAAAAACACAAAAGACACTGGGTTTATACTAGTTCGGGCCACCATTGTGGTGTAATACCCTACTCTAGTTTGTGGTGTGGTGGATTGCCTATTGGGCTGATGATGAACAATACAAGGAAGAATAGTCTCGCGAGGGTCTGTTCTTGGTTGGTGCGATGAACTGCTAGGGGAGTTCAATCGCTCTCTCTCTCTGCTGATCCCAGATGCTGGATCCTTTCTCTCGATGCGTCTACCTTGCGGGTGGCTAGTCCTATTTATAGGCAAAGGCCCTGGGCCTCTTCCCAAAAATCGAGCGGGAAGGGCGCCAACAATTGGCCATTTTGAAGGGGAAGATCTAGTACTCTTATCCTGACTAAAGTTGGTCCTCGCCTGTCAAAGGCTATGGTGGTGATGCCAGCTTGGGCTCCACGATGACTTCCTTCCTGCCGTTGCGACGGTCTTGGTCTTGTTGCACCGAAATGGATGCCTTTGCTTGATACTCTTGCCTGCGCTTGCTCCCTTTGCACCAAAGAGGAAAGGAGGACCTGCTGGGCTGGCGCTCACTTGGCGCCCTTGGTAAATCATGGCTTGAGTTATGGGCACCTCGTGAGGTACCCCGCCTTGATCTTTCCGCCTCCTCGCGAGCCAGCCTGACGAGGCCATGCCTGAGGAAGCTTCCTATCGTCCGCCCCGCGAGGCATGGCCCCTCGTGAGGGTCTTGAGCTTGTGCTGATGAAGATGGGCCTTGCTAGGCCACCCCTTGAGCCACGCCACAGCCGCAAGCAGGCAAGTCTGGGGACCCCCGTTCCCGAGCAGCTGATAGCCCCGGGCCAGAACGCGCTGGACTTGGCTGAAGCGAGAAAGCGAAGGGCAAAGTCGCGGCGCTGGGACCTAACAGCCTGCGGCCTTGGGCGATGCGTGGCGGTTGATTGGACGTGGGTGGCCCTGCTCCCCCATGACGCCTCGGCGACTGCACGAATTGACAAGTCCATGCATGCAAAGCGGGTCATGATTACCTGTGATCGTGGAGGCCGGTTGAGTCTGATCAGATGGCGTTACCATGGTCGGACAGGACCAAGCTCCCTATAAGGTGTAGCGATGGTTCAAGTCAGCCAGGTCCCCAACTGACATCATGGCATTACGCCGATCAAGTGGCATTGCATTGGTTCGGGTTCGACCAAGCCCCCAAGTGATTCTATGGCCTTAGGCCGACCAAGAGGCGTGTTGGTTCAGGCGTGACCATGTCCCCAAGTGATCTGGTGGCTTTCGCCGTCAAGAGGTGTTGCATTGGTTCGGACACGACCAAGCCCCCAAATGATCTGGTGGCTTTCGCGCCAAGAGGTGTTGCATTGGTTCGGACACGACCAAGCCCCCAAGTGACAAAAATTTCACAAAAGCAAGGCCAAGGGTTAAACGGAGGCCGCTTCATGACAACATCTCCATGTACCCGGACGGACTTTTATCTGAGCAGATACCCGCTTTAGCCGAGGATCCGGTTTATTGCCTTTATTCATAATATATACATTGTCTTAATATGTACATAAGTGGAGCCAATGGCTCAGGTATAATAAGGCCGAAGATGAGCTATGTTCCACGGCTCGTTGGTCTCCTCCTCGGCGATGCGTGAGTCCTTTCGCTCGAACATCAATCGGATAGTAGGACCCGTTGTATAGATTCTTGCTGACCACAAAAGGCCCCTCCCAAGGTGGGGATAGCTTGTGCATATCTTTACGGTCTTGAATGAGCCGCAGCACTAAGTCTCCTTCACGAAAGGTTACGGTTTTAACTCATGGCTTTGTGATACCGGCGAAGATCCTGGCTGGTAAACGCCCGAACGAGCAGCTGCCATATCGTGCTCTTCATCCAGTCGATCCAAATCGTCTTGCCGTGCTGCCTCGCTATCTGCCTCAACATAAGCTGCCACTCGAGGCGAGTCGTGACGGATATCGCTGGGAAGGACCGCCTCCGCTCCATAGACCATAAAGAACGGCGTGTATCCGATTGGATCGGTTGGGGTAGTATTTATACTCCATATCACCGATGGTAGCTCTTCCACCCAACAACCCGGCGTCCTCTCTAAAGGGACCATAAGTTGGGGTTTGATACCTTTCAAGATCTCTGATTAGCTCGTTCCGCTTGACCATTGGATTGCGGGTGGGCTCTGGAAGAAACATCAAGCGGATGTGCTCTCGTTCACAAAATTCCTTCATAGCTCCTTTGGACAAATTGGTGCCATTGTCCGTGATGATCTTGTGTGGAAACCCAAACCGAAAATCACCTTTTGATGAACTGAACCGCCGTGGCGCATCACACTTGCTAACGAGCTCTGCCTCAACCCACTTGGTAAATTTATCAACCGCCACCAACAGGTGGGTCTTTTTGTCCTTGGAACTTTTGAAAGGTCCAACCATATCCAACCCCAAGTCGCATAAGCGGCCAAGTAATTGGAATCATCCTCAATTCTTGGGCTGGCACATGAGCACGCCTGGAGAACTTTTGGCAACCATCACATCGTCTAACCAGATCCTCCGCATCAGCATGGGCAGTCAACCAATAGAAACCATGGCGGAACACTTTGGCCACCAAGGACTTTGAACCGACGTGGTGACCACAATCCCCTTCATGGATCTCTCGTAATATCTCACAACCCTCTTCAGGGGACACACAACGCTGAAACGCATACGACACACTTTGCAATGGTGCAACTCGCCATTAACAATGGTCATAGACTTAGACCGCCCGAACTATCTGCCGGGCCAACGTCTCATCTTACGGTAACTTCGCCCGGTTCATGTATGCCAAATAAGGGAGCGTCCAATCCGGAATGACATGCAGGGCCGCCACCAATTGAGCCTCCGGATCAGGGATAGCCAAATCAATTTCATCGGGAAGCTTAAGCGACGGATTATGCGATGCACCAAGGAAGGCGTTAGGCGGGACGGTTTACGTTGAGAGCCCAGCCGGCTTAAAGCATCAACCGCCGTTCTTCCGACGATCCACATGGTCCACGATATCCTTTAAAATGTCACGCAACAACATCCACCTCCCGATGATATGCAGCCATGGGTGGATCTTTGGAATCCCAAGTACACGATACTTATTTGGGCCACCAAGTCCGAGTCACCAAAGCATTTAACCCTGAGATTCATTTCCTTAGCCATCCGGAGACCATGGAGCAAAGCTTCATACTCAGCTGCATTGTTAGTACAAAGGGAACATTAGGCGGAGAAGCGTAGCAGAACTTGTCACCTCGCGGGGAAGTTAATACGACTCGACCCCGAGCCCTCCAATTGCTGGACCCATCAAAGTGGATGGTCCAATAGGTATGATCGGCTTCTCTTGAGCTTGCAACTCCGTCCAATCATTAATGAAATCCACAAGTGCACGAGATTTTACGGCCGTCCGAGGCACATACCTTAAACCGTGCGGCCCAAGTTCTATAGCCCACTTAGCAATCCGGCGATCGCTTCCGGTTACGTATGATATCGCCCAAGGAGCAGGCCCGACCCTTTGTGATGGGGTGCCCTTGGAAATATTGCCTTAGCTTCCGGCTTGCCATAAAAACCCCGTATACCAGCTTATGCCAATGTGGATATCTCTGCTTAGACTCAATGAGGACCTCGCTGATGTAATAAACCGGCCGTTGAACCGAATACTCCTTCCCTGCCTCCTTCCGCTCCACCACGATAGCCACGCTAACTGCCACAGCATTACCGACAACATATAGCAGCGGCGGCTCTTTGTCAATGGGCGGCTAGAACCGGCGGGTTGGCCAAGCTGCCGCTTCAAATCCTCAATGCTTCATCGGTGGCTGAACTCGAGACAAACTGATCCGTTTTCTTCAACATCTGGTACAAAGGAATGGCCTTCTCGCCTTAGACGGCTGATAAACCCGGCTTAAGCGCAGCAAGCCCGGCCCGCCAAACGCTGGGCGTCACTAATGCGCTTCGGCTTAGCCAAGGAGGTGATAGCCGTAATTTTTCCGGATTAGCCCGATCCCCTGTTGGACACGAAAACCCAATAACTTGCTGCGGAACACCAAAAACGCACTTGGCGGGTTGAGCATCATCTTGTACACCCGCAAGCTGTCAAAGGTTTCCTTTAGATCCTCAATCAAGGTTTCCTTCTTCCTTGATTTAACCACGATATCATCCACATAAGCATACGCGTTACGGCCGATCTGTTCGTGCAAGCAACTCTGACATAGCGTTGATAAGTCGCTTGGCGCTCTTGAGTCCAAAAGGCATAGATACATAGCGAAGGCTCCAAAGGGGTGATAAGCGCCGTCTTCTCCTGGTCCTTAACTGCCATCTTAATCGATGATAACCGGTGTACGCATCCAAAAAGCTCAAACACTCACAACCAGCCGTAGCATCAATAATCTGGTCAATGCGGGGGAGGCGAAAGGATCTGCTTTGGACAGGCCTTGTTGAGATCATGTAATCCACACACATGCGCCAAGTTCCATTCTTCTTAAGAACCAACACCGGATTGGCAAGCCACTCTGGATGAAAGACTTGACGATAAACCCTGCTGCCAAGAGCCTAGCAACTTCTTCTCCGATGGCCTTGCGCCTTTCCTCATTAAACCGGCGAAGAAACTGCTTTACCGGTTTGTATTTTGGGTCAACATTAAGAGTGTGCTCAGCGAGTTCCCTCGGTACACTTGGCATGTCGGAAGGCTTACATGCAAAATGTCTCGATTCTCACGGATGAACTCGATGAGCGCTTTCCTATTTAGGATCCAAGTTGGCAGCGATGGCGAACTGCTTGGGCGAATCACGGGCACAAAATCAACAAGTTTCTTCTCAGCCGCCTATTTGAAATTCAAATCCGGATGGTGTTATGTTGTTGGCTTATTAAATGGGTTCATATCCGCCTGTTAAAAATTGTATTTATAATATTTTAGCTCTTCATTGGCACAAACCGACTCTGCGTAAGCCGCATCACCTTCCTCGCACTCCAAAGCGATCCGGCGGCTCCCATGAACCGTTATCGTTCCTTTGTGACCCGGCATTTTCAGCTGTAAGTAAACATAACAGGGCGTGCCATAAACTTAGCATAAGCGGCCGCCCAAAGAGGGCGTGGTAAGGGCTTTGAATTTTCACCACCTCAAATGTTAATGTTTACGATCTGAGTCATGTTCGTCCCCAAAGGTCACCTCGAGCTATCTTACCGACCGAATGCGCCCGACTTGCCGGGCACCACTCCGTGAAACACTGTCTTTGGATGGCCTAAGATGCCTATCCGTCAACCCCATACGCCGGAAGGTCTCGTAGTATAGGATGTTGATGCTGCTTCCTCCATCCATAAGAACCTTGGTAAACTTGTATCCTCCTACCTGGGGTGCCACCACCAGGGCTAACTGACCCGGATTGTAAACCCGGGGAGGATGGTCCTCTCTGCTCCACACGATCGGTTGCTCGGACCAGCGTAGGTAATGCGGCGCAGCCGGTTCAACAACACTGACCGCCCTCTTCTGAAGTTTTCGGTCTCGTCTGTCCAAGCTGGTGGTAAAGGCGTAAATCGCATCCACCGTTCAACTGCTTTGGGTTACTTTGATAACCCGATTGCTGCTGTTGTTGATTGTAGCCCCCTTAGTTACGATTGTTCGACTGTATTACGATTACTTTGATTATTCTCGATTGCCTTGCCGCCCGGATTACCACGAATCACGGGCGAATTTCCTCCACCGTAACCGGGCGGACCACGAACCGCCGCGGGCCCTTGATCATACCGGAAAGAGTTGGAGTTTTTGAACTCCTGCATAATGTAACAATCCTTCCAAAGGTGGTTCGCGGTGCCTCCTTCGTCCCATGCTTCGGACAAGGTTGATTCAATATGAAATTCAAGCGATCCGGATTGTGACCGCCCGGTTTGAGTGCCTACCCTGTGCGTGACCCTTGTCCTGTAGCGTTGGTGTTAGCCACAAAGCCCATGTTGCCGTTAAACTTCGCTTGTTCCCTCCATTGCACGCCGAATGATGCTGCTTTGGCCCTCGAGTTGCCGTTCTGTTTTCCCTTCCCCACTTCATCATTCTCAGATTTGGGATCCTTGGTACTATCGGAATCAGCGTACTTTACCAAAACGCCCATTAGAGTGCCCATGTCATGGCAAAACGCTTCATGCGGCCAGCTTCAATTTCAATGGCTCGAACCGGCAATTGGCTTCCAAGGTCAAGATCGCGGAATCAGGGTTGATCGATGCGAAGAATGTAAAACTTCCGAAATGCGGCACACCCAATGGGTTGTGGATTCTCCTCTGCTGGACACAAGCTGCTAAATCCACCACGGACATGGGCTGCTTACAGGTGTCTTTGAAATTTTGAATGAATCGGGTTATGGCTGGGTCCACGAACTGATAGAGTTGGGCGGCAAATTTTTCAACCAAGTCCGGGCCGTTCCTTCCAACATCATTGTGAAGTACTTCGCATGCGGCTTCATCCACATCTAGCATCTCCATGGCCATCTCATTGCTTTCTATCCATGCTTACGGAGCCAAATCGGCGGTATAATTGGGCACCTTACGCGGCCTTGAAGTCCTTGGGCAAGCGCCGCGTTGCGTAAAGCGAGGGGCGAGGCAAGGCACCCCCAAAGAGCGAGCGTGACCCCTGGTTCGAAGATGGTCAGACGAATCGGCGCGGCGGATGATCCTCTTCTTGTCTTGCTAACTTCGGCCTCCCTCGTGCCTGGCGCGGTCCACTACCACTTGAGCATCCTCAAAGCCGCCCGGATTGTTGCCTTGGCCGGACCACGCTGCGCATTGCTTGACACGGCGGTTCGTCCCAGCGTCGGCTATAGCTCCGGCTTGGGCGGGGTGGAGTGGATCCGATCCCGGCTGTATGAATACGCTTCTTCTTTGAGCGGGGCCGTCTGAGGAGCTCCTTAACCCGGCGTGTCTCTACCGCCTGTGGTGAATCGCCTTCAATTGGAATTGCCTCCAACCGTGCCGCAGCCGCCACGCGAGGTTATCCATCGGGTTGGAGTAGTGACCGGAGGTGTGCCGCGATGCAGGGCGCACCGGTATGATGGCGAGGTAGATCTATCACACGGGCTGAACGGTGCGGCCGTCCCAGTGCTTCCGGCGGTTTACCAGCGGCGGCGGATTACGGTCCCTGCCCACAGGGGTATTGAAAAGCTCCCTTCCCTCAAAAACTGAAGGTAAGCAGGACCTGTACTTCCTTTTCATGACTTCCTGTGACGCGCTCTGGTCCAGCCTGAGCCTATAAGCCTGCGCATCCAAAGCGGCCCGTTCCGCCGCCATCCTTTCGTCCGCGGCTGCCAGGTCCGCTTTAGCATTAGTGATCTGTTCCCTCACCTTTGCAACCTCCGCGTTGTGCAGGTCCTGATCCGGCGGATTAGCATCCGCCATGAGCACAGCCAATGCGTCGAAAAGCTCGACAAAACTTGAGCGGCGGCGCGACAGGGCCTCCTTCGGCTGCCATCACCGCTGTTGAACCGGCGACCGGGCGCCACGGTCGAAGAGTGAAGCGCCGCTGCGTACCGGCCATGAAGATCCCAACCCGGTTGGGTAGATCGAAGGGTCGGAATACTCTCACCGTCGAGAACAGCCCCGATCTGGCCGTCTTGCGGCTGGTATAGAGACTCGGTTTCTCCGGCGGCGATTCGTCGCCAGAGCGGAACAACAGTTTCGTCACTAGATGCTGATCCGTCCTCGTAGCCTCGATGGGCGACTCCACGAAAGCATGCACGACCGCCGGTTTAGCGAGGCAGGACTCTTTTCGCTCACTGAGCCGTCTCGGCGAGGTCGGTCAGACGTCCGGCCCAGGCCTGGCTCGCCGATCTTGCCGATGAACACGTGTATGCCGCCAAAGGGGACCCGATACCCGTACTCAAGCGAGCGGCCTCGGGGCCCCGATCCGCATCGTCGATGTAGAGCTTGCCGCTGACGACTCTTAGTCATCCGGCCCACTTCATAGCCTTCGAGTCCTTGAACTTGCCCTCTAAGATCATCAAACCATCGATGCGATAGCCCCACGGTGGGCGCCAACTGTCGATGGAATTGTCACGGCAGATGTCCTCATGAAAGGACTTAGTCGTAGGGCCATCGTGCGGGTTAACCTAGAGGTTAAAGCGGACACAAGACACGGGAATTATACTTGGTTCGCCCCTTCGATGAAGGTCAAAGCTTACGTCCGATTGTGATGTGATTGATATGATTTGGCGACTAGGGAGCAATAGCTTTGCCTTAGCCTCGAATTCTCTGTCCCCAACTTCGCTTGTTGGGTCGTCCCCTTATATACACGGGTTGACGCCGGCCGGTCTCTGAGTCCCGATCCGGCTCATACAAGCGTCCGGCTCGGTCTCTTCTTTCTTAACTTACAACACAAGTTACAATACTAAGGCGGTTTACATAAATGGACCTTAATTCGCCTCTGGGCTCCAGGCCTCCTCCGTGGGCCTGAATCATGGACGAGGGTAAACCGGCCCCTCCGGGGCGGTTCACACTCAGTAGTTGTATCCCCAACACCGGTGGTTGGCCTTCCCCGGCTATAAGTACGGGACGGCGCCTGCCCTTCTAGTCCATCTCCTCTTGCTTCTTCTTCTTCTCCATGGCTCCGCCAACGAGGTTCTCGGCCCATGGAGAAGGGGAAGGCTCGCCAGTGGAGCCTGACTCCCCCCATGGCAGTCGAGGCCGTCCTCGCAAACACCCTGTGGCTCCCATGGTGGCTCCTCGCGGTCGTGGAGGTGATCTCCCGCGTGGTGACGGGCGGCAGGCCACTGCTGTGGGGCGCGCTACGGCTGCGCGACCCCCTAGGCCGCGCTTCCACTCGATAGAGGTGCTGCCGGAGTTCGTTGTGTGGTCGTGAGCCGGCTCAGCACCAGCTCCAGCTTCCTCGCTTCCTCCTAGGTGAGCTTCCGGCTGGTTCCCAGGCGGCCTCGGCTTCAGGCGGATGGTTGCTGCAGCCGGGCCTCTGGGTTGTTGGAGGTCTCTGCGGTGGAAGCCTGGCTCACGACCATGGTGGCAAACGTTTGCCCGCGCGCGTGGTCTGAGCCGGCGGTGCACCCTGCACTTCAAGTTCGACGGCGATGCCACCCTCTACGTGAGGGTGTTCGGGGAAGATGGTCACCGCGCTGGGTGCTGCCCTGAGAACGACGACCGCGGCCGTGGGTCCAGCCCCAGCAACGATGAAGACGACAGCGCGCGCGTGGTCGGCGGCGCTCGGGGCTCGTCGAGCTTTGACGACTCTTCTTCGGGCAGCGGCTCCTCCAGCGGTGGCGCGACCAGCCTCCAGCGCCCGCGCCCGCCTAGAGGGAGGTAGCGGGTCCGCCCACTGCCTCGCCTCGGGTGAAGTGCGAGAGGGAGTCCGCCTGAGCTCCGGAGGCAGTTCGAGTCTCCCCCGCGAGTTGGTGTCAGGCGAGCCGCGCCTATTTTGTTCCTTTTCCTTTTCCTGCGCAAAGAGACAGTAGTGTAGGGCCCCGCGTGGGCGTGCTTGGACTATTGATGTTAGTTATCGTACTGTTTCCACTATCTCGGTATTATGCCTTTGTGCCACACGCCTGCGCGTAGAAATTACTTAGCTCGGGGGTGCCTGTTGTGGCCCTCGTTTCCCGAGGCCGAGGCCTCGTCGAACGCTTCATGTCCTGTGAAGGTTAGTATGGAGAAGTAGCTCCCGGCCTCAGCTGTGGAGGCGATCGACCCAGGTCCTGTGTTCGCATCGCGGTGCCCGTGGGGCACGGACTGAGGGGTGCTCCTGTAGTGGACTCGGGTAGGGGAGCCTCAAACAATTAGGGCAGAAAACACTCGCGAGGGTGCCCGCGTTGCTCCCTCACGAGACTTGCGCGAGAGAAATCGAGGCACGAGAGCGGAAAGGCAAAGAGTCACAAGCCAAAGACGGCAACAACTTCAATAAAACCTCGAATGGGGATGAAGAAGCCAACTGCAGAAAGCAAATGAGAAAAGCCACGTCCGGCACCTAATCTACTCTTCGACGTCTTCTCACCAGCACAGAGCTAAGTGCTGCCACTGGGCATGGGAGGGAGCCCCAGGGCCTGAAGCCGGCGCTCCTGAGACTCCGGGGCGCGTACAGCCCCAACTCATTATTACGTGAGAATGTCACGGGCGGCGAGCTTCACAGGCATTGGCCTTCTTCACAGGCTCCGGGCCTTTCTCAGAAAGATAAACTTCACAGGCGCTTGCCTTCTTCACAGGCTCCGGACCTTTTCCAAAACGCAGCGGTTCACAGGCGTTCGCCTTCTTCACAGGCTCTGGGCCTTTTCCAAAACGCAACGGCTTCATAGGCGTTCTCTTTCTTCACAGGCTCTGGGCCTTTTCCAAAATGCAGCGGCTTCACAGGCGTTCGCCTTCTTCACAGGCTCTGGGCCTTTTCCAAAACGCAGTGGCTTCACATGCATTCGCCTTCTTCACAGGCTCTAGGCCTATTTAGGGGTAAAACCTCCTGAGGTGCTGGATGTTCCACGCGTTCTGGATGGGCACCCCCTCCTGAGTCTCCAAGCGCGCGGAGCCGGGCCTGGAAACATGAACAACCTTGAACGGGCCCTCCCACATGGAAGGGAGCTTATGTAGTCCCTCCCTGGAGAGAACCACTTTGAGCACGAGGTCTCCTACCTCGAGAGTCCTGGGGCGGATGTTGCGGCAGTGGTATCGCCGTAGCGCTTGTTGGTATCTTGCCGCTCGCAGCACGGCTTCCCGTCGATGCTCCTCCCCCAGCACGAGGACTGTCCCTTGCATGGCCTCCTGCTGCGCCTCGTCGAACGCTAGGACCCATGAGGGAGGACTGCTTCAGCTCCATAGACCAGGAAGAACGGGGTCTCACCGGTTGGCTTGGTCGTGGTCGTGCGGATGGACCACAGCACAGACTGCAGCTCGTCGTACCAGCCTCTGCCGCAGGCCTCCAGCTTCTTCTTGAATGTTCTCGTCTTGAGGCCTCTCAAGACCTTCACGTTGGCCCGCTCGGCTTGACCGTTGCTCCATGGGTGCGCTACCGAGGCGTAGCATATCTGCGTCCCAAGGTTAGCAAAATATGTTTTGAAAAGGTTACCGGTGAACTACGAACCGTTGTTGGTGATGATGCGGTTCAGCACCCCGAACCGGCTCACGATGCCCTTGATGAACTTGACCGCAGAACCTACGGGGATGGTGCGGACAGCTTCCACTTCAGCCCACTTGGTGAACTTGTCCACGGCGACGTAAAGGTAGCGATAGCCCCCTGGCGTCCGAGGGAACGGGACCAGGATATCCAGCCCCCAGACTGCGAATGGCCACGAGAGGGGTATAGTTTGCAGACCTCCCACCGGCTGATGGATCTGCTTGGCATGGAATTGGCAGGCCTCGCAAGCCTTCACCAGTTCGACGACATCATTGAGCGCAGTAGGCCAATAGAAACCGCTGCCGAACGACTTGCCCACGAGGGTCCGCAATGATGAATGATGCCCACAGTCTCCACCGTGTATATCTGCCAGCAGTTCCTTCCCTTGCTCCCTGGAGATGCAGCGCAGGGACACATCATTTGGTCGCTTCCGATAGAGCTCTCCATCCCTAATGCAGTATGTTGTGGCTTGCCGCGCCACACGCTCCGCTTCCTCCTCCTTCTCCGGTAAGGTCCCTTGCGTCAAGTAGCTCCGGAGCTCTGTGATCCAGCACCCCTCCTGAGGCTCCATCGTCAAGAGCAGGCGCGCTCCTGAGGCCGGGCCACAGACCGAGGCTCCCGAGGCTGGTGGCTGGGGGAGCTCCTCCAGGCTGCGCCCAGCGCTGACAGTGATGGCATGGCCGAGGGCTTGAAGAGCCGCTCCTCGAAGACGCCAGGCTCCTGAGGTATCCGCGTGGATGCTCGTTTGGCGATGTCATCGGCCTCCTGATTGGTGCCACGGGGCAAATGCTGCAACTCCAGCCCCCAGAACTGCTTCCCCATCCTGCGGACCTCCGCAAGGTAGGCTTCCATGTGCTCATCCCTCGGCTCGTACACCTTGTTGGAGAAGTTGACGAGGAGTTTTGAATCACCCTTGATGGTAAGGCGCTTCACTCCTAGGGCAGGCTGCGGCCTTGGGCCTGCTATTAGGCCTTCATATTCTGCTATGTTGTTGGAGACCTTTTCTCCATCTTTGGAAGCAGAGCTGCACGGTGTAGTAGAGCTTGTCTGAGTAGGAGATATGAGCCTTTGCTCCAGCCCAGCGCCGTGCTGGAGAATGCCCGTCAAGTACATGACCCAACCTTCCGGCGCCTCGCTTCCGGGGAGAGGATCGATCCTCATCAGCCTTGAGGCTGGCGCCTCCGTCCATTCTGCCATGAAATCCGCTTCTTGGCCCCTTGATGACTCTGGTTGTGCTGAATTCGGTGAAACACTTGCGGTTCAATGTTCTACTCAATGACTCTTCGGTGAGCTCTGAGCACCCTTTCCAAAGTGCGCTGAGACAACCTTGATGGGGTGGCCCTGAAAATAATGCCGCAGCTTGCGCGAGGCCACCAATAGCGCGAGGAGGAGTTTCTGAGGCATGGGGTGCCGCGCCCTCGCGTCCCGCAACACCGTGCTGACGAAGTACACAAGGTGTTCAACGAGGTTTGGAGAGCTGGTGTCGATGGCGCCCTCCGGAGACCGTGGTGCCTCCTGAGGCAGTGGACCCTCCAGAGGCTGGTCGCCAGGGGGAGGTGTCTTTTCTGTCCCGAGTGTGTTTCCCTGCGGCGGCTGATCCTTCTCGGCTGTGGTAGTGGTCTTTGTGGGTCTTCCTTGATCCTGCTTCGCCTTGACCCGGGCAGCTGCCGTGGCTTTGGTCTGACGCTCCTCCCTAACCGCCACCAGGGCTGCGCTGGCGGAGTAGGGAGTGGCTGCAAGATAGAGCACCAGGGGTTCTTGTGGGCGCGGGGCCATCATTACCGGAGGGCTGGTTAGGTACCTCTTGAGATCTTGGAATGCCCTGTCGGCCTCTTCAGTCCATTCAAAGGGCCCTTTTTCTTCATCGGTGGAAGAAAGGCAGCGCTCGCTCCCCAACTTGGAGATGAAGCGTCCTAGTGGCATCCACGCCCTGATGAGCTTACGCATTTCTCACGAGGGTCTTTGGCGGGCTCATGTCCTCGACCGCCTTTACCTTTTTGGGTTAGCTTCGATGCCTCGGTGGGACACGAGGAAGCCCAAGAGCTTGCTGAGGGACCCCAAACACACACTTCTGGGGTTGAGCCGCAGGTTCAACTGCGTTGAGGCTCGCGAAGGTTTCCTCCAGGTCTTGTATCAGAGTCTTGGCCTCGCGAGACTTCACCACAATGTCATCGACGTAAGCCTCCACATTCTTCCCGAGCTGCGGGCCCAAGGTGATGTGCATCAGCCGCTGAAAGGTTGCCCCTGCGTTGCGCAGCCCGAACGGCATGCATGTGTAGCAGTACACCCCACTCGGTGTCAGGAAAACCATCTTTTCCACGTCTTCTACTGCCATCTTGATCTGGTGATACCCGGAGAATGCATCCAAGAAACATAACAAGTCGCACTCGGCGGTGGAATCGACGATCTGATCGATGCGAGGGAGCGGGAATGGATCTTGCGGTCAGGCCTTGTTGAGGTTGGTGAAGTCGACACACATGCGTTCCTTCCCCCCTTTCTTCGGCACAACAACAGGGTTGGCCAGCCAATCTGGATATTGCACCTCGCGAATGACCCCTGCAGCTTCAGTTTGCGGGTCTCTTGGACAATGAAAGCCTACTTTTCAGTGGACTGCCGTCTCGCTTTCTGCTTCGTAGGGCGTACGTTGGGGCACACGTTGAGGTGATGATTGATTACGCCTCTAGGGATCCCCGCCAGCTGATCAGGCTCCCAGGCAAGCACCTTCTTGTTTGCGAGCAGAAACTTGACCAGGGTTTCCTCCTGATCGGGCTCGAGGTTGGCGTTAGTGGATCCGTCCTCGTCGACCGGTATCTGATTGGTTTCCGCCTTGTCTCGAGTGAACAACTGCTTCTTCTTGGTTGGCGCAGCCCCCTTGGGCTCGGGGGCGTCTGAGTCGGCAGGCTGCGCCGAAGCCGCCATCTTGAAGGCGAGCTTGAGCATTTGCAACACACCCCCGGTGTCTCCGGACACGGCGAGGACGCCGTTAGTCCCGGGCATCTTCATGAGGTTGTAAGCTGGGTGAGTCGCGGCCATGAATCGGTCCAGTGCTGGGTAGCCGAGGATGGCGTTGTATGGGAGGCCGACGGGGGCGATGTTGAAGTCGATTAGCTCCGTGCGGAAGTTGTCGTAGGTGCCGAAGGTTACCGGGAGTCGGATCTACCCTAGGGAGCTAGATGACCCGCCCCCGACGCCCAAGAAGGGCCGGCTGGGCTGAAGCCGCTCCGGTGGTATGTGGAGGAGGCTGAAGGCCTCAGCGAGAAACATCTTGAGGCCAGCGCCGCCCGTCGATGAGTGTCTGGTGGCGGCCACTGGCAGATGGTGGGGTGCACAACATTGGGAGGCCTTGAGCAGGTTGAGTTGGAGGGTGGTCCTCACGAGCTGAAGGCGGATCGGCCTTGGCGCCCGACCGACGAGGCCCCTGTCAGCGTGGAGGCAGCGCCGACTGGCAGACGAATAAGCTTGACTGGCGGCCTGAAGGTGGTGCCAGCGCGCCCGGGGAGAACGCGCGACGGCCCGAGGCGCCGGCGCTACGTGCTGGGCGAGGAAGAGGTTGCGCAGCTCTTCCCAAGAGGCCACGGAAGCCACCGGTAGGTGGAGCAGCCACATGCGCGGGGCGTCGGTGAGTGCCATGGGAAGAGTTAGTCATGACCCTGTCGTCGCCTCCCGCCTCAAGGATGGCCTCCTCGTACGCCAGCAGGAAGGCCAGCGGATCAGTTGTGCCGTTATGGCGGCGTCTCCGGCTTGAACTTGTCCGGCAACCGCACCTGTCGCAAGGCCGGGGCCAAGGCTCGGAGCCCCCTGGCCCCCGCGCTGGCGCTGGCGACCGGAGCGGGCGGCGTGCTGCTCATCACAGGGCGAGTCGTGGTGTCGGCGGAGAGCGGGTCGGCGGAAGGAAAAGCTCCGGCACACCCCTACCTGGCACGCCAAATGTCGGATTTCGGGTTCCGGCAGACCCTCTAGGTTCAAACACTGGGGTGCGCGTAGAGATCTCGCCCTCTACCTTCCTGCACCTCGCCGCCTCGCTAGGATCTAAACTATGAAAGGAACAACACAAGAGACACTGGGTTTATACTAGTTCGGGCCACCACTGTGGTGTAATACCCTACTCTAGTTTGTGGTGTGGTGGATTGCCTCTTGGGCTGATGATGAACAATACAAGGAAGAACAACCTCGCGAGGGTATGTTCTTGGCTGGTGCGATGAACTGCTAGGGGGAGTTCAGTCGCTCTCTCTCTGCTGATCCCAGATGCTGGATCCTTTCTCTCGATGCCTCTCCCTTGCGGGTGGCTAGTCCTATTCATAGGCAAAGGCCCTGGGCCTCTTCCCAAAGATCGAGCGGGAAGGGCGCCAACAATTGGCCATTTTGAAGGGGAATATCTAGTACACTTATCCTGACTAAAGTTGGTCCTCGCCTGTCAAAGGCTCTGGTGGTGACGCCGGCTTGGGCTCCACGATGACTTCCTTCCTGCCGTTGCGACGGTCTTGGTCTTGTTGCATCGAAACGGATGCCTTTGCTTGATACTCTTGCTGTGCTTGCTCCCTTTGCACCAAAGAGGAAAGGAGGACACTACGCTGGCTGGGCGCTCACCGCGCCCTTGGTCGTCATGGCTTGCGTCATGGGCACCTCGTGAGGTACCCAGCTTGATCTCTCCGCCTCCTCGCGAGCCAGCCTGACAACGCCGTGCCTGAGGAAGCTTCCTGTCGTCCGCCCCGCGAGGCTTGGCCCCTCGTGAGGGTCTTGAGCTTGTGCTGATGAAGATGGGCCTTGCTGTTCCACCCCTTGAGCCATGCCGCAGGCCGCAGGCAGGCAAGTCTGGGGACCCCCGTTCCCAGAACGCCGACACTGATTATGCTAATTACATCGTTGCTAAATTCATCCCACCTAGTTTCACATACCAACAAAAGAAAAAGTTTTTCTATGATTTAAGACATTACTTCTGGGATGACCCACATCTTTATAAAGAAGGAGTAGATGGTGTTATTAGACGTTGTGTACCTGAGCATGAACAGGAGAAGATCCTACGCAGTGTCACTCCGAGGCTTATGGAGGACACCACGCTGGAGACAGAACTACACATAAGGTACTGCAATCCAGTTTTTATTGGCCTTCTCTCTTCAAGGATGCCCGTAAGTTTGTTTTATCTTGTGATGAATGTCAAAGAATTGGTAATATTAGTAGACGTCAAGAAATTCCTATGAATTATTCACTTGTTATTGAACCATTTGATGTTTGGGGCTTTGATTATATGGGACCTTTTCCTGCCTGCAATGGATACACACATATTTTAGTTGATGTTGATTACGTTACTAAGTGGGTAGAAGCTATTCCAACTAGTAGTGCTGATCATAACACTTATATTAAGATGCTCTAAGAAGTTATTTTTTCGAGCTTTGGAGTCCCTAGATATTTAATGACTGATGGTGGTTCACATTTTATTCATGGTGCTTTGCATAAAATGCTTGCTAAGTATGATGTTAATCATAGCATTGCATCTCCTTATCACCCGCAGTCTAGTGGTCAAGTAACTTCGAAGGCACAAATCCGAAGGTGGTGAACGGTCAAAGAATCAAACATTATATCTCAGGTAATCCAATAAATGTTGAAACCAATGTTATTGAAACCATAACCCCGGAGGAATACATAAGGGACACTTTCCGGAACGCTTCAGACTCCGAAAAGGAATAGGTATGTGGTACGGTAAGTAAACCGACTCCAAAACAGTTCTAATGGCAATTTTTCTCTGTTTTGGAATATTTAGAAAAATAGAAAAATAAGAAGCGATGCAGGAAGGACACGAGGCCTCCACGAGGGTGGAGGCGCCCCCTGCCTCGTGGGCACCTCGTGCACTCTCCGGACTCCGTTTTCTTGCACGATACGTATTTTGGTCGGTAAAAATTCATTATATAATCTCCCGAAGGTTTTGACTCCTGTATCATGATTTGTCTCTGCTGTATCTACTTTTCCAAACACTTTTGCCCTTGTTTTGGACTCTAACTTGCATGATTTGAATGGAACTAACCCGGACTGACGCTGTTTTTAGCTGACTTTCCATGGTGTTATTTATTTGCAGAAACAAAAGTTCCCGGAATGACCTGAAACTCCACGGAACATATTTTCAGAAAATGTTAAAAATACCGAAAGAAGAATCCACGTCAGGGGGCCCACCACATCACGAGGGTGAAGTGCGCCTGCCTGGCGCGCCCCCTGCCTCGTGGGCCCCCTGACGCTCCACCGACCTCAACTCCAACTCCATATATTCACTTTCGGGGAGAAAAAAAATTAGAGAGAAGGATTCATCGCGTTTTACGATACGGAGCCACCGCCAAGCCCTAAAACTTCTCGGGAGGGCTGATCTGGAGTCCGTTCGGGGCTCTGGAGAGGAGGATTCGTCGTCGTCGTCATCATCAACCATCCTCCATCACCAATTTCATGATGCTCACCACCGTGCGTGAGTAATTCCATCATAGGCTTGCTGGACGGTGATGGGTTGGATGAGATCTATCATGTAATCGAGTTAGTTTTGTTAGGGTTTGATCCCTAGTATCCACTATGTTCTGAGATTGATGTTGCTGTGACTCTGCTATGCTTAATGCTGTCACTAGGGCCCGAGTGCCATGATTTCAGATTTGAACCTATTATGTTTTCATGAATATATGTGAGTTCTTGATCCTATCTTGCAAGTCTATAGTTACCTACTATGTGTTATGATCCGGCAACCCCGAAGTGACAATAATCGGGACCACTCCGGTGATGACCATAGTTTGAGGAGTTCATGTATTCACTATGTGTTAATGCTTTGATGCGGTACTCTATTAAAAGGGGCCTTAATATCCCTTAGTTTCCGCTAGGACCCCTTGCCACGGGAGGGTAGGACAAAAGATGTCATGCAAGTTCTTTTCCATAAGCACGTATGACTATATTCGAATACATGCCTACATTACATTGATGAATTGGAGCTATACATGTCACCCTATGTTATGATTGTTACATGATGAACCGCATCCGGCATAATTCTCCATCACCGATCCAATGCCTACGAGCTTTTCAAATATTGTTCTCCGCTTAATTACTTTTCCGTTGCTATTGTTACAATCACTACAAAACCCAAAAATATTACTTTTGCTACCGTTACCGTTACTTCCATATTACTTTGCTACTAAATACTTTGATGCAGGTATTAAGTTATCCAGGTCTGGTTGAATTGACAACTCAACTGCTAATACTTGAGAATATTCTTTGGCTCCCCTTGTGTCGAATCAATAAATTTGGGTTGAATACTCTACCCTCGAAAACTGTTGCGATCCCCTATACTTGTGGGTTATCAAGACTATTTTCTGGCGCTGTTGGGGAGCATAGCTCTATTCTTTGAGTCACTTGGGATTTATATCTGCTAGTCACTATGAAGAACTTGAAAGACGAGAAAACAAAAATCTATCCCTCAACTACGAGGGGAGGTAAGGAACTGCCATCTAGCTCTGCACTTGATTCACCTATACATTTTGAGTAAGCTTGCGACACCTAAACCTGCTTACGCTATTAGATTACGATATGTCGCATGTTATTGATGACACCACTTCTACTATGCATGATACTTATGATGAAACTACATCTATGCTTGATACTACTGTGCCACTTGGTGAATTTTTGATGAACAACTTGCTAGGGTTAGAGAGAATGAAATTATTGAAACTGATAACATTGATTAAAGTGATGATGAAGACTCTCCCCCTAATAAATATGAATCGCCTGTTGTTCATGAGGGTTATGTTCTGGAAAAAGAAGCTGCTATAGCTATTTTAGCTTGCAAAGATGAATCTGAGCTCAAGAGGTTATTAGCTAAATGGAAGCAGCAATCTCTTAATGCTAGAATGAAACACGGCCCTGCTTTTGCTACTTCACCTATACGTATTCTTGATAAGGATTATGAATTCTCTATTGATCCTGATGTAATTACTTTGGTTGAATCTGATCCTTTTCATGGCTATGAATCGGAAACTGTTGTGGCACATCTTACTAAATTAAATGATATAGCCACCCTGTGCACTAATGATGAGAAATCTCTCTACCTGTATATCCTTAAAATATTTCCGTTCTCATTAAAGGGTGATGCTAAGATAAGGTTTAATTCTCTTGATCCTGGTTGTGTGTGTAGTCCCCAGGATATGATTTATTACTTCTCTGCTAAATATTTCCCTGCTCATAAGAAAGAAGCTGCTTTGAGCGATATATATAACATTGTGCAAATTGAAGAAGAGAGTCTCCCACAAGCTTGGGGGAGGCTTCTCCAATTACTTAATGCTTTGCCTGATCATCCTCTTAAGAAAAATGAAATACTTGATATCTTTTATAATGGACTAACCGATGCTTCCAAAGATTACACGGATAGTTGTGCTTTGGTTACATTTTCAGGGAAAGAACACCGGATGAAGCTGAAATTCTATTGAATAATATGTTCACAAATGAAAATAATTGGACACTTCCTGAGCCAGCTCCTGAGCCAATTCCTGAGCCTATTCCTAAACCAACTATGAAGAAGAGAGGTGTTCTATTTTTCAGTCCTGAAGATATGCAAGAGGCAAAGAAATCTATGAAAGAAAAAGGTATTAAAGCTGAAGATTTTAAGAGTTTACCTCCTATTGAAGAAATGCATGGTCTTAATTTACCGCCTGTTGAAGAAACATATGATATTAATCCATCACCTATTGAAGAAACTGATGGTCTTGATAACCCGACACAGGTAGTAAAGGTAAATTCTCTCTATAGATTTGTTGAAGGTGATATTCCTCACTATAAGTCTGCTAGACAATGCTTAGAAGAGTTTGATAATTTTATTGTCAAACAAGAAAACTTTAATGCTTATTTTGGTAGACAATTGAAATACAATTCCGATATGCGTGAACACTTGGGTGATTATATGTCTAGAGTTAAAGGTGAACTTAAACTCATTAGTAAACATGCTTCTATGCTTACTACTCAAGTAGAACAAGTACTTAAAGCTCAAAATGATTTGCTCAATGAATTAAATAGTAAGAATAATGATTATGTTGTTAGAGTGGCTACTAGAACTGGTAAAATGACTCAGGAACCTTTGTATCCTGAAGGCCACCCTAAGAGAATTGAGCAAGATTCTCAGAGAAATAATATTGATGCACCTAGTCCTTCTAAAAAGAAGAAAAACAAAAATGATAGGACTTTGCATGCTTCTAGTGAACCTATTGCTGAAACACTTGAGAATCGAAATGATATTTCTATTTCTGATGCTGAAACACAATCTGGTAATGAGCATAAACCTAGTGATAATGTTAATGATGATGTTCATGTTGATGCTCAACCTAGCAATGATAATGATGTAGAAACTGAACCCGCTGTTGATCTTGATAACCCACAATCAAAGAATCAACGTTATGATAAGAGAGACTTTGTTTCTAGGAAGCATGGTAAAGAAAGAGAACCATGGGTTCAGGAACCCATGCCTTTACCTCCCAAATCATCCAAGAAAAAGGATGATGAGGATTTTGAGGGCTTTGCTGAAATGATTAGACCTATCTTCTTGCGTATGCGATTAACTGATATGCTCAAAATGAATCCTTATGCTAAATACATGAAAGAAATTGTTACTAATAAGAGAAAGATACCGGAAGCTGAAATTTCCACCATGCTTGCTAATTATACTTTTAAGGGTGGAATACCAAAGAAACTAGGAGATCCAGGAGTACCCACTACACCATGCTCCATTAAAAGAAATTATGTTAAAACTGCTTTATGTGATCTTGGAGACGGTGTTAGTGTTATGCCTCTCTCTTGATATCGTAGACTTGATTTGAATAAGTTGACACCTACTGAAATATCTTTGCAAATAGCTGATAAATCAACTATTATACCTGTCGGTATTTGTGAGGATGTGCCTGTTGTGGTTGCAAACGTTACTATTCTAACGGACTTTGTTATTCTTGATATTCCCGAGGATGATAGTATGTCTATTATTCTTGGAAGACCCTTTTTGAATACTGCAGGGGCTGTTATTGATTGCAACAAAGGCAATGTCACTTTTCATGTTAATGGCAATGAGCATACGGTACACTTTCCTAGGAAACAACCTCAAGTCCAAAGTATCAATTCTATTGGAAAAATTCCATCGATTATTTTTGGAGGTTTTGAATTTCCTCTTCCTACTGTCAAGAAGAAATATGATATTCTCATTATAGGGGATGTGCATATCCCCGTTGAGGTAACATAGTGTTATTCGAAATTTCTCCGGTTCCATGTTAGTCAGAATGAGTTTGTTAACAAGACCTGATCAACCTTGTTAGTGGATTCCTTTTGATGAGCATGAGATGGATGAAGTTAGAAAGCACAACCTTCTGTACCCTCTCTCTACTTTCTATTATTTAGTTGAATTAAAGTAAAAATAGTATTTTTCTGCCTGTTTTGTGAATTAACTGTGCAATATAAAAATACCCCGAAAATAAAAGTTCTCCAAATGCCCTGGAAATGGAATATGATTTTTTCTGGAATATTTGAGAATATCTGGAACTGAGAACACAGAAGGGGGAGCAAACACCTGGCCACGAGGGTCCAGGGCGCGCCCTCCCCTATAGGGCGCGCCCCCTACCTCGTGGGCCCATGGTGGCTCCCCTCCACTTATTCCTTCACCCACACACTTCTTCTTCCTCCCAGAAAAATCACTATCCAGCTCAAGCACGAGTTCTAGCTCATTTTGCTGCGATTTTCAATCTCCTTGCTCAAAGCACCTCTCACAAAACTGCTTGGGGAGGTTGTTCCTTGGTATGTGACTCCTCCATTGGTCCAATTAGTTTTTGTTCTAATGCTTTATTCATTGCAAATTTGTGCTGCCTAGGTGACCATGTTCTTGAGCTTGCATGTCAAATTTATATGGTTCCAAGTAGTTCTAATGCATGATATAGGCTCTAGGCACTTGTAGGAGTAGTTGCTATCAATTTTGTTGAGTTTGGTTCACTTTTATTTGAAGTTACTAAAAATTTCAGAATTTTTCAAAAAGTAATGAAGAGATTTTTGAGGGGCTCATCGAGCCGAAGCTCGAAGGAAAAGCAAAGTGAAGAAGCACAGAGGCCCAAATATAATTTGCCTTGCACCGCAGAGGTCCGGCGGTGTGAATGGCCTTCCAATGATTTCTTGAGAGCGGCGGGGATTTATGATGATTTTCATGAATTGGCTGAGAATGCAGGCCTCACCGACTTCCTCCGCGACCAACGCAAATAGTATATCTTACTCACCAATACTTTTGTGCAAAACTTCTACTATTATCATAAGGAATCACCTCCTTCAGTAGAGTTTCATTTATATGATGTGATTAAGAAGATGCCACTAGATGAATTTTGCAAGGTTTGCAAAATACCTTTTGAGGGTAGTTTAGATGAACCACATCGTAAAGATGTGGACGGGTTTATTGACACTATTACTGTAGGGGAAACTAGGAAGGTTTCCGATGCAAGAATCACTAGCATACATTTTCTTGTTTTATGCTACTTTGCCATATTTGCTAGTCGTTGCTTAATTGGTCGCAGAAATTGTGGAAACCTTAGTGTTCCTGATATTATTATTTTGTTCCATGGTCTTTTCTGTGATAACACTGTTAGTATGGGCGGTATTATTGCCAAACGGTTAAGTCTGCACACTATAACATACCTATTAGGCACTATGAAAAAGAAGAAAAATTGCTGACCACTGCTTATTTAGATTATAAGAGTATGGTAGCGCATGACTTTATTGTTAAGAATAGGGAAGGGGCTCTTAAATACAAATTATTCTTTGATAAACATCACCCTGAGACTATTACCTTGCCTGCTCCCTCCTTGTTTAATTTATCTATAGGTCTGTATCTCGTTCCATTGGCGGCCATTCACGCCTACCGGAACCCTACACCAGCCACGGAGCCGGAACCACAATTTGAGCCTCCACGACAGTCTAATTACCAGTGGGATCTGGAGATGATTTCCAACCGATGGCGATCGAGTCCTCTTCATCTCAAGACGACCCCAGCTACAACTACGGATATCCGCCAGGGCTATCCGTGGCAATAAACCAACTTAGGCCAAAAGCCTAAGCTTGGGGGAAATCGTATTTCCACCGACATTACATTTATGTTCACACACTCATTGCTAGATGTTGGTGCTCATACTCTTTCACTGTAATATCCATGCTAGTTTATTTTATTTTTCTTGCTTTCTTCTTGTGTGTTTGAAAAACCTTAAGAAAAACAAAAAAGATTAGTGTAGTTTTTAGTTAGTTTACTTTTCTTACTGTAGTAGTAATAATTAAAAAGAAAATCCAAAATGATTCCTGTTCTTCTTTTTGCTTGTTGGGAGCTTTCCCGTATAAATAGTTTTATTTCTTTTCTTTTCTTTGGGGGTCGATAGGAGAAGACCATAATTAAATTGTTGAAGTGGCTCTTATATGCATTATTGTTGATTTAACCAATAGCCCATATTGCCTTGTCTTCTCCTGTTTATTGAATGCTCGCAGATTCCAGCTTAGTCCAATGCACGTGCACTCTTATTATTATTCATTTCGTTCGGTCGTGCAAGTGAAAGGCAATTATCACGATATGATGGACCGACCGAGATGAGAAAAGCTGGTCTGGACTCGACCTCTCTTGTTTTTGTAAATATGATTAGTTCATCGTTCCTGATTCAGCCTATTATGAATAAACATGTTTGCAATGACAATTAGAGATCATAGTTGCTTGTGCCATGCTTGATCAACTATGAGTTATAATGGTTTACCTTGCGTGCCCACATGCTATTAAAATGGTTGTGATGTGGTATAGTGGGGTGGTATCCTCCTTTGAATGATTTAAGTGACTCGACTTGGCACATGTTCACACATGTAGTTGAAATAAATCAAAATAGCCTTCACGATATTTATGTTCATGGTGGATTATATCCTATTCATGCTTGCACTCAATGCTTATTAATTTTAATGCATGTTCATGACTGTTGTCGCTCTCTAGTTGGTCGCTTCCCAGTCTTTTGCTAGCCTTCACTTGTACTAAGCGGGAATACTGCTTGTGCATCCAATTCCTTAAACCCCAAAGTTATTCCGTATGAGTCCACTATACCTTCCTATATGTGGTATCTACTTGCCGTTCCAAGTAAATTTGTATGTGCCAAACTCTAAACCTTCAAATGAAATTATTTTTTGTATGCTCGAATAGCTCATGTACCAACTAGGGCTGTCCGTATCTTCCATGCTAGGCAGGTTATTCTCAAGAGGAGTGGACTCCGCTCCTCACTCACGAGAAAATGGCTAGTCATCGGGATGCCCAGTCCCATGCTTTATGCAAATCAAATCAAAATAATTGCAAACAAAACTCCCCCGGGACTGTTGTTAGTTGGGCCTTTTCGTTGTTTCGAGCAAGCCATGGATTGATGCTTGTTGGTGGAGGGGGAGTATAAACTTTACCATTCCGTTTGGGAACCGCCTATAATGTGTGTAGCAGGGAAGATATCGCCATCTCTTGGTTGTTATGTTGACAATGAAAGTATGACGCTCAAAATCGTATTTACCTCTGCTTTAAAATCAAGCTCTGGCGCCTCTACAAATCCCCGCTTCCCTCTGCGAAGGGCCTATCTATTTACTTTTATGTTGAGTCATCACCCTCTTATTTAAAAGCACTAGCTGGAGAGCACATCTGTCGTTTGCATCCATTACTATCAATTTATATTGGGTATGAGTATGACTGGATATCTTTTACCATGAACTACAATGTCTAGTCAGTCCTTGATCTTTAAAGGTGCTCTGCATTTATGTTTTGCGGTCTCAGAAAGGGCTAGCGAGATACCATCATGTTATACCATATTATGATTGTTTTGAGAAAGTGTTGTCATCTGAGATTTATTATTATTGCTCGCTAGTTGATTATGCTATTCACATGAGTAAACATGAGACCTAAGAGTTATTGTGAATGTGGTTAGTGATAATCTTTGCTGAAAACTTGAATGCTGGCTTTAGATATTTACAACAACAAGAGCAAACAGAGTTTGTAAAAGTTTTTCTTTATCACTTTCAGTTTATCAACTGAATTTCTTGAGGACAAGCAAAGGTTTAAGCTTGGGGGAGTTGATACGTCTCTGTCGTATCTTCTTTTCCAAACACTTTTGCCCTTGTTTTGGACTATAACGTGCATGATTTGAATGGAACTAACCAGGACTGACGCTGTTTTCAACAGACTTTCCATGGTGTTATTTATGTGCAGAAACAAAAGTTCTCGGAATGACCTGAAACTCCATGGAACATATTTTTGGAAAATATTAAAAATACTAGAAGAAGAATCCACGTCAGAGGCCACACCACATCCACGAGGTGGGGGTGCGCTTTGCCCCTGGCGCGCCCCTGCCTCGTGGGCCCCCTGACGCTCCACCGACCTCAACTCCATATATTCACTTTCAGGGAGAAAAAATAAGAGAGAAGGATTCATCATGTTTTACGATATGGAGCCACCGCCAAGCACTAAAACCTCTCGGGAGGGCTGATCTGGAGTCCGTTCGGGGCTCCGGAGAGGGGGATTCGTCGCCGTCGTCATCATCAACCATCCTCCATCACCAATTTCATGATGCTCACCGCCGTGCGTGAGTAATTCCATCGTGAAACTTCTTGGCGGTGATGGGTTGGATGAGATTTATCATGTAATCGAGTTAGTTTTGTTAGGGTTTGAACCCTAGTATCCACTATGTTCTGAAAATTGATGTTGCTATGACTTTGATATGCTTAATTCTTGTCACTAGGGCCCAAGTGCCATGATTTCAGATCTGAACCTATTATGTTTTCATGAATATATATGAGTTCTTGATCCTATCTTGCAAGTCTATAGTCGCCTACTATGTGTTATGATCCGGCAACCCCGAAGTGACAATAATCGGGACCACTCCCGGTGATGACCATAGTTTGAGGAGTTCATGTATTCACTATGTGTTAATGCTTTGGTCTGGTACTCTATTAAAAGGAGGCCTTAATATCCCTTAGTTTCCGCTAGGACCCCACTGCCACGGTAGGGTAGGACAAAAGATGTCATGCAAGTTCTGTTCCTTAAGCATGTATGACTATATTCGGAATACATGCCTACATTACATTGATGAATTGGAGCTAGTTCTATGTCATCCTATGTTATGATTGTTACATGATGAACCGCATCCGGCATAATTCTCCATACCGATCCAGTGCCTACGAGCTTTTCACATATTGTTCTCCGCTTATTTACTTTTCCGTTGCTATTGTTACAATCACTACAAAACCCAAAGATACTACTTTTGCTACCGTTACAGTTACTTCCATATTACTTTGGTACTAAATACTTTGCTGCATATATTAAGTTATCCAGGTGGTGGTTGAATTGACAACTCAACTGCTAATACTTGAGAATATTCTTTGGCTCCCCTTGTGTCGAATCAATAAATTTGGGTAGAATACTCTACCCTCTAAAACTGTTGTGATCCCCTATACTTGTGGATTATCATATCACGCAATTGTCCTCTGTTCTTGTTTCGAGCTGTTTTCTGTCAGGGTTGTCAAGGCCAGGCATCATGTCGTCCCCCTCCTACAACAATGGTGACAACGATGCTTGGCTAATGAAGATAGAGCTGAAGAGGGAAGAACCCATGGAGATCCATAAGGATGAAGGGATCAAGAAGGCCATGGAAGATCAAGCTCCTGAAGACAACCTTCAACTTGATCACAATCTTCTTACCCCAACTGAGATCGAAGCTTTCAAGATGATTGAGTTAGCTCGTATACAAAACAAGTATCTCGCACGTGAAATTTTTTTGTTGAAGGAGCATATCGTTGCACTCAAGGGCATTATCCGCAAGTTGGAGGACCTCTTAAGCTCGATGTGTGACTATCCATCATCACCTCCACCTTCTTCACCAGCAAAGGAGACATAATCACACGGGTATGGGCCCTTGGCAACTTCCAAGCTTGGGGGAGGTGCCCCGGTATCGTATCACCACCACATCTCCTATCTTTACCATTTTTCTTAGTTCGATCCTTTTAGTAATATCTTGATCTAGTAGAATAAAGTTTTGGTATGATCTAGTTTTGAGTTTTGCTTTATGATCCATCTTTGTAATCGAGTCTGTGAGCTATATAATAAAGATTAGTGTTGAGTCGAGGGCTTGATTATTTTGCCATGATCTTGAGGAGTAAAAGAAAAAGAATAAAAAGAAACAAAGAGATCATATTGATCTTATGGAGAGTAATGACTTCACATAGAAAGAGTATGATGATTAAAAATTGTTGGGAGTTGGCAAACATAGCTTTGGTCATCGTTGCAATTAATAGCAAGTAATAAAGAAAGAGAGGTTTCACATATAAATATACTATCTTGGACATCTTTTATGATTGGGAGCACTCATTAAAATATGACATGCTAAAGAGTTGATGTTGGACAAGGAAGACAACATAATGGGCTATGTTTTCTTATATCTGAGATAAAGTATATTGTCATGGATCATCCAACATGCTGAGCTTGCCTTTCCCCCTCATGCTAGCCAAATTCTTTGCACCATGTAGCGACCCGACCCGAATGGATCAAGTCTCTGTGCTTAAGTGTCATCCCTAGATCGGTATGCTGACACACACAGTACTCGAGGATTTATAACAGAGGTAAATCACATTTATAAAGTAACGTAAATACTATTACCTCAATCCAAATAGCGGAAGTAACAAGGTTGTGGATTTCCATCAAAACCAACGGCAAAGTTGAGTGTAGAAATCGTAACTCTAACGTATCACTTACTCGTCGTAAGATCCTGCAACATGAGACGTTGCAGCCACAAAGGGTCAGTACATTGAATGTATTGGAAAATTCACACCATAGGATAATGATGAATAAAGGCTATCACTACATGCATATTTGGCTGGTGGAAAAGTTCTATGGTTATAATGTTTTTGCGAAAAGCCAATTTTTCCCTACTACAAGGGAATAAATTTTATTTAACTATCATGGTGGTTGTTAAACATTGAGAATGGTTGACAGCATTCTCAATCCCAATTAAAAATATCATCATTAACCCAAAAAAATTATTTGAAGTAACATGATGAGATTCACATGATAATCCAAGTACTAGATACTCAAGATGTCCATAACCGGGGACACGGCTAATCATGATTAGTTCATACACTCTGCAGAGATTTGTGCACTTTTTCCCACAAGACTCGATCTCCTCCGTTGGAATTCTCGCACTACATGGTGTTTGAGAAACGGATGACCGAGACACAGTCTTTCAGAAGCGCTAGCACCTTACGATGGGTAGACCATTACACCTACTTTCCCCTACATCTGCTAGTCTACCACTGTAAGAGTTCGCACGACTTAATCAACTATGCTAGAGCCCATAGTAGCTTGTGGCTGCACACGGAAGTTTCTAGCATGAATAATCTCATGATCCCTTTGAGCCTGGGTGGCAGTCCAAAAAAACAGGCAATCCTGGAATACCCAGGTACCTCAATCCACCCAAATGTGTGTTTAAGTTGCCACCTTAAATAAACAATTAAATAACAATCTCACATCTGTCATGGATACACTCACCCAATCCACGTCTACTAGCATAGCATGGCATAATAAGCAAACGTAGAAGTAACTCCCAAGGGTTTGATAATAAAGCAGTAATAGGTACTACCTCATCTACTTCCCAAAACCCACAATTTAATTAGATCCTAATCATCCAATATTTGAGGATTGATCTAATGCATAAAAACTGGGTATGAAAAGGGATATGATCAAAGTTTGAACTTGCCTGCAATGTTGATGAAGATGATTCGCACCAAAAGATCTTGATAGTTCTACTCGTCACACTCTGGTCAATCTATCGTAAGCAAGCAATAGTAACCACACATAAGCAATTATTCAAAAGATCAGAAAGAACGAAGAAAACAATTCGGAAAACATCAAAACCAAGCAAATAACTCTTGCATCATAAAACAGTTTCTAACCGTACCAAAATTATGTGAATTTGGCCTTATCAGAAAGTTTAGGTCAAGAGCTTTGATTTGCAAATAGAATCAACTCAAACGGAGTTATAAAACTCAAGTTATGATCAAACGAAGTTCAAATTCAAATATGATATAATTCAAATTTTAAACTTTGAAAAACATGTTTGAGTTGGATTACTGGATAGAGGGGGTCATAACGAAGACGTGGGCGTTGGTTTCATCGAGTTCCGACTAACGAGCAAAAAGTTATGAGCGTTTGAAGAACAGGGGCTAAACTGTAAAATAAAACAACTACAACTAGGTCCCTGGCGTAAATAAATAGAAAACGAAAAGACTAAATAACGAACGCTCGTTTATAAGATCTAAACAGTGGACGTTCGCTGTTTAATAAAACCCTAAAAAACAGATCTAGTCTAGGTTTTTTAAGAAAAAACCGAACTAAACAAGGAAAACCGAGAAAACCGGGGTGGCAGTTATACCGGTTCACGGCGGAGTAAACCGGCGGCGGATCTGGCGACGGCAGCATTCTCCGGCGAGGTCGGCGGCGGGCTGGGTGGGCACAAAGCGGCAACAAGGAGGCATCATGCAAGAAGAAGCTGAAGAAGCGGCGGCGGCAAGAAAGCGACGGCAGCATGGCGGACTTTTCGGGCCAAGCGAGCATGCGATGGCGGTGCGAGGATAGAGAGGGTCCAGTGGCGGCTTTATAGGGGAGGTGGCCTCGGGAGGCGTGGAAGAGGGGGCACGGAGAGGCGGCGGAGGAGTCCGCGTCCGGGACGGCGGCGGCGGCCGTGGTCGAGCGGGACTCCCGCTCGGAGGTCGGGGTAGCGCGGCTGGGCTGGACCGCGGCCTATTGGGCCGGCCCAGTTCGGCGGCGGAGGAGGACCTTTTTTTTAAACATTTATTTTTACAGAAAAGAAATAAACCAAATAAACTAAAAATATACTATAGGCATACAATATATCGAAATTTTTAGAAAAAGATTTCCTACAAGCTGAACATTTTTGTAGACTCAAATAAAATACACACAAATTCAAATAAAACAAAGAGTGCTTCTGCTCTAGTAAAATCCAGTAAAAATCATTTTAAAAAATACCAAAATTAATTCAAATTTATTTCTCTCCAATTTTCTGATGTAGGGATTCATGTTACCCTATATTCCATATATTTTATTTTTGGAGAAAATTAATTTTAATAAAACTCAAATAACTCCAAATAAATTCAAAAGAACTTTGAATTTAATTCTTTGAAACTCCCAACTCATATTTCATATGTTTGGAAGAAGTCATTTTATCTTCGCTCGTGAAAATCATTGAGTTGCATAAAGTTCCTGGGTTGGAAATATTTTCCAAATGAAAGTCAAATATTTTCAACACCCCTTGTTATTTAAATAAATGGAAGAAGTCATGTCATCTTCTCTCCAGGGTTTTGTGATGAAAAGTATTTGAATTCACGGAGATGCAAAAATGAAAGTTTGGGAAAGTCCTTTTATTCCCTCTCATTTAACTTTCAGAAAGTTTCGAATTCACTGACTTTTAGACAATCAATCAAATCTATCTATTTATTATAAGATTCCAAAATTTAGAATTTTGGGATGTTACAAACCTACCACCCTTCAAATGAATCTCGTCCTCGAGATTCGGAGAGGCTAGCAAGAAAATAGGTTGGGTTTGGGGTCTTCTCAAAATCCATCGATCGTCTTAGGGGGACTCGAGTGCTACCACCCTTAGAAACATTGTTACGGTCCCATCAATACTCATTTACTCCATCCTTATTGTTGACAGTGTCGGTCTTCTCAGAATCTCGGGAAAATTTCTACTCTGACTCTTCCAGTAGTGGCATAACCTTTTCCTCAATCCTTGTGTCCTTTCATCTTGGTAAGGTTCTTCTATGACTGGGTCTTCTTAGCTGATAGGTCTGGCGCCAATACTAAACAACTATCGATATCTCATGGTGGTCAACAATTTATGGTTTCTTCTGCAGAAAATGGGTCTGGTTGATCCTCACCGTATAACCTACGGTTGGCAAAAGCTGCCTCGTACAAGGGAAAAATTGCTATACCATTCTAAGGTTCAAACAAGGTTTAGATCGGCGTCACTCTACTATAGGTAAGTCACTCAGATTTACCATACCATATAGCAAGGCGGATAATAAGAGTAAGTCGGTACGGTGATCAATCCATCCCGCACCCAAATCATTACCTTATATACGGTTTAGCGAATCTCGCATTCTAACACTCGATCATCCTCACAAGCATTGCAGAATTTCTCTTGTCACGAACCAGGTTCGGATAAATCCATTGATTCTGCAAGCCAAACAAACATCTATTGTTTCTTCACAACTCTCAGGTTTTGCGTTACTCCTATAAGATCGTCTGTCGGTAAAATCGTAACTTCTTCCAGGGTTTTTCCTTCAGCAAGAGTGTGCTTGCTTCTTGGCAGGTCCTGGGGCCTGTGGGTTATGTCCCATCTCATCACTTGTAAACCTTGAACTTATCCTCTGGGCAATTGATTGTTATTCCAACATTCAACTTCCATCTTCCTAGCATACTCAAAATCCATCCAATTGTAATGTCTTTCTTCCTTCTATTGTAACAAACTAAGACGTGATTACTCAGACTCATCATGGAATTTCCATTGATCCATATTTCCAACATCATACCTCCTTTATATGCAGTAGTAATTCATCTCTTCATCCTCGTGGGATATCCCACATACCGAGATAAAAACTTATACTTATGAAGTCCATAGTCCACTTCGTGGAACATCATTATCCTTTCCAGGGTCAAGTGTCCTTACAAGGGAATATTGGCCATCTCTGCATGGCACTTCTTCAACTGGGAAACGTGAAACACATCATGAACTCCTGACAGTCCTTCGTGTGACTCCAACTTGTTGGCCACTTCTCCCATACACTCCAAACTCGGCATGGTCCTACAAATCTCGGGGCTAACTTTCCCTTAACTCCAAATAGTTTAACTCCTCGCAGAGGGACACACGAAGACATGCTCTTTATCCAATTTCATAGAGTACCTCCTTGCGTTTTTTAGTCTGCATAACTCTTCTGCCTGGACTGAGCTACCTTCAGTCTATCTCGAATCCACTTAACATTCTCTTATGACTCCTTGATCACATTTGGTCCAAACAACTGACGGTCTCCAACTTCATCCCACATCAACGGTGTCTGGCTCCTTCTCCCATACAAAGCTTAAAAAGGGGCCATCTTCAAACTGGTTGGGTAACTGTTGTTGTATGAGAAATCCGTGTAACGTAGATTATCATCACTACTAGATCCATAATCTGGCGCACACGTTCTCAACATGTCCTCTAGAATCTGATTGACTCTCTCGGTCTATCCATCTGTCTGCGGATGAAAGGCTGTACTGAACTCTAGCCTAGTACCCAAAGTCCGGTGCAGCTGATTCCAAAACTTTGAGGTAAACTTTGTTCCTCTATCTGATACGATGGTCCTCGGAACTCCATGCGGACATACGGTCCTGGTCATATATATCTTGGCCAACTTCGCACTTGTATAGGTGGTTTCACTGGGATGAAGTGAGCCACTTTGGTCAAGCGAATCAACTACTACCAATATAGAATCATATCCGGATCGGGTTCTCGGAAATCCGGTAATGAAATCCATGCCAAGCTTATCCTGCTTCCATTCGGGTATCGGCATAGGCTGTAGTAATCCGACTGGCTTCTGATGCTCTACCTTTACTCTCTGGCATACATCACCTACGACTACATACTCCGCAATATCCTTCTTCATACCAGTCCACCGTAAACGCTCCTTCAAATCCAAATACATCTTGGTGTTTCGAGGCGAATCGAGTATGGTGAGTCATGAGCCTCTGAAGTATTAACTTCACGATCTTTGCATTATTAGGCACATATACACGCTCCTCGAACCATAAGGTGTCATGCTCATCCTTACAAAAACCTTCGGCCTTTCCTTTGCTCATCCTCTCTTTTACCTCAGCAATCTCTTTGTCATCCTTCTGAGCTTCACGGATCTTTCCCAACAATGTAGACTGAACTTCCATTGCTGCAACAAAACCTTTGGGAACAATCTCCAACCGAAGTTCCCTGAGATCCTCGGCTAACTCCTTTGGTAATCCTCCGCTTATGAGGGTATTCATCCTTGTTTTCTTTATGGTTGTGTCCTATTTCTCCACAAAGCTTGTATGCACAAGGTTTCTTCATATCCTTTCCATAAGGCCTCAATTTCTGGGACACAAGCCTAGACTTTAGCAGAGTCAGCTTAAATTCTTCCCAAACGGTTACTCCTTGCCATCCATTGATGGTTTGGTACATCCTCCACCAGGTAGCAGCACCTCTTTCAAAACACTGTAGAGCATGCTGGGTCATATCCTTTCTGGCTACATAGTTATTCTTCATGTGATCCTCCATGTTCTGAATCCGTCGGTCCGTCTCCTATTGACTCACCGGTCCAGAAAACATGAGTTCATCTCCATTCCTCCTCTACTGGGTCCAAGGGTTTTGGGGTTGGATAAGAGAGATCGAGAGGGATGCACACAAAACAAACCAAAGTTTTGAGAAGGCAGATTTTATTTGTGGCTGTCGGGAAAAACATCAAACAAATGACAGCTCACAAACATCGCATCTAACTAGGTATAACACGGGTTTGGTATTCTAAAGGTCAATAAATCTTCAAAATCGCCAAACTCTTCAAGTCTTGTTTATGTCTCCGATGACTTCTTCCCATCGTGCTTGTCCTTCTCAAGTTCTTTTGCCAGATCATCTCCGTTGACGTGAAGTCTCTTGTGACGTCCTTTAATATTCTGGAGTTGCATTCCAAACTTCTGGGTTTCACATCCCTGGCATGAACCATGGTCCTACTGTCCTTCAATTCCTGACGAATCTCTGGTATCTCGAGGTTTTGCTCCTCCAGCTAGGCTACTTTCAGCTTCTAGGTCCTAAGTTCTTCACGAAATGCTTCCTTGTCAAATATGGCTTCATGCAGATCCATCTTAACTTCCTGATGTAATACTCCAGATCCTGGTGATACACCGTCTAAGGTTAAAACTTCGTCTTGCTGATAGGTGCTTCATCAGCCTTCTTGTCATCCAATCCTTCCGAAGAAATGCATGCTTAACTCAGCACGGTGACAATAGCATAAGCGGGCGATAACATCTTGGATATCCTGTGTTTATGACTATGTATCTGTCATGAGCTATCATTCCATAGTTGATATTTCCTGTCTTGGGGCTTTCTTGACAAAACTTTGAGTTTTTAACTCTCCATGCTTCGGTCTTTCTCTGATACACCTTGATCTCGGGTATTGACAACTACCATAGTCTGCCAAGTTCCATAAGGGTAGTCTTCCTAGGTCATAAAAAATCTGGGAATTCTTCAGAGCCTTCAAATTCTCCTAGTCCTCAGAGTCTTAAACAGTTGTAGTTTCCATTATCATAATGTATGGTAAAATCCTCTTCATTCTGAATGGTCTTAGTTTTCCGATATCTTGTACTTCCTGGAGTGGTCTCATCAGTCGAATCTTCGAGTGGTCTCTCTAAAAGAGAATATTTGAATAAGCTCAGAACAGAAGAGAGGTAAAAGATCTTTTTGAAAAAGAAACTTTTAGAGAAAAATCCTTCCTATGGGCTTGCCAGTTTCTAGGGTCACGTCCTACAGTCAACATGTGCTCTGATACCATCTTGTAGCGACCCGACCCGAATGGATCAAGTCTCTATGCTTAAGTGTCATCCCTGGATCGGTATGCTGCCACACACAGTACTCGAGGATATATAACAGAGGTAAATCACATGTATAAAGTAACGTAAATACTATTACCTCAATCCAAATAGCGGAAGTAACAAGGTTGTGGATTCCCATCAAAACCAACGGCAAAGTTGAGTGTAGAAATCGTAACCCTAACGTATCACTTACTCATCGTAAGATCCTGCAACATGAGACATTGCAGCCATAAAGGGTCAGTACATTGAATGTACTGGCAAATTCACACCATAGGATAATGATGAATAAAGGCTATCACTACATGCATATTTGGCTGGTGGAAAAGCTCTATGGTTATAATGTTTTTGCGAAAAGCCAATTTTCCCTACTGCAAAGGAATAAATTTTATTTAACTATCATGGTGGTTGTTAAACATTGAGAATGGTTGACAGCATTCTCAATCCCAATTAAAAATATCATCATTAACCCAAAAAATTATTTGAAGTAACATGATGAGATTCACATGATAATCCAAGTACTAGATACTCAAGATGTCCATAACAGGGACACGGCTAACCATGATTAGTTTATACACTCTGCAGAGGTTTGTGCACTTTTCCCCACAAGACTCGATCTCCTCCGTTGGGATTCTCGCACTACATGGTGTTTGAGAAACGGATGACCGAGACACAGTCTTTCAGAAGCGCTGGCACTTTACGATGGCTAGACTGATACGCCCATTTTGCATCATGCTTTTATATCGATATTTATTGCATTATGGGCTGTTATTTCACGTTATGTCACAATACTTATGGCTATTCTCTCTTATTTTACAAGGTTTACATGAAGAGGGAAAATGCATTGGAATGCAATGGAAAAGGAGCAAACATTGGAGACCTATTCTGTACAACTCCAAAAGTCCTGAAACTCCATGGAATATCTTAAAATAAATAAAGAAAAATCATCGCCAAAGATGAAGGCCAGGGGGCCCACACCTTGCTCACGAGGGTGGGGGCGCCCCCCGGGGCCCGCCCCCTACCTCGTGGGCCCCCTAGTGGCTCTCCGATGCCCATCTTCTCCTATATGAAGTCTTTTCATGAGAAAAGAACCAGAAGTAGACTTTCGGGACGAGACTCCGCCGCCACGAGGCGGAACCTTGGCGGAACCAATCTAGGGCTCCGGCGGAGCTGTTCTGCCGGGGACACTTCCCTCCGGGAGGCGGAAATCATCGCCATCATCATCATCAATGCTCCACTCATCGGGAGAGGGCAATCTCCATCAATATCTTCACCAGCACCATATCATCTCCAAACCCTAGTTCATCTCTTGTATCCAATTCTTGTCTCCAAGTCCGGGATTGGTGCTAGTAGGTTGCTAGTAGTGTTGATTACTCCTTGTAGTTGATGCTAGTTGGTTTACTTGGTGGAAGATCATATGTTTAGATCCATTATGCATATTATTACCCCTCTGATTATGAACATGAATATGCTTTGTGAGTAGTTACGTTTGTTCCTGAGGACACGGGAGAAGTCTTGCTATTAGTAGTCATGTGAATTTGGTATTCCTTTGATGTTTTGATGAGATGTATGTTGTCTAGCCTCTAGTGGTGTTATGTGAATGTAGACTACATAACAATTCACCATTATTTGGGCCTAGAGGAAGGCATTGGGAAGTAATAAGTAGATGATGGGTTGCTAGAGTGACTGAAGCTTAAACCCTAGTTTATGTGTTGCTTCGTAAGGGGCTGATTTGGATCCATATGTTTCATGCTATGGTTAGGTTTACCTTAATAATTTTGTTGTAGTTACGGATGCTTGCAATAGAGGTTAATCATAAGTGGGATGTTTGTTCAAGAAAGAACAGCACCCAAGCACCGGTCCACCCACATATCAAATTATCAAAGTACCGAACGCGAATCATATGAACGTGATGAAAACTAGCTTGACGATATTCCCATGTGTCCTCGGGAGCGCTTTTCCTATTATAAGAGTTTGTCCAGGCTTGTCCTTTGATACAAAAAGGATTGGGCCACCTTGATGCACTTTATTTACTCTTGTTACTTGTTGCTCATTACAATTTATCTTATCACAAAACTATCTGTTACCACTTATTTCAGTACTTGCAGAGAATACCTTGCTGAAAACCGCTTATCATTTCCTTCTGCTCCTCATTGGGTTCGATACTCTTAATTATCAAAAGGACTATGATAGATCCCCTATACTTGTGGGTCATCAAGACTCTTTTCTGGAGCCGTTGCCGGGGAGTGTAGCGCCTTTGGTAAGGAAAAATTTATATAGTGCGCTGAAATTTTCTGTCACTTGTTACTATGGAAAGTAATTCTCTGAGGGGCTTGTTCGGGGTATCTTCACCCCGTCCAAAGAGAGCAAAGAGTTGCTCCTCAACCTACTGAACCTGTTGAAAATGAAACTCCTTTTGAAGTTCCTTTGGGTATGATGGAAAAACTGCTGGCTAATACTTTTACAGGAGATGGAACAAAGCATCCTGATGAACATCTACTCTATGTGGATGAAGTTTGTGGATTATTTAAGCTTGCAGGTATACCCGATGATGTTGTTAAGAAGAAGGTCTTCCCTTTATCTTTGAAGGAAGAGGCATTGACATGGTATAGGCTATGTGATGATACGAGATCATGGAACTATAAAAGATTGAAATTGGAATTTCATCAAAAGTATTACCTTATGCATCTTGTTCATCATGATCGCAATTATATATATAATCTTTGGCCTCGCGAAGGAGAAAGCATCGCTCAAGCTTGGAGGAGGCTTAAATCAATGTTATATTCATGCCCCAATCATGAGCTCTCAAGAGTGACAATTCTTCAGAATTTTTATGCTCGGCTTTCTGATAACAATCGCACCATGCTCGATACTTCTTGTGTCGGCTCTTTTATGATGAAGACTATTGAATTTAAATGGAATTTATTGGATAGAATTAAACGCAACTCTGAAGATTGGGACCTCGACGAAGGTAAGGAGTCAGGTATGACGCCTAAGTTTGGTTGTGTTAAATCTTTTATGGATACCGATATTTTCCGTAAGTTTGGCACTAAATATGGACTTGACTCTGAGATAGTAGCTTCTTTCTGTGAATCTTTTGCTACTTATGTTGACCTCCCTAAGGAGAAGTGGTTTAAATATCATCCTCCCATAGAAGTAAAAGTAGTTGCACCTATTAAAGTTGAAGAAAAGACTGTCATTTATAATGATCCTATTGTTTCTACCTCTTATGTTGAGAAACCACCTTTCCCTGTTAGAGTAAAGGATCATGCTAAAGCTTCAACTGTTGTTCGTAAAAGCAATATTAGAACTTATACACCTCCTGAGCAAGTCAAAGTAGAACCTAATATTTCTATTGTTAAAGATCTCTTGTCGATAATATTGATGGTCATGTTATTCAATTCTGTGGTGAAACTGCTAGAATTGCTAAACCTTGTGCTAAAGATAAACATAGACCCGTGGTAGGCGTGCCTGTTATTTCTGTCAAAATAGGAGATCATTGTTATCATGGCTTATGTGATATGGGTGCTAGTGCTAGTGTTATACCCATTGACTTATATAAAGAAATTATGCATGATATTTTACCTCTGAGTTAGAAGATATTGATGTTACAATTAAACTTTCCAATAGAGATACTATATCTGCAATGGGAATTGTTAGATATGTTGAAGTCTTGTGTGGAAAAACAAAATATCCCGCTGATTTTCTTGTTCTTGGTTCTCCACAAGATAGCTTTTGTCCCATTATATTTGGTAGACCCTTCTTGAATACTGTTAATGCTAGGATAGATTGCAAAAAGAATGTTGTTACCATTGGCTTGGATGATATGGCTCATGAGTTTAATTTCTCTAAATTTAGTAAACAACATCGTGAGGAAGAATTGCCTAGTAAGGATGAAATTATTGGTCTTGCTTCTATTGCATTACCTCCTAGTGATCCTTTAGAACACTATTTGATAGACCATGAAAATGATGTATACATGAATGAAATAAGGGAAATAGATTAAGTATTCTTTAAACAGAACCTATTGCAACACAATTTGCTGTTGAAATCCTAGGGGATCCTCCTCCACCCAAGGGTGATCCGTGTTTGAGCTTAAACCGTTGCTGATAATCTTAAATATGCTTATCTTGATGAAAAGAAAATATATCCTGTTATTATTAGTGCTAACCTTTCAGAGCATGAAGAAGAAAGATTATTGAAAACTACAAGAAGCACCGTGTCGCTATTGGATATACTCTTGATGATCTTAAGGGCATTAGTCCCACTCTATGTCGACATAAAATAAATTTGGAAGCGGATGCCAAACCAGTTTGTGATCCTCAACGGCGTTTGAATCCTAAAATGAAAGAAGTGGTAAGAAAAGAAATACTAAAGCTTACGGAGGCAGGTATAATTTATCCCGTTCTTTGATAGTCGATTGGGTAAGTCATGTCCATTGTGTCCCTAAGAAGGGAGGTATTACTGTTGTCCCTAATGATAAAGATGAATTGATTCTGCAAAGAATTATCACAAGTTATAGGATGGTAATTGATTTCCTTAAATTAAATAAAGCTACTAAGAAAGATCGTTACCCCTTACCTTTTATTGATCAAATTCTAGAAAGATTATGCAAACATACACATTATTGCTTTCTAGATGGTTATTCTGGTTTCTCTCAAATACCTGTGTCGGCTAAAGATCAATCAAAGACTACTTTTACATGCCCTTTTGGTACTTTTGCTTATAGACGTATGCCTTTTGGTTTATGTAATGCACCTGCTACCTTTCAAAGATGTATGATGGCTATATTCTCTGATTTTTGTGAAAAGATTTGTGAGGTTTTCATGGACGACTTTTCCGTCTATGCTTCCTCTTTTGATGATTGCTTGAGCAATCTTGATCGAGTTTTGCAGAGATGTGAAGAAACTAATCTTATCTTGAATTGGGAAAAGTGCCACTTTATGGTTAGTGAAGGTATTGTCTTGGGGCACAAAGTTTCTGAAAGAGGTATTGAAGTTGATAAAGCCAAAGTTGATGCTATTGAAAAGATGCCATGTCCCAAGGACATCAAAGGTATAAGAAGTTTCCTTGGTCACGCCGGATTTTGTAGGGGCGTTCATTAAGGACTTCTCAAAATTTCTCGACCTCTGACTAATTTATTACGAAAATATGTACCATTTGTCTTTGATGATGATTGTGTAGAAGCATTTGAAATACTTAAGAAAGCATTAGTCTCTCGCACTGTTGTTCAGCCACACGATTGGAATTTACCCTTTGAAATTATGTGTGATGCTAGTGATTATGCTGTAGGTGTTGTTCTAGGGCAAAGAGTTGATAAGAAATTAAATGTTATCCATTATGCTAGTAAGACTCTAGACAATGCTCAAAGAAATTATGCTACTACCGAAAAGGAACTTTTAGCAGTTGTATTTGCTTGTGATAAATTCAGACCCTATATTGTTGATTCTAAGGTAACTATTCACACTGATCATGCTGCTATTAAATATCTTATGGAAAAGAAAGATGCTAAACCTAGACTTATTAGATGGGTTCTCTTGCTGCAAGAATTTGATTTGCATATTGTTGATAGAAAAGGAGCTGAGAACCCCGTTGAAGATAACTTATCTAGGTTAGAGAATGTTCTTGATGGCCCACTACCTATTGATGATAGCTTTCCTGATGAACAATTAAATGTCATAAGAACTTCTCATAGCACTCCATGGTATGCTGATTATGCTAATTATATTGTTGCTAAATTTATACCACCTAGCTTCACATACCAACAAAAGAAAAAGTTTTTCTATGATTTGCGACATTACTTTTGGGATGACCCACATCTTTATAAAGAAGAAGTAGATGGTGTTATTAGATGTTGTGTACCTGAGCATGAATAGGAACAGATCCTACGCAAGTGCCACTCCGAAGCTTATGGAGGACACCACTTATTTGGAGATAGAACTGCACATAAGGTATTGCAATCTGGTTTTATTGGCCTACTCTCTTCAAGGATGCCCGTAAGTTTGTTTTGTCTTGTGATGAATGTCAAAGAATTGGTAATATTAGTAGACGCCAAGAAATGCCTATGAATTATTCACTTGTTATTGAACCATTTGATGTTTGGGGCTTTGATTATATGGGACCTTTTCCCGCCTCTAATGGATATCGCCTATTAAGTTGCTTGTTGATTACGTTACTAAGTGGGTAGAAGCTATTCCAACTAGTAGTGCTGATCATAACACTTCTATTAAAATGCTTAAGGAAGTTATTTTTCCGAGGTTTGGAGTCCCTAGATATTTAATGACTGATGGTGGTTCACACTTTATTCATGGTGCTTTCCATAAAATGCTTGCTAAATATGATGTTAATCATAGAATTGCATCTCCTTATCACCCATAGTCTAGTGGTCAAGTAGAATTGAGTAATAGAGAGCTCAAATTAATTTTGCAAAAGACTGTTAATAGGTCTAGAAAGAATTGGTCCAAAAAACTTGATGATGCATTATGGGCCTATAGAACTGCATATAGGAATCCTATGGGTATGTCTCCGTATAAAATGGTTTATGGAAAAGCATGGCACTTACCTCTCGAACTAGAACATAAGGCATATTGGGCTATTAAAGAGCTCAACTATGATTTCAAACTTGCCGGTGAGAAGAGGTTATTTGATATTAGCTCACTTGATGAATGGAGAACCCAAGCTTATGAAAATGCCAAGTTATTTAAAGAAAAAGTTAAAAGATGGCATGACAAAAGGATACAAAAGCGTGAGTTTAATGTAGGTGATTATGTATTGCTATTTGACTCTCGTTTAAGATTTTTTGTAGGAGAACTTCTCTCTAAATGGGAAGGTCTCTACGTTATCGAGGAGGTCTATCGTTCCGGTGCCATAAAAATCAACAACTTCAAAGGCACAAATCCGAAGGTGGTAAACGGTCAAAGAATCAAACAATATATCTCAGGTAACCCCATAAATGTTGAAACCAATATTATTCAAACCGTAACCCCGGAGGAATACATAAGGGACACTTTCCAGACCGTTTCAGACTCCGAAAAGGAATAGGTATGTGGTACGGTAAGTAAACCAACTCCAAAACAATTTTTAAGGCAATATTTCTCCGTTTTGGAATATTTAGAAAAATCGAAAAATAAGTGCCAGCCCGGGAAGGACACGTGGCCTCCACGAGGGTGGTGGGCGCGCCCTACCCCCCTGGGCGCGCCCCCTACCTCGTGAGCACCTCGTGTGCCCTCCGGACTACGTTTTCTTGCACGATACGTATTTTGGTCGGTAAAAATTCATTATATATTCTCCTGAAAGTTTTAACTCTCGTATCACGCAAATATCTCATGTTCGTGTTTCGAGTTGTTTTTCTGACAGATGTAGATCATCATGACGTCCCCAAGTTCTTCCAAGGACAAGTTCTTCGAGAAGGTGATCAACCCTTACCTCGCGGAGGTGCTGCGACACCCTCAAACCATTGAGATGCGTGATGGGTTGCTGCACATCCGCGATGTTCAGGGACCAAAGGGAACCGGAAGCGTGGAGGCGAGGCTCGAAGCAATGGAGCAACAAGTTTTCAAGTGCCAGGGGATGGTGGAGCGTGGAATTAACGCTAGCCACAAGTTGCTTGCGGAGTTCACCAACAACTACGAGCCGAATGCCAAGAACACGGAGGAGGCCATCTTCAAGCTACATGAGAAGATCGAGCACCTCCAAGCCCAAATCTATGATCTGCAAAATCAAAACTGTGAGTATGAATATAGATTCAAAAGGATGAGTTTGGCTGCAGATTTGATGATTCCGGAGACTCAATCATCCTTCTATGATGGTGAGCCTATGCCATGGAAGGTGGACGACAAGCCTGCATCATCAACAACACCTCCACCTTCATCGACCAAGAAGGAGATATAATCACATGGGTATGGGCACTCGCATACAGCAACTGCCAAGCTTGGGGGAGGTGCCCCGGTATCGTATCACCATCACAACTCCTATCTTTACCGTTTTTCTTAGTTCGATCCTATTAGTAGTATCTTGATTTAGTAGAATAAAGTCATGGCATGATCTAGTTTTGAAGTTTTGCTTTATGATCCCTCTATGTAATCGAGTCCGTGAGCTATATATAATAAAGTTTAGTGTTGATTCAAGGGCTTGATTGTTTTACCATGATCTTGGGTGAATAAAAGAAGAAGAATAAAAAAGAAACAAAGAGTTCATATTGATCTTATTGAAAGTAATGACTTCACATAGAAAGAGTATGATGATAAAAAGTTGTTGGGAGTTGGCAAATATAGCTTTGGTCATCGTTGCAATTAATAGGAAGTAATAAAGAAAGAGAGGTTTCACATACAGATATATTATCATTGACATCTTTTATGATTGGGAGCACTCATTAAAATTCAACATGCTAAAGAGTTGATGTTGGACAAGGAAGACAACGTGATGAGTTATGTTTTCTTATATCTGAGATAAAGTATGTTGTCATGGATCCTCTAACATACTGAGCTTGCCTTTCCCCCCTCATGCTAGCCAAATTATCAGCACCAAGTAGATATACTACTTGTGCTTCCAAATACCCCTAAACCAGTTTAGCCATGAGAGTCCACCATGTCTACCTATGGATTGAGTAAGATCCTTCAAGTAAGTTGTCATCGGTGCAACCAATAAAAATTGCGCTCTAAATATGCATGACTTATTAGTGCTGAGAAAATAAGCTTTGTATGAACTTGTTGTGGAAGTAATAAAAGCGACGGACTGCATAATATAGTTCCACATACAAGGGGCAATATAAAGTGACGTTCTTTTGCATTAAGATTCTGTGCATCCAACCATAAAAGCGCATGGCAACCTCTGCTTCCCTCTGCGAAGGGCCTATCTTTTATTATTATCTTCTACCTTATGCAAGAGTCACGGTGATCTTCACCTTTCCTTTTTCATTTTATCCTTTGGCAAGCCCAGTATGTTGGAAAGAACATGATATACATATCTAATTGGATGTAGGGGAGCATGAATTATTATTGTTGACATGATATACATATGTTGCTGCTATGAGATTAATCATGATGCCTTCATGTCCGTATTTTATTTTTATCGACGCCTCTACCTCTAAACATGAGGACATATTTATTGTTATCGGCTTTTCGCTTGAGGACAAGCGAGGTCTAAGCTAGGGGGAGTTGATACGTCCATTTTGCATCATCCTTTTATATCGATATTTATTGCATTATGGGCTGTTATTTCATGTTATGTCACAATACTTATGGCTATTTTCTCTTATTTTATAAGGTTTACATGAAGAGGGAGAATGCCGGGAGCTGGAATTACGAAATTTGGAAAAGGAGCAAATATTGGAGACCTATTACATGCAACTCCAAAAGTCCTGAAACTCCACGGAATATCTTAAAATAAATAAATAAAAATCGCCGCTAAAGATGAAGGCCGGGGGCCCACACCGCTCACGAGGGTGGGACCCCGGGCGCGCCCTCTACCTCGTGGGCCCCTGGTGGCTCTCCGATGCCCATCTTCTCCTATATGAAGTCTTTCGATGAGAAAAACCAGAAGCAACCTTTCGACGAGACTCACGCCACGAGGCGGAACCTTGGCGTAACCAATCTAGGGCTCTGGCAGAGCTGTTCTACCGGGGACACTTCCCTCCGGGAGGGGGAAATCATCGCCATCATCATCATCAACACTCCTCTCATCGGGAGAGGGCAATCTCCATCAACATCTTCACCAGCACCATCTCATCTCCAAACCCTAGTTCATCTCTTGTATCCAATTCTTGTCTCCAAGTCCGGGATTGGTGCTAGTAGGTTGCTAGTAGTGTTGATTACTCCTTGTAGTTGATGCTAGTTGGTTTACTTGGTGGAAGATCATATGTTCAGATCCATTATGCATATTATTACCCCTCTGATTATGAACATGAATATGCTTTGTGAGTAGTTACGTTTGTTCATGAGGACACAGGAGAAGTCTTGCTATCAGTAGTCATGTGAATTTGGTATTCGTTCGATATTTTGATGAGATGTATGTTGTCTAGCCTCTAGTGGTGTTATGTGAACGTCGACTACATAACACTTCACCATTATTTGTGCCTAGAGGAAGGCATTGGGAAGTAATAAGTAGATGATGGGTTGCTAGAGTGATGTAAGCTTAAACCCTAGTTTATGTGTTGCTTCGTAAGGGGCTGATTTGGATCCATATGTTTCATGCTATGGTTAGGTTTACCTTAATAATTTTGTTGTAGTTGCGGATGCTTGCAATAGAGGTTAATAATAAGTTGGATGTTTGTTCAAGAAAGAACAGCACCCAAGCACCGGTCCACCCACATATCAAATTATTAAAGTACCGAACGCGAATCATATGAACGTGATGAAAACTAGCTTGACGATATTCCCATGTGTCCTCGGGAGCGCTTTTCCTATTATAAGAGTTTGTCCAGGCTTGTCCTTTGCTACAAAAAGGATTGGGCCACATAGCTGCACTTTATTTACTCTTGTTACTTGTTGCTCGTTACAATTTATCTTATCACAAAACTATCTGTTACCACTTATTTCAGTACTTGCAGAGAATACCTTGGTGAAAACCGCTTATCATTTCCTTCTGCTCCTCGTTGGGTTCGACACTCTTACTTATCGAAAGGACTACGATAGATCCCCTATACTTGTGGGTCATCATAGACCATTACACCTACTTTCCCCTACATCTGCTAGTCTACCACTGTAAGAGTTCGCATGACTTAATCAACTATGCCAGAACCCATACTAGCTTGTGGCTGCACACGGAAGTTTCTAGCATGAATAATCTCATGATCCCTTTGAGCCTGGGTGGCGGTCCAAAAAAACAGGCAATCCTGGAATACCCAGGTACCTCAATCCACCCAGATGTGTGTTTAAGTTGCCACCTTAAATAAACCATTAAATAACAATCTCACATCTGTCATGGATACACTCACCCAATCCACGTCTACTAGCATAGCATGGCCTAATAATCAAATGTAGAAGTAACTCCCAAGGGTTTGATAATAAAACAGGTAATAGGTACTACCTCATCTACTTCCCAAAACCCACAATTTAATTAGATCCTAATCATGCAATGTTTGAGGATTGATCTAATGCATAAAAACTGGGTATGAAAAGGGATATGATCAAAGTGTGAACTTGCCTGCAATGTTGATGAAGATGATTCGCACTCAAAACTCTTGATAGTTCTACTCGTCACACTCCGGTCAATCTATCGTAAGCAAGCAATAGTAACCACACATAAGCAATAACTGAAAAGATCGGAAAGAACGAAGAAAACAATTCAGAAAATTTCAAAACCAAGAAAATAACTCTTGCATCATAAAACAATTTCTAACAGTACCAAAATTATGTGAATTTGGCCTTATCAGAAAGTTTAGGTCAAGAGCTTTGATTTGCAAATAGAATCAACTCAAACGGAGTTATAAAACTCAAGTTATGATCAAAAGAAGTTCAAATTCAAATCTGATCTAATTCAAATTTTAAACTTCCAAAAACATGTTTGAGTTGGATTACTGGATAGAGGGGGTCATAACAAATATGTGGGCATTGGTTTCATCGAGTTCCGACTAACGAGCAAAAAGTTATGAGCGTTTGAAGAACAGGGGCTAAACTATAAAATAAAACAACTACAACTAGATCCCTGGCGTAAATAAACAGAAAACAAAAAGACTAAATAACGAACGCTCGTTTATAAGATCTAAACAGTGGATGTTCGCTGTTTAATAAAACCCTCAAAAAAACAGATCTAGTCTAGGTTTTTTTTGAAAAAACCGAACTAAACAAGGAAAACCGAGAAAACCGGGGTGGCGGTTATACCGTTCACAAGCGGAGTAAATCGGCATGGATCCGGGCGACGGGCGGCGTTCTCGGCAAGGTCGGCGGTATAGGGCGCGGCAAGGCGGCGGGCGGCGGAGGCGGCGCTGGGCAGAAGATGCAGTACAAGCGGCGGCGCAGTGACGGAGCAAGGGCGGCGGCTTCGGGCGGGCGGCGGTTATGCCGGGCGTGAGCATGCAGCGGCGGCGCGAGGGGAGAGAGAGGGTCCAGCGGCGGCTTTATAGGGGAGGTGGTCTCGGGAGGCGTGGGGAGGGGGGCACGAGAGGCGGGCGGAGGAGTCCAGCGTCGGACGGGCGGCGGCCGTGGTCGAGCGAGACTCCCGCTCGGAGGTCGGGGAAGCGCGGCTGGGCTGGGCCGCGGCCTGTTGGGCCGGCCCAGTTCGGCGGCGGAGGAGGACCTTTTTTAAAAACATTTATTTTTATAGAAAAGAAATAAACCAAATAAACTAAAAATATACTATAGGCATATAATATATCGAAATTTTCAGAAAAAGATTTCCTACAAGCTGAACATTTTTCTAGAGTCAAATAAAATACACACATATTCAAATAAAACAAAGAGTGCTTCTGCTCTAGTAAAATCCAGTAAAAATCATTTTAAAAAATACCAAAATTAATTCAAATTTATTTCTCTCCAATTTTCTGATGTAGGGAATCATGTTACCCTATTTTCCATATATTTTATTTTTGGAGAAAAATAATTTGAATAAAAATCAAATAACTCCAAATAAATTCAAAAGAACTTTGAATTTAATTCGTTGAAACTCCCAACTCATATTTCATATGTTTTGAAGAAGTCATTTTATCATCGCTCGTGAAAATCATTGAGTTGCATAAAGTTCCTGGGTTGGAAATATTTTCCAAATGAAATTCAAATATTTCCAACACCCCTTGTCATTTAAATAAATGGAAGAAGTCATGTCATCTTCTCTCCAGGGTTTTGTGATGAAAAGTATTTGAATTCACGGAGATGCAAAAAATGAAAGTTTGGGAAAGTCCTTTTATTCCCTCTCATTTAACTTTCAAAAAGTTTCGAATTCTCTCACTTTCAGACAATCAATCAAATTTATCTATTTATTATAAAATTCCAAAATTTAGAATTTTGGGATGTTACACACCAAGTAGAGATACTACTTGTGCTTCCAAATACCCTTCCATGAGAGTCCACCATATCTACCTATGGATTGAGTAAGATCCTTCAAGTAAGTTGTCATCGACGCAAGCAATAAAAATTGCTCTCTAAATATGTATGATTGATTGATGTGGAGGAAATAAGCTTTATGCGATCTTGTGATGTGGAAGAAATAAAAGCGATGGACTGCATAATAAAGGTCTATATCACAAGTGGCAATATAAAGTGATGTTCTTTCGCATTAAGATTTTGTGCATCCAACCCTGAAAGCGCATGGCAACCTCGGCTTCCCTCTGCGAAGGGCCTATCTTTTATTATTACCTTCTACCTTATGCAAGAGTCATGGTGATCTTCACCTTTCCTTATTACATTTTATCCTTTGGCAAGCACAGGATGTTGGAAAGATCGTGATATATATATATATATATATATATATATATATATATATATATATATATATATATATGTATATATATCTAATTGGATGTAAGTTAGCATGAACTATTGTATTGTTGACATTACCCTTGAGGTAAAAGGTTGGGAGCCTAAACTATAAGTCCATATCTTTCTCTGTGTCCGATTAAAACTGCGTAACCACAAGTATTGCGTGAGTGTTAGCAATTATGAAAGACTAAATGATAGTTGAGTATGTGGACTTGCTAGAAAGCTCACACATAGACTATTTCTGATGTTATGATAAATTGCAATTGCCTCAGTGACTGGGATTATAGTTTGTTAGTTCTCAATAAAGTTTCTGATTCATACTTTGCATTGTGAATAGATTATTACTTGAGCATAAGAAATCATATGACAATATCCATATATGTTTCTGTTATGAGAATAATCATTATGCACTCATGTACGTATTTTATTTTATCGACACCTCTACCTCTAAACATGTGGACATATTTATCGTTATCTGCTTCCGCTTGAGGACAAGCGAGGTCTAAGCTTGGGGAGTTGATACGTCCATTTTGCATCATGTTTTTATATCGATATTTATTGCATTATGGGCTGTTATTACACATTATGTCACAATACTTATGTCTATTCTCTCTTATTTTACAAGGTTTACATAAGGAGGGAGAATGCCGGTAGCTGGAATTCTTGGCTGGAAAAGGAGCAAATATTAGAGACCTATTCTGCACAACTCCAAAAGTCCTGAAACTCCACGAAAGTTATTTTTGGAAATAATAAAAATACAGAGCGGAAGAAATACCAGAGGGGGCCCATACCCTGGCCACGAGGGTGGGGGCGCGCCCTACCCCCCTGGGCGCGCCCCCTGCCTCGTGGGCCCCCTGTTGGCCCTCCGGTGCCCATCTTCTGCTATATGAAGTCTTTCGTCCAAAGAAAAATCATAAGCAAGCTTTCGGGACGAGACTCCGCCGCCACGAGGCGGAACATTTGGCGGAACCAATCTAGGGCTCCGGCAGAGCTGTTCTGCTGGGCACACTTCCCTCCGGGAGGGGAAAATCATCGCCATCGTCATCACCAACGCTCCTGTCATTGGGAGAGGGCAATCTCCATAAACATCTTCACCAACACCATCTCCTCTCAAACCCTAGTTCATCTCTTGTATCCAATTCTTGTCTCCAAGTCTGGGATTGGTACCTGTAGGTTGCTAGTAGTGTTGATTACTCCTTGTAGTTGATGCTAGTTGGTTTGTTTGGTGGAAGATCATATGTTCAGATCCTTTATGCATATTAATACCCCTCTGATTATGAACATGAATATGCTTTTGAGTAGTTACGTTTGTTCACGAGGACATGGGAGAAGTCTTGCTATTAGTAGTCATGTGAATTTGGTATTCGTTCGATATTTTGATGAGATGTATGTTGTCTATCCTCTAGTGGTGTTATGTGAACGTCGACTACATGACACTTCACCATTGTGCCTAGAGGAAGGCATTGGGAAGTAATAAGTAGATGATGGGTTGCTAGAGTGACAGAAGCTTAAACCCTGTGTTGCTTCGTAAGGGGCTGATTTGGATCCATATGTTTCATGCTATGGTTAGGTTTACCTTAATACTTCTTTTGTAGTTGCGGATGCTTGCAATAGGGGTTAATCATAAGTGGGATGATGCTTGTCCAAGTAAGGGCAGCACCCAAGCACCGGTCCACCCACGTATCATATTATCAAAGTACCGAACGCGAATCATATGAACGTGATGAAAACTAGCTTGACGATAATTCCCATGTGTCCTCGGGAGCATTTTCCTTTATATAAAAGTTTCTCGAGGCTTGTCCTTTGCTACAAAAAGGATTGGGCCACCTTGCTGCACTTTATTTACTTTTGTTACTTGTTGCTGGTTACCAATTTTCTTATCACAAAACTATATGTTACCTATAATTTCAGTGCTTGCAGAGAATACCTTGCTGAAAACCGCTTATCATTTCCTTCTGCTCCTCGTTGGGTTTGACACTCTTACTTATCGAAAGGTCTATGATACCCCTATACTTCTGGGTCATCATAATGACATGGTGAGTAGTGGTGTTCATTGCAATGATGATAGTGGGCTCATTGTTGATAATCCTTCATCACTTTCTTAATGCAATGCATCATCTTTGGACTTTAGCACTTCGAGCACTCCAAATGTTTCACATGCTTGTGTTGATAGTCCTTGCATATCATGTAGAAATTGCTTGACTAAATCTCATGATGATATGCTTGCTATATCTTGTTGCCATGATGAAAATGCGTGTATTTCCTCGAGTTGTTGTGCTAACAATGTAGAGGAAAGCCAACACTCAATGGAACAAGATGTGATCTTGGATGGTGCTTCAAGGGATCCTAAATCATCATCTATTGCATTTTGCCTTATGGACAAGGCTTCAAAGGTATCTCCCACTTTGAATCCCAATATATCTTGTGATGATATTGATTATGGCAAGAGTGATGATGATGTTGAGTATGGTGAAGAGAATGATGATGTTTCCTCCTTAAAAATTAAGGGGGCAATGATTTTTAAAGCTCTTCTTAAGAATAAAATTGCTCGTTCCAACTTCATGGAAATCATGTCTATTGCTATTGAGGGCAATAAATATATTGATGAGTTGGAATCTCATCTTGAGGAGCATGAGGTCACCATTGATAAAATGGAAGGTCATGAGCGTGATTATGCTAATGAGATTGCGGACCTCTCTCAAGCTCTTGAACTTCAACAAACCACCAAGGAATCTCTTGAGGAGACTTTTGCTCTAGAACTATCTAGAGTGAGGGAATCTTGTGATAGAGTTGTTGTGGTGGCCAATGATTTTGAAACAAAAAATGATAAGCTTGAAGTTGCTCATGCTAGACTCCTTGAGGATTTTGAGCACCTCGAAAATGGCTCAAGGGTCATTAAGGGTGAGCTCATCAAACTCACCGAGTCTCATGCTCAACTTGAAGCTCCTTATTTAAAAGAGCTTTCCAAGTTGTCCTCTCCTCTTGTTGTTAATGATGATGCTTGTGCTACTAACTCTATTACTTGTGAAGCATCCATTTTGAAGGAGAATGTTGAGCTACGGGCTCAACTTGAGTTGCTATCTAGCAATTATGGGAAATTGGGAGAAAGTCATGAAAAGATCTCAAGCTCTCATGATGATCTTCTAGTATCCCATAATGTGCTAAAGATAGCTCATGAGGCCATCATTGCTAAGGTAACATCTAGTGAGCCTAATGTGGATACTAGCACTACTTCTAGTCAAAATGCTATGTTTCCATGTGCTAGTCCTTGTAATTCATCTACTCACAATGTTGGTACATCTTGTGATGAATTGCTTTCCTTGTCTTGTTGCTCTAACGATGAAGCTTATACTTCCTCTAGTACTTGTGATGAGACTAACCATGTAGAAGAACTCAAAGAGCTCAAGGCCCAAGTCACTTCTTTGAAGAAATACTTGGAAAAGATTCATGAAGGGAAATTCACACTCAACAATATCTTGAGTATGCAAAAATCCCCCAATGACAAAGGTGGACTTGGATTCAACTCCAACAAGAAGAAGAAGTCCAAGATGAACAAAAAGAAGGGCCAAGAACAAGTCAAGAATTCGGCCAAGATTGTTTGCTTCAAGTGCAAAGTAGAAGGGCATCATGTTAGATCTTGCCCATTGAAGAAGAAGGCCATTAGTGACAAGCAACAAGGGAAGCGGCCACAAGTTCGATCTCATGCTCAACCACAAGTTCGATCTCATGCTCAACCACAAGGGAAGCGGCCACAACTTGGTACTTGCGAACCGTGCCTCATGGGCAAGATGACCAAAACACCGTTCTCCGGTTGTATGGAGAGAGCATCAGATTTATTGGAAATCATACATACAGATGTATGTGGTCCGATGAATGTTGAAGCTCGTGGCGGATATCGTTATTTTCTCACCTTCACAGATGATTTAAGCAGAATACGGGTATATCTACTTGATGAAACATAAATCTGAAACATTTGAAAAGTTCAAAGAATTTTAGAGTGAAGTTGAAAATCATCGTAACAAGAAAATAAAGTTTCTACGGTCTGATTGTGGAGGAGAATATTTGAGTTACGAGTTTGGTCTACATTTGAAGCAATGCGGAATAGTTTCGCAACTCACGCCACCGGGAACACCACAGCGTAATGGTGTGTCCGAACGTCGTAATCGTACTTTACTAGATATGGTGCGATCTATGATGTCTATTTCTGAATTACCGCTATCGTTTTGGGGTTATGCTTTAGAGACGGCCGCATTCACGTTAAATAGGACACCGTCAAAATCCGTTGAGACGACACCTTATGAACTATGGTTTAGCAAGAAACCAAAGTTGTCGCTTCTCGAAAGTTTGGGGTTGCGATGCTTATGTGAAAAACTTCAACCTGATAAGCTTGAACCCAAATCGGAAAAATGTGTCTTCATAGGATACCCAAAGGAGACAATTGGGTATACCTTCTATCACAGATCCGAAGGCAAGACATTCGTTGTTAAGAATGGATCCTTTCTAGAGAAGGAGTTTCTCTCGAAAAAAGTGAGTGGGAGGAAAGTGGAACTTGATGAGGTAATAGTACCAGCTCCCTTATTGGAAAGTAGTTCATCACAGAAATCGGTTTCTGTGACACCTACACCAGTTAGCGAGGAAGATAATGATAATGATCATGAAACTTCAGATCAAGTTATCACTGAACTTCGTAGATCAACCAGAATAAAATCCGCACCAGAGTGGTACGGTAATCCTATTCTGGAAGTCATGATACTAGATCATGGTGAACCTACGAACTATGAAGAAGCGATGGTGAGCCCAGATTCCACAAAATGGCTTGAAGCCATGAAATCTGAGATAGGATCCATGTATGAGAACAAAGTATGGACTTTGGTTGACTTGCCCGATGATCGGCAAGCCATTAAAAATAAATGGATCTTTAAGAAGAAGACTGACGCTGATGGTAATATAACTATCTATAAATCTCGACTTGTTGCAAAAGGTTTTCGACAAGTTCAAGGGGTTGACTACGATGAGACTTTCTCACCCGTAGCGATGCTTAAGTCTGTCCGAATCATGTTAGCAATTGCCGCATTTTATGATTATGAAATTTGGCAAATGGATGTAAAAACTGCATTCTTGAATGGATTTCTAGAAGAAGAGTTGTATATGATGCAACCAGAAGGTTTTATTGATCCAAAAGGCGCTAACAAAGTGTGCAAGCTCCAGCGATCAATTTATGGTGCAGTGCAAGCCTCTCGGAGTTGGAATAAACGCTTTGATAGTGTGATCAAAGCAAATGGTTTTATACAGAATTTTGGAGAAGCTTGTATTTACAAGAAAGTGAGTGGGAGCTCAGAGCATTTCTAATATTATATGTGGGCGACATATTGTTAATTGGAAATGATATAGAATTTCTGGATAGCATAAAAGGATACTTGAATAAAAGTTTTTCAATGAAAGACCTCGGTGAAGCTGCTTACATATTGGGCATCAAGATCTATAGAGATAGATCAAGACGCTTAATTGGACTTTCACAAAGCACATACCTTGATAAAGTTTTGAAAAAGTTCAAAATGGATCAGCAAAGAAAGGACTTTTACCTGTGTTACAAGGTATGAAATTGAGTCGACTCAATGCCCGACCACAGCAGAAGATAGAGAGAAAATGAAAAATGTTCCTATGCTTCAGCCATAGGCTCTATCATGTATGCAATGTCTGTGTACCGGACTGACGTATGCTTAGCAATAAGCTTGGCAGGAAGGTACCAAAGTAATCCAGGAATGGATCATCGATGAGGTCAAGAACATCCTGAAATACGAAAAGGACTAAGGATATGTTTCTCGTATATGGAGGTGACAAAGAGCTAATCGTAAATGGTTACGTTGATGCAAGCTTTGACACTGATCCGGACGATTCTAAATCGCAAACCGGATACGTGTTTTTATTAAACGGTGGAGCTGTCAGTTGGTGCAGTTCTAAACAAAGCGTCGTGGCGGGATCTACATGTGAAGAGGAGTACATAGCTGCTTCGGAAGCAGCAAATGAAGGAGTCTGGATGAAAGAGTTCATTTCCGATCTAGGTGTCATACCTAGTGCATCGGGACCAATGAAGATCTTATGTGACAATACTGGTGCAATTGCCTTGGCAAAGGAATCCAGATTTCACAAGAGGACCAAGCATATCAAGAGACGCTTCAATTCCATTCGGGACCAAGTCCAAGTGGGAGACATAGAGATTTGCAAGATACATACGGATCTGAATGTTGCAGACCCATTGACTAAGCCTCTTCCACGAGCAACACATGATCAGCACCAAGACTCCATGGGTGTTAGAATCATTACTATATAAACTAGATTATTGACTCTAGTGCAAGTGGGAGACTGAAGGAAATATGCCCTAGAGGCAATAATAAAGTTATTATTTATTTCCTTATATCATGATAAATGTTTATTATTCATACTAGAATTGTATTAACCGGAAACATAATACATGTGTGAATACATAGACAAACAGAGTGTCAATAGTATGCCTCTACTTTACTAGCTCGTTAAATCAAAGATGGTTATGTTTCCTAACCATAGACATGAGTTGTCATTTGATTAACGGGATCACATCATTAGGAGAATGATGTGATTGACATGACCCATTCCGTTAGCTTAGCACTTGATCGCTTTAGTATGTTGCTTATGCTTTCTTCATGACTTATACAAAGTTCACGCAACTATGAGATTATACAACTCCTGCCACGGAGGAACATTTTGTGTGCTACCAAACGTCACAACGTAACCGGGTGATTATAAAGGTGCTCTACAGATGTCTCCAAAAGTATATGTTGAGTTGGCATGAATCAAGATTAGGTTTTGTCACTCCGATTGTCGGAGAGGTATCTCTGGGCCTTCTCGGTAATACACATCACATAAGCCTTGCAAGCATTGCAACTAATGAGTTAGTTGTGAGATGATGTATTACGAACGAGTAAAGATACTTGCCAAGAACGAGATTGAACTAGGTATTGGATACCGACGATCGAATCTCGGGCAAGTAACATACCGATGACAAAGGGAACAACGTATGTTGTTATGCGGTCTGACCGATAAAGATCTTCGTAGAAAATGTAGGAACCAATATGGGCATCCAGGTCCTGCTATTGGTTATTGACCGAAGATGTGTCTCGGTCATGTCTACATTATTCTCGAACCGTAGGGTCCGCACGCTTAAGGTTTCGATGACGGTTATATTATGAGTTTGTGTATTTTGATGTACCAAGGAGTTCTGAGTCCCGGATGTGATCACGGACATGACGAGGAGTCTCAAATGATCGAGACATAAAGATTGATATAGTGGACGGCTATATTCGGACACGAAAAGGTTCCGGAGAAAGACGGAGTGCGGAGGGGTTACCGGAACCCCGGGAAGTAATGGGCCTTATTGGGCCAAGAGGGGAGAGAGGGCTGCGCCAGAGGAGGTGGCGCGCCCCATGGGGAGTCCGAATTGGACAAGGAGGCGTGGCCCCCTTTCCCTCTCCCTCTCCCTCTCTTTCCTTCCCCTTCCTCCTTCCTAGTTGGACTAGGAAAGGGAGTCCTACTCCCACTAGGAGGAGGACTCCCCCTCCTGGCGCACCTCCTAGGGCCGGCCGGCCCTCCCCTTGCTCCTTTATATACGGGGCAGGGGGGCACCCTAGAACACACAAGTTGATCCTTGAGATCGTTCCTTAGCAGGTGTGCGGTGCCCCCTCCACCATATTCCACCTCGGTCAAATCGTGGCAGTGCTTAGGCGAAGCCCTGCGTTGGTAGAACATCAAGATCGTCTACCACGCCGTCGTCTTGTGGAACTCTCTCTCCGAGCTTTGCCGGATCGGAGCCCGAGGAGCGTCACCGAGCTGTCGTGTGCCAAGAACTGGAGGTGCCGAGTAACGGTGCTTGGATCGGTTGGATCGCGAGGAGAACGTCGACTACTTCCTCTACGTTGTGATTGCTTCGCTTGGTCTCACGAGTGCGTAGACAACACTCTCCCCTCTCGTTGCTATGCATCACCATGATCTTGCGTGTGCGTGGGAAAATTTTGAAATTACTACGTTCCCCAATAGTGGCATCCGAGCCTAGGTTTTTATGGTTTGATGTTTTGCACGAGTAGAACACAAGTGAGTTGTGGGCGATACAAGTCATACTGCCTACCAGCATGTCATACTTTGGTTCAGCGATATTGTGAGATGAAGCGGCCCGGACCGACATTACGCGTACGCTTACGCGAGACTGGTTTCACCGTTACGAGCACTCGTGCTTAAAGGTGGCTGGCGGGTGTCTGTCTCTCTCACTTTAGTTGAACCGAGTGTGGCTACGCCCGGTCCTTGAGAAGGTTAAAAACGAGTCTATTTGTGAAGTATCGTTGTGGTTTTGATGCGTAGGTGAGATTGGTTCTTGCTTAAGCCCGTAGAAGCCACGTAAAATTTGCAACAACAAAGTAGAGGACGTCTTCCTTGTTTGTGCAGGGCATGTTGTGATGTGATATGGGCAAGAGCTGATGCTAATGTTTATTGGATGAGATGATCATGTTTTGGAACCGAGTTATCGGCAACTGGCAGGAGCCAGATGGTTGTCGCTTTATTGTATGAAATGCAACGCATACCTGTAATTGCTTTACTTTATCACTAAGCGGTAGCGATAGTCGTAGAAGCAATAGATGGCGTGAGCGACAACGATGCTACGATGGAGATCAAGGTGTCGGCGCCCGGTGGCGATGGTGATCCTGACGGTGCTTCGGAGATGGAGATCACAAGCACAAGATGATGATGGCCATATCATATCACTTATATTGATTGCATGTGATGTTTATCCTTTATGCATCTTATCTTGCTTTGATTAGCGGTAGCATTATAAGATGATCTCTCACTAAAATTATCAAGAAGTGTTCTCCTGAGTATGCACCGTTGCTAAAAGTTCGTAGTACCCGGACACCACGTGATGATGGTGTGATAAGTTCTACGTCCATCTACAAGGGGTGCTAGTCATTTTTTCACACGCGGAATACTCAGTTTAATCTTGACGAGACTTGCATATGCAGTTATTGCCTCGGAACACGGAGTCCGAAAGGTCGTGCGTGAATCATATAGTAGATATGATCAACATAGTGATGTTCACCATTGAAAACGACTCCATCTCACGTGATGATCGGTTATGGTTTAGTTGATTTGGATCACGTAATCACTTAGATGACTAGAGAGATATCTGTCTAAGTGGGAGTTATTTAATATGATTAATTAAAACTTAAATTTATCATGAACTTAGTACTGATAGTATTTTGCTTGTCTATGTTTCTTGTAGATAGATGGCTCGTCTTTGTTGTTCCGTTGAATTTTAATGCGTTCCTTGAGAAAGCAAAATTGAAAGATGATGGTAGCAATTACACGGACTAGGTCCGTAACTTGAGGATTATCCTCATTGCTGCACAGAAGAATTACGTCTTGGAAGCACCGCTGGGTGCGAACCTCTTTGCAGAGCAACGCCGAGAAGTTGTGAACGTCTGGCGAGCAAAGTCGATGACTACTCTATAGTTCGGTGTGCCATGCTTTACGGCTTAGAACCGGGTCTTCAACGATGTTTTGAGCGTCATGGAGCATATGAGATGTTCCAAGAGTTGAAGTTAATATTTCAAGCAAATGCCGGATTGAGAGATATGAAGTCTCCAATAAGTTCTATAGCTGCAAGATGGAGGAGAATAGTTACATCGGTGAGCACATACTCAAAATGTCCGGGTATAATAATCACTTAATTCAGCTGGGAGTTAATCTTCCGGATGATAGTGTCATTGATGTAATTCTCCAATCATCGCCACCAAGCTACAAGAGCTTCGTGATGAACTATAATATGCAAGGGATGACTAAGACAATTCTGAGCTCTTCGCAATGCTAAAAAGCAGCGGAGGTAGAAATCAAGAAAAGAGCATCAAGTGTTGATGGTCAACAAGACCACTAGTTTCAAGAAAAGGGCAAAAGGAAGAAGAAGGAAACTTCAAAAGAACAGCAAGAAAGTTGCTGCTCAAGAGAAGAAACCCAAGTCTGGACCTAAGCACGAAATCGAGTGTTTTTACTGCAAGCATGGACCTTTGGAAGCGGAACTGCCCCAAGTATTTGGCGGATAAGAAGGATGGCAAGGTGAACAAAGGTATATGTGATATACATGTTATTGATGTGTACCTTACTAGAGCTCGTAGTAGCACCTGGGTATTTGATATCTGGTTATGTTGCTAATATTTGCAACTCGAAGCAGGGAGACTCTGGAATAGACGAAATCGGCAAAGGACGAGGTGACGATGCGGCGTGGGAAGCGGTTCCAAAGTCAATGTGATCATGGTCGGCACGCTACCTCTACATCTACCTTCGGGATTAGTTTTAGACCTAAATAATTGTTATTTGGTGCGGCGTTGAGCATGAACATTATATCTGGATCTTGTTTGATGCGAGACGGTTATTCATTTAAATCGAGAGAATAATGGTTGTTCTATTTATATGAGTAATATCTTTTATGGTCATGCACCCTTGAAGAATGGTCTATTCTTGTTGAATCTCGATAGTAGTGATACACATATTCATAATGTCGAAGCCAAAAGATGCAGAGTTGATAATGATAGTGCAACTTATTTGTGGCACTGCCGTTTAGGTCATATCGGTGTAAAACGCATGAAGAAACTCCATACAGATGGACTTTTGGAATCACTTGATTATGAATCACTTGGTACTTGCGAACCGTGCCTCATGGGCAAGATGACCAAAACACCGTTCTCCGGTTGTATGGAGAGAGCATCAGATTTATTGGAAATCATACATACAGATGTATGTGGTCCGATGAATGTTGAAGCTCGTGGCGGATATCGTTATTTTCTCACCTTCACAGATGATTTAAGCAGATACGGGTATATCTACTTGATGAAACATAAATCTGAAACATTTGAAAAGTTCAAAGAATTTGAGTGAAGTTGAAAATCATCGTAACAAGAAAATAAAGTTTCTACGGTCTGATCGTGGAGGAGAATATTTGAGTTACGAGTTTGGTCTACATTTGAAGCAATGCGGAATAGTTTCGCAACTCACGCCACCGGGAACACCACAGCGTAATGGTGTGTCCGAACGTCGTAATCGTACTTTACTAGATATGGTGCGATCTATGATGTCTATTTCTGAATTACCGCTATCGTTTTGGGGTTATGCTTTAGAGACGGCGCATTCACGTTAAATAGGACACCGTCAAAATCCGTTGAGACGACACCTTATGAACTATGGTTTAGCAAGAAACCAAAGTTGTCGTTTCTGAAAGTTTGGGGTTGCGATGCTTATGTGAAAAAACTTCAACCTGATAAGCTTGAACCCAAATCGGAAAATGTGTCTTCATAGGATACCCAAAGGAGACAATTGGGTATACCTTCTATCACAGATCCGAAGGCAAGACATTCGTTGCTAAGAATGGATCCTTTCTAGAGAAGGAGTTTCTCTCGAAAGAAGTGAGTGGGAGGAAAGTGGAACTTGATGAGGTAATAGTACCAGCTCCCTTATTGGAAAGTAGTTCATCTCGTAAATCGGTTTACGTGACACCTACACCGATTAGCGAGGAAGATAATGATAATGATCATGAAACTTCAGATCAAGTTATCAATGAACTTCAGAGATCAACCAGAATAAATTCCGCACTTGAGTGGTACGGTAATCCTATTACGGAAGTCATGATACTAGATCATGGTGAACCCACGAACTATGAAGAAGCGATGGTGAGCCCAGATTCCACAAAATGGCTTGAAGCCATGAAATCTGAGATAGGATCCATGTATGAGAACAAAGTATGGACTTTGGTTGACTTGCCCGATGATCGGCAAGCCATTAAAAATAAATGGATCTTTAAGAAGAAGACTGACGCTGATGGTAATATAACTATCTATAAATCTCGACTTGTTGCGAAAGGTTTTCGACAAGTTCAAGGGGTTGACTACGATGAGACTTTCTCACCCGTAGCGATGCTTAAGTCTGTCAGAATCATGTTAGCAAATGCCGCAATTTAATATTATGAAATTTGTCAAATTGATGTAAAACTGCATTCTTGAATGGATTTCTAGAAGAAGAGTTGTATATGATGCAACCAGAAGGTTTTATTGATCCAAAAGGCGCTAACAAAGTGTGCAAGCTCCATGATCAATTTATGGTGCAGTGCAAGCCTCTCGGAGTTGGAATAAACGCTTTGATAGTGTGATCAAAGCAAATGGTTTTATACAGAATTTTGGAGAAGCCTTTGTATTTACAAGAAAGTGAGTGGGAGCTCAGTAGCATTTCTAATATTATATGTGGACGACATATTGTTAATTGGAAATGATATAGAATTCTGGATAGCATAAAAGGATACTTGAATAAAAGTTTTTCAATGAAAGACCTCGGTGAAGCTGCTTACATATTGGGCATCAAGATCTATAGAGATAGATCAAGACGCTTAATTGGACTTTCACAAAGCACATACCTTGATAAAGTTTTGAAAAAGTTCAAAATGGATCGTGCAAAGAAAGGACTTTTACGTGTTACAAGGTATGAAATTGAGTCAGACTCAATGCCCGACCACAGCAGAAGATAGAGAGAAAATGAAAATGTTCCTATGCTTCAGCCATAGGCTCTATCATGTATGCAATGCTGTGTACGGACTGACGTATGCTTAGCAATAAGCTTGGCAGGAAGGTACCAAAGTAATCCAGGAATGGATCATTTGGACAGCGGTCAAGAACATCCTGAAATACGAAAAGGACTAAGGATATGTTTCAGTATATGGAGGTGACAAAGAGCTAATCGTAAATGGTTACGTTGATGCAAGCTTTGACACTGATCCGGGACGATTCTAAATCGCAAAACCGGATACGTATTTTTATTAAACGGTGGAGTCGGTTGGTGCAGTTCTAAACAAAGCGTCGTGGCGGGATCTACATGTGAAGCGGAGTATATAGCTGCTTGAAGCAGCAAATGAAGGAGTCTGGATGAAAGAGTTCATTTCCGATCTAGGTGTCATACCTAGTGCATCGGGACCAATGAAGATCTTATGTGACAATCTTGGTGCAATTGCCTTGGCAAAGGAATCCAGATTTCACAAGAGGACCAAGCATATCAAGAGACGCTTCAATTCCATTCGGGACCAAGTCCAAGTGGGAGACATAGAGATTTGCAAGATACATACGGATCTGAATGTTGCAGACCCATTGACTAAGCCTCTTCCACGAGCAACACATGATCAGCACCAAGACTCCATGGGTGTTAGAATCATTACTATATAAACTAGATTATTGACTCTAGTGCAAGTGGGAGACTGAAGGAAATATGCCCTAGAGGCAATAATAAAGTTATTATTTATTTCCTTATATCATGATAAATGTTTATTATTCATGCTAGAATTGTATTAACCGGAAACATAATACCTGTGTGAATACATAGACAAGCAGTGTCACTAGTATGCCTCTACTTTACTAGCTCGTTAAATCAAAGATGGTTATGTTTCCTAACCATAGACATGAGTTGTCATTTGATTAACGGGATCACATCATTAGGAGAATGATGTGATTGACATGACCCATTCCGTTAGCTTAGCACTTGATCGCTTTAGTATGTTGCTTATGCTTTCTTCATGACTTATACAAAGTTCCTGCAACTATGAGATTATACAACTCCCGTTTACGGAGGAACATTTTGTGTGCTACCAAACGTCCACAACGTAATCGGGTGATTATAAAGGTGCTCTACAGATGTCTCCAAAAGTATATGTTGAGTTGGCATGAATCAAGATTAGGTTTTGTCACTCCGATTGTCGGAGAGGTATCTGGGCCTTCTCGGTAATACACATCACATAAGCCTTGCAAGCATTGCAACTAATGAGTTAGTTGTGAGATGATGTATTACGAACGAGTAAAGATACTTGCCAAGAACGAGATTGAACTAGGTATTGGATACCGACGATCGAATCTCGGGCAAGTAACATACCGATGACAAAGGGAACAACGTATGTTGTTATGCGGTCCGACCGATAAAGATCTTCGTAGAAAATGTAGGAACCAATATGGGCATCCAGGTCCCGCTATTGGTTATTGACCAAGATGTGTCTCGGTCATGTCTACATTGTTCTCGAACCGTAGGGTCCGCACGCAAGGTTTCGATGACGGTTATATTATGAGTTTGTGTATTTTGATGTACGAAGGAGTTCGAGTCCCGGATGTGATCACGGACATGACGAGGAGTCTCGAAATGATCGAGACATAAAGATTGATATAGTGGACGGCTATATTCGGACACGAAAAGGTTCAGGAGAAAGACGGAGTGCGGAGGGGTTACGGAACCCCGGGAAGTAATGGGCCTTATTGGGCCAAGAGGGGAGAGAGGGCTGCGCCAGAGGTGCCCCATGGGGAGTCCGAATTGGACAAGGAGGGGGGCGCCCCTTCCCTCTCCCTCTCCCTCTCTTTCCTTCCCCCTTCCTCCTTCCTAGTTGGACTAGGAAAGGGGAGTCCTACTCCCACTAGGAGGAGGACTCCCCCCTCCCTTGGCGCACCTCCTAGGGCCGGCCGGCCCTCCCCCTTGCTCCTTTATATACGGGGCAGGGGGGCACCCTAGAACACACAAGTTGATCCTTGAGATCGTTCCTTAGCCGTGTGCGGTGCCCCCCTCCACCATATTCCACCTCGGTCAAATCGTAGCAATGCTTAGGCGAAGCCCTGCGTTGGTAGAACATCAAGATCGTCACCACGCCCGTCGTCTTGACGGAACTCTCTCTCCGGAGCTTTGCTGGATCGGAGCCGAGGAGCGTCACCGAGCAGACGTGTGCCAAGAACTGGAGGTGCCGGAGTAACGGTGCTTGGATCGGTTGGATCGCGAGGAGAACGTCGACTACTTCCTCTATGTTGTGATTGCTTCCGCTTCGGTCTCACGAGGGCAATGAGACAACACTCTCCCCTCTCGTTGCTATGCATCACCATGATCTTGCGTGTGCGTAGGAAATTTTTTGAAATTACTACGTTCCCCAACAAATATCTATTCTCTTGGGAAGGATAAGGTTGGCAATGTGTTTGCCAAGTTTCTTGGTACTCAAGTGGTGTCAAGAAAAGAACCATTTGGGTTGCCAAGCCTATTGTGACTAACCTCTTAGGACCCAACTTGGTTGGGGACCAACAAGCTCAAACTTGATCAATAGGTGTTGTTGGAGGGCATTGGAGACTTGGCTACATCATGAAGAATTAAGGGATTTTCATCATTCATATTGTCTCAAGCCAAGTCAATTGGGTTATCAAGTTTCTATATTATATCCAATGTGCCTCCTTGCAGTAACTTGTACTTAAATTGTTTACATTGAAAGTTACTTGCCCCTTTGCATGTTTTGGTTTTGTTCCTTGCATGTGTTGTATATGGTGTGCTTCCAATTTTCTTATCTTGAATAATCAAGTATGTGTGTGTTGGTTTGCACATCATGTACGTGTGTGTAGTGCGTTGAGCCTTTGCGCATCTTGTTTGCATCTTAGTTGGCTCTTGTGAGAGATTAATGGAAAATCCTATTTTTGGGAAGTGGTGTGCTTTGTGCACCTCGCAATCCTATAAATGTGTGTACATGAGGAATACCATCTAGTATTGATATTACAAGATTATCTAGTCACTATGTGGTATGTCTACTCATGAGAAATTCAAATTCTAAATAGTCCATTAATTATCTCTTGTTGGATCCTTTATTTGCCTCTTGTTTATATTTCATTGGTATCACATTATGGGGGAGTAATATGCTATGTGCATATTACAAGCCTAGAAAAAGTGTACATTTGAGATATTATCACCTAGAATTGATATTGTAAATTATCTTGTTCCTAGGTGGCATGTTAGCTCTGCAAGTTGCAATTTGCTTGTGTTTGGTGTGAAGATGATGTTGGATATCCTTGCTATCTACCAACGGGAATTATTTCCAAATACTTCTTGTCTTTTGACAATTGGTACTCACTTATGTGTGGTAGAAATTATTGATCATCTTTACATTGGACTTTGCTTTTATTTGCCTTATCTCTTGCCTAGGATTGTGTCTACTCCCATTGTTTTCCATACCACTTGTGGATCTTGTTATTTCCTTGAGCTTTTCTAGTGTGTGTATAGATATAGTGAAAGTGGTGATCCCAACTTGTGCTTTTTGTATTCAAATGCAAATTCTCTATAATGCACTAGTCTTGGGGGAGTTGTCATATTTTCTATAAAACACTCATCTTGTGATCCTTATCAAGTGTGTGTTTGTGGAAGGCAAGCCGCTTCTTTTTGGTACTTTGTGCCATCATGAAACTTTGTAGAGGGCTTAGTTTGTTTGGAACCATTCTCTCTTTTGGGAGTTTGACATCTTTCTTTTTGCGTGTACAAATGGATATCTCATTCCTTGATATATCTTTCAATTGATATCTTCCAAGTGATGATTTATTCATTTGGTATCTTTTCTTCGCTTGGTATTTCTTTGTCTATTGGTATCGGTTATCGAAAGTCTTAAGCATGCATATTAACTTCATGTAGTTTCTTTGGCATGCTTTCTTTCTTTGACCCAATATATAGGGGAAACTCCACCGAGTCTCAAATTGGATGAGATGTGCATGAAATTCATTTTCATATCTATGTGCACATATTTATGTGGAGTTTGTCCTATGTATTGTTGGTTCTCTAACTCTTTGGTCCCAATGAGTTTGGGTACCATTTTGTTTGTGTTGTTGTTCTAGGAACAATTGGAGATGCATTGGATGCTCGGCTCACTCACAAGGAAGGTGTTGTCACCATGTGCTTTTTGGAGTCAAGCTAGGATGATCAATGAACTACTTTGTACTTTCAATTGGTATCTACTACATCCTTTCAATGTTAACTCGGTAACAAGTATCTTCATATACTTCATGCACACATTTCTTGCATCAACCTTGTGTAGGTTGTATCATGGCATGTTATTCATTCTCTCTTGTGATACTTGTTTCCTTTCTCAAAGCATCTCAACGACGATCTCATGATGCTAGTTGTCATGTCTTTGATGGTTGTATGGTAGGAATTCATTTATATACAATAAGAACATATCTAGCCATGTGCTATGCTTCCAAGCAAATATCTTATTGCTATATGTATGACTTCCTTTTTAATATCTTGTTCCTCGTGTTGTAACTATTTCGGGTGTACATCCTTCTTAGTAGATATATATCATCATGATTTTGTCTACCTAGAATCTTATACACTTGAGAGAAGTTGCATATCTAGTTGATATCCTTTATTTCACGTCCACCTTGTCTTTCTTATGTTATTTCTTTGGTCGCTCCGTGAAAGCTTCTGCCTTGAGTGCGTGTCTTCTATCATTGCATCTTGATGCACTCTTGTGTGGTGAAGATTATTTTCCTCATGCTTATCTTTACGAGGCTTTTTCCATCTTAATTGGTATCCCTCGTCTTAATGAGGCTTTCATCTTCTATCTTCACCACGGATTGTCACAAGCATAGGTTCTTTATATGCGTATTAGTAAGCTTGTGAACCCATTTGCTAGTTTTGTGTGGGAATGATAGGCCTTGCACCGTGTGCCTCATTCTTTCAAGACTTTATTGATGCTTAATGCTTATCCGTACATTAGTCTTCTCAAGTGCATTGCCTTGACTCACACACATCATTTTGGTTGAGCCCATTCTTAAGTTGCCTCTTTTACTTGTTGCTTAACCATGTGTTTGTTGCAAGTACTAGGCTTTGTTTCCTATATGCTTACTTGCACTTGTTGTAAGTTTCTATTGATTTTGGGGGAGCTATGATCCTATTTTGTGCACTTTGTATCCAAATACAAATATTCTTATGTGTGCACAAATCATGGGGAGCTTCTCTAGTTTCTTTAGAACACTCCCTTACTCATATCATAATATCCTTTATTCATGTGGCTCGTAGGATCTTTGGTCTAGTTGGTTCAATTGATATCCTTTGATTGCTTGCTTCAATTGGTATCTTTTGATTGCTTGATTGCTTGTGTCTCTCTTTGTTATGTCCTTGTGGCATATCTTTCTTTAGCAATCTTTGTGCCTCAATATAGTTTGTGTTCCTCCAAGTATTTACCTTTTATATTAGCATTCTAAGCTTTTCGCCCATTTTGGCAATCGATGCCAATGGGGGAGAAGTTTCAGAGAGTTTTGTGGAGAAGTCTTTAGAGTTTTCTCCTTGCTTTGGTTTTGTTCCTAAGCATTTGCATCTCATACGCGTGCATTATTGGTTGTTGCATTGCATGGTGATGCATAATTCCTTGTATAAACTCTCTTGAAAGTGATTGTCATCAACTACCAAAATGGGGAGATTGAAAGAACATGCGGTGCCCCCATGTTTGGTTTTGGTAATTGATGACAATCTCTATGGACTAATGGTTGCTGTCGGTGTCAAAACTGGCGGATCTCGGGTAGGGGGTCCCAAACTGTGCGTCTAGGCGGATGGTAACAGGAGACAAGGGACACAATGTTTTACCCAGGTTCGGGCCCTCTCGATGGAGGTAAAACCCTACTCCTGCTTGATTACTATCGATGATATGGGTAGTACAAGAGTGGATCTACCACGAGATCAGAGAGGCTAAACCCTAGAAGCTAGCCTATGGTATGATTGTTGTTCGTCCTACGGACTAAAACCCTCCGGTTTATATAGACACCGGACAGGGTTAGGGTTACACAGAGTCAGTTACAATGATAGGAGATCTACATATCCGTATCACCAAGCTTGCCTTCCACGCCAAGGAAAGTCCCATCCGGACACGGGACGAAGTCTTCAATCTTGTATCTTCATAGTCTAGGAGTCCGGCCAACGGTGATAGTTCAGCTATCCGGACACCCCCTAATCCAGGACTCCCTCAGTAGCCCCCGAACCAGGCTTCAATGGCGATGAGTCCGGTGTGTAGTTTGTCTTCGGCATTGCGAGGCGGATTCTTCTCCAAATTCCATATACTTGTCGAATAGTGTCCGGCTTTTGATAAATGCTGCGCTCCTTGGCTTCCATGCCCAATAATGGCCATCTTCCACGTGTTTGAATGAATGCGAAAAGCCATGGTATTTTTACACTTATCCCCCTAGCTGCGCAAGTGAAACGCCTATAAAAGGGACGAGGACCCAGATCTGAGTCACACCATCCCCCCACCGCGAGCTTTCATCGGAGCGCCTCTGACAAAAATCCATTCCATCATGGACAGTCAACGCGGCTCCTCCTCTCGCGCTCCCAGCCCTCGGCCTGGAAATTGGGAGAGATGCTCGGTCCCGCATAGCGAGTTAGTGACACTCCAAACCAAGGGATTTCTTCCCCCGGCCTTCATGGTTCCGATTCGAGCCGGACTCGCCACCTATAAGGGCGGAAAGCAAGCGGAGAGTGTCCCCAATCCCTCCAAAGGAGAGCGGGTATGCTTTATCTCTTATCTAGTAAGAGGACTCGAATTTCCAATTCACCCGTTTCTCCGGGGGCTCTTGGAGTTCTACGGCCTCCAGTTGCACCACCTTACGCCTGCCTCCATTTTGCACATTGCGGGCTTCGTGGCCCTTTGCGAACTGTTCTTGGGCATCGAGGCTCATTTCGCGCTGTGGAAGAGATTATTCTGCCTTGTACCCCATTCTCATGAGGGGTCAATATATCAAGTGGGCGGAGCCGAGCTGTGGCGCATCGCCGGGACCGGATATCTTTCCGGAACCCCGAAGAAGGTGTCCGAAGACTGGCCTTCAGAATGGTTTTATATAGAAGACGTCCCGCTGCCGGATCCTGTTCGGATCGGTCTCTCGGAGTTCAGCAATGCTCCTTTGAAGAAACGCCTGAGTTGGCAGAGGGAAGACGACAGGGACGTCCTTTACCTGATGAGCCGAATAAGATTGTTAGCTCATTCCGGACTGACCATGATCGGTGTCATGGCCACATGTATTACGCGGGGGATGCAGCCGCTCTAGTATAGGGGCCACCCCATGTGGGATTTCAATGGGGAGGACGATGCCACCCGTCATGGCCGTAAGGGGCCGGGATCGGTCGCTGATTTGGTGAAGATCTTGTCCGCGATGTACAAGGGAGAAGAGGAAGATTTTCTCCGCGTCAGTCCATTGAACGGATTTTCTATGAACAATCCTCAAAGCTGGGTAAGCGGACATTTCTTTTTTGCACCTCCGATCCGTATTCCCATAGTTAGGTATCTCATTTTGTGATTTTGAAGCAGGAACTGCGCCATGCCGTAAAAGACATAAATAGCCCGTCTCCACAACCCGAGGATCCGGAAAGGCTCCTCGATCCGGCCTCCCAAGAGGATCTGGACATATTGGTGGAGCTGATTGATGGGGTATTTCATCAATTGAGCATCGATAATGCCTTGGTTTCCATTACGGTCGATTACCCCGGAATGCTTCCAGCCTCACAGGTAACTGAGACCGAGGTCCAATACTCTGATAATGACCCATCCGTGCTTATTTTTTATCACCGTATAACAATGGTGTTTCGCAGAGGGTGCCTTCGAGGCAGGAGGCCGAGCCCGGGGCGACTAGCCAACAAGGGGCAGTACGGCCCCGTAGGCTAAAAAGAAGTGCGGTCTGGATCGAAACACCGCCGCAACGGTATGGCGCGTCACCATATTCTTAGGATTGATTCCTGGAAGGCGTACTAACGCTGGTGCTCTTTTCAGGAAAAAGAGCGCTCGCCGGACTATGTCCGAAGAGGTTGCCAATCGAGCCTCCGCAAGCCAGGCTCCGAAGCCGGGTCCAGAAGCGGAGGCGAGCATGAGGCATGCGTCGGAGGCTCCTCCGACAGAGGATGCCGACAGATTGTCTGCCACCAACTCTGAGGTGGAGAGCGCCATGAATCACAGGCGCCGCCGGACAGTTCTTCGTGACGCATGTTTCTCCCAAGAGGCATTGAATGCCTTCAATTGGAGATGCGCACCTCCGTGCCGCTCAAGATGGTCTAGCCAGAGCCACGGAGCAGTATGTAAAGGACATACGAGTGAGGAAATTTGACGGTTATATATGTCAGTAGCCCCCGAGACTTAAAATAGTTAGAATAATTGATTTAAGGATCATTTGTTATGCAGGATCTTACAAAAAAGAATACCCGACTTGTTGGAAATATGCCCTAGAGGCAATAATAAAAGCATTATTATTATATTTCCTTGTTCATGATAATTGTCTTTTATTCATGCTATAATTGTATTATCCGGAAATCGTAATACACGTGTGAATACATAGACCACAATACGTCCCTAGTAAGCCTCTAGTTGACTAGCTCGTTGGTCAACAGATAGTCATGGTTTCGACTATGGACATCGATGTCATTGACAACGGGATCACGTCATTAGGAGAATGACGTGATGGACAAGACCCAATCCTAAGCATAGCACAAGATCGTGTAGTTCGTTTTGCTAGAGCTTTTTCAATGTCAAATATCTCTTCCTTAGACCATGAGATCGTGTAACTCCCGGATACCGTAGGAGTGCTTTGGGTGTACCAAACGTCACAACGTAACTGGGTGACTATAAAGGTGCACTACAGGTATCTCCGAAAGTGTCTGCATTGGGTTGACACGGATCGAGACTGGATTTGTCACTCCGTATGACGGAGAGGTATCTCTGGGCCCACTCGGTAATGCATCATCACAATGAGCTCAAAGTGACCAAGTGTTTGGTCACGGGATCATGCATTACTGATACGAGTAAAGTGACTTGCAGTAACGAGACTGAGCGTGGTATTGGGATACCGGCGATCGAGTCTCGGGCATGTAACGTGTCGATTGACAAAGGGAATAGTATACGGATTGATTGAATCCTTGACATCGTGGTTCATCCGATGACATCATCGAGGAGCATGTGGGAGCCAACATGGGTATCCAGATGCCGCTGTTGGTTATTGACCTGAGAGCCGTCTCGATCATGTCTGCATGTCTCCTGAACCCGTAGGGTCTACACACTTAAGGTTCGGTGACGCTAGGGTTATTAGGAAGACTTGTATGTGATTACCGAATGTTGGTCGGAGTCCCGGATGAGATCCCGGATGTCACAAGGAGTTCCGGAAGGGTCCGGAGGTAAAGATTTATATATGGGAAGTTGTCAAACGGACACCGGAAAGTTTCGGGGGCATACCGGTATTGTCTGGGGCCACTAGGAAGGGTTCCGGGGGTCCACCGGGAGGGGCCACCCCTCCCGGGGGGCACATGGGCTGCGTGGGGCAGGAGCCAGCCCCTGGTGGGCTGGGCCCCCCCCTTGGGCCCATGCGGCTAGGGTTGGGTGGGGAACCCTAGAGGCGGCGCCCCCCTTGCTTGGGGGGCAAGTCCCCCCTCCCCTTGGCCGCCGCCCCCCTCTAGATGCCATCTAGAGGGCCGGCCCCTGTCCCTTCCCCTATAAATAGAGGGGTGAGGGAGGGCTACAACACTTGAAGGCGCAGCCCCTCCCTCCCCAACACCTCTCCTCCTCCGCGTGTGCTTGGCGAAGCCTGCCGAGAACTGTCACTCCACCATCATCACGCCGTCGTCTTTGCTGCCGGAGCCATCTTCCTCAACCTCTCCTTCCCCTTGCTAGATCAAGAAGGAGGAGACGCCGTCCGTGCACTGCACGTGTGTTGAACGCGGAGGTGCTGTCTGCTCAACACTTGGTCATCGGTGATCCGAATCACGGCAAGTACGACTCCATCATCACCATCCCCTTGAACGCTTCCGCACTTTTCGATCTACAAGTGGTATGTAGATGCAAACTCACTCCCTTGACTCGTTGCTTAGATGAACTCATAGATGGATCTTGGTGAAACCGTAGGAAAAATTTTAATTTTCTGCAACGTTCCCCAACAGTGGCATCATGAGCCAGGTCTATGCGTAGTTCTCTATTGCACGAGTAGAACACAATTTGTTTGTGGGCGTAGATCTTGTCAACTTGCTTGCCGCTACTAGTCTTATCTTGCTTCAGCGGCATTGTGGGATGAAGCGGCCCGGACCAACCTTACACGTACGCTTCGTGAGACCGGTTCCACCGTGACATGCACTAGTTGCATAAGGTGGCTGGCGGGTGTCTGTCTCTCCCACTTTAGTTGGAGCGGATTCGATGAAAAGGGTCCTTATGAAGGGTAAATAGAAGTTGACAAAATCACGTTGTGGTTATTCGTAGGTAAGAAAACGTTCTTGCTAGAGCCCAATTGCAGCCACGTAAAAGATGCAACAACAATTAGAGGACGTCTAACTTGTTTTTGCAGCAATTTTCATGTGACGTGATATGGCCAGAAGTTGTGATGAATGATGAATGACATATTGTGATGTATGAGATCATGTTCTTGTAATAGGAATCACGACTTGCATGTCGATGAGTATGACAACCGGCAGGAGCCATAGGAGTTGTCTTTATTTTTGTATGACCTGCATGTCATTGAAGAACGCCATGTAAATTACTTTACTTTATTGCTAAACGCGTTAGCCATAGAAGTAGAAGTAGTCGTTGGCGTGACAACTTCATGAAGACACGATGATGGAGATCATGGTGTCATGCCGGTGACAAGATGATCATGGAGCCCGAAGATGGAGATCAATGGAGCTATATGATATTGGCCATATCATGTCACTACTATATAATTGCATGTGATGTTTATTATGTTTATGCATCTTGTTTACTTAGAACGACGGTAGTAAATAAGATGATCCTTACAAAAATTTCAAGAAGTGTTCTCCCCTAACTGTGCACCGGTGCTAAAGTTTGTCGTTTCGAAGCACCACGTGATGATCGGGTGTGATAGATCCTTACGTTCACATACAACGGGTGTAAGACAGTTTTACACATGCAAAACACTTAGGGTTAACTTGACGAGCCTAGCATGTATAGACATGGCCTCAGAACACGGAGACCGAAAGGTTGAACACGAGTCGTATGGAAGATACGATCAACATGAGAATGTTCACCGACGATGACTAGTCCGTCACACGTGATGATCGGACACGGCCTAGTCGACTCGGATCGTGTGACACTTAGATGACTAGAGGGATGTCTAATCTGAGTGGGAGTTCATTAAAATAATTTGATTAGATGAACTTAATTATCATGAACTTAGTCTAAAACCTTTGCAAATATGTCTTGTAGATCAAATGGCCAACGCTCATGTCAACCTGAACTTCAACGCGTTCCTAGAGAAAACCAAGCTGAAAGATGATGGCAGCAACTATACGGACTGGGTCCGGAACCTGAGGATCATCCTCATAGCTGCCAGGAAACAATATGTCCTAGAAGGACCGCTAGGTGACGCCTCGTCCTGCAGAACCAAGACATTATGAATGCTTGGCAGACTCGTCTTGATGATTACTCCCTCGTTCGGTGCGGCATGCTTTACTGACTTAGAACCGGGCTTCAAAAGCGTTTTGAGCAACACGGAGCATATGAGATGTTCGAGGAGCTGAAACTAGTTTTTCAAGCTCATGCCCGGTCGAGAGATATGAAGTCTCCGACAAGTTCTATAGTTGTAAGATGGAGGAAAACAGTTACGTCGGTGAGCACATACTCAAAATGTGCAGGGTTGCACAACCGCTTTGTCGGCTAGACATAAACCTCCCGGCGGCGGTCATTGACAGAGAATCCTTGATCGCTCCCACCAAGCTACAAGAGCTTTGTGATGAACTACAATATGCAGGGGATGGTGAAGACCATTCCCGAAGTATTCTCAATGCTGAAGTTAGCAGAGGTTGAAATCAAGAAAGAACATCAAGTGTTGATGGTCAATAAAACCACTAAGTTCAAGAAGGGCAAGGGTAAGAAGAACTTCAAGAAGGACGGCAAAGATGTTTCCGTGCCCGGTAAGCAAGTTGCTGGGAATAAGTCAAAGAATGGACCCAAGCCTGAGACAGAGTGCTTTTATTGCAAAGGGAAGGGCCTTTGAAGCGGAACTGCCCCAAATACTTAGCGGATAAGAAGGCCGGCAACACAAAAGGTATATTTGATATACATGTAATTGATGTGTACCTTACGATGCTAAGTAATAACTCTGGGTATTTGATACCGGTGCCGTTGCTCATATTTGTAACTCACGGCAGGAGCTGCGGAATAAGCGGAAGCTGGCGAAGGGCGAGGTGACGATCTTGGCGTCGGGGAATGGTTCCAGAGTCGATGTGATCGCCGTCCGCACGCTACCTCTACATTTACCCACGGGATTAGTTATGAACCTCAATAATTGTTATTTAGTGCCAAGTTTGAGCATGAACATTGTATCTGGATCTCGTTTAATGCGAGATGGCTACTCATTTAAATCCGAGAATAATGGTTGTTCTATTTATATGAGAGATATGTTTTATGATCATGCTCCGATGGTCAATGGTTTATTCTTAATGAATCTCGAGCGTAATATTACACATATTCATAGTGTGAATGCCAAAAGATGTAAAGTTGATAACGATAGTCCCACATACTTGTGGCACTGCCGCCTATGGTCACATTGGTGTCAAAGCGCATGAAGAAGCTCCATCTTGATGGACTTTTAGAGTCTCTCGATTATGAATCATTTGTCACATGCGAACCATGCCTCATGGGCAAGATGACCAAGACTCCGTTCTCCGGAACAATGGAGCGAGCAACCAACTTGTTGGAAATCATACATACCGATGTGTGTGGTCCAATGAGCGTTGAGGCTCGCGGAGGATATTGTTATGTTCTCACTCTCACTGATGACTTGAGTAGATATGGGTATGTCTACTTGATGAAACACAAGTCTGAGACCTTTGAAAAGTTCAAGGAATTTCAGAATGAGGTAGAGAATCAACGTGGCCGAAAAATAAAGTTCTTACGATCAGATCGTGGAGGAGAATATTTAAGTCACGTAATTTGGTACACACTTAAGGAAATGTGGAATCGTTTCACAACTCACGCCGCTGGAACACCTCGGTAATAACGCTGTGTCCGAACGTCATAATCGCACTCTACTGGATATGGTGCGATCCATGATGTCTCTTACCGATTTACCGCTATCATTTTGGGGATACGCTCTAGAGACAGCTACATTCACTTTAAATAGGGCACCGTCTAAATCCGTTGAGACGACACCGTATGAATTATGGTTTGGGAAGAAACCTAAGCTGTCGTTTCTAAAAGTTTGGGGATGCGATGCTTATGTCAAGAAACTTCAACCTGAAAAGCTCGAACCCAAGTCGGAAAAATGCGTCTTCATAGGATACCCTAAAGAAACCATTGGGTATACCTTCTACTTAAGATCCGAGGGCAAGATCTTTGTTGCCAAGAACGGATCCTTTACGGAAAAGAGTTTCTCTTGAAAGAAATAAGTGGGAGGAAAGTAGAACTTCGATGAAGTACTACCTCTTGAACGGGAAAGTAGTGCAGCTCAGGAAAATGTTCCTGTGATGCCTACACCAACCGAAGAGGAAAATAATGATGATGATCAAGGTACTTCGGATCAAGTAGCTCTTGAACCGTAGGGTCCACAAGGAGACGTTCCGCACTGAGTGGTGCAGCAACCCTGTCTCCGGAAATCATGTTGTTAGACAACGGTGAACCTTGAACTATGAAGAAGCGATGGCGGGCCCAGATTCCAACAAATGGCTGGAAGCCATGAAATCCGAGATAGAATCCATGTATGAAAACAAAGTATGGACTTTGGTGACTTGCCCGATGATCGTGAGCGATAGAAAACAAATGGATATTTAAGAAGAAGACGGACGCGGATGGTAATGTCATCATCTATAAAGCTCGACTTGTCGCTAAGGGTTATCGGCAAGTTCAAGGGATTGACTACGATGAGACTTTCTCTCCCGTAGCGAAGCTTAAGTCCGTCCGAATCATGTTAGCAATTGCCGCATACTATGATTATGAGATATGGCAGATGGACGTCAAAACAGCGTTCCTTAACGGTTATCTTAAGGAAGAGCTGTATATGATGCAGCCAAAAGGTTTTGTCGATCCTAAGAATGCTAACAAGGTATGCAAGCTCCAGCGATCCATTTATGGGCTGGTGCAAGCATCTCGGAGTTGGAACATTCGCTTTGATGAGATGATCAAAGCGTTTGGGTTTATGCACACTTATGGAGAAGCCTGCGTTTACAAGAAAGTGAGTGGGAGCTCTGTAGCATTTCTCATATTATATGTAGATGACATACTTTTGATGGGAAATGATATAGAATTCTTGGACAGCATTAAGGCCTACTTGAATAAGTGTTTTTCAATGAAGGACCTTGGAGAAGCTGCTTATATATTAGGCATCAAGATCTATAGAGATAGATCGAGACGCCTCATAGGTCTTTCACAAAGCACATACCTTGATAAGATTTTGAAGAAGTTCAAAATGGATCAGTCCAAGAAAGGGTTCTTGCCTGTGCTGCAAGGTGTGAGATTGAGCTCAGCTCAATGCCCGACCACGGCAAAAGATAAAGAAGATATGAGCGTCATCCCCTATGGCTCAGCCATATGATCTATTATGTATGCCATGCTGTGTACCAGACCTGATGTAAACCTTGCCGTAAGTTTGGTAGGAAGGTACCAAAGTAATCCCGGCAAGGAACAATGGACAACGGTCAAGAATATCCTAAAGTACCTGAAAAGGACAAAGGACATGTTTCTCGTTTATGGAGGTGACGAAGAGCTCGTCGTAAAGGGTTACGTCGACGCTAGCTTCGACACAGATCCGGATGACTCTAAGTCACAAACCGGATACGTGTATATGTTGAATGGTGGAGCAGTAAGCTGGTGCAGCTGCAAGCAGAGCGTCGTGGCGGGATCTACATGTGAAGCGGAATACATGGCAGCCTGGGAGGCAGCGCATGAAGAAATTTGGGTGAAGGAGTTCATCACCTACCTAGGAGTCATACCCAATGCGTCGGGGCCGATCAAACTCTTCTGTGACAACACTGGAGCTATTGCACTTGCCAAGGAGCCCAGGTTTCACAAGAAGACCGAGCACATCAAGCGTCGCTTCAACTCCATCCGTGAAAATGTTCAAGATGGAGACATAGAAATTTGTAAAAGTGCATACGGATCTGAATGTCGCAGATCCGTTGACTAAACCCTCTTCCGCTGGGCAAAACATGATCAACACGAGAACTCTATGGGTGTTCGATTCATCACAATGTAACTAGATTATTGACTCTAGTGCAAGTGGGGACTGTTGGAAATATGCCCTAGAGGCAATAATAAAAGCATTATTATTATATTTCCTTGTTCATGATAATTGTCTTTATTCATGCTATAATTGTATTATCCGGAAATCGTAATACACGTGTGAATACATAGACCACAATACGTCCCTAGTAAGCCTCTAGTTGACTAGTTCGTTGGTCAACAGAGATAGTCATGGTTTCGACTATGGACATCGATGTCATTGACAACGGGATCACGTCATTAGGAGAATGACGTGATGGACAAGACCCAATCCTAAGCATAGCACAAGATCGTGTAGTTCGTTTTGCTAGAGCTTTTTCAATGTCAAGTATCTCTTCCTTAGACCATGAGATCGTGTAACTCCCGGATACCGTAGGGGTGCTTTGGGTGTACCAAACGTCACAACGTAACTGGGTGACTATAAAGGTGCACTACCGGTATCTCCGAAAGTGTCTGTTGGGTTGACACGGATCGAGACTGGGATTTGTCACTCCGTATGACGGAGAGGTATCTCTGGGCCCACTCGGTAATGCATCATCACAATGAGCTCAAAGTGACCAAGTGTTTGGTCACGGGATCATGCATTACGGTACGAGTAAAGTGACTTGCCGGTAATGAGACTGAACGAGGTATTGGGATACCGACGATCGAGTCTCGGGCATGTAACGTATCGATTGACAAAGGGAATAGTATACGGGATTGATTGAATCCTCGACATCGTGGTTCATCCGATGACATCATCGAGGAGCATGTGGGAGCCAACATGGGTATCCAGATCCCGCTGTTGGTTATTGACCTGAGAGCCGTCTCGGTCATGTATGCATGTCTCCCGAACCCGTAGGGTCTACACACTTAAGGTTCGGTGACGCTAGGGTTATTAGGAAGACTTGTATGTGATTACCGAATGTTGTTCGGAGTCCCGGATGAGATCCCGAACGTCACGAGGACTTCCGGAAGGGTCCGGAGGTAAATATTTATATATGGGAAGTTGTCAAACGGACACCGAAAAGTTTCGGGGGCATATCGGTATTGTACCGGGGCCACCGGAAGGGTTCCGGGGTTCCACGGGAGGGGCCACCTCCTGGGGCCACATGGGCTGCGTGGGGCAGGAGCCAGCCTGGTGGGCTGGGCCCCCCCACTTGGGCCCATGCGCCTAGGGGTTGGGGAACCCTAGAGGGGCGCGACCCTTGCTTGGGGGCAAGTCCCCCTCCCTTAACGCCGCCCCCCTCTAGATGCCATCTAGAGGGGCCGGCCCCCTTGTCCCTTCCCCCTATAAATAGAGGGGTGAGGAGAGGGCTGTAACACACTTGAAGGCGCAGCCCCTCCCCTCCCCAACACCTCTCCTCCTCCGCGTGTGCTTGGCGAAGCCCTGCCGGCGAACTGTCACTCCATCATCACGTCGTCGTGCTGCTGCTGGAGCCATCTTCCTCAACCTCTCCTTCCCCCTTGCTGGATCAAGAAGGAGGAGACGTCGTCCGTCTGCATCAGACGTGTTTTGAGCAGCGGAGGTGATGTCCGTTCAGCACTTGGTCATCGGTGATCCGAATCACGGCAAATGCGACTCCATCATCACCATCCCTTGAACGCTTCACTTTTCGATCTACAAGTGGTATGTAGATGCAAACTCACTCCCTTGACTCGTTGCTTAGATGAACTCATAGATGGATCTTGGTGAAACCGTAGGAAAAATTTTAATTTTCTGCAACATTCCCCAACACGACTATCCCAGGAGCTTGAAGAATGCAAGGCCCAACTGGAGGCTGCACTAGCCGCTACAGGGGGAGCCACAGAGACCCCCTCTGGTAATATATGCTTGAAAAGATAAGTAGTTTGTGAAGTGCGGCGTGTGTAAATCTGACAATAATATTGCAGATGGCGCCGGACTAGATCCGGACAAGCAACAGCTCTTGCGCCGGTTGAAGGCCGGCGAGAATGTGCTTACAAGGGTGAGGCAAGAGAAAAATAATCTCCAGGATGCCAACACCCAGCTGGGTGAGGAACTAAAGGATGTTCGTGCCCAGCTGTCGCACTCCGTGAAGGAGAATCGGTGACTTAAATCCACGGCATTTATAGTAAGTTCTTGGCGAACTTTGAAAAAGAGTTCGGCGAGGAAGTCAACTAACAGAGTTATGTCCGTAGGTATGCTCACGGGTGATCCTGCAGAGGAAATGCCAGTTCTCTGGTGACCTTCTTCTCGAGCTATTGCAACTGCACGAACGAGTTCGGCAGGCGATGAAAGGCGTTGCCCAGGCCTTGTGGCCATCTATCTCCCTGCCCGAAGGCCTTGGAGAGCTTGCAGAGAAGCTTCAGGGAGCACGGCGACGCTTCCGACTATGGAAGATATCGGCCTGTCGTCAAGGCACCAGGGAGGCATGGGCCATGGTGAAGACGCGGTACACGAAGGCGGACCCAAACCACATGGCAGAGGTCGAACCTGTGGGGCCCGACGGGAAGGAGATCCATGTGAGCTTAGTGTACGGCCAAGTAGAGTTGGCCGCAAAGTATTCCCAACAGGACTGTAAACTAGACAGCCTATTAGATGGTATTGAAGAGGAATACAATCAGTCAATTTGACTATGTAATTTAAAATGACATGTAAAATGCCTTCTATCCGGATTGTGGATCGTTTGTCGTAGCGGACCTTTTCGCTTCAACCTCGGGACCCAATAGTGCAGGTGTGTCCGAATACCCTCGCGGTTATGTAAAAACCGGGGCATGCGTGGAGACCAGGCATAGGGGTCATGAGTGCTTTATCAGACAAGTGCCCAACTAGTTATGTTATATTACATGGTTAGTAAGAAACATCTTCCAGGGAGAATAGGTCTGTTAGGGGTTCCTTTCTCGGGAGGCATGCCCTAAAGTGCATGTCGGACAAAAAAGCAGAAAAGCATCCTGGGGCAGATAAATGAAAAATAAAAAATCGTCTTTTAGTTCACCGACCGAATATTCCCTTAAGAAAGCTAGCTTTCGGCTTCACCCAGTCTGAGGTACACGTCCGGCTGACCCGGCGGTAACAATCGCAGAGGTGCTCCCTTTACCACCTAGCCGAACAATCGGAAACGTAGGGGTAAGCACAGGAGCCAGGCAACCCAGCTTGGCCAAAACTTAAGTCATATCGATGCATATAATGGTGAATAAAAGGTACATGCGGAAGTGTGACACATGTGTTGGGCATAAAGCCCGTATAAATAAGCTTTTGTTAAAGAAGCCCCCAGGTATAATGAGCGCGGATAGCGCGTCAAGTGTGTGCGAACAATGCGCAAACGAGCCTTTAACAGCTTCGGAAAAAGGGAGAGAGAAGGAGAGAAATAGAAGACAGCTTAAAGTATAAAATATATACGAGGGAAGGAGACGAACTCAGAATCCGGCGCTAGGCGTAGAATCTTCGGAGACGGGCTGCATTCCATGGGTTCGGCTCGAGTCGGTTATCCGATGCGTTTAGACGGATGCAGCTCCGCCCGGTCGGGACTTGGTCGATGATGAAGGGACCCTCCAATTTGGGCTTGAGTTTGTCCTTTTTCTTGTCCGGCAGGCGTAGAACTAGTTCGCCAACATTGTAAGCTTTGGCCCGTACTTCCCTGCTTTGATATCTTCGAGCCATTTGTTGATAGAATGCGGAACGAGCTTTTGCCACGTCACGCTCCTCCTCCAAGGCGTCCAAGCTGTCCTGCCGATCGAGCTCGGCTTCTCTTTCTTCGTACATGCGCGCGCGAGGTGAGTCATGAATTATGTCGCAGGGCAAAACTGCCTCTGCACCATATACCATGAAAAATGGTGTGAATCCGATAGTGCGATTTGGCGTGGTCCGCAGCCCCCAGAGTACGGACTCGAGCTCCTCTACCCAGTGCGTGTTAGATTCCTGGAGGGACCGCATTAGTCTGCATTTAATGCCGCTCATGATTAGACCGTTTGCTCGCTCGACTTGACCGTTAGTTTGGGGGTGATAGGCTGAAGCGTAGTCGAGCTTGATGCCCATGTTTTTGCACCAGAGTTTGACCTCGTCGGCCGTGAAGTTCGTGCCGTTATCAGTGATGATGCTATGGGGGACGCCATAACGGTGTACTACCCCTGATATAAAGTCTATCACCGGTCCGGGTTCGGCCGTCTTTACAGGCTTGGCCTCTATCCATTTTGTGAATTTATCCACCATGACCAATAGGTATTTTTGCTTGTGGGTTCCTCCTTTAAGGGGTCCAACCATGTCAAGCCCTGCACATGAAAGGGCTAGGTGATGGGTATAATTTTGAGGCCGGTGGGTGGCATGTGGCTTTGATTAGCAAAGAGCTGGCAACCGACGCATCTTTGGACTAAGTCTTGAGCATCTGCCCGGCCGTCCGCCAATAAAATCCTGTACGGAAGGCCTTGCCTACATGGGCCCGGGCTGCGGCATGGTGCCCACCGAGTCCCGCATGAATTTCAGCCAGGAGATTTCGCCCTTCCTCTTCGGAGATACACCTTTGAAGGATTCTTATAAAGCTCTCCCTCATGGACCTTATAGGCTTTAGATCGCCGCACTATGCAGCGGGCCTCGTTTTGGTCCTCGGGGAGTTCCTGCCTAGTTAGGTAGGCTAGGAATGGTTCTGTCCACGGGGCAATTACTGCCATTATTGCGTGGGCTGACGGTGTTATTTCGTTGGCGGGACCACCAACTATGTCTGAATGTTCGGTGTGGGGCAGTGTAGTTGGGTCCGGGTTGTTATTTCCGGACTCTCCCTCCCATAGTACGGATGGCTTGAAAAGACTCTCTAGGAAGATGTTGGGGGGCGGCATCGCGCTTATGCCAATGCGTGCTAACACGTCTGCTGCTGGTTGTTATCCCGGGCTATATGGTGAAATTCGAGCCCCTCAAACCGAGCTGACATTTTTAGGACGACATTGCGATAAGCTGCCATTTTTGGATCCTTGGCATCAAAGTCCCCATTTATTTGGGATATCACGAGGTTCGAATCCCCGCGCACCTCTAGGCGTTGAATGCCCATGGAGACTGCCATCCGGAGACCGTGTAGAAGGGCCTCGTATTCAGCTGCGTTGTTGGAGTCCGTGTACATTATTTGAAGTACGTATTGGACTGTATCTCCGGTTGGGGACGTCAGAACAACGCCAGCCCCCAGGCCGGCCAACATTTTGGAGCCGTCGAAGTGCATGATCCAGTTGGAATATGTGTCGTACTCTTTAGGGAGTTCGGCTTCAGTCCATTCGGCGATGAAGTCAGCCAAAACTTGCGACTTAATAGCTCGTCGTGGCTTGTAGGTTATGTCGAACGGAGGAGCTCAATGGCCCATTTAGCAATCCGCCCGTTGCGCGCGGTTGTTTATAATGTCACTAAGAGGTACTTCGGAGGCTATGTTATCGAACACTCTTGGAAGTAATGTCGCAGCTTCCGGATGCCATGAACACCGTATGCTATCTTTTGATAATGCGGGTACCATGACTTGCATGGAGTTAGGACAGTGGACACGTAGTAAACTGATTTTTGGAGAGGGAACTTGTGTCCGTCCGTTTCTCGTTCGACAACGAGCACCGCGCTTACAACTTGATGGGTTGCTGCGATGTATAATAGCATTGGTTCGCCCCTGTTGGGCGCGGCCAGGACCGAATTTGTTGCCAATATGGCTTTGATTTCTTCGAGTCCGGCCGTGGCAGCATCCGTCCATTCGAAGTGTTCGGTGCGTCGGAGGAGGCGATAAAGGGGTAATGCCTTTTCTCCTAAGCGGGAGATAAAGCGGCTTAGAGCCGCCACGCATCCCGTCAATTTTTGTATTTGTTTGAGGTCTTTGGGGATATCCAATTGTGATGAGCTCGGATCTTGGCTGGGTTTGCTTCAATTCCTCTACCGGATACAATGAAGCCCAAGAGCTTTCCGGCTGGTACGCCGAAAACGCATTTTTCCGGGTTGAGCTTGATGTCATATGTTCGGAGATTATCGAATGTGAGCCTCAGGTCGTCGACTAGGGTTTAGACATGCTTGGATTTGACGACCACATCGTCTACATATGCCTCCACTGTTTTGCGGATCTGGTTTGCCAGACATGTCTGAATCATGCGCTGATATGTTGCGCCGGCGTTTTTGCCCAAAGGGCATTGCGTTGAAGCAGAATGGGCTGTATGGAGTGATGAATGCCGTTGTGGCTTGGTCTGGCTCTGCCATCTTAATTTGGTGGTAGCCGGAGTATGCGTCGAGGAAACACAATGAATCGTGTCCTGCGGTAGCGTCGATAATTTGATCGATGCGGGGGAGGGGGAAGGGATCCTTGGGGCAAGCCTTGTTAAGGTCCTTAAAATCGACACATAGGCGCCAGGATTTGTCCTTCTTTGCTACCATTACCAGGTTTGCTAGCCAGTCCGGATGTTTAATATCTCTGATGAATCCGGCCTCCAATAGTTTAGCTAGCTCCTCCCCCATGGCCTGTCTCTTGGGTTCGGAGAAACGCCGAAGAGCTTGTTTGACTGGCTTGAATCCTTTTAGGATATTTAGGATGTGCTCTGCCAGCTGGCGTGGGATTCTTGGCATGTCTGAAGGGTGCCAGGAAAAAATGTCCCAATTTTCGCATAGGAATTCTCGTAGTGCGGCGTCCACATCAGGGTTTAATTGTGCCTCGATGGAGGCCGTTTTTGTAGGGTCCGTTGGATGGACTTGGAATTTGACTATTTGGTCTGCCGGTTTAAAAGAGGTGGACTTGGATCTCTTATCGAGTATCACATCGTCCTTGTCCATCGTGGAGCGCAGCGCAGTGAGTTCCTCTGCCGCTAGGCTTCGGATAGTGCCTCAAGGGCAAGTGCGGATGTTTTATTTTCAGCGCGGAACGCTATGTCCGGGTCACTAGCGAGAGTGATAATTCCGTTGGGTCCAAGAATTTTGAGCTTCATGTACCCTCAATGGGGTATAGCTTGAAAATTTGTGAATGACACTCGCCCTAATAGAGCGTGGTATCCGCTGCTGAACGGGGCCACTTGGAATGTGACCTCCTCGGACCTATAATTGTCTGGCGTGCCGAACACCACATCTAGTGTGAGCTTTCTGTCTGACATGCTTCCCGACGGGGATTATTCCTCTAAAGGTTGTGCTGCTTTGCTCAATGCGGCTCCAGTCTATTTCCATTTTTCAAAGGATTTCCTCGTAGATGAGGTTTAATCCGCTGCCGCCGTCCATGAGTACCTTGGTAAGGCGAAAGCCGTCCACTATTGGACTGAGGACCAATGGTGCTCGGGATGTTCCGAAATTTAGGTTCGTCACTGGCGTTAAGGGTAATAGCCGTGTCACTCCATGGATTTATTGTTGCTATCTGGTAGACTTCGGCGAGGCTGCGGAGTGTTCGTTTCCGCAAATTATTTAATGCGAAAGTCTCGAAGACTGTGAATACCGTACTGGTATTGCTGGGCTGGTGCTCTGGAGCTAAAAGCTCTTCGCCACTTTTGGCCACCTGCCGTAGTATCCAACATGCTCTAAGGCTATGAGTTGGAGTGGCGCCCTACGTGCTATGAATTTTGCAGGGTCTATTGAGCCATCCCTCCAAAGACGGTTCCATGCCCTTTGGGGGTTTTGCTTTTGGTATGTAACCCAGGTGCTTGGTGATGATGCACCCTTTTATTTCGAACTAGGGTCGTATTCGGGGCCGGATTATCCCAAAATTTGATTTCGGTTTTCCAAGCGCTCTCCATCGCGCAGTACTATCATACTATGGACGCCAAGTCAGCGAAGCGTGTAATTTTATGACGACTTATGGCGTTTAGGATTCCCTTGTCCGTGCAATTATTGCAGAAGAATGAGATTGCGTCCTCCTCGCGGCAATCCTTTATCCTATCCATAACCCGGAGGAATCTGGCCCAGTAATGATGTACTGTTTCACCGGGCTCTTGCCAGATTTGGGATAGATCGCTTATGTTTGGGTGGGCGGGTGGAATTAAATTCGAACCCCGTCCGATCTAAGATCGAGGGCCAAGAAGTTTCGAACTTGGAAGCTTGGGTTCTTGGAGGTTGTCCAATGAATCTAGCCAGCTGCCTGACTTTAAGTTCAGGGCTTGAGTGGTGTCCTCCCCTCCGCGGGAATCCGGCATGGAGGGGTCAGGAATCCGGACACAACTAGTCCTTAAGGTAGGAGGAGAGTCGCTATGTTCTTCCTCTACCACAGCAACGTGGTGGGTAGCCTGGGGAGAGTTGATCTCTCTCAGATCGGTTTTAGGCCCAATCTGATCGCAGTCTGTAGTGACTTCCAGGGCGGCGATGCGATCCAAGAGCTCATTCAAGGAAGAGAGCTCCATCGGATCTAACTGCTCGGCGAGTTCCGAGTTAACGTGAAGATTGCTTTCGATGACCCAAGAAGTCATCGTCGGTAGCTGGCGACCAAACAGCGGTCATAAGAAAACCGCCTAGTCGGAGAGTTTGGCGGTGGCCAAAGCTCCTTCGACAATGGTGCCGTCTTTAAAGACGGGATGAGGCATCCTTCCCGACAGCCGACGGCACAGAGTAACTCTCAATGAAAGCACCAATGTCGATTGTCAAAACCGGCGGATCTCGGTAGGGGTCCCGAATCGTGCGTCTAGGCGGATGGTAACAGGAGACAAGGGACACAATGTTTTTACCCAGGTTCGGGCCCTCTCGATGGAGGTAAAACCCTACTCCTCCTTGATTAATATTGATGATATGGGTAGTACAAGAGTCGATCTACCACGAGATCAAAGAGGTTAAACCCTAGAAGCTAGCCTATGGTATGATTGTTGTTCGTCCTACGGGCTAAAACCCTCCGGTTTATATACACATCGGACAGGGTTAGGGTTACACAGAGTCGGTTACAATGGTAGGAGATCTACATATCCGTATCGCCAAGCTTGCCTTCCACGCCAAGGAAAGTCCCATCCGGACACGGGACGAAGTCTTCAATCTTGTATCTTCATATTCTAGGAGTCCGGCCAACGGTGATAGTTCGGCTATCCGGACACCCCCTAATCCAGGACTCCCTTAGTTGCCTTGAGTTATATTTGAAGGTTTTGTACATTGTCTTTTCTTGGAGTACATGTGTTGGTTTCAAGGAGAGTTTGTGTTGACCAAGGTGCTATTCAAGGAATTACCCAAAGATTGGTCTTGTGAAAGGTTGATCAAGACTAAGTCAAAGAGTGAATCAAGTTGATCAACACACAAAGCGTAGAAGATGTACCGATAGGGATCAAGCGATCCCATGGTATGGTAAGCATTGTCAATTACGCTTTGTGTACTAACCCATGATCTTCGTGAGAGTTCTTTGTGGGGTTAGGTTGCGGTGTGCAAGTTCAAGTGAAGCATCACGAAGAGATCAAATGCTTGAAGCTTGCCGTCCATTGTGGTGACAATGGACTTGTGAAGATGTCTTGGAAGAGTGGCTCACCCATAGTGGACTATGGGGGAGCAATCAACTAGTCTTCATCGAGCCAACGCAATCAAGAAAGGTGGTCCAACTTGAGGGAGTCAAGATCGTCATCATCTAGATCAAGTGGACCATGTTCAAGGCAAAGGTTTTCCCCTAATAGGTTTTCTATTTTACCAGTCTCATGGTGGTAGTTGGGAGACCGGGTTATAGGATCGTTTGCCGTACTATCAAAGGGGGCTCTCAAGTTGGTAGCTTGATCGTATCGTTAGTACAGAGCTCAAACCATTGCATCCTTGCATCATGTTTCTTGGTTCTTGTTTGGTTCTTTTTGTGAGTCTTAGAGCTTATGGTCGTCTTGATGACAAGCTTGAGTTCATCGAAAATGGAGTTCGCATGCGTCTTCTATGATGTTTTCGGTGTTGGAGGTTTTACTGGTCTTATCCGAGGAAGCGTTCTCACCTTTTTCTGATGGGCCTTTTCTCATTTGCTTCTTATTGATATTTCTATCCAGATTGTGTTAGCCCATGTCGTTAGCTTTCCAACAAACTTGGTTTCGTTGAATTTGGAGTCCGTTTGCAGAAGTTGTGGCTGTTTTGGTAAAGGCTGCAGTGGTACTACTGCGGCTAGAGCGGATGTAAATTTTTACTACCGCTCCAGAGCGGTACTACCGCAGCACCTGAGCGGTAGTACCGCTCCGGACCAAAATCTCGTGTTTTTCTTAGCGGAGGTATCCACGGAAGTATATTTTTAGTAAAGCTCACAAGCAGTAGTCCCGCTACCATTTGCGGTAGTACCGCTATCCCTAGCGGTAGTACCGTGAGGTCGAGCGGTAGTACCGCTCCGGCGGTTCTACTGGCCTTTTGCCTCCTCGCTGTTTTTTTTCGAAGGGGTTCTACTGCCCTAGCGGTAGTACCGCTCCTTGGAGCGGTAGTACCGCTCTATGCGGGCTGTGAGCATAACGGTTGGATTTTTTGCACATATAAAAGGGGGTCTTCTTCCCCATTGAACTTTATCCTTTGAGCTCATGTTCTTCCCCCATTGTTGACCTTCTTCGAGCTTGCTAACTCTCAATCCCTCCATGGATTCTTGCTAGTTTTTGAGGAAAAAGAGAGAGGAGATCTAGATCCACATTTCCACCAATCACTTTCACATCTATGTGAGGGGAAACCATTTGATCTAGTTCTAGGAGTTCTTGGTGTTCTCATTATTGTTCTTACTATCATTATCCTCCCTAGCATTAGTTTCTTTGGTGGGATTTGAGAGAGAAGGACTTGGGCACTCCGTGTGCCCTTGCCATTGCATTTGGTGCATAGGTTTGAGTTCTCCACGGTGATACGTGGAAGTGAATTTTGAGAAGCTTATTACTCGGGTATTTGGGCACCCTAGAGCTTGTTCCTCTTGGGTGCCTTGGCGCCCTAGACGGTTGGTGTTGTTCGGAGCTCAATCATTGTGGTCTAAAGCTCCGGGAAAGCGTCGGGGTCTCCAATTAGGTTGTGAGATCGCCCTGTGCAATTTGGCGGGTGCAGTGACCGCCCCAAGGGTTGCCAAAGTGTACGGGTTCGGTGACCACCCCAAGGGTTGCCATTTGTACGGGTTCGGTGACCGCCCTCAAGGGTCCCTTAGTGGAATCACAGCATCTTGCATTGTGCGAGGGCGTGAGGAGATTACGGTGGCCCTAGTGGCTTCTTGGGGAGCATTGTGCCTCCACACCGCTCCAAACGGAGATTAGCATCCGCAAGGGTGTGAACTTCGGGATACATCATCGTCTTCGCGTGCCTCGGTTATCTCTTACCCGGCCCTTTACTTATGCACTTTACTTGGTGATAGCCATTTTGTTTCTTGTCATATATCTTGCTATCACCTAGTAGTTTATCTTTCTTAGCATAAGTTGTTGGTGCACATAGGTGAGCCTAGATGTTGTAGGTTTTGTGCTTGAAAAATTAACCGCTAGGTTTATTCCGCATTTGTTCTTGCCTAAACCGTAATTATTTTAAAGCGCCTATTCACCCCCCCCCCCCTCTAGGCGACATCCACGATCTTTCAATTGGTATCAGAGCCTCATCTCTCTGTGTTAGGCTTAACCGCCTAGTGAGTAAAGATGTCGACTAGGGGATTAGGATTCTCTCACACTCTTAGTTTCGATGGCACAAATTTTGATGTTTTGGTAATTCGCATGCTTAATCTCTTTAGGGTCATGGACCCAAATTTAGAGCGAATTGTGGATATGGGTTTTTCTCCTCCAAAGGATCCCCTAAGATTATCTTTAGAGGATGAGAAAAACTCATATCTCAATGCTCAAGCTTCTAATGTGCTTTTCAATGCTTTGAGCAATGTAGTTATATTTCAACTCATGCCATTCCGGGATGCTAATGAGTTGTGGACAAAGCTTCAAGATAAATATGGTGTGTCCAAGTTCTGTGGGGATGATTTTTCTCCCTCCACCTCCGGCCGTGTTGTGTTCTCAACTTCTTCTACTTCACCTACATGTGGTTTGCCACAACGTAATGACATGGTGAGTAGTGGTGTTCATTGCAATAATGATAGTGGGCTCATTGTTGATAATCCTTCATCACTTTCTTATTGCAATGCTTCATCTTAGTACTTTAGCACTTCGAGCACTCCAAATGTTTCACATGCTTCCATCATATTAATATTCCAACACTTAGCTATTTTTATTGCCTTTTATTTTACTTTGCATCTTTATCATAAAAATACCAAAAATATTATCTTATCATATCTATCAGATCTCACTTTCGTAAGTGATCGTGAAGGGATTGACAACCCCTTTATTGCGTTGGTTGCGAGGTTTTTTTGTTTGTGTAGGTGCGAGGGACTCGTGCGTGGCCTCCTACTGGATTGATACCTTGGTTCTCAAAAACTAAGGGAAATACTTACGCTGCTTTAATGCATCACCCTTTCCTCTTCAAGGGAAAACCAACGCAGTGCTCAAGAGGTAGCAAGATGGATTTCTGGCGCCGTTTCCGGGGAGTCTAAGCAAAAGTCAACATACCAAGTACCCATCACAAACCCTTATCTCCCGCATTACATTATTTTCCATTTGCCTCTCGTTTTCCTCTCCCCCACTTCACCCTTGCCGTTTTATTCGCCCTTCTTCCGTTCAATCTTGTGTTACCATGTGCCTTCTTTTTGCTTGCATCTTTGCTTGCTAAGAGTTTATGGATCCTCATCCACTTTCTAATCTCTTTAAGAGATCCAATTATTATGAACCTATTGCTAGTGACTTTAGTGCACTAGATTATGTTTATGAGGTTTTGCTTGAAATTCATGAATCTGGAAATCGTGATGAAGTACTTTCTGAAGTGATTCACGATAGATCTTTGAATAAAAAGCATGATTGCAATGATTTTATCATAAATTCTATTTATCTAAATTGTGCTAATAATATGCAAAACCCTAATCTTGGGGATGCTAGTTTTTCTATGTCTACTACTTGTTGCAATGATCATGATTGGGGTGATTCTTCTTATGATCTTGAAAATTTATTTAAGCCCCATGATGAATATGAGATTGATAATAATGTTTGCAATAATATTGAAAGTGGGTTTGGAAGAGTGTCAACTTTAGATCCCACATATTTGGAGAATGTTCAATCTTATGAAGTTTTTGATAAAAGTGGGTTTGGAGAGGTCATGACTTTAGTTAATGTTAATCCCGCTATTTTGGAAGAGTGTCAACTTTGCATACATGTGGATCGTGTTAAGCATATGTTTTGTGATAGCTATATTGTTGAATTTGCTTATGATCCTACATATAATTATTATGAGAGTAAAATATGGTTGTGGAAATTTTCATGTTGCTAAATTACCTCTCGTCATGTTGAGATTGCTATTGTTTCTTTCCACTTCCTTGCATATGCTAGTTTTTGCTTGTCTTGATAATTTGTTTGCCTATTAGATGCCTATGCATAGGAAGTATGTTAGACTTATATGTGTTTTATCACGTGTTTTATGATGCTCTATTTGTGCTTCAGTTCTTGTCCTTCAAGTGAGCATCATTAAAATTATCAATGCCTAGCTAGGGGCATTAAATGATAGCACTTGGTGGGAGGAAACCCAATTTTATTTTTTAGTTTTTTGCTTTTTGCTTATGTTTAGGAATAAATATTTGATCTAGCCTCTGGTTAGATTTGTTTTTATGTTTTAATTAGTGTTTGTGCCAAGTTTATCCTATAGGATCTTCTTGGATGATAATTATTTGATCTTGCTGAAAACTCCAGAAACTTTCTGTTCACAAAAATAATTGTTAAAAATCACCAGAACGTGCTACAATATTGATTCCAATTTCTTATCATCAATCAACAAATTTTCTAGGTCGTCCTGTATTGGCTGAATTTCTGGAGTTCCATAAGTTTGAGTTAGTTACAGATTACTACAGACTGTTCTGTTTTTGACAGATTCTGTTTTTCGTGTGTTGTTTGCTTATTTTGATGAATATATGGCTAATAAAATAGTTTATAAACCATAGAGAATTTGGAATAAAGTAGGTTTAACACCAATATAAATAAAGAATGAGTTCATTACAGTACCTTTAAGTGGTGTTTTGTTTTCTTTCGCTAACGGAGCTCACGAGATTTTCTGTTAAGTTTTGTGTTGTGAAGTTTTCAAGTTTTGGGTGAAAGATTTGATGGATTATGGAACAAGGAGTGGAAAGAGCCTAAGCTTGGGGATGCCCATGGCACCCCAAGATAATCTAAGGACACCTAAAAGCCAAAGCTTGGGGATGCCCCGGAAGGCATCCCCTCTTTCGTCTACTTCCATCGATAACTTTACTTGGAGCTATATTTTTATTCACCACATGATATGTGTTTTGCTTGGAGCGTCTTGTATTATTTGATTCTTTGTTTTTTATTTTACCACAATCAGCCTTGATGTACACACCTTTTTAGAGAGACACACATGATTCGGAAATTGTTAGAATACTCTATGTGCTTCACTTATATCTTTTGAGCTATATAGTTTTGCTCTAGTGCTTCACTTATATCTTTTAGAGCACGACAGTGGATTTGTTTTATAGAAACTATTGATCTCTCATGCTTCACTTATATTATTTTGAGAGTCTTAAAATAGCATGGCAATTTGCTTTAATTATAATATCATGAGATATTTGATGCTTGATAATTGTTTTGAGATATAAAGGTGGTAATATCATAGTTGTGCTAGTTGAGTAATTGTGGAATTGAAAAATACTTGTATTGGAGTTTCTGATTCCCGTAGCATGCACGTATGGTGAACCGTTATGTAACAAAGTCGGAGCATGAGGTATTTATTGATTTTCATCCTTTGTGTGGCGGTCGGGATCGCGCGATGGTTAACTCCTACCAACCCTTCCCCTAGGAGCATGCTTGATAGTACTTTGCTTGAGGGCTAATAAATTTTGCAATAAGTATATGAGTTCTTTATGACTAATGTGAGTCCATGGATTATACGCACACTTACCTTTCCTCAATTTTCTAGCCTCTTGATGCCGTGCATTGCCCTTTCTCACCTTGAGAGTTGGTGCAAACTTCGTCGGTGCATCCAAACCCCGTGATATGATATGCTCTATCACACATAAACCTCCTTATATCTTCCTCAAAACAGCCACCATACCTACATATTATGGCATTTCCATAGCTATTCCGAGATATATTGTGATGCAACTTTCCATCGTTTCGTTTATCATGACACGCTCCATCATTGTCATATTGCCTTGCATGATCATGTGGTTGAAATTGTATTTGTGGCAAAGCCACCATTCAATATTCTTTCATACATGTCGCTCTTGATTCATTGCATATCCCGGTACACCGCCGGAGGCATTCACATAGAGTCATATTTTGTTCTAAGTATTGAGTTGTTATTCATGAGTTGTAAGTAAATAAAAGTGTGATGATCATCATTGTTACAGCATTGTCCCAAGTGACGAAAGGATGATGGAGTCTATGATTCCCCCACAAGTCGGGATGAGACTCCGTACTAAAAAAAAGGAGGCCATAAAAAAAGGCCCAAATAAAAAAATGAGAGAAAAAAGAGAGAAGGGACAATGTTACTATCCTTTTACCACACTTGTTCTTCAAAGTAGCACCGTGATCTTCATGATAGAGAGTCTCTCATTTTGTTGCTTTCATATACTAGTGGGAAATTTCATTATAGAACTTGGCTTGTATATTCCAATTATGGGCTTTCCCAAATGCCCGAGGTCTTCGTGAGCAAGCAAGTTGGATGCACACCCACTTAGTTTCTTTTGTTTGAGCTTTCATACACTAATAGCTCTAGTGCATCCGTTGCATGGCAATCCCTACTCCTTGCATTGACATCAATTGATGGGCATCTCCATAGCCCGTTGATTAGCCTTCTTGATGTGAGACTTTCTCCTTTTTTGTCTTCCCACATAACCCCTACCATTATACCTTATTCCACCATAGAGCTATATCCATGGCTTGCGCTCATGTATTGCGTAAGAGTTGAAAAAGCTGAAGCGCGTTAAAAAGTATGAACCAATTGCTTGGCTAAAACCGGGGTTGTACATGATATGAATATTTTGTGTGGGGAAGATGGAGCATAGCTAGACTATATGATTTTGTAGGGATAACTTGCTTTGGGTACGTTATTTTGATAAGACATAATTGCTTGGTTAGCATGCTTGAAGTATTATTGCTTTTATGTCAACATTAAACTTTTATCTTGAATCATATTAAATCTGAACATTCGTGCCACAATCAGAAGAATTACATTGAAATTATGCTAAGTAGCATTCCACATCAAAAATTCTATTTTTATCATTTACCTACTCGAGGACGAGCGGGAATTAAGCTTGGGGATGCTTGATACGTCTCCAACATATCTATAATTTTTTATTGTTCCATGCTATATTATATTTTGTTTTGGACATTATTGGGCTTTATTATACACTTTTATATTATTTTTGGGACTAACCAATTAACCGGAGGCCCAGCCTAGAATTGTTGTTTTTGCCTATTTCAGAGTTTCGCAGAAAAAGAATATCAAACGGAGTCCAAACGGAATGAAACCTTCGGGAACGTGATTTTCGGAACGAACGTGATCTAGAGGACTTGGACCCTGCGTCAAGAAAGCTACCAGGAAGGCACGAGGTAGGGGGCGCGCCTACCCCCCTGGGCGCGCCCTCCACCCTCGTGGGGCCCATGTTGCTCCACCGACGTACTTCTTCCTCCTATATATACCTACGTACCCCCAAACTACCAGATACGGAGCCAAAAACCTAATTCCACCGCCACAACCTTACATGCCGTGAGATCCCATCTTGGGGCCTTTTAGGAGCTTCACGAGGGGGCATCAATCACGGAGGGCTTCTACATCAACACCATAGCCTCTCTGATGGTGTGTGAGTAGTTTACCTCAGACCTTCGGGTCCATAGTTATTAGCTAGATGGCTTCTTCTCTCTCTTTGGATCTCAATACAATGTTCTCCCCCTCTCTTGCGGAGATCTATTCGATGTAATCTTCTTTTGCGGTGTGTTTGTTGAGACCGATGAATTGTGGGTTTATGATCAAGTTTATCTATGAACAATATTTGAATCTTCTGTGAATTCTTTTATGTATGATTGGTTATCTTTACAAGTCTCTTCGAATTATCAGTTTGGTTTGGCCTACTAGATTGATCTTTCTTGCAATGGGAGAAATGCTTAGCTTTGGGTTCAATCTTGTGGTGTCCTTTCCCAGTGACAGTAGGGGCAGCCAAGGCACGTATTGTATTGTTGCCATCGAGGATAACAAGATGGGGTTTATATCATATTGCTTGAGTTTATCCCTCTACATCATGTCATCTTACTTAAAGCGTTACTCTGTTCTTTTGAACTTAATACTCTAAGATGCATGCTGGATAGCGGTTAATGTGTGGAGTAATAGTAGTAGATGTAGGCAGGAGTCGGTCTACTTGTCTCGGACGTGATGCCTATATACATGATCATACCTAGATATTCTCATGACTATGCTCATTTCTGTCAATTGCTCAACAGTAATTTGTTTACCCACCGTAATACTTATGCTCTCGAGAGAAGCCACTAGTGAAAACTATGGCCCCCGGGTCTATTTTCCATCATATTAATCTTTCAACACTTAGCTATTTTTATTGTCTTTTATTTTACTTTGCATCTTTATTATAAAAATACCAAAAATATTATCTTATCATATCTATCAGATCTCACTTTCGTAAGTGACCGTGAAGGGATTGAAAACCGCTTTATTGCGTTGGTTGCGAGGATTTTATTTGTTTGTGTAAGTGTGAGGGACTCGTGCGTGGCCTCCTACTGGATTGATACCTTGGTTCTCAAAAACTGAGGGAAATACTTACGCTGCATTAATGCATCACCCTTTCCTCTTCAAGGGAAAACCAACGCAGTGCTCAAGAGGTAGCAAGAAGGATTTCTGGCGCCGTTGCTGGGGAGTCTACGCAAAATTCAACATACCAAGTACCCATCACAAACCCTTATCTCCCGCATTACATTATTTGCCATTTCCCTCTCGTTTTCCTCTCCCCCACTTCACCCTTGACGTTTTATTCGCCCTTCTTCCGTTCAATCTTGTGTTACCATGTGCCTTCTTTTTGCTTGCATCTTAAGGCTAAGAGTTTAAGGATCCTCATCCACTTGATAATCTCTTTAAGAGATCCAATTATGATGAACCTATTGCTAGTGAGTTTAGTGCACTATATTATCTTTATGAGGTTTTGCTTGAAATTCCTGAATCTGGAAATCGTGATGAAGTACTTTATGAAGTGGTTCACGATAGATATTTGAATGAAAAGCATGATTGAAATGATTTTATTATAAATTCTATTGATGTAAATTGTGCTAATAATATGCAAAACCCTAAGCTTGGGGATGCTAGTTTTGCTATGTCTACTACTTGTTGCAATGATCATGATTGGGGTGATTCTTCTTACGATCTTGAAAATTTATTTAAGCCCCATGACGAATATGAGATTGATAATAATGTTTGCAATAATATTGAAAGTGGGTTTGGAATAGTGTCAACTTTATATCCCACATATTTGGAGAATGTTCAATCTTATGAAGTTTTTGATAAAAGTGGGTTTGGAGAGGTCATGACTTTAGTTAATGTTAATCCCACTAGTTTGGAAGAGTGTCAACTTTGCATACATGTGGATCGTGTTAAGCATATGTTTTGTGATAGCTATATTGTTGAATTTTCTTATGATACTACATATAATTATTATGAGAGAGGAAAATATGGTTGTGGAAATTTTCATGTTGCTAAATTACCTCTCGTTATGTTGAGATTGCTATTGTTTCTTTCCACTTCCTTGCATATGCTAGTTTTTGCTTGTCTTGATAGTTTGTTTGCCTATAATATGCCTATGCATAGGAAGTATGTTAGACTTTGATGTGTTTTGTCACATGTTTTATGATGCTCTCTTTGTGCTTCAATTCTTGTCCTTCAAGTGAGCATCATTAAAATTATCAATGCCTAGCTAGGGGCGTTAAACGATAGCGTTTGTTGGGAGGCAACCCAATTTTATTTTTTAGTTTTTTGCTTTTTTTTCTTCAGTTTAGGAATAAATATTTGATCTAGCCTCTGTTTATATTTGTTTTTATGTTCTAATTAGTGTTTGTGCCAAGTTTAACCTATAGGATCTTCTTGGATGATAGTTATTTGATCTTGCTGAAAATTCCAGAAACTTTCTGTTCACGAAAATAATTGTTAAAAATCACCAGAATGTAATAAAATATTGATTCCAATTGCTGATGATCAATAAACAAATTTTCTAGTTCTTCCTATTTTGGCTGAATTTTTGGAGTTCCTGAAGTTTGCGTTAGTTACAGATTACTACAGACTGTTCTGTTTTTGACATATTCTGTTTTTTGTGTGTTGTTTGCTTATTTTGATGAATATATGGCTAATAAAATAGTTTATAAACCATATAGAAGTTGGAATACAGTAGGTTTAACACCAATATAAATAAAGAATGAGTTCATTACAGTACCTTGAAGTGATGTTTTGTTTTCTTTCGCTAACGGAGCTCATGAGATTTTCTGTTAAGTTTTGTGTTGTGAAGTTTTCAAGTTTTGGGTGAAAGATTTGATGGATTATGGAACAAGGAGTGGCAAGAGCCTAAGCTTGGGGATGCCCATGGAACCCCAAGATAATCTAAGGACACCTAAAAGCCAAAGCTTGGGGATGCCCCGGAAGGCATCCCCTCTTTCATCTACTTTCATCGGTAACTTTACTTGGAGCTATATTTTTATTCACCACATGATATGTGTTTTGCTTGGAGTGTATTGTATTATTTGAGTCTTTGTTTTTTATTTTACCACAATCATCCTTGCTGTACACACCTTTTGAGAGAGACACACATGATTCAAAAATTGTTAGAATACTCTATGGAATAATGGTTGCATTGAGTTATATTTGAAGGATTTGTCCATAGGCATTTCATGTAGTCCATGTGTTGGTTTCAAGGAGTTTATGTGTTGATCAAGGTGCTATTAAGGAATTACCCAAAGATTGGTCATGTGAGTTTTGAGCTTATTGCAAGCATGTCTTGAAGAAGAAGATTGTGTGATCATTCATGTTTACCTTCAAGACATCATCCAAACAAAGAGAGTTGGAAAGATTCAAGGTTGATCAAGACTAAGTCAAGAGTGAATCAAGTTGATCAACTCACAAAGCGTAAAGGATGTACCGAGAGGGATCAAGTGATCCCATGGTATGGTAAGCATTGTCCATTGCACTTTGTGTACTAACCCATGATCTATGTGAGAGTTCTATGTGGGGTTAGGTACATGTCCATGGGCTTGCGTCAAGAAGATATCATACAACCCATGGAAAGGATGACATCAAGTGGTGATCGTCATCAAGATTGCCGTGTGCAAGTTCAAGTGGAGCATCACGAAGAGATCAAGTGCTTGAAGCTTGCCATACATTGTGATGTCAATGGACATGTGAAGATGTGCCGAAGAGTGGCTCACCCATAGTGGACTATGGGGGAGCAATCATCTAGTCTTCATCGAGCCAACGCAATCAAGAAAGGTTGTCCAACTTGAGGGAGTCAAGATCGTCATCATCTAGCTCAAGTGGACAATGTGAAAGGCAAAGGTTTTCCCTTGATAGGTTTTCTATTTTACCGGTCTCATGGTGGTAGTTGGGAGACCGGGTTATAGGATCGTTTGCCGTACTATCAAGGGGGGCTCTCAAGTTGGTAGATTGATCGTATCGTTAGTAGAGAGCTCAAACCATTACATCCTTGCATCGTGTTTCTTGTTTCTTGTTTGGTTCTCTTTGTGAGTCTTAGAGCTTACGGTCATCTTGATGACAAGCTTGAGTTCATCGAAAATGGAGTTGGCATGCGTCTTCTATGATGTTTTCGGTGTTCGAGGTTTTACCGGTCTTATCCGAGGAAGGGTTCTCACCATTTTCTTATGGACCTTTTCTAACTTTCTTATTATTTATATTTCTTTCAAGAGTGTGTTAGCCCTTGTCGCTAGCTTTCCAACAAACTTGGTTTCATCGAATTTTGGAGTCCGTTTGCAAAAGTTGTGGCAGTTTTGGTGTTGTGAAAAGGCTGCAGCGGTACTACCGCGAATTGGAGCGGATGTAATTTTTTACTACCGGTCTAGAGTGGTACTACCGCGGCTCCTACAGCGGTAGTACCGATCCGGACCAAAAACACGTCCCAAGTCCTATGGTGGTAGGCCCAGATGTAATTTTTTAGTACCGCTCGCAAGCAGTAGTACCGCTACCCTTAGCAGTAGTACCGCTACCCCTAGCGGTAGTACCGTGAGGTCAAGCGGTACTACCGCTCCGACGGTTCTTCTGGCTTTTTTGCCTCCTCGCTGTTGTGTTTCGACGGTAGTACCGCTCCTTGGAGCGGTAGTACCGCTCTGTGCGGGCTGTGAGCATAACGGTTGGATTTTTCCCCACCTATAAAAGGGGGTCTTCTTCCCCATTGTGTTGGGGAACGTAGTAATTTCAAAAAAAATCCTACGCACATGCAAGATCATAGTGATGCATAGCAACGAGAGGGGAGAGTGTTGTCCACGCACTCGTGAGACCGAAAGCGGAAGCGTTATAACAACGCTGTTGATGTAGTCAGACGCGTCTTCACGGCCCGACCGATCAGGCACGAAACTACGGCACCTCCGGAAGTTCTAGCACACGCTCAGCTCGATGACGATCCCGGACTCCGATCCAGCAGAATGTCGGGAAGAGTTACATCGACCTGACGGCGTGGTGACGATCTTGATGTTCTACCGTCGCAGGGCTTCGCCTAAGCATCGCTACAATATTATCGAGGACTATGGTGGAGGGGGCACCGCACACGGCTAAGAGATCGAGAGATCAATTGTTGTGTCCTTGGGTGCCCCTGCCCCGTAGATATAAAGGAGCAAGGGGAGGCCGGCCCTCTATGGCGCGCCCCAATAGGGGAATCCTACTAGGACTCCAAGTCCTAGTAGGTTTCCACCTAAAGGAGAGAGGGGAAGGAAGGAGAGGGAGAGGGAGAAGGAAAGGCGCCCCCTCTCCTAGTCCAATTCGGACCAGAGGGGGAGGGGCGCGCGGCCTGCCCTAGGCCGCCCCTCCCTTTATCCACTAAGGCCATCGAGGCCCATTAGTTCCCCCGGGGGTTCCGATATCCCTCTGGCACTCTGGTTTTATCCGAAACTTCTCCGGAACATTTCGGGTGTTCGAATATAGTCGTGCAATATATCAATCTTCATGTCTCGACCATTTCGAGACTCCTCGTCATGTCCGTAATCACATTCGGGACTCCGAACAAACTTCGGTACATCAAAACTCATAAACTCATAAACTCATAATATAAGCATCGCCATCGAAACCTTGTTGCGTGCGGACCCTACGGGTTCGAGAACTATGTAGACATGATCGAGAACCATTCTGGGTCAATAACCAATAGCGGAACCTAGATGCTCATATTGGCTCCTACATGTTCTACGAAGATCTTTATCGGTCAAACCGCACAACAACATATGTTGTTCCCTTTGTCATCGGTATGTTACTTTCCCGAAATTCGATCGTCGGTATCTTAATACCTAGTTCAATCTCGTTACCGGCAAGTCTCTTTACTCGTTACATAATGCATCATTCCGTAACTAACTCATTAGCTACATTGCTTGCGAGGCTTATAGTGATGTGCATTACCGAGAGGGCCCAGAGATACCTCTCCGACAATCGGAGTGACAAAACCTAATCTCGAAATCGCCAACTCAACATGTACCTTTGGAGACACCCAGAGAGCTCCTTTATAATCACCCAGTTACGTTGTGACGTTTGGTAGCACACAAAGTGTTCCTCCGGTAAGCGGGAGTTGCATAATCTCATAGTTATAGGAACTTGTATAAGTCATGAAGAAAGCAATAGCAACATACTAAACGATCAAGTGTTAAGCTAACGGAATGGGTCAAACCAATCACATCATTCTCCTGATGATGTGATCCCGTTAATCAAATGACAAGACATGTCTATGGTCAGGAAACATAACCATCTTTGATTAATGAGCTAGTCAAGTAGAGGCATACTAGTGACATTAAGTTTGTCTATGTATTCACACATGTATCATGTTTCCGGTTAATTAATACAATTCTAGCATGAATAATAAACATTTATCATGATATGAGGAAATAAATAATAACTTTATTATTGCCTCTAGGGCATATTTCCTTCACATTGAACCTCATCCTTTGAGCTCGTGTTCTTCCCCATTGTTGACCTTCTTCGAGCTTGCTAACTCTCAATCCCTCCATGGATTCTTGCTAGTTTTTGAGGGAAAAGAGAGAGGAGATCTAGATCCACATTTCCACCAATCACTTTCTCCTCTATGTGAGGGGAACCCCTTGGATCTAGATCTTGGAGTTCTTGCTGTTCTCCATCTTGTTCTTCCTCTCATTTTCCTCCCTAGCATTAGTTGCTTCGGTGGGATTTGAGAGAGAAAGACTTGGGCACTCCATGTGCCCTTGCCATTGCATTTGGTGCATCGGTTTGAGTTCTCCACGTGATACGTGAAAGTTACAAGTTGAGAAGCTTATTACTCTTGGGTGCTTGGTACCCTTGAGCTTGTTCCTCTTGGGTGCTTGGGCGCCCTAGACGGTTGGTGGTGTTTGGAGCTCAATCATTGTGGTGTAAAGCTTCGGGCAAGCGTCGGGTCTCCAATTAGGTTGTGGAGATCGCCTGAGCAATTTAACGGGTTCCGTGACCGCCCCAAGGGTTGCCAAAGTGTACGGGTTCGGTGACCGCCCCCAAGGGTTGCCATTTGTACGGGTTCGGTGACCTCCCTCAAGGGTCCCTTAGTGGAATCACGGCATATTGCATTGTGCAAGGGCGTGAGGAGATTACGGTGGCCCTAGTGGCTTCTTGGGGAGCATTGTGCCTCCACACCGCTCCAAACGGAGATTAGCATCCGCAAGGGTGTGAACTTCGGGATACATCATCATCTCCGCATGCCTCGGTTATCTCTTACCCAAGCTCTTTACTTATGCACTTTACTTTGTGATAGCCATATTGTTTCTTGTCATATATCTTGCTATCACCTAGTAGTTTATCTTGCTTAGCATAGGTTGTTGGTGCACATAGGTGAGCCTAGTTGTTGTAGGTTTTGTTCTTGACAAATTAACCGCTAGGTTTATTCCGCATTTGTTCAAGCCTAAACCGTAATTATTTTAAATCGCCTATTCACCCCCCTTCTAGGCGACATCCTCGATCTTTCAACCGTGATGTTCATGATAGAGAGTCTCTCATTTTGTCGCTTTCATATACTAGTGGGAAATTTCATTATAGAACTTGGCTTGTATATTCCAATGATGGGATTTCTCAAATGTCCGAGGTCTTCGTGAGCAAGCAAGTTGGATGCACACCCACTTAGTTTCTTTTGTTTGAGCTTTCATACACTTATAGCGCTAGTGCATACGTTGCATGGCAATCCCTACTCCTTGCATTGACATCAATTGATGGGCATCTCCATAGCCCGTTGATTAGCCTTCTTGATGTGAGACTTTCTCCTTTTTTTGTCTTCCCACATAACCCCTACCATTATTCCTTACTCCACCATAGTGCTATATCCATGGCTTGCCCTCATGTATTGCGTAAGAGTTGAAAAAGCTGAAGCGTGTTAAAAAGTATGAACCAATTGCTTGGCTAAAACCGGGGTTGTACATGATATGAATATTTTGTGTGGGGAAGATGGAGCATAGCCAGACTATATGATTTTGTAGGGATAACTTGCTTTGGCTATGTTATTTTGATAAGACATAATTGCTTGGTTAGCATGCTTGAAGTATTATTGCTTTTATGTCAACATTAAACTTTTATCTTGAATCATATTAAATATGAACATTCGTGCCACAATAAGAAGAGTTACATTGAAATTATGCTCAGTAGCATTCCACATCAAAAATTCTATTTTTATCATTTACCTACTCAAGGACGAGCAGGAATTAAGCTTGGGGATGCTTGATACGTCTCCAACGTATCTATAATTTTTTATTGTTCCATGCTATATTATATTTTGTTTTGGACATTAATGGGCTTTATTATACACTTTTATATTATTTTTGGGACTAACCTATTAATCGGAGGCCCAGCCCAGAATTGCTATTTTTTTGCCTATTTCAGAGTTTCGCAGAAAAAGAATATCAAACGGAGTCCAAACGGAATGAAACCTTCGAGAACATGATTTTCGGAACGAATGTGATCCAAAGGACTTGGACCCTATGTCAAGAAAGCTACCAGGAAGGCACGAGGTAGGGGGCGTGCCTACCCCCCCTGGGCGTGCCCTCCACCCTCGTGGGGCCCATGTTGCTCCACCGACGTACTTCTTCCTCCTATATATACCTCACGCACTTCAAACTACCGTGACACGGAGCCAAAAACATAATTCCACCGTCGCAACCTTACATGCCGTGAGATCCCATCTTGGGTCCTTTTCGAAGCTCCACCGAGGGGGCATCGATCATGGAGGGCTTCTACATCAACACCATAGCCTCTCCGATGATGTGTGAGTAGTTTACCTTAGACCTTCGGGTCCATAGTTATTAGCTAGATGGCTTCTTCTCTCTCTTTGGATCTCAATACAATGTTCTCCCCCTTTCTTGTGGAGATCTATTCGATGTAATCTTCTTTGGCGGTGTGTTTGTTGAAACCGATGAATTGTGGGTTTGTGATCAAGTTTATCTATGAACAATATTTGAATCTTCTCTGAATTCTTTTATGTATGATTGGTGATCTTTGCAAGTATCTTCGAATTATCAGTTTGGCTTGGCCTACTAGATTGATCTTTCTTGCAATGGGAGAAGTGCTTAGCTTTGGGTTCAATCTTGCGGTGTCCTTTCCCAGTGACAGTAGGGGCAGCAAGGCACGTATTGTATTGTTGCCATCGAGGATAACAATATGGGGTTTATATCATATTGCATGAGTTTATCCCTCTACATCATGTCATCTTACTTAAAGCGTTACTCTGTTCTTTTGAACTTAATATTCTAAGATGCATGCTGGATAGCGGTTGATGTGTGGAGTAATAGTAGTAGATGCAGGCATGAGTCGGTCTACTTGTCTCGGACGTGATGCCTATATACATGATCATACCTAGATATTCTCATAACTATGCTCAATTCTGTCAATTGCTCAACAGTAATTTGTTTACCCACCGTAATACTTATGCTCTCGAGAGAAGCCACTAGTGAAACCTATGGCCCCCGGGTCTATTTTCCATCATATTAATCTTCCAACACTTAGCTATTTTTATTGCCTTTTATTTTACTTTGCATCTGTATCATAAAAATACCAAAAATATTATCTTATCATATCTATCAGATCTCACTTTCGTAAGTGACCTTGAAGGGATTGACAACCCCTTTATTGCGTTGGTTGCGAGGATTTTATTTGTTTGTGTAGGTGCGAGGGACTCGTGCGTGGCCTCCTACTGGATTGATACCTTGGTTCTCAAAAACTGAGGGAAATACTTACGCTACTTTACTGCATCACCCTTTCCTCTTCAAGGGAAAACCAACGCAGTGCTCAAGAGGTAGCAGTGATCTAAGAGTAGATCACTGGACATTGGTCAAAATTATCCTTAGTGGAATAAGGATATGTTTCTTGTTTATGGAGGTGACAAAAAGTTCATCGTAAAGGCTTACGTCGATGCAAGTTTTGGCACTGATCCGGATGACTCTAAATCTCAATCTGGATACATATTGAAAGTGGGAGCAATTAGCTAGAGTAGCTCCGTGCAGAGCATTGTTGACATAGAAATTTGCAAGATACATACGGATCTGAATTTGGCAGACCCGTTGACTAAACTTCTCTCACAAGCAAAATATGATCACACTTTTACTCTTTGGGTGTTAATCACATGGCGATGTGAACTAGATTGCTGACTCTAGTAAACCCTTTGAGTGTTGGTCACATGTCGATGTGAACTATGGGTGTTAATCACATGGTGATGTGAACTATTGGTGTTAAATCACATGGCGATGTGAACTAGATTATTGACTCTAGTGCAAGTGGGAGACTGGAGGAAATATGCCCTAGAGGCAATAATAAAGTTGTTATTTATATTTCCTTATATCATGATAAATGTTTATTATTCATGCTAGAATTGTATTAACCGAAAACTTAGTACATTTGTGAAAACATAGACAAACAGAGTGTCACTAGTATGCCTCTACTTGACTAGCTCGTTGAATCAAAGATGGTTAAGTTTCCTAGCCATAGACATGAGTTGTCATTTGATTAACGGGATCACATCATTAGAGAATGATGTGATTGACTTGACCCATTCCATTAGCTTAGCATTTAATCGTTTAGTATGTTGATATTGCTTTCTTCATGACTTATACATGTTCCTGTGACTATGAGATTATGCAACTCCCGAATACCGGGGGAACACTTTGTGTGCTACCAAACGTCACAACGAATCGGGTGATTGTAAAGGTGCTCTCTGGTGTCTCCGATGGTACTTGTTGAGTTGGCATAGATCGAGATTAGGATTTGTCACTCCGATTGTCGGAGAGGTATCTCTGGGCCCTCTCGGTAATGCACATCACTATAAGCCTTGCAAACAATGTGACTATTGTGTTAGTTGCGGGATGATGCATTACGAAACGAGTAAAGAGACTTGCCGGTAACGAGATTGAACTAGGTATTGAGATACCGACGATGGAATCTCGGGCAAGTAACATACCGTGACAAAGGGAACAACGTATATTGTTATGCGGTTTGATCGATAAAGATCTTCATAGAATATGTGGGAGCCAATATGAGCATCCAGGTTCCGCTATTGGTTATTGACCGGAGACGTGTCTCGGTCATGTCTACATAGTTCTCAAACCCGTAGGCTCCGCACGCTTAACGTTCGGTGACGATCGCTATTATGAGTTTATGTGTTTTAATGTGCCGAAGGTAGTTCGGAGTCCCGGATATGATCACGGACATGACGAGGAGTCTCGAAATGGTCGAGACATAAAGATCGATATATTGGACGACTATATTTGGACATCGGAATGGTTTCGGGTGAGATCGGGCATTTACCGGTGTACCGGGAGGTTACCGGAACCCCCCGGGAGGTATATGGGCCTTATTGGGCCATAGTGGGGGAGAGGAGAAAGGAGCAAAGGAGGGGCGCGCCCCCCCCCAAGCCCAATCCGAATTGGGAGGGGGCCCGGCCCCACTTTCCTTCCTCCTTCCTTCCCCTTCCTTCTCTCCTAATCCAACTAGGGAAGGGGGGGATCCTACTCCCGGTAGGAGTAGGACTCCCCTTGGGGCGCGCCAAGGAGGCCGGCCTCCTCCCCTCCTCAACTCCGTTATATACGGGGGAGGGGGCACCCCATAGACACACAAGTTGATCATTGATCTCTTAGCCGTGTGCAGTGCCGCCCTCCTCCATAATCCACCTCGGTCATATCGTTGCAGTGCTTAGGCGAAGCCCTGCACCGGTAGCTTCATCATCACCGTCATCACGCCGTTGTGCTAATGAAACTCTCCCTCGACACTCTTCTGGATCGTGAGTTCGTGGGACGTCACCGAGCTGAACCTGTGCTGAACTCGGAGGTGCCGTGCGCTCGGTACTTGGATCGGTCGGATCGTGAAGACGTACGACTACATCAACCGCGTTGATAAAACTCTTCCGCTTACGGTCTACGAGGGTACGTGGACAACACTCTCCCGCTTGTTGCTATGCATCACCATAATCTTGTGTGTGCGTAGGAAAAATTTGAAATTACTACGTTCCCCAACATGTCTATGGTTAGGAAACTTAACCATCTTTGATTAACGAGCTAGTCAAGTAGAGGCATACTAGGGACACTCCGTTTGTCTATGTATTCACACATGTACTAAGTTTTTGGTTAATACAATTCTAGCACGAATAATAAACATTTATCATGATATAAGGAAATATAAATAACAACTTTATTATTGCCTCTAGGGCATATTTCCTTCAAGTGCTTTGTTAAAGATTTTGCAGCGTGTGCCATTAAGCAACACTAGTAGAGAAATGGCTAGAAATAACACTAGTTGGTGGCATATGTATGCATGTATGCCCATCCCCTTGCCTGCCAAAGATAGGCATATGCTATATACTTAAATAATTATAAGGACTAGAGTATGAACTAGTGTTATTTTTTTGTTTGCCAAAGCTATATGCATATGTTCTCATCCTAGGTGAGGGAGTCCTGGATTAGGGGGTGTCCGGATAGCCGAACTATCACCGTTGGTCGGACTCCTAGACTATGAAGATACAAGATTGAAGACTTCGTCCCATGTCCGGATGGGACTTTCCTTGGCGTGGAAGGCAAGCTTGGCGATACGGATATGTAGATCTCCTACCATTGTAACCGACTATGTGTAACCCTAACCCTGTCCGTTGTCTATATAAACCGGAGGGTTTCAGTACGTAGGAAAAACAACAATCATACCATAGGCTAGATTCTAGGGTTTAGCCTCTCTGATCTCGTGGTAGATCCACTCTTGTACTACCCATATCATCAATATTAATCAAGCAGGAGTAGGGTTTTACCTCCATCGAGAGGGCCCGAACCTGGGTAAAAACATCGTGTCCCTTATCTCCTGTTACCATCCGCCTAGACGCACGATTCGGGACCCCTACCGAGATCCGCGGTTTTGACACCGACATTGGTGCTTTCATTGAGAGTTCCTCTGTGCCATCGCTGTCAGGAAGGATGCCTCATCCCGTCTTTAAACACGGCACCGTTGCTAAAGGAGCTTTGGCCACCGGCCAAACTCTCCGGCTAGGCGGTTTTCTTATGACCGCCTGTTCGGACGCCGCGCCGACGATGACTTCTCGGGTCATCAAAAGCAATCTTCACGTTAACTCGGAACTCGCTGAGCAGTTAGATCCGATGGAGCTCTATTCCTTGAACGAGCTCTTGGATCGCATCGCCGCCCTGGGAGTCACTACAGACTACGATCGGATTGGGCCTAAAACCGATCTGAGAGAGATCAACTCTCCCCAGGCTACCCACCACGTTGCTGTGGTACAGGAACAACACGGCAACTCTCCTCCTACCTTAAGGACTAGCTGTGTCCGGATTCCTGACCCCTCCATGCCGGATTCCCGCGGAGGGGAGGACACCACTCAAGCCATGAACTTAAAGTCAGGCAGCGGGCTAGATTCATTGGACAACCTCCAAGAACCCAAGCTTCCAAGTTCGGAAACTTCTTGGCCCCTGAATATTAGATCGGACGGGGTTCGAATTTAATTCCACCCGCCCACCCAAACATAAGCGATCTATCCCAAATCCGCAAGAGCACGGTGAAACAAAGACATCATTATCGGGCCGATTCCTCCTGGTTATGGACAGGATAAAGGATTGCCGCGAGGAGGACGCAATCTCATTCTTCTGCAATAATTGCACGGACAAGGGAATCCTAAACGCCATAAGTCATCGTAAAATTACATGCTTCGCAGACTTGGCGTCCATAGTACGAAGTACTGCGCGATGGAGCGCGCCTGGAAAACCGAAATCAAATTTTGGGATAATCCGGCCCCGAATACGACCCTAGTCCGAAATAAAAGGGTGTATCATCACCAAGCACCTGGGTTACATACCAAAAAGCAAAAAACCCCCAAAGGGCATGGAACCGTACTGGAGGGATGGCTCAATAGACCCTGCAAAATTCATAGCACAGAGGGCGCCACTCCAACTCATAGCCTTAGAGCATGTTGGATACTACGGCAGGTGGCCAAAAGTGGCGAAGAGCTTTTAGCTCCAGAGCACAAGCCCAGCAATACCAGTACGGTATTCACAGTCTTCGAGACTTTCGCATCAAATAATATGCGGAAACGAACACTCCGCAGCCTTGTTGAAGTCTACCAGATAGCAACAATAAATCCATGGAGTGACACGGCTATTACCTTTAACGCCAAAGGATTTAACCTAAATTCCGAACAGCCCGAGCACTAGCCGCATTGGTCCTCAGTCCAATAGTGGACGGCTTTCGCCTTACCAAGGTACTCATGGACGGCGGCAGCGGATTAAGCCTCATCTACGAGGAAACCCTTCAAAAAATGGAAATAGACTGGAGCCGCATTGAGCAAAGCAGCACAACATTTAGAGGAATAATCCCCAGTCGGGAAGCATGCTATACAGGAAAGATCAAACTAGATGTGGTGTTCGGCACACCGGACAATTATAGGTCCGAGGAGGTCACATTCCAAGTGGCCCTATTCAGCAGCGGATACCACGCTCTATTAGGGAGAGAGGCATTCACAATTTTTCAAGCTATACCCCATTACGGGTACATGAAGCTCAAAATGCCCGGACCCAACAGAATTATCACTCTCGCTAGTGACCCGGACATAGCGCTCCGTGCCGAAAATAAAACAGCTGCACTTGCCCTTGAGGCACTATCCGAAGCCCTAGCGGCAGAGGAACTCATCGCACAAGGCTCCACGGTGGACAGGGACGATGTGATACTTGATAAGAGATCCAAGTCCACCTCTTTAAACCGCGCATTTAAATAGTCAAATTCCAAGTCCATCCAACGGACCCTACAAAACGGCCTCCATCGGGCACAATTAAACCGATGTGGACGCCAGACCACGAGAATTCCTACGTAAAATTGGGACATTTTTCTGGCACCCTTCAGACATGCCAGAATCCCACGCCGTCGGGCAAAGACAGCCTAAATATCCTAAAAGGATTCAAGCTACCAAACAAGCTCTTCGGCGTTTCTCCAAACCCAAGAGACAGGCCATGGGAGAGGAGCTAGCTAAACTATTGGAGGCCGGATTCATCAGAGATATTAAACATCCGGACTGGCTAGCAAACCCGGTAATGGTACCAAAGAAGGACAAATCCTGGTGCCTATGTGTCGATTTTAAGGACCTTAACAAGGCTTGCCCAAAGGATCCCTTCCCCCTCCCCCGCATCGATCAAATTATCGACGCTACCGCAGGACACGATTCATTGTGTTTCCTCGACGCATACTCCGGCTACCACCAAATTAAGATGGCAGAGCCTGACCTATCCGCAACGGCATTCATCACTCCATATAGCGCATTCTGCTTCAACACAATGCCCTTTGGGCTCAAAAACACCAAGCAACATATCAACAAGATGATTCGTACATGTCCGGCAAACCAGATCGGCAAAACAGTGGAGGCATACGTAGGCGATGTGGTCACAAATCCAAGCATGTCGAAACCCTAGTCGGCGACACGAGGCTCACCTTCGATAATCTCGAACATATGACATCAAGCTCAACCCGGAAAAATGCGTTTCGGTATCACCGGAAAGCTCTTGGGGTTCATTGTATCCGTAGAGGAATTGAAGCAAACCCAGCCAAGATCCGAGCTCTGTCACAATTGGATATCCCCAAAGACCTCAAACAAATACAAAATTGACGGGATGCGTGGCGGCTCTAAGCCGCTTTTATCTCCCGCTTAGGAGAAAAGGCATTACCCTTTATCGCCTCCTCCGCGCACGAACACTTCGAGTGGACGGATGCTGCCACGGCCGGACTCAAGAAATCAAAGCCATATTGGCAACAAATCCGGTCTGGCCGCTACCAACATGGGCGAACCAATGCTATTATACATCGCAGCAACCCATCAAGTTGTAAGCGCGGTGCTCGTTGTCGAACGAGAGACGGACGGACACAAGTTCCTCTCCAAAACCAGTTTACTAAGTGTCAACTGTCATAACTCCATTCAAGTCACGGTACCCGCATTATCAAAAGATAGCATACGCGGTGTTCATGGCATCCCGGAAGCTGCGACACTACTTCCAAGAGTGTTCGATAGTAGTAGCCTCCGAAGTACCTCTTAATGACATTATAAACAACCGTGACGCAACGGGCCTGATTGCTAAATGGGCCACTGAGCTCCTCCCGTTCGACATAACCTACAAGCCACGGCGAGCTATTAAGTCGCAAGTTTTGACTGACTTCATCGCCGAATGGACTGAAGTCGAACTCCCTAAAGAGTACGGCGCATATTCCAACTGGATCATGCACTTCGACGGCTCCAAAATGTTGGCGGCACGGGGTCAAGGCTGCTCGACGTCCCCAACCGGAGATACAGTCCAATATGTATTTTAAATAATGTACACAGACTCCAACAACGCAGCCGAATACGAGGCCCTTCTACACGGTCTCCGGATGGCAGTCTCCATGGGCATTCAACGCCTAGAGGTGCGCTGGATTCAACCTCGCGATATCCCAAATAAATGGGGACTTTGATGCCAAGGATCCGAAAATGGCAGCTTATCGCAATGTCGTCCCTAAAAATGTCATTTCAGTTTGAGGGGCGAATTTCACAATATAGCCCGGATAACAACCAGCAGCAGACGTGTTGGCACGCATGGGCGCAAACCGCGTTGCCGTACCCCCCCCCCCAACATCTTCCTAGAGAGGCTTTTCAAGCCATCCGTACTATGGGAGGGAGAGTCCGGAAATAAAAACCCGGACCAAACTACACTGCCCCACACCGAACATTCAGACATAGTTGGTGGTCCCGCCAACGAAATAACACCTTCAAATTTCACGCAATAATGGCAGTCATTGCCCGTGGGATGTAATCCATTCTTAGCCTACCTAACTAGGCAGGAACTCCCGAGGACCAAAAGCGAGGCCCGCTGCATAGTGCGGTGATCTAAAGCCTATAAGGTCCATGAGGGAGAGCTTTATAAGAAAAGCACAACCGGAGTCCTTCAAAGGTGTATCTCCGAAGAGGAAGGGCGGAATCTCCTGGCTGAAATTCATGCCGGACTTGGTGGGCACCATGCCGCAGCCCGGGCCCTTGTAGGCAAGGCCTTCCTATAGAATTTTATTGGCCGACGGCCCGGGCAGATGCTCAGGACTTAGTCCAACGATGCGTCGGTTGCCAGCTCTTTGCTAATCAAAGCCACATGCCACCCACCGCCCTCAAAACTATACCCATCACCTGGCCCTTCATGCAGGGGCTTGACATGGTTGGACCCTTAAAGGAGGAACCCACAAGCAAAAATACCTATTGGTCATGGTGGATAAATTCACCAAATGGATAGAGGCCAAGCTCAGAAGACGGCCGAATCCGGACCGTGATAGACTTTATATCGGGTTAGTACACCGTTACGGCGTCCCCCATAACATCATCACTGAGAACGGCACGAACTTCACGGCCGACGAGGTCAAACTCTGGTGCAAAAACATGGGCATCAAGCTCGACTACGCTTCAGTCTATCACCCCCAAACTAACGGTCAAGTCGAGTGAGCAAACGGTCTAATCATGAGCGGCATTAAACCCAGACTAGTGCGGTCCCTCAAGGAATCTAACACGCACTGGGTAGAGGAGCTCGAGTCCGTACTCTGGGGGCTGCGGACCACGCCGAATCGCACTACCGGATTCACGCCATTTTTCATGGTATACGGCGCAGAGGCAGTTTTGCCCTGCGACATAATTCATGACTCACCTCGCATGCGCATGTACGAAGAAAGAGAAGCCGAGCTCGATCGGCAGGACAGCTTGGACGCCTTGGAGGAGGAGCGTGACGTGGCAAAAGCTCGTTCCGCATTCTATCAATAGCAGGCTCGAAGATATCAAAGCAGGGAAGTACGGGCCAAAGCTTACAATGTTGGCAAACTAGTTCTACGCCTGCCGGACAAGAAAAAGGACAAACTCAAGCCCAAATGAGAGGGTCCCTTCATCATCGACCAAGTACAAAACGGCGGAGCGTACCGTCTGCGAAACGCATCGGATAACCGACTCGAGCTGAACCCATGGAACGCAGCCCGTCTCCGAAGATTCTACGCCTAGCGCCGGATTCTGAGTTCATCTCCTTCCCCCATCTATATTTTATACTTTAAGCTGTCTTCTATTTCTCTCCTTCTCTCTCCCTTTTTCCGAAGTCGTTAAAGGCTCGTTTGCGCATTGTCCGCACACACTTGATGCGCTATCCGCTCATTATACTGGGGCTTCTTTAATGAGCTTATTTATACGGGCTTTATGCCCAACACATGTGTCACACTTCCGCATGTACCTTTTATTCACCATTATATGCATCGATATGACTTAAGTTTTGGCCAAGCTGGGTTGCACGGCTCTGTGCTTACCCCACGTTCTCGATTGTTCGGCTAGGTGGTAAAGGAGCACCTCTGCGATTGTTACACCGGTCAGCCGGACGTGTACCTCAGACCGGGTGAAGCCAAAGCTAGCGTTCTTAAGGGAATATTCCGTCGGTGAACTAAAAGACGATTTTTTATTTTTCATTTATCTGCCCCCAGATGCTTTTCTGCTTTTTTCGCAGTCCGGACATGCACTTTAGGGCATGCTTCCCAGGAAAAGGAACCCCTAACGGAACTATTCTCCCTAGAAGATGTTTCTTACTAACCATGTAATATAACATAACTAGTTGGGCACTTGTCTGATAAAGCACTCATGACCCCTACGCCTAGTCTCCACGCATGCCCCGGTTTTTACATAACCGCGAGGGTATTCGGACACACTCCGGACTATTGGGTCCCGAGGTTGAAGCAAAAGGTCCGCCACGACAAACGATCTACAATCCGGCTAGAAGGCATTTTACATGTCATTTTAAATTACATAGTCAAATTGGTGATTGTATTCCTCTTCAATACCATCTAATAGGCTGTCTAGTTTACAGTCCTGTTAGGGATACTTTATGCGCCAACTCTACCTGGCCGTACACTAAGCTCACAAGGATCTCCTTCCCGTCGGGCCCCACAGGTCCGACCTCGGCCATGTGGTTTGGGTCCGCCTTCGTGTACCGCGTCTTCACCATGGCCCAGGCCTCCCTGGCGCCTTGACGGCAGGCCGATATCTTTCATAGTCGGAAGCGCCGCCGTGCTCCCTGAAGCTTCTCTTCAAGCTCTCCAAGGCCTTCGGGCAGGGAGATAGATGGCCACAAGGCCTGGGCAACGCCTTTCATCGCCTGCCGAACTCGTTCGTGCAGTTGCAATAGCTCGGGAAGAAGGTCACCCGTAGAACTGGGCATTTCCTCTGCAGGACGACCCGTGAGCATACCAACAGACATAACTCTGTTAGTCGACTTCCTCGCCGAACTCTTTTTCAAAGTTCGCTCAAGCACTTACTATAAATGTCGCGACGAAGTCGCCAATTCTCCTTCACGGAGTCCTACAGCTGGGCACGAACATCCTTTAGTTCCTCACCCAGCTGGGTGTTGGCATCCTGGATATATTTTTCTCTTGCCTCACAGTTGTAAGCACATTCTCGCCGGCCTTCAACCGGCGCAAGAGCTGTTGCTTGTCCGGATCTAGTCCGGCGCCATCTGCAATATTATTGTCAGATTTACACATACGCCGCTCACAAACTACTTATCTTTTCAAGCATATATTACCAGAGGGGGTCTGTGGCTCTCAGAAGCGACTAATGCGGCCTCGATTGGGCCTTGCATTCTTCAAGCTCCTGGGACAGTCGGGTATTCTTTTTGTAAGATCCTCAGATAACAAATGATCCTTAAATCAGTTATTCTAACTATTTTAAGTCTCGGGGCTACCGCATATATAATCACAAATTTCCTCACCCGTATGTCCTTTACATACTGCTCCATGGATCTGGCTAGACCATCTTGAGCGGCACGGAGGTGCGCATCTCCCGAATTGAAGGCATTCAATGCCTCTTGGGAGAAACATGCGTCACGAAGAACTGTCCGGCGGCGCCTGTGATTCATGGCGCTCTCCACCTCGGAGTTGGTGGCGGACAATCTGTCGGCATCCTCTGTCGGAGGAGCGTCCGACGCACGCCTCGTGCTCGCCTACGCTTCTAGACCCGGCTTTGGAGCCTGGCTGGCGGAGTCTCAATTGGCAACCTCTCCGGACACAGTCCGGCGAGCGCTCTTTTTCCTGAAAAGAGCACCAGCATTAGTACGCCTTCCAGGAATCAATCCTGAGAATATGGTGACGCGCCATACCGCCACAGCGGCGTTTCGATCCGGACCGCACTTCTTTTTAGCCTGCGGGGCCGTACAGCCCCTTGTTGGCTAGTCGCCCCGGGCTCGGCCTCCTGCCTCGAAGGCACCCTCTGCGAAACACCATTGTTATACGGTGATCAGAAATAAGCACGGATGGGTCATTATCAAAGTATTGGGACCTCGGTCTCAGTTAGCTGTGAGGCTAGAAGTATTCCGGGGTAATCGGCTGTAATGGCAACCAAGGCATTATCGATGCTCAATTGGTGAAATACCCCATCAATCAGCTCCACCAATATGTCCGGATCCTCTTGGGAGGCCGGATTGAGGAGCCTTTCCGGATCCTCGGGTTGTGGAGGCGAGCTGTTTATGTCTTTTACGGCCTGGCGCAGTTCCTGCGTCAAAATCACAAAATGAGATACCTAACTATGGGAATATGGATCGGAGGTGCAAAAAAGAAATGTCCGCTTACCCAGCTTCGAGGATTGTTCATAGAAAATCCGTTCAATGGACTGACGCAGAGAAATTCTTCCTCTTCTCCCTTGTACATCGCGGACAAGATCTTCACCAGATCGGCGACCGATCTCGGCCCCTTACGGCCATGACGGGTGGCATCGTCCTCTCCGTTGAAATCCCGCATGGGGTGGCCCCTATACTGGAGTGGCTGCACCCCCCGCATAATACATGTGGCCAAGACACCGATCATGGTCAGTCCAGAATGAGCCAACAATCTTATTCGGCTCATCAGGTAAAGGACGTCCCTGTCGTCTTCCCTCTGGGGGCTCCGCGGGCGCCAACTCGGGCGTTTCTTCAAAGGAGCATTGCTGAACTCCGGGAGACCGATCCGAACAGGATCCAGCAGCGGACATCTTCTATATAAAACCATTCCGAAGGCCAGTCTTCGGACGCCTTCTTCGGGTTCCGGATAGATATCCGGTCCGGCGATGCGCCACAGCTCGGCTCCGCCCACTTGATATATTGACCCTCATGAGAACGGGGTACAAGGAAGAATAATCTCTTCCACAACAAGAAAATGAGCCTCGATGCCCAAGAACAGTTCGCAAAGGGCCACGAAGCCCGCGATGTGCAAAATGGAGGCATGCGTAAGGTGGTGCAACTGGAGGCCGTAGAACTCCAAGAGCCCCCGGAGAAACGGATGAATTGGAAATCCGAGTCCAATTACTAGATAAGAGACAAAGCATACCCGCTCTCCTTTGGAGGTATCGGGGACACTCTCCGCTTGCTTTCCGCCCTTATAGGTGGCGAGTCCGGCTCGAACCGGAACCATGAAGGTCGGGGGAAGAAATCCCTTGGTTTGGAGTGTCACTAACTCGTTATGCGGGACTGAGCATCTCTCCCAATTTTCAGGCTGAGGGCTGGGAGCGCGAGAGGAGGAGCCGCGTCGACTGTCCATGATGCAATGGATTTTTGTCAGAGGCGCTTTGATGAAAGCTTCATGAGGGGGGGATGGTGTGACTCAGATCTGGGTCCTCGTCCCTTTATAGGCGGCTCACTGCGCAGCTAGGGGATAAGTGTAAAAATACCACGGCTTTTCGCATTCATTCAAACACGTGGAAGATGGCCATTATTGGGCGTGGAAGCCAAGGAGCGCAGCATTTATCAGAAGCCGGACACTATTCGACAAGTATATGGAATTTGGAGAAGAACCCGCCTCGCAATGCCGAAGACAAACTACGCGCCGGACTCATCGTCATTGAAGCCTGGTTCGGGGCTACTGAGGGAGCCCTGGATTAGGGGGTGGTCCGGATAGCCGAACTATCACCGTTGGCGGGACTCCTAGACTATGAAGATACAAGATTGAAGACTTCGTCCCGTGTCCGGATGGGACTTTCCTTGGCGTGGAAGGCAAACTTGGCGATACGGATATGTAGATCTCCTACCATTGTAACCGACTGTGTAACCCTAACCCCGTCCGGTGTCTATATAAACCGGAGGGTTTTAGTCCAGAGGAAAACAACAATCATACCATAGGCTAGCTTCTAGGGTTTAGCCTCTCGATCTCGTGGTAGATCAAAACTTGTACTACCCATATCATCAATATTAATCAAGCAGGAGAAGGGTTTTACCTCCATCGAGAGGGCCCGAACCTGGGTAAAAACATCGTGTCCCTTGTCTCATGTTACCATCCGCCTAGACGCACAGTTCGGGACCCCCTACCCGAGATCCGCCGGTTTTGACACCGACACTAGGCATATGTGAGTTGTGCATATATGTTGTCATCATCTTTAAACAAATTTTGAAGTATGAATATTTCATTCTGATCTAGTTCATACTCTAGCGGCATTCATACTCTAGTGGCATATATACTCTAGTTCATTCATAACACTTGCTATTATTTTGTAGTTGCCTGCAATGAGTACCTTCAATAGATAAATAGTTTTAATTTAGTAACTAAACATTTCTTACTTTAATAACTAAATAATTTTATCATTTGACTTGCTAGGAATACGTATTTCGCCCGCTGTCTCCGGCACCCCGTCGAGGAGAAGGTATGTGATGATGTTGACATGCTCAACCGCGAGCTGATAGCGTGTCACAAGAGTATAATCAATGCCCTCGGGGAGTTGAATGCCTCGCTGAAGATGGAGAAGAATTAGATCATCGACGATAAGGCTGATCTCTTTGATAAGATATTTAGGCCGAGGGAGCAGAAGGATCAAATGGTTCAGGATAGGGACCAGCTGAAGAAGGAGACAAAGCTCCCGAGGGCTGAGAGGAATTAGATGAAGATGGAGAAAGCTCATTTCAAAAGAGGGGGAGAGCTATAGGAACAAGCTACACCAGATGAAGTTAATCCTTCAACAAGAGATGTGATGTACATAGTTTGGTTGAAGACGCCCTTTTGTGAAGCTAAACAAGTACTGTTTGTGGAGATAGTTTAGAACTATTAACTTTTATGAAGTTGAAACTAGCTAAGTTGATGAGTACCAGTTTATGGAGTTCAGCTGGTTTAAATTGCTGCATATAATTCTTTTATTAGCAAAAAAAGCAAATTGTTGGCGTTGGCAAACATGGGACGACAATGGTCACATGAACTTACTACTGACGTTGTACACGTGGCACGCCATCAGTTCCTAAAATATTGCTGACGTTTGCTTCAATGCCACCAGTAATCTTTTTCACTGGCGCCATATTGGTGGCGTTGGAGCCCTACGCCAGCAAGGCCAATTTTGGCATGGCATAGCTAGGCTTTTCTGCACTAGTGTCACTTTCACCACGACTCATCTACTTCGCGCTCATTGCCTTGATAAGTGTTATGTGGGTGGACCGGACCTAAGGTATTGTTCTTACTTGAACAGACACCTACTTATGATTATACCCTTCATGTAAGCATCCACAAATACAAGAGAAGTAATTATGATAAATCTAATAATAACATTAAACATGTGGATCCAAAACAGCCCCTCACGAAACAATTCATAAACTGGGGTTTATACTTCTATCACTCCCACAACCCATCATTTACAAACTAATTCCATGATGCCTTCCCCTAGGCCCAAAGATGGTGAAGAGTCATATAGTCAACTTCACATGCTTACGATAACAAGACTTCTCTAATGTCCTCAAGAACAAATAGAACTACTCACAACTCATCTTATTAAACATGACAAGTGGGTATGAATATATGATTAAAAATATGAACATAATAATCTTCCATCAGGTAAATCAACTAACATAAAACTACATGATGTAATCAACACTACTAGCACCCCCACGTACCAATATGAGGTTTGATACATAGATTGAACACAAGAGATGAACTAGGGTTTTGGGATGAGATGGTGCTGGTGAACATATTGATGAAGATGATGATTCCCATGACGATGAGAGTGTTGGTGATGACGAAGGCTTCAATTTCCCCCTCCCGGAGGGAAGTATCCCTGACAGAATCGCTTCGCTGGGGAGCGAAAGTTCTCCGGCTATGTTTTCACCTCGAGACGGTAGCGGAAAGTCCGGAAACTCTTCTCTTGATCTTTTCTAGGCCAAATAGGAATTTATTGCCAAAGGACATCGGGAGGGGAGCCACTAGGGCCCCACATGGCCAAGTGGTGCGGCCAGGGGGTGGCCGCACCATCGGCCCATGTGGCTAGCTGGTGGGGCCCCTCTACCATATTTTTGCTCCACTATTTATTATATATTTCAAAATAATTCTTAAAAAAATACATGCTTCATTTTGAGATTCGAGAATTGCTATCTCTGATGTAGCTTTTTTCAGGTCGGATTTGCAGCTGCTGGTAATCTCCCTCCTTTGATGTATCTTGCATAATAAGAGAGAAAAGCCATTAGAATTGCATCATATTGTGAAATATAACATTGAAAAGAGATAAATAACAATAGGTAATTATGATGCAAAATGGAAGTATCACGGAGTAGCAGCCGAAGCCCATGGAGGAGGAGGAGGAGGAGGCGGTGGTGCCGGAGCCGGTTGCGGGCTTCACCATGGAGGACGCCATGGCGAAGTTAGAGCTCGCCCAAGCGATAGAGATGGCGGAGCAGACCGCCATCCTGGAGTGAATGTTAGTGTATAATATAGCGTAATATAGCAGGCTAATAATTATTAACGCGCTCTATTTTTTATCGGGGATGAACACGTGGCCATGGTGGCAGCGGAGGGAGGACGCGACCGGTGGGGGGGGGGCAACGGGGTGTGGCTTCAGCGTGGCTGGACGCCTGCATGGGCACGGAGAGGGAGTGAAGCAACCCCGACGGACGAGGATCGTCCACTCGCATATCAACATGGCAATGCGTACCCGCACCCCGTGAACCCACCGGGTAAAACCCTATTAGGGTAAGGGTTTGGGAAAAATAAATACACATGGATTTATAAATGGAAAAAAATTGTACCCATTGGGTAAGCCGGGTATGGGTACGTGAAGGCAATGTCCATATATGCATACCCGCCTACCCGCATACTCATATACTATTTCTTTCTAGCATGTAGGTCTCATGTGTCATTCACTAAAGGATAAAATACCACTTTACCCTTGGCTAACGCAGCCGCTAGTGTTGATGACCCATAATTCTCCCCCCTTACCCATGTGGATGATCTTGTTTAAATGTGTTGACCTTGTTTGTGAACACACTATTTTGTCTCTCATTTTGTTGATCTTATGACATAGTCTCCTCCTCGGAACAGGCTCTCGCCCCGCTTTATATATAAAGCACCACAACAAAGTACACGGCCGAACGATACAGTGTGGTGAGGAGGTCCTCTTACAAAGCAGATCAAAAGATACAACATCAACCTAAAACAAGGTAACACCTCACCGAGACCCGACCGACGACCCCTGAGCTCCACGACAACACCCCAAGGAAGGTGACGGCACGAAGCATCGTCATTGCTGAGTCCAAGCAAATGGACATAGGTTTTCACCCGGAGCCATGGCATTACGAGCCCCTCGACGACAACTCCAAGCAGCAAACGACACCCACAGGCGCCGCTGACGCCAACGCCAAATAGCATGAAGCTTTCGCTCGGACACTCGGCAATAGTCTCCTCCATTTGATCCTTTGGAAGTAGGGGCTGCAGAAGTGTCTTCAATAAAAGAAATGGAGAAAATTGTGTCCCTCTTGTTTGTCTTCTAATAATTAAAAAAAATATGTGAATGTTTCTCTAAGAAGTTCACTTCCATGTTACTTATCCATGAACGTAATTGGTCATTGTTTAGCGTCATCTAGTTCATGCTTATTGCTATCCCGTTCTGAAAATTAATACCATTCCATCGTGCAACAAATCACGATATATATGTGTTGAACTATTAAAATGTGGTATATATGTTATGAAATGTCGAAGTATACATGCTGAAATGTCATGTATATATATGAAAATGCTGAAAAATGTCATGTAAGGTGGCCGAGACGATTATTTTTGTTCATGGGTATTACCCAACACCTGGCCAGGTAGTACTGGTATGAGAACGGTTTAAAGCCCAAGGTGCGGTACGGATATGGATTTGAGAAAAAAAAAAAACGTTGAGACGGGTACGGGTTTAGGCGACCATTAGCCACACACTCTGAACCCACTCGCATTCACATAGTCGCATTCCCACCCCACACTCGGCCTCGGAACGCCCCAAGTTTGCGATATCCTGCCGCGTTGACCCAAAGCCCAGATTCAGTACGACGGCTTTCTTCCCCCTTCCCCCTTGCCTCCTCTCATCCCATTTGCTTGATAAAACTTCTCCAGATCCATTTCCTCCTTGCCATCAAGCGCAGGGGAAGACGGCGGGTTCGGTTGGAGCTAGCTAGCTAGGGTGAGGCCGCAATCCATTGGCAGTTTATTATTCCATTGATTCTGCACAAGTGAGTAGCGAAGAGATGGAAGGAGTCCTGGTGAGTGCCGCCACGGGGGTCCTGAAATCCCTCCTCTGCAAGCTCGCCGCACTGCTGGAGGGGGAGTACAGGATGCACAAGGGCCTGAGGCGCGACATCGCCTTCCTCAAGGACGAGCTGAGCAGCATGAATGCTCTCCTGGAGAAGCTGGCCGAGGCGGAGACCCTCGACGCGCAGCTCAGGGAGTGGAGGGACCAAGTGAGGGAGATGGCCTATGAGATTGAGGATTACATCGACAGGTACATGAATCACCACATCCACCGTGATCCGGACAAGCCTAACGCTGTCATGGGGCTCTTTTGGAAGGGCGTCTGCAAGGTGAAAAGCTTTGGAGCTCACCATGAGATGGCAGCGCATATCAAAGAACTCAAGTCCCGCATCATGGAGGCAAGTCAGCGCCGTGACCGGTACAAGCTTGATGCGATGGTCTGCTCTGCGAGCTCCAATGCTGTGCGCACTGACCCTCGGTTGCCTGCCCTCTTTGTGGAGGGAGCCAGCCTTGTTGGGATTGAAGGTCCAAAGGATGAGTTAATTAAGTTGGTCACGGATGAGGAGGTCTCACTGAAGGTTGTTTCTCTCATGGGTTTTGGGGGGTCAGAAGACAACTCTTGCTAATCAAGTATACCAAAAAACTGGCAAACTGTTCAATTGCCAAGCTTTTGTGTCGGTGTCACGAAATCCTGACATAAGAAAGATTTTGCGGTCCATGCTCTCTCAAATAAGAAAGGAAGACTCTCCCATTTCTCGATCGAGTGATGAGGAGTGGCTCATCAACTCAATGAGAGATTTCTTGAAGGACAAGAGGTACACTTTTTAAATGACTTTGTTTCCATAACATTCATGTTTATCAGCTTGAGATTTATGGTTCTATCGATTTACTAGATGTGTGAAATACTTATCATATTATGCCTTGACCGTATTCAATGATATTGATCTGAATGAATATCAACTCATTGTTTGGCAGGTATCTTATAGTAATTGATGATATATGGAGTAACCAAGCGTGGAAGACTATCAAGTGCGCCTTGCTTGAAAATTCCTGTGGTAGTAGAATAATAGTGACAACACGAAATGTCAGTGTTGCCAAGTCATGTTGCTTCCCTCGCCTTGACCTTGCATATGAATTAAGGCCTCTGACTGAAGCTGATTCGAAAATCTTGTTCTTTACAAGAGTTTTTGGCTCTGTGGAAAAATGCCCACTTCACCTGAATGAAATCTCAACTGAGATCATAAAAAAGTGTGGTGGTTTACCATTAGCAATCATCACAATTGGTAGTCTGTTGACCACAAAATCCGATAGCAGAGAAGACTGGGTCAGGGTTCGAAATTCGATTGGTCGAGGACTTGAGAAAAACCCTCATGTGGAGGAAATGGAAAGGATCTTATCACTTAGCTATAATGATCTTACTCTCCAACTGAAGACCTGCCTACTGTATTTAAGTATGTATCCGGAAGATTATGAGGTTCAAATGGAAGATTTGGTGAGAAGGTGGATAGCAGAAAGATTTGTTAAGGTTGATGGTGGGAAAAATTTATTTGACACAGGAAAAGATTATTTCTATGAACTGATAAATAGAAACATGATCCAACCAACATATATCAACTATGATGGCCAAGCAATGGCATGTCGTGTGCATGATATGATCCGTGATCTCATTATATCCAAGGCAGTGGAAGAAAATTTTATCACTTCTAGTGGTCATCAAACACATAGCTTGGTCTCACAGCATAAAGTTCGCCGACTCTCGATTGACTACCGTGGCCTAGAAAATGTGAAGACAGTGTCACCCATGGTCACTGCTCATGTTCGAACCCTTGGTGTCTTTGGATGTACTGATCAAGTACCTCCCCTTTCGGAATTTCCAGCCCTGAGAATGCTTGCTCTAGACAGGAGTGAGAAGTTGGAAATTGGTTATCTTAAAAATATAACAAAGCTGTGTCTGTTGAGGTACCCGCGGATTGAAGGAAGCTGCATTACAGAACTCCCTGAACAGATCGGAGATCTACAGTGTTTGGAGATGCTGGATTTACATGGTACTGGTATAAGGAAATTGCCAACAAGTATTGTTCAGCTGCTGCAACTGAAACTGCTACTTGTTGATGGCGCGAAATTACCAGATGGCATTGGGAACATGCAAGGCCTAGAGGAACTGTCATGCATAACCGTGGACGACAGTACCTCAATCAATCTATTGCAGGAGTTGGGAGGTTTGACTAGAATGAGAATTCTTGGCCTGAAGCTGTGCATGAGCGCACATAAGACAAGCACAAGATATGTGGATAAATTGGTTTCATCGCTTGGCAAGCTTGGTAGCTCTCAGCTTGAGCGTCTGTCCGTCAAAACGGATGGTTGTTTGATTGGCATTCCATTTGGTTCTTGGTCCCCGCCTCCCCGTCTCCTGCAGGAGCTAATCACCTCTGATTTGTGTCTCTGTCAGATACCTGATTGGATGGCCCCCTCAATGGCCAGCCTCACCTGCCTTCAAATCGGCGTTAATCAAGTGACGCAGGAGACCCTTCTCGTCCTTGGGGGTTTGCCTGTCTTGTTATCCCTGACGCTGAACTCCTCACAAAATGCTGAACCCAAACAAAGGCTCGTGGTCAGCAACAACATGTTCCGATGCCTGAAGCGGTTCCTCCTGTATTGTGAGGTGGGTCTTCTGACGTTTGAAGCGGGAGCCATGGCAAAACTCAAAGCACTCGAATTTCAGATTGTGGCGCTCCAAGCGAAATCTGCGTGCATCGCTCCCGACCTTGGCATCAGCAACCTTTGTGCCCTCAGTGATCTCTGCATCTGGATTGACTGCCAGGGTGAAAAGGCTGAGGAGGTGGTTCACGAGCTGGAGTCTGCAATCAGGATTGCGGCCAGCCTACTTCCCAACCGCCCTACACCATATTTCCATAGGTTGTATTGATGTGGAGATGAGAACGACTGATGCAGCGTAAGCCCAACCCAGATTGTCTGGATCTACTACGCTGCATCACTTCTTCCTAGTTTATCAAGCTGGGTCTGACAATCCAAGAAGCTATCTAGGGTTGTTGTAAACAATTATTTTCATCTCATAACTCTTGAATATAGATTTCCCCATCGCCCTAAATTCAGAAAATATATATATGGAAAACCAGAGGAAAAGGTAAGAGCTGAAAGCAGATGGATTTTTTTTTTTGAAATCGCAACAGAGTTTCCATAATCCCTCACTATATCACTGAAAACTTAACGGAAAAACTAACGCCCACACGTGTGGGCGTTTGCACATCGCCCACACGCCTCAATCACCACTCATTTTGCCACGTATGAATATATGACATCAGCAGAAATCTTTTTGGTTTTCGGCTTAAAAATGTTTTATCTTTTAATTAAAAAAGGAATTAAAAATCCGTTTTCACCATTAAATCCGTCTCGACGAGATCTTTAAAACTAGACCACATGTTGATATGTTTCGATGAAATTTTTTTTGCCCAAAAGTTGCCATGATGTTTACACTATAATTGCCATGGTGCTTAAACTAAAGTTGCCATGTGGCAATTTTAGTTTGTAGATCATGGCAATTTTAGTTTTTTGATGATGGCAATTCCATTACTTTGACCATGAAATTTTTTTTTTATGAACCATGGCAATTTTAAGTGCATGTATCATGGCAATTTTAGTTTATGGTGCATGGTAAGTCTAGTTTTTTAATTCCTCGTTTTATAATATGTCAAAAATTACTTTTAAATGTAAAAGAAAATAACTGAAACATATCATGGCAACTTCAGTGTAAACACCATGGCAATTCATGTGCAATAGACATGGCAACTTTTAAGCAAAAAAATAATTCGTCAAAATATATTGATATGAGATCTAGTTTCGAAGATCTCGTTGCGAGGGATTTAATGGTGAAAACGGATCTTCAATCGGATTTTCCATTTAAGAGATAAAACATTTTAAAAACTGAAAATTCAAAAAGATTCTCGCATGCATCCATGCGATGACGTGACAATCTATTTGCATTAAAGATGTGTGGTGCGTCTCCCTTCCTACCACACGTGTGGCAGTTATCGACGTCCAAACTTAAATGTTAAATTAGATCAATAATATACTCCCTCCGTTCCCAAATATAAGTATTTTTAGAGATCTCTAATATGGACTACATACGAAGCAAAATGAGTGAATCTACACTCTAAAATACGTCTATATACATCCGTATGCAGTTAATATTGAAATATCTAAAAAGACTTATATTGAGGAACGGAGGGACTATATTTGTGTGACTTAAAAATTATACCACTGAAAACTTCTTTTCTATGAATTCAAAGGTATAATTTTTGTCACATACAATCCACATTTGGTTGGGCTAATTTCTGGTTAAAGTCGAATTTTGGAATGCTGGAGACACATTTGTGAGCGTTGTATCAGCTGTAATCTTTATCTGCACGTATGCTCTAACTATGTTTGGTTTACAGTGATTTTTTATGCACTCTGTAGCTTGTCCTGTTGGTGCTCTGTTTTTAGTGAATTGGTGCTCTGTTTTGTGATGTGCACAGTGATCTATGAAAATCAGGTACGAGTGGATTGCTGCTGTTGTGATACCAAAATAGTTAACTACAATATTCAGTTTGTGCAGCTAGAAACGAGCAATGATTTACTATTCCTTAGTGATGCTTGGATTTTGTTCAGCACCTTTTGTGCATCTCAACAAACTCCCGTACTTGTTCCAACATTTTTTCTTCAAGTGAGATCATAGAAGAATTGGAAACACACAAAGTTAGTCATGGATCGGTTGAATAATTGCTCATGTTATTTATAATCTCCTGATGGTTGTTTCAAACCCTTTCTTTCGAACTGGGAGCATCCCTATTTTCCATAACCAACTCAAGGTAATGCATCCCCATTTATAATGCTCAAGTTACCAGAAAAGTCACATGAAGTAGTTTGTCAATACTTTCTTGGCACACAAAGAGGCTTGTGCTGCTAGTTTCCCTATTCCAGATTTTTGGCTCGACACTGATACTCGCTGTGAATTTTGTCCGCAATAACTTTATGCATTATGCCTCTTGAAATTACAACAATTTACTCTTCAAGTTTGAGAAATTGGCATGCTACGCTGGTTAGGAACTTTATAACACTTTAAAAGATCGTCAGTTTGTTGCAAATGAAAAACTGGAACCACTTCTGTCTCCTCTGCTTTCCTCAGCAAATTTGAGATCTTGAATGTGGCTTACCAATGGCTTCAAACCAATGTTTGGTTGAACTGATGCTCCACCACCGAACCGGCACGGAAGAACTCGCTCCATTGAGTAGACCACAACAGCTACCACCCAATCTACATGAACCCTTTTTTCTGTAATATCGACCTACTTGTCGATTAACAATCTTCCCCAACAGGAAAAATTAGCCATATATACATGGCAATTATTAGAGAGAGAGGTTGGTGGTTTGCTGACATGTATATTTCAAAATCGAATTCATAGTAATATTATAGGTCAGCCTTCATTTAAGCTTATAGAAGCATAATAGTTGATACCAAGTCTTTAGGGAATTACTCTCATTGCTCCTCTCGCGTCGCCTCCCCCACGGGCGGCTCGGAAGGGCTCAGCCGCCGCCGCCGCCTAGTAACCCTCCAGCGCCCTTCTCCCCCTCCGCCGCTGCCGATGATCGGCGCCGGGCAAAGCCCGTGCATGCGACGGCGGCGGTGGAGGGTTTCTCCTCCCTCTCCCGGATCCGCGGCGGCGCGGGCGTCCTGATCCGCGGGGTGCGGCCCTCCCGACGGTGTGGCGGATCCCGGAGGCGGTGGGCTCGCGACGGTGCACGGGCTCCCAGATCCATGGGTGTGGGTTTCCCGACAGCGTGTGGGCTCCCAGCGGCCGTGGGATCGGTCGACGGCGTCGGCCGCACGATGCCGGATCTCGTTGCTCGTGGCGGACCTCGCCACTCCGACCATCATGGAGGAACCTGGACCTGGGGCGGCGGCCTCGTTAGGCATGGCGACGATGCCCTCGGCTAGCGACGTTCGCGGGGGATGGATGGACGGCGTCTTAACCGCGTGGGGGGTGAGTTGCCGGTGGATCTCCTCCGCGCTGCAGGCTATCTCCTGTTGCACTTGGTGGCTTACGATCGTGGTCGTCGGCCTCGGTGCATTCGCGGGGGCTGGTAGAGGTGACATCGGGCCGGAGGAAACTCTGGATGACTCGTTCATCCCGACGGTGGCGACGACCAGGGTCGCCGTTCTCCTCCTTGCAGGTGCCGTCGAGGTCCCTGCCCTCCACCCCGACCCCATGCCCGGGTGAAAACCCAAAATCTCCTTAGATTGGGCGGCTGCGGCACTGCGTGTGTCGTACCCTTCTTGGAGGCGCCGCCTAGGGCGTTTGGGTGCTCGGTTAGAGGAACTGCAGGCGAAGGGTGAGGGAGTCCTAGATTAAGGGGTCCTCGGGCGTCCGGGCTATGTGACGTGGGCCGGACTAATGGGCCATGAAGATACAAGACAGAAGACTTCTACCCGTGTCCGGATGGGATTCTCCTTTGCGTGGAAGGCAAGCTTGGCGTTCGGATATGAAGATTCCTTCCTCTGTAAACCGACTCTGTACAACCCTAGGTCCCTCAGGTGTCTATATAAACCAGAGGGTTTAGTTCGTAGAGGCAATCATAATCATACATGCTAGACATCTAGGGTTTAGCCATTACGATCTCGAGTTTAGATCAACTCTTGTAAACCCCATATTCATCCAGGATAATCAAGCAGGAAGTAGGGTATTACCTCCATCAAGAGGGCCCGAGAGCAACTCCCTGTCTCCTGTTACCTTTGATCCTCAGACGCACAGTTCGGGACCCCCTACCCGAGATCTGCCAGTTTTGACACCGACATTGGTGCTTTCATTGAGAGTTCCGATGTGTCGTCATCAGAAGGTTCGATGGTTCCATCACACTACAAAAAAAATACACTTCCGTGATGATACGTGTTTGTCACAGTAGGTCGCGTTTTTTGTCATGCATGTACATCCATGACAAATTTATGACAGAATCAAGATAGTCATACATGTCTTTGTCAGAGAAGTGTTCCATGACATTACCAAAATTATCATCACGGAAGTGTCCACTTTCGTGACGATAAATCGCGCGTCATAGAAGTGCTTTCATCAAGGGTGACCGACACGTGGCATCCACCATAACGGAACGCCGTTAAGCTATCGGGTCGGGTTTTGGATCCGATAACCCGTTAACAGCCCCGACCAATGGGGATTTTCCACGTGTAAAATCATCATTGGCTGGAGGAAACACGTGTCGGCTCATCGTTGGGACAGATGTCATCCACTCATTGGACAGAAGGCGCTTATGATACGTCGACACGTGGCACGGCCCAACAGAGGCCCATTCCTGTGAAAAGGCCGACCCGTTTGACTTGGTCAAAAGGTGGCGGGCCGGCCCATGGAAAGCCTGTTAACGGCCTGTTCGCATATAGCCCATTTACAGCCCGCTAACCCAAGGCATGTTACGCCCTATCCGAATTAGGCCCAGTAGCGTCATCTGGGCCATCCAATATGACTCCAGCCCGTTTTCACTTCTGGCCCATGTATGGCCCATGACGTCTTTCGGCCCATATGAGGCCCTATGTAACTCTTGGCCTATTAACGGCCGTGGTGAAACAGCCCGCAATGAACAAAGTGTATCACTTTATACCCATTAAGGGCCCGTTATTGATTGGGCGCTTCAAATTTCATGTTATCTTTCGTCCTTCTCAGAGCCCATTTATTCTTGGGCTCATTTCCAGCATTCGTTTACTTACGGCCCGTTACTGTCATTTTCTACTTGTAGGCCAAATTTAGGCCGTGGTTACAGTCGGCCCGTTTGTGGTCCGTTAATACGTTGGGCCGTTTTCATAGCGTCATCAAATACGACCTATTAATGATGGCCCGTTATGGTCGGCCCATGAACGGGCGATTCCAACTCTAGCCCGTTTACGACCATAATGCGGCCTGTTATTGGCCCATGTTTGGCCAATCGATCATACGACCCGTATAAGGCCCATTGATGATACGACCCGTAGAAGGCCCATTGTTTCTACGGCCCATAGAAGGCCTACTGTTTCTACGGCCTGTAGAAGGCCCACTATTTCTACGGCCCATAGGAGGCCCAGTGTCACTACAGTAAATATTAGCCCATGGTTATTGTGGCCTAGTTTTAAAAAATAGGTTATTGCAGCCACTAGCAAACCGCGGAAAAATAACTGCACTGACTACAAGCAAACAAAAAAACAAGACAACAAGGAAATAAATAAGCAAGTAACTTATGCTAGGCTATCACGGCTATTACACATATTACATCCAATGGGCATCAAAGTTCGCCACCAGTGCAAATATAGGGAACAAAGCAACATATCATATACACTGGTTGTCAAAGTTGGCATCAAATAAGAAATAAACGCCGCAAAGAAACAAATCCAGAATCGAAACCACTTTAGAAGATCTCAAGAAACAATATCACAGGGGACCCATAATGTCGGCAAGATGCTTAGCAAGCTTATTAACTTTCTCTTGTTTGGCGCTTAAATCCTCCAGTAGCTAACATTGCACCGAAAATATGCATCTGAATTCTGCAGGACTTCCTCGGTCCTTGACTTCTGTCGCAAAGACATCGATCGATGTCTTTCAACTTGAAGTTGAGACTCAAGAAGACGAACTTCGAAGAGCTTGTGCCATTAGTAGTGGCCAGTAACTCGAACACTACATCAAGACAGGACTTTTGGGTTCCCTCACTGTCGTCTAGATAGTTTTTATCAGCTTTCTTGGAGACCAACAAGGATGTCTCATTATCTTGAACCTTATCTGCATTACTTCCTTTACCATTGGATAACACGACATCGTTTCTCCAATATTTTGTCCGCATTCTAAAAGAGAAACAAGCAGACACATCACATGTTTACCATGTTGTATATGAAACTCATTTTGGTAAATGAGTTCAATAGTAAAGTGGACAGGATAACAACATGAAACAAACATATATCTATGTACCATGGTCACTTTATGGTCTATATCATTCTAGTTTTTGTTGCCAAATCAAGATAGAGACACAGTTCAAATAATATTTGTTCAAGACAAAGCGAGAATAGACAGAATATAAGTGTGGGTAACTATAGAGCAATAACAACACTTGTAATGTGCATGACATGAGAACATAATCATTTATTCAATTGAAACTGAAATCAACATAGAGCAGGTTACAACAAAGAAACCAGTTAAAGAAACAGGTTTAAAACATACATTGCGCCATTGGAGTTTCAATTCCATCCTTTAAATTTGAAAATAGTTGGTATGAGTAAATACAGTAATGCAACAAAGAAAGGAGTATGAACCATAGCTACGTAACCCGACACGAGAACAAATCTTCTTCTCCTTTAAGCGTTGAGTTGGGATTCGAGTGGTGGTCCTCGTGCTTTGGGCACTGCAGTTCCCTTTACTAACTTCTCGTGTTTGGGTGCTCTGTGGTGGAGACGGTCTTTGTGTCAACTGGGCTGGGTTACTATCTGCCGGGGTTGGGGTTAGAAGGGGTGTAGCCGGTTCTCTCGTCCAACTGGGTAGGAGTACAATCTGAGAGTCTGGGTTATGTGTGGTGGATCTGGTCCTTGGGCAAGTACACCCGTGGTTCTATCTGCATCAACTGGTAGCACTATCTTTTCTGAAGACCGTGTTGTTACTCCCTTAGATACTGCCATCACGCTCTCCAATTCAAATGGCTGATAAATAAGAAAAGTAATTGAAAGTATAGACATTCTATGATAGACAGGTCCAATGGATAGTGGGTAATAAAAGAGGGCATGAAATAATTCATATTTATGTTGTCTAACCAAACAGGATAGCATGACACAATTTCACATATATGATGGCTAACTAAACAGGATAGCATGACACAATTTCACATTATGATGGCTAACTAAAAAAGATGGAAAGACATAGTTCAAGATATGAGACTATGTAAACAGGATGACATGACATAACTATATAATGTGTTTATTAAATAGGTTGGCATGCCATAATTCACATACATTCACGGATAGAATGCAATAATTCAAAATATGATGACTGTAAACACTAAACAGGATGAGATGATATAACTATATGATGTCTTTATTAAATGGGTTGCCATGCCATAATTCAGATAGATGATGTGTATGTACTATGTAAACATGATGGCATGATATAATTCAAATATATGATTTATATTTTAAGCAAGTAAGCAGATGGCAATCCATATATGATGTAAAAACTAAGCAATGCAAGACAACATGCATGACATGGGTAATATAACCCTGCCAAGTTTGAGAATAGACCTCAGGGGGGAAATATGACTGGTCATCAGTCTCTGAATCCTCCTCTGAGGAGCTCTTTGTAACCAGCAAGATGTCTGCTTCAGCAGGTAGCATAGTCTGCTCTGGATACCTTGTTTTCACCGCTTTAAATGGCTGATGCACAGGAAGAGTAGTTGAATATACAAACGTTGTCGACAAATGGAACACGTAATACAAAAAATGATAGCATGATATAATTCACATACATGATGATTGGCTAAACATCATGGCATTGCATAATTCACATATATAATGCCTTTGCAACAAGATAGCATTGTATAATTCACATATATAATGTCTTGCAACAAGATGGCAATGCATAATTCACATATATGGTAATTAGACACTGAGCAGGTGGCATTCACACAAAGAATGTCTAAACTAATCAAATGACATAGCAATGCGAGACACCATACGCACGATATGAGCAACATAACCCTGCCAAGTTAGAGCATACACACGGGAGGGGGGAATAGGACTGGTCATCCGTCTCTGAATCCTCCTTCCGAGGAGCTATCCGCAACCAATGAGATATGCGCTTCGTCAGATAGCATAGTCTGCTCTGAAGACCTTGTTTTCACTCTAGAATGTGCCATCACCGTGTCAAATGGCTGATGCACATGAAGAGCAGTTGAATGTACTAACATTGTTGACAAATGTAATATGTAACGCAAAAAAAAGGATGGCCTGATATAATTTACATATAAGATGACTGGCTAAGCGGATGGCATTGCAAAATTCACATATATGATGCTGGCTAAACAAGATGGCGTTGCATAATTCACATAAACGATGAATAAACTAAACAGATGGCATTCACACAAAGGATGTCTAAACTAAGCAGATGACATATTTGATGTATAAAGTAAGCAATGCAAGACACCGTATGCATGATATAACCAACATCAGCATGCCAAGTTAGAGCGAAGACCTCAGGGGGTAAATAGGAGTTGTCTTCTCCTTCTGAATCCCCCTCAAAACAGATATCTTCCTCTCGATTACAATCCAAAATGCGTGGAGGGGGTCTGCCTTTGCGCCTACCATGGAGCGACGTCTGCATGAAATTTTATTGCCACGCAAGGCTCATCTCTTTTGCTCTACATGTTCAGTTCCATTGTTTACAATAACTGTCATGCATAGGAATAAAACATAGTGAGATTATGTAAGGAGTGCATGCAGAAATCTAGAGTGATGGTAGCAACCTGTGGATAGACCCAAAACCAATAATAGCAGAGATAATGGCTTGATTAAAGAATACAGATAATGGCTTCTTTCTTGTTTGTTTCCCACCCAACATGAAACTCATAGTAGACACCGGAGATTAACCAGATAGTAGATAGATACTATTGATAGCGGCCCGATATGTACCACACAACCATTTAAAAACTCAAGTTTGACCATTAGTTTGAGCTGACTCGAGTCTAATCGGTGAACAGGACGATAAAGTAGCATGTAATATTAAGCAATGCATAACGTAAGCAGACACGAAAGAGTGCGACCTCTCTTGCGGACCCGTGTAGTCCTCGAGGTCATCTGCTCGGTTGATGATGGTAATACAGTTTTCATGGCTGCCAGCGGCGGGGAAGAAGATCCGAGGCGGTGAAAGACAGTCTGGAGGCTGGATCCCTGCTGTGCTGGACCCTTCTGTCGTTGGAGCAGCTGAGCTGGGGTGGACGACGGTGCAGCAGGAGCGGGACAAACCGCGCAAGGTTTTCTTTGACAACTATCTGTAAGAGAAGTAATTCTGCAAGTGCTTGTTTGAATTGGAGGATTCCAACAATGCACGGATAGGAAATAGACAGGAATAGGATTGGAATGCACGTGCAAAACAGAGAATTTAAAAACACATGATTTCTGCCAATCTGGGTGTTTGATTCACAACAATTGGAAGAGCACATGATGCAAAGAAGCATGGTGATATTAAGTCAAACCACAAGAAAATGTACGGTTATAATGCTATTATGCTACTATCTCTTAGTCTTCTGCTTCATGAATAGGAATTTGAAGAGGAGGACACGTGAAAATTAATTCCTACGTTTTTTCTTTCAGGGAGACACTAAAGGAACAAATCCGTGTGCTCAGTGGACAATATATATAACATGTAGAGTAAAAAAGAGATGCAACAAGTGTACAACCTCTTTGGCGAAGCCATGTCGATCTCAAAGATGATTGGGTTGGCGGTGAGGATGCTCCGGTGACTTTGTTGTCGGAGGAGGGAAGAAGATCTTTGGCCCTGGAGATGGAGCCGAGGTACTGCTCGCTGTGATGGAGGGTTTCGTCGTTGGAGCAGCTCCGGTGAGTTGTACGACGCCGAGGTCAAGGTGACAAGAGAGACACCGAACAACGTTAACCTGAGTGGAATTCTAATAGCATCTCCAATACATGACGTAGAGTACATAACCACAAAGTGATAGATGTAAAATACATCAGCAGCTCATCTCTGAACTTAACTGTTGAAACTGAACTTAACTGTCGAAACTGAACTTAATCACAAAACTGAACTTAACCGTTAAACTGAATTTTGCCGTCAAACTGAATTTTGCCGTCAAATCGAACGCACTAGCAAGGTGAGGCTACACGTCGGTCGACTGACTTTTTCATCTCTGGTCAGTCGATTTTGCAGCCGTTGGATACGAAATCAAGGGCCCGCGGTTCATCTTCAACCTCCACCCCCCTGAGCCGCCAGCCACCATCGGCCAAACATCAGCCCCTCGCCGCCCGCGGCCGGCGGTGCGCCGCCCCGCCCGCCCCGAAAACACTCCCCGTTGCCGGTCCGCCGCCGCCCCAGCCATCCCTCTAGGCCCCCACGTGCCGAGCTTTTACTCCGGCGATCCCCACGCCACCGCCCCGCTAACGCCCCGCCATCGCCGGCGACCAACGCCCCCATCCTGAACCCTAAGATAGATAGTGTTGGGGAACGTAGCAGAAATTCAAAATTTTCCTACGTGTCACCAAGATCTATCTATGGAGAAACCAGCAACGAGGGAAGGAGAGTGCATCTACATACCCTTGTAGATCGCTAAGCGGAAGCGTTCAAGAGAACGGGGTTGAAGGAGTCGTACTCGTCGTGATCCAAATCACCGGAGATCCGAGTGCCGAACGGACGGCACCTCCGCGTTCAACACACGTACAGACCGGTGACGTCTCCCATGCCTTGATCCAGCAAGGAGAGAGGGAGAGGTTGAGGAAGACTCCATCCAACAGCAGCACAACGGCATGGTGGTGGTGGAGGAGCGTGGCAATCCTGCAGGCTTCGCCAAGCACCCACGGGAGAGGAGGAGGAGGTGTCACGGAGGGAGGGAGGCGCCAGGGCTCTTGTGTGGATGCCCTCCTCCCTCCACTATATATAGGGGCAAGGGAGAGTGGGGAGGCGCAGCCTTGCCCCTTCCTCCAAGGAAGGGGTGCGGCCAAGAGGGGGAGGAGTCCATCCTCCCAAGGCACCTGGAGGTGCCTTCCCCTTGAGGACTCTTCCCTCCCCAAGTTTCCTTGGCGCATGGGCCTCTTGGGGCTGGTGCCCTTGGCCCATATAGGCCAAGGCGCACCCCTACAGCCCATGTGCCCCCGGGCAGGTGGACCCCGGTGGACCCCGGACCCCTTTCGGCACTCCGTTACAATACCGATAAAGTGCGAAACTTTTCCGCGACCAAAATAGGACTTCCCATATATAAATCTTTACCTCCGGACCATTCCGAACTCCTCGTGACGTCCGGGATCTCATCCGGACTCGAACAACATTCGGTAACCACATACAAACTTCCTTTATAACCCTAGCGTCATCGAACCTTAAGTGTGTAGACCCTACGGGTTCGGGAACCATGCAGACATGACCGAGACGTTTTCCGGTCAATAACCAACAGCGAGATCTAGATACCCATGTTGGCTCCCACATGTTCCACGATGATCTCATCGGATGAACCACGATGTCAAGGACTCAATCGATCCCGTATACAATTCCCTTTGTCTAGCGGTATTGTACTTGCCCGAGATTCGATCGTCGGTATCCCGATACCTTGTTCAATCTCGCATCGGCAAGTCTCTTTACTCGTTCCGTAACACATCATCCCATGATCAACCCCTTGGTCACATTGTGCACATTATGATGATGTCCTACCGAGTGGGCCCAGAGATACCTCTCCGTTTACACGGAGTGACAAATCGATCTCGATTCGTGCCAACCCAATGCAGACACTTTCGAGATACTTGTAATGCACCTTTATAGCCACCCAGTTACGTTGTGACGTTTGGTACACCCAAAGCATTCCTACGGTATCCGGGAGTTGCACAATCTCATGGTCTAAGGAAATGATACTTGACATTATAAAAGCTTTAGCATACGAACTACGATCTTTGTGCTAGGCTTAGGATTGGGTCTTGTCCATCACATCATTCTCCTAATGATGTGATCCCGTTATCAATGACATCCAATGTCCATGGTTAGGAAACCGTAACCATCTATTGATCAACGAGCTAGCCAATAGAGGCTTGCTAGGGACATGGTGTTGTCTATGTATCCACACATGTATTTGAGTTTCCTATCAATACAATTATAGCATGGATAATAAACGATTATCATGAACAAGGAAATATAATAATAATAACTAATTTATTATTGCCTCTAGGGCATATTTCCAACAGTCTCCCACTTGCACTAGAGTCAATAATCTAGTTCACATCGTCATGTGATTAACACTGATAGGTCACATCGCCATGTGACCAACACCCAAAGAGTTTATTAGTGTCTGCAAACTAGTTCACATCATTATGTGATTTAGACTCAATGATTTCTGAGGTTTGATCATGTTTTGCTTGTGAGAGAGGTTTTAGTCAACGGGTTTGAACCTTTCAGATCCATGTGTGCTTTGCAAATTTCCAGGTCATATTATAAATGCTGCTTCCACGCTCCACTTGAAGCTATTCCAAATGGTTGCTCCACTATACGTATCCAGTTTGCTACTCAGAGTCACGCGGATAGGTGTTAAAGCTTGCATCGACGTAACCCTTTACATCGAACTCTTTATTACCTCCATAATCGAGAAACATGTCCTTATTTACTCCAAGGACAATTATTGACCGCTGTCCAATGATCCATTCCTGGATCATTCTTGTACCCCTTGACTGACTCATGGCAAGGCACACTTCCGGTGCGGTACACAAGATAGCATACTATAGAGCCTATGTACGAAGCATAGGGACGACCTTCGCCCTTTCTCTCTCTTCCGCCGTGGTCGAGCTTTTAACTCTTAACTTCATACCTTACATCTCGTGCAAGAACTCCTTCTTTGACTGATCCATCTTGAACACTTTCAAGATCATGTCAAGGTATATGCTCATTTGAAAGTACCATTAAGCATTTTTGATCTATCCTTATAGATCTTGATGCTCAATGTTCACGTAGCTTAATCCAGGTTTTCCATTGAAAAACACTTTTCAAACATCCCTACATGCTTTCTAGAAATTCTACATCATTTCTGATCATCAATATGTCAACAACATATTGTTATCAGAAATTCCATAGTGCTCCCACTCACTTCTTTGGAAATACAAGTTTCTCATAAACTTTGTATAAACCCAAAATCTTTGATCATCTCATCAAAGCGCACATTCCAACTCCGAGATGCTTACTCCGGTCCTTAGAAGGGATCATTGGAGCCAAGATACCTTTTAGCATCCTTAGGATCGACAAAACTTTCGATTGTATCACATACAACCTTTCCTTACTTAAAACCGGTAAGGAAACTTCGTTTTGACATCCATCCGCACGATTTCATAAATGCAGCTAATGCTAACATGATTCCGACGGACTTAAGCATCGCTACGGATGAGAAAATCTCATCGTAGTCAACTCCTTGAACTTGTGAAAACTCTTCGCCACAAGTCGAGCTTCATAGACGGTGATATTACCGTCCACATCCGTCTTCTTCTTAAAGATCCATTCATCTCAATGGCTTGCCGATCATCGTGCAAGTCCACCAAAGTCCATGCTTTGTTACGATACATGGATCCTATCTCGGATTTCATGGCTTCTAACCATTTATCGGAATTTGGGCCCACCATTGCTTCTCCATAGCTCGTAGGTTCATTGTTGTCTAGCAACATGACCTTCAAGACAGGATTGCATACCACTCAAGTAGTACGCATCCTTGTCACCCCACGAGGTACGTCGGTGACTTGATCCAAACTTCATGATCACTATCATAAGCTTCTACTTCAATTGGTGTAGGTGCCACGGGAACAACTTCACGTGCCCTGCTACACACTAGTTGAAGTGATGGTTCAATAACCTCATCAAGTCTCCACCATCCTCCCACTCAACTTTTCGAGACGAACTTTTCCTCGAGAAAGGACCCGATTCAAGAAACAATCCTTATTGCTTTCGGATCTGAATTAGGAGGTATACCCAACTGTTTTTGGGTGTCCTATGAAGATGCATTTTATCCGCTTTGGGTTCGAGCTTATCAACCTGAAACTTTTTCACATAAGCGTCATGACCCCAAACCTTTAAGAAATGACAGCTTAGGTTTCTCTAAACCATAGTTCATACGGTGTCATCTCAACGGAATTACGTGGTACCTTATTAAAGTGAGTGCGGTTGTCTCTAATGCCTAACCCATGAACGATAGTGGTAATTCGATAAGAGACATCATGGTATGCACCATATCCAATAGGGTGCAACTATGATGTTCGGACACACCATCACACTATGGTGTTCCAGGCGGTGTTAATTGTGAAACAATTTCCACAGTGTCTCAATTGTGTACCAAAACTCGTAACTCAGATATTCATCTCTATGATCATATCATAGACATTCTATCCTCTTGTCACGAAGATCTTAAACTTCACTCTGAAATTACTTGAACCATTCAATAATTCAGACTTGTGTTTCATCAAGTAAATATACTCAACATCTACCCGAATCATCCGTGAAGTAAGAACATAACGATATTCCTTTGCATGCCTCAACACTTATTGGACTGCACACATCAAAATGTGTTACTTCCAACAAGTTGCTATCTAGTTCCATTTCTTTGAAACCGAGGCTTTTCGGTCATCTTGTCCATGTGGTATGATTTGCATATCTCAAGTGATTCAAAATCAAGTGAGTCTAAACGATCCATCTGCATGGAGTTTCTTCATGCGTATGCACCAATAGACATGGTTCGCATGTCTCAAACTTTTCAAAACGAGTGAGTCCAAAGATCCATCAACATGGAGCTTCTTCATGCTTTTACACCAATATGACTTATATGGCGATTGCCACAAGTAAGTGGTACTATCATTACTATCTTATACTTTTGGCATGAAAATGTGTATTACTACGATCGAGATTCAATAAACCATTTATTTAGGTGCAAGACCATTGAAGGTATTATTCAAATAAACAGAGTAACCATTATTCTCCTTAGATGAATAACCGTATTGCGATAGACATAACCCAATCATGTCTATGCTCAACGCAAACACCAAATGATAATTATTCTGGTTTAATACTAATCTGGATGGTAGAGGGAGCGTGCGATGTTTGATCATATCAAACTTGGAAACACTTCCAACACATATCGTCAGCTCACCTTTAGCTAGTCTCCGTTTATTCCGTAGCCTTTTATTTCGAGTTACTAACACTTAGCAACCGAACCGGTATCTAATACCATGGTGCTACTAGGAGTACTAGTAAAGTACACATTAACATAATGTATATCCAATATACTTCTATCGACCTTGCCAGCCTTCTCATCTACCAAGTATCTAGGGTAATGCTGCTCCAAAGGCTGTTCCCCTTATTACGAAGCACTTAGTCTCGGGTTTGGGTTCAACCTTGGGTTTCTTCAATTTGGAGCAGCAGCTGATTTGCCGTTTCATGAAGTATCCCTTCTTGCCCTTGCCCTTCTTGAAACTAGTGGTTTCATCAACCATCAACAATTGATGCTCCTTCTTGACTTCTACTTTCGTGATGTCAAACAACGCGAATACCTCTAGGGATCATTATATCTATCCTGATATGTTATAGTTCGTCACGAAGCTCTAGCAGCTTGGTGGTAATGACTTTGGAGAAACATCACTTTCTCATCTGGAAGATCAACTCCCACTCGATTCAAGTGATTGTTGCACTCAGACAATCTGAGCACAAGCTCAATGATTGAGCTTTTTCTCCCTTAGTTTGTAGGCTAAGAAAATCGTCGGAGGTCTCATACCTCTTGACATGGGCACGAGCCTGAAATCCAATTTCATCCCTCAAAACATCTCATGTTCCGTGACGTTTCGAAAAACGTCTTTGGTGCCTCAACTCTAAACCGTTTAACTGAACTATCACGTAGTTATCAAAACGTGTATGTCCGATGTTCGCAACATCCACAAACGATGTTTGGGGTTCAGCTCACTGAGCGGTGCATTAAGGACATAAGCTTTCTACTGTCCGCATAATCGCTACTTTCAACTTTCAACTATATTTTCTCTAGGAACATATCTAAACAGTGGAACTAAAGCGCGAGCTTACGACATAATTTGCAAAAGGTCTTTTGACTATGTTCAAGATAATTAAGTTCATCTTATGAACTCCCACTCAGATAGACATCCCTCTGGTCATCTAAGTGATTACATGATCCGAGTCAACTATGCCGTGTCCGATCATCACGTGAGACGGACTAGTCATAATCGGTGAACATCTTCATGTTGATCGTATCTACTATACGACTCATGCTCGACCTTTCGGTCTCTGTGTTCCCGAGGCCATGTCTGTACATGCTAGGCTCGTCAAGTTAACCCCAAGTGTTTTTGCTGTGTGTAAATCTGTCTTACACCCGTTGTATGTGAACGTAAGAATCCATCACACCCGATCATCACGTGGTGCTTAGAAGCTGACGAACTGTAGCAACGGTGCACTGATCGAGGGAGAACACTTCTTGAAATTTGTGTAAGGGATCATCTTATTTACTACCGTCGTTCTAAGTAAACAAGATGCATAAACATAATAAACATCACATGCAATTATATAGTAGTGACATGATATGGCCAATATCATATTGCTCCTTTTGATCTCCATCTTCGGGTCTCCATGATCATCATTGTAACCGGCATGACACCATGATATCCATCATCATGATCTCCAACATCGTGTCTCAATGAAGTTGTCTCGCCAACTTATTACTTCTAATACTATGGCTACAGGATAGCAATAAAGTAAAGTAATTACATGGCGTTGTTCAATGACACGCAGGTCATACAATAAATAAAGACAACTCCTATGGCTCCTGCTGGTTGTCATACTCATCGACATGCAAGTCGTGAATCCTATTACAAGAACATGATCAATCTCATACATCACATATCATTCATCACATTCTTCTTGTCCATATCACATCACATAGCATACCCTGCAAAAACAAGTTAGACGTCCTCTAATTGTTGTTTGCATGTTTTACGTGGCTGCTTTGGGTTTCTAGCAAGAACGTTTCTTACCTACGCAAAACCACAACGTGATATGCCAATTGCTATTTACCCTTCATAAGGACCCTTTTCATCGAATCCGTTCCGACTAAAGTGGGAGAGGCGGCACCCGCTAGCCACCTTATGCACCAAGTGCATGTCGATCGGTGGAACACATCTCACGTAAGAATACGTGTAAGGTCGGTCCGGCCGCTTCATCCCACAATACCGTCGAAACAAGATTGGACTAGTAACGGTAAGCATATTGAACAAAATCAACGCCCACAACTACTTTGTGTTCTACTGCGTGCAAAGAATCTACACAATAGACCTAGCTCATGATGCCACTTTGTTGGGGAGCGTGGCAGAAATTCAAAATTTTCCTCGTGTCACCAAGATCTATCTATGGAGAAACCAGCAACGAGGGAAGGAGAGTGCATCTACATACCCTTGTAGATCGCTAAGCGGAAGCGTTCAAGAGAACGGGGTTGAAGGAGTCGCATTGTCGTGATCCAAATCACCGGAGATCCGAGTGCGAACGGACGGCACCTCCGCGTTCAACACACGTGACAGCCGGTGGCGTCTCCCATGCCTTGATCCAGCAAGGAGAGAGGGAGAGGTTGAGGAAGACTCCATCCAACAGCAGCACAACGGCATGGTGGTGGTGGAGGAGCGTGGCAATCTGCAGGCTTCGCCAAGCACCCACGGGAGAGGAGGAGGTGTCACGGGAGGGAGGGAGGCGCCAGGGGCTCTTGTGTGGATGCCCTCCTCCCTCCACTATATATAGGGGCAAGGGAGAGAGGGGGCGCAGCCTTGCCCCTTCCTCCAAGGAAGGGGTGCGGCCAAGAGGGGGAGGAGTCCATCCTCCCAAGGCACCTCGGAGGTGCCTTCCCCTTGAGGACTCTTCCCTCCCCAAGTTTCCTTGGCGCATGGGCCTCTTGGGGCTGGTGCCCTTGGCCCATATAGGCCAAGGCGCACCCCTACAGCCCATGTGCCTCCCGGGACAGGTGGACCCCGGTGGACCCCGGACCCCTTTCGGCACTCCGGTACAATACCGATAAAGTGCGAAACTTTTCCGGCGACCAAAATAGGACTTCCCATATATAAATCTTTACCTCCGGACCATTCCGGAACTCCTCGTGACGTCCGGGATCTCATCCGGGACTCGAACAACATTCGGTAACCACATACAAACTTCCTTTATAACCCTAGCGTCGCCATCGAACCTTAAGTGTGTAGACCCTACGGGTTCGGGAACCATGCGAACATGACCGAGGCGTTTTCCGGTCAATAACCAACAGCGGGATCTGGATACCCATGTTGGCTCCCACATGTTCCACGATGATCTCATCGGATGAACCACGATGTCAAGGACTCAATCGATCCCGTATACAATTCCCTTTGTCTAGCGGTATTGTACTTGCCCGAGATTCGATCGTCGGTATCCCGATACCTTGTTCAATCTCGTTATCGGCAAGTCTCTTTACTCGTTCCGTAACACATCATCCCGTGATCAACCCCTTGGTCACATTGTGCACATTATGATGATGTCCTACCGAGTGGGCCCAGAGATACCTCTCCGTTTACGGAGTGACAAATCCAGTCTCGATTCGTGCCAACCCAATGCAGACACTTTCGGAGATACCGTAATGCACCTTTATAGCCACCCGATTACGTTGTGGACGCTTTGGTACACCCAAAGCATTCCTACGGTATCCGGAGTTGCACAATCTCATGGTCTAAGGAAATGATACTTGACATTATAAAAGCTTTAGCATACTGAACTACGATCTTTGTGCTAGGCTTAGGATTGGGTCTTGTCCATCACATCATTCTCCTAATGATGTGATCCCGTTATCAATGACATCCAATGTCCATGGTTAGGAAACCGTAACCATCTATTGATCAACGAGCTAGCCAATAGAGGCTTGCTAGGGACATGGTGTTGTCTATGTATCCACACATGTATTTGAGTTTCCTATCAATACAATTATAGCATGGATAATAAACGATTATCATGAACAAGGAAATATAATAATAATAACTAATTTATTATTGCCTCTAGGGCATATTTCCAACAGATAGTGGGGTACCTCTCCGGCGAGCCCCCCTCCCCGCTGCGGCTGGTTCTTCCTTCACCCCGGCGAGCCCCCCCCCCACCCCCTGAAAACCGTCTGACCCAAAAGTCGATTCAGTCGACTGAAGTGTAGCTAAATCGGAGCAGCATCGCAAGCAAGAGCAAGAGCAAGAGCGAGAGCGGCAGCAAGAGAAAGAGCAATAGAAAGAGCAGACCAGGCAGGGGACTGAGAGCAAGAGCAGAGCAGCAGCACGAGCGAGAGCTAAAGCAGCAGCAGCTCCTACTGATGTGGACGTCGCCGCCGAGGGAGCGATGCCGTGGAGGAAGTGGCCGGTGATGCCTCCGTGGATGGAGCCGCGCCGTGTCGTCTCGGGACCGAGCGCCAGTAGCACCGTGAGATTGAATCAAGAAGAAAATGCGGCGATTAGTGTACAACCTCTTTGGTGGCGCCGATTAGGCCGCAGCTTCATCCGAGGAAATGGTGACGATGATGCTCTTCCGGTGGTGCAGGTGAAGATGGCGGTGTGGGAATGGAGGTGGCATGAAAGACGAGGGGAACGTCGGGGCAGCTCCTTGGAGGTGGAGGACGGGGTGGCTGAACTGGCGGGACGACAAGATCGACGACGGATCCTCATCCGGTACGGTGGATGAGGGACGTCGAGGTGTTGCTGTGGACGACATCGTCGGGGAAGAGGCTCCGGCTGGGTGGTGGACGGAGCAGGGTGTGGGGTTTCGTCGTGGGTTTTCGCGGCCTTGGTGTAGGAATGGGTGGGCGGATGGGGATGGCAGTAGGGAACCATGGCTTGGAGACGCGCTTGTCCAAAATGTGGGGTAAGTTATGAAAGTACCCCCCACCGATTTGAGGCGGTTCTTTCGGTTCAGGGGTACCACGGGCATTTCGCATGTCGGGATTTCATAGGAGGTGGGAGTTTTCGCGCGCGTAGTAATTTCGGAATAGCAAGGCGCGGGTTGAGATGGAGGGAGTTGTCGGAGCACAACGAGAGAAAGATATATCTTAAATATTTCGGGCTAACAAGGCGCGGTTTGAAATTTCCGGACAAGCCTAACGTGTACTGTACCAAATCAATGCGCACTAAAAATGTCATTCAAAACTTTGAAGTCATGTTATGTTCAATTAAAATATTCCGCTACGTGTATAATTCATGCAACCTACTACTCAAATGAATGTTTTAGTGCATTCCAAACGTATATACTACCGCTTCAATATGAACTAAATTTGAATTCGCTTCTCTATTTGAATAAGATCTACAATAATGATTGTTGTGAAGTCAAAGCATTTGAATTTGTTTCTCTGTTTTAAGAAGATCTACAATCATCATTATTGTCAAGTTAAACCATCGTTTTTGTATTATCTTCACAGCACACCACATGATTAGTCTCGAGTTACATATGAACTATGTGTACTATATGAACTCAAACTAGATTTTTTGAATCCACTTTATTTTGATTTCAAATCACATTACATTTCTAGCTCTAGCTAGATCTTCATAATCTAAACCATGTCTCATATGTATAATGTGTTTATCACATTATGTGCAGTGCCCCGCCCCACGCCTACAAGTATTTAGATGTGAGTTGCAAACACCACACATTACCACAAATTCAAATAAAATGTGAGAATGTTCGATATATAGTATTGTTTAGATTGTTCGATATTTAGTTGTAAGCTGCAAACGCATACACATTATCACAAATTCAAATAAAATGTGAGATTGTTTGATGTATAGTATGGTTTAGATTGTTCGGCATTTAGTTGTGAGTTGCAAACGCCATGCATTATCACATTATGGTATAACACGTGCAGAACACGTGTATCACCGCTATATTCATGCATGCAATGTTTAAAACACTATGATCTCCTGTTCAAATATATGAATCCGCTTTCATATCAAATTATGATCTTTGTTAGTCTCTTACACCCACACAATCCTCTAACCTTTGTAGCTACCACTAACTTCCTCTCATGCATGCACACGCCCTCCTCGCCCTCCCCCTCCCTCGGCATTCTATTCACCGGGCACATTCATCTTTTTCTTTAGGTCATTCTCCCAGAGTCTCCACAACTCCTTTCCGATACACACCGATCGATAAACCTCTCCAGCGATGTCTGCCTACAACATACACACACACACCTTCAATCTCCTCCTTTATGTGTCCTTGCCTCGTGTCTCTCATACAGTGGGACACACGTGTAAACTCTCGCCCTCTTTTCATCGATCTCACAACAGCACACTCCTCCCCTATCTAGCTAATAGTTGGGCCTCTCGCACCACCTCCTAGCTCCATTCTCTCTGTCTATCTGTCTCGCTGGGCCTTATTTGCCTCTAAAAAATGGATGTACGCCGACCTGTCTCTCGCTATACATATACCTAGCTAGGTCCTTATAACTCGTTTTTACCCACACGTCGATCGATCTACCTCATTAGTTGTGTCTCTCCTTCCTCGACAAACAACAATTGATCTACCGATCTAGTTAGGTTTGCTTACCAAACACATGGTTCCCCTTCATCATCCATGGATGCATCCCGACAGATCTATCACGCACAGGCACACACATAAACACATCCCCACTCTTATTGATAACATCGCAGTTCCACCCTCATTTTGTCTAGTAGGCCTCTCCCACCATTTCGAGAAGCAACTCCATCACCCATCCAGCACTCTACCCCTCTCCCTCCCTCTCCCTCTCTCTCTCTCTCCTCTCTCTCTCTCTGTCCCATCATATTTCCCGTCCTTCAGTTATGTATGGATGTCGACGGATCTCACTCAAGACATAGCTTGGTCTCTCATTATCAAAACATATATGAGTCGTTCTACCTCTATAGTTAGGCCTCTTCCTACCCCTCCCCCTACCCCTCCCACACACCGATACATCGAGCTCTAGTCATGTCTCCCTGCCACACACAAACTTGACATGTGCCCTCTAACGTTCCGGTAGGCCAGTCGCCCTATATCTTTGACTTGCACACACACACAATTTCGATGGCTCTCTTCGTCGATCTCGCACCCACCCACTTGTTCCTCTCTTCGAATCTATCGATAGCTATGACCCCTCCCTCTCTTCTCGTGGATTGCCCGACCCTCTATGTATGATATGGATAGGCCTCCATTTCACACACATTGCATGCAAATTTTGTTTGAGATGTCATCGACACATATTCCCACAAATAATTCACGAAATCAACCCCCACCCCACCCCCACCCCACCCCAAAACAAAAAACACTCATGAACGCGGTTTGTATCTCTCACACACACCCACGTAGGTGGGGGACGTGCAGGAAGAGAAGAGGTGCATGCACGGCGCACGTACTCCCGTCTCTTTCCCAACCACACCCGCGCGGGTACACGGTGGAGCTCAATTCTGTACGAAAAAGGCAGCCCACGTGGTAATTTGGCACGTGTACTAGTTGTCCACTTGGTGGAGGGAGGATCGTCTACCACGGGTGAACAAACAAATTGCAAATTGACGTGTTATGTTAAAAAAAGAGGCAAACCATGTGGGGCCTACCTTAGAGGCAAGACTTTTGATGTGTCCCGTCAACTCACGTAAGCCAGGAGAAGCTTCCTTAGTACACCGTCTCCCCCGCCCATGGGCGCGGTGGCTCGCAGGATGAGGTGAAGCTTGCTCCGCCTTACGCCCACTCCCTCGCCCATGCGCGCGGTGGCTCGCAGGACGAGGAGAAAAATTTACTACTCCCTCTGTTTACTCCTTGTCCCTACTACCTTGGTTATAGAGATTATATCATATTGTTTGGAATATATATGTCCTTTAGTAGATTTCAATATGAACTACTAGTACATACTCCAAACACTGATGTATATAGACGTATTTTAGAGTGTAGATTCACTCATTTTGCTCCATATGTAGCACTCTCCCTCGCCCCTCGACCCTCGCCCACGTGGTGGACGTGCAGCAATTCATTCGGTCTCATATAGCCAGAATGATATATACTGCACTACCATTATTGCTCGACTTCCTGAAGAGGCAAAGAGCTAATCGCAAGGTTAATATTTTGAAGATGCCAAGCGCAAGGTTATAGGAGAACGAGTAGTAGGTGCCGCGTCATTTGTAAATAAAGTTTTTTTTCTTCAGTGGCACGTACACAATATGATAGGTTCATATGGAGAGAAAAGGAAACCGCTCCACTATATACATAGTCAGGACGGGCCAGCCTACACGGTTGATTGCTGGGGTTGCTCGCTTCAGACTCTCTCGCACAAAACGAATGTGGCCACATCTCTAACATCCGGCGGATCGCGTCCGCTTGGGGAAGGGGTGGATGCTTAGTGTAGATGCGGTGGCTGGCCGCCGACGGGCGAAAACCTTGTCGGCACGTCCCGATCAGGGGTCCCCGCCGTTCTCTCTCACAAAGCCGGTGAGGTTGCCTCATCCCTTGCTCCTTTGGCGCTGACGTGGGCAGTTGCCGCCTCCCGCCGCCCTCCTCAAGGTTGAGCTACGTCCCTCAGGTACAACTCCCTTTACAGCCGGCTTGCACCATTGCTCCAGCTGCCCACATCACTCCCTGTGGATATTTCTCTACTTCTTTGCCCCGCACATACCTCTACTGGCTTCTACGTACTGTATTTGTGATGAGTTTATGTCTCATCAACTAGTCCCACTAATCTTATTATAATCACGATTCTTCAATTTCTTTGCCATAGGGATGCTCATCTCGATTTTGGTGAAACTGCACAAAATGATCTGATAGTCAAAAGGTTGCAAACTTCATTTATTAGGAAGCTCGAACGTTGCCAGCAAATTGAAGGCTGGTCAGGGTTCACGGTTTAAGGTCTAGGGACTGCATGGATCGTTTTTTCTTTAGCTGCCTCTGTTCCAAAATAAGTGTCAACTTTAGTAGTAGTACAACTTTGTACTAAAGTTTGCACAAAGTTGAGACACTTATTTTGGAATGGAGGAAGTACATATTTGCTATGATCTGTCAATGATTGAGATGCAATAGCATGCATGTTAGTCTCCTTTGTATTTGATGAAATGTTGCAACGGGCAACCTTGGATGCAAGATACATGTAATGTAAGTTTGGAAGCTTCATAGCATTGTACAAATTTATCTCATTGATAAATTACAAAGACGTACCATACTAGTACTTCCTCCGTTCCTAAATATTAGTCTTTGTAGAGATTTCACCATGAACCATATGCGGATGTATATAGATGCATTTTAAGTGTAGATTCATTCATTTTGTTCCGTACGTAGTTCACCTAGTGGAATCTCTACAAAGACTTATCTACTAGTAATAGCTAGCCCCCACTACTAGGAATTCTCTATCCTCTCCTTGAGCCACATCATCAAAATTGATGTAGCCATTAGATGAAGTAAATCAGTCCATAATAGCCATCTGATCTAGACGTTGAGAGGCTCCGCACTAAGCCACATGCAAGCATGCAGAAATACCGTGGCACATGCATGTGAGTGGGTTTTAAATCACAACAACATGTCTGCATGCAAGCATGCACCGGTAGCATGCATGTAAGTGAGCTTTTAAGTCCCATTAACATGTCAAAAGAAAAATATAATCCCATTATGAGGGAGTTGGCTGATCTTTTTCCTTACTTGGGATGATCTAAATGATGATGGGAGTTTATTTTGTTTGGCTACCACATTTGTCATGCGGTTATAGAGTTTTTTAGTTCTATGAAATCGATAATTTTGTGCAGAGAGATATATCACTGTTCACAAGGCAACGCTGGGGACTCATCTAGTAATATTTAGGAGCGGAGGGAGTACTATGTAAAGAGTTAGGTGTCGCACGGTGATACTGTGAGGTGGGCCATGTAATCACTGAGCCTGCGTGTTTTCACTGCTCTTGCACTCTTCCGCTGTAAGAATGGAGAAAATTGTAATCTAGTATGCCGAAAGCGTGGGACATCCAGCAGTCCTACCACCTCAGTAATAAAGACCAATGAGCCGTCAAATCACATAGACCCAGCAGTAAGTTGGACGGACGAAGCAACCATCACTCTTGCGCCAGTGAGAGGTCGCGTCCGCTCTGCCCGAGCATGAATGCGGCACCGATTCTTTGGAGCGGCGCTGACCGTTTCGGGCGGGAAGCGCGCGCGGGCGATGGAGGGGCTTTGGGTGGGCCAGGCTGGTCAGGAGCGGGTGTGGCAGCTGTCCGCATGTCCCTACCGGACACACCCGGAAACGAGAGGATGCACCGACTCTTGCGGCTAAAATCGTACACTACACACCATCTCTCTGTAGGAGTAGGTCGATTTGTCACACTCTCTAACACACACATGTTGTTAAACACACACACGCACACGCACACACCTTGGTCCCGTTGCACCTTCTAACGTGACTTATTACACCTAGACGGAGGGAGTAGTAAGTATACGAGATACGGTGGCACACTGACTTAAGTCAAATACAAGTGCCCAAAATTTGTGTGCATGTTATAATAAGGATTCACTTAAAATAGTACGTGAGCGAACAGAGGGATCAATTGGACAGTGTTCCCGAGCAGTAGCGAGATGTGTGAGGTAAGATACACCGCTGGCGCTTTTAATTTTTCTTATTAATTTGTTTGTTTCACCCTCTGACTGGTGGGACCCAACGTACTACATGGAGAGAGGTAAGGTGACTAAGGCTGCATTATTTATGCACCACTGTGGATAGTCTTACCACCAAAGCCACATGACACAATTATGATTGAAATCCCAATGACTCCCACACACACAAAAAACACGGCATGCTTGTCACACGAATGCAGGAATGTATAAAAGGTTATTTTCCTCTCGTTGAACATAACGGGAGGGTTGTGTAGCTGGTTAGCCTCTTCGCTCATCAAACTTGAGGTCTCGGGTTCGATAACTACACTTGAGCATAATCCTTGCCAGGAGGATTATTTGACTGGTCAAAATGTTTTCTAGGGTTTGCACGCTTCACACTCTCTCTCCAGTATATATATACACGCTGGATCCTCAGCGCTTGTAGTTGCTCTCTTCACACTCTCTCGCCCTCTCCCGCTGGAGCCTTAGCGCTTGTAGTTGCTCTCTTCACACTCTCTCGCCCTCTCCAGATCTAAACAAGACTTCGTTGGCCTCTCTCTCTCCCCTCACTGCTGCTCAAAGAGCCGGCAGGATCCGTCCGCCGGGAAGGGAAGGAGGCTTAACGCTATCGCCGTCGGCGAGGGAGGGAATCCACTACCGGCGCAGCTGTTCACTTTCCACCCAGCGGCGGCGCGGGAGGGCCTCCGACCCCTTCTTCTTCGCCGCCGTCCCGTCGCCCACCGAACCACGCCCCAAGAACCTTAAGGTATAATTTACTTACTCCACATGCATTGCTCTAGCCGCATGTATACCATGAATATAGGACGTGGTTCAAAGAGGAAAGGAGTGGGGGAAAGTAGTAGGAGAAGTTGTATATATAGCATGAATCTAGGATGTGGGCTAAAGAGGAAATGAAGGGAGAAAGTTGTATAGCATGAATCTAGGACGTGGTTCAAAGAGGAAAGGAATGTGGGAAAGTAGTGGGGAAAGTTGTATCACATAAATTTAGGACGTGGTTCAAAGAGGAAAGGAAGGGGCGAAAGTACAAGTTCAAAAAGGAAAGGAAGGGACAAAGAAATTTGTAGAGTTTGAGCAGGACTAGATTTGCTGCACTCACATAGGGAAAGGTGTCTAAAGATAACAAAACTGGGACCAACACAAATATTCTCCTTGGTTGTTTGTTCTTTGTTGCAACAGACTGTGCATGACCATAGTACATCGGTAGATGCACATGGTGTCAAAAGGCCCACCCCTGTGCAACTCATTAGTTGTTGGTAATCTAAGGCCCTGTTTGGTTAAAAACTCCCTAGTCCCTACCTGCTTGGTTCCAGGGACTAAACATGGACTAGAGGTTATTAAATGACATGCTAAAAGACCATGTTACCCCTAGTAATGAACTAATAGAAACAAGGTGCGATGCGTGGCAGGGGCAACTGTTGGAAAAAGTCCCAAAAAGACTCCCTCGGGGTCTTCTTTATTTAGTCCCAAATGCCCACTTTTAGTCCCTAAAGTCCCTCCTGTTTGGTTTAGATGGGACTGACACGGAGTTTTTTTAGTCCCTACACCAAAATGTCCCTGTAAACAAACACCCTCTAATAATGCCGCTGGAAAATTGATGCAATGCCACAGTTAAAAGCAAATTACATGTTTAAAATTTTTTATTGTTAATATAATCTCTCTGTTAATATTAATCAATGCCACCGTTTTAGAAATGCTACTGTCTTGCTTTATTTCCCATTTAGATAAGGTAGATGCTTCTTTTTGTTGGCTTCTGTGTCATCCACCACTATTGACCACTAATTGTTTCCTTTGCACCTCTGTGTAAACAGGGTTATCTACTTCACCTTGTTGCCATTGTGACCTTTTGTTGCACTGCACAAAACACTTTTGTTTTAAGAGTGTTTTGTGCAGTTCAACCAAAATGTCACACAGACAACATTGCTTGATTACTTGATCTTAGTGGAACTGCACAAGAGGAGATCTTACTTCCTATCCGTTAAGGCAAATTTGGTTAAGATCTTCTTGTGAGTTGTTTGAATTCCGCATCATGAGAGGTCAGTACTAGCCTTCTTTCACATGATTCTGCAGCGTACTTTCATATGTTGTGCTACTTCTACGATAATGTTGCTTGATTTTAGTGAACTGCACAAATGGAGACAAGACTTCCAATCTGTATGTGCACCGTAATATCCCATTGAGGTAAGATAAGGATATTTCACAACTGCTGGCTTGTATTTTGCCACTTTCATCAGAAAATTAAGTTTAGTACTATACTTGTGCTCCCTAATTGACATGCCAAATCTTACATTGAAGGCGAAGCTTATGCATTATTGAACCAAGTGATGAAGGGAAGAACAAGCGGAAGAAAACAAAAATCAATTCCAGTCTTTGTAATGAAACCTTTGGGCTGTGATGACACAAGTAATGATATAGTTTTGCATCTTAATTTATTGCTATGGCTGGAAAGAGCAATTGTTTTGCTACTGATTTGATGACATACGTAATTATCTCTACTTGTGCAAACAGGGATCTTCTTTGAAGATACCATATATTTTAGTGGAACTGCACAAGAAGATGTTGGAAACATTTACCTAATCGAGGAGTATATAGTAAGCATGGCCACCCCCGTAGATAGCAACAGATGGTTCCGGAGAAGTGCTTCATCCGTATGCTCTACACAATCAGCCTCGACAAAGGTTGGTACTCGCCAACGATTTCATCCATATGATTGAGCTTTGTCATCTCTATTGGTGTTGTGCTCTTGTTTGAATCTTGTCATGAAAAAGTGGTATTGTCCTTGAGAAGTGCTTCATCCGTGCTATTTTAAATATTTCCTTTCCTTTTTTTCGAGCAAACATGGATGCTAGCATTTAGTAGTCCTCTTGTCTTTGCACAACAGGATCATCTTCCCTGAAGAAGAATATGGAGTACGTCAAGTGACTAGTTACGATTATGCCGGGATGAAGAAGCCTGTCTATCTTCTCATCGGAAGGAAGCGGTTGAACGATGGTTACATTACTCCCCACAAGACCAAACTAACTTCAGCTCGGAAGGGTGACAAATCTCCATTTTTTGCTGTGATGCGCGAGTACAATGTTGTTCTAGGATTCTTTATGGTGAGTTCCATTTTTCTAAAAGTGTGCTCTACATGGACCATGTATGTGCCTGTTGAAACTGTCAAATCATAGTACAGTTTGCTTTATACTAATCACTTTTTTGTATTTGTGCAAACAGGGGTGCTCAGCTTGATTTCAATGGGAACTGCACAAAATGTTCATGAATACATCGAATCATTCATTTCCACCACGAGAAAGGAGGTGCCGATAAGTTCAAGGCGTTGTAACATATAAGGGCGAAATCATACAAGCTACGCGCGAATTTGGTTGATTTTGGTGGAGCGCACAAAAAGAACAGCTGGTTTATTTAGCACGAGGTGCCATGTCAATGTCCGAACTGATGGCAAACCCTGCCCATTCCACAATCGTAGGCATTTGATATTTTGGAATGGGACAGCCTTGTCAAATTTTGCTCATTGATTTTAGCAAGACATGCGTTTGATATTCTCGAATGGGACGCCCTTTGCTATCAGCAGCGTCGATCAATTTTTTATTTATTCTTTAGTTGTGAAGTAAATATTGCCTCTGACATGTGAGTCGCTGAGATGCATAATCATCGATTGTTTTGAATGTTTTCTATGAATTGCCAGGCCTGTGTGTTTGATTGCAATGTCTGTAAACGCTAAAAAGCTGCTCAAACTCTTTGTACTCATACATTCCTTTTTACTTCGCACATAGTGAAAGTGCATACTTTTTTATATAAGATTGGTCAAAGTAGAGATACTTTGACTGCAGATAAAACTTGTATGCAGACTAGAAAGGACCGGAGGGAGTACATGTGAAACTGCTGCAAACGAGGTGATCACCCTGGGAATAATGCTAGTATGTAATGTTTTGCATGTTCATCCAATGCCAGTGATACAGGAATTCAAACTAATCGAAATAAATTCATTAATACATGGTCGGATTTCATATAAACATGCCGGATTTCATTACATTTCATACATTCTTCAACTAAAAAGGGGTGCGCTGGAGGTATAATTAATTAACGAAGCTACCCACTTGTGTCTGAGCGAGCAGAAAGCTTGGTGACTTAGCTGTAGGTGCAGTTATGAATCGACATGTGGCCTGTTGGGCCACGTGTCGATCCAACTGCACCAGCAGTTAAGTAGAAGCAGCGTTCTTCTCCAGCGCAGCTCTCCGACTCCACGTCGCCGCTAAGAAGCTAACCTGACGTCAATGGTCAACCCGCCTAGCTTGGCTTCAACCGGAGGGTAGCAGCGGTGGCCTTACTTAGACCCGAGCAGCGGCGACCTACCGTGTTCTACTCTTCCTCGTTTTCTATGTGGCGCGGCCTCGTTGGCAGCGGGGACGATGTCCTCTGTCTCGTTGCCGGCGGGCGGCACCTCAGCGGAGCGGTGGAAATCCTCCCCCACGTCACCGACAGGGTGGGGCCTCGGCTGAGCCGGCGATGTCCTCTGCCTCGTCGACGCCAGCGGAGCGGGGACTCGTCGGAGCCGGCATCATCCTCTGCCTCGTCCTCCGTCTCGCCAAACAGCGCCTCGCCCGCTTCATCGCCCTCTTTGCTAGCCTCTTTGTAGGCGGCCGCAGCCTCCGCCACCCGAATGCGGTACCGCCAGCGCTCGAGGCGGCCCTTGCGGGCGGAGCGGTACGAGTCGAGAAGCGCCTCCTACTCCGCCCGCTCCGCGGCGATCTGCTCCTCCGCCTGCAGGTGCTCCTGGAGGAGATGGTGGTTGTAGGCGGCGTCAGCCCGCGCCTCCCGGAACTGCTCCTCACGCATCTGCCTCACCATGTCCATATATTGGGCACGGGCCTTGCCGATGGTCATGGTGCAATGCACCGGCGAGGATGGCACGGAGGAGGGGGTTGGCGCTGGATCGTCGACTACCATGTTCTCCATTGGGACGTCGTCGTCCTCCGGCTGCCTGCCGGCCATCCGGTCGGCAGCAATGGCTGACATCTCCTTGTGGTCCGTCGTCCGCCCGTCCCGAAGAGCGCTGGAGCGCGAGAAAGCCATGATGGGCAGTAGTGGTGTGGACAGGAGAAAGGGAACGGATGCGGATGACTGCGGCTATGGCGGCGCAGGCGGTTTATATAGCAATGGTGGGCGGGAGGAGGGACGGGCGTGTGGCGCGGAGTAGCCGCCTCGGCAACCGCGTATCATTAATGTGGGCGGCAGATGGGCCAGACGGACAGCACTTGTGTCGTTTGAAGGCGAACAATAAATGCCTGCACTGGAAGCGGGCGGCGTGAACTTATTTGGGTGGTGGAAGCAGGCGAGGAGATGACTTTACTTGGAGAGGATGACAATGGGGACCCACCAGGTCCATAGCCTCACGTATGCAAGTGCCTCCTTATTATATATATATATATATATATATATATATATATATATATATATATATATATATAAATTATTTATATATAGGGATTGACTATTCGTCACCCTGGATGAGGAATAGTTATTCTTCACCCACCTCTATTTCAACATCTATGCACCGTAATTTTACGTTCCGTAAAGTTTGTTTTATTTTAGACATAAAAAGAGAACGTAAGAAAACCTATAATCGTCGTAAAAATATTTTATGTTCCGTAAAATTACAAATGTAAAAACATATTGTAAAATGTACATAAAATACAATTTTTGACCTATATTTTGTTTGTTATGACAAATTTTATGTAGTAAATCAGTATGAATGTAACTATTTGTAGTTGAAATGTAATTTATATTTATGAAATGATCGTAAGATTACCTCGGGTGAAGAATAAATTATTCTGCACCCTGGGTGATGAATAGTAACACTATATATATATATATATATATATATATATATATATATATATATATATAACTATAATTTATTTTGCTTCCTCCTGGTTTCCTGACATCACGATTCCACACCATTGTCAACCTCCTGGAGTAGTCAATAAACGAGAGAATTGCACAAGAAGCGGCCGACAGCTGGGACCAAGCAGCTCGAGCAGTATTTGTGCAGAGTTTTTTGATGTTTAGCCCAGATATTAATTTTTCTCCTCTGAACAACAACGAAAACATCGCTGCAGGTATTAACTTGGCGGGCTGTGGCCCGTCTAGCCCAGGCCAGATATCCAGCCCAGATATTAATTTTTTTCAAGCTGAAAATGGCTAGCCCAGCTATACTTTTTTTAGGAATACCCAGGCAAGGTCAAGTTGTTATTCTCCGCTGGGCTGCAAATCTTTCCTAGGAGGGATGCATTAGGCTTAAAAAGAAAATGAGCTTTAAGAAATAATAAATGGGATGTAATTGTAAAAACTGGGCAGTAACTATAAAAAATGCACCAAACACGTGATTACTTTATAAATTATTATTTTTGGATATTGAAAATTTTAATTTCATTAATTGTTGCAGACGCAATGTTTCGTTGGATTTTACGTAATATAAATTTATATTGAAATTGTATTTAATCTAACTAGAAATTTCTGGATAAAAATATTTTGGATCCCATCAAAATGTGGGAAATTTTATTGAATTCTGTTTTGAACGGTTGGTTGAAATGGGCTGTACTTTTAACAAACTGTAAATGGGCTGTAGTAAATTCCATTAGAATTCAAAAATGGGCTACACATTCTTACAAATCTCAAATGGGATATAAGTTCTCTGCCACACACTTCTGGCCTTACTAAGTTGACGCGTCCCTTAAAAAACAGAGTTGTCGCAGCGTATGCAAGGCTTTGTCAACTTATAGTCAACACACGGTTCTAGCGGCGATGGCGTTGGATGTCCATCCAATGGATGCCGTGCTTCTTCTTCAATCTCGGATATTCTAGCTTCACCCGCCCAAAAAAATGATTCCTCCCCCTGACATCTGGGGCGCACCATTTTGGAAGCTGATCTGTGGGCCTACTAAGTTGACATACCAAGGATTTGTCAACTTAGTCAATATAAACGATTCTAGCTGCAGTGACCGTACGATGTCCATCCAACGTCCGTCATGCTTCTTCAACCTCTGGTCTTGTTGCTCCAGCCGCCCAAAGCAGCGCCGGTCGTGCCGCCTGCTCCTGCCTCTCGTGGCCGGGTCTTTGCCGCATGAGGCCTCTCCGCCCCTACTACTCCCACCGCTGGCGTGCCATCCCTCCGCTCACCCACTCTCCCTGTTATTCTGCGGCGACGGCAGCCGAACCAGTGAACCCTCGTACTCCTTTTCGCGTGGGCATCCATCGCCGCGTCTTCCTCGGGTTCCGCCCCTTCCTAGGCCTCGCCGTCGTCCACCGCCGTGGTGCTCTCGGCGCGCCGTGGTCAACGTGGTTAAGGAACAACTTCCATCGGACGTGGACTGTACGTGGAGAGGCTGACAGTTGGGTCGACGGCAGCCGCAAGGAAGTGCCTCCTTATTACGCGCAAAATAATTATTACTCCACCTGACAGCGGGGACCCACTGGACGGCCCAGCGTATTTCACGAAAAAATGATTCGCCCCCTGACTGCTGGGACCCACGAGCTACATCTTCGCACGCAAGGAAGTGCGTCCGAAAAAAAATGATTCGCCCCCTGACTGCTGGGACCCACCAGCTACATCTTCACACGCAAGGAAGTGCGTCCGAAAAAAGAGCTATTCGCCCCCCGACTGCTGGGACCCACCTGCTACACCATCGCACGCAAGGAAGTGCGTCCGGGCAAAAAACGATTTGCCCTCGATCATTGGGACCCAAAGCAGCTACACCTTCGCATGCAAGGAAGTGCGTCCGGGCAAAAAAACCAAAACGATTCGCCCCCCTGACTGCTGGGACCCACCAGCTACATCTTCACATGCAAGGAAAGTGCGTCTGCGCAAAAAAAAATGATTCGCCCCCCTCACTGCTGGGACCCACCGTCTACATCTTCGCACGCAAGGAAGTAAAGGCCCCGCAAAAATGATTCACCCCTCGACTGCTGGGACCCACCAGCTACATCTTCGCACGCAAGGAAGTGCACGGATCGGGACCCACCCGGTCGAAGCGTACGTAGCGTTGTCATTCTGGTCGCGAACGTGTACGTACATACTGGTCGTTGTAGAGGCGCGCACGTGTCGTAGTAGAGGCGCGCACGTAGCATGTTGATACGTCTCCAACGTATCTATAATTTTTGATTGCTCCATGCTACTTTATCTACTGTTTTGGACTATATTGGGCTTTATTTTCCACTTTTATATTATTTTTGGGACTAACCTATTAACCGGAGGCCCAGCCCAGAATTGCTGTTTTTTTTCCTATTTCAGTGTTTCGAAGAAATGAATATCAAACGGAGTCCAAACGGAATGAAACCTTCGGGAACGTGATTTTCTCACCGAACGTGATCCAGGAGACTTGGACCCTACTCCAAGAAGTAACAGAGGCGGGCGGTCGGAGGGTGGGGGTGCACCCCCCCTAGGGCGCGCCCCCTGCCTCGTGGGCCCCCTGTTGCTCCACCGACGTACTCCTTCCTCCTATATATACCTACGTACCCCCAAACGATCAAAACAGGAGCCAAAAACCTAATTCCACCGCCACAACTTACTGTATCCACGAGATTCCATCTTGGGGCCTGTTAGGAGCTCATGGGAGGGCATCCACCACGGAGGGCTTCTACATCATCACCATAGCCCCTCCGATGAAGTGTGAGTAGTTTACTTCAGACCTCACGGGTCCATAGCTAGTAGCTAGATGGCTTCTTCTCTCTTTTGGATCTCAATACAATGTTCTCCCCCTCTCTCGTGGAGATCTATTTGATGTAATCTTCTTTTTGCGGTGTGTTTGTTGAGACCGATGAATTGTGGGTTTATGATCCAGCTTATCTATGAATAATATTTGAATCTTCTCTGAATTCTTTTATGTAAGATTGGTTATCTTTGCAAGTCTCTTCGAATTATCCGTTTGGTTTGGCCAACTAGATTGGTAGTTCTTGAAATGGGAGAAGTGTTTAGCTTTGGGTTCAATCTTGCGGTGTCCTTACCCAAAGGATGTAAAGGGTTGCAAGGCACGTATTGTATTGTTGCCATCGAGGATAACAAGATGGGGTTTTTATCATATTGCATGAATTTATCCCTCTACATCATGTCATCTTGCTTAAGGCGTTACTGCTTTTTAACTTAATACTCTAGATGCATGCTTTGGATAGCGGTCGATGAGTGGAGTAATAGTAGTAGATGCGTAATCATTTCGGTCTACTTGTCTCGGACGTGATGCCTATATACATGATCATACCTAGATATACTCATAACTATGCTCAATTCTGACAATTGCTCAACAGTAATTTGTTCACCCACCGTAGAATACTTATGCTCTTGAGAGAAGCCACTAGTGAAACCTATGGCCCCCGGGTCTATTCTCATCATATCAATCTCCATCACTTTAATACTTGCTTTGTTTTTACTTTGCCTTTTACTTTTCACTTTGCGTCTATATACCAAAAATACCAAAAATATTATTTATCATCTCTATCAGATCTCACTCTCGTAAGTGACCGTGAAGGGATTGACAACCCCTAATCGCATTGTTTGCGAGTAGCTATCGTTTTGTGCAGGTACGAGGGACTTGTGCGTGGCCTCCTGCTGGATTGATACCTTGGTTCTCGAAAACTGAGGGAAATACTTACGGTACTTTGCTGCATCATCCTCTCCTCTTCGGGGAAATCCAACACAATGCTCAAGAGGTAGCAAGAAGAATTTCTGGCGCCGTTGCCGGGGAGGCTCACGCAAGAGAAAGTCACCCATACAAAGTACCCATCACAATCCCTATCTCTCGCATTACATTATTTGCCATTTGCCTCTCGTTTTCCTCTCCCCCACTTCATCCTTGTCGTTTTATTCGCCCTCTCTTTTCCGTTTGCCTTGATGTATTACTTGGCTCGTTTACTCGTTTGGTTGAAATAGTTGAGTATTTATTACTAAACAAAGAAGCCAATATCTATGGATCCTCATCCACTTGCCAATCTTTTTAAGAGATCCAATTATGATGAACCAATCCCTAGTGATTTGGATGCACTAGATTATCTTTATAAGGTTTTGCCTGAAATTCGTGAAGTGACTCACGATGGATATTTGAATAAAAAGCATGATTGCAATGATTTTATTATAAATTCTTTTGATGTCAATTATGCCAATAATATGCAAAACCCTAAGCTTGGGGATGCTAGTTTTGCTATGTCCAATAGTCATGATTGGAGAGATTCTTCTTATGATCTTGAAAATTTATTTAAGCCCCATGATGAATATAAGATTGATAATAGTGTTTGCAATAATATTGAAAGTGGATTTGTAAGAGTGTCAACTTTAGATCCCACATATTTGGATAATATGCAATCTTATGAATTTTTTTATAAAAGTGGGCTTGGAGAAATCATGACTTTAGTTAATGATAGTCCCACTATTTTGGAAGAGTGTCAACTTCGCGTGCATGTGGATCGTGTTGATAATATGTTATGTGATAACTATATTGTTGAATTTTCTTATGATCCTACATGTAATTATTATGAGAGAGGAAAATACGGTTATAGAAAGTTTCATGTTACTAAATTACCTCTCGTTATGTTGAGATTGCTATTGTTCCTTTCCGCTTCCTTGCATATGCTAGTTTTTGCTTTCTACGATAATTTGTTTGCCTACGCATAGGAAGTATGTTAGACTTAAGTGTGTTTGTCATGTGTTTTATGATGCTCTCTTTGTGCCTCAATTCTTGTCTTTCTTGTGAGCATCATTGAAATCTCAATGCCTAGCTAAAAAGGCTTTAAAGAAAAGCGCTTGTTGGGAGACAACCCAATATTTTTCCTTGCTGCTTAGTAATAAATAATCCATCTAGCCTCTGTTTAGATGTGGATTTATGTTTTAAATAGTGCTTGTGCCGAGCTGGACCTATTGGATCTTCTTGGATGATAGTTATTTGATCTTGCTGTAATTTCCAGAAACTTTGCACTCAGTGCCCGAATTATTAAAAATCACCAGAACGTGATAAAATACTGATTCCAATTTCTGCTGATCAATAAACAAATTTTCTAGGTCGTCTAATTTTGGTAGATTTTTTGGAGTTCCAGAATTTGCGTTAGTTACAGATTACTACAGACTGTTCTGTTTTTAATAGATTCTGTTTTGCGTATGTTGTTTGCTTATTTTGATGAATCTATGGCTAGTAAAATAGTTTATAATCCATATAGAAGTTGGAATACAATAGGTTTAACACCAATATAAATAAATAATGAGTTCATTACAGTACCTTACAGTAGTCTTTTGTTTCTTTCTCTAACGGAGCTCACGAGATTTCTATTGAGTTTTGTGTTGTGAAGTTTTCAAGTTTTGGGTGAATTCTTTTGATGGATTATGGAACAAGGAGTGGCAAAAGCCTAAGCTTGGGGATGCCATGGCACCCCAAGATAATCCAAGGACACCAAAAGTCAAAGCTTGGGGATGCCGGAAGGCATCCCTCTTTAAATCTACTTCCATCGGTAATTTACTTGGAGCTATATTTTTATTCACCACATGATATGTGTTTTGCTTGGAGCGTCTTGTATTATTTGCGTCTTTGCTTGTTAGTTTACCACAATCATCCTTGCTGTACACACCTTTTGAGAGAGCCATATATAAATTGGAATTTGCTAGAATACTCTATGTGCTTCACTTATATCTTTTGAGCTTGATAGTTTTGCTCATAGTGCTTCACTTATATCTTTTGAGCGTGACAATTTTTGCTCTAGTACTTCACTTAGATCTTTTAGAGCACGGTGGTGGATTTGTTTTAAAGAAACTATTGATCTCTCATGCTTCACTTAGATTATTTTGAGAGTCGTTAATAGCATGGTAATTTGCTTAATATTAATATACTTGGTATTCAAGATATGTGAAACTTTCTTTTGAGTGTGTTGAATACTAAGATAAGTTTGATGCTTGATAATTGTTTTGACATATGGAGATGATAATATCAAAGTCGTGCTAGTTGAGTAGTTGTGAATTTGAGAAATGCTTGTGTTGAAGTTTGCAAATCCCGTAGCATGCACGTATGGTTAAAGTTGTGTAACAAATTTGAAACATGAAGTGTACCTGGCTTGTGCTTCTTATGAGTGGCGGTCGGGGACGAGCGATGGTCTTTTTCCTACCAATCTATCCCCTAGGAGCATGCGTAATACTTGATTTTTATGACTTCTAAATTTTTGCAATAAGTATATGAGTTCTTTTGACTAATGTTGAGTCCATGGATTATCTGGCGCTTTTACCTTTCCGCCTTTGCTAGCCTCTTCGGTACCGTGCATTGCCCTTTCTCACCTTGGGAGTTGGTGCAAACTTCGCCGGTGCATCCAAACCCCGTGATATGATAAGCTCTATCACACATAAACCTCCTTATATCTTCCTCAAAACAGCCACCATACCTACCTATTATGGCATTTCCATAGCCATTCGAGATATATTGCCATGCAACTTTCCACCGTTCCGTTCATCATCATCATGACATACTTTACTTTGTCATATTGCCATTGCATGATCATGTAGTTGACATCGTATTTGTGGCAAAGCCACCATCCATTATTTTTCATACATGTCACTGTTGATTCATTGCACCATCCCGAGACATCACGGAGGCATTCATATAGAGTCATATCTTGTTCTAGTTTCGAGTTGTAATCCTTATGTTGTAATCAATAGAAGTGTGATGATCATCATTATTAGAGCATTGCCCAAAAAAAGAGAAAGGCCAAAAAGAAAAAAAAGAAAGGCCCAAAAAGAAGAAAATGAATAAAAAGGGCAATGCTACTATCTCTTTTTCCACATTTGTGCTTCAAAGTAGCACCTTGTTCTTCATGTAGCGAGTCTCATATATTGTGCTTCAAAGTAGCACCATGTTTTTCATATAGTGAGTCTCATAAGTTGTCTTTTCATAATAGTGGGAATTTTTCATTATAGAACTTGGCTTGTATATTCCTACGACGGGCTTCCTCAAAATGCCCTAGGTCTTCATGAGCAAGCAAGTTGGATGCACACCCACTAGTTTTCTTTTGTTGAGCATTCATAGCTCTAGTGCATCCATTGCATGGCAATCCCTACTCCTCATGTTGACATCAATTGATGGGCATCTCCATAGCCCGTTAATTATCCTCGTCAATGCGAGACTTTCTCATTTTTTTTGTCTTCTCCACACAATCCCCATCATCATATTCTATTCCACCCATAGTGCTATATCCATGGCTCACGCTCATGTATTGCATGAAGGTTGAAAAAGTTTGAGATTATTTAAGTATGAAACAATTGCTTGGCTTGTCATCGGGGTATAGAAGTTGGGAACATCTTTGTGTGACGAAAATGAAGCATAGCTGAACTATATGATTTTGTAGGTATGAACTTTCTTTTGCCATGCTATTTTGAGAAGACATGATTACTTTGATTAGTATGCTAGAAGTATTATTATTTTTATGTCAATATGAACTTTTGTCTTGAATCTTTCGGATCTGAATATTCATACCACAATTAAGAAGATTTACATTGAAATTATGCCAAAGTATCACTCCGCATCAAAAATTCTCTTTTTATCATTTACCTACTCGAGGACGAGCAGGAATTAAGCTTGGGGATGCCTCGATACGTCTCCAACGTATCTATAATTTTGATTGCTCCATGCTACTTTATCTACTGTTTTGGACTATATTGGGCTTTATTTTCCACTTTTATATTATTTTTGGGACTAACCTATTAACCGGAGGCCCAGTTAATTGCTGTTTTTTGCCTATTTCATTGTTTGAAGAAATGAATATCAAACGGAGTCCAAACGGAATGAAACCTTCAGAAACGTGATTTTCTCACCGAACGTGATCCAGGAGACTTGGACCCTACTCCAAGAAGTAACAGAGGCGGTCACGAGGGTGGGGGGCGCGCCCCCTGCCTCGTGGGCCCCCTGTTGCTCCACCGACGTACTCCTTCCTCCTATATATACCTACGTACCCCAAACGATCAGAATAGGAGCCAAAAACCTAATTCCACCGCCGCAACTTCCTGTATCCACGAGATCCCATCCTGGGGCCTGTTCCGGAGCTCCGCCGGAGGGGGCATCCACCATGGAGGGCTTCTACATCATCACTGAGGGAGTCCCAGATTAGGGGGTGTCCGGATATCCGAACTATCACCGTTGGCCGGACTGCTGGACTATGAAGATACAAGATTGAATACTTCGTCCCATGTCCGGATGGGACTTTCCTTGGCGTGGAAGGAAAGCTTGGCGATACGGATATGTAGATCTCCTACCATTATAACCGACTCTGTGTAACCCTAACCTATCCGGTGTCTATATAAACCGGAGGGTTTTAGTCCATAGGACGAACAACAATCATACCATAGGCTAGCTTCTAGGGTTTAGCCTCCTTGATCTCGTGGTAGATCTACTCTTGTACTACCCATATCATCAATATTAATCAAACAGGAGTAGGGTATTACCTCCATCGAGAGGACCCGAACCTGGGTAAAAACGTCGTGTCTCTTGTCTCCTGTTACCATCCGCCTAGACGCACAGTTCGGGACACCCTACCCGAGATCCGCCGGTTTTGACACCGACAATCACCATAGCCCCTCCGTTGAAGTGTGAGTAGTTACTTCAGACCTTCGGGTCCATAGCTAGTAGCTAGATGGCTTCTTCTCTCTTTTTGGATCTCAATACAATGTTCTCCCCCTCTCTCGTGGAGATCTATTTGATGTAATCTTCTTTTTGCGGTGTGTTTGTTGAGACCGATGAATTGTGGGTTTATGATCCAGCTTATCTATGAATAATATTTGAATCTTCTCTGAATTCTTTTATGTATGATTGGTTATCTTTACAAGTCTCTTCGAATTATCCGTTTGGTTTGGCCAACTAGATTGGTAGTTCTTGCAATGGGAGAAGTGTTTAGCTTTGGGTTCAACCTTGCGGTGTCCTTACCCAAAGGATGTAAAGGGTTGCAAGGCACGTATTGTATTGTTGCCATCGAGGATAACAAGATGGGGTTTTTATCATATTGCATGAATTTATCCCTCTACATCATGTCATCTTGCTTAAGGCGTTACTCTGTTTTTAGCTTAATACTCTAGATGCATGCTAGATAGCAGTCGATGAGTGGAGTAATAGTAGTAGATGCAGAATCGTTTCGGTCTACTTGTCTCGGACGTGATGCCTATATACATGATCATACCTAGATATACTCATAACTATGCTCAATTCTGTCAAATGCTCAACAGTAATTTGTTCACCCACCATAGAATACTTATGCTCTTGAGAGAAGCCACTAGTGAAACATATGGCCCCCGGGTCTATTCTCATCATATCAATCTCCATCACTTTAATACTTGCTTTGTTTTTACTTTGCCTTTTACTTTTCACTTTGCATCTCTATACCAAAAATACCAAAAATATTATTTATCATCTCTATCAGATCTCACTCTCGTAAGTGACCGTGAAGGGATTGACAACCCTAATCACGTTGGTTGCGAGTAGCTATCGTTTTGTGCGTGCACGAGGGACTTGTGCGTGGCCTCCTACTGGATTGATACCTTGGTTCTCAAAAACTGAGAGAAATACTTACGCTACTTTGCTGCATCATCCTCTCCTCTTCGGGGAAATCCAACGCAGTGCTCAAGAGGTAGCACATGTACACGTACGTACAGCGGCGGGGGTGCAAGAAATAAAATATGGCCACGTACGTGCATACGGGCAGTGTCTCGAACGCCTACTTGCGCATACGTACATGGCTGCGTCGGAACGGAGAAACAACGTCGTCGTCGTGTTCACGGGGAGGCAACGGAATGCGTCGTGTTCATGGGGAGGCAACGGAATGCATCGTTTTCATCGGGAGGCAACGGAACGTGTGGGAGCCAACTGGCTTGGACGGAACAGGCGATGGAAACGAGGCCTGGCGTACCGTAGAACGGAGGAAATGGCCTTGTGTTCGACCGGCCATGTTCGGAATGGAGTCCTGTTGATCGGGAGGGGTGTGGCGTACCGCAAAACGGAGGAAACGGACCTCCTACGGTCGAAACGGGGGTCCTGTTGATCGGGAGGGGTGTGGTGTACCGCAAAACGGAGGAAATGGACCTCCTACGGTCGAAACGGGGGTCCTGTTGATGGGGAGGGGTGTGGCATTCCGCAAAAGCAGATTTAAACGGACTTGTCCTGGAGCGCTACGGTCGAAACGGGGGTCCTGTTCATTGGGAGGCGTGTGGCGTACCGCAAAACGGGACTCCACGGGATACTGTTCATCTCCACCATCGACCTCCTCCAGCCTCCACGGGCTACCGTCGACCTCCTCCAGCCTCCACGGGATCTTGTTCATCCAGCCTCCACCGCGCGCTACTCCACCGGATACTGTTCAAGAATCCCTCCACGAGCACCCCTCCATCGTCTACTGTTCATCCAGCCCTCCACACCACGGGGTCCTGTTCAACCACCCCTCCACGGCCATCCCTCCACGGCCACCCCTCCACCTTCTACTGTTCATCCAGCCCTCCACACCACGGGGTCCTGTTCATCCAGAGGCAACGCCACCGGGCCACTGCTCATCCAACCCCCCGCAATGCTCACTATTCATCCAATCGACCGCTTGATTAGCAGCAGAGCGAAGAATCACTCCATCGGGTTCAATTAACAGCCATCGATCGATCGCCGGGTTCGAGAACGCGTAGCTGCGGTCTGCAATCGCCGGGTTGATTAGAGCCCAACGCCTCGCTTCGGGTTGATTAGAGCCAACGCCTACACACGCAGCAGCGTACGTGTCACGAGAAAGCGTGCATCGCTTCGCCCACGACGACCTCCCACCGTAACCGCAACTCCCGAAATTTTCCTCCCCCCCCCGCTTCTACCACGGTTTTTTCCGTCATGGACGGCCCAAAGAATGTCATGCAGCTGCGTCTCCGGCCCGCCCATGACGAAAAGCCCATTTTCTATCATGATTTTTTGTCATAGAAGTAGGAGCCCACCACATCTATGATGATACCGGGTTTTGTCACAATTATCGTCATAGAAGTATCATATGTATGACAGGAAAAAAATCTTTCAGCCCAAAATGTCACGGATGTGTCTTTTTTTTGTAGTGTCAGTCATCTACAACAATGATTCCTAGAGGGAGGTCTTTCTCCCCAGCCAGATCTTTGTGTTCGGCGGCTTCGCACTGCGGGCAAACTCGCTTGGCCATCTAGAGCAGATCGACAGCTACGCCCCATATCACCAGATTAGTTTTGGAAATCTGGATTATGTCACGGATATCCGAGGAGATTTGATATTCCAAGGGTTCGTGACCCCAACCTCCGCTCTGGCCTTAGATCTGGAGCGCGTCACAAGGTCCGAAGATGGGATGTCCGAGCCCGTCGGACTCTCTGCGGCTATTTAGCCTAGTACGGGAGAGCCGGAGGAAGCAGCGTCATCGGCAATCATCACGAAGCCGGACTCTTCTCCGAACACTGGCTCCAAACCCTCTGAGTCAGAATCGTGTGAGCTCGGCCAAGGAGTTTCCTTCCCGCTGTACTCCACGAACTCTCTTCTCCCTGGCCAAACCTCGCCTTTACGCGAGGCTCTGGAACTAATGCGATCCTCACACACAGTAGGGGCAACGTCCGAACTATGCCCAGCCTGGACTAGGGGTTGAGAGCGGGGAATTTTACGTCCCACCCACCACCCACTTCATAGCCACTGTCGAGGACTTAACCGACATGCTCGATTACGACTCCGAAGACATCGACGGTATGGACGACGATGCTGGAGAAGAGCAGGCCCAAAACCTGCCGTTTACTGGACGCAGGACGGCCACCTCTTCGTATGACGTGTACATGGTGGATACACCCAAAGAGGGTAACGACAATAAAGAGAAAAATCCAGTTGAGGATACACCTCCTGAGACACAGCCAAAGTGTTGACGTCAACGGCGCCGCTCTAAATCACGCCGTGGAAAATACAGCAATACCGGCACCGGAGACAACAATACTCCGGACGACGCCGAAGACCAAGAAGACCCCGTCGAGCCAACCTCCGAACAGGACGATTGGGAAGACGGGCAAATTGGCCCTGATGAACAGGTTGTAAATGAAGACTCAGAGGATAGTAATTATCTTCCACTCTCCGAGGATGAGGTGAGCCTCGGCGATGAAGACTTCATCGTGCCCGAGGAAACCCTTGAACAGGAGTGCTTTAAGCGCCGACTAATAGCCAATGCAAGGAGCCTGAAAAAGAAGCAGCAGCAGCTTCAAGCTGACCAAGATCTGCTCAACGACAGGTGGACTAATGTCCCGGCAGCCAAGGAATATGGCCTCAGGCGCCCAACCAAGTGTTACCCGAAGCGTAAGCTGCTACCTCAATTCGACGACGAGGCGCTGGAGCCCATACCATCAGCGCGTAACGCGGCTGACAGACCACCACGTGGCCATGGCAAAACGGCAACCCAAGTCGAACACCAGCCCGTACTACCTCACCATAAAAGTAGAGACACAACAGCTCAGGGATATACGTACAACCTACGACAGGACTTGGAAAATAGAGCAGGTCAGACCAGATAGATCTACGGATCGCGGGGGCATGCCCCGACGCGCGAGGACGGCTATCTAGCCGGGCGCGACAAGCATAACCACATCCAGGCCGAAAACCGCAGACGGACTCCATCCGAACTGCGTCGCGACTTGGCCTGATATAGAGGCGCCACACACCCCCTCCGCTTCACTGACGAAGTAATGGAACATGAATTCCAAGAAGGGTTTAAACCCGTGAATATAGAATCATATGATGGAACAACAGATCCCGCAGTATGGATTGAGGACTTTCTCCTCCATATTCATATGGACCCCGGTGACGATCTTCATGCCATCAAATACCTCCCGCTAAAGCTCAAGGGACCAGCTCAGCACTGGTTAAACAGCCTGCCGGAAAACTCCATTGGCAGCTGGGAGGACTTGGAAGACACCTTCCGCGACAACTTACAGGGTACATACGTCCGACCTCCGGATGCCGATGACTTAAATCACATCATTCAACAACCCAGAGAGTCGGCAAGGAAATTCTGGACCAGGTTCCTAATTAAAAAGAACTAGATCGTCGACTGTCCGGATGCCGAAGCCCTAGCAGCCTTTAAGCATAGCATTCGCGACGAATGGCTCGCCCGACACCTCGGCCAAGAAAAGCCAAAGTCCATGGCAGCCCTCACGGCACTTATGACCCGCTTTTGCATGGGCGAAGATAGTTGGCTAGCCGTAGCAGCAACAATGCAAGCGAACTTGGCACCTCTGAAGCCAGAAATAGCAACGGCAAGCCCCGACGCAACAGCCACAAGCGTCGGAACAACGGTGATAATACCGATGACACGACGGTCAACGCCGGATTTAGTGGCTCCAAGTCCGGTCAGCAGAAGAAGCCATTTAAAAGAAGAAATCCGGGCTCATCCAGCTTGGATCGTATCCTCGATCGACCATGTCAGATCCACGGCACCCCCGATAAACCCTCCAATCATACCAACAGAAGTTGTTGGGTCTTTAAACAAGCCGGTAAGTTAAATACCGAGAATAAGGAGAAGGGGTCACCAAGTGAGGACGATGACGAGGAGCCCCGTCCACCGAACATAGGGGGACAGAAGAACCCCCCCCCCCCCCCGAGTCAAAACGGTGAACATGATATACGTTACTCATATCCCCAAGAGGGAGCGCAAATGCACGCTCAGAGATGTCTATGCGATAGAGCCAGTCGCCCCAAAATTCAATCCATGGTCATCCTGCCCGATCACTTTCGATCGCAGGGACCATCCGACCAGTATCCGTCACGGCGGCTCAGCCGCACTGGTCCTCGACCCAATCATTGATGGATTCCACCTCACGCGAGTCCTCATGGACGGTGGCAGCAGCCTTAAGCTGCTCTATCAGGACGCAGTCCTCAAGATGGGCATCCGTCAAGGATCAAGCTAAAAAAAACTACCTTCAAAGGAGTAATACCAGGTGTAGAGGCCCGTTGCATGGGCTCAATCACATTGGAAGTCATCTTCGGATCGCCGGACAACTTATGAAGCGAAGACTTGATCTTCGACATCGTCCCCTTCTGCAGTGGCTATCACGCTCTGCTCGGACGAACCGCATTTGCTCGCATCAATGCGGTGTCACACTATGCCTATCTCAAACTTAATATGCCTGGACCATGCGGTGTCATAACAGTCAACGGAAACATGGAACGCTCCCTTCGTACCGAGGAGCACACCACGGCCCTGGCAGCGGAAGTGCAGGGCGACCTTATCAAGCAGAACATCAATTCGGCGGCCAAGACCCCGGACACTATTAAACGAGTCTGGACTATTCTGCAGCATGACCGTCCAGCTCGTCAGGAGTTCGACTAGAAATTCGGCCTCCGTCTCAGTCCCGACCGAATTGCGGTGTACATACCGCGCGTACATAACTACGCACTAAAAATTCCATGGGAAAAGACGGAGGCATAACTCGATCATGGTCCACAATACGGCTCGACCTTATCGGGGCACTCATACTTTCCCTTTTCTCTCTATCCTTTTCAGGTTTCTTTTCCACAGGCCCCTCACGACGGCCTGATCGTCGATCCTTTCAAAGGATAAAACATACAAGGAGGCAAGCAGAATAGATGTGTGGCAGAATATCTAGATGATCTTCTTGACGATCACTTTGCCTATTTCCAGGACCCACACGCAGCTTCCCCTTGGTCTCGGCATGTTAAATAGCCCTGTTGCTTATCGCATTATTTGTTCAAATACACTTTGACGTATCAATCAGATTATAATGGAAACAGTTTGCTGCCCAACATATGTGGCACTAGCTTACTCCTTCATTATATTTCACTATTTTTATCGATTGCACCAGTACACTTTGGTGTGACTTAACTCGCCAGGGGCTCCGTTGCGCTCCATACGTTTGCAACAAGTCCGAACACTTTTTACAGTATAATTCGGCGCCCCGAATATAGCATTATATGCATCGACTCCGAATCATGTCTTTGGTCAATAGTTGGGTTGCCCGGCTCCTGTGCTTGCTACCTGATGTTCCGTCTTATCGTCTAGGGTAGTAAAGGGAGAACTAATGCGATTGTGTTTCTGGTTTATCCAGATAAACACCTCAGTAGAGAAAGCAAAAACTGACTGTCATGATGCGGCGAGAGCTGGTCAACTATTCAGTGGCTAAACATAAATCTCTTGCGATTTCTTCCACATTATGCGACGGATCGGCCTCCACCCGATCAGGTGTCTAGAACGCCCTAGTCCGGATAAACAAATACTAACTAGGGGCTGCGCCTACACTCCTATTGTCAAACTCCTATGGCTAAGTGAGGGTGAGATAAAGCCACATAGTCCGATTGCCTGGTTCGCTGCACTAAACACCTCCTTCAAGGACCAAACTCTTGGGTCAAGTGTGTTTAGGTTCCAACCCGAACGCCCCCGTACTACCTACGTGGGGGCTGAAGCCGACGACTGGCCAACTCTCAGATTTAATAAATGGCCACACAGGAGGAAATATTTTCAAAAAAGAACAAGCAATATATTACATATATAGGCTTTGTTCCATAATACAGGACCGGATAACACGAATACATTCATTCAAAGATAATGTCCTTCGCACACTGGCCCTCTACAATGCGGGATCCGGTCCTGAACAGGCCACCTCAACAAGCAATATCATTTTAGGTCTGAACAGGCCATCGCATACCTTCCTTGTCCTCTAATTGTTTTTTGGTACGGACGAGCTCTTCATCGGCCTGCTCAGACTTCAGCTTTGGAGACTTCAAAGAGAATGGGGAGTCGCATGAGCCGGCATCGGCCGCTTATTCAGATAGACATACATGATTAGTCTCCTGTGAAAATTATTCGATCCTCTGTCCGGCCTTTCTTTTCGAAAACCAGACAGAGTCTCAAGGGCTACTGTCTGTACTACGACATTCTTTTTGCATAATTATGTCACATACCTCAAAGCCCGTTAGAAGGCTGGCGCAGGCTTCGGTCAGTCCGCTCTTAGCAGACTGAACCCTCTCAACCACCGTACCCATAAGGATACGGCGTTCTTCTACAATGGAAGCACCTTGAAGCGCTTTCAGTAGAGTATCCGGTGCCACTGGATGGACAGAGGTCACCGGCGGAATAGGTGCACCTCCTTCTTTCGAAGGAGGCTACTTACCTGATTATGGAGCCGTATGGGCCTCTGGAATAGTTTTTGGATGGGGGCCGAATTGGGTATGGCCCCCATCGCCAGTTTTCAGGGGTGTCTGCTCCCCCATGTGTTCGGCGGCCGAGGCATCACCCTCTGGCACCACCTCGACGGCCTCATGTGCCTCTCCCTGGCCTGGGAGGGTCCTTCGGGACAACACCCCGGCGTCGTCCGTAGCCTTGGGGGAGGAGGCCGGAGGAGGCAACTCGCTGTCCATCACATTTGGATCCAGCAAATTCCCTGAAGATGAGGATCGCTGGAGGTGGGTATGAGCCAGACTGCAGTGCATGATTCAACATGTTAAAACCATGAAGTAAAGGAGCTGGATATATATGTGCATAAGTGAAGGAAATATGCCCTAGAGGCAATAATAAATTTGTTATTTATATTTCCTTATATCATGATAAATGTTTATTATTCATGCTAGAATTGTATTAACCGGAAACTTAGTACATGTGTGAATACATAGACAAACAAAGTGTCACTAGTATGCCTCTACTTGATTAGCTCGTTGAATCAAAGATGGTTAAGTTTGCTAGCCATGGACATGAGTTTTCATTTGATTAACGGGATCACATCATTAGAGAATGATGTGATTGACTTGGCCCATTCCGTTAGCTTAGCACTTGATTGTTTAGTATGTTGCTATTGCTTTCTTCATGACTTATACATGTTCCTATGACTATGAGAGTATGCAACTCCCGAATACCAGAGGAACACTTTGTGTGCTATAACTGGGTGATTATAAAGGTGCTCTACAGGTGTCTCCGATGGTACTTGTTGAGTTGGCATAAATCAAGATTAGGATTTGTCATTCCGATTGTCGGAGAGGTATCTCTGGGCCCTCTCGGTAATGCACATCACTATAAGCCTTGCAAGCAATGTGACTAATGAGTTAGTTGCAGGGTGATGCATTACGGAACGAGTAAAGAGACTTGCCGGTAACGAGATTGAAGTAGGTATTGAGATACCGACGATCGAATCTCGGGCAAGTAACATACCGATGACAAAGGGAAAAACATATATTGTTATGCGGTTTGACCGATAAAGATCTTCGTAGAATATGTAGGAACCAATATGAGCATCCAGGTTCCGCTATTGGTTATTGATCGGAGACGTGTCTCGTTCATGTCTACATAGTTCTCGAACCCGTAGGGTCCGCACGCTTAACGTTCGGTGACGATCGGTATTATGAGTTTATGTGTTTTGATGTACCGAAGGTAGTTCGGAGTCCCGGATATGATCATGGACATGACGGGGAGTCTCAAAATGGTCGAGACATAAAGATTGATATATTGGACGACTATATTCGGACACCGGTAGTGTTCCGGGTGGTTTCATAGAAAATCGGAGTGCCGGAGGGTTACCGGACCCCCCCCCCCCTTGAGGAAAGTTGGGCCTACATGGGCCATAGGGAAGAGGGGAGGCAGCCCACAAGGGGAAGCCGCACCCCCTCACTATAGGGAGCCCAAATTGGACTAGGGAGGGGGGCACCCCCCCTTTTCCTTCTCCTCTTCCTCTCCCTTCCTTCTTTTCCCTTCTCCTCCTAGTTGGAATAGGAAAGGGGGAGTCCTACTCCTACTAGGAGGACTCCTCCCCTCCTTGGCGCGCCCAAGGGCCGGCCGGCCTCCCCCCTTGCTCCTTTATATACAGGGGCAGGGGGCACCCTAGAACACAACAACAGACATTGTCTTAGCCGTGTGCGGTGCCCCCCTCCACCATAATGCACCTCGGTCATATCGTTGCAGTGCTTAGGCGAAGCCGTGCGCCGTTAGCTTCATCATCACCATCATCATGCCGTCGTGCCGACGAAGCTCTCCCTCGATACTCAGCTGGATCGAGAGTTCGTGGGACGTCACCGAGCTGAACGTGTGCAGATCGCGGAGGTGCCGTTGAGGGAGTCCTGGACTAAGGGTCCTCGGGCGTCCGACCTCTTACCTGTTGGGACAGACTGATGGGCTATGAAGACATCAAGGCCGAAGACTATACCCGTGTCCGGATTGGACTCTACTAGGTGTGGAAGGCAAGCTAGGCGATCGATTATGAAGATTTCCTCCTATGTAACCGACTCCATGTAACCCTAGATCTCTCTGGTGTCTATATAAACCGGAGGGCATAGTCCGGATAGGACAGATTCATTACCATATACTCATAGGCTAGACTTCTAGGGTTTAGCCATTACGATCTCGTGGTAGATTAACTCTTGTAACACTCATATTCCTTAAGATCAATCAAGCAGGAAGTAGGGTATTTCCTCCATAGAGAAGGCCCGAACCTGGGTAAACATTGTGTCCCCCGTCTCCTGTTACCATCGATCCTAGATGCACAGTTCGGTACCCCCTACCCGAGATCCACTGGTTTTGACACCGACATTGGTGCTTTCATTGAGAGTTCCACTATGTCGTCGACGAAAGGTTCGATGGCTCCTTCGATCGTCAGTCATGACGTGGTCCAGGGAGAAACCTTCCTCCCTAGACAGATCTTCGTATTCGGCGGCTTCGTACTGCGGGCCAACTCGCTCGGCCACCTGGAGCAGATCGATAGCTACGCCCCTGGCCATCATGTCAGATTCGGAAGTTTGAACTACGTCGTGGACATCAGTGGGTACTTGATCTTCGACGGATTTGAGACCGCAGCAACCACTCCCCATTTGCCCCGTTGAACATGGCTTAAACCTGTCCTCGTGCCGCATCCAGGAGATAGCTCCTGCAACAACTCTGGCCTTAGATTCGGAGCAGATCAAGACGTCTGAAGGTGGGAGGCTCAACCCCATCACGAGGCCCACCGAGTCCATGGCGTTGGGGCCACGCACAGATCCCTCTTCATATGATACCTGCACCAACAGAAACCTGGACTCGTCTCCGATATCGAGTTCCGAACCCTGCGAGCCCGTGGATACCGAACTCGATCGGTTATCGATCTTCAAGTTCAGCGCCACGGACATCTTCCAACACTCGCCCATGGGCGACCTACTAAACTCACTAAAAAACCTATCCCTGGCAGACGGCTCATCGTCGAACTATGTTCGGTTTGACCCTACGGCGGATGATGGAGAATTTTGCTTCCCACCTGCCACCCACTTCATAGCCACCATCGAAGACCCAACCAACACACCTGGCTTCTGCTCCAAAGACATTGACGGTCTGGACGACGATGAGGGGCAGGGCCACAACTTACTATCCGCTAGACGCGGGACGACCACTTCCTGGTATGACGTGTGCATGGTAGACACACCCAATGACGATCTTGACGATGACAAGGAGGATCCAGTCGAGGATAAGCCTCCTGATACGTCTCCAACGTATCTATAATTTTTGATTGCTCCATGCTACTTTATTTACCGTTTTGGACTATATTGGGCTTTATTTTCCACTTTTATATTATTTTTGGGACTAACCTATTAACCGGAGGCCCAGCCCAGAATTGCTGTTTTTTGCCTATTTCAGTGTTTCAAAGAAACATAATATCAAACGGAGTCCAAACGGAATGAAACCTTCGGGAACATGATTTTCTCACCGAACGTGATCCAGGAGACTTGGACCCTACTCCAAGAAGTAACAGAGGCGGTCACGAGGGTGGGAGGCACGCCCCCCTGCCTCGTGGGCCCCCTGTTGCTCCACCGACGTACTCCTTCCTCCTATATATACCTACGTACCCCCAATGATCAGAACAGGAGCCGAAAACCAAATTCCATCGCCGCAACTTCCTGTATCCACGAGATCCCATCTTGGGGCCTGTTCTGGAGCTCCGCCGGAGGGGGCCTCCACCACGGACGGCTTCTACATCATCACCATAGCCCCTCCGATGAAGTGTGAGTAGTTTACTTCAGACCTTCGGGTCCATAGCTAGTAGATAGATGGCTTCTTCTCTCTTTTTGGATCTCAATACAATGTTCTCCCCCTCTCTCGTCGAGATCTATTCGATGTAATCTTGTTTTTGCGGTGTGTTTGTTGAGACCGATGAATTGTGGGTTTATGATCCAGCTTATCTATGAATAATATTTGAATCTTCTCTAAATTCTTTTATGTATGATTGGTTATCTTTGCAAGTCTCTTCGAATTATCCGTTTGGTTTGGCCAACTAGATTGGTAGTTCTTGCAATGGGAGAAGTGGTTAGCTTTGGGTTAAATCTTGCGGTGTCCTTACCCAGTGACAGAAAGGGTTGCAAGGCACGTATTTTATTGTTTGCATCGAGGATAACAAGATGGGGTTTTTATCATATTGCATGAATTTATCCCTCTACATCATGTCATCTTGCTTAAGGCGTTACTCTGTTTTTAACTTAATACTCTAGATGCATGCTGGATAGCGGTCGATGAGTGGAGTAATAGTAGTAGATGCGTAATCGTTTCGGTCTACTTGTCTCGGACGTGATGCCTATATACATGATCATACCTAGATATACTCATAACTATGCTCAATTTTGTCAATTACTCAACAGTAATTTGTTCACCCACCGTAGAATACTAATGCTCTTGAGAGAAGCCACTAGTGAAACCTATGGCCCCCAGGTCTATTCTCATCATATCAATCTCCATCACTTTAATACTTGCCTTGTTTTTACTTTGCCTTTTACTTTTCACTTTGCATCTATATAGCAAAAATACCAAAAATATTATTTATCATCTCTATCAGATCTCACTCTCGTAAGTGACTGTGAAGGGATTGACAACCCCTAATCGCGTTGGTAGCGAGTAGCTACCGTTTTGTGCAGGTACGAGGGACTTGTGCATGGCCTCCTACTGGATTGATACCTTGGTTCTCAAAAACTGAGGGAAATACTTACGCTACTTTGCTGCATCATCCTCTCCTCTTCGGGGAAATCCAACGCAGTGCTCAAGAGGTAGCAAGTAGAATTTCTGGCGCCGTTGCCGGGGAGTCTACGCAAAAGTCAACATACCAAGTACCCATCACAATCCCTATCTCTCGCATTACATTATTTGCCATTTGCCTTTCGTTTTCCTCTCCCCCACTTCACCCTTGCCGTTTTATTCGCCCTCTCTTTCCCAATCTCCTCCTCTTTTTCTCGTTGCCTTTTCCTCGTTCGCTTGTTTGCTCGTGTGTTAGTTTGCTTGCTTGTCGTTATGTCTGAAATTGGGGAAATTATTTCCTATATGGGCGATAATAATATCATGGAAAATTCAGAAGCTCCTGCTGAAGAATCCCCTACCTATCATACAAAAAGATTTTGAATCGGTAGTGGTAATATTATTGGAAAAGGAGTTATTCAAGATTTCTTTACTTGTGCGGGTGCTTTACCCTCTATGGGTGGTTCTATTCTTCATATAACTAGTAGCCTTATGGGACGCTATTGCCATGCTTATCGTTGAACTTGAAAGGCAATTTATGCATATGCACCCTTCTATACAAAGAATTTTCCTAGAATTTTCTAATATTGAACACTCCTCTGTTAAGCGTGCCGCTACTATCTTTTTGGCTCATGAATTCATATTTATAATAAAAGAATCCAAAGAAATCTTTGCGCATTATAGGGTGGGCGCTGGCCGTCCTCCCATAGAATCTATCCTTTTTGATCAAGAAGAAATAATGCGTTTTCAATCTATCGACTATGTTGCTTTCAATGAAAATCTTAGAAAAAAAGTGCCTACCAATATTTTAATTGATAGAATCTCTGAGCTTAATGATGATTTGGCTATTCGAAATAATGAGCTAGGATGGTCTCTTGAGTATAGGCTCACAAAGTTCTGTCAAAAGAACGCTTATAATGATGAATTGGGTGTGCAATACGAAGGGCCGAAAGAGGAACCTATACATCCTAAAATTGATCTTGGGGACTTTTGTCCTATTAAATTTAGCCCATTTGATTACTTTTGCTTGCCTCAAAGAAAACTTTCTGCCGAACGCAGAGAATATGAAATGAGTTTCACCGATCTATCTTATTACTACGGCACCACTTAGATCTATCCTTGCTTTTATGCCTAGCTAGGGGCGTTAAACGATAGCGCTTGTTGGGAGGCAACCCAATTTTATTTTTAGTTTTTTAGTTTTTGCTTCTGTTTAGGAATAAATAATCCATCTAGCCTCTGTTTAGATGTGGATTTATGTTTTAATTAGTGTTTGTGCCGAGCTAGACCTATTGGATCTTCTTGGATGATAGTTATTTGATCTTGCTGTAATTTCCAGAAACTTTGCGATCAGTGCCCGAATTATTAAAAATCACCAGAACGTGATAACATACTGATTCCAATTTCTGCTGATCAATAAACAAATTGTATAGGTCTTCTAATTTTGGTAGATTTTTGGGAGTTCCAGAAGTTTGCGTTAGTTACAGATTACTACAGACTGTTCTGTTTTTGACAGATTCTGTTTTGCGTGTGTTGTTTGCTTATTTTGATGAATCTATGGCTAGTAAAATAGTTTATAATCCTTAGAGAAGTTGGAATACAGTAGGTTTAACACCAATATAAATAAAGAATGAGTTCATTAGAGTACATTAAAGTAGTCTTTTGTTTTCTTTCTCTAACGGAGCTCACGAGATTTCTATTGAGTTTTGTGTTGTGAAGTTTTCAAGTTTTGGGTGAATTCTTTTGATGGATTATGGAACAAGGAGTGGCAGGAGCCTAAGCTTGGGGATGCCCATGGCACCTCCAAGATAAACCAAGTACACCAAAAGTCAAAGCTTGGGGATGCCGGAAGGCATCCCCTCTTTCGCCTACTTCCATCGGTAATTTACTTGGAGCTATATTTTTATTCACCACATGATATGTGTTTTGCTTGGAGCGTCTTGTATTATTTGCGTCTTTGCTTGTTAGTTTACCACAATCATCCTTGCTGTACACACCTTTTGATAGAGCCATACATAAATTGGAATTTGCTAGAATACTCTATGTGCTTCACTTATATCTTTTGAGCTTGATAGTTTTGCTCATAGTGCTTCACTTATATCTTTTGAGCGTGACAATTTTTGCTCTAGTACTTCACTTAGATATTTTAGAGCACGGTGGTGGATTTGTTTTAAAGAAACTATTGATCTCTCATGCTTCACTTAGATTATTTTGAGAGTCGTTAATAGCATGGTAATTTGCTTAATATTAATATACTTGGTATTCAAGATATGTGAAACTTTCTTTTGAGTGCGTTGAATACTAAGATAAGTTTGATGCTTGATAATTGTTTTGAGATATGGAGGTGATAATATAAAATTCATGCTAGTTGAGTAGTTGTGAATTTGAGAAATGCTTGTGTTGAATTTTGCAAATCCCGTAGCATGCACGTATGGTTAAAGTTGTGTAACAAATTTGAAACATGAAGTGTACCTGGCTTGTGCATCCTTATGAGTGGCGGTTGGAGACGAGCGATGATATTTTCCTACCAATCTACCCCCCTAGGAGCATGCGCGTAGTACTTGATTTTTGATGACTTCTAAACTTTTGCAATAAGTATATGAGTTCTTTTGACTAATGTTGAGTCCATGGATTATACGCACTTTTACCTTTCCGCCTTTGCTAGCCTCTTGATGCCGTGCATTGCCCTTTCTCACCTTGAGAGTTGGTGCAAACTTCACGGTGCATCCAAACCCCGTGATATGATACGCTCTATCACACATAAACCTCCTTATATCTTCCTCAAAACAGCCACCATACCTGCCTATTATGGCATTTCCATAGCCATTCCGAGATATATTGCCATGCAACTTTCCACCGTTCCGTTCATCATCATCATGACATACTTTACTTTTGTCATATTGCCATTGCATGATCATGTAGTTGACATCGTATTGTGGCAAAGCCACCATGCATTATTTTTCATACATGTCACTTTTGATTCATTGCACCATCCTTGTACATCACGGAGGCATTCATATAGAGTCATATCTTGTTCTAAGTTTCGAATTGTAATCGTTATGTTGTAATAAATAGAAGTGTGATGATCATCATTATTAGAGCATTGCCCAAAAAAAAAGAGAAAGGCCAAAAAGAAAAAAAAGTAAGGCCCAAAGAAAAAAGAAAATAAATAAAAAGGGCAATGCTACTATCTCTTTTTCCACACTTGTGCTTCAAAGTAGCACCTTGTTCTTCATGTAGTGAGTCTCATATCTTGTGCTTCAAAGTAGCACCATGTTTTTCATATAGTGAGTCTCATAAGTTGTCTTTTCATACTAGTGGGAATTTTTCATTATAGAACTTGGCTTGTATATTCCTACGACGGGCTTCCTCAAAATGCCCTAGGTCTTCATGAGCAAGCAAGTTGGATGCACACCCATTACTTTTCTTTTGTTGAGCATTCATAGCTCTAGTGCATCCGTTGCATGGCAATCCCTACTCCTCATGTTGACATCAATTGATGGGCATCTCCATAGCCCGTTGATTATCCTCATCAATGTGAGACTTTCTCCTTTTTTGTCTTCTCCACACAATCCCCGTCATCATATTCTATTCCACCCATAGTGTTATATCCATGGCTCACGCTCATGTATTGCGTGAAGGTTGAAAAAGTTTAAGATTATTTAAGTATGAAACAATTGCTTGGCTTGTCATCGGGGGTATAGAAGTTGGGAACATCTTTGTGTGACGAAAATGAAGCATAGCTTAACAATATAAATTTGTAGGGATGAACTTTATTTTGCCATGCTATTTTGAGAAGACATGATTACTTTGATTAGTATGCTTGAAGCATTATTATTTTTATGTCAATATGAACTTTTGTCTTGAATCTTTCGGATCTGAATATTCATACCACAATTAAGAAGATTTACATTGAAATTATGCCAAAGTATCACTCCGCATCAAAAATTCTCTTTTTATCATTTACCTACTCGAGGGCGAGCAGGAATTAAGCTTGGGGATGCCTGATACCTCTCCAACGTATCTATATTTTTTTATTGCTCCATGCTACTTTATTTACTGTTTTGGACTATATTGGGCCTTATTTTCCACTTTTATATTATTTTTGGGACTAACCTATTAACCGGAGGCCCAGCCCAGAATTGCTGGTTTTTGCCTATTTCAGTGTTTCGAAGAAACAGAATATCAAACGGAGTCCAAACGGAATGAAACCTTCGGGAATGTGATTTTCTCACCGAACATGATCCAGGAGACTTGGACCCTACTCCAAGAAGTAACAGAGGCGGTCACGAGGGTGGGGGCGTGCCCCCTTAGGGCGCGCCCCCTGCCTCGTGGGCCCCCTGTTGCTCCACCGACGTACTCCTTCCTCCTATATATACCTACGCACCCCCAAACGATCAAAGTAGGAGCCAAAAACCTAATTCCATCGCCGCAACTTCCTGTATCCACGAGATCCCATCTTGGGGCCTGTTCTGGAGCTCCGCTGGAGGGGGCATCCACCACGGAGGGCTTCTACATCATCACCATAGCCCCTCCGATGAAGTGTGAGTAGTTTACTTCAGACCTTCGTGTCCATAGCTAGTAGCTAGATGGCTTCTTCTCTCTTTTTGGATCTAAATACAATGTTCTCCCCCTCTCGTGGAGATCTATTTGATGTAATCTTCTTTTTTGGTGTGTCTGTTGAGACCGATGAATTGTGGGTTTATGATCCAGCTTATCTATGAATAATATTTGAATCTTCTCCGAATTCTTTTATGTATGATTGGTTATCTTTGCAAGTCTCTTCGAATTATCAGTTTGGTTTGGCCAACTATATTGGTAGTTCTTGCAATGGGAGAAGTGTTTAGCGTTGGGTTCAATCTTTCGGTGTCCTTACCCAAAGGATGTAAAGGGTTGCAAGGCACGTATTGTATTGTTGCCATTGAGGATAACAAGATGGGTTTTTTATCATATTGCATGAATTTATCCCTCTACTTCATGTCATCTTGCTTAAGGCGTTACTCTGTTTTCAACTTAATACTCTAGATGCATGCTGGATAGCGGTCGATGAGTGGAGTAATAGTAGTAGATGCCTATATACATGATCATACCTAGATATACTCATAACTATGCTCAATTTTGTCAATTGCTCAATAGTAATTTGTTCACCCACCGTAGAATACTTATGCTCTTGAGAGAAGCCACTAGTGAAACCTATGGTCCTCGGGTCTATTCTCATCATATCAATCTCCATCACTTTAATACTTTCCTTGTTTTTACTTTGCCTTTTACTTTTCACTTTGCATCTATATACCAAAAATAACAAAAATATTATTTATCATCTCTATCAGATCTCACTCTCGTAAGTGATCGTGAAGGGATTGACAACCCCTAATCGCGTTGGTTGCGAGTAGCTATCGTTTTGTGCAGGTACGAGGGACTTGTGCGTGGCCTCCTACTGGATTGATACCTTGGTTCTCAAAAACCGAGGGAAATACTTACACTACTTTGCTGCATCATCCTCTCCTCTTCGGGGAAATCCAACACAATGCTCAAGATGTAGCACCTCCTGGTATATAGTACGAACTGCGCCCCCACTCCACTCTCAGTCACGCCACTCAAGAGAAAACAGTACTAGCACCGGAGGTGATAATACACCGGACAACGAAGACCCTGTTGAGGCAGGATCCGAACAAGAGGACCAGGAAAGCGGGCAAGATAGCCCCGATGAACAGGTCATGTACGGAGACTCGGAGGATAGTAATTATCTTCCCCTCTCCGAGGAGGAGGAGAGCCTCAACAACGAAGAATTCATTGTGCCAGATGAACCTCTCGAGCAGGAGCGCTTTAAACGCCGGCTAATCGCCACAGCAAGGAATCTAAGAATAAAACAGCTGCAGCTTCAAGCAAGCCAAGATCTGCTCAATGATAAATGGACCAAGGTCCTAGCCGCCATAGAATACGGCCCTAGTGGCACGGACAAAAGCCACCCCAAGAACAGGTGGCTCCCTCCACATGATGGCAAGGCGTTGGAGCCCATTCCACCATTGAACAATGCGGCAAGTCGACCACAGTTCGGTCTGGATAAAGTAGCAGCCCAAGCAGAACAACATACTAACCAATACGGCCGTAAGAACAACACGGTTCGGGAAAACAATCGCGACATCCGCCAAAAATTAGTGGGCGGAACATGAGAGATAAGATCGACGTACAGATCAAGGGGATATGCCCCGACCGGTGATGATGATCAATTAGCCAGACTTAACCGAGCCAACCACGCCAGAGGCCGCCAACGGCATCCAACGGAGGTGCTTCACAGAGTGGCCCAACATAGAGGGGCCACACACCCTCTTTGCTTCACCAACGAGGTAATGGAGCACAAATTTCCAGACGGGTTTAAACCCATCAACATCGCATCATACGACGGAACAACAGATCCCGCAGTATGGATTGAGGATTACCTCCTCCATATCCACCTGGCTCGTGGAGACGACCTTCATGCCATTAAATACCTGCCTCTCAAGCTTAAGGGGCCAACGCGTTACTCGCTAAACAGTTTGCGGGAAAATTCTATTGGCAGCTGGGAAGATTTGGAAGACGCCTTTCGTGACAACTTCCAAGGAACATACGTCCGGCCATCCGATGCCGATGACTTAAGTCACATTGTCCAACAGCCCGGCGAGTCAGCCAGGGAACTCTGGACTAGGTTCTTAGTCAAAAAGAACCAAATTGTCGACTGTCCGGACGCAGAAGCCCTTGCGGCCTTCAAATATAGCGTCCGGGACGCATGGCTAGCACGTCACATCGGCCAGGAAGGACCTAAATCCATGACAGCCCTTACCGCTCTAATGACTCGCTTTTGTGCGGGAGAAGACAACTGGCTCGCTCGTAAAAGCAGCAACGCCAGCGACCCGGGCACTTCCGAAATCCGAGACGGCAATGGCAAGCCACGACTAAACAAACACAATAGTCGCAACAATAGTGAAAGACTACGCGACACAACGGTCAACATCGGATTTCACAATCCGAAAACCGGTCAACAGAAGAAGCCATTTAAGGCAAACCAGGACGGACCATCCACCCTCGATAGATATTGGACCGACCTTGTCAAATTCACGGCCACCCTGACCAAGCCAACTAATCACACCAACAGAAACTGTTGGGTCTTTAAGCAGGCAGGCAAGCTTAACGCCGAACACAATGGGAGGAGGCCACCAGGCAATGAAGACAACGGATCGGCTCGCCAGCCGAGCACCAGGGGCCAGAAACAGTTTCCCTCCGAAGTTCGACCACTCCCAGAATGGAAGTAGCAGTTTGGCTTCCGCCACCCACCCGCTATACCGGCAAGATTCACACCACGCATACATCACTATGCGCTCAAGATACCATGGGCACCGGTGGAAGCACAATACGGGCAACCCTGCAAACATTCTCGTAACGTTTTTTATCTGTTTTTCATATTTTTCTTTATTATCTCTTAAAAATAGGTGCCATCAAGACAACATCTAGTCGGACTCTATCGGAGTTCGGACCCGTACACTCACCTAAGGGGCTACTTTCGTTAAGAATTCCCCACCCAGAGGACGGGCGGTGCAGACGTGCGACAAGAGGTCCAAAATAGCTTTTTGTAGACCGCACTCGTTATTTTGAGCCTGTACTATGCCCTTTTCCTCCGTTCCCGACACCGAGCATGTCAAATAGCCGGGTTGTGGTTCTTCCTTTTATACGAATTTATCATTGGCATATTGCTCCACTCCCAGTAAACTTTATCCGAGCTAATCTTAAAAACTCTGTATACAATGAGTACAACCGCAATGGCTGTGTTACAAGACACACCTTAGCATAACTTGCCAGGGGCTCGGTATGGGAACAAATGAGTCCCCAATAAAAGTCCGAACAGGTCTATAGCGTACTTCAGCGTCACAAGTTTGGCCTTATATGCATCAGCTCCGAATCATTGTCTTTGGTCAATAGTTGGGTTGCCCGCCTCCTGTGCTTGCTACCCTACGTTCCACTCTATCGGCTAGGGTAGTAAAGGGAGAACTACTACGATTGTGCCCTGGCTTTGACCGGATGAGCGCCTCAGTAGAGAAAGCCGAAAACTGACTGTCATGATGCGGCGAGAGCTGGCCAACCACTTGACGACTTATTCGAATCTTTAGCGATTCTCCGTGTTACACGAAGGATCTTTTCCAGATCAAAGCATGTAAGGCACAATATTAGGATATGCCGCATACATACCAGGGGCCATGTCGTAGCCCCACCATAAAACTCCTATGGCTAAGTGAAATTGTTAACACTCTATAGTCCGATTGCCTGGTTCGCCGCATTATGACCTCCTTTATGGACCAAGACATTGGATAAAGAGTGATTCAATGCTTTTCCGAACACCCCCGTATTTCCTACGAGGCGGCTGAAGCCGACGACTGGAAAACTTTCAATTTATATTAAAACGGCCACACAGGAGGAATACAAGCTCTCAAGCAAAACATAAAAATAGATTAACTATAAAGTTATCTATTACAACCCTTGTACACATCACTCGAAAATTATGTTTTTCGAGCACTGACCCTCTATCAAGCGGGCGGCCTCAAGAACGTCTTCAAAATAAAGCTCCGATTCCAGACGGTCCTTGCCTTTGGGTGGACTCCTCGTCGCAACTTCGATGGCCTTCATCTTCCCCCAAAATGTCTTGACACGGGCGAAGGCCATCCATGCACCTTTAATGCATGCCGACCGCTTCACAACATCGATACGTGGCAATCCCGTCAAGAAGTCACCGAACCAGCTGAAGTAACTACCAGAACAGGTTCGATCGGCCACACAACCGGCTATGACATCCTTCATGGCCGCGCCGGATATCATATGCAGCTCGGCCCACCGGGACATCTATTCATTCAGCAACAGAGGGCGCTTCGACGCACCAAATTGTGACCAAAAAAGCTTCTCCGTTGCATACCCCTCTTGCGCTTGATAAAACTGCGCCGCATTAGAAGAACTCTTCGACAAGTCTAAAAAATTGTCCAGAGAACTCCATACTTGGTTAAGCTGAGCATAGTTCGGATCGCTGAACCTAGCCTGTAGCTAAAAGGGCTTGCCAGCCACAATCTCCCTAGCTTGCCGGATCTCCTCACGGGCTGCTCTGGATTCAGACCGCGCTTCTCTCGCCTCTCATTAGGCCTTGTCAAATTTAGCCGTTTTGGGTTCATTTTCCTTCTCAAGAAGTTGATAGCGGCTAGCCGCATTTTCTAACTCGCGCGCCATGGTGGACATCGTCTCCTGATCTTGATGCCGCGCGGCTTGTTCGGCCTTCAATTCAACTGATGCCTTTTCGGCAGCCGCATTACTAAACCGGGCCTGCTCCTTGGCCTAGGCTAGCTCCTCCCGAAGGGCTTCCACGGCGGCAGCACCATCTACATTCATGCACATTTCATATCAAACTCTTTTGAGAGTTGGGATTAAATTACAGACACATTGGTATACGGAATACTCGAAATATATACCTTGCGAGTCGTCAAGACGCCTGTTGATCAAAGCAATGCCATCCTCCGCAATATCCAGCTTTCGCTGCAGTTCGGTCACCTTCGAATTTCGGGCAGTGGCGGGAGGGGAGACAACCTACATTCCAAATTAAACCAAGGTTAGCACCTGAAAATATCTTTTCGATCCTCCGATCGCTTCCTTTGGAAGGCGACCCGAGTCTCAGGGGCTACCGTGTACACAACAGGTGCATTTTGTCAATATTATTCAATTGGCAACGTTACATCACAAACCTCAAAACCCCTCAGAAGGCTCATAAAGGCCTCGTTCAACCCGCTCTTCGCGGATAAAACCTTTCGACCACCGTAACCATTAAGGCACGATGCTCCTCTGAAACGGACGCTCGTCGCAGCATGTCCGTCAGCGTCTCCGGCACTCCTGGGTCTTCGGACACCGCTGCCGGAGCACGACATTCCTTTGGAGGAATTCGCTTACCCGCCTCCAGCATTGTCTTCGGCTGTAAACCGGACAGTTCGGGGTCGTCATTCTTGATCCCCGAACCCTGAGTGACAGAGGCACCACCTTCGGGTACCTCCTTCCTCGTTTCCTGCACTACCTGCTGGTCGGGTGGAGCCCTCTGGGACGACACCTCGAGATTATCCGCCCTGTCGGGCGAAGAGGCCGGAGAAGGCGTGTCACTCTCCATCATCTCCGGAAGAAGGTCTCCCGAGGAGGAGGACGATTGAGAAACACCAGGTGTTAACCTGCGAGGATACACGCATGTCGGAGGATTATTTCAGTAATAAGGAAAATAATGAGGTATTGTTGAACTGCCCTGCTTCACTTACGGTCTGGCTGAAGGTTCGTCCTCATCACCAAGCTCTACGACGACATCGCTTGCCCGGCCCAAGCTGCCGCTGATGGTATTTTCCCTTTCTTGGAAGGTTTCCCCTCTTGACCTCCAGAAGCATCCCTCTTCTTGCCATGAAGTGCTCCCTCCACACCTTTTCCCCTGGGCAAAAGGGTTTCGGTTTCCCCGAACACAGATCTTAAATCGCCCTAAGGATGGGCATCGCCTCTGGGCTCCCTGCTCTCGCCCCCTCTGCAGACACCAGGTACGGTGTCAGAGTCAACATCCGTGTCAGTGGGTCGGACATAGGGTCTTAGGGAAGGGGCGCCGGACACCAGATTAACACCGCTTTATTTATCCAGTCCTGTATAAGGATGAGTTGCTCAGTGTCTTGTCAAGAGATGCTTGGATGAAAGGTGTACGACGATTGAATACTTACCGGAGTGTCCGGATGATTGCAGTCGAGGCCAACGTCTTCGGTGGTGTCTGGCCATTGCTCTCGCTCCCCGAAATATAACTTCCACATTCCTCCGTGCGTAGTGCCAAAGAAGTGCTGAAGAATCCACCGCCCTTCTGGGTTGAACTCCCACATACGGAGAGGCCGCCGCTGACACGGCAGAATCCGGCGGACCAGCATTACTTGAACAACGTTCACAAGATTGATGCCCTTCTTGGTAAGGCTTCGGATGCGGCCTTGCAGAGTCTGCACCTCATTGACGGATCCCCAGTCCGATCCCTTGTTGATCCATGAAGCAAGTTGAGTTGGAGGTCCGGGTCGGAACGCAGGAGTAGCCACCCACTTGGAGCCCCGCGGCTCGTTGACATAAAACCCCCCCTGCTGCCATAATTTGGAAGACTCGCAAAGGATTCTTCAAACCAAACCGCGCTGGCGAGCTTGCTTATTACAACGCTACCGCACTCCGCCTGCTCCTCCTCCATCACCCGCGGTCTCACATCGAAAGTCTTGAGCCACAAACCAAAGTGTGGAGGAGTCCGGAGGAAGGCCTCACACGTGACGATGAATGCCGAGATAAGAAGAAAGGAGTCCGGGGCCAGATCGTGAAAATCTAGCCCATAGTAGAACATGAGCCCCCGGACGAAGGGGTTAAGCGCAAACCCTAACCCATGGAGGAAGTGAGACACAAATGCTACCCTCTCGCCGAACTTGGGGGTGGGAATAATCTGCCCCTCAGCAGGAAGCCGATGAAGGATTTCTGGGGTCAGGTACCTCGCTACGCGGAGCTTCGCAATATCCTCCTCTGTGATGGAAGAGGCCGCCCACCGGCCTGAGCGGCTGGACCCGGACATGATTAGGGCTGGTGGTGGTTGGAACTCGAGGGCTGGAACTAGAGGAGGCTGGGGTTGAGGAAGAAGCAAGCGCAGAAGAGAAAGACAAGTCTGGGTCCCAATATAAAGGCCAAGAATATCGAGCGTCCCGTCCTGGGTCTTGAAACTTACTTATCCTCAAAGAGTTGTACCCGGGGGACGGTTGGGTTACCCATACCTACATTATTGAAAATCCCATGAATAAGGGGGCACGATCTCTGCTTTGACAAGACGTGCCAATAAAACCACTTCCCGAGACGTGGGGCGACGGGCTAGCCAACGGTTGGAAATAATAACCGGGCAGGCGTGCTACAATGTCATAAACACTTGTCAACGGATGGGACTCGTATAAAATATGTAAGGTCTCTCTGCGGTTGTGCGTGGTGTGTAACAGGTCCGGATACAACCATCGCATCCGAAGACTATCTTGGAGTTCGAAAAAGGGGGAACCCGCCTTGCAATGCCGAAGACAATCTGTGAGCCGGGCTTTTCGTCATTGAAGCCAGGAGTTAGGGAGCTCTTGAGGAGTCACGGACTAAGGGGTCCTCGGGCGTCCGGCCTGTTACCTGTTGGGCCGGACTGATGGGCTATGAAAACATGAAGGCCGAAGACTATAACCGTGTCCGGATTGGACTCTACTTGGATCGATTATGAAGATTTCCTCCTATGTAACCGACTCCATGTAACCCTAGATCTCTCCAATGTCTATATAAACCGGAGGGCATAGTCCGGATAGGACAGATTCATTACCATATACTCATAGGCTAGAATTCTAGGGTTTAGCCATTATGATCTCGTGGTAGATCAACTCTTGTAACACTCATATTCATCAAGATCAATCAAGCAGGAAGTAGGGTATTACCTCCATAGGGAGGGCCCGAACCTGGGAAAACATTGTGTCCCCCGTCTCCTGTTACCATTGATCCTAGACGCACAATTCAGGACCCCCTACTCGAGATCCGCCGGTTTTGACACCGATAGCCGTACTTTTCGGTACTAGGATCGGTCGGATCGTGAAGTTGTACGACTACATCAACCACGTTGTCATAATGCTTCCGCTTTCGGTCTACGAGGGTACGTGGACTATACTCTCCCCTCTCGTTTCTATGCTTGCGTGTGCGTAGGATTTTTTTTGAAATTACTGCGTTCCCCAATAGTGGCATCCGAGCCAGGTCTATGCATAGAGGTTATATGCACGAGTAGAACAGAAGTGAGTTGTGGGCGATAATAGTCATACTGCTTACCAGCATGTCATACTTTGATTCGGCGGTATTGTTGGATGAAGCGACCCGGGCCGACATTACCCGTACGCTTACGTGAGACTGGTTCTACCGACGTGCTTCGCACATAGGTGGCTGGCGGGTGTCAGTTTCTCCGAATTTAGTTGAATCGAGTGTGGCTATGCCCGGTCCTTGTTGAAGGTTAAAACAGCACATACTTGATGAAAAATTGTTGTGGTTTTGATGCGTAGGTAAAAACGGTTCTTGCTCAGCCCGTAGCAGCCACGTCAAACTTGCAACAACAAAATAGAGTACGTCTAACTTGTTTTTGCAGGGCATGTTGTGATGTGATATGGTCAAGACATGATGCTAAATTTTATTGTATGAGATAATCATGTTTTGTAACAGAGTTATCGTCAACTCGCAGGAGCCATATGGTTGTCGCTTTATTGTATGAAATGCAATCGCCATCACTAGTAGAAAAAGGGCCATTTGTCCCGGTTCAGAGGTTTCATCTGTCCGGTTGTGGGAACCGGGACTAAAGGGTTGTTACTAAAGCCCTAGGCCTTTAGTCTCGGTTCTTACACGAACCGGGACAGATGGCCTCCACGTGGCCGCTGCGGCGAGCCCAGGCAGGAGGGCCTTTGGTCCCGGTTTGTGGCAGCAACTGGGACCAAAAGGCATCCACGCGTCAGCTGTTCAGGGGCTAGGGTTTTTTTTTCTGAAGGGGGGGGGGGATTTGGGGGATTTGTATGGTTAATTTAGGTGTTTCATGTATTGTGTTAGGTAGCTAATTAATTAATAGAGAGAAGTGTCCTCTCTTATCTCCGTGCTTGGTCGACGCTACGTACTGTACGTATAGAGAGGCCCTCGACACGCTAGCTAGTAAGCAAATGAAGGAAACCATTAAGTACAGAAGTTCGTCATGCATACCGAGAGAAGTGATATCGACCTCTCCTTCTCCGAGAGATTGCATGAGCAACAAGTTTTCGTATATCTATCCGACGCTACTGGGTACATATGTACAATATTAAGATCTCTTACAATATAATATCCCCTAATTATATATGAACTCAGCTTAAACATGGTATTCTCCGACTTTATTGATGACGTGGTCAAGAAAGAATCCCGCCAATTCCTCTTGAATTGCTTTTGCGCGATCTTCTGGTAGGAGTTCATTCCGCATCTGCCACGTCTAATTTGAAGAAGGGGGTTAATACATATATATGAATGAAACTCAACATAAATGATGGTGTAATAAAATGAAATTGTGAATATTATTGCTTACGCACATCAAATTGTCTTTTAGAGTAGCGCTGCTTATTTTTGCAAGTCGCATTGTAGATGAACTCGCACACGTAGTATCCACAGTAATGATTCCCTTGTTCCTGCCACAAGCACTTTACGAGAAATAGAGGTCAATCAAACTGATAATGAACCATTATAAATGGCATTGATGAAAGTAGCTACAATCAACGGGAGAAGCGCGGAACTAGCTAGCTAGTAGTACTTACTTTCGGGTATGTATATTGCAGCTCCTTCGGCAGTCCCGGAGCTTCTACGGTGAACTTTTTCCAAACCCTACAAGACAAAGAAAATAATTATTACTTGAGATATCAGGAAATGAACAAAAAATTGCCGATATGGTGTGATAATGATCGATTGAACTTACTTGTTGAGAATTTTAGTCATGTCCACATAGGTCTCGGGAGAATATAGTGGAAGCTGCGCACGCATGCATAACTCATCAATTACATTACTATAACCTCGAGTAATAAGGGAAACCGAATATGCACAAGACAGTAACACTCACTTGAAGTTGTAAGGAAAGAGTATTTTATCTTTGTTTTGATTTATTACCAACGATTTGAGCAACTTGGCCTCGGCTTCTTTGGCATTCTTTTTAACCGTCAATTCATCTATGAGATTTGTGTTAATGAACCCAATATCATACATTTCTACTTTTCTGCACTCGACGATCTTCAATCTGCATAATATAGTGAGGATAATTATAAATACATGCAATGAAAGAGCTGAGCTATATATAGAGACTTAATGATAGAAGTAGCACTTACAGACAGTAGCAAGTGACCGTTAATTTATCGAGGGCCTTTTGATTGAAAAACTGGAAGAACTCCTCAAATGGAATAGACAATAGATCAATTCCAACGAGGCCGTGCTCCCCTTTAACTCTCAGCGTCAAAGTATTCGTCCCCCCAGACTCTCTGCAGTTTTCCATGTACCAATCATGGAATCTTCGCATCATCGTTGTTAGAGATTTTTCATCTTTGATGAGAGGCTTCCCGTAATGGTATTTGTGTTCGACCACCTCCAATAAATCATAATGTACATCGTCGGGAAAGTAATCTCCAATATTGGTATTGGGCAAAATCTCCGGATGATTAGCGACGATATCGCTAGACACCTTGAGCGGGGGGCACAATTGGTTTCCCTGTTTCGCCAAGCTGGGCAATTTTTTTCCCAGCTTGTCGTTCAGCTAACCTTCGATCACTGATAGTACTTCCCGACCGCTCCGCTTTGATATATACCTTTTCAGTAATGCGCTCATAGTTGTTTTTGGCGGAGACTTTGGTGGTTTCTTCGGGGCATCGATAGTGCACTTTGCTTTCACCGGATCTATATTCTCCTTCGGAGGTGGATGTTTCTTTGCTTTCACCCCTTCAAAGAAGTCCTTCACTTCGGTTTCCACGATCTTCGCGGTTTCCACCAAGGTCCTCTCTTATGATAACTGTCGGCGTTCTGGGAACGGAGGTACCCAGACTTGCTCGCTGCTGCCCGCGGGCGTGGTTTCAAGGGGTGGCCCAAGACGGCCCATCTTCATCAAGACAAGCTCAATACCCTCGCGAGGGGCCAGATTGCTGGGCGAACGGCTGTGGAGCTTCCTCGTGCACGGCCTTGTCAGTTGGCTCGCAAGGAAGCGGAGAGATCAAGGCGGGTACCTTACGAGGTGCCCATGACGCAAGCCATGACGACCAAGGGCGCCAAAGGGCGGCGCCACCAAGCAGTTGTCCTCATTTCCTCTTTGGTGCAAATGAGGCAAGCGTAGGCGAGAGTATCAAGCAAAGGCAACCATTTCGGTGCAACAAGACCAAGACCCAGCACAACGGCAAGAAGGAGGTCATCGTGGAGCCCAAGCCGGCATCATCGACAGAGCCTTTGGCAGGCGAGGACCAACTTTAGTCAGGATAAGTGTACTAGATGTTCCCCTTCAAAATGGCCAATTGTTGGCGCCCTTCCCGCTCAATATTTGGGAAGAGGCCCAGGGCCTTTGCCTATTAATAGGACTAGCCACCCACAGGGTAGAGGGATCCAGAATCGAGAACAGAGCTAGAGATCAAGCAGTCTAGAGAGAGAGAGAGAACGACCGAACTCCCCCTAGCAGTTCGTCAAGACCGCTGCCAAGAATGCACTCGCGAGGCTGTTCTTCCTTGTACTGCTCATCATTAGCCCCGAGGTAATCCACCACACCACACACCGGAGTAGGGTAGTACACCACAATGGTGGCCCGAACCAAGATAAACCTTGTGTCCCTTTGTGTTGCTCTTTTGTAGTTTAGATCCTTCAGGCGACGAGGTGTAGGTAGGTAGGAGGTGAGATCTCCGCGTGCACCCTAGAGTTCAAACCTAGAGGGTCTGCTGAACCCGAAATCCGACATTTGGCGCGCTGTAGGTGCACCGAACTGCCTTCCGCCGCTTCGTTTCTTCGCCGCCATCGTGATCCATGTCGGACGCTGCCGGGCCCGCATAAGCGCCGGGCCGCTCGCCACTCGCCGCCAGATGGCTCCTGCCGTCAGCCGCCCTGCCGCTCCCGCCGTCATTAACGCCGCCACTGCACGGCGGGGAACGAAAAGCAAGCGTCGTCCCAGCACCTATCCGTGAGGCGAGACGGCCGCACCGCTACTCCTCGCCGCCCCAGCTGGTTCTTCGTCTCAAGGCGCTGGCTACCATGGAGGCTCGAGCCACGCTCATCGCGGCAAACGAGCTCCTGCTCTACCGCCCCGTCGACGATGTCTACAAGGAGTGGCTTGACCGCGTCGCCGAGCTCGTCCGCGCCGCAGGGGGCTCCCCCACGCCGTCCTTCTCGCTGCACCGCGCCCCGCCTTGCGCAGGCAATGAAGCTCCGGGGGCGCCTCAGCCGCCTCAAGAAGGCGCCTTTGGCCCCAAAGGCGCTGCCTCGGGCGGGACCCGCCCGTCCGCACCAGCGCAACAAGAGCAGAGCTGCCAAGAGGTCCCTCGCCCAAGAAGCTGCCCGAGTGCTCTCGCACCAGCCTGGCCACGATCAAGGCCCTGTTCAAGACGCTAAGACCTGCTGCTTCCCAAAGAGCGGGCGCACGAGGATCCGCAAGATCGAGCCCTTCGTCAACAAAGGCCTCCCGTGGCCACTGCAGGCTGCCGCGCCTTCACCGCCAAGCTACGCAGCGTCGCGTGGCCCGGCAAGTTCAAGCCAGACCTGCCTCCTCGCTATGACGGCACGGCCGACCCCGTGGAGTTCCTCCAGCTCTACGAGTTGGGCATCGTAGCCGCCAATGGGGACGAGAAGGTCATGGCGAACTGGTTTCCCATGGCGCTCAAAGACGGTGCCCGCACTGCTCCTCAACCTCGCTCTCGGTATGATCTCCCATCGACGAGATGCGCACCCGCTTCATCGCCAACTTCCAAGGCACTTCGCGACCGCCTCCCCGCCAGGAGTGACATGCGCCAGATCAAGCAGCAGCCGGAGAGACCCCGCAGAAGTACATCCAGCGCTTCAACAACAAGACGCCTCAAGATTCCCAAGGTGACCGAGGAGGCCATCGTCTCAGCCTTCTCCGACGGTGTGCGTGACATCAAGATGAAGGAGGAGCTGGCGATGCATGAAGACCTGTGCACATCCCTGGAGCTGTTCAACTTGGCAACCAAGTGCGCCAGGGCTGAGGAAGGACGCCTCTCCCTCCTCGAGCTGCCGGCTGCCGACTCCGTAAGAGAAGAAGCCCAAGTTCAAGGACTTGAAGCGCCAAGGGGCTGTCGTGCTCATGGCGTAACCAGATACCAAGCGAGGCAGGGATCAACCCGAGTCTTCCAAGGGCAGCTGCAGATGCTGCGTGTACCACGACCTCCACACCCACAACACCAACGAATGCCAAGAGCTCAGAGCCGTGCGAGAAGGGCGAATCGGTTGATGCCCCGACCGCAATGATCGAGGCTACGGCAGAGGAGGAGGAAGAAACACATGACATTGGGAGGACCGTGGCCCTCACCAAGGGTGGTGTGACCGACCTCACGAGGACCGCTGGCAGGATCTGCCGCGCGAGAGAGGTTAGAGGGACCCGCCTCGTGAAGGAGGCTGGAGGGATCAGCCACGCGAGGATCGCCCGCAAGGCAACGCAGGCCTCCCTCCTCTACCACCGCAGCCAAGGAGAAATGAAGACCATCATCAGGACGAGGGAGCTGGGGGCTTCCAGGAGCCGCGCGCAATTGCTTGCATCCTGGGCGGAGCTCAAGCCCCAGCCTCTCAACGCATCTTCAAGCAGTTCGCCTGAAGTGAACGCAGTCCTCCCAAGCTCAAGCAATGCGCCCTCTCGTGGTCAAGATGCGCCATCACGCTCAGCTCGGGCGGATCAGCCTGGCGCGCAGCCACAGCCGGAGTCCTCCCGATGCTTTGTTCCCCAATCATCAACAACGTGCAGTCACCAGGACCCTCATCGATGGTGGAGCAGGACTCAATGTCCTGTCCGTCGAGACATTCAACAATCTCCAAGTGCCGTACAATCAGCTTCAGCCAACCAAGCCTTTCTCCGGAGTCACTGATGGCTCCACGGTTCTGATTGGGAAGGTCCGCCTTCCTGTCACCTTCAGGGCGCGCGACAACTACCGCACCGAGCTCATCGACTTCGATGTCGCCCACATTCGCCTACCGCACAATGCCATCCTCGGGTACCCAGCTCTAGACAAATTCATGGCCGTGACCCACCAGGGCTACAATGTCCTCAAGATGCCAGGAAGCGGCGGAGTCATCACGGTACCTTGCGAAGAGAGAGACGCAGTGTGTTCCCTGGAGCGTGCTTTCCTAGCCGCATCAATTGAAGACCCAGATCACAGGAGCGGGAGGCTCACCGAGGCTGCTCCTAAGAAGAAGAAGACATCGCCTGGCCCGACCCCTCGGGAGGCAGGCCCCTCGTGGTCCGCGCCTGCTCAGGGGCACCTCCTTCTGTCAGATAGGAAGGCGCGGCCGGCGCCTCCCGAGCAAGGCTCAGGGCTCTCTCTGGAGGGCCACCGACTTTGCTAAGATCACGAGGTAGGCGCTTGGGCACCACTTGGAGGCGTGTTTCAGCACGCTTCCCTCAGGAAGGAGCGAGGCAAGGAGGGCCAAACCTCGGGAGTTCACAAGAAGATCATTCATGAGCTGCAGGAGCCAAGAGTCATGAGTGGCAGCCGCCGCCACTCCGCCGTAGCTCCCCATCCAGCGAGGATGGAGGGCTGCGCATCTGCATCGACATACCAGGGCTCAATCGAGCCGCCTCTCAGGAGCGCCTCTGGCCCTCACGCGTGGGGCGCTGTGAAGGTCCACCCCACAACTACATTCGCACGCCCTACGGTTAGCCGAACGCGGCTACCACGCGCCAGCGCCTGATGAGGAGCATCCTGGAGGCTCAAGAGGCCAGGCGTTCGCAGTCCTGACGGAGATGGAGATGGTCCGCGAGGAGCCATCAGCGCCCCCGGAGCCTCTCGAGGCTCCTAGGCCTGGGGGCTCGTGAAGATCAGCTTCCGCACTGCACGGCGTCCGCTCATCTTCAACATTATCAGGTGACATCCTTTGAGTTTCATTTTCAGCTGGGAGCGCCCCCCAGGGCTGCATCATTCCCAGGCTGCGTGGGTCCGTCCCTGCGGCGTGTATCCCTTTTGCTTCATGTTTCTAGATTACCTTATTGGGGGTGCCCCTCGAGCTGCATCATCCCCAAGCCACTCGGGCCAGACCCAGTGGCATGTATCCCTCTTGCGTTTATTCGGGTTATGCGTTTGACCCATCATGATTGTTATTTGGGCCTGTCCATGGCACCCCTCTTCCTTCATGTCGGCCGCTTGCGTGTTAAAGGGGGGGGGGGTACCTGAGCATCGCGACTCATGGGCTCCTACTAGCTCTCCAGCCCTCACCCTCTGGCCTTGTCCATGGCATCGCGACCTGGCATACCAGCGACGGCTGAGCCCCGCTCGAGGGCCGGGACCCGAGGACGTAGAGCGTCGACATCTAACCAAATTTACAGGAACACATCACAAGTTAAGGCCCAATGCCAGGCGCAACCTGCCTTGAGGTAGGGCCCCGTGAGTCCCGCGCTGGCTCATGGGTGCCCAGATACACCTCGTCAGGCCCTACCGTGCCAGCCACGTGTCGTATGGGTGTACACGCCTGGGCTCCTCCCGGAGGGGAGCCCCTCCCACGCACCATTGAAGCACCATGCTCGCTACCGGGCCGACGACATCGCCGAGGAGCGGCTATGCCCGCAGACACATACGGAAGCGCTTATGCTCTGGCCGGTGATAAACAACTAAGGGTGGCCCCCGGCCGCATCAACCTCAGGGAGCCCACAGCTCAATGTCTGGCCTTATCATAACGCCTCCCCTCGGGAGTGCCACGCGAGGGGGCTGGGCACGGGGGCTACGCCTGGGTCACGCCCAAACGCACGCCACCCAGCCAGGCCCCTCGGCCTGGTTCGTCAGACGCCTCTCCCCGAGCGGAGCCAAGGCACGGAGGCAGTTTGAACGTCAAGGGGACTCTGAGCATCGTGACTCAGAGCCTAATCGGGTCATGTAGCCCCTCACCCCTTAGTTCCGAAAGGCTAACGGCGGTTGAGGTATGCGCGGGGCCGGGCTCTGCCGACGTAGAATGGTAAATTCACCCATACATCTCACCTCCCTACTTGTTGTTCGTGCGCCAAGGGGGACTCCTGAGCATCGCGACTCAGGAGCCTAACTTGTCATGTAGCCCCTCACTCCTTAGTCGTGTCCTGGTTTCCGGTCGGGGCTAATGGCAGCTGAGGTATACGCGGGGCCGGGCTCTGCCGACGTAGAACATGAGCAAGTAGGAAGGAAACGTGCAAATCTCAAGGAATTCAAAAGCAAATATTACAGTCCATAACTGTTTTCACAACGCCAAACGCAAGTTTAAACGCCTCCACGAGGCATGATGCATGTTGCGTGAGCCGAAAGCAGTGACAGAGCCACGCAGGAGTCACTTGTTAGCAGCACCATCGCCGACGGCGGAGTTGCACTGGGCGGGTTCGCCTCGTGAAGCCTCAGGATCGGCAGCGCCTCGCTTCGGCTTGGTTGTCAGGACCCCGATTCCAAGTCACATCGATCTAGCCGGTAACACCTCATATCACTTTGCGGCCTCACGCACGGTATTCCCACGGGTGTCGCCTTACCATGGCCCGGGACCGCTTTGGCGCCTTTTGGCTCACGATATGATAGTGTCGCTAGCATCCATATGACAAAGAACCCGGGCCGACATGGCTAGTCGTGAACCCAAAGCGGCACTAACCCATGGGGACAGGCATACATGAATCACATCGAGCATGTCGGTCATCAATGTATGAACTGGCTGTAGCAATCGGGCTAACAGGACTCCGGTAACCCGGCTGTAGCAGAGCTTAGGCAGGACTCGAATATCACCGCGTGACATTTCAAGGGACAGACATAGGAATGAAGTGAAACACATGCCGCCGGGCCAGTGTCCAAGCAGTAGTGCTGGGCTAGCAGACTCCGTGAACCGGTCAGAAGCGGACTACTATCGCCAGAAGCACTAGACTACATTTCCCCATATGAGAGGCTGCCAAGGATAAACAACTAGATTGTCGGATCCCACACATACCAAGCATTTCAAACATACACACAATATGCTCAATATGTGTAAATACAACATGGCATCACAACATAACTCCACGTCTCAAATATTTATTCATTAGGCTCCGAGGAGCGCGATATTACAAACATGGGTCTCATGACCCAACACTCAGAGCATACAAGTCAAAGCACAAGCGAAAGCTAAACATGTATGAGTACAGACAACTATAAATGAAAAAGGCCGAGAAGCCTGACTATCTACCACATCCTGCCGAGGGCACAAGATCGTAGCTGAGGTAACAAGCTAAACGTCGAAGTCCAAGCGGAACTACTAGCGAGACCGACGCCTCTCTCGCAAAACATAAAATAAGCAAACGTGAGTACAAATGTACTCAGCAAGACTTACATCGTAATCTAACTACATATGCATCATTATCAATAAAGGGGTGGTGGAGTTTGACTACAGCAAGCCAGCTTTGACTCGGTGGCTATCCCGAACTACGAATCGCAAGTAACTCTTTTGAGGTGGCGCACACGAGTCCACATATTCACCATATCAATACACCACTATGGACCCGCCCCCTCTCCCTACGAGAACGCCATCCATAGCACTCACGCTTATCTTGCGCATTTTAGAGTATCCACTTTCACTTGTCTATGAACTGATATAGGCAACCCAGAAGTCCTTTTCCGCGGACACGGCTATTCGAATTGATCATATTAACCCTGCAGGGGTGTACTTCTTCACACACTCTCTCACCACTTATCACCGTTTACACGACATGTACTCCGCAACCTTCAAGCGGAAGCCCAGCGAGGGTGTCGGCCATGGCCTACCTAAACACTCAAGTCCCTAGTCCAGGTTTATCGCCTATTCGGGTTCCATCCGCAGGAGTCCGCCGAGGTTTCCACTAACGGCCCCGAACGATGTGTGCAGGTTCCCGAGATACCAAACGGGCATTCGCACACCGGCCACGGTGTATCTACCGCATCATAGCCCACCCCTAGGGTCAGCGCCACGCACGGCCTCCAACACATATCCTACAAACACCGTAAGCTAGTTGCAACTCCCGGACAGAGGACAAGGGTGGTTAAGAAGCCGAGAGAGTCAATTAAGGATCCCAATGTGTGGTAGTAACTGCTCATGGATCACAAACACGTAACTCAGTTCCTCGAGGACGGTTTCAATGAGACAACCCACCATGTACTCCTACATGGCCTCTCACCGCTACCTTTACCAAATCGTGTTCACACATTTAGCTCACACACAAGAGGACATGTTTACACACCTCCGATTCATCCTCGATGAATCAGACTGACTCAACTCTAAGCAAAGAGTGTGCATGACAAACAAGCATGAATGAGTAGGCACAACAGGGCTCAAACAACTCCTACTCATGCTAGTGGGTTTCATCTAATTCTTGTGGAATGACAGGTCATGCAGAGGATAAAGGGGTTCAGCTACCGCAGCAAGTAGCAATGATGAATCGTTGTTGTCCTAATGCAGTAAAAGAGAGCAGGAGCAAGAGAGTGGGATTGTATCAGAATGAACAAGGGGTTTTGCTTGCCTGGCACTTCCGAAGATAATATAGCTCTTCATCAGTGTCATCGATCTCATCGTCGAAACCACGTCTATCGAGAGGGAACAACCACCGACAAACAAGAAGAAACACAATCAATGCAATGCACAAACAAATGAATGACATGTCATGTTAAGGAACTGAATTGACCTAACGCATAAAGAAGCCAAGTTAATTGAAGTGGAATTCAAACAAGGTTAAACTCCAACTTCAAATACTAGTTCATAAATTACCCTAATCATGATTCATCCTATTCAGTGAGGTTGACTTGTTCAATCATGCAAGATCATGGCATAAACAGATTCTTCCTATTTTTCTGATCATTTTTCATATATAATTTATTTGATTTGGAGTTACGGTTGATTTTATATGATTTTTAGAAGTTTGGGGTATTTTTTGAAACTTATAAATCATTTCCTGATTTATTTTAATTCCAGAAATACTTTATCACACAAGATGACGCCTGTGTGACGTCAAGAAGTCAACAGGGTTGACCAGAGTCAAACCTGTGGCGCTGGACCCACGGGTCAGAGTCATTAGACTAACTAATTTTAGTTAGTCCTAATCCTAGGTTTAATTAGCGTATGGCCCACACGCCGCTGACCTGTGGGGGTCAAATCCTCGGTCAATCGGGCTAATCCACCGCTCAGTCTAGCCGCAAGAACGACCAGACGCCAAGTGAGGCTCGTGAATCGCCCACAGGGCACGATTCGAGCTGCGGCTAGGCGCGTCGGAGTACCCTCGCCGGCGCGCGTCGTTAGGTGGTGCTAGCCGGGCCTGTGGTGGCCGGAGGCGACGACTACGATCTCGGCAGCGGCGGCCGGAGCTCGGCAAAGTGCGGGCGCGGTGCAGCAGCTCGTAGGCGAGTGAACGGAGGTGCTAGGCAGCACCTAAAGGGCAGCAGGAGCATGTCGGAGCTACTATGTGAGGCAGAGGTGCTCGGGGGCATGGAGCTCGCCGGCCATGGCGGACGGCGGCTTGGTGCTCATGGGCGGCGGCTGCTGTGGCTGCGAGAGAGAGAGAGGTGAGGGGAAACGGCGGCAAGCTCACAGTGGAGGCAGCAGGGTGGCTCAAGGCTCGGGACGACCTCCACAAATGAACGACGGCGACAGCCATGAGTAGATGCGGCAATGGCGAGCTCGAAGACGACGGTGTGGCGATCCTTGACTTGCGTGGCTCGGCGAAGAGGGAGATGGAGTCGCGCCGGACCTTCCAGACACGGGGGAGGGGCGAGGAGGTGGCTGTGGCCGCGGTGGTGGCGAGCGGCGGCGACGGGCGTGTTCGGTGGCGTCGTGGGGAGAGAGAGCAGAGGAGGGAGAAAGGTCCAGGGAGAGAGGAGAGGGCCAGGGGGTCCAGAGCGGCGCCGAGGAGGGGCTTCGAGGCGCCTCGGTGAGGCAAAGTAGCAGGAGGAGGCGTGGCGAAGCTCGGGCGCCAGGCGTCGTGTCCTCCTCCGCCATCGGGCAGAGGTAGGCGATGACTGGCAAGGTGAGTTGGTGGGCTGGGCGAACTGGGCCAGCTCCAGGTAAGTGGCTGGGCTTCTCTCTCTCTGTCCTTTTCTAATATATTCTGTTTTCTATTATTCTGTAGTTTTAGGGCTTTATTAAAAATACCTAGACACTTCCAAAAATCATGAAACTACTCATGATCACTGTTGGGAGTATATCCTACAGTGAACATTTTAGTTTGTGATTATTTGAGCATTTAAATATTATTTAGCAATTAAATTCCCAAATGCAAATACCATATGATTTAATTCAAAAATCCAGAATGGCCTAGAAATATGTGCACCATTTTTGGCAGAGGTTTTAAACCAATCCAAAAATGCTAAACTTTTTCTGAAGGGCATTTTGGGTTCATTGAGAATATTTCTATTTGAACCTAGTTGATTTGGTTTGGTGCTAGGGTTTGAGCAATCCCCATTTCAACTTTCATAAAATTTAAACATGATGCATGGATGCTAAAGCAAAAACAAGCAAGGCCTAAACTGGGGATGTGACAACTCACCCCCACTAAACAAGAATCTCGCCCCGAGATTCAAGACGTGAGGTAAGAGGAAAAGGGGAGTCACAAAACTATCAAAATCTTCATGATCCATTTGCCCTTCTCGAAGATGTTGATTCATTCCATCATCTTGATCTTGACGTCTTTGCTTTCGAGATCTTCACTCGACACGACAATGTAAAGAGGGGGAAACCCTACAGGATTTAATCTTCTTGAAGATCGAGCAACTCAAGATCAGTTCATGGGGTGAGACGTAAGAACATATCTTGAGTTGAGACACCAAACACACATTAGGAATGATGGAAAAGAAACGGATGACGAAGGTTCAAATTGGTAGGCAACCATTCCACGCTTAGGTAAAATGGTGCATGGTTTCAAAGTAACAAGGAGATGATTGCCATGATTCCATAATGGGAGACCTTAGGAAAGGTGACTCAGAGAATTATTCCCTTAAGTGGCAAAAAGAATTACTTTTGATACAACGATCATTGAAACTCTTTATACCAGCCTAAGGCAATCACAAACGATCGTTTGGTGGAGTGCAAAGGAATGGCATACCCAGACTAGAATGGATGATGTGGACTACCTTGTTGAAGACAACGCAATGGATGATTTTTTCTTATCACCGGGAATGGATGGGACCCATGGTAGGACCGCTTGTGAAGATGATCCTGGGCAACAATTGTTGGGGTGCAAGCTGGAAACATAACGCAAATGCTGGGAATGTTTCAACCATCATATCTGCCTGAGATTCAGATCTGGTTGGTAACGGGACATTTTAGACAGCATGTCTGAAAAGGAAAGGTTGCAACACAAATTGACAAGATGATGTTGCAAAATTCTCGGGATATGAACTACGATAGCAAGCTCCAAAACATGAGCCGGTTCTACTACATACATGTGAGCATGTTGTCCAAGACAAGAATGACCACATAGTAGCCTTACAATAAAATACTATCGAATTCTGGTTGGGAACCATCGTCGAGGATATCAAAGTCCTTGCATAAGGCATGCTCTTAAGAAGGAACTTCTTCTCCTTGAACAATTCAATCAGTGGCTTGGTGTGCTAGGAATACATATGGAATGAAGGTTGCAAGTCTCTGCACTACGTAATACTTCGCACATATGCATGACTGATTTGGGATGATTCCAAAGGAAACAGAACAAACCTTTCTCACAATCATGGCGGCAACTTGCATCAAATGCACATGAACTAGAGGAAGTCACTTCTTCCATCCAAGCATAAGCTTCATGAACGGCACACGAAGGCATTGCTTACAAAGTTTCCAACACTAGGTTGATGTTCAACATGAATCATGGGGGAGACAAATGCTACTGATGGGCTCAACAAAGAACTCATCGGAATTTCCATATCATCGACTTCCACCATCATGTGAACATGGTGATAGCATTGGTCGCACCAAAAGATGTAATGGTATATGCTCGAGGGATCAACCACGAGTACGACATAAACATTACGGAAAGCATCGTTGGTACTGATTTGATTTGACGATAGCCCACACTCAAATCAAAGGATTGATAAGACAATAGGTCCAAAGAATCGATCACAGGGACCAATCGATGAAGATATCATCTTTCTTCAACACACACTACACAAGAATATCCCTTTGGAACGAACTAAGTCAGGCAAGCTTTTATCTTCCAACTCTCCAAGTTGTTGTTTGGCTTAACCAACTAGCTCAGGGGTATCCAACACAGATTCCTGGAGAAAGGGTGGTTCACAGGAAACCAACTTGATCACGAGCTCAACATAACAGTCAGGGGACAACCTGGTAATACTTCCGAGAAGATATTCGGAAAATCACGAACCAGCAGTATGTTACTAAGCTCGGGAACAATCTTGCTTTTGAGGCAAGACGACATGATCAAATGAGTGAGGACTTGACAAGATCCTAACTCATCAATCGAAGTGTGCACCAGAAATAAGGACTAGGTAGCACGATCAATCTTAGGATGATGATTTAATAACGAACACGCTAAGAATGAGGATATTGTCCATTAGCTGCCAAGCAACGAGTTGCTCGGAGTATTGATTTCACACATCACAATTCACTTGTCGGCATTCCTGTTACAACAACTCGGGACCGAGGAATGAATAATGATGGCGAGAAGTATCACATCGTCAAGAATTCATAATAGAAGGTGAAATACTCATGACGTGGGACATAAAGTGGGTAATACTCAGGATAGAACAGAATCAAAAGCTTGATTGCATTTGATCTCATGGATTACAACTGCTTTGACCCAATCCTAGATATGGATGAGGCATCGAGTTTGTTTCTCCTAGTCATTCCGAAATAGAATGGCTTGACGGACCACAAGGATAATAGACATCGATAAACGAATGCACACATACTCTTGGTTATCAACTAATAGAGGATGGTCGGGATACAACTAAAGAGAGCAACTCAAAGGAACATATAATTTTCTGAGTTGTGGATGCATAGATTAGTATGTCGAGCAAAGCTCAACATTTCTTCCGGATAACCCATGCGGAGAACGTAGAACTGGCAGAGTCGCCATTATGAATGGAGAACTCCTCAAGAGTACTGATTGTGATCTTTTAATTCAAAGAATTTCGTTTTAACTAGTTCATGGTATTTGGAAGAAGGAAATACCATGGACCTCAAGGACTATCGCAGTTACTAATATCCTAAAGGAACTAGCAAATACTAACAACATGAAGTAGGGTGAATCTCGGGTTCAAGAACCCGTGAATAGAATGCCTACTAACTAATAACATCACGGGATGCTTTCAAGAATAATGGATGTAATCATCGTGACCGGGGAACACAAAACATGGCTAGTTTACTAGGTGACTTCCTAAACACCTAGGGTCATAATAATATCTCCAACATCTACGCCGAGGCAACGAAGTACCTCAACTTACCGATTAGTGTGCTTATTCTGACCAAAAAGGACATCGGGATCTAAGGAAAGGATTTGCAAATGCATCGACTCATTTAGAAACCTGGGATGACTCAGACAGCATAACGGCTGTAAATGCTCAAAATGATTTGAGACATCATGCAAAATGGTGGCATAACCACTCAATAACATCATATCAAGGTTCCGAGATCAACAGTTAACATACTGAAATAGCAGAAACTGAACTGGGCTTAAAACCAACAATCTTAAAGGTCTATGGATTAGTAACACGTCATCCTGATAGATAGATGAGAAGCCTAGTTCTTAAACCCCGTAGAAGAGAAGAGGATGACCTGCATCAAAGGCCATGAGGTATAAGAAGTAAAAAGAGCCTTACGTTCCCTTCCACAATCAATTCCCTTACATAACTAAAGCATTTCTAGACACAACTTCGACCAGTTTGGCTTGGTAATCCTACAGGCAGTTAGGCTCTGATACCAACGCTGTCAGGACCCCGATTCCAAGTCACATCGATCTAGTCGGTAACACCTCATATCACTTTGCGGCCTCACGCATGATATTCCCACGGGTGTCGCCTTACCATGGCCCGGGACCGTTTGGCGCTTTTGGCTCACGATATGATAGTGTCGCTAGCATCCATATGATGAGAACCCGGGCCGACATGGCTAGTCGTGAACCCAAAGCGGCACTAACCCATGGGGACAGTATACATGAATCACATCGAGCATGTCGGTCATCAACGTATGAATCCGGGCTGTAGCATCGGCTAACAGGACTCGCAACCCGGCAAGAGTGTGCTAGGCAGGACTCGAATATCACCGTGACATTTCCCGAAGGCGATGTATATAGGAACGAAGTGAAACACATGCCGCCGATCAAGTGTCCAAGCGGTAGTGCTTTGGGCTAGCGATACTCGGTGAACCGCCTTTAGCGGACTACTATCGCCAGGAAGAACTAGACTACATTTCCCCATATGAGAGGCTGCCAAGGATAAACAACTAGATTGTCGGATCCCACACATACCAAGCATTTCAAACGTACACACAATATGCTCAATATGTGTAAATACAACATGGCATCACAACATAACTCTACACTCAAATATTTATTCATTAGGCTCCGAGGAGCGCGATATTACAAACATGGGTCTCATGACCCAACACTCGTGAGCATACAAGTCAAAGCACAAGCGAAGCTAAACATGTCTCGAGTACGCATAACTATAAATGAAAAAGGCCGAGAAGCATGACTATCTACTACATCTCGCCGAGGGCACAAGATCATAGCCGAGGTAACAAGCTAAACGTCAAGTCCAAGCGGAATTACTAGCGAGACCGACGCCTCTCCGCAAAAACATAAAATAAGCAAACGTGAGTACAAATGTACTCAAAGAAGACTTACATCGTAACTAACTACATATGCATCATTATCAATAAAGGGGTGGTGGAGTTTGACCGCAACAAGCCAGCTTTGACTCGGTGGCTATCCCGAACTACGATCGCAAGTAACTCTTTTGAGGTGGCGCACACGAGTCCACATATTCACCATATCAATACAGCACTATGGACCCGCCTCCCATCTCCCTACGAGAACGCCATCCATAGCACTCACGCTTATCTTGCGATTTTAGAGTATCCACTTTCACTTGTCTATGAACTGATATAGGCAACCCGTAAGTCCTTTTCCGCGGACACGGCTATTGAATAGATCATATTAACCCTGCAGGGTGTACTTCTTCACACACTCTCTCACCACTTATCGCTGTTTACACGACATGTACTCGCAACCTTCAAGCGGAAGCCCAATGAGGGTGTCGGCCACGCCTACCTAAACACTCAAGTCCCTAGTCCAGGTTTATCGCCTATTCGGGTTCCATCCGCAGGAGTCCGCCGAGGTTTCCACTAACGGCCCCGAACGATGTGTGCAGGGTTCCCGAGATACCAAACGGGCATTCGGTACACCGGGCCACGGTGTATCTACCGCATCATAGCCCACCCCTAGGGTCAGGCCACGCACGGCCTCCAACACATATCCTACAAACACCGTAAACTAGTTGCAACTCCCCGGACAGAGGACAAGGGTGGTTAAGAAGCCGAGAGTCAATTAAGGATCCCAATGTGTGGTAGTAACTGTTCATGGATCACAAACACAGAACTCAGTTCCTGAGGACGGTTTCAATGAGACAACCCACCATGTACTCCTACATGGCCTCTCACCGCTACCTTTACCAAATTGTGTTCACACACTTAGCTCACACACATAGGACATGTTTACACACCTCCGATTCATCCCCGATGAATCAAACCTGACTCAACTCTAAGCAGTAGCAGGCATGACAAACAAGCATGAATGAGTAGGCACAACAGGGCTCAAACAACTCCTACTCATGCTAGTGGGTTTCATCTAATCTCTGGTGGAATGACAGGTCATGCAGAGGATAAAGGGGTTCAGCTACCGCAAAGAAGTTACAGATGAATCGTTGTTGTCCTAATGCAATAAAAGAGATCAGGAGCGAGAGAGTGGGATTGTATCGAATGAACAAGGGGTTTTGCTTGCACGGCACTTCCGAAGATAATATAGCTCTTCATCGGTGTCATCGATCTCATCGTCAAAACCACGCCTATCGAGAGGAACAGCCACCGACAAACAAGAAGAAACACAATCAATGCAATGCACAAACAAATGAATGACATGTCATGTTAAGGAACTGAATTGACCTAATGCAGCAAAGAAGCCAAGTTAATTGAAGTGGAATTCAAACAAGGTTAAACTCCAACTTCAAATACTAGTTCATAAATTACCCTAATCATGATTCATCCTATTCAGTGAGGTTAACTTGTTCAATCATGCATGATCATGGTGTAAACAGATTCTTCATATTTTTCTGATCATTTTTCATTTATAATTTATTTGATTTGGAGTTACGGTTGATTTTATATGATTTTTAGAAGTTTGGGGTATTTTCTGAAATTTATAAATCATTTCCTGATTTATTTTAATTCCAGAAATACTTTATCAAGGCCGACATGACGCCTTTGTGGTGACGTCAAGAAGTCAACAGGGTTGACCAGAGTCAAACTCAGTGGTGCGGGACCCACGGTCGAGTCATTAGACTAACTAATTTTAGTTAGTCCTAATCCTAGGTTTAATTAGCAGGTATGGCCCACACGCCGCTGACCTGGGGGGTCAAACTCGGTCAACCAGGGCTAATCCACGGCGTCTAGCCGGCAACGCACTTGACGCGGCGGAGGCTCGTGAATCGCCCATGTGGCACGATTCGAGCTGCGGCTAGGCGCGTCGGAGTGCCCTCGCTGGCGCGCGTCGTTAGGTGGTGCTAGCCGGGCCTGTGGTGGCCGGAGGCGACGGCTACGAGCTCGGCAGCGGCGGCCGGAGCTCGGCTAAGTGCGGGCACGGTGCTGCAGCTCGTAGGCGAGTGAACGAGAGGTGCTAGGCAGCACCTAAAGGGCAGCAGGAGCATGTCAGAGCTACTATGCGAGGCAGAGGTGCTCGGAGGCACGGAGCTCGCCGGCCATGGTGGACGGCGGCCTGGGTGCTCATGGGCGGCGGCTGCCACATGAGAGAGAGAGAGAGGTGGGGAACGACGGCAAGCTCACTGGGAGGCAGCAGGGTGGCTCAAGGGCTCGGGACGACCTCCAACACATGAACGACGGGCGACGGCCAAGTAGTAGATGCAGCAATGGCGAGCTCAAGACGACGGTGTGGCGATCCTTGGCTTGCGTGGCTCGGCGAAGAGGGGAGATGGAGTCGCACGGACCTTCCAGACACGGGAGGGGTGAGGAGGTGGCTGCGGCCGCGGTGGTGGCGAGCGGCGACGGGCGTGTTCGGTGGCGTCGTGGGGAGAGAGAGCAGAGGAGGGAGAAAGGTCCAGGGAGAGAGGAGAGGGGCCAGGGGGTCCAGAGCGGCGCCGAGGAGGGGCTTCGAGGCGCCTCGGTGAGGCAGGCGAGCAGGGAGGAGGCGTGGCGAGCTCGGGCGCGTGCGCCGTGTCCCTCCTCTGCCTACTGGCAGAGGTAGGCGATGACTGGCAAGGTGAGTTGGTGGGCTGGGCCAACTGGGCCAGCTCCAGGTAAGTGGCTGGGCTTCTCTCTCTCTCCTTTTCTAATATATTATGTTTTCTATTATTACGTAGTTTTAGGGCTTTATTAAAATACCTAGACACTTCCAAAAATCATGAAACTACTCATGATCACTGTTGGGAGTATATCCTACAGTGAACATTTTAGTTTGTGATTATTTGAGCATTTAAAATATTATTTAGCAATTAAATGCCCAAATGCAAATACCATATGATTTAATTCAAAAATCCAGAATGGCCTAGAAATATGTGCACCATTTTTGGCAGAGGTTTTAAACCAATCCAAAAATGCTAAACTTTTCTGAAGGGCATTTTGGGTTCATTGAGAATATTTTTATTTGAACCTAGTTGATTTGGTTTGGTGCTAGGGTTTGAGCAATCCCCATTTCAACTATCATAAAATTTAAACATGATGCATGGATGCTAAAGCAAAAACAAGCAAGGCCTAAAATGGGGATGTGACATTGGTGCTGAAGGCCCAGAACTTCGGCAGTAGAGCCTCCGCTCGACCCTTCATGGCCTCAGCGGCGGCAGCGGCAAGCTCGCCACTCACAGGCTCCAACAGGCTCTCAAGGTTGACGTTGGGGTCGCGAAGGTAGACGTGGGTGAAGACGCGCGTCAGCGCTGCAGAAGACAGGACACGCGCCTCGGCCTCAGCCGTGGGGCCGAGGCCAAGGGTGACATCTTCAAGGGCGCGGACCAGGAAGGGAAGCAGCTTGGCGGGGCCGTCCTCGGCGCCGGCCAGCGGGCTCTCCAGGCCGTTGTCGTAAAGCAACCTCAGCAAGGTGCGAGCCTTCACCTCCAGCTTCGCGAAGGCCACACGGTCCTCAGCCAGGACCCGCGCCTTGCCGTCCAGCTCGATCTTCTTTGCCTCCAACACCTGCTCCAGCGCACCCAAGCGGCCATGGCGCTCATCAAGCTTGGCGTCCTGGTCCTTGGCGGCCGCCTCACGAGCCTTCATGTCTTCCTCCTTCTCTTGGCGAACGCGGGCCTCCTTGGCAAGCTGGTCGCGCAGGCCTTGCAGCTCGCTCTCCAGCGCCTTGTAGCGACCTCGGACGTCGGCCACCTCCCCCAAGGCGGCGTCGCGAGTGGCCTTCGCCCCAAGGACGGCCTGCTTCTCCTCGTCGCAAGCCGTCGTTCTGAACCAGCGCCGCCGAATCGCGTTGCCAGAGCGAACCCAGCCGGAGGCCAGCTCCAAGCGTCCGGCCACCAAGCGAGGGTTGGCGCCCAGAAGATCTTTCTGCAGCCCCGTCGTTGCCTTGTGCCGCCATCATCCGGCGCGCTCGGGCAAGCCTCTTCTCCGACACGTTCGAAGAGTCCAAAGCGGGAGAGTACCAAGCTCCGGCCGGGGTCTGGCGAGGCGCCATACCTTGCTAGGGCACGGGGTCGGAGCAGGTCTGGGGATTTCGGAAGCAGGAAGGATAGGAGCAAGAAAGGGGATCTGGGCAATGACTGGAGAAGGCAAAGGAGGAAAAGCCTAGACGGGTGCCGCTCTTTTGTTGATTCGTGCAGTTGTCAATGTTGTTAGGGCCCGCGGCGCTTCGCACTTGCCCCTTTGCTTCTCTGCTAAGCCAAGTCCAGGCGCGCCTTGGGCCCGGGGGCTACTGTCGGCGTTCTAGGAACGGGGGTACCTAGACTTGCTCGCTGCGCCTGCGGCGTGGTTTCAAGGGGTGGCCCAAGACGCCCATCTTCATCAAGACAAGCTCAAGACCCTCGCGAGGGGCCAAGCCTCATGGGGGCGGACGACAGGAGCTCCCTCAGGCACGGCCTCGTTAGGCTGGCTCACGAGGAGGCGGAGAGATCAAGGCGGGGTACCTCACGAGGTGCCCATGACGCAAGCCATGACGACCAAGGGCGCCAGGCGGGCGCCAGCCCGCGCAGTGTCCTCATTTCCTCTTTGGTGCAAAGGAGGCAAGCGCAGGTGAGAGTATCAAGCAAAGGCAACCATTTCGATGCAACAAGACCAAGACCAGCACAACGGCAAGAAGGAGGTCATCGTGGAGCCCAAGCCGGCATCATCGACAGAGCCTTTGGCAGGCGAGGACCAACTTTAGTCAGGATAAGTGTACTAGATGTTCCCCTTCAAAATGGCCAATTGTTGGCGCCCTTCCCGCTCAATATTTGGGAAGAGCCCAGGGCCTTTGCCTATAAATAGGACTAGCCACCCACAGGGTAGAGGGATCCAGAATCGAGAACAGAGCTAGAGATCAAGCAGTCTAGAGAGAGAGAGAGAACGACCGAACTCCCCCTAGCAGTTCGTCGCACCGGCCAAGAACAGACCCTCGCGAGGCTGTTCTTTCTTGTACTGTTCATCATTAGCCCCTGAGGCAATCCACCACACCACACACTGGAGTAGGGTATTACACCATAATGGTGGCCTGAACCAGTATAAACCTTGTGTCTCTTGTGTTGCTCTTTGTGTAGTTTAGATCCTTGTGAGGCGACGAGGTGTAGGTAGGTAGGAGGTGAGATCTCCGCGTGCACCCCAGAGTTTGAACCTAGAGGGTCTGCCGGAACCCGAAATCCGACAATAACTTCTCTAGAGGCTTGAGAGTTGGACCAAATCTATATTGCCTCCCGCCTATGGTTGTACTGCTAGACGTCGGAGCAGGACGGAGCGGCTGCGGCTGTCTTCTTTCCTTTCTTTCGAGGCGGAGCAGCCGGAGCGGCGGCGGGTCTCTTCCGCACTTGCTGGCGAGCGGAGAAGGAGGAGGCTGGCTGCTCAGGCGCGCCGGCGCAGGCGGAGAAGGAGGCGGAGTGCCGCTGAGGGAGTCCTGGACTAAGGGGTCCTCGGGCGTCCAGCCTGTTAGCCATGGGCCGGACTGATGGGCTGTTAAGATACGAAGACCGAAGACTGTCACCCGTGTCCGGATGGGACTTTCCTTGGCATGGAAGGCAAGCTTGGCAGCCAAACATGAAGATTCCTTTCTCTGAACCGACCTTATGTAACCCTACATCTCTCCGGTGTCTACATAAACCGGAGAGCTTAGTCCGGTGAGAGATATATTCATTATCGTAGTCATACAGGCTAGACTTCTAGGGTTTAGCCATTACGATCTCGTGGTAGATCAACTCTTGTAATACTCATATTCATCAAGATCAATCAAGCAAGAAGTAGGATATTACCTCCATAGAGAGGGCCCGAACCTAAACATTGTGTCCCCTGTCTCCTCTTACCAGCGACCTTAGACGCACAGTTCGGGACCCCCTACCCGAGATCCGCCAGTTTTGACACCGACATTGGTGCTTTCATTGGGAGTTCCACTGTGTCGTCCTCACAAGGTTTCGATGGCCCCTTCAATCGACAACAACGAGGCCGTCCAAGGAGAGACCTTCCTCCCCGGACAGATCTTCGTATTCGGCGGCTTCGCCCTACGGGCCAATTTGCTTGGCCATCTGGAGCAGATCGACAACCACGCCTTGGCCACTGTGTCAGATTTGGAAGCTTGAACTACGTTGCGCACATCCGTGGAGACTTGATCTTCGCCGGATTCGAGACCGTGGCGGCCGCTCCCTGTCACTCCGATGTACACGACCTAAATCTATCATCGGACCACATTCAGGAGATTGCTCCCGTAACTGTTCTGGCGTTAGATCTAGAGCAGACCGCACCATCTGAGGATGGGAAGCTCAACCCCACCACGGAGGACATGGACCTCGCGGCGTTGGACCCGCACACAGACTTAAACTCACGAGACATCTGCGTGATGACCCACGAGTATAGGAGATCTATTGTAGTCCTTTCGATAAGTAAGAGTGTCGAACCCATCGAGGAGCAGAAGGAAATGATAAGCAGTTTTCAGCAAGGTATTCTCTGCAAGTACTGAAATAAGTGGTAACAGATAGTTTTGTGATAAGATAATTTGTAACGAGCAACAAGTAACAAAAGTAAAGAAAGTGCAGCAAGGTGGCCCAATCCATTTTGTAGCAAAGGACAAGCCTGGACAAACTCTTATATAGAGAAAAGCGCTCCCGAGGACACATGGGAATATTGTCAAGCTAGTTTTCATCACACCTGTGCCTACTCCGGCCCTAGATCCGGAGTCAATTATGCCGTCCGAGGACGGGTGGATGGACCCTGCCTCGGAGGCCACACACTCAGTAGCGATAGAGCCAAATACTGACTTCACCTCCTATGCGACTGTGGTCACGGATCCCCGGATTCATCCCCGGCCACAGGCCCCGAACCGCCTGCATCCATGCCTATCGAATCTGATTGGGCGCCAATCATGGAGTTCACCATCGCGGATATCTTCCAGCACTCGCCTTTCGGCGATGTGCTAAATTCACTTAGGTCTCTCTCCTTGTCGGGAGAACCTTGGCCGAACTATGTCCGGCTAGAATGGGATGCGGACGAGGAAGAAATTCGCTCCCCACCCACCACCCACTTAGTAGCCATCGTCGATTTATTTAACCGCCATGCTCGATTTCGGCTCTGAAGACATCGACGGTATGGACGATGATGTAGGAGACGAACAGGAACCACCGCCCACAAGGCGCTGGACTGCCTCATCATATGACATATGCATGGTGGACACCCCCAAAGAAGGTTATGGCGATAAGACAACGGAGGATAAACCCTCCAAGTAGCAATCCAAGCACCGACGTCAGCGGCGCCACTCTAAGTCCCGCCATAGCAGCGATGCCGGCCCAAGAGACAATAGCGCTCCGGATAGTGCCGAAGACGACGACAATCCCCACCAGCCAGATCTCGAGCGGGAGGATGAACAAGCTAGCCCTCCAGAACAGGGCAGACGGAGAATCAGAGGATGACAACTACATGCCTCTCTCCGAAGACGAAGTGAGCCTCAGCGACAAAGAATTTATCTTGCCTGAGGATCCCGTCGAGCAGGAGCGCTTCAAGCCCCGGCTTATAGCCACAACAAACAGCCTGAAGAAAAAGCAACATCAGCTTTGAGTTGATCAAGATCTGCTAGCGGATAGAAGGACTGAAGTCCTGGCGGCCGAGGAATACGAACTCGAGCGCCCACCCAAGAGTTACCCAAAGCGCAGGTTGCTACCCCAACTCGAGGAGGAAGCATTGAAACCCACATCACCAGCGTATGATGCGGCTGATCGGCCACCTCGTGGCCGAGACAGAGAGGCATATCAGCCCGAAGTCCAGCCCGCGCCCCGCCGCCATACAAACAAAAATACCAAGGCCCGGGGCAACATGCGGGACCTGCGAGACGTATTGGAGAACAAAGCAAAACATACAAGATCGGTCTACGGATCACGGGGGCACGCCCCGACGCGGGACGATGACCGTCACGCCGGATATACTAAAAGCAAATCCGGCCGGGCCGAATACATCAGACAAGACTCGTATGAACTGCGTCGTGATATAGCCCGGCACAGAGGCGCCGCACACCCCCTATGCTTCACTGATGAAGTAATGGATCACGAATTCCCGGAGAGTTTTTAACCCGTAAACATCGAATCATACGATGGTACAAAAGATCCCGCAGTATGGATCAAGGATTTCCTCCTCCACATCCACATGGCTCACGGTGATGATCTACATGCCATCAAGTACACCCACTAAAACTCAAAGGACCAGCTCGGCATTGGCTAAATAGCTTGCCAGGAGACTCCATTGGCAGTTGGGAGGATTTGGAAGATGCATTCCTTGACAACTTTCAGGGCACTTATGTGCGACCACCGGATGCTGATGACTTGAGCCATATAATTCAGCACCCAGGGGAATCGGCCAGAAAATTCAGGACCAGGTTCCTAACCAAGAAAAACCAAATTGTCGACTGTCCGGATGTAGAGGCCTTAGAGGCATTTAAGCATAACATCCGTGATGAGTGGCTCGCCCGGTACCTCGGCCAGGAGAAGCCGAAATCCATGGCAGCCCTCACAACACTCATGACCCGCTTTTGCGCGTGCGAGGATAGCTGGCTGGCTCGCAGCAACAACACATCAAGAAATCCTAGCACTTAAGATACCAAACATACTAACGGCAGACCATGTCGTAACAGACACAAGCGCCGCAGCAACGGCGATAACGCTGAAGACACGACAGTCAATGCCGGATTCAGTGGCCCTAAATCCGGTCAGCGGAAAAAGCCGTTCAAAAGAAGTAATCCGGGCCCGTCCAGTTTGGACCGCATACTTGATCGCTCGTGTCAAATTCACAGCGCACACGATAAGCCAACCAATCACACCAACAGAGAATGCTGGGTGTTCAAGCAGGCCGGCAAGTTGAATGCCGAAAACAAGGACAAGGGGCTGCATAGCAACGACGAGGAGGAGCCTCGGCCGCCGAACACGGGAGGACAGAAGAGGTTCCCTCCACAAGTGAAAATGGTGAACATGATATACGCAACCCACATTCCCAAGAGGGAACGGGAGCGTGCACTAAGGGACGTCTATGCGATGGAGCCCGTCGCCCCAAAGTTCAACCCATGGTCCTCTTGTCCGATCACATTCGATCGCAAGGACCACCCCACTAGTATCCGTCATGGCGGTTCTGCTGCATTGCTCCTTGACCCCATCATCGACGGATTTCACCTCACTCGAGTCCTTATGGACGGCTGCAGCAGCCTGAACCTCCTCTATCAGGATACAGTGTGCAAAATGGGTATAGACCCCTCGAGGATCAAACCCACTAAAACCACCTTTAAAGGTGTCATCCCAGGTGTAGAGGCCCATTGCACGAGCTCAATCACACTGGAAGTGGTCTTCGGATCTCCGGACAACTTCCGAAGCGAGGAGTTAATCTTCGATATCGTCCCGTTCCGAAGTGGCTATCACGCACTGCTCGGGCGAACCGCATTTGCCAGATTCAATGCGGTACCGCATTATGCATACCTCAAGCTCAAAATGCCAGGATCTCGTGGGGTTATAACTGTCAATGGAAACACAGAACGCTCACTCCGCACGGAGGAGCACACTGCGGCCCTCGCAGCAGAAGCACAAAGCAGCCTTTTAAGGCAAACCGCCTATTCGGCGATAAATCCCCCGGACACATTCAAGCAAGTCCGGAATAATCTGCAACAGGATCGCCTGGCACGTTCAGAGCTCGCCTAGCAATTCGGCCTCTGTCCTAGTCCCAGTCAAGTGACGAAATATGTGCCGCACATACATAATTACGCACTAAAAATACCATGGGCATAGGCGGGGGCACGACCAAGGCACGTCCCACAATGTGGCTCAACCGCCCCAGGGGCTGTATACCTTTATCATTTTCTCTCTTTCAGGACCTTCCTATCTAGAACCCCTTCTCGGCAGTCTGATTGCTGGACGCATTACAGGAAGGAAATACCAAGGAAGCAAGAAGTTCTGACGTATAAGGGAATCCCCAGGTGGTCTCTGATAACGATCGAAATACCTATTTTAAATACCCATACGCAGCTTGCCCTTGGATAGGACATGTCAAATAGTCCTACTTGTTGCTTATTGCACTACTTGTATCCGTACGCTTTGGCGTATTACTTAATAACAATGCATAGCGTTAGTCTATTATTGCATTACCATTTCTTCTTTTTTTGTCTGCTTATTTACGACAAATTGCACCCGTACATTCTGGTAAACCAAGACGCCTGTGGGCCGAATACCCTATAACACGGCGTGAGAAGTCCGAACACTTCCGGCAGTGCGGCACCCCGAACTTATAGCACTATGTTTTGGTACCTTATGTTCCGCAATATCAGATAAGGTAGCGCTGGGAGAAGTACTGCGATTGTGTCCCGGTTCGTCCGGACGAGCACCTCAGTAGAGAAAGCAGAAAACTGGCTGTCATGATAAGGCAAGAGCTTGTCGCTGTTTGAGAAGTCTCAAGTCCTTCAAGACTTTTTCCGCTTCGGGCGAGGAGTCGGCCTTGTCCGACCTAGGCGTATATAGCGCCCCAAATTCGGCCTTCCGAATACTAGGGGCTTCGCCAAAATTTAAAATTGTAGACTTCTATGGCTAAGTGAGAGTGATAAAGCCTTATAGTCTGATTGCCTGGTTCGGTGTGCTGAACACCTCCTTTGAAGGACCCAAAATTGGGATAAAGAGTGCTTAGGTTTGTCCGTAACACCTCAGTACTAGTTACATGGGGGCAGAAGCTGACGACTGGCCAACTCTAAGATTTTATAAACGGCCGCACAGAAGGTAATATTTTAAATTCACAAGCGTTGCATAGCGCAAATGAACTCGTTTCATATTACAGGATCACATGAGTACATTTATTCAAATATTACATCCTTAGCACATTCCTCCGCCGCAAGGCAAGCACCCTTCAGGACACTGTCATAATATAATTCAGTCTTACGGTGCTCCTTCCCCTCTGGCGGCCCTTCGGTCACCAGCTTCTCAGCATCCATATTCCCCTAGTGCACCTTCACCCGGGCAAAGGCCCTGCGTGCACCCTTGATGCAGACGGACCGCTTTATGACTTCAAGACGTGGGCAGGCATTCACAAGCCGCCTCACTGCATCAAGTAGCTGTCGGCAGGGATCTCCAGTGCCACATCAGGACTATAAGACCCTTCATGGCCTGTTCGGCCGCCTTATGGAGCTCGAGCAATTGCTTCAGCTGGTCGCTCAAGGGCATTGGGTGTTCGGTCCCAGTATACTGAGACCAGAACAACTTCTCCGTCGAGCTCCCCTCCTCAGCCCGGTAGAATTCTGCGGCATCCGATACACTGCGGGGCAGATCTGCAAATGCTCCTGGAGAGCTCCGAACTCGGGTAAGTAAAAGGAAAGTTTCCTTCACATGCTTGCTTTGCATAATGAATGCCTTACCCGTTGCTATCTTCTTAGCCGCCTCAATCTCCTGGAGGGCCTTTTGGGCTTCGGCCTTGGCGTTTTGTGTGCTCTCGAGTGCCTTTGCAAGCTCGAACTCCTGCGTCTTAGACTCACGCTCCAAGAACTTGTACTTCTCGGCAAATTCCTGAATCTCTTGCTGCACCTCGCCAACTCGGGCCTCTTGTTTCTCGCGCTCGGTGCGCTCCTTGGCCGCTTTGTCTTCGGCCTTGGATAGCGCCTTCTTTAGGGCCGCCACTTCGGTCGTGGCCCCTAGCAAATTCATGGTGATCCTATTATTTTACAACCAACCTTTTTTAATATATATAGACGGGGTATCACTTACCGTTGTTCTCTTCGAGCTGCCTCTTGGTAAGCCCAAGCTCTTCCTTGGACCGCTCAAGGTCCTGCTTCAGTGCAGCGACCTCTGCAGTATGTGCAGCAGCGGCCAGCAGTGAAGCCTGCATATGCACGTAGGCATATTCTAGTTAGACTCCTGTGGTTATTGTTTGATCCTCTGTTCGGCCTTTCTTTGTGAATACCAAACAGAGCATCAGGAGCTACTGTCTATGCTGTAACATTCTCTCATAATTTGATTACTTACCTCAAAGCCTGTTAGGAGGCTGGCACGAGCCAGTCGGTCCGCTTGGCGGATGAACCTTCTCGATCACCGCACTCATGATAGTGCAGTGCTCTTCGTCGATGGAAGCGCCGCGAAGCGCTTCCAGCAAGTTGTTCGATGCCTCTGGATGGACAAAGGCCATTGGCACAGGCGGCTTGCCCCTCTTAGCGAGGGGTCGCCTGGCAGAGTCCGGAACCACTAGAGGTTCCGGCGCAGTATTCAGCTAGGGGGCGAATTTGCTGCCCCCATCATCGGAGCCCATGGGAGTCTTGCTCCCCTTGCGCCCAGTGTCCGGAATATCGCCTTGAGGCACCTCCCGGACTACCTCCCCTTGGTTCGGTGCCCTTTGAGACAACACCTCGACGTTGTCCGTAGGGCGAGGGGAGGAGGCGGTCGGAAGTCAATCGTTGTTCAGGTCCGACGGGCCCAAAGAATCATCCGACGAAGATACGTTGATGTGGGCTCGAGAGGGGCTGCATAATCACGCGCAGCGTGATAAGAAACAGTACAATAAGACTTACCAAGAATTATTATGGTATCCGGATACTTACGACTTCACCAGGGGCTTGTCCCGGGGCAACCCCTTGTCGTCGCTATAGGCGGCCGTCGTGGAGCAGTCCAGGAGGAGGGTCCTTCCCTTCTTGGACCCTTCGGCCTCCCCGGATGGGGCGGCCTTCCTTTTCTTGTCCCTCCCGGCTGGGGGGAGAACTTTCCTCTGCCTCCTCCTCGTTTTCGTGGGAGGAGTGCGCCTTAGTGTTTTTGGATGATGAGTCCGATATAACCTTGCGCCGGAGACCCTTCCTGGTCCCCATGGCCTTCTTCTTGGCCTTCTTCTCCGGCACCTCATAAGGCGCCGGAACCAGCATCTCCATTAGGAGAGCATCTGCTGGATCTTCGGGCAGGGGAGCCGGACAATCGATCTGCTCCGCTGTCGCTACCCAATCCTGTTAAATGGCATGGAGGCTTAGATCCCGCGCGCGGTTATACTGGGGAAAAGAACATCCTATGAGATGTGAAAGGCTTACCTGATTGGCAGGGCGCTGGCGCTTAAGTCCGCGGTCCTCGGTAAGGGAGGAGGTACCTCGGCGCCTTGAACATCACCCTCCAGACGCCCTTGTGCATCGTGGTCAAGAGCTCTCGCAGCGTCGGTGCTCGGCCGGTCGAACTCCCACAAATTGAATGCCCGTCTTTGACACGGGAGGATCCGCAGAAGAGCATGACTTGGACCACGTTGACGAGCTTGATTTTCTTTCTCATCATGTTTTTGACGCGTCCGAGTCCGGTCAGCTCTACCGAGGAACCCTGTGACAGGCCCTTCTCTTTCCAAAGAGGGTGAGCCGCATGGGGATTCCGGTCGAAATTTGGGGCGGCCACCTGGTTGGTGTCGCATGGCTCGGTGATGTAGAACCACCCCGATTGCCACCCCTTTATGGTCTCCACATAGGATCCTTCGAGCCAGGTGATGTTAGGCATTTTGCCCACCATGGCACCTCCGCACTACGCTTGCTGGCCGACCACCACCTTCGGTTTAACGTTGAAGGTCTTCAGCCACAGGCCGAAGTGGGGCTTGATGCGGAGGAAAGCCTCACACACGATGATAAACGTCGAGATGTTGAGGATGAAATGAGGGGCCAGATCATGAAAATCCAGCCCGTAGTAGAACATGAGCCCGCAGACAAACGGGTGGAGGGGAAATCCCAGTCCGCGGACGAAGTGGGTAAGGAAAACCACCCTCCCATGGGGTTCTGGAGTATGGACGATCTGCCCCGCATCTCGCAGCCGGTGTGCGATATTCGCGGCCAGATATCCTGCTCCTCGTAGCTTTATGATGTGCTCCTCTGTAACGGAGGAGACCATCCACTTGCCTCCCACTCCGGATATGCTTGGAGTGGCTTGAGGAGGAAATGTGAACTTGGGTGCTGGAGCTCGAGTGCGCAAGAATGGATGAGCAGGGAGGAAGATGGCGTGGGTAAAAAAAGGAATCCCTGTCCCTTTATAAGGGCGGAGGAAACTATATGCCTCCCCGCCTGCCTGGTAAACTCGCTTATTCCCCAAGCGCCGTAATTGATGGTCCGGTTGGGTTACCCACACCCGTATTGATGAGAATCCTGTGATAAGGGGAAACGATCTCTGCTTTGACAAGACGTGCCAAGAAACCCGCCTCGCAATGTGTGCAGTAGCTGGTTGACAAAAACGGTTTGAATAATGACCGGGCCGTGGTATGATGTCATGCTATCGAATGTGTCAGCGGATTAGATTTGTGGAAATATTATTCTCTCTACGGTGGTATGTGGAATTTGTTTTGCAGAGCCGGACACTATCCTTGTGTTCAAAATCTTCCATGGAGTATTCGGAGGAGGAACCCGCCTTGCAATGCCGAAGACAATCTGCCGGACTTGACTCATCGTCATTGAAGCCTGGTTCAGGGGCTACTGAGGGAGTCCTGGATTAGGGGGTCCTCGGACAGCCGGACTATATCCTTTGGCCGGACTGTTGGATTATTGATACGTCTCCAACGTATCTATAATTTTTTATTGCTCCATGCTATATTATCTACTGTTTCGGGCAATATTGGGGCTTTATTATCCACTTTTATATTATTTTTGGGACTAACCTATTAACCGGAGGCCCAGCCCAGAATTGTTGTTTTTTTGCCTATTTCAGTGTTTCGAAGAAAAGGAATATCAAACGGAGTCCAAAAGAATTGAAACTCCACGGAACCTGTTTTTGGACCAGAAGAAGCCCATTGAGTCTTTGGAAGCTCACTGAGAGTCCTGGCTGCCCACGAGGGTGGGGGCGCGCCCACCCCCCTGGGGCGTGCCCCCCTACCTCGTGGCCAGCCCAGAAGTCCACCGACGTCCTCCCTACACCCATATATACTCTCGTACCCTAAAACTTCCAGAACGGAGATTAGATCAGAAGTTCCGCCGCCGCAAGCCTCTGTAGCCACGAAAAACCAATCGGGGCCCTCTCCGGCACCCTGCCGGAGGGGGCCATCATCACCGGTGGCCATGGAGGAGTATCCCGGAGGGGTCTTCATCACCATGAAGGCCAAGGACTAGAAGGTGGAGGCCATGGAGGAGGAAGCACAAGGGGGAGAACCTCTCCTCCTCTCTTCCGGTGGCGCCGGAGTGCCATCGGGAGGGGAATCATCGCCACGGTGACCGTCTTCATCAACATCACCATCACCATCACCATCCTCATCTCTTTCACGCGGTCCACTCTCCCGCACCCCGCTGTAATCCCTACTTGAACATGGTGCTTTATGCCACATATTATGATCCAATGATGTGTTGCCATCCTATGATGTTTTGAGTAGATATCTTTTGTCTTTTGGTTGATTGATGATCTAGATTGGTATGAGCTGTATGTTTTACTTTGGTGCTGTCCTATGGTGCCCTCCGCGTCGCGCAAGCGTGAGGGATTCCCGCTGTAGGGTGTTGCAATACGTTCATGATTCTCTTATAGTGGGTTGGTGAGTGACTGAAACACAAACCCAAGTAAGAGGGATTGTTGCATATGGGAATAAAGAGGACTTGATGCTTTAATGCTATGGTTGGGTTTTACCTTAATGATCTTTAGTAGTTGCGGATGCTTGCTAGAGTTCCAATCATAAGTGCATATGATCCAAGTAGAGAAAGTATGTTAGCTTATGCTTCTCCCTCATATGAAACTGCAATAGTGATTACCGGTCTTGTTAACAATTTCCTAGGACAATTCCGCACACCGATCCACCATTATTCTACACTCGCTATTTATAATATTTAGTATTATATCCTAACTTTATGATAACATCACCTACTTTTATATTTTAGCTCTCCGATATCATGCAAGGTTATCCTCTTCATACCCACAACGTAGTTTTATTTCTCGTTTCTAGTTGGAAGTAAACGTTCGGTGTACGTAGGGTCGTATCAGTGGCAGATAGGGCTTGAGAGAATATTGATCTTACCTTTAGCTCCTTGTGGGTTCGACATTCCATAATTATCACTTCCATCTTTGGAAAGTGCTACGATGATTCCTTGCACTTGGGGATTATCAATTATGAAGATACAAGATTGAAGACTTCGTCCCGTGTACGGATGGGACTCTCCTTGGCGTGGAAGGCAAGCTTGGCAATACGGATATGTAGATCTCCTCCTTTGTAACTGACTCTGTGTAACCCTAGCCCCCTCCGGTGTCTATATAAACCAGAGGGTTTAGTTCATAGGACAACAACAATCATACCATAGGCTAGCTTCTAGGGTTTAGCCTCTACGATCTCGTGGTAGATCAACTCTTGTAATACTCATATCATCAAGATCAATCAAGCAAGAAGTAGGGTATTACCTCCATCAAGAGGGCCCGAACCTGGGTAAACATCGTGTCCCCCGCCTCCTGTTACCATCCGCCTTAGACGCACAGTTCGGGACCCCCTACCCGAGATCTGCCGGTTTTGACACCGACACCCGCACGCAGCTCGCTCTTGGTCATGGCATGTTAAATAGCCTTACTCGCTTATCGCATTACTTGCACAAGTACTCCTTGACGTATTAATCAAATTACAATGAAAAATAATTGGCAGCGTCAGCTTATTACTTGATTTTTTCCTTGTCTTTGTATTTATTACTCATCGCACCCGTACACTCTGGTACGTATCACTTCGCCAGGGACTTCATCACGCCCCACAATACGGTAATAAAGTCCGAACACTTTTACAGTATAGTTCGGCACCCCGAACTTATAGCATTATATGCATCGGCTCCGAATCATGTCTTTGGTCAATAGTTGGGTTTCCCGGCTCCTGTGCTTACTACCTTACGTTCTGCTATATCGCCTAGGGTAGTAAAGGGAGAACTACTGTGATTGTGTCCCGGTTCTTCCGTACGAGCACCTCAGTAGAGAAAGCCGAAAGCTGACTGTCATGATGCCGAGAGCTGGTCAGCTGTTCGAGAGGTTTCAAATCCTTAGAGATCTTTTCCGCTTTATGCGAGGAATCGATTTTTATCCGATCATGTGTGTATAGCGCCCCTAGTTCGGCCTTCCGAATACCATGGGCTTCGCCAAAATTCTCATTATCAAACTTCTATGGCTAAGTGAGGGTGATGAAAGCCGTATAGTCTGATTGCCTTCTTCGTTGCGCTAAACACATCCTTCAAGGATCAGAATGTGGAGTAAAGAGTGTTTAGATTTATCCCGAACACCCCCGTACTATCTACGTGGGGGCAGAAGCTGACGACTGGCCAACCCTCAGATTTCATAAACGGCCGCACAGGAGGTAAAATTTTAAAGTCACAAGCATTATATTACATAACGACCTTGTTTCATATTACAGGACAAGATAACATGAATGTTTTCATGGGAATATAACATCCTTCGCACATTGCTCCACCATAAGGCGGGATCCCTCCAAGACACTATCAAAATATAGCTTGGGTCGGCGGTGCTCCTTGCCCTCAGGCGGCCCCTCGGTCATCAGCTTCTTGGCATCCATCTTCGCCCAGTGCATCTTGGCGCGGGCAAAGGCCATCCGTGCACCTTCAAGGCAGACCGACCGCTTCATGACTTCAAGCCATGGGCAGGCACTCACAAGCCGCTTCACAAGTCTGAAGTAGCTGTTGGGCATTGGCTCGGCAGGCCATAGCCGGACTATTAGGTCCTTCATGGCTAGCTCAGCCGCCTTAGGCAGCTCGACCAGCTGTTTTAGCTGGTCGCTAAAGGGCACATGATGTTCTGGTCCAAGGTATTGAGACCAGAATAGCTTCTCCATAGAACTCCCTTCTTCGGCTCGATAGAACTCGGCAGCATCTAATATGCTGCGCGGCAGATCCGTAAACGCCCCTGGAGAGCTCCAAATTCGGGTAAGTAAAAGGAACGTTTCCTTTGCAGACTTGCTTTGCATAATGAAATCCTTACCCGCAGTGATCTTCTTGGCCGCCTGGATTTCCTGGAGGCGCTCTGGGCTTTGGCTCGGGCATCTTGTGCGCTCTGGCAGGCCTTCGCAAGTTTGGACCCTTGCATCTTAGAATCACGCTCCAAGGACTCGTACTTCTTGACGGCGTCCTGGAGCTCTTGTTGGACCTCGCTGACCCGGGCCTCGTGCTTCTCGCGCGCGGCGCATTCCTTGGCCGCTTTGTCCTCGGCCTCGGCTAACGCCTTCTTGAGGGCCATCACCTCGGTCGTGGCCCCAAATAAAGTTCACGGCACTTTAGTCAGCACGAACCATTCATCCTTCCTAAATATACAAGCAGGTTACTGCATACCTTGGTTGTCCTCCAGCTGCTTCTTCACGAGGCCGAGCTCTTCCTCGGCCCGCTCCAGGTTCTGCTTCAATCCGGAGACCTCCACAGTATGAGCGGCAGCAGCCAGCAGCGACGCCTGCTTATTCACATAAACATCTTATGTTAGACTCGTGCAAAAATTATTTTGATCCTCTGTTTGGCTTTTTCTTTCCAAACACCGAACGGAGCATCAGGGGCTACTATCTACACTGTGATATTCTTCCTACATTACTTACCTCAAAGCCTGTTAGAAGGCTAGCGCAGGCTTCGGTCAATCCGCTTTTGGCGAACAGAACCTTCTCGATCACCGTACCCATAAGGATACGGTGTTCATCCACAATGGAAGCGCCTTGTAGCGCTTCCAGCAGATTATCCGGTGCCCCTCATTGGACAGAGGTCATCGGCGGAACAGACACACCTCCTCCTTTCGGGGAAGGCTGCTCGCTTGACTCCAGAGCCGTGTAGGTCTCCGGAATGGTGCCCGGCTGGGGGCCGAATTGAACTTGGCCCCCATCACCAGTCCCCATGGGGGCTTTTTCCCCCATGAGTCGGGCGGCCGAGGAGTCATCCTTCGGCGCCACCCTGACGGCCTGCGGAACCTCTCCCTGACCCGGGAAGGTCCTTTGGGACACCACCTCTTCATCACCGTTGACCGGGGGAGAGTGAGTGGGCGGGGGGGGTCGCTTTGGACTGCTGTCGACATCCCACGTGGAGTTATCCGCGAGGGAACCCTTCCCCCTCTTGGGCGCCTTCACCTCCAGATTTGTGCAGGCCGCCCTTTTCTTCCTTCCCCCCTCAGGGGGGAGTCGCTTTCTACCTCCTTCTCCTCGTCATCTTTGGCGGCCGAAGAGTAAGGCTCATCTTCAGACGTCATGTCCGAAGCACCTTTTCGGCGAGGGCCACTCTTGGCCCCCTTGGCCGTTTTCCTGGCATTCTTCTCTGGCACCTCATAAGGCGCCAGAAATAGCATCTTCGTCAGAAGTGGGAATTCTTGGTCTTCGGGTAGCAGAGCCAGACAGTTAATCCTCCCCTCTATCTCGATCCAGGCCTGAAAAAATTGATAGGAAGGCTTAGACCCCTTCCTCAAAATATGCTAGTAAAGGGTATACCTTGAAAACATGAAAGAACTTACCAAAATAAGCCCGCGATCCTCGGTCGTCGGCGGTGGTGTCTCGACGGCCTTGAAGAGCACTTTCTAGATGTCTTCGTGCGTTGTGCCAAATAGCTCTAGTAGCGTCTGGTGCTTGGCCGGGTCGAACTCCCACAAATAGCAAGCCCGACGTTGGCACGGAAGGATCCGACGAATGAGCATAACCTGGATCACATTGACAAGCTTGATTCTCTTGGTTATCATGTTCTGGACGCACGTCTGGAGCCCAGTCAGCTCGTTCGAGGAACCCAGGTTAGGCCCTTCTCTTGCCAGGAGGTGAGCCGCATCGGAACCCCAAATCGGAATTCAGGGGTCGCCACCCAGTTGGTGTCGCGTGGCTCGGTGATGTAGAACCACCTGGACTGCCACCCCTTCACCGTCTCCACAAAGGATCCTTCAGGCCAGGTGACATTGGGCATCTTGCCCACCATGGCGCCTCCGCACACTGCTTGTTGGCCGCTCACCACCTTCAGCTTCACATTGAAGGTCTTCAGCCATAGGCCGAAGTGAGGTGGGATGCGGAGAAAGGCCTCGCACACGACAATAAATGCTGAGATGTTGAGGATAGAGTTGGGGCCTAGATCGTGGAATTCCAGCCCGTAGTAAAACATCAGCCCGTGGACAAACGAGTGGAGAGGGAATCCCAGCCTGTGGACGAAATGTGTGAGAAACGCAACCCTCTCATGGGGCTTTGGGGTAGGGACGATCTATCCCGTGGCCGGGAGTCAGTGAACGATCTCCTTCGCCAGGTATCCGGCCTCCCGGAGCTCCTTGATGTCCTTCTTGACGGAGGAGGCCATCCACTTGCCTCCAGCTCCGGATCCGGACATGGTTGGAGTGCTTTCTCGGGCGGGGAAATCCAGAGCTTGGGCGCTGGAGCTCGAGGATGGAAGGGCAGAGAGAGAGAGAAGGCGTGGGTGAAGAAAGGGAATCCTTATCCCCTTATAAAGGCCATGAATATCAAGCGCCTCCCCACTCGCCTTAATCCTCGCCTATTCCCGAGGGCTGTGTAAATGACATGGTTGGGTTACCCATGCCCGTATTGATGAGAATCCCGCAATAAGGGGACACGATCTCTGCTTTGACAAGACATGCCAATGGCAACCGTGTCTCGAAACATGGAGCGACAGACAAAAAATGTTTCGAAATAATGACCGGACTGGCGTGATGTCATGTTGTAAAAACTTGCCAGAGGATTGGACTTATAAATTGTTATGCCCTCTATGGAAGTATATGCTACTCGTGTTGCAGAGCCAAACTCGTTCGTCTGAAGACCATTATGGAGTATCCGGAAAGGGGAACCCGCCTTGCAATGCCGAAGACAAATCTGCGCGCTGGACTCCTCGTCATTGAAGCCAGGTTCAGGGGGTACTGAGGGATTCCTAGACTAAGGGGTCCTCGGGCATCCGGCCTGTTAGCCATGGGCAGGATTGATGGGCTGTGAAGATATGAAGACCGAAGACTCTAACCCGTGTCTGGATGGGACTTTCCTTGGCGTGGAAGGCAAGCTTGGCGGCCAAACATGAAGATTCCTTTCTCTGTAACCGACCTTATGTAACCCTAGATCTCTCCGGTGTCTATATAAACCGGAGAGCTTAGTCCGGCGAAAGATATATTCATTATCATATTCATACAGGCTAGACTTCCAGGGTTTAGCCATTATGATCTCGTGGTAGATCAACTCTTGTAATACTCATATTCATCAAGATCAATCAAGCTGGAAGTAGGGTATTACCACCATAGAGAGGGCCCGAACCTGGGTAAACATTGTGTCCCCTGTCTCCTGTTACCATCGACCTTAGACACACAGTTCGGGACCCCCTACCCAAGATCCGTCGGTTTTGACACCGACAGCCACCCCTCGCCGGAGAAGGAGGTTGTGTGCCCTGATCACTCACCGGAGGAGGAGGCAGAGGAGGAGGCGGAGTGCCCTGACTTGCCGGAGTAGGAGGAGGAGGCGGAGGCATCCAGTTCGGAAGGTTGATGAGCTCCTTCCGCCATAGGCATGGAGTCCTCAGAGAAGAACCCAGCTGAGTCTCCCCTTCACCCGTAGGGTGGTAAAGCTCGAGGTCCTTAAATCCGTCTGTTATTTCATCCACCATCACCCTAGCATATCCTTCTGGAATCGGCCGGCACAAAAGTTGCGCCAGGTTCAGGAGGTGCAGCAGAGCCAACAACCGCCTTGACTTTCAATTTTAGCCATTGCGTCATAAGGTGGCAATGTTGAGACTCCGTGATAGCATCCATGCGGTAGCTAGTAGGAGCCGTGAAGACAGGCTGAAGCAGCTCGGTGGAAGCCACGCTGCTTCTCCGTTGAGATGGTGGGGTAGCTTTGGGAGTATCTTCAGCAGGTCGCTTGTTGTGAACTGCTTGTCGTTCCTCTAGCGCTTGTACCCTTGCGTGCAGCGCCTATAGTGCGGTCAACTCCACTTTCTTCTTCCTCTCTCGGCGTTTGTAACCGTCTGCGCCGGGAAACCTAACCTTCCAGAAACGGAGCCTGGCGTGCCTCGTGTCCGTCCGGGGTGCTCAGGACTCCCGAGGGCCTGTGTGAGCTCGTCGTTCTCTCTGTCCGGAATGAACGTCCCTTCCTGTGCTTTTTTGATAAACTCCTGAAGCCTCGTGATGGGTGTATTCAGCTGCTCGTTCGTCCAAACGCACTTGCCTATTTCAGGGTCCAGTGTTCCCCCAACCCTGAAGAACAAAGTCCTTGAACGGTCTGGCCAGTGCAATGTCTATGGTTCGATCCCTTTATCAAGCAAGTCATTCCGAGCCTTGTCCCACAACGGCCGGGCTTTCAGGTAACCACCTGACCCCGTGTGATGGTGATGCTTCTTCTTTGCAGCATTTATCTTGTTTGTCGCTGACATCTTCTTAGCATTCTCAGATTTCTTTTGGGCGACAAATGCGTCCCTGTGATCTTGATCTTCTCAAATCGGCCGATGAATTCTGGAGTCTTATTATGATCGATAAACATTGATTTCAGATCATTCTTCCACCTCCTGAATAGCTCAGCCATCTTCTTAAGAGCATGAGCCTTGATCAATGTCTCTTTAACTGGCTTCTCCGGATCCTCCTCTGGCGGTAGGGTGAAATTTGCCTTCAGCGCGGTCCAAAGATCAGCTTTCTGCCTATCGTCGACATAAGACACCTCAGAGTCTTCGTCCTTAGGCTTAAACCATTGCTCGATGCTGATCGGGATCATGTCCCTAATAAGAACCCCGCACTGAGCAAAAAATGCTTGCTTGGTCCGGAGGGGTTCAATCGGTTGGCCATCGCGATCTATTTCGGTGATCGTGTATCTTTCATCCGAGCGCAACTTTCTCTTCGGGCCTCGTCTCGTTATCTCAGTTTTGCTCGATCTAGAGGGCTAGAAAAGAAGAAAGAAGAGAGTTAATATGTGTACATACCAAAAACAATTAATGCATCAATTAGCTATAGTCAGCACATGCTTAATTAATATATATACCTGGCCAGACTCCGTTCGGTCACCAGAGCCGTCATCACTGTGTCCTTCTTCCTCCGGCATTCAGTCACCGGAGCCATCATAATCATGTCTTTCCTCCTCCATTGTTCGATCACCGTAGCCTGCTTCTTCACCCTGTCCTTCCAGACCATCGGTGTCGTCGAGAAACGACAAGACATCATCACTTCCGGCTGCGATTATGTCCCCCAACACCGCTTCTGTTGCTTCGTCTCGGGGGTGCTCCATAGTTTTTGCAAATATTTACAACATGGAAATTATCATTCAAACATGACAGATGGATATATTAGTGGCAAACGTAGAATTAGCTAGCTAATCACAATAAGGAATCATATTAGTGGCCTCGACACTTCTCTAGGGTTTGGGGTGGCCTCGGCAACGCTTCAAGGGTTTGGGGTGGCCTCGACGATGCTTCAAGGGTTTGGGGTGGCCTCGACGACAACGCTCTTTTAACTTGGTAAATTTGGGTGGCCTCAAGAGAGTTTGTCGGGTAGGGGCGCGACGGGAGGGGGTAGGATACCCTCGACAACGCTTCAAGGGTTTGGGTGTCCTCTAGAGTTTTGTTCGAGCGAGAGGGCCGAGGGGTGCTCCCGTGGTATAAGTTATCGCGGTCGAGAGGGGGTATATATATCGACCGCCCCTCATGTCGAAGTTATCGGGGAGGGGGTTATATCGACACCCATTTACATACATAGATGGGAAAATAATGTTATCGGGGAGGGGGTATATCGACCCCCCCTCATGTTGAAGTTAACAAAGGGGGTATATCGACAACGACATACCCGATAAAAAATAAGAAGACAAAGAAGAAATAAAAAGAGGATAAGAAGAAAGCAATAGAGGAGAAGATCGAAGAAAAAAAAGAAGAAAAAAAAGAGGAGAAGAAGAATGGAATAGAGGAGAAGAAGAACTCTATTCCTTTCTTCTTCTCCTCTTCTTTTTCTTCTTTTTACCTCTTCTTATTTATTTCTCCTCTTCTTCTCCTTTCTTCCTCTTCTTATGTTCCTTTTTCCTCTCCTTCTTTTTCTTCTTCTTCCTTTCCTAGCTAGATATATAAAACTTTTCTAAAAATGTAACTTTTGCATATATAAAACTATTTCTTCTCCTTCCTTCTTCCTTCCCTTCCTTCTTCCTAAATATATAAAACCTTTCTAAAAATGAAACTAACCTAAAATGTACTAAATCAGAGAACATATATAGATAAAACTTTTCTAAAAATCTAACTTGCATATATGAACATATATACACAGAGAATATACATACATATATACATTTTTATAAAAATGCAATAAACAAATCATCATATATATGAACAAAAAATCTGAAAAAATAGGACATATAATCATATATACACACATACATATAATCAAACATATGCACATAATCTGGAAAAAAACATCACATATATGAAGAAAAACAGAGAGGAAGGCCGGCGGCCGGACCGAACGTGGCGGCGGCGTGTGGTCGGGGCAGAGCGTGGTCGGCGCAGGCCGAGGCGTGGGGTGGCGTCGGGCAGGAGCTCGGGTCGAGGCGTAGCGTCGGGCAGGGCGCGGGCAGAGGCGTGTGTCAGGGATACGGGCCGAGGCGGCAGCGTCGGGGCAGGGCAAGGGCGCGGGAGGCGATGGCGACGAGGGAGCGAGGCGGCGGCGGAGCGGGCGGCAGGCGGCGACGAGCACGGGCAACTTTGGCGGTGTCGGCGAGCACGGGCAGCAAGTGCGTAGGGCGGCGACGGCGAGCACAGGCAGCCTGGCGGCGTCGATGAGTTCGGCGTCGTCGGGGGGCAAATGGTCGATGAAACTGAAAAGTTTATAAGTCATGCTTATATACACAACGCATTGATCCCTGTTCGTGGCAGCAACCGGGACCAGTGTCCCCCTTTAGTCCCGGTTGGTGCCACCCACCGGGACCAAAGGTCTCTTTTCAACAGCCCAAAGGGCGGGAAGCAGAGGCCTTTGGTCCCGGCCAGGCACCAACCGACTAAAGGGGGCATTGGTTAGTTGGTGCCACGAACCGGTACCAATGCACACCCCTTTAGTCCCGGTTGGTGGCACCAACCAGGACCAAAGGCCTTGTGCTGCCCGTGTCGCGGCCAAAATTTTAGTCCCACCTTGCTAGTTGAGAGAGCTTGAGAGTAGTTTAAAGCGCTGTTGCGCCCACCCTCTCGAGCTCCTCACAACTGCAGGCTTTCAGGCCTAATCTGCCTCTATGTGCCTGTGGGCCTACTAGGCCTCCTGCGGGCTTGAATCCTGGCTCATGGTTGGGTTTCTAGTCATATTCAGGCCGTGGTGGCCAAGTAGGTGGCAGTTTTTTTCTTTGTTGCTTTATTTATTTTATTTTATTTCTACTTACAACAAAATACTTACTGTTGCTATTTTTATTTATTTTATTAAAGTTTATTTATTTTACTTTATTAAAGTTTATTTTGTTTCTACTTATTTATTTTCTTTTATTTTGTTTTGTTTCTACTTATTTATTTTATTAGATTTTAATTTATTTTATTTTGTTTCTACTTATTTATTAAAGTTTATTTTGTTTCTTTCTGCTTTTCATGTTTTGAACAGAAAATACTTTGATAATTTTAGTTGCATAAATTTTATATAATTTTATTTTAAAAAATACTAGAAGTTTATAAAAGCTTTTTAGTCGATTCCTTTTGCTATTAGAGTTTAATTAAAGTTTTTTAGTTGATTTTCTTTTGGCTATTAAAGAATATTATAGTTTTGTTTTAGTTGATCATAACAGAATATTTTAATTGATTATTTTTGAGCTAAATGATGTGGCTTTTCGGTTGATCAGGGTTTCGAATGAAAACTAATCTGTTACAAAGGGATTTCATTTTTTTGAACTTATTTGAAGTCCAGACTTTTTGTGTGTTCAAAATGCACCATTCAAAGCCACATCATCAATTTTCAACCTTTTCTGACTTCATTTGTTATTTTCATGCATTTACTTATTCTTTTGGGCTATAAGACCGTGAAATTCAAAAGCATTTCGAATGAACTCTGAAAAGGTTGAAAGTTGGCATGGTATCATCATTTCACCCACATAGCATGTGCTAAAAAAGTTGAGAGGGTTACGGCAAAAGCTAGATGCACTTTGTGTACAAAACGGACAATCTTTTTCGAAGTATCAGGGTTTCATACGAAAACTCATCTTTTACAAAAGGGGTTTCATTTTTTTGAACTTATTTGAACTCCAAACTTTTTGTGTCTTCAAAATGCACCATTCAAAGCCACATCATCAATTTTCAACCCTTTCTAACTTCATTTGTTATTTTTCATGCATTTACTGATATTTTTGAGCTATAAGACCCTGAAATTCAAAAGCATTTCAAATGAACTCTGAAAAGGTTGAAATTTGGCATGGTATCATCATTTCACCCACATAGCATGTGCTAAAAAGTTAAGAGGGTTACGACAAAACTAGATGTACTTCGTGTACAAAACGGACAATGTCTTCTTTCGAAGTATCAGGGTTTCATACGGAAACTCATCTGTTACAAAGGGCTTTCATTTTTTTAACTTATTTGAACTGCAGACTTTTTGTGTGCTGAAGATGCACCATTCAAAGCCACATCATCAATTTTCAACCCTTTCTGACCTAATTTTTTATTTTCATGCATTTACTGATTTTTTTTAGCTATAAGACCCTGAAATTCAAAAGCATTTCAAATGAACTCTGAAAAGGTTGAAATTTGGCATGGTATCATCATTTCACCCACATAGCATGTGCTAAAACGTTGAGAGGGTTACGACATAAACTAGATGCACTTCATGTACAAAACGGACAATGTCTTCTTTCGAAGTATGAGGGTTTCATACGGAGACTCATCTGTTACAAAGGGATTTCATTTTTTAAACTTATTTGAACTGCAGACTTTTGTGTGTTCAAAATGCACCATTTAAAGCCACATCATCAATTTTCAACCCTTTCTGACTTCATTTGTTATTTTTCATGCATTTACCGATTTTTTTGAGCTATAAGACCCTGAAATTCAAAAGCATTTCAAATGAACTCTGAAAAGGTTGAAAGTTTGCATGGTATCATCATTTCACCCACATAGAATGTGCTAAAAAGTTCAGAGGGTTATGGCAAAAACTAGATGCACTGCGTGTACAAAACGGACAATCTCTTCTTTCGAAGTATCAGGGTTTCATACGGAAACTCATCTATTACAAAGGGATTTCATTTTTTAAAAACTTATTTGAACTCCAGACTTTTTGTGTGTTCAAAATGCACCATTCAAAGCCACGTCATCAATTTTCAACCCTTCCTGACTTCATTTGTTATTTTTCATGCATTTGCTGATTTTTTTGAGCTATAAGACCCTGAAATTCAAAAGCATTTCAAATGAACTCTGAAAAGGTTGAAAGTTGGCATGGTATCATCATTTCACCCACATACCATGTGCTAAAAATTTTAGAGGGTTAGGGCATTGACAACACATAAAACAATTCTGCTTGTTTGCCTCAGCCACTTTGAGAAGCATAATTATGTGTGTCTGTCACCGTACATCCATTGTCGGTTCATCTGCGTGCATTATATATAATTCTGTGTGTCAAAAACCATTACAGATTCACATGAATAGACAAGTGACCAAATTAATAGTAGTTCATCATCACATCTTATATTTACTAATTGGAAGCACCATACGAGACTCCACGTTAATCCTAGAGAAACAACAGTAATAACCGTAGGATTGTTAAATGTACAACTAGGATAAAAAATGAAATATCTAGCAGTCCAATGATGTTACGTTACAAATAAAACGTGTCATGGACATATTCCAAATAGACACGTTGCCGCATTTACAAGAAAAACCTAGACATGTTATGTGGTGGAAAGGAAAAAAGTTGCCCCATACCAACACGATTCATTGATTGACCAGATTGGCCTGATTTTTACTAATTAGTAAGTAGATTTAAAGTACACACGTTACCTCCGGCCATTATGAAAAAGGAATTAAAAAATGCCCTAGGCTAACACATCTCCGCGTATTGATCAGATTGGCATGATGTTACTACTTAGCAAGTGGATTACGAGCGACTGTACAAAGGCATATGCATGCGTATGTGTATAGGATTCGGTCGTAGTACAGGATGCATGTATACAAGAAATACATGATAGATAAGTTTTTTTTGTACAAACGATCGTATATTTACTAATAGAAGTCACCATACGAGTCTCCACGTTAATTCACATTATCATAATTAATTTAGTTGTTAGATTTGGAATTTAATGGTCAATATATATCAGCAAGTGCTGCCTCATTAAAGGAAGGAAAACAAAAAAGAGTCCTATCGCCCACATCCAAGCCATGCAAAAAAAAACAATGTGGGAATCAAGACATGTACAAATAGATGTCAGGCATCACGTGAAAAGGAGTCCAAGAAATCCATGCAAGTGTTGCATCTTCAATGGAACGAAAGCAGTAAAGAGTCCCAACGCCCATATCCATGTTATGAAAAAAAAACCAACTACGTGGGAACCAAAAACATGTACAAATAGAAGTCAGGCTCACCTAAAAAAGAGTTCAAAAAATTCATGCACGTACAGAAACATTACACGTGCATAAATAGGATTACATCCACACGTATAAACAGGAGTCTCTAATGCCCACGGCCAAGTTGTGGGAAAAACAAAAACAACAGACGTTTTTTACACTGAGCGGAAACAAAAACATGTGCACGTAAGAGGTTTGGCGCCATGTTAAAAAACATTCCACATCCCATAGTCTCAGCAAACAAAAAAATCCATCCACCTACAAAATAACAGACCCCAAACCTCAAGTTTAAAAAGGAGAGCCTGTGCCTGTTTTTTAAAATGAAATTTCGACCAGGAGTAGAAGAAGCCGAACGTGTTTCCCGTGTCGTAGATCCTTTCTATATACTCAGTGTTGTACTCGGGATCATACGGTGGCCAGTCTAGGTGGCACCGCCCACCTTGAGAAAGTCACTGGACAGGTACGTGCCCGTGTTCAGCGGAAAATTATATCAGAGGTACATCATAGAGTCCGGCAAAAAAAGAGGTACATCATAGAGTACACATGCTGCTAGAGTGTGCATGCAATTGATGATAATCCAAGAGTTTATAGTACTTCTTTTTAAATGGCAACAAAACCCAAACTGGAAGTTACTACGAAAGTCTGTAATTCCTAATTTTCTCCGAGTTCTTTAATTTCTTTTGTTCTATCTAAATTATATGAATTTGTTACAACTATATTTATTACTACAAGATATTTATCTTAATTAACCAATTGCTTTAACTTCTTCTGCATGTCAGACATATACTTTGCTTTCTTTCAAGCATCTGTATTATGCTTATCTAAGAACACTTTACAAAAGTATGACGCTACTGACATTTGGAGCCAAGGTACAAAGGTACTAGCCATCTTACCAGTCATTTGTTTAACTTTCTTCTTTACATTTAGTGCTGTCGAGAGTTGTGTGACTAGGGAGAGTGTGTGTATTCAATACATTTGAACTTCTGAGATATGACATAGCATGACGGGCACAAAACTTTGTGTATCACAAATTTCTCCACGGTAGCAATCGTCACCTATGGTGGCATATTTATTTCAGAAAATTAATGCATAGTAAAGAAATTATTTTAAGCCTATAACATTATATATAGGATGTAGCGACAGAAATATCGACCATACTTCTGAATCTATTGAAAGTACGCTTTTCTATTCCAATTTGTTAATTATTTTATATACATAATAACATTTGCATGAAATGAGGGTGGATGGAACATACTCATATAAAAATGTTGGAATTAGGAAGTGAATGCCCTCCTTCCAAAAATAATTCACTCATACATACTCTAAGACACTAAGAATTAATTTCTTTTACTTTATACAATAATGCCGAGACAGATAGTTGCTAGCCCGTGCAGGTGCACGGGTTGATGACTAGTTAAAACCAAAGGACATACATAGTTCGAATTGAACAACATATAGCTCTCCAGAGCATCTAGTTAAACCATACATTGAAACTATGTAAAACCTTTCAATGCAACAACAAATGCGATGATAATCCCAACCAAGGTAACAATTGATCCAACGGCATAACGATACCAAGCCTCGGTATGAATGGCATATTTTCTAGTCTTTCTAATCTTCAACCGCATTGCATCCATCTTGATCTTGTGATCATCGACGACATCCGCAACATGCAACTCCAATATTCTCCTCCTCAATTTTTTTACTTTTTCCTTCAAGTAATTATTTTCTTCTTCAATTAAATTTAACCTCTCGACAATAGGGTCGGTTGGAATTTCTGGTTCAACCACCTCCTAGATAAATAAAATCTATGTCACGTTGGTCGGCATAATTGTCATAAACAATAATGAACCAAATAGTTATAAAAAGATAATATATACCACATCCGAATCATAGACAGGACGAGGGCCGACGGCGGCGGATACCAAAACCATCGCACTATATAATAAAAAGGAATAATAAAAGTAAGAAAATTAGACAAGTATCTATCTGAAGTAAGAATTTTTTTTTCTTTCAGAAAGAAGATAAGAACAAGAGGCTCACCACGGTGGTGCCGGTGACGATATCGGCGCGGGCGATCGACGGCGGTGAAGACGGGGATGGGACGTGACGGACCGCCAAATCTAGACAAATCTAAGGGAAAATGGAGCTCGGAAGTCGAGTTTCGAGAGGAGAAAGATTAACTAGTGTGGCTCGAACATTTCGTCGAACACCTCATGTGCATAGGAGGTGAGCTAGAGCACCCAAATGCCCTCCCCTCGCCGGCCAGAAAAAACAGAGCACTGTGGAGTGCTCTACTGCGGCGATGGGTATATATAGGAAACTCATTTGTCCCGGTTCATGGCTGGAACCGGGGCTAAAGCCCAGCCTTCTGTCCTAGTTCGAGCCACGAACCGGGAACAATGGATGTGGGCCAGGAGTGAGGCCCATTGGTCCCGGTTCATGCCTAGAACAGGGACAAATGGGTCCAGACGAACCGGGACCAATGCCCACGAGGCCCCGGCCGGGCCCCTGGGCTCACAAACTGGGATGAATGCCCCCCATGGGTCCCGATTCATGCAGAACCGGGACTAATGGGCTGGCCAGGCGCGAACCAAAGTCATGTTTTCTAACAGTGCATGTAATTGCTTTACTTTATCACTAAGCGGAAGCGATAGTCGTAGAAGCAATAGTTGGCGAGACAACGATGCTACAATAGAGATCAAGGTGTCGCGCCGGTGACGATAGTGATCATGATGGTGCTTTGTAGATGGAGATCAAAGGCACAAGATGATGATGGCATATCATATCACTTATATTGATTGCATGTGATGTTTATCCTTTATGCATCTTATTTTTCTTAGTTCAACGGTAGCATTATAAGATGATCTCACACTAAATTTCAAGGTACACTGGTGTGCGTCGGTCCTAAAAAACGGTTTAAAACCCCTTTCCGCGACGGCATCTGGAACCGTCGCCAAGTGAGTGTGGGCGATAGTGGGGTCCTTCCCACACGACCCAGAAACTGTCAGGGATAGGGCCCCTACAGTACTCCTACTCGTTTCTGCTTGCATTGCCATCGCAGTTGGTATTCTGTGATGCTACGTTTACGATGCGCGGCCCATCACAAACGGTTCACTATTATAGAACCTGTATGATGCGCGGCCCATCACAAACGGTTCACTGTTAAGATGATTAGCTAATCGTCCTACGAGTGTCGGACAGGATTATGAAACGTCGGACTGTCGTAACATCGTCGTACTGAAAGGATCAAGAAGAGGTGTCTAGAGGGGGGGGTGATTAGACACTAAGTGGCAAAAGTTGCAGTTTTTAATCTTTTTAAGTTGAAGTGGAGTTGGCACAATTTTAACATACACAATACATATCAAGCAAGCATGCAAGAGTATATGAGCAGCGGAAAGTAAAGCATGCAGCTTGCAAGAATGTAAAAGGATGGGATTGGAGTGTGCAAACGCAATTTGGAGACACAGAGATTTTTTATCCGTGGTTCCGATAGGTGGTGCTATCGTACATCCACGTCGATGGAGACTTCAACCCACGAAGGGTAATGGTTGCGCGAGTCCACGGAGGGCTCCACCGACAAAGGGTCCACGAAGAAGCAACCTTGTCTATCCCACCATGGCCGTCGCCCACGAAGGACTTGCCTCACTAGCGGTAGATCTTCACGAAGTAGGCGATCTCCTTGCCCTTACAAACTCCTTGGTTCAACTCCACAATCTTGTCGGAGGCTCCCAAGTGACACCTAGCCAATCTAGGAGACACCACTCTCCAAGAAGTAACAAATGGTGTGTTGATGATGAACTCCTTGCTCTTGTGCTTCAAATGATAGTCTCCCCAACACTCAACTCTCTCTCACAGGATATGGATTTGGTGGAAAGAAGATTTGAGTGGAAAGCAACTTGGGAAGGCTAGAGATCAAGATTTATGTGGTTGGAATGGAATATCTTGACCTCAACACAAGTATAGGTTGTTCTCTCTCAGAAAATATGTATTGGAAGTGTAGGCATGTTCTGATGGCTCTCTCCACGAATGAAGAGGAAGTGGAGTGGTATATATAGCCTCCACACAAAATCTAACTGTTACAATAAACTTGCCAAACTCGATGGGACCGAATTAATAAACTCGGTCGGATCGATTCAGCAAATCTAGTGACTGTTAGGATTTTCGGTGGGACCGACATGCAACTCGGTAGGACCGATATGGTTAGGGTTAGGGCATAACATAATCTCTCTGAGACCGATTACACAAACTCGGTGAGACTGATTTTGGTAATAAGCTAACCAGAGAGTTGGTCAGGTAAACTCGGTGGGACCGATTCGCTCATTTCGGTGAGACCGAAATGTTACGAACAGGTAACAGAGAGTTTACATTGCAATCTCGGTAGGACCGATTATGCAAACTCGGTGAGACCGATTTTTGTAATAGATCCACACAGAGAGATTGCAATCCCATCTCGGTGAGACCGAGATCCCTATCGGTGAGACCGATTTGCCTAGGGTTTGTGGCAGTAGCTATGACATCTGAACTCGGTGGCGCCGGATGGAAAGAATCGGTGGGGCCGAGTTTGACTTTTGGTTTAGGTCAAAGGTGGATGTGAGAAAGTAGTTGAGGGCTTTGGAGCATATCACTAAGCACTTTGAGCAAGAGCCTCATTAAGCAACACCTCATCCCTCCTTGATAGTATTGGCTTTTCCTAAAGACTCAATGTGATCTTGGATCACTAAAATAGAAAATGTAGAGTCTTGAGCTTTGAGCTTGAGCCAATCCTTTTGTCCTTATCATCTTGAAGGGGTTCCACATCCTCTAGTCCATGCCACTTCATTGTTGAACTTATCTGAAACATACTAGGTAAAAGTGTTAGTCCAACAAGAGATATGTTGACATTAATTACCAAAACCACCTAGGGAGCACTTGTGCTTTCAATCTCCCCCTTTTTGGTAATTGATGACAACATATATCAAAGCTTTAGATAAAGATATAGAGAATAGTAAGTAAAGCTTTGGAAAGACATGTAACATGCATAGGCTCCCCTTACATGTATGCAATCATGTGAATATGGAATATAGGAGCATGTGAACGCATAAACATGACAGAGCAAGCAATGTGTTACATGTATCTTGGCTATATGCATCAGTGCAAATGATGTGAATATGAGAAATGTACCTTCATGTTCATGAGTCCTTCTTGCAAACAGTATGTACATCAGCAAGAATTTCTCATACACATGACTATAATGCATATACTTACCTTGTGGTCTTGAGTTAGCTTAGGAAGTGATGAACCTGCGTAAACAAGGTTAGCTAACACAGATACACCCACTAGCCAGAGCAAACGAAAGAAACCACAAGAGAACCAAGACTAGGATGACATGTAGAGAGTGAGTACAGAGTACCACATTGGATATAGACATGTCCCGAAAGGTAAATATATGCAATGAATTAAAGGATTTCCTTCCCTTAGATGTCTTACTCCCCCTGAATCTAGCATGGGATACTGGGAGAAGATAGGGAACAGAAAATCAGAGCAAATGCAAGTAAACAAATATGATCAACTATGAGCATGTCTTTCCCCTCTTAAAGACATGTAACTTCTCTCCTCTTGAACACCAAGCATCTGGGGTCTTTGATGTGATATTACTTTCTCCTTGTTGAGAAACTCTCTCCCCCTGAGTATTCTCTCTTTCTCCCCCTATAGGAAAGATTAAGCTTTGATGTGATCTCTCCCCCTTTGACATCAATTTCCAAGAAGGGCTCTTCTGGACATGTGATACAAATGGGTTGGTCCTTGAGTCACAGAGCAAAGAAGCATGTCTAATATGATGCTGGTAGAGGACAAGAATCATTGAGTGGAGCTGGAGCAAAAAGAATGCAGGAATAAGTGGCAAGCTGGTTTTCGTGTGGTGAAATCGGTGACACCGAGTTTTATGGTTTGGTTGTACTGAGAGGATTCGGTTGGACTGAAGGCATCAGACCGGTGAGACCGAGTTCATCACAGTGAAACCACTTGTCACCTCAGCTCACTAGACAAATAAGATCTCACAAGGATTTGCAAGGAATTAGCTGACAGATTTGCAAAGAATTGGATGCAGAAAAAGCAGAACAAAAAGAAAAAAAAGACAAGAAAAGATCTAGATGAAGTTACCTATGCAAAAGGGAAACGCAAATGCAAGAGCACGAAGAAATGCACGAGAACTTCATCTAGAATTGGTCGGCGACAAAGTCACCTATGTTAGAGTATATTGACTTAGGAGTCAAGTGAGATCACTTGATCATAGGTCATACTCATCATTTAAGCTCAAAATGGGGTTACCATTTTTCGTTAAAGCATCTTGATGTATTCACATCTTGTTGAGTTGCTTTATCCCATGCCTTGGGGTAAAACTTCTCTAAGATGGAATAACATACCTTGGGTGGTAGTGTTGATCTTGATCATGTAGTTGAACTTGTGTGGGTTGCTCAAGGTTGATGTAGCTCATCAAGAGTTGGGAGCACCACTTGGAATTTGAGTTCATCTACCTACATGGGTTAGTCTTGCAAGGAAGAGAAATTGTGTATGCAAAATGACAATTATAGAATTTAACATAGAATGAATCAAAGGATATATTTTAGAGGTTTTGTGCTTCCTTGACTTCAACCACCATTGTATAGAGACTTGGTGATGTAGAGATTGCTCAAGATGTGAGTGAATTGCAATCTCATGGACTTAGATTCATCCAAGTACCTACACGGGTTAGATAACATGCAAGGGTGCAAATATATCCAAGACATATGATAATCATCATAAGAGAAATATCAAGGATTAGTCATAGGCTCATGCCTTGCATGTATCAAAATGGAGTTCCTACTCCAAATTTGAAGCATCAGTGATGTTCAATTCACCTCTTAACCTGCAAAACACTTTCTCATCAAGCGGTTTGGTAAATATATCCGCTAGTTGCTTATCGGTGCGAACATGCTTAAGATTAATGTCCCTTTTGGCAACATGATCTCGAATGAAATGATGACGAAATTCAATATGCTTAGTTCGAGAATGTTGCACAGGAGTATGAGCAATCTTAATAGCACTTTCATTGTCACATAGCAATGGAACATGTTTCACATATATCCCGTAATCCTTAAGGGTTTGGGTCATCCAAAGTAATTGAGCACAACATGAACCAGCGGCAATGTATTCCACTTCGGCGGTGGATAAGGATACCGAGTTTTGTTTCTTGGAGGACCAAGACACAATAGATCTACCAAGGAATTGGCAAGTACCCGAAGTGGACTTTCTATCAATCTTGTCTCCGGCATAGTCTGAATCGGAGTAGCCAACAAGATCAAAAGAAGACCTCTTGGGATACCAAATGCCAAAATTTGGTGTATGTATTAAGTATCTCACTATCCTTTTCACGGCCTTAAGATGACATTCTTTAGGTGCCGCTTGATATCGTGCACACATGCACACACTTATCATAATGTCGGGACGAGAGGCACATAGATATAATAATGAACCAATCATAGAGCGGTAAACTTTTTGATCAACCGGTTCACCATCTTTGGTCAAATCAAGATGTCCACTAGTAGGCATGGGTGTAGTCATACCTTTGCATTCTTGCATATTGAACTTCTTGAATAAGTCCTTGGTGTACTTTGTTTGAGAGACAAAGGTACCTTCCTTAGTTTGTTTGATTTTCAAACCGAGGAAGAATTTGAATTCACTCATCATAGACATCTCAAACTTCTCCGACATTAGCTTTGCAAACTTCTCACTAAAATGAGGGTTAGTCGAACCAAATATAATATCATCAACATAAATTTGGCACATAAATAGTTCTCCATTAACCCTTTTAGTAAAAAGAGTAGAATCTATTTTAGCAATTTCAAAGCCTTTTTCAATAAGGAACTTGGTCAAGCATTTATACCATGCTCTAGGAGCTTGTTTAAGACCATAAAGAGCTTTGTGAAGTTTGTAAACATGATTAGGTTTCTTAGGATTGACAAATCCGGGAGGTTGCTTAACATAAACTTCCTCCTCTGTTTCACCATTAAAAAGGCACTTTTAATGTCCATTTGGTACAAGGTGATATCATGGTGATTAGCATAAGCAACTACGATGCGAATGGACTCAAGTCTAGCAACAGGAGCATATGTCTCACCATAGTCCATACCTTCAACTTGAGTGTAGCCTTGCGCGACTAGGCGTGCTTTGTTGCGGACGACTTAACCATCTTCATCTTGCTTGTTGCGAAACACCCATTTGGTACCGATGATGTTGTGGTTGTTGTCGGGCTTCTCGACCAATGTCCACACTTGATTTCTCTCAAAGTTGTGTAGCTCTTCATGGATAGCGTTTCTCCAATCCGGATCTTCCAATGCTTCTTCAACCTTCATAGGTTCAATGTTAGAGATGAATGAGTAATGTTCACAAAAGTTAGCTAAACGAGTTTTAGAGCGAGTGATTCCCCCGGTTTGGATATCATTGTAGATTTGCTCGACAGGATGATCTTTGGCGATTCTTGCTCGAATTCGTGGGAGCTTTGGCTTGGCTCGGGGTGGAACATCTTCTTCATCTTGTTCTTCTTCTTGGCCTTCTTCATTGTTGACGTTGTCATTATCTTGTCGTGGTGGAGAAGGAGGTTGTTGACGTTCGTCTTGATGTACTTCCTCGTTTTCTTCGTCTTGATGTGTCCCACTTGTGGATGCTTCCATATCATTTCTTGGGTCACCTTGTCGTGAGGTAGAAGCTTCCACTTGGACGGACGAGGTACTCTCCTTCACCTCCGTTGGACGAATCTTGCCAATAGACAAGTCTTGGATGGCTTCCAAAGGGTCTTTATCTCCTACATCAATTGGCAATTGCTCTACTTGCGAGCTGTTAGATTCATCAAACTTCACATCTACCGTCTCTTCAACCTTTCGGGTGAAATTGTTGTAGACACGGTAAGTGTGAGAGTTTGAGCCATAACCAAGTAGGAAACCTTCATAAGATTTAGGAGCAAATTTGGAACGATGATGCGTATCAAGAATGTAGCACTTTGAGCCAAATACTCGAAAGTATACAACTTGGGGTTTGTTACCGGTGAGGAGCTCGTATGCTGTCTTGCCGAGTAGCTTGTGAAGATACAAGCGATTTGTTGCATGACAAGCTGTCTCAACCGCTTCCGCCCAAAAGTGTTTTGGAGTCCTGTACTCATCAAGCATCGTTCTTGCCATCTCGATAAGAGTCCGGATCTTCCTCTCAACAACTCCATTTTGTTGCGGTGTGTACGTAGCCGAGAACTCATGTGAAATCCCCTCTTCCTCAAGAAAGGTATCCACATTTGCGTTCTTCAACTCCCTTCTGTTGTCGCTTCGAAACTTTTTGATCTTCACGTCAAATTGATTTTGGGCCTTCCTAGCAAAGTTTTTGAAGATCTTTTGGACCTGCGATTTGTCATCAAGAAAGAACACCCACGTAAATCTTACAAAATCATCAACTATCACTAGACCAAATGAGTTACCACCGAGACTCTTGTAGGCATTTGGACCAAAGAGATCCATGTGAAGTAGCTCGAGTGGTCGTCTCGTGGTCATGATGTTCTTCCCGCGGTGACTTCCTCCAACTTGTTTTCCTGCCTGACAAGCACTACAAAGTCTATCCTTATCAAATATGACATCGTTAACGCCAAGGATATGATTTCCTTTAATAAGCTTATCAAGATTTCACATGCCCACATGACCTAGCCGTCTATGCCATAACCAACCTTTAGAAGATTTGGCAATTAAGCAAGTTCTAGGTTGAGCCTTTTTAGTGAAACCAACAATGTAAAGATCTCCTCTACGTATACCGGTAAAGACCATTTTTCGATTATCTCTACGAAACACTTGGCAATCTACTTCAGTGGATAGGACATTGAAACAATCAGGAAGTCTAGAAACTGAAAGTAAATTGTACCCAAGAGATTCAACGAGCGTGACATTTTGTATAGAGCTATCATGTGAGATGGCCACCTTACCAAGGCCAACCACCTTACCCTTTGAATTATCACCAAAAGTGACATATTTTCGAGGGCATCGTTTTCAGCAAGCTCACGGAACATATCTTTATCTCCGGTCATATGATCAGTACATCCACTATCAAGGACCCATTCCTTTCCTCCAGCCATGTAGCCGTGAAGATTTGCCATAAGACCAAAGTGTCTCATTGCATCATCAAGATCATAGTCACTATCATCATCCTTATCGTAGTATCCATGTTCAACATCATTTTGTGATTGATCAATTCCTAGAGAGGGTAATTCATTAGATAAATGATCATCACAATGGTCACCTTTATGAATTCTAATAGCTTCGGATATGATATCGCTAATGATCCCAACATTTCCTATGGCACGCATGAGATTGGTAAGCTAAAATAGACAATCACCAAAACTAGGATCATTAGAGTTCATCTTACTCAAGGCAATAGACTTATGGATAATTTCATCTAAGTTTTTCAGGGAGTAATCTGGAAATTGTTCCTCAAGAAATCTGCATATAGTATAGGCACACTTAAGAGTAGGCAAACATCTAATCAAGTTTCTAGGCAAGCCTATAATGATAAGTTTAACAGTTCTAAGGTTGCGGATCATGTCAATATCTTCATCTAGGGTAGGATGCAAAGGATCAACATGAGGTGCACAAGGGCTAGTAATGTACTTGTTCAAATGATATCCATTGAAAATCTCAAGCATTTCATATTTCCACTCATGAAAATATTCTCTATCAAGAATAGGCACTATACGTCTAAGACTCCCCAAAGTAGACACATCCATCTTCCTCCAAAGGTGTTTAAACCAAGGCAATGGAGACCAAAGCTCTGATAAATTTGAAAGGATCGAGAAGAGGTGTCTAGGGGGGGGGGTGATTAGACACTAAGTGGCAAAAGTTGCAGTTTGTAATCTTTTTAAGTTGAAGTGGAGTTGGCACAAGTTTAACATACACAATACATATCAAGCAAGCATGCAAGAGTATATGAGCAGCGGAAAGTAAAGCATGCAGCTTGCAAGAATGTAAAAGGATGGGATTGGAGTGTGCAAACGCAATTTGGAGACACGGAGATTTTTTATCCGTGGTTCCGATAGGTGGTGCTATCGTACATCCACATTGATGGAGACTTCAACCCACAAAGGGTAACGGTTGCGCGAGTCCACGGAGGGCTCCACCCACGAAGGGTCCACGAAGAAGCAACCTTGTCTATCCCACCAAGGTCGTCGCCCACGAAGGACTTGCCTCACTAGCGGTAGATCTTCATGAAGTAGGCGATCTCCTTGCCCTTGCAAACTCCTTGGTTCCACTCCACAATCTTGTCAGAGGCTCCCAAGTGACACCTAGCCAATCTAGGAGACACCACTCTCCAAGAAGTAACAAATGGTGTGTTGATGATGAACTCCTTGCTCTTGTGCTTCAAAAGATAGTCTCCACAACACTCAACTCTCTCTCACAGGATATGGATTTGGTGGAAAGAAGATTTGAGTGGAAAGCAACATGGGAAGGCTAGAGATCAAGATTTATGTGGTTGGAATGGAATATCTTGACCTCAACACAAGTGTAGGTGGTTCTCTCTCAGAAAATATGTATTGGAAGTGTAGGCATGTTCTGATGGCTCTCTCCACGAATGAAGAGGAGGTGGAGGGGTATATATAGCCTCCACACAAAATCTAACCGTTACACACAACTTGCCAAACTCGGTGGGACCGAATTAATAAACTCGGTCGCACCGATTCAGCAAATCTAGTGACCGTTAGGATTTTCGATGGGACCGACATGCAACTCGGTAGGACCGATATGGTTAGGGTTCGGGCATAACGTAATCTCGGTGAGACCGATTACACAAACTCGGTGAGACCGATTTTGGTAATAAGCTAACCAAAGAGTTGGTCAGGTAAACTCGGTGGGACCGATTCGCTCATTTCGGCGAGACCGAAATGTTACGAACAGGTAACAGAGAGTTTACATTGCAATCTCGGTAGGACCGATTATGCAAACTCGGTGAGACCGATTTTGGTAATAGATCCATACAGAGAGATTGCAATCCCATCTTGGTGAGACCGAGATCCCTATCGGTGAGACCGATTTGCATAGGGTTTGTGGCAGTGGCTATGACATCTGAACTCGGTGGCACCGGATGGAAAGAATCGGTGGGGCCGAGTTTGACTTTTTGTTTAGGTCAAAGCTGGATGTGAGAAAGTAGTTGAGGGCTTTGGAGTATATCACTAAACACTTTGAGAAAGAGCCTCATTAAGCAACACCTCATCCCTCCTTGATAGTATTGGCTTTTCCTAGAGACTCAATGTGATCTTGGATCACTAAAATAGAAAATGTAGAGTCTTAAGCTTTGAGCTTGAGCCAATCCTGTTGTCCTTAGGATCTTGAAGGGGTTCCACATCCTCTAGTCCATGCCACTTCATTGTTGAACTTATCTGAAACATACTAGGTAAAAGTGTTAGTCCAACAAAAGATATGTTGACATTAATTACCAAAACCACCTAGGGAGCACTTGTGCTTTCACGTACACGACAACTATCGCACACGCTATTCTGTGGTGCAATGTTTACGATGCGTACTTCATCAGAAACAGTTCACGGTTGCAAATCGTGTACGATAAGGCAACTAACACAAACGTTTAGTTTGCCCGCACCGTTTGTGATATTGCCTGACATTGCACACGCTTTGCAAACGACAACTGTGTGCATGCTTGCACACGTTTCCTCTCTGTGAACCGTCTTGGATTATGGTGCATATCACAAACATTTGTGTTTTACCAACCGTGTTTGCCGTAACAACCTAGAGAGCGTAATTTCGCTGTAATTTAATTGATGCTTTTCCAAATTGTACCGGATTTGGATTTGAATTTGAATGTATGCTACAGCTTTATTCATATCCATCAGGTTCAAACAACCAATGCATTATTCGATTCATAGGTACATATGTTAAAGAATTACATAAGAACCATATAAAGAATGATGAACCACAGTTTATACTTCTACTATTAAAGACGGTAAAGAAAGAGGTGAAATATATTCTAGTTGCTAAACAAGGTGAAGTGGAATGCCCATATTGTGCCCTCCTCCATGCAGAAGGCACGCACGACTCTAGTCCAACCCCTTGTGATGGTCGACCACCCATCCTTCACGGTCTTCATGAAAACATCTAGATAATCATCACGTTCTGGTAGAAATACTTTAACCTTTGCATGCCCACCAATCATGTAGTTTGAGAGGTAATCTTGAGTAAACTGCTTTGGCAACCACTGCAAAGGAATAAGATTTCAGACATTGTCATCTAACACAACTCATTATGGGCAGTAAAAAGAAGGCTGCAGAGTTCTTACTTACCATCCTGCAGTTCGTTGTTGTCTTGGATAAAGTGTAAACAAATAGTTTAATTGCCATCTTTGGACCCATTTTACTAACAATCTTTATCAGCTTCCTCACTTGATGCTGGTTCATCGATATCTCATTGCCCCATATGCAGAAAGGGTCGAAACATGGATCTTTACCAATGACATATGTACCTAAAAGCACCAAGTTAATATTAGAAGCTAAACAGCAATGGCATAATGATGTAGTACAACTCTCTTTTATAATATGTCTATATGCATTCTTATGTAGTAGTCCATTTGAAATATCTAAAAAGATAAATATTTAGGAACGGAGGGAGTATCTTATAACATCCAATATACTCACATATTAGATAACATCTTATATTATGGGTCGGAAGGAGTTTAGTTCGTTCTTAAAAATTATCTGTTGCTATATCCACGGGTTACAGTTAGTTTGAGCTAGTTCGGGCTCAAATAGCCCTAAAGTATATCTAAACATGAGGGCTAGTTTGAGCTAGTTGCATCTATAACCCACCCAAAAAAACTAGTATCCAACCCAATAGGTGCTAATTGGAGCTAGTTCTCCTAGTGCATTTATTGTCAATCTAACCCTGCCATCCAAACAACTCTTTGGATGGAGTTATTTCAGGGTTAGTAATGAGCTAGAAACTAACTCTAAACTCTAGCTAAGTTGAGTATCCAAACAGGGTTGTGTTGTTGCTGTTGCTGCTGCTGCTCTTCAACGTATATCTAGACATCATTAGAACATTAATGTAACACTCTTCCTTGTTGCTATGTAGCCTAGGATTGCACATTTAGACATTAAGTACAGTGCATGTTGCTATGTAGCCTCAGATATATTACATATGACCTTAGTTAACCTAAGGAAAAATGGGTTGCAGATATATTCGGTTAAAAGTCCGATTCATTGATTAGTCCCTTATCAGCCGCCGGCCTATATGGTACCAGCTACGGATATCCTGAACAGTGAGTAGATATAAGCCATGGGATGAAACCAACCTCGATGGAAAACAGAAGTCATTCCCAAAATTGTCCTGTGTAGGTACATCAAGAAGCATGTTAAGCACAACAGGCTAAACATCAACCAAAATTACACATGGCAGACAAAATAATCTCCAAAAGATAGGTTCAGTGTGCAGGTTTAAGCATGCTAGTAAAGCAAAACAAGTGGAAAGGTATGCTAACTGCAACAGGCCTAACATTTAACAGCAAGAAAACATGGTCATTCAAACTGGTACTGTGCCGATCTAAGTACACTGGTTATGGTTAAATAAAAATGGAAAGACGTGTTAACTACAAGATGCAGCAACCAAATGTAGTCATTCATAGTGGTATTGTTGAAACTGGTACTGATGAAATTGAACTACACAGTTCATATTTGCACATATAGAACATCACGTTGTGAATAACTGGAATAAACAAGGCATACTACGAACAACCAAAGATAGCATTTGAAACTGAACATATGCTAACTACAAACAACCGAACAATCAAAAAACTTTAAAAGAGGCATATGCTAGCTATAACAGGCTTAACAACAAGCAAATATATGCATTCCTAACGGTATGTTTAAAACTGGATTGATGAAATGTACTGCACAGTAAATAATTGCACATATAGAGCATCACACTGTGAATAACTGAAATAAACAAATCATGGGTTTCCTCACTTATCACAGATGGGCTCATTCCCGTGGGAAGAGCATGGATCCTGGGTGCGCTCCATGTTGTCGCAAATGGACTCCTTCCCCTTGGAAGAGCACGGCTGTAGGGTGCCCTCCCTGATGTCGTAGACGGGCGCTTTCCCCTTGGAAGAGTAGATGGGCTCTTTCACCTTGGAAGAGCCGGAGAGGGTGCCCTCCTCGTGGTCGCCGTCGATGAGGTCTGACTTGGAAGCTGTAGATCCCAAGCCAGCGTCGTAGAATGTGTCCTTCAAAAATGACAAAAGGGGCTCGATGGCATTGTAGAATGGCAAATTGTTGGCAGCGAGCCAGAGGAGATCAGCGGCGGGGCCATGGATGATATCGATGGCGGTTGAACCCGAGGGGTTGGGGTGGGCCACTTAACTTGTGACACAGCCATCCTCAGGGCATTGCTGTTAATGACCTCGATGTCGTAGCCGGTGGACTAGACATGCCCGCATACTTTAGCCCGCTGCTTGAGTGCTTGCCGCCAGTAATGGTTGTCAGCTTCCTCGGCAACGTCGGGCGAAGAGACCGCAATACACCTCTTTTGGGCCAGTCGCCCCTCGAGCTCCACGGGAAGCGTAGCCAGGCTTAGGCTGCGACACTCTGGAGTGGGGGTGGGGATGAGGATCTTTGAGAAAGGGGGCGTTTGGCAGGCGTCATCTAAGAAACTCAAGGCGGCCTGGGTATGGAGATCGGTGGGTAAGCTGCACGGGCAAACCGGCAGATGTTGACAATGGAGGCCTTGCGGCGGTGGCAACATCGGCGGCGGAGACTTTTCTAGGGTTTCGAGCGAGGGAGTGTGTGTGTGCGCGCGCGTGTTCGTGCACGCCCGATGAGGTTTTGGTGTGTGTGTGTGTGTGTTTGTGTGTGGAGGGGGGCGCGGGGTGTTTGAGGAAATGACGCGGGTACTGAAAATTTTACTACGAGGGAGTCAAACGCGGGAGTGAAATGTCGGGCTATTGGAAATTTTGATGATAGTGCCATGTGTTATGAAAAAGAAAAACCCTCGAGGCGGGCAGATATTTTCGATGCAGGCGGGATTGGGAACAAGAAACAACGCACACGGTCCGGAGATAACAACCGCGTGTTATGAAACAGGAAAACCCTTGAAGCGGGCAAATACGTTTGAGAGGGGGAGCCTCGTGGAGCCCAATGTAATATGTGGATGTGTGCGTGATAGGTGCACCGGCGTGGCACATAGTTAGTTTGAGTGAACCGTGTCTGTTGCGTCATCCAAATTTTCTAATGTTCATAAATTTGGCGAAAAATTACGCGGGAGAGGGTCAGTACACGAACACACTTGCATGTGGACCAAATTTATGTATCAAAAGGGTGGTTTGATTTTCAAATACCAAATGCAACTTTGATGTGGCACCTCTCTCGCAAAGCGCATGGTATTGCTTGCTCCCACCCTCTCGTGTCGGCACGAAGGGAATCCTAAGCTATGAATGCATGCCTCCTCCCTCTCAACCGAGGTTCACCTAGCAAAGTGCGAAGTACGTAGCTAGCAGCCCCCCTCCTCCCTTGTGTCGGCACGGAGGGAATTCTAAGCTATATATGGATGCATGCCCCTCCCCCTCAACCGAGGTTCACCTAGCAAAGTGCAAAGTAGCTAGCAGCCCCCCTCCTCCCTCGTGTCGGCACGAAGGGAACCCTAAGCTATATATGTATGCATGCCCCCCCCAACCGAGATTCACCATAGCAAAGTGTGAAGTAGCTAGCAGCCCCCCTCCCTCGTGTCGGCACGAAGGTAATCCTAAGCTATGAATGCATGCCCCCCAACCGAGGTTCACCTAGCAAAGTGTGAAGTAGAGCTAGCACCCCCCTCCCTCGTGTCGGCACGAAGGGATTCCTAAGCTATGAATGCATGTGATACGTCCATTTTGCATCATGCTTTTATATTGATATTTATTGCATTATGGGCTGTTATTACACGTTATGTCACAATACTTATGCCTATTCTCTCTTATTTTACAAGGTTTACATAAGGAGGAGAATGCCGGCATGGAATTGAATTTGGAAAAGGAGCAAATATTAGAGACCTATTACGCACAACTCCAAAAGTCCTGAAACTCCACGGAATATCTTATAATAAATAATAAAAATCCTCGCCAAAGATGAAGGCCGGGGGCCCACACCTATCCACGAGGGTGGGGGACGCCTCTTAGGGCGTGCCCCCTACCTCGTGGGCCCCCTGGTGGCTCTCCGATGCCCAGCTTCTGCTATATGAGGTCTTTCGTCGAGAAAAAAATCAGAAGCAACCTTTCGGGATGAAACTCCGCTGCCACGAGGCGGAAACTTGGCGGAACCAATCTAGGGCTCCGGCAGAGCTGTTCTGCCGGGGACACTTCCCTCCGGGAGGGGGAAATCATCGTCATCATCGTCACCAACGCTCCTCTCTTTGGGACAGGGCAATATCCATCAACATCTTCACTAGCACCATCTCCTCTCAAAACCCTAGTTCATCTCTTGTATCCAATTCTTGTCTCCAAGTCCGGGATTGGTACTAGTAGGTTGCTAGTAGTGTTGATTACTCCTTGTAGTTGATGCTAGTTGGTTTATTTGGTGGAAGATCATATGTTTAGATCCTATATGCATATTAATACCCCTCTGATTATGAACATGAATATGCTTTGTGAGTAGTTACGTTTGTTCACGAGGACATGGGAGAAGTCTTGCTATTAGTAGTCATGTGAATTTGGTATTAGATTCGATATTTTGATGAGATGTATGTTGTCTAGCCTCTAGTGGTGTTATGTGAATGTCGACTACATAACACTTCACCATTATTTGGGCCTAGAGGAAGGCATTGGGAAGTAATATGTAGATGATGGGTTGCTAGAGTGATGTAAGCTTAAACCCTAGTTTATGTGTTGCTTCGTAAGGGGTTGATTTGGATCCATATGTTTCATGCTATGGTTAGGTTTACCTTAATACTTTTGTTGTAGTTGCGGATGCTTGCAATAGAGGTTAATCATAAGTGGGATGTTTCTTCAAGTAAGAACAGCACCCAAGCACCGTCCACCCACATATCAAATTATCAAAGTACCGAGCATAAATCATATGAACGTGATGAAAACTAGCTTGACGATATTCCCATGTTTCCTCGGGAGTGCTTTTCCTATTATAAGAGTTTGTCCAGGCTTGTCCTTTGCTACAAAAAGGATTGGGCCGCCTTGCTGCACTTTATTTACTTTTGTTACTTGTTGCTCATTACAAATTTTCTTATCACAAAACTATCTGTTACCACTTATTTCAGTACTTGCAGAGAATACCTTGCTGAAAACCGCTTATCATTTCCTTCTGCTCCTCGTTGGGTTCGACACTCTTACTTATCGAAAGGACTACGATAGATCCCCTATACTTGTGGGTCATCAGCATGCCCCCCCCCAACCGAGGTTCACCTAGCAAAGTGTGTAAGTAGCTAGCAGCCCCCCTCCCTCGTGTCGGCACGAAGGGAATCCTAGCTAAGCTATGAATGCATGCCCTCCCCCCCCTACCGAGGTTCACCCTAGCAAAGTGCGAAGTAGCTAGCAGCCATCCCTCCCTCATGTCGGCACGAAGGGAATCCTAAGCTATGAATGCACATCCCCCAACCGAGGTTCACCTAGCAAAGTCTTGAAGTAGCTAGCAGCCCCCCCTCGTGTCGGCACGAAGGGAATCCTAAGCTATGAGCATGCCCCCTCCATCCCCAACCGACGTTCACCTAGCAAAGTGCGAAGTAGCTAGCAGCCCCCACCCCCCTCGTGTCGCCATGAAAGGAATCCTAACTAAGCTACGAATGCATGCCCCACCCCCAACCGAGGTTCACCTAGCAAAGTGCGAAGTAGCAACCCCCCCCCCCACACACACACACACTTTCAGTCGGCGGGCCAGAGAGGCATATATCTCACCAAGATGGATCGTAAAACGGACCAAGAATAATCCACCTTGGTCGTACAACCTCTCTCTTGTTGTTGGTCAGAGTGATGTCCGTCCATGCGACCCCGGAGATGGGCTAGCTCGGCAATAATCACGCAAGTAGGTAGTCCGCGAAGACAACCACTGCATGCGTGTGGCCCAAACATATGTATGGAGAGGTGTGTATATGAGTAACAATGAACAACTTTGATGTGGCACCGTGATTTCGAACTAGAAATCCCCACACTGAGTGAGGGTTAGGTTGACGATGCATATGTATGTTACACCACACTTCAAGCCAACGACGGGGATTCATATATGCATGCATGCGTGCATAGTGTATGTGCCCAAACTTAATTAGGTCTGAATCTCACCATGACCTATACTACGATAACACTAACCAATTTAAGAATCCGCCATGGTAACCTATCTTTTTGTTGGTCAAGGTGATCATGGATGTCCATGCGGGCCCACAAATATATAGGCATGTCGCCAATAACCACGTGAGGGAGTGTATTGTTTGAAGGAAACCACTACATGCATATGTATGGAGGTGATGCGTGCATGCATGTTTGAATACACAACATTGATCTGGCGCGTGTGTCAAAAATCGTACACTAGCTCCCCACACAGAGCGAGATCGGTTCATGATGGTGTCATTGTACTAGCCACTTCGACTCGATGGGTGGTATTCATGCGTACACATGCATATGTGTGTGCTCAAAGTGTATCATGCATGTCAGCCCAGAGCAAAAATAATAATCCCCTCCTAAGTCAAATTAACCTCTCTTGTTGTCAGGCAAAAAGAAGTGATGGACCAAATGGGCCCACAGATGGAAAGTTTCGATATCGCTAATAACCGCTTAAGTGGGTGCGAGAGGACAACCACCATCGCTTTGCATGTGGGCCAAACATATATATGTTGAATACCCAAAATGCACAATTTTGATGTGCCACGTGCCTCAAAAATCGAAAACCATGCACCCACAGAGAGCGAGGTTCATATCAAGCGTACTACATATGATGGTCCTGTCGGCGTTCTGGGAACGGGGGTCCCCAGACTTGCCTGCCTGCGGCCTGCGGCGTGGCTCAAGTGGGGGCCCAGCGCGGCCCAGCTTCATCAGATCAAGCTCAAGACCCTCGCGAAGGGCCAAGCCTCGCGGGGCAGACGACAGGAACCTTCCTCCGGAGCAGCCTCGTCAGGCAGGCTCACGAGGAGGCAGAGAGATCAAGGTAGGGTACCTCACGAGGGTGCCCCATGACGCAAGCCATGACGATCGAGATCAGGCGGGCGCCAGCCTGCGCAGTGTCCTCGTTTCCCCTTTGGCGCAAAGGAGGCAAGCACAGGCCAAGGCATTAGAAAAAGGTTACCGCTTCGGTGCAACAAGACCAAGACCAGCAGGGCGGCAGGACGGAGGTCATCGTGGAGCCTGTGACGGCGCCACCGCTGTGAGCCTTTGGCTGCCTAAGACAAACTTTAGTCAGGATTAGTGTACTAGATGTTCCCCTTCAAATTGGCCATTTGTTGGCGCCCTTCCCGCTCATTATTTGGGAAGAGGCCCAGGGCCTCCCTCTATAAATAGGACTAGCCACCAAAGAGAGGAAAGAGGGGGTCGAACCTACCAGAGAGAGAGAGAGAAGCGACTGGACTCACCCAAGCAGTCCATCGCACTAGCTCAAGAACAGCCCCTCGCGAGGCTGTTCTTCCTTTGTACTGTTCTTCATCAGCCCCGGAGGCAATCCACCACACCACACACTGGAGTAGGGTATTACACCACAACGGTGGCCCGAACCAGTATAAATCTTGTGTCTCTTGTGCTGTTCATCGTTCCTAGTTTAGATCCCTTGCAAACCATTGACGAGTGAGATGGTAGGGGAAAGATCTCCGTGCGCACCCCAGAGTTCAAACCTCAAGGGTCTGCCGGAACCCGAAATCCGACATTTGGCGCGCCAGGTAGGGGTGCGCCGGAATCTTTCTTCCGCTGGTCGCGTGTGATCTTCTGTCGTGTCCATGGCTGAGGCTTGCCGAGCGCCGGGCTGCTCACGCTGCTCGAGTCGCCCAGACGGCTCCCGTCGATGGACACCCCCGTCGCCTGCCGCCAACGCCGCCACCGGCCCGGCGGGGAACGAGCAGCAGGCCTCGTCCCTGCATCCATCGGTGAGGCAAGAAGGCCGCACCGCTACTCCTTCTCTCACCCCTGCTAGTTCTTCGTCCCGCGCGCACCGCGCTCCCATGGAGGCTCGAGCCGCGCTCATCGCGGCGAACGAGCTCCTGCGCTACCACCCTGTCGACGACGTCTACGAGGATTGGCTCGACCGCGTCGCCGAGCTCGTCTGCGCCGCAGGGGGCTCCCCCGTGCTATCCCTCTTGTTGCCTCGCCCTTCACCCCGCGGGGGAGGCAGGGAGCCGGAGGTGCCCCCGCCACCTCCTCCCCAAGAAGGCACCCTGGCTCCAAGGCGCGTGGCCCCGGGCCGAGACCCTCCGCGTCCGGCACCCGCGCAACAAGAAAGGAGCTGCCAGGAGATCCCTCGTCCCCAAGAAGGTGCTCGCGTGCTCCCAGCACTGGAGCGTCGCGATCGCGCTCCAGCGCCACCGCGTCAAGACCCCACGCTGCTCCAGGCAGCGGTGCGCGGGAATCCACAAGAGCAAGCTCCGCATCAGCAGAGAGCCCCGGTGGCCACTGTAGGCTGCCGCGCCTTCACCGCCGAGCTACGTAGCATCGCATGGCCCGGCAAGTTCAAGCCAGACCTGCCTCCTCGCTACGATGGCACTGCCGACCCCGCGGAGTTCCTTCAGCTCTACGAGCTGGGCATCGAAGCTGCCAACGGGGACGAAAAAGTCATGGCGAATTGGTTCCCCATGGCGCTCAAGGACGGAGCCCGAACCTGGCTCCCAAAGACGATCTCCTCCTCGGGACGAGATGCGCACTTCATCACCAACTTCCAAGGCACTCGCGATCGGCCTCCGGCCGTGAGCGACATGCGCCGCATCAAGCAGCAGCAGGGAGAGACCCTGCAGAAGTACATCCAGCGCTTCAACAACGCCCGCCTCAAGATCCCGGGGTGATCGAGGAAGCCATCATCTCAGCCTTCTCCGATGGCGTGCGTGACGTCAAGATGAAGGAGGATCTAGCAATGCATGAAGACCTGTGCACATCCCTGGAGCTGTTCAACTTGGCGACCAAATGCGCCAGGGCTGAGGAAAGGGCGCCTCTCCCTCCTCGAGCTTCCGGCTGCCGATCCAGAAGAGAAGAAGCCCAAGGTCAAGGACGTGAAGCGCAAGGAGGCTGCCGTGCTTCATGGCGAACCGGACACTGCGAGGCGAGGATCAGCCCGAGTCATCCAAAGGCAGCCGGTACTGCGTATACCACGACCTCCACACCCACAACACCAACGAATGCCAGGAGCTCAGGGCTGTGCGAGAAGGGCGTATCGGCCGACGCCTCGAGCGCAATGATCGGGGCTACGGCCGAGGAGGAGGAAGAGGCTCAGAACGCTGGGAAGACCGTGGCCCTCGCCAAGGATGGTGTGATAGACCTCGCGAGGACCGCTGGCAGGACCAGCCTCACGAGGGAGGTTGGAGGGACCAGCCTTGTGAGGACCGCCCTCAAGGCAATCAGGGCTCCCACCTCTGCTGCAGCCGCCGAGGAGGTACGAAGACCATCATCAGGACGAGGGGGCTGGGGGCTTCCAGAGCCGTCTTGTGATCGCTTGCATCTGGTTGGCGCCAGGCCCGACCTCTCAGCGCATCTTCAAGCGGTTTGCTCATGAGATGAATGCAGTCCTCCCCAAGCCTGAGGCCACACGCCCTCTCAGGTGGTCGTCATGCGCTATCACGTTCAGCTCAGCGGATCAGCTCAAGTGCGCGGCAACGGCCGGAGTCCTCCCCATGCTTTGCTCACCAGTCATCAGCAACGTGCAAGTCACCAGGACCCTCATCGACGGCGGAGCAGGACTCGACGTCCTATCTGTCAAGGCATTCGACAATCTCCAAGTGCCATACGATCAGCTTCAGCCGACCAAGCCTTTCTCAGGAGTCACCGATGGCTCCACCGTCCCGATAGGGCAAGTTTGCCTTCCCGTCACCTTCGGACAGCGCAACAACTACCGCACCGAGCTCATCGACTTCGACGTCGCCCACATTCACCTGCCATACAATGCCATCCTCGGGTACCCATCTTTGGCCAAGTTCATGGCAGTGACTCACCATGGCTACAATGTCCTCAAGATGCCAGGAAGCGGAGGAGTCATCACAGTGCCCTGTAAGGAAAGGGATGCAGTGTGCTCTCTTGAGCGTGCCTTCCAAGCCGCAACAATCGAAGACCCAAATCACAGGAGCGGGAGACTTCCCGAGGCGATCCCTAAGAAGAAGAAGGCTTCGCCTGGTACGATCCCTCATGCGGTAGGCACCTCCGGAGGCGTGGCAACAGGCCCCGCGCCGTTCAAGGGGCGCCACCCTCTGTCGCATAGGAAGGCGCGCCCGGCACCCTCCTCAGGCGGGGCTCGGGGGCTCTTTCATGGCGAGCCACCGACCTAGCCAGGGTCACGAGGGAGGCGCTCGGGCACCACTTGGAGGCGTGCTTCAAGGCACGTTTCCCTCAGGAAGGTATGAGGCAAGGAGGGCCAAACCCTCAGGAGTTCATCACGAGGAACACCCAGAGCTCTGAGGAGTCAAGAGTCATGCGCGGCTGTCGCTGCTTGCCCGTCATGGCCCCACATCTAGGCGAGGATGCTGGGCTGCGAGTCTGCATCGACATACCAGGGCTCAACCGGGCCGCGTCTCATGAGCGCCTCTGGCCCTCACGCGTGGGGCGTTGCAAGGGTCCACCTCTCAGCTATGTTCGCATGCCTTTCGGCCTGCCGAACGCGGTCGCCGCCCATCAGCGCCTGCTGAGGTGCGCTCAAGCAGCGCGCTGTCCTGGCAGAGATGGCTCTCGAGGAACCCACCGTGCCCCCGGAGCCTCCCAAGGCTCCAGCTCCAGAGGGCTCGTGAGGGCCGGCTTCCTCATCACGCGTCATCCACTACCTCAACATCCCGCCATCTCCGACCATATCAGGTGACACCTTTCCAAGTTCCGTTTTCAGCTGGGAGTGCCCCTCGGGCTGCATCATTCCCAGGCCGCGTGGGTCCGCCCCTGCGGCATGTATCCGCTTTGCTTATGTTCTTTACTTACCTTGTTGGGGGCACCCCTCGGGCTGCATTATCCCCAAGCTGCTCGGGCCAGACCCAGTGGCATGTGCTTTCTCCGCACCTATCTAGATGGATTTGCTCCTCTGCGCTTACCCTGATTCACGTAATTATTGCCTACTACCTATCGCGGGCCTCTCCGCCCTAATGCAAAGCGCTTGCACGTTAAAAGGGGGTGCCTGAGCATCACGACTCATGGGCTCTTACTGGCTCTCTAGCCCTCACCCCCTGGCCTTGACCCACGGCATCGCGACCTGTCATACCAGCGGCGGCTGAGCTCGCTCGAGGGCCGGGACCTGAGGACGTAGAGCATTTGCATTCTAACTCTGCAGGAACACACCATTGATAAAGCCAGAGCCAGGCGCAACCCGCCTCGAGGTAGGGCCTCGTGAGTCCCGTGCTGGCTCACGGGTGCCCAGATACACCTCTCCTAGCCCTACCGTGCCGGCCATGTGTCAGGGCGGGGCTGTACACGCCCCGGGGGCTCCTCCCAGAGGGGAGCCCCCTCCCACGTACCAGTGGAAGCACCATGCTCTGCGCTGGCTGACGACACTACCGAGGAGCGGCTATGCTCGTACACATGCGGAAGCGCTATGATCCGCGCTGGTGATAAACAACTGAGGGCGGCTCACAACCGTATAAACCTCAGGGAGCCCAGAGCTTAGTGTCTGGCGCCATCGCAACGCCTCCCCTCGGGAGTCCCGCGCGAGGGGGCTTGACACGGGGGTTGCACCCGGGCCACGCCCGAACGTACGCCACCCAGCCAGGTCCCTTGGACCTGGTCGTCGTGCGCCTCCCTGAGCGGAGCCAAGGTACGACATGTGAAGCTCATTTTCCCGAGAAAGGCCCGGAGCCTGTGAAGAAGGCCAACGCCTGTGAAGCTCATTTCCCCGAGAAAGGCCTAGAGCCTGTGAAGAAGGCCAACGCCTGTGAAGCTCATTTCCCCGAGAAAGGCCCGGAGCCTGTGAAGCTCACCGCCCGTGACACTCTCACGTAATAATGAGTTGGGGCTGTACACGCCCCGGAGTCTCCGGAGAGCCGCCCTCGGGCCTCGGGGGCTCCCGCCCACGCCCAGCGGCAGCACTTAGCTCCGCGCTGGTGAGAAGATGCCGAAGACTAGATTAGGTGCCGGACGCGACTTTTTTATTTGCTTTCTGCAGTTGGCTTGTTCGTTCCTATTTGAAGTTTTATTGAAGTTGTTGTCGTCCTTAGCTTGTGACTCTTTGTCTTTTTCGCTCAATTGCCTCGTTTTCTCTCGCGCGAGTCTCGCGAGGGAGCAACGCGAGCACCCTCGCGAGTATTTTCTGCCCCTGTCGTTTGAAGCTTTCCTATCCAGGTCCACTATGGGAGCACCCCTCCCATTCCGTGCCCCACGGGCATCGCGACGCGAACACAGGACCTGGGTCGGTCGCCTCCACAACTGAGACCGGAAGCTACCCCTCGACTAATCCTTGCAGGACATGAAGCCTTGGCGAGGCCTCGGCCTCGGGAAGCAAAGACCGCGACAAGTCCCCGAGCTAAGTAATTCCTGCACGCGGGCATGCGGCACAAAAGCACAACACGTAAATAGCGGAAACAGCACGATAATTAATAAAGAATAGTTCAGCACGCCCCACGGGCCCTACACTACTTTCTCTTTGCGCAGGGAAGGGAGAAAAACAAAATAGGCACGACTTGCTCGGCACCAACTCGCGACGAAGGCTCGTACTGCCTCCGGAGCTCAGTCAGATTCCTCCTTGCGCTTCACCGAGGCGTGACGGTGGGCTGACCCGCTACCTCCCTCCAGGCGGGCGTGATGGCATGGAGGCTGGTCGCGGCCACCGTTGGAGGAGCTGCTGTCCGAAGGAGAGCCGCCGAAGCTCGACGAGCCCTGAGCGCCGCCGACCACGCGCCCGCTGTCATCTTTGTCCCGATCATCGCCGGGGCTGGGTACACGGCTGCGGTCATCGTCTTCGGGGCAGCACCCGGCACGACGACCATCTTCTCCGAACACCCTCACGTAGAGGGTGGCGTCGCCGTCGAACTTGAAGTGCAGGGTGCACCGCCGGCTCAGGCCACGCGAGCGGGCAAACGTTTGGCAGCCGCGGGTCAGGGTCGCATTCCCGGCGACGGAGACCTCCAGCGAAGCCCAGGAGGCCCTACTGCAACAATCGTCCGCCTGAAGCCAGAGGCCGCCCGGAGCACTGGCCGGAAGTTCACCTACAAAGAAGCGGGGAAGCTGGAGCCAGGTGCTGGTCGGCTCCACCGACCACACGATGAACTCCGGCATCACCTCCGCCGAGTGGAAGCACGGCCTAGGAGGCCGCACAGTCACGGCGCGCCCCCCATCGACAACCTGGCGCCCATCGCCGTGCAGGGGATCGCCTCCACGACCGCGGGAAGCCGTTACGGGAGCCACAGGATGCTTGCGAGGACGACCTCGGCCGCGCTTGGCCGAGGGAGAGTCAGGCCCTACCTGGCGGGCCTTCCCCTTCTCCACGGCCGAGAACCTCTTCGACCGAGCCATGGAGAGAAAGGAGTAGAAAGAGGGGATGGACTGGAAGGACTTGCGCCATTCCGTACTTATAGCTGGAGGAGGCCAACCGTCGGCCTCCACGATCACAGGTAATCATGACCCATTTCTGCGTGCAGGGACATGTCAAGTCACGCGGTTGCCGAGGGATCGTGGGGAAGCGAAGGCGCCCAAGTCCAGTCAATCGCCACGCGGCGCCTGAGGCCACAAGCTGTTGGGGACCGCGGCGCTTCGCACTTGCCCCTTCGCTTCTCTGCTAAGCCAAGTCCGGGCGCGCCTTGGGCCCGGGGGCTACTGTCGGCATTCTGGGAACGGGAGTCCCCAGACTTGCCTGCCTACGGCCTGCCGTGTGGCTCAAGTGGGGGCCCAGCACGGCCCAGCTTCATCAGCTCAAGCTCAAGACCCTCGCGAAGGGCTAAGCCTCGCGGGGCGGACGACAGGAACCTTCCTCCGGAGCAGCCTCGTCAGGCAGGCTCACGAGGAGGCGGAGAGATCAAGGTAGGGTACCTCACGAGGGTGCCCCATGATGCAAGCCATGACGATCGAGATCAGGCAGGCGCCAGGCGGGTGCCAGCCTATGCAGTGTCCTCGTTTCCCCTTTGGCGCAAAGGAGGCAAGCACATGCCAAGGCATCAGGCAAAGGTTACCGCTTCGGTGCAACAAGACCAAGACCAGCAGAGCGGCAGGACGGAGGTCATCGTGGAGCCCAGAACGGCGTCACCGTTAGAGCCTTTGGCAGCCGAAGACCAACTTTAGTCAGGATAGGTGTACTAGATGTTCCCCTTCAAAATGGCCAATTGTTGGCGCCCTTCCCGCTCATTATTTGGGAAGAGGCCCAGGGCCTCCCTCTATAAATAGGACTAGTCACCACAGAGAGGAAAGAGGGGGTCAAACCTACCAGAGAGAGAGAGAAGCGACTGGACTCACCCAAGCAGGCCATCGCACCAGTTCAAGAACAGCCCCTCGCGAGGCTGTTCTTCCTTTATACTGTTCTTCATCAGCCCCGGAGGCAATCCATCACACCACCCACTGGAGTAGGGTATTACACCACAACGGTGGCCCGAACCAGTATAAATCTTGTGTCTCTTGTGTTGTTCATCGTTCCTAGTTTAGATCCCTTGCAAACCATTGACGCGTGATCTAGTAGGGGAAAGATCTCCGTGCGCACCCCAGAGTTCAAACCTCAAGGGTCTGCCGGAACCCGAAATCCAACAGGTCCCCTTCCCCCCTCTTCACCGCATACTATATGCTCCTACCATAATATATGTACAACCCAAAAGAATCATCATCGATGGTGAAATTAATTAACCTCTCCCGAGGTAGGTCAAAGTGATGCATGCATGCATCGACGATGGCCTCATGGGCCCACAGATGGAAGCGTCACACGTGAGTGTCCTAGCTAGGATATATATGCATGTGGCCCAAAAAGGTGATGTGTGATGTTTGAATAACCAATTTTTCAATTTTGATGTGGCACGTGACTCGGTAACCAAAAAGTCCCGACACTGAGTGAGGTGTACTTGTTCACGGACGCATACATATAGTATATATGCTAGTCCCCTCCCACCTCTTCGACACGTACTATATACCACCATAACACAAACAAAAAAGATTATACCTTGCTGGTCAAATTAACCTCACTGCCGGCTGTTCGTCAAAGTGATGGATGATGACCTCATGGCCCTGAAAGCGTCACACGCGAGTATCGAGTGTCGTGTAGGACAACCATCGACTGCATGTGGCCAAAACATTTATGTATGAAAGGGTTGTGTAATGTTTTAAATAACGATTTCGCGACTTTGATGTGGCACTAGCCTACCTAAAAAACGCTAACCCACACGGTGGCTCACAACTCATAGTGTAATGCGATCCACCCGCCACCCCTAGACGCACACACCCACACACACACACAGCAAATCCATCGCAACTACGATGCATGTTAAATTAATTATCCCGCGTTGAACATACATGTTACCAAAGGAGGGACGTTTTAATTTCAAAAAATTCACAGACATCATTAAGACGTTTTAGTACATTGATTGATTTTCTATGGGTATAATGTGCAAAAATCAAATTTGAGCTACATGCACACGTGACAGTGCACCTAAATGGATTGCAAAAACACATGTGTCTCACTGGGTGCATGTTTACTCCCCGTGCAACAAATTTCAAACATTGAGAATCTTGATTTTTAAATTCTAGTACATCCAAAACTTATTGAAGTTCATGAAACTTATCGTACTGTCATGTGGACACCAATACAAAGTGGCATTGTACTTTTTTTGTCAAATTTGAGACCAGTTTTGATGTAATCTTTATCTAATTATAGATGGGTGATTATTAATAATTGGGAACCAATATCCCAAATGGATTATTTATTCAAACCGTGAGCGTTAGACCAACAATGGATACGTGACATGCTTCGGTGTGTGTGCCGCCGCGCGACCCGTGTGGCATGCGAGCAGGCGTGAGTTGACGGGACGCATGCGAGCAGTCCGCCGCGCAGGCAGACGGGGAGGCATGCGTGCAGGTGTGTGAATTGACGGAGGCGTGCTCGCTGCACAGTGTCATCGGGAGGCGTGCGAGTAGCTGTGTGAAACTTTGGTAGGCATGCCAGCAGTCTGGTGCGCAGCCTCACCGGGAGGCGAGCCATCAGTTTGATCGCTGCCTGCCTCTCTCCCACAACTCCCACTACTCCATATTAATGGTGCGCCCGAACGGCCGCACCCCCATCCTCGCTACGCACACACACTGCTCTCTCTCCGCTTGCAACCTCGATGCCGCTCTCAGTCCTCAAAGCCGTCAGTGTATGAGGATGCCGCCGAAGCACCCCATTAGAGGGAGTGGCGACGTCGAGGCTGCTAAAGCACCGGAGCACGGCTTGAAGATGGAGACAGAGGTTGCCGTCACCGCCGGCGAGTTATCGCTGCACCCTGACATCGTCGACGGCGTTGAGCTTCCACAGCCGGAGGCGGAGTTCCACACCGACTCCGACGACCACTCCGGCGACGACTCCGGCGACGACGGACAGCTGGTTAGTCATCTATACCCATTTGTGTGTCAAATAGATCATAGGGTTTCTCTGGTTACTCCTGCCTCCCCCTTTCTGGAATAGAAATCATGTGGTTATGTTCTCCCAATCCATGAAATCTGAGTAAGTTTCGTTAGATCCATGTAGTGTATTGATTGTTTGAATGGTACAGGTGATAAGTGATTAGTTGTTTCATCTGTGCAAATGATTTCTGCTAGTAATCCGATTAGGGTTAGTGTTCGTGCTAATAATTCCTAGCCAAGACTTGACAATTGATTTTGAATGACCTACATATGTTTGTGTCATTATTTTCTTCAAGATTGGTCTGTACATAGACGATTGAGCTTAAAAATTGAACCATAATCTCTGAATATGTATAAATAAATAGCCATAAATTCCTAATCCTACTTCACAGCATGTAATCAGTGATTTGAGGCCAAATTTGTTTTACTATATGTATAGGTGTTGCCTAACGATGTGGACAGCGAGGATGAAGATGCCCAGAGGAGGTACAAGAGGCGAATCCTGAGGGAGCTTTATGCGAGAATGCATAACATGCGTATTAGGACCTGGAACGACGGCTATGGATGCCCATTTTGCAACCACAAGATTCATGAAACGTATCTAAGTGTTCTTGCACATGCAAGAGGACAGGCCGTTGGCTCCTTCAAGCAGAAGTATTCTCGCAGGGTGGCGCACGGCGCGTACGCCAAGTACCTGGAGAAGCTTCAGGATCGTGCCGGCCGCATGTGAGATGAGATGTGGGATGGATCGAACTATGTACGCTTGAGTATGCTTAATGACCGTTGAACTATGTATTTATAGTTGAACTATGCTTATGTACATGTACGCTTATTATCTATGTCTGAGTATGTTAAATATTTCACCAAATTTTGGTAAAAATTACAACGGGGGACCAATAAACCAGGACGGAGGTAGTACGTCAATCACACACGGTTCCTAAAATTGGAACTGTGTGCAATGACTATCATTTTGCCTGTTGCGTCAATCACACACGGTTCGCTCTAGCAAACCGTCGCCCCAAAATTCTTTGTGGGACATAAAACCCTCAACACCCAATTCAAAAAAGAAAAAAAGAAAATCCTCACCATCTCCACGTCACAAAAACCCTCACCCCGCCCGCCACCCACCTCGGCCCCTCCGGTACGTTCGCCATTCACACCTGCACAAGCTCCTCCACGTCTATGACATGGCACCGCCTATCGCGGCGGTAAACAATTATCTCGACGCCTGCCGCCGCCGCCAGGCTGCCGGCAAAGCCCACCGCATTTCGCCACATCCGCTTGCCGCCGCCTATCGCCATCGACTTTCTTGACGCTGCTCGCGGTCGACCCAGCTCCGCTCGGTTGGGGAATCTGCCATACTGAGGGTTCTTTCTCATGGACGACAAGGTAACTAATTTAACGAGATATTATCTCATCTCTTATCCCAGTTCATCTGCCTCCTTTAATCACCCGGCGGAAATCGCCGTGAATTCATTTTTATTCGAGCTGATTTGAGGGTTTTCTTTCATTCACAGAATGTACAGTGTGCCGATACTTCAGGACTTGGCGACCGCCGCCAGAGATTCCATCTCATCGTACCAGATAACTTGAGGACGTGCGCGGTATGTTCAATCTCACCCTAAATCGGTTGGCATGGCCTACTTTCTTGAACATATTCTAAATATTGCTACATTTGGATAAAAGGTGCCACATGCACCATATACGTCAAAGGGGATTTCTTCCCCTCTTCTTTCTATATTAGGCAAATTAATGATGTATTGTTCTTTCGATTACTCTCATATTTCCATGACATCATGTTTACCCTATCTATACATATACTAATTATAGACTCTCGGGAAATTCCCATGTTAATTAGAAAATATGAGTCGTTTATCTGGTGGGACCGAATTATTATGGTGTAGATTAACTCGCAATTTTTTTCCTAGAGGACTCACATAATCGTTTCACGGCTGGACTCCTGATTCAATGTACGCCAAAAAACCTGTCCATGGGAGTTTGCCAAAAAACTGTTCATGGCACACGTGAGTTCAGATTCAATCTGCTATGTAAAACAACCTATATGCATCGTCCAGCGACCAAGCGACAATCTCGCTCCGTCGCCGCCTCCCCTCGCCTCTCCATGTGTCTCCGCCGCCTCCGCCCCCCTCACCTCTCCATGTGTCTTTTTTGATCCCTTGCTAGCGACATCGTAGGATTCATAGCATGGCACCACTCCAATTAATCCAGTCTCTCTGTCTTGCTATCTTCGTGTCGGTGTGGAACGACACCTATGGGATCACAAGAATTCCTACTATGGTTGCCGGGGCGCGGGGTTGCGAGGAGAGCAGGGCTAGTAGACAGCACAAGGATTGTTTACCCAGGTTCGGGCCACAAGGATGCGTAAAACCCTAGTCCTGCTTTGGTGGGTGTATTTCAGAGAGTTCTTGAGCTCTCGAACTAGCTGTGGTGAGTGTTTGGTCCCAAAGAGCCGAATCCTTCTCCAGTATGCCATGGGCCTCCTTTTATAGTCAGAAGGGGCTGCCACAGTGGCACACAGGAGGTGGAAAGGCGTACAGTGCCCTGAGCTTATCGCTCGTATTACAGGACAAGACGCATTTAATGCGTAGCTTAGGTGTCCCCTTGCTTTATTGGGGACGGGGGCGAGGCCCGTCCCGTCCGTCGCCGCTCCTCCTCGCTTTGACACGCGCCCTGGCCAGCGATGCATGCGGCGCCATGTAGGCAGGCAGGCAGCTGAGGTGGCGCGGTGGTGGAGCCTTCACGAAGATCTGCATGCCGCCACGCAGGCGCTCGATGAGTTGGCCTGGGGGCTGCATGTTGCCACGCAGGTGCCCGCCCAGCTGGTTGGGCTGGCAGCTGCATGTGAACGGCGGTGGAAGCTTGGTTGGCGTGGACCTGGCGGTGGCCCTGCTGGCGTCCTTGGTGAGGGCCTTGCCGGGTGGCCCGGCAAGGGTCTTGCCGTGGCGTGCTGTCGTCCCCAGCAAGGGCCTTGCCGGGGGTCTGGTGGCCTTCCTCGGCAAGGATCTTGCCGAGGATCGTCGTCTTCTAATCCTCATCTGATCTTGAATATGTCTTCACAAAGATCTGCATGCCACCACAGAGGTGCCTTCCCGAGCCCTGGCCCCACGTGGATGATGGCGTTGGGGACCGTGGGCTCAAGGGTGGCTCGCTCTGTTGGTGTGGGGCGAGCTGCCCCGGCAAGGGTCTTGCCGGGGCTGTCCTGGCAAGGGTCTTGCCGGAGGAACCTACTTCGTCCCTCTGCTCTTTGTGGTCTTGGCCTTGGCGTTGCTCTGATTGTATTGGGCTTCGGTCTTACCTTGGCTTACCTCCTCTGCTCTGTTTGGTGCGACCGCGGGCACAACTCCGACTGGCCATGCACAGGTAAAGGGATACAAAAGTGCGGCCCTCTTTTTATATACCGACACTTCGTCTATTTCGTAGCATCACGGTTTTCAGGTACGCCACTAACGAATCCAGCAGCAGGACTTTCAGGTTTGGCCTTCTGCCCCTAACGCCTCGAGGAAGGACCGTGGGTAAGCACAGATCAATAGCTACGACTAGAAATTAGGACTGAACGGATTGAAACTGCCTCCTCAATCCATACTGACGACCCGATCCTAACTTTGAGGTCTCCCTGTATGCGATGCGGACAGATATAAACTGAGGTTGATCTTCAGACTTATGTGTCATCTCATCTATAGCCACCTCATAAAGAAAATCCATGGAGACGGCAAGAACAGTGGACTATCTTCCTCGGAAAAACGAAATAAGGGCAAACAACCACATGGCGCTGGCAATGACGGCGGTCTGCTGTGGACTGCACCCTACCATGAGGAAAGAAGTGGAAGTGTTGAGCCAGCTTTCTATGTATGCATAACACCGGACGAATTTTGGGCAGGATCGCGTTGGAAGAATTAGTCGCCGTTCACAGGCCGATGCTGCAGGCCAGTACGACGAAGATCCATTGAGAACTTGCATTAATCGTCGTCTCTCATATGTGTGTGTTAGCGGCTGAAAGATATCAATCTCTGTTAGCTATACATACGCACGCACCTACCTACTAGCGCATCTGGCTGGAATTGATTAATCTTCTTGGGAAGTCAGCTTAGCTATGAGATATATGTACGTGCGTCATATTCATGTCTTTCTCACTTTCCACAACCCCGGTCCTCCTCATTCTCTCTACTTAGCTGAATCTGATGGCCTTCTTCAGCTTTTCCCGGCAGATATTGAGATGGCACCACTGAGTACATGCAGGAGCAAAGTCCTATTTACTAGGACGTACAAGAGAGCGGCGAGCACATCTAGCCACTTGAAAGAAGCAACAATTCATCCAAACAATAGCAATAGCAGCATCGATTTATCCAGCGATGACGTCATCAATGTCGTCGGCAACCACATCAGGTATTTTCTCCCCAATAGATGTACGGTTGTATCTCTACAACTGTTTATGTACGAAACAGGTTATGTATTACATGCATGCTATCTGGCTATGTATCTACGTACTGATGCTGTGTTGGCCAAAGACAATTGTGTGGTTGATATCTTGACCGGAGCATTTAAAGGCACAAACTGAATAAAAGTGGAACATGTCTTGGGTTCAAGTTCCCAATTGTCATTCAGGTGATATATTCTGTAGTTGGGCAGTTGCTACATCTGCACAACATGCTAAGTTGTGCACACTCTTCGGATTAATAAGAAATGAAAACTATAGATTAAAAAACAAATTTTCATATGGTGCAAGATCCACATTTATATTTGAGATCATGGACACTTCAATACTTTACTTTTGGCGTAGCGAGTTATCATTGTTTTGGATGGCTGCTATGTCAGAAACTTTTCAATGAACTGATGCATGGTCATCCATGCCACTAGATTTGGAACAACAGGTGAGAAGAGAAATATATATACCATGCTGAGCAGCTAGCCTGTTGTGATTTCTCAGTAGTTAGGGAAAAATATGCTAGAAGATTTTGCATTTCTTTTCTTACAAAAGTGGGTATATATAATAAGTAGATACACTAATACGGAAATTTGTATTTGTTTTCTTACAACTGTAGGTACAATAAGTCCATAATTTGATATTGTAGAGCAGGATTAGCACCATGTAATGCAAGAAGCAGCAAGTGAGGGATCAGATGGAGATGCAGAGGCACTGGAGCCTTGGACGTGCATGGTGATCATAGAGATGTGTAATAGTATTGGATGTTTGGGAACGATGGTAGCAAGAAATTAATCAGTACTGGATTTATTTAGTCTCCCCCAGATATCCTAATTAGGTTTGTTCTGGTTTGTGACACAGTTTATTTTGCTCACATAGGCAAGTGCTTTTTTTGACCAATCAAGCAAGTAATTATTTGGGTAACAACATTTTTGCACAATAAAAGTACTAGGTTCACAAGTAGGTGGCATTCTGTGTTAACTATAAAAAAGTGGTTTTCTATTAATACATACAGTTTATTAGCTAGCCCGTGCGAATGCACGGGTCGACGACTAGTCTGTTTAATTATAGACTTTTGTCATTCGATTTCAACTGCTGTACAGTTCTTTCAATTTGGGCCCATATTTGCATGTTACCATATTTTCTTTAACAACCCTACCATTTTCTGCAGGACATCCCTCGCTATGCAACAGATTATGTAGTGCACAATTTTTCCCTTTACATACATCAAGGCTCCACGAATGTCATACTGCGCACAAACCATGGATTTACAATCGTTGCTACTGTAAGACTTGATGAACGTGGTGACTCCTATTTTGGCACTGGCTTTTGGAATGAAATTGCAAAGTTTTATGTACTGAAAGCTGGCACTAAAATTGCACTGCACATAGAAGGGCCTGGTCATGAGATATATGCTAACTTCCCCGACAAAATCATCCGTCCAGACTTTGTTCGAAGTAAGTTTTCTTTTCAACTATCTGCATATGTTGACTTACCCAACAATATCAAATGAATTGTGTAGTATTTAAGCAACCAATTGTTATTCCGTTATCTTACTATGTTCCTACCTAATAACTTCTAGTTACCAATACACTTTTTTATTGTCATGTTTTAACTAAATATTCCATATACTCCCATTTCTATCAGAAAGCGCCGCTGACAAGGAAACTCCGGAGGTGGAGAACGGGGCTGCCAACAAGCGGAGGCGAGGCGAGCTAGAACCGCAAGCGACTCCAGCAGGCCTAGACTTAATCAGCGGCCTCCCCGATGATATGTTGAGAGTCATCATATCCCTCCTCCCAATCAAATATGGGGCGCGGACAACCCTCCTTTCCCGGCGGTGGCGGCCCTATGGAACTCCAGTCCTTTCGACCTCATCGACACCCACAGGCTCTGCTATGGCTATCGCAAAAGCTGGGATGCGTTCTCCAAGACCCTCGGCAGTCACCTTGGCCTAACCAAAGGCCTTAGAATGGACAAGTTCCATTCCAACGGCAAGGACCAAGCCAATCTTGATGACTGGTTCCGATCCCCCGCCCTAGATCAGCTCGAGGAGCTCACTTTTGATGATGGGCATATGCGGTCGTTGCCAACGTCCGCACTCTGCCTCACGCTCGCGCTGCGTGTCGCCAAGTTCAGGAACTTCCATTTCCCGCCCCTTAATGACGCGCCTGCTCTTATTCTACCACGACTGAAGCACCTCGAGCTCGTCGCTGTCTGCCTCTCAAAGGGTGACATGAAGCGCCTGGTCCGTGCATGTACTGCACTCGAGTACCTTCGTCTTCAGGCGATCAATGGGTTGAGTACCTTCCACATCACCTCCATGACTCTCCGGACTATTTATGTGTGTTGCTGGTGCGGCAGGAAGACATCACAAAAGGTGGACCACGGTATGGTCATCCAGGACACACCTGCACTTGAGAGATTACTTGTAGTTGATCAAGAAGGTCCAACAAGAATCAATGTCATTTCTGCTTGAAATTGACAGTGGTGGGCCACTCGTCTGACAAATACTCCGAACTTGTTATTGGATCCACACCCGTTCAGGTACAACAGCCGCCTTCTACCTCTCCTTCTACAAATTAACATTATTTCTAATTTTGAAGATGTTTGTTCGTCTGTCATTCAGAAAATGATTCCAACAAGCTTGACCCCAAAACTGTGCATAGTGAAGATCTTGGCACTAGAATCTATCAAGCCCGACCTGGAGCAAGTTGTCAGTTTCCTGAGATGCTTTCTGTACCTAGAGAAGCTATATATCGAGGTGATGTTCCTTTCCTGTTAAATCTTAAACATAAGGAAGTTCAATTTGTGACACCTTTTTCCAAGTTTACAATGACAATGTACTACCATTTTTTAAGGTTCTTTTGGAGGATTTCAGTACATACATGTCCCCCCCCCCCCCATATTGGTTGCTTGATCCATATTGTTACAATCAATAAGCATTTCTCCTTTGGATTCATCTGTACTAGTTTTCTTAGGGAACTTTTCATCCACTCCAACCTCTTGTGAATAAGGCTACATTTTTCTAGAATGTAATCAAATGCCCATGTTAATCATGTCAGATCGAAGATGGCATGTTAGTGCATTTTACAAATCCTGCAAACCAAATAGCTAGTCCTGTAGTAATGTTCAAAACTGCATGTAGGCACTAACATGTTTTCTTCTTTTGCAGATAAGATTAGGCCCAATGGTGGATAATGTGATACAATATAACAATCACGTCGAATGCCTAGATCTGCATCTCTCAGAAATTACTTTGAAATCCTATCGAGGGACCTTACCGAAAATTATATTCGCCAGGTTCTTTGTTCTCAGAGAAAGGGTGCTGAAGGAAATGAGGTTTGCCCTACATTTATTTCACAAAAATGAATGGTCTGTTGATCAGCGCCGGCACCTGCGGCAGAATGGAGTAGGCTCAAAAAATGCTGAATTTTATTTTGGTACTTCAGATGACAGAGTAATCGGAAGTCATCGGGTCAACCCCATACATGACTTCTCACTGGCTGACCACTTTGCAAAAATTGTGAGGTTTCGAAGCCAGACTTACACTGGTGGAAAAACAGGCTTCCGTCCAGCCCCATAAGTCGCGAAGTTGTAGGAACCGCGACTAATGGGACCTTTAGTCGCGGTTCTGGAGGTGAACCGCGACCAAAGGCCTGGGCCTGTGGCGCTCGGTGGCGGCCGCGTGAGGTCTTTAGTCGCGGTTGGCCAGGACAACCGCGACTAAAGGCCTTCGGGCACCTTTAGTCACGGTTTGCTAGGCCAACCGCAACTAAAGCCCCTCCCCTATATATACCCATCCAGCAGCCAACACTTAGCCATTTGGAGCCATTCTCTTCACAAGTGGGTGTAGGTTTGCTTTTGGTTCCTCTTATGCACATAAGGTGTTTGATGAAATGTCCCAAGAGCATGAAACAAACATGACATGAAGTGTTGGAGCCACACTCCTCGATCGCGGTTAGCAACTTGATGAACCTTTGATGTGTCATTGATAAAATATGCATGTGTGTAGTTCATTGTTTAATTTATATTGTTTGTAGCTAGTTAGTTTAACAAATGCATGATGGTTAATTATATATTTTATATTATAATAATGCAGATGAATCGGCAATGGATGTACGGTAACCGACTCTCCGGCGAGTTCACTACGGGTTTGAAAGATTTCCTCGTAGTGGCTAATGCGAACAAGCGGGGGGTTTTGTTATCTGTCCATGTGTTATCTGTAAGAATCGAGAAGGGTTACTCTTCCTCAAGAGATGTTCACATGCATCTGCTTCGGCACGGTTTCATGCCAAGCTATAATTGTTGGACCAAGTATGGAGAAAGAGGGGTTATAATGGAAGAAGATGAAGAAGGGGATGATTTCATCGATGAAAGCTATCTTGCTCATTTCGGTGATACTTTCATGGAGGATGTTTGAAGGTGAAGGGAAGGTGAAGAAGAGGCACGTGATGATCCCGTTGATGATCTTGGTCGGACCATTGCCGATGCACGGAGACGCTAAACCGAAAAGGAGAGGGAGAATTTGGATCGCATGTTAGAGGATCACGAGAAAGGCGTTGTACCGGATGCGATGATGGTCTGAAAAAGCTGGGCTGCACTAATCGGATTTGCTGAAATGGAAGGCAGAGGCAGGTGTAGCTGACTCGGCATTTGAAAACTTGCTGAAAATGTTGAAGAATATGTTTTCAAAGGATAACGAGTTGCCCGCCAAAGACGTCTGAAGCAAAGAAGGTTGTACGCCCTCTAGGTTTAGAGGTTACGAAGATACATGCATGCATCAACGTTGCATCCTCTACCGCATGGTGAATACGAGAATTTGAATGAATGCCCGGTATGCCTTTGCATTGCGTTATAAGATCAGAGGCGATGACCCCGGTGACGATGTTGAGGGAGAAACCCAGGAAGAGGGTTCCCGCCAAGGTGATGTGGTATGCTCCTATAATACCACGGTTGAAACGTCTGCTCAGGAACAAAGAGCATGCCAAGTTGTTGCGATGGCACAAAGAGGACCGTAAGTCGGACGGGAGTTGAGACACACCGCAGATGGAACGCATAATGGAGAAAGATCGACAGATGGTTCAAAGATTTTGCAGGTGACGCAAGGAACATAAGATTTGCTCTAAGGCACGGATGGCATGAATCCTTTTGGCGAGCGTAGCTCCAGCCATAGCACTGCCCGTGACTCTATGCATCTACAACCTTCCTCCTTGGTTGTGCATGAAGCGGAAGTTCATTATGATGCGGTGCTCATCCAAGGTCCGAAGCAACCCGGCAACGACATCGATGTGTACCTAAGGCCATTAGTTGATGAACTTTTACAGCTGTGGGGTGGTGTCCGTGTGTGGGATGAGCACAAACAAGAGGAATTTGACCTACGAGCGTTGCTTTTCGTAACCATCAACGATTGCCTGCTCTTAGCTTTCGGGACTGTCAAATAAGGGATACAATGCATGCACGCACTGCTTACATGAGACTGAAAGTGTACATTTGCCAAATTGTAAGAAGAACGTGTACCTTGGGCATCGTCGATTTCTTCCGAAAATTCATCCAAAGAAGAAAGAAAGGCAAGCATTACAACGGCAAGGCAGATCACCGGCGAAGCTGCGGAACGACCGGTGCTGAGGTATTTGATATGGTCAAGGATTTGAAAGTCATCTTTGGAAAGGGTCTGGCGGACAATCAGTTCGAAGGGAGCCGACGGGCACGCAGCCATGTGGAAGAAGAAATCTATATTCGGGAGCTAGAATATTGGAAAGTCCTAGATGTCCGCTCTGCAATCGACGTGATGCACGTTACGAAGAATATTTGCGTGAACCTCCTAAGCTTCTTGGGCGTGTATGGGAAGACAAATGATACAAAGGAAGCACGGCAGGACCAGCAACGTTTGAAAGACCCTGATGACCGGCATCCGGAATGGTTTCAAGGTCGTACCAGCTACGCTCTGACCAAAGAAGAGAAGGTCATTTTTTTGAATGCCTGAGCAGTATGAAGGTCCCGTCTGGATTCTCGTCCAATATAAAGGGAATAATAAACATGGCGGAGAAAAAGTTCCAAAACCTGAAGTCTCACGACTGCCACGTGATTATGACGCAATTGCTTCCGATTGCTTTGAGTGGGATCCTGCCGGAAAATGTACGAGTAGCCATTGTGAAGATATGTGAATTCCTCAATGCAATCTCTCGAGAAGGTAATCAATCCAGAAGTTCTACCACGGTTCTGAGCGATGTGATCCAATGTCTTGTCAGTTTCGAGTTGGTGTTCCCGCCATCCTTCTTCAATATTATGACGCACCTCCTGGTTCACCTAGTCGAAGAGATTTTCGTTCTCGGTCCTGTATTTCTACACAATATGTTCCCCTTGAGAGGTTCATGGGAGTATTAAAGAAATATGTTCGTAACCATGCTAGGCCAGAAGGAAGCATCGCCAAGGGCTATGGAAATGAGGAGGTAATTGAGTTTTGTGTTGACTTTGTTCCTGACCTTAAGCCGATTGGTCTTCCTCGATCGCGACACGAGGGGAGACTAAGTGGAAAAGGCACGATCGGAATGAAATCAACGATATGTATGGACGGCCATTCTCTGATTGAAGCACACCACCTGTCTTGACCAATTCCAGCTTGGTGGCTCCGTACTTTGAGAAACACAAGAATATTTTACGCTCGACAACCCGGGAAGCCTGAATCCTGGATTAGGAAGGCCCACATGGAGACTTTCGGCAGTTGGTTGAGAAAACATTTAATGAATGACAATGATGTTGTAGATCAGCTGTACATGTTGGCCAAGACACCATCTTCGACTATAACGACTTTCCAAGGGTACGAGATAAATGGGAATACATTTTACACGATCGCCCAAGATAAAAAGAGCACCAACCAAAACAGTGGTGTCCGCTTTGATGCAGCAACCGAGAATGGGCAAGAGGTCACATATTATGGTTACATAGAGGAGATATGGGAACTTGACTATCGACCCTCCTTTAAGGTCCCTTTGTTCCGGTGCAAATGGTTCAAGCTAACAGGAGGTGGGGTAAAGGTGGACCAGCAATACGGAATGACAATGGTGGATTTCAACAATCTTGGTTACCTTGACGAACCATTCGTCCTAGCGAAAGATGTCGCTCAGGTTTTCTATGTGAAGGACATGAGTAGCAAACCGAGGAAACGGAAAGATAAGAAAAGCGATCAGTACATCATGCGATGATCCAAAGCGCCACATTGTTCTTTCAGGGAAAAGAAACATCGTGGGAGTGGAGGACAAGATGACATGTCGAAGATTATAATATGTTTGCTGAAATTCCGCCCTTCAAAGTGAACACCGACCCAAGCATTAAGTTAAATGATGAGGATGCTCCATGGATACGGCACAATCGTAAGCAAGCAGGGACACAAGGGAAGAAATGATGTGTAATAATTTATTGTACCAAACTTTGTTGAATGGATCATGTGAATTATATTACCCGTGATGTGTTTGGTGTCCATTTTGAATGATTCGAGATACCACTGATGATACATGAAATTTGGAGTGATTTAGTCATACTCCTGCCTAGGCGTATAATATGCATACTCGTAGTCTTCATAGCCGCCGTCGTCGTTGTACTGGTAGTCGTCGCCTTCTAAGTTCCCGCCGTCGTCGTCGCTGATGTGGTAGTTCGGTGGCCAAGGACAAGGGTAGGTTAGAGTGGGTGCGGTGGAAGCCATGAGAGAGTGATGAGAGATTGTAGAGATGTGATAATGCTGGCCAAGCCGGGCTACATATATGTAGTGAGAAATGGCGGGAAAAATAGGAGCGGGAAGACAGAGGCGGGGAAGAAAGTGGCGGAAATTTGTTTGAAATTGTACATTCATATGCATGTATGTAGTACCGTAGAATATGTGAAACTCCTTCAAAATTAAAATAAAGCACAAAAGAAATAAAACAATACAAATTAAACAGAAAACAATACAAATTAAAAAGAAAACAATACAAATTAAACAGAAAAACAGGTTTGGGGGCTAAAACCCTAAATCAAGGCGGTTTTAGTCGCGGTTGGCTGCACCAACCGCGACTAAAAGCAAAAATAATTAAAAAATAAAGCAAAAAGCAACAATAAATAAATAATAATGCAGAAAACAAAAAAAACTGGAAAAAAATAGTGCCGCCTACTGGACCCCACGGCCTGAATACGACTAGAAACCCTACATGGGCCAGGATTCAGGCCCGCAGGAGGCCAAGTAGGCCCACAGGCACATAGCTAGTGACAGATTAGGCCCGAAAGCCTGCAGTTGAGAGGAGCTCGAGAGGGTGGGCGCAGCAGCGCTTATAAACCACTCTCGAGCTCTCTCAACTAGCGAGGTGGGACTAAAGTTTGGGCGCGGGGCAGCACAAGGCCTTTAGTCGCGGTTGGGCGAGGCGACCAGCGACTAAAGGGTACCTTTAGTCATGGGTCTCGCCGCCAACCGCGACTATAGGGGGGGCGCGGGAACGCAAAACACCCGCCTAAAACCCTTTAGTCGCGGTTGGGCAGGCGACCCGCGACTAAAGGGTACTGCTAATCATGGGTCTCGCCGCCAACCGCGACTAAAGGGGGGCTATAAATACAAGGCTCGATTCCGATTTCGCTGTTCGTCTCTGTCGCGCCCTCGGCGCGCCCGCCGTCGCCCTCGCCCTCGGCCGCCCGCCGTCGCCCTCGCCCTCGGCCGCCGCCCGCCGTCGCCCTCGCCCTCGGCCGCCCGCCGCGTCGCCCTCGCCTACAGCCTTGCGCGCCGCCGCCCGGCCATCTTGCCGCCTCGCTTCGCCCGCCCTCAACGCCGCCGACCGGCCTCCCTCGCCCGCGCTTCAACGTACTCTGGAACCTCCAGAGGCTAACCAACCACTTAGCCGCTCTCACAGCACTGCAGCTTTGGCGCACGGCCGAGCTCGAAGCTCCGGCCGCCGCCTCCGTCGTTCTTGCCATCTTCGTAGGCCGCCCCGGCTCCTGGCGCTTGCCCTAGAAGATGCGCCGCACCACCAGCTCGTCGTAGCCGCAAACCACGCATGAAGCGGTGCTCTGTAGCGCCATCCCGAGAAACTCCGGCGAGTCCCCGCCGTTGCTGTGGTCGCCGGTGTCAACCACTGACGTGGCGCCGGTTTAATTAGCGCTAATGAACCTACTAAACACCCCTAGAGTCACTGCCATGTGGGCCTACGTGCTGTTTAGGTTAATTTAATTTCTATTTAGATTAGTGGCGGTGATGGCCGCAATGGACCCACACAGAAGCTTGACCCGATCAACAGCCCTGTTGATCACGACATCATGCTGATGTCATAACCCTGTTTTCCTTTTATTTAAATCTGTTAATTCCAAATAACTGTTTAAAACTTTGAAAAATCATATTAAATAAATTGTATGTCGGATCAAAAAACTTTATACATGAAAGTTGCTCGAGCAGCGAGACGAACCCGAATACGCTACCCACATACATGTCGATGCCTCTAACTATCTGAACATGGAACTTTCCCCCTCCGGTCTTCTATCTGACACAGGTCCGGAACCGGGAAAACATTCCCGGTTGAATCCCCCCTTCACCTTTATCGTGTAGCCATATGTTAGGTCACTCCCGGCACATCATATTGCCACGTTCGCTTTGTGATGATATGCTTGTTGTATATTTACTGTTTTCCCCTCTTCTCTCCGGTAGACCCCGAGACCGATGTCGCCCTGTGATCGACCACGCCGACGACGACCCCCTCCTTGCGGAGCAACCAGGCAAGCCCCTTTGACCATCCTGATATCGCCCATTCCGTGAAGACGTGGTTGTCTGTTGTCCTCGCCTCCCCTCTCCGTGTGTGTTGTCCTCGCCTCCCTCTCCGTGGCCTTGGTTGCCGCCGCCCGTCTCGCGCTCTACCGCGACACCCTCTCCCACCCCTTCCTCGCCCCCTCCTTTTGCCACCGCCTTTTCGCCACCGCCATCGCCACCGCCCCCCTTCTTCACTTAATTAATTGGTTTTTACTACATGTTTTCAGGGGTGACATAATGGCGGACGATAGAGCTGACCCGATTATGGACAACTATGATCCGGACGGTGAAGCACATATGTTCGGCATCATAAACGGCGATATTCTATATGTGCCGACCGGAGAAGAAGAAGATGATATCTCTTCTTATCTCGAACCTTGACGGTGAAGATGAAGGCGCCGTCGACAAGATGATGCCGAACAAGCGTCGATAAACGCATTTATCTTCAAATGGAAGTAGCAACCACCTCCGGCGCCGAGGTATATATATACATTGAGCCTCTGGTGATACAAACTAACTGATTTGAATAAATATGTGTGTACTAACGCGCGACTCTCTTTCTTATTTTAGCCCTCGGCGGATCGTCGAAACAATCGAGTACGCCGTCAAAGCGTGGCGCAACCAAGACGATGAAACAAGGAGAAACATGCACCATCGAGGTTGTCGACGATTACAGCGGCAGTCAGCTGGAGCCCCGCAAGAACGCCACCAAGTTTGTCACCAATGCGGAGCCATTGTTAGAGACAACGTCTCGATCACCGTCCAGAGTGGAATGAGCCAAAGAAGGCACGAATTGATGGTTTCACTTTTGTCGATAAGAGAACAAAAAAGATTGCTTCAAGAAGCTTATGGAACATTTCGTTCTACCTCCGGAATACAACAAATTCGATGAGGAGGGTAACAAGATTGAGGAAAACAAGGAGAGGAGGAGGCTATTCAAACAGTTCGCTCTTCATAAGATGGCCAACGCATTCCGGAAATTCAAGCAAAATCTAGCCCATGACTTTGTCAAGCAGAACAAGACTCCGGATTTCAAAGGACAATATGAGAAACTGAAACATGATTGGCCAGAATTTGTGAAGCAAAAGAAATCGGAGCAGTTCATTCAAATATCGAAAAAAATAAGGAAAATGCGGCTAAGAAGGAGTACAATCATGTTATGGGGCCAGGAGGGTATCGCATTTGGGTGCCTAGGTTGGAGAAGATGGAGAACGAGCTGAGGGCGCGAGGAATCCGTCCAGAATGCGGAGGATGGGACCCAAGGGCCAAAAGCTGGTGGTACGGGCATGGGGAACGCTGAACCCGGAGACAGGGGGAGTGTGTTTACCGGGGCAAATTAATTAAACCCACCCAAGCCCTTATTGACGCAATGAAGGATGCTCAACAGGGGAAGATCAAGTTCAACAGAGAGAACGACGCTACCGACAAAAGCCCTCGGGAATCCTGAACACGGAGGGCGTGTCACGAGGCATGGGGCACATTCCGTGGAAAATAGGGTTCCCCGAGCGATGACCCGACGATTACTGAAGCCGTAAGAGAAAGATGGATCGGGAATCGATGTTGTGGCGCGGTTGGCATCGGAAATGGATGTGATGAAGAAAACCATGAGTGTACTAGTAGCCGAAAGAGATGCAGCTCGGGTGCAGCATGAAGATCATCCGGCGGATCTCGGAAGCCAGCGGCGGAGAAGCGGCGTGGCTTCCACGGAGGCCCACCGGCTGGTGCAGATGCACCGACGATCGAAATTACTGCACCGGAGCCTCTGGTGGTCGAAATTACTGCACCGGAGCCTCTGGTGGTCGAAATTACTGCACCGAGCCTCCTCGCTACCCGTGGGCGATATATAAAGGAGATGAAAGAATGTCATCTGTATTATCCTATCGGGAACATGTCCATGAAGGTAGCCATCGGCAGTGCTTTACCATGTTTACAGGAGCACTCCACCACAACAACCCCATTCAAGATGGCTATGCTCGTGTCACGGTGGAGGACATAGTCCAAGGGTTTGAGGACACGGAGATTGACATTGCTACACACGAAGGGAGAAAAGACTTGGAGATGTCAAGCGCCATTTCATTCTATGGCAAAAGAAGTTTATCAAGTTTCAAGCGAGGCGCCAAGGACAACAAGTCCACCCCCTACGGTGGTGGTGGTGGCGGTGGCGGTGGTGGTGGTGGTGGTGGTGGTGGCGGTTCACCTACACCTCCGCCACGTCGGCCGACGCCGCCCCCGATCCACAACGTCCGTGGTGATCAGCCGCCGCCCCAGTCCTCGTCCGGCGGGTGATCGACGCCGCCCCAATCCACCTCCGGCAAAGAAGCGAAGCAGTCCTGGATTATTAACCCGGACCCTTATGTACCTAAGACCACAAAGGTACCGGAGCCATCATCAAGCCTCTCCCCACAAGGCCTTGGGAACGTAGTGCCGAGGAAGTCGGCACGCTGGCTGCTGATTTGGAGAAATGGAAGGCGGACTGCAAGAAGAAAAGAGAGCCCGAGCCCAAGCTAGTATTTTCGATGAGCAAAAGAAGTGGGCTAAGTCATTTTGAGCACACCGTCCCAAGCCGCGAAGAATCGCCTAACGACTATGCACGTGAACTTCGCAGGCAGGCACTCATGTTCAACGAGAACAAAGAGCGGAGAAGGCCGAAAGTAAAAAGCGGAAACAAGTTGCCCAGCTCGGGGAACAAAGTAAACAATCGATTGCCCGCTTATAGTGGAAGCCTTCCGTCCGGATGCCCCGAGATCATACAAGCTGCGACAAAGACAGGATTGATCAGAACGAGTGCCGGAGAACAAGCGGCCAACTTAGGTATTACTCTTCGTGAACTGTTAGGCCTTGATGAGGCGCCAGTGAAGGAGGTAGTAATTACATATGTCAAGAATGGGCCTCTCGTCGAGCTTGCGCAGGAAAAGGATCTACCTCCACAAATGAAAGGTCTGCTGAAATGGTACAAGGGTTACATAAAAAATAAAAACACCAAAGAATATATTTATGCGGAAGTTAGACATGAGCATCACTTCAAACATTACTATGTACAAATTGAACTGAGTGAATTGTTCGACTTTTTCAATCTGCGCGAGCTCGACAAATCTATCATCGGTTGCTACGTTACGTAAGTGATTTATTAATTTCTACCCCATCTCGTTCATATTGCCTGCACTATATATATGTCCTAACTATATTGTTGTGTCCGCTATTATACATGCAGAATGAAGATTAAGGAATGCAGAGTAAGGAACATCCATGATGTTGGGTTCATTGACCCACACATCGTTAATGGACATGTGTTGGAGGCGTCAACCCGCCGACGTGGAGGCGGACCTGTGGCGATTTCTTACAAAGCAGGAACTCAAAAGTGATATTCTATTTCCTTACCATTTTGGGTGAGTGTTTACATCTTGAGCACATTCTCTTTTGTTTACTCCTTGCATGGTATGTGGCGGCTAATCGATGAGTTATGCATGACGTCTTGTGCATGTATCGTGTCCGCAGGTTCCACTGGATTCTGCTAGTAATTAAAGTTAACACCTCGAATGTCTCATCCACGACTCTCTGAATATGGATCCAAAGCTTTGGGGCGGCATGAGAAGAATGCTGCGAAGTAATTATTTTCATTCATTTGCGCTCTATATCGATCGGCCTATTTCGTTCATTTCCTAATATCAAGTAACTAATAACTCTCTTGTTCATTTAATTTTCTTTGCCTCGTAGGGTTTGGAGACGGTTCGTAGATACAAAGGTCGGTGAATTCAAAAAAGAGCTAGAATTCAAAAGGTCAAAGCCTAAGAATTCTGGGGATATACAGACACCGGAGAACAATCTATGTGGATACTATGTTCAGGAGATGATCCGGAGATACACCTCTGAGCGGGTTCCGAGTGATACCAATGCTCGGAGGAATAACCTCCGGATGATGCTTAGTCCGTAAGCTCGCTTCCGACCACTTCAAGAGGAACTAGCTGGATGGTTCAGCAGGAAGTCCTCCATCCTAAAGGAGAACACTATTACGAGGACGTAGAACTTTATATGCATTAAATCATGTATGGAAACTTGTTCAAAATTGTATATGGTCATCCGATGATATTGAATATATATTGTATATTCCTCTTGAATTCTTTTTGGTTCTAATTTCAAATTTATTTGAAATTGTACATTCATATGCATGTATGTAGTACCGTAGAATATATGAAACTCCTTCAAAATTAAAATAAAGCACAAAAGAAATAAAACAATACAAATTAAACAGAAAACAGGTTTAGGGGGGCTAAAACCCTAAACCTGTGGCGGCCTTTAGTCACGGTTGGCCAGAAGAACCGCGACTAAAGGTCCTCCGCCCCGACGGCCGCCTGGCGCCCACGTGGACGGGCCTTTAGTTGCGGTTCTTAAGCAGCCGCGACTAAAGGTGGGGGGCATTAGTCGCGCTTATTTGGTCGCGGTTGCCCAACCGCGACTAATGGCAGTTGCGAACCGCGACCAAAGGCCTTTTTTCCACCAGTGTTAGAAGCGGTGATATTAGTTTGAACCTCTCTGATATCCATGTTTAGCGTATCAGCGCAAGCGTTTGCAGCTGATGAGCTGAATTTCATTTCTAATATCAGTTTGAACCTTGTAATCTTCGAATTTGAGCCATATAACTCCGGAATTTGAACCTTGTAACATTTCAAGCTTTTGTGGTACAATTGTGAAATGGCATCGTATGAGACTTGTATATTGCTAGCACTATTTTGACCTTAATATGCAATGGTCTTAGATTTTATTAACCATTCTCGTACCAGTTTACCTTGTCGACTCACAGCACACGATCTGTATAGCTAACTCGACTGCGATCTTCGACATTATTGCAAACAGTTGGTTTCTTCCACCGTGTGCACTGTAGAGCGCAGAATTAATTATCGCACTCGAGTGTCCACGCCTGGGGTGCGGTGTTGTCAAGCGTGCACTGGATTTTGGAATCCTCCGCTATGAACACCGTGACAAGACGTGACGATTACAGGTCGGCCGCCCCCCATTTATTATTACAGCGGCCATTTAACCTGCCCTTGTGTCTCTTCAACCTTTCAATCGCGCCCCACCATTGCAAGAAGCACGCCCACCACGAGAAATTCTTAGAGGGTATCCTGGGCGGCTCCAATGGCGCTCCGAGCGGCTGCCGACGACGAGCAGTAGTTCACCATGCGTGCCGTGGTGGACACCCACAGAAGGTTCATGGACCTCTCGGTGGTGTACACCAACGACCCGGTCTGGCGGAGCACTCCATCCACATCATGGAGCCGTTGCTTGCCGAAGAGAAGTACAAGGTGCTCGGGTTCGACCTCGAGTACACCCGCGCTCGTGCCGAGTCTCGTCCTAAGGTTGTCATCACCTAGATGTGTGTGCACCACCACGTCCTCATCTACCACTACTGCCTGGCCACAAGGTCTTGCGAGCGTTTCGCCAGGTTTGTCAACAGCCCCCACTACATGTTCGCTATGGTGGACATCACCAACGATGTAAAGGCGCTCGAGAGTTCAGGCATCGCCTGCCAGAATCTTGTCGACATCCAGGGCCAATACAAGATCTGGGGCAGCAAGGAGCATGAGAAGGACTCACTGGTTCACCTCGCCGAGGCCATCATCGACCCCTACTACAGAAACATGAAGGATTCGTGCAACGAGGACAAGCGTGCCTGGCACTTGGCCTGGATGGAGAAACTCGACAAAGCTCACGTCGTGTACGTGGCCAAGGAGGTGTACACGAGCTACGACATGTACCGGTGGATCGTTGATGTGAGGAAGTCCCTCCTTCCCCAAAACGGCCAGGGATTCAGCCAGAAGCAGAGCAATGGCAAGCATCATCGCAACAATAAGTAGTGATTAGATCCTTGTTTCTCCTACTTTAGTATGCATGTAATTGCTTACTTTGGTGTGTGCAAATGTTATGTGTGTAGTCGCTTGTGTAATTGTATGCTTAATTTGGTTATGCAATGCTGTCTTTTTAAGATATATGTTGATGCTCTATAGACAGAGCGTAGATGGTGTGCGGACAAAGAAAATCACATCGCACACGGACTAAAGAATGGAACCCGTCGGTGATGTTTTCATCAATCACTCACAATTGTATACCAGCAATCGTTTGCTCACAACACACACGTCTTATTAGCAGCAACCGTCATTGTTCTTATCGGTCTTTAGACACATTTCTGATTACAGACATGTTTGCCGCGTATCACACACATCTTGTTAAGTTGAAACGTTTCTGTTCTCATGTCTCAACGCAAACAGTTCATCCGAGTGAACCGCATGCCGTATATCGCACACACCTTTGATCGGGCTGACCGTTTCTTTTGTGTTGCCTAATCACAAACAGTTCATCTGAGTGAACCGTATGTTGTGTATCGCACATGCCTCCATCTGGCTGCCCATTTCTTTTGTTCCTCCTCATCGCAAACAATTCATTGAACTGAACTGTATGCCCTTCATCGCACACACAACTAAAACCTGAACCGTGTTTGATGCATCCGTCATCGCAAACGTTTTACACATTTCTGACGGTTTTCATACAGCACCGTTTGCGATTATGGCATCACACACAGTTTCTCGAAGGGTCTCTGATCATAGTGTCGCGTTAGCAACATCCTGCATTAGTGGTACAAGTGTTCTCCCTGAGTATGCACCGTTGCGAAAGTTTGTCGTGCCGAGACACCACGTGATGATCGGGTGTGATAAGCTCTACATTCACATACAACGGGTGCAAGCCAGTTTTGCACACGCAGAATACTCGGGTTAAACTTGACGAGCCTAGCATATGCACATATGGCCTCGGAACACTGAGACCGAAAGGTCGAGTGTGAATCATATAGTAGATATGATCAACATAGTGATGTTCACCATTGAAAACTACTCCATCTCACGTGATGATCGGACATTGTTTAGTTGATTTGGATCACGTGATCACTTAGATGATTAGAGGGATGTCTATCTAAGTGGGAGTTCTTAAGTAATATGATTAATTGAACTTTAATTTATCATGAACTTAGTCCTGATAGTATTTGCTTATCTATGTTGTAGATCAATGGCTTGCGATGTAACTCCCCGTTTATTTTTTATATGCTCCTAGAGAAAAATAAGTTCAAAGATGATAGTAGCAATGATGCGGACTTCGTCCGTGATCTGAGGATTATCCTCATTGCTGCGCAGAAGAATTATGTCCTTGATGCACCGCTAGGTGACATATCTATTGCAGGAGCAGATGCAGATGTTATGAATGTTTGACAAAGCTCAGTATGATGACTACTTGATAGTTTAATGCACCATGCTTTACGGCTTAGAACCGGTACTTCAAAAATGTTTTGAATGCCATGGAGCATATGATATGTTCCAAGAGTTGAAATTGGTATTTCAGACTCATGCCCGTGTTAAGAGGTATGAGACCTCTGACAAAGTACTTTGCCTACAAGATGGAGGAGAATAGCTCAGCTAGTGAGCATGTGCTCAGAATGTCTGAGTACTACAATCACTTGAATCAAGTGGGAGTTAATCTTCCAGATAAGATAGTGATTGACAGATTTCTCTAGTCACTATCACCAAGTTACTAGAACTTCATGATGAACTATAATAGTCAAGGGATAACGGAAACGATTCCCAAGCTCTTCGCGATGTTGAAATCGGCGAAGGTAGAAATCAAGAAAAGCATCAAGTGTTGATGGTTGACAAGACCACTAGTTTCAAGTAAAAGGGCAAGGGAAAGAAAGGGAACTTCAAGACGAATGGCAAGCAAGTTGCCACTCCCATGAAGAAGCCCAAAGCTAGACCCAAGCCTGAAACTGAGTGCTTCTAATTGCAAAGGAAATGATCACTGGAAGTGTAACTGCCCTAGATACTTGGCGGATAAGAAGGATGGCAAAGTAAACAAAATTATATTTGATATACATGTTATTGATGTGTACTTTACTAGTGTTTATAGAAACCCATCAGTATTTGATACTGGTTCGGTTGCTAAGAGTAGTAACCTCAAAGCGGAGTTGCAAAATAAACAGAGACTAGTTAAGGGTGAGGTGATGATGTGAGTTGGAAGTGATTCCAAGGTTGATAAGATCACAATCACACACTCCCTTTACCTTCGGGATTAGTGTTGAACCTAAAATAAATGTTATTTGCTGTTTGCGTTGAGCATAATATGGTTGGATCATGTTTATTGCAATACGGTTATTCATTTAAAGAATAATTGTTATTCTGTTTACATGAATAAAACCTTCTAAGGTCATACACCCAAGGTGAATGGTTTATTGAATCTCGATCGTAGTGATACACATATTCATAATATTGATGCCAAAAGATGCAAAGTTACGAGTTTGGTCTTCATTTGAAACAATGTGGAATAGTTTCGCAACTCACGCCACCCGGAACACCACATCGTAATGGTGTGTCCGAACATCGTAATTGTACTTTACTAGATATGGTGTGATTTATGATGTCTCTTACCGATTAAGCACTATCATTTTGGGGTTATGCATTAGAGACAGTTGCATTTTCATTAAATAAGGGCACCATCTAAATCCGTTGAGACGACACCATATGAACTATGGTTTAGCAAGAAACCTAAGTTGTCGTTTCTTAAAGTTTGGGGTTGCGATGCTTATATGAAAAGTTTCAACCTGATAAGCTCGAACCCAAATCGGAGAAATGTGTCTTCATAGGATACCCAAAGGATACTGTTGGGTACACCTTCTATCACAGATCCGAAGGCAAGATATTCATTGCTAAGAATGGATCCTTTCTAGAGAAGGAGTTTCTCTCGAAAGAAGTGAGTGGGAGGAAAGTAGAACTTGATGAGGTAATTGTACCTTCTCCCGAGTTGGAAAGTAGTATATCATAGAAGTCAGTTCCAGTGATTCCTACACCAATTAGTGAGGAAGTTAATGATGATGATCATGAAACTGCGGATCAAGTTACTACTGAACCTCGTAAGTCAACTAGAGTAAGATCCGCACTAGAGTGGTATGGTAATCCTGTTCTGGAAGTCATGTTACTTGACCATGACGAACCTACGAACTATGAGGAAGCCATGATGAGCCCAGATTCCGTGAAATGGCTTGAGGCCATGAAATTCCATGTATGAGAACAAAGTGTGGACTTTGATTGACTTGCCCGATGATCGGCGAGCCATTGAGATTAAATGGATCTTCAAGAGGAAGACGGACGCTGATAGTAGTGTTACTATCTACAAAGCTAGAATTGTCGCAAAAGGTTTTTGACAAGTTCAAGGTTTTGACTACGATGAGAGTTTCTCACTCGTATCTATGCTTAAAGTATGTCCGAATCATGTTAGCAATTGCCGCATTTTATGAAATTTGGCAAATGGATGTCAAAACTACATTCCTTAACGGATTTCTTAAAGAAGAGTTGTATATGATGCAACCAGAAGGTTTTGTCAATCCGAAAGATGCTAACAAAGTGTGTAAGCACCAGTGATCCATTTATGGACTGGTGCAAGCATCTCGGAGTTGGAATGTACGCTTTGATAGTGTGATCAAAGCATATAGTTTCATACAGACTTGCGGTGAAGACTGTATTTATAAGATAGTGAGTGAGAGCACTACAGCCTTTCTGATAAGTATATGTGAATGACATATTGTTGATCGAAAATGATGTAGAATTTTCTGGAAAGCATAAAGGAGTGTTTGAAAGGAGTTTTTCAAAGAAAGACCTCGGTGAAGCTGCTTACATATTGAGCATCAAAGATCTATAGAGATAGGTCAAGACGCTTGATAAGTTTTTTTCAATGAGTACATACCTTGACAAGTTTTTGAAGTAAGTTCAAAATGGAACAGACAAAGAAGGAGTTCTTGCATGTATTGCAAAGTGTGAAGTTGAGTAAGACTCAAAGCCCGACCACGGCAGAAGATAGAGAGAGAATGAAAGTCATTCCCTATGCCTCAGCCATAGGTTCTATAAAGTATGCCATGTTATGTACTAGACCTATTGTATACCCTGCCCTGAATTTGGCAAAGGAGTACAATAGTGATCTAGGAGTAGATCACTGGACAGCGGTCAAAATTATCCTTAGAAGACTAAGGAAATATTCCTCGATTATGGAGGTGATAAAGAGTTCGTCGTAAAGAGTTATGTCGATGCAAGCTTTGACACCGATCTGGATGACTCTAAGTCACAATCTGGACACATATTGAAAGTGGGAGCAATTAGCAAGATTAGCTCCGTGCAGAGCATTGTAGACATAGAAATTTGCAAAATGCATACGGATCTGAATGTAGCAGACTCGTTCACTAAACTTCTCTCACAAGCAAAACATGATCACACCTTATTACTCTTTGGGTGTTAATCACATGGCGATGTGAACTAGATTACTCACTCTAGTAAACCCTTTGGGTGTTGGTCACATAGTGATGTGAAATATGGGTGTTAATCACATGGTGATGTGAACTATTGATGTTAAATCACATGGCGATGTGAACTAGATTATTGACTCTAGTGCAAGTGGGAGACTGAAGGAAATATGCCCTAGAGGCAATAATAAAGTTGTTATTTATATTTCCTTATATCATGACAAATATTTATTATTCATACTAGAATTATATTAACTGGAAACTTAGTACATGTGTGAATACATAGACAAACAGAGTGTCACTAGTATGCCTCTACTTGACTAGCTCGTTGAATCAAAGATGGTTAAGTTTCCTAGCCATAGACATGAGTTGTCATTTGATTAACGGGATCACATCATTAGAGAATGATGTGATTGACTTGACCCATTCTGTTAGCTTAGCACTTGATCGTTTAGTATGTTGATATTGCTTTCTTCATGACTTATACATGTTCCTATGACTATGAGATTATGCAACTCCCGAATACCGGAGGAACACTTTGTGTGCTACCAAACGTCACAATGTAACCGGGTCATTATAAAGGTGCTCTACAGGTGTCTCCGATGGTACTTGTTGAGTTGGCATAGATCAATATTAGGATCTGTCACTCCGATTGTCGAAGAGGTATCTCTGGGCCCTCTCGGTAATGCACATCACTATAAGCCTTGCAAGCAATGTGACTAATGAGTTAGTTGCGGGATGATGCATTACAGAACGATTAAAGAGACTTGCGAACGAGATTGAACTAGGTATTGAGATACCGACGATCGAATCTCGGGCAAGTAACATACCGATGACAAAGGGAACAACGTATGTTGTTATGCGGTTTGACCGATAAAGATCTTCGTAGAATATGTAGGAACCAATTGATGTCTACTACGCAACTGTCGTGGAATTAACACGTTAGATATCCTTAGTGTGAGGACTTAGTCGCGAGGCCAACGCATCTATGTGGTAGCTTGAGAGGGGTTGAGCGGAATCGAGAGAACGCAACACAAGACAAAGATTTAGATAGCTTCGGGCCCCGGGAAACATCATCCGGTAACAACCCTACATGTTGTTTGAGGCTAGATCTCATTATTATCACGAGAGAGACGCCGTAAACCGACTCTCCTCTAGGTGTGTCTAGCCCTAGAGATGTTTCTTGCCTGTTCCTTTTTGGGGAGTCCTGCCCCTCCTTATATAGGTTGAAGGGGCGGGTTACATGTAGAGTCCATCTCGGACTAAGACTTAAACTATTTTGACTTCCTTTCCTGGGCTTCTGAATGTCTGTCGGTTTAACATTGTCTGCCGGTTTAACATTGTCTGCCGTTTAACACCACCCCGGTTTACCAAGTCCCAGTCGGATTATGACTCTGGCCGGGTCATACCGCGGGGTATATCCCCGACATTAGCCCCTAGTTTAATTTGGATTTATCCATGTTAAACTGATCCTGGTCATCCTTGAGTCCTTGTCACTTCCTTCTTCTAGAAAATCCGGTTTAATAGGCCAGCTTCATAATCAACTTGCTGACATTGGTTTCTCATAGAAAATATATTGTGAAGAATAACTCCTTTGATTCAGCTCCCAATGCTTAAAAACAATATTGGTCCTTGAAATACTCATCTGATCTTCAGCCGGTTTAAGGACGTAGAACTTGCCGGTTTATCATTGCCAAGATCACCGGTTTATAAATATTGATAGCACCGGGTCATACTTGTAGTTAACATCCAGCTTGAAAATATACCTCTTATATGCCTATCACTTGTAGCCCCCAAGTCTTAAGAAGGTAGCATAGCAACAGCTTAAGACTTGCTTCAATATAAATATCACAATCTTGAAGAAATCCAGGTTGTTCATCTCAATCACTAGTCAGAATTGAGTATTCCACATATGTAGCCCCCAAGTGCCGGGTTGTCATGCTTGCAGCAACCTGGGACTTGTAATTTCCTGATGCTCATAAAAACTTCAACCAGTGTAGCCCCCAAGGGCCGGGTCATTATGCAATAATGAGCAGGGACTTTGTAAATATAATCATGTAAACTTTGAACAGCAACGTGTAGCCCCCAAGGGCTGGCTCAGTAAGATAATATAGAGCTGGGACTTGATATATACTTCAACAAAAATAACATCATATGATGTAACCCCCATCATGGGGCTTGAATCCACGTCCACAAGGTTAAGAATCTTGTGCTTTACCAACTGAGCAGTGGACCCTGCAATATAATGGATAAAAACCTTTGTACCTTAAACTGTTGACAGAGGCAATTGGTAGCCCCCAAGGGCCGGCTCATTACAGTGTGATGAGTCGGGTCTTCAATAAGGTGAGCAAAAAATGACTCTGCATTAGCCCCCAAGTGTCATGGTGCATGCTTGCAGCAACATGAGACTTATGTATTTGATGTAATTTCAACTGAAATAATGTAGCCCCCAAGTGTCGGGTCGTAAGCCTGCAGCAACTCGGGACTATTCCTTCAATTGTAGAATAAATCATATCCATTGATAAATAATAACCATTGCGCTAAAAGCGACTTTGAAAACCTCAATCACAATATTGGTTATTGATAACCATAATAAAAATCCAGCCATGTTGGCTATTAAAGATTTGAATAATATAATCCAATGATTTATAAGCGCATGATTCAAATGGCGCAATCCAAATATATACTGGCGACTTATAGTCCAAAGCCAGACCGGGTCAATAAACATCGGATTATAAGTGATTATGCGCTAACAGCTTGATAACTGGAAGCCATACCGTGTTAAGAAACACCGGGTTGATGTAATGACATATAGTCTAGCCGGGTCAGGAGACACCGGTTTAACTTAGAACTTGATCAAAAAAGAGATAAAACTTTGCAAACAGCAAGAGCAAATAAAACTTGTAGTCGAGGCTTTTCGAGGGTTGCCAGGCCCAAATTCGAGGCTTTTCGTGGGCTGCCAGGCAGCTGAGTTAAACCATTTGACAAAGCCTTTTAAGATGGGCCTCCAACTAACCAATCATCGTTTTAACTTTGACAAGTTCAGGGTCTCAATGAGAGTAACTGTCAAACGTTCGGCGGGTCATGCCAGGATTACCTGGATAGGAGTGGCTTACTTGATGAAGGCAGGTTAACCCGGGGTTTTAGGTGAATACACCAGGCTTCCAAGCCGTGGGTCGATACCCGATTACAAGGGTCCTTTCAAACTCTTTGTTACTTTACACAAAGAGCCCCCAAGTAACTTTTGTGAGCTGTGCTCAATGGGTGCCTATGTTTGAATTGTGCTTTTAGCAACAATACTCTCTTTGGCCCCTTGGGTGTGAAGCTCCCAAGCTATATTGTGGCATGATAGCGGATTAATGGACAGGACTCCGCTTTGCAAGCAGAAGCCCCCATGTGATATATAATATGATAAGCCAATAAGGCGGGATACCCATGTTTGAGCCGCGCGTCAGGGCAGCAGGTCCTCTTTGGCAACCTTTAACTTTTTGCAAGAGATAAATTCTTCTTGAACCGGGATTTTGAACCGAATATTGAGAGCGTCAGAGCTTTGCAAGAGATAATTTCCTCTTAAACCGGATTGTAAATCGGAATCTTCATTTTTAGCCGGAAATTTTCTGACAACCTTTAAACTCGAACTTGCGAGAGATTAATTCTTTTTGAACCGGAAATTCTTAAATCATATTTGAGAGCTTCAGAGCTTTGTGGGGGAACAGATTTCCCTTGAACAGGATTTTAAACCGGCCTTCTTCGTTGTGAACCGGAAGATTCTTCAGACGACTTCTAAATTTTCGTCAATAAGGCAGTAGCCTCCAGGACCGGGTTATCTTTCCCTCCAACGTCCTAGAGCTCTTGACTTCACTGAAAACCAGCAACATTTGCTGAATCATATTACTGTAGCCCCCGAGTCTTAAGATGACTCAAGGAGTTGTCTTGAGATTCTCCGTACTTGACCATAGCAGAAGGTATATATCATCGGTGTTAATAGCACGATGTAAATCCACAGAAGGTGGAGGTGACTGCGACGGATTACAAATGATCCCATATGAGCCATGTCAGCAACTCGGCCGATGGTTCCTTCCAACTGGTTGTTTGAAGTTAACCAAACTGTAGTGGCAGCGATTCGTGCACATGTCCATTGAACCATCCAGCATAAACGACGGCTGAATGATAATTTGCCTCCAATTTGTTGGAAGAAAGGTGGGCTACCCAAGCAGTGACTGCCTTTTTACTCAATAAATAGCTCATGCAAACAGATGCGGCCCGACGTGTTGATGTAGACCAGACCTCGGAGGCGGTAATTTGCACACGCCCATTGACAACGAACAGACGCGTTCCCAACAAGCTGATGTGGACCGGACCGCAAGGGCAACAACTTGTATGTGTCCATTCATCATATGATATGTCCCGGATTATCCCCAGGTGGAATATTATCAATCCGTGCTCCATATCCGTGTATAAACCAGATTTGTAGTGAATAATGGTCCTCTATATAAAAATATACAAATCAAAGTAATTTGTCCTTTGATAGAAATAGTATGTGTTAATAAAACAAATTTGAGATGGATAGCACCTGATGTTTGCAGATGGCAAACAGTTTTGGATGATGAATGATCCATTCACCGCAACTGGGGTGGCGGCTTAAAGCACTGCACCGGTCGACTCAGACGGACCCTCCGGGTCATATTTGACCTCCTCTTTTTTCTTTTTCTTTCTTTTTTTCACTCCCTCACGCGCCTGGAAAATAGGCAGTAGAGGAAAACGATGTACTTGGTGGTTTGAGATTTGACCGCTCCCCAATCATATAATACGCTGCAAAAATTTCCAATCGTTTCCTGCGATGTGATCCTTGCACTGATCGGCCTTCAGCTTGTAGTGGTGACACAGCTGACGCCGTTTTAATCTTCTTGAACTCAAAATCTCCATCCATCAAACCGTGGCAGTAGCAGCGACCATAGCTCGGCGGGTCAACACCGGGCGGTTTGAGCAGAACTGTAGCAGAAGCAGAGGCAAGACCAATCCGGTATGAACACCTAACTGCCAGAGCACAGCGAAGCGGAGCCAAACCGATGAATGGGCAACTCGGGTGTGCAGGCGCAGTAGAAGCCACGGAGGCGTGGGCCGTGAGGGCTGCTTGCGAGCAGAGGGGAGCCACTTCAACGGGTCAACAAGGCCGCGGACCTGAAGGCGTGGCCGGTTCAGATTCGCGGCGATGGAAACGGCAGCTCGGAGGCGGCGGCGCTTAGCGAAGCAACGCCTTTGCAGGGCAGCTCAACAAGCAGCTTGACGATGGCGACCGACGAGGTCCACGGACAGCAGCAGCTTAGCGCCGGGGGGCAAGTAACGGCAGACAGGCCGGGTCATTGGTGCGGGCACCTGCGGGAGTCGACCAGCGGGCACGCGGATCGTGGAGAGGATCTTTGGGGCGCGATCGCTGGAGGCGTACGGGCGAGCGACGTTGGAGTAAAGCGGCGGGGCAGCTTAAAGCAGCAGGGCGAGTCCAGGCAGCAGGGCGAGTCCATGGCGGCCTGGCAGCGATTCAGACAGAGGTGACTCAGCACGGGGACGGCTCGTCAGAGCTGATGTTTGACTGTTGCGGCTTCGATGCAGGGGAACGAACCAGAGCGGAGGGGATGCCCAGCAGGGAAAAGGTGCAGTGGCGGTTTGAGCAAGTCGCGAAGACGGCGATCCGAAGCGGCGATGGCCGCGGGGGCGGCCGGCGACTCAACCGGGGTCATGGCGAATCACCGCCCCGCCGGTGGAGGGAGAGGCGGAAGCGGAGACCATGGCGCCTCCCAGCAGCAATCGAGGCAGGCCGCGGCGTGGAGGATGGCCACGGCTCGGAAGCCACCGGGGCGTACGCGAGGCAGCAGAGGCGCAAGAGGAATCCGGACTGTGGCCAGATCCGTTTCCGGGTCGTTGTCAAGGAGATGAGGCGAATCCATCCCTGCCTCTTCCGGGTCGGACAAGGCTCGCAGGAGGAATCAAGACAGGCTTCGACACGAGCGGCGGCCACCAGCGGCGGTGAAGTGATGAAGCCCAAGGGCGGCTCAGAACAGTGGAGGAGCAGGGCAATTCGGAGGAAACCGGCGTTTCACGGGCAACAATGACGGTCGGCGGCTTGCAGCGGGAGCAAAGCTACTCAATCAGCGGCGTGGACGTGAGCCATGGCGGCCTGAGGCACCGCAGCGGCCGGAGAGTCCGGGCCGTATCCTCTTCTTGGTCGTGATCGCAGCTTCTTCACCTGCAGATCTCTTCGTTGGAGGGGCTGCGCACGCACACCTTGGCATACCTGTGGCAGGCCTTGCAATGGTGGTGCCAGGTGCCCATGGACACCGTCGACGACGCGAATCAGCAAGGCCAATGCACGCACCGCGCCGGGCACGGGAACCTCCTACTGTTCTTGTTCCCCTGGCGCCGCGGCGGCGTGTCCATGCCGGACCCTTCGTCCATGGGCATGTAGGCGGTGGAGGCTGCCGGTAGCGGTGGTCCGCTGTGGTTGCTGGGCTTCGCGGCAGGAGCGGGAGGCGAGGGCAGGGCGTGATACGTCTGCAACGTATATATAATTTTTGATTGCTCCATGCTACTTTATCTATTGTTCTGGACTAGAATGGGCTTTATTTTCCACTTTTATATTACTTTTGGGACTAACCTATTAACCGGAGGACCAGCCCAGAATTGCTGTTTTTGGCCTCTTTCAGTGTTTCGAAGAAACAGAATATCAAACGGAATGAAACATTCGGAAACGTGATTTTCTCACCGAACGTGATCCAGGAGACTTGGACCCTACGCCAAGGAACATCGGAGGCGTTCACGAGGTTGGGGGGCGCCCCCCCTAGGGCGCGCGCCCCTGCCTTGTGGGCCCCCTGATGGTCCACCGACGTACTCCTTCCTCCAATATATACCTACGTACCCCCAAACGATCAGAACAGGAGCCAAAAACCTAATTCCACCGCCGCAACTTCCTGTATCCACGAGATCCCATCTTGGGGCCTGTTCCGGAGCTCTTCTTTTTGCGGTGTGTTTGTTGAGACCGATGAATTGTGGGTTTATGATCTAGCTTATCTATGAATAATATTTGAATCTTCTCTGAATTCTTTTATGTATGATTGAGTTATCTTTGCAAGTCTCTTCGAATTATCCGTTTGGTTTGGCCAACTAGATTGGTAGTTCTTGCAATGGGAGAAGTGCATGGCTTTGGGTTCAATCTTGCGGTGTCCTTACCCAAAGGATGTAAAGGGTTGCAAGGCACGTATTGTATTGTTGCCATCGAGGATAACAAGATGGGGTATTTATCATATTGCATGAATTTGTTCCTCCACATCATGTCATCTTGCTTAAGGCGTTACTCTGTTTTTAACTTAATACTCTAGATGCATGCTGGATAGCGGTCAATGAGTGGAATAATAGTAGTAGATGCAGAATCGTTTCGGTCTACTTGTCTCGGACGTGATGCCTATATACATGATCATACCTAGATATACTCATAACTATGCTCAATTCTGTCAATTGCTCAACAGTAGTAATTTGTTCACCCACCGTAGAATATATATTCTCTTGAGAGAAGCCACTAGTGAAACCTATGGCCCCCGGGTCTATTCTCATCATACCAATCTCCATCACTTTTATACTTGCTTTGTTTTTACTTTGCTTTTACTTTTCACTTTGCATCTTTATACCAAAAATACCAAAAATATTATCTCTATCAGATCTCACTCTCGTAAGTGACCGTGAAGGGATTGACAACCCCTAATCGCGTTGGTTGCGAGTAGCTATCGCTTTGTGCAGTACGAGGGACTTGTGTGTGGCCTCCTCGGATTGATACCTTGGTTCTCAAAAACTGAGGGAAATACTTACGCTTACTATGTTGCATCATCCTCTCCTCTTCGGGAAAACCAAAGCAAGCTCAAGACGTAGCAAGAAGGATTTACGGCGCTGTTCTTGGGAGTCTACGTAAAAGTCAACATACCAAGTACCCATCACAATCCCTGTCTCTCGCATTACATTATTTGTCATTTGCCTCTCGTTTTCCTCTCCCCAACTTCACCCTTGCCGTTTTATTCGCCCTCTCTTTTCCGTTCGTCTTTTCGTTTGCCTTGATGTCTTACTTGGCTCGTTTGCTTGTTTGGTTGAAATAGCTGGGTATTTATTCCTAAACAAAGTAGCTAATATCTATGGATCATCATCCGCTTGCCAATCTTTTTAAGAGATCCAATTATGATGAACCAATTCCTAGTGATTTGGATGCACTAGATTATGTTTATAAGGTTTTGCCTGAAATCCGTGAAGTGACTCACGATAGATCTTTGAATAAAAAGCATGATTGCAATGATTTTATTATAAATTCTTTTGATGTCAATTGTGCTAATAAGATGCAAAACCCTAAGCTTGGGGATGCTAGTTTTTCTATGTCTACTACTTGTCGCAATGATCATGATTGGGGTGATTCTTCTTATGATCTTGAAAATTTATTTAAGCCCCATGATGAATATGAGATTGATAATATTGTTTGCAATAATATTGAAAGTGGGTTCGGAAGAGTGTCAACTTTAGATCCCACTATTTTGGAAGAGTATCAACTTTGCATGCATGTGGATCGTGTTGAGAATATACTTTTTGGTAGCTATTTTGTTGAATTTTCCTATGATCCTACATGTAATTATTATGAGAGAGGAAAATATGGTTATAGAAATTTTCATGTTACTAAATTACCTCTCGTTATGTTGAGATTGTTATTGTTCCTTTCCGCTTCCTTGCATATGCTAGTTTTTGCTTGCTACAATAACTTGTTTGCCTATAATATGCCTATGCATAGGAAGTATCTTAGACTTAAGTGTGTTTGTCACATATTTTATGATGCTCTCTTTGTGCCTCAATTCTTGTCTTTCTTGTGAGCATCATTGAATCTCAATGCCTAGCTAAAAAGGCTTTAAAGAAAAGCGCTTGTTGGGAGACAACCCAATATTTTTCCTTGCAGCTTAGTAATAAATAATCCATCTAGCCTCTGTTTAGATGTGGTTTTATCTTTTAATTAGTGTTTTTGCCAAGTTAAACCTATTGGATCTTCTTGGATGATAGTTATTTGATCTTGCTGTAATTTCCAGAAACTTTGCGCTCAGTGACCGAATTGTTAAAAATTACCAGAACGTAATAAAATACTGATTCCAATTGCTTCTGATCAATAAACAAATGTTCCAGGTCTTCTAATTTTGGTAAAAAAAATTGAGTTCCATAAGTTTGCGTTAGTTACATATTACTACAGACTGTTCTGTTTTTGACAGATTCTGTTTTGCGTGTGTTGTTTGCTTATTTTGATGAATCTATGGCTAGTAAAATAGTTTATGATCCATAGAGAAGTTGGAATATAGTAGGTTTAACACCAATATAAATAAAGAATGAGTTCATTACAGTACCTTAAAGTAGTCTTTTGTTTTCTTTCTCTAACGGAGCTCACGAGATTTCTATTGAGTTTTGTGTTGTGAAGTTTTCAAGTTTTGGGTGAATTCTTTTGATGGATTATGGAACAAGGAGTGGCAAGAGCCTAAGCTTGGGGATGCCCATGGCACCCCAATATAATCCAAGGACATCAAAAAGTCAAAGCTTGGGGATGACCCGGAAGGCATCCCCTCTGGCGTCCACTTCAATCGGTAAATTTACTTGGAGCTATATTTTTATTCACCACATGATATGTGTTTTGCTTGGAGCGTCTTGTATTATTTGCGTCTTTGCTTGTTAGTTTACCACAATCATCCTTGCTGTACACACCTTTTGAGAGAGCCATACATGAATTGGAATTTGATAGAATACTCTATGTGCTTCACTTATATCTTTTGAGCTTGATAGTTTTGCTCATTGTGCTTCACATACATCTTTTTGAGCATGATAATTTTTGCTCTAGTGCTTCACTTAGATCTTTTAGAGCATGGTGGTGGATTTTTTTTAAAGAAACTTGATCTCTCATGCTTCACTTAGATTATTTTGAGAGTCGTTAATAGCATGGTAATTTGCTTAATGTTTATATACTTGGTATTCAAGATATGTGAAACTTTCTTTTGAGTGCGTTGAATACTAAGATAAGTTTGATGCCTGATAATTGTTTTGAGATATGAAGATGATGATATTAGAGTCATGCTAGTTGAGTAGTTGTGAATTCAAAGAATACTTGTGTTGAAGTTTGTGATTCCCGTAGCATGCACGTATGGTGAACCGTTATGTGATGAACTCGGAGCATGATTTATTTATTGATTGTCTTCCTTATGAGTGGCGGTCGGGGACGAGCGATGGTCTTTTCCTACCAATTTATCCCCCTAGGAGCATGCGCGTAATACTTTGCTTTGATAACTTCTAGATTTTTGCAATAAGTATATGAGTTCTTTATGACTAATGTTGAGTCCATGGATTATACGCACTTTTTCCCATCCTTCCACTATTGTTAGCCTCTCTAATACCGCGCACCTTTTGCCGGTATCATACACCCACCATATACCTTCCTCAAAACAGCCACCATACCTACCTATCATGGCATTTCCATAGCCATTCCGAGATATATTGCCATGCAACTTTCCACCATTCCGTTTATTATGACACGCTCCATCATTGTCATATTGCTAGCATGATCATGTAGTTGACATCGTATTTGTGGCAAAGCCACCGTTCATAATGCTTTCATACATGTCACTCATGTTTCATTGCATATCCCGGTACACCGCCGGAGGCATTCATATAGAGTCATATTTTGTTCTAAGTATCGAGTTGTAATTGTTGAGTTGTAAGAAAAATAAAAGTGTGATGATCATCATTATTAGAGCATTGTCCCAAGTGAGGAAAGGATGATGGAGACTATGATTCCACCACAAGTCGGGATGAGACTCCAGACAAAAAAAAAGAGAAGAGGCCATAAAAAAAAGAGAAAAGGCCCAAATAAAAAAATGAGAGAAAAAGAGAGAAGGGACAATGTTACTATCCTTTTACCACACTTGTGCTTCAAAGTAGCACCATGATCTTCATGATAGAGAGTCTCTCATTTTGTCACTTTCATATACTAGTGGGAATTTTTCATTATAGAAATTGGCTTGTATATTCCAATTATGGGCTTCCTCAAATGCCCTAGGTCTTCGTGGAGAAAGCGAGTTGGATGCACACCCACTTAGTTTCTTTTGTTGAGCTTTCATATACTTATAGCTCTAGTGCATCCGTTGCATGGCAATCCCTACTCACTCACATTGATATCTATTGATGGGCATCTCCATAGTCCGTTGATACACCTAGTTGATGTGAGACTATCTTCCCTCTTTTTGTCTTCTCCACAACCACCATTCTATTCCACATATAGTGTTATATCCATGGCTCACGCTCATGTTGCGTGAAGATTGAAAAAGTTTTGAAAATGTTAAAGTATGAAACAATTGCTTGGCTTGTCATCGGGGTTGTTCATGATTTAAATACTTTGTGTGGGGAAGATGGAGTATAGCCAGACTATATGATTTTGTAGGGATAACTTTCTTTGGCCATGTTATTTTGAGAAGACATAATTGCTTAGTTAGTATGCTTGAAGTATTATTATTTTTATGTCAATATGAACTTTTGTCTTGAATCTTTCGGATCTGAATATTCATACCATGATTAAGAAAATTTACATTCAAATTATGCCAAAGTATCACTCCGCATCAAAAATTCTCTTTTTATCATTTACCTACTCGAGAATGAGCAGGAATTAAGCTTGGGGATGCACGATACGTCTCCAACGTATCTATAATTTTTGATTGCTCCATGCTACTTTATCTATTGTTTTGGACTATAATGGGCTTTATTTTCCACTTTTATATTACTTTTGGGACTAACCTATTAACCGGAGGCCCAGCCTGTAATTGTTGTTTTTGCCTTTTTCAGTGTTTCAAGAAACAGTAATATCAAACGGAGTCCAAACGGAATGGAACCTTGAAACGTGATTTTCTCACGAACGTGATCCAGGAGACTTGGGCCCTTCGCCAAGGAACATCGGAGGCGGTCACGAGGGTGGGGGGCGCGCCCCCTGCCTCGTGGGCCCCCTGATGCTCCACCGACGTACTCCTTCCTCCTATATATACCTACGTAACCCCAAATGATCAGAACAAGAGCCAAAAACCTAATTCCACCGCCGCAACTTCCTGTATCCACGAGATCCCATCTTGGGGCCTGTTCCGGAGCTCCGCCGGAGGGGGCATCCACCACAGAGGGCTTCTACTTCAAACCTTCGGGTCCATAGCTAGTAGCTAGATGGCTTCTTCTCTCTTTTTGGATCTCAATACAATGTTCTCCCCCTCTCTCGTGGAGATCTATTCTATGTAATCTTCTTTTTGCGGTGTGTTTGTTGAGAGCGATGAATTGTGAGTTTATGATCCAGCTTATCTATGAATAATATTTGAATTTTCTCTGAATTCTTTTATGTATGATTGAGTTATCTTTGCAAGTCTCTTCGAATTATCCGTTTGGTTTGGCCAACTAGATTGGTAGTTCTTGCAATGGGAGAAGTGCATGGCCTTGGGTTCACTCTTGCGGTGTCCTTACCCAGTGACAGAAGGGGTTGCAAGGCACGTATTGTATTGTTGCCATCAAGGATAACAAGATGGGGTATTTATCATATTGCATGAATTTATTCCTCTACATCATGTCATCTTGCTTAAGGCGTTACTCTGTTTTTAACTTAATACTCTAGATGCATGTTGGATAGCGGTCGATGAGTGGAGTAATAGTACTAGATGCAGAATCGTTTCGGTCTACTTGTCTCGGACGTGATGCCTATATACATGATCATACCTAGATATACTCATAACTATGCTCAATTCTGTCAATTGCTCAACAGTAATTTGTTCACCCACCGTAGAGTATATATGCTCTTGAGAGAAGCCACTAGTGAAACCTATGGCCCCCGGGTCTATTCTCATCTTACCAATCTCCATCACTTTTATACTTGCTTTGTTTTTACTTTGTTTTTACTTTTCACTTTGCATCTTTATACCAAAAATACCAAAAATATTATCTCTATCAGATCTCACTCTCGTAAGTGACCGTGAAGGGATTGACAACCCCTAATCGCGTTGGTTGCAGTAGCTATCGCTTTGTGCAGGTACGAGGGACTTGTGCGTGGCCTCCTACTGGATTGATACCTTGGTTCTCAAAAACTGAGGGAAATACTTATGCTACTGTGCTGCATCATCCTCTCCTCTTCGGGGAAAACCAACGGAAGCTCAAGACGTAGCAGGGCGCTCCACGGCGGGTTAACAAGGCGGCGCGGCAATGGCCCGCAGAGACACAATCACGTCAGTGGAAAGGCGCCGGAGTGCAGGTGCTCAGAGAGGAGCCTGAATATATCCAAGCAGTGTTGCACGCGCTCGTTTCTGCAAGAACGGCGGCACGGCAGGCCGCTGATGCGGGTGCTCAGAGAGGCGGCCGACAGCGGGCGTCTTGACTGCAGCGGCGGCTTGAAGGAGGGTGTCGAGGCGAGGCACAACAGCCCGACGGCGGCGGCTCGGAAGCAAATGCCGCAGCGGCTCAGCAAGGGCGAGGCGGCCGGCGGCTCACCGGGCAGCTTTTGGTGGAGGCGAACCGCAGACCAGACCGCAGAAGCAGCAGAGGCGATTCAGTGTAGTCAGTCCGGGTCGGGGTCATTATCCGTTTCCCGGTCGTGATCCCAACTCATTTAATTTTTTAATAACTTGGTCCTTCGCGAGACACCAAGCTTTCATTAGGTCTCGAAATCTGAATCGGTGCTTGGCACGCATCTGGCTAACCACGCGCGTAAGTTTTGTATGTAGATGATTTTGTTGCTGAAGTAGATCGGATCCTCATGAATTGTCGATGAAACTTATTACTCTGACCTTCATCACGAGACCGAGACGAAGTAGACCAGAATATCCCATACGAAAATTGCTTTGGTGAGTACCACGGAAAAACCTTCAACTTCGGCGACTTGCAAGATAGCGGCCGATTGGAGAATCCTATTGTTTCGGATGGCTTGAAAACGCATCACTTAACGGCGGTGCACCAAAAAATATATTTGCTTTCCAGGTCGTGTGCGGCTGCACGCATGAAACTCTAACCTCTCAAACTTTAAACTTGCATTGATGACTCTTCTTCACTTGATGATCGCGAGCTCCTTGATCCCTAGAAAAGATCCCTCTAAGAACTCAACACCACCGTGCGCGGGCCCCATGGTGGGCGCCAACTGTCATGGAATTAACACGTCAGATGGCCTTAGTGTGAGGACTTAGTCGCGAGGCCAACGCATCTATGTGGTAGCTTGAGAGGGGTGGAGCGGAATCGAGAGAACGCAACACAAGACAAAGATTTAGACAGCTTCGGGCCCCGGGAAACATCATCCGGTAACAACCCTACATGCTGTTTGAGGCTAGATCTCATTATTATCACGAGAGAGTCGCCATAAACCGACTCTCCTCTAGTTGTGTCTAGCCCTAGAGATTGTTTCTTGCCTGTTCCTTTTTGGGGAGTCCTGCCCCTCCTTATATAAGTTGAAGGGGCGGGTTACATGTAGAGTCCATCTCAGACTAAGACTTAAGCTATTTTTACTTCCTTTCCTGGGCTTCTTAACGTCTGCCGGTTTAACATTGTCTGTCGGTTTAACATTGTCTACCGGTTTAACACCACCCCGGTTTACCAAGTCCCAGCCGGATTATGACTCCGGCCGGGTCATACCGTGGGGTATATCCCCGACAGCAACCTTCTTCTTGTAGACGTTATTGGGCCTCCAAATGTAGAGGTTTGTAGGACAGTAGCAAATTTCCCTCAAGTGGATGACCTAAGGTTTATCAATCCGTGGGAGGCGTAGGTTGAAGATGGTCTCTCTCAAACAACCCTGCAACCAAATAACAAAGAGTCTCTTGTGTCCCCAACACACCCAATACAATGGTAAATTGTACAGGTGCACTAGTTCGGCGAAGAAATGGTGATACAAGTGCAATATGGATGGTTATATGTTTTTGTAATCTGGAAATATAAAAACAGCAAGGTAACAAGTAATAAAAGTGAGCGAAAACGGTATTGCAATGCTAGGAAACAAGGCCTAGGGTTCATACTTTCACTAGTGCAAGTTCGCCCAACAATAATAACATAATTGGATCATATAACTATCCCTCAACATGCAACAAATTATCACTCCAAAGTCACTAATAGAGGAGAACAAACAAAGAGATTATTGTAGCATACGAAACCCTCGTGGACGGCCCGGGACTCTTCTGGCCCAACTCTTTTATTCCGGGGGCTTCTTTTGGTCCATAAAAAATCATCAAAAATTGGCACGTCAATTGGACTCCGTTTGGTATTCCTTTTATATAAAACTAAAAAACAAGGAAAAAAACAGAAACTGGCACTGGGCTCTAGGTTAATAGGTTAGTCCCAAAAATCATATAAAATAGCATATAAATGCATATAAAACATCCTATATGGATAATATAATAGCATGGAACAATCAAAAATTATAGATACGTTGGAGACGTATCAAGCATCCCCAAGCTTAATTACTGCTCGTCCTCGAGTAGGTAAATGATAAAAACAGAATTTCTGATGTGGAATGCTACCTAACATATGTATCAATATAATCTTCTTTATTGTGGCATGAATATTCAGATCCATAAGATTCAAGACAAAAGTTTAATATTGACATAAAAATAATACTTCAAGCATACTAACTAAGCAATTATGTCTTCTCAAAATAACATGTCCAAAGAAAGCTCATCCCTACAAAATCATATAGTTTGGCTATGCTTCATTTTCGTCACACAAAATGCTCACATCATGCACAACCCCGATGACAAGCCAAGCAATTGTTTCATACTTTAGTATTCTCAAACTTTTTCAACTTTCACGCAATACATGAGTGTGAGCCATGGACATAGCACTATGGGTGGAATAGAATATGATGATGAGGGTTGTGTGGAGAAGACAAAAAAGGAGAAAGTCTCACATTGACGCGGCTAATCAATGGGCTAGGGAGATGCCCATCAATTGATGTCAATGCGAGGAGTAGGGATTGCCATGCAAGGATGCACTAGAGCTATAAATGTATGAAAGCTCAACAAAATAAACTAAGTGGATGTGCATCCAACTTGCTTGCTCATGAAGACCTAGGGCATTTGAGGAAGCCCATTGTTGGAATATACAAGCCAAGTTCTATAATGAAAGATTCCCACTAGTATATGAAAGTGACAAAACAAGACACTCTCTATCATAAAGATCATGGTGCTACTTTGAAGCACAAGTGTGGAAAAAGGATAGTAGAATTGTCCCTTCTTTTTTTGGGCCTTCCTTTTTTTATTTGGCCTTTCTTTTTTTTCTTTTTCTTCATGGGACAATGCTCTATTAATAATGATCATCACACTTCTATTTATTTACAACTCAATGATTACAACTCGATACTAGAACAAAATATGACTCTATATGAATGCCTCCGGCAGTGTACCGGGATGGGCAATGAATCAAGAGTGACATGTATGAAATAATATGCATGGTGAGTTTTCCACAAATAAGATGTCAACTACATGATCATGCAAGGAAATATGACAATGATGAAGCGTGTCATACTAAACGGAACGGTGGAAAGTTGCATGGCGATATATCTTGGAATGGCTATGGAGATGCCATAATAGGTAGGTATGGTGGCTGTTTTGAGGAAGATATAAGGAGGTTTATGTGTGATAGAGCGTATCATATCATGGGGTTTGTATGTAGCGGAGAAGTTTACACCAACTCTCAAGGTAAGAAAGGGCAATGCACGGTACCGAAGAGGCTAGCAATGATGGAAGGGTGAGAGTGCGTATAATGCATGGACTCAACATTAGTCATAAAGAAACTCACATACTTATTGAAAAAATCTACAAGTCATCAAAACGAAGCACTACACGCATGCTCCTAGGGGGATAGATTGGTAGGAAAAGATCATCGCTCGTCCCTGACCGCCACTCATAAGGAGGACAATCAAAGAAACACCTCATGCTTCAAATTTGTCACACAACGGTTACCATATGTGCATGCTACGGGACTTGTAAACCTCAACACAAGTATTTCTCAAATGCAAAAATACTCAACTAGCATGACTCTAATATCACCATCTTCATATCTCAAAACAATCATAAAGAATCAGACTTCTCATAGTATTCAATGCACTCTATATGAAAGTTTTTATTATACCCATCTTGAATGCCTATCATATTAGGACTAGTTTCATAACCAAAGCAAATTACCATGCTGTTTAGGACTCTCAAAATAATATAAGTGAAGCAAGATAGTTCATCTATTTCTACAAAATAAAACCACCTTCGTGCTCTAAAAGGATATAAGTGAAGCACTATAGCAAATGACAAACTACTTCGAAAGATATAAGTGAAGATCAATGAGTAGTCGAATAATTATGTAACCATGCGAAGACTCTCTAACATTTAAGAATTTGAGATCTTGGTATTTTATTCAAACATCAAGCAAAACAAAATAAAATAAAATGACGCTCCAAGCAAAACACATATCATGTGGTGAATAAAAATATAGCTCCAAGTAAAGTTACCGATGAACGAAGACGAAAGAGGGGATGCCATCCGGGGCATACCCAAGCTTAGGCTCTTGGTTGTCCTTGAATATTAACTTGGGGTGCCTTGGGCATCCCCAAGCTTAGACTCTTGCCACTCCTTATTACATAGTCCATCGAATCTTTACCCAAAACTTGAAAACTTCACAACACAAAACTTAACAGAAAACCTCATGAGCTCCGTTAGCGAAATAAAACAAACCACTACCTTAAGGTACTGTAATGAACTCATTCTTCATTTATATTGGTGTTAAACCTACTGCATTCCAACTTCTCTATGGTTCATAACCTCCGATACTAGCCATAGATTCATCAAAATAAGCAAACAACACACGAAAAACAGAATCTGTCAAAAACAGAACAGTCTGTAGTAATCTGTATCTAACGCAAACTTCTGTAGCTCAGAAAAATCTACCAAAATAGGACGACTTAGATAATTTTTTTATTGACCTACTTCAATTGGAATCAGTATTTTATCACATTCTAGTGATTTTTAACAATTGTTTTCGTGAGCATAAAGTTTCTGACTTTTTCAGCAAGATCAAATAACTATCATCCAAGAAGATCCTATAGGTTTTACTTGGCACAAACACTAATTAAAACATAAAACCACATCTAACCAGAGGCTAGATGATTTATTTATTACTAAACAGGAACAAAAATCAAGGAACAAAAATAAAATTGGGTTGCCTCCCAACAAGCGCTAACGTTTAACGCCCCTAGCTAGGCATGATGATTTCAATGATGCTCACATAAAAGATAAGAATTGAAACATAAAGAGAGCATCATGAAGAATATGACTATCACATTTAAGTCTAACCCACTTCCTATACATAGGGATTTTGTGAGCAAACAACTTATGGGAACAATAATCAACTAGCATAGGAAGGCAAAACAAGCATAACTTCAAGATTTTAAGAACATAGAGAGGAAACTCGATATTATTGCAATTCCTACAAGCATATGTTCCTCCCTCATAATAATTTTCAGTAACATCATGAATGAATTAAACAATATAACTATCACACAAATCATTCTTTTCATGAGCCACAAGCATAGAATTTTTATTACTCTCCACATAAGCAAATTTCTTCTCATGAATAATAGTGGGAGCAAACTCAACAAAATAATTATCATGTGAGGCATAATCCAATTGAAAACTAAAATCATGATGACAAGTTTCATGGTTATCATTATTCTTAATAACATACAAGTCATCACAGTAATCATCATAGATAGCAACTTTGTTCTCATAATCAATTGGAACCTCTTCCGAAATAGTGGAATCATCAGTAAATAAAGTCATGACCTCTCCAAATCCACTTTCATAATTATCACAATAAGATTCAACACCCTCCAAAATAGTGGGATCATTTCTTCCTAAAGTTGACACTCTTCCAAACCCACTTTCATCAATATAATCATCATAAATAGGAGGCATGCTATCATCATAATAAATCCGCTCATCAAAACTTGGGGGACAAAAAATACCATCTTCGTCAAACATAGCATCCCCAAGCTTGTGGCTTTGCATATCATTAGCATCATGGGTATTCAAGGAATTGATACTAACAACATTGCAATCATGCTCATCATACAAAGATTTAGTGCCAAACATTCTAATGCATTCTTACTCTAGCAATTGAGCACAATTATCGGAATCCTTCTTTTCACGGAAGACATTAAAAAGATGAACCATATGAGGCACCCTCAATTCCATTTTTTTGTAGTTTTCTTTTATAAACTAAACTAGTGATAAAACAAGAAATTAAAAGATTCGATTGCAAGATCTAAAGATATACCTTCAAGCGCTAACCTCCCCGGCAACGGCGCCAGAAACTGCTTGATGTCTACTACGCAACCTTCTTCTTGTAGACGTTGTTGGGCCTCCAAGTGCAAAGGTTTGTAGGACAGTATGAAATTTCCCTCAAGTGGATGACCTAAGGTTTATCAATCCGTGGGAGGCGTAGGTTGAAGATGGTCTCTCTCAAACAACCCTACAACCAAATAACAAAGAGTCTCTTGTGTCCCCAACACACCCAATACAATGGAAAATTGTATAGGTGCACTAGTTCGGCGAAGAGATGGTAATACAAGTGCAATATGGATGGTAGATATATGTTTTTGTAATCTGAAAATATAAAAACAGCAAGGTAACAAGTAATAAAAGTGAGCCAAAACGGTATTGCAATGCTAGGAAACAAGGCCTAGGGTTCATACTTTCACTAGTGCAAGTTCTATCAACAATAATAACATAATTGGATCATATAACTATCCCTCAACATGCAACAAAGAGTCACTCCAAAGTCACTGAGGGAGTTCCGGACTAGGGGGTGTCCGGATAGCCGAACTATCATAATCGGCCGGACTCCAAGACTATGAAGATACAAGATTGAAGACTTCGTCCCGTGTCCGGATGGGACTTTCCTTGGCGTGGAAGGCAAGCTTGGCGATACGGATATGTAGATCTCCTACCTCTGTAACCGACTCTGTGTAACCCTAACCCTATCCGGTGTCTATATAAACCGGAGGGTTTTAGTCCGTAGGGACGAACAACAATCATACCATAGGCTAGCTTCTAGGGTTTAGCCTCTTTGATCTCGTGGTAGATCCACTCTTGTAACACACATCATCAATATTAATCTAGCAGGACGTAGGGTTTTAGCTCCATCAAGAGGGCCCGAACCTGGGTAAAACATCATGTCCCTTGTCTCCTGTTACCATCCGCCTAGACGCACAGTTCGGGACCCCCTACCCGAGATCCGTCGGTTTTGACACCGACATTGGTGCTTTCATTGAGAGTTCCTCTCTGTCGTCGTCAATAGGCCCGATGGCTCCTCCGATCATCAACAACGACGCGGTCCAGGGTGAGACTTTTCTCCCCGGACAGATCTTTGTGTTCGGCGGCTTTACTGCAAGGGGCCAATTAAGCAGCCATCCGGAGCAGATCGAAGCTACGCCTCGCCACCAGGTCAGATTTGGAAGTTTAAACTATACGGCCGATATCCGCGGAGACTTGATCTTCGACGGATTCGAGCCGCAGCCAAGCGTGCCGCACTGTCTCGATGGGCATGATCTAGCTCTGCAGCCGAACAATGCCCTGGAGGCCGCACCAGTATCCGCTCCGGCCCTTAATCCGGAGCCGGATTCCCCGACCGAGGACGAGTGGTTGGACACCGCCTCGGGGGCTACAATCTCTACGGCGATCGAGCCAAACTCCATCCCTGTCCTTTGCAAAGACTCCGACTCCAGGGCGTCACACTCCTGTCCGGACTCCGAACCCTCCGTGCCCTTGCCGATCTAATCCGATTGGGCGCCCGTTATGGAGTTCACGGCCGCGGACATCTTTCAGCACTCGCCTTTTGGCGACATCCTGAATTCACTAAAGTCTCTCTCTTTATCCGGAGAGCCCTGGCTGGACTATGGTCAGGAAGGTTGGGATACGATCGACGAAGAAATTCGACGCCCACCCACCACCCACTTGGTAGCCGCTGTCGACGACCTAACCGACACGCTAGACTACGACTCCGAAGACATCGACGGTATGGACGACGATGCCGGAGACGACCAAGACCCAGCACCTATAGGGCACTGGAAGGCCACCTCGTCATACGACATATACATGGTGGACATCCCAAAATATGGGAACGACGATGGAACAACGGAGGATGACCCCTCCAAGAAGCAGCCCAAGCGCCGGCGTCAGCGGCGCTGCTCTAAATCCTGCCACAAAGAAGAATGAAGATTCCGCACCGGAGATAACAATACACCGGACAACGCCGAAGACAATCCACTCCGGCAAGATCCATCGCAGGAGGATGAAGACGCCAGACCCTCAAGAGAGAGCGGCGGAAGAAGAGGTAGAGGATTATATGCCTCCCTCCGAAGACGAAGCAAGCCTCGACGACAATGAATTCGTCGTGCTCGAGAATCCCGTCGAACAAGAGGCGTTTAGACGCGGGCTTATGGCCACGGCGAACAGCCTAAAGAAAAGCAGCAACAACTTATAGCTGATCGGGATCTGCTAGCCGACAGATGGACCGAAGTCCTCGCGGCCGAAGAGCATGAGCTCGAACGCCCCTCCAAAAGCTACCCTAAACGCAAGCTACTCCCCCGATTAGAGGAGGAGGCTTACGAATCAGCATCACCAGGAGACAATACGGCTGACCGACCACACCGTGGCCGCGATAGAGAGGCCTCTAGGCCCTTCACTAGAACCGTACCCCGGCATCGCTCAAAAAGCACACGGCCAAAGGGGAATGCTCCGGACCTGCAAGATATATTGGAGGACAAGGCAAGACAATCAAGATCGATCTATGGATCGCGTGGGCACCCCACGCACGTGATTTACAATCGTCGCGGGACACGATAAGTCCGCCGGGCCGAACAAAACAGGCCAAGCTCTTTTAAGCTCCGTGATACCGCCCCAAAGACAGAGGCGCCAAGACACCCACTATGCTTCACAGACGAAGTAATGGATCATCAAATCCCCAAAGGGTTTAAACCCGTCAATATTGAATCCTATGATGGCACAACAGACCCCGCGGTTTGGATCAAAGACTATCTCCTTCACATCCACATGGCCCGCGGTGACGATCTTCACGCCCATCAAATACCTCCCCTCAAGCTTAAAGGACCAGCCCGACATTGGCTCAATAGCTTGCCAGCAGAGTCAATTGGGAGCTGGGAGGACCTCGAAGCCGCATTCCTCGATAACTTCCAGGGCACTTATGTATCACCGACCACCGACGCCGATGACCTAAGCCACATAATTCAGCAGCCGCATTTAATCGACCGGACAATTCTGGACACGGTTCTTAACCAAGAAAAACCAAATCGTCGATCGTTGGGATGCGGAGGCCCTCATGACCTTCAAACATAACATCCGCGACGAGTGGCTTGCCCGCACCTAGGACAGAAAAGCGAAATCCATGGCAGCCCTCACATCACTCATGACCCGCTGGCGGGTGAGAACAGCTGGCTAGCACGCAACAACAACCTCAGCAGAAATTACAGCAGTCCGGACTTCAAGGACCAAAACGGCAGGCAGCGTCATAACAAAAACAACGCCGCACTAACGGCGACAATATTGAGGATCTGACGGTCAATGCCGGATTCAAAGGCTCTAAACCCGGTCAGCGGAAAAAAACCATTCAAACGAACTACTCCGGTCCGTCAATTTGGACCGAATACTCGACCGCTTGTGCGGATACATGGCACTTCAAAAGCCAGCTAACCACACCAACAGGGACTGTTGGGTATTCAAGGCAGGCAAGTTAATTGCCGAAAACAATGACAAGGGGCTGCATAGCAATGACGAGGACGAGACCCAACCGCCAAACAATAGAGGATGAAGGGTTTCCCCACAGTGCAGACGGTGAACATGATATACGCAACGCATATACCCAAAAGGGAGCGGAAGCGTGCACTCGAGGATGTCTACGCGATGGAGCCGTTGCCCGAAGTTCAATCCATGGCCCTCTGCCCGATCACTTTTGACCGAAGGACCACCCACCAAAGATCCGCCACGGCGGATTCGGCCAGACCGTCCTAGACCCAATCGTCGATGGATTTCACCTAACCAAAGTCCCGATGGACGGCGGCAACTGAACCTGCTTTACGAGGATACAAGCAGCAAAATGGGCATAGACCCTCAAGGATTAAACCTACCAAAACGACCTTTAAAGGCGTCATACCAGGTGTAGAAGCCAATTGTACATGCTCAATTACACCGGAAGTGGTCTTCGGATCCCGGATAACTTCAAGCGAGGAGTTAATCTTCGACATAGTCCCGTTCCGCAGCGGCTATCATGCCTTGCTCGGACGTACCGCATTTGCAAAGTTCAACGCGGTGCCGCACTACGCATACCTCAAGCTCAAGATGCCAGGCCCTCGAGGAGTCATTACGATCAAAGGAAACACTGAACGCGTTCTCTCCGCACGGAGGAACATCTGGCATGACTCTCGCGGCGAAGTGCAATGCAGCCTCTTAAGGCAATTATCGAATCCGGCCGTTAAGCGGCCGGACACCAAGCGGCGCCGGAGTAACTTACAACAAGACCACCGGCATCGCTCCGAAAGCACGCAGCGATGCGGCCCCAACCCCAGCTCTGCGAAACGTCAAAGCAGGTCCTTCGCAGACACCATTACGCTCACGAAGATACCATGGGCATGGGGAGGGCACGACCACAATACACCCAGGCTGCGGCTCAACCACACAAGGGGATCTCAAGTGTGTCGTTCCTTTTCTTTTCTTTTACCTTTTACTTTTTAACCACAGGACTCCGTTTGTCGAAGCCTGTCCGGCAGCCAGACTGCCCGAACTCACGAGGCAATAGCCAGGGAAGGATAAAGGCTACAACGAATATCTGGTGGTCTCCATTACGAGCATTTTCATACACCAATCTGCAGCCTACCCACGGAGGGGACATGTTTAACAGTCTCCTACCTTGCTTATCGCATTATTTGTATCGTTCTACATTCGTAGCAGCACTTATTGAATAAAACAATGCAGCACCTTTTTGCTTATAATTGCATTTCTTTTTCATACATATGTTCATTCACGACATGTTGCGTCCGTACACTGGTACGGCTAATATACACCAGGGGCTTATGTTTCCCGCGTTATGGTGTGATGAGTCCGAACACTTTCACAAGTGCGGCACCCCGAACTTATAGCACTATATGCATCGGCTCCGAATCATGTCTTGGGTCAATAGTTGGGTTTGCCCGGCTCCCGTGTTTTGGTACCTTATGTTCCGTTATATCGGCTAAGGTAGCACCGGGAGAACCACTGCGATTCCGCCCCAGTTCGGCTGGGTTAACGCCTCAGTGGAGAAAGCTAAAACTGACCGTCATGATGAGGCGAGAGACCGGTCGCTGTTCGAGAGGTTTTCTGCGAGTCCTTAAAGACTTATGCCGCTTAGAGCGAGGAGCCAGATATTGTCCGGCCAAGGCGTGGATAGCGCCCCAAATTCGCCTTCGAAGACTAGGGGCTTCACGAAATTTAAAATTATAGAATTCTATGGCTAAGTGAGAGTGTTCAAGCATTATAAGTCCGGTTGCCTTGTTCGTTGTGTTGAGCGCCTCCTAGATGGACCCAAAATGGAACAAGAGCGCTCAAGTTTATCCCGAACACCCCAAAGACTTTCGTGGCATGGGGGCTGAAGCCGACGACTTGCCATCTCTCATATTTGATAAACAGCCACGAAGGTAATATTTTAAATTAACAAGCGTTGCTTAGCGCATATGAACTAAGTTTTCAGCGCATACAGGATAACAAAATGCGAGTCTACTCAAATATTACATCTTTGGAGCACTCACCGCAATAGTGCGGGCGCCCTTCAAAGACACTCTTATAATTCATCTCGGGCATGCGATGCTCCTTGCCCTCTGGTGGCGGGTCCGTCACGAGCTTCTGGGCATCCATCTTGCCCCAGTGCACCTTGGCATGGGCAAGGGCCCGAGGGGCACCCTCGATACAAGCGGAATGCTTGATAACTTCAACCCATGGGCACGCATCCACCATCCGCCGCACCAGGCGAAGTAGCTCGGGCATGGCCTCCTTAGGCCACAACGAACTATGAGGCCCTTCATGGCCTATTCGGCCGCCTTGTGGAGCTCGACCAGCTGCTTCACCGGTGGTCGCTAAGGGCTGCCGGATGGCCGGCCTCAAAGATCTTGAGACCGAAGACCTTCTCCATTGAGCTCCCCTCCTCGGCCCGGTAGAATGCGGCAGCATCGGACACGCTGTGAGGAAGCTCTGCGAACGCCCCTGGAGAGCTCCGAATTCGGGTAAGCAACAGGTAATTAACACTCACATGCTTACTCTGCATGAAAAATGCCTTACCCGCTGCTATTTTCTTCACCGCCTCAATCTCTGGAGGGCCTTGTAGGCTTGCCTTAGCGGTTTTGGCACTCTCAAGAGCCATTGCAAGCTCAGACTCTTGAGTCTTCGAGTCACGCTCCAAGTTCTCATGTTTTTTCACGAGATCCTGGAGCTCTTGCTGTACCTCCGCCACCCGCGCCTCCTGCTTTTCTCGCTCGGTGTGTTCCACGGCCGCATTACGCTCGGTCGCGGCCACCGCCTCCTTCAGGGTCGCCACCTCGTTAGCGGCCCCTACAATACCCACGTTATCCTTGTCACTTTTCTTGCAACCAAATCCTTTTCTGTAAGGTACAATTTTCATAAGGTATTACTCACCTTCTTTTTCCTCGAGCTGCTTCTTGGCATGGCCGAGCTCGTTCTTGGACCGCTCGAGGTTTTTTCTTCAAAGTATTGACCTCCGCAGTCAGTGCGGCGGAGGCCAGCAGCACAGCCTGCAAACCCATATTGACATATTTTTATGGCTCCTGCGTTTATCTTTCTAAAGATCCTCAGTCCGGCTTTTCTTTCCGAACACCGAACCGAGCATCAGGGCTACCGTCTATGCGGTACCATTTTACATATATTGAAATTTCTTACCTCAAAGCCTGATAGAAGACTGGTACAGGCTTCGGTCAGCCCGCTCTTGGCGGACTGAACTGTCCGGATCACCGCACTCATAACAGTGCGGTGCTCCTCCTCGATGGAGGCGTCGTTGAGCGCCTCCAGTAAGCTATCCGGTGCCTCCGGTTGGACGAAGGACACCGGCGTCTTACCCTTCTTGCGAAGGGATCGTTTACCGGACTCCGGAACCACTGAAGGTTCCGGCATGAAGCCCGGACAAGGGTCGGGCTTAGAGCCCTTGGGGGTCTTGCCCCCCACACGCCTAAAGTCCGGGAGGTTGCCTTGCGGCACCTCCTGCGCCACCTCCTCGTGACCAAGCCCCCTTTGGAGCCCCGCCACGGCATTGTCCGCAGCATGAGGCGAGGAGGCGGTCGGAAGCGAAGTACTCTCCATTTCTGACGAGCCCAGGGACCCGCTCGATGAATCGACGAACTCGCCTTTGGGCGGGCTGCATGATTGTTCGACATTAGAGAACACTCTGCGATAATAAAAAGCCACGGGTATCCGGACACTTATGATCTCGCCAGGGGCTTGGCCCTCATAGGCCGATCCCCCTCGTCGTCGTCAACGTTGGTGGAGAAGTCCGGAGGAAGGGTTCTTCCCTTCTTGGACCCTCCGGCCTCCCCAGTTGGGGCGGCCTTCCTTTTCCTCTCCTCCCCCGCTGGGGGAGAAGCTTCTTCTTCTTCCTCCTCATCTTCAGGAGAAGAATCTGCTTCAGAATCCGACAGCACCTGGCGTCGGGTGCTCCTTCGAGTTCCCGCAGCCTCCTTCTTGGCCTTCTTCCCCGGCACTACATGGGGTGCCGGAGCCAGCAGCCCCGTCAATCGGGCGTCCGCTGGGTCTTCTGGCAAAGGAGCCGGACAGTTAATCTGTCCGGACGTTTTCAGCCAGACCTGTCGAAGAATTGGGAGTTTCCAGATCCCACGTAGAGTCAATCTATGGAAAAGGAGTCCGTAAAGGGTAAAATAACTTACCTTGCTGGCTTGACGCGCGAGCTGTATCCGCGATCTTTGTTAGCGGATACGGGGCTTCAGCGCCCTGACAAGCACCTTCCGGGCATCTTCGTGACGTGGTATCGAAGAGCCGGCTCAAGGTTGATGATGTGCGGATTGAACTCCCACATATTGAAGTCCCGTTGTTGGCATGGGAGAATCCGGTGGATGAGCATCACCTGGATTACGTCGACAAGCCTGCGGTTCTTGTCCACCAGGTACCGGGCGCGTGTTTGGAATCCGGATAGCTCGTCCGAATCCCCCCACTTCAGGCCCGTCTCTTTCCATGACGAGAGCCGTGTGGGGAATCCAGATCTGAATTCGGGGGCCGCCACCCATTCAGGGTCACGTGGCTCGGTGATGTAGAACCACCCCGATTGCCACCCCTTTATTGTCTCCACAAAGGAGCCCTCGAGCCATAGGACTTTGGCCATCTTGCCGACCATGGCGCCTCCGCACTCCGGCTTGGCTGCCCTTCACAACCTTGACTTGACATTTGAAGGTCTTGATCCACAAGCCGAAGTGGGGCTGGATGCGAAGGAAGGCCTCAAGACACGATGATAAACGCCGAGACGTTGAGGACGAAATTGGGCCAGGTCATGGAAGTCCAGGCCGTAGTAGAACATGAGCCCCCGGACAAATGGGTGAAGTGGAAAACCTAGTCCGCGGAGGAAGTGGGGGAGAAATACCACCCTCTCATGGGGACTGGGGGATGGAATAAGCTGCCTCGCGTCGGGCAGCCTGTGCGCGATATCGCCGGACAGGTATCCGGCCTTCCGCAGTCTTGTGATGTGCCCCTCCGTGACGGAGGAGGCCATCCATCTGCCTCCCGCTCCTGACATGGTTGGAGAAGGTTGAGGAGGAAAGTGCGGACTGGGGCGCTAGAGCTCGAGTGCACGGGAATGGATGAGCAAAGGAGGAAGAAGGCGTAGGTGAAAGGGTGGATCCTTATCCCCTTATATGGGCGAACAAAAACATGTTTCCCCACCGCCCTGGTAAAACTCGCTTATCTCCCAAGCGCCACAATTAATGGCGCGGTTGGGTTACCCACGTCCGTATTGATGGGAATCCCGGAATAAGGGGGACACGATCTCTGCCTCGACAAGACGTGCCAAGGAAACCGCTTCGCTACCGAGGTGGAACAGTAAAAACAATTTGAATAAAGGCTTGGTAGTGGTGCGACGTCACGCCACAAAATACGTCAGCAGATTGATCTTGTGTAATATTATTCTCGCTACGGTGGTATGTGGAATTTATTTTTGCAGAGCCGGACACTATCCTGGTGTTCACAATCTTCTATAAATTATTCGGAGGAAGAACCCGCCTTGCAATGCCGAAGACAATATGCGCGCCGGAGCCATCGTCATTGAAGCCTGGTCCAGGGCTACCGAGGAGTTCCGGACTAGGGGGTGTCCGGATAGCGAACTATCATCATCGGCGGACTCCAAGACTATGAAGATACAAGATTGAAGACTTCGTCCCGTGTCCGGATGGGACTTTCCTTGGCGTGGAAGGCAAGCTTGGCGATACGGATATGTAGATCTCCTACCTTTGTAACCGACTGTAACCCTAACCCTATCCGGTGTCTATATAAACCGGAGGGTTTTAGTCCGTGGGATCTAACAACAATCATACCATAGGCTAGCTTCTAGGGTTTAGCCTCTTTGATCTCGTGGTAGATCCACTCTTGTAACACACATCATCAATATTAATCTAGCAGGACGTAGGGTTTTAGCTCCATCAAGAGGGCCCGAACCTGGGTAAAACATCGTGTCCCTTGTCTCATGTTACCATCCGCCTAGACGCACAGTTCGGGACCCCCTACCCGAGATCCGCCGGTTTTGACACCGACAGTCACTAATAGAGGAGAACAAACAAAGAGATTATTGTAGCGTACGAAACCACCTCAAAGTCATCCTTTCTGATCGATCTATTCAAGAGTCCGTCGTAAAATAACACGAAGCTATTCTTTCCGTTCAATCTATCCTAGAGTTCGTATAATAACACCTTAAGATACAAATCAACCAAAACCCTAATGTCACCTAGATACTCCAATGTCACCTCAAGTATCCGCGGGTATATTATACGATATGCATCACACAATCTCAGATTCATCTATTCAACCAACACAAAGAACTTCAAAGAGTGCCCCAAAGTTTCTACCGGAGAGTCAAGACGAAAACGTGTGCCAACCCCTATGCATAGATTCCCAAGGTCACGGAACCCGCAAGTTGATCACCAAAACATACATCAACTGAATCAATAGAATACCCCATTGTCACCACGGGTATCCCACACAAGACATACATCAAGTGTTCTCAAATCCTTAAAGACTCAATCCGATAAGATAACTTCAAAGGGAAAACTCAATCCATTACAAGAGAGTAGAGGGGGAGAAACATCATAAGATCCAACTATAATAGCAAAAACCGCGATACATCAAGATTGTGCCAAATCAAGAACACAAGAGAGAGAGAGATATAAAACACATAGCTACTGGTACATACCCTCAGGCCCGAGGGTGAACTACTCCCTCCTCGTCATGGAGAATGCCGGGATGATGAAGATGTCCACCGGCGAGTGATTCCCCCTCCGGCAGGGTGCCGAAACAGGACCCCAATTGGTTTTTCATGGCTACAGAGGCTTGCGGCGACGGAACTCCCGATATAGGTTATTTTCTGGAGGCTTATGTGTTTATAGGAATTTTTGCCGTAGGTCTCATGTCAGGGGGGTCTCCGAGTCGTCCACGAGATAGGGGCCCACGCCCAGGGGGTAGGGCGCGCCCCCCACCCTCGTGGACGGCCCGGGACTCTTCTGGCCCAACTCTTTTATTCCGGGGGCTTCTGTTGGTCCATAAAAAATCATCAAAAATTGGCACGTCAATTGGACTCCGTTTGGTATTCCTTTTTTGTAAAACTAAAAAACAAGGAAAAACAGAAACTGGCACTGGGCTCTAGGTTAATAGGTTAGTCCCAAAAATCATATAAAATAGCATATAAAACATCCTAGATGGATAATATAATAGCATGGAACAATCAAAAATTATAGATACGTTGGAGATGTATCACCAATATGAGCATCCAGGTTCCGCTATTGGTTATTGACCGGACACGTGTCTCAGTCATGTCTACATAGTTCTCGAACCCGTAGGGTCCGCACGCTTAACGTTCGGTGACAATCGGTATTATGAGTTTATGTGTTTTGATGTATTGAAGGTAGTTCAGAGTCCCGGATACGATCACGGACATGACGAGGAGTCTCAAAATGGTCGAGACATAAAGATTGATATATTGGACGACTATATTCGGACCTTTGGAAGTGTTCGGGTGGTTTCGGAGAAAAGGAGTCTTGGGAGGGTTACCGGACCCCGGAAAGTTGGGCCTACATGGGCCATAGGGGAGAGGGGAGGCAGCCCACAAGGGGAAGCCACGCCCCCTCCCTATAGGGAGTCCAAATTGGACTAGGGAGCCCCCCCTTTTTCCTTCTCCTCTTCCTCTCCCTTCCTTCTATCCCCTTCTCCTCCTAGTTGGACTAGGAAAGGGGGAGTCCTTCTCCTACTAGGAGGAGGCCTCCTCCCCTCCTTGGCGCGCCCAAGGGCCGACCGGCCTCCCCCTTGCTCCATTATATACGGGGGCACAGGGGCACCCTAGAACACAACAACAGACATTGTCTTAGCCGTGTGCGGTGCCCCCCTCCACCATAATCCACCTCAGTCATATCGTTGCAGTGCTTAGGCGAAGCCCTGCGCCGGTAGCTTCATCATCACCGTCATCACGCCGTCGTGCTGACGAAGCTCTCCCTCGACACTCAGCTGGATCGAGAGTTCGTGGGACGTCACCGAGCTGAACGTGTGCAGATCGCGAAGGTGCCGTACTTTTCGGTACTAGGATCGGTCGGATCGTGAAGACGTACGACTACATCAACCGCGTTGTCAATAACGCTTCCGCTTTCGGTCTTACGAGGGTACGTGGACTACACTCTCCCCTCTCGTTGCTATGCATCACCAAGGTCTTGCGTGTGCGTAGGATTTTTTTTAAATTATTGCGTTCCCCAACAATAAGTGCCTTTGAGTACTTACGATCCGGCCAGGGGCTTCTCCCTGGGACGCCACTCAGGGCTGCTATCAGTGTATGATTTGGAATTGTCCGCAAGGGAGACCCTCCCTTTCTTGGACGCCTCCGCCTCTGCCTTCAGATCCGTGGAGGCCGCCCTTTTCTTCCTTCCCCCCTCGGGGGGAGAATTGCTTTCCTCTTCCTCCTCGTTGTTTTTGGCGGGGGAGGAGTGGTTTTCGGCGTCTTCAAACGTTGCGTCCGAAGTGCCTTTACGGTGGAGGCCGCTTCTTGCCTCCTGGCCCTTCTTCTTGGCCTTCTTCTCTGGTGCCTTGTAGGGCGCCGGAACCAGCATCTTCGTCAGAAGTGGGATAGCTGGGTTTTTGGGCAGCAGAGCCGGACACTGGATCCGCTCCGCCTTCTTTATCCAGCCCTGAAAAGACAAATGGAGAAGCTTACATATCTTCCTTGAATGTATAGGTAGAGGATACACCTTGAAATATGAGGAACTTACCGAACTGGCGGGATGAGTCAAGTTATAGCCGCGGTCCTCGGTCGTCTTCGGCCAAGACTGATTGGCCTTGAAAAGCACCTTCCAGATACCTTCGTGCGTGGCGCCAAAGAACTATTGCAAGGTCTGGTGCTTGGCCGGATCGAACTCCCACAAATGGCAAGCCCGGCTTTGGCAGGGAAGGATCCAGTGAAAACGCACCACCTGGATCACGTTGACAAGCTTGATGCTCTTGTCTACCATGCTCTTGACGCGCTGATACGTCTCCAACGTATCTATAATTTTTTATTGTTCCATGCTATTATATTACCCCTTTTGAATGTTTATGGGCTTTATTTTACACATTTATATCATTTTTGGGACTAACCTACTAACCGGAGGCCCAGCCCGTATTGCTGTTTTTTGCCTATTTGATATTTGAAGAAAAGGTATATCAAACGGAGTCCAAACGAATGAAACCTTCGGGAGCGTGATTTTTGGAACGAACGTGATCCAGAGGACTTGGAGTGCAAGTCAAGAAGCTTCCGAGGAAGCCACGAGATAGGAGCCCCCCCCCCCTTTAGGGCGTGCCCCCTGTCTCGTGGGCCCCTCGGGCGGCCACCGACGTACTTCTTCTTCCTATATATACCAACGTACCCCGAAAACATACAGGGGCACCACGAAAAACAAATACCACCGCCAGTAACATACAGATCCGCGAGATCCCATCTTGGAGCCTTTGTCGACACTCTGCCGGAGGGGGAATCAAGCACGAAGGGCCTCTACATCAACATCCTTGCCCCTCCGATGAGTTGTGAGTAGTTTACCACAGACCTACGGGTCCATAGTTATTAGCTAGATGGCTTCTTCTCTCTTTCTGGATCTCAATACAATGTTCTCCCCTCTCTTGTGGAGATCTATTCGATGTAAACTCTTTTTGCGGTGTGTTTGTCGAGATCCGATGAATTGTGGGTTTATGATCAAGTTTATCTATGAATAATATTTGAATCTTCTCTGAATTCTTTTATGTATGATTGAGTTATCTTTGAAGTCTCTTCGAATTATCATTTTGGTTTGGCCTACTAGATTGGTCTTTCTTGCCATGGGAGAAGTGCTTAGCTTTGGGTTCAATCTTGTGGTGTCCTTACCCAGTGACAGAAAGGGTTGCAAGGCACGTATTGTATTATTGCCATTGAGGATAACAAGATGGGGTTTATATCATATTGCATGAGTTTATCCATCTACATCATGTCATCTTGCTTAATGCGTTACTCTGTTCTTATGAACTTAATACTCTAGATGAATGCTGGATAGCGGTCAATGTGTGGAGTAATAGTAGTAGATGCAGGGAGGAGTCGGTCTACTTGTTATGGACGTGATGCCTATATACATGATCATGCCTAGATAATCTCATAACTATGCTTTTCTATCAATTGCTCGTGATGAATTTGTTCAGCCACCGTAATACTTATGCTATCTTGAGAGAAGCTACTAGTGAAACCTATGGCCCCCGCGTCTATCTCTTATCACATTTGCTTTCAGTCTACATTTATTTGCCTCTTTACTTTTTGCATCTATATTATAAAATACCAAAAATATATTTATCTTGTCATACTATCTTTATTATATCTCACTTTCGCAAGTGGCCGTGAAGGGATTGACAACCCCTTTATTGCGTTGGTTGCAAGTTCTCGGTTTGTTTGTGTAGGTGCGTGGGACTTTTGAGAAGCCTCCTCTTTGGATTGATACATTGGTTCTCAAAACTGAGGGAAATACTTACGCTACACTTGTTGCATCACCCTCTCCTCTTGAGGAAAACCAGCATAAGCTCAAGGCGTAGCAAGAAGGATTTACGGCACCGTTCTTGGGGAGGTCTTCGCTCAAGTCAAGACATACCAAGTACCCATCACAAACCCATCTCCCTCGCATTTACATTATTTGCCATTTGCCTCTCGTTTTCCTCTCCCCCACTTCACCCTTGCCGTTTGATTCGCCCTCTCCTTCCCAATCTTCTCCTCTCTTTTCGCTTGCCTTCTTTTGTGTGCTTGTTTGCTTGTTTGACCTTATGGCTGCGCCTAAGGGTCCTGACCACCTTCTCAGAAGGATGGATGAGATCGAATCAAATATTAGAAGCTTTATGAATTTGCAATTTGAGCATAATAATTTCTTTAGAAAAGAGCTTAAGGAACAAAAAAGTTTTTTTGGGGTTTATGAACAAAGAGCTTGATGATATGAATAAAGAATTCTATGGTGTTAACTCTCAAATTACCCGGCTTGAAAATGCTATAGCCAAAATTTCTGACAAGCAAGCCACCTTAGTCAATAAGATGGCCGCTAAACCAGAAAAATTACATGAAAATAATGATGAGGATCTTAAAGTTATTGATGCGTCTCCGATTAGATCTATGTTTTGCAATATGAATTTTGATGATTTTGGGGTGATGATGAATCAACTTTGCCTAGAAGGCGTCCCAAGAATTCGGAGTCTTTAGATCTTAATGTTAAATTTGGTAAAAATGAGATTGGAGAATCCTCAACTTCTAATAATATTGAACCCACTATCTCGGATTTCAAGGAATTTGATTATGATAATTGCTCCTTAAAAGGTTGTATTTCCTTGTTGCAATCCGTTGTTAATTCTCCTCATGCTTATAGTCAAAACAAAGCTTTTACCAAACATATTGTTGATGCCTTGATGCAATCTTATGATGAAAAACTTAATTTTGAAGTTTCTATACCTAGAAAACTTAATGATGAGTGGGAACCTACTATAAAGATTAGAATTAAAGATTATGAGTGTTTTGCTTTGTGTGATTTGGGTGCTAGTGTTTCCACGATTCCGAAAACTTTATGTGATATTCTAGGCTTCCATGATCTTGATGATTGTTCTTTAAATTTGGACCTTGCGGATTCCACCATTAAAAAGCCTATGGGAAGGATCAATGATGTTCTTATTGTTGCAAATAGAAATTTTGTGCCCGTAGATTTCATCGTTCTTGATATAGATTGCAATCTTTCTTGCCCTATTATTCTTGGTAGACCTTTCCTTAGAACGATCGGTGCGATTATTGATATGAAGGAAGGGAATATTAGATTCCAATTTCCATTAAAGAAAGGCATGGAGAACTTTCCAAGAAAGAAAGTCAAATTACCTTATGAATCTATCATGCGTGCTACTTACGAGTTTAGTGCCAAAGATGGCACTCGTTAGATCTATCTTTGTTTTTATGCCTAGCTAGGGGCATTAAACGATAGCGCTAGTTGGGAGGCAACCCAATTTTATTTTTTAGTTTTTGTTTCTGTTTAGGAATAAATAATCCATCTACGTTCTGTTTAGATGTGGTTTTATGTTTTAATTAGTGTTTGTGCCAAGTTAAACCTATAGGATCTTCTTGGATGATAGTTATTTGATCTTGCTGTAATTTCCAGAAACTTTTGGTTCACGAAAACAATTGTTAAAAATCACCAGAACGTGATAAAATAGTGATTCTAATTGCTTCTGATCAATAAACAAATTGCCTAGGTCGTCCTATTTTGTCTGAATTTTTTGAGTTCCAGAAGTTTGTGTTAGTTATAGATTGCTACAGACTGTTCTGTTTTTGACAGATTCTGTTTTTCGTGTGTTGTTTGCTTATTTTGATGAATCTATGGCCAATAAAATAGCTTATGATCCATAGAGAAGTTGTAATACAGTAGGTTTAACACCAAAATAAATAAAGAATGATTTCATTGCAGTACCTTATGTGGTCGTTTTGTTTTCTTTCACTAACGGAGCTTATAAGATTTTCTGTTGAGTTTTGTGTTGTGAAGTTTTCAAGTTTTGGGTAAAGCTTTTATGGACTATGGAATAAAGGGTGTGGCAGAGCCTAAGCTTGGGGATGCCCAAGGCACCCCAAGATATTCAAGAATATCCAAAAGCCTAAGCTTGGGGATGCCCGGAAGGCATCCCTCTTTAAATCTTCGTTCATTGGTAACTTTACTTGAAGCTATATTTTTATTCGCCACATGATATGTGTTTTGCTTGGAGCGTCGTGTATTATATTAGTCTTTGCTTTTTAGTTTACCACAATCATCCTTGCTGTACACACCTTTTGGGAGAAGCCTATTTGATTAGAATTTGTTAGAATACACTATGTGCTTCACTTGTATCTTTTGAGCTTGATAGTTTTTGCTCTAGTGCTTCACTTATATCTTTTAGAGCACGGTGGTGTCTTAATTTTGAAGAAATTACTAGTCTCTCATGCTTCACTTATATTATTTTGAGAGTATTTTAGAACAGCATGGTATTTGCTATGGTCATAAAATTGGTCCTAGAATGGTAGGCATCCAAGTTGGGTATAATAAAAACTATCATAGGAAGTGAATTGGATGCTATGATCAACTTGATACTTGATAATTGTTTTGAGATATGGAGGTAGTGATATTAAAGTCATGCTAGTTGGGTTATTATGAATTCAAAGAATGCTTGTGTTGAAGTTAGCAAGTCTCGTAGCATGCACGTATGGCTAAAGTTGTGTAACAAATTTGAAACATGAAGTGTACCTGGCTTGTGCATCCTTATGAGTGGCGGTCGGGGAATGACGATGGTCTTTTCCTACCATTCTATCCCCTAGGAGCATCTTGCGTAGTACTTGATTTTGATGACTTCTAAATTTTTGCAATAAGTATATGAGTTCTTTTGACTAATGTTGAGTCCATGGATTATCGCACTTTTACCTTTCCGCCTTTGCTAGCCTCTTGATGCCGTGCATTGCCCTTCCTCACCTTGAGAGTTGGTGCAAACTTAGCGGTGCATCCAAACCCCGTGATACGATACGCTCTATCACACATAAACCTCCCTATATCTTCCTCAAAACAGCCACCATACCTACCTATTATGGCATTTCCATAGCCATTCCGAGATATATTGCCATGCAACTTTCCACCGTTCCGTTCATATGACACACATTACTTTTGTCATATTGCCATTGCATGATCATGTAGTTGACATCGTATTTGTGGCAAAGCCACCATGCATTATTTTTTATACATGTCACTCTTGATTCATTGCACCATCCCGGTACACTGCCGGAGGCATTCATATAGAGTCATATCTTGTTCTAGCTTTGAGTTGTAAATCCATAAAGTGTGATGATCTTCATTATTAGAGCATTGTCCTAGTGAGGAAAGGATGATGAAGGCTATGATTCCCCCATAAGTCGGGATGAGACTTCGGACTTTACAAAAAAAAGAGAAAGGCCAAAGAAAAAAAGAGAAGGCCAAAGAAAAAGAAAAAGAAAAAAAAAGAAGAAAAAGAAAAAAGAAAAAAATAAAATGAGAGAAAAAGAGAGAAGGGACAATGCTACTATCTCTTTTTCCACACTTGTGCTTCAAAATAGCACCATGATCTTCATGTTAGAGAGTCTCATATGTTGTTACTTTCATATACTAGTGGGAATTTTTCATTATAGAACTTGGCTTGTATATTCCAATGATGGGCTTCCTCAAATGCCCTAGGTCTTCGTGAGCAAGCAAGTCGGATGCACACCCACTAGTTTTCTTTTGTTGAGCATTCATTTATAGCTCTAGTGCATCCGTTGCATGGCAATCCCTACTCCTCATGTTGACATATCAATTGATGGGCATCTCCATAGCCCGTTGATTATCCTCATCAATGTGAGACTTTCTCCTTTTTTGTCTTCTCCACACAATCCCCATCATCATATTCTATTCCACCCATAGTGCTATATTCATGGCTCACGCTCATGTATTGCGTGAAGGTTGAATTTTTTTGAGATTATTTAAGTATGAAACAATTGCTTGGCTTGTCATCGGGGGTATAGAAGTTGGGAACATCTTTGTGTGACGAAAATGAAGCATAGCCTAACTATATGATTTTGTAGGGATGAACTTTCTTTTGCCATGTTATTTTGAGAAGACATGATTACTTTGATTAGTATGCTTGAAGTATTACTATTTCTTTTTATCAATATGAACTTTTATTTAGTATTCATTTGGATCTGAACATTATGCCACAATAAAGAAAATTACATAAAGAATTATGCTAGGTAGCATTCCACATAAAAGATTCTCTTTTTATCATTTACCTACTCGAGGACGAGCAGGAATTAAGCTTGGGGATGCTTCATACGTCTCCAACGTATCTATAATTTTTTATTGTTCCATGCTATTATATTACCCCTTTTTGATGTTCATGGGCTTTATTTTACACATTTATATCATTTTTGGGACTAACCTACTAACCGGAGGCCCAACCCGTATTCTTGTTTTTTGCCTATTTCAGTATTTCGAAGAAAAGGAATATCAAACGGAGTCCAAACGGAATGAAACCTTTGGGAGCATGATTTTTGGAACGAACGTGATCCACAGGACTTGGAGTGCAAGTCAAGAAGCTTCAAAGGAAGCCACGAGATAGGAGGCCCCCCCCTTTAGAGCGTGCCCCCTGTCTCGTGGGCCCCTCGGGCGGCCACCGACGTACTTCTTCTTCCTATATATACCTACGTACTCCGAAAACATCCAGGGGCACCATGAAACACAATTTCCACCGCCGTAACCTTACAGATCCGTGAGATCCCATCTTGGAGCCTTTGCGGCACTCTGGGGAGGGAATCAAGCACGGAGGGCCTCTACATCAACATCCTTGCCCCTCCGATGAGTTGTGAGTAGTTTACCACAGACCTCACGGGTCCATAGTTATTAGCTAGATGGCTTCTTCTCTCTTTCTGGATCTCAATACAATGTTCTCCCCCTCTCTTGTGGAGATATATTCGATGTAAACTCTTTTTGCGGTGTGTTTGTCGAGATCCAATGAATTGTGGGTTTATGATCGAGTATATCTATGAATAATATTTGAATCTTCTCTGAATTCTTTTACGTATGATTGATTTATCTTTGCAAGTCTCTTCGAATTATCAGTTTGGTTTGGCCTACTAGATTGGTATTTCTTGCCATGGGAGAAGTGCTTAGCTTTGGGTTCAATCTTGCGGTGTCCTTACCGATGTGAGAAAGGGTTGCAAGGCACGTATTGTATTATTGCCATCGAGGATAACAAGACGGGGTTTATATCATATTGCATGAGTTTATCCCTCTACATCATGTCATCTTGCTTAATGTGTTACTCTGTTCTTATGAACTTAATACTCTAGATGCATCTTTGGATAGCGGTTGATGTGTGGAGTAATAGTAGTAGATGCAGGCAGGAGTCGGTCTACTTGTTATGGACGTGATGCCTATATACATGATCATGCCTAGATAATATCATAACTATGCGCTTTTCTATCAATTGCTCGACAAGAATTTGTTCACCGCCGTAATACTTATGCTATCTTGAGAGAAGCCACTAGTGAAACCTATGGCCCCAGGTCTATCTCTTATCTTATTTGCTTTCAATCTACTTTTATTTGCATCTTTACTTTTTGCATCTATATTATAAAATACCAAAAATATATTTATCTTATCATACTATCTCTATTAGATCTCACTTTCGCAAGTGGCCTTGAAGGGATTGACAACCCCTTTATTGCGTTGGTTGCGAGTGCTCAGTTTGTTTGTGTAGGTGCGTGGGACTTTTGAGAAGCCTCCTACTGGATTGATACCTAGGTTCTCAAAACTGAGGGAAACTTACGCTACAATTTCTGCATCACCCTCTCCTCTTCGAGGAAAACCAACGCAATCTCAAGACGTAGCACGCGCGTCTGCCATGCTCTTGAAGCGCGTCTGCAACGCTGATAGCTCGTCCGATGACGCCTAGTCCAGGCCCTTCTTTAGCCAGGAGGTAAGCCACAGTGGGGGCCCGGACTTGAATTCGGGAGCCGCGACCCAGGTGGTGTCGCGGGGCTCTGTGACGTAGAACCACTGTTGTTGCCACCCTTTCACGGTCTCCATAAAGGTGTCTGTGGGCCATGTGATGTCGGGCAGTTTTCTCACCATGGCACCTCCGCACTCAGCATGTTGACCATCCACCACTTTTGGCTTCACATTGGAGGTCTTTAGCCATAATCCGAAGTGGGATGGGATGCGGAGGAAGGCCTCGCACACGACAATGAATGCCAAGATGTTGAGGAAAGAATTTGGGGCTAGATCGTGGAAATCTAGCCCGCAGTAGAACATGAGTCCGCGGACGAAGGGGTGGAGGGGAAATCCTAACCCACGGATGAAGTGGGGGATGAATACCACCCTCTCGTTGGGCTCCGAGGTGGGGACGATCTGCCCCTTGACCGGAAGCTGGTGGGCGATTTCCTGGGCCAAGTACCCCGCTTCCCAAAGCTCTGTGATGTTCTCCTTCGTGATGGAGGAGGCCATCCACTTGCCATGCGCTCCAGATCTGGACATGGTCGAAGTGCTTTTTGGGGGCGGAAAGGATGGAAGCTTGGGTGCTGGAGCTCGAGAACGGATGGGCAGAGAGGAAGAAGGCGTGGGTGAAAGAGTGAATCCTTATCCTCTTATAAAGGCAGCGAATGTCAAGCGCCTCCCCACTCGCCTTAAAACTCGCCTATTCCCCAAGGGTCGTGCGGACGGCGTGGTTGGATTACCCACACCCGTATTAATGAGAATCCCGCGATAAGGGGACATGATCTCTGCTTTCACAAGACGTGCCAATGAAAACCACATCTTGAAATGTGGAGCGGGAGGCTAAAAAATGGTACGAAATAATGACCGGGCAGGGACGTAACGTCTCGCTACAAAAGTTGTCAATAGACGGGACTTGTGAAATATTATACTCTTTGCAGTTATGTGTGGTGCCTGTTTTGTAGAGCCGGAAACGTTTTCTGTGTTCGAGGACTACTGAGGAGGAACCCTCCTTTTAATGCCGAAGATAATCTGAGCGCCGGACACATCGTCATTAAAGCCTGGTTCAGGGGCTACTAAGGGAGTCCTAGATTAAGGGGTCCTCGGGCTTCTGGGCTATGTGACGTGGGCCGAACTAATGGGCCATGAAGATACAAGACAGAAGACTTCTTCCTGTGTCCGGATGGGATTCCCCTTTGCATGGAAGGAAAGCTTGGCGTTCGGGGTATGAAGATTCCTTCCTCTGTAAACCGACTCTGTACAACCCTAGGCCCCTCAGGTGTCTATATAAACCAGAGGGTTTAGTCCGTAGAAGCAATCATAATCATACATGCTAGACATCCAGGGTTTAGCCATTACGATCTCGAGGTAGATCAACTCTTGTAAACCCCACATTCATCCAAGATAATCAAGCAGGAGGTAGGGTATTACCTCCATCAAGAGGGCCCGAACCTAGGTAAACATCGTGTCCTTGTCTCCTGTTACCCTCGATCCTCAGACGCACAGTTCGGGACCCCCTACCCGAGATCTGCCGGTTTTGACACCGACAGAGGGGATGGGACTGGTGGCAATAGGTGGTGTTCACGATGAAGGAGCGCACGTGGCTTCTGGCACGTCGACAACGCCGGGTCTCACGGCATGGAGCAGCGGGGTCTCGCTGGTGGGCGTGTGATGATGGACGAGCGCAGGATGGTGGCGTTGTCTGGCATCGTGCTGGCGTCAACGGTAGCTAGACCGGGCAAGGTAGATGCAGCAGTACAACACTGAAGATGGATTGGTGGCGGTGGGCTGCGGCGGCCTCATACCCGTGAGCGTCTGGTTGAGGAGTGCGCCCGGTGGTGGGTGCCCCACATCCGGCGAGACGTCTGGTTGGGACCTCGGTCTTAGATGTTAGGTTTGGCTGTGAGGTGCATTTGGTATTAGGCCCGGACTAACACATCCCTTCATCAGCTGGATATGAGTAGCGGCGGATGTTGCCTGAGCGGTGGCTTTAGTCTTCTTGTTGTATGACTTTGTAAAGTCTTGTGTGGATAATTAATAAAGTGATGCATGCATCGTCCGGATCACGAGGTCGGGGTCCTCCTCCTTTTCTAAAGAAGAAGAAAAGCGAAACATCGGCAAGGTACACACTTACGGTGATGTACACAGACTTCTGATATGTTATCAAACAGAAAAAACAGACACTATAACCTACATAGAAAAGATATTAGTAGTTAACATTCAAGCACAGACACATGCCAAACAATTTATGGACGCCATTTAAGATCCAAACACACATGCGTAGGACTAAAGAGTTCACCGCCGCTGGATTGATCTGTCGTGCAAGGATCAGTCCTTAATCATCGTGTGTGGACAGTTTTGGAACAAAAATAAACTTCTGAACCCCCTTTAAACATCATCTTGCACATTCTGAAGTTGAGGGTTTGGATAAAAGCCCGAGCTGAAAGTGGCGCTCCTGAGCGGGCCACAAAATCTTCCATTATTGGATAAAATAGATCATTGCATAGAGAGCATCATAAGAGTGGGGTTACTTTGAACTACAAAAAAGGCAAACCAATGTTCTGAAAAGGACAGAATTTGCATGTAGCTTCAATCCAGGTTAAAGGTTCTCTCGAAGGGAATCAACCATTGATAAATCATGGGTACGCTTGTAATCTGTTAAAGCATCCTCACAACTACTCATGAATTCAAGTGGAGCATCAGGAGAAGCTCTGCTTTCCACTTATAACCACATGTGTTGATTAGACTTCCATTCGTGGTAACAACTGTCACTAGATACAAATTTCATTTCTTCTAGCACCTTCGCATTCAAAACAAAAAATTTGGCAAATTCAACATGCGCCATGTCCCCAGAGTAGTTCTCCAACACCACTCTTTTGAGATAGCTCTCAAGGCATTCAATTGGATCCAATAGGTCATATTTTTGCACATTTTTCATCTCCATCCGTAGCTTCAACTGGAGATGGAGAGAACAAACAGCGTGAAGACAGGTTAATGGGTTAGAGGACAAGTCAGTCGTGCTGATGTTGACAGTTCAGACAAGAAAATGTGAATACTCATAGGAATATACAACCTCTCCAAGCAGGGAAAGCATTTGAGGAAGCCAATTACTGCATCAAGATTAGAGCCGACAGATCCGATAAACAAAACCTTCACCGTGCACATTGCGGTTGTCAACCTGATGGCGGTCATTTCCTGATGAAATTGGCAAACCGAATTAAGAACAAATACTTGCAGACATGTGAATTCTGATTGCTGGATTGTAGGAGGCTGCCATTACCTGAAAAACCGAAATAAGAACAAATACTTGCAGACGTGTGAATTCTGATTGCTGGATTGTAGCTATTACCTGGAAAAAATCGTGGTTCCAATGTGGAGTTTGGACATGCCCTTTGACAACACACCCAATAGCTGCATCTTAGGTGCTCGAATTACCCGGACGGTCGTCGACCCATGGTCTGGACTGAGTGGCAGCAACTTTTCAAGGCAAGGGGCGTTGAGGGAGTCCTGGATTAGGGGGTGTCCGGATAGCCGGGCTATAACCTTTGGCCGGACTCCTGGACTATGAAGATACAAGATTGAAGACTTCGTCCCGTGTCCGGATGGGACTTTCCTTGGCGTGGAAGGCAAGCTTGGCGATACGGATATGTAGATCTCCTTCCATTGTAACCGACTCTGTGTAACCCTAGCCCTCTCCGGTGTCTATATAAACCGGAGAGGTTTAGTCCATAGGACGAACAACAATCATACCATAGGCTAGCTTCTAGGGTTTAGCCTCTCTGATCTCGTGGTAGATCTACTCTTGTACTACCCATATCATCAATATTAATCAAGCAGGAGTAGGGTTTTACCTCCATCGAGAGGGCCCGAACACAGGTAAAAACATCGTGTCCCTTGTCTCCTGTTACCATACGCCTAGGCGCACGATTCGGGACCCCCTACCGAGATCCGCGGTTTTGACACCGACATTGGTGCTTTCATTGAGATTTCCTATGATTCGTCATCTTTAGGCCCAATGGCTCCTTCGATCATCAACAACGATGCGGTCCAGGGTGAGACTTTTCTCCCCGGACAGATCTTCGTATTCGGCGGCTTTGCACTGCGGGCCAATTAAGCAGCCATCTGGAAGCAGATCGAAAGCTTCGCCCACAGCCATCGGTCAGATTTGGAAGTTTGAACTACGGTGGCGTCCGTGGAGACTTGATCTTCGATGGGTTCGAGCGCGGTAGCGCGCCGCCTTTATCACGATGGGCATGATCTAGCTCTGGCCGAGCGATTGCCACGGAGGCCGCACCGTGTCCGCTCCGACCCTTAGCTCGGGCCATTGCTATGTCGAGGACGGGTGGCTGGACACCGCCTCGGGGGCTGCAATCTCTACGGTGATCGAGCCGAACACCAGCCTTGTCCTCTGCGAAGCTCGTGACTCCAAGGTGCCGGACTCCTCTCCGGACTCCGAACCTTCCGTGCCCCTGCCGATCGAATCCGATTGGGCGCCGATCATGGAGTTCGCCGCCGCGGACATCTTTCAGCACTCGCCCTTCGGCGACATTCTGAATTCACTAAAGTCTCTCTCTTTATCAGGAGAGCCCTGGCCGGACTATGGTCAGCAAGGTTGGGATGCGGACGATGAAGAAATTCAAAGCCCACCCACCACCAACTTCATAGCCACTGTCGATGATTTAACCGACATGCTCGACTTCGACTCCGAAGACATCGATGGTACGGACCCCGATGCAGGAGATGACCAAGAACCAGCGCCTATAGGGCCTTTGGAAGGCCACCTAAATCGTATGACATATACATGGTGGACACCCCAAAAGAAGGGAATGGCGATGGAACAACGGAGGATGACCCCTCCAAGAAGCAGCCTAAACGCCGGCGTCAGCGGCGCCGCCTAAATCCCGCCAAAGCAAAAACGGCGATTCCGGCACGGAAGATAATAACACCCGGACAGTGCCGAAGACAACCCCTCGGCAGGATTCATACGGGAGGATGGAGAAGCCAGCCCTCATGAGAGAGCGGAAGACAGAGAGGTAGAGGACGATAATTACATGCCTCCCTTCGAAGACGAGGCAAGCCTCGACGGCGACGAATTTGTCGTGCCTCCGGATCCTGTCGAACAAGAGCGTTTCAAACGCAGGCTTATGGCCACGGCGAGCAGCCTCAAGAAAAAACAGCAACAGCTTAGAGCTGACCAAGACTTGCTAGCGGACAGATGGACTGAAGTCCTTGCGGCGAAAAGTGCGAACTTCGAGCGCCCCTCCAAGAGCTGCCCAAAGCGCGGGCTGCTACCCGATTAGAGGAGCAAGCACCTAAACCTACATCACCAGCGCACGACGCGGCCGACCGGCCACCTCGTGGCTGCGACAGAGAGGCCTCTCGGCCCTCCACTCAAGCCGCACCCCGGCGTCGCTCAAAAAATACCAAGGCACGGGGAAATGCACCAGACCTGCAAAATATATTGGAGGACAAGGCACAGCAAACAAGATCGATCTACGGATCGCGTGGGCGCCCCACGACACGTGACGATAACCGTCACGCCGGATATGGCAATTCCGGCCGGACTGAACATAGTAGACAAAGCTCATTTGAGATACGTCGTGATATAGCCCAGTACAGAGGCGCCGCACACCCACTATGCTTCACAGATGAAGTAATGGATCATCAAATCCCCGAGGGTTTCAAACCCGTAAACATCGAATCATACGATGGCACAACAAATCCTGCGGTATGGATCAAGGATTATCTCCTTCATATCCACATCGCCCGCGGTGATGATCTACACGCCATCAAATACCTCCCACTCAAGCTTAAAGGACCAGCTCGGCATTGGCTTAACAGCTTGCCAGCAGAGTCAATTGGTTGTTGGGAGGACACGGAAGCCGCATTCCTCGACAATTTCCAGGGCACCTATGTGCGACCACAGACGCCGATGACCTAAGCCACATAATTCAGCAGCGGAGGAATTGGCGGACAATTACGGACACGGTTCCTAACCAAGAAAAATCAAATAGTCATTGTCCGGACGCAGAGGCCCTCGCAGCCTTCAAACATAACATCCGTGGACGAGTGGCTTGCGGCACCTAGGACAGGAAAAGCCGAAATCCATGGCAGCCCTCACAACACTCATGACCCGCTTTTTGCGGGAGAAGACAACTGGCTAGCTCGTAGTAATAACATGACCAAGAGCCACGGTAATTAGAATACCAAGGACAGCAATGGCAGGTCGGCGTCGCAACAAGCACAAAGCGCCCGCGATACTTGGCGACAATCTTTGAGGATCTGGCGGTTAATGCGGATTCGAGGCTCTAAACCGGTCGTGGAAAAAGCCATTTAAAATAAATACTCGGGCCCGTCCGGTTTGGACCGAATACTCGATCGCTCGTGCGGATACACGGCACCCCGAAAAACCAGCCAATCACACCAACGAGGATTATTGGGTGTTCAAGCGGCGAGCAAGTTAAATGCGAAAGCAGAGACAAGGGGCTGCATAAGCGATGGCGAGGAGGAGCCTCGGCCGCCGAACAATAGGGAGACGAAGGGCTTCCCCCACAAGTGCGGACGGTGAACATGATATCATAACCCACATACCCAAAAGGAGGCGAGCGTGCACTCGAGGGGCGTATATGCGTTGGAGCGGTCGCCCCAAAGTTCAACCCGTGGTCCTCACCTGCCCGATTACTTTTGATCGAAGGACCACCCACTAGCATCCGCCATGGCGGATTCGCGCGATAGTTCTAGACCCAATCATTGTGGATTTCACCTCACTAGAGTCCTTATGGACAGCGGCGGCAACTGAACCTGCTTTATCGGGATACGATTTGAAAAATGGGCATAGATCCCTCAAGGATCAAACCCGGAAAAACGACCTTTAAAGGCGTCATACCAGGTGTAGAGGCCAACTGTACAGGACTCAATTACACTTGAGGTGGTCTTGGATCCCGGATAATTTCGAAGCGAGGAGTTAATCCTCGACATAGTCCCGTTCGCGATGGCTATCACGCCTTGCTCAGACGAACCGCATTGCAAAGTTCAATGCGATGGCCTTTTCGCATACCTCAAGCTCAAGATGCGGGCCCTCGAGGAGTCATTACGGTCAATGGAGACACCGACGCTCTCTCCGAGCGGAGGAGCATCTGGCGACCCTCATGGCGGAAGTACAAAGTAGCCTCTCAAGGAAATTCTCGATCCGGCTATTAAGCGTCCAGACACCGTCAAGCGGCGCCGGAGTAACCTACAACAAGGCCGCTGGCACGTTCCGAGCAAAGCGTAGCAATGCGGCTAACCCGACCCTCGCGAAATCGCGAAACCCGATTACTCTGGCGTACATAATTACGCTCTGGAAATACCATGGGCATAAGGAGGGCACAACCACGACACGCCCAAAATGCGGCTCAACCGCACTAGGGGCTCCCGATTTTGTCATTCCTTTTTTCTTACTTTCAGGACTCCACTCTCCGGAAGGCCTGTCCGGCAGTACAATCGCCGAACACACGATGCAACAGCCAGGGAGGCAGAAAGCTACGACGAATGTTGTAACACCCCAAGAATCATGCTATAGTAATCACCTTTAAATGATGCCTTGTCTTCATTGTTACTGTTGCTAATCTCACTTTGATACTATTCCAGTCCAAATCTCAATTTCAAGTTAATGTCAAAAATTTAAATTTCTCAAACATGAAAACAAAAATGTTCATCATGTGCCAAATATTCCAAAACTAATATTGGTGGTGAACCAACATACTTGCAAAAGGTTTAAGTGGCCTAAGCTACTTAAAACGGTGACCTAAACATTAAATTAAATGCCTTTTAATTTATAAAATTGGCAACTATTCCAAAAGCCTCCCACCCTTTTTGTGGCAGTGCAATATACTTCTTTGAAATTATTTTGGCCAGTGGCATAATTTTGAAAAGTCATTATTGGCTAAAAAGAAAAGGCAAAAGCTGCTGGAAAAAGAAAAACAAAAAAAAAGAAAAAAAAGCAGAGGGGAGAGTGAGAAAAGAGCCCCCTGCCTCCCTGGGCTTTAGCCCATTACAACTGGCAGCCCACCTTACCCCGGTCGCCTTCCTGTTCAGCCGACCCGTCGCTCTGGTAGCAGTTGCCGGACCGCCTCGTCGTCGATGACGAGGAGGAGGATAAGGCCGCCACGCCCCCGACGCCTCGGGCACCTCTCCCACTCACCTTCCCACTTGCCCCGCTCCGCCTCTCCCTCTCCCCACCAGATTCCTCCTCGCTCCCCCTCACCCTTCTCCTCCCTCACCGAGCGAGCCGCTGCCGCGCGCCGTCGATCCCACGCTCCCTGTCGACCCCTCGCCTCGCCCCGATGACGTAGCGCTCCGCCGTCGTCCTCTGCGTCGTCCTGTCCAAGCCATTGGAGCCGGAAGCCACTGAGACGAGCCCGATGACAGCTTCTTCCCCTACGGCCATCTTCAACTCCGGCGATGATTCCGGTGACGACACGCCTCCCCGAGCCCATTTGAGCACAATTACAGGGCCCGGTGAGCAGTCGTCATCCTTCTCTCTCTCTCTCCCCGCGCGTTTCCGTCGCCGTAGTGAGTCGCATTGGAGATGCCCGAGCGCTCGACGCGGATCTCGTCGCCCGGCAAGACTCCGGTGACCAAATGGTCACGGGCGGTGCCCGGCGCTCACCGCACCGCGTAGGCCTCGTCTAGCCACTTGGTTTGCCCATAAGCGCACCCCAGCCCGATCCCGACGATGACCGAAGTCTGCGTCCGCCCGCTTCGGCCGCCGTCGTCGTTGCAACCCGCCCCGCTGAGCTAAGGTCACGATTGGATCGCCGCTCCTCCAGCGTCCGAACGAGCCCGGCGGCGCTGAAAGGGGCCCTCTGTGGCATTTTTCCGAAAGTCCGGCGAACCCTACCGCTGTTTTTGGTCGCCGTGGCGAAACCCGCCGCCGCGCCGGACGTGGCACACAGGAGCCCGCCTGCAGGTCACCGCCCGTGGCCCCGGGGCGGCTGGTCTGTTGACCTAGTCGATGGCTGGCGGGCATCGCCCGATCGCGCCGATGGGTCCCCGTGGGCCCTGTTGACTAGTCAACTAGTCTGCATTGACCGATGATGCAACAATGACGCCATGATGGCGTCATATTCCTTTTCTGTTTTTAAATAATTCGAATATTGTTTAAACTTTAGAAATTCATAGAAATTAAACCGTTCCTCGGATGAAAATGTTTTCTATATGAAAGTTGCTCGAGAAAAATCCAGCGAATCCGAATACGTGGTCCGTTCATACATCACATGCCCTAGCATGCTGAACATGGAACTTTCCCCTCTTTTCCTGTGTCCGGAATCCACCTAACGTCGGGAATTCACCCTCGGATGTTTCCCCCCTTCGTCTGCAACGTGTAGCACCGCGTTAGAGCACGCCTAGCGCTACGTATCGTCATGTCATGCTTAGTGTCGGAGTAATGGACTATGGGTAGGCAGACCCGAGCCCCTGAACCTTTCAAAACATCGGGGCAGGCTGCGCCTCAAGACCCCAAGGCGAAGAGCCGCCTTGAGATAGTCGGCAGCGAGCCGGCCGACTACCCCTCTCGGGCCGAGTCGAGGGCCGCCTTGAGGACAAGCCGACTCCAAGCCCGGTGACCTCGGTGAGGCCGGCTACAAAAGTCGGCCCGCGACCTCCACCACCTCATGCACAGGCGACTATGGGGGTAAAGCCGCCTCGCGGCCCATTCCCTTGATCCATAAAAAGCGGGTATGGCTACGAGCGCCCGTCTGCAAGCGGAGATCTCCGTGCGGTGCAACCTTTGTTGCCATGCCGACTCTTCGGCTGCACCGTGGGGCGATTCACTGTACCCACGTTAGCTGTCTGTCATACGACCGAAGGCGGCGGGACCCGCTGTCGGCGGGAAGTACCAAAACGGCGAGAGCACCCCAAAGACGGACCCGATGGAGTCGGCCTCCGGAAATCGGCCGGCTCCTCCCGCGCGGAGATCCACGGCGCCATCAACGAGACAAGGCGGGGATGGCAGCGGTGATCGCTTCGCCAGCGGCGGCCTGTTGCCATTACCTCCGACCAAGCCGCATCATTAGAAGCACGGCTACGGTGATCTGCAGCCGGCAAGACCCTTCATGGCGGACAAGGGCTGTCGGCCCCATCTTTGAGCCGTCGTGAGGCCCACTGGTCGGCGGGCCCCGGTCGGTGGAGAAAAGGCGGCGACTTAGAGGCAGCGACTTGGACCCACACCGGTCGGATTACCATTGTACCCCGAAGTAGGCCTACTCTAAACCCCGGGGCACCCATGCAAAGGGTTGGAAGCTAGTAGTTTTAGACACACACATAGAGGGAGAGAAGAGCAAGTCGTGCCCTTCTCCTTCCTCATCCCGAACAACTCAAGGAGCCTCTTGTACCCACTTTGCCATAGTGATCATGCGGAGACCCCTTGAGCAGCGATAGGGGTGTTATCTCCTCGAGAGCCACGAAGCTGGGTAAGATTCGCGGCGTGCATGTATTCGCCTCATCCGTTTCCGAGCACCAGCTGACGTTCTACTCGCCCCCTCCATGATAAGCCATCCTTTGGCATATGTCACACCAACCCCAGACATTTAAGCGCCCACCGTGGGGCTGGTGCACCGTCGTCTGGAGACACTGCTGGGCAGAACCCTCTTCATCCCTGGCGAAGCGGCCGGACGCCAGATGGAGTTGCGCCCGAAGCCGCTACATGGCGCTGAGGCTGATTGCGGCGAGTTGCCTCGCCCGAACTTGTCGGCGAGGTTCGCCTCTCGGCGAGCACTGCATCCGTAGCAGTACGGACGGCCCAAAGCCTCCTCGCGGGCCTCCTCGGCGGCTCCATGTCGGCGGTGAGCTGCCGCCGACACGGAGTCCGTAGGCTCCACCGACCCGATCTTTGGTCGATTCCGAGCACCGCGTCGCTCGGCGTTCCCCACCAACGTGGTGGTCTCTGACGAGCCTCTCCCTTGCGCGGAGGCGGCGGGAGCACCGTCCGCGAAAGTACTACGTCATCGATCCTGGCGAGCCCTCCGTGAAGAGCCCGTGACCCTCTCGACTTGTTCTACAAGACTGACCGCCTCCATTCCGGAGGACGCCCGGCCTTGAGAAATCTTTGGAGGCGCGCCGCCTTCAGCTCCTCGAGGCGCCTGGTAGGCAAGCATGAGGCGCTTGTCGGGCCGCTTATCAGCCTTGAGATGGATCGCTGTGGGCGGCTCGCTGGCTCGGCCCAGGCCCTAACCGCCTAAGCGGCGGTCCCGGCAATTGTGGTGCGGCCCTCGCCAGTCTGTTTAAGGCTGGTCGCCCTGTGTACGCCACGCCGGCGGAGAACATTCGCGCTGCCCGGCGGGCGAGCTGGATAACCGAGGCGAGGCGCCGCATGATGGCGGGCGAGTCAGCAGCTCCTCGGCCAGGCTGCCGTGCAAAACGAAAGCCGGCTGCCGCCGCAGGCGCCACAGCGATGTACGGCGACTTGCCTCCTCGCCGAGATCAAAGCGCGACATCTCGGACGCCGGCTGGCGGCATCCGCGGAAGAAACAACCGAGATCCGGTGTCAGCCATAGCGGACTCACATCTCCATCGAGCAGCGGCGAAGGCGGCCGCCCAGGCGGTGGAAGCGGCGGGGCGACTATCGACCTCTGCCTCCCGCGAGAAAAGCGAATCTCCCGCCACCGTCGAGCATCCGACTCTCGGCGACCGCCTTGGCCGTCGAGAGAAGTCGGAGAAAACGGCGCCCGCCACGGATCGGCGACTTCACCGATCCCTGGCGCTAGAAGAGGAAGATGAGTTGGGCCCACCCTGTTTCGGACCTCGCATCCGCGACGAGCCCTTCCCCCGAGGATTCACACTTCCCCGAGACACACCCAAATACACCGGCTCCGTGAAGCCGGAGGACTAGCTGGTGGACTACTCCACGGTCGTCAGCATAGCGAACGGCAACAAGCGCGTTGCCGTAAAATATGTTCCCCTCATGCTCCAGGGCACGGCCCGGACATGGTTGAACAACGAGGCCTGCGGCATCAGCGGCTAGGTCGACTTCACCGAGGCCTTCATCCGCAACTTCACGAGCACGCATAAGCGACCTCCCAAGCCTCGTCGGCTGTCCTTGTGCGTGCAAGGCCCCAACGAGTCCACTCGCGACTACCTCACCTTGTTGGGCGAGCTCGGGAACTCCTGCGAAGGAGTGCACGAGTGCGATCAATCGAGTACTTCACCGCCGGGTGCGAGAAGGCACCCTCCTCAAGCACAAGCTCCTTTGCGGCGAGCCGGAGACCCTCGACGAGCTGCTAGTCATAGCAGAACAAATGCATACTTGCCGACTCCTCCATGAAGGCGGAGACGAAGTCGGTGCCAGCGGCAAAGTAGCTCCTCATGCTCCCGAGAACACCGGTGGCGATGCCAGCCCGGCGGCAACAGCAGAATGATCACAAGCACAAGGCCCGCAGGCGGCTTCCAATAGCCGGCGGTGGCGGCTGATCGAACCGGCAGCGGAAGGGCAGCCTCTCGCCAAGCGGCGAGAAAGGCGACAAGTCCAGCGGTTGCCGGCCTTCTCTTCTGGCGGACTACTGGATGGACCCTGCAAGTTCCACGGCGGCCTTGAAGCCGTCAAATCACACCACCGGAAGTGCCACTGGCTCACCGGGATCGCCAAGGAGGCGGCCTAGCCCTCCTGCACTTTCTTTGGGCGCCGCCTCCACCACCGCCCGGCCGGCTGTCCGGCCCGATTAGCGCGATACAAAACGACTACCCGGAAGAGCATGGCGCCTATGTCGTGTTTACGGCGTGGTGATGATCGCCCGCGGCGGCAGCGGCAACAAGAGGTGAATGTCGTAGCATCAAGCGCCCGGAATTCATGCCTTTGATGCGAGAAGCCCATCGGTGGAGCCGTCTGATCACCCAGAGGTGATGCCAAATCCGGGATCCTCGCCCTGGTCTTGGGAGCCACCACAGCCACAGATATGGGCCGCTCGCTTCTCGCGATCTTGATGAGCGGAGGCGGCATCAACATCTGTACAAGGACACGATGGAGAAGCTAGGAATCAAGCGAGGCAGCTTGACATAGTCGGACTGTGTTCCACGGAATTATGCACAGCCTTTCCTGCTCGCCCGATTGGCAAGATTACGATAGGCGTCCTCTTTGGGGAGAAGGATCACTTTCGCGAGAGCGGTCTGGTTGAAGTGGTGGACCTCGAGAGCCCTGCCATGCCTTGCTTGGCCGACCTGCTTTGGCCAAGTTCATGGCGGTCCCCACTACGCCTACCTCAAGATGAAGATGCCGAGTTCAAGGGCATTTTGACCGTGGCCGGCGACTACTGAGAAAGTCGTCCGCCTATCTTGATCGAAAGCAGCCGGCTAGCCGAGTCCACAGTGATCGGCTGGCGAAGCGGCTCTGGATCGGGTTGTGGCGATGGCGGCAAGCAGCCGGAGAATGTCGTCCAGACCCCAAGTCGAAGGCGAGGGCTCGTTCAAGCCCGGCCAAAGAGACCAAGAAGGTACCCTTGGACCCGGAGCACCCAGAAATCTGCTGTCATAGGTGCGAACCTCGGCGACAAATAGGAAGGCGAGCTCGTCGATTTCCTCCGTGAGAATCGGGACATCTTCGCATGGTCCCCCAAAGACATGCCAGTGTACCGGCCAGTTTCGCCGAGCAAAAGTTACATGTCCGACCTGATGTGAAGCCCGTCGGGCAGCCCTTGCGCCGCTTTGTCGGAAGAGAAAAGAAGAGTTGTTGGAGAAGAGATAGCTGGCTCCTTGCGGCGGTTTCATCATGGAAGTTTTCTTCCCGAATGGTTGGCGAACCCGGTCACATCTTTGAAGAAGAACAAGCGATGGCGGATGTGTATTGACTACACAAGCCTCAACAAAGCCTGCCCCAAGGACCGTTCGCTCTACCCGAATTGATCGGGTGATAGACTCCACGGCGGATGCGAGCTGTTGAGCTTCTTAGATGCATATTCAGGATATCACGAGATCAAGCTGAACCCGGCAGACAGATTGAAGACCGCCTTCATCACGCCATTTGGAGCCTATACGCTGCGACCATGACGTTACGGCTTGAGGAACGCCGGGCGCCACCTTCGGCGTTGCATGCGAAGTGCCTCCTCAAGCAGCTTGGCGAACGCATGCGTTTACGTGGGCGATGTGGTGGTGAAGGCGGAGAAGCGAGAACGCTGTTGGAAGACCTCAAAGAGACCTTTGAAAACCTGCGTCGATTCCAGATCAAGCTCAACCCGAAGAAATGCGTCTTCGGAGTACCAGCCGGCCAGCTCCTTGGCTTCCTGGTATCCGAACGCGGCATAGAGTGCAACCCTGTGAAGATCAGGCGATTGAGAGAATGGAAGTGCCCCGCCGACTGCTGGATGTGTAGAAGTTCACCGGTTGCTTGGCGTCTATCAGCCGATTCATCAGTCGGCTGGGTGAGAAATCCCTTCCTCTGTACCAGCTCATGAAGAAGACCACCTTCTTCGAATGGAACTCCAAGGCGGACGAAGCTTTTCTCCAGTTGAAAAGAATCTTGACTACCCCCGATCTTTGGCGGCTCCGACTCCAAAGGAGCCCATGCTCCTGTATATTACCGCCACCGGTAGGGTAGTCGGCGTAGTTATTGTGGTTGAGCATAAGGAGGAAGGCAAGGCGCTACCTATCCGAGACCCGATATATTACTGGCGAGTCTGTCGACCTCCAAGCGAACTACCCACACTACCGGAAGATGTGTTACGGCGTGCACTTTGCCGCCAAGAAGTTAAAGCCTTACTTTCAAGAGCATTCAATCACCGTGGTTTGCACGACCCCACTAGCAGAGATCATCGAAGCCGAGATGCTTGGGCCGAGTGGCCAAATGGGCCATAGAGTTGGCCCCTACACCATCTTTACCAGCCCTTTTGCACCGCCATCAAGTCACAAGCTTTGGCCGACTTCCTCGTCGATTGGGCGAGACCCGATGTCTGCCGCCCGGCTTGACTCCACCATTGGCGGATGCACTTTGATAGCTCCAAGATGCGCACCGGCTTGGGAGCAGCGTGGTCCTCACTTCCCTAAAGGCGACAAGCTCAAATGCAGCTGCAGATCCATTTCACCGCCTCCAACAACGTCGCCCGAATCTGAGGCGATCATCCACGAACTCCGGCTTGCCAAGGAACTCGGCATTCGCGGATCTGTGCTATGGCGACTCCGACTTGGTGGTCCAACGATCATCTGGCATGGGGCGCCAAAGATGCAAACATGGCGAGCTACCGCTTTCTGGTACAGCAGCTGAGTGGGTATTTTGAGGGATGCGAATTCCTCCATGTACCAAGGAACGACAACGACCAAGCAGATGCCCTAGCAAGAATCGGTTCCACCCGACAGGCAATACCATCCGGCGTCGCCCTTCAGCGCCTTCTCAAGCCATCCGTCAAGCCGTCACGAATCGGACTCCATCTTTGTGCGGCTCCCCTGAAGAAGGCAGATCCGACTCGAGCCTCGGCAGACGGCACAAGAACCCTTGAAGCGCCCCAAGAACGCGGTAGTCGAAGCGGCCGGGGACTTGAACCCGGCCGGGGGCTGCGGCGACCTTTGCAAAGACTCGATTACTCGGCCGGGGACTGCTTAATCGGCCCGGGGACTTCTTCAACGCAGCAAGCTGCTGCAGACTCCAACCCGCCGCCTCCCAGCCCAGCCGCCCTCGTCCAAGTAGCAGTCCTGGCAGTCGAAGAAATAACAGCACCCTCATGGGCTCATCCCATCTTGAAGTTTTTGGTAGGCGGAGAGCTACCAACTGATGAAACCTTGGCTCGGCAAGTGCAACGCCAGCGGCTGACCATATCTATAATCAATAGAGAGCTGGTCGGCGCAGCGTCACGGTGTCTACCGGCGTTGCGTCGAATCGAGCAAGACCAGCAATCCTTGAAGACATCCATCGAGGCGAGTGCGGCCATCATGCAGCCTCGAGCACTCGTCGCCAAAGCCTTCCGACACGGTTTCTTACGGCCGGCTGCCCTAGAAGAAGCCAAGGAATTAGTTCAAAAATGCAATGGGTGCGGTGTTCCACTCCAAGCCACTTGACCGGCTTGACCTCAAGACTATTCCCATCGCTTTGGCCCTTTCTATATGCAGGGCACGGACATGGTGGGACCGTTCAAGGCGGCGCGAGGTGGCCTAACTCATCTACTTGTCGCGGTGGACAAGTTCACCAAGTGGATAGAAGCAAAACCCATCAAGAAGTTGAGCGGTCCTCTGACGGTGACTTTTATAGCCGACATCACGACTCGATGCGGCGTACCACACAACATCATCACCGACAACGGCACAAATTTCACCAAGGCGCCTGGCCCGTTTACTGCTTGTGACGAGGGCATCCGGCTGGACCTGGCGTCCGTTGCCCATCCATGATCAAGCGTCCGGTGGAAGCGGCGAAGCGGCCTCATCTTATGCGGCATCAAGCCTCACTGGTCGAACCTTTGGAGGCGTTCGGTAAATTGCTGGCGAGGAGTTGACCGAATCCTCACGGAATCTGCGTCACGACTCCAAACAAGTCAGCTGGCTTCACACCCTTCTTCCTCGTCTCACGGTGCGAAGCCGTCATCCCAGCGGATATAGAGTTCGACTCGCGAGTCACCATGTACACCGAGGAGGAAGCGGAAGAAGCACGCCAAGGCGGCGTTGATCTGCTGGAAGAGGGCTGGCATTGGCACTTTCGGCCGGTCCGGCATCTACCGTGAGCACGCATCGCTACTACAACAAGAAGGTCAAGCCAAGATCCTTCCTAGAAAGCGACCTTGTGCTCGGCTGATCCGGCGAACAGCCGCCGGCACAAGCTGTGGGCGCCTTAGGAAGGACCGTTCATCATCGATAAAGTCTTTGGGCAATGACTCCTACTACGATCGGCCTTTCGAAGCCCGAGCACACAAGAGGGGCGACTCCGGCAAAGAGGCGGGCGGCCATGGAATCTGAATCTCCTCAGAAGATTTTCTGATTGATGCGGTATGTACCACGCTACCCTTTTGTGTTTGAAATACCAAGACTCCGGGCCCGAGGCGAGGCTCGGGGACTGCCCTCTTTTGTTATCTGTATGATAAAATTATGCCTTTGAGTATGTTACCCTTTGATTATCTTTGTTTGGCACCGGGCTCGACTAGTCGGCCCGGGGACTCGCCGCCTTTGAACTATGAAGTGCTTCCTGAAGTCAGACAAGTAGCGTGCGGTGCCCAAGCCGTCTCCTATCAGAAGCCGCAGCTCGCAGAGTGACTGTTTGGCGGGTAGGAGTGAGGTAGAGCACGCGCCCACACGAAAAAATGGCTAAGGACCCAAAGCATAAACATAGTTTAGATCGGCACCCAGCCCGTTTCGTGAAACCGACTCCTAAGAAGCCGGCTTGCCGTTTTCTACCCAACTTGCTTCAACGACTCTAAAATGGCCAAGTACTTGCCTTCTCAAAGTAGCCAAGCACTTGACCTAGGCATGACAATCATGAGGCGGCTGCCCGACGGGCAAGGCGGCGTCTAAGGTAAGGCGGCAAGGGAAAAGCCACAAGAGCACTAAGCAAGGAAACACGAAATTAGAATAACATTTACACAAATTTAGGCCCTTGGCCGGATCTTCGAACAGAGGTTCAGAATACACCCCGCGGGTGGAATTGTGCGAATTAACAAAGTTCTTTCGAAAGACTAACAAGCAGATAAAATAAAGCCAAGGCAGCGGCCTAAGAAGCAGCGGATGGGGTTGGAAAGCCAGAGGCGGCGGCGTCGAGGCTGGCAGGCTGGTGGGCGATCTCGATTTGATCGTCTCTGGCGGCGGCTGGCTCAAATGGGCGCGGCTCATTGCTGGAGGCATGGTCGAGCTTAGGCTGGCCGCCCGCCCCCGCTCCGTCTTCTGACGCCTCCATGCCGTCTCCGTCCTCCGCCTCGTCTTCATCCTCGGTGCTGGAGTCGATCACCTCCGCCGAGTCCTCGCCGTAGTCCGGGTTCATCCCGAACCACTCCGGCGGCACCTCCCCACCGTCTTCAGCCCGCTCCGGGACGAAGACACTGGTGTCCGTGTAGTCGGCGATCGCCGCCGCACGCTCGACAAGGGCGCCCTCCGCGGCCTGCAGCTCCGCCTGGGTTTACGGGACGCGGCCCGGCCGGTCGGTCGAGCCACTGGATACCACGCCTTAGCGAACTCCAGGGCTCGGCGAGCTCCGGCCCGAGCCGCGGAGCCCTTTCAAGCCTCAAGGCGCCCGGCCGCGACCTCCGGCCGGTCGGCGGTCCGGTGGGAGTCTGTGAGAATCGGCATGTCCGGCCACGCAGGCAGCAATCGCTGGGCCCGACAGCTGAAGACGGTGCGACATCCGATGTGCGGCATTGCGACGAGCCTCGATGCTCAGGAGCTGCTTGTCAAGGGTCCGGGGGGCGTTGGCTGCGATCTCGGCACCACCCGCCCTCCGCGCCTCGCGTTTGGCCTCGATGGCCTGATTGGCCGCCTGGGTATGACCAGGAAAGAAGTCTGCGAAGAAGAAGAAAAAGCAAGTTAGAAAAAACAGAAGCTGGCTTAACCCATAGTCGGCAACCCAAAAGAGAAAGTAAAAGCAAACTGACCATCGACGATATCCTCGATTTCATGGAAGCCGGAGGTCAGCTGCGCCTCTCTGTCGGTCCAGGCGGAGCGCTCGCTCTCAAATTCGGCCAGGAGGGCGGCCTCCTTCTTCTCCGCCTCGGCCCGCGCCGCCTTGAGCAGCTCCCTCTGCTCCGCCGGTGCGTGGCGGCAGGTCGCGCTTCTGCGGCGAGCTTGCCGCACTCCTCCTCTTTGGCGCGTGAGGCGGTCTCGGCCGTACCTAGCTGATCCTTGAGCGGCGTTGGATCCCGAAGAATAAAAAGAAGAAGGGCCTTGAAGTCGTCGGTAAGAAGGTCGCCGGGAAGATCCGGCCCATTGCGCAGCGATCGGCGAATCTCGGGGACTACAGCCCGCAGTGCGCGCGCCCAGCGAAGAAAACTCACCTCGGCTCTTCGCGGTCGGCGATCCGCTTGTTCGGCTCTTCAACGTTGCGGTTGAAGGCGGTATACCGGAGGTTGTGATACTCTGTAACAAGGATTCCGGAACCACAGATAAAGACTTGGAAGTAAGCAAATAAAGTTCCGGGCCGCCTACTCGTGACCCGACCCGAAACTTCGGGGACTACACCCGATGGAGTGCTGGCGCTTACGAAGAAAGATCAAAGAAAATTCAGAAATAAAACATACCCGCCGGCGGATCGCGGCCAGTGCGCCTTGGAAAGATTACGGACGGCGCCTTGGCCCGCAACCGGCTTGGGCGTCGAAGCGCCCGTGTTGAAGGCCGTGCCGCCTCCTCGCACCCACCCAGCGGGCGTGGCGCTTGTCGCTTCAGCGTCGGGGATGGCCGAGCTGGCGGCGCCGGTCTCCAAGGGGCGCGGCGCCGAATCCGCCTTCTCAAGATGGCGCCGCACTGGCGAGGCGACCTGAAGAAGCAGCTGCGCCACGGCTTCATCATCGGTCGGTGGCACGGGTGGGTCCGCCGGCAGCTTGCCTCGCGCGACTTCAGACTGCGGCGGAGGCGGCGGAGGTGGCGCGGCCGCGCTCGGCAAAGAGACCTCGCCGCCTTCCCTCCCTGCGACAGGGACCTCGCCACCAATTCCCTCCGACTGCCCCGTGAACTCCGGCGGTGGTGGCGCTAAGCTTAGCGGAGTGACAAGCAGCGCCGATTGAAGGCGCGCGGCCTCCTCTGCTTGCCTTCTTGCTGCTGCTGCGGCTTCGACCGCCTTCTCGGCCGCCGCCTTCTCTCACGGGCGGCCGCCTCCTCGCCGCGCTTCTCCTGCGCGTTCCGCTCTGTTGCCTCCCGGAGGGCGGACGCAGGGACAACCCGCCGACTGCTGGCGGACGTCTCCGCCGACCCCATGACGGAGGCGGCGGCGACCCTCTCCAAAGTGAGGGAGCCACGATGAGAAAAAAGGACATGAGAAGACTTGGGCAAGGCGGACCCGGAAGAAAACAAGACAGAATAAAAAAGATACTTACGCGGAGACCAGCGGTGGTTTCTTCACCTCCTTGGAAGCGGTTGGCCTTAGCGACCGCTTCTTTGAGTCGCGGCTGCTCCCCTGATTCTCTTGGCACTGGCCTTTGGCCCGGCTTCGGCCCGACGGCGCTTCTTCGCGCGCCTCGGCCCCCAAAGGCAGCGGAGGAGCTTGCGCTGGCTGGCCGGCTCTTCTTTGGCGACGGCGACTTCATCATCGAGCCAGTCTGCAAAAGTGGCCGAGGGCACTGAAATCGTCGGCCCCTCCCCTCCTTGGCATCGGCCTCCATCGCCGCCACGCCCAAGTCGGGGTCGTCGGCGTCACTCTCCGCCAGTCGGGGGCGAAGTCGTGAGCCGGCCCCGGTGCCGGGTCGAAGGCGGCATGAGAGGATTACGAGTAAGAAAGGACCAAGGAAAGTAAGAGCGGATCCGGCTAAGGAAGGAAACAAAGAAGCAAGAGGCGACTTACCATCGGTGGGGATTGGCCTTGAATATGGCTCCTTGCCAAGCGCCATTCCTCCGTGAGGTCATGATTCGCCAAGAAGTTCACCGTGTCCACCACCTCCAGCGTGGGGCATGTCCTTGGAGCACGGTAAATTTGGGGTCCGGCCGCTCATCTGGCCGGATCGGATGAGGCGGCCTGAAGAGGAGAACTTCGGCGCACCATGAAGGCGGCGGCAAGTCCGCCCCGGTCGGGCCCTCCGATTGTATCATTATCTGAACGGCAGCGACGGTGGCGTTACTGCGGGAGTCGGCGTCCGGGCCTGTAGGACCAGGGTGGTGGTCGGCCCGTAATTCGCCGCCCACGAAGGCGGCAAGTTGACCCGATCGCCCGTCGGGGCGGCGTTCTTAACGTAAATCTGGCGCTGCCACATCTTCACCGACTTGATGAGGGGATGGCGGGGAAAGGATTATCGGACACCGGCCTCCTCTTGGCGATGAGCGTGCGCCGCAGGCGGCACGCGGCGATGTGGGTCCCGAAGCTTGAAAGAACTCCCCACAGCTCGATGGTGGGGAGAACTCGAGGAAACCTTCGCATAAGGATGCGAAGGCGGCAGCAACACCACCGTGTTGGGGGTGAGGTGGTGCGGTGGAGCCGAAGAACTCCAAAGCAGCGGAAGAAGCCGCTCGCCGGCAGCCCCAACCCGCGCGTGAGGTGCGAGCGGAAGATAACCCGCTCGCCCTCCTCCGGCGCCGGCGTGATTTCACCCTCCGGCGGGGCGCGGGCTCGCACGAGGTGGCTGTCGGGAATGCGACACGTCTGACGAAGGAACTCGATCACGTCGTCGTCGATGATGGAGCCGTCCCACACGCCGGAGCGCGGTGGGGGCGCGGCGGTGATGAGGAGCTCATCTCCGGCGAGGAAGAAAGCGAGGCTCGGCGGAGGAGCAAGGAAGAAAGGCGGGGTAGGGGCGGGGATGAGAGAGTGCGGCGTGCGTCGCCGCCCCTCCCTCCCCGCCTACTTATAGGCGCCCTGGGCTGCAAAGCCGAGGCGGGCGTGGGATTAAGCTGCGCCCGTCCTCGCGCCCCATGATTTAACCGCGGCGTTACTGCGGCGTAGTAACGGCGTAGAAATAACCGCCATACGACCGCGTGGCGGATCCGCTGCGTGCCGGGAACATGGTAGTGGCGGGCCCGCTGACGAACCTGTCATGTCAGCGTGAGGCTGGCGGTAGCCTGCAGCGTGGCGTCGCGTGGCGGGCCCATAATGCGGCTGTCGGGAGGCTTATCAAACACGCCGCCCGGGTCGCTGCGACCTTGAAACCTTTGAAGAAGCGGGGCGGCCCCTGCAAAGCCGATTCCGATGAAGGCGGCGGGCGAGTCAGATTCTTCCATCAAGGATGAAGGCGCCGAGGCTCCTCGGCGGGCTGCCTCGGCGCCTCCCGGCCGGGGACTCAGCCGGAGTAATGGACTACGGGTAGGCGGACCCGAGCCTGAACCTTTCAAAACATCGGGGCAGGCTCGCCCTCAAGACCCCAAGGCGAAGAGCCGCCTTGAGATAGTCGGCAGCGAGCCGGCCGACTACCCCTCTCGAGCCGAGTCCCGAGGGGCCGCCTTGGGACAAGCCGACTCCAAGCGGCGACCTCCAGTGAGGCGGCTACAAGGAGTCGACCGCGACCTCCACCACCTCATGCGGGCGACTATGGGGTAAAGCCGCCTCATGACCCATTCCTTGATCCATAAAGGCGGAGTATGGCTACAGGCGCCCGTGCAAGCGGAGATCTCCGTCTTGGCGCAGCAACTTGTAGCCATGCCGGCCCGACATCGGCACCGTGGGCGATTCCTGTACCCACGTTGGCTGTCTGTCTGACCGAAGACGGAGGGACCGCTGTCGGCGGGAGTACCAAAAACGGCGAGAGCACCCCAAAGAGCGGACCCGATGGAGTCGGCCTCGAAAGTCGGCGGCTCCTCGCGAGATCCGCGCCATCAACGAACAAGGCGAGGAGATGGCAGCGGTGATCGCCCGCCGGCGGCTTGTTGCCATAACCTCACGACCAAGCCAGCGTCATTAGAAGCACGGCTACGGTGATCTGCAGCCGGCAAGACCGCTTCGCGGTGGACAAAGCTGTCGGCCCCATGATGAAATTTGTCGTGAGGGCCCACTAGTCGGCGGGCCCCAGGGGTCGGCGGAGAAGATGGTGACTTAGAGACTGACGACTTGGACCCACACCCAGTCGGATTACCGTTGTACCCCCGGCGGGTAGGCCTATATAAACCCCCCGGGGCACCCATGCAAAGGGTTGGAAGCTAGTAGTTTTAGACACACACATAGAGGGAGAGAAGAGCAAGTCGTGCCCTTCTCCTTCCTCACCCCAAACAGCTCAAGGAGCCTCTTGTACCCACTTTGCCATAGTAATCATGCGGAGACCCCTTGAGCAGCGATGGGGTGTTATCTCCTCGGGGAGCCACAGGCTGGGTAAGATTCGCCGGCGTGCATGTCTTCGCCTCATCCCGTTTCCAGGCACCAGCGATGTTCTACTCGCCCCCTCCATGATAAGCCATCCTTTGGCATATGTCGCACCCAACCCCCGACACTTAGTGTTACCTCTGTTTTCTATGTATTTACTGTTTCTTCCCCCTCTTCTCTCCGGTAGACCCCGAGGCCGCTGATGCCCCGGTGATCGACTACGTCGTCGACAACGACCCCTCCTTGCCAGAGCAACCAGGCAAGCCCCCCCCTTTGATCAGCCCGATATCGTCCATTCCATTCTCTCATGCTTGCATTAGATTTTGCTCTTGTTATTGATTGCTCCTATTACGATGCATAGCCTGCTTTTGTATCTACTATTGTACCTTACACCTTATCCTAAAGCTGCTTAGTATAGGTTGGTTAGTGATCCATCGATGACCCCGCCTTGTCCCGACTGCCCATTGGATTATCGAGAAGACCCGATCAGCGGGATCGAAGACCAGGCCCGACACCGCACATCACTTCCCTTAGTTGCTCGACACTCTTTGGGTTACTATCGAGTCTGAGGGTGAGACCTCATCGATGCCGATGTTAACCTGTAGTGTAGCTATTCGATCGTGGTCATCGAGGGTGATTTCCTCTTTAACCACTTACGATCTGACTACGTCGGGCAACCCCTCAAGTGTGGACCTCGAGGGTGAATCCTCTTACGTTCACCTTGATGATTACATCGAGTGGAATTCACGGGGTGATGCCTCGGGTTTTCCCCTTGATGTTTAGACACCTGATTACTATGGTTACTATGACTTTACCCTGAACCATGTTACTAAAGGCGGGCCGACCACGAGGGGTACCAGCGCGAGCATATTGCGAGTGATGTGGAAACGAGTTGACTGGAAGGTTCCCTTGAGATAATTACGAGGCGTGGCGGGCATTCCTAGCCCTTGCCGCAAGTCCTCGAGGCGAAGCAATGGGGTCACATCTTCGTGAGTCTCTTGCTTGTTACCGCGTTCCTAATCCACTACGATTTGGATATTTGATCCGAGGGCCTCGGCACGATAGCACTAACCATCACGTGGGCATAGTATGGGCGTTCTGCGTCGTATACATCAGCGAAGCTTAATAGACGTCGTCGGCTGGCGTTGGCCGGGTTGGACTGCGTGGCGCTGCCTTGTTGAAGGAGGTAGCTAGGTGCGCTCCTTTGGCCGCCCAAACAACGTGCGGGAGTTCCGTGGAGATGGCCCATGACCCACAGGGGCATAGTTTTAGTCCGGCGTGCTGGCCTGTCTATTAAGCCTAGGTCGGGTTGCGGCGTATTGTTTGGCGAGGCGGGCATGACCAGGGAAAGTGTGTCGGCGGAATTAATGAAGCGTGGTGGGTAAGTTGGTGCACCCTGCGGTGAAGAAAACATCTATCGATAGCCTGTCCTCTGATAGCGGACACTTGGAGTTGTATCCCGATCGATACAACTAGGCTGGATACTTGTGGTGAGAATTGGATGGTGATGAGTAATGGATTGTGATGATAAGCTGGATAGTATGGCTCAGGATTTCTTTCTCGCAGGGAGTCGAGAAAGGATCTCCGTCGAGGTTGATAACACTACTTCTACTTTACTTTATGCTACTCTACTCCCTCCTGTTCTTTGCAAGATGGTGGTTTCGGAAGATGCTAGTCTTCGGTAGGACTAGGCCTTCTCTCTATTACGGCATTTACGCAGCCCAGTCCACATATCTGACCTTCCTTTGATAATGTTGCATATGTAGTGTGGATCCTTGCTTGCAGTACTTTGGATGAGTACTCACGGTTGCTTTGCTCCCCTTTTCCCCCTTTCTTCTTCTTTTCGGTTGATGCAACGGATAGCGGTGCCAGGGCGGATGCCACCGCCGATGCTTACTACTACATGGAGGCCGCCGATGAACAGGAGTAGTTAGGAGGCTCCCAGGCAGGAGGCCTTGCCTTTTCGATCGATGTTACTTTTGTGCTAGCCTTCTTAAGGCAAACTTGTCTAACTTATGTCTGTGCTCAGATATTGTTGTTTCCGCTTAATCTTGTGTATTCGAGCTTATGTATTCGAGCCCTCGAGGCCCCTGGCTTGTAACATAAAGCTTGTATTATTTTATTTTGTGTCTAGAGTTGTGTTGTGATATCTTCCCGTGAGTCCTTGATCTTGATCGTACACATTGCGTGTATGATTAGTGTATGATTGAATCGAGGCGTCACAAGTTGGTATCGAGCCCATTTGCCCGTAGGTAGCCCCCTTTCGAACTCCTTGGCCGAAGTTGAGTCTAGTCACTGAAAAACCTTTACTAACATTGGCTGTGTGTCTTACGGGCCCACGTCGCCATTGGGTGGTATTAGGATCTTTTATTCCTCGTCTATACTCTGGGACTCTGATCTCTCTTACATTCGGGTTAAACGATTTTGCTAACTCTAACATTAGGTTCTCGTAACTACTTCCGTCCGGAGAGCCCTTTATTACAGATGATAGCCCTCTTGCACCAAAAGATTACGAAGATACTCTCGATGTTATCCCGATAACTTGTGCTCATCGCGTTTGCAATTCCCTACCACCGATAAGCCCCTATGACTAACTACATATCCTTGTCGCTCATACCTTCATCCCCGATTGCTCTTGTTATTACAAGATGCCACGAAATACTTGTCGTTGTTAGAATCCTTTTGTGCCTAGTGCCTTGCAGTTCCTTGTCGCCTGAATACACCGACAAATTAATCCTCACACATATCGAGGATTTGTTTTTCCCCAGTTGTTCATATGTTTCACAGAAGTCTTTGAAATACTATTCGATCTTCCGAAAATTCTCAGCAGCCTATTGTTGTTGAAATTCTTGTTAGCTTGCATTATGGTTAATTCCATAATTCTAGTAATCTTCATTGACATCCTCTGTCACTATCATTTCGAGTCCCTTGATCCAATATGTCGTGAATGCTCGTAATCCTCGGTTAGATCCTAGCATTCATCCTTCTAGCTCGAACGTCACTCCAAACATGAGCTTGTTCTTGTCAAATCAAACCTTGTTTGATTGTCGACCTATGTCGATTCAACTCAATTATCTTTTGATCGAGCCTCTGCTTGAGATCTCTGATTTGAAAATCGTAATTCCTTTGTATTCAAGATTTGAAGTTATCCAGATAAATATATAATTCGATGCCTTTGCATACTTTCCCTCTTCTGATTGAGTACTGATACTCACATAAAATCCTATGTGGACTGCCAGATCCTTTGTTGGATTTTATCCGACAACGTCCTTCATATTCAATAACCTTTTGAGCCTTTCCTCGGATTCATAATGCCTGTGGTAACTTATATGCTCTGCCGTCTCAACCATGCTCGCCTTCAAGCTTGTGTTATTTTACTCGTGGAGTTTGTGGTATATGTTCCTAAGATGCCCGATGGGTTGAACCTATGCCTTCCTTAATCTGTGTGAACCGAAAGTTTTCCAAGGTTTATACTCCTCACGGTATTTCACCGGTAGACCTTCGCACTCAAATCAATTTTGTAAGAGCAATGAATGAAAGGTTATGCATTGAAGAAGTGGGAGTCGACCTTGAACTTTGTGTTCATGCCCATGGACACGATGTAGATCTTATCATTAAAGCTTCTCTTAAGTTAATTATTCCCTTGATATAAGTTCATCTTATATACGAGATGCAACCTTTTGCAATCGTGGTTCCGACCATGTTCTCCTTTAAATACCATTTCTCGTGCAAATTCAAGCACTTGTCTTCTGAGAGCAATACCCTAGTCCAACCTCTCGCTTTGATGCATCATCGAGTATTACCCTCCGGTATCTCGGGAATATCATGAAACTACATAACTTCTTATGAGTTCTTCCTCTACTATTATTTTTGCCGATTCTAAATTTTCCACGGGTTACGGGTTATTAGTCACTCGAGAACACCGATAAGTGAATCGATTCCGCACTCTGATTCTATAACTCTAAGTAATTTTCATTGCTTACGAGTTTAATAATCCGTCAAGTCATTCCTAGCCTGATCGGCTATATCATTATCATACTAAATTTTAAGCATGCTGCGGAGCTTCTTCCCGAGCACAATTTTGACGATGAGCTAAGCTTACGTCGATCTTCCTCATTTTATCAATTCACGTCGAACAACAAGCTTGATTTTGAGCTTGTGTCGTACCCGTGGTTCCAATAACCTTTTGCTTCATCATTCCTTTGACTTGATGTCATCGCCGATCGATTACATCTCCATGAAATCTCTCCACCATTGGGGTGATCATCATCAACATTCTGAAATCTTCGAATATCAATATTCATGATGAGAAATACCATACTTGCCCCTCGATGATTTGTGTTATCATCGACAACATTTATGCCTTCGCCCCAACACAAACTTATTCATATAATTTTGGAAATACATCCTTTATGACATGTCGATGGATTCTGTTGAACCCATCGGCCACCTTCTCATCTTTTACCTAATAAAATTGCATGAGATGTTCTAAAAATTCTGATTGATCCTTTGTATTCCCAAGGTCCGATCTTTACGATGACCATGTCAATGCTATCCCTAAGCATGGCGGTGGTACTCGAACATCAATAAGAACATTGGGGCATAGCGCTAAGCTGTTCTTGATCAATTATCCAAACACCGTTGTATGGGTAAACCTCATAAATTCCATACCCTTTGTCTAAATGATTTAATACTTGGAGTTCAATCATGCTCTTGCCTTTCCTTGGGAAAGTTATACTCTAATACTTGGGTATAACCATCTTTCCTTTCCATTGGTGCGATTATCATAATAATCACATTTTCCTTTCCATTGTTTTGTTTAACCTTTAATCAAACTTATGCGGCGAGATAATTCCACCTTAGGTAAACACCTCGGTGTACAAGCTCTGTCGATAAGACCTTGTTACTATTGTTGATGACATTAGGTAACCACCGATGGGCCGAGAACTTTGCCTATTGGTCCGCTTTGGTTTCAACGAGCGGAAAATGGTTCTCTTAAGTCCCACGCCCTTGGTACCAAACTTTGTTGCCAACATAAGCGGACAGGCTATCCTCGACCTGCCTTGCTATCATTACCGTTCAAGATGTTAGCGCCTTTACGCTTTTAACCCACATGGTGGGCCCATAACCACAGTTCCACAGGATCGAAACCTGACTCTCGTGTACCTCCTTGATTTCGAAGTATCCTTTCCACTTGCCTTCGTATGTAAATCACGAGCCACCCTCCGAGAGATGATCTATACCCGATACTCTGAACCCCCCTTCTCACCCGCTATTGAGGTATCGATCGTTTGTCCATTCGGTTGTAACTTCTTATTGTACCTTCAAACTTTGCTCTCGATGTTTTTTTTCAACTCGAGAGATACTTACAACTCATTCTGAATTGTTCACGGATAATTAACCCTATAAGGTCAGTTCTCCCGAAGTTACTCTTTACTTCCCACTTAAATCTCGGACGAGATTTCTTGTAGTGGAGGAGATTTGTAACACCGAGAATCATGCTACAGTAATCACCTTTAAATGATGCCTTGTCTTCATTATTCTTGTTGCTAATCTCACTTTGATTCTATTCGGTCCAAATCTCAATTTCAAGTTAATGTCAAAAATTTAAATTTCTCAAACATGAAAACAAAAATGTTCATCATGTGCCAAATATTCCAAAACTAATATTGGTGGTGAACCAACATACTTGCAAAAGGTTTAAGTGGCCTAAGCTACTTAAAAGCGGTGACCTAAACATTAAATTAAATGCCTTTTTAATTTATAAAATTGGCAACTATTCCAAAAGCCTCCCACCCTTTTGTGGCGGTGCAATATACTTCTTTGAAATTATTTTGGCCAGTGGCATAATTTTGCAAAGTCATTATTGGCTAAAAAGAAAAGGCAAAAGCTGCTGGAAAAAGAAAAACAAAAAAAAGAAAAAGAAAAAAAGCAGAGGGGAGAGTGAGAAAAGAGCCCCCTGCCTCCCTGGGCTTTAGCCCATTACACTGGCCGGCCCACCTTACCTCGGGTCGCCTTCCCTGTTCGACCGACCCCGTCGCTACATGCAGTGTGATGCGCCCCGGACCGCCTCGTAAATCGGCTGACGAGGGAGGATAAAACCTCCACGCCCCGGCGCCTCGGGCGCCTCTCCCACTCACCTCCCCACTTGCCCCGCTCCGCCTCTCCCTCTCCCCACCAGATTCCTCCTCGCTCCCCCTCACCCTTCTCCTCCCTCACCGAGCGAGTCGCTGCCGCGCGCCATCGATCCCACGCTCCCTGTCGACCCCTCGCCTCGCCCCGATGACGTAGCGCTCCACCGTTGTCCTCTGCGTCGTCCTGTCCAAGCCATTGGAGCCGGAAGCCACCGAGACGAGCCCGACGACCTCTTCTTCTCCTACGGCCATCTTCAACACCGGCGATGATTCCGGTGACGACACGCCTCCCCGAGCCCATTTGAGCACAACTACAGGGCCCGGTGAGCAGTCGTCGTCCTTCTCTCTCTCTCTCTCTCCCCGCGCGTTTCCGTCGCCGTAGTGGTCGCATTGGAGATGCCTGAACGCTCCGACGCGGATCTCGTCGCCGGCAAGACTCCGGTGACCAAATGGTCTCGGGCGGTGCCAGGCGCTCACCGCACCGCGTAGGCCTCGTCTAGCCGCTTGGTTTGCCCATAAGCGCACCCCAGCCCGATCCAGCGATGACCAAGTCCGGCGTCCGCCCCGCTCGACGCCGTCGTCGTTGCAGCCCGCCCCCGCCTGAGCTAAGGTCACAGTTGGATGCGCCGCTCCTCCCGCGTCCGAACGAGCCCGGCCGCGCTCGAAACGGCCCTCTGTGGCGTTTTTCCGGCGAAGTCCGGCGAACCCTGCCGCTGTTTTGGTGGCCGTGGCGAAAACCTGACGCCGCCAACGTGGCACACAGGGGCCCGCCTGGGTCACCGCCCGTGGCCGAGGGGCCGGTAGCCCTGTTGACCTAGTCGATGGTGTTGGGCATCGCCCGATCCTTTGCCGATGGGTCCCCGTGGGCCCTGTTGACTAGTCAACTAGTCATTGACCGCTGATGCAACAATGACGCCATGATGGCGTCATATTCCTTTTACATTTTTTAAATAATTCCGAATATTGTTTAAACTTTAAAATTCATAGAAATTAAACCGTTCCTCGGATGAAAATGTTTTCTATATGAAAGTTGCTCGAGAAAAATCCAGCGAATCCGAATACATGGTCCGTTCATACGCCACATGCCCTAACATGCTGAACATGGAACTTTCCCCTCTTTTCCTTTGTCAGGAATCCACCTAACGTCGGAATTCACCCTCGGATGTTTCCCCCTTAAATGCATAGCGTGTAGTACCGCGTTAGAAACACGCCTAGCGCCACGTGTCGTCATGTCATGCTTAGTGTTACCTATGTTTGCTATGTATTTACTGTTTCTTCCCCTCTTCTCTCCGGTGAACCCCGAGGGCCTTTGATGCCCCGGTGATCGACTACGTCGTCGACAACGACCCCTCCTTGCCAGAGCAACCAGGCAAGCCCCCCCTTTGATCATCCCGATATCGTCCATTCCATTCTCTCATGCTTGCATTAGATTTTGCTACTGTTATTGATTGCTCCTATTCTGATGCATAGCTTTGCTTTTGTATCTCTTGTTGTACCTTACACCTTATCCTAAAGCGCTTAGTATAGGTTGGTTAGTGATCCATCGATGACCCCGCCTTGTCCCATTGCCCATTGGATTATCGAAGACCCGATCAACGGGATCAAAGACCAGGCCCGACACCGCACATCACTTCCCCTTAGTTGCTCGACACTCTTTGGGTTACTACTCGAGTACCGAGGGTAAGACCTCATCGATGCCGATGTTAACCTGTAGTGTAGCTATTCGATCGTGGTCATCGAGGGTGATTTCCTCTTTAACCACTTACGATACGACTCTGTGGTGCAACCCCTCAAGTGTGGACCTCGAGGGTGAATCCTCTTCGTTCACCTTGATGATTACATCGAGTGGAATTCACCGGGGTGATGCCTCGGGTTTTCCCTTGATGTTTAGACACACAGTTACTATGGTTACTATGACTTTACCTTTGAACCATGTTACTAAAGGCGGGCCGACCACGAGGGGTACCCCAGCGAGCATATTTGCGAGTGATGTGGAAACAGGTTGACACGGAAGGTGCCAGCGAGATAATTACTGGCGTGGCGGGCATTCCTAGCCCTTGCCGCAAGTCCTCGAGGCAGAACAGCGGGGTCACATCTTCGTGAGTCTACTGCTTGTTACCGCGTTCCTAATCCACTACGATTTGGATATTTGATCCGAGGGCCTCGGCACGATAGCACTAACCATCATGTGGGCATAGTATGGGCGTTCTGCGTCGTATACATTAGCGAAGCTTAATAGACGTCGGCCCGGCCGGCGTGTAGCGCGGGTTGGACTGCGTGGCGCTTTGCCTTGTTGAAGGAGGTAGCTAGGTCTGCTCACCGGCTGCCGCATAGCGTCTTGAGAGTTCGGGGAGATGGCCCATGACCCACAGGGGCATAGGTTTAGTCGGCGTCTTGGCCTCTCTATTAAGCCTAGGTTGGGTTGCGGCGTATTGTTTGGCGAGGCGGGCATGACCCAGAAAGTGTGTCCGCGGAGTTAATCAAGCGTGTGGGTAAATTGGTGCACCCTGCAGTGAAGAAAACATCTATCGATAGCCTGTCCTCTGATAGCGGACACTTGGAGTTGTATCCTGATCGATACAACTAGAACTGGATACTTGTGATGAGAATTGGATGGTGATGAGTAATGGATTGTGATGATAAGCTGGATAGTATGGCTCTGGGATTTCTTTCTTGCGAGAGTCGAGAAAGGATCTCGGCCGAGGTTGATAACACTACTTCTACTTTACTTTATGCTAATCTACTCCCTCTGTTCTTTTGCCAAGATGGTGGTTTCGGAAGATGCTAGTCTTCGGTAGGACTAAACCTTCTCTCTATTACGGCATTTACGCAGCCAGTCCACATATACTGACCTTCCTTTGATAATGTTGCATATGTAGTGTAGATCCTTGCTTGCGAGTACTTTGGATGAGTACTCACGGTTGCTTTGCTCCCCTTTTCCCCCTTTCTTCTTCTTTCCGGTTGATGCAACGGATGGCGGAGCCAGGGGCAGATGCCACCGCCGATGCTTACTACTACGTGGAGGCCGCCGATGAACAAGAGTAGTTAGGAGGCTCCCAGGCAGGAGGCCTTGCCTTTTTGATCGATGTTACTTTTGTGCTAGCCTTCTTAAGGCAAACTTGTCTAACTTATATACGTGCTCGAGATATTGTTGCTTCGGCCCGACTCTTGTGTATTCGAGCTTATGTATTCGAGCCCTCGAGTCCCACGGCTTATAGCGTAAAGCTTGTATTATTTTATTTTGTGTCTAGAGTTGTGTTGTGATATCTTCCGTGAGTCCTTGATCTTGATCGTACACATTTGCGTGTATGATTAGTGTCTGATTGAATCGAGGCGTCAAAAATGTCAGTGGTATCTATAACGGCGGTATACTTGTTTCACATATCATCCGCAGCTCGCCCTGGAGGGGACATGTCAAATAGTCCCATCTCTTGTTTATCGCACTATTTGTATTGTTACGCTTTTACATAACTTTTGAATAAACAATACATAGCTTTTGTCTATTATTGCATTCCTTTTGTGTAAACATGTTCAGTTATGACATTATGCAACCGTACACTTTAGTGCGACCAATACACCGAGGGCTTAAGTACCCCGAATATGGTGTGAGAAGTCCGAAGACTCTCGACAGTGCGGCACCCCAAACTTATAGCATTATATGCATTGGCTCCGAATCATGTCTTGGGTCAATAGTTGGGTTTGCCCGACTCCCATGTTTTGGTACCTTACGTTCCGTTATATCGGCTACGGTAGCGCTGGGAGAACTACTGCGATTGTGCCCCGGTTGAGCTGGGTTAAGCACCTCGATGAAAGCTAAAACTGACCGTCATGATAGAGGCGAGAGTTGGTACATTTGTTCGATAGGTTTCGAGTCCCTAAAGACTTATGCCGCTTAGAGCGAGGCCCGGCTTTGTCGGGGCCTAGGCGTGGATAGCGCCCGAACTCGGTCTTGAATACTAGGGGCTTCGCGAAATTTAAAATTATAGAATTCTATGGCTAAGTGAGAGTGATAAAGCATTATAGTACGATTGCCTTGTTCATTGTCTTTGGCGCCTCCCTCGAAGGACCCAAGAATGGGAACAAGAGCGCTCAGGTTTATCCGAACATCCCGGCACTTCGTGGCATGGGGCGAGAAGCCGACGACTCGCCATCTCTGATTTAATAAGCGGCCGCCTGAAGGTAATATTTTAAATTCGAAAAGCGTTGCTTAGCGCATATGAACAAGTTTTCAGCGCACAGGATAACACGAGCGAGTTTACTCAAAAATTACATCCTTGGAACATTCATCCGCCACAAGGCGGGCACCCTTCAGGACACCCTCATAATACATCTCGGGCTTGCGATGCTCCTTGCCCTGCGGTGGCCCATCTGTCACCAGCTTCTCAGCATCCATCTTGCCCAGTGCACTTTAACACGGGCAAGGGCCCTCTGGCGCCGATGCATCTGAGCGCTTGATGACTTCAAGCCGTGGACATGCATCCGCCACGCCTCACCAGCCAAAGTAGCTCCCAAGCATGACCTCCCGAGGCCATAGCAGACTATAAGGCCCTTCATGGCCTGTTCGGCCACCTTATGGAGCTCGACCAAGCTTCACTTGGTTGCTCAAAGGGCACCGGGTGTCCGGCCTCGATATCTTGAGACAGAACACCTTCTCTGTCGAGCTCCTCCTCGGCTCGGTAGTATCTTGGCAACATCGGACACCTGCTTGAGGCAGATCTGTGAATGCTCATGGAGAGCTCCGGACTCGGGTAAGTAACAAGTAATTCACTTTCACGTGCTTGCTTTGCATAAAGAATGTCTTACCCGCCGCTATCTTCTTCATCGCCTCAATTTCCTGGAGGGCTTTTTGGGCTTCGGCCTTAGCAGATTTGGCGCTCTCAAGGGCCAAGGCAAGCTCGGACTCTCGAGTCTTTGAGTCAAGCTCCAAACTCTCGTGTTTTCCACGAGATCCTGGAGCACTTGCTGCACCTCCGCCACCCGCGCCTCCTGCTTTTCTCGCTCGATGCGCTCCACGGCCGCATTGTCTTCGGCCTTGGACAACGCTTTCCTCAGGGTCGCCACCTCGGTTGTGGCCCCTGTAATACTCACGTTAGTCTGTCATTTTTGCAACCGCATCTTTTTTATATACTTACATAAGGTATTACTTACCTTCCTCGTCCTCGAGCCGCTTCTTGGCAAGGCCGAGCTCGTTCTCGGACCGCTCGAGGCTCTGCTTCAATGCATCAACCTTCGCAGTCAGTGCGGCAGAGGTCAGCAGTGCAACCTGCATTCCCATATTGACATACTTATGTTAGACTCCTACGTATATCTTTTAGATCCTCAGTTCGGCTTTTCTTTACGAACACCAAACTGAGCATCGAGGGCTCTTGTCTATGCGGTAATATTTTCACATATCTTAAATACATACCTCAAAGCCTGTTAGAAGGCTGGCACAGGCTTCAGTCAGCCCGCTCTTGGTGGACTGAACCTTCTGGATCACCGCACTCATAATAGTGCGGTGCTCCTCATCGATGGAGGCGCCTTTAAAGGTTCCGGTGCGGTGTCCGGCCCGGAGCCGGACTTGGAGCCCTTGGGGGTTTTGTCCCCTTTGCGCCTGGAGTCCGGGAGGTCGCCTTGCGGTGCTTCCAGGACCACCTCCTCCTGGCTTGTACCCTTTTCGGACTCCACCTCGGCATCGTTCATAGGGCGAGGGGAGGTAGCGGTCGGAAGCGAATTCACATCCGACGGATCCAGTGAGCCGCTCGATGAAGCGTTGAGCCGGGCCTTGGGCAGCTACATGATTATATCCGGCGTCAGGGAAAGCTGCGCAATAAAAGAACACTATGAATCACTCTGGTGTCCGAACACTTACGACTTCGCCAGGGGCTTGGCCATGGGCGGCAACTCCTCCTCGCTGTCAGCGATGTTAGTGGAGTAATCCGGGGGAAGGGTTCTTCCCTTCTTGGACCCTCCGGCCTCCCCAGTTGGGGCGGCTTCCTTTTCTTTTCTTCCCCTGCTGGAGAAGAAACCTCTCTTTCCTCCTCCTCGTTTTTGTGGGAGGAGTGCGCCTCGGAGTCATTGGACGACGAGTCCGGCTCCACCGCGTCGGGAGCTCTTCCGGGTTCCCGCGGCTTTTTTCTTGGCCTTCTTCTCCGGCACCACGTAAGGTGCCGGGACCAGCAGCTTCGCCAAGCGGGCATCTGCGGGGCCTTCGGGCAAAGGAGCCGAAAAGTCGATCTGTCTGGTCTTCTTCTGCCAGTCCTGTCAAAGGAACGGGAGCTTAGATCCCGCATAGAGTCAAACTATGAAAAACAAGTATCCCGTAAAGGGTAAAACGAGCTTACTACGGCGGCTTGGCGCTTCACGCGAGAATCCGCGATCCTCGGTAATGGGAGGGGAACCTCGGCGCCCTTGAATAGCACCTTCCGGGCATCCTCGTGCGTTGTGTCAAAGAGCTGGTCGAGTTTGGTCTTTGGGCTGGGTCGAACTCCACAGGTTAAAAGTCCGTCGTTGACACGGGAGGATCCGGCGGATGAGCATGACCTGGACTACGTTGACAAGTTTAACCTTCTCGTCCACCAGTTACGGATGCGAGTTTGGAGTCGGTCAGCTCTCCGAATTACCCACGACAGGCCCTTCTCTTGCGGAGGCGAGCCGTGTGGGGATGCGGATCGGAATTGGGGCGCTGCCCATTCGAGTTCACGAGGCTCGGTGATGTAGAACCACACCGATTGCCACCCCTTGATGGTTTCGACGATGGAGCCCTCGAGCCATATAACGTTGGGCATCTTGCCCACCATGGCGCCTTCGCACTCTGCTTGCTGGCTGCGCACCACCTTCGGTTTGACGTTGAAGGTCTTCAGCCATAAGCCGAAGTGGGACTTGATGAGGAGGAAAGCCTCGCACATGACGATAAATGCCGAGATGTTGAGGATGAAGTTCGGGGCCAGATCGTGGAAATCCAGGCCGTAGTAGAACATGAGCCCCCGGACAAATGGGTGTAGTGGGAAGCCTAGTCCGCGGAGGAAATGGGTGAGGAACACCACCCTCTCATGGGGCCTGGGTGTGGGGATGAGCTGCCCCTCGTCTGGGAGCCGGTGCGCGATGTCTTTGGACAAGTATCCGGCTTTCCTCAGCTTCTTGATGTGTCCCTCCATGACGGAGGAGACCATCCACTTGCCTCCCGCTCCGGACATGGTTGGAGAAGGTTGAGGTGGGGTGTCTTGGACTTGGTATTTGGAGCTCAGTCTTGTGAAAATGGATAAGCAAAGGAGGAAGAAGGCGTAGATGAAAAGGTGGATCCTTATCCCTTATATGGGCGGACGAAACTATGTGCCCCCACCAGCTGGGTAAAACTTCGCTTATCTCCCAAAGCGCCATAATTAATGGCGCGGTTGGGTTACCTACGTCCGTATTGATGAGAATCCGGAATAAGGGGACACGATCTACTGCCCGACAAGGCGTGCCAAGAAACCACCTCGCTAAGTCTTGTTGAGGTGGGACCGATAACTTGATTGAATAAAGGCTTGGCCGTGGTGTGATGTCACTGCGGAATACGTCGGTGAGTTGGATTTGTGTAAATATTATTCTCTCTCACGGTGGTATGTGGAACTTATTTTGCGAGCGGATACTATCCTTGTGTTCAAAATCTTCTATGAAGTATTCGGAGGAGGAACCCGCCTTGCAATGCCGAAGACCATCTACGCCCGGACTCGTCGTCATTGAAGCCTTTGGTTGAGGGACTCTTGAGGGAGTCTGGATTAGGGGCTGTCCGAATAGCGGACTATAACCTTTGGCGGACTCTGGACTATGAAGATACAAGATTGAAGACTTTATCCCGTGTCCGAATGGGACTTTCCTTGGCGTGGAAGGCAAGCTTGACGATAAGGATATGTAGATCTCCTCCCATTGTAACCAACTCTGTGTAACCCTAGCCCTCTCCGGTGTCTATATAAACCGGAGAGGTTTAGTCCGTAGGACAAACAACAATCATACCATAGGCTAGCTTCTAGGGTTTAGCCTCTCTGATCTCGTGGTAGATCTACTCTTGTACTACCCATATCATCAATATTAATCAAGCAGGAGTAGGGTTTTACCTCCATCGAGAGGGCCCGAACCTGGATAAAACATCGTGTCCCTTGTCTCCTGTTACCATACGCCTAGGCATGCAGTTGGGACCCCCTACCCGAGATCCGCCGGTTTTGACACCGACATTGGTGCTTTCATTGATATTTCCTCCGTATGCGTCATCTTTAGGCCCGATGGCTCCTTCGATCATCAACAACGATGCGGTCCGGTGAGACTTTTCTCCCGGACAGATCTTCGTATTCGGCGGCTTTGCTGCGGGCAATTAAGCAGCCATCTGGAAGCGGATCGAAAGCTACGCTCCTGGCCATCGGTCAGATTTGGAAGTTTGAACTACGGGCGGCGTCCGTGGAGACTTGATCTTCGATGGGTTCGAGCCGCGGCCGAAGCGCGCCGCCTGTCACGATGGGCATGATCTAGCTCTGCGCGAACAGTGCCACAGAGCCCGCACCCGTGTCCGCTCCGACCCTTAGCTCGGAGCCGACTGCGCCAATCGAGGACGGGTGGCTGGACACCGCCTCGGGAGCTGCAATCTCTACGGTGATCGAGCCGAACACCAGTCTTATCCCTTGTCTCCTGTTACCATCCGCCTAGACGCACAGTTCAGGACCCCCTACTCGAGATCCGCCGGTTTTGACACCGACAGGCGTCCTCGTCCTCAATGACCAGCTCATGGAAAAGGGAAGGCCCCTTCGTGTAAGGAGCAGAGAAGTCAATGTTCCTGAGAGTCGGGGAGTTGTTGCGGAGGCGAGCAATGGCAACATTATCTTCCAGCAAAAGGCTTTCCAATGAAAGGCAGCCAGAGGGTTCATTTCAATTTCACAATCTTGAATTAGTACTCCCTCTGTCCCGTAATATAAGAGCGTTTTTGACACTACACCAGTGTAAAACACACTCTTAGAGAAACTCCAATGGGGCGACCCATTTTGTCCGCCCGCGTCCGTTTGGGTCAGAGCGAACAAAAGTGGAGGCCCAACATGCCGACCCAAACTCAAATCGTGTCCGCCTGGCGTCCGCGCCGACCCATTTCGGGCCCTGATAGATGGGAACCCGATGAACGAGTTCACGCCCGAGGGTGGCCCAATCTTCACGTCGTAGGATCGAATCGGGAGGGATAACTAGATGCAAGCAGCCGGGATAACTAGCTTTATACCTGCCAAGGTTGGATGCAACCCGTACGTTGGGGATGGCTGACCGAAGCTACAAGAACTCCAACCCGCTGTCCAAACAATCGCAGAACCACAAACCGGACTAATCCACACAAAGCGGCGGAACCGTAGAGCACGAACTAGGGGAACGGAGGCTCCTTCTCGCGAATCCGAATGAACTCACAAGAGCAAAGGTAGCAAGATCTCTTGGATCTCTCTAGCAGTCTTGCTGCATAAGCTTGTAGCTGAATGGTTTGACAAAAGGTTTTTTTAGAGGATGGGGGAGATGGGGTTTTATAGAAGGGACAACCCCCCTTAGCTAGGTGAGAAAATGGTTTCAAAAGTAAGCAGGTTTGCATGGCTTCCATGGGTGAATAAGTAGTCAACTTTGGGAGTTGTTGCAGAGCTCCTCGGAAATTCGCGAAGTCTTGACAGCCTGGACACCTTCCACGAGAATGACTAGAACCTTTGACTCACAACCCGAAATGATGTGAGGTTTTTTGCATTGGAAAGATAATTTGATGTAGATTTTGTTGATGTACCCCTATGGCCCCGTCTCTCCATCATATGGGTGTGCCACACCAAAACATCAAAGGTAAAAACTGACAGCATCAGCTTCACTTGAAACTTGTTTTCTCCAAACTTGTTCCTCCAAAGCGGTTGCTTCAAGAGCTCATAGGTTGTAGGATTGCTTCCATGTTATACCTAAGTTCAACCAACAACAATGGAGATGAAAGTGCAGCCATGTATTCAAGATTATAGTATGAACTTAAGTTAGCGTTCACCTGGCCATGTGTTTGCTTGATTCGGCTTAGTAATTTTTTCCAACTAAATTGTGCACTTTTCTGAAATATCATGTATGATGTACCCATGTGCTCATCATCCTCCCTCCCTTGATGAAGAGTCGTCATCGACTCTCTTTGATCTGCAAAAGATAAGTAGAAGGGAAGTGGATAATATCCATGTAAAGAAATGATGCAATCCTCATTTGTAGCTTTCACCTTAGAATTGTGTTGCATGTGATCATGTATTTGTCCAAGGATGGTTGGTGTTGTTTCAATGACCGAGATGTCCTCATCATTCCCCCTTTCTTGAAAAGGAGTCATCCTCGACTCTACCTGGTCATCACACAAAAGAAAGTAGGGCAATACCAAATCATAATGCAAAGGTTTCATGATATAGAGAATTTTAGTTTTCAACTTTGCTATCTTATGGACGATGATAACATGATGTTTTGTTTGACTTAGGAGTTCCTTCCAACTAACATTTCCATGGAGTACAAATTTATAACCAACCATGAGCATGTACATATCATCCTCCCTCTCTTGGAGAAAAGTCATCCTCGACTTCACTCGGTCTACAAAATTATAGCACGAGGACACTAGAAAATAACTAGGGAAAGAAAAAGTTGAACATTTTTGCGTGGATCTCAAGTTTCCCAAATCCTTTGTTTCTTCATCATGGTTGAACAAATTATATTGATGGATGGATGGTGTGCTAAAGGATGTACTCAAGAATTTTTCTCCGATTTCATCGCGCTAATGCTTCAAGAGTTCATAAGTACATACCTCTGGGTGCATCAAAATGGATGATCTTTTCTCTTTTACCTTGTTGAGTACTTCAATGCCTTTGTGGAAATCAATCTTCACATATGTGCTTTGTGTAGTGGTACTCCACATCCTCCATATTTGTTCTTGGATCTCAATCTCCCATCGTTGCAAGAGAGCTGATAGGTATGTCTGTTGCACCTGCACATATTGCAAAGAAAGAGAATTTTGTGAAAGGTTAGTTATTGAATGTTCCTCTCTCTTTTCATTTGGTGGACTACTAATTTCCCATGGTGGTGGATCACTCATCTTGCTATTCTCTTGTTGAAAAATTTCAACCTCACATTTAGTGGACTCATATAACTCAGTTATCCTCTCACTCTTATTGTGTGGTATATTGGGTTGTGGATCACTTATCTCTCTAGTGAGGCGTGGAATGATCTCAATCTCACATTTTGTGGACTCACACAACTCATTAATCCTCTCTCCCTGAATGTGTGGTGTATTTAGGTGGGGATCTTGCATTTCTCTAATCTCATGATGAACAATCTGATCCTCACATTTTGTGGAGTCACTCAACTCATTTTTCTTTTCATTCTCAAGTGGTGGGATTTTTGAAAGTAGACACTCTTCCTCACTTTTGGTGGAGTCACTCAGCTTGCTTTTCTTATCACTCTCATGTTGTGGGATTTTGGATTGTGGACTCTCTTCCTCACATGTAATTTGTGGGACATGTTTCTTGGATGTTGGGACAGTAGTGGTGGTCAAGATGGCAACATTAGGAATGGGCTTCTTATGTAAACATGGGCTATGAATCACCGGAGTCGGTTCATCAACCACAGTCATGCTTTGCGGTGGGTCGTTAGTGTGCCGACTGGTGCCATAACTTTGTCGTCGGGCATGACATCCTTGTTGCGATTCATGAGCAGCAACGACATGCCTAGGGGTAGCGGTAGCATGCCCTCGAGCATGTCGTCCTTGCTGCACTTCAGGAGCAGCAATGACACACCCATGAGCAGCAACACCATGCTCTCGAGCACGTCCTCCTTTCTGTACTTCTTGAGTAGTAGTGCTGCCCATGAGCAGCAATATCATGCCCTCGAGCATGTCTTCTTTGCCGCACTTCATGAGCAACAGGGTATTGTCGGTGTCGAACCCGTCACCACTTGCTCGAAAGACGCTCATCAAGCCTCCTTCGATATTCTTGAACAATGTTCCGTAATTCCAGAAACTTCGGCCGCGTGTGACGGGCGTCCTTTTCCCTTGATTTTGTCCATGAACACCGTCTGAATCCTGCCATGTTAGTGGGGCTAAAAAGTGGAATAGGATATTTTGTGGAATCACACAACCTCACCTCTTACTCACCAAAGATCATATGGGTTCACATCAGATTGTGCTTCTCTGGATGTGTTAAAGCGATTGAAAGACATGGATCAAAGAACTAGCTTCGGTTTTGGTGGAGCTCGGTGGGAGTAAACAAAAGGGGCTTGTGCTGAAATCAAGTTGATGCAAACCAAGAAAATATGGGGATAGATCTACTGCACTTTTGCACCAAGATTGAACAACACACACAAGCTTCTGAAATTTTTTCTACCAAGCTGAAACTTTTGGATCTTACACAACACTTTCTTTTTCTTTCTTGACTTTTTTTTGCCACTTTCTTTTTCTCTTTGATTTTTTTGCCACTCTTTTTTTCCTCTCTTTTTCCAAAGCACAACAACCAAATCTGAAAGCAACTATAAAGATGAACTTGGTGTAGATCTAAAAGATGAAGAACATGCAAGGTACGCAACAACAAGATCTCAGCACCAACAAGGCTTGGATTTATTTTTGGTGGGGCTTTGGACTTTTAGGACAGAAAATATAGCATGAAAACACTCGATCTAAAGGGATTATAGCAAGATAAACTCGAATAACAGATCCTACCGTGTCAACGAAGGCTCTGATGCCAGATGATAGGTGGGAACCCAATGAACGAGTTCACGCCCGAGGGTGGCCCGATCTTCACGTCGTAGGATCGAATCGGGAGGGATAACTAGCTGCAAGCAGCCAGGATAACTAGCTTTATACCTGCCATGGTTGGATGCAACCCGTACGTTGGGGATGGCTGACCGAAGCTACAAGAACTCCAACCCGCTGTCCGAACAATCGCAGAACCACAAACCGGGACTAATCCACACAAGCGGCGGAACCGTAGAGCACGAACTAGGGGAACCAGAGGCTCCTTCTCGCGAATCCGAATGAACTCACAAGAGCAAAGGTAGCAAGATCTCTTGGATCTCTCTAGCAGTCTTCTTTGCATAAGCTTGTAGCTGAATGGTTTGACAAAAGGTTTTTTTAGAGGATGGGGGAGATGGGGTTTTATAGCAGGGACAACCCCCCTTAGCTAGGTGTGAAAATGGTTTCAAAAGTAAGCAGGTTTGCATGACTTTCTTGGGTGAATAAGCAGTCAACTTTGGGAGTTGTTGCAGAGCTCCTCGGAAATTCGTGAAGTCTTGACAGCTGGACACCTTCCACGAGAATGACTAGAACCTTTGACTCACAACTCCAAATGATGTGAGGTTTTTTGCATTGGAAAGATAATTTGATGTAGCTTCTGTTGATGTACCCCTATGGCCCCGTCTCTCCATTATATGGGTGTGCCACACCAAAACATCAAAGGTAAAACTGACAAAGATCAGCTTCACTTGAAACTTGTTTTCTCCAAACTTGTTCCTCCAAAGCGGTTGCTTCAAGAGCTCATAGGTTGTTGGATTGCTTCCATGTTATACCTAAGTTGAACCAACAACAATGGAGATGAAAGTGCAACCATGTATTCAAGATTATAGTATGAACTTAAGTTAGCGTTCACCTGGCCATGTGTTTACTTGATTCGGCTTAGTAAGTCTTTCCAACTAAATTGTGCACTTTTCTGAAATATCATGTATGATGTACCCATGTGCTCATCAGGCCCAAAATTGCGCCTGGAATGCGTTGGTGCGGACGCGCAGCTCGTCTCCTCGCCGTCCGCCGCGTCCCCACCTGGCGGCCACCCAACCGCCACTAGTCGTCTTATTTATGACGACCACCGGCAGCGGACCCACGCGTCAGCCAGTGGAAGCGTCCTTTTTTAACCACGCGTGCGGCGGGGTCGGCCTCATCCACTTCTCCTGTCCATATCTGGCCCCCCACCACTCCCTTTGCTTCCTCGCCGTGACAAAGAAACCCTAAGCGCCATGAGCCTCTTCGGCAGCAGCAATGGCAAGGGCAAGGGCACCCCCGGCGCCTCGTCCTCCCGTGCTTCCCTTCCCCCTCCTCCTTCGGCGGCGCCGCGTTTCCGCCCTGGTCGTCGGCGCCTGCACATCCCGGTGCACCAAGCGCGGTGGCACTGGGAGTACATGTACCACCGTACCCGATGTCCTGTTGCCGCCGGTATTGGCATTTGGATCCGGCGGATCCGGTGCAGCGGTTCATAATAGCCAGCGCGATGACGAGTGCGCAGCGCCGTGCGTAGCTCACGCCGGAGCAGGCGTCGGCGATCGAGTTCGCCGACTCTAACCGGAGGCGTGGTTCGCCCTCGAACACGAGGAGCAACGGCGCTCGGGTGTCGACGTCGTCCCGCCGCCGTTCCCACCGCCGCCCCTGCAGGTAGACCCGGAGGACATGGAGGCGGAGGCGGAGTACCAAGCCGCCCTCGAGGAGGCCTGCGGCCTGGTGGAGGCTAGCCGCCTCGAGGAGGACGCGCACTGGGATGGGCTGGAGCAAGCCCTTGCCCTGTCGGCGGCGGGGGACTCCGTCCACACCCCGCTCTTCGTGCCGCCACCGCCACCATCGCCGCCCGTCCAGCCCAAGCCGGAGCCGGAGCCGACGCGTAAGCGCTCCCCGCCTCCACCCACTTGGCCGGAGGAGGCCTACTCGTGGACGGGCGATCTGCGAGTGGGTGGCGAAGGCGCGCCCGTCCACTTCGCCGCAACGCCGGGCAGAGGAGGCCCGCCTCGGCTGGAAGGAGCAGCTCCAGAGCGAATGCGCTTCTGAGCCATGCTCCAACAGCGCAGGCGCTCCGGCTCGAGGAGGAGGAGGAGGAGCGCGCACGGTTGGCCGCAATGCCGCCGCCCCCAGCAAACGCCGGAGTAGGCTGCCCTGGCTGCGTACCAGGCGGCGTTCGAGTGGGCTGGCCCTACTCCGGTCTTCATCGACCTCACCGACGACGGCGGCGTCGACGGCAAGGGTAAGGGCAAGGCCGACGACGTCTAAGGCAGCGTGCGGGGCGGCAGCAGGCGGGCGCAGATTTTTTTAATGTTTATTAGATTTAGGTGGACTTTGGCCGGCGTTTGACTGGCCACTTTATGTTTAATTACATTTATTTCGTGTAACTTGTTTTTTTTACACGGCACATTTGGATCAGCCTCTTCATTGGACGTTCAAGCCGACCATTTTAAAATGCGGATTTTAAAAATGCGGACGCGCACGTCCGCCTGGTCGATCCAAACGTACGCCGCGTGCGTCCGTTTGGGTCACCCCATTGGAGTTGCTCTTTATACCATGGGACGGATGGAATATTTTTTATGGGCGGATCACCTTATTAACGATCATCACAGACCATCTCGCTAGAGTTGCTCTCTTTTATGCCCTTTGGGCGGGCGATAAAACCTGGGCGAAACGCCAAAGCACGTGTGAGGCTGGCGGAAGCAACAAAAGCTAGGTAGAGCCAACATATGCCAGCCCAGGGCCACTTGGGATTCCACGGCCGAGCTTCGTCGTGCGTACTATGTCAAACAAGATTGTGTGTGGGCGCAAACGGCACCATCAGCTGGCGTTAAACTCCCATTTGCTCGAAAAAAAAAGCTGGCGTTAAACTCCCCTGCAGCCTCTTTCCTGTTTTTTCCTGCTTTCGTTAGCGCAGACACAAAAGTGTAACTCCTCTCCATTCTCTCCCCTTTCCCACCTCGCCCCCCACTCCCCCCTCCCCCCTCCCCCAGGAATCCTCCCCACCTTTCTGTTCCGTCGCCTGGACAGATCTCTCCAGGCGCATCCGTCGCCCCTCTCCGCAATCCGAAGCGGCGAAGAGCTCGCGCCGACGGAGATCCGCCGCCTGAACTGGGTATGCCACGACCCCCCTTTTGTCTCAGTTCGAATCCGCAGTAGCATTTACCCGGGGCGCTGTTCGGGTTGCTGTGGAAATGGAGAGACGGCCGGGATTTCTAGGCGGCTTCTCCTGGCCGCGCTCCGGGTCCCTGTCCTGGATTCTCGCGTCTTCTATGCCTCTGTGAGGTTAGGGGTTGGGTGATTTAGGAGTCTTCCTAGGGGTTAGGGGTTTGGTTCTACGGAAGGGGTGAATAGTTTTTCCTTTTCTTTTTTGGGGTGCTGGTTTGGGGAATTATTGTTGGGTGTTGTGGGCGCCTCGACTTTAGCCTTAACTATACAGGGTTTCTTGTTGCGCAGTAACTGTAGATGAGGAAATATTAGCGGTCTCCCATTTCAAGGAGTTTCTTGGCACCTCGTCAAGGAAATTAGGCTAATCAGGGGTTTTGATTTCGGTTCTCCACTTGTTGGAGAGCCTCGACGCCATCTCAGCGCTCTTAAATGGTTTAATGGGACTGCTTATTCGCAAAAGGGAAATGAGAGAGTCATCATCTGAAGCATGCAATCGGCGTGTTTGCAAGTCAGTGCAATTTGCAGGGGTGTTAGTTGCTAGTACTAGTACAAGGTTATGAGTCAGTCATAATTCACAAACAAAGTCAAATGTTTAGTTAAGACAAGTAACACAGAAGGGATTCCGTCCCTCCCGTATTAGAATTTAAACGGTTCATCCCCTGTATTATTGCATGTCTCCAGATTGTTAAACATATGGTCTGCTGATAAAATAGCATTAACCTCGAATTATCCTTTTCACTGTGTTTCCAGGTTTTCATAGTTTCAACAATTCTGCCGGAATGATGTTTTAGCATGATTATAGAAGTGAAGCCTTGTAAATGTAGATTCTGAAGCTCTGTCATTGCTACACATACACCTGGATCATGGCACCACGCAACAGAACTTCATCTAGAAGGCCTCTCTGGGTCATTGTCTTGATTGCTTTTGTCTGTGCGATAGTCACGGAGCTTATCTTTATAAACCCCAACATTACACGGGTTGCTACTTGTCCAATTCCTGTGGTTCCCAGCCTCCTCTAGAACCTGTGAGGGTATACACTGATGATGAGATAGCTGCTCGTGCTGTAATGAGAGACCTTGTTCTGTCACAGCCTGTTCAGTCAAAGAATCCGAAGATTGCTTTCATGTTCTTGACACCCAGTTCATTGCCTTTTGAGAAGCTTTGGGAAAAGTTCTTCATGGTACGATTTTTGGCACTATTTGCAAAATTAAAATCAATACATCTCTGTCTAGTCTTAACTGGAAATTTGTACACCTCAGTGGTTGAACTTGCATAATGTGCTACTAATACTAATGTCTTCTCCTATTTGGAAGAAATGGATTATTAATTGTCATGCCTGTCTTATGATAAAACTTCAAATTAATAGACCTACCTCATGAAAAGCACGGGATGTGCTCACTTGCTAGTTGCATGTGCATGGATATCGAATACTGAATCCAGCTGCTTGGATGTATTGTTTCAGGGACATGAAGACCGATACACAATATATGTGCATGCATCAAGAGAAAAGACAGTTCATGCAAGTCCAATATTCGCCGGCAGGGATATTCGGAGTGAAAAGGTAAATTATTAAAATGGATTTAGAGACTGCCTCTTTTTACACTGTTTGTATTGATTTAGAGACCTTGTTTCATACTTTTTGAATTGATCTAGAAATTAAAGGTTTTCTAATATTCTACTCCCTCCGTCCCATAATATAAGAACATTTTGCAAGCTGAAACAGCTTACAAAATGTTTTTATATTATGGAGACGGAAAGTAGATAATACATCCATCCCCACTCTATTTTCATGGAATGGTGTAGTTTGTAGTCAAGGCTCAGAGTCTGTTAATGCTCTTGAACAAGTATGGTTTGTGGGTACTATCATACCCTGTAAAGTCGCCTGCTGCCTGATAAGCATAGTGGATCTAAGTCTGTTTCACAGTTTGACATTTTAATTGTTTGAAAAAGTAATAGTTCAATTTGCCTGTAGGTGGTCTGGGGTACAGTTACTATGATTGATGCAGAGAGGAGGCTCTTGGCAAATGCACTGCAAGATGCTGATAACCAGCATTTTGTTTTGCTGTCTGAGAGGTTAGTCATTTCCTTTGTTCTCATCTAAATTTAAATTGAATACCCTTATCCTGATGCTTTGTTTTTTATTGCAGTTGTGTACCACTGCATAACCCGATTATGTATATAGTTATCTCATGGAAACAAACATCAGCTTTGTTGACTCGTAAGTGAGCGTCCTGAAGGTTACGTTACAGATGATTCTGTATAGATGCAAGTTCTTTTTTCTAACATTTTAAGCTGAACATATGCCTGATTGAGGACCTGTTGTTTCCCTCTTATTCATTATTGTTACACACATCATTGCCTCACCATTGACATGCCAGTTATTGTTCAGTTTCGATGATCCTGGTCCACATGGAGCAGGTAGATACTCTGAGCATATGTTACCTGAAATCGTCAAGAGGGATTGGAGAAAGGGTGCACAGGTGATAATTTCTATGCTTGATTTCCCTGGAAAGTGGAATCCTTTTCTCCTTTACGGCTTTACCAAATTAAAGTTATTTAATCGCATAAAATTGGATTATCAGAAACCTCATAAAAATGTCAAGAATAATTTAACAGCCCTTCTTACTTGTACCATATGGTTGCCAAATTTTGCATCACATTTTTCTTCTCTTCGCACTTTCAGAACTTAAAAACAATTTTTTGAGTTTCCGTAGCCATCTGTCTTCTAATTTAAACAATTCGCATGTTTACCTATAGCCTAACATCCCACGTTCTGGTGTGTTCTCCTCTTGCAGTGGTTCACGGTGAAACGGCAGCATGCAGTTCTTATACTTGTTGACACTCTTTACTATGGAAAGTTCAAACGTTACTGTAAGGTAAACATCAGCTAACTTCGAAGAAAACCAAAGAAAAATATCATGCTGTGCCTTTTCCTTGAGAATTATATTGCCATAATGCCCCCCCTAGATGTTTGTGTAAGACTGCAAGGCATTTGACCTTTGTATGATATGCAACATTTTGTACCTTAGTAATAGTACATATGAAAAGAAAGTAAATCTCCATGCTACCGCATAACAGTTGTTGCAGCTAGTCTTGTTTGGTCTTAATGATTCAGCTATCACATAATAGTACAAGGCCCACTTTGTTTTTTCATGGTCATGAGTTTCAAATGATCTTTAGGTCACCAGGGAGCCAAGCTCCTTGCCCCTTGGTTCCATTAGCAAATGAAACCTGGGTACAGAGTTTTGTCCAAACTGGACTACTGTAGTTCTTTTGAAACACATAAACAGACAGCTACTGAAACAAGGGTGAAACTGTGGATTATGATTCATTGCTCATGATAACTATTACTGTCAACCTAGCTATTCATATCTGGATTATATATCCTGTTTATGTACAATATTCAGCATCGTGGTCTAGTACTGTAAAGCGGAAAACATAGAGAGGGCTGCTATATAACTGTTTTAAGTTAGTAGTACTACGTTCTTCTAATCAATTGCCAATTTGCCATGACCTACAAGGTTGTTTGATTTCTTTCTCTGTATTTTCGTGGAAATCAGATCGTTGTTCTTTCCTGATTTGTATGTCGCCACTCATCTTGTGATCATTGCACTTTGCAGCCTGGAAATGAATATCATAACTGCTATTCTGATGAGCACTATCTGCCAACCTTATTTAACGTAAGCACGCAGAAGCTCCTAACCAGTTTTTTATTTTAAAAAACTTTAGCCACCAGTGATATCATACTGCTATCGTGCCTGCAGATGGTTGATCCAACCGGAATCGCGAATTGGTCAGTGACACGTGTTGATTGGTCTGAAGGAAAATGGCACCCTAAAGTTTATAGGGCTGTTGACACAAGCTTTGAACTGCTTAAAAGTATAGCGGTGAGCTCTTTATTAACTCATAAAAAAAAAGAAAACAAAAGGAGGGACAAAGGGGTATTTTATCTAGTTAATTTGTGCAAAATGCATAGTTTTGGAATTTGTCCAACTAAACATGAAATGTTTGCAGTCCATTGATGAGAGCGTTCACGTGACCAGCAACGCGAAGGTATATAGTTATTATTTTGATTATTCCCCCTAATGAACATTTTTGTTGAAACCACAAACTGCCAAGTCGCTGCTTTTACATTTTCTGCAACCACAAGGCTGCGAATCATCATCATCCCCTTCTCTGTGGAGAATCTCACTATTCGTCATGTTCTTGCAGCATGAAATGCAGCGAAGACCGTGCATGTGGAACGGCATGAAGAGGCCCTGCTACCTATTCGCACGGAAATTCTATCCTGAGGCGCTTGACACTCTGATGAACATTTTCTCGAATTTCACCGTCATATGAGGACGGATGCCTTAAGGATTCTTTCTTCACACCGATTGTTGCCCGCCTGCCGTGGCGATGCAGGCGTTGTCGTGTTGTAGCTGGTGTCAGAATACAACTGCTTGTTCAGCAGAGGTTTGCACGTTTTCAGATGGCACCTTACCTGGCCTGCTGATCTCTGAAGCAAAATCTCTCGACAGTTAGGCTATTTTAGTAGCAGCTCTTTTAATGGCGATTTTTGCTGGTGTAGAACAGTGGCAACTGCAAAACGAAATGAACCAGTTCGTCTGACCGAGAAGTGCTCTGTTCTTTTATGAAATTGATGCCTGATCTAGTATGTGCCTGAGATGAGCAAAAAAAAATTTGGGGCACCTGAAATGAGCCAGCTCGTCTGACTGAGATGCTAAAGCAGACGGGCGTCTTTTATTTTGCGCTTTGCCATTGCCTAGTAGTCTGAATCTTTTGCACTATATGAATGAATTATAATAGAACGACTGATGGTTTGTAATATCTATATGAACATATGTATCTATATGAACATATTTGTAAAATTGACAGGGCATCAATTAATTATTAGTCAAGTGAGACGATATTACAGTTATTTGTGCTAGATAAACATATTTTAATTACATGCTGGATGCTTTTTATAGATTTGTATGAGCAAACTTATAAAATCGACTGAGAATTAGTTACTTTCTTAAATCTGGTCAAGTTCACAAAAATAATAGTATTAACATACCAAATCAATAGATTCATCATTGAATATGTATTCATAGCATATTTATCTTGTAATAGCAAATGTTGATATTTTTTTTCCCAAAGCACAAATTGTTGATGGATCTTTGGGTGGTATAGCCCTCTAAGGGTAGTAGGTAGCTACATACTCCCCTTCAAAATAATTACTCCCTCCTGTCCATATTAATTATTGCTAATTTAGTATAAGTTTGTATTAAATCAGCAATAATTAATATGAATAAGAGGGATAACATTTTGGAATAGTTGTAGTCAAACATCTCCAACTTTCATAGTCAGTGTATAAATATATATTAAAAGACTCCACAAGAAAATAACATCATTACACTAGTACATGATCCTCTCGTTACCGGCGTTGGAAGTTACCTGCTAGCAGTGTCCGAGCGGCGCGCTGGTAACATGTTACTAGCAGCGTGCGCAGAAAACACTGCTAGCATGACCAGCACTTGCAGCGTTCGGCCGCTTAATAATTTTTTTCGAACCATGCAGGAGGACTGCATGTATTATATACGGAGGCAAAAGCTTTGCCTCATCCATTAATTAAGTAGAAGAGAATTACCCGGTTAATTAACGGAGAACCGGGCTAAAACCGTCACAAACCGCTGAGCGGCACATACAGACCGTGCCAGAACTCAGCCACCCTCGTCGAAGGCAGCACAACTCCGACTTTGAAGGAGAGATCCAAAGAAGAACTATGCCAGGCTGGCGCCGTGAAAGACCACCGAACGGACCACCTGCTGCCTTTCATCGTTGCCACAGGGCCCCGCCGCCGCAGCTCCGACTTCACCGCAACAAACAAACCGAGGTAATCCCATGGACACGTCGGAGAAGAGCCGACTACCGCAACCACCGCAACGCCTCCGACTTCACTCGCCCCATCATCGTTGCCACGGAAGCCTCGACGCCACATCAACGCCTTCCACCACCCAACCTCCCAACACACCCACTAGTCCCTCTGACTGGATTAACCTCCAAAATCGATGCCCTCAAGAGGGGAATGACGTCAACACGCCGCCAACGACCGACCCTCGGGTCTGGAGTTTCCCCCGGAGTTGTCCCTCGCAGAGGAAAAGAGAGCATCCCGTTGACGCCTTCAGGAAGGTCACGGCGTCCACGGACGCCGCCGTCACAGGCTCCAGCCATGGCCAGAAACGGGTTTTCACCCAGCCCTCGAAATCCTCTGGTCGACAGCCAATCCGTCAGCCCGCCTTCAGACCTACCCTCCCTGCACCTCCACGCATCAGCCACCCCGGCAACCAAATCTTGCATCCCCATCGCCGCAACAGGATGGGATGCCTCGCTCCGCCTTCTCCTTCGCCTGTGCTAGAGCCTCCGAGTACCCACGCCGACTCCAGATTTGAGCGCCAAGCCCCACGACCCGCCCGGCCCGTCCGCAGCTAACACCACCGCGTCGCCCGGCGAGAACGACGCCCAAGCTCCGGGGCCGTCGCCCGGCGTCTCTCGGCCCCTGCAGCACCACATCCACGTAGCCTCAGCAGCACCACATCCTCACCGCGTGCAGCCACCGACCAGACACGCCGCGCGCCCTGCCGAGTTCAGCGCTTTCGCGGTCGCCGCGAGCCCGTCCCCGCGCCGCCATGCCCCTTGATGCGCCCGGCCGCGCCAGATCCGTGCCCGGCCGTGCCAAATCCACCCCGAGCTGCCCCTTGCATCCGCTGCTCTGCAGACCTCCACTCGCCGGCCCCGCGCAGCCGCACCACTGCGGCGCCCCGACCACCACGGCCCAACGGCGCCCAAAGCCGTCGCCGGGGCAGCGAATCCGCTGACGGGCCTCGCCTCGGACCTCCACCTGCGGCGTCGCGCACCCACACCTCCGTGCGGCCAATACCGCGACCCCATCACACGCCTGGCGCCGGTGGCGCAGCCTCACCGCTGACGCCTCGGCGCGGCGCCCTCGCCAGAGCGTGAATCCTTGCTTGAATCGAAGCGGCCAGCGCCACCCGAACCAGCGAGAAGGGAAGGGCCCGCCGCCACCAGCGCCGCCCGGGCTTTGCCGCGCCGGCGGCGGCGAGGGAGGATGGGCCAGGCTGTGCGGCTGGCGGCCAGCGAGGATTCGCTCGAGCCGCCAGCAGGAGCGACCAAAGGAGTGTCTTTTAGGTATAAATGTATTATATTAAAGAGAGAAGGAGAAATACACGACGAACGTCCATCAGAGTTACAAGAAGGACAACCTAAACTTCAGCAAACAAAAAGACCCAAAGCCCTGACCACAACAACTGTCTACAAAAACCGCAAACAAAACGAAACTAAAGTAATACAAAACGACCTAGACTTGCTTCTGCCCAATGCATTGCGTCAATCTTAATCTGATTGATGATTCCTTGAAGCGGTGTGTGCGAGTTTTTAAAAATTCTGCCATTTCTTTCCCTCCATATACTCCATATAATTAGTGGTATCATAGTGTTCAAGGAATTCCTTCTAGGTCCATGGACTCTATTTCTGGCCTCTTGCCACCAATCCCGGAAACCAGGAGCATTTTGAGGGATGACGTCTCTTAGATTTGCCCAAAGAAGCATTGAACTCCAAATGATGGTCACAACACTACAACCCATGAAGAGATGATGAACTGATTCTTGCGCAATGTTGCGGAAACAACATGCAGCATTATGAGGCAAATCACGCTTAGCTAGACAGTCCGCTGTCCAGACACGCCCCTTGACGACCAGCCAGAGAAAGAGCTTGCATTTTAAAGGAGTCCAAGCCTTCCAAATGGTGCAAGAAGTATTACACATAACTGGTGCAACGAAGTGTACCTTATAAACAGATTTCGCCGAGTATAGAATTCCATGACCAGAACCATTTGTCTTTAGCACCATGTATGATTTGAACTTCAGAGATCACCTCCCATAAGGTTAAGATCTGATGAAAAATGTGAATATTTATTTTCCCCTTTATATTGTTGATCCATACTGCACTAATCATTGCTTTTGCTACTGTTCTTCTCTCCCTAATGACCGGAGGCACGGAATTAAAAACTTCTTGCGCGATATCTTCTACTGTGGCGCCATTGATCCACTTATCAGTCCAGAAGAAACATCTATTTCCGTTGCAGAAACATCTACTGTGGCCGCTTAATAATTACGGGCTGGTGCAGAAATAAAAGAAAAATCAAACGAAGATCGCGGCTGCTCGATCCCATCCAACACTAGGTATCTGCTGCGAAATTTCGGTGGTTTGGAATCTAGTAATTTCAATCTATTTTGATCTTATGAAGGCAATTATGTTTCCGTATATTTGTAGTCGAAGTTGAAGAAGATTTACGGAACACATAGAGCATTGCTGTTTTATTCTACCAGTTTAAGACACAAATCCATGTGACATTCATGGGAGACTCTTCATAACCTAGCTAGCCGATTTAGAGGTGTTTGATAAACAAAACTCAAGTAAGGTACACCTTAGCCATTATAAAAACAAACACGAATTTCCCTTAAAAGGAGCCTCATTAGGACGTTACGATCCCATTTCTACTGTTACTCGATGCCGGATCAATCAACTGGGAGAGGACACAAGAAAGCGGCATCCCATCGATCCCCACAGATTTTCGGCAGCAGCAAAGCCTTCTTGAGCTGCTGCTGCTGCTGATATATAGTACTGTACTCCAGTAGTTTCATCCTACTCCACCACGATCTCAGGCAGCTTCAGCATGCTTGCGTGGTCGCCGCCGCACCTGCTCGCCCTGGCGCTCCGGCAACATCGCCTGGTTTCTCCGGCAGCGCAACCGGCCTGCCTGATCGAGCACACGTCCCTCGCTTTGGTTCCGCGTCCCTCGTCGCGTACCGTGTCGCAGCAGTCGGCCGGAGCTGGAGCGCAGGCTTTCGCCTTGGCGTGATGCCCGCAGTTTTCCTTCTCGTGTTCTCCGCTCTGGTGACTGCACTGGATTTGTTGTTGGTCAGCAGCTGACGCGTCGATCAGTATGGAGTGCTCTTGGATTGACTCAGCCGAGCTGTTGCTGTGCTCATCGTGCTTCTCTTTGCAGTGGCTATGGCCATGGGAAATGTTCTTGCTTGTCACCAATTGGCTGCTCGCCTCTTTGCCGTGGTGGTGGCCCTGACCATGATCTTGACAGTGATGGCTGTCCGTGGGGTGCAGCTTGCTCGGTTCTTTGCAGTGGCTGTGGCCATGGCCATGATGATCTTCACATCCATGCTTGTGATGCGGGCTGCCCGGCTCTTTGCCGTCACCATGCCCGTGGTGATGATGATCATCGCCGCAAGCATGGCCACCAGCAGATGAATCCGCGCAGCCGCCAGTCAAATTGCACGGACCATCCGAGCAATGGCCATACTTCTTGGGGTGAGAGTGAGATCCATGGTGAGAAGAAGCGCAGCATTTCTTCCCCCTCCCACCGTCTGCCCCTCTCAGCAAAATCATGCTGTACATGATCACCAGCAAGCACGTGCCGACGTCCGCCAGCACGGCAGCCCAGACGAGCGGGTGCCCGGCGAGCGCGAGCCCGACGATGGCGAGCTTCGTGGCGACCGAGAAGACGATGTTGGTGACGATGGTCCGGCGCGTCCTCCTCGCCAGCCGGATGGCCTTGGGGATCCTGCGGATGTCGTTGGACATGAGCGTGACGTGGCTCGTCTCCATGGCGACGGCCGAGCCGGACACGCCCATGGAGACGCCGACGTCGGCCATGGCCAGCGCCGGGGCGTCGTTCATGCCGTCGCCGATCATCAGCGTGGAGCCGTCCCTCGCCTTGAGCTCGTCGACGATCCGCACCTTGTCCTCCGGCAAAAGTTCAGAGTGAACCTCAGCTAGAACATTTCCCAGCTGGAAGAAACACACTAGTTAGTTAGAGGCTGTTTGGTCCTAGAAATGAAGAGAGTTTACGACTGCAAGAGATTTTATTTTTACCTGGTTCTGGGCATAGGTGGCAGCGGCAGCACTATCACCTGTGAGCATCACCGACTTGATGCCCATTGATCTCAGCTCCCTGATGGCTTCGGCCGATCCAGTTCGACAGACGTCGGAGAGACCGAATAGCCCGACCAACTCCTTGTTGCAGGCCACGTATCCAACGGTGACTCCTTTGATGTCATTTACTTCTGGAACTAGAACATGGAAAGATTCGAACAAGATTATTTAGAAGCTCATGAAATCGTCGTGTTTGAGAATTTGAGTGAAACAAACAAAGGAATTAAGCTGCCAAGCATCCTTTGAAAGTGACTTTTTTAGGGATCCTTTCAAAGCGAGTTCAGTGGTCACTAGCAGCAGAACTCCTGGATGGGAATGGATGCAGGCTCTGTTTCTTATTTCACAGTAAGTTCAGTGGTAAACTAAACTAGCAACAGAACATGTACTGTCGTACTGACATAGTACTTCCTTTATAAAAGCATATGCACTTGACACAAGATCCACATTTCATTACCAACCTGTTTCACATGAAGCCCTCGACAAGATTCTTCTGTTCCCGACGTACACGCCTTGTCCGTCGATTTCACCGTAAATCCCCTCACCGGGGTAAATCTGAAATTCCATGACACTCTCCGATTTCGGTTCCACCGAGTTTGATCGAGCATAATCAACAAGGGCAGCTGCCATTGGGTGGCTCGACCTGCTCTCCACGCTCGACACCCTGCAGAATCCATGAAATTAAGTACATATACATAAATAGGCAACACACAAGAAACTTGAAGAAAACAAAAGTGCCAGAAGAAGTTGATTCAGTTCAGAGTGTGACATGTACAGGGAAGGGGCACTCACCAGTTGAGAAGTTGGTGCCTCGGAACACGTTCTCCGACTGCCCGGAACTCCGCTACAGAGAACTCTCCGCTGGTAATCGTGCCAGTTTTGTCGAAAGCCGCGACTTTGATCCCGGCCAAGGACTCGAGCACATCCCCTCCCTTGATGAGGAGCCCGGTTCTCGCGGCCTTGAGCAGCGCGCAGAAGGTGGCGACCGGCGTGGAGAGAACTAGAGCACACGGGCAGGCGCTCACCAGAAGCACCAGGGCCAGCTGAAACCAGTGCCTGAGGTTGTGCGCTCTCACGATCACAGGCGTCACCGCCACCGCCGCTGCCATGACGATCACCGCTGCAGGTGCACTCATGGAAAACAGTGAGAAAAGAAAACCCAAATGATGAACTATTTTTGTACAAGTATCTGAATCTGTCTAGCAGCTTATATACCAGGAGTGTAGTACTTGGCGCAGGTGTCGATCAGCCTCTGCGTCTCTGATCTGCTGTTCTGGGCCTCTTCGACCAGCCTCGCCATCTTGGCCACCGCCGAGTTGTCGGCCATGGCCGTTGTCCTCACCGAAATGTAGCCTGAAATTACCATTGCCAGGAATGTATACAGAGCACAGACAGAATCAACACAGATTATTTTCTTTTCTTTTTAACCGGACAAAACTGAGACAATGTCTGTCAGCACGTACCGTCTATGTTGAAGGTGCCGGCCCAGACCTCCGAGTCCGTCTGTTTGGCCACCGGGAAGGACTCTCCGGTGAGGGTCTGCTCGTCGACCTCGCTCCGCCCGTCGACGACGACTCCGTCTATCGGAACGACCTCCCCCGCCTTCACGGCTATCACCGTGTTGACCTTCACGTCCTGCGCCGCGACCACCTGCCCCGTCTCTGCAAGCACGGCGTTCTGTGGTGCCATGCTCATCAGCGACGACATCCCGGCAGTGGCCTGTACACGTCAACGGAGCATCTAATTTATCTTCATACATGGAAAATGATAGCACGCACCTAGCTAGTGCCTTTAAGAACATGCAGTACTAAGAGATGTATTGCTTTTGGCAGGGGACTAATAATAAAGTTGCATTTTAACTGCCAGCCTTCTTTCCAAGGAATAACTAGGTTACTTCCCTCAAAAAAAGGAATAACTAGGTTCCCTGATTATCTAACTCCACTAGGCATAAAGCACTTGTTGTCTCTTGGCTGACAATTTCTTTGTAAAGATGAGCAATGGCAGACCAAAAATCTCTTGGTAAAGATGTACGGGGGGCTGGCTAGCTAGTGCACGTCCAGATCCCACAAACCTCTAATGTTGTAAAGGAAAGGATGGACCCCTTCACTGCTAAGTGGGTTCTAACGAGAGGACCTCGGCAATCATGCAACTGTTTCTTCTTTTGAGCCTAAAGATCCTCCAACTATTCCTTTTTCTTTCTTCCCTTTTTAGTTTTAACGATGAAACTTGATTTTGTGTATGTGTGGTTACATGAGAGCGAGAGGGAAAGGGAAGAGATTGTGAGACCTTGCAGCTCGCCCTTGTCTCGAGCCACTCCGCCGTGGTGAAGAGGAAGACGATGAAGCCGGCCTCAGAGTAGTCCTTGAGTGCAACTGCCCCACCAACTGCAAGCAAAGTAAAACATGTAAGAAAGCCAGCTCTTTGCATTCATTGGCCGCCTGCCAAAATTGTGGGTGAAGCATCTTAACGGAAACGGTTGAGGATAGTACGATCGATGGGTATGTGATGAAATGACAACATCATGTGTCATCCTGGATGCATGCATGAGAAGATGTGCGATCGATCGATGTAAGTAGTAAGTAAACGAAGTGATGGCAAGAAATTCTAGTTACAACTCTCGCTTCAATTTGTACACTATATAGAGCTACAAATAGATGCCTTGAGCTATCTCTTGTAAGATGTCATGACACAATCAACTCCCGAATTTGTTTCGCCAAAATAAAAACCAACTCCCGAATTTTACATATTTTTCAACCATATTTTAGATATTTTTCTACTGACAAATAAGGAGAGATCCTCCTTCGAGAGGAATGTACTGGATGCAAAGTCCTTTTTTTCCAAGGAAAGAGGAGAACGTTCTCGGCCTCTACCTCGAGTGATGCACACAACTTTTCGGTGTGAAAAAACAAAGCAAAACGTGTTATCCAATCGCATATATCGTTTCAATCATGCATATTAAAAAATATCCCTTGTCTAACTAATAAAAATCCCCGTTTTTCTCGGAATTGTTTTTTTAGGGATCTCGGAATTGATTCTACTCCCTCCATTCGTAAATGTAAGTCTTTTTAAATATTTCAGTATGGACTACATACGGAGCAATATGAGTGAATCTATACTCTGAACTACATCTATATACATCAGTATGTAGTTCATAGTGAAATCTATAGAAAGACCTGTATTTAAGAATGAAGCGAGTAGCGAGTAGTATGCAAACAAAATATCTAAAAATAATGACCGAAATGAAATGTTACTTTCGTGGTAAAGGAATCTGATACCCTATCTGGGGTGACATGACACGACCACACCCACATCCACATGGCAGAAAAGAAGCAAACACTTAATTACCTGCGATGAGCATGAGAATATTGACGTCGAGGGTGAGCCTCCGCGCGGCGGCGACGCTTCTGAGGACGATGGGCGGCAGCCCGGCGGCCGTGGCGACGAGCGCGAGCCACCTCAGCGGGTGCCAGAAGTGCTGGAAGAGCGAGGCGACCAGAAGGACCCCGCAGAGGAGCACGTAGGGGCTCGGCCATTTGTTGATCTTGTTCTGGCCTGCGCCGCCGTATGCCCGCACCGACGCCTCTAGCCTTGCCTGGTTCAGCGCCTTGACTGAAACGACAAAAAGGAAGGAGCGGCCGGAAAAAGGCTTCAGTTTCAGCTGTATCGTGTGCATTGTTGCGTTGCAGATACGTACAAAGTTATGGCTAAGGAACAATTAATATGGATAGGATCCAAGGATGTATTATATACTCCCTCTGTCTTATAATATAAAAACATTTTTAACATATATTATGGGACGGTCACATAATATAAAAGCATTTTTTTAGCATAATATAAAAGCATTTTTGACACTAGTATAGTATAAAAAGCGCGTTCTTATATTATAAGACAGAGGAAGTAAAACTTTCAGTACATCTCTACGTTGACTTATCTGACATGACTCAACCAGTAGTGGATCATGACCGTGGACTCGTGGTTGATTGTTCAGTTGTGTGTACTTTTATCGACAGGTAGTATGTGCAATGAATAAAGATTTTTTTTTGGGTTGAGGAGAATAGTAAGAGAGGAGGGACATATATTTTTTTGTGTGTGGATAGGTCTCAGTTGACTGAGACTTGACCAAGTCCAAGTCAAATGATATAACACGTAATAAAGAAAAAAATTAAAAAAATTACATGAATCTTCATGTAAGATCGTGTGGATATAGCATCAACTGAAACTGGGTTAAGGACTGAGATTTAGTGATCCTTTTTTTTTCAAGAATCAGCTGGGACACATTGGATCCGGTTCAAGAAGAAGCGCACGAAAAGCCAAAGTGAGGTGAACCCGGAGGAAAGCAACAACTTATTGATGCGTTGATCCCCTTACCTATCTGGGACTGGGAGATGGTGGTGGCGTCGTGCACGACGATCACCGTCCGGGACGGCACGACGACGGTGACCTTGTGCACGCCGGCGAGCGGCTCGAGGAGCTTCTCCACCAGCGGCACCTCGGACGGGCAGCAGATGCCCAGCACGTCGAAGTAGCTCTTCTCCTGCCTGCCCGCCATGATCTCCCTCACACTCTTGGCGTGTTTTTGGTCCTCTGGAAAAAAGAACCTGCACCTGCACGCACGTGATACGCGCCGGCAGCAAGTGAGTATACAAGGAGTGTGGTTCTCGCGCTAGTGTGGCGTGGGTGGTTCACGGATTAAGGAACGGGATGTAATCTTGGCCGGTTCTCGCCATGAACTTACACCCGACCCGGCGCCGGCGACCCGCTTCGCGCCCTCGTATGTGACCTGCCGGCCGGCGTCGCAGTTGGAGGCGGAAGCAGGGAGGCAGGATGTGTGGTGCTGGTGCGCTAGCTTGGCTGCGGGACTTGTTGGGAGGGGGCCGAGAGTATTTATGGAGGATCCTGTGCAGTGCAGTGGACACAGGGGTCTGGGGGAGAGAGAGAGAGAGAGAGCGAGGGCGGGAGGGATAGGTGGATGCTGACGAAGGGAGCACTGAGGCGGCGGACTGGAGAGCTCGGCAACGCTAACCCTGCCTTTTTCATCGCCAAGGGCTCGTCCTTAATTAATCTGACACACAAGCTCACTCTGAGAGATAACAAGTGTCGCACACAGAATGCAGGGAGAGAGAGAGAGAAGATGGAGATGCGTGCACTCACCAATGGAGGAAAGGGAAGCGTGGTCGGCTCGCTGAAAGTAGAAAGCAGAGAGAGAGAGAGAGAGAGAGAGAGAGAAGAGAGAGAGAGAGAGAGAGAGAGAGAGTGGAGAGTGGAGGAAGAAGGAAAGGGAAAGAGATTGGGGGAAGACGAGGATAGTAATGGAGGGCGATTTGCCGGATTGATCGTGGGATTGGGTGGATTAACACCGCAACCGGCGCATTATTAGCGGCACGTCGATAATCAACCTCGATCGTTCTCCTCATCTGAAACGCAACTCCATCCTCCTTTTCGTTTTCAACCGCGCGCCCCGTTTCGTCTGTGGCACGCACGCTCCTTAATCCGTACTTTTTTTTAGAAATAGAGGTATACCTCCGGCCTCTACATCATGATGATGCATGCGGTTATTTTATTAAAAATCTAAAAAGTATCATCACAAAGGTCTTACAGCTCGCAAACGGAGCAAAACAAAGCACATAGAACTGAAAAAAACAAGCGGACAAAGACAACCGGTACGGTGATAATAAGGACAAGCTCTCTAGACTCTTATCCTGTTATGTGAACGTCATCCGAACCGGTTGAATATAACCCGAGCCACCATCTTCCATTGGTTGCACCTAGTAACCAAAGGCTCCCTGGAGTCCATAGGAGTGAGTAAGGACCACGTACGGATCCAAGCTGTAGCTCGAAGATAACCTCGCAAAAAGTTAAGTTGTGTAGTCTGTTAAAAATCATATCATTTCTGCAGTTCCATATAGCCCATAATAGCGCACATATTCCAATCCGAATACGAGCTGCCGTGATCTGTTCAACCCCAGCTAAACACGTCCCAAACAAAGACGCAATATCTACTAAAGGATTGATATTAAAAGTTATATGAATCGTTCTCTAAAGTAACTTGGCAAGTGGGCATTCGATAAATAAATGTTGTATTGTCTCGTCCTCCTGAGTACAAAAACAACACCGCGAGTTACCTACCCATCGCCTCTTAAGTAAGTTGTCCTTTGTGAGTATTATTTGCTTGTGGACAAACCACATGAAAATTTTAATCCGCAAAGGAACCTTAACCTTCCATACATTAAGTGACCTTGAGATGGGGCCAGAATTAATCAGATCCGTATAAAAAGATTTCACCGTAAATATCCCATTTTTAGTTAACTTCCATTGTGTGGAGTCCGGCACGTCGGAAGTCGAACTTCAATCAATCTCCGAACCAAGTGCATCTAGGCTGTCCATCGCTCACCCACTAACGTACGTCTGAACTGGATGTTCAAGGAAATAGTTTGAAGGACGATACCTACGTAATCTTCCTTCCGTTGCACAATATTGTAAATGGTAGGATATTGTAAGGCCAGAGGTGTCTCTCCTAGCCACGTATCCTTCCAAAATCTTGTTGACATTCCGTTGCCAATCAAGAATTTGACCCTACGAAAGAACATATCCTTTGTTCTCATAAGTCCCTTCCAGAACGGTGAATCAGTCGGTCTGATGGTAACCTGGGCTAGCGTTTTCGAGTGCAAATACTTATTGCGCAGGATTTGAGCCCACATGCCCTCCGGCTCTCTAGTAGAAAAGAGGGCTTTGGTCCAGGCCGGGTTAGCCCATTAGTCCCGGTTCAGTCCAGAACCGGGACCCATGGGGGCATTGGTCCCGGTTCGTAAGCCCAGGGGCCCGGCCGGGCCACGTGGGCCATTTGTCCCGGTTCGTCTGGACCTTTTGGTCCCGGTTGGTGGGATGAACCGGGACCAATGGGCCTGGCTCTGCCCAACACCATTGGTCCCGTTGGTGGCTTGAACCGGGACAACAAGTCGCTTTTAGTCGGTTCGTGCCACGAACCGACCATTGAGGTGTTTATATATACCCTCGCCAACGCAGCAGAGCACTCCACCGCTCTGCTTTTTCTCTGGCCGGGAGGGCTTTGTGGTGCTCTAGCTCACCTCCTATGCACATGAGGTGTTCGATGAAATGCCCGAGCCACACTAGTTAAGCTTTCTCCTCTCGAAGCACGACCTCCGAACTCTATTTTTCCCGAGATTTGTCTAGGTTTATATTAGCGGCCCGTCACGCCCCGTCCCCGTCTTCACTGTCGTCGATCGCCCGCGCCGATCTCGTCGCCGGCACCACCGTGGTGAGCCTCTTGTTCTTATCTTCTTTCTGAAAGAAAAACAATTCTTGCTTTAGAGATATATACTTGTCTAATTTTCTTACTATTTTATTGCTTGTTATTATATAGTGCGATGGTTATGGTATCCGCCTCGCCGCCCATTGCCCCTGTCCTATGATTCGGATGTGGTATATATTATCTTTATAACTATTGCTTCATTTATTGTTTATGAAAATTATGCCGACCAACGTGACATAGATTTTATTTATCTAGGAGGTATGTGAACCGAAATTCCAACCGACCCTATTGTCGAGAGGTTAAATTTAGTTGAAGAAGAAAACAATTTCTTGAAGGAAAAATAAAAAAATTGAGGAGGAGAAGATGATATTGGAGTTGCATGTTGCGGATGTAAATCGATGATCATAAGATCAAGATGGATGCAATGCGCTTGAAGATTAGAAAGATTAGAAAATATGCCATTCATACCGAGGCTTGGTATCATTATGCCGTTGGATCAATTGTTACCTTGATTGTGATTATGATCGCATTTGTTTTCGTATTGAAATGTTTTACATAGTTTCAATGCATGGTTTAATTAATTTAGATGCTCTGCAGAGCTTTATGTTGTTAGATGAGAACTATGTATGTACTTTGGTTTTAATGTGATGATGAACTTCTATTAATTTGGTCACTTAATTATCTATTCATGATGTTCTGTAATGGTTTTGACACACTTAATTATATATAATGCACGCAGATGAACCGGCAATGGACGTACGGTGACAGACACACCTCCGAGTACATTAAGGGCGTGCATGATTTTTTCGAAGTGGCTGAGGCAAAAAAGCAGAATGGTTTTATGTGTTGTCCATGCCCTAAATGTGGGAATACGAAGTCTTACTCGACCGAAAAATCCTTCACACCCACCTGCTTTACAAGGGTTTCATGCCACACTATAATGTTTGGACGAGGCACGGAGAAATAGGGGTTATGATGGAAGACAGCGAAGAAGAAGAGTACGATGACAACTATGTGCCCAGAATACGGTGATGCTCTTGAACATCAAGAGGAACCAGACGATGTGCACGATGATGCTGCAACGGGCGAAGTCAGCCAAGATCAAGAGGAACCAGACGATGTGCCCGATGATGATGATCTCCGTCGGGTCATTGTCGATGCAAGGACGCAATGCAAAAGTCAAAAGGAGAAGCTGAAGTTCGATCGCATGTTAGAGGATCACAAAAAGGGTTGTACCCCAATTGCGAAGATGGCAACACAAAGCTCGGTACCGTCTTTGGAATTGCTGCGGTGGAAGGCAGAGAATCTTGTGCTCGACAAAGGATTTGAGAAGCTACTGAAAATATTGAAGAAGAAGCTTCCAAAGGATAACGAATTGCCCGACAGTACATACGCAACAAAGAAGGTCGTATACCCTCTAGGATTAGAGGTGCAGAAGATACATGCATGCCCTAATGGCTGCATCCTCTACCGCGGTGCGTACAAGGATCTGAACGCATGCCCGGTATGCGGTGCATTACGGTATAAGATCAGACGAGATGACCCTGGTGATGTTGACGGCGAGCCCTCCAGGAAGAGGGTTCTGTGAAGGTGATGTGGTATGCTCCTATAATACCACGATTGAAACGTCTGCTCGAAATGGAGAGCATGCCAAGTTGATGCGATGGCACAGTGAGGACCGTAAGAAAGACGGGAAGTTGAGAGCACCCGCTGACGGGTCGCAGTGGAGAAAAATCGAGAGAAAGTACTGGGATGAGTTTGCAAGTGACCCAAGGAATGTATGGTTTGCTTTAAGCGCGGATGGCATTAATCCTTTCAGGGAGCAAAGCAGCAATCACAGCACTGGCCCGTGACTCTATGTATGTATAACCTTCCTCCTTGGATGTGCATGAAGCGGAAGTTCATTATGATGCCAGTTCTCATCCAAGGCCCTAAGCAACCCGGCAACGACATTGATGTGTACCTAACGCCATTAGTTGAAGAACTTTTGCAGCCGTGGAATGGAAACGTTGTACGTACGTGGGATGAGCACAAACAAGAGGAATTTGACCTAAAGGCGTTGCTGTTCGTGACCATCAACGATTGGCCCGCTCTCAGTAACATTTCAGGACAGACAAACAAGGGATACCACGCATGCACACACTGTTTAGATGACACTGAAAGTATATACTGTTGGAAATATGCCCTAGAGGCAATAATAAATTGGTTGTTATTATTTTATTTCCTTGTTCATGATAATCGTTTATTATCCATGCTATAATTGTATTGATAGGAAACTCAGATACATGTGTGGATACATAGACAACACCATGTCCCTAGTAAGCCTCTAGTTGACTAGCTCGTTGATCAATAGATGGTTACAGCTTTCACGACCATGGACATTGGATGTCGTTGATAAAGGGATCACATCATTAGCAGAATGATGTGATGGACAAGACCCAATCCTAAGCCTAGCACAAAGATCGTAGTTCGTATGCTAATGCTTTTCTAATTTCAAGTATCATTTCCTTAGACCATGAGATTGTGAAACTCCCGGATACCGGAGGAATGCTTTGGGTGTACCAAACGTCACAACGTAATCGGGTGGCTATAAAGGTGCACTACTGGTATCTCCGAAAGTGTCTGCATTGGGTTGGCCCGAATCGAGACTGGATTTGTCACTCCGTAAACGGAGAGGTATCTCTAGGCCCACTCGGTAGGACATCATCATAATGTGCACAATGTGACCAAGAGGTTGATCACGGGATGATGTGTTACGGAACGAGTAAAGAGACTTGCCGGTAACGAGATTGAACAAGGTATCGGGATACCGACGATCGAATCTCGGCAAGTACAATGCCGCTAGACAAAGGGAATTGTATATGAGGATCGATTGAGTCCTTGACATCGTGGTTCATCCGATGAGATCATCGTGGAACATGTGGGAGCCAACATGGGTATCCAGATCCCACCGTTGGTTATTGACAGGAGAACGTCTCGGTCAAGTCTGCATGTCTCCCGAACCCGTAGGGTCTACACACTTAAGGTTCGGCGACGCTAGGGTTGTATGAATATGAGTATGCAGCAGATCGAATGTTGTTCGGATTCACGGATGAGATCACGGACGTCACGAGGAGTTTCGGAATGGTCCAGAGGTAAAGATTTATATATGGGAAGTCTTATTTTGGTCATGGGAAAAGTTTACGCACTTTATCGGTATTGTAACGGAGTGCCGAAAGGGGTCCGGGGTCCACTGGGGTCCACCTGCCTGGGGCCACATGGGCTGTAGGGGGTGCGCCTTGGCCTATATGGGCCAAGGGCACCAGCCCCAAGAGGCCCATGCACCAAGGAGACTTGGGAGGGAGAGTCCTAAAGGGAAGGCACCTCAGGGTGCCTTGGGAGGATGGACTCCTCCCCTCTGGCCGCACCCCTTCCTTGGAGGAAGGGGCAAGGCTGCGCCCTCCCCTCTCTTGCACCTTTATAAAGGGAGGGAGGGAGGGCAGCCACACCTGAAGCCCTTGGCGCCTCCTCTCTGCTACACCTCCTCCTCCTCCCGTAGTTGCTTAGCGAAGCCTGGGAGTTCTGCTGCATCCACCACCACTTGTCGTGCTGCTGGATCATCATCAACCTCTCCTTCCCCTTGCTGGATCAAGAAGGAGGAGACGTCATCCGCTCCATACGTGTGTTGAACGCGGAGGTGCTGTCAGATTCGGCACTAGGTCATCGGTGATCTGAATCACGGCGAAGTACGACTCCATCATCCCGTTCCATTGAACGCTTCCGCACGCAATCTACAAGTGGTATGTAGATGCAATCACTCTCCCATGACTCGTTGCTTAGATGAACTCATAGATGGATCTTGGTGAAACCGTAGGAAATTTTTAATTTTCTCGCAACGTTCCCCAACAGTGGCATCATGAGCTAGGTCTATGCGTAGTTTTCTATTGCACGAGTAGAACACAATTTGTTGTGGGCGTAGATGTTGTCAACTTTCTTGCCGCTACTAGTCTTATCTTGCTTCAGCGGTATTGTGGGATGAAGCGGCCCGAACCGGCCTTACACGTACGCTTACGTGAGACTGGTTCCACCGTCCGACATGCACTAGTTGCATAAGGTGGCTAGCGGGTGTCTGTCTCTCCCACTTTAGTTGGAGCGGATTCGATGAAAAGGGTCCTTATGAAGGGTAAATAGAAGTTGACAAATCACGTTGTGGCTTTCACGTAGGTAAGAAAACGTTCTTGCTAGAACCCTATTGCAGCCTCGTAAAACTTGCAACAACAATTAGAGGACGTCTAACTTGTTTTTGCAGCAAGTGTTTTGTGATATGATATGGCCAAAGTTGTGATGAATGATGAATGATATATGTGATGTATGAGATCATGTTCTTGTAATAGGAATCACGACTTGCATGTCGATGAGTATGACAACCGGCAGGAGCCATAGGAGATGTCTTTATTTTTGTATGACCTGCGTGTCATTGAAGAACGCCATGTAAATTACTTTACTTTATTGCTAAACGCGTTAGCCATAGAAGTAGAAGTAGTCGTCGGCGTGACAGCTTCATGAAGACACGATGATGGAGATCATGATGATGGAGATCATGGTGTCATGCCGGTGACAAGATGATCATGGAGCCCCGAAGATGGAGATCAAAGGAGCTATATGATATTGGCCATATCATGTCACTACTATATAATTGCATGTGATGTTTATTATGTTTATGCATCTTGTTTACTTAGAACGACGGTAGTAAATAAGATGATCCCTCATAACAATTTCAAGAAAGTGTTCTCCTTAACTGTGCGTCGTTGCTAAAGTTCGTCGTTTCGAAGCACCACGTGATGATCGGGTGTGATAGATTCTTACGTTCACATACAACGGGTGTAAGCCAGATTTACACACGCAGAACATTTAGGTTAACTTGACGAGCCTAGCATGTATAGACATGGCCTCGGAACACAAGAGACCGAAAGGTCGAGCATGAGTCGTATAGTAGATACGATCAACATGAAGATGTTCACCGATGATGACTAGTCCGTCTCACGTGATGATCGGACACGGCCTAATTGACTCGGATCATGTAATCACTTAGATGACTAGAGGGATGTCTATCTAAGTGGGAGTTCATGAGATGAACTTAATTATCCTGAACATAGTCAAAAGATCTTTGCAAATTATGTCGTAAGCTTGCGCTTTAGTTCCACTGTTTAGATATGTTCCTAAAAAAATATAGTTGAAAGTTGATGATGGCGATTGTGCGGATGACAGAGAAAGCTTATGTCCTTAATGCACCGCTTCGGTGTGCTGAACCCCAAACATCGTTTGTGGATGTTCTGAACATCGGACATACACGCTTTTGATAACTACGTGATAGTTTAGTTGAACGGTTTAGAGTTGAGGCACCAAAGACGTTTTTCAAACGTCATGGAGCATATGAGATGTTTCGAGGGCTGAAATTGGGATTTCAGGCTCGTGCTCACGCCAAGAGGTATAAGACCTCCGATGATTTTCTTAGCCTGCAAACTAAGGGAGAAAAGCTCAATTGTTGAGCTTGTGCTCAGATTGTCCGAGTGCAACAATCACTTGAATCGAGTGGGAGTTGATCTTCCGGATGAGATAGTGATGTTTCTCCAAAGTCATTGCCACCAAGCTGCTAGAGCTTCGTGATGAACTATAACATGTCGAGGATAGATATGATGATCCTTGAGGTATTCACGATGTTTGACACCGCAAAAGTAGAAATCAAGAAGGAGCATCAATTGTTGATGGTTGGTGAAACCACTAGTTTCAAGAAGGGCAAGGGCAAGAAGGGACACTTCATGAAACGGCAAATCAGTTGCTGCTCCAGTGAAGAAACCCAAGGTTGAACCCAAACCCGAGGCTAAGTGCTTCTGTAATAAGGGGAATAGTCACTAGAGCGGAATTACCCTAGATACTTGGTAGATAAGAAGGCTGGCAAGGTCGATAGAAGTATATTGGATATACATTATGTTAATGTGTACTTTACTAGTACTCCTAGTAGCACCAGGGTATTAGATACGGTTCGGTTACTAAGTGTTAGTAACTCGAAACAAAAGCTACGGAATAAACGGAGACTAGCTAAAGGTGAGTGACGACACGTGTTGGAAGTGTTTCCAAGGTTGATATGATCAAGCATCGCACGCTCCCTCTACCATCGAGATTGGTGTTAAACCTAAATAATTGCTATTTGGTGTTTATGCGTTGAGCACGCATACATGATTGGATTATGTCTGCAAGGTAACACGATTATTCATTTAAGGAGAATAATGGTTACTCTGTAAATTTGAATAATACCTTCAATGGTCTAGCAACTAAAAGGAATGGTTTATTGAATCTCGATCATAGTGATACACATATTTATGCAAAAAGATATAAGATAGTAATGATAGTACCACGCATTACTTGTGGCACTGCCATGTAAGTCATATTGGTATAAACGCATGAAGAAGCTCCATGTTGATGGATCTTTGGACTCACTCGTTTTGAAAAGTTTGAGACATGCAAACCATGTCTATTGGTGTATACGCATGAAGAAACTCCATGCAGATGGATCGTTTGGACTCACTTGATTTTGAATCACTTGAGATATGCAAATCATACCACATGGGCAAGATGACTGAAAAGCCTCGGTTTCGAAGATGGAACAAGGTAGCAACCTGTTGGAAGTAACACATTTTGATGTGTGCAGTCCAATGAGTGCCGAGGCATGCAAAGTGAATATCGTTATGTTCGACTTCACGAGATGATTCGAGTAGATGTTGAGTATATTTACTTGATGAAACACAAAGTGTGAATTATTGAATGGTTCAAGTAATTTCAGAGGGAAGTTAAAGATCATTGTGACAAGAGGATAAAAATGTCTATGATATGATCATAGAGATGAGTATCTGAGTTCTGAGCTTTGTACGCAATTAAGACACTGTGGAAATTGTTTCACAATTAATACCGCTGGAACACCATAGTGTGATGGTGTGTCCGAACATCATAGTTGCACCCTATTAAATATGGTGCGTACCATGATGTCTCTTATCGAATTACCACTATCGTTCATGGGTTAGGCATTAGAGACAACCGCACTCACTATAATAGGGCACCACGTAATTCCGTTGAGACGACACCGTTTGAACTATGGTTTGGAGAAACCTAAGTTGTCTTTCTTAAAAGTTTGGGGCTGCGACGCTTATGTGAAAAGTTTCAGGATGATAAGCTCGAACCCAAAGCGGATAAAATGCATCTTCATAGGACACCCAAAACCAGTTGGGTATACCTCCTATCTCAGATCCGGAAGCAAAAGTAATTGTTTCTAGAAACGGGTCCTTTCTCAAGGAAAAGTTTCTCTCGAAAGAATTGAGTGGGAGGATGGTGGAGACTTGATGTGGTTGTTGAACCATCACTTCAACTAGTGTGTAGCAGGCACGGTGAAGTTGTTCTGTGGCACCTACACCAATTGAAGTGGAAGCTGATGATAGTGATCATAATGCTTCGGATCAAGTCACTACAAAACCACGTAGGACGACAAGGACAGGTATTGCTTCAGAGTAGTACGATGATCCTGTCTTGAAGGTCATGTTGCTAGACAACAATGAACCTACGAGCTATGGAGAAGCGATGGTGGGCCCGGATTCCGACAAATGGCTTGAGGCCATAAAATCCGAGAGAGGATCCATGTATGAAAACAAAGTGCAGACTTTGGAAGAACTACTTGATGGTCGTAGAGGCTGTTGGGTACAAATGGATTTTGGAAGAAGACGAACAATGATGGTAAAGTGTCACCATTAAGAAAGCTCGACTTGTCGTTAAGATGTTTTCCGACAAGTTCAAGGAGTTGACTGCGATAAGACTTTCTCATTCGTAGCGATGCTAAGAGTCTGTTGGAATTGAATTAGCGATTCTTGCATTATTTATGAAATCTTGCAGATAGGATGTCAAAAAACATTGTTTCCTCAACGATTTTCTTGAGGAAAGGTTGTATGTAATACAACTAGAAGGTTTTGACAAATCCTGAAAGACGCTAACAAGTATGCAAAGCTCCAGCAATCCTTCTAAGGACTGGAGTAAGCATCTCGGAGTTGGAATGTACGCTTTGATGAGATGATCAAAGAATTTGGGTTTATACAAAGTTTATGAGAAACTTGTATTTCCAAAGAAGTGAGTGGGAGCACTATAGAATTTCGATAAGTATATGTTGTTGACATATTGTTGATCAGAAATGATGTAGAATTTCTGGAAAGCATATAGGGTTATTTGAAAAGTGTTTTTCAATAGAAAACCTGAATTAAGCTGCTTGAACATTGAGCATCAAGATCTATGAGGATAGATAAAAACCGCTAAATGGTACTTTCAAATGAGCACATACCTTGACATGATCTTGAAGGTGTTCAAGATGGATCAGTCAAAGAAGGAGTTCTTGCCTGAGTTATAAGGTATGAAGTTAAGAGTTAAAGCTCGACCACGGCAGAAGAGAGAGAAAGGACGAAGGTCGTCCCTATGCTTCAGACATAGGCTCAGAGTATGCTATGCCGTGTACCTTTGGAAGTGTGCCTTGCCATGAGTCTGGAAAGGGGGTACAAGAGTGATCCAGGAATGGATCATTGGACAGTGGTCAAAATTGTCCTTGGAGTAAATAAGGACATGTTTCTCGATTATGGAGGTGATAAAGAGTTCGCCGTAAAGGGTTACGTCGATGCAAGCTTTAACACCTATCCGGAGTGACTCGAGTAGCAAACCGGATACGTATAGTGGAGCAACCATTTGGAATAGCTCCAAGTGGAGCGTGGAAGCAGCATTTACAATATGACATAGAGATTTGCGAAGTACATACGGATCTGAATGTTGCAGACCCGTTGACTAAAACCTCTCTCACAAGCAAAACATGATCAAACCCCCGAACTCATTGAGTCTTAATCACATGATGATGTGAACTAGTTTAGTGACACTAGTAAACTCTTGGTTGTTGGTCACATGGCGATGTGACTTGTGAGTGTTAATCACATGGCGATGTGAACTAGATTATTGACTCTAGTGCAAGTGGGAGACTGTTGGAAATATGCCCTAGAGGCAATAATAAATTGGTTGTTATTATTATATTTCCTTGTTCATGATAATCGTTTATTATCCATGCTATAATTGTATTGATAGGAAACTCGGATACATGTGTGGATACATAGACAACACCATGTCCCTAGTAAGCCTCTAGTTGACTAGCTCGTTGATCAATAGATGGTTACAGTTTCCTGACCATGGACATTGGATGTCGTTGATAACGGGATCACATCATTAGTAGAATGATGTGATGGACAAGACCCAATCCTAAGCCTAGCACAAAGATCGTAGTTCGTATGCTAATGCTTTTCTAATGTCAAGTATCATTTCCTTAGACCATGAGATTGTCCAACTCCCGGATACCGTAGGAATGCTTTGGGTGTACCAAACGTCACAACGTAACTGGGTGGCTATAAAGGTGCACTACAGGTATCTCCGAAAGTGTGCATTGGGTTGTACGAATCGAGATCGGGATTTGTCACTCCGTGTAAGCGGAGAGGTATCTCTGGGCCCACTCGGTAGGACATCATCATAATGTGCACAATGTGACCAAGAGGTTGATCACGGGATGATGTGTTACGGAACGAGTAAAGAGACTTGCCGGTAACGAGATTGAACAAGGTATCGGGATACCGACGATCGAATCTCGGGCAAGTACAATGCCGCTAGACAAAGGGAATTGTATACGGGATCGATTGAGTCCTTGACATCGTGGTTCATCCGATGAGATCATCGTGGAACATGTGGGAGCCAACATGGGTATCCAGATCCCGCTGTTGGTTATTGACCGGAGAACGTCTCGGTCATGTCTGCATGTCTCCCGAACCCGTAGGGTCTACACACTTAAGGTTCGGTGACGCTAGGGTTGTATGAATATGAGTATGCAGCAAACCGAATGTTGTTCGGAGTCCCGGATGAGATACCGGACGTCACGAGGAGTTCCAGAATGATCCGGAGGTAAAGATTTATATATGGGAAGTCTTATTTTGGTCGCCGGAAAAGTTTCGCACTTTATCGGTATTGTACCGAAGTGCCGAAAGGGGTCCGGGGTCCACCGGGGGTCCACCTGCCCGGGGGCCACATGGGCTGTAGGGGGTGCGCCTTGGCCTATATGGGCCAAGGGCACCAGCCCCAAGAGGCCCATGCGCCAAGGAGACTTGGGAGGGAGAGTCCTAAAGGGGAAGGCACCTCCGGGGTGCCTTGGGAGGATGGACTCCTCCCCTCTTGGCCGCACCCTTCCTTGGAGGAAGGGGCAAGGCTGCCCCTCGCCCTCTCTTGCACCTATATAAAGGGAGGGAGGAGGGGCAGCCACACCTCAAGCCCTTGGCGCCTCCCTCTGCTACACCTCCTCCTCCTCCCGTAGTTGCTTAGCGAAGCCTGCCGGGAGTTCTCGCTACATCCACCACCACGCCCGTCGTGCTGCTGGATCATCATCAACCTCTCCTTCCCCCTTGCTGGATCAAGAAGGAGGAGACGTCATCCGCTCCGTACGTGTGTTGAACACGGAGGTGCTGTCCGTTCGGCACTAGGTCATCGGTGATCTGAATCACGACGAGTACGACTCCATCATCCCCGTTCCATTGAACGCTTCCGCACGCGATCTACAAGTGGTATGTAGATGCAATCACTCTCCCATGACTCGTTGCTTAGATGAACTCATAGATGGATCTTGGTGAAACCGTAGGGAAAAATTTTAATTTTCTGCAACGCGTTCCCCAACATATACAGGAAGCTGCGGGAAGAATGTGTACACAGGCCATCGCCGATTTCTTCCGACCAACCATCAATGTCAAAAGAAAGGCAAGCATTAGAAAGGCGAGGCAGATCACGGAAGAAGCCCGCCATGCTACCGGTGATCACGCATTTGCTATGGTCAATGATTTACGTAATCTTTGGAAAGGGTCCCGCGGACTAGCTGTTACGAATGACGCCGAGAAACATGCACCCATGTGGAAGAAGAAATCTATATTTTGGGACCTACCCTCTGGAAAGACCTAGAGGTCCGCTCTTGATCGACGTGATGCACGTGACGAAGAACCTTTGAGTGAACCTGCTAGGCTTCTTGGGCATGTATGGGAAGACAAAAGATACACACGAGGCACGGGAGGACCCGCAAGGCTTGCCACGAAAAAGACGGCATGCCTCCAAGCACTATGAAGGTCCCGCTACCACGCTCTACGAAAGAAGAGAAAGAAATATTCTTTCAATGCCTGCTCGATATGAAGGTCCCGACTGGCTTCTCATCGAATATAAAGGGAATAATAAATATGCGGAGAAAAAGTTCCGAACACGAAGTCTCATGATCGCCACGTGATTATGACGCAACTGCTTCCGGTTGCATTGAGGGGGCTTCTACCGGAAACGTCCGATTAGCCATTGTGAAGCTATGTGCATTCCTCAATGCAATATCTCAGAAGGTGATCGATCCAGAAATCGTACCAACGCTAAGGAGTGATGTGGCGCAATGTCTTGTCAGTTTTGAGCTGGTGTTCCCATTATCCTTCTTCAATATCATGACACACGTCCTAGTTCATCTAGTCGACGAGATTGTCATTCCGGGGCCCGTATTTCTACACAATATGTTCCCCTTTGAGAGATTCATGGGAGTCCTAAAGAAATATGCCCAGAATCGCTTAGGCGAAGGAAGCATCTCCATGGGCCATCAAGCGAGGATGTCATTGGGTTTTGTGTTGACTTCATTCCTGGCCTTAAGAAGATAGGTCTCCCTAAATCACGGTATGAGGGGAGACTGACCGAAAAGGCACGCTTGGAGGGACTCAATAATATGCAGGACGGATATTCTTGGTCTCAAGCACACTACACAGTTCTACGTAACTCTACCTTGGTGACCCGTATGTCGATGAACAAAAGAATGTCCAAGGCCCAAACACCCGAGTCAAAGGCGATGACTGGATTACATGTGAACACATCAGGACTTTCAGCAGTTGGTTGGAAACACGTCTCAGAGGTGACAAGACTGTTTGTGATGAGCTGTACTTGTTGTCCAGGGGACCATCTTTGACTGTATTGACTTACAAAGGATATGAGATAAATGGGAATACATTTTACACGATTGAACAAGATCAAAAGAGCACCAACCAAAACAGCGGTGTCCGCTTTGATGCAGCAACTGAGAGGGGAAAGGACACATATTATGGTTACATAGTGGACATATGGGAACTTGACTACAGACATGATTTTAAGGTCCCTTTGTTTAAGTGCAAATGGGTCAATCTGTCAGGAGAAGGGGTACAGGTAGACCCACAGTACGGAATGACAACAGTGGATCTGAAAAATCTTGGGTACACTGACGAACCATTCGTCCTAGCCAATGATGTGGCACATGTTATCTATGTGAAGGACATGTCTACCAAACCGAGAAAAAGAAAAGATAACAAAGCGAATACATCATACGATGAGCCAAAGCGCCACATAGTTCTTCAGGAAAAGGGACATCATGGGAGTGGAGGGCAAGATGTACATGTCTCAAGATTATGAAAAGTTTCATGAAATTCCTTCCTTCAAAGTCAAGGCTGACCCAAGCATCCCGATAAACGATGAAGATTATCCATGGTTACTGGCGCAATAAGCAAATGACACAAGCGAAGAAAAAGTGAAGACTTCCTCCCGCAACTATTATGATGATACCATGCCAACTTTGTAATGCATTTAGTATGATACCATTGTCCGTTTTGTACATGCACATGTTATGTGGGTGAAATTATGATACCATGCCAACTTTCAACTTTTTCAGAGTTCATTTAAAATGCTTTAATTTAATGTATTATGGTTCGGACCTCGTAATACCATTAATCCCGGTTCGCTCCTTGTCAACTATGTTCTCACCAAGAACACTCAAGAGGGCAGCCACGTGGGCCATTGGTCCCGGTTAAATGCAGACCTTTTGGTCCCGGTTCGACGCACGAACCGGGACCTATGCGCCTCGCCCCTGGCCCATGACCATTAGTCCTGGTTTGTGCCACAAACCGGGACTAAAGGGTTGGTCCTTGTTGCGGTCAGAGTTTAGTCCCACCTCGCCAACCGAAGGGCGCTCACACCGGTTTATAAGCCCCTCCCTCTCTGCCTTGTTGAGCTCCTCTCGAAGTGAAAATAGATGCCCTTATACAGGGAATTTGACCTCAATTCATACTGAATTTCTCTGAAATTCATAAAAATTTATTATGAATTTAGGTTGAATTCTCTCTATAGGCGCATCTATGCTTATTTTTTTAGTAAAGTTAATCACAAACTTGTGATTCACACAAATTTCAAAGAATTCAAATTTTAACTATTCAAATTTGAAAACTAATGGCACTAATAGAAAGTTTATAATTTTTCTAAAACCAATGGCACTAATAGAAACTTTATAATTTTGCTGACCTAAAAGCAAAAAGAATTAAAAATTAAAGCAACAAAACAAAACAAAATAAATAATGAAAAAAACAGAACAAAAAGCCTGGAAATAACACTATTTTTTTAGTAAAGTTAATCACAAACTTGTGATTCACATAAATTTTAAAGAATTCAAATTTTAACTATTCAAATTTGAAAACTAATGGCACTAACAGAAAGTTTATAATTTTTCTAAAACTATTGGCACTAACAGAAAGTTTATAAGTTTGCTGACCTAAAAGCAAAAAGAATTGAAAAATAAAGCAAAAAACAAAAGAAAATAAATAATGCAAAAAACAAAACAAAAAATGAAAAAACTATTTTTATAATAAAGTTAATCACAAACTTGTGATTCACACAAATTTCAAAGAATTCAGATTTAACTATTCTAATTTGAAAACTAATGGCACTAACAGAAAGTTTATAATTTTTCTGACCTAAAAGCAAAAAGAATTAAAAAATAAAGCAAAAAACAAAAGAAAATAAATAATGCAAAAAACAAAACAAAAAAACTAGAAAAAATAGCAACAATAAGTTTTTGTTGTAAGTAGAAACAAAATAAAATAAATAAAGCAACAAATAAAACAAAAAAAGTGCCACCTACTGGGCCCCCACGGCCTGAATACGACTAGAAGCCCTACTATGGGCCAGGATTCAGGCCCGCAGGATGCCCTTGATGAGCCCACAGCACACACATCCAGTTAGGCCCGAAAGCCTACAATTGAGAGGAGCTCGAGAGGGTGGGCGCAGCAGCTTATAAACCACTCTCGAGCTCTACAGCTAGCGATGTGGTACTAAACTTTGACAGGCAGCACAAGGCCTTTGGTCCCGGTTGGTGCCACCAACCGGGACTAAAGGCGCATTAGATAGGTTCGTGGCACCAACCGGGACCAATGCCTAGTCCCGGTTGGTGCCACCAAGGGACCAAAACCTTGCTTCCCGCCCTTTGAACTCTTGAAAAGAGACCTTTGGTCGGTTGGTGGCACTAACCGGGACTAAAGACATTAGTCCCGGTTGGTGCCTGAACCGGACCAAAATACTTGTTATATAAGCAAACACTTTGCAAAAATTCAGAATTTCATCGCCGATTGCCCCCGACGACGCCTTGACCTCCTCGACGCCGCCAGGCTGCCCATGCCGTCGCCGTCGCCAGTGCCCTCGAGCCACGCCGACGCCGTCCGCCGCCGTCGCCGTCGCCGCCCCGCCGCACGACCACGCCCCCACCATCGCCCGTCGTTGCCACGCCCTGCCTCGGCCGCGCCGTCCGCCGCCCCGAGCCAACGTCGACGCCGTCCGCCGCCCACGCCGTCGCCGTCCGCCGCTTCGGCGTGCCGGTCGCGCCCTGCCCACGACCGCCCCCACCGCCGCTGTCGTCGCCACGCCACGCCCTGCCCGCGCTCCTCACCGTGGTTGTCGCCGACGCCCTCGCCGCCCCTGCCGTCGCCCTCGCCGGCCGCCCCCGATGTGAGCCGCCGCCGTCACGACTCTATGTTCAGTGCTTTTTTTCATATATACATGTGTATTTTTTGTTCATTGCATTTTTTTCATATATATAATGTATATATGTATGTGGTAGCTATATGATGAATGGATGTGGCCATGTATGTATGAATATAATGTTCATAGCATTTTTTGTTTATATATGTTTTTTCATATATGTATTAATTTTTTATTTGGGTTGTTAGTAGATATCGATTTTAGGTTAGTGTAGAGGAAAAATTAAAATAAGGAAAAGGAAGAAAAGAGGAAGAAGGAAGAAGGAAGAAGAAGAAGAAAAAGAAGGAGAGGAAAAAGGAAAATAAGAAGAGGAAGAAATGAGAAGAAGAGGAGAGGAAGAAGAGGAGAAATAAATAAGAAGAGGAAAAAAGAAGAAAAGGAAGAGGATAAGAAGAAAGGAATAGAGGAGAAGAAGAAAAAATAGAAAAATATCTATTTTTTCTTCTTCTCCTCTATTCCTTTCTTCTCCTCTTTTTTTTCTTCTTTTTTTTTCTTCGATCTTCTCCTCTATTCCTTTCTTCCTCTCCTCTTTTTATTTCTTCTTCGTTTTCTTATGTTTTACCGGGTCCGTCGTCGTCGATATACCCCTCCCGATAACTTCAACACGAGGGGGGGTCGATATACCCCCTCCCCGATAATATTATTTTCCCATGTACATATGTTGTTGTTGTCAATATTACCCCCTCCCGGATAACTTCGACATGAGGTGCGGTATCCTTCCCCCCCTCCCCCGACCCTCTCGCTCGACCAAAACTCTCGAGGACACCCAAACCCTAGAAAAAACGATGTCGGTCTCCTACCCCCTCCCGCCGCGCCCCTACCCGACAAACTCTCTCGAGGCCACCCCAAACCCTTGAAGCATTGTCAAGGCCACCGCAAACCCTAGAGAAGCAGCGTCGAGGCCACTAATTAATACGATTCCTTACTGTGATTAGCTAGCTAGTTCTACGTTTGCCACTAATATATCCATCTGTCATGTTTGAATAATAATTGCCATGTTGTAAATATTTGTAGAAACTATGGACACCCCCCGAGACGAAGCAACAAAAGCGGTGTTGGGGGACATAATCGCACAAGGAAGTGATGCCGTCTTCTCGTTTCTCAACGACACCGATGGTCTGGAAGGACAGGGTGAAGAAGCAGGCTATGATTATGATGACTCCTTTGACCCAATGCCGGTGCAAGAAGGAGATCGTGAGGACGGCTCCGGTGACCCAATGACGATGCAAGAAGGAGACCGTGATGACAGCTCCGATGACCGAACCGAGTCTGGCCAGGTATATATATTAGTTAAGCCTGTGCTGACTAGCTAATTGCTGCATTCATTGTTTTGCTATATGTACACATATTAATTAACTCTCGTCTTTCTTCTTTTTTCTAGCCCTTCGGATCGAGCACAACTTCGGTAAGGAGACGAGGCCCGAAGAAAAAGTTGAGCTCGGATGAAAGGTTTGAGATCACAGCAATCGTAGCGACGGCGAACCGATTGAACCCATTCGGACAAAGAACGCATTTGCTGCTCAGTGCGGGGTTCTTGTTAGGGACAAGATCCCGATCAGCATCCACCAACGGTATAAGCCTAAGAACGAAGACCCTGAGGTGTCTTATGTCAATGATATGCAGAAACATGATCTTTGGACTGAGCTTAAGGCAAATGTCACCCTACCGCGAGAGGAGGATCCAGAGAAGCCAGTTATAGAGCAATTAATCAAGTCTTTTGCTTTTAAGAAGATGGCAGGCCTATTCAGGAGGTGGAGGAAAGGGCTGAAAAAGTTTGTCGACAAAGAAGAGACACCAGAATTCATCGGCAAATATGAGAAGATCAAAGATCACTGGCCCGCATTTGTGGCCCACAAGACATCGGAAAAGAGTAAGAAGATGTTGGCGACAAACAAGCAAAATGCTGCGAAGAAGAAGTTTCACCATCGCGACGGGTCGGTGGCTACCTCAAAGCCCGCCTAAGTGGGCCAAGGCTGAGAATGATCACGCTTGATAAAGGGATCGAACCAGAGACAATGAACTGGCGGACCGCTGCGGACTTGGTTCTTTGGGGCTGGCGGAACCTTGGACCTCAGATCGTGGAAGTGCCGTTGGACGGACGAGCAACCGAAAATACCAGTCAAGAGGCTTCGCACTATATCGATGCAAGCGCAACAAGGGACGTTCGTTCGAGCAGAGAGAACGACGAGCTCACAATGGCCCTCGGGAATCCTGAGCACCCTGGACGGACACGAGGCACGCCAGGCTCCGTTCCGTGGAAGGTTGGTTTTCCGGACGTAGGCGGTTACAATGCCAGGAGAGGAGGAAGAAAGTGCAGCAGACCGAACTGCAGGCGCTACACGCAAGGGTACAAGCGATAGAGGAACGAGAAGCAAATCGCAGCAAAGAACTGCCGAAGCTTCCCCCGAAGCTACCCCACCATCTCAGCGGAGAAGCAGCGTGGCTTCCACCGAGCTGCTTCAGCCGGAGCATGTCTTGACGGCTCCTGCTAGCTACCCCTTGGATTTTATCACGGAGTCTCAAAATTGCCACCTTATGACGCAATGGCATAACTTAAAAGTCAAGGCGGCTGTCGGCCAAGTTCGACCTTCTGAACCCGGCACAACTTTTCACTGTCGTTCAATTCCATAAGGATATGCTAGGGTGACGGTGGACGAAATAACGGAGGGATTTGAGGACCTCCGGCTTGACCATCCTACCGGTGAAGGGGAGACTCGGCTGGGTTATGCTTTGAAGACTCCATCCTATGGCGGAAGGAGTTCATCAACCTTCCGAACTGGACGCCTCCTCCTCCTCCTCCAGCGAGTCAGGGCACTCCGCCTCCTCCACCGCCTCCTCCTCCGGTGAGTGACGATCAGGTGAGTGTTACTGTCGTGTGCATATTCGGTTTCCCTTATTACTCGAGCGAGGTTATAGTAATGTAATTGATGAGTTATGCATGCATGCGCAGCTTCCACTATGTTCTTCTGGAGATAAAGCTTGAGCAGGGACTAGTAACCGTCTTAGACTTGAGACGAAAAGATCCCGAAACCTATGCAGGCATGACTAAATTGCTCAACAAGTAAGTTCAATCGATCATTATCGCACCATATCGGCAACTTTTTGTTCATTTCCTGATATCTCAAGTAATAATAATTATTTTCTTTGTCTTGCAGGGTTTGGAAACAGTTCACCGCAAAAGCTCGGGACTGCCAAGGAGCTGCGATATACATACCCGAAAAGTAAGTACTACTAGCTAGCTAGTTGCGCGCATCTCCCGTTGATTCTATAGCTATACTTTCATCAATGCCATTTATAATGCTTCATTATCAGTTTGATTGACCTCTATTTCTCGTAAAGTGCTTGTGGCAGGAACAAGGAAATAATTACTGTGGATACTACGTTATGCGAGTTCATCTACAACGCGACTTTGAAAAATAAGAGGGGCTACTTTAAAAGACAATATGAAGTGCGTAAGCAATAATATTCACAATTTCATTTTATTACACCATCATTTCTGTTGAGTTTCATTCATATATATATATATATATATATATATATATATATATATATATGTATTAACCCCCTTCTTCAAATTAGACGTGGCAGATGCGGAATGAACTCCTACCACAAGATCGCATTAAAGCAATTCAAGAGGAATTGGCGGGATTCTTTCTTGACCACGTCATCAATAAAGCCGGAGAATACCATGTGGAAGTTGATTTCAAATGCCAGGGGATTGTAAGAGATCTTATATATTGTGTATGTATGTAGCCAGTAGCGTCGGATAGATAATACGAAAACTTGTTGTTCGACCAATCTCTCGGAGAAGGAGAGGTCGATCGATCACTTCTCTCGGTATGCATGACGAACTTCTGTACTTAATGGTTTCCTTCATTTTCTTACTAGCTAGAGTGTCGAGGGCCTCTCTATGTATAGTACGTAGCGTCGACCAAGCACGGACATAAGAGAGGACACTTCTCTCTATTAATTAGCTAACTAACACAATATATGAAACACCTAAATTAACCCCCCAAAACCCCCACCCCCCCTTTAAGAAAAATCCCAGCCCCTGAAATGCTGACGCGTGGATGCCTTTTGGTCCCGGTTGGTGCCACCAACCGGGACCAAAGGCCCTCCTGCCTGGGCTCGGGCGCACCTGCCACGTGGAGGCCCATCTGTCCCGGTTCATGTTTGAACCGGGACTAAAGGTCTAGGGCATTAGTAACGACCCTTTAGTCCCGGTTTAAGAACCGGGACAAAAGGCCCTTACCAACCGGGACGACATGGGTTTTTTCTACTAGTGTCTGTCTCTAACCTGTACAACCATTTGCTCATAAGGCATTTATTCTTAATCTCCAAGTTCTCAATACCGAGGCCACCTTGGTATTTAGGTCGACAAAGGATATCCCATCGCGCGAGACGGTATTTCCTCTTGGCCTCATCAGACTGCCAAAAGAAACGAGATCTAAAGAAATCAAGTCGCTTTCGGACTCCTTTCAAAATTTCGAAGAACGAAAGTAAAAACATTGGCATGCTAGTCAATACTGAGTTAATCAAAACTAGTCGACCTCCATATGACATCAACTTGCCCTTCCAGCAGCTGAGTTTTTTTCAGTTCGTTCTTCAATACACTTCCATTCCTTATTGGATAGTTTACGGTGATGAATCAGAATACCCAAGTAACTGAATGGTAAAGCACCTAATTCGCATCCAAACAATTGTCTGTAAGTATGTTCCTCGTCTTTGGCCTTCCCAAAACAGAACACCTCGCTCTTATGAAAGTTGATTTTTAATCCAGACAATTGTTCGAATAAACATAAGATAAGTTTCATGTTACGTGCCTTAGCCATGTCATGTTTCATGAAAAGGACAGTGTCATCAACATATTGTAGAATGGACACCCCTCCATCCACCAGATGAGGAACTAGACCCTCCACATGGCCATGTTGCTTGGCCCTGCCAATAATGACGGCCAAGATATCTGCCACAATATTGAACAGAAGAGGTGAGATGGAATCCCCTTGTCTCAACCCCTTATAAATGCGGAAGTAGTGACCGATATCATCGTTCACCTTAATTCCGACACTATCTTTCTGGACTTGAGTATCCACCTGGTGCCTCCAGGTTTCACTAAAACCCTTCATACGCATTGCCTGCTGAAGAAAAGGCCATTTGACTTTATCATAAGCCTTCTCGAAATCCACTTTTAAGATAACCCCATCTAGTTTCTTCGAGTGAATCTCATGAAGTGTTTCATGTAGGACGACCACTCCTTCGAGTATGTGTCCGCACTTAAGAAAAAGATTTTTTCCCTTCCATACGCATCGTTTTTTTCTTTCGAAAAGGGGGTTATTCCCCGGCCTCTGCATCAGAACGATGCATACGACCATATTATTAATAAGCAAAAGGTTCAACAAAAGTCTTCAGGTCTCAAAAAGGAAAAAAGCTCACAAAGAGCATAAACAAAATAACAGGATAGCCACAATCGGCCGGCAAAAAATAAAATAGGAAACACTACGCGTCTATCCTATTACATGACCGTCATTCAAATCGGTTGAAGATAGCCCATGCTATCGTCTCCCATACACATCGTTTCTTGCTAACCCATTTTCTTCCTATATTATACAATTTCGTCTGTGGCACGCTCCACAATACGTACAATCTTTGTCAGAGCATATCCTAATGCAATTACCAACGCGATACTTACAACACATGTAGATGTATTGTAGCAGAACTGTAAATGAAAGGTGTCATAAGTAATAGCAATTCTATGTCTTTTCTTTTTTCACAAAAAATAGCACCTCTTTCTTGAAAAATAGCACTTCTTTTTCAATAGTGGAACTCAGCGTACATCCTCCGTTCCCTTCTCAACTGCGTGCTTCCGTTTCCATACTTGTTTTCCGAGAAATGAAACCAAAAGGTATTCTGATCATTATCAAGAAGTAAAAAACAATGGCCAGTTTAATGGAAAGACAAAAATAGACAAAATGAGTAGCAAAAACATTATAATGCCGTCTTCTTCCTTTGATTGTACATTCCGTACACACGTTTGGATACCACTCTTCTTTCCTTTTACTGACAAAAAGGAAAATTAAATGTTTTTCTCCTCCCAATACAGTTACCAATGATTTACTGACCAAGGACTTCATTCGACCATCGATAGTTCTGCCAATATTACTGATTTTGTCTCAACTCATATTAATTTCCTTGTCATTATTGGAGAGCCACTTTCTAGTTTGGCCTCACTTTTCGCTTCTATTTCAGTAAGATCTTTTTTTCTTGCGGTCAAAAGGTCTTTTCCTTTGGAATGCGTAGCTTTTGCATTAACCAATGTGCAGATCGACATCGCTAGCAATCGAAAATGATACATGAGACCTCCTCAACGGAACAACATCCCGCCGGTATTACACTATTATCATAGAAAAGATCACACAAAAAAGACTCATTTTACATAGAGTGATGCTATACTTTTTAATAAAACGAGTAATTTCACTAGTAGAAAACAGGGCTTTCGTCCAGGCCAGTTTAGCCCATTAGTCCCGGTTCAATCCAGAACCGGGACTAATGCGAGCATTTATCCCGGTTCGTGAGCCCAGGGGGCCGGCCGGGCCACGTGGGCCATTGGTCCCGGTTCGTCCAGACCTTTTGGTCCATTGGGACGAACAGGACCAATGGTCTGGCTCTGCCCACCACTATTGGTCCCGGTTGGTGGCATGAACCGGGACCAAAGGCTTCCCTTTAGTCCCGCTCATGCCACCAACCGGGCTAATGGTGCTGCCTATATATAGCCCTCACAAGAAGAGCAGAGCACACTGCCTGCTTTTTTCCGCCGAGGGGAGAGGGCTTGGTGGTGCTCTAGCTCACCTCCTATGCACACAAGGTGTTCGATGGAATGCCCGAGCCACACTACTTAAGGTTTCTCCTCTCCAAGTTCGACCGCCAAGCTCCATTTTCCTAAAAATTTATCTAGGTTTAGCGGTCCGTCACGCCCGTCCCGTCTTCATCGCCGCCGATCACCCGCCGATCTCATCGCCGGCACCACCGTGGTGAGCCTCTTGTTCTTATCTTCTTTACGAAAGGAAAAATATTATTACTTGTTTGTTTAGATAGATACTTGTATTATTTTCTTACTTTTATTATTGCATCTTATATAGTGCGATGGTTTTGGTATCCGCTTCGGCCGGCCCTCGTCCTGTCTATGATTCGGATGTGGTATATATTATCTTTTCATAACTATTGGTTCATTTATTGTTTATGAAAATTATGCCGACCAACGTGACATAGATTTTATTTATCTAGGAGGTTGTTGAACCGGAAATTCCAACCGACCCTATTGTCGAGAGGTTAAATTTAGTTGAAGAAGAAAACAATTTCTTGAAGGAAAAAATAAAAAACTTGAGGAGGAGAAGATGATATTGGAGTTGCATGTTGCGGATGTCATCGATGATCACAAGATCAAGATGGATGCAATGCGCTTGAAGATGAGAAAGATTAGAAAATATGCCATTCATACCGAGGCTTGGTATCATTATGCCGTTGAATCAGTTGTTACCTTGGTTGCGATTATCATCGTATTTGTTTTCGCATTGAAATGTATTACATAGTTTCAATGTATGGTTTAATTAATTTAGATGCTCTGCAGAGCTTTATGTTGTTAGATGAGAACTATGTATGTACTTTGGTTTTTATGTGATGATGAACTTCTATTAATTTGGTCACTTAATTATCTATTCATGATGTTCTGTAATGATTTTTGACACACTTAATTATATATAATGCACGCAGATGAACCGACAATGGATGTACGGTGACAGACACACCTCCGAGTACATTAAGGGCGTGCATGATTTTCTCGAAGTGGCTGAGGCAAACAGGCAAAATGGTTTTATGTGTTGTCCATGCCCTATATGTGGGAATACGAAGTCTTACTCGACCGGAAAATCCTTCACACCCACCTGCTTTACAAGGGTTTCATGCCACACTATAATGTTTGGACGAGGCACGGAGAAATAGGGGTTATGATGGAAGATGGCGAGGAAGAAGAGTACGATGACAACTATGTGCCCCTGAATACGGTGATGCTATCGAACATCAAGATGCACTGACGATGTGCACGATGGTGCTTTGGAGCAAGCGAAGCTGCTGAAGATCAAGAGGAACCAGACGATGTGCCCGATGATGATGATGATCTCCGCCGGGTCATTGTCGATGCAAGGACACAATGCGAAAGTCAAAAGGAGAAGCTGAAGTTCGATCGCATGTTAGAGGATCACAAAAAAGGGTTGTACCCCAATTGCGAAGATGGCAACACAAAGCTCGGTACTGTACTCGAATTGCTGTAGTGGAAGGCAGAGAATGTCGTGCTCGATAAAGGATTTGAGAAGCTACTGAAAATAATGAAGAAGAAGCTTCCAAAGGATAACGAATTGCCCAACAGTACATACGCAGCAAAGAAGGTCGTCTGCCCTCTAGGATTGGAGGTGGAGAAGATACATGCATGCCCTAATGACTGCATTCTCTACCGTGGTGGCTACAAGGATCTGAACGCATGCCCGGTATGTGGTGCATTGCGGTATAAGATCAGACGAGATGACCTCGGTGATGTTGATGGCCAGCCTCCTGTGAAGAGGGTTCCTGCGAAGGTGATGTGGTATGCTTCTATAATACCACGGTTGAAACGTCTGCTCGAAGCGGAGAGCATGCCAAGTTGATGCGATGGCACAGTGAGGACCGTAAGAAAGACCGGAAGTTGACAGCACTCACGACGGGTCGCGGTGGAGAAAAATCGAGAGAAAGTATCGGGATGAGTTTGCAAAGGACCCAAGGAACGTATGGTTTGCTTTAAGCGCGGATGGCATTAATCCTTTCGGGGAGCAGAGCAGCAATCACAGCACCTGGCCCGTGACTCTATGTATGTATAACCTTCCTCCTTGGATGTGCATGAAGCGGAAGTTCATTACGATGCTAGTTCTCATCCAAGGCCCTAAGCAACCCGGCAACGACATTGATGTGTACCTAAGGCCATTAGTTGAAGAACTTTTACGGCTGTGGAATGGAAATGGTGTAAGCACGTGGGATGAGCACAAAAAGGAGGAATTGACCTAAAGGCGTTGCTGTTCGTGACCATCAACGATTGGCCCGCTCTCAAGAACCTTTCGTGACGGACAAACAAGGGATACCACGCATGCACGCACTGTTTACTTGACACCGATAGTATATACCGGAAGCTGCAGGAAGAATGTGTACAGGGCCATCGTCGATTTCTTCCGACCAACCATCAATGTCGAAAGAAAGGCAAGCATTTCAAAGGCGAGGCAGATCACCGGAAGAAGCCCGCCACGCTGCATCGGTGATCACGCATTTGCTATGGTCAATGATTTACACGTAATCTTTGGAAAGGGTCCCGGCGGACTAGATGTTCCAAATGATGCTGAGAATCACGCACCCATGTGGAAGAAGAAATCTATATTTTGGGACCTACCCTACTGGAAAGACCTAGAGGTCCGCTCTTCGATCGACGTGATGCACGTGACGAAGAACCTTTGCGTGAACCTGCTAGGCTTCTTGGGCGTGTATGGGAAGACAAAAGATACACACGAGGCACGAGAGGACCTGCAACGCTTACCCGCGAAAAAGAGGGCATGCCTCCGAAGCAGTATGAAGGTCCTGCCAGCTACGCTCTTACGAAAGAAGAGAAAGAAATATTCTTTCAATGCTCGCTCAAGATGAAGGTCCCGACTCGCTTCGTCAATATAAAGGAAATAATAAATATGCGGAGAAAAAGTTCCAGAACCTAAAGTCTCATGACTGCCACGTGATTATGACGCAATCGCTTCCGGTTGCATTGAGGGGGCTTCTACCGAAAACGTCCGATTAGCCATTGCGAAGCTATGTGCATTCCTCAATGCAATATCTCAGAGGGTGATCGATCCAGAAATCGTACTCAACGCTTAAGGAGTGATGTGGCGCAATGTCTTGTCGGGCCGAGCTGGTGTTCCGACCATCCTTCTTCAATATCATGACGCACGTCCTAGTTCATCTACTCAACTAGATTGTCATTCTGGGGCCCGTATTTCTACACAATTTGATACCCTAAGAGAGTTTCAAGGGATTCCTAAAGAAATATGTTCAGAATCGCGCTAGGCCGTAAGGAAGCATCTCCATGGGCCATCAAACGAGAGGATGTCATCGGGTTTTGTGTTGACTTCATTCCTGGCCTTAAGAAGATAGGTCTCCCTAAATCGCGGTATGAGGGGAGACTGACCGAAAAGGCACGCTTGAAAGAGACTCAATAATATGCAGGACAGATATTCTTGGTCTCAAGCACACTACACAGCTTCTACGTAACTCTACCTTGGTGACCCGTATGTCGATGAACACAAGAACAGTCTGCGCTCCAAACACCCGGAGCAAAGGCGACGATCGGATTACATGTGAACACATCAGGACTTTCAGCAGTTGGTTGGAAACACGTCTCGAGGTGACATCACTGTTTGTGATGAGCTGTACTTGTTGTCCGTGGGACCATCTTCGACTGTAATGATTTGGAAAGGATACGAGATAAATGGGAATACATTTTACACGATTGACCAAGATGAAAAGAGCACCAACCAAAACAGCGGTGTCCGCTTTGATGCAGCAACCGACAAGGGAAATGACACATATTATGGTTACATAGTAGACATATGGGAACTTGACTACGGAGTAGATTTTAAGGTCCCTTTGTTTAAGTGCAAGTGGGTCAATCTGTCGGGGAGGCGAGTGCAGGTAGACCCACAGTACGGAATGACAACAGTGGATCTGAAAAATCTTGGGTACACTGACGAACCATTTGTCCTAGCCAATGATGTGGCACATGTTATCTATGTGAAGGACATGTCTACCAGACCGAGGAAAAGAAAAGATAAGGAAGCGAATACATCATACAATGAGCTAAAGCGCCACATAGTTCTTTTCAGAAAAAGGGACATCCCGGGAGTGGAGGGCAAGACAGACATGTCTCAAGAGTATGAAAAGTTTTATGAAATTCCCCTTCAAAGTCAAGGCTGACCCAAGCATCCTGATAAACGATGAAGATTATCCATGGTTACGGTAGCAATAAGCAAACGACACAAGCGAAGAAAAAGTGAAGACTTTCTCCATAACTATTATGATGATACCATGCCAACTTTGTAATGCATTTAGTATGATACCATTGTCCGTTTTGTACATGCACATGCCATGCCAACTTTTTAGAGTTCATTTGAAAACTATGAATTTGAAAACCTCGCCAACGAAGGGCGCTCACACCGGTTTATAAGCCCGTCCCTCTACACACCGTTTTGTTGTAAGCGTAAACAAAATAAAATAAATAAAGCAACAAAGAAAACAAAAAAGTGTTTTCAAATTTGAAAACTAATGGCACTAACAGAAAGTTTATAATTTTTCTAAAACTAAAAGCAAAAAGAATTAAAAATAAAGCAAAAACAACAAAAACTAAATAATGCAGAAAAATGTAACAAAAAACTGAAAAAAATAAAAATAGCAACAATAAGTATTTTGTTGTAAGTAGAAACAAAATAAAATAAATAAAGCAACAAAGAAAACAAAAAAGAGTTTTCAAATTTGAAAACTAATGGCACTAACAGAAAGTTTATAATTTTTCTAAAACTAAAAGCAAAAAGAATTAAAAAATAAAGCAAAAAACAACAAAAAATAAATAATAATGCAGAAAACAAAACAAAAAAACCGGAAACAAATAGTGCCGCCTACTGGGCCCCCACGGCCTGAATACGACTAGAAACCCTACATGGGCCAGGATTCAGGCCCGCAGGAGGCCAAGTAGGCCCACATGCACATAGCTAGTGACAGATTAGGCCCGAAAGCCTGCAGTTGAGAGGAGCTCGAGAGGGTGGGCGCAGCAGCGCTTATAAACCACTCTCGAGCTCTCTCAACTAGCGAGGTGGGACTAAACTTTTGGGCGCGGGGCAGCACAAGGCCTTTGGTCCCGGTTGGTGGCACCAACCGGGACTAAAGGGTGCATTGGTCCCGGTTGGTGGCACCAACCGGGACTAATGCCCCCCTTTAGTCCCGGTTGGTGCCACCAACCGGGACCAAAGGCCGCCGCTTCCCGCCCTTTGGGCTGCTGAAAAGAGGCCTTTGGTCCCGGTTGGTGGCACCAACCGGGACTAAAGGGTGCATTAGTCCCGGTTGGTGCCACGAACCGGGACTAATGCCCTTGCTATATAAGAAAACACTTGTGAAATTTCAGATTTCCCTCGCCAGTTTCCCCACGACGACGCCGAGCACATCGACGCCGCCAGTTGCCCCGACGCCGCCTGTCGCTTCGCCATTGCCGCTGTCGCCGTCGCCTGCGTCGCTGCCGCTGCGCCTCGCCTGACGCAAGGCCGCCTGCCCTGACGCTGCCTCCGCCTCGCCCACCACTGCCGCCGCCGCGACGCCGCCGCCCGCCATGCCGTCATCCGCGCCTCGACCCTCGCCATCCTCGCCAAGTAGCTTGGTCCGGGCCGCACCCTCCTTTTTCATATTGTTTTCATATATATATGCTTGTTTTATATATTTTTTTTGTATGAATGTATGTATTTTTTCAATTGTAATATGCATGGTGTTTTCAATTGTTCTCTGATTTAGTACATTAATTTTAGGTTAGTTTCATTTTTAGAAAAGTTTTATATATTTAGGAAGAAGGAAGAGAAGGAAGAAGGAAGAAGAAGAAAAAGTTTTATATATGCAAAAGTTACATTTTAGAAATTTTTATATATCTAGCTAGAAAGAAGGAAGAAGAAGAAAAAGAAGGAGAGGAAAAATGAAAATAAGAAGAGGAAGAAAGGAGAAGAAGAGGAGAGGAAGAAGAGGAGAAAAAAGAAGAAGAGGAAAAAAGAAGAAAAAGAAGAGGAGAAGAAGAAAGGAATAGAGGAGAAGAAGAAAAAATAGAATCGATCTTCTCCTCTGTCATCGTCGATATACCCCTCCCGATAACTTCAACACGAGGGGGGGTCCATATACCCCCTCCCGATAACTTCAATACGTGGGGGGGTCGATATACCCCCTCCCCGATAACATTAATTTCTCCCGTGTATGTATCTCGTCGTTGTCGATATTACCCCCTTGAAGCGTTGTCGATATTATCCCGGGTCGAGGGTTCTAGGGTCGAGGGATCGAGGGTTCCAGGGTCGTCTAGGGGTCGAGGGTTCCAGGGTCGTCGAGGGTTCAAGGGGTCGAGGGGGTTCCTAGTGTCAAAGTATTGAAGAAATGCATGGCTTCATCATTAGCCGGAAGTAACCATGGCATGATGGTACGAAGTCCTCCAAAGTTATTCTGGAATGGAGTCCCAGATAGGATAATTTGCCTTTTATGCGAATTTCAGCAAAGGCCTTCCAAATAACGATATTCGGAAGGTTCTTGCTGAACTTTGTACCAAAAGCGAATTATCCTATCTCGGGACTCCGCTCCAAAATAACTTTGGAGAGCTTCGCACCATCATGCACCTGCTACTAGCCTAATGATGAAGACATGGTTTTGTTGAATCCTTTGACACTAGGCAACCTCCCGACCTCGGCGATCCTCGACCCTCGACCTCGACCGCCGGGCGATCCACGACCCTCTACCCTACATGGCGTCGATGCCCACGCCACTGGTGGGACATAGATGTAGTGTTCAACGTCGACCCTCCCGATAGCTTCAACACGTGGGGGGGGGTCGATATTACCCCTCCTAGCTTGAAGCGTTCTCGAGGCCACCCCTAACCCTTGAAGCGTTGTCGAGGCCACCCCAAACCCTAGAGAAGCAGCGTCGAGGCCACTAATATGATTCCTTATTGTGATTAGCTAGCTAGTTCTACGTTTGCCACTAATATATCCATATCTGTCATGTTTGAATAATAATTGCCATGTTGTAAATATTTGTAGAAACTATGGACACCCACCGAGACGAAGCACAAGAAGCGTTGTTGAGGGACATAATCGCACAAGGAAGTGATGCCGTCTGCTCGTTGATGTTTCTCAACGACAACGATGGTCTGGAAGGAGAGGGTGAAGAAGCAGCTGGCTATGATTTACATGGCTCATATGACCCAATGCCGGTGCAAGAAGGAGAGGGTGAAGAAGTAGATCGTGAGGACGGCTCCGGTGATCATCAAACCGAGTCCGACCAGGTATATATATTAGCTAAGCCTGTGCTGACTAGCTCTCGTCTTTGTTTTGGTATGTACACATATTAATTAACTCTCGTCTTTGTTCTTTTTTCTAGCCCTCCGGATCGAGCACAACTTCGGTAAAGAGACGAGTCCCGAAGAAAAAGTTGAGCTCGGATGAAAAGTTTGAGATCATACAAATCAGCTGACGGCCAACCGATTGAACCCTACCGGACAAAGAAGGCATTTGTTGCTCGGTCACGGGGTTCTGGTTAGGGACAAGATCCCGATCAGCATCCACCAATGGTATAAGCCTCAAGAACGAAGACCACGAGGTGTCTTGTGTCAATGATATGCAGAAAAATGATCTTTGACCGAGCTGAAGTCAAATTTTACCCTACCGCTAGAGGATGATCCGGAGAAGCCAGAATAGAGCCATTAATCAAGTCTTTTGCTCTTAAGAAGATGGTAGAACTATTCAGGAATTGGAAGAAAGAACTCAATACATATGTCGAAAAAATGAGACACCAGAATTCAAGGGCAAATATGAGAAGATCGAGATGATCGGCCCGCATTTGTGGCCTACAAGACATCGGAAAAGAGTAAAAAGATGTCGGCGACAAACAAGAGAAATGCTGCGAAGAAGAAGCTTCACCATCGACGGGGTCGGTGGCTACCTCGTGAGCCCGCCTAAGTGGGCCAAGGCTGAGAATGATCTGCTTGATAAAGGGATCGAACCAGAGACAATGAACTGGCCAGACCGTTGCGGACTTGGTTCTTCGGGGCGGATCCTTGGACCCTATAACAGGAAGTGCATTTGGACGGACGAACAATTGGACATACCAGTCAAGAGGCTTCAACAATATATCGAAGCAGCAGCAAGGGAAGTTCGTTCCTGCAGGGAGGAGGACGAGCTCACAATGGCCCTCGGGAATCCTAAGCACCCTGGACGGACACGAGGCACGCCAGGCTCCGTTTCATGGAATGCTGGATTTCCGGACGCAGGGGGTTACAAAACCCATGAGAGGAGGAAGAAACTGGAACAGAGCCTAATGCAGGCGCTGCACGAAAGGGTAATGGGGCTAGAGGAACGAGAAGCAGCAGATCACAACAAACAACCCTGCCGAAGCTACCCCGCTATCTCAGCGGAGAAGCAGCGTGGCTTCCACCGAGCTGCTTCAGCCAGAGCAGCATGCCTTGACGGCTCCTGCCAGCTATCCCGTGGATGCTATCACGGATGCTGAAAATTGCCACCTTATGGCGCAATGGAGCAATTTGAAGGTCAAGGCGGCTGTTGGCTCTGTTTATCCTACTAAACCCGACTCAACTTTTCACCGCCGCCGATTCCGAAGGATATGCTAAGGTGATGGTTGATGAAATAACGGAGGGATTTGAGGACCTCCGGCTTGACCACCCTACCGGTGAAGGGGAGTATCGGCTGGGTTACGCTCAAGACTCCATGCCTATGGCGGAAGGATCTCATCAACCTTCCGAACTGGACGCCTCCGCCTCCTCCTCCTCCTCCCGAGTCAGGCACTCCGCCTCCTCCACCGCCTCCTCCTCCCGTGAGTGACGATCAGGCACTCGGCCGGCTCCTTCTCCCGGCGTGGCGGCACTCCGCCTCGCCTGCGCACTGCCGTGGCCCGAGCAGCCAGCCTCCTCCTTCTCCGCCTCGTCGGCAAGGGCGGAAGAGACCCGCCGCCGCTCGGCTGCTCCCGTGGCGTCGTAGTCCTTCTCCTCCGCCTCGTAAGCAAGGAAAGAAGACATCCGCTCCGTCTCCTCTCCGGCGTCTAGCAAGACAGCCAAAGGCGGGAGGAGATACAGATTCGGTCCTTCTCTCAAGACTCGGAGAAGTTACCGTCTGAGAGAGCGAGGAGGAAAGCGAAGATCGCGCAGACCAAAGTGGATGACTGGTTTCAAGGGTTGAAAGCAAAGAGACATCCACCTCCGGGAGGAGAAGGTAGATCCGGTGAAAGCGGCGCACTCGCTGCCCCGACAAAACCACCCAAGTCTCCGCCGAAAGGCAACTATGAGCGCATTATTGGAAAGGCATTTGCGAAGCGGAGAGGTCGGGAAGTACTGTCGATGATCAAAGGATGAAAGAACGACGAGCTGGGAAACAAATTGCCCAGCTCGGCGAACAAGCGAAGCAATCGTGCCCCGCTCAAGGTGCTCGCTAGCGACATCGCCGATCCGAGGATGGTGCCCGGTTATGGCAATCCTGCAGATTACCTGCCCGACGATGTACATTATGATTTCTTGGAGGTGCAGATAAAAAGATACGAAAGTACGGGAAGCCTCTCGTCAAAGATGAAAGCTCTCTATCAACGATGATGCGAAGATTGCATGATTGGTACATGAAAACCTGCAGAGAGTCCGAGGGAGGAGTACTTTGTATGTGAGAGTTAAAAGGAGCATGACCTCGTTGGAATTGAACTGTTGCCTATTCAATTTGAGGAGTTCTATCAGTTTTTCAATCAATTGGCCCTCGATAAAGCAACGGTCACCTGCTATCGCGTAAGTAGTACTACTTACATCATTAAGTCTCTCTATATAACTCAGCTCTTTCATTGCATGTATTTATAATTATCCTCACTATATTATGCAGATTGAAGATCGCCGAATTGAAGAAAAGACAAGTGGGTTCCATTGGGTTCATTAACACATATCTCATAGATGCAACTGAGGTTGAATTTCATGCTGAAAATACCGAGGCCAACTTGCTACAATCGTTCGTAATAAATGAACACAAGGATATAATACTCTTTCCTTACAACTTCAAGTGAGTGTTACTGTCTTGTGGCATATTCAGTTTCCCTTATTAGTCTAGGTTATAGTAATGTAATTGATGAGTTATGCATGCGTTACTTGAGGTTCCACTATATTCTCCTAGAGATTAAGCTTGAGCAGGGAGTAGTAACTGTCTTAGACTCGAGACGAAAAGATCCCAAGGAGTATGCGGACATGACTGAAATGCTCGAGAAGTAAGTTAAATCGATCATTATCCACCATATTAGCAACTTTGTTCATTTCTAATATCAAGTAATTGTTTTCTTTGTATGGCAGGGTTTGAAGAAAATTCACCAAAAAAGCTCCGGGACTGCCGGAGAAGCTGCAATTTAGACACCCGAAAGTAAGTACTATAGTAGCTTATTCCACGCATCTGCTAGTGATTCAAGCGCTAGTTTCATCAATACCATTTAACATGCTTGCTAATTATCAGTTTGATTGACCTCTATTTCTTGTAAAGTGGTTGTGGCAGGAACAAGGGAATGATTTCTGTGGATACTACGTTTGCGAGTCCATCTGCCACACGACACGTGAGCGGGCTACTCTGACAAACAATATGAAGTGCGTAAATAACAATATTCACAATTTTATTTTATTACCATCATTTATGTTGAGTTTCATTCATTCATATATATATGTATTGACCCCCTTCTTAAAATTAGATGTTTCAGATGCGGGATGAACTACTAGCACCAGATCGCCTGCGAGCAATTCAAGAGGAATTGGCGGCATTCTTTCTTGACCACGTGATCGCTAAAGACGGAGAATACTATGTGGACCACGCGTCCATATGTTAGGAGATTATTTTTGTAAAAGATAATTATTGTATATATGTAGCCGGTAGTGTCGGATAGATATACGAGAACTTGTTGTTCGACCAATCTCTTGGAGAAGGAGAGGTGGTCGATATCACTTCCCTCTGTATGCATATATGTTCATGACGATCTTCTGTTTCCTTCGTTTGCTTATTAGCTAGCTAGCGTGTCTAGCTAGTCCTCTCTATACGTATGTATAGTACGTAGCGTCGACCAAGCACGGACAAAAGAGAGGACACTTCTCTCTATTAATTAGCTAGCTAACACAATATATGAAACACCTAAATTAACCCCCTAAAACCCCCAACCCCCCCTCCCTTTTCAAAAAGAAAAAAACAAAAACCCCAGCCACAGAAATGCTGACGCGTGGATGACTATTGGTCCCGATTGATGCTACCAATCGGGACCAAAACCCTCCTGCTGGGCTCAGCAGAGAGGCCACGTGGAGGCCCATCGGTCCAGTTGGATTGAACCGGGACTAAAGGGCCAGGGTATTAGTACCGACCCTTTAGTCCCGGTTCATGAACCGGGACTAAAGGCCCTCACCAATCGGGTCAATAGTCCCCTTTTCTACTAGTGTTTGAAGGGAAACTTATGATCAGTTCTAAAAAAGTTGGACTTTTGATGGAGTATCTTTTGATATAAAACCTATGATAATCTAGTGTGGCCCATGAATTCTACATATTTACTGCACCCGCGTCTAGTGGCAGAGTTAGTTGATGGCAGGGTGGCCCAACAACTGTTAGATTTTTCCCGTTGCCTATATACTAGCAATGCTAAAAGAAATTATTATAGCAAAATGAGAAAATAAATAAATTTATATAAACAATTTCACAGTTGTACCATCCAGACCACGGGCTAGATCAACGCCCCCTAGCCTATATATGTGTATATGCTGAATAAAGACAAAATAAATAAATCATACGAACAATTACCACCCGCGTCTATTAGGCTAGATAACAATTACGTTGAAAATTGAGCGTAATCAAAATAAAATTGCTTATAGTCAATATTGGTCGTTCTAGCGGTAGCACTGCATGGTTACGCCAGGTTCTATACAGTGTATCTAAATTTGTATTTATTTGTGAAAGTATCTAAATTTGTATTAATAGACTATAATACTATCATTGAGGATTTATCCCGCAAAAAAATCATCTTTTTTTTTCTCGATAAAGGGCAAAAAGAACCATCTGGCCACACCTCATGCCCCAGGTTAATCCTCTCTCTCTTTCTCTATCTTGTAAAGTGGGTTGGGAATCGTTGCACGCTACCACGTACTTGGCCATCTATAAGCGAAGTTAGAGTCGGTGCGAATATATGGATTGATTTCGGAATATTATTCCTGCATGGCCGCTACTAACACATGACCGCGTGTAGACCGATGAGTAACGTCCTGTCGATCGGATGCTTGGTGACTAGAAGAGGGAACGTGAGTGCAGCAACGGGATCGATGCCGAAACTATTCGATCTCCTTCTTTGGCGAAGGATTGTACCATATACTCGATCAACTAACCGTTGCCGGTGTCGATGGGCGATAGTGCTGCCAGACTCGCGTAAATCGATCTCTTTCGCAGCCTGATCTGCTTTTACACTGACTCGAGTGAGCTTGCAGTGAGATGCGTGTGTCCAAAATTACTTGGCTTAAATTTGTCTAGATACATGAGAAATCTCGCGTCTTCAATCAGGTTCCACGTACGACCAGCTGGTTTACTTCCTTGCTCACGCCGTGTAGATGCCTTCGTGCTCGCCTTCGATTTGCGTGACAGTCCGTGCCGCCATGCTGGGTGTAACATTTGGTCTTTGATTTGTTTTTTTTCCTCACAGGTCAAAATGGCTAATCATTCCATATAAAAATTTGCAGATAGCATTTGGACGTGACCATGAACACATCTATATATTTTCAGATTTTTTGAACATTTTAAACGGGTATTTTTGAAGCGCGGGAGCATGTGCTCCTGGGAGATGAATTGGATTTGTGAAACTCCTGAAGCAGGCATAGTAAGGTATGTACAATCCCTGATATGCCGGTATAGTAAGTCTGACATGCATGTATTTAGGGAAGATAAGAAAGACCATCACACTACTGGAATCTGAAACTTTGCTCAGTGCCAGGATGTTTGCCTGGTGCATTTCGTTAAATACTAGGAAAACATGACCTTTGCCGAGTTCCACGAAGAATATACTAGACAAAAATGGTGACATCGAGAAATTGAATGCTTGTCGAGTTTGTGCCACATGGCACTCGACACATGCTTTGTCGAGTTTCTGCCACGTGGAACTAGGCAAACACATATTTGAACTACAAGCGCATATAATAAAATTTTGAACTACAAGTGCATGAAGAAGATTGATAAGAAATGGAGTAAAAAAATCCTATTTGTGTTCTTTAATCTATATTTAGGCCTTATCCGATAAAAGGAAAGAAATAAAACAACATGGTGCCACGACTTAACCCTGAACATGGAGCTTATTGGTTTTTAATACCAGATATTCAAGCAAAATCTGAAAAAATAGAAACCTGGCATGATGCCCTCATATGGCATCCACATGTGATAAAAATTTGAGAAGGTTTTCAAAAGTCATGACATCCACTACTTAGAAATCGGGCCATTTTCAAGGAAGAATCGTAGTTTCAAAAGGGATCATGTAATGTTTGAATTCCAAGTGAAAATTGCTTCATAGGTTCACCTTGAACTTTTTAGTGCAACCAAGATAAATCGATACATGCTCCATGTAAAATTCGACACTTTTTGAGGTTTGTTCTAGTTTAAGTTATTTAGTGCATTTCTAGTCATCTAATTTGAATTGTAAATGAATGAAAATTTTACCAAAATTGGAGGCCATTTTTATTTCATTCTTTTGCAGCGAAGGGCTTGTTTTATTTAATATACTGCCTTGATCCTTTTCGAAAAATGAAAAAAAAAGCTTTAGCATGGTTTAACTATTTTTTTTATTTACATAATTTTCTAGATGCATGTTGGGACCACAACATAGCTAGCAGCAAGCTAAAGGGTTGTCCAGTTGGGCCACGTAATATTCTCTTCTAGCAGGACAACCTGCTGAAACCTAGTCCTTTATGCATGCCTTATGAAACAGGGGTCGATGCAACTGCCGAGTTTCACATAATGGCGACATCTTGCATCACCGATTGCATGGGTGAATCTATGGAATAACACCCGTCTCACGAGACACAAAGTTCACATACTCTTTCATGGTTTCCGTACTTGGCGCAAGTACATAACTTTTAATGTTAAGTTGTTAATCATTATTTTACAGTGCCGAATCTACCCATAGTCATTAGACAATACGGGTGTGGGACGCACACCTAGCCGCCGCCTTCAATAACCCTAGCTTTCTGCCTCCCACCGGCGCCGGCGCTGGTCCATCCCGTCTCCGGTGGCCGTATGGCCATGGAGGCGGAGTGGATCTCGGCCCTTGCCGGTGGGAGGGATCTGTTTTTAGATCTTTTTTCGAGCTTTGTTAGGGTTTGTGTCCTGCTCAGGAAGGCGAGACGGTGGCGGCTCCCTGAAGATGGAATAAAGGTCTCCCCGCCTAGCCCCCCGTTCCGATGATGCGTCTTGCATCGTCGGTGGGCGTGTGGAGTTGTGTCTCCGGCGGATCTGTCTTTGGTGGATTTGCTCGGATCTGTTCGTCGTTCGGCTTCGTTCGTGTGTTTTCAGGTTGGGTCCTTTTGATCTACACTCTTCATCCGCGGCGGTTGCTGTTCTGGTGCGTTGGTTCTACGGGGCCTTAGCACGACGACTTTCCGACTGTCTACTACAACAATGTTTGCCCGGCTCCGGCGAGGGAGGGGCGATGACAGCGGCGCGCCTTCGGCTCGCTTCAGTGCTTGTAGTCGTCGCTAGGTGGTCTACGGATCTGGATGCAATTTTTATTATTTCTAGTTTTCGTTGTACTACCATGATTGAAGATGAATAGATTGAAAGTTTTTTCCGCAAAAAAAAAATACGGGTGTGCATAAGGGCATCTGCAGCTTGAACTCTCAAACTGTCCGCAACCGTCCGGACCAAGCCGTCCGGATGCTGCAAGCCATCTAATGTTGTCCCACATTTGTTCATCGACCAGCCCGGGTGTCCGTTCCAGGGGGACCTTGCGGGAATTCGGACACATGCCATGTACTCTAGCACCCCCGGTCCACCCAAAACCGAGTCAGAGTCAACACATTTGGAGCGGTCCGCTCTGTTTTCGTGCCAACCCCCTTTCTTCACCCTCATCGCTACCATCCCGCCGCTCCACACCCCAATTCTTACGCTTTTCGCCATCGTTGCCGCATGGACTCGTAGGAAAAGCTGTTAGAGATGGCAGAGGTGGAGGATCCGAAGAAGGCGGTGAGTCGAAAGATCAACTCAACGACACAACAAGCCCGCCGCCTCAAAAAGAAGGCACAAGATGACTCGGCCGGCAAAAAGAAGGGAGGAAAGGGCGGTAGGAGAGGTCACAGAAGGGGTGCAGGGGCTTGATGGCGCCTAGGACATGGGCCCACCACCGTCGCCGTCCATGCACATGCCGCCCAAGTCGGAACAATACCAGCCTCCCCACTTCTACGCCTCCAAGCAGCTCGACCGACAATCCCCGACATCTGCCGCTGAACACGTGCCAATTGTGTCGATGTCAAAGCGGAGCCGCTCCATTTCACCGAGTACGCATCATCGCAGCTTGTCCGATCATGAATGGCAAACATGGAACAGCTTGGTGCTCGTTCTCTTTTTGTCGGTATGTCTCAACCGGGCAGAGCCAGTGTACAATGCTGACAAGGAGATGATGGACATTGGACATGATCCACAATAGAGGCTGCTTCGAGGTCGGACATGTGGATGACTCGCAGCCAGGCACATACACTAGTCTGGCACGTACACACAGCCAGGCACACAGTCGGGCTCATACACCCAGTCGGGCATGCACACTCAGCAGCCATGCAAGTACACCCAGCGGCCAGACACGTACACCCAGTAGCCAGATTCGTACACCAGCCAACCGAAGCAGGATGACAATGACAACCTTGATCCAGAGGAATTTGCGGCAGATCCGAAAAAGAGAGGTAGAGGAGAAAGGCTCATCGCGTGGGAGAGCGAATTGTTGTGTGATGCATGATTGATCACTAGCATCCAATCCACGACACTGAGCAAAAGGGCGCAACATTTTGGGCCAACATTCATACTTAGTTCATGAGCGCAAGAATTTGGAGCCCTGCCGCAATGAGCTCATCGGCAATTGTGGGATCAAGTCACTGAACCATCAATGTTACATCATCCAAGAGGTTGTGAGCAAGTATTGCGGCCATTTGAAACAACTAATCGGTCGGTGGTCAAGTGGTGCGCTAATCACTGAGCAAGTGAGTTGTTATATGTGTTGGTCATTTGACCGGATATGCAACTTGTTGGCCTCATATGCTCTATGTATTGGTCATTTAGCCAGATATTCAACTTATTTCTTTGTAGCCCTTCCATGCATGCAACTTGTTCTTGAAGGTGGAGAAGAGGAGCTTCGGCCTCATGCATTGCTTGTTGAAGTTTGAATGGGGCATCCAAATTAATTGTAACCATCCATTGCTAACTCCATCAAGACCATCGGCATCGACACCGAGGAAGAAGCGAGTAATCCAACCGACTGAACAAAAGAGCTACCAAAGAAGGTTAGAAGAAGGTTTCAAGAAAAGAAGTAGGAGGAGAAGGACAAGCGAGAAGGGGTGACGGACAAGATGACAGAGAGAATCGAGAACATCTTGGTGAAGAAGGAGGATGCATGTGTCAAACGCTCTGACTGAAGGGAGAAAAGAAGGTCGAGATGTTTACCACCCTTGATGGAAGCGACCGAGAACAAGTTCAATCTCAAAGAGAGAGGAGGGCTGAGCTCGCGGCCTCTATGAAGAATACGAAGATGTTGACCATCAAGATGGATGAGTTGGATGAGGATGGGCCGTCTGTGTCAAGATGTTGAAGCGCTTGTCGGCCGAGCTGGGGGTGGCTGAGAAGGAGCCGGATGGTGAGGGGGAGGCGTCGACACAGCAAGCGCGAAGACTCAGATAGCCGGTTCGGCATGACAAAATATATATTTTTTCCACGGACTTCCGGCTGATGCTTCGCAAACTAATACAACATCCATTTTAGAGCTCAACGTCGAAGAGGTCCTAATGCAATTTTCTTGCGCGCGCACACAAGAGAGAGAGAGAGATGACAACACTGTGTGCACCAGCTAGACGATCGATCTGCATATCGATCTTGTGTAGCACACAGCTTTAGCTTTTGGTCCGCTATCTGCACGGAGAACTAATTCCTAGCGACAGCTAGCTAGTGCGTGTTTAATCAGCACCTAGTTTTTCCTGTCTCCACCTTTTTCTTAAGTAAAATCAGCCGGTGTGCTGTTAATGCACTGATCTGATCAGCCTAAAAAGAGAGATCTAAGAGAACCTGTAAATAATCTAGTGTGTGACCTTGATTCCCTCCCTTGTTTTGTTTGGGACAGATTCTAGATGCACGCAACCTCTTTGTGCCAGTGGCAGTAATCAACAACCGCCACTTCGAAGCCTAACTAATTTGTCTACGAGCGTGTGGCCAACTCGCGCGCGTAAGATACAGGTATGTAGGGTTAGGTGTCGCCAGATCGTTGGCAAGTTTTGCACAGGCCCAGTCGCAGGTCGATGCGTGTGCAACCGGAGTCACAAGGGACAAATCGGATACGGAAGCTAGTTATCCAATGCTATCTGTAAACATTTAAAATATGGTTTAAACAAAGCAGATGAACATTAAGCAAACTCGCCAATTTCATGAATGTTCAAACATAATTTACATAAAAATAGATATTTCGACCGTTTAACTAAAAACTTAAAGAAAACCCTAAACACTAAAACCGGAAAACCACCTTGTAGGCATGGCCGCCCTGCACTGCCGCACCACTGTCACCATCACTCCCATCACCTCTACCATCGTCGTCGCCCCTCCAGGGGCGGAAGGCGCCGAAGGCCGCGACAGCCTTGTCCGGCGGCTGCCAGCCGCTCGCGGAGGACCGCTCCACCTCCTGCTGCGCGGTGCAGAGTGCCGCCGCGACCAAGAACTGCCACCGCCACATCCTCCGCCTGTCGCTGCGGAGAACCACGACCTCGACATCGGTGATGGGGGCTATAGAGGAGGAGTGTCTCGGAGAGGAGGAGGTGTATGGATGTGCATCGCAGGCGTGCGACTTAAATAGCCGTCGTCACGACCAGGCGAACAGGCAGTCAGCCTGCTTCAACACGGCGCAGCAACAGCCAGAGTTGGTTTCTCGGGACACAACGTCACATTGAAGCGGCAACGCCCGAGAGGTCGCGTCAGTCAACACCGCCCTCACGCCCGTCGCGCATCATCAATGCAGGCCGTTGCATGCTCTGGGTCGACATGAATACAATGCGGCAAGCGGCATGGGCGTTCGATGGAAAGCGCGGGAGAGGCAGGTGGGCGTTTTTGGTGGGCTAGGATAGTAAGGATGGGCGTGACATCGATCCAGGCGTCCACAAAGCCCAAAATTTGTCTTAAGTTTGCATGAAAAACCACGTCTAGACCGCCCTACGGACTGACATAAGTCCGTGTTGGATGAAAAAACACATCCGAACCACGCGGTCCAGACGGTTACATGCGATCTAAGAGTCTACGTTTGGGCCCTAAGTTACGCACTATACATATATTTTGTCTTTCAAAACAAATAATTATGTTTTGGGTTGTATAAAATATGCAATGCTAACATCTGTAGACTGCCCATAATGGCAGTAACTTTAGCAGTATGTAACATAGGGTCTGACTCAACAAATTTTCTTATGTGACAATGATTTAACGAAGAGAGAGATGATTTGAGTAACATAGCTAGTTACTTATATACTATGAGTAACATCACACATAGCAAGACAAGATAAATCTACAATCTAATAATAAAGTGTTGCATGACACCACACATATTTTATTCTCCACTATAGATGTAGTAACATGGACTAGTAACATATACATGTTACTAATCTAAGTTACTACTATGGGTAGTCTTATAGACTATGTTTAACCAAATGATGATAGCCATTAAGTTCATTAACCGGAGTAATGGGATAATTATACAGAAAAGGGAATAACTGATTAATTTATTAACCACCACATCTAAATTAATAACCGGAAGATCAAAAGTTTGATAGTGACCCACTCACAACTACTTTTAATTAATATATGTTAAGTTGTTGATTAAATCTTTGCTATACATCTGCTCTAAAACGCCCTGCCAACCGCCACAAACTAATCATGGGGCCGTCTCCCCACTTCATTTCCCTCTTTAGAAGGGACGCAAGGTATTGGTCGAAGTTGCTTTCCTATGCTCAATTTGCATTGCTTTACGAGAGCAAGGAAATTAAAACTCTAGTATTAAACTTCGGAGCCGGGAAAGGGCCGGTACGGTGACCATATATCTTGTTACTTTGTAAAGGATCTAACAGAGATCAGGGATAACAAGAAAAGGACAGGGGTAGGACGATTCATGCTTGCATACAGGAAACAGCACTAGCACATTTCACTTTAAAATATGCTCGGAGTCGATACTGGCCACGAGAACACAAGTAATCTGATTAAATTAATTAATGCTGCAAGGTGCGAATAATTGTGCTCAAGTTCTGCCAGATCCTGTAAATTGATGTATAGGCGCATAGTATCTTTCGAGCCTAACTGGCTAGGCTTATGTTTTTTGATAAATTGGCTAGAAGAATATGCGGAGAATAAATTATACAGGTTATATCGAGCAAAGGCCTCTATTTGGAAGGAATAGAGTTCCTCTTGTGTCTCCTCGGTGAAGCCCATGTATGAACATCTCATCAACACACTCCCCCATAGACAACGCATCCGAAAGACAAGAGTTAATACCATAATTGATACATAAACTTGTAGGGGGTGGGAACAGATTCATACAAAAACTAAAACCCCCCACAAAACTGGTCCTCTAACTTGACTGCTGTAACAAAATCATACAAAGCAGCTGTGGAGGCGACATTTGGCATGCCACGTTGGCTCTGGTAATTTTGCAGAAAGGCCCTCCACTTTTATTTTTTTACACCGCGCTCCTGCAACCCCTCCTGCCCGTTCCCCATTTACAAATCCCTAGCCCCGAGCTCCTCTCTGTCCACTCCGCCGCCGCTCCGGCCACGCCACCGCCGTCCTCTCGCTTCCACCGCCGGCTCGTGCGACATGAAGGGGTCGACATCTTCAGGATGGAGGGAGCAGGTAGGATGCCCTGGGGCAGGGGCAGCACCGTCGTCTGGCCAGCGTCGCCCGCTCCTGTGACCTCGCCGGCGCCGACAAGACGAAGGGCGGCGAGCCCTGGGCGATGATCACCAGCGAGGTGCGCTACATGGATGTTGATTCTTGCAAGGTGTGTATCCTCTCCTCAATTTGAAGATGGACAGTGAAAATTTGTAGTGAATGGATATGATTGTAGATGTTGATTCTTGCAGACTTGCAAGATGTAGTGAATTTCTTTCAATTTTGTACTCAATGTGGTAACTTTCTGAAGATATTTTGGTTGGATATGACTGTAGGGGACTGCAATACTTCCAGACTTTGATTGGAGTATACCTCCATCCTCCCCTGATGCTGTTTTCAATGGCATTGACACTAGTGACCAATGTTGTCACTTTCTGAACCCAGCAAGAAGAGTTTGCTGTGAGGGCTATGATTATGGTCGTAGATTTCTTGTCTATCCTGTTGAGGTTAGAATTCAGCAAACATATCTGAAGTGTGTTCCAAAATGCTTAGTTTGGAATGGATGCTAATTTACTAAATGTGTGTTCCAAAATGCTTGTTTTATGTTTTCAGGGTTATGGTACATGTGCTTATCTGAAGTGGGTGGACAAAGAATGACAGGGGAGGCCTAGGCAGGTGATTGGCAAACTTGCTGAAGAGAATGTGGCTCTTTAGAAATTTGTCTTTGACAAGGATGCTGAAATTATGAGGTTGAAGAAAGAGAGGAAGGCCATGATCATGAAGCACAAGAAGGAGATCAGAACTAGGGGTAGGAGGGAAATTTGGTTAGACTGTTTGGTCTGCTACTCTGCACTGTCGTATAGTGTTGTAGCTCTAGTGATAAGAGGTTTTGTGTAAGTTAGGTAATTTAGTATGTGACATGATGTGAGAGGTGAAACTTTTGTTATCAGTTACTACTTGTACTGATTATATGAAATCAGTGGCTACCTATTATCTATGTTCAGTGTTGTAAACATTCCAAACTGTTTGATGGTACTGAAATCATTTGCTACATATTGTTATTCAAAAAGTTTAGCTTGTTCCTGTAACGATTCTCTTATTTGACTTGAAAATACACTCATTTTGACATGAATGACTGACATGAAGTAGACTGAATTTGACAGACTTATTTTTTTAAAACTGAATTAGCACAAGCACACAAGCTTTGGCACAAGCACAACTAACAGAAGCCAGCACAATCTTTAGTACAAGCACACAAGCTTGACATTACAATAGCACAAAAGCTTAAGCAGAAGCACAACTAACAGAAGTGAACACAAGCACAGTAACATTCAGGCTAATACAGAGGCAACATTCAGAGGCAACATTCGGAGGCAACATTCAGAGGCAACACAAGCACAATTCAGGCTAATTCAGAGCTCCTCCATTGTCAGGCCTGGCCGTGGAGACAGGAACGACAGAGCATCCACCCGTTCAGGCTGCGGCGGCGCCGTGGTCAGCATCTGACCACATAGGCACACCCACCTCACCCTGTCCCCTGGAGTTCTTGCCTCCTCCCTTGCCTAGCGGACGATGTCCAATGCCGGCCCACTCGGGGCGGCATCCTGGATCGCTCCTCCACTGTGCTCTCGAAGTATACCCTTTGAGAAAAATTGTGGAGCGTCTAGTCGGGGTAGTTCTTGGCAACTTGAATGCATGCTTGCCGCCGGACGGTGCAGATACTGGGATCTGCATCCATCTTCGCCATAACTCTGTACCACTCCTTGAAGGCGTCTGTCCAAGCCTTGGCGTCATCGTAGAGCTGCTCTGCCCTCTCCTTCCACCGTTCTGTCCTCATGGCCTCTAGGACCTCTGGTGAGACCAATCCCACCGGCCGCAGCAGCTCGGGGAAGTTCTCGTAGATGTAGGGAAGTGGCATGGTGTTTGGGATGTGCTGGAGGGGAGCGGGCGAGGCATTCAGCGGCGTGCTGGAGGGGAGCGGGCGAGGCATTCGGCGGCGTGCTGCTCCGGCGAGCCATTGGACGGTGGCAGTGGCAGTGAGTGGCAGGTGGGAGAAGAAGAAGGAGTGAGTGACTTTTATTGTTGCACGCGGGAACGAAAGCGCGGGAGTGGAGCGTGCGGGAAGAAAAGGGAGGGAGTGGAGCGCGCGGGAGTGGCCATTAGCTGTGCGGCGGCAGGTGGGAGAAGGAGAGGGGCATACAAAAGAAAAGACATGTTGCTGAGTTTATGTTTGAACTCCTCTGAATAGCCTACTGGTCGTCCCACAACTGTGCGGCGGTAGGTGGGAGAAGGAGAGGGGATTACTTCTCCTCAGTTCTTGTCCATAGTCCCACAACTGGCTGTACCGTGCTTTGTCATCACCATGTATGATCTTAAGTGCTGCACTCCTGGCCCTGCCAAGCTTCATTCTCACTGGATTAAGCTTGAACTTCTGGTGAACTTTTCTTCCAAATGTACCGAAGTCCATGCTCTTGTTGTCTCTGAACTCATCAATAAATATCTCAGTCAGGTACTTTACTGTCAAGCACTTGGAATCCCATGTTTTGGAACAGGTGTGCTCTCCATTGTACTCTCTAATGACAATTCTTCCTGTTCTCTTGTCTCTAGATGCTTTCAACCTCCAAGGGCAATCTGGTTGGCACACACCAATGAATCTCTCTGCCTCATTTGTAGTTTTGAAGATTTTCACTCTCTTTTTGACTGTATATGCAGTGACTGCTTCCCTTAGCCCTTTCATTTCTCCAAATACTTGCCCAACCCTGAAGATTGGGTTGCTCATGTCCATTTTTGCATTGAATGTTCTGAATGTATATTTCAACTTCTCCAACTCATCTTTTGACAGGTTGAGCTCCTCTTCTTCATTGTTGTCATTCAATGATTTGTCCACATTCTGAGCAAACAAATCATCATCTCCATCTTCACAATCATAGTCACTCTCATAAAAGTCCAAGTCAGTTTCATTCGACTCTTCTTCTCCATCATTGTTTTCAACTGTATTATCTGCATTCTCTGCATCATGATCTGCCTCTGCATCCTCTCCTTCCTCTGCATTCTCTGCATCATGATCTGCCTCTGTATCCTATCCTTCCTCTGCATTCTCTACATCATGATCTGCCTCTGCATCCTCTCCTTCCTATGCATCCTCATTTCCATCTGCATTTGGGCATCCTTTTAGTATGATATCAGGATATAATGTCTGAATCTTGTTCTCCTCATCAACTAACAAATCCAATGTCTTGGCTTCTCAGCTGGACCTCACCATAGCAGCTATAACATCTGGATTGTCCACACATAGCAGGCCATCACCATAGTCTTTCCCTGGCAAAATCCAGTACACCTTGATTTGAGGGTCTGTAGGGTCATAGTCCATCCTTGCCAAGCAATACTTGATCATCCCCAGTGACCATGTGTCTGAATGACAGTAGTCAAAAGCTTCATGACTGCACCCAATGTAAGAGAACTTCAATTCTCCACCTATGCATTCCCCCAAGAAAATTCCATTGTGCTCAAACTCCACTAAGAAAAACTAGCAAGCTTCTTCATTTGTCACTGCAATAATTGACACATGAAATTTTCAGTGCACAACACATTCAACTCTAACTGAATCATAGTTTCAACTGACAGAGTACAATGCTCAAACTCTAACTGAATCTGTACTCTGATTTCCAAACACAAGTATGTACTGAATATTAACTAAAAGACCAACCTTACATCACAAAACAATAGTAAAAATGCTGACTTTCAGCATTTTATAGTGCAAAACATAACAGTACTGCATCTACAGTACATTGCAACAATATCATATAATCTCTGAATATGTGAACAACAAAATCACATCAACACATGATCTCTTTCCTCTCTGACCTAAAGGAACCCCCTTTCCTTGTATGCTACCCAAAACCCTAGGTCAAATCCCCTCACATTGCCCTTGATTGACCCCCCCCCCCCCAATTCCCCAAATCAGCATCAAGAAACCCTAGATAAGCTCGTGGAAACTACTTCCCCTTCGAACCCTGGGGACACACACAACCAACCCTAGTGAGCAGATCGACCCAAATTTCACAATAAATCGGCATGATCGGTCTCAAAAACCCGCCCGATGCAGGAACAGGGGAAGCAGAGGAGGAGGCAGACGAGCGTGAATCGCCAGGTGCTTACCGTACTCATGAGGGAACTCGTCGGGTTCCCTACGCCGTGGCTCCAAGGCGCCCTGTGTCGCCGTCGATGAGGCCGGCGACGGCGTCACCTCGCAGGAGCAGAGATGAGGAGGACATGACGGGCGAATGAAAGGAAAGGTTTTGGAAGGGGTTTGCATCGGGGCCGACGACCAGGGGGTTTTCTATCGGGGGTACGGACTTGTCTATGAAATTGCTAAAGCGCGAAGGTTTCTTTGTAAAAACACGCTTCGGGCCCGACAGAGCCTACCTGGCGTGCCACGTGTGCAGTTCGGGGTGGTTTTAGGTGATTTTGTTACAATAGTCAAGTTGGAGGACCAGTTTTGTGGGGTTTTTTAGTTTCTGTATGAATCTGTTCCCACCCCTACAAGTTTATGTACAAATTGTGGTATTAACTCATGACGATTCATGCTTGCATACAGGAAACAAAACTAGCAAATTTCACTTTAAAGTATGCTCGGAGTCGATACTGGCCACGAGAACACAAGTAATCTGATTAAACTAATGCTGCAAGGTGCGAATAATTGTTCTCAAGTTCTGCCAGATCCTGTAAATTGATGTATAGGCGCATATATATTTCGAGCCTAACTGGCTAGGCTTATGTTGTTTGAGAAATTGGCTAGAAGAATATGCGGAGAATAAATTATACAAGTTATATCGAGCAAAAGCCTCTATTTCGATGGAATAGAGTTCCTCTTGTGTCTCTTCGGTGAAGCGCATGTATGAAGATCTCATCATCACACTCCTCCATAGACAACGCATCCGAAAGACAAGAGTTCCACTGAACATTAAGGTTTGTTATGTGGCTCCTTAATTATGAGGTAATTCTTGGCAAGGATAATATGGCAAAATGCAGCTGACAGGGATGCAAGAAATATTGTTATGGCGACTAAGGGCATCTACAGAGGCAACCCACAAAAATCCTCCCGCATCCGTCCGCGGATAGGGGGACCAGTCCGAGGACGCCATCCAACGCTAGCCGCATACATTTTCACAACAACTCAAACCGATCGGACGAAATTCGTGCAAACATACACGGCCAAATTTCATATAAACATGACGGATTTCATGTAAAAAAGTCAGATTTTCATATAAACATGACATATTTCATAACATTTACATCAACGGTGCTAGTGCGGCCCTGGAGGTATAATAATAATCTAAATGGCCGCCCGCGGATCCCTTTGTCTTCCTCATGTCCGGCAGCCCGATCACCGGACTGCTAGGAGCCCCAAAGTATATGCTTCAGCGCAAAGGACGGCTCACTTCCCCACCACTCATCGGAGTGGAACCCCCGGCCGATGCTTCAGCGAGAAAGGAAGGCAGCGCCTTCTCTTCCATGGAGCCATGTGGGATCGACCGAGGTCCTCGAAAGAGAAGAACCAGGCAAGACACAGGCTGTGTATGCCAGCGTCGCCTAGGCGGTGGTCTTCTTGGGACCCAAGCGGCGGCGGACTGCCGTGTTCTACTTATCCTCGATGATAGCGGCAGACGCGGAGGCGCCGGCCACCGACTCATCGCTCTCCGCGCACCCGACTTTTGTGTCTGCCTGCATGGCATGGTTGCATGCAAGGGAGGCGCGGTCACACGCATGGGAGGCGCAACCGCAGACATGGGAGACGCAGACGTCGACGACATCAATGACGCCTGTGCCACCGTGCTCTTCGCCACTCCTCATCGAGTGGGCCTGGAGCGGCGAGTTGCTGGACCACACGACGGCTTGGAGCAGCAACTTGCTCCGGTGGTTCAAGTGCGGGAGGTGGAGCTGTGAGCTCCCTCGCCCGTATCGGGCGGGCTCGGCGGGCCACCCTGCCAGCTTGTATGCCGGAGAACTGCTGTGGGGAGTGGCGGAGGGGTGTGAGTCTTGCCTGGCGTCTGGCCTCATTTAAATAGAGGACGAACGTGAGGAGCTCGGTCAGCGTTGCGTTTAATGCCGACCCGCTCATGAACAGATGTGTGATCGAAGTAGGTTTCTCGGCTTCCACGCGGGTTTAATGGAGGCATATGAATGCTGCGAGGAGACGTGTTCAGCCGGCGTTTAGTGGGCGGCTCCCTAGACTAGCGTGCCGTTTCAGTGGCGGGGGCAATGAGAGGTTGCGTCTGTCCTGAACCCCCTTCAATGCGGAGCAGCGCGCTCTGCAGCGGCATGAATGTGGATAGCTGGCGCCAGGCGGGATGCACGAGCGGGATGGGGGAGGGGGTTTTGGTGGGCCAGGGCAGACATAAGCGGGCTTGGGAGCGGTCCGGACTTCCGCAAACCTCTCCCACGGTTGTCTCCGATTTTCAGGAGAAATGGCGCGACAGACCGATACAAGCCCGCGTTGGATGGGTAGGCGGACCCGTAAACCTCCCGCAACCGTCTGGACCACGCTGTCCGGACCGTGGGAGCCATCCAACGCGGGCATGTATCGGTCCGTGGCGCGGTCCGGACGAGATTTTTTCCGCTAACCGGAGACAAATGTAGGGGAGGTTTGCGGGAGTCTGGACCGCTCCCAAGCCCGCTTTTGATCGCTCTGGCCCACCAAAACCCCCACATCCATCCCTCCCATGCTTTCCTTCTGATGCATGTGCCGCTTATCGCGCTGCATTCATGCCGACCCAGTGCACAAGGAGGCCGGCATTGATGCTGCGATGTAATCAGAGGGAGGGCGGCGCTGACCGACGCGACCTCTTGGTAGACGCCGCTTCAATGCGAACGCAGGTTCCCAAGGAGCCCCGACACGGCCGTTGCGCCGCATTGAAGCTGCCGACGGGCTCTTCACCTGGTCCTCATCGTGGCTATTTAAGCCGTGCGTCGGAGTTGCACAAAGATGTAGAACCTCCTTCCCTAGCACCGTCCCCCTCTCCTCCGTCTTCGTGCCCAAGCCCTCCCCCTCTTCGACCCAAGTTGTGGCAATGCCGAAGTCATGGTGCTTCGCGCCGGCAGACGGAGTAGGCTGAAGCTCCTCCTCTAGCGGTTCTCGTCGCCGCCACCAATGCTCTCTGGGCCCGGTAGCATCCACGGCGACCGGCTTCTCCGCCAAGGAGGAGATCGTCATCTCCTCCAATGACGAGGAGGAGCAGGCGCCGCCGCAGTAGCCGCAAGAGCCACCGTCACAGCCGCCCCGACTCCTCAAGGAGGCTGCTATGATTACGAAGATTTCGTCCATCAAATCGAGTTAATGACGGGGTGGTCGCTCCGTGACACGGGGCCATCGCCGCCATCGCATGTGCGCGTGAAGGAGGAGCCGACCTCACCGTCGCGCCACCACATCAAGACCGAGCAGCCATCCACACTCCTGCCGGTGAAGGAGGAGCCGGCCTTGCCCCGGCACAACCGCGGCGTCTAGATCGGACGCCGCGTCAAGGAGGAGCCGGCCTCGCTCCCGCACCATCGCGGCGTCTAGATTGGTCGCCGCGTCAAGGAGGAGCTTGGGTCCCCGCCACACAGCCGCTACACCCGCATCGACGCGCCGTTGTTGCCGCCGCATCGCCACCACATCGCCGTCAAGGAGGAGCTGCCACCCGCGATCAAGAATACGTGGGGCCACCTCCTGTAGGATCAAAAGTAGGTCTAGACGGGGGGGGGGGGGGTGATTAGACTACTTAACCAAATAAAAATCTAACATTTTCCCAATTTTAGTTGTGGTCAGATTTTAGCAACTAGCACAAGTCAAGCAATCATCCTACATATGCAATTCTAAGAGTGTAGCAGCCGAAAGTAAACCATTGCATATGAAGGTAAAGCGAAGGGTTTGGAGAGTGCAAACGCAATGGCCACACTGAGATTTTTGGTGTGGTTCCGATAGGTGGTGCTATCGTACATTGATGTCGCTTGAAGCTACGTCGGTATTTCCCCAAAGAGGAAGGGATGATGCAGCACAGCGACGGTAGGTATTCCCCTCAGATATGAAACCAAGGTTATCGAACCAGTAGGAGAACCAAGCAACACAACGTAAAAAACACCTGCACACAAATAACAACTTCTCACAACCCGACGTGTTAAAGGGGTTGTCAATCCCTTCCGGGGTACGGCGCCTCAAGATAGGCAAACAGATGTGAGGTAAATTTGTAGTAGATTGATAGATCGAACGCTAAACAAAATAAATAGAAATAAATTGCAGGAAGATATTTTTGTATTTATGGTTTAATAGATCTGAAAATAAATGCAGAGGAAAAGTAGATCGCAAAGGCAAATAATATGAGAAAGAAGACCCGGGGCCCGTAGGTTTCACTAGTGGCTTCTCTCGAGAGAAATAGCAAACGGTGGGTAAACAAATTACTGTTGGGCAATTGATAGAACTTCAAATAATCATGACGATATCCAGGCAATGATCATTATATAGGCATCACGTCCAAGATTAGTAGATCGACTTCTGCCTGCATCTACTGCGATTACTCCACACATCGACCGCTATCCAACATGCATCTAGTGTATTAAGTTCAGGGAAAAACAGAGTAATGCAAAAATAATGATGACATGATGTAGACAAGATCTATCTATGCAGAGATAGACCCCATCCTTTTATCCTTAGTAGCAACGATACATATGTGTCCATTCCCTTTCTGTCACTGGGATCAAGCACCGTAAATCGAACCCACTACAAAGCACCTCTTCCCATTGCAAGATAAATAGATCAAGTTGGCCAAACAAAACCCAAATATCGAAGAAGAAATACGAGGCTATAAGCAATCATGCATATAAGAGATCAAAGAAACTCAAATAACTTTCATGCATATAGAAAGATATAACTGATCATAAACTCGAAGTTCATCATATCCACAAACACACCGCAAAAGAGTTACATCATATGGATCTCCAAGAGACCATTGTATTGAGAATTCAGCGAGAGAGAGGAAGCCATCTACTTCCTCCGTCCCATAATATAAGCACGTTTTTGACATTTGTGTAGTGTCAAAAAACGTTCTTATATTATGGGACAGAGGGAGTAGCTACTAACTACGGCCCCGAAGGTCTACAAAGAACTACTCACGCATCATCGGAGAGGCACCAATGGAGGTGGTGAACCCCATCCGAGATGGTGTCAAGATTGGATCTGGTGGTTGACTCTGCGGTGGTTGGATGAATATTTCGTCGACTCCCCAAGGGTTTCTGGAATATTGGGGTATTTATAGAGCAAAGAGGCGGTTCGGGGTGCACCCGAGGTGGGCACAACCCACCAGGGCGCGCTTGGGCCTCCTGGCGCGCCCTGGTGGGTTGTGCTCTCCTTGGAGCACCCCCAGGCGCAGCCAGGGCCCATTATATTCCTTCTGGTCCACAAATATATCCGTAAAGTTTCGTGGAATTTGGACTCCGTCTGATATAGATTTCCTGCGATGTAAAAAACATGCAGAAAACAGCAAATACACTTGGCACTATGTCAGGACCCCGATTCCAAGTCACATCGACCTAGCCGGTAACACCTCATATCACTTTGCGGCCTCACGCACGGTATTCCCACGGGTGTCGCCTTACCATGGCCCGGGACCGTTTGCGCCTTTTGGCTCACGTATATGATAGTGTCGCTAGCATCCATACGACAAAGAACCCGGGCCGACATGGCTAGTCGTGAACCCAAAGCGGCGCTAACCCATGGGGACATGCATACATGAATCACATCGAGCATGTCGGTCATCAATGTATGAATTCAGGCTGTAGCACTGGGCTATCAGGACTCCGGTATCCTGGGCTGTAGCAGGCCAGGCAGGACTCCGAATATCACCGCGTGACATTTCCCCGAAGGGACAGACATAGGAACGAAGTGAAACACATGCCGGCCAGTCAAGTGTCCAAGCAGTAGTGCTGGGCTAGCAGGACTCCGGTGAACGGGCTGTAGCGGACTACTATCGCTCAGAAGCACGAGACTACATTTCCCCATATGAGATGCTGCCAAGGATAAACAACTAGTTTGTCGGATCCCACTCATACCAAGCATTTCAATCATACATAATATGCCCGATATGAGTACATACAACATGGCATCACAACAAAACTCTACAACTCAAAGTACTTTATTTAAGAGGCTCCGAGGAGCCATACATAACATATCCATATAGATAGGGGTCACATGACCCAACACTCAAGTCATAGAAACATACAAGCACATGCGGAAGCAAACTAGTCCGAGTACAGACTCTAAAAATAAAGAAAGCTTGTTGAATCCCTTCTATCTACAGTGGCCCTTCACAAGCCTTGGATCACCACCTGGGTGGCTAGTTCACTCGTCGATGTCAAGGTCTACATAAAACCCATCGGAGGGGGCGGTGTTGTCGCCCCGAAAACATTAATTAAGCAAGCGTGAGTACAGAGGTACTCAGCAAGTCTTACAATGTAATCCTATCATACATGCACATTCTCAAGAAGGTGGTGGAGTTATTGCAGCAAGCCATCTTTGACTCTTGGCTAAGCTATCCTACGTGACACCACTTGAAAAGCATTTGTCGCACACGAGTCCACTAATCACCATCACAATACACCATCGTGGATCCTCTCTCGTCAAACCACGAGAGGGCCATCCGCGACACTCACACTTATCTTGAGGCTTTTAGTAGTATCCATTTACTTGTCTATGAACTGTATAGGTGACCAAGTAGTCCTTTATCATGACGCGGCTTTTCGAATAGTTTTATACCCTGCAGGGGTGTACTTCTTCACACACGCTCTCACCACTTATCGCTGCTACACGACATGTACTCGGCAACCTTCAAGCGGAAGCCCAGCGAGGGTGTCGGCCACGACCAGACTAAACACACGAGTCCCGAGTCCAGGTTTATCACCTATTCGGGTTCCATCCGCAGGGAGTCCGGCCGAGGTTTCCACTAACGGCCCCGAACGATGTGTGCAGGGTTCCCGAGACACCAAACGGGTGAATCGGTACACCGGGCCACGTGCCTACCGCAACACAGCCCACCCCTAAGGTCAGCCATGCGGCGGCCCCCAAAGATGCTACAAACACCGAAACTACTTGCAACTCCCGGACTGAGGACAAGAGTGGTTAATAAGTCGAGAGGGTCAATTAAGGATCCCAATGCGTGGTAGTAGCTAAGTCTTAAATCACACACACAGATCTCAGTTGTTAGGGACGGCTTCAATGAAACAACCCACCATGTACTCCTACATGGCCTCTCATCGATACCTTTACCAAAACGTGTTCAACACTTTCACTCTCAAACCCGACACAACCTTTCACTCCAGTTCATCATCCCGATGAGCCAGACCTGACACAACTCTAAGCATAGCAAGCATAGCATGGTAGGAATCACAAACATGGCTCAATCAACTCCTACACATACTAGTGGGTTTCATCTAGTTCTTGTGGCAATGACAGGTCATGCAAAGGAAGTGGGTTCAACTACCGCAGCACACAATAGTTTGAATCGCGTTGTCTTAATGCAAGAAACAAGAGCAGAAGCAAGAACATGGGTTTGTATCGGAATGATCAATGGGTTGCTTGCCTGATGTAGTGGTGGTAGGATACTGCCCTTCAGACGGATATTCGAGATTATCCTCGGAGGCAGAACCTATCACGAAAGACGCACCGAAATAAACAACACATGATAATATGCAATAATATGATGCATGCTATGACATGGCAATATGAATGTGTGTTGGCATAATGCAAGCTGGAACAAAGAGGGATGAACTCATTTGAATCAAAGATTCAAATGTTAGCTCATTTAACATAGCCATAAAGGTGCATTATCTTAATATGCTTAAACAGCAAGGTTAACTTGTTCTATCATGCATTAAACCTTTACCAATGGATAGAATGGATTTCTCTCGATCATTTTCATATATAAATCTTTGCATTTGGAGTTACTGATTAATTTCTATGAATTTTTGAAGTTTGAACTATTTTCGGAATTTCCTATAACAGAATAATTCGATAATTCATTTACTACGTCAGCAATGCGTCAGGGTGACGTCAGAGGTCAACGGGGACGTCCAGGTCAAACTGACCAGTGGGTCCCGCATGTCAGCACTTAACTTAACTGATTAGAATTAGTTTAAACTAACTAAGTTAATTAGCAGGGGGGTGGCCCACCTGTCATAGGCTCAGGAGAGTCAACCAGGGCCCGCCCTGGTCAAAGTCAGGGTCAACTGCGCCGGCGTTTAGCCACCGGCGAGCCAGATGCGGCAGCGAGAGTGGTTTTGGGCGTTCCGGCAACCAAATGAACCGCGGAGGGCGTCTACGGGTGGCTGGGAGCAAGCCGCAGCTCTTGGTGGCGTTGGCTGGGCTCGGGGTGGCCGGAAACGGCGCCGGCGACGACCTTGGCGGTCGCCGGAGTTCGGGTGATGACGAACTCGTGGCTACGGGGTGCGGTGAGGTGCGTGAAGTGGTGGGTTAGGCTCTACGCGACGCGGTGAGCATGTTAGACACCGAGGGATGATCGATGGATGGCCGGAAGCACGCCGGGCGACGAAGCTCACGGGCGGCAAGGCAAGGGTGAGCTCCGTGCAGTTGCTACGAGGCTCAGGAGCGAGAAAGGAAAGGAGGGGGAAGTAGCTGGGCTCACGGCGATCTCGAGGAAGCAAGCGGTGCGGTCGGGGACGAGCTGGTGCGGCGGTGACGTCGAAGGGGATCTCCGGCGACGGCGGAGTCGGGCGAGGTCGGTGCAGAGGCCTCGGGCCACGCGAGCGCTCGGGGCTCGGCTAGCTCGAAGAAGAGGAGGGCGGCGGAGCTCCTAGACACGACGGAATGGCGCAAGGACGACGGAGAGCGCGACTACGGCGACGGTGTGGCTGCGGTGGCGTCGGCCATGGCGTGGGAGAGCGAGGGAGAGGAGTTGGGGAGGAGGAGAGGTGTCTGAGGGCTCGGGGGGGGGGGGGGGGGAGAGTGAGCGTTCCGCGGCGACAGCTCGGCGAGGGAAGCGGCGAGGCGGCGGCCAGCTGCGTGGCACGCATGCTGTGCTCGCCGTCGAGCACCTGCCGGCCTGCCTGGCCAAGCCAAGCAGCTCATTGGTGCGGGTGGCGGGCTGGGCCTACAGGTGGGCCGGGTTGGGTGGCGCCAGGTAAAGTCTTCATTTCTGTTTCCTTTTTCTATTTTCTGTAACTTTGTGGACTTTCTAAAAATACCTAAACAGCTCCAAAATTCACCAAACTGCACCTGGTCCTTAGTTGGAATATTTCCAGCATGGAACATTTTAGTTTGGAATTATTTGGGCATTTGAAATATTTTATATAATTTAAATGCCCAAACTCAAATACTTATGATTTAATTCAAAAACCTTAGTATGACCTAGAAAATTGTGCACCACTTTTGGCAGAGGCTCTGAACCAAAGCAAAGGGGACGAGCATTTTAGAAGGGCATTTCAGGTTCATTGAAAATAATTTTAGTAAGCCCTAGTTGGATTCAAAAGGGGTTCTGGGGGTTCTGTCTTCCCCATTTCAAATTTTTGATGAAAGTTAAACATGATGCAACACACTAATGCATGGACTAGCTAGGATGTGACAACTCACCCCCACTCAAAAGAATCTCATCCCGAGATTTAGGATCCGTTCTTGAAAAAGGTGGGATACTCAAGTCGAAGACGATCCTCCCTTTCCCAAGTTGCTTCTTGCTCGGAATGGTTTGACCATTGAACCTTGAGAAACTTGATATTCGACGTCGAGTGGTACGCTCGGCTTGATCAAGAATACGAACGGGATATTTTCGATAGGTGAGTTTATCTTGGAGATCAAGCGTTTCGTGGTCCACTCCACGGATAGGATCCGAGAAGCAACGCCTGAGCTGAGAAACGTGGAAGACATCATGGACTCTGGAAAGATGCAAAGGTAGTTCCAATTGGTAGGCAACTTCTCCTCGTTTGGCAAGAATGCGAAAGGGTCCAATGTAACGAGGAGCCAACTTACCTTTGATACCGAATCGATGGGTTCCCTTCAAAGGAGTAACCCGAAGGTAAGCCTTCTCGCCAGCTTCATAAGCCATAGGCTTATGCTTGCGGTCATATTGGCTCTTTTGACGAGATTGGGCTGGTTTCAATTTCTCACGAATAACGCGAACCTGCTCTTCTGCTTCCTGGATCATATCCGGGCCAAAGAGTTGTCTCTCCCCGGTTTCTGACCAGTTAAGAGGCGTTCTACATTTCCGCCCATAGAGAACTTCGAAAGGAGCTTTGCCCAAGCTAGCTTGATAACTATTGTTATAAGCGAACTCGGCGAATGGAAGGCATTTCTCCCAATTCATGCCGAAAGAGATGATGTAAGCTTGAAGCATATCCTCCAGGATTTGATTGACTCGTTCTACTTGACCACTTGATTGAGGATGGAAGGCGGTGCTAAAGGAGAGACGAAGTTCCCATAGCATTTTGGAAACTTTCCCAAAATCGGGAGGTGAAGAGACTTCCACGGTCCGAGTTAATCTCCAATGGAACACCATGAAGAGACACTATTCGAGAGATGTACAAATCAGCTAGCTGGCTAGCGGTTATACTCTCACGAACGGGTAGGAAGTGGGCTACTTTGGAAAGACGATCGACGACAACGAAGATAGCATTATTCCCTCTCTTGGTCCTGGGAAACCCGGTAATGAAATCCATACCGATTTTATCCCATTTCCATTCAGGAATTTCCAAAGGTTGAAGGGTACCAGCAGGCCGTTGATGTTCTTCTTTAACTCGACGACAAACATCGCAATTAGCAATGTATTGAGCGATTTCTCTCTTCATCCTAGTCCACCAAAACCTCTGGCGTAGTTCTTGATACATTTTAGTACTACCGGGATGAATGGTGAGAGGAGAGTCATGAGCTTCCTTAAGGATCGATTGTCCGTAGCTGTTGTTTCTTGGGAACCACCAAGCGGTTCTCAAAGAAGACAACACCTCGCTCATCTATGGAGAAACACTTAGCAGCTCCGCTAGCAATGTTCTCCTTGATCGGAGATATTCCTCTATCATACTGCTGAGCAGTTATGATTCGATCCGTAAGGTTGGGTTTCGCCACCAGGGTGGAAAGGAATCCTCGAGGAATAATGTGAAGATTAAGCTTACGAAATTCCTCGTGGAGAAAGGGTTGACTTTGTTGTAACATCAGATTGTTACAATAAGATTTGCGACTTAGTCGTCGACCATGACATTGGCTTTGCACGGGTGTAAGATATTCCTAAGTCGTAATCTGTAATCAACTTCGACCCAACGTCTTTGCACGAGATTCAAATCCGGTTGGGTGAAGATATATTTCAGACTTTGGTGATCGATGTAAATTTTGCAACGATTACCAAGAAGGTAATGTCGCCAGGTTTTGAGTGCATGGACCCTCGCTGCAAGCTCTAGATCGTGTGTGGGATAGTTATCCTCATGTGGGCCTTAGCCGAGAAGCGTAGGCAATCACATGACGATCTTGCATGAGTATGCAACCTAGTCCTTGTCGCGAGGCGTCATGATGAGATAATAAAGTCCTTAGAAAAATCTGGTGGAACAAATGCACGGAGCAGATGTCAGGCGTCTTTTCAGTTCCTGAAAGCTGAACTCGCACTGTGGCGTCCATTCAAACTTTTTATCTTTCTTGAGGAGTTCAGTTAGAGGCTTGGCAACTTTGGAGAAATTTTTGACGAAGCGGCGGCAATAGCTCGCTAAACCGAGGAAACTCCGAACTTGCTTGACCGATTCAGGTGGAGTCCAGTCAAGGACGGCTTGAACTCGCTCGGAATTGACAGCAATGCCCTTACCAGAGATTACATGGCCTAGATAGGTCACTTCTGGTAACCAGAATTCACACTTAGAGAATTTGGCATAAAGGCGGTGCTCTCAAGTTTCATCAATACTAGCCTTAGATGTTCGGCATGTTCTTCCTCATTCTTGGAGTAGATGAGTATATCGTCGAGGTATACCACGACGAATTTATCCAAATACTCCATGAAGATTGAGTTCATTAACCGAGAGAAGGTGGCTGGAGCATTGGTTAACCCGAAGGACATAACGGTGTACTCGTATTGGCCATAACGTGTAACAAAGGCCGTTTTAGGAATGTCCCCGTTCTTGATTTTGATTTGATGGTAGCCCAACCTCAAATCCATCTTGGAAAAGACTGAGGATCCCGCGAGCTGATCATACAGGTCGTTGATCCTGGGGAGCGGATACTTGTTCTTGATAGTGACCAAGTTGACAGGTCGGTAATCTACAACCATCCGATCCGTTCCATCCTTCTTCTTGACGAAGAGGACAGCGCAAGCCCATGGAGATGAACTAGGACGGATGAAACCCTTTTGCAAGGACTCATCGAGTTGTTTCTTAAGCTCGGCTAGTTCTAGGGGTGCCATCTTATAAGGTGTTCTAGAGTTTGGGACGGTTCCGGGAACAAGATCTATCACGAACTCGACATCCCTGTCAGGTGGAACACCTGGCAGTTCTTCTGGAAAGACATCCAGAAAGTCACGGACTACCGGAATATCTTCGAGGTCTGGAAGGGGGTTGGCATTTAAGGAGTATAGCTGACGCTTAGACACTCGGGTTAAAACATTAACTGTCTTGCCCGAAGGATGGGTGAGTTGAACAGTTCTAGTAGAGCAATCAATCTTAGCGTAATGGGCTGACATCCAGTCCATACCCAAGATGATGTTTATGTCCGAGGACTTGAGAGCTATTAAAGATGCAAGAAAGACTAATCTGTCGACAAGAATTTCATTCCCATGACTTATTCTAGAGGTTTGCCATCTAGAACCAGGGGTCTGAATTTCCATGGAGGTGTGCATGTCACGAGAATGTGGTGTTGTGCAATCGAGCATAGCTCTCGAAAATAAATGAATGAGATGCTCCAAGATAAAAAAAGAACAGTTGCCGGATGACAATTAACGAGAAGCGTACCGAGAACGACGTTGGGATCCTCATGGGTTTCCTCAGCTGAAACATAGTTGACGTGGCCACGAGCAGTGGCAGCTTGTTTGGCGTAGAGCACCTTTCCTGCTGGCTTACCACGGCCAACAGACTTCTTCCGATCCGACCGGGGTTGTTCTGGGGACACTCACGGATGTAGTGGCCCGCCTCTCCACACTTGAAACAGGTTATCATGTTGGGGCGTGGAGCAGCATTAGCAGCGGGCCACCATAAGTCTTGGGCGGTACATACTTTGGTTGGGGCGAGGCGCCTCAAAGGATGGCCTCGGAGTGAACTCGGGTGGCGAGCAGTGTTTGGAATCCAGACCCGCGCTTCGAGATCCAGAGCGGATGAAGAACCAAAGTCACGGAGTGCTTGCGTGAATCTTCAAAAGTCGACCGTCTGGCCAAAGACCGATAGCCTTGTTGACTAACTTCTGGAAGGAGGTGCACTCGTGCAGACAAAGACCACGGCGAAGCTCGGGGCTAAGTCCCTTGCGGAACCTTGCCTGCTTCTTGGCATCGGTAGAAACCTCTTCAGGAGCATAACGTGCTAGATTTCCAAACTCACGGCTGTATGCATCCACAGTCAGCCTACCCTGGGTGAAATTGCAGAACTCTTCCCTCTTATGATCCATGAGACCTTCCGGGATGTGATGCTCACGGAAAGCGGCACTGAATTCAGCCCAAGTAGTGATTTGGCCAACCGGGCGCATAGCCTCATAATTCTCCCACCAAAGGCTAAAGGTGGCCTTCGAGGTGATAGGCGGCAAAGGTAACCTTATCGCTTCAGCGACGTTGGCGTAACGTAGCTTGTGGGTGATGCCGCTGAGCCACCATCCGCATCGAGAGGCTCAACGGAATGTTTGAACTTCGGTGGATACAGCTTGACAAAGTCATTGAGTGACACCAGATCATTCCTTGGCTGGCGTGCGGTATTCTGCTCAATCCGCTCCAGCAAGTGATTGGTCTTACGCTTGTTGCATTCTGCCTCCAACATAACCTCGGCCAAAGAAGGCGGTTGAGGCAGGTTTACATTCCTAGCTGCGCTGGCTTCTCCCTGCTCCGGAGCAGCAGGATTGTTGCGGGTGTTGACCATCCTAGGAAACAAAACAACGGTTTAAACCACGATGGCAGAATTTAGCAAGGAAGTGCGGAATGTAATGGATAACACGGAATGCAGGATGTTCATCCGTATGACATGGTAATATAAAAACTGCCATATATATACCAACGGTCATACACACCATTCATAGTTTAGTACAAGCCCGACGGAGTACAACTATAGTGAAAGGCGTTACATCTCATCGGAAGCATTCCAAACTCCTATACATTATTTTTCTACACTTCCGGAATGATACACACCAAGTCATATTCCACAGGTCACACAGGACGGTGGAAATACAACTATTACAATACTAGGGATACTACTACTAACTCAGACAGCTCCGTAGTAATCCTATAAAAGTCATCACCCAAGCCTGGAAGCGGAACATGATCATTCGGAAACAGACGGTCCTGTGGAGCTTGCGGACCATAGGGACTCAGATGTGGCCGTGGTCCAACAAACGGCGGCAGACGAGGTCCACGAGGAGGGGTGATGCCTCCTACCTCACGCCACTCCATAAAATCTGGTAGACCAGCCCGCACAGGGTACAAGTCCCTCATGTCCATGTATCCGGCTTGCACGGCAGGTGCAAACCGAGTCAGAGTGGCCCAGTGATCAGAGCGGGCATTAAAGAGCTCCATACGCAAGGCCCGGTTTTCACGGTCCTTGTCTTCCAGCATCTCCGTAGTGGTGCGGAGGAGAGAGTCCTCATGGGATGCGTCGTTGTACATACCCTGAAGGTAACCATGCGGCCCAGGGAGGGATGCTGGCATGTAGCGGAAATCGGTGTTGCACAAAGAAGGCAGTTCTAGCTCGAATAATAGTCATCATCGAGTAGGCTGCATCCTGCACGGACATCCCAATAGTGATCCCAAGTCCATAAGAACAAAGGGAGCGGTTCAAGAGCTCTGGATAAGATGGATATATCCCGACCGCGTACAGATATTGGCTTTGATTAAAATCTCTAAACTGCTCCTCGACGGTATATTCGGGATACCATCGGTAACCGGTCTCGACCATCACCCGAACCAACATGGGCGTGTGACCACACACATCAATGCAACGGGTCAGACGAACCACTTGGTTCTGGGGACGGGTGGCCATCTGAAAGCACAGCCACAATGCAAAGACATTAGAATTTCTAGGGAAAATCGGGCAGCATAACATCTGTAAATGCTCAAGAACAGATTTGAGACATTCATAATCAGATTGCAAAACCACTCAACAACATCATATCAAGGTTCTGGTTCAACTGATAGCATACTAAAAAGTAGTAGAAACTGAATCGAGGCTGTAACCAACAATCCTATAAGTTACTACGGATTAGTAACACGTGAACCTGATAGAGAGAAGAGAGCCTAGGGCTATACCCACGTAGAATGAGAAGAGGATGACTCAGATCAGAGGGCATAAGGTAAAGGAGTAAAAAGAGCCTTACGTTCCCTCCCACAATCAATTCCCCTACATATAACTAAAGCATTTCTAGACTCGACATCGACCAGCTTTGGCTTAGCGAACCTATAGGCAGTCCCGCTTTCGATGCCAACGCTGTCAGACCCCGATTCCAAGTCACATCGATCTAGCCGGTAACACCTCATATCACTTTGCGGCCTCACACACGGTATTCCCACGGGTGTCGCTTTACCATGGCCCGGGACCGTTTGCGCCTTTTGGCTCACGTATATGATAGTGTCGCTAGCATCCATATGACAAAGAACCCGGGCTGACATGGCTAGTCGTGAACCCAAAGCGGCGCTAACCCATGGGGACAGGCATACATGAATCACATCGAGCATGTCGGTCATCAACGTATGAATTCGGGCTGTAGCACTGGGCTATCAGGACTCCGGTATCCCGGGCTGTAGCAGGCTAGGCAGGACTCCGAATATCACCGCGTGACATTTCCCGATGGGGATGTATATAGGAACAACTGAAACACATGCCGCCAGTCAAGTGTCCAAGCAGTAGTCTTTGGGCTAGCAAGACTCCGGTGAACCGGCTGTAGCGGACTACTATCGCCCAGAAGCACGAGACTACATTTCCCCATATGAGAGGCTGCCAAGGATAAACAACTAGTTTGTCGGATCCCACTCATACCAAGCATTTCAATCATACACGCAATATGCCCGATATGAGTACATACAACATGGCATCACAACAAAACTCTACAACTCAAAGTACTTTAATAAAGAGGCCCGAGGAGCCATACATAACATATCCATACAGATAGGGGTCACATGACCCAACACTCAAGTCATACAAACATACAAGCACATGCGGAAGCAAACTAGTCTCGAGTACAGACTCTAAAAAGAAAGAAAGCTAGTTGAAGCCCTTCTATCTAAAGAGGCCCTACACAAGCCTTGGATCACCACCTGGGTGGCTAGTTCACTCGTCGATGTCAAGGTCTACATAAAACCCATCGGAGGGGGCGGTGTTGTCGTCTGAAAACATTAATTAAGCAAACATGAGTACAGAGGTACTCAGCAAGTCTTACAACATAATCCTATCATACATGCACATTCTCAAGAAGGTGGTGGAATTATGGCAGCAAGCCAGCTTTGACTCTTGGCCAAGCTATCCTACGTGACACCACTTGAAAAGCATTTGTCGCACACGAGTCCACTAATCATCATCACAATACTCCACCGTGGATCTTCTCTCGTCAACCCATGAGAGGGCCATCCGCGGCACTCACACTTATCTTGAGGCTTTTAGTAGTATCCATTTACTTGTCTATGAACTGTATAGGTGACCAAGTAGTCCTTTACCGCGGACGCGGCTATTCGAATAGTTTTATACCCTGCAGGGGTGTACTTCTTCACACACGCTCTCACCACTTATCGCTGCTACACGACATGTACTCGGCAACCTTCAAGCGGAAGCCCAGCGAGGGTGTCGGCCACGACCTGACTAAACACACGAGTCCCGAGTCCAGGTTTATCGCCTATTCGGGTTCCATCCGCAGGAGTCCGCCGAGGTTTCCACTAACGGCCCCGAACGATGTGTGCAGGGTTCCCGAGACACCAAACGGGCGAATCGGTACACCGGCCACGTGCCTACCGCAACACAGCCCACCCCTAAGGTCACACAAGGCGCCCCCAAAGATGCTACAAACACGAAACTACTTGTAACTCTTGACCGAGGACAAGAGTGGTTAATAAGTCAAGAGGGTCAATTAAGGATCCCAATGCGTGGTAGTAGCTAAGTCTTAAATCACACACACAAATCTCAGTTCTTAGGGACGACTTCAATGAAACAACCCACCATGTACTCCTACATGGCCTCTCATCGATACCTTTACCAAAACGTGTTCAACACTTTCACTCTCGAACCCGACACAACCTTTCACTCCAGTTCATCATCCCGATGAGCGGACCTGACACAACTCTAAGCATAGCAAGCATAGCATGGTAGGAATCACAAACATGGCTCAATCAACTCCTACACATACTAGTGGGTTTCATCTAGTTACTGTGGCAATGACAGGTCATGCAAAGGAAATGGGTTCAACTACCGCATCATCACATAATAGTTTGAATCGCGTTGTCTTAATGCAGTAAACAAGAGCAGAAGCAAGAACATGGGTTTGTATCGGAATGATCAATTGGTTGCCTGCCTGATGTAGTGGTGGTAGGATACTGCCCTTCAGACGGATATTCGAGATTATCCTCGAGGCGTAACCTATCACGAAAAGACGACCGAAATAAACAACACATGACAATATGCAACAATATGATGCATGCTATGACATGGCAATATGAATGTGTGTTGGCCTAATGCAAGCTGGAACAAAGAGGGATGAACTCATTTGAATCAAAGATTCAAATGTTAGCTCATTTAACATAGCCATAAAGGTGCATTATCTTAATCTGCTTAAACAGCAAGGTTAACTTGTTCTATCATGCATGAAACCTTTACCAATGGATAGAATGGATTTTTCTGATCATTTTTCATATATAAATCTTTGCATTTGGAGTTACTGATTAATTTCTATGAATTTTTGAAGTTTGAACTATTTTCTGGAATTTCCTATAATGTAATAATTCGATAATTCATTTACTACGTCAAAGAATGCGTCGTGGTGACGCCGAGGTCAACGGGACGTCCAGGTCAAACTGACCAGTGGGTCCCGCATGTCAAGACTTAACTTAACCGATTAGAATTAGTTTAAACTAACTAAGTTAATTAGCGTGGGGTGGCCCACTGTCATAGGCTCAGAGAGTCAACCAGGGCCCGCCCGGTCAAAGTCGAGTCAAGCTAACGCGGCGTTTAGCCACCGGGCGAGCCAGATGCGGCAGCGAGAGTGGTTTTGGGCGTTCCGGCAACCAAATGAACCGCGGAGGGCGTCTACGGGTGGCTGGGAGCAAGCCGCAGCTCTTGGTGGCGTTGGCTGGGCTCGGGGTGGCCGGAAACGGCGCCGGTGACGACCATGGCGGTCGCCGGAGTTCGGGTGATGACGAACTCGTGGCTACGGGCTGCGGTGAGGTGCGTGAAGTAGTGGGTTAGGCTCTACGCGACGCGGTGAGCATGTTAGACACCGAGGGATGACCGATGGATGGCCGGAAGCACGTCGGCGACGAGCTCCGCGGCGGCGCGTGCGGGTGAGCTCCGTGCAGTTGCTACGAGGCTCAGGAGCGAGAAAGGAAAGGAGGGGGAAGTAGCTGGGCTCACGGCGATCTCGAGGAAGCAAGCGGTGCGGTCGGGGACGAGCTGGTGCGGCGGTGACGTCGAAGGGGATCTCCGGCAACGGCGGATTTGGGCGAGGTCGGTGCAGAGGCCTCGGGCCACGCTGAAGGCCTTCGAGTGGCTCGGCTAGCTCAAGAAGAGGAGGGCGGCGGAGCTCCTAGACATGACGGAATGGCGCAAGGACGTCGGAGAGCGCGGCTACGGCGTCGGTGTGGCTGTGGTGGAGTCGGCCATGGCGTGGTAGAGCGAGGGAGAGGAGTTGGGGAGGAGGAGAGGTGTCTGAGGGCTCGGGGGAGAGGAGCGTTGGCGACAGCTCGACGAGGGAAGCGGCGAGGCGGCGGCCAGCTGCGTGGCACGCATGCTGTGCTCGCCATCGAGCACCTGCCTCGCCAAGCTGCTGTTGCCAGTTGCTGGCTGGGCTGGTTGGGCAGTGGGCAGGTTGGGTGGCGCCAGTAAAGTTTTCATTTCGCTTTCCTTTTCTATTTTCTGTAACTTTGTGGACTTTCTAAAATACCTAAACAGCTCCAAAATTCACCAAACTGCACCTGGTCCTTAGTTGGAATATTTCCAGCATGGAAAATTTTAGTTTGGAATTATTTGGGCATTTGAAATATTTTATATAATTTAAATGCCCAAACTCAAATACTTATGATTTAATTCAAAAACCTTAGGATGACCTAGAAAATTGTGCACCACTTTTGGCAGAGGCTCTGAACCAAAGCAAAGGTCATGAGCATTTTAGAAGGGCATTTCAGGTTCATTGAAAATAATTTTAGTAAGCCCTAGTTGGATTCAAAAGGGGTTCCGGGGGTTCTGTCTTCCCCATTTCAAATTTCTGATGAAAGTTAAACATGATGCAACACACTAATGCATGGACTAGCTAGGATGTGACACACTATGTCAATAGGTTAGTACCAAAAAATGATATAAAATGACTATAAGATATTATAAAACATCCAAGATTGATAATATAACAACATGGAACAATAAAAAATTATAGATACGTTGGAGACGTATCATACATTCACGTTGATGGAGACTTCAACCCACGAAGGGTAACGGTTGCGCGAGTCCACGGAGGGCTCCACCCACGAAGGGTCCATGAAGAAGCAACCTTGTCTATCCCACCATGGCCATCACCCACGAAGGACTTGCCTCACTCGGGTAGATATTCACTAAGTAGGCGATCTCCTTGCCCTTACAAAGTTCTTGGTTCAACTCCACAACTTGTCGAAGGCTCCCAAGCGACACCTAACCAATCTAGGAGACACTACTCTCCAAAAGGTAATAAATGGTGTGTTGATGATGAACTCCTTACTCTTGTGCTTCAAATGATAGTCTCCCTAACACTCAACTCTCTCTCACAGATTTGGATATGGTGGAAAGATGATTTGTGTGGAAAGCAACTTGGGGAAGGCAAGAAATCAAGATTCTTGTGGTAGGATTGGTATATTTTGATCTCAACACATGAATAGATGGTTCTCTCTCAGAAAATGTATGCTGGAAGTGTAGGCATGTTCTGATGGCTCTCTCACAAATGGAGAAGGGGGTGGAGGGGTATATATAGCCTCCACACAAAATCCAACAGTTACACACATTTGACCCAACTCGGTGAGACCGAATAGATGAACTCGGTGAGACTGATTTAGTTCAAAATGTGAATGCTAGGAATCTCGATGGGACTAACTGGAACAAATCAGTGGGACCGATGTGCGAGGGCTTAGGGCAAACTTCATCTTGGTGGCGCCGATTGCATAAACTCGGTGAGACCAAATTTAGCAAGGAGCAAATAGAGAGTCAGTCAAGCAAACTCGGTGAGACCGATTGCTCATTTCGATGAGACCGAAATGTTACAAAGGGAAATATAGAGATTGCAGGGCCATCTCGGTGAGACCGAGATCTCGGTGAAACCGAATTGCTAGGGTTTCAGGAAGTAGCTATGTCATATGAACTCGGTGGCTCTAGGTAGGATAAATCAGTGGGGCCGAGGATGTGTCAGGGTTTTGACATATATGGATGGAGAAAGTGGTTGAGTGTATTCAGAGCAATATCACTAAGCATTTGAGAAAGCAATCCATTAATCAACACCTCATCCCCTTTTAATAGTATTGGCTTTCCTATGGACTCAATGTGATCTTGGATCACTAAAAATAAAATGAAGAATCTTGAGCTTTAGCCAATATGTGTCTTAGCATTTTAAGGGGTCGACATTCCTAGTCCATGCCATGTCATTCATTGAACTTCCTGAAATATCAATCTTGAATGGATATGAGTTCAATGAGCTATATGTTGTTATGAATTACCAAAACCACCCGTGGATTAGTTGCACTTTCAATTTCCCCCTTTTTGGTAATTGATGACAACATGTAGATAAAAGTTCCGGCAAATGTAATATGAATGAAATACATCGTGGCTTTGAGAAGTATGTGATAAGCAAGAGCTCCCCCTAAATTTGTGCATTATTTAAAATTTGCGTTTGATGCAAATGCACAATCGATTAGGATCATGGGTCACTCTTCCATGTCACATACATCTTGGTGGAGCACACAAAATGATAAGAGTTAAATAACATGTACTCATCACCAAACATACAAGTGATTTATCATACACAAAAATTCATAGAGATAGTCATGCAAGCAAAAATTAAGCGTAGTATGATCAAACACATGATCACACAAGGTATCTCACAAGCATAACACAAATGTAGCATCAAGTAGCAACCAACCAAAGAAGCAAGTAGAAAGTAGCAAGGCAAATAAAGAACCAACAAAAGAAGAAAAATACTCTCTCTCAAGCCTATGATCTATACACTTTCTCCCCCTTTGGCAACAAGTTACCAAAAAGTTTGAAAACATATAGTGCTATACGACACTCTAGGCACGATCTCCGGCAGCTCCTGAAGGGGTCTTCTGGCTTGTAGCTCCGGTGTGCGTAGATGGCATTAAGAGGAGTCCATATGCAAATGCTTCAAATGATGTCTGTGGAGCTGGTGGAGTAGATACTGGAGGAGCTACTGTGGCTGTGGTGGCAGGAGCAGAATGAGCAGGCCTCAAGTCGGCAACTGGCTCAGTAGCCGACCTCTGTGCCCTTGGCACTGTCTGGAATCTATCTGTAGTAGTTCTGGCAACATTTTCCTCAGCATCATCTCTTAGCTTCTCAACAATAGTTTGAATCTCCGTGACCTTCATATCAAGGTTATACATTTTATCCTCAACAATCCTCTCTAAGCTCTCCTAATTCTGAGTCAAGGTGGCCAAGCTCTTGTCAATCCTCAGAGTAGCTTCTAGCATATATGTGAGCTGATCTTGCTTAGTCTTGAGATTCACAATAGATGTATCTGGAGCACTTGCTGCCTTTGCTACTTTTGCAGCCTTTGCCTTCTCAGCTTTCTCCCGGGCCTCAACATAAGTAGGATGTGTAGCATCCATGACAAGTTCATTGTCCTCAAAACCTGGCCTAAGAGGTAAATGATCTTTTTCAAGTAGATATGTTCCAGTTCAACCTTAGAATTGATGAACATCTGAATATGTGGAGGATATCCACATGAACTCTTTTGGTAGGGTAGCTGTCCTCTTGACTGTCTCAACTATCAAACTCATGACCTTGAACTTTTGGGGAACATCAAACAGGTGGATCAAGTTGATGGAGTGACCACGTATCATCCTATGATCTCCAGACTTAGGCAAGAGGGTATGCCTTAGTATGGTGTTTATGGTGGTCAGTCCAGCTAGCAGATAGTATATGGAGCCAAACTTGTGAGTGTCCAATGCAACCTCAGGAATATGCTCGTACATGTGAGCCATAGAATTGTGATCCTTCCTGGGTTTTCCATATACATCAAGATCATCTTCTTCTTCCTCTGGAGCATTGATGAGCTCAGCCCACTCAGAGATTGATGACTGGTACCTAGTGCCCTTAGTCATCCAAACTATCTTCCCATCTGGATAGAAGTGTGCAAAGGGAGTGAAACTGCATTATCATGTCATCATTCCACTTGGTGAGCTCTTGACCAACAAAACCATCAACTCCATTCAGCTTGAAGCTCTCATGAACATGGGGGAAGTAATCCTCATTGGCATCAATATACCTCCATTCAACCCACTTCATGTCACACACAATGGGTTTCTTGTCAAGCAAAATAGTCTTGTAGAAGTCCTGATGTTCTCTGGTGTGGAAACGGTAATCAACAATAGTCCTCCTTGTGGCAAATGGATCTGTCTTTCTCCATAATCGAAGACCTTAATCTTTCCTCGTTTCATGTCTCAAAGAACTGGATGGTCATCATTGTGGTCTGGAATCTTGGGCTTCAATTTCGTGAGCACTAGTGGCTCATCATCTTGAATTTCTGGCATTGGGGCCTTGTTCTTTTCTGCAGCAGAGGAATGTTCTGGTAGATCTCTTTGGGAGCTGAAGTTTTAGGAGCAGACACCTTTGAAACTTTCTTGGGCTTGGAGGATCAGCACCAGTCTTAATGGCATCTCGCCATCAATTGTTGAGACTTGGCGGTGGTGCTTCAACTTGCTCTTCCTCCTCCTCTTCTTCTTTAGATGAGTGCCTTTCAAATTCAGCCATTGGATCACCTAGATTGCACCATCTACCTCTTTTCCTTTCCTTCTTCTTCTCACCAGCACCACTTAGTGCATCAGCAGTTGCTTGCTCTTGAGCAACTCTGGGCTGCCTGACTTTGGAAATTGGAGCTCTCTTAGCAGCAACTTTCTTCTGAAGATCTGGTTTTGTGGTGGCAGCTGTAGCATATTCCTTCCTAAGGACTTTCTTCTTTGAAGTTACCTCTTCCTCATCAACAAAATCCTCATCTTCACTGTCATAATTCCTCTTCTTCCTCTGTCTGGTAGCAGCTTTAGGCAAGTTGCTAGGAGTGCTCCTACTGCCATCATCATAGCTGCTGCTGGGACTAGCGCCCTCACTGAGGTTGACCTGTTCCTCTGATCTGTTCTTACTGTCACTAGCTTCAGGCATCTCTGCAAACTGATCCTGTGAATAGATGGGTATGGGTAGATAGGATGAGCATCACAAAAGATAGCTTGTTTTGCAAAAATTGAGACAAAATCTTAATTTTAGTTTTCTGCGAGAAAGCATTTGAGCTACCGATATGATAATCTCGGTGACACCGAAGCACTTAACAGAGTATAAACATGCAGTATCGGTCAGGCCTAGTTGTAGTTTGGTGACTCCGAAATGCCAGGGTTTCACTGAGAAATTGCTTTCGGTCTCACCGGCCAGTATGCTTCGGTCAGACCGAGTTATACTTAGTGCAATGGCCAGGGCCAATCGGTGGGACCAAAAACTTCATTTCGGTCGGTCCAAGATGAGCTCGGCGGAAACCTAACCCTAAGATTTTGCATCAAATATAATCTAAAGGAACTTTTGTGCGGATAGGAAGTTTTAAATTGTGGCAAGAATACATGCAATAACTGTGCATTGAACCGGATAAAGTAATTTGCACAAAGGGTTCGAACCATACCCTAACTTGGTGATAGCTTGCTACGTCGGCAATGGCGGAGAGGATTCCCGTTAACGGCGGCGGTGACCTGCGACAACGGCGCACAGGTGGAGATGGTGACGATCCAGAGACCAAGGGGCGACAGCAATGGGGTAAGCAGGCTCGAGAGTTTGAAGGAATTTCCAAACGAAGGGCTGTGGTATATATACCCATATGCTGTCGGTGGTGCCGGGTGGAATGTCTCGGTGGCACCGAGATGCAAAACTGCTTGAAGTTGCGGCAAGTCGGTGAGACCGAATTGTTCTAATCGGTGGCACCAAGGTGAAAACCTAGATCAATCTAGTGGTATCAGTGGGACCGAATATGAATGTGTTGGTCTGACAAAAAATCACCAGAAGGTTTTTGAAGTCAGCCCTTGACGGAACGGTGGCTCTGAGTGCTCCTCACCCAGAGGGTCCGAAAAAAACTTGTTCAAATTTTGTGATGTGGCATGGATAGAATTTGGGTAGAGAAAACACATAGATAGCTGGAGGGAGTACTTAGGCATTCTTGTCCATCCATTTGGCAAAGAAAAACCAAATAATCAAAACCACAAATGGATGTCCTCGAATGGAGAAAATATGCAACCAACATGCTCACACAATAAGATACAAATGAATATGTGACATGCACAAACACTCTAGCATCTATCAAGCAACTGGCGATGACTAGGTCATCTATATATGAGTATATTGACTTAGGATCAAATGAGAACATTTGATCATAGGTCATACTCATCGTTTAAGCACAAGTGAGGTTACCACTTTTACATAAAGCATTCTTGTGTTCACACCATTAGAGTTGCTTTAGCTCAAATTTTTAGAGCAAAGCTCCCCCTAGATGTGATACCCCCCTAAGAGGGATGAACTAACCTTGGGTTTTGTCGATGATGACCTCATGTAGATGCTGAAGATGTGAATGCTCAACGTTGATGTGGATCTTTTGGAGCAATCCATTGGAGTGTTGCACTTTTAATACCTACATGGTTTAGTTCCACAAGTAACATACTAGGATATCCATAGACATAGAGTGAACCACACATATGATGATGTCCATGAAAGCATTAGGTTACCTTGTCCCTTGTCTTACCCACAAGAGGGTTTGTAACTCCATGAACTAGTGCAAGATATGAAAGTTGATTGCACATGTCCTTGCCAAAATGAATATGAGTGAAGTATGTTGGCGGAGTCACCCTCAAGAACACTCTAGTTCTTTTTCTTTGGGATCCACACCAACTTGATTGGAATCCTTGGAGTTGTAGTCGTAATTAATGAAGTGGAACTTGACGTAGTCTTGGGAACCCACTTGACCATGGCCTTAGGAGCTTCTTCAAATGAGTCAATCTCTTCTTGAAGCTTGTCTTTGCCTTTTAGCTTGTGGTCTCGTGGTGGAAGATCATCTTGAGCTTGTTTTCCCTTGAAATAAGTTGGGTCATACTTCTCTTGTTGAGGAACAAATTTTGTCTTGGGATATTGATCTTCTTCCCACTCAACTCCATTGGCATTGAACTTTCGCTCAAAACCAACACCTTGATTCTTCCGTGCCTTCCTTGCTTGTGTACAATTTCCTCAAATTGCTTACTTCTGGCAAGGCTCTTGTAAACATCTTTCTCTATAATTCCCTTAATAAGCTATTTTCTTGCTCAAGTGTAACTTGACTAAGAGAATCATTAGTGGAATCAAGAGAACTGCTAGAAGCAACAATCACTGGTACGCGTCGGTCCTAAACAAACGGTTTTTAACCCCTTTCCGCGACGGCATTTGGAACCGTCGCCAAGTGAGTGTGGGCGATAGGGGGGGTCCTTCCCACACGACCCAGAAACCGTCGGGGATATGCCCTCCTGGCACACACGCTCGGCAAAATGAGGTCGTGTGCGACCGGCGAGCGCTCAAATACGGAAATACGTACAGTAGAGCTACGAAATACAATTTTACCGCGAAACTGTTTCCAGTCGCAAGTACATCCCACACAGTCAGCCCCCGCTAAACGTTTCCGTTCGTATGTACATCCCACACAGTCGCTCCAAGGAAAACATTTCCATTCATAGGTACATCACACACAATTTTTCCTGTTAAATCGTTTGTGATAGCGTTGCCATTGCACATGATATTAATAATTTTATCGTTTGCGTAATTGAATGCATCACACACGGTGCGTAGAAGAAACTGTGTGGCAAAGGCTGTCCATCACACACTTTTTATGTGGTAAACGTTTGCGCAAGGTGGCCTAACGCAAACAGTTTTCAAGAGAAAGTCATGTGTGCAGTGGAGATTGATCGCACATGTAGTGGATCCTAGAAACGTTATTGATCTCCACGTATATCGCAGACGTTTCCCTTTCGCAAACCGTGTGCAGTGTAATTCCTTATTAATCCCTAATTAATCCAATTAATCCCTACTTTAAAAATCACATGATTTGAATTTGGAAGTAGGAAATCACTTAATTCATATCCAACCATGTTTATTTCAAATATAGGTCCAACCACGAATCCATAATTCGATGCACAGGTACATATACTGGAGAACTACAGAAGCACCAAGTAAAGAATGATCTTGCTTAGTCTTGAGATTCACAATAGATGTATCTGGAGCACTTGCTGCCTTTGCTACTTTTGCAGCCTTTGCCTTCTCAGCTTTCTCCCGGGCCTCAACATAAGTAGGATGTGTAGCATCCATGACAACTTCATTGTCCTCAAAACCTGGCCTAAGAGGTAAATGCTCTTTTTCAAGTAGATATGTTCCAGTTCAACCTTAGAATTGATGAACATCTGAATATGTGGAGGATATCCACATGAACTCTTTTGGTAGGGTAGCTGTCCTCTTGACTGTCTCAACTATCAAACTCATGACCTTGAACTTTTGCGGAACATCAAACAGGTGGATCAAGTTGATGGAGTGACCACGTATCATCCTATGATCTCCAGACTTAGGCAAGAGGGTATGCCTTAGTATGGTGTTTATGGTGGTCAGTCCAGCTAGCAGATAGTATATGGAGCCAAACTTGTGAGTGTCCAATGCAACCTCAGGAATATGCTCGTACATGTGAGCCATAGAATTGTGATCCTTCCTGGGTTTTCCATATACATCAAGATCATCTTCTTCTTCCTCTGGAGCATTGATGAGCTCAGCCCACTCAGAGATTGATGACTGGTACCTAGTGCCCTTAGTCATCCAAACTATCTTCCCATATGGATAGAAGTGTGCAGTGGAGTGAAACTGCATTATCATGTCATCATTCCACTTGGTGAACTCTTGACCAACAAAACCATCAACTCCATTCAGCTTGAAGCTCTCATGAACATGGGGGAAGTAATCCTCATTGGCATCAATATACCTCCATTCAACCCACTTCATGTCACACACAATGGGTTTCTTGTCAAGCAAAATAGTCTTGTAGAAGTCCTGATGTTCTCTGGTGTGGAAACGGTAATCAACAATAGTCCTCCTTGTGGCAAATGGATCTGTCTTTCTCCATAATCGCAGACCTGCATCTTTCCTCAGTTTCATGTCTCAGCAACTGGATGGTCATCATTGTGGTCTGGAATCTTGGGCTTCAATTTCGTGAGCACTAGTGGCTCATCATCTTGAATTTCTGGCATTGGGGCCTTGTTCTTTTCTGCAGCAGGAATGTTCCTGGTAGATCTCTTGGGAGCTGAAGTTTTAGGAGCAGACACCTTTGAAACTTTCTTGGGCTTGGAGGGATCAGCACCAGTCTTAATGGCATCTGCCATCAATTGTTGAGACTTGGCAGGTGGTGCTTCAACTTGCTCTTCCTCCTCCTCTTCTTCTTTAGATGAGTGCCTTTCAAATTCAGCCATTGGATCACCTAGATTGCACCATCTACCTCTTTTCCTTTCCTTCTTCTTCTCACCAGCACCACTTAGTGCATCAGCAGCTTGCTTGCTCTTGAGCAACTCTGGGCTGCTGACTTTGGAAATTGGAGCTCTCTTAGCAGCAACTTTCTTACGAAGATCTGGTTTTGTGGTGGCAGTAGCATATTCCTTCCTAAGGACTTTCTTCTTTGAAGTTACCTCTTCCTCATCAACAAAATCCTCATCTTCACTGTCATAATTCCTCTTCTTCCTCTGTCTGGTAGCAGCTTTAGGCAAGTTGCTAGGAGTGCTCCTACTGCCATCATCATAGCTGCTGCTGGGACTAGCGCCCTCACTGAGGTTGACCTGTTCCTCTGATCTGTTCTTACTGTCACTAGCTTCAGGCATCTCTGCAAACTGATCCTGTGAATAGATGGGTATGGGTAGATAGGATGAGCATCACAAAAGATAGCTTGTTTTTGCAAAAATTGAGACAAAATCTTAATTTTAGTTTTCTGCAGAAAGCATTTCGGAGCTACCGATATGATAATCTCGGTGACACCGAAGCACTTAACAGAGTATAAACATGCAGTATCGGTCAGGCCTAGTTGTAGTTTGGTGACTCCGAAATGCCAGGGTTTCACTGAGAAATTGCTTTCGGTCTCACCGGTCAGTATGCTTCGGTCAGACCGAGTTATACTTAGTGCAATGGCCAGGGCCAATCGGTGGGACCAAAAACTTCATTTCGGTCGGTCCAAGATGAGCTCGGCGGAAACCTAACCCTAAGATTTTGCATCAAATATAATCTAAAGGAACTTTTGTGCGGATAGGAAGTTTTAAATTGTGGCAAGAATACATGCAATAACTGTGCATTGAACCGGATAAAGTAATTTGCACAAAGGGTTCGAACCATACCCTAACTTGGTGATAGCTTGCTACGTCGGCAATGGCGGAGAGGATTCCGTTAGCAATGGGCGGTGACCTGCGACAACGGCGCACAGGTGGAGATGGTGACGATCCAGAGACCAAGGGGCGACAGCAATGGGGTAAGCAGGCTCGAGAGTTTGAAGGAATTTCCAAATGAAGGGCTGTGGTATATATACCCATATGCTGTCGGTGGTGCCGGGTGGAATGTCTCGGTGGCACCGAGATGCAAAACTGCTTGAAGTTGCGGCAAGTCGGTGAGACCGAATTGTTCTAATCGGTGGCACCAAGGTGAAAACCTAGATCAATCTAGTGGTATCAGTGGGACCGAATATGAATGTGTTGGTCTGACAAAAAATCACCAGAAGGTTTTTGAAGTCAGCCCTTGACGGAACAGTGGCTCTGAGTGCTCCTCACCCAGAGGGTCCGAAAAAACTTGTTCAAATTTTGTGATGTGGCATGGATAGAATTTGGGTAGAGAAAACACATAGATAGCTGGAGGGAGTACTTAGGCATTCTTGTCCATCCATTTGGCAAAGAAAAACCAAATAATCAAAACCACAAATGGATGTCCTCGAATGGAGAAAATATGCAACCAACATGCTCACACAATAAGATACAAATGAATATGTGACATGCACAAACACTCTAGCATCTATCAAGCAACTGGCGATGACTAGGTCATCTATATATGAGTATATTGACTTAGGATCAAATGAGAACATTTGATCATAGGTCATACTCATCGTTTAAGCACAAGTGGGGTTACCACTTTTACATAAAGCATTCTTGTGTTCACACCATTAGAGTTGCTTTAGCTCAAATTTTTAGAGCAAAGCTCCCCCTAGATGTGATACCCCCCTAAGAGGGATGAACTAACCTTGGGTTTTGTCGATGATGACCTCATGTAGAATCTTTGAAGATGTGAATGCTCAACGTTGATGTGGATCTTTTGGAGCAATCCATTGGAGTGTTGCACTTTTAATACCTACATGGTTTAGTTCCACAAGTAACATACTAGGATATCCATAGACATAGAGTGAACCACACATATGATGATGTCCATGAAAGCATTAGGTTACCTTGTCCCTTGTCTTACCCACAAGAGGGTTTGTAACTCCATGAACTAGTGCAAGATATGAAAGTTGATTGCACATGTCCTTGCCAAAATGAATATGAGTGAAGTATGTTGGCGGAGTCACCCTCAAGAACACTCTAGTTCTTTTTCTTTGGGATCCACACCAACTTGATTGGAATCCTTGGAGTTGTAGTCGTAATTAATGAAGTGGAACTTGGCGTAGTCTTGGGAACCCACTTGACCATGGCCTTAGGAGCTTCTTCAAATGAGTCAATCTCTTCTTGAAGCTTGTCTTTGCCTTTTAGCTTGTGGTCTCGTGGTGGAAGATCATCTTGAGCTTGTTTTCCCTTGAAATAAGTTGGGTCATACTTCTCTTGTTGAGGAACAAATTTTGTCTTGGGATATTGATCTTCTTCCCACTCAACTCCATTGGCATTGAACTTTCGCTCAAAACCAACACCTTGATTCTTCCGGTGCCTTCCTTGCTTGTGTACAATTTCCTCAAATTGCTTACTTCTGGCAAGGCTCTTGTAAACATCTTTCTCTATAATTCCCTTAATAAGCTATTTTCTTGCTCAAGTGTAACTTGACTAAGAGAATCATTAGTGGAATCAAGAGAACTGCTAGAAGCAACAATCACTGGTACGCGTCGGTCCTAAACAAACGGTTTTTAACCCCTTTCCGCGACGGCATTTGGAACCGTCGCCAAGTGAGTGTGGGCGATAGGGGGGGGGGGGTCCTTCGCACACGATCCAGAAACCGTCGGGGATATGCCCTCCTGGCACACACGCTCGGCAAAATGAGGCCGTGTGCGACCGACGAGCGCTCAAATACAGAAATACGTATAGTAGAGCTAAAAAAATACAATTATACGACGAAATTGTTTCCGGTCGCAACTACATCCTACACAGTCAGTCCCCGCTAAACGTTTCCGTTCGTATGTACATCCCACACAGTCGCTCCAAGGAAAACATTTCCATTCATAGGTACATCACACACAATTTTTCTGTTAAATCGCTTTGTGATAAGCGTTGCCATTGCACATGATATTAATAATTTTATCGCTTATGCGTAATTGAATGCATCACACACGGTGCGTAGAAGAAACTGTGTGGCAAAAGGCTGTCCATCACACACTTTTTATGTGGTAAACGCGTTATGCAAGGTGGCCTAACGCAAACAGTTTTCAAGAGAAAGTCATGTGTGCAGTGGAGATTGATCGCACATGTAGTGGATCCTAGAAACGTTATTGATCTCCACGTATATCGCAGACGTTTCCCTTTCGCAAACCGTGTGCAGTGTAATTCCTTATTAATCCCTAATTAATCCAATTAATCCCTACTTTAAAAATCACATGATTTGAATTTGGAAGTAGGAAATCACTTAATTCATATCCAACCATGTTTATTTCAAATATAGGTCCAACCACGAATCCATAATTCGATGCACAGGTACATATACTGGAGAACTACAGAAGCACCAAGTAAAGAATGATGAACCACAGTTGTACTAAAGACTATAAAGAGGGAGGCGAAAGACATTCTGGTTGCTGGAGAAGGTGAAGCGGAATGCCCATATTGTGCCCTCCTCCATGCGTACACGACTCTAGGCCAACCCCTGGTGATGGCTGCCCGTCCATCCTTCACTGTCTTCATTAGGACTTCTCGATGCTCATTGTAGTCTGGATGAAATACTTTAACCTTCATTGCGTGCCCACCAATCATGTACTTTGCGAGGTAATCTTGGGTGAACTGCTTCGGGAACCACTGGGAACGAAAAAGATTCAGACATTGTTGTCTAACAACTCATTATGGGCACTAAAAAGAGAAAGCTGCAGAGTTTGTAGTTACCATCCTACAGCTCACTGTTGTGTTCGATGGAGCATAAACAAATATTTTGCTTGCGACCATTCATATATTTTGCTAATAATCCTTATCAGTTTCTGTCGGATCACGGGTTTCGGCAAAACCCTTAAGGTTCGAACACTGGGGTGCGCACGAAGATCTCTCCTCTCCCAAGCTCATGCACTCCACGATCTCACGGACTAGCTCGCCGAACCCAAAGAACACAGGGACACAAGATTTATACTGGTTCGGGCCACCGTTGTGGTGTAATACCCTACTCCAGTGTGGTGTGGTGGATTGCCTCTTGGGCTGGGGATGAATAGTTACAAGGGAAGAACAACCTCCTGAGGAGAGGTGCTCTTGTACTCGGTGAGCTGGTGAGTGTGAGGATGGAATGGATCCAATCCCAGGTCAGTTCTCGCTCCCATGGTGGTGGCTAGTCCTATTTATAGAGGCCCGGGTCCTCTTCCCAAATATTGAGCGGGAAGGGATCCCACAATGGCCAAGTTTGAAGGGGGGAAACTAGTACAGCTTATCCTGACAAAAATAGTCTTCGCCTGCCAAAGGCTCTGGTGGTGGCGCCGTCTTTGGCTCCACGGTGAACTCTGTCCTGCCGTCCTGCTGGTCTTGGTCTCGTTGCACCGATATGGAAACCTATTCCTGATGCCTCGGGACTCCATGCCTGCGCTTGCCTCTTTAGCACCAAAGAGGAAACAAGGACACTGCGCGCGCAGGCGCCCACCTGGTTGTGGTCGTCATGGCTTGCATCACAGGAACCTCGTGAGGTGCCCCTTTCCTTGATATCTCCACCCCTCGCGAGCCAGCCTGGTGAGGCCACCCCAGAGGAGGTCTTGTGTTGTCCACCTCGCGAGGCTTTGCCCCTCGCAAGGGTCTTGGGTGTTCGCTGGTGAAGATGGGCCGTACGGGCCTGCTGGTGGAGCCACGCTGTCACTACTAGAAAAAGGCCTACTAATGGCGCACCTAATTTGACCATTAATGGCGCATTAGTGGTGCGCCATTAGTGCCACGCCATTAGTATATTTTACTAATGGCGCACCACCGTGCGCCATTAGTATCTGATGTACTAATGGCGCACCAAAGGATGCGCCATTAGTATATACAATGCGACATTAGTATGCCTCCTGTGGGGCCATGTATACCAGGTGCTTTGGCATACTAATGGCGCTATAACGGCAAGATGCGCCATTAGTAACCCGACATACTAATGGCGCCTTTGTTTAATGATGCGCCATTAGTATCCTTTGGCATACTAATGGCGCCTTTGATGTGATGCGCCATTAGTATGAATATTAGGTTTTTATTTTTTTATTTTCTGTTTTTGCACAGGTTACAAAATGTATAATTGGACAAAATATAGACAGCACACAACAACAACAGATTCATCGAATACAATAGAAGATTAGTCTCTGAATACAATTCATCTTATTAGTCTACGAATAAATTTCATCATATTAGTCTCAGAATTGAAAAGACCGAACAAAGATAGAACATTATATTACAAGTCTCGAGACCGCGAGTAGCGAGTTTGTCTTCACATTACAAGTCGATATCGATCATCTAAACTACCATCACATATAAGAGAGCTGCGGTCAACACGATGAGCATCATCACGATGAAACTCGTCTTCATCCGGTTCCTCCAACGCTCCCTCCCTCTCCCGCTAGATAGCGGGCGTATCTAGATTCGGCCTCGGCCCTAGTGGTGTACCCTTTGTAACTGTTATCGCTGAATCGGTGAACCTGTCTCCGACACTCCTCCCGACCGTCAGAGACTCCGGGAACCTTACCCTTGTACACGACATACGCACGGCATCGCTATGCACTAGCCAAACGTAAACGTTAGTACCAATTCACAGACAATACATAAGCAATATATAAGTATGCAGCAGAACGATCGGAAGAGAAAAGCAAGACATTAATAGCATCGATTACATCTAAGTTGAACGACTCTCAAACCAAAGAGACATACTACAAGTTCATTAAAGTTTAATTACAACATGAGCCAATCGATGTTTCAGAACTAGACACAGCATCACTTCTTTCGACTCGACTCAAGGGACCGGAGCGTGGATGAAGCCGCCGTCTATCGTGGGAGTCATGAAAGAACGGGCGTTGTCAGCCTGCATTTGTAGTACTGTGATGTCATTGTTGGACGGTTGATTTCTGAGGTAGAACTGCCCCGAGGTACGAAGGACATCTTGATGGATGATTTCCGCAAACTCCGACTGGATGCGAAAGAATTCTTGTCTGATGTCCGCGTCTGGATTGCCGACACGCCGCGCCCAATCTTTGAGTTTACTCGGTAGCGAAGTTGATGATGGTCCCGTCTGATCGCCCCATGTGATGGATGGCGTAATAGGCACCCTTCGACCGCCAAAGCGGCTGCTTGACGCAAAGCGTAACGTCAGATTGTGGGAGAATACGTGCTTGCCATACTTACGAATATACCGGTGAAGGTGCCTCCAGATTAGGCGTGGCCGGGAGAACATCATCAAGAACCTTCTTGACATTTGTGTAGTCTACCTTCGACCGACGGTCGGGTCGAAAATACGTGGCCATGGAATATTTGGGGCTTAGGAGGATGAGCGTGCAATGTGTGTCACTGCAGAAAACACGGAATGTTAAAAGAAAACGATCGAAATCTAAGAATTCATATGTTACGGGCGGTTGAGGGGAGGACTTACTCGGGAAAGTAAGGCACGAGGAAGTTATCCTTATCTTGGTTTGCCAGAATGGCGCCTTGAGGTAAGAACTCGCGATTGCCGGGTCCCTCAAAGATCGCCCAAGATCTTGGCACGCATGTAGAAGGGGTCGACTATCATGATGTCCGGGGTCTTGTTGCGAATGATCCGCATCTCCATACTCAGCGAAAATAGCCGAACGAAGGTGTAGTGCAGCGGATGAAGGTTCAACATAGCGTGGATGTCATCAAACCGCAGGACGATCGTACGCTCGATGGAGTTATCCACAAAGCCCTTGCCCTCTGGCACCTTGGCCCACGAAAACCAGGTATGCCACATCCTTCTCTCTCGAGACGCCGCTTCTCCAAAGAAAGAACAACATCATGCAGACTCCGCATAGCACCGGTTGCAGCATTGAGCATATTTGTCGGTAGCATCGCCCTACCCGCCACATGCACCCTCCTCGAGATATCCTCGGTGAAGGTGGCCTGTCCCGAGCACGGATCGCATTACTCGGTGCCGGCTGGCCCGCACCCTTGTTAGTCTTTCTTTGCGTGCCTTCTTCTTCTCCCGTAATGGGACCGAGTTCTGCTCATGACCGCCTTCTTGAGTGTGTTGGGGCTGATAATATTTGGCACCTCGCCTACGAGGCTCGGTGAAGTCGGCTGAGGCGTCTCTCGAGAGCTGAACGGCAGACGACGCTGTTGCAACTTGGCTTCTCTGCGGTACCAGCTAGATCGCGACGTCTTTTGTTGGGTTGGGTTCTTGAGAAGGAGGCCCCATGAAGTCACCACCGTACCCATGATCGGCAAAATCTTGATCGACGTTGGCAAATGTATCATCGCTGCCGTCGTCGTTACGATCCTGTGCCATATGCATGTTTGGATCGATGGCATAGGGATGTCCGGCACCGTTATGGCGGTCTTGCCATGGGGCCGACTTGGCGGCACGACGGTGGCGGTGTTGTCTTTGGGGTGGTGTCCCCGCCCCAAACGAATCTGGCTCTTCGCCAAAGCAGGGCCGGCTCAGGCGCCGAGGGTCATCACGTCATCATCGTCGGCCCCGACGGGTCGAATCGGAGGTAACACCTCGTCGCAGCCTGGCAGCACCGAACCAGTTCAACCCTAAACAAGTAGGGTGGCATCCGGGTACCGTGGAACAAGGGTTGCCGGTTGAACGATTTTGCCCTTGGCGACATCGACCAACTCATTGTTCACGAAGTGCGAGGAGAGTGCACGGAACGTCGGGCGGCGCCTGCGAAAACATGTAGGGCGTCGGGGATGCCCGATCAAAGGCAAGGAGATGAAGTCCTCGACCGAGAGGCTTAATTAGTTACCGTGGATGATGGCGTCGAGCTCAGCTAATGTCGAGGCACCGCCAACGGCGGGCGTGCAGTTGAAGGAGGGGCCACTTGCTGCAGAGGTGGCGGCCGGCGTACACCGGGGTGCATTAAGCTCCCGTACCGGCGTCGGAGACACCAATGCCGCCTCCGCCGGAGACACCAATGGCTCCCGCCATCGCATTCTCGCGAGTTGCTGGCCGTGAAGCTAGGAATCGGGGCGGCCTGTTGGCCGCCCGCAATCCACGCACTCAACCCTGGATCAAGGTAGGCACAATGGCGGTGATCGCCGCTCGAGTTGTTGTTGCACTTGCTCTTGGACAATCTCCGGAATCCGCGCCACTGTGCCTTGAGTTCTTGAACCTCGCGCTGGCTTTCCGAGCTGGTCTTTTTCTCCTTCCGCACACTGCGGTATAGTATGACCCCATTTTGTGGACAAGCCTTTGCGGCCACACGACCAGGTGACGTCGGCTTCTTGAGCTTATCCTTGTTCTTCATTACATTCAACGCCCTATTTAGAGTGGTGTCCCAAGGGTTGCTCTTAGTCGACCCAGCGCTACTGCTTCGATCGCTGCGGAAGGAATGTGAACCATTTAGAAATTTGGCTTCATTAATTAGAATGCAACCATATGGAGCTAATTACCCGGGGTGGTATTCCTTACGAGAACAACCTCAAGCGCCACGGTCTTCGGATCCGTGGTAAGCTCCTTTGTTTTCGGTCCTTCTTGTACCGGGCCACGACAAAGTTCCTATTCTGCTTGTCACCGTATGTATCGAAGAGGCGGTAGGCCTTGCTCTCGACGCGCTCTGCGTCCTCCTTGTCCCATATAGGCTCCGCCACTCAGAACCGCCGGGACCGAGTGTGTTCCCCTAAGTTCAGCTTCCGCATTTCTTTCCCCCACCGACTTGATTGGGAGTTTGCGGTGCTCGAGCAATTGATCTTGAAGTCGTTGTAGTCATCTTCGGTGATCGAAGGATTTTCTCCTTGATCTTCTCATAACTCTCACCTTTCTCGATCATTCTCTTCACATTGCTTTTCCAAGTAGACAAGGCCTTGCTCATCTTCGTGAGGGCAGCATTGTTCACTTTATTCCCTTTGAGGCTTGTGTTTTCAAAAGCAGCGGGGAACTTGTATCGTTCGTGCAGCTTCGTGAATAGGAGGTTGCAAATTCCCTCGGTCGGGATGCCTCGTGTTCTCGGTGTTGATCGAGACGGTGCTCCCGAGAATGCACCCGAGCTGGGCGAGTACCCTTGACTATTCGCTCGGGCGCCGTTGGATTCCCCGCCGAGTCCACTTGATAACTTCCTCCTTGAGGGTGCGAACGCAGTCGGGCGCCGGTCCTTCCGTTGCCTCTTCTGTATGCGCCATCCGTGCATGCGCCGCCATCATCGATGGTGGCATCCTCGGCGGCACCATCGGTGGTGGCATCGGTGGGGTCATCCTCGGCGGTACCATCGGTGGTCTCGTGGATCGGTGGGGAAGGCGGCGTCCTCATACAAGTGAGGTTGTTCCTCCATCTCACAGGACAGCTCGAGAATGCCTTGCCGCTCGAACCCCCGGCCTCATCATTGTGGGCCATGTTTCTCTCTAAATAGAAACAAAGTTTGGTCAAAAAGTTGGTTATTGTCAAGGAACAAGATCATGGTCTCATCATTTAGGGTTTGTCGACACCGATGCATCCTAAAATCTAAGCTTTTATCATTGAGGGTTTTTCGATGCCGAGGCACCCTAAAAGCCTAAGCTTTCATCATTTCGGTTTTTATCGATACCGAGGCACCCTAAAAGCCATGCATTAGTCACAAGTACACCGGGGCACTTGATCCTACTTAATTAACTACTAAGATACCCCGGCCCATGCATTAGTCACAAGTACCCCATATGTCCTATTTTTAGCAAAGTCATGCTAAAATTCACGGAAAATTTCAGCATGACCTTTGCTGAAAATAGGACATATGGAGTACCCAATTGCTGAACGGAAGTTAATCGACATTCCAGCAAACTCAAGGGCCTCTCGGTGGACAAGGCAAAAAGGCCTCCATCACAACATGGAAAAATATATATCAGCAAACTCAAGGGCTTTTGCTTTTGCTTTTCGATTGCCAAATTGTAGCTACTAGTACCGACAAATTAACACCTAGCAGCAATCTTCCTAGTCTAAGCATCATCTCGACACGTAACTGCAGTTTGGTTCAATTAAAAAAAAGACACAGTAGCATACCAGCTACCACATTGTTCACGGACAGCTACCAAACTGTTTCTGTATCAAAACAACATGGTAGCTTTAAATGTGGCAAAGAAGCACAATAAATCTGATAAGTTGGTATACAGCTTCAGGTTCCATACAAAGTCAATTGCCAATGGGCAAAAAAATTAAGTAGCTAGTTAATTGCCTTATTTTCAGTGTAACAAAAATTATGAAATTATGGAAAGCATGAGGGTTACACTATAATTATAGGAAAATTTACACTGTTATTAGGGGAAGTTTTATACTGTAATTACATATAAGAAGCATCAGGGCTACACTGAAAATTGCTGAGCTTACACTAAAATACATCTGCAGCAAGGGCTTGTACACACAAATTCAGTTAGATGATCTAACAACGACAAAATAAAGGAAACACCTCTTGAACCAATATAGAGATATGAAAGCACAAGTTACTAGCATTTGCCTAAAAACTACATAACTAGGATATGAAAGCACAAGTTACTAGCATTTTCCTAAAAACTACATAACTAGTGGACCAACTCTCTATCTGTAACAAGAACTATAGATCATGGGTGCTCGGGGGAAAGTAGCACAAACAGACAATGCAAACAACCAATCAACTAGTGAAGCCAATCAAGAACCTAGAGATATAGCTAGCAAACTGAGAAGCACATGCAGAGCAAGAGCGGAAGCAGAGCAAAAGAATAAAGCATCAACTTTGTCAAGCGTATGAAATTGCTTAGGTTCAACAGAAAACAAAAATGCCTGTCAATTTTCAATGCCCTGTTTAATTGACCAAACAAGTGTTTTTATAGGCATAATACTGACAGCACAGCCCCTGTATAAACTAAACTGATAGCACCCCCGAACTTAATATCGATTGATGCACGCAGCCTTCTATTGTTGCATAGTTATTTATTTATTTTATTTGTGGTGTATTGCACAGTACTCCTAGTGATTCTTGGTGAACTGTGGAAGATTAAAGTACCAGATACTAACCATTTCAATAAATATTAAAATGGCCAAAAAGGCATCATTTGATGAAGCAAACTTGAAGCGATAGATTAACCAAAAATAAGCTTAACCCTTCAGATACTAACCATTTTAATCATATTCATATATTTTAATCAAGTCCAATGGGAGGAATCTCGCAAAATTATATTAAAGAGTTGTAAAAGACCCGGAGACTACATTGAGACTCATTTTGTATATCATAGTTTGAAATGGCCAGGAGGAAATCTGACAAATGTTGAAGAAAATGGCGAAAGAACAGTTTGCTTTGTGCTCACCATGCAGGGAGGAGGCGACGAGGTCCGGGTGGTGGTGGTGCTCCGGCGACACCTACATTGTACCCATGGGCATTCAGCAATTTTGCATAAGAGAGCATGTCTTAGGCTCAACCACTTGTTCAGGTTTATGAAAAAATTTAACCAATTTAACCAATTTAAGCATATGAAACCATGCCATTGCCAGGATATACATTATGTTTTTATTTGTATGAATAACATACATGTTGTGAGTGTACAGCGATGAAATCATCAATAAGTAGGATTAGTGATTCTTAATCATTAATAAGGTAGCACTAGTGATTTTTTTGGAGGACAAGACTATTTCTTATTACTCAGTTAAGTAAACAATGAGATACCTGATGCATATAAGTAGATATTGTTAACAAACTATGAAAAGTAGTTCAAGTACGGAACATAAAGATACCAATGTCATTTATAAGGACTTGAACCATAATACCCCAAAAACCTAAGATCTCTAAGAGGATGATTAATAATAAAATTTAGAAGGAAAACAATAAATGAAGCATGATTGCGTGAGAATCATACAAGCTGCAAATACTCAACAATTATTTAGAGTCTTCCGTGTGCTTATACCTTATGTTACCATTCACACTTTGCTTACTTAACTAAGACTTTAGCCATAGCTGGAACTCAAAACTAACCAACTTATATGGTTAGAAAGAAACAACAGATCCTACATGATTATGTTTCAAAAAAAAAAGAAAACAGCTGCTCCCCAGTAACTTCATGCATATTTAAACTTCTTAACTGCCGGTGAAATGAATCACGGAAGTTTTTGCGGCTAGGCTTCAAGCTCTTATTACTGTACTAGTTGATAATGATCAATCTGGCTTTGTCAAAAACAGGTGCATCGCTTATAACTTCTTATATGCACAAATGGATCTTGTTCAGACAGGCAGAAAAAGGAAAACTAGAAAAGAAAGGCTATTGTGCTAAAACTAGACTTAAACAAGGGCTTTGATACAGTTTCTTGGGATGCTCTGTTTGCTATTATGGAATCTAGAAGTTTCGATTGTAAATGGATTATGTGGATCGACTCCCTTCTTACAACCGCTAAAACTTTTATTCTGTTGAATGGAATCCTGGGCAAGTGGATAAACTGCTATTCTCTCACCCCTTTTGTTCATTATTGTGGTTGATGTGCCGCAGCAAGTCATTAAAAAATTTGCAGCCAATGGAGCTCTTCGACAGCCAAGAGAGACTCACCTGGGATGGGATGGATCTGCAGACGGCCACGGGCGCCGGCGGCGAGGGAGCAAACCCTAGCTAGCTGGGGAGCAGAGGAAGCAGAGGAGGGAGGTGTGGACGGGGCGACGCTGGTGTCGGGGCGGTTCGAGGGCGGCGGGGCGACGGTGGTGTCGGGCGGCGCTGGCGACGGTGGTGGACGGGCGGCGCTGGTGTCGAAGGCCGAGGGCGGCGGGGCGAGTGGTGGACGGGCGGCGCTGGTGTCGGGCAAGGCCGAGGGCGGCGGGCGACGGTGGTGTGGACGGGCGGCGCTGGTGTCGGGCGGCGCCGAGGGCGGCGGGCGGCGCAAGGCCGGGAGAGCAGAGGAAGCAGAGGAGGAGGTGGAAGGGCGGCGCTGGTGTCGGGCGGCGCCGAGGGCGGGCGGGCGACGGTGGTGTCGGCGTGGCGACGGGCAGGTGGACGGGCGGCGCGCTGGTGTCGGGCAGCGTCGGGGGCGGCAAGGCTGGAGAGGAGAGGAAGGGGATCGCGGGCAAGGCGAGGGAGAGAGGTGATCGTCTGAAGTAGGGCGGCACAATACTAATGGCGCACCACCCTCGGTGCGCCATAAGTACATACATGCTAATGGCGCACCTCACCCAGCGCCATTAGTATTTTTTACTTACTGCGAGCCAACAGTGGTTATCTACAACCTGACCTGATACACATCAAGTCTTCTCTACTAGCTCGACTGGTCAACAGCTAGTTCTCACACCAGGAGGTCCTGGGTTCGATTCCCAGGCTCCATGATTTTTTTATGCATTTAAAATGATGTTTGATACTTATTTGTGTTTAAATATGTTCAAACTTGTTTAAATCATAACAGTAATATTTTTTATATGAAAGTAATAATTTTTTAAAAAATATCATCAAACAGTAATGAATTCCGGTGGAGCGGGGGAGGGTGCGGGGTCGTGGCGGCGTTGAGTAGGGAGGGTGCGGGGGTGAAGGGCGGCGGTTGAGTAGGGAGGGTGCGGGGGTGTGGCGGCGGTTGAGTAGGGGAATCGAGGGTGCGGGGGGTTGGCGGCGGCGGTTGAGTAGGGAGGATCTGGGTCGGTGTGGCGGTTGAGTAGGGAATCGAGGGTGGGGGTCGGCGGCGGCGGTTGAGTAGGGGAGGGTGCGGGGTCGTGTGGCGGCGGTTGAGTAGGGGAATCGAGGGTGCGGGCGGTGGCGGCGTGGTTGAGTAGGGAGGGTGCGGGGGTCGGCGGCGGCGGTTGAGTAGGGGAATCGAGGTGCGGGCGGTCGTGGCGGCAGTGGACCGGATCTGGCGAGGTGGGATAGCGATCGAGATGGAGGGGGATCGAGATCGAGTGTCCAAAAAATATTCATGATAGTTCAAAAAGTGCCCATGAAATACAATCGAGAAATGAAGTCTACGATTTAAATACAATCGATCTTAGCTAGCTATCTCTTCACAATCTTCTTGCCCTTCTTTTTCGCAAATGGAGTTCTTCTATGGAACGGACGTCCTTTAGGTAGGGTGGTCCTGCTTCTTCTTGTGGTGTATGCTGCTACTTCATCATCGTCGTCATGTTCGATCCTCGGTCGCCCGTGCTTGTCGAAGTCTTGCTCATTGGCTACTCCATCCATTCCGATGATCTTCCTTTTGCCTCTCCTCACGACAACACGACCGGGCTTTGGCGGGTCGGTAATGAAGACGCATTGGTCCACTTGGGAAGCCAGTACCCATGGCTCATTTTTCAAGCGGTGACGTTTATGCCATGGTCTTGGATTTGGCCCGGGTATAACCATGGTGGTGAAATACCGGTCTTCTTTTATGACGTTCTTGGCCCATCGACACGGAACATCGGGACCTTCTCTCCAGCGTAGCTTAGCTCCCAGATCTCCTCGATCCTTCCGTAGTATCTGTCCTTGTCGTTACGGTGTAGGATTCCATCGTTACCCGGAGTTCGATAACCATCGCTCTTCATGTCGTTGGCCTCGGTGTAGAATGTGTAGCCGTTGATATTGTACGCCTCATAGGTCATCGAGGTTGTGCTCGGCGCCTGTGACAAGGCGAATATGAGTTGTTCTTCCGCGGAAGAATCCTCATGTAAAGAATGCAGCGAAGCTTCTGCTTGAACCAACGCGTGAAACATGAGTTGTGCTCTTTGAGTATATCTCCGTCCGTCCTCTGTTGGCCTCGGTCATTGTACGTCTTCTTAATAAAGGTTTTGTGCTCTACCACCGTCGACCACGTCTATGTGTTGTAGCGCGACTAGGTTTGCTCTTTCAAAGTCGGCGAGTCGACCCTCGAAGTCGACATGCATTTCGCGGTGACCCTCACGGTAACCCCATCCAGCGAGCCTGCCGAGGTGCTGTTGACGGGCAGACCAACGGGGTTCTCGATGCCTAGATAATTCGTGCGATAGGAGATGCACTCTTGATTCGAAAGCCCCTGGCTATGCTTCCTTACGGACGTGACATGTTGCGAACGTATCCTTTGATGACACCATTCATCCTTTCGAGCGGCATCATGCTGTGCGAGGAACGTCGGCCGAGTTGGATGATATCCTCCACTATATGGACCAGCAGATGCACCATAACGTCGAAGAATGCAGGCGGGAAGTACATCTCAAGCTCGCATAGTATCACCACGATCTCTTCACAGTAGCCTTACGAGTTGCCTCACGCCAATCGACTTACGAGAGATGACGTCGAAGAAGTTGCATAGGCCAAATAGCGTTTCATGGACGTGCGTGTCCATGATCCCACGGATTGCAATCGGAAGTATCTGCGTCATCAAGACGTGACCGTCGTGAGACTTCATCCCGCTGAACTTCGCCCGCTGGGTCTAGGTATCTCGCTTATCTTCCCAGCGTAACCGTAAGGAAGTTTTACTCCTAGGAGGCAGGTGAAAACTGCTCGATCTCCTCGACTTAGAGTGAAGCAGCGGGAGGGTAGTCATTTCCGGTCTTCTTGGCCTTTTTGCCTTTGCGACGACTTTCTGTGTCCTGCTTCGCGTCATCATCATCATCATCATCATCATTAGCGTGAAGCTCCTGACTGATGCCCATTGATTTCAAGTCTGCACTTGCTTTCGGCCCATCTTTGGTCCTCTACGGCATGTTGAGCAGGGTACCAAGCAGACTCTCGCACACGTTCTTCGTGATATGCATGACATCAAGGCTGTGAGGCACACGGTGGATCTTCCAGTACGGCAAGTCCCAGAAACAGACCTCGTTTTCCATACCTTCAGCAGCGGCTCTGGCGCCTTTCGCTTCTTTCCCGGCTCTGGCGCCTTTTGCTTCTTTCCCGGCAGTGGGCAGTCTTTCCAATTTTTCAACAGCTTGTCTATTTCCTCGCCGCTCCTCGTACCGCAGGCGTTTTCGGGGTTCGGTTTCACCATCGAACAGATCCTTGCGTTTCCTCCACGGGTCATCGTCGCGAAGCCACCTTCGATGTCCCATGAACACGGATTTCGAAGACCCGGGATCTCTATCTAGCTGGCGATACGTTGTGTCATCCATGCACCTTACGCATCCAGAAAATCCGTGGACTACCTGCCCGCGAGATATCCGTAACCGAGATAGTCGTGCACCGTCGTGAGCAGTGCGGCTCTCATAGGGAAATATTCTTTCTCTGCGGCGTCCCACGTATTGGCTGGCGTTTTCCACAGCGTGTCAAGCTCCTCTTTCAGCAGCCCCGGTCTGATTGATGTCGTTCCCTGGTTGTTTCGCCCTTCAATTAGCATACTCATGTGAATGTACTTCCTCTTCATGCACAACCAGGGGGTAGGTTGTACATCCACACAAACACAGGCCAGGTGCTATGTGTGCTTCTCTGGCTGCCAAACGGATTGACTCCATCGGTGCTCGCGCCCAAAGACGATGTTTCTTGGATCGTTCCCAAATTCTGAGTCTTGAAGTTCAACGCTTGCCAGCTGGCTCGCATCCATAGGGTGACTCAACATCTTGTCTTTTTATCTATCTCCGGATCATTTGCGTCATCTTCTCGCTTCTTCTCCTCCCTATCCGCGTGCCAACGCAGGAGCTTTGCTACCTTAGGGTCCGCGAAATACCGCTGCAGACGAGGAGTGATCGGAAAGTACCACACCACTTTTCGAGGAGCTTTCTTCCTCTTCTTGTATCGAGTGACGCCGCACACCGGACATATGGTAGACTCCGCGTGCTCGTCCCGATAAATGATGCAATTGTTCATGCACGCATGGTATTTCATGTGCGGTAAATCGAGAGGACACACAATTTTCTTCGCCTCCTCCAAACTGGTCGGGCACTTGTTCCCCTTGGGAAGACGTTCGTGCCAGAATGACATGTTCTCGTCGAAGCACGCGTCGGTCATTTTGTGTTTTACCTTCATCTCGAGCCAAGAGCGTTACTTTCATGCTGGTATACTATGGCCTGCAACCTACATACAAAGGAGTAACCGCGACTAAATCAAGTTGATCCATCTTGGCTTTCTCTCGGGCGGCAGCTCTGGCGTTATCCGTGCAGCTTGAGAAGCAGCTCTTGAATATGAGGGTCATGCACCCAGCCCATCGATGGTCCAGCGTCGTGCTCCGCCCGGCATCATCATCTTCATGATCATGCACGTAAATGCTGCTCGGCATCTTCCTCATCATCATGTCCTGCATCTTCTACATGATGGTGTATGCAACATCACCGTCGTGATCATCTCCTGAGGATTCTTCGTCTTCTCGCCCGCCCGAGCCGCGGTGGTTGTCTTGCTGCCCTTCCTCATTTCTTGCGGCCCCCATGGGCGACTTCGTAGTCATCTTCATCACCTTGCCACCGATAGCCATCCATGAAACCACGCAAGAGCAGGTTGTCCCGCACCTGCCGGAATCCGGCTCCGCAATAAGGCTCTTGACTTGCATCTTCGACACGGACATCTTATCTCCGTCTCGTTCTTTTGAAGCATCTCGGCCTTCGCGGACCTCAAAAACCTATTCACGATGCCTTCGGTCATCGTGCGGACCATGGTCGCATGCGGGGTAGAGCAAAACGATATTTTAGAACCAAACAAAAATTTGGCATGACTTTCCCTAAAAATAGGACCAAAAAGAATGCTTAATGCCAAAATTCTACTTGAAACGGAAATGAATCAACATTCGGCAAAATATTGGCAACTATCGCATTTCCAATACCGGTACACCTCCAAACACAAACACATATGCAACACCACAAACATATGCAACACCACGAACATACATAGATCTAGCTAGGCCATAAAAAGTGCATGTGCACATTGTTGTAGGGAGAACAACATAAATATAGCTTCTCCCTTACTTACCTATTAAAACAAGGTAATTTAACCACTTAATTTGAATGAATCTATGGTGGAAATGAGGTGAAAAGAGGAGGCACCCGAGACAAGGAGGAGGTGGAGAGAATGAAGTGGGGAGAAAGTGAGTGTGGGTAGGAGAGGCTGTCCAAAATATCTAGTTGCTGCCCACTTACTAATGGCGCACCAGCAATAAATGCGCCATTAGTAATCCAGGTTACTAATGGCGCACCTTCTGGCGGTGCGCCATTAGTAGTTTTGTAAAAAAAATACTAATGGCGCATTGACCCGCAGTGCACCATTACTAGTTTAAACTAGTAATGGCGCGCGGTTGATCAGTGCGCCATTAGTAGTATTGCAAAAAAAGGAATAAAAAATATAATAAAAAAAACAACATTAGTGGCGCACATGCGGAAGGGTGCGCCATTAGTAGTTACAACTACTAATGGCGCACATTATCTGGATGCACCATTAGTATGTTTGGACAAGCGCACTACTTCAATTTTTTTTTATACTAATGGCGCACCCTTTGCCTGGTGCGCCATTAGTAGATTCAACACTAACGGCGTATCAGCAGGTGGTGCGCCATTAGTATATACTAATGGCACACCAACTGTCTGGTGCACCATTAGTGTCAATCCCATCTATAGCCCTTTTTCTAGTAGTGTGTGGGCCGTAGGCAGGCAAGTCTAGGGAACCCCATTCCCTGAACACCGACAGTAGCCCCCGGGCCCAAGGCGCGCTCGGGCTTGGCTTCGAGGCAAAGCCAAGGGCAAGTGCGGAGCACCACGGGCCCCAACAGCCTGCGGGCCTGCTTGACATGTGGCGATTTATTGGACGTGGGCGTCTCCACTTCCCCACGCTGCCTCGGCAACCGCCCGACTTGACGAGTCCCTGCTGCATGCAATAGGGGTTATCATTACCTGCGATCGTGGAGGCCGATGGTTGGCCTCCCTCTGGCTATAAATGTGGAGAGGGGCGGAGCCCCCGTTGCTCATCTCTTCCTCCATCCCGCTCGCTTCTTCTTCCTCCTTGCTCCTCTACTCGGCAGCGACTCCCATGGCACCGACGAAAAGATTCTCCACGGCGAAGAAGGGGAAGGCCCACCGGAAGGGGACCGGCTCACCGCCACCCAAGAGGAGGCGTGGCCGGCCCCGCAAGCACACCGCGACCCCCGTCGTGGCCTCTCGCGGCCGTGGCGGTGCCTCTTCGCGTGGCGGGACTCGCCCGTGTCGTGGCAACCCCGTCGGTGGAGGGAGGCGCGTTGTGGTCGCGCGGCCTCCTCGGCCGCGCTTATACTCGGTGGAAGTGCTGCCGGATTTCATCGTCTGGGCGAGAATCCGGCCGTTACCTGGCTTCAGCTTTCGCGCTTCTTTGCTGGCGAGCTGCCAGCCATGAGTCCAGGTGGGCTTTGGCTGCAGGCGGACGGCTGCTGCAGTAAGGCTTCATGGGTCATGGTGGAGATCTCCGCCGCGGGGAACGTGGCCCTGGCCCGCGGTTGGCAGACATTCGCCCGCACTCGCGGTCTGGGCAGGCGGTGTACCCACCATCTCAAGTACGACAGCATCGCGGTCGTGAGGATGTTCGGGGAAGATGGTCGTCGCGTCGGGTGCTGTCCCGAGGACAACGACGTCGACGAGGTGCTCAGCCTTGGCGACGGCCGTGCCGAGGACAAGGGCGAGCTCGCCCTTGGTGCCCGCCGCAGTTCATCCAGCTACGGTGGCTCTTCCTCCAGCGACATCTCCAGCAGCGGCGGCTATGACCAGCCTCCACGCCGCCGCGCCCGCCTCGAGGGCGGCAGTGGGTCGTCTCGTCGCCGCGCCCCAGTGAAGCGCGAGGAGGAGTCTGGCTGAGTCCGGCAGAGCGCCATGGGCCCATCCTTGCGAGCCACTGCGGGTGCACGCGCCACTTTTGTTTGTCCTTTCCTTCCTTCCTGCATTTTAAAGAGACAACTATGGGGCCCTGCAGGGGCGTGAAACGAACCGAACCATGATTTCCAAGTCGCTATGCTATGTTTATTGTTCTCGTGCCATGTTGCAGCATCAATGTTTTATGTAAGCGCGTATGAATGACTTAGCTTGGCGCGCTCGAAGTAGTAGTTTCCGCCTCGCGAGGCGCGCATTTCCCAGTGCTTGGCGAGACTGGCGAGGCTTCCATGGTTGGGAGGCGTCTAGGGATTGCAGAAATTCATTAGGAAACTCTAATTCTACGAGCCCTGCCGAGCCCTGGTCGCAGGCGTGGCCGGCCATGACCCAGCGCTTTGCATCACGGTACCCGAGGGGCACGGATTGAGAGAGGTGTGCCAGTTTGTGATCTCGAGTGAGGGTGCCTCGCGAAGAACATGAAAACGCTCACGGGGGCACCCATCTAGCCTCCTTGCGAGGCATGCGAGGGAGAGTACGGGCCAAAACGAGGAACCGAGGGCGAAAAAAGGAGGCAAAAAGCGATGGAACCAAGCCAGGAGGGAACACCAGAAAGCAAATTTCCTTAAAAGAGGGGCAAGCCAACTGCGGAAAGCAAATGAAAACCGCGTCTGACACCTAGTCTAGTCTTCTTTTCTTCTCACCAGCGCGGAGCTAAGTGCTGCCACTTGGACGTGGGAGGGAGCCCCCGAGGCCCGAGGCCGGCACTCCTGAGACTCTGGGGCGTGTACAACCCCACTCATTATTACGTGAGAGTGTCACGAGCGGAGACCTTCACAGGCACTGGGCCTTGCTTCGTAGGCGCTAGGCCTTTCTTCATGGGTAGAACTTCCGGGTGCTTTGGATGTTCAGGTGTTACGGATGGGGACCCGTCCTGCGTCTCGGTAGCGCAGCCTTGAGCACTGGAGAAATGGGCGACCCAAAACGGGGCCTCCCACATGGGTGAGAGCTTGTGCATCCCTTCCCTAGAGAGCACCCGCCTCAGGATGAGATCACCCACACCTCGAGCGTCCTGGAGCGGACGCTGCGGCAGTGGTACCGCCGCAGTGCCTGCTGGTACCTCACAGCTTAGAGTGAGGCTTCACGGCGGCGTTCCTCCCCCAGCACGAGATCCATCCCCCGCATAGCTTCCTGTTGCGTTTCATGAAACGCCATGACCCGCGCGGAGTGATGCCTGACCTCGTGTGGGAGAACCGCTTCTGCTCCATAGACGAGGAAGAACGGTGTCTCGCCTATCGGCTTGGTGGCTATGGTGCGGATGGACCATAGCACAGACTGGAGCCCGTCGTGCCAGCCCCTCCCGCAGGCCTCGAGCTTCTTCTTGAAGGTCCTAGTCTTGAGGCCCCTTAAGACTTCCGCGTTGGCGCGTTCAGCTTGGCCATTGCTCCTGGGGTGTGCCACGGAAGCGTTGCATATCTACGTTCCAAGGTTAGCACAATACGTTTTGAAGAGATTGTTAGTGAACCGTGAGCCATTGTCGGTGATGATGTGGTTGAGGACCCAAAAGCGGCTTACGAGGCCCTTGATGAACTTACCTGCTGACCCGGCTGGGATGGTGCGGACGGCTTCCACTTTCCACCCACTTGGTGAACTTGTCGATGGTGACGTAGTGGTAGGTGTAGCCCCCTGGCGCTCGAGGGAACGGGCCTAAGATATCAAGCCCCCAGACTGCAAATGGCCACGAGAGCGGGATGGTCTGGAGGCCCTGAGCTGGCTGATGGATCTGCTTGGCGTGGAATTGGCAGGCTTCACAGGATTTCACCAGCTCGGCCGCGTCGTTGAGTGCCGTGGGCCAGTAGAACCCGCTGCAGAAAACCTTGCCGACTAGGGTGCGCGATGACGAGTGGTGCCCGCAGTCTCTGCCATGTATGTCAGCTAGCAACTCATTCCCCTGTTCCCTGGAGATGCATCATAGAGAAATATTGTTTGGCCGCTTCATGTATAGCTCACCGTCCCGAATGCACAATGCCGTAGCCTGTCGGGCCACACGCTCCGTGTCTTCTTCCTTCTCCGACAGCATGCCTTGCGTCAGGTATGCCTTGAACTCCTCAGTCCAGCACCTCTCCTGAGGCTCGAGTGCCAGGAGTAGACGTGCTCTCGAGGTCGGGCCGCAGGTGTCGGGGGTTGGGTGCGACATATGCCAAAGGATGGCTTATCATGGTGGGAGCGAGTAGAACGTCGTCAGTGCCTGGAAGCTGGATAAGGCGTAGACACGTACGCCGTCGGACTTTACCTAGCTTCGGGGCTCTCCGTGGAGATAACACCCCTACTGCTGCTCTGCGGGGTCTCCGCATGATCACTAAGGCACTAGTGATACAAGGTGCTCCTTGAGCTGTGTCTAGAGGTAGGGGAAGGCAAGGCTAGCTCCTCCCTGCCCTAGGTAACTGGCTAGTTCTATCAGTGTTGGAACCGTTTGCATGGGTGACCTGGGGGGCTTATATAGGCCTGCCCCCCCAGGGGTACAATGGTAATTGGGCCGGCTGCTGGGGCCCGTCTGTGTAGGACCTTGAAGTATGTCTAGAGGGGGGGGGGTGATTAGACTACTTGACCAATTAAAAACTTAACCTTTTCCCAATTTTAGAGTTTGACAGATTTTAGCTATCTTAGGACAAGCCAAGCAATCATCACACAAATCAAGCAAGCATGCAAAGAGTATATAGGCAGCGGAAATTAAAACATGCAACTTGCAAGAAGGTAAAGGGAAGGGTTTGGAGGATTCAAACGCAATTGGAGACACGAATGTTTTTGGCGTGGTTCCGATAGGTGGTGCTATCGTACCTCCACGTTGATGGAGACTTCAACCCACGAAGGGTAATGGTTCTTGTGAGTCCACGGAGGGCTCCACCCACGAAGGGTCCACGAAGAAGCAACCTTGTCTTTCCCACCATGGCCGTCGCCCACGAAGGACTTGCCTCACTAGCGGTAGATCTTCACAGTAGGCGATCTCCTTGCCCTTACAAACTCCTTGGTTCAACTCCACAATCTTGTCGGAGGCTCCCAAGTGACACCTAGCCAATCTAGGAGACACCACTCTCCAAGAAGTAACAAATGGTGCGTTGATGATGAACTCCTTGCTCTTGTGCTTCAAATGATAGTCTCCCCAACACTCAACTCTCTCTCATAGGATTTGGATCTGGTGGAAAGAGGGTTTGAGTGGAAAGCAACTTGGGGAAGGCTAGAGATCAAGATTCATATGATAGGAATGAAATATCTTGGCCTCAACACATGAGTAGGTGGTTCTCTCTCAGAACTGGTAAGTTGGAAGTGTAGGTCTGGTCAGATGGCTCTCTCCACGAATGAAGAGGAGGTGGAGGGGTATATATAGCCTCCACACAAAATCCAACCGTTACACACAATTTACCAAACTCGGTGGGACCGATTCAACAGACTCGGTCGCACCGATTTAGTAAACCTAGTGACCGTTAGTGATTTTCGGTGGGACTGACATGCAACTCGGTGAGACCGATTCGGTTAGGGTTAGGGCATAACGTAATCTCGGTAAGACCGATTACACAAACTCGGTGAGACCGATTTTGGTAATAAGCTTTCCAGAGAGTTTGTCAGGTAAACTCGGTGGGATCGATTTGCTCTTTTCGGTGAGACCGAAATGTTACGAAGGGAAACAGAGAGTTTACATTCCCATCTCGGTGCGACCGAGATCCCTATCGGTAGGACTGATTTGCCTAGGGTTTGTGGAAGTGGCTACGACTTTTGAAATCGGTGGTGCCGGGTAGGAAGAATCGGTGTGACCGATTTTGGCTTTAGGTTTAGGTCATTGTGGATGTGAGAAAGTAGCCGAGGGTTTTGGAGCATATCACTAAGCACATGAAGCAAAAGGCTCATTAAGCAACACCTCATCCCTTCTTGATATTATTGGCTTTTCCTATAGACTCAATGTGATCTTGGATCACTAAAATGCAAAATGAAGAGTCTTGAGCTTTTGAGCTTGAGCCAATCCTTTGTCCTTAGTATTTTGAGGGATCCACTTTCATCATCCATGCCATGCCATTCATTGAGCTTTCCTGAAATAATAGTCTTGGAATAGCATTAGCTCAATGAGCTATATGTTGTTATGAATTACCAAAACCACCTAGGGATAGTTGCACTTTCAATCTCCCCTTTTGGTAATTGATGACAACATATAGATCAAAGCTTCGACAAATGATAATAAGATTGAAAAGCATCGTCGCTTTGAGAAGTATGTGATAAGCAAGAGCTCCCCCTAAATCTGTGCATAGTTTAAGATTTGCTTTGGACTGCAAATGCACAAGAAATTAGGCTCATGGGTTACTCTTCCATGTCACATACATCTTGGTGGAGCGCTCAAAATGATAAAGATTGAATACATGCACTCATCACCAAGCAAAGTGAATGATCACATAGGATAGATAAGATAATATCATCAAACATGCATAAGTGTATCTTATGATCAAACACATGATCATCAATGTCTCACAAGAATAGCATAGTATCTCAAGCAATCAAAAGCAAACAAGTTTGAACCACCAAATCAAGAGAGAACAAAAGCAACACACTCTCTCTCGAAGCCTATGATCTATACATTTTTCCCCCTTTGGCAACAAGTTACCAAAAAGTTCATAGAAAATGCATAGTACTATGTCGTCCCTCAGGCTTGGTCTTTTGGTGGTGGTGTAGACAGGACTCCAAGGATGAATGCATCAATAGACGTGGTAGGAGCTGAAGAAGTTGGAGCTGGAGCTGGTTGATCTAGGGCTGTAGCTGGAGAGGAAGAAGTTGCTCTGGTGTCTGGAGTTGGTACTGCAGCTGACCTCTGAGCTCCAAACACTCTGGCAAATGCATCAGTTGTCGTCTTGCCCTTACTCTCATGCATATCATCTTGTAATTGCTCCACAGCTGACTGAATCTCAGTCACTTTGACATCAAGATCATAGAATTTTTGTTCCATGATTCTCTCCAGGCTCTCCTGGTTTTGAGTTAGGGTGGCCAACCCCTTCTCAATCCGTAGAGTTGATGCTATTAAGTAACCAAGCTGCTCCTACTTGCTCTTCAGAAAGTAGTCAGATGCCTCTGCTTGAGTTGGCTTCTTTGTAGCTTTCTCTTGCCTTGCCTTCTCCTTTCTCTCCTGAGCTTGCACTGATGATGGTTCATTCTCTGTCGTGACAACTCGATTGTCCTCAAAATCAGGATATAGAACCATGTGTTCCTTATCCAAGAGATACTTTCCTGTGCCCATCTTCGAGTTTATCAACTCCTGAATCTGTGGGGCATAACCATAGCTCCTCTTCTGATCTGCTGCTGTCCTCTTGATTGTCTCGACTATGAGGCTCATGACCTTGAATCTCTGAGGCACATCAAAAACGCGAAACAAATTGATTGCATGACCTCTAATCATGTTATGGTCACCTGACTTGGGCAACAGAGAGTATGCCTTAAGATCCAGTTGATCGTAGGCAGCCCTGACAGCAGAAAATGGACTAAACCAAACTTGAAGGTCTCAATTGCATCATCTGGGATCTCCTTGTACATATGTGCCATTGAGTTATGATCCATTTTCTTCTTACCATAAATGTCCAGGTCATCCTCACTTTCCTTTGGGGCATTGATCAAACTTGCCCATTCCTCTATGGTATACTGATATCTGGTTCCTTCTGGCATCCACACTATCCTGCCATCTGGATAGAAATGTGCTGTGGAGTAGAATTGCATGATAAGTTCGTCGTTCCAGTTGGTGAGCTTCTGCCCAACAAAATCAGCAACTCCACAAGCACTGAAGCTGTCATATACTCCAGGGTAGTGTTCTGCGTTCTCCTTCATGTAGGTCCAGTTGACCCATCTCATATCGCAAACTATGGGCTTCTTATCCAGCAAGATAGTCTCATAAAAGTCCTGTTGCTCCTTGGTGTGGAACACATAATCCACAGCAGTCCTTCTCCTCGTGGCATATGGATCTGTCTCTCTCCATAGCCTCAACCCATTATCCTCCCCGATCTTCATGTTTTCAGCCACAGGATGAGCATCATTGTGATGCAGGATCTTGGGTTTGAGCTTCCTCGAACTTTTCCTTCTTCATCTTCCTCCTCGGCAACCTCGAGCCTTTGGGGCCTTGTTCTTCTCAAATTTGGAATACTCCTGGTATTCCTCTTGGGTGCATTCTTGGGCTTGGAGGCAGCTTTGGGCTTGGAAGTTGCAGCTCCTGACTTGATTGCATCACCCATCAGGTTTTGTGCCTTGGGTGCTGGCTCTGCAACCTCTTCTTATTCTTCCTCTTCCATCATGGAAGGCTTCCCAATCACTCTTGCCATGGTATTCTTGACCCTTTCTTTCCCTTTCTTTCCCTCTGCAGCAACATGCTCTTTGGGATCAGGCTTCTCAGGTTGTTGAGTTGAGATTTTGGCTTTGGACATTTCTTGTCTTCCTGCTGGCCTTTTGATTTTCAAGCCTGACTTTGTATCTTTACTGAGCCATACTCCTTTTTGAGTACTACTTTCTTGGAGGTAGCCTCATCTTCTTCTGCTCTATAATCCTCATCTTCAGAGTCTGAGGATCTCTTCTTCCTTTGCCAGGTAGCAGCCTTAGGCAGGTTGCTTGGAGTGCTTCTGCTGCCTTCATATGAAGAGCTTGAGGGACTAGTGCCCTCACCCATGTGCATCTGCCCTTCTGACCTGTTCTGACTATCACTCTGGTCTGACATGCTGTAAACATTGACTGCTGACCCTGTGAAGAGTTATAGATGAGATAGAGTGGATGAGCATCACAAAATGCAGAGATTTTTGCAAAAGAATGATTCAAAAATTTAGTCTTAGTTTTCCCCAGAAAGCATTTCGGATCAACCGATTTTCAAACTCAGTGATACCGAAGCAGTTTTGGAACCTAAACTGATGAACTCGGTTGGACCGAGTCACGATTGATGGCACCGAGACTGCTAGGGTTTCACAAAGTCCTAAAATCGGTCGCACCGATTAGCAACTCTCGGTCAGACCGAGAGTTACTAGTGCAATGGCATACGCCAAATCAGTGGGACCGAGTTTTTCAACTTGGTGGGTCCGAGATGGTTTCGGCGGAAACCTAACCCTAAATTTTCAAATCTCATCTAATCTACGGATTGCATTGTTGGATAGGAGTGTTTCAATCATGGCAAGAATCAATAAGAACACAATGTGCTAGGAATCGGACGAGGATATGCTTCGTGATCGAGTCCATACCCTAGCTCGGCGATGAACTTGCTACTGGCGGCAATGGCGGGGTTGAATTCCGTTGTGGCGGAGACCAGCTGACGAGGCGGCTGGCGAGGAGACGATCCGGAGACCTTGGAGGCAGAGCAAGCTATTGTCTTGAGCGAAGGGTTCGGAGAAATTTCCAAATTTTTGCCCATGACTATATATAGCCCGACCACATCGGTGTGACCGAAGTGGAACAACTTCGGTGGCACCGAGATGCATAAACGTGTTCGATTACAGCAACTCGGTGTGACTGAAAATTTCAAATCGGTTGCACCGAGATTGAAAACCTAGATCGACTTAGTGATCTCAGTACGACGAAATTGAGGAATCGGTCAGACCGAAAATCACAAAGAAGTTTTGGAAGTTTAAGTCTATGACGAATAGGGGAATCCGAGTGCTCCTCACACACAGTGGTTCAAATCTGACTTGATCAAATTTTGTGAAGTAGCATGAATAGAGTTTGAGACGAGAAAAGCATAGATAGCTAGAGAAGGTTCTTAGGCATTCTTGTCCATCCACTTGGCCAAAAGAAGAAAGAACCAAACAATCAAAACAACAAGTGGATGTCCTCGAATGAGTAAATATGCAACCAACATGCTCACACAATAAGATGACAAATAAAATATGTGACAAAGCATGCACAGCCAATTCTAGCATCTATCAAACAATTGGCGATGACTAGGTCATCTATATATGAGTATATTGACTTAGGAGTCAAATGAGAACCATTTGATCATAGGTCATACTCATCGTTTAAGCTCAAGTGGGGTTACCACTTTTACATAATGCATTGATGTGTTCACACCATTAGAGTTGCTTTGACTCAATTCTTAGAGTTAAGCTCCCCCTAGATGTGAGATCCCCCCTTAGAGGGATGAACTAACCTTGGGTTTTGTTGATGATGACTTCATGTAGGTGTTGAAGATGTGGATGCTCAATGTTGATGTAGATCAATTGGAGCAATACTTTGGATTGAGTTGCACTTTCAACTTGCCTACATGGGTTAGTCCCACAAGGAACAAACAAGAATATCCATAGACATAGAGTGATGCACACACAAGATGATGTCCATGAAGTCATTAGGTTACCTTGTCCCTTGCCTTACCAACATGAGGGTTTGTGACTCCTTGAACTAGTGCAAGATGTGGAAGTTGATTGCACTTGTCCTTGCCATAATGATGTGTGTGAAGAATGTTGGCGGAGTCACCCTCAAGAACTCTCTAGTTCTTCTTATTCGGGATCCACATCATCTTGATGGGAATCCTTGGAGTTGTAGTTGTACTTGATGAAGTAGAACTTGTAGTAGTCTTGGTAATCCACTTGAACAAGGCCTTAGGTGCTTCTTCAAATGCATCAATCTCTACTTGAAGCTTGTCCTTGCCTTTGTTCTTGTGGTCTTGTGGTGCAAGATCATCTTGTGCTTGTGTTCCCTTGAAGGAAGTAGGATCATACTTCTCTTGTTGAGGAACAAACTTCGTCTTGGGGTATTGATCTTCTTCCCACTCAACTCCATTGGCATTGAACTTTTGTTCAAAACCAACACCTTGATTCTTCCGGTGTCTTCCTTGCTTGCGTACAATTTCCTCGAATTGCTTACTCCCGGCAAGGCTCTTGTAGACACCTTTCTCTATAATTCCCTTCAATAAGCTATTTTCTTGCTCAAGTGTAACTTGGCTAGGAGAATCATTAGTGGAATCAAGAGAACTACTAGAGGTAACAATATTGGATTTGACATTATTATTGTTACTACTAGAGGAAGTATCTTTCTTGTACTTGTTACTAGACTTGACTTGAGGCATGTAAGTAGATAGGAGTAAACGCTTGGCAATTTAAGAAGAACTTTTCTTACGGAGATCATCATTGATTGCTTTTAAGAACTCATGCTCTTGCTCAAGATTGAGCTTTTCAAAGCGTAACTTCTCATGAGCCCTTAAAAGTTCTCGATGATCTTGAAGATAGTTTCATGAGCCAACTTAAGAGTGTTTAGTTCTTTAGTTAGAAGCTCAATCTTCTCCTTATCATTGTCATTCGTTTCATCTTGATTAGCATGATTAATTGACGTTTCATCATAGTATTCATCACTAGAGTTGTGAACAAGTAAATCATCATCCACAAGCAAGTCATCTTCATCACTATTGAAATCAACATACTCAGGATGTGTTACCTTTGGCCCTTTGGCCATGAAGCATCTTCCAATTCCTTCATTTGGTGAATCAAATATGTCGTAGGAGTTGGTTGACACAAGTGCTAGACCAGAACACCTTCATCTTGAGTATATTCGGAGTCGGAGTGATAGCTTCTCTCAGAGTGTTTGTCGGAGTCGGAGCCGGATACCCATTCACCAACATGAGCTTGATGTCTTCGTTTTGTGTAGCTCTTTGATGACTTGTCCTTCCTTTCTGAATCCTTGCTTCTCCATGAGAATCTTCGTTCATACCGATCATCTCTACTCCTCCTCTCTCTTGGTGGTGATTCTTCTCTTTTGCTTCTTCTTCTTGGAGAATCTTCTCTTCTAGGGTGCTGTACACTCATTGGAATAGTGTCCAAGCCTCCCACAATTGTAGCAATTGCGCTCTCGACTAGCAGTTCTTTTGTCATGGTAGGTCCTTGACTTGGAGCTTCTTTCTTTGCTTCTACTCTTGTAGAATTTGTTGAAGTTCTTCACCATTAAGCTCAATTCTTCATTGAAGGTTTGTTTCTCACTTGATGATGTGGGGGCTTCACTTGAGGCTTTGTAAGCACCACTTGACTTGTTGTGAAGTTCCTCCTTATCCTTGAGTGACATATCATGAGCAACAATTCTTCCAATGACTTCCGTTGGCTTGAGATCTTTGTAGTTTGGCATCATTTGGATCAATGTGCACACAGTATCATACTTTCCATCCAATGCTCTTAGGATCTTCTTGATGATGAATCATCGGGTCATCTCTTCACTCCCTAAGCCGGCAATCTCATTTGTAATAAGAGCAAGCCTAGAGTACATTTCGGCGAAACCTTCACCATCCTTCATTTTGAACTTGTCAAGCTGACTTTGGAGCACATCCAACTTGGATTCCTTGACGGATTCGGTACCTTCATGCATATCAATTAAAGTATCCCAAATTTCTTTTGCATTCTCAAGGCCTTTGATTTTGTTGAATTCTTGAGGCACAATCCGTTGAAGATGATATCACAAGCTTGAGCGTTGTATTGCAACATCTTCAATTCTTCCGCATTAGCTTCACGGTTCAGCTCTCTCCCATCAAAGAATTCACCTTGCAAGCTAATACAAATAATTGCCCAAACGGCGGGGTTATGTCCGAGAATATGTATTTTCATCTTATGCTTCCAACTAGCAAAGTTAGTACCATCAAAGTAAGGACCTGTACGGTCATAATTTCCCTCACTAGACGCCATACTCTCCTAGGTTGTGAAACCAAGGCTATGACCACCAAAAGCTATGGAAATCAAAGAAAATGGAGACCAATGCTCTGATACCACTTGTAGGACCTTGAAGTATGTCTAGAGGGGGGGGGGGTGATTAGACTACTTGACCAATTAAAACCTTAACCTTTTCCCAATTTTAGAGTTTGACAGATTTTAGCTATCTTAGGACAAGTCAAGCAATCATCACACAAATCAAGCAAGCATGCAAAGAGTATATAGGCAGCGGAAATTAAAGCATGCAACTTGCAATAAGGTAAAGGGAAGGGTTTGGATGATTCAAACGCAATTGGAGACACGGATGTTTTTGGCGTGGTTCCGATAGGTGGTGCTATCATACCTCCACGTTGATGGAGACTTCAACCCACGAAGGGTAGCAGTTCTTGTGAATCCACGGAGGGCTCCACCTCTGAAGGGTCCACGAAGAAGCAACCTTGTCTATCCCACCATGGTCAGTACCACAAAGGACTTGCCTCACTAGCGGTAGATCTTCATGAAGTAGGCGATCTCCTTGCCCTTACAAACTCCTTGGTTCAACTCCACAATCTTGTCGGAGGCTCCCCAAGTGACACCTAGCCAATCTAGGAGACACCACTCTCCAAGAAGTAACAAATGGTGCGTTGATGATGAACTCCTTGCTCTTGTGCTTCAAATGATAGTCTCCCCAACACTCAACTCTCTCTCATAGGATTTGGATCTGGTGGAAAGAGGGTTTGAGTGGAAAGCAACTTGGGGAAGGCTAGAGATCAAGATTCATATGATAGGAATGGAATATCTTGGCCTCAACACATGAGTAGGTGGTTCTCTCTCAGAACTGGTAAGTTGGAAGTGTAGGTTTGGTCAGATGGCTCTCTCCACGAATAAAGAGGAGGTGGAGGGGTATATATAGCCTCCACACAAAATCCAACCGTTACACACAATTTACCAAACTCGGTGGGACCGATTCAACAGACTTTGTCGGACCGATATAGTAAACCTAGTGACCGTTAGTGATTTTCGGTGGGACTGACATGCAACTCGGTGAGACCGATTCGGTTAGGGTTAGGGCATAACGTAATCTCGGTAAGACCGATTACACAAACTCGGTGAGACCGATTTTGGTAATAAGCTTTCCAGAGAGTTGGTCAGGTAAACTCGGTGGGACCAATTTGCTCTTTTCGGTGAGACCGAAATGTTACAAAAGGGAAACAGAGAGTTTACATTGCAATCTCGGTGGGACCGATCGCTCACTTCGGATAGACCGAAACGTTACGAAGGGAAACAGAGAGATTACAATCCCATCTCGGTGAGACCGAGATCCCTATCGGTAGGACTCATTTGCCTAGGGTTTGTGGCAGTGGCTATGACTTTTGAAATCGGTGGCACCGGGTAGGAATAATAGGTGTGACCGATTTTGGCTTTAGGTTTAGGTCATTTGTGGATGTGAGAAAGTAGCTGAGGGTTTTGGAGCATATCACTAAGCACATGAAGCAAAAGGCTCATTAAGCAACACCTCATCCCTTCTTGATAGTATTGGCTTTTCCTATAGACTCAATGTGATCTTGGATCACTAAAATGCAAAATGAAGAGTCTTGAGATTTTGAGCTTGAGCCAATCCTTTGTCCTTAGTATTTTGAGGATCCACTTTCATCATCCATGCCATGCCATTCATTGAGCTTTCCTGAAATAATAGTCTTGGAATAGCATTAGCTCAATGAGCTATATGTTGTTATGAATTACCAAAACCACCTAGGGATAGTTGCACTTTCAGTCTGTCAGTGTCTTCAGCCTCCGGCTTCTCCGCCGACTACTGGGGCCCGCCGCCTGGTGGGCCCTGCCGGCTGGTGGGCCCTGCCGGCTAGTTGGTGGCTGCTTACTGTAGCCGTGCCGTCTATGACGAGGGCTTGGTCTTCTTTATCGTGGCTACATTCCTGCTGGCTGACGGGAGGTTACTGTAGCCATGCTTGGTCTCGTCAGGTTAATGGCGCGCTTGCCTCGGGACGAGGGACGGCCGCCTGCTGGATGCCGGCCCCTTCCACGCCCGACTGGCCGGGCGTACGCCGTCTTCTGGTGGGTCACCGCCCGATAGGGCCTGTGGCTGGCAGGCCGTACCGACAGGCCATCGTGGGGAGCATGGTTCCGCCTGCTTGGGGCGACGTCAGGGGAGACATGGCACAGTGCCCCGCCGTATGGAGATCTCCGCTTATGCGAACCTTTGTAGCCATGCACATCCCGTGCGTCGAGCATGACGCGCTTCACTGTAGCCATGCTCCTACTCGTACTATCGATGGGGGGCTCGGTCGCACCGAAGCCGCGAGGTGGCCGCCTGCCCGATGCCGCCCTCTCTGGAGGCCGGCCGGCAGGAGCCGGCCGCTCGGAGCGCCGTAGGCTTGGGTTGGCCGCCCTCTGGCAGCCGGCCGTTGAGCCAGCCGGCTCCCGGAGGGCGGAGCTTCAGCTTGGGGTCCAGCTAGGCGGAGCTGGCCCAAAGTCTTGATAATTTGAGGGACTCGGGTGAGCCTACCCGTGGCCCATTACTCCGACTGTAGTCCCCGAAGCCGGTGAGGTGTTGCGGTCGAGGGGCCGCGAAGTCTTAGCGGCTTCCCCCCTCACCGGGCTCCGGGAGGACGTCGGTCCGTCTTGCAGCCAGCCGACTGCTGAGGCCGGCCTCGTCCAGGCGGAGCTTGCGTGGTTGGTTTTGAACTTCAAGGCGGGAAACAGGTGGCGTGCCTGCTAAGCTTCCCGGGCCGCCGCCCGCCACAGATGCGCCACGCGGCGCACGTCAGCCTGGTCAGCCTGCCACCCCAAGCCCTTGACGGGACGTGACAATGGGCCGGGCCCGCCACTATCGTGCCTCGGCAACCGGGCGGATCCGCTGCGTCGAAGGGGACGGTTGCCATTCCGACGACCGTTGATGGCATGGTAAATGCGTGCGGTAAATGGGGGTCGTGGGGTCGTGGGGTCGTGGGCGCAGTTGATCCCATGACCCACTTCCCGCCCCCTCGGCTTCGTAGCCCGAGGGCTATAAGTAGGGAGATGGGAGGGGTGCGGCAAAGCTCTCGCGCCCCATCCCGCTCTTCTTCTTCTGCTTACACCTCCACCGCCGCTGCTGCTGCTCTGCGCTGCCGCGGTGCTGCCACCGTCGTTCGCCGCCGACGCACTCCTCCTCCCCACGCAGCCAGCCGGAAGCCATGGCGCGCGAGAAGGGCGGCGACAGGGACAGATCGACCGTGATCGAGGATCACATCTCCTTCCTCCATGGCACGCGCCGGATGCCCAGCGCGGCCTTCGTCAAAGCGCGGGTGCCGCTGGAGGGAGAGATCTCGCCGGCGCCGCGGGGAGGCGAGCGGGTCGTCTTCCGTTCGCACTTCCTCCATGGCTTCGGCCTCCCGGTGAGCGTCTTCTTCTGCTCTTTCCTCAACTTCTACCATCTTCAGCCTCACCACCTCACGCCCAACACCATGACTCTACTCTCCGCCTTCATCACGGCGCGCGAGGGCTACATCAATGTCCTCCCCACACTCGAGCTGTGGGGAGCGTTATTCTATGGGAAGCTCGGCACCTCCGCCAGGGAGACGGCGGCCGAGTGCGGGGGCTTCGTCGCCGTGCACCGACCGGCGAAGCGGAACGCCTTCCCCGTCATCAAGCTGGCGCTGTCGGTGAAGATGTGGCAGCAGTCCTACTTCTACGTCGAGAACATAGATCCGGCTGCCGACTTCCTCAACCTGCCGGCCTACGAGGCCGGCCCCCCCACCGGGACTCGGCCCACCTGGGGGTACAAACCGAAGCCGGTGTCGGCGGACGCGGCGGCCGCCATCGGCCGACTCCGAGTGCTCCAGGAGTCGGAGGGCCTTGTGGCCTCCGACCTCCTCATTGCCTTCGTCGAGCGCCAGGTCCTCCCGCTCCAGAGCCGCCCTCATCCGATCTTCCGGATGGGCGGACACCGCGATCCGTGCCGGCTGTGCACGAAAGGGATGCCGCCCACCGAGGTTGCGCGGATGGTAAACGAGATCTCCGACCTCAAGGGGTCGGAGGAAGAGTGGCGGTACGGGAAGGGACCGTACTCCCGCCACAACCCGCCGCCTGCTGTAAGTTTCTTCATTTTGTCCTTTGATCTGTTTTCTTCAACTTCGTTTCTCGTCGTGATGTAGCTCTTTCTTGGTTGCAGATTTACATGTCCGCGGCAACGGCCGCCCTCCTGGGGCCGGGCGATGACCTCCAGCCGGACAGGGCGGTGAGCGACCTGGACGACCCCGACTTGGGGGCAGCCGCCCTGGCGGACGACGCAACAGGCGGCAGCGGTGGAGTAGGCGGCTCCGAAGAAGGCGGCGGCGTGGGAACTTGGCCCAACGACGACGAAGATGAAGACAAACCGCGCCCCGCCCGGAGCACCACCAACACCGGCGCCGGCCCCTCTTCCGGCCGCTTGCCCATGGCAACAAGCGTGAAAGCGAGCAGAGCCTTGCCACGATCGGCAGCGCCCCGAAGAAGCCCAAGAACCCGGCCGCGGCGACCAGCCGGAAAGAAGCCGTGGCCAAGGTGGCCAAGTATCAGAGGCAGCCGAAGGTGCCCGTTATGGTGTCGGCGTAAGTATCTTTTCCTTACTTCTCGTCTTCTTGTCAATCTGGCGTGAGAGCCTTCTGACTTGTCTTCTTATTTCAGGGCTCCGCTAACCCTGGAGAAGTCGAGCGCCGCCTCGGTCCTCAGGTCGGCAGCGACCTCCTCGACCAGCCGGCGGATCGACCCGGCCGCCGACCTCCGGGAGGCGACAGAGCGGAACGCGCGGGAGGCGCTTGAGGAAGAGGCCGACCGCCTGGCCAAGGAGCAGGCGGACAAGGCCGCCGCGTCCGCTGAGAGAGCGCTGGCGCAGGCGGAAGCCCAAGCCGCGGAGAAGGAGCGGATCGCGGAGGCCGTGCGCCGCCAAGAGCCGCTGCTCGTGGCGCCCCTGAACACCGCGCCGCCTTCGCCTGAATTCATGGCGACGGCCGGAGGAGCCGGCGTCGACAACCCGATCCGGGAGCGGGAGGGCGGCGACATGGCCATGCCAGATGTCTTCGTGCCACCGCCACCGCCTCCGCTGCCTCCACCAGCCAGCGAGCCGCGGGACGAGCATTCGGTTACGCCGCCGGTGCCACCGGTCGAAAATACGGTGGTGATGGACCTGATTCCTACGGTCCGCACACCCACGCGCCGCCGTCTTGAGAAGGCGGCCTCAGCACCGCGGCCGCAGGAGGTCGGTGCCACAAGCTCGTCGGTCCCCGACACCGAGGCGACCAGCACTACACCCGTGGGTTGGATACACGTGGGCGGGACGGGCGCCCTGAACCGGGCGTCTCTTGACGTCCAGGCCCTCAGGCGCTACAACGAGGCCTTCTTGGAGTCGCGAACCTCCATCCGCGTAAGTTATTTTTGGCTTTCTTCTTCGGATGATCCTCTTGCTTCTCTCGTGAGGGCACGCAAGCGCACCCACTGGGTGTAGTCCCCAAGTTCCAGGCCTGCTGCTGAGCAGTCGGGCCGAATCTCCTCAGTTGTTTCTTTTCTTTGTCTTGTTCGCTTGACTGATGCCTTTTTCTTCTTTTACTTTTTCCAGAGGCCAACGCCGCCTTGCAGGAGCAGCTGGGCCAGGCCAATACTGCTCTGCGCGGCAAGGAGGCGGAGTGCAGCAAGCTGGCCGAGGAGCGGGATCGCCTGGCCACTCAACTTGCCGAGCACGCGGAAGCCCTCAAGGCGGCCCAACCGAAGGTGAAGACGACGGAGACCAACCTCCTTGCCGAGTTTGAGATCAAGCACTCTGCCTGGGCTGATAAGGAGGACCAGATGACTGCCTGCTTCAGCAGCATCGAGGACTTGGTCGATGGTAAGCCTCATTCTCTTGATTTCTTGTTTGGAACTGTCGGCCTTTGCTTATAGCCTTGGTGTCGGTGTCAAAACCGGCGGATCTCGGGTAGGGGGTCCCGAACTATGCGTCTAGGCGGATGGTAACAGGAGACAAGGGACACGATGTTTTTACCCAGGTTCAGGCCCTCTCGATGGAGGTAATACCATACTCATGCTTGATTAATATTGATGATATGGGTAGTACAAGAGTAGATCTACCACGAGATCAGAGAGGCTAAACCCTAGAAGCTAGCCTATGGTACGATTGTTGTATCTCTCTATCGACTAGCCTAGCCTCGGTTTATATAATGCACCAGAGGCCTAGGATAACAAGAGTCCTAGCCGAATACGCAGCTGTCCGGACTGGCCCATGAGTATACGGCCATGGGGGTCCTCGGCCCAATCTAACAGATCGGGAGATGACGTGGTGAGTACCCCCTAGTCCAGGACACCGTCAGTAGCCCCATGAACCGGTCTTCAAGTTTAGGGACGCTCCTCGATTCTTCCAAACCGTTCTTCATCTTCAGTCGTCGGTCTTGAAAACTGGTTCAACAAATCTTCTCATCTTCGATCTTGAGGATCGCCGAAATGCATTCGACGAGTTTACACGTCGGGTATCCGAGGAGCCCCTTTAAGTTTCCGGCCTTTATCAATGCCTTGTTATTTTTATGCCACACCTCGGGTTTGAAGTTGTTCCCGGGCGGCAGCGTCCTCTTGCGTCCGAGCTCCAACGCCGGACTGCCTTCGAGGTATGTTTTGCAGCCGAGCACCAATGCCGGACTGCTTCCCAGCTCTAACGCCGGACCATGTATCCGAGCTCCAACGCCGGACGGTATTCGAGCTCCAACGCCGGACTATGTATCCGAGCTCCAACGCTGGACTGTATCCGAGGTGTCGTAAATCACCTTGGTTCAAACAAGTTTGAAGGAGTTTAGCCGAGCTTAATGCCAGAAATGCCCTCTATGGAGCCAGCCACTAGCGCCCGAGCTTTATGCCGGACTGCTTCCGAGGTGGTGCAACACCCCAAATGTGGGCCGATTTTTGTCAATATTTTTGATTGATGCAATTTATTCTCTGCCGAGATACATGGCCAGTAGCCCTCAAGGTGTGTATCGGCCAGATGCACAAGAAGGATGACATAAGACCGCTGATCCCCATCGCCGCTGAGACTCAGGTTGATTTGCAAAATTGTTCTGAGGATCAAGTCCTAGCTTGGCAGAATACTTCGGGACACAAAAAGCGGCGTGCTCAGTCCTCAAGACTCAGGTTGGGTGCGGTCGACCAACCTGAGGATCAGAATCTCCTCGGAGACTGTATTACACTTAAAATTTTCTACATTGGACATGCAATGCAGTAGCCCCCTAGACTGGTCGGGTGGCAACGCCAGATCAGGGGATCGATGTGCCCCTTTAATATTTGTAAATGATAAGCCCGAAGCTGTCGGAGTAATCGGCCACGGGTAGGCAGACCCGAGCCCCTGAACCTTTCAAAACATCAGGGCAGACTGCGCCCCTCAAGACCCCAAGACAAAGAGCCGCCTTCAGAGAGTCGGCAGCCGACTGCCCCTCTAGGCCGAGTCCCAGAGACGGCCTCAGGACGAGCCGACTCCAAGCCCGGCAACCTCCAAATGAGGTTGGCTGCTGTGAGTCGGCCCGCGACCCCAACCACCTCCTGCCTGAGCGACTACTAGCGGGATGGGATAAAGCCGCCTCGCGGCCCATCCCTTCCCCGCCCATAAAGGGCAGGTATGGCCACAGAGCGCCATACCGACGGAGATCTCCGTCCGGCGTGGCACTGTTGCCAAGCCGGCCCTGACATCAGCCCCGTGGGCAGATTCCTGTACCCACGATGGCCTGTCTGTACGACCCGAAGACGGGGGCCCCGCCTGTCGGCGGGAGAACCGAAGACGGCGAGAGCACCCCAAAGACGGACCCGATGGAGTCGGCCTCCGGGAGTCGGCCGACCCCTCCCGCGGGCTCCACGCGCCATTAACCAGACAAGACGGGGAATGGCGGTGATGATCGCCGCCCGGGCGGCGGCACTTGTTGCCATGACCCCATGACCAAGCTCGCGTCATTAGAAGCACGGCTACAGTAATCTGCAGCCGGCAAGACCCGCCCGCGGCGGACAAGGGCTGTCGGCCCCATGCTGGGCCGTCGACGGGGCCCACTAGTCGGCGGGCCCCAGAAGTCGGCGGAGAAGACGGCGACTTAGAGACTGACGGCTTGGACCCGCACCCAGCCGGATTACCGTTGTACCCCCGGGGGGTAGGCCTATATAAACCCCCCGGGGCACCCATGCAAAGGGTTGGAATCTAGTAGTTTTAGACACACACATAGAGGGAGAGAAGAGCTAGCCGTGCCCTTCTCCTTCCTCACCCCGAACAGCTCAAGGAGCATCTTGTACTCACTTTGCCATAGTGATCATGCAGAGACCCCTTGAGCAGCGATAGGGGTGTTATCTCCTCGGAGAGCCACGAAGCTGGGTAAGATTCGCGGCGTGCATGTCTTCGCCTCATCCCATTTCCGAGCACCGCGACGTTCTACTCGCCCCCTCCATGATAAGCCATCCTTTGGCATATGTCGCACCCAACCCCGACATTTGGCGCCCACCGTGGGGCCTGGTGCACCGCTGTCCGGAGACCTGCCTGACGGGAACCCTCTTCCTCCTCGGCGGCGCAGCCAGCCCGACGCCAGACGGAGTCTGCGCTGACGCCTTGTGCATGGCGCCGAGTGCGCTTCTTGGCGAGCTGCCTCGCCGAACTTGTCGGCGAGGTTTGCCTCTCCGACGAGCCTGCATCCGACGCAGGCACGGACGGCCCCGAAAGCCTCTTCGTGGGCCTCCTCGAGCAGCTCCATGTCGCCGGCGAGCCTGCCGCCGACCTGGAGTCCGTAGGCTCCACCGACCCGATGCTGGTCGACTCCGACACCGCGTCGCTCGACGCGGTCCCCACTAACGTGGTGGTCTCTGACGAGCCCCTCCCTCGCGGAGAGCGGCGGAGCACCGTCACGAAAGTACTCGTCGCCGGTCCGCTGCGAGCCTTCCGGCGAGGGAGCCGTGACCCTCTCGGCGTGGTTGTGCAAGACCTGACCGCCTCCATTCCGGAGGGCGCCCGGCGCCGAGCAGCTGGAAGCACGCCGCCTCCGGCTCCTCGTGGGCACCTGAAGGCAGCAAGTATGAGGCGGCAGCCGGAAGCCTATCGGCGCGAGATGGATCGCGCTGTGGCGCTTCGCCCGGCTCCGGCCGGGCCTAACCGCCTAAGCGCGGTCCAGCAGCAGCGGCGTGGCCATCGCCCATCTGTTTGGGCGAGTCGCCCTGTATGCATACGCCCGCGGAGAACATTAGCGCTGCCCGGCGGCGCAGACGAGCTGAATAACCGAGGGCGAGGCGCCGCTGATAACGAAGCGAGTCAGCAGCTCCTCGGCGCCGCCGCGCAAGGCGAAGCGGCTGCCGCGGAAGCCGGGCGCCATGGCGACAACATGGTGACTTGCCCCCTCGCCCGAGATCAAGCGCGGCGTCTCGGACGCTGACTAAGCGGCGTCGCGGAAGAAAGAACAGAGATCGGTATTGTCAGCCATAGCGGACTCACATCTCCATCGGCGCGCAGCGAAGACGGCCGCCCAAGAACAGTGGAAGCGGCGGGGCGACTATCAGCCCTCCTCCTCCCAGAGAGAAAGGCGAGTCTCCCGCCACCCGTCGAGCATCCGACTCTCGGCGACCGCCTTGGCCGCCGAGAGGGAGTTGGAGAAAATGGCGCCCGCCACGGATCGGCGACTCCACCGATCCACGGCACTAGAAGAAGAAGGCGAGTTGGGCCCGCCTGTTTGGACCTTGCATCCGAGGCGAGCCCTTCCCAGGATTCACACTCCCGAGACACACCCAAATACACCCGGCTCCGTGAAGCCGGAGGAGCTGGTGGACTACTCCACGGCCGTCCCGGCATAGCGGCGACAACAAAGCGCGTTGCCGTAAAGTATGTTCCCCTCATGCTCGAGGGCGGCCGGACAAGGTTGAACAGCTTGAAGCCTTGACATCAACAGCTGGGTCGACTTCACCGAGGCCTTCGTCCGCAACTTCACGAGCACGCCTGGCGACCTCCCAAGCCTCGTCGGCTGTCCTTGTGCGTGCAAGGCCCCAACGAGTATACTCGCGACTACCTCCTGCGCTGGGCGAGCTCCGGAACTCCTGCGAAGGAGTGCGAGTCTGAGCAATCGAGTACTTCACCGCCGGGTGTAGAGAAGGCACCCTCCTCAAGCACAAGCTCCTTTGCGGCGAGTCGGAGACACTTTCGACAGCTGCTTTGGTCCGCCATAGCAGACAAGTACGCATACAGCCGACTCCTCCATGAAGTCGGAGATCGAAGTCGTCTGTTGGCAAAGTAGCTCCTCATGCTCCCAGAACTCCATTTGGCGGCCTTGATCGGCAGCAACAACGAGAATGATCATAAGCGCAAGGCCCGTGGCCCGGCTTCCAACAGCCGGCGGTGGCGGCTGATCGAACCAGTGACGGAAGGGCAGCCTCCTTAGCGGCGAAAGGTGGCAAGTCCAACTGGTTGCGGCCTTCTCTTCTGGCGAGACTACGGGCCGGACCACCCAAGTTCCACAGCCTTGGCCGTCAAATCACACCACCGGAAGTGCCAGCGGCTCACCAGGATCGCCAAAGAGACGGCCTTGCCCCTCCTCACTTTCTTTGGGCTGGCGCCTCCACCACCGCTGACAGCCAGCTGTCCGGGCCGGTCGGCGCGATACAAAGGCGATTACCCGGAAAGAGCACGGCGCCTATGTCGTGTTTACCAGCGTGGTGATGATCGCCTGATGGCGGCGGCCAGCAACAAGAAGTGAATCTGAGTAGCATCGGATACCCCGAAATTCATGCCTTTGGTCAGAAACCCATTAGGCTGGAGCCGTGCTAATCACCCAGAGGTGATGCGAATCCGGGCTCCTACGCCCTGGTCTTGGGAGCCACCCTTGCCCACGGATAGGCGGGCCGCTCGCTTCTCATGAAGTCTTCGATGAAACGGAGGCAGCAAGCGTCAACATCTGTACAAGGATACGATGGAGAAGCTAGGAATCAAGCAAAGACAGCTTCAACATAGTCGGTTGTGTTCCGCGAATTGTACCCGGCCTTTCCTGCTCACCGATTGGCAAGATTTTGATAGGCGTCCTCTTTGGGGACAAGGATCAATTCGCCGAGAGCAGTCTGGTTGAAGTGGTGGACCTCGAAAGCCCCTACCATGCCCAGCTTGGCCGACCTGCCTTGGCCAAGTTCATGGCGATCCCCACTCGCCTACCTCAAGATGAAGATGCCGAGCTCAAGGGGATTGACCGTGGTAGCGACTACTGAAGTCGTCCGCTTTGTCTGTTGAAAGCAGCCGGCTAGAGTCCACAGTGATCGCGGTGAAGCGGCTCTGGATCGGGTTGTGGCGATGGCGGCAAGCAGCCAGAGATATCGCCCGACCCCAAGGAGTCGAGGCTGAGGGCTCGTTCAAGCCCGGCCAAAGAGACCAAGAAGATACTCTTGGACCCGGAGCACCGGAGAATCTGTTGTCATAGGTTGAACCTCGACAACAAATAGGAAAAGCGAGCTCGTTGATTTCCTCCGTGAGAATCGGGACATCTTCGCATGGTCCCGAAAGACATGCCAGTGTACCAAGCCAGATTTCGCCGAGCACAAGTTACATGTCCGATCGATGTGTAGCCGTCGAGGCAGCCCTTGCGCCCTTTGTCGAGAAGAGAAAAGAAGAGTTGTTGGAGAAGATATAGCCGGCTCCTCGCAGCGGTTTCATCATGGAAGTTTTGTTTCGGAATGGTTGGCGAACCCGGTCTTGGTACTAAAGAAGAACAAGCGATGGCGGATGTGTATTGACTACACAAGCCTCAACAAAGCCTGCCCCAAGGACCCGTTAAACTTTGCCAAGAATTGATCGGTGATAGACTCCATAGCCGGATCACGAGCTGTTGAGCTTCTTAGATGCATATTCGAGGATATCACCGGATCAAGATGAACCCGGCCGACAGATTGAAGACCGCCTTCATCACGCCGTTTGGAGCCTTACGCTGCGACCATGACGTTCGGCGAGAGCGCCGGCGCCACCTTTAAGCGTTGCATGCAGAAGTGCCTCCTCAAGCAGCTTAGCGGCATGCGTTTACATGGACGGCGTGGTGGTGAAGGCGGAGAAGCGAGAGCGCTGTTGGAAGACCTCAAAGAGTCCTTTGAAAACCTGCGCGATTCCAGATCAAGCTCAACCCGGAGAAATGCGTCTTGAGTACCAGCCGGCCAGCTCCTTGGCTTCACAGTATCTGAGCAGCGGCATAGAGTGCAACCCGTGAATATCAAAGCGATCGAAAGGATGGAAGTACCACGCGGCGCTAAATGTGCGAAGTTCACCGGCTGCTTGGCGTCTATCGGCCGATTCATCGGTCGGCTGGGCGAAAGCTCTTCCTCTATACCAACTTATGAAGAAGACCACCTTCTTGAATGGAACTCAAAGCGGAATGAAGCTTTTCTCAAGTTGAAGAGAATCTTGACTACTCCCCAGTCTTTGGCGGCTCCGACTCCAAAGGAGCCCATGCTCCTATATATTGCCGCCACCGGCAGGGTAGTCGGCACAATCATTGTAGTTGAGCATAAGGAGGAAGGCAAGGCGCTACCTGTCCGAGACCAGTGTATTACTGGCGAGTCTTGCCGACCTCCAAGCGAACTACCCCCACTACCCGAGAAGATGTGTTCTGGCGTGCACTTTGCTGCCAAGAAGTTGAAGCCTTACTTTCAAGAGCATCCAATCACCGTGGTTTGCACGACCCCACTAGCAGAGATCATCGGAAGCCGAGATGCTTGAGGCGAGTGGCCAAATGGGCCATAGAGTTGGCCCCCTACACCATCTTTACCAGCCCCGCACCGCCATCAAGTCACAAGCAGCGGCCGACTTCCTCGTCGATTGGTAGAGACCCAATACCTGCTTGGCGCCAGAAAGCTCCACCCATTAGGCGGATGCACTTTGATGGCTCCAAGATGCGCACCGGCTTGGGAGCCGGCGTGGTCTAACTTCCCCTAAGGGCGGCAAGCTCAAATGCAGCGCTGCAGATCCATTTCGCCGCCTCCAACAACGTCACCCGAATCTGGCGCTCATCCACGGGCTCCGGCTCGCCAAAGAGCTTGGCATTCGCGGATCACGTGCTATGGCGACTCCGACTTGGTGGTCCAACGGTCATCCGTGACTTGCGCCAAAGATGCAAATATGGCGAGCTACCGCTTTCTGGTACAGCAGCTGAGTGGATATTTTGAGGGATGCGAATTCCTCCACGTGCCAAGAAATGACAATGACCAAGCAGATGCCCTTGCAAGAATCGGTTCCACCCGTCAGGCAATACCATCCGGCGTCGCCCTTCAGCGCCTTCTCAAGCCATCTGTCAAACCGTCACCAGAGTCAGACTCCATTTTTGTGCCGGCTCCTCCTGAAGAAGTCGGATCCGACTCCAGAGCCTCAGCAGACGGCACAAGAATCCTTGCAGACGCCCCCAAGCACGCGACAGTCGAAGCCGGCCCGGGGACTTCAGAACCCGGCCTGGGGACTGCGGCGACCATTGCGAAGAGTCCAGTACTCGGCCCGGGGACTGCGCTAGTCGGCCCGGGGACTTCTTCAACCCAGCAAGCTGCTGCAGACTCCAACCCGCCGCCTCCCAGCCCAGCCGCCCACGTCCAAGTAGCGATCTTGGCGATCGAAGAAATAGCAGCACCCTCATGGGCCCAGCCCATCTGAAGTTCTTAGTAAGCGGAGAGCTACCAACTGATGAAACCTTGGCTCGGCAAGTGCAGCGCCCGGCGGCAGCCTACACTATAGTCAATAGAGAGCTGGTCAGGCGCAGCGTCACCGGTGTCTACCAGCGCTGCGTCGAATCAGAGGCCAAGCAATCCTTGAAGACATCCATCAGGGCGAGTGCGGCCATCATGCAGCCTCAAGAGCACTCGTTCCCAAAGCCTTCCGACACGGTTTCATCTGGCCAACTGCCCTAGAAGAGGCCAAGGAATTAGTTCAAAAATGCAAGGGGTGCCAGGTGTTCCGCTCCAAGCCGCTTCACCCGGCTTGAGCTCAAGACTATCCCCATCGCTTTGGCCCTTTGCTGTGCAGGGCCTGGACATGGTGGGACCATTCAAAGATGGCACAAGGTGGCCTAACTCACTTACTTGTCGCGGTGGACAAGTTTACCAAGTGGATAGAAGCAAAACCCATCAAGAAGTTGAATGGTCCTACGGCAGTGACTTTCATCGCCGACATCACGACTCGGTACGGCGTACCACACAGCATCATCACCGACAGCGGCACAAATTTCGCCAAAGGAGCCCTCGCCCGTTTCTGCGCGACGCAGGGCATCCGACTGGACTTAGCGTCCGTTGCCCATCCGTAGTCAAACGGCCAATTGGAGCCTCGACTGGTCGAATCCATCGAAGCGCTCGGTGGGGCTGGCTTGAGGAGTTGCCTGGCCGTCCTCTGGAGTTACGTGGTATGCGACTCCAAACAAGTCAGCTGGCTTCACACCCTTCTTCCTCGTCTCACGGTGCGAAGCCGTCATCCCAACGGATATAGAGTTCGACTCCGCGAATCACCATGTACACCAAAGAGGAAGCGAGAAGAAGCACGTCAAGGCGGCGTCGATCTGCTGGAAGAAGGCCATTGTTGGCACTCGGCCGGTCCGGCATCTACCAGCAGAGCCTGCGCCGCTACTACAACAAGAAGGTCAAGCCAAGATCATTCCTAGAGGCGACCTTGTGCTCCGCTGATCCGGCGAACAGCCGCCAGCACAAGTATCGATTGCGTTTAGGAAGGCCCATTCATCATCAATAAAGTCTTTGAGCAACGACTCCTACTACCTGATCGGCGCTCAAAAGCCCCGAGCACGCATAAGAGGGGCGACTCCGGCAAGGAGATGGAGCGGCCATGGAATCTGAATCTCCTCAAGAAGATTTTTCTGATTGATGCGGTTATGTACCACGCTACCCTTTTGTGTTTGAAATACCAAGACTCCGGGCCCCCCGAGACGAGCTCGGGGACTGTCTTCTTTTGTTATCTGTATGATAAGAATTATGCCTTTGAGTATGTTACCCTTTGATTATGCTGTTTGGCACCAGGCTCGACTAGTCGGCCCGGGGACTCGCCGCCTTTGAGCTATGAAGTGCTTCCAGAAGTCAGACAAGTAGCGTGCGGTGCCTAAGCAAATCTCTGTCGAAGCCGCAGCTCCTTGAGTAGTATTTGGTGGGGCGGGGAGTAAGGTAGAGCGGGCGTCCCATCTGAAAAAAATGGCTAAGGACCCAAAGCATAAACATAGTTTAAATCGGCTTCCAGCCCGTTTAAGTGAAACCGACTCTTAAGAAGCCGACTTGCCGTTTTCTACCCAACTTGCTTAAACGACTCTAAAAATGGCCAAGTACTTGCCTTCTCAAAGTAGCCAAGCACTTGACCTAGAGCGGCAATCATGAGAGCGGTTGCCCGATGGGCAAGGTGGCATCTAAGGGAAGGCGGCAAAGGAAAAAAGCCACAAGAGCAATAAGCAAGGAAACATAAAATTAGAATAATATTTACACAAACTTAGGCCCTTGGCGGACCTTGAAACGAGGTTGAGAATACACCCCTTGGGTGGAATTGTGCAAATTAACAAAGTTCTTTCAAAAGACTAGCAAGCAGATAAAATAAAAGGCAAGGCAGCGGCCTAAGAAGCAGCCGGATGGGGTTGGAAGGCCGGAGGCGGCGGCGTCGAGCTGACGGCAGGCTGGCTGAGCAGTCTCGGCTTGATCGTCTCTGGCAGCAGCTGGCCCGGATGCGCGGCTTCGTTCTTGGAAACGGCAGTCGAGCTGAGGCTGGTCGCCCGCTCCGTCTTCTGGCGCCTCCATGCCGTCTCCTTCCTCCTCCTCGTCCTCATCCTCGGCGCTGGAGTCGATCACCTCCGCCGAGTCCTCGCCGTAGTCCGGGTTCATCCCGAACCACTCCGGCGGTGCTTCCCCACCGTCTTCAGCCCGCTTCGGGGACGAAGACACTGGTGTCTGTGGTCGGCGATCGCCCGCGCCGCCTTCGACGAGGCGTCCTCATGACCAGCAGCTCCGCTTTGGGCTTCGGCCGAACATGGCCAGCCGGTCCAGGTCGAGCCCTGGATACCATGCCTTGACGAACTCCAGGGCTCGGCGAGCTCCAGCCCGAGCCGCGGAGCCCTTCCAAGCCTCAAGACGGCCAGCCGCGACCTCCAGCCAGTCGGCGGTCCGGCTGGGAGTGCGCAGAACCGGCATGTCCGGCCACAGGGCAGCAATCGCCTGGGCACCGGAAACCTGGCGAAGGCGGTAGCGACATCCGATGTGCGGCCGCAGACGAGCCTCAATGCTCGAGGAGCTGATCGTCAGGGTCCGGGGCGTTGGCTGCCATCTCGGCGCCACCGCCCTCCAGCGCCTCGCGCTCGGCCTCGATGGCACGATTGGCCGCTGCGTGTGACCAGGGAAGAAATGCGCCATGAAGAAGAAAAAGCAAGTCAGAAAAAGCAGGAGCGGCTTAACCCATAGTCGGCAACCCAAAAGAAAGTAAAAGCAAACTTACCATCGGCGATATCTTCGATTTCATGGAAGCCGGAGGTCAGCTGCGCTTCCCGCCGGTCGGCGGGCGCTTCGCTCTCAAATTCGGCCAGGAAGCGGCCTCTTTCTTCTTCGCCTCGGCCTGCGCCGCCTTGAGCAGCTCCCTCTGCTCACTTGACTGCATAGCCAGGAGGTCGCGCTCTGCGGCGAGCTTGCCGCACTCCTCCTCTTTGGCGCGCAAAGCGGTCTCGGCCATACCCAGCTGCCCCCGCAGTGCGGCGTTGGACTCTGAAGAATAAAAGAAGAAGAAGGACGCGAAGTCGTCAGTTAAGAAGGTCGGCCCGAATCTCGGGGGCTACAGCCCGCGGGTGCGCCAGCGTGCCCCCGCGAAGAAGAAAACTCACCTCGGCTCCTGGCCGCTTGTTTAGTTCTTCAACGTTGTGGTTGAAGGAAGTAGCGCGGAGGTTGTGATACTCCTGTAACAAGAATACCAGACATAGGTAAAAAACTTGGAAGTAAGCAAATAAAGTTCCGGCCGCTTTGCTCGGCAGCCGGCCGAAACTCGAGACTACACCAGTGGAGTGCTTGTTGAGTGCGCCCCAGAGAGAAAACAAGAAAATTCAGAAATGAAACATACACGCGGCGGATCGCGATGCCAAGTGCGCCTTGGAAAGGTTACGGAGGCGTCGCCTTGACCCAGCAACCGCTTGGGCGTCCGAAGTGCCGTGTTCAGCGGGCCCGTGCCGCCTCCTCGCACCCAACCAGCAGGCGCGGCGCTTATCGCCTCGGCGCGCCGAGATATGGCTGGCGGCGCCCGGTCTCAAAGCGCGGCGCCGAGTCGCCTTCTCAAAACGGCGCCGTCTTGTGGCGACTTGAAGAAGCAGCTGCGCTGGCGTCATCGTTGGTCGGCGGCACAGCGGAGTCCGCCGGCTGTTTGCCTCGCGCGATCTCGGGCTCTGGCGGGCGGCGGAGGTGGCGCGCGCCCCAGCGAAGAGACCTCGCCGCCTTCCCTCCTGACGGGGACCTCACCACCCGACTCCCTCGGACTGCCCGTGAACTCCGGCGGTGGTGGCGCTGAGCTCAGCGGAGTGGCGAAGCAGCTCCGGCTGAAGCGCGGCGGCCTCCTCGGCTCGCCTTTTGCTGCGGACAGCGGACCCGACCTCCATCTCGGCCTCCGCCTTCTCCCGGCCAGGCGGCCTCCTCCTCGTCGGCGCTTCTCCTGCGCATTCGCTCTGTTGCCTCCCGGGCTGACCCGCGGAGGTCAACCCGCCGACTATTGGCGGGCGTCTCCGCCGACCCCATGGCGGAGGCGGCGACCCTCTCCAAGGTGAGGGGAGCCTGATGAGAAAAAAGGACATGAGAAGACTTCAGGGCAAGGCGGACGAGAAGAAAACAAGGCAGAATAAAAAAAATACTTACAGCGGAGACCAGCGGTGGCTTCTTCACCTCCTTGCAGGCGGTTACCCTTCGCGACCCGCTTCTTGGCTGAGTCGCCGGCCGCTCCCTGAATTTCTTGGCCTGGCCGCTTGGCTGACTCGGCCCGGCCGGCGCCTCTTGGCCGCCTCGACCCCCAAAGGCGGTGGAGGAGCTCGCGCTGGATGGCGGCTTCTGCTGGCGTGAGCGACTTCCTTCTCGGCGTCATCATCGGGCCGGTTGGCAAAGGTGGCCGAGGCTGAAGTCGTTGGCCCTCCCCTCCCTCGGCGTCGGCCTCCATCGCCGCCACACCCAAGTCGGGGTGCGTCGGTGTCGCTCTCCGCCCGGTCGGGGGCAGATTCACGAGCCGGCCTTGGCGCCAGCCGAGAAAGCGGCATGGGAGCATCGAGTCGGAAAAAACCAAGGAAAATTAGGCGGATCCGGTGAAGAAGGAAGCGGAGAAGCAAGAGGCGACTTACCTGTGGCGGGGATTGGCGGCGTGAGTATGGCTCCTTGCCGAACTGCCATTCCTCCGTGAGGCCGTTGATTCGCCAAGAAGTTCACCGTGTCCACCACCTCAGCGTGGGGCATGTCCTTGGAGCACAGCCCGGCGGGGGTCGGCGGCGCTCATCGGCAGATCAGATGAGGTCGGCCTTGAAGAGGAGAACTTCGGCGTGCCACGAAGCGGCGGCAACAAGTCTGCCCCGATCAGGCCCTCCATTGTATCATCACCAGGAGCAGCCTTGACAGCGGCGTTACTGCGGGAGTCGATGTCCGGGCCCTATAGGACCAGCTGGTGGGTCGGCCCGCTAGCTTCGCCGCCCGTGGGGGCGGCAAGTTGACCGATCGCCGGGCGGCGTTCTTAACGTAGAAGTATGAGCGCTGCCACATCTTCACCGACTTGATGATGGAGATGGCGGGGAAAAAGGGTTCTCGGGCACCGGCCTCCTCTTGGCGATGAGCGTGCCGCTGCAGCCCGACGCAGCGGCGGCGTGGGTCTGAGCTTCGCTTGGAATAATTCCCCACAGCTCGATGGTGGGGAGAACTCGAAAAACCTTCGCGCATAAGGATGCGAAGGCGGGCCGGCAACACCACCGTGTTGGGGGTGAGGTGGTGCGGCTGGAGCCGAAGAACTCCAAACGCAGCGGAAGAAGCCGCTCGCCGGCAGCCCTAGCCAGCGCATGAGGTGCGGCGGAAAATCACCTGCTCGCCCTCCTCCGGCGCCGGCGTGATTTACGCCCTCTGGCGCGGCGGCGAGTCCGCACTAGGGGCTGCGGGGATGCGGTAGCGTTTGTGAAAAATTCAATGATATGCGTCGTCGATGATGGAAACCGTCCCACACGCGGGCGCGCGGTGGGAGCGCGCAGGCGGATGAGGAGCTCATCTCAGCAGCGCGTGAGGCTTCAGGCGCGATGGAAGCGAGGAAGAAACGGCTTCGGCGCGGAAGAAGCGAGGAAGAAGACGAGGCGAGGCGGGGATGAGAGTGCGCGTGCGTCACCGCCCTCCCTCCCCGCCTACTTATAGGCGCCCTAGGCTGCAAGCCGAGGCGGCGTGGAATTAACTGCGCCCACGTCCCCACGCCCCACAATTTAACCACGATGTTACTGCCCGCGATAACGGCGTGAAACCAACCGCCCGCCGCGACGCTGGCGGATCCCTGCTTGGCAAGACACGCAGTAGTGGCGGGCCCCGCCTGATGGGCCTGTCTTGTCACGCGCGTGGGCTGGCAGACTAGCCCTGCCGCGTGGCGTCGGGTGGCGGGCCCACAGCAAGCGGCTGCCGGGAAGCTTTTCAGGCACGCCGCCCGGATCCCGCTGCGACCTTCGAAACCTTTGAAGAGCAAGATGGCCCCCTGCAAGGCCGACTCCAGCTAGTCGGCTCAAGATGGAGACGGCGGGCCGAGTCCAGATTCTTCTACGAAAGGGATGAAGCTGTCGAGGCTCCTCGACAGGTTGCCCTCGGCGCCTCACCAGCTTCGGGGACTACTGTCGTTGTAATGGGCCACGGGTAGGCAGACCCGAGCCCCTGAACCTTTCAAAACATCTGGGTAGACTGCACCCCTCAAGACCCCAAGACAAAGAGCCGCCTTCAGAGAGTCGGCAACAGAGTCGCCGACTGCCCCTCTAGGCCGAGTCCCGAAGGCGGCCTCGGGGCGAGCCGACTCCAAGCCAGCGACCTCCAGCCGAGGCCGGCTACAGTGGAGTCGGCCGCGACCCCAACCACCTCCTGCTGGCGACTCTGGCGGGATGGGATAAAGCCGCCTCGCGGCCCATCCCTGCCCCTCCCATAAAGGGCGAGTATGGCCACGAGGCGCCCGTGCCGGCGGAGATCTCCGTCCCGTGGCAACCTTTGTTGCCATGCCGGCCCTGACATCAGCCCCGTGGGCAAATTCCTGTACCCACGATGGACTGTCTGTACGACCCGAACACGGCGGGACCCGCCTGTCGGCGGGAGAACCGAAGACGGCGAGAGCACCCCAAAGACGGACCCGATGGAGTCGGCCTCCGGGAGTCGGCCGACCCCTCCCGCGGGCTACACGCGCCATTAACTAGACAAGACGGGGAATGGCAAGCGATGATCGCCCGCCCGTGGCGGCTGCTTGTTGCCATGACCCCATGACCAAGCTTCGCGTCATTAGAAGCTAACGGCTACTGATGTCTGCAGCCGGCAAGACCCGCCATGGGCGGACAAGAACTGTCGGCCCCATCTTTGGGCGTCGGCGGTGCCCACTAGTCGGCGGGCCCCATAAGTCGGCCGGAGAAGGCGGCGACTTAAGAGCTGACGGCTTGGACCCGCACCCAGCGGATTACCGTTGTACCCCGGGGTAGGCCTATATAAACCCGGAGCACCCATGCAAAGGGTTGGAATCTAGTAGTTTTAGACACACACATAGAGGGAGAGAAAGAGCTAGCCGTGCCCTTCTCCTTCCTCACCCCGAACAACTCAAGGAGCATCTTGTACTCACTTTGCCATAGTGATCATGCGGAGACCCCTTGAGCAGCGATGGGGTGTTATCTCCTCGGAGAGCCACGAAGCTGGGTAAGATTCGGCCGGCGTGCATGTCTTCGCCTCATCCGTTTCCAGCCACGGCTGACGTTCTACTCGCCCCTCCATGATAAGCCATCCTTTGGCATATGTCGCACCCAACCCCGACAAAAAGCCCGGTAGCCCCGAGCCTTAATGCGGGCACGGGAGGCGAATTAAGGATCGATATCCATAGTAAAATCACAAATTATGTGTAATGACTCTATGTATCCAAGTACTTTATGTCATTAATGCTCGGATCCGCATTGTACAAAACTTTGTTGACCGACCATCGGCTTCAACCTCCTCGGCCGATGGCGAGGAGTGTTTAATCTACTTTATAAAGCCTTTATGAGGGCAAAGATTTCACGACAAACAAGGCAATCTGACCATACGGTTTTACAAACAAAGGTGCTGTGAGAGAGATATGTTATATTACTGTTTATGAAGAAATGTCTTCCAAAGAAAATAGTCCCGCTATCGGTTCCTTTCTTTGGGTTGTCATGCTAAGCATGATCATGAAACCTCAGCTCCAATGTTAGAGCAAAATATTGAGGATTTAGTTTGGTAGGTCAGTTACTAGCCCCCGGTAGTGTTCGGCTGACGATCGAGGTCAAGCGGAAACACTTGACCAATGTTAAGAATGGCCCGTCATTTAATATAGTCATCGGATCGTGACCAGTTTACACCTATTGTGACGGTCGGTTTGACTTTCTCCACTTAGGTGCTTGACCATGCGAGCTGGAAGCACAATCGCTTGATGGTTCTCCTTTGCACACCTAGCCGAACAAAAGCGGGCGTAGGAGGCAAGCGGGAGGCAGGCAACCCAACTATTGACCGAAGACACAATTGAAACTGATGCATATATAGCAATATCCGAGAATGTTTTTGCCGAGATCTCTAAAGGTGTCCAGGCCTTGCCTTTGCGAGACTTGTGCTGAAAACACACAAATAGTTAAAAGTGCCAAAAGCTTGGAAAACCAAAAAACGTCAGTAAAAACATGACGTCCGAACAAGATCAAGTGTTCGGTGCCAATCCGAAAATTGGACTTTAGAAAAAAAGTGCTTCTGCCATGCTTTAACTTTGCAACAACTAAGAAGAAAAACACTTAGTATGAAATGACTCAAATAAACATAAGAGCCCCCAAGTGACTTGGGTAAAAGTTGACTATAAAATGTAAGGTGACATGTAGAATGCCTTCTAGCCGGATTGTAGATCTTTTGTCGTAGCGGACCTTTTCGCTTCAACCTCTGGACCCAATAGTCCGGTGTGTCCGAATAACCTCATGGTTATAAAAACCGGGGCATGCGTGGAGACCAGGCGTAGGGGTCATTAGTGCTTTATCAGACAAGTGCCCAACTAGTTATGTTATATTACATGGTTAGTAAGAAACATTTTCCAGGGAGAATAGTTCCGTTAGGGTTCCTTTCCCTGGGAGGCATGCCCTAAAGTGCATGTCCGGACTGCGAAAAGAGCAGAAAAAACATCTGGGGGCAGGTAAATAAATAGGTACGAAATCATCTTTTAGTTCACCGACCGAGTATTCCCTTAAGAACGCTAGCTTCGGCTTCACCCGGTCTGAGGTACACATCCGGCTGACCGGGCAAAGAATAATCGCAGAGGTGCTCCCTTTACCACCTAGCCGAACAATCGGGAATGTAGGGTAAGCACAGGAGCCAACAACCCAACTTGGCCAAAACTTAAGTCATATCGATGCATATAATGGTGAATAAAAGGTACATGCGGAAGTGTGACGCATGTGTTGGGCATGAAGCCCGTATTAATAAGCTTCTGTTAAAGAAGCACCCAGGTATAATGAGCGCGGGTAGCGCGTCAAGTATGTGCGAACAAAGTTTGGACAAGAAAATTTTTTACAAGCAACTTTTTTTTCAAAAAAGTATAATGCTTGGTCGAACCGAACACAAGTTAGAAATATAAAACTTTGAGGATGAAGGCAACTTAGCTGGTTAATGTGTTCGGTACTGACGACGCGGTCCGAGCTTGATGCGGCACAAGGTTCCATCCCTCAAGCCGGTCCCGAGGTGGCGGAGCAAAGAGCTCGGCACTCTGAAGTGGTGACATAGCACGGTCAATGCAGGACGGCAGAGTGATGCCGAAGTCTCTGGGATGGGGTAATGAAGTGTTGACGAAGCCCCGTCCGGCCGAGGTGACGTCAAAGGATATAGTCCATTTGGATCATTTTCCTATGCACAAAAATAGTGCAAACCAGAGATAATAGTAATGAAAAAATCGTTGCATAATAAATAATTTATGCAAAGTGAGTAATAAAAAGAAATATGGCTGGCGCCCGAAGTCAATGTCGTCTTGAGGCGGTAATGACGTGATCTGATAAAGGCATGCCAAGGCCTGAATTCACAGGTCGGTTCGAGTTCGGATCTGGCGTTAAGCGGACTATGTCTGAAGCGGCCGAACCACCATGCAACTGTCGTTAATGCGGCCTCCATTTGATAGACCTGCGTACATATGATGGACAAACCAGAGTAATAATTCGTTGGGAAAAATGAACCCAAACAAGCAAAAAATACTAGGATTAGTAGCACCTGGTTTATTTGTTGTAGCAATCCGAAGAAAGGTGATTCCCAAAATTGGGACTCGATCCACACACCTATCGCCTGATGGGCGATAAAAGCAACAACATGGCGATCTTGGCAAAAGGTTAGCTCGCCGAGGCAAAGCCCTCGGTCCGACTAACGATAATGAGCTGGTGGGCCCGGCGGCCCAAGTCTCCGGGGTAGGTTGATGAAGAGATGATGAAGCCCCCGGTCCAGCTAATGTGATGAAGCCTTGGTGTCAGCCGATGAGTCGAAGTAGGTCGGCGTGATGGACACCAGCTTGAAAAAGCAACAGTGCGGCCCTGCCGATGCAGGTCGTGACGTGGTCGATGCCGGCTTGATGAAGTGACCGTGCGGCGATGCAAGTGTGCCCGCTCCATGCAATCCGTGGGGCGGCGATGTTGGTGATGATTTATCCTTCGCGATGCCGGACTCTTATTCAGCTTGCCAAGATGATGATCCGAAGAAGTTGAGCTCGGCTCAACAAAGTGACGACGATGTAAGCGTGGAGTCGGCGGCCGTGAGCAATATTGCGGACTGGTTTGACACCAGCATGATATTGAAGATCATGTTCAAAAGATTTTAAAGCTAGTGGTATGTGTTCGGAAGCGAAACACAATACACCATACAAAACTTCCTTCAAAAAGGATGTCCGAAATCCCGTTCATAAAAAAGACGAACTCGGGTCGGATTCGTTTTCACGCAGAAAACAGATCCGAAAAGTGATGTACTAATCGGAAGGTTCCCGGAGTTTGGACGGTCGGATCAAGCTGAAATTTTGAGGGACGGTAGATATAGGAATTCCGCAGCCGATCTACGGTTGGATCTTCCAAAGGAAGTCCGAGCTAGAAGCTGGACACCACGCCCTAAACTCGTCCGGATTCTCATCCAGATTCAATGCGGCTCCGGTACATCGGAGATTGCCAGAGATTCCTCCATCGGAACTTCGGCGAAATTTTCCAGGGTTTTGTAGACCCAATTCGCACTATTTCACGAAGGAATCTTGAACCGGCGCTTTCGAGGAGGCGGTGACAGCGGATACAAGTTCGTTGTCCGGAAAACAGCACGGTCGCTGAGGGAATTGTTGACATTGAGCCCCGGGCTCATCGGATGATTCCTCCATGATCTTGATAGAGATCGGAGCTGATGTTGATGAAGGCCCTCATCCGAACATGACGATCGGAGATAGGGCGCGATCCTTGGTCGAACCAAGGTGACGGTCGGTGGTGACGAATATGCGAAGTCATGATTGATCTGAGGCGAGCCATCGACCTTTTGCCGAACACACAGAGGAACTCTCAATGAAAGCACCAATGTCGGTGTCAAAACCGGCGGATCTCGGGTAGGGGGTCCCGAACTGTGCGTCTAGGCGGATGGTAACAGGCGACAAGGGACACGATGTTTTTACCCAGGTTCGGGCCCTCTCGATGGAGGTAATACCCTACTCCTGCTTGATTAATATTGATGATATGGGTAGTACAAGAGTAGATCTACCACGAGATCAGAGAGGCTAAAACTTAGAAGCTAGCCTATGGTATGATTGTTGTATCTCTCTATCGACTAGCCTGGCCTCGGTTTATATAATGCACCAGAGGCCTAGGATAACAAGAGTCCTAGCCGAGTACGCCGGTGGGGGAGGATTCCTTGTCTTGATCGCCAAGTCTTGCGGAATCTTCCTTGTATGCGGCAGCTGTCCGGACTGGCCCATGAGTATACGGCCATGGGGGTCCTCGGCCCAATCTAACAGATCGGGAGATGATGTGGTGAGTACCCCCTAGTCCAGGACACCGTCGCTTGGCCTTTTTCTTCTTCCACCTGGACAGACTTCTTCCTGGGCCATTCTGTAGCCGCAATCCAAATGATCGAGGCCTAGCGCGAGGAGCGAAGGGCGGAAGGTGCGCAAATCGCCGCTGATGCTCCCCGGACTCTTGGCGAGAAGGTCCTCAGCATTCAGGCCCGGCTCCGGCCTGCTCATCGCAAGCTATGCCTCCTCCAGCGCCTCAGAGCCCAGGCGGTCTCCACCCTCTGGCCAGGCTTGCCGGCTCCGCGCACCCCAAGTTGGACTACCGACTGGCTGGAGGTGGCGGCCGGCCGCCTGGAAGCGTGGAAGGGCTCCGCAGCCCGGGCAGGAGCGCGCCGGGCCTTGGAGTTCGCCAAGGCGTGGTATCCTGGGCTGGACTTAGCCCAGTTGGCCACGTTCCGGCTGGAAGCGCAGGGGGAGCTGGCGGCGGTGGAGGCCGAGCTTGTCGACAGGGCGGCGGCGATCGCCGACTTCATCGACACCAGCGTCTTTGTTCGAGAGGTGGTCAAGGAAGGCGGCGAAGCTCCGCAAGAGTGGTTCGGGCTGAACCCGGAGGGCAGCGAAGATTCAGCTGAAGTCATCGACTCCAGGGACGAAGGGGAAGACGGGGAGGAGGAAGAGGAGGAGGAGGAGGAGGATGAGGAGAGCGACGTTGACCTGCCGGAGGTCGGGGCGGACGGTCAGCCCCAACCTGACCGGGCCTCGAGCAACGAGCCACGCACCGAGGTGCCGGCTGCTACTAGAGACGTCCAGGTGGGGACCGACCAGCCACCCGTTCCTCCACAAGATGCCACCGACTCCGTCCTCCAGCCCTCCGCCGCCACACTGCTGTGGCGATTCTTACCTTTCGAGCCAGGAGCCGCCCGCCGCGCCAGGCGGTGTGGCCGACTCCAGCATCCAGCCAGAGTCCTCTGCCAGGCCATCCGGCAGTGCCCATTCGGATCCTTCTGCTGTGCCAACCGGCACCGCCCAACCGGAGTCTTCTGCTGCTCCTTAGGATTTTATCTACTTTCTGCTTGATGCTCTGAACATTTTGTTAAATTCACGCAATTCTACCCGCGGGGTGTATATCAAATCTTTGTTTGAATGCCGGCCAGAGGCCTTTATCCATGCAAATATTTTATTACAGCTTTATGGTTTGCTTTGCCGACTTCTATCTTTTCTTGACTTTTACTCCTTGGTTTTTTTCCTTTGCCACCCTCCCTTGGCTATCCTCTTGCCAGCCAAACAGCCACTCTGCAGACTGCGGCTAGGTTGAGTACTTAGTCATTTGGAGGAGGGTTAGTACTTAGCCATTCGGGGTGTTTGCAATAAAAAGTAGGAGTCGGCTGGCCGGCTGCTCGGTAGTCGGTCGAAAAAGGTGAGATGCCGGCCTCTGCTATATGTGTTTTGTCCTTAGTCATTTTTCGTGTAGGCGCCGGTTTGGGACCCCTGCCCGCCGTACAGTCGCTCTGCGAGCTGCAGCTTCTGGCAAGGGAAGTGTCTGGTGCCAGCACACTACTTGTCCGGCTACAGGAGGCGACATATGGCAGAAGGCGGCGTGCCTCCGGGCCGACTGATCGAACCCGGTGCCAGGCGGAAAAAACTATACATACGCATGGCATAATTCTTATCATATAGATAAAAGAGGGCAGTCCCCGAGTTCGTCTCGGGGGACCCGAGGTCTTTGTACATGATACAAAAGGTAGCGTGATACATACTGCTTTTTAACTGTAAAATCTTCGGAGGAGGTTTTCATTCCATGGCCTCTCCATCTCCTTGCCTGAATCATCTCTCCTACGTGCTCTGGGCTTCTGGGCATCAATCAGATAGTAGGAGTCGTTGCCGAGCACCTTAGCGATGATGAAGGGGCCTTCCCAAGCGTAGGAAGCTTCTTGTTGGCGGTATTCGCTGGATCAGCCGGAGCACAAGGTCTCCCTCTTGGAAGTATCTTGGACTTACTTTGCGTTTGTAGTACCGGCGCAGACTCTGCTGGTAGATGGTGGACCGGCTGAGTGCCAACAGCCGGCCCTCTTCCAGCAGGTCGACGCCGTCTTCCTGCTCCTCCTTAGCGTCTGCCTCCGTGTACATGGTGAATCGCGGGGAGTCGAACTCTATGTCCGTCGGGATGACGGCTTCGGCACCGTGGACGAGGAAGAAAGGCGTGAAGCCGGTTGATTTGTTTGGCGTTGTCGCGCGAGCTCCGAGGACGGCGGCGGCTCGTCGAGCTAAGCCGGCGAGCAGCTCTAAGCGGCTTGACGGTCGGGGCTTGATCTTGGGACAAGATGAGGCCGTTTGCTCGCTCAACCTGGCCGTTTGACTGCGGGTGGGCAATGGACGCTAAGTCCAGTCGGATGCCCTGTGTCGCGCAGAAACGAGCCAAGGCTCCTTTGGCAAAGTTTGTGCCATTGTCATTGATGATACTATGTGGTATGCCGTACCGAGTGGTGATGTCGGCAATGAAGGTCACGGCAGTCGGCCCATTCAGTTTCTTGATTGGCCTGGCCTCTATCCACTTGGTGAATTTGTCCACAGCGAGAAGAAGGTGAGTCATGCCGCCACGGGCTGTTTTGAATGGCCCCACCATATCCAAACCCCAAACAGCAAATGGCCAAGCAATCGGAATGGTCTTGAGTGCAGAAGCTGGCAAATGCGGCTTGGAGCGGAATCTTTGGCACCATTGGCATTTCTGAACCAACTCTTTGGCCTCCTCAAGAGCATTCGGCCAGAAAAAACCATGGCAAAAGGATTTGGCAACAAGGGCTCTTGAGGCTGCGTGGTGGCCACATTCACCCTGATGAATGTCCCTGAGGATTGCTTGGCCCTGGTCCGGCTTCACGCAGCGCTGGTATACACCAGCGACACTGCGTCGAACCAGCTCTCTGTTGATTATGGTGTATGCTGCTGCTCGCCGTTGCACCTACCTGGCTGAGATTTCATCAGTCGGTAGTTCTTTGTTCACCAGAAATCTGAGGATTGGCTGAGCCCAGGAAGGCGCTGCTATTTCATCCACTGCTACAACTGCAACTTGTATGATGGTGGTTGGGCCGGGAGGTGGCGGGTTGGCAATTGCTTCCGTCTGCTGTCTTGAAGAAGTTCCCGGGCCGACTGCTGCAATCCCCGGGCCGGGCTCTGGAATTGCCGGGCCGGGTGTGACGCCTATAGTCCCCGGGCCGCCTGCTGAAGTCCCCGTGCCGGCTTGTGGGACCTTCAAGTCGTATCCGACTGCTTTGGGAGGGGCCGGCACAAAGATGGAATCTGATTCTGGGGACGGCTTGATGGACGGCTTGAGAAGTCGGCGTAAGGCAACGCCGGCTGGCATTGCTTGTCGGGTGGAGCCGATCCGTGCCAAAGCATCTGCTTGCTCATTGTCGTTTCTTGGCACGTGGAGGAACTCGCACCCGTCATCCACTGAGTTGCTGCACAAGGAAGCGGTAGCTTGCCATATTTGCATCCTTGGCGTTCCAGTCGCCTGACGACTGCTAGACCACCAAGTCGGAGTCACCATAACACAAGAGCCGGCGAATACCGAGTTCCTTGGAAAGTCGGAGCCCGTGTATGAGTGCCTCATATTCTGCTACATTGTTGGAGGCGGCAAAATGGAGTTGCAACACATATTTGAGTTTGTCACCTTTGGGAGAAGTGAGGACGATGCCGGCTCCCAGACCGGTGCGCATCTTCGATCCATCAAAATGCATCCGCCAATGGGTAGAGTGTGGTGCTGGCGGTAAGTACTGGGTCTCGGCCTAGTCAACGAGGAAGTCGGCCAGCACTTGCGACTTGATGGCGGTGCGAGGCTGGTAGTGGATGGTGTACGGTGCCAGATCGATGGCCCACTTGGCCACTCGGCCAGAAGCATCTCGACTTCCCAAGATCTCAGCAAGCGGAGCCATGCAGACGACGGTTATTGGGTGCTCTTGAAAGTAGGGCTTCAGCTTCTTGGCGGCAAAGTGCACGCCATAGCACATCTTCTGATAATGCGGGTAGTTTTGCTTGGAGGCGGACGATGCCGCTCAAGTAATACACGGTCTCTGGACCGGCAATGCCCTGCCCTCCTCCTTGCGCTCTACCACAATGACTATCTTGTGACGACCCATTTGGTGGCAAGAACGTGAGGAGCATGGGCTCCTTCTCAGTCAGAGCTGCCAGGACAGGCGGGGTCGCCAACATCTTCTTGAGCTGGGAGAAAGCTTCGTCCGCCTTGTCGTTCCACTCAAAAAAAGTGGTCTTCTTCATGAGCTGGTACAGAGGGAGATCCTTCTCGCCCAGCCGACTGATGAAACGACTGATTGATGCAAGGCAGCCGGTGAATTTTTGCATGTCCAGCAGTCGGGTGGGCACTTCCATCTTCTCAATGGCCTTGATCTTCACCGGGTTGCACTCTATGCCGCGCTCTGAGACCAGAAAGCCAAGGAGCTGGCCGGCTGGTACTCCAAAGACACATTTCTCCGGGTTGAGCTTGATCTGGAACAACGCAAATTATCAAAGGTCTCCTTGAGGTCTTCTAGCAGCATGCCATGCTTCTCCATCTTCACCACCATGTCATCTTCACCATCTTCACCACCATGTTGACCATGACATCACCCACGACAGGCTGTCAGTACGACCCGCAGGCGGCGGGCCCCTCCGGTCAGAGAGATGCCCGAAGGCGGCTCGACCTTCCCTAGTCGGCCTGAGATATGGCCGGCCTCCCATAGCCGGCTTGTTCCCTCCATTGAAGGAAGCGCCTCATTAAGGAGACAAGACGAGGTGAGGCTACAGTGATCAACGCCAAGGCGGCGGCACTGTAGCCATGCATACCTCAACAAAGCTCTCATCATCAGGGTTAAAGCAACAGTAACCAGCCCCCGACAAGGCCCTCAACGGTGGGGCCAGCCTGTCGACCAAGAAGCCGGCAGCCGGCGGGACCCACCGATCCATCCCGGGCCCCGGCCAGCCGCGAAGAAGCAGTGACTTGAACGGCAGCTAGGGCCCGCGCCCAGCCGGATTACCATTGTACCCACAGAAGTAGGCCTATTTAAACCCCTCAGGGCACCCATGCAAAGGGTTGATCTCTTAGAGTTCTTGAGACCACATAGAGGGAAGAGGAGAGCTAGCTGTGCCCTTCTTCTCCCTCCCACCGAACAGCTCAAGGAGCCTCTTGTAGCCACTTGTTCATCTAGTGATCATCACGGAGACCCAGCGAGCAGCGATGGGGTGTTATCTCCACGGAGAGCCCGAAGCCGGGTGGGTCGCCCGGCTTGCATGTCTTCGCCTCATCCCGTTTCCAGGCACCGGCGACGTCTTATTGGCTCCCACTATGATAAGCCACCCGTTGGCATATGTCGCACCTACCACCCGACATTTGGCACCCACCGTAGGTCCAGGTGCACCGTTGTCCGGAGACCGGTTCTTGACGGGAACCCTCTTCCTCCCCCGCGGGCGTAGCCAGCCCAGCACGCCCGATGGCGCTTGCCCCGACGCACTGCAAGGCGTCGCTGACGCCTGCGCGGCGAGCTGCCTTGCCGACCTTCTTGGCGAGGCTCGCATCTCCGACGAGCCCGCCTCCGACGCGGGCACAGGCTGCCTCGAGAGCCACCTCATTAGCCTCCTCGACCAACTCCACATCTCCAGCGAGCCTGCTGTGGATTTGGAGTTCGTTGGCTCCACCGACACGATGCTTGTCGACTCCGACACAGCATCGCTCGACGCTTTCCCCACCAACGTCGTGATCTTCGACGACCCGCTCCCCCAAGCCGACAGCTGTGGCAGTGCCATCACCGAGGTGCTGGTCATCAGTCACGGCGGCCCCTCTGGCGAGAACGCCCACGACGCCCTGCAGGCGGCGCTGCACGACCTGTCCGCACCTCTCCCAGCTGACGCCGACGCTGAGGCACTGGAGGCGCGCCGCCTCGCCCTCTACGCGGAGGGCCAGAGGATAGCTTCCATGAGACGCCTCACCAAGGCCCACCAGCCTGTGGTCGAGGCGCGCTTCGGCATGCCGCCTCCCGAAGGGCCGAGCCGAATCGGCATTGTCAAGAAACGCGGCGCAGCCATCGCCGACATGCTGGGAGTGGACCGCCCCATCTACGCCACGCCCCTCGAGAACCTACGCGCCGCCCAGGCGGCCGTAGAATAGCTTAACGGGCTAGGGCCCGACGAGCTCCCCTATATGGCTAGGCGCATCCAGCAACTAATCGGTCTGCGACGCTTGAGGCGGCTTTATGAAGACAGCGCGGCGCCGAAATCCCTCCCAGCCGAGAGCACAGCGTGGCGTCCACGCCGACGCCGAACGCGGCAACGCCAGCTGCGGCGAGAAAAGGAGCCGGCTGCCAGCCACATCCGTACCCGGATCTCCATCGAGCACGACACAGAAGGCCGTCCTTGAGCCGTGGAGCAGCAAGGCACTCCGCCCCCTCCTCCGCCTCGAGGGGAAAGATACCCCACCCCGCCGCCTGTCACGCATCCGACTCTCAGCGGCCGACTAGGCCGCCGCGAAGGAGTCGGCGAAAACGACGCCCGCCACCGGATCAACCGCCTTGCGCGATCCCTGGCATTGGAAGAAGAAGACGACGTCGGTCCGCCTTGCTTCGGCTCCCGCATCCGCGAGGAGCCCTTCCGTAAAGGGTTCTCCCTCCCAAGAGACACGCCCAAGTATAACGGCTCTATGAAGCCGGAGGATTGGCTGATCGACTACTCCACCGCAGTCAGCATAGCGAACGGCAATAGGCGCGTTGCCGTGAAATATGTGCCCCTCATGCTTCAGGGCACGGCACGAACCTGGCTCAAGAGCCTCAAGCTGTACAGCATCAACAGCTGGCTAGACTTCACCGAAGCCTTCATCCGCAACTTCACCAGCACCTACAAGCGGGCTCCCAAGCCAAGGCAGCTCTCCTTGTGCATACAAGGACCCACCGAGTCGACTCGCGACTACCTCACGCGTTGGGCCGACCTCCGCAATTCCTGCAAGGGGGTGCACGAGGTTCAAGCCATAGAGTACGCTCCTCAAGCACAAGCTTCTCTGCGACGAGCCGACTACCCTCGACGAGCTACTAGTCATAGCGGACAAGTACGCCACCGCCGACTCCTCGATGAAGACCGAGCTTCGGGTGGATGCCTCCGGGAAGGTGCTCAACCCGGCTCCCAAAACGCCGGCTGGCGACTCCAGCCGACGTCCATACCAGAACGACAACAAGAGCAAGGGCCCAATGCCGCCTCCAACCTGTCGGCAGGTGGCCACCGTCGAAGACGAGCAACCCGAGGGGCAGCCCGTGCCCAAGAAGCCGAAGGGCGGCAGGCCGGCTTGGCAGCCGGCTTTCTCCTACGAGCAAGCCCTCGACGCCCCTTGCAAGTTCCACAGCGGCGCGAAGCCGTCTAACCATACGACCCGTAAGTGCCATTGGCTGACCCGAATCACCAAAGGCGAAGGGCTGGTGCCGCCTCCGCCAGCTGGACAGCCGCCTCCGGCTCCGCAACAGCCGGCCGCTCGACCAGCAGTCGGTACCATCCAAGACGAGTTCCCCAACGAACATGCCGCCTACGTCGTCTTCACAAGCCAGCCCGAAGACCGGCGCAGCCGGCGCCGACAGCACCAATAAGTCAGCCTTGATGCGCCTCCAGCAACCCAGTACATGCCTTTGGTCGAGAGGCCCTATCGGCTGGAGCCGGCCGACCACCGAGAGGTGATGCCGTCCCGGGATCTTATGCATTGGCTTTGGAAGCAACCCTAGCAGAGCAGGCTTGCTGCCCGATTCTCCAGCGTCTTGATAGGCGGCGGGGAGCAGCATCAACATCCTGTATCGAGACACCATGGAGAAGCTGAACATCAAGGCTAAGCACCTCATGCCAAGCCGGACCGTGTTCCATGGCATTGTACCCGGCCTATCCTGTTCACCCATCGGCAAGATCAAGATAGATGTTCTCTTTGGAGACAAGGATCATCTCCACCGAGAAGCAATCTAGTTAGAAGTGGTGGACCTTGAGAGCCCCTACCATGCGCTGCTTGGCCGGCCTGCTCTGGCCAAGTTCATGGCTGTACCCCACTACGCCTACCTCAAGATGAAGATGCCGAGTACCAAGGGCATCATCACCATAGCCGGCGATTACAAGAAATCCTCCAAGTGCGCTGCAGCCAGCAGCTGGTTGGCCGAGTCCCTTGTGGTCGCTGAAGAGAAGAAGATGTTGGACCGAGTCGTGGCCATGGCCGGCTAGCAGCCAGCCCTGTCCCCTGACCCCAAGGAATGTGATGCTCAAGGTTCTTTCCAGCCGGCCAAGGAAACAAAGAAGATACCTCTGGACCCGGAGCACCGGGAAAGGTTTTCCGTCATTGGGGCAAACCTGGACAGCAAATAGGAAGGCGAGCTTGTTGATTTCCTCCATGAGAATCGGGACATCTTTGCATGGTTCCCCAAGGACATGCCGGGTGTTCCGAAGGAATTCGCCGAGCACAAGCTACACGTCCGAGCGGACGCCAAACCGATCAGCGGCACCTCCGGGCTGTCGGAGGAGAAGAGAAGGATTGTAGGAGAAGAGATAGCCCGGCTCCTGGCAGCCCGGCTTCATAATGGAGGTGTTCTTTCGGAGTGGCTTGCCAACCCGGTGCTCGTCTTGAAGAAGAACAACAAGTGGCGCATGTGTATAGACTACACAAGCCTCAACAAAGCCTGCCCCAAAGATCCCTTCGCCTTGCCCAGATTGATCAAGTGATAGACTCCACAGCGGATGCGAGCTGCTTTGAGTTTATTGGATGCCTACTCGGGCTACCACAAGATAAAGTTGGACCCGGCTGACCGCTGAAGACCGCCTTCATCACGCCATTAGAGCTTTACATTGCACGACTATGACATTCGTCTTGAGAAATGCCAGTGCCACTTTTCAGCGTTGCATGTAGAAATGCCTCCTCAAGCAACTCGGTAGAAATGCCCACGTCTATGTAGACGATGTCGTGGTGAAGACGGAGAAGCGCGACACTTTGTTAGAAGACCTCAAGGAAACATTTGAGAACATGCGCCGGTTTCAGATCAAGCTCAACCCCGAGAATTGCGTGTTCGGAGTGCCAGCCGGCCAGCATCTAGGCTTCCTGGTCTCCGAACACGGCATTGAATGCAACCCGGTAAAGATCAAAGCCATTGAGAGAATGGAGATTCCCACCAAGCTGCGAGACGTCCAGAAGTTTACTGGGTGCCTGGCCTCCCTGAACTGCTTCATCAGCCGGCTTGTAGAAAAGGCTCTCCCCCTCTACTGACTCATGAAGAAAACCACTCACTTCACGAGCTAAAGAATATGCTTGCCACGCCGCCTATCTTGGCGGCACCGCCTAAGAAATAGCCCATGCTCCTTTACATTGCCGCCACCAGCCGGGTAGTTAGCGCTGTCATCGTGGTCCAGCGCCCAGAAGAAGGTCGAGCTCAGCCATTCCAGAGACCGGTGTATTACTTAAGCGAAGTACTGTCTACCTCGAAGCAGAACTACCCGCATTACCAGAAGATGTGCTATGGCGTGTACTTCGCCGCCAAGAAGCTGAAGCCCTACTTTCAAGAACATCCCATCACGGTCGTATGCACCGCCCCGCTTGCCGAGATCGGATTAGCAATCCGCCGCTTTAGTCCACTCAGCCATCTCTCCACGCTCCAAAGCGAAAGGTTAGGCAGCCGGGACGCATCCGGCCGGGTGGCAAAATGGGCCATTGAGCTGGCCCCCTACATGATCTTCTACCAGCCTCACACCGCCATCAAGTCCCAAGCATTGGCCGACTTCCTCGTCATTGGGCGAGACTCCAAGTACTGCCACGGGCTCCCGACTCCACTCATTGGCGGATGCACTTCGACGGGTCCAAGATGCGCACCGGCTTGGGAGCCGGCATCTCCTCACCTCTCCCAAAGGCGACAAACTCAGATACACATTGCAAATTCACTTCGCCGCCTCCAACAATGTGGCCGAGTACGAGGCACTCATACACGGGCTCCGGCTAGCCAAAGAGCTCGGCATCCGCCGGATCCTGTGCTATGGCGGCTCGGATTTAGTGGTCCAGCAGTCATCTAGTGACTGGGACGCCTAGGACGCAAACATGGCAAGCTACCGCTTCCTCGTTCAGCAAATCAGCGGGTACTTCGAAGGATGCGAGTTCCTCCACGTGCCACGGGCCGACAACGAGCAAGCAGAAGCCCTGGCACGAATAGGCTCAACTCGACAAGCTATACCAACCGGCATCTCTCTCCAACGCCTCCTCAAGCCATCTATCAAGCCATCCACAGAATCCGACTCCATCTTCGTGCCGCCTAACCCCGACGCAGCCGGATCCGGCTTGGGGAACCAAGCAGGCGGCCCGGGGACTTCGACAGACGGCTCGAGGACTGCCATAGTCGCACCCGGCCCGGGGACTTCAGAACCCGGCCTGGGGACTACGGTAGTCGGCCCGGGGACTGCTTTAACACCACAGGCGGTGGCCAGCTCCATCTCTTCACCACCCAGCCCACCATACGGTTGCGTGAGCCGTGTTGGCTATAGAAGAAGTCACAGCTCCATCATGGGCTCAGCCCATCCTCAACTTCCTGGTAAACAGAGAACTGCCGGCTGACGAGATCGCGGCAAGACAAGTCCAACACCGAGCGGTAGCATACACAATTGCTAACAAAGAGCTCGTCAGACGCAGTCTCACTGGAGTCTTCCAGCACTGTGTTGAGCAAGAGAAGGGCATAGCAATCCTCAAGGACATTCACCAAGGCGAATGCGGCCACCACGCAGCCTCAAGATCCCTCGTTGCCAAAGCTTTCCGCCATGGATTCTTTTGGCCGACTGCCTTGGACGACGCCAAGGAGTTGGTCAAACATTGCAAAGGGTGCCAAGTCTTCAGCTCCAAGCAACACCTGCCGGCTTCAGCACTCAAGACCATTCCCCTCACCTGGCCTTTTGCCGTCTGGGGACTGGACATGGTGGGCCCACTCAAGACGGCGCGCAGCGGCATGACACACTTGCTTGTCATCGTGGATAAAATCACCAAGTGGATCGAAGCAAAGCCGATTAAGAAGCTGAACGGGCCGACTACCGTGACATTCATCGCAGACATTACAACTCGGTACGGCGTACCACACAGCATCATCACCGACAACGGCACGAATTTTGCCAAGGGAGCATTGGCGCGTTTCTGCGCGACGCAGGGCATCCGACTGGACCTAGCGTCCGTTGCCCACCCGCAGTCAAACGGCCAAGTTGAGCGAGCCAACGGCCTCATCCTTTCCGGCATCAAGCCCCGGCTGGTCGTGCCGCTGGAGCGTTCGGCCGGCTGTTGGCTCGATGAGCTGCCGGCCGTCCTCTGGAGTCTGCGCACTACCCCAAACAAGTCAACCGGCTTCACCCCTTTCTTCCTTGTATATAGTGCCGAGGCTGTCATCCCAACTGACACCGAGTTCGACTCGCCTCGGGTGACCATGTACATGGAAGCAGAGGCCAAAGAAGCACGAGAAGACGGCGTCGACCTGCTGGAAGAAAGTCGGCTATTAGCCCTCAGCCGGTCCGTCATCTACCAGCAGGGTTTGCACCGCTACCATAGCCGGAAGGTCAAGCCAGGATCCTTTCAAGAGGGCGACCTTGTGCTCCGGCTGATCCAGCGAACAGCCAGCCAGCACAAGCTCTCGGCCCCTTGGGAAGGTCCCTTCGTCATCAGCAGAGCATTGGGAAACGACTCCTACTACCTAATCGATGCACGAAGCGAAGGCACGAAAGAGAGATGATTACGGCAAGGAGTCGGAGCGACCATGGAACGCCAACCTCCTCGAAGATTTTACTGATTAAAATGCAGTATGTATCACGCTACCTTTTTGTACTAAGTATGAGACAATGGGCCCCCCGAGGAGCACTCGGGGACTGCCACCTTTTATCTATGAATGACGAGTATCATGCTTATGATTTTGTCATTACACTTTTTCACCTCGTCCGGCACCGGGTTCGACTAGTCGGCCCGGGACTGGCATATGAGTTATATTCAAAGTTCCACTGCGATCGGACAAGTAGTGTGCCGGCACCCAAGCCCTCTCTTGTCAAAAGCCGCAGCTCGAAGAACCGACTGTGTGACTGGCAAGAGTCAAAGGCAGGAAAGGATGCCCACACGAAAAACGGCTAAGGACTAACGAGCTTGTATAACAAAAGCCGGTTTCCTCCCATTGCTGACCGGCTACCAGAGTAGCCGGCTGGTCGGTTTCCCATTCCACCTTGCCACAATCCAAGAAAGCTCAAGTACTTGCCTTCCCACAAATAGCCAAGCTCCTCCCCAGCCACAGACTGCAGAGCAGCTGTTCTGCTGGGAAGGCGGCGACAAAGGGAAGGCGACAAAGGAAACAGCCTAAGGATAAAAAGCAAATTCGAATGGAAGCCAAACACATGCATAATTATATTTACACAAAAGCCTTCGAAAGGCCGACATTCAACATAGTTTGAATACACCCCCAGTGGGTGGAACTGCGCAAATTTAATAAAAGTTTTTCAAGGAGTAACGGCAGGAAAGCAAGAACGACAGATCAGGCCAAGGGAGCGATAGGCGAGTCGTACAGGTCGGTGGAGGCGGCAGTGCTGGCCGGAGGAGTGGCCGGCTGGCGAGTCTCGGCCTGATCATCACCCCTGGCAGGCGGTGCGCTCGCGCGCGCCTCGTTGCTGGAGGCACGATCAGGCTGAAGCTGGCTGGTCCCATTTGCCGGGCGCGACGTCTTCGCCGCCCTCCTCTTCTTCGTCTTCGGCTTCGTCGCTGGAAGCAATCTCCTCCGCCGAGTCCTCGCCTTCCGCCGGGTTCAGCCCGAACCATTCCTCCGGCTGGGCGACGCCGTTGTCATTCACTTCAGGAGCAAAAATGCTGGTGTCGGTATACTCGGCGATAGCCGAGGCGCGCTGGATGATAGCCGGCCGCACCGCCACCAGCTCCTCGTCAGCCTCCTGCCTCCAAGTGCTCAGCTGGCGCAAGCTCAGCCCAGGATACCAAGCCCGAACGAACTGCAGCGCCCGCCCGGCGCCGGACCGAGCAGCAGAAGCCTTCCAGGCCTCGAAGCGGGCAACCGCAACCTCCAGCTAGTCGGCAGTCCGACTGGGGGTACGGGGGATCACCTTGCCAGGCCAGAGAGAGGCAGCACTTGCGCCCCGGCACACTGAAGCCGGTGGAGCATGCAGTGAGCCGGCTGCAGCCGGGCCTGGATCGCCAAAAGTTGCTCCTCAAGCGTCCGGCTGGCGTCTGGCGCGATCTCAACCCCTGCTTGCCGGCGTGTCTCGCGGTGGGCCTCGATGGCTTGGCTGGCGGCGACGGAGTAACCAGAGAAGTAATCTGCGTGAAGAGCAAAGAAACAGCGCAAAAATCAGAAGATGAACAAGAGGGCAAGGGACAGGCGAAGGGGTGAAAGGAAGGCGGCTTACCGTCGATCAGATCCTCAACCCGTCCATAGCCCTCGCTCAGCGCTTGCCTCGCCTCAGCCCAGCCCGCCGCCTCGGTCTCAAACTCGGCCTTAAGGGCGGCCTCGCTGTCCTGTGCCTTCTTCAGGGCCGCCTTATGGTTCTCCTCCTGGTCGGCCAGTCTCTTGGCCAGGCGGTCGCGTTCCTGGGCCAAGGCGCCGCACTCAGCCTCCTTGGCACGAAGGGCGGTCTGGGTCCCGCCGAGCTGCTCCCTCAAGTCAGCATTAGTCTCTGCAAGCGTGGAGAAAAAGGAAAAAAGCAATAAGGAAGAAGTCGTGAGGGAAGATCCGACCCGGCTACTCAGCAGTCGCCCCGAATCTCGGGGACTACACCCAGTGGGTGCGCTGACGCGCTCCCACATGAGATAAAAGAAACAAAGTACTCACTCCGGCTATTGGTCAGGTCGGCGGCCTTCTGGCTCAGCTCCTGGGCCTGGGAGTTGAAGGCAGCCGCGCGGAGATTGTGATACTCCTAAAAATCAGACAAAGTGCGAATAAGAATAAGATTGCCGCCAAGGCCTGCTAAAATTTGAAAGCCGCTTTGCTCGGCCAGCCGACTCGAAACTCGGGGACTACGCCCAGTGGGTGCGCTGACGCGCCCCCACAGAAGAAATCAAACAAGAAATCGACCAAGGCCAGAAGACTCACCCAGATGACCGCGCACGTAGCAAGAAACTCCTGGATGTACCATTGCAGCGAGGCAGCCTGGGTCTGAAGCCGACGTCGGACCTCCTGCGCCGCCACATTCAGCTCGGTCGTCCCGCTGCTGGGCGTCCACTCGGACGTGCTAGCGCTGGACGCCTCCAGGTCCTGAGCCGTCGAGCTGGCGCCCGCAGCTCTCTGCGGCTCTGGCGCCGAAGACGCCTCTCCCGCACGCCGGCGAGGCGGCGACTGCAGCACAAGATCTGCCCCCACCGCCGACTCGCCCCCGGCCAGCTGCTCACGCGCCGTAGCCGGTCGGCCGCTTTGGCGCGCTCCAGCCGGCGCCGGCTGTGGCGCCTCCCCCAGGATCATCACGTCATCCTCCCCCATCTCTATCACCGGCTGGTCGCGGTCGGCTTCCTTCGACGGAGGCACGGGGACATTTGGAGCCATGGCACGAAGAGGTATGACGAGCTGCGGAGGCTAATTGCGCAGAGCCTCCGCCTCCCTCTCCGCGGTCGCGACTTACGCCTGGGCCTTGGCCGCTGCGTCGGCTTGCGCCTCGGCCGACTTCTCCGCCGCTTCCTGGATGGCCCTCCGCTCCGCCGCTTCCCTCTCCTCCCGCGCCTCCCGCGCGTTCCGCTCCCTTGCCTCCATGAGGTCGGCGCGGGGATCCACGCGGCGGGAACTCGAAGAGCCTCCTGTCGGTTCGACTATGGAGGCGGCGTCAACCCGTTCAAGGGAAAGCGGCGCCCTGTTCAGCAAAACAAGAAGACGGCTTAGATGAGCCTCATCCAAAGAAGACAACAAAAAGTACAAGCATCCAACACTTACGCTGAGACCGCCTGTGGCTGCTTCACCACCTTGCAGAAGCGGGCCGCTTTCGCGGCCGCCTCGTCCCGCTTGGTCGCCGCCGCGGAGCTCTTGGGTTTTTTCGGCCGGCTGCCGAAGAGACCCGGCCCGGCCCGACGCTTTTGCGCGCCACCCCGAGCAGCTGGCACGGCAGAAGGTCCCGCGCCTTGGCGACCGGCCGCCGGCTGGCGGCGTGGGATGTCCTCGGCTTCGTCATCATCCGGCCAGTCCCCGAAGCTGGGCGTGAGCTCGGGGCCACCTGCCTCTCTGCCGGCTCCAACTATGGCGTCGTCCATGGCGGCCGCCCCCAGATCTGGGTCGCTGTGGTCGCCCAGCAGGCGGTCGGGTCAGAATCGGGCGCTCCGGCCCTGCAGCCCCGGGCGCCGGTCGAAGAAGGGGGCTCTACTCAAAGACAAGCCGACTAGTAAGGAGTCGGCCATCACGAACCCGGCAACAAAAGAAGAAGAAAGTAACGAAAACTCACCACAGGCGGGGGATCAGCCCGAGAATATGGCGTCTTGCCATACTGCCACTCCTCAGTGAGTTTGCAGTTGGAGATGTAATTCACCATGTAAGATACCTCGTCACGAGGCATCTCTCTGGTGCTCAGCCGGCACGGGTCGAAGCGGCCGCTCATCTGGCAGATCATGTGCGGCCGGCTTTGGAGCGGGAGCACCCGGCGCTCCACGAAGGCGGCGACCAGGTCGGCCCCCACCAGGCCCTCCGATTGGACCATCACCCGGAGCCGGGTGACGGCGGCGTTCCCGGCCAGGGAGAGCGACCGGGCTCGGAAGGACCAAGACGGCTGCCTCCCAGGCGGCGGGCCGGCTACGTAAGCCGGCAGATTCAGGTAGTCGCCTTGCGAGGCGACGTTCTTCACGTAGAAGTATGCTTGCTGCGAGCTTCACCGACCGGATCAGCGGATAGGCGGAAAGGGGTTGTTGTCGGCCGTCCTCCGCTGGGCGATGAAGGCGCCATTGTGGGCGGGCACACCTGCGAGACGGGTGCCGAAGCTTGTACACCGGAAGAACTCCCCAAAGAGCTCAAGGGTGGGGAGCACTCCTAGAAAACCCTCGCATAGGGTGACGAAGGACGACGGCAGCATCACCATGTTGGGGGTGAGGTGATGCGGCTGGAGATTATAGAACTCGAGGAAGGAGCGGAAGAACCCGCTCGCCGGCAGGCCGAGGCCAGGCAGGCAGTGCGAGCAGAAGATGACCCGCTCGCCCTCCTCCGGCGCCGGTGAAACCTCCATCTCCGGCGCGAGGCGGTTCTTCACAAGGTCTTCGCCCGGCAACCGCCGCGTCTTCCGAAGCCAATCGATGTGGTCTTCATGGACGTTGGAGCCGTCCCACGAGCTAGACAACGCCATGGGAGCAAGAGGAAATGAGAGAGGCGCGGCGGCGGAGAGCACAGCCAAGCAGCGGAGGAACCGCGGCGAGCCAAGAGGGTTCGCGGCGGAACGGTGCAGTGGTGTGTGCGCTGCGGCGGCGGAAGAGCGAAGAAGGTGGTAGAGGAAAGGGATGAGCGAGGGCGAGCATGCGAGCCTCTGCCGCTCCCCCTCCTCCCCCCGACATATAGGCGCGTGCGGCGGAGCTGAGGAGGCGAGGCGTGGGGGAACGTGGGATTAACTGCGCCCACTCCCCCCACGTCCCGTGATTACTGCGCCCTGAAGGCGTGCTGAAACCGCTGCGGGAAGGCGAGCGGTCCGTTTGGGCTGCAGAGGATCCGCACATGGACAGAGGCGTAGGTTTGGTGGGCCCCGGCCTGCGGCGACGTCCCGTCGCGCATGTGGGCTAGCAGGCCTTTCTGGCCACGTGGCGCGCGGGGTGGCGCGCGGTCAACGCGCAAGTCGGCTCGCGTTCTTTCCTTCTGGCTGCGGAACTTCCCAAAGACGGCGCACCCGCTCAAGGCCGGCTCCTCAAGATAGGAAGCTAATCGAGCTTCTCGTCCTCCTTTCTACCATGAAGCTCAATCAGCTTCGGGGACTACTGTCGGAGTAAATGACCACGGGTAGCCTAGCCAGCTCCCCCTGGGACTTATGAAAAAATTACAAGCCAATCCAGCCATCCAACATCCAAGACGCTGGGCTGCCTTCCCCCGGCCGGCTGCCCCTCAGGCCGGCTGTCAGGAGGCGGCCCGGCCCCAAGACCTACAGGAAGAAGGCCACAAGAGGGCCGACTTCCAAGGAGCCGGCTACCAGAGGGCCGACTCCACGTAGCCGGCCACGAAAAGGCCGACTCCAAGAAGCCGGCCACCTCGCAGGCGGCCAAGGCCGCACCCTCAGAATCTGCACCCACATAACGGTGATGAGACGGGGCGTGGCCACGTGAAGCCTCGCCAGCCCAAGACCGTGAGCGCTGCTGGGCTACAGACGTCAGATGGGCAGCCATCACCCATCCAGCGCGGCACTGTTACCATGTTGACCATGACATCACCCACGACAGGCTGTCAGTATGACCCGCAGGCGGCGGGCCTTCCGGTCAGAGAGATGCCCGAAGGCGGCTCGGCCTCCCCTAGTCGGCCTGAGATATGGCCGGCCTCCCATAGCCGGCTTGTTCCCTCCCTTGAAGGAAGCGCCTCATTAAGGAGACAAGACGAGGTGAGGCTACAGTGATCGCCGCCAAGGCGGTGGCACTGTAGCCATGCATACCTCGACAAAGCCCTCGTCATCAGGGTTGAAGCAACAGTAACCAGCCCCCGACAAGGCCCTCAACGGTGGGGCTAGCCAGTTGACCAAGAAGCCGGCAGCCGCCGGGACCCACCAGTCGGCGGGCCCCAGCGGCCGGCGGAGAAGCCGGCGAACGCAGACACTGACGGCTAGGGCCCGCGCCCAGCCAGATTACCATTGTACCCCTGGGGGGTAGGCCTATATAAACCCCCAAGGGCACCCATGCAAAGGGTTGATCTCTTAGAGTTCTTGAGACCACATAGAGGGAAGAGGAGAGCTAGTCGTGCCCTTCTTCTCCCTCCCACCGAACAGCTCAAGGAGCCTCTTATAGCCACTTGTTCATCTAGTGATCATGCGGAGACCCCGCAGACCAGCAGTAGGGGTGTTATCTCCACGGAGAGCCCCGAAGCTGGGTAAGATTCACTGGCGTGCATGTCTTCGCCTCATCCCGTTTCCAGGCACCGGCGACGTCTTATTGGCTCCCACTATGATAAGCCACCCGTTGGCATATGTCGCACCTACCACCCGACACCGCCTCGGCTGCTTCTTGGCTTGCACTATAAGTCCTTTGGATCACGTTCCTTCCAACAAATCACGCTCCCGAGGTTTCATTCCGTTTGTACTCCGTTTGATAGTCCTTTTCTTCGAAATACTGAAATAGGCAAAAAAAAGCAGCAATACGGGCTGGGCCTCCGGTTAGTAGGTTAGTCCCAAAAATGATATAAATGTCTAAAATAAAGCCCATAAACATCCAAAACGGGTAATATAATAGCATGGAACAATAAAAAATTATAGATACGTTGGAGACGTATCAAGCATCCCCAACCTTAATTCCTGCTCGTCCTCGAGTAGGTAAATGATAAAAACAGAATTTTTGATGTGGAATGCTACCTAGCATAATTCTCAATGTAATTTTCTTTATTGTGGCATGAATGTTCAGATCCAAATGATTCAAAATAAAAGTTCATATTGACATAAGAAATAGTAATACTTCAAGCATACTAATAAAAGCAATCATGTTTTCTCAAAATAACATGGCTAAAGAAAGTTCATCCCTACAAAATCATATAGTTAGGCTATGCTTCATTTTCGTCACACAAAAATGTTCCCAAATTCTACACCCCCGATGACAAGCCAAGCAATTGTTTCGTACTTAAATAATCTCAAACTTTTTCAACCTTCACGCAATACATGAGCGTGAGCCATGGATATTGCACTATGGGTGGAATAGAATATGATGATGGGGATTGTGTTGAGAAGACAAAAAAGGGAGAAAGTCTCACATTGACGAGGATAATCAACGGGCTATGGAGATGCCCATAAATTGATGTCAACATGAGGAGTAGGGATTGCCATGCAACGGATGCACTAGAGCTATAAATGAATGAAAGCTCAATAAAAGAAATTAAGTGGGTGTGCATCCAACTTGCTTGCTCACGAAGACCTAGGGAATTTTGAGGAAGCCCATCGTTGGAATATACAAGCCAAGTTCTATAATGAAAATTTCCCACTAGTTTATGAAAGTGACAACATATGAGACTCACTATATGAAGAACATGGTGCTACTTTGAAGCACAATATATGAGACTAGCTATATGAAGGACATGGTGCTACTTTGAAGCACAAGTGTGGAAAAAAGAGATAGTAGCATTGCCCCCTTTTTTTATTTTTATTTTTTTTATTTTTTCCTTTTTTCTTTTTTTCTTTGGACTTTCATTTTTTGGCCCTTTTTTTATTTTTTTGGGGACAATTCTCTAATAATGATGATCATCACACTTTTATGGATTTACAACTCATGAATTACAACTCAGAACTAGAACAAGATATAACTCTATATGAATGCCTCCGGCGGTGTACCGGGACGGTGCAATGAATCAAGAGTAACATGTATGAAAAATTATGCATGGTGGCTTTGCCACAAATACGATGTCAACTACATGATCATGCAATGGCAATACGACAAAAGTAATGCGCGTCATGATGATAAACGGAACGGTGGAAAGTTGCATGGCAATATATCTCGGAATGGCTATGGAAATGCCATAATAGGTAGGTATGGTGGCTGTTTTGAGGAAGATATAAGGAGGTTTATGTGTGATAGAGAGTATCATATCACGGGGTTTGGATGCACCGGCGAAGTTTGCACCAACTCTCAAGGTGAGAAAGGGCAATGCACTGTACCGAAGAGTCTAGCAATGATGGAAAGGTAAAAGTGCGTATAATCCATGGACTCAACATTAGTCAAAAGAACTCATATACTTATTGCAAAAATTTAGAAGTCATCAAAAACCAAGCACTACGCACATGCTCCTAGAGGGATAGATTGGTAGGAAAAGACCATCGCTCGTCCCCGACCGCCACTCATAAGGATGCACAATCCAAGGACACTTCATCTTTCAAATTTGTTACACAACTTTAACCATACGTGCATGCTACGGGACTTGCTAACTTTAACACAAGCATTCTTTGAATTCATAATCACCCAACTAGCATGCCTTTAATATCACTACCTCCATATCTCAAAACAATTATCAAGTATCAAATTGATCATAGCATCCAATTCACTTCCTATGATAGTTTTTATTATACCCAACTTGGATGCCTACCATTCTAGGACCAATTTTATAACCATAGAAAATACCATGTTGTTCTAAGAGACTCTCAAAATAATACATAAGTGAAGCATGAGAGACTAGCAATTTCTACAAAATTAAGCAACGGCCGTGCTTTAAAAGATATAAGTGAAGCACTAGAGCAAAAACTATCTAGCTCAAAAGATATAAGTGAAGCACATAGAGTATTCTAATAAATTCTAATAAAGTAGGCTTCTACCAAAAGGTGTGTACAGAAAGGATGAATGTGTAAAACTAAAAAGCAAATACTAATATCATACACGACGCTCCAAGCAAAACATATATCATGTGGCGAATAAAAATATAGCTCCAAGTAAAGTTACCGATAAACGAAGACGAAAGAGGGGATGCCTTCCGGGGGCATCCCCAAGCTTAGGCTTTTGGATATTCTTGAATATCTTGGGGTTCCATGGGCATCCCCAAGCTTAGGCTCTTGCCACTCGTTATTCCATAGTCCATCAAATCTTTACCCAAAACTTGAAAACTTCACAACACAAAAACTCAATGTAAATCTCGTAAGCTCCGTTAGTGAAAGAAAGCAAAACCACCACATAAGGTACTGTAATGAACTCATTATTTATTTATATTGGTGTTAAACCTACTGTATTCCAACTTCTCTATGGTTTATAAACTATTTTACTAGCCATAGATGCATCAAAATAAGCAAACAACACACGAAAAACAGAATCTGTCGAAAACAGAACAGTCTGTAGTAATCTGTAACTAACGCAATTTTCTGGAACTCCAACAATTCTACCAAAATAGGAAGTCCTGGAAAATTTGTCTATTGATCAGCAGCAAAAAGAATCAACGCAAAAGCACCTTTTTGTGATTTACTAAAAAATTTCTCATGCGCGCAAAGTTTCTGTTTTTCAGCAGAATCAAATTAACTATCACCATAGGTTATCCTATAGGTTCTACTTGGCACAAACACTAATTAAAACATAAAAACACATCTAAACAGAAGGTAGATGCAAAATTTCTTACTAAACAGAAACAAAAACAAAATTAAAATTGGGTTGCCTCCCAACTAGTGCTATCGTTTAACGCCCCTAGCTAGGGATAAAAGCGAAGATAGATCTAAGTAGTGCCATCTTTGGCACTCAATTCCTCAATAGAGCACTTATAATATTTAGAGGTTTCTCCCTTTTTGGCAATGATTAAACCTTTAGGGAAAAATTCAAGAAATTCATGTGTAGCAAAAGGTTCCTTAATGATAGAGAGACAATTAGGATGAACACTTATTGATTTGAGATCCGCACCTCCCTTACTAGAAGATTCACCCTTATTTTTAGGAACATAAATAAATTTGGCAGTTTTGGTGGTGGGTTTTGGAGTGTTTTTCATGGAAGAAAATGCCGACCCTAAGTTGGTAATGATATCCTCAAGTTTACCGATTCTTGCAGAATCTAGATCTATTTTTTCATTAACTATAGGTTCTTTTTCTTTAAAAAAATTCAAAGTAACTCCAACCCTAGATCCATACTGGGTAATGTGATTATGAATCTTTTTATCCAAATTTTCAATCGACTCAACAGTGGAAATTTTATTTTCAATAATCTCAAGTCGTTGCATCACATGTTCTAAAGTTAAAACAGTTCCATTAACCAAAAGAGGTGGTGAGCCAAACAAATCTAACATAGCATTATAAGCATCAAACGTATGTCTACTCAAGAAATTCCCCCCGGTAACGGTATCAAGAACGCATCTATTCCAAGGAGTAATGCCTACATAAAAGTTGCAAAGAAGTACGGAAGTAGAAAGCTTGCTAGTAGATTTATTTTGGGCATTGCAAATTCTATGCCAAGCGTCTTTTAAATTTTCTCCCTCCCTTTTCTTAAAATTAAGAATTTCATGTTCGGGAGTAATAACAAGGATAGGAGGACTAGCCATTAAGACAAGGTAAAATGATCTAACACACGAGCAAACAAAAAAAGGCAAGCGAAAGAGAGAGGAGAAGATCGGGAAAGAGAGGGCGAATAAAACGGCAAGGGTGAAGTGGGGGAGAGGAAAACGAGAGGAAAATGGCAAATAATGTAAATGCGAGGGAGATGAGTTTGTGATGGGTACTTTGTATGTCTTGATTTGAGCAAAGACATCCCCGGCAACGGCGCCAGAAATCCTTCTTGCTACGTCTTGAGCTTGCGTTGGTTTTCCTTGAAGAGGAAAGGGTGATGCAGCAATAGTAGTGTAAGCATTTCCCTCAGTTTTTGAGAACCAAGGTATCAATCCAGTAGGAGGCTCCTCAAAAGTACCATGCACCTACACAAACAAACAAAGAACTCGCAACCAACACAATAAAGGAGTTGTCAATCCCTTCACGGCCACTTGCGAAAGTGAGATCTGATAGAGATAGTATGATAAGATAAATATATTTTTGGTATTTTATAATATAGATTGGAAAAGTAAAGATGCAAATAAAAGTAGATTGAAATCTTATATGATAAAAGATAGACCCGGGGGCCATAGGTTTCATTAGTGGCTTCTCTCAAGATAGCATAAGTATTACGGTGGGTGAACAAATTACTGTCGAGCGATTGATAGAAAAGCGAATAATTATAAGATAATCTAGGCATGATCATGTATATAGGCATCACGTCCGCGACAAGTAGACCGACTCCTTCCTGCATCTACTACTATTACTCCACACATAGACCGCTATCCAGCATGCATCTAGAGTATTAAGTTCATAAGAACAGAGTAACACATTAAGAAAGATGGCATGATGTAGAGGGATAAACTCATGCAATATGATATAAACCCCATCTTTTTATCCTCGATGGCAACAATACAATACGTGCCTTGCAACCCCTATTGTCACTGGGTAAGGACACTGCAAGATTGAACCCAAAGCTAAGCACTTCTCCCATTGCAAGAACGATCAATCTAGTAGGCCAAACCAAACTGATAATTCGAAGAGACTTGCAAAGATAACTCAATCATACATAAAATAATTCAGAGGAGATTCAATTTCTCATAGATAAACTAGATCATAAACCCACAATTCATTGGATCTCGACAAACACACCGCAAAAAGAAGTTACATCAAATAGATCTCCACAAGAGAGGGGGAGAACATGGTATTGAGATCCAAAAAGAGAGAAGAAGCCATCTAGCTAATAACTATGGACCCGAAGGTCTGTGGCAAACTACTCACAATTCATCAGAGGGGCTATGGTGTTGATGTAGATGCCCTCTGTGGTCAATTCCCCCTCCGGCGGAGCGCCGGCGAAGGCTCCAAGATGGGATCTCGCGGATACAGAAGGTTACGGCGGTGGAAATTGTTTTTAGTTGGCTCCCTGGATGTTTTCGGGGTACGTGGGTATATATAGGAGGAAGAAGTAGGTCGGTGGCCGACCGAGGGGCCCACGAGACAGGGGGCGCGCCCTACAGGGGTGGGCGCGCCCTACAGGGGTGGGCGCACCCTCCACCCTCGTGGCCGCCTTGGCTGCTTCTTGGCTTGCACTCCAAGTCCTCTGGATCACGTTCGTTCCAAAAATCACGCTCCCGAAGGTTTCATTCCATTTGGACTCCGTTTGATATTCCTTTTCCTAGAAATATTGAAATAGGCAAAAAAACATCAATATGGGTTGGGCCTCCGGTTAGTAGGTTAGTCCCAAAAATGATATAAATGTGTAAAATAAAGCCCATAAACATCCAAAATGGGTAATATAATAGCATGGAACAATAAAAAATTATAGATACGTTGGAGACGTATCACCTACCTCTCGATACAAACAACAACCATGAAGGCAAGGTAGTTGAGGACGAGATACGTACGCAAGATTTGATGTAGGTCGAACCCAGCAATTCGAGCATCTGGGAGGGAATCCCGACAATGCTTGACCTCGAGCTTTGGTTGACCGACATTTGACGGTGACCGGCCCTAACACGAACTAGGAGGAATCCATTCATGGCCAACACATACCCCTCATTATCGTGTTAGGGCCGGTCACCGTCGTCACAAAAAACCGCACAAGGGAGACGTGGTCGATCAGATCGCCCCGTATACACTCCATGCGGCCCGAAAATATGTATGGGTACGACGGTGTATGATGTGTTTAAATCCCAAATGCACAACTTTGATGGGCCACACCAACTACATTACAAACCGAACACCGTACCCGACTCCAAGCCTGGTTCAATACCTATATATGATGTCAGTTTCCCAACTTTGAGGCGGCGGCGGGGGTGCCCACGATGCGCTCAAACTTTACTTTGTCTAGCAAGGGACACATCTATATATATCTATACACCTATATAGTGTGCGAATAACTTTTAAAGTTGCTCGATGGATGAAGCCAATCCGATGGTACAGAGATGGCAAATCAGAGCACTAATGGTTGTTGGATATCATCTACATTCCACCAGATTCTGCCACATGTACAATATAGAAGACTCCATGGTTGAACTTAAGCATAATGCACAAACCTCAAAACACAAGCACTTCTCCTTTGTTCTCTAGAATCTTCCATATCTTAATTGCGCAAACCTTTTTTCCTAAATGAATTGTCATTTTTTTACCTTTATAATGCACAATTCCATGAATCTTAAAATAGTTTTTTTAAAACTAATTGATTTTGGATGAGATGAACTATAAGAATTAAACAAACATCTACATCATGCATATCTGGGAGAAGAGGCGGGAAACCGATGAGAGCAGTGGCGAGAAACGATAGCCTGTTTTGAATAAAAACCTAGTAGAGAAGGAAGCGTGAGCTACACGACGCATGTGCACAGTGCTTACCCATGTACTGCATGTGCTGTCGAAAGGGCTCAGGGTTGCCTTCTGTCGGGACCCCGATTCTAAGTCACACCGATCTAGCCTGTAACACCTCATATCACTTTGCGGCCTCACACACGGTATTCTCTCGGGTGTCGCCTTACCATGGCCCGGGACCGTTTGCGCCTTCTGGCTCACGTATATGATAGTGTCGCTAGCATCCATATGACAGAGAACCCGGGCCGACATGACTAGTCGTGAACCCAAAGTTGCATTAACTTATGGGGACAGGCATACATGAATCAACATCGAGCATGTTTCGGCCAGCGTGCGAATCCGGGCTGTAGCACTGGGCTAACAGGACTCCGGGAACCCGGGCTGTAGCAGGCTAGGCAGGACTCCGGATGTCACCGCGTGACATTTCCCCGAAGGGACAGACACGGGAACGAAGTGAATCACATGCCGGCCAGTCAAGTGTTCCGGAGCAGTAGTGCTGGGCTAGCAGGACTCCGGTAAACCGGGCTGTAGCGGACTACCATGGCTCAGTGGAAGCATTAGACTACATTTCCCCATAAGAGAGGCTACCAAGGATAGAAAACCAGGTTGTCGGATCCCACACATAGCAATACACGTTACACGTACGCATAACACGCAAGTATATGATGTACAACATGGCATCACAACATAACGCAAACTCATATAGATAAAGGCCCAGAATAGCCACATAGCATTAAATACAAACAGGGGTCACATGACCCATTATTGAGAGCATACAAGCAACGGAAGCATTACATGTCTGAGTACGCATAACTACAAAAGAAAAGGCTGAGAAGCCCGACTATCTACAAGACCCTCCCAAGGGTACAAGATCGTAGCTGAGGTAACAAGCTACTCGTCAAGTCCAAGCGGAACTACTAGTAAGACCGAAATCTCCGCTGCAAAAACATAAATAAAGCAACGTGAGTACAAAGGTACTCAGCAAGACTTACATCAGATCCTATCATACATGCATTTGTATCAAGAAGGTAATGTGGGCTTTAGTTGCAGCAAGCCAGCTTTGACTCAGTGGCTATCCTGTTCTACGACTACAAGAACCTCTTTGAGGTGATATGGCGCACACGAGTCCACTATTCACCACACAATACACTACTATGGATTCATCCCGTCTCCCCACGATAAGGCCATCCATAGCACTCACACTAGTCTTGAGCATTTTAGAGTATCCACTTCAAGTTGTCTATGTACCACGTAAGCATCCAAGAAGTCCATAACCGCGGACCCGGCTATTCGAATAGATCATGTTAACCCTGCTGGGGTGTACTTCTTCACACACGCTCTCGCCACTTACCGCCATGTACACATCATGTATCTCGGAAACCTTCAAGCGGAAGCCTGGCGAGGGTGTCGGCCACGACCTGACTAACCACACAAGACTCTAGCCCAGGTTTATCGCCTATTCGGGTTCCATCCGCAAGGAGATCCGGCCGAGGTTTCGCTCACGGCCCCAAACGATGTGAGCAGGGTTCCCGAGCCCACCATCCGGGTGCCACTCCGTACACCGTGCCACCTGTGCCTAGTCTGTCCCAAGCCCACCCTGCCGGGTGCCACTCGGTAGAAAAATAGCACTACCTACAAACACAAGAAACTAGTTGCGACTCCTGGACAGAGATCAAGTTGGTTAATAAGTCGAGAGGGCTTGGATCGACCTGAGCCCAAAGTGTGGTAGTATAGAGTCATAGGACGACATACATAGAACTCGGTGCTTAAGGGCGGTTCCTGTGAGACAACCCACCATGTACTCCTACATGGCCTCTCACCGCTACCTTTACCAAATCGTATTCACACACTTAACTCTCAGCATCAGAACATAGCATTGCACTCCAATTCATTCCCAATGAATCAGACCTGACACAAATCTAAGCAATAGCAGGCATAGCATGGTAGGAACACAACGTGGCTCAATCAACTCCTACACATGCTAGTGGGTTTCAACTATTTATAGTGGCAATGACAGGTCATGCAGAGGAATGGGTTCAACTACAGCGTCACAAAGTAGCAGATGAATCATTGTTGTCCTAATGCAATAACTGAGAGCAGGAGCGAGAGAGTAGGATTGTATCGAAATGAACAAGGGGGTTTGCTTGCCTGGTAAATCAACAAGGGAGGCACTGCTTCACAGACAGGTACTCTCAAGCACTCTCCGGAGCTGGACCTATCGAGAAGGAACGGTGCCAACAATCAATACACAAGCATATGCAACAATATGATCCATGAACATGGCATGTAGATGTGATGCTGTTTGGGCTAATGCAACTAGCATTCATTTGGTTGAAGTCCATTTGAACTAAAGGTTCAAATGCACCTCCAAAGTAAGTCCTTTATAAATGCCATTATAGTGTTTCACTTATACAGCAGGTATAAGTTGGTTTGTCATGCATGAAACTAGTACAGATGGTTAGATTGCATGTTTCTGATAATTTTTCATATATAAATTATTTCAATCTGAGCTACGGTTGAATTTCTATGAATTTTTGAAGTTTATAACATTTTCTGGAATTTCCTGAGAAGAATAAATCCAGAAAATTGCATTACTGCGTCAGCATTGAGTAAGCATGACGTCAGCAAGTCAACTGTGGATCGAGGTCAAACCCGACGTGTGGGGTCCACACGCCGGTGTCATAGTGTTAAGCAGGGGGTTATTTCTAATCTAATTTAGATTAGTGGCGCTGGGGCCCTTTGTTAGTGTCTCTAGGGGTAATTAGTTAAACGGTGATTAGCCTTAAGCTAATCACTGGCAGGCCGAACCCTTACGTCAGGCCGGCTAGGGTCGTCGGCGGCGACCTCTGGACGCGGCGGCGTCCACGCTGCAGGGCACGGGGGTGGCGGCTGGGAGCACCGGGGCGTAGCCCGTGCTCTTCCGCATCTAGTGGGGTAGGTAGGAGGAGGAGAGGTGGCCGGAGCTCACCGGAGCGAGGCTCACGACAGCGGCCGGGACACGGCTTCGAGCGGGAGCGAGCTACGGGGCACGGCAGGGGCTGCGGAAGGCCTCTACGGCCTCCTGGTGTCACCAGGAGCACGGTGACGCGCGTGAATGTGAGCTGCAGCGGCTAGCGTGACGGCGGCGACACGGACGGCGGCGAAGAGCTACGACCATGGCGGGGAACGAAGCTACGGCTAGCGGCAAGCCACGGGGTTAGGGGCAGGACGTGCAGAAACTCACGTTGGTTCGGTAGGCGTGCTCAGCGGCTCGGGGGAGGCTCTGGAGTCGACGGAGCGGCGCCGGCGATCTCGGACGACCGGAGGTGAAGAAGACGGCGGTGACGGCTCCACGGGGCGTCCCCGGTTGCTTGGCTCGTCGAGGACGTAGAGGATGTCGCGGCGGAGCTTCTGGGCGCAGCGGCAGGCCGAGGGGTGGCCGGTGGCCACGGCGGCGAGCAGCGGCGCTCTCCGGTGCGCTCGGTGAAGAAAGGGAGAGGGAGCCAGAGGAGGGGAGAGGCACGGGAGAGAGGGAGTGGGACCAGGGGGATCGGGGCGGCACCGAGAAGAGGCATCGCGGCGTCGCGCTGGCAGGGAGGCAGGCAGGCGAGCTGGTGGCGTGGCACTCTGCCCGTCTTGTGGCGTCGACCCTGCCGGCTTGGGCGCCAGGAGGACGACGGCGGTGGTGGGCTGGGCGGCCTCTTTGGGCCAAGCCAAGCCGCCTGATGCCCAGCATGAGTAAGTCCGTGTAGGTTTTCCCTTTTCTTTTCTTTTCTATTTTCTCGACATTTGTTTTGATTTAATAAAAATACTAAATCATTTTATTTTCTTACGCCAATTTTTGTAGGAACTAGTGGTATTATTTCAGAGCTCCCCAACAAGTGGCACAATTTTTGGACATATATTATATATATAACATATATATATCCAATGCAAATAATTATGCATTAATTCCAAATGCCCAAAATAAATACTTATGAGCTCCTAAAAATATTGGTTTGATTTTTATCTCTGTCCAATATTTTCAAAGAGCAACATGAGCATTTTCTTGGACCTTTTGGAGCAAATTTTGTTTGGGTCATTTCCAGAAATGATTTCTGAGGGTTTCACAAATCCCCAATTCAAATTTAAATGGAAGTTAAACATGATGCACACATGACTAGCTAGTCTAGGTCATATCAGAACTAGGGATGTGACACCTTCGATCTGGGAGCATCCAACGGTGCACACTATGATCCGTGGGGTTTGGGTTCTGGCCAGTCAGAACGCATGAATCAGATCGCGCACGTAGCGGGGGGGAGGGGGGATATCATACGGAAACCAACACTCGGTGGAAACCGGTGAAAACCACGAGAAAAAGATGTTTTGAAGTTTCAAAAAAAATTCAAAAAATGCGGGATGTTAAGAGGATGATGTTTTATTGCCACACAAAATTTTCAAGTTGAAATACATTATGAGATGTGAGCTATGAAAAAGACAAAATCAGTGTTGAATAGTGTTGAATAGTAATGTCACTATTCAGGGCGGAATTTGTCTTTTTCATAGCTCACATCTCGTAATGTTTTCAACTTGAAATTTTGTGTTGCAATAAAACATCACCTTCTTAACATGCCACATTTTTTTTCAGATTTTTATGAAACATTAAAATATGGTTTCCATGAAGTTTTCATTCAATATTGGCTTTCGTGAGTGAACCGTGTGCTATCTGAAAACATTTCGTGAGAAGAATCTCGTTTTTTAAATCCCCGTTAATCCAAAACAAAGCAGAAAATCGTGAAACCTGCCATGGTGTCATGACATCCCACTTATATGTCAATGATTTTTTTTGTCCATTGTGGCGCAAGTTTTATTACAAGTCTCTTACAAACAGGAGCTTCTCTTAAAGAAGTCTCGTGGTTCCGATAGGGAAACGTGTCCCCCTTGTGGGCGAAATGTAATCACTGCCTCTTTTCGCCTTGTATTTTCTTCTACAGGCAACATGGAACGACAGGATATCCGTGCAGAAATTTAAACTTATTCAGGGTTCATTTGGCTTTTTTATACACTAATTGAGTTTCCTAGGCATTTAATGTCCATAATTCAAATCTGAACTACAAATACATGCTCCAGTTCACCAAAATGGCTAGAAAACTATACATGTGTCCTTGGGTGCATGTTTAGGTCCCATGCAAGGAATGGGAATGAATTACAACCGTACCGGTGTCATGGCTTGTCCTCAAACATTTTGAATCTCGGTTTTTAAGTCCCCATAAATTCTAAACTCACCAAAAAGTCAAAGGTGGCATGGTGTCACATCATGGCACATATATGTCGTGGTAAAAACATTGTCCAATTTGGGCCAAGCTTTATTACAAACCTCTTACAAAAAATGGAGCTTCTCTCAAAGAAGCCTCATGGTTCTGATAGGGAAACGTGTCCCCCTTGTGGGCGAAACGTAATCACTGCCTCTTTTCGCCTTGTATTTTCTTCCACAGGCGACATGGAACGACGGGATATCTGTGCTAAAATTTAAACTTATTCAAGGTTTGTTTGGCCTTTTTATACACTAATTGGGTTACCTAGGCATTTAATGTCCATAATTCAAATCTGAACTACAAATACTTGCTCCAGTTCACCAAAATGGCTAGAAAAATTATACATGTGTCCTTGGGTGCATGTTTAGGTCTCATGCCAGGAATGGGAACAAATTACAACCGTACCGGTGTCCTGGCTCGTCCTCAAACATTTTGAATCTCGGTTTTTAAGTCCCCATAAATCCTAAACTCACCAGGAAGTCATCAAAGGTGGCATGGTGTCACTTCATGGCACATATATGTCGTGGTAAAAACATTGTCCAATTTGGGCCAAGCTTTATTACAAACCTCTTACAAAAACTGGATCTTCTCTCAAAGAAGCCTCATGGTTCTGATAGGGAAACGTGTCCCCCTTGTGGGCGAAACGTAATCACTGCCTCTTTTCGCCTTGTATTTTCTTCAACGGGCGACATGGAACGACAGGATATCCGTGCTGAAATTTAAACTTATTCAGAGTTCGTTTGGCCTTTTTATACACTAGTTGGGTTTCCTAGGCATTTAATGTCCATAATTCAAATCCGAACTACAAATACATGCTCTAGTTCACCAAAATGGCTAGAAAAATTATACTTGCGTCCTTGGGTGCATATTTAGGTCTCATCCCAGGAATGGGAACGAATTACAACCGTACCAGTGTCCTATCTCGTCCTCAAACATTTCAAATCTCAGTTTTTAAGTCCCCATAAATCATGAACTCACCAGAAAGTCATCAAAGGTGGCATGGTGTCACGTCATGGCACATATATGTTGTGGTAAAAACATTGTCAATTTAGGCCAAGCTTTATTACAAACCTCTTACAAACCGGAGCCTGTCGCAAGAACCCTCATGGTTGCGATAGGCAACGTGCCCCCTTGTGGGCCAAACGATAATCACTCCCTCTTCTAGCCTCGTATTTTCTTCTACACGCGACACGGAACAACTGGAGATTTGCGCTGAACTTTGAAATTATTCAGGGTTCGTTTGACCTTTTTTATTCATTAATTGAGTTTTCTAGGCATTTAATGTCCATCATTCAAATCAGAACTACAAATACATGCTCTAGTGCACCAAAATGGCTAGAAAAAACGTACATGTTTCCTTGGGCTGCATGTTTAGGTCCCATGGAATGAATGGGAACGAATTCAACCGTCTCGCTGTCCTAGCTTGGCCACAAACATTGCGAATCTCGGTTTTTAAATGCCTGTAAATCTAAAACTCACAAGGAAATCATGAAACTTGGCATGGTGTCACTACATGGTACATATAATTGTCCAATTTGGGCGAAGCTATATTACAAGCCTTTTACAAATCGGCGCCTATCGCAACCCTTGTGGTTCCGGTAGGGAAACATGCCCCTCTTGTGGGCGAAACGATAATCGCTGCCTCTTCTCGCCTTGAACTTTGTTTTCTACATGCAACATAGAATAACAGGAGTGTCGGGCTGAAATTTGAAACTGTTCAGGGTTCGTTTGGTCATTGTATATATATTACTAATTACTAAATTTTCTATGCATTTAATGTAGTCCATAATTCAAAGTTGAACTACAACCACATGCTCCAGTAAAGCAAAATGGGTGGGAAATCGTACATGTGTCATTGGGTGCATGTTTTGGTCTTGTTTAAGGAATGAGAATGAATTACAAACTTGTTGTCATCCTGAAACAATGAGAATCTCGGTTTTTAAATCCTAGTAAATCAAAAAGTCACCCAAAAAACATGAAACTTGGCATGGTTTCATGACATGGCACATATATGCCGTGGTTAAAAAGTCGTCCAGTTTTAGAAAAGGCGCACACATTAGTGGCCAACGAAGTCCTTTTTGAAACAAAAAGCTGACACGTTAATATCACAAACGGTTGTATTATATTTACCGTGTCGAAATTTAACCATACTTAGTGGCGTGCGTGCAGCTGTTTGATTAGATGGGACAAGCGCGAGAAGTCCGCCATGCGCAGGCTCGACGGGACGCGTGCGAGCAGTCCGCCGTGCAGGCTCGACGGGACGCGTGCATCATGTCCACCTCGCAGGCTCGATGGGACACATGCGAGCAGCAAGGCCGCCCATGCTCACCGGAAAGCGAGCTCTTTGACCTCCATGCACCAGCCGCCGCACGCCTCGCTCACAACTTCTCCATTAATGGGTTAATTAAAGCACATGGACGGTGGGTGTTTGCTTGTGATCCCATGGCAGCATTTGCTTTGTTCACATATTCAACTCGTATTCTGACCTAATTCAAATTGCAAGATAGGGCAACGGATAATACGACCACAAATAAAATGGCAACGGGTAATACGACGACAAATTTACAATGGCGCAGATAATAATTGTCTTACATATTCCGGATAATTTAAAATGCCACATGCGGCAAAGCTCGGAAGACACAAGGGCAAGAGAAGAAGGAAATTGCAGACAATGATCTGGGTCCTACTGTCTCTACTCATCGATGGATCGCCGGGCGGTGAAATCCTCCAGCTCCTTCTTCAATTCCTCACGACTTTGCTTGAAAGCAGCCACAGATTCCTCCACCTCCTGCTCGCTCTCGATCCGGAGCTTCCTCAAGCCACCCATCAGTTCCTCGACGACCGCTTTCAGCGTCATCTCCAAGGTACTGCTCTGCTCATGCAGCATCTTCCAGCCGGCGGCCTCCTCCTCCTTCTCGGTGACCAACTTGAGGAGCTTCGCATTGTCACCCATGAGTTGCTCGACGAGGGTGGTCGCCTTGTCAACCGAGGCATCACTGATCTTGAGCAGCTTCATCAAGCCGTCGACCAGCTCCTGTTGCGTAGTGACGCGAGCGAGAAAGTCATCGTTGCCAGCGAAGGACTTCAGGAACGCCGGCTTGTCGCGATGGCTGACGCTGCGAATGCGCTTGTGAGAGCCCTCGCGTTCCCGTGAGAGCTCGTTCGAGGGCTCCACGGCGCGCCGAGACATCTCTACTGCGGCTGCGGCTTTGCAGCGGGACCTCTCTAGTGCTTCCGCGGCCTTGGTCTTTGCTGCCTGGTCATATGTCCACCCTAAACTCCTCCTACCGGTCATGGCGGAACGACTTGACAGAAAAAACCAGCTTTTGTGGGTGATGAGGAGAGGAGCTGTGAAGTAATTTTCACGTGGGTGGTTTTTATAGCCCGGTGCTAAGTGTGAACACATATTACTTTGATATTTGTGAACAGATTTGCAATTACTTATTGCTTTGTAATCAGCAATGTGACGAGAAACAAGGTCAAAATTTATAGATGGAAGAAGGTTGACCATGTGGTTGCTCACCGTTGAGGCGGCCGCGGCGTGCTCTGCTCTGGCGTCCCTGCGCGTGCTCTGCTCCCCATTGAGGCAAAGTTACAATGGCAACTGTTAACAATTCTTAATAATTGTCTTACATATTCAGGATAATTTAAAATGCCAAATCCGGCAAGGCCCAGAACACTCAAGACCTACATATGCATACAATTATAATAAAATATAAGCTAAAAGGCTGAGCTGTCGGCCTTCCGACGATGGTCTTCTCGGACTTAATGATCAGCATAGCACCCTTGCGGCCGTTCACTCCAAGTGTCCCGACCCGCCTGCGCCTACGGAGCTGCTGGCGCTGGGAGGCTCTTGGGGCTGCTGGGCCTCTTCCTGAAGAGCTTGACAGCGTGCAATCGCGTGCATGACAACTCCGCGGAACCGCTACATTTCCATGTCTCTGGCCTAGTAGAAAATTGTGTCGATCACCTGCATCCTCAAGATATCATGTTGGCGACGTTCTACTTTGTTGGGGACGTCAACTCCACCAAGGATGCGCTCGAGCCTGGCCACCACATCATTGGGATCGAGGTTGACACGGCCGCCGTGGGCAATGATGAAGTCGTAGGCTGCCTTTGTCTTGACTGAATCGCAGAGTTCCTCTGCCCATTCCTTGCGGGGCATCAGGCTCTCGATGAGCACTGGTTACGGCGGCTCTTCGGGTGGGTCATCGATCATGCCGCCGAGCAGCTCTGGATCTATTGCATAGTGGATGGCAAACTGCTCATCACACCTCCTTTGCAATATGTCGATTGTGCTCCCAAGGACTGTGACGCCTATATCGCTACCGATGGGCCATGGTGCCTACACTGGCCGATGAAGCTCTTGCTCCCCGACCTGCTCCAGCTCGTTCTCCTCACCGAAGATGTAACGCAGGTAGGCGTCGATGTCGAAGCTTTGTTCGTTGCCTGGCATGCTTGGAATAAATAATGGTAGATGGGTGAGGACTAGATCTTCGCAGAGTGTCGGGACGGTGCGTTGCTGCCTGGGTTATATGCAGGAAGCCGTTAGCTGGTGGTGGGAAACGGGTGAGGGAATAGGCGTGGATTTTACAATTCACCCATGTGGAGCGCGGGAAGCATTCGCTGGAGCGTGGGAAGACTAAGTGGAGCACACACACAACCCGAATATTGTATCGGGTGCCACGTGTTATTTATCACACGTGTTAAGATAAGGAAACGTATGTGTAACTTACTAATCATCGCACACGAGTAATCATAGACGCATCATGTGCGATACTCCTAGCCACCGCAAGCAACTAGTTTGCATTTTTCAAAGTTTTTGTACACACAGAATCGCACATGAACTAACTGTATTAACCGTGTGTGTTGTTATTTCTCATCGCAAACAGTTCATCTGAGTCGGCTGTTTGCCACGTATCACACACATCTTGTTAAGTTGAACCGTTTCTGTTGCATTCGGTAATCGAAAACAGTTCGTCCGAGTGAACTGTATGCCCTATATCACATACACCTTGATCTGGCTAACCATTTATGTTGCACTCCCTAATAGCAAACGGTTCATCGGAGTGAACTGTATGATATGGCTGCCCATTTCTGTTGTTTTGCCTCATCGCAAATAGTTCAAACGGGTTAACCGTGTGGCCTGCATCACACACGCAATTAAAATCTGAACCGTGTTTGATGCATCCTCCATCTCAAATGTTTTGCACCTTTTTGACGGTTTTTTACATGCCTGTTTGTGATTAATGCATCGCACACAGTTTCGCCAAAGGGTCTCTGATCGTAGTGTCGCTTTAGCAGCATCCTGTAGTAGTGAATATTGGATTTGACATGATTATTGTTACTACTAGAGGAAGAATCTTTCTTGTTCTTGTTGCTAGATTTTACTTGTGGCATATAAGTAGACAAGAGGAGACATTTGGCAAGATAAGAAGAACTCTTCTTTCGAAGATCATCATTGATAGCTTTTAGGAACTCGTGCTTTTGCTCTAAATTTAGCTTCTCAAAGCGTCACTACTAGGGAAAACCTTATACACAGAGGTATAGCAGTAGCATTAGTCAAAACTCGGCGCTAGCGCTACTTAGTAGTAGCGCTTGTTGCAAAACCACGCTACAACCATTGTTTTAGCAAAGAGCGCCTGCACGTAAAAAGCGCTACTACTAAAATTCCCTCACTAATGTCGGTAGGCTAGGAATAGTAGTAGCGGTTCTCCCGTAAGCACGCCATCGCTAAAAACTTTGTAGTAGCGGCGTTTATCTTTGTGAAGCGCTACTGATATGAAAAAGAAAATAAATAGAAAATAAGTAGAAAAGTAAATGAAAATGAAAGAAATAGAAAAAGGAGAAATGAAAAAAAAGAAAATAAAAGAAAAAGAAAAATAAAACAGAAAGGAATAGCTATAGCGCGTTTCTCTGGAACACGCTATAGCTATCTTAGCTATAGCACGTTTCGGCAAAACGCGCTACTGCTAGTTTGACTCAAATCCCGGCAGCCCGGGCTCAAAATTTTGCTAAGTCCTTTCCCCCCCTCTCTACTCCCCCCTGTCACCCAACTGCTCCATCGCCGCCGTCGCCCTGTCGCCTTCGACCACACCGCCACCGACCGAGGCCGCCTTCGACCACACCGCCGCGACCCGCTGCCTTCGACCACAATGCCCCCGCCCGTGGCCGCACTCGACCTCACAGCCGCCGCCTGAGGCCATCGTCGACCTCACCGTCGCCTTCCTCGACATCACCGCCGCTGCCCGAGCCAGAGCCTGCCCTCGCCGCCGACCGTAAGGCTCTGCCTCTCCTGTCCCCTACCCTCCTCTCTCTCTCTCTCTCTCTACTAGGGCAATTCATATATATGTTGATACTGTGTTGATGTTCATATGAACCCTAGGTGTTCATATGAACCCTAGATTTTTTTAGGGGAGTAGGCATTTTATAGCATTCAGGAAAAATGATTAGCAATTTTTTAGGAAATTAGCTAGGGCAATTTTTATGAAAATGCCTAAACAGTAATTCCATTTAGCTTTAAACTAATAGAGGGTATATAAATAATAGTAGCATTTAGATTTAGATTAACGGAGGCTATAAAAAAAACACTTAGCTATAAAAAAATATTTGGACTACGGACCTGAATTTGTTACAAATTTCATTCAAATGAAATTTGAATTATTTGGACTATGGACCTGAATTGTTTTGAAGAAATTGGGTGTAGGTACTAAAGTCTTGCTATGGAAATTTTGGTGAGGTCAGAAGGGTTAGAGTAAATGGAGTTCCTAGACTTTTAGCTTTAGACAAAAGACAAAAGTATTTAGCTATAAATAAAAAACAGTAGCTACGACATTTAGCTATAAACAAAAAACAGAATTGTTTTTCTTTTCAAAAACTTGGTCAAACTAATTGTTGCTATGTAAACAAAAAACAAGATTGTTTTTATATGATATATGTCATTGATGTTCATTTGCATATTCCATTATTGTTGATTATATCTTTTCATTGAAGTGGCCATGTTATATGCAAATTCCTCAATAGTGTTTTCTCATGTTATATCTTTTCATTGAAGTGGTTCGATTGTGCCCAAGTGGCTTTGTTGTTTCCAGGGAATGAAGCTGAGTGGCCTATGTTTTGCCGGAATGTTGATTCATTTCTGTTCCAGCAAATTTCAGGTTCTCAATTTGTCCACTTTTTAGCAAAGGTCATGCTGAAATTTTCCGTGAATTTCGGCATGACTTGTGCTACAAACTAGGACATATCGAGTGCCCGGGATTTGCCGCACTGTGAAGGAGTCAACGTTCCTGCAAAACAATAGGCCTTTTTATGTCATTATTCATTTTATTAGGTCTAGAATTAATTGACTAGATTTAATCATAGGAAACATGGCTAGCAACGATGAAGGACAGGGTTCTGGTGATTGCAGCAACGTCTATCGGGCGGCAGACGAATTTTTTAGCCTTGTCGACGATCAACCAATGTTGTTGCTGGGCCCACCGGTGGCATCAGGGACTGAGACCGACACGCAGACCGGCTAAGACTAAGACCGATGCTGAGACTCAGACCGGCATCGAGACCGGCGCTGAGACTGAGACCGGCATCGAGACCGGTGCTGAGACTGAGACCGGCGCTGCGTTGGGGAGCGGAGCCGGTGTAGAACCGAAAGCAAAGAGGAAACGGCTTCCTAACAAACTAAGGACTACTAGACTGGTGGTCACGGAGGTGGACGACGGCAATTTTGAGCCAAAGGAGCCCGAGGAAGCACGCTCGTGCTACCGCAATCAAATAGGCTGCATTGTACGGACAACCGCCACCATCAACGATGAGAAACTACAGAAGATAGATAATATGAGGCGCTCCCTCCTAAAGAAGTTTCACCAGATATTCTTGTTCCCAGGCCGGAATGAGAAGGATTATGAAGATCCAGATGAGGACCCGGCAATGAAGAAGATAAACAAACACGCCATGACCAAGTTTAGCGACACGTTGGCCGCCTGGAAAAATCGAGTGAAAGCAAAGATCATCGACAAGAAGGAACCCTACTTCGAGATTGTAAAGGATAATCCGACAATCATGGAAGAGCAGTTTGAAATATTCAAGGAGGCTTGCGAGGCCGAAGTTGCCAAAAAAGTCTAAGTACATGTAGGGGCTTCAAGAGAGGAACATTGGGAGTCACCACCTCGGAAGACGTGGTTACGGCGGAAAGAGGTCCAAATGGGCCAAGGAGGACGCGGAAGCCGCGAGTCTGGGCATCCCAGACCCCTTGGCGGAGTTCACCGTACCGCAGGAGCATGACGTCCTCAGGGCCCGGCACCGTTGGGACCCAGTGAAGAAGGTTTAAGAGACAAAACCAGTCATTACGGAGTTCATGAGACTGCTGGTAATTTTAGTTTCTGATCAATTTGACTGCACACGTTAGTCATATTTGTAAATGATCCTTGTGCCTTTTGCAGAGAGAGCATCACAGGACTGCGGACGGAAGCGAATCGTCGTCTGAGGCATTGGCGAGGCCCAAGTGGGACACTCCATTCAACCGGGCGTTGAACATATTGAAACGACAACCGGTGGAGACTCGACCATCGTATGGATGCGTGCACGGTGTCGGAGAGGGCGCCACGTGGAAGAAGTGCTATCATGAGACCATGGAGGAGAGAAAGGAAAGACGGAGGTTAACTGAAGAAAACATCGACAAGAAGATTGAGATTGCGGTTGAGAAGAAATCATCTCGAACGATCGCATAGCAGCGGTAGCTGCCGCAAAACAGGTGGTTGCAGATTAGTCTACTTCCATGGTTCCGACCGTTTTCAATTGGACCAGGCAAAATCCAGAAAAAAATGCAGCGGACTTTCCCCTTGCTGACTTCTAGGGGAGCAGCTCGACTAGCGTTGCACCAGCACCTGCTCCCGCACCGGCTCCCGCACCGGCTCCAGCACCGGACGTGCTCGGCGGTGCTTCGTCTTTGGCTGAGCTCGACGCCCTCACGGTATCTGTCACACCGGCCCCCTTCAATAAATGTATAATCTCCCGTTTTCGTTGCCTTTCGGATATCTGATGTCGCAGACTTTTCTTTGCAGGCCGACGAAACCCCGTGCACCATATTGTACACAATCGGCGACCAGAAGGTGGACGTGGGGAAGGCGATGATAATGGAGCCGAAGGAACCATTGTTCCACAGCCGGCCGATCCCCCCGAACATCTTCAAGGTTTCCGCGGCCAGTGTCAAACCAGGCCACGAGAATTTGCCTCCTCTAATACTAGTGGGGGATGACGACGAGACCCCACGGCAGCTTGGTGATTGTTGCAATGGGTGGGTCCTGTTGTGGCCAAAGAGTTTGCTTCGTCTCGAGGCGGCCGGGAGCACACCCACGAGCACGCAGCCTCAGCAAGGTATGAACATCAACACCCCAACTACCCAATTAGCGTCGGGTGTCGGGTTGGGTGATAGCGGACGGGGTAAGGAGGAGGCTCCATTAGTCGCTGATGACGTCGCCATGGATGAGTATGAGGATGACGATGGCACTCAAGAGAATGTCTATACTGGCGCCTACTCAGGGTTTGAGCGTCATGAGGCGGTGCCTGAATTGCCGTCTCCGGACGACATTCCGGTAGTAAAGAAGTCTAGGAAGAGAGCGAGGAAAGGCAAAAAAGTTGATTCTATGATCCAGCCGCCTCAGCAGCCTCGGCTTCAGGACCGTATAGATATCCCCGATGCGGATAAATGGCATATCCCCGGTCAACCAATCCTACCTGCAACAGCGCTACGGGCCAGATTCGGTGATCTAAGGAGACTTCATGACGATGTGCTGCGGATAGGGAAAGGCCTCATCGCCTCGAAAGATCCAGGATACCCACTCTACGTGGTTAAAATTCCGCGGCAAATGTCGTACGTCGACTGCTTCCCCGCGGATAAGTTATTCTTTCGATTCGATTACATATTCGACATGTTTCACGTGAAGAAGCTGGATTTTACGTTTGTCCGCCTTTATGCCTTGCACATGAACTACATCATCGGGGTTGAGCAGATACCTCATATCCGTGTCGCAGACCCGTACTACATGCACGAGGGATTCTTGGGAGTCTGCGCAAAGCACGGTGAATACGCGAGGGATTACATCGTCAGTTTCATGCTCGCCAATAAGGACAAGGAGGCGATTCTCGTGCCTTATCATCCAGTGTAAGTCATCCGCGCTACTATCCTTCCTTCGATTTCAATCATTCATTTGCACGGTGGAGGCTAATTAATTTGAGGTGTACTTATTTTGCGCGTGGCACGCCGTCCTCATCATCCTCTACCCCGATTCTCCCACGCTCTTTACTTGGACTCGTTGAAGAACATTCACAAAAAGGATTACACCCACATCAAGGATGTTCTCGACAGTGCTATGTTTTACTACCAAGCAAGGGGTGGAGAGGTCAAGGACAAGAAGAGAAGGGGCGGCAGGGTCACCTTCAGCCATATGTCAGGACCCCGACTCAATGCCACATCGGTCTAGCATGTAACACCTCATATCACTTTGCGGCCTCACGCACGGTATTCCCACGGGTGTTGCCTTACCTTTGCCCGGGACCGTTTGCGCCTTTTGGCACACGTATATGATAGTGTCGCTAGCATCCATATGATAAGGAGCCTGGGCTGACATGGCTAGTCGTAAACCCAAAGTGGGACAGACTTACAGGGACAGACATCCATGACCCAGCATCGAACGTGTCGGTCATCAGCGAGTGAATCTGGGCTGTACCACTGGGCTAGCAGGACTCCGGTAAACCGGGCTGTAGCGGGCTAACAGGACTCCGATATTCATCGCGTGACGTTTCCCCGAAGGGACGTATACGTAACGAAGAAGGACACATGCCAGCCAGCCTAAGTATTCCGGAGCAGTAGCAAGCTACCATGGCTCAGTGGAAGCACTAGGAGACATTTCCCGGTAAGAGAGGCTACTAAGGATAAACAACTAGATAGTCAGATCCCCCACATACCAAGCATTTCAATCATACACACAATATGCTCGCTATGTGCAAATACAACAAGGCATCACAACATGACTCTACAACACAAGTACTTTACTTAAAGGCTTAGAGAGCCATACATATCATACACACAAGTACGGATCACACGACCCAGCATTCAAGTCATACAAGCATACAAGCCAACAATGAAGTAACTTGTCCGAGTACGCATAACTAGTAAAATCAAAGAGGCTTGGGTAAGCCTGACTATACTACATGGTCCTTCATGAGCTCAGGATCACCACCTGGGCTTCAGCCTACTCATCGATATCGATGTCTACGAAGAACCCGTCAGAAGGGGTTGCAGCATCATCTGTAAAACATAAATTAAGAAACATGAGTACAAAAGGTACTCAGCAAGACTTACATCAGATCCTACATACATGCACATTATCAAGAAGGGTTGGTGGGGTTATTGCAGCAAGCCAACTTTGACTCTTGGCTAAGCTATCCTATGAGACTCCAACTTGAAATGGTTTTGCACACTCGAGTCCACTACTCACCACTTCAATACACTACCGAGGATCCACCTTCGTCATCCTACGGAAGAGCCATCCTCGGCACTCACGCTTATCTTGAGGCTTTTAGTAGTAACCATTTACTTGTCTATGAACTGTATAGGCAACCAAGTAGTCCTTTACCGCAGACGCGGCTATTCGAATAGATGATGTTAACCCTGCAGGGGTGTACTTCTTCATACATGTTTCCACCACTTAGCGTCTGCACACGATATGTGCTCGGCAGACTTCAAGCGAAAGCCGACGTGGGTGTATACCACGACCAACCTAAACACCTAAGTCTCTAGTCCAGGTTTATCGCCTATCCAGGTTCCATCCGCAGGGATTTCGGCCGAGGTTTCCACATACGGCCCCGAACGATGTGTGCAGGGTTCCTGAGATACCTAACGGGCATCCGGTACACCATGCCACGTACCTACCGCATCACAGCCCACCCCGCGGGTCAGCGTTGCCCACGGCCTCCAGTAAGCTACAAACACCAGAAACTACTTGCAACTCCTGGACAGAGGACTAGGGTGGATAAGAAGTCGAGTGAGTCAATTAAGGATCCCAATGTATGGTAGTAGCTGAATCTTAAATCACACATACAGATCTCATTGCTTAAGGACGGTTCCAATGAAACAACCCACCATGTACTCCTACATGGCCTCTCGTCGATACCTTTACCAAAACATGTTCAACACATCACTCTCATTACCAACATGATCATTTCACTCTAGCCCATCACCCAGATGAACCAGACCTGACACAACTCTAAGCATAGCAGGCATAGCAAGGTAGGAACAACACATACATATGGCTCAATCAACTCCTACACATGCTAGTGGGTTTCATCTAGTTCTTGTGGCAATGACAGTCATGCAGAGGAAATGGGTTCAACTACCGCAGACACAAAGATTGGAATCGCGTTGTCTTAATGCAGTAAAAGAGAGCCGAAGCGAGAACATGGGATTGTATCGATATGATCAAATGGTTGGTTGCTTGCCTGATGGGTCGGTGCACTCGTATTTTTCTTCGCTAGGGTATTCGCGATACTCCTCGGGGGCAGAACTTGTCGCAGAGAGCACCGATACACAATCATCACCAAACAATATGTAACAATATGATGCATGCATGATACATGGCAAAATGAGTGTATTGGGCTAATGCAACTAAGACCAAATGGGTTTGAACCATTTTGAACCAAAGATTCAAGTTTCAAACTCATAAGTGGCCCTTTTAAGTGCTTTATCTTGTTCTGCACTAAACAGCAGGTTAACTTGTTTAAACATGCATGAAACCAGTACGGATGGATAGATTGGATTTTTCTGATCATTTTTCATATATAACACTATGCATTTGGATCTACAGATTAATATCTATGATTTTTTTGAAGTTTGTGGATCTGCAATTTCCTGAGTAAAAATAATTCCAGTACATAATTTACTGCGTCAGCATTACGTCAGGATGACGCAGTGGTCAACAGGACAACCGAGGTCAAACCTGACAATGGGTCCCGCGTGTCAGTGTAATTAACTTAATTGAATATTAGTTAATACTAATCCTAATTAGTTAGCAGGGCTGGGCCCCACCTGTCATTGACCCAGGGGGGTCAACCTGGGCCCACCCGTGGTCAAACAGGGGTCAGCGGGGTCAACTCGCCGGCGTTTAGCCGCCGGCGAGGCCAGACGCGGCAGTGGGAGTGCGTCTTCGTGCTCCGGCGACCAAAAGGGCGGCGGAGGGCATCTAGGGGACGCGGGGAGCGAGCTGCGTCGTTTGGTGGCAGTGGTGGAGCTCGGGGTGGTTCGGTACATCGCCGGCGAAAGCCTTGGCGGTCGCCGGAGTTCGGGCGAGGTCGAACCCGAGGCTATGGGGCATGGCGAGGCGCGTGGAGTGGTGCGTTTGGGCTCCTGCTAGTGCGGTGAGTGTGTTGGACAGGGTGGCGCGGCCGTTGGGTGGCCGGAGCCTCGTCGGCGACGAGCTCCACGGAGGCGTGTGTGGGTGAGCTCGGTGTGCTTGCTGTGGTGCATGAGAAGGAGAGCGGAGAGGATAGGGAGGTGGCCCAGCTTACGGTGGTTGCGACGGGGCGGGGCAGCGAAGGCGATCTGGCCGGCAGGAGGTTGAAGACGAGCTCGGTGGAGACGATGCAGAGCGTGCGAGCGCTCGGGGCTCGGCCTGTTCGACGGAGAGGAGGGTGGCGGAGCTCGTAGACACGGTCGGGCGGCGCGGTGACGACGATGGCTACGGTTACGGCGGTGGAACGGCAGCGGCAGCGTCGGCCATGGCAGTGGGGAGCGAGGGAGAGGGGCAGGGGGGGAATGGGCGTGTCCAGGGGGGTCGGGGCGCGATGTGGAGGTCGTCCAGGCCAGCAGAGCGGCGAGGGGAGGAAGCAGGGCGGCGGGCAGCTGTGTGGCGCTACTGAGCCGGCGTCGAGCACTGCACCGCCCTAGCCAAGTTAAGCAGCTCGCTGGAGCGGTTGCTGGGCTGGGCCGGCTAGTTGGGCCTGCTGGTGGGCTGCCAGGTGAGTTTCCCTCTCTCTCTTTTTATTTCTGTTTTCTATTTCTTCTGTAACTTTGTGGCTTTTCTAAAAATACCTAGGCACTTTCAAAAATAACCAAACTGCTCATGCCCACTGTTTAGCATATAACAAACATGGAACATTTCGGTTTAGGTTTATTTGGACATTTAAAATATTTTATAGAATTTAAATGTCCAAATTCAAATACTTATGATTTAATTCAGAGACCTTAGGATGACCTACAAAATTGTGCACCACTTTTGGCAGAGGTTCTGAACCAAGACAAAATTGATGGACATTTTAGAAGGGCATTTCAGGTTCATTGAAATTATTTTTAGTAAACCCTAGTTGGTTTCAGAGGGGGGTGGGGGTTCTGTCATCCCCATTTAAAATTTCTGATGAATGAAATAAACATGATGCAACACTCTAATGCATGAGCTAGCTAGGGTGTGACAACTCACCCCCACTCAGAAAAATCTCATCCCGAGATTTAGGTTCCTCCGGAAAGAAGGCGGGATACTCGAGCCGAAGACGATCCTCCCTTTCCCAGGTTGCTTCTTTCTCAGAATGGTGCGACCATTGAACCTTGAGAAACTTGATATTATGACGTCGAGTGGTACGCTCGGCTTGATCGAGGATACGAACAGAGTACTCTCGATACGTGAGATTATCTTGAAGATCAAGCGTTTCGTGGTCCACTCCATGGATAGGATCTGAGAAGCAACGCCTGCGTTGAGAAACGTGGAAGACATCATGGACTCTGGAGAGATGCAGAGGTAGTTCCAATTGGTAGGCAACTTCTCCTCATTTGGCAAGAATGCGAAAGGGTCCAATGTAGTGAGGAGCCAATTTGCCTTTGATACCGAAACGACGGGTTCCCTTCAGAGGAGTAACCTGAAGGTAAGCCTTCTAGTCAACCTCAAAAGTCATAGCCTTATGTTTTCGGTCATATTGGCTCTTTTGACGAGATTGGGCTGTTTTCAACTTTTCACGAATGATGTGAACTTGCTATTCTGCTTCCTGGATCATATCCGGGCCAAAGAATTGTCTTTCCCCGGTTTCTGACCAGTTAAGAGGCGTTCGACGCCTTCGTCCATAGAGAACTTCAAAAGGGGCTTTACCCAAACTAGATTGATAGCTGTTGTTATAAGCAAATTCGGCAAATGGAAGGCATTTCTCCCAATCCATTGCGAATGAGATAACAGAAGCTCGAAGCATGTCTTCAAAGATCTGGTTGACACGTTCTACTTGACCACTTGATTGAGGGTGAAAGGCGGTGCTAAAGGAAAGGCGGGTTCCCATAGCATTTTGGAAACTTTCCCAAAATCAAAAGGTGAAGAGACTTCCTCGATCCGAGTTAATTTCCAGTGGAACACCGTGGAGGGTCACTATTTGGGAGGTATACAAGTCTGCTAGCTGACTTGCGGTTATACTCTCGCGAACAGGCAAGAAATGGGCACTTTGGAAAGACGATCGATAACGACGAAGATAGCGTTATTCCGTCTCGGAAAACCGGTGATGAAGTCCATACCAATTTTATCCCATTTCCATTCAGGAATAGCTAAAGGTTGAAGGGTGCCAGTAGGCCGTTGATGCTCTGCTTTTACACAACGGCAGACATCGCAATTAGCAACAAATTGAGCAATGTCTCTCTTCATCCTAGTCCACCAGAACCTCTGGCGTAGGTCCTGATACATTTTGGTGCTACCCGGATGAATGGTGAGAGGAGATTCATGAGCCTCCTTAAGGATCAACTGTCGTAGTTGCCGCTTCTTGGGAACCACTAAGCAGTTTCTGAAGTACACGACACCTTGATCATTCATGGAGAAACATGTAGCAACTCCGCTAGCCATGTTCTCCTTGATCCGAGATATCCCCTTGTCATACCGCTGGGCGGTTATGATATGATCCGTAAGGGTAGGTTTCGCCACCAAGGTGGAAAGGAATCCTTGAGGAACGATGTGAAGGTTAAGCTTCCGAAATTCCTCGTGGAGAAGTGGTTGACTTTGTTGTAACATCAGGTTGTTACAATAAGATTTACAACATAGTGCATCAGCCATGACATCGGCTTTTTCCGGGGTGTAAGTTATCCCTAAGTCGAAATCTGTGATCAACTCGACCCAACGTCTTTGCCTGAGATTCAAATCCGGTTCAGTGAATATATACTTCAGACTTTGGTGATCGGTGACGATTTCGCAACGATTACCGAGGAGGTAATGTCGCCAGGTTTTGAGTGCATGGACTACAGCTGCAAGCTCTAGATCATGAGTAGGATAATTTTCCTCATGTGGTGCAATTGTCGTGAAGCATAAGCAATTACTTGACGATCTTGCATGAGAATGCAACCTAGTCCTTGTCGCGAGGCATCGCAATAGATAACAAAGTCCATAGAGAAGTCTGGTGGTACCAGTACGAGAGCAGAAGTTAGACGTCTTTTCAGTTCCTGAAAACTGTGCTCACATTGTGGAGTCCACTCGAACTTTTTATCTTTCTTGAGGAGTTCAGTTAGAGGTTTAGCAACTTTGGAGAAGTTCTTGACAAAGCGGCGACAATAGCTCGCTAAGCCAAGGAAACTACGAACTTGCTTGACCGATTCAGGTGGAGTCCAATTAAGAACGGCTTGAACTCGCTCGGGATTGACAACAATACCCTTACCAGAAATTACATGTCCTAGATAGGTCACTTCTGGCAACCAAAATTCGCATTTAGAAAATTTGGCATAAAGGCGATGCTCTCAAAGTTTCATCAACACTAGCCTTAGATGCTTGGCATGTTCTTCCTCGTTCTTGGAGTAGATGAGTATATCATCGAGGTAAACCACGCATTTAATTTATCCAAATACTCCATGAAGATTGAGTTCATTAACCGAGAGAAGGTGGCTGGGGCGTTGGTTAAACCGAAGGACATGATGGTGTACTCGTATTGGCCATAACGAGTAACAAAGGCCGTTTTGGGAATGTCCCCGTTCCTGATTTTGATTTGATGGTAGCCCAACCTCAAATCTTTCTTAGAGAAAACTGAGGATCCAGTGAGTTGATCATACAGATCATTGATCCTGGGGAGCGGATACTTGTTCTTTATTGTGACCAGGTTAACGGGTCGATAATCTACATCCATCCGATCCGTACCATCCTTCTTCTTGACGAAGAGGACGTGACAAGCCCATGGAGCAGAGCTAGGACGGATGAAACCCTTTTTCAAGGACTCATCGAGTTGTTTCTTGAGCTCGTCTAGTTCTAGTGGTGCCATCTTATAGGGTCTTCTAGAAATTGGGACAGTTCCTGGAATGAGATCTATCACGAACTTGACATCTCGGTCATGTGGAACACCTGCAATTCTTCTGGAAAGACATCCGGAAAGTCACGGACTACCGGAACGTCTTCGAGGTCTGGCAAAGGACTGGCATTAAGAGAGTATAGCCGTCGCTTAGCTACTCGGGTCAAGACATTGACTATCTTTCCCGAAGGATGTGTAAGTTGAACAATCCTAGAGAAGCAATCAATCTTGGCATGATGGGCTGACATCCAGTCCATACGCAAGATGATATTAATATCCAAAGATTTGAGAGCTATCAATGATGCAAGGAAAACAAGTCGGTCGATCTGAATTTCATTCCCATGGCTTACTCTAGAAGTTTGCCATTTGGATCCCGGGGTTTAAATTACCATGGAGGTGGGCATATCACAGAATGTGGTGTTATGCAGACAAGCATAGCTCTCGGATATAAATGAATGAGATGCTCCAGTATCGAAAAGAATAGATATCAGGTGGCAATTAACAAGGAGCGTACCGAGGACGACGTTGGGATCCTCTTGAGCCTCTTCAGCTGAGACACAATTCACATGGCCACGTGCAACGGTGGCCGGTTTGGCGTAGTACACCTTCCCTGTTGGCTTGCCACGGCCAACAGCCTTTCCAGACTGGTTGGGGTTGATCTGGGGACACTCACGCATGTAGTGGCCCGGTTCCCCACACTTGAAGCACGTCATGGAGCTGGTGCGTGGAGGAGCATTGTTGGTTGGCCCACCATAGGGCTTAGCTGGTGCATACTGCTGAGCTGGACGAGGCGCCTGATAGGATGGCCTCGGTGTGAACCTGGGTGGCAGGGCAGTGTTAGGCACCCACACCCGGCGCTTCTGTGGACCACCACCGGATGAGGAACCCATGTCACGGCCATGCTTACGTGTTGCTTCGATATCAGTCTGACCCGTCTCAGCACTGATGGCTTTGTTCACAAGCTTCTGAAAGGAGATGCACTCATGCAGACGGAGATCTCGGTGAAGCTCGGGGCTAAGTCCCTTGCGGAACCTTGCCTGCTTCTTGGCATCGGTGGAAACTTCCTCAGTTGCATATCGTGCTAGGTTACCAAACTCCCCGATGTATGCGTCCACAGAGAGTCTACCTTGGGTGAAACTGCAGAACTCCTCACACTTACGGTCCATAAGACCCTCCAGAATGTGATGTTCACGGAAAGCCTCACTAAATTCTGCCCAAGTAGTGACATGGCCAGCTGGGCGCATGGCTTCATAATTCTCCCACCAGAGACTGGCGGGGCCTTCGAGATGATAGGCAGTAAAGGTGACCTTACCAGCCTCAGCTACGAGTGCATAATGTAGCTTGTGAGTAATGCTGCGAAGCCAGTCATCGGCGTCGAGAGGCTCGACGGAGTGGTGGAAGGTGGGTGGATGTAACTTGATGAAGTCGCTGAGTGACACCAAGTTATTCCTTTGATGCTGAGCTGTGTTCTATTTGATGCGCTCCAACAAACGGTTGGTCTTCCGCTTGTTTCTCTCAGCCTCCAGCATGACCTCGGCCAGAGAAGGAGGGTGAGGCAGGTTTGCATCCCTAGCTCTGCTGCCTTCGGCCTGCTCCGAGGGAACAGCGTTGTTGCGGGTGTTGACCATCCTAGGAAAACAAGACAATGGTTTAGTCCAGAATGATAAGATTCTGACATAGAAATGTAGAATGTAAGGAACAACTCGGAATGCAAGATGATCATCTGTATGACAAGGTGAATACAGAAACTGCTACATTTATTCCATCGTCATACACACCATACAAGGTTTAGTACAAGACCAAACGGAGTACTACTATGGTGAAAGGAATATTACATCTCATCGGAGGCATCCCAAGCTCCTATAAATTATTTTTCTACACCTCCGGAAAGTGGTACACACTAAGTCATATCCCACGAGTCACGCAGGATGGTGGATGATATAACTGTTACAATACTAGTGGTGCTACTATCAGCTCAGGCAATTCTGTAGTAATCCTCATAGAAGTTACCCCCATGCCCTGGGAGCTGAACGTGATCATCTGGAAACAGCCGATCCTATGGAGCCTGTGGTCCATAGGGACTCAAATGTGGCCGGGGACCATCAAACGGTTTGCAGAAGAGGTCCACGGGGAGGAGTGATGCCGCCTACATCACGCCAATCCATACGATCCGGCAGAGTAGACCGCACGGGGTAGAGATCCCGCATATCCATATACCCTACCTGCACAACAGGTGCAAACCGGGTCAAAGTGGCTCAATGATCAGACCGGGAGTTGAAAAGCTCCAATTGCAAGGCACGATTTTCACAGTCCTTGTCCTCAAGCAACTGTGTGGTAGTGCGGAGCAGCAAATCCTCGTGAGAAGAGTCGGTGTAGATAGCTGTGAAGTAACCTTCTGGCCAAGGAAGTGACATCGGCATATAGCGGAAGTCAGTGTTCCGGAGCAAGGAGGTCCTGGCCCGTATAATAGTCAGCATCGAATATGCAGCATCTTGCATAGACATCTCGATGGTAACCCCAAGTCCATATGAGCAATGGAGGGGTTCAGTGGATCCAGGATATCAAGGAAATATCCTAACGGTGCAGAGGTATTGGCTTTGATTGAAGTCTCTATACTGCTCCTCAACGGTGTACTCGGGATACCAACGGTATCCAGCCTCGGTCATAACACAGACCAACATAGCAGTATGGCCAGGTACATCGAGGCATCGAGTCGCATTTAACAACTTGATTCTCGAAAAGGGAGGCCATCTAAAACACGAGATAATACAAAGGCATTAGAATTTCTAGCAGAAATTGGACAGCATAACGGCTGTAAATGCTCAAAAAAGATTTTGAGACATTTTGCAAAGGATTGCATAGACACTCAACAATATCATATCAAGGTTCTGGGTCCATCTTAGCAACATAATGGGGTAGTAGAACTGAACTAGGCTTGTAACCATCAAACCTATAAGGTACTACTGATTAGTAACACGTGAACCTGATAGAGAGAAGAGATCCTAATCCTTAACCCCCGGTGGAAGAATAGACTGACTCAGATCAGAATGCCATGAGGTAACGGAGTAAAAAGAGCCTTATGTTCTATCCCACAATCAATTCCCCTACATATAATTAAAGCATTTCTAGACTCAACATCGACTAGTTTGGCTTGGAGAACCTACAGGCTCTCCGGCTCTGATGCCAACGCTGTCAGGACCCCGACTCAATGCCACATCGATCTAGCATGTAACACCTCATATCACTTTGCGGCCTCACGCACGGTATTCCCACGGGTGTCGCCTTACCTTTGCCCAGGACCGTTTGCGCCTTTTGGCACACGTATATGATAGTGTCGCTAGCATCCATATGATAAGGAGCCTGGGCTGACATGGCTAGTCGTAAACCCAAAGTGGCACAGACTTACAGGGACAAGCATCCATGACCCAGCATCGAACATGTCGGTCATCAGCGAGTGAATCCGGGCTGTAGCACTGGGCTAGCAGGACTCCGATAAACCGGGCTATAGAGGGCTAATAGGACTCCGGTATTCATCGTGTGACATTTCCCCGAAGGGACTGACACATGAACGAAGAAGGTCACATGCCGGCCAGCCTAAGTGTTCCGGACCAGTAGCAAGCTACCATGGCTCAGTGGAGCACTAGGAGACAATTACCGGTAAGAGAGGCTACTAAGGATAAACAACTAGATAGTCAGATCCCACACATACCAAGCATTTCAATCATACACACAATATGCTCGCTATGTGCAAATACAACAAGGCATCACAATATGACTCTACAACACAAGTACTTTATTTAAAGGCTCAGAGAGCCATACATATCATACACACAATTACGGGTCACACGGCCCAGCATTCAAGTCATACAAGCATACCAGCCAACAGCGGAAGTAACTTGTCTGAGTACAGACAACTAGTAAAATAAAAGAGGCTTGGGTAAGCTTGACTATACTACATGGTCCTTCATGAGCTCAGGATCACCACCTTGGCTTCAGCCTACTCATCGATATTGACGTCTATGAAGAACCCGTCAGAAGGGGTTGCAGAGTCTTCTGTAAAACGTAAATTAAGAAACATGAGTACAAAAGGTACTCAGCAAGACTTACATCAGATCCTACAGCTTTGTCTATGAACTGTATAGGCACATTATTAAGAAGGGTTGGTGGGGTTATTGCAGCAAGCCAGCTTTGACTCTTGGCTAAGCTATCCTACGAGACTCCAACTTGAAATGGTTTTGCGCACTCGAGTCCACTACTCACCACTTCAATACACTACCGAGGATCCACCTCCATCATCCTACGGAAGAGCCATCCTCGGCACTCACGCTTATCTTGAGGCTTTTAGTAGTAACCATTTACTTGTCTATGAACTGTATAGGCAACCAAGTAGTCCTTTACCGCGGACGCGGCTATTCGAATAGCTGATCTTAACCCTGCAGGGGTGTACTTCTTCATACATGTTTCCACCACTTAGCGTGCACCACGACATGTGCTCGGCAGACTTCAAGCTTAAAGCCGACGTGGGTGTAGACCACGACCTACCTAAACACCTAAGTCTCTAGTCCAGGTTTATTGCCTATCCAGGTTCCATCCGTAGGGAGTCCGGCCGAGGTTTCCACATACGGCCCCGAACGATGTGTGCAGGGTTCCCGAGATACCTAACGGGCATCCGGTACACCGTGCCACGTACCTACCGTATCACAGCCCACCCCGCGGGTCAGCGTTGCCCATGGCCTCCAGTAAGCTACAAACACCAGAAACTACTTGCAACTCCTGGACAGAGGACTAGGGTGGATAAGAAGTCGAGCGAGTCAATTAAGGATCCCAATGTATGGTAGTAGCTGAATCTTAAATCACACACAGAGATCTCAGTGCTTAAGGACGGTTCCAATGAAACAACCCACCATGTACTCCTACATGGCCTCTCATCGATACCTTTACCAAAACATGTTCAACACATCACTCTCATTACCGACATGATCATTTCATTCTAGCCCATCACCCAGATGACCAGAGCTGACACAACTCTAAGCATAGCAGGCATAGCAAGGTAGGAACAACACATACATATGGCTCAATCAACTCCTACACATGCTAGTGGGTTTCATCTAGTTACTGTGGTAATGACAGGTCATGCAGAGGAAATGGGTTCAACTACCGCAGCACACTGCAGTTTGAATCGCGTTGTCTTAATACAGTAAAAGAGAGCCAAAGCGAGAACATGGGATTGTATCGATATGATCAAATGGTTGGTTGCTTGCCTGATGGGTCGGTGCACCGGTATTGTTCTTCGCTAGGGTATTCGCGATACTCCTCGGGGGCAGAACCTGCCGCAGAGAGCACTGATACACAATCATCACCAAACAAGATGCAACAATATGATGCACGCATGAGACATGGCAAAATGAGTGTATTGGGCTAATGCAACTAAGACCAAATGGGTTTGAACCATTTTGAACCAAAGATTCAAGTTTCAAACTCATAAGTGGCCCTTTTAAGTGCTTTATCTTGTTCTGCACTAAACAGCAGATTAACTTTTTTTAACATGCATGAAAACAGTACAGAGGGATAGATTGGATTTTTCAGATCATTTTTCATATATAACACTTTGCATTTGGAGCTACAGATTAATTTCTATGATTTTTTGAAGTTTGTGGTATTTTCTGGAATTTCCTGTGTAAAAATAATTCCAGTAAATAATTTCTTGCATCGACATTACGTCGAGGATAGCGTCGATGGTCAATGGGACAGTCGAGTCAAACTGACGATGGGTCAGCGTGTCAGTGTATTTAGCTTAACTGAATATTAGTTAATACTAATCCTAATTAGTTAGCAGGGTTGGGCCCCACCTGTCATTGACCCAGGGGGGGTCAAACTGGGCACACCCATGGTCAAACATGGGTCAGCAGGGTCAACTCACCGGCGTTTAGCCGCCGGCGAGGCCAGACGCGGCGGTGGGAGTGCGTCTTCGTGCTCAGGCAACCAAAAGGGCGGCGGAGGGCATCTACGGGACGCGAGGAGCGAGCCGCGTCGTTTGGTGGCAGTGGTGGAGCTCGGGGTGGCCGGGAACATCGTCGGCGACGGCCTTGGCGGTCGCTGGAGTTCGGGCGAGGTCGAACCCGAGGCTACGGGGCACGGCGAGGCGCGTGGAGTGGTGCGTTTGGGCTCCTGCGAGCGCGGTGAGTGTGTTGGACAGGGTGGCGCGGCCGTTGGGTGGCCGGAGCCTCTTCGGCAACGCGTGCGGGTGAACTCGGTATGTTCGCTGTGGTGCATGAGAAGGAGAGCGGAGAGGATAGGGAGGTGGCCCAGCTCACGGTGGTTACGACGGGGCGGACGGCGAGGTCGGGGACGAACCGGAGCAAGCGGGGCGGCGGAGGCGATCTGGCCGGCAGGAGGTTGAAGATGAGCTCGGTGGAGACGGTGCAGAGCATGCTAGCGCTCGGGGCTCGACCTGTTCGACGGAGAGGAGGGTGGCGGAGCTCGTAGACACGGTCGGGCAGCGTGCTGACGACGGTGGCTACGGTTACGGCGGCGGAACAGCGGCGACAGCGTCGGCTATGGCGGTGGGGAGCGAGGAAGAGGGGCAGGGGGAGAATGGGCGTGTCCAGGGGGGTCGGGGCGCGACGTGGAGGTCTTCCAGGCCAGCAGAGCGGCGAGGGGAGGAAGCAGGGCGGCGGGCAGCTGCATGGCGCGTGCTGGAGCCAGCGTCGAGCACGTGCCTGCCTGCCTGGCCAAGTTAAGCAGCTCGCTGGAGCGGTTGCTGGGCTGGGCCGGCTAGGTGGGCCTGCTGGTGGGCTGCCAGGTGAGTTTCTCTCTCTCTTTTTATTTCTGTTTTCTATTTCTCCTGTAACTTTGTGGCTTTTCTGAAAATACCTAGGAACTTTCAAAAATAACCAAACTGCTCATGCCCACTGTTTAGCATATAACCAACATGGAACATTTCAGTTTAGGTTTATTTGGACATTTGAAATATTTTATAGAATTTAAATGTCCAAATTCAAATACTTATGATTTAATTCAGAGACCTTAGGATGACCTAGAAAATTGTGCACCACTTTTGGCAGAGGTTCTGAACCAAGACAAAAATGATGGACATTTTAGATGGGCATTTCAGGATCATTGAAATTATTTTTAGTAAACCCTAGTTGGTTTGAGGAGAAATTTGGGGGGTTCTGTCATCCCCATTTCAAATTTCTGATGAATGAAATAAACATGATGCAACACTCTAATGCATGAGCTAGCTAGGGTGTGACACCATAAGACCGACTTCTACCTGCATCAAGCAACCTAACGATTCTCTTAATGATGGATTTTGTGTCCTACACCACACGCTGGAGTATAGACGGGATCCCCAGAACCTTCGCATGTCACCTAGATCCGGCGATGCCCATATTCTGCAATGGGCAAAGGACATAGGAGATATCGAGGATCATCGACTTCGAGCTGAGTTCTATAACATCCAGCGCAAACTTGCCCAAATCATCATGAAGGAGGTCGTCGGAAAAACAGAGATGTTCTACGGAGAAGGACAAATGTTGCGGGAAAACGTCGAACATGGATAGCCTCTCAGCGTCTCGACATGAAGCCTTTCACTAAGCTCGAGGACTATTTCCCTGACATGGATGGATGGCACGACATGGTGGAGTGATTGTCGATATATGACAATGTGTCCGTTTAGTCCATACTTTCTGTATGACAAAACTTTGAGTTATGCACGGTGAAACTTTATTTGTGATGTAATTAAACCGTCCTCCTCCTCGACTAGTAAAAATCACTCTAGTTAGGGCATTTTGGGTACGATGAAATTTGTTATTTATGCTTTCTATTTTTGCCAAGTCTGTCTCTTTCTGTTGCTCAACTATATATGTTGCATATCATCGACTCATGTGACGATGCAGGTGCATAGATCATAGATGGACAAGAAGTGCTACGCCAGGAGTATATACATGACGAGTGGCCGGAGTGTCAGGCCCAGGTGTACCGGTTTCTGGTTTCCGAGCGACAGGCAGTAGTTAGTTTAGGTTCACGCTAATGCGAGAGAGGGATACGAACTCATGTACTAAAAGTGATAGCTCTTCTCGCGTATATCAGTGTTTAGATGGATGATGATGTATTTGCAAGTAATCGAGACTTGTATTGCTATTTTCGAGATGATGACGAGAGACCACTTTGTGTTGGCTCATGATTATGATGATGACATGATTTGATGAGACTAATTGTATGTATATGCTATGATTACATTTGTATGTGTAGGATATGCTAAAGATTATTGTATAAAGCCTATTCAAATACAAAACAAATATGGAGGGGAAAAACTAATAAAACTAGTAGTAGCGAGGGGCGGGGGGAAATTTAGCAGTAGCATCGCTTTACCAGTAGCGCTTCCTTGTAAACAGCGCTGCAGATAATATCAGCAGCGCTCTTCTCTAAAGAGCGCTACAGCTATTCATGTATAGCAGTAGTGTGGGACGACAGGCGCTACTGCTATACGTTAGTTGTAGCGCCTTATTAGTAGCGCTAGTCCCCGTGCTACTAATAGGACTAAAACCCGCACTTCTGCTAGGCTTTTCCCTAGTAGTGTGTGGCTTCTCCCGAGTCCTTAGGAGCTCTCTATGATCCTCTAGAGTTGTTTCATGAGCTAACTTAAGAGTGTTTAGTTCTTTAGTTAGACGCTCAATCTCCTTCTTATCATTGTCATTTGTTTCATCTTGATTAGCATGATTACTAGCAAGTTCATCATAGTTTCCATTGCTAGTGTTGTCAACAAGTAAATCATCATCACCTAGCAAATCATCTTCATCACTATTGAAATCAACATACTCGGGGTGTGATACCTTAGGACCTTTAGCCATGAAGCATCTTCCAATTCCTTCATTTGATGAGTCAAATATGTCGTAGGAGTTGGATGGCATAAGTGCAAGACCGGCAACACCTTCATCTTGAGTACCTTCGGAGTCAGAGTGATAGCTTCTCTCGGAGTAGTTGTTGGAGTCGGAACCGGATACCCATTCACAAACATGAGCTTGATGCCTTCGTCTTGTGTAGCTCTTTGATGACTTGTCCTTCCTTTCTGAATCCTTGCTTCTACGAGAGGATCGTCGTTCATAATGATCATCTCTAGTCCTTCTCTCTCTTGGAGGTGATTCATCTCTTCTACTCCTTTTTGGTGAATCTTCTCTTTTCTTGTGAGAGCCATACACTCATTGGAGTAGTGTCCGGGTCTTCCAAAATTGTAGCAATTACGATCATGACTAGAAGATCTTTTGTCATTGTAGATCTTGACTTGGAGCTTCTCTCTTTGCTTCTATTCTTGTAGAACTTGTTGAAGTCCTTCACCATTAAGCTCAATTATTCATTGGAGACTTGCTTCTCACTTGATGTTGTAGGAGCATCGCTTGAAGCATTGTAAGCACTGTTTGACTTTTTGTGAAGCTCTTCCTTATCCTTGAGTGACATCTCATGAGAAACAATTCTACCAATGACTTCCGTGGGCTTGAGATCTTTGTAGTTGGGCATCATCTGGATCAAGGTGCCCACGGTATCATATTTTCCATCAAAGGCTCTTAGGATCTTCTTGATGATGAATTTGTTGGTCATCTCCTCGCTTCCTAAACCGGCAATCCCATTTGTAATGAGAGCAAGCCTATAGTACATCTCATCGACTCCTTCACCATCCTTCATCTTGAACTTGTCAAGTTGACTTTGAAGCACATCCAATTTGGATTCCTTAACGGACTCGGTACCTTCGTGCATATCAACCAAAGTATCCCAAATTTCCTTTGCATTCTCAAGGCGGCTGATTTTGTTGAATTCTTCGGGGCACGGTCCATTGAAGAGAATATCGCAAGCTTGAGCATTGTATTGCAACGTCTTCATTTCTTCCGCTGACACTTCACGATCCGGTTCTTTTCCATCCTCGAAGAAATCACCTTGCAAGCCAATATGCACAATAGCCCAAACGGCGGGATTATGACCAAGAATATGCATTTTCATCTTATGCTTCCAACTAGCAAAATTAGCACCAACAAAGTAAGGACCTGTAGGGTGGTAATTTCCCTCGCTAGACACCATACTCTCCTAGGTTGTGAAACCAAGGATATGATCACCAAATCTATGGAAATCAAGGCAAATGGAAACCAAAGCTCTGATACCACTTGTAGGATTGAAGTTAGGTCTAGAGGGGGGTGATTAGATTACTTAACCAAATAAAAATCTAACATTTTCCCAATTTTAGTTGTGGGCAGATTTTAGCAACTAGCACAAGTCAAGCAATCAACCTACACATGCAATTCTAAGAGTGCAGTAGCGGAAAGTAAAATATTGCATATGAATGTAGAGGGAAGAGTTTGGAGAGTGCAAACGCAATGGAGACACAGAGATTTTTGGCATGGTTCCCATAGGTGGTGATATCATGCATCCACGTGATGGAGACTTCAACCCACGAAGGGTAACGGTTGCGTGAGTCCACGGAGGGCTCCACCCATGAAGGGTCCATGAAGAAGCAACCTTGTCTATCCCACCATGGCCATCACCCACGAAGGACTTGCCTCACTCGGGTAGATCTTCACGAAGTAGGCGATCTCGTTGCCCTTACAAACTTCTTGGTTCAACTCCACAACTTGTCGGAGGCTCCCAAGCGACACCTAACCAATCTAGGAGACACCACTCTCCAAAAGGTAATAAATGGTGTGTTGATGATGAACTCCTTACTCTTGTGCTTCAAATGATAGTCTCCCCAACATTCAACTCTCTTTCACGGATTTGGATATGGTGGAAAGATGATTTGAGTGGAAAGCAACTTGGGGAAGGCAAGAAATCAAGATTCTTGTGGTAGGATTTGTATATCTTGATCTCAACACATGACTAGGTGGTTCTCTATCAGAAAATGTATGCTGGAACTGTAGGCACGTTCTGATGGCACTCTCACAAATGGAGAAGTGGGTGGAGGGGTATATATAGCCTCCACACAAAATGCAACCGTTACACACATTTGGCCCAACTCGGTCAGACCGAATAGATGAACTCGGTGAGACCGATTTAGTTCAAAATGTGAACGGTTGGAATCCCGATGAGACCGACTGGAACAACTCGGTGGGACCGATGTGCTAGGGCTTAGGGAAAACTTTATCTCGGTGGCGCCGATTGCATAAACTCATTGAGACCGAATTTAGCAAAGAGCAAATAGAGAGTCAGTCAAGCAAACTAGGTGAGACTGATTGCTAATTTCGGTGGGACCGAAGTGTTACAAAGGGAAACAGAGAGATTGCAGGACCACCTCGGTGAGACCGAGATCCATATCGGTGAAACCGAATTGCTAGGGTCTCTGGAAGTGGCTATGTCATATGAACTCAGTGGATCTGGATAGGATAAATCGGTGGGTCCGAGTTGGAGTTAGGGTTTTGACATATATGTATGGAGAAAGTGGCTGAGGGTATTTGGAGCAATATCACTAAGCATTTGAGCAAGCAAGCCATTAAGCAACACCTCATCCCCTTCTAATAGTATTGGCGTTTCTATGGACTCAATGTGATCTTGGATCACTAAAAATAAAATGAAGAGTCTTGAGCTTTAGCCAATATGTGTCCTTAGCATTTTGAGGGGTCCACATTCCTAGTCCATGCCAGGCCATTCATTGAACTTCTTGAAATATCAATCTTGAATGGACATGAGTTCAGTGAGCTATATGTTGTTATGACTTACCAAAACCACCCGGGGATTAGTTGCACTTTCACCTCCTCCACTACCTCAGCAGTCCCTTGGGCTTGAGGGCCGTCGTCTCTGAGGCGGAGCGCGCAGCTCGGCAGCAGGAGCGGTACGACCAATGCAATGCCAGTCGCCGCTCCGCGTTTGCCAAGAGCGACGTGGCGCCGGACTGGGTCAGCAACGACCCAAACCTCGCCGCCACGTGGGCGTGCGACCTCTCCGTGACCACCGAGTAGACGGCTACCATGTGTCGCCACTACTAGGGAAAAGGCTAGCAGCAGCGCGGGTTTTAGGGGTATCAGTAGCGCGGGGAGTGGCGCTACTAATAAGGCGCTACAACTAACACATAGCGATGGCAGCGTGCTCACCGGCGCTCTTGCTACACAAGTGTAGCAGCAGCGCTTAGTGGAAGCTTCGCTACGCTAGTAGCTCTAGCGTGCTTTGCACGGACGCTATCGCTATCGCGACGCTGCTGCTAACTTTTATACACTCGCTACTGCTAATTTAAGTAGTTCTTTATTTTTTTCGGCATATTTGTTTTGTATTTAAACAGGCTTTATAGAAGAATCTTTAGCACATAGAAATGTCATCATGATACACATACAAATGCCTGTGAGACCACAAATGTAATCATAGCATATACATACAAATAGTCTCATCATAATCATCATCCAACACAAAGTGGTATCTTGTCATCATCTCGAAAATAGCGATACATGCAAGTCTCGAATAATTGCAACTACAACAACGTCATCCATCTAAACAAAGGTATATGCAAGAAGAGCTATCACTATGAGTGAGAGCGGAACTATGCAGTACATGAGGTGGCGGTTAGGAGTCCTCTCTCGCGCTAGCGTGAACCTCAAGTAACTAGCTTCTCCTTCTTGTTCCGCTTTTGAAGCCTTTTTATGGCTGGCGCTGTGAACCCATTCACTTGCACCTGACACTCATGCCACTCGTTGTACACCCCCTGAACCTTCCCTTTGTACACGACATAGCAATTCCATCTCGCCATCAAGAAACTAGGTATCTGTTAGAGATGCATGTTCATGAAGAGGATGTACAATCATATACATGCAACAAAATATACTAGAACAACACCGAAAAAGAAAGGGTTAGCAACTAGATGCAACATACAGTACGCAAATTAATTAACTAGAGGTACGCAGGTCATCGTACGCAAACTAACAAAGTAGCGTTACGCAAGTTCGGCAGGGACCGTGGACATCACAAAGTTTCATCGCTACAAAAAGTATACAAGTTCAACCGACACGTATCATCATCATCGGCATCATAAATCACTAGAAGTTCCATTCTTCCATATCATCGAGGATGAACCCTAGCTTCTTGAACAACGTGAGGTCTAGACGTTGCATGCCTATGGGAGTTCGGACGTCAGCTCATGATATAGGGCCGTGGTGGAACATCCCCTTCTCATCAACGACTTCTTTCATGATGATCGTCGCAATGTCGCTTTGGATGCGAAAGAAGTCATCTCTAAGTTTATAATCCGCTTCTCCATGAGATTCTAACCACTTGTGGATATGATCATCATTTCTGCTTCTCATGCGAAGCTTTTGGTGATCCGTGTTGAACTGAATCATGAGATGGACGATGTAGCATCCATCCTTCTTGCTTGGTATTGGGACATGGATGCAGGAGAAGTTAGTTTTATGTGCGAAACCCTTCTTCTTGTTCCTTTGTTTCCTGATCTGCATGTGGCCACCTCTAAAGCTAAAGCCTTGGAGAGCATCATCTAGAATATTCATTATGTGGGTGTAGTCTTTTTTCTCGTAGTCTCTGGAAGGGTCAAAATACACGGCGTGGGAGACTTGCGGGTAAAGAACGATAAGGACGGCGTGCCCGTTGCTGCGGGGAAAAGACACCTCAAATTATTCCCCATATGAGAGAGAAGGAATGATTGAAATGTACGAAAGGGTTGTCCAGAACTGACTTACTTTGGATGATAAGGCACGAGGACAATTTCCCGGTCCTTATTCTGTACCATGAAGTTTTGTAGGTACTCCCTAGCAGTTTCATGCTCAAAGTCGCCGAGACTCAAGAAAGACTCGTGCATGTAGTACGGATCCGCCACACAGATTTGCGAGACTTCTTCACTCTTCATGACGGAGCTCATATGTAGCACAAAAAGGCGGACGATTGTAAAATCGAGCCGCCTTGTTAGAAACATCTCAAAGATATGGTCAAACCGCAGGAAGAACACCTCCCAGGGCCGTGTCTCAACGTAGCACTTCCCCTCAGGCACACGAGCCGCGTATGTCGGATATCCTGGATCCTTTGAGGCTAGTAGGCTTTTCTCAGTCGACAGCACATGGTCGTGCAGTCTCCTGAGATCCCCTGATAGTGCCTCCAGTGGTTTCGGCGGTAGCATCGGCTTGCCCGTGAGATGGAACATGACCGCACCTTTCACGGGTACACGCTCTTTAGAATGCATCGTCTGGCTGCTATGTGCTCTGGCTTGTTTGGAGGCAGTTATCTTCCCCGATCTCTTCCTCTCCTTTTCTTGGGCACACCTTCCAGACCCTTTCCTTAACCCCCGCCCAGTTGTTCCCGGGCTAAGCATCAGACGACCCTCGTGCCCAGCTAGTTGAGCCTGTGTTGAGGCGGCATCTTCAGCGTGTCCTGTGAGGATTTCATGAAGAGAGACTTTTTGCAATCCACCTTTCTGACCCTGCCGGGCATATCATCCATATCCTCATTAGCAAGTTGATAGCCCGATTCGTCATATGGTTGACTCATCATATTTATGTCACGATCATACACGTTTGTATTGAGGAAATCCATAGGGTCGACCTCCGTCTCATCATCCATTCTACATTCTCTGAGGAGAAATTACAACAACGATACTATTGCACCCCTTCATCATGTCGCCGCTCTCAGCCGGCACTACAGGAGCTGGTAATTGCGTAAGCGGGGTGGTGGTCTCCGCACATGCTTGTTGATGTGTGGTTATTGGTGTGCTCTCGGCCGGCTCAAGACGAATAAGATTCTTCAGCCATAGCAGCACCCAACCCTTGCAGCTTCCAATCCGCGGCGGGGTCTCGTCGTCCGCTCCCACATGTTCTACTGGAGGAGGCAAATCCTCGTGCCCCGATTTCACATTGGTCAAGCTAACCCTGAAGTGCCCAGTGGGGATCGGCTGGTTGTGAAACGTGGGTTGCGAGGGGTCCATTATCATCCCCTTTCCCACGTCCACCTTCGGCCTTTGATCAAGTAGAGTATGGTGCGGGGTTTCTTTCGCCGCAAACACATATATACGTGGCGTAAAACAACCGAAAGGCAACAAAAATGGAATATTATATATATATATATATATATATATATATATATATGTTGGTGCGACATGTAATTACCGTGGCGTCGAGCTCAGCCAAAGACGAAGGCCCACCTAGCGTGCCAGAGACTGAGGACCGGCTGCTATGAGCGGGAGCGGCTGCGAGAGGAGGCCCGGTTGCGTGAGCAAGTGATGGTGCGATGGTGTTGTTGTCCATGGAGTTTCTCCCGACGAAACTGGGCAACGGGAAATCATGTACCGTCTTGTCTGGATTTTCCTTCGTCTAGTTGATGATAACTGGAACCAAGTTAGTAGCAAAATCATTTCTGCAGGCAGTTACAACTGCATTGACTGCCTGCTGTAGCAACTCATATTTGTCCTCGGCTGCTTTTTTCATGTCCTCAGCTGCTTTTTTCTCGACCGCAAGCTTCACCTTTGCGTCGATGCCCGCCTGACTAAACTTCTTTTTTCTGCTTCTTGGCCTCCGGGCCCTCGTTGTAAAAGAACTTCCACGTGGTGCCGCTCCAGCGCCGTGCACACGACCATATTGCGGCCGCTGGCCCAAAGGGAGTCCCTTAAGTTCGTTCAAGGCCCGGTTGAGAGGGGTGTCCCACTTGGGCCTCATCGAAGAAGTAGGGCTTTCGGCTGCAAGCTGGTGTTGCTTCTCCAAAGAGTCTAATCAATTTCCTCGTGATCTTGTCCGTGTAAAAACCTTTTTCTCCTTGTCCCACTTGTAGCGGGCCCTGATGAAGTCACGCCCAAGGGGTTGGTGAACTTCAGCGAAAGTGCAGGAGACCCGCGGCTCCACATTCCGCGTCCTCCATATCCCATATGGGCCTTTTACCGAGGTAGCCACGGCTTCCGAGGCGATGCTTCCCCGTGTTCCTTTGCTGAAGGCTCTTGAATTTCGCAGCCTTAGCCTTGGCTGCCTCGGTAGCGCAATTGTCCTTGAACCTTTTGAACTCCTCTTCCGTCAGTGTCGGATTTTCCTCCAGAATCTTGGACAGGGGTTCATCAGCCTCAATAGCTCGTTTCACCCTCCCTTTCCAGGAGGCCAAATCATTGCTGAACATGCCCATGGCGTGATTGTTAATCTTTTTCATCTTCGGATCATCCACGGTTGTTCTATGTTATCATCCCGGTCGAGAACTTGAATCTCTTGTGCAACTTCGTTAGGAAGCGGCTGCATCAAATGTTCTTTACTCCTTAAGTCATCGTCGTTGATGCTCGCGCATTCCGTAGGATGCATCCTACTTGGTTCCCATAGCACTTGCGAGGTTCTTCCGGCTCTAACGGCTCAAACTTGCCAGGTGCCATCTTTGTGATCACAAGTCGTCCAATCCTAGTTTGTTAGGTTTTCGTATCCTCTGCTTCTTATGCTTCCTCTTTTCGGTAGCGGCATCGGGGCCGGTACCTTCCCCACCGGTCTCGGTGCCGCCATCGGTGCCAGCGCCGTCAGTGTCGATGTCGGCGTCAGTAGCATCATCGAGGCCGACCTGCAAACCTTTCTTAGCAGTCAAATAGTCGAGGTACTCTTGTTCACCCTCATAATCCATCTAAATGCATCTTGGTCAAGGCCCGGTTTCTTCGTTGTTCGACATGTTTCCTATGATTAAGTGTCCTCATTTATTTCTAAAAGTATGAATAAATGAGAAATGACATAAAAAGAAATCTATGTGCCAGCACTCGATATGCCAACTATGTAGCATAAATCATGCCTTTATTCACGGAAATTTCGGCATGACCTTTGCTAAAAATGGACATATCGGCGCTGAAATTCACCGAACGGAAATGAATCAACATTCCGGCGTAACATAGGCCACTCGGATCATTTTCCAAACATGACATGTCCACAACATGACATATCCACATATCACTTGTCCAGTTCAAATTTGCATATAAATTCAGCTAATTTTGAAACCTAGCTAAATTCATAACCAAATAGATAACCTAATTAACATACTGCCCTAACTAAAACCTAGCAGAGAGAGAGAGGGGGGTTTACAGAGGGTGCAGGGGCGAGGAGGCAAGCCCAACGACGGCCGAGGTTGGGAGGAGGAAGCGGAGGAGGAGGCGAGGCCGACGGGTCGGGGCGAGCGTGTCGGGTTGGGGGCAGCGCCGGGCGCCGGGTCGGGGCGAGGGCCGGGTCGGGCGAGCGCTGGGTCGGGTCGAGGCGAGGCCGGGTCGGGCCGAGCTGGGGTCGGGGCGAGCGCCTTGGCCGGGTCGGGGTCGGCTGACGGGGATGAGAGAGTGGGGATTTGGGGGGAAAAGGCGGGATGGAGCAGGGATAGTGAGACTTTTGGGTTAAGTGGACGTAGCAGCAGCGCGTTTGGACAAAACACGCTGCTACTACCTTCAGTAGTTGTAGCGGTTTATACGAAATGCGCTACTACTACCTTCAGTAGCTGTAGCGGTTTTGACAAAACGCGCTCTACTACCTTCGCTACTGCCAGTTTTCCTTTTACTTTTCCTTTATTTTCTCCCACTTTTATTTCCCGAGAGCAGTGAACGAAGGGAGGGCGATATATATTGCATCATTTGACGGTTAAATATGTATGCAAAATAGGAACATATATGTTACATCATTGGACCCATGCATAATAATGGCTAAGTGTGTATACAAAATAGGAACATATATATATATATATATATATATATATATTACATCATTTAACCGATAACATACGGTTCCTCAGCACTGACGTTTTCGTTTTTGAGTCAGCTTCTTTCCCTTCTTGTTTGTCAAAGAATAATTGAGCCCCTCATTGTGACTTTGCCTTTTCCATGGAGTACGATTTTTCTTAGATAATGTAGTATTGATTCTTCTTTTGACGTATACTTCATCACCATCATCTTCCCTCATTGGGTTGCCGTACTGATCATAGTCTTCCTCGTTGGCGACTCCATCTGAGGGACTTCCGGACTAGGTGGTGTCCGGATAGCCGAACTATCATCATCGGCCGGACTCCAAGACTATGAAGATACAAGATTGAAGACTTCGTCCCGTGTCCGGATGGGACTTTCCTTGGCGTGGAAGGCAAGCTTGGCGTCTGGATATGTAGATCTCCTACCATTGTAACCGACTCTGTGTAACCCTAGCCCTCTTCGGTGTCTATATAAACCGGATGGCTTTAGTCCATAGGACGAACAACAATCATACCATAGGCTAGCTTCTAGGGTTTAGCCTCTTTGATCTCGTGGTAGATCCACTCTTGTAACACACATCATCAATATTAATCAAGCAGGACGTAGGGTTTTTACCTCCATCAAGAGGGCCCGAACCTGGGTAAAACATCGTGTCCCTTGTCTCCTGTTACCATCCGCCTAGACGCACAGTTCGGGACCCCCTACCCGAGATCCGCTGGTTTTGACACCGACATTGGTGCTTTCATTGAGAGTTTCTCTGTGTCGTCACCGATAGGCTCGATTGCTTCTTCGACCATCATCAACGACGCGGTGCAGGGTGAGACTTTTCTCCCCGGACAGATCTTCGTGTTTGGCGGCTTTGCGCTGCGGGCCAATTCGCTTGGCCATCTGGAGCAGATCGGAAGCTACGCCCCTGGCCGTCAGGTCAGATTTGGAAGTTTAAACTATACAGCCGATATCCGCGGAGACTTGATCTTCGACGGATTCGAGCCGCAATAAGCGCGCGCCTTGTCTCGATGGGCATGATCTAGCTCTGCAGCGAGCGGTGCCACGAGGCCGCACGAGAATCCGCTCCGACCCTTAATCCGGAGCGGATTCCTGATCGAGGACGAGTGGTTGGACACCGCCTCGGGGCTTTAATCTCTGGCGATCGAGCGAACTCCATCCATGTCTGTGCGAAGACCTCGACTCTGTGGTGGCGGACTCCTCCCGGACTCAACCCTCCGCGCCCTTACCGTCAAATCCGATTGGGGCGCCCGTTATGGAGTTCACGGCGCGGACATCTTTCAGCACTTGCCCTTTGGCGACATCCTGAATTCACTAAAGTCTCTCTCTTTATCCGGAGAGCCCTGGCCGGACTACGGTCAGGAAGGTTGGGATACGGACGACGAAGAAATTCAACGCCCACCCACCACCCACTTCGTAGCAACTGTCGATAGCCTACACGATGTGCTTGATTTCGACTCCGAAGACATTGACGGTATGGACGACGATGTAGGAGACAACAATGAACCAGCACCTATAGGATGCTGGACAACCTCATCCCATGATGTATACATGGTGGATACACCTAAAGGAAATGAAGACGAGGAGCAACGGGAGGCTACGAAGGATAAATCCTCGAAAAGCAGTCAAAACGGCAACGTAAACGCCGAACAAAGTCCCGCCTCAACAAAGACCCAGCCATAGAGCAGGGCGAACCGGTGGACAACGAACAAGCTATCGAGCAATAAATCGCACAAGACAACTTGGATAAACAATCTGTCCCCGGCGAAGACAACAGTCCGGACGACCTCACACCGGACAAACCATTGGAGCAAAATGACCTCCAGAAAAGGCTCGTCGCCAATGCGCGTAGCCTGAAAAAGCAGAAGTGGAAGCTCAAAACAGCGGAAGATGCACTCAGATAAGTACGGCGACAGTCGCCGAACAAAGAGCTATCCTAAAATAAAGCTACTGCCCGAATTCGACGAGGAGGCCTTAGAGCCCTCACAATTAAAAAGCAAGAAGGCCACCCGGTCGGATGGACGACCTCACGGCAAAAAGAGAGCGGTGAATGGTGCCGCACACAAGCCAATATGCGATCCGCCTAAGGATTCACATCAAAAGGATGGCCCAGTTAGGTCCATCTATGGGCCAAGAAAGCAGGCTCGTCAAAGCAATGCAATACGCCAAAATTCCAAGATCACGGCACACCCAAATATAGGGGCGCCGCACACCCCCTATGTTTCACCGATGAGGTGCTGGATCATGAATTTCCAGCGGGATTCAAACCCGTAAACATAGAGGCATACGACGGAGCAACAGATCCTGGAGTCTGGATCGAGGATTACATCCTCCACATACACCTGGCTAGAGGAGACGATCTCCACGCCATAAAATACTTACCCCTTAAACTCAAAGGGCCAGCTCGGCATTGGCTTAAAAGCCTCCCCGAAAATACCATTGGAAGCTGGGGAGAGCTCGAGGATGCATTTCGGGCAAATTTTCAGGGGACTTATGTCCGCCCTCCGGATGTAGACGACCTAAGTCACATAACTCAACAGTCAGGAGAGTTAGCCCAGAAATTCTGGAACAGGTTCCTTACTAAAAAGAACCAAATAGTCGACTGTCCGGACGCTGAAGCCTTAGCAGCTTTCAAACACAACGTCCGAGACGAATGGCTCGCCAGACACCTCGGCCAAGAAAAGCCAAGAACAATGGCCGCATTAACAAGCCTCATGACCCGGTTTTGCGCGGGAGAGGACAGCTGGCTGGCTAAATGCAACACCAGCGACCCGAGTACATCCGAACTCAGGGATGGAAATGGGAAATCACGACACAGAAAAGATCAGCGCCGGAATAAGGAAAATGGCACAAATAGTACGGCGGTCAACACCGGATTCAAAAGCCCTCGGCCGAACAACAAAACACTGCCCCTAAAGGATAACAGTGACGAGCTATCCAACCTAAACAAGATTCTGGATAGACTGTGCCAAATACATGGTACCTCCGGGAAGCCTGCCAACCATACCCACATAGATTATTGGGTCTTCAAGCAGTTCGGCCGACTTAACACCGAACACAAGGGGCTCGACACACCAAGTGAAAGTGCTGAAACCCGAAAGCAGCACTCCGGGAAACAAAAGACTTTCCCACTAAAAGTCAAAACAGTGAACTCACTTCATGTGATAACACACAGCGCGGCACCTGCCATACCAGGACACCGTCCGCATAATGGGGATAGAACCCACCAAAATTCGCTATAGAAGCACTTCCTTCAAAGGAATGACGCCAGGCCTTCTTTATTATACAGGCTCTGTACCACTAGAGGTTGTGTTCGGTTCATCCGACAACCCCCGTTGCGGAAAGCTCACTCCCCATCGCCCCATTCAGCAGTAGCCCTTAAGCACTCTTGAGGCGTACAGCTTTCGCCGCTTTTACGCAATACCGCATTATGCATCTCTAACACTTAAAATGCCGGTCCACGCGGCATCATCTTGTTAAAAGGAAGTATTAAGTGTCACTTGAGCACGGAAGAAGGGGAGATCGCATCGACAGCTCCATGCCTATCCGGCTCCACTAGGCAAAGAACCTGAAATTGGTCATTCAAACCCCGGACACGGCTAGACGAGTCCGGCGCCTACTAGCGGCATACCCCCATACGAGGGGCTACATGCATGTATAACAAGAGACAATAGAGCTCAATTTTATTCTTCGAACCGTACTCTGTTTATTTAATGTTAAGTACACCTTTCGCACGACCCTTTTTCTTTCAAACTAAGTTCCTCTCTTTTACAGATGAACAACATGCTACACCCGTCCAGGATACAACACAACGGAGACACGGGCGCAGACGTGTAGTAGGGACCCATTGCAAGGATTCCTTTCAGATTAAGACCATGCGTAAACCTTTTTTCACTGTCTCTTGTTGATACACATCCCCCCGGTTCCTTAATATAACCGAGGAGGAGGCTGGTGCTTTGGCATTGGCCGCACCAGAATTCTTATGCGATACCCTAGACACCAGGGGCTTAGGGCATTATTCTGCCCATTTTAATAAAGACCGAATACCTTAGGGAGTATTCGGCGTCTCGAGTTAGGCCTTATATGCATCAGCTCCAAATCATGTCTTTGGTCAAATGTTGGGTTGCCCGGCTCCCGTGTTTTGCTGCCTTACGTTCCGTTTTCGCGGCTAACGCGGCACCAGGAGAACTACTGCGATTGTGCCCGGTTGGTCGGGCGAGCACCTCAAGAGAGAAAGCCGAAAATCGACTGTCATGATATAGCGAGACTGGTCAACCACTTGATGACTCACAGGAATGTTTAGAATTCCTCCGCATTAACGAAGGACCGGTTTTCGGTCAGGCACATACGCACCCCGAATTCGGGAGAGTGCGGTGCCCCCAGGGGCTATATAGTAGCCCCACCCTCGAACTCCTATGGCTAAGTGAAAGTTATAAAGCATTATAGTCCGGTTGCCTGGTTTGCTACGCTATCACCTCCTTAACAGGACCAAGACGTTGGATTAAGTGTGAAAAAGCGCTTTTTTTGCAAACACCCCGCACTATGTGCGTGGGGGCTAAACCAAGGACTGCCATCTTTCAGGTTATATATACATATACATAAACGGCCACAGGTGAGTAGTTTACTACTTGAACGCACAAGTATAAAAAGCACTTATATTACATTGAAACATTGTTTTCAAAAATCATACATGTCATTTAAACATAATATCCTTCGAGCACTGCGTCTCTATTAAATGAGCGCCCGGCAGGACTTCTTCAAAGTAGTGCTCGGCGGTACTAAACCTCTATCCGAATCTTGGGATGCAACGTCGGTGGCCTTCATCTCTGCCCGGTATGTCTTGACACGGGCGAGCCATCCGCCCCTCAATACACGTCGATCGCTTCATTGCGTCGTCGCGGCACCGCACCAAGAAACTGCTGCACTAAACCAAAATAGCTCTTGGTGGGGTCCGTCCGGCCATAAGTGAGTCAAGACATGCTTCATGGCAAATCCGGACAGTCGATTCAGCTCGGCCCATTCGGCCAACCGATCGGTCAGCGGTAGAGGACGCTCCGGACTATGGAATTGCGACCAATATAGCTCTTCCCTTCTGTGCCCCTTCTGGCCCCGGAAGTGCTCAAGCTGCGTCCTGGCGCCGCCGCCAAGTCCAGATAAGCATCCTCTGAACCCCACAATTTATCCAAGCGAGCATACTTTGGATCTCGTATATTTCCTCCCGCGAAAGCGGTTTTCCGGCCGCAATTGCCCGGCCGACTCAGCTCCTCCTTGGCAGCTCTCAAAGCCGATTGGGCCTTCTTGGATTCGGCGGCCTTCTTTAGGTCCTCTTATTCCGCTTGACGTTCTTTTTCAAGAACCTCGCAGCGATCGGTAGTATTCCTCAACTTTTTGGCCATATCGGCCATCTCCTCTTTGCTTCGGCAGTGAGCAGCCCGTTTAGCTTCTAGCTCTTCGGCCGCCTTTAAAGCGGTTGCATTACTAATTCTGGCTTGCTCTTTCGCTCGGGCGAGTTCTGCCCACAGCTCTTCCACGACAGCAGCACCATCTGCATTAAGCATATGATTAGTAAGACATGGGCGTCAAGCTCCCTTACCAGGTGTCCGCATTGAAGTCGCATACCTTGTGACTCGTCAAACCGTTCATTGACCAGCGCGATGTCCGCATCCGCCTCATCAAGCTGCTGCTTCAGTTCGGCATATTCATCAGTCCGGCTGACCTCCGGAAGCCCCGCCACCTGTTTAGGAGCGGCGATATGTTAAAACTGAGAATTTGATCCTCGGCACGTCGTCAATTTTGACAACATACCGAGTCTCAGGGGCTACTATCTATACATAGCGCATTTTATATGCATAACTGTCAGAAGGTACATTATTTTTTCCGTACCTCAAACCCCGTCAGTAAGCTTCTGACGGCCTCGCGCAATCCGCTCTTTGCGGATGCAATTCTTTCAATCACCGTACCCATTAGAGCGTGGTGATCTTCTGAGATAGCCGCTCGCCCGAGCAGATCCTTCAGCTCCTCCGACCGCACACCACTTGGCGCCGGACCTTCCGGCCCCGCCAGATTTGGGAACCCTCTGCGGCGACACCTCCGGGTCAGTCCGCTTCACATGAGGGTGCGACAGGCGGAGGCGTGTCGCTCTCCATCATCTCCGGAAGAAGATCCCCCGAAGACGAGCTCTGCTGAGAAGGGCTGAGGTCCGAACTACAAGGTACAATTTCGGTTATCTTCATAAATAAATACAGGGATGTTCCTTATTTACAAGACCCCTTCTTTTTACTTACGGCTCGCTAGAGGGCTGATCCCCTTGGGGAAATAGTGTGGCTGGGTTACTTCCCAGCGCCGGACTCTCCGACGAAGATTCCCTTCCCCTCTTTGAGGCCTTGACCTCTGGATCTTTCGAAGCAGTCCTCTTCCCTCCTCGAAAGACGGGACTTTTAATCCCTCCTTCCTTGATAGCCTCCTTCATGGGGGCAGTCGCTTCCCCGCTCCCCCCTTCGCCTTCTTCAAAGGGCGCGACCTTCAACATCTTGGTCAGCATGGGATCCGGCGTGGTCTTTGGGAGGGAGCGGACACCTTATTAACTTTGCCTTGGCTATCCACTCCTGTTCAAGAAACGGCTCCTTTAAAGGGCATATATATAAAATAAATGGATGAACAGCTTGTTCGGTTACAAGACTACTTACTTGAGTATCACAGGCGATTGCAGCTTAGTCCTGCCCCTCGGTCAAGTCCTCGACACTTCTCTTGTGATCCGAAGAACAGTTTATACATCTCCACAAAGGCGTCGTGCCCATAAAATTTTGGAGAGCTTGTGGTCCCTCGGATTGAATTCCCACAAGCGGAGGGCGGCGTTCTTGAGGCTGAAGGCGCCGGATCACCATAACCTGCGCCACTGCAACCAGATTGATCCCTCTTTCCCGAAGGTCTCGAATACGGCCCTGCAGCATGGGAACGTCCTTGGGCGACCCCCAGTCGAGCCCCTTGTTGACCCATGATGCCAGCCGATGTGGTGGACCTGAGCGGAAGGTAGGGAGCGCCGCCCATTTGGTGCCCCTAGGAGCAGTGACATAAAACCACTCCCGTTGCCACAAACCAAGCTCCTCTTGAAAAGAGCCCTCGGGCCATGGAGCATCATCACATTTGCTTATGACCGCCCCTCCGCACTCTGCTTGTTGCCCCTTGATCATCTTTGGCTCCACCTTGAAGGTCTTGAGCCACAATCCAAAGTGGGGGGTAATATGGAGGAAAGCCTCACATACGACAATGATTGACGAGATATGGAGGACGGACTCCGGATTCAAGTCATTGAAATCAAGCCCATAATAAAACATGAGCCCCCGCACAAAGGGATCCGTCGAGAAGCCTAAACCCCGATGGAAGTGAGACACGAACACCACGTTCTCGCCGGGCTCGGGAGTGGGAATGACCTGCCCTGGGGCAGGTAGCCTATGCGAGATCTCGCCGGTTAGATACCTGGCATCTCGCAGCTTTAGCACCTCTTCTTCTGTGACGGAGGAGGACATCCATCGGCCGTGCTGGTCGGAGCCGGACATCATTGAAGGTCCGAAGCGCCTGAATCTGAAGCTTTGGGTGTTGGAACTCGAAGCGCGATGCGAACTCGATAAGAGGGTGTAAAAAGGAGAGGGCCTTGGTCTCGTTATAAAGAGGTTGAATACCAAGAGCCCACCCCGTGGTCGACTAGGACTCGCCTTTGATAGAGGAGGCGTGGCAACGGGCGCGGTTGGGTTACCCACGTCCGTATTGATGGGAATCCCGGAATAAGGGGAACACGATCTCTGCTTCGACAAGACGTGCCAAGGAAACCGCTTCGCTAAACGCGCTGAGGTGGAACAATAAAAACAATTTGAGTAAAGGCTTGGTAGTGGTGCGACGTCACGCCACAGAATACGTCAGCAGATTGATCTTGTGTAATATTATTCTCTCTACGGTGGTATGTGGAATTTATTTTTGCAGAGCCGGACACTATCTTGGTGTTCACAATCTTCTATAAATTATTCGGAGGAAGAACCCGCCTTGCAATGCCGAAGACAATATGCGCGCCGGACTCGTCGTCATTGAAGCCTGGTTCAGGGGCTACTGAGGGAATTCCGGACTAGGGGGTGTCCGGATAGCCGAACTATCATCATCGGCCGGACTCCAAACTATGAAGATACAAGATTTAAGACTTCGTCCCGTGTCCGGATGGGACTTTCCTTGGCGTGGAAGGCAAGCTTGGCGATACGGATATGTAGATCTCCTACCATTGTAACCGACTCTGTGTAACCCTAGCCCTCTCCGGTGTCTATATAAACCGGATGGCTTTAGTCCATAGGACGAATAACAATCATACCATAGGCTAGCTTCTAGGGTTTAGCCTCTTTGATCTCGTGGTAGATCCACTCTTGTAACACACATCATCAATATTAATCAAGCAGGACGTAGGGTTTTTACCTCCATCAAGAGGGCCCGAACCTGGGTAAAACATCGTGTCCCTTGTCTCCTGTTACCATCCGCCTAGACGCATAGTTCGGGACACCCTACCCGAGATCCGCCGGTTTTGACACCGACACCATCCATTCCAATGATGTTCCTTTTGCCTCTCCTCACGACAACACGACTGGGATTGCATGGGTCGGTTATGAAGAAGCATTGTGTCACGTGCTTAGCGTGTACCCATGGCTCATTTTTTGCGATAGCGTTCACGGTAGCGCTCTTGGCATCGGGTATACTCATGGTAGTGAAAATCCGGTTTTGTCTTTCGACATTCTTTGCCCATCTGACACGGAACATAAATGCGTGTTGTGCAGTCGAGTAGTCAAGCTCCCAGATCTCCTCGACCCTTCCATAAAATTGTTCGATTCGTCATTGTCACCGCCGGTCATGCATTCCATCGTCACCCCGAGTTACGATCATCACTGTCCATATCTTTGGCCTCCGTGTAGAACGTGTATCCGTTGATATCATATGCACGATAGGTTACGAGGTTGGGCGAGGGGCCATGTGCTAAGGCGTATATGAGCAACCCGTCCTTAGAGCCCTCCTCCGGGGCATTAGCAATAATATGCTCTTTGAACCAATGCAGGAAAGTGGAGTTGTGCTCTCTAGTAACTTCGTCGTTCGTCCTGCATACCCCTAGTCACGATACTTCTTTGCGATAATTTCTGTGTGCAGTGCCACGAAAGGATCTACCTCGTCTAGGTGTTGTAGCACTACCAAGTTTGCTCTGTTAAAGTCGCTGCATCGATCTGAGTACGCCACGTGCAGTTCCCTGCGACCGTTCACGATGACCATCTCCTTCGAGCCTCCCATCGTGCTTGTTAATGGGCAAACCAACACTAACACCAGGCGGTTGGTCTGCGCCATATAGAAAATTCTCACAGAAAGAGATGCACTCTTGTGTCAAAGAGCCCTGGACGATGCTTCCATCCGGATGGGACATGTTACGAACGAATCCTTTGATGATCCCATTCATCCTCTCAAACGGCATCATGTTGTGCAGGAATGACGGCCCTAGGTCTATTATGTCATCCACAATATGGACACACAGATGCACCATCACGTCAAAGAACGCGGGCGGGAAGTACATCTCAAGCTCATTCAGTATCACAACGATCTCTTCCTGTAGCCTTCGGAGCTGCTTCACACTGATCGACTTTCGAGAGATGACGTCGAAAAAGTTGCAGAGACCAATAAGCGTGTCACGGACGTGCTTGTCCATTATCCCTCTAAGGGAAACCACTACTAGGAAAAGGCTTACTAATGGCGCACCAGTTTTGCCTACTAATGGCGCGCTACTGGTGCGCCATTAGTATCACGCCACTAGTATTTTTTACTAATGGCTCACCAGTGGTGCGCCATTAGTATCTGGTATACTAATGGCGCACCACTGGTGCGCCATTAGTAGAGGCCACTGGTGCGCCATTAGTATTGGCCATGGTGCGCCATTAGTATTTTTGAATTTTGAAGACGGGAAAATAGTAGTGGCGCACCGTCTAACCCCCACCGTGCGCCATTGCTATTTTTGAATTTTGAATTTGGATCTGGATCGCGATTTTTTTGCCCATTTTTTGCTTGTTTTTTTTTGCTCGTTTTTTTGCACGATATTATTTCAAATTTTGTTCCCGTTTTTGGATCTTGTACGTTCTTTTGCCGTGTTCTTTTGCCGGAGAGGAGTTCGACGGAGAGGAGGAGGAGGTCACGGAGAGGAGTTCACCGGAGCATCGAGAGGAGGAAGGAGAAACCATGAGGGGATGGGAGGAGAGGAGGGAGGAGGAGCTCACCGGAGAGGAGGGAGGAGGAGCTCACCGGAGAGGAGGGAGGAGGAGCTCACCGGAGAGAAGGGAGGAGGAGCTCACCGGAGAGGAGGGAGGAGGAGCTCACCGGAGATGAGGGAGGAGGAGCTCACCAGAGAGGAGGGAGGAGAAACAGTGAGGGCATGGGAGGGGAGGAGAGGAGAGGAGGGAGGAGGAGGTCACCGGAGAGGAGGAGGAGGTCGCCGGAGAGGAGGAGGAGGAGGTCGCCAGAGAGGAGGAGAGAAGGGAAGATGGAGTGGAGAGTGGAGGAGAGGTGGAGTGGAGGAGAGGTGGAGTGGAGGAGAAGAATGAAGAGGTAAGGAGGAGAGGACACGCCCAGCCATATATACGGCATAGTAATGGCGCACCGTGGGCAGGTGCGCCATTACTATTTTATTTTTTATTTTTTTTATTTTTTTTTAATTTTGAAGGCGGGAAGATACTAATGACGCACCATGGGCAGGTGCGCCATTAGTAACTTTTTTTATTTTTTTGATTTATTTTGAATTTTGAAGGCGGGAAGATACTAATGGCGCACCATGGGCAGGTGCGCCATTAGTAACTTTTTTTATTTTTTATTTATCTTGAATTTTGAAGGCGGGAAGATAGTAATGGCGCACCATGGGTAGGTGCGCCATTAGTAAGTTTGAATTTTTTTGACTCTCCAGATCTTAAAAGCCTCGTACCTTTTTTTCTGTTAGGTTTTTGAGGATTTTGAAAATGTTTAACGGGGTTCCCCCAGTTAAATTCGGATGTAACTTTTCGAGTAGATGATTTTCCATATAAAAAACTTTTTCATCCGAGTTCGTATGCAAAAGTTATGCCCATTTTTACAAATTCTCGAGAGATTTTGCAAAAAAGTCGAAAATTCATGTTTGTAAATTTTTCTAACAACTAGACCACATGTCACATGGGAATCTTATTTTCTTTTATTTTTTGACATTTCTATCATTTTCTTTTATTTTTTTTGAAACTGAAAAGGCGGTCCGGGGTCGGGTGCATTCGGGAATTTTGGGCCAAAATACTAATGGCGCACCATGGGAGTGGTGCGCCATTACTAGTTTCAACTAGTAATGGCGCACCACTCCCACGGTGCGCCATTAGTAGTTTTGAAAAAATTAAAAAATAATTTACTAATGGCGCACCGTGGGATGTGGTGCGCCATTAGTATTTGCACACTAATGGAGCACCAACACATGGTGTGCCATTAGTATTTAGTAATGGCGCACCACATGTACAGTGCGCCATTAGTGTCTATCCCATCTATAGCCCTTTTCCTAGTAGTGAACAGGTAGTATCTGCGTCATCATCACATAACAGTCATGAGACTTCATCCCACTGAACCTTTTCTTATCCGTGTCTAGATATCTGCTTATCTTGCCACAGTAACCGGAACTAACTTTGACTCCGGTAAGGCACTTAAAGAATTGATTGATCTCAGCCTGACTTAAGGTGAAGCAAGAAGGGGCAATAATCCTCTTTCTTTATTTTCTTGCCCTTCTTCTCCCGTGCCTCATCTCCGTCTCTGTCTCATCGACATTTTACGGGCGGCATGTGCAGATCGTCGCTGATTTTCAAATCTTGAAAGTCTTTTATTGCCTTCGGCCCATCCTTGGTCTTATCCGGCATGTTCATCAGTGTTGCGAGCATGCTCTCAAGGACATTCTTACAGATATGCATTTGATCAAGGCAATGAGGTGTATCGAGTTTGTGCCAGTACTCCAAGTCCCAGAACACAGACCTCGTCTTCCATACCTTCAGCAGCGGCTCCAGCGCCTTTCTCATCGTCTTTCCCGGCGCGGGGCACTCCTTCCAGTTTTTCAACAGCTCATCGATTTTGGCACCGCTCCGCTTACGTGGAGGTCCTCGATGCTCAGCGTGACCATTGAATAGATCTCCACGGTTTCTCCACGGGTCGTCCTGTTCAAGCCATCTTCGATGCCCCATGTACATGATTTTCCCAGACCCGCCATCTTTCCTTGACAATAGCTCTTTGAGACGTCAGTATCATCCATGCACCGCGTGCATCCATAATATCGATGGCACACCTGGCTCGCCACATATCCGTAACCGAGATAGTCGTACCTTTGTCATGATCGACCAGCTCTCATGTTGAAATACTCGCCTTTGCTGGCGTCCCATGTCTTGGCCGATGTTTTCCATAACGTCTCTAACTCCTCTTGAAGTAGCCCCGGATACAAATTAATATTATTTCCTGGTTGTTTCGGCCCTTGAATAAGCATGCTCATGTGAATGTACTTCGACTTCATGCACAACCAGGGGGGAGGTTGTACATCCATACAAACACGGGCCATGTGCTATGGTTGGTGTTCTGGTTGCCAAATGGATTCATGCCATCGGTACACGCGCCTGCATCACATTCAAAATACCGATAGAAGCTGTTCAACGCTCTCCACTGGCTTCCATCCTTCACGTGTCTCAGCTTCGGATCATCTCCATCGTCGGGCTTCTTCCTCTCCGGCGTGCCAAGCGCATTAGCTTTGCTTCCTTGGGATCTACAAAATACCTCTGGAGACGGGGAGTGATCGGTAAGTACCATACAACTTTCGGGACATTTCTTCCGGCCTTGTTGTATCGAGAAGCATTGCACACCGGACAGCTTGTTTTTTCCGCGTGCTCCTTCCGATAAATTATGCAATCGTTGATGCATGCATGGTATCTAACGTGTGGCAGATCAAGAGGGCACACGATCTTCTTGGCCTCATCAACACTAGTAGGACATAGATTACACGCGGGAAGAACATCCTTTAGGTACTTGAGATGCTCATCGAGGCTAGTGTCGGTCCATTTGTTTTTAGCCTTCGTCTTCAGGAGTTGGAGCTTGAAACTCAAGCAATTCACCTCAGGATTGCAACCATCATACAATGGAGTGTTCGAGTCTACCACCAGTTGCTCCAGCTTAGCCTCCTCTCTAGAAGCAGCTCTCTCAAGATTTTCGTCTCCTTGCGAAGCAATGCTTGAACATGAGGGTCCCGAACGATTGAACTTAGTACCGACGAACTCTGCTGCGTGGAGTCCATGTCGTTCTCTCCGCCGCCATGTCCGGCACCTTCTCCTCCGCCATGTCCGTCCCCTTCTCCGCCGCCATGTCCGGCCTCTCCCCCACCGCCATTATCAATCATCTCTTCGTCTTGCCCCGTGTCATCATTGCCTGCCCTGTCGGCATCCTCAACATCGTCATCCTCATCTTCAGTTATCCACCGAGTATAGCCATCCATGAAACCAGTCATGAGCAGGTGCGCTCCGACACGACCATCGTCATAGGGGTCGAGCCAAACTATTCCTTTGCATTTTCGACACGGACATAAAACCTCTGTCAGGTTATTTTCTTTCATGTCCTGCACCACCGACCGCAACCACCTGTCCACCATCGTTCCACTGACCATCATGAACGTCTGCACGGTAATAATAAAATAAATTGATTATAAAAATGCGTGCATGCATCAAAGTCATACAAAAATTCGGCATGACCTTCCCTAAAAAATAGGACATATATGGATCTAGAGTTTGCCCGGAATTCGCTGAAACGGAAATAAATCGACATTTTGGCAAAACATAGGCAACTCAAAAGTACAATTTGGCGTCAACTCTTGCCACACACACAATTTCCATAAACATATCACACACACATAAACATATTTCCATTTTGCAAAAGCATGAAATTTTAATCACCTCTATCTCGAGATCGAGCACACGGTGGAGATGATGTTGTAGGGAGATCAAAAGTGCACAAAGCTCTTCTTGACAAAGATAGATCTAGTTAGGAGGCAAATAGGTCACTTAACTAAATCCTACATCTACCTAGCTACCTAATTTGGGAGGAGACAACTTCAACTAGTGGAGGGAAGGAAAAGAGAAAGAAGATGCATTAATGGAGGTGGTGTAGTTAGGTAGGAGTAATGAAGAGAGAGAAAGGTAGATAGAAGAGAGAAAGTAATGGGGAGAAGTATTGAGGAAGAAGAAGAGTCGAGTGGGAGCATGTGGGAGGTAGGGAAAGGGAAGAGAGGAGGGGGAGGGGAGGGGCGGGTGGGGGTAAAAGGTGGTGGGTTGGTGCGGATTAGCAATAGCGCGGGGTCTAAACAGCGATGCTGCTAAGTAAGTAGCAGCAGCGCGCTTTGGGCAACGGCGCTACTGCTAACCGGGACCAAAAAGTGTGTCAATTTGAAATTTAGCAGCAGCGACCTCAGAAAAAGCGCGCTACTACTACATCCATAGCAAAGCGGCTGCTCGCGGCACCGCGCTGCTGCTAAATGGAGGTTGGTGGACACCGCCGGTCGATATTTGTAGCAGCGCGGTTTACACCGAGCGCGCTACTGCTAAAAACTTGTCAGTGGCGAGTTTCCCGCACACGCGCTACTACTAGTTAGTAGCAGCGCTCCTTTTTGAGCCGCGCTGCTGCTAAGATTCTGTGTATAGGCTTTTCCCTAGTAGTGCGCCACCGCCTTGAAGGCGAACTCGCCAAGATCGGCGAGGAATGGTTGCTTAGCGACTGCTCCGCCGATGCCGGCTGCGGCAAGGCCACCGCCAGGGCTCCGAAGGCCACGTTGGCAGTGGCCGCGGCAGCACTCCGCACGACACAGCAGGAGGCGGAGCGCCTCCTCAGCGAGCGGCAGGCAGCCACCGGACAAGGCTGCCACGGCCCTCCGGTGCCGTACCGCCGATGGAGGGACGATTACGATGATGGCACCGACGGAGACAGCGTTGCGGCAGGGCAGGGCGGCCACGCGTACGAGGTGGTTGGTTTATATCAAGTATAATTCCTCTTGTGTCTCCTCGGTGAAGCCCATGTATGAAGATCTCATCAACACACTCCTCCGTAGATAACACATCCGGAAGACAAGAGTTCCACTGAACATTAAGGTTTTTTATGTGGCTCCTTAATCATGGGGTAATTCTTACCAAGGATAATATGGCAAGATGCAGCTAACAGGGATGCAAGAAATATTGTTTCGGCGACTAAACAAATAAAAATCTATGTCTTTCTTGCCCATTACCCAGGCTTCTTTACCGAACAACTCATGTAGTGTTTAATCAGCTACTGTTTACTAGCTAGTATAACGAATTTGTTTGGAAACTGACTTGCTGAGGGTCATCAAAAATTTAATGCGCATATCGGACTGGAATTGTATGCTTCATTTTGGAAATTTTGGAGTTGTTGTAATGATTGCTTTTAATGGAACGACACTTTGCAGGTTCGTTCGCGCTATAGGATGGATCCGTGCATTGTGCTCTTTGTAGCCTCTAGAGGAGTAGTCACTTATGGCCTTTGGGTGTAGCCATTGGGAGACCGCATCACGAGATACATTCATCCGGTTTGGGTGGCCAGTCAGCAATAGGTATGTGTTTACTGATACAGTCCTGTTATTAGGCGATTATGGTTGGGCCTCCTTTTTTTTGCTTTGATCTTCATACTGGATGTTTACTATTGTTTTATAATAAAAGATTGTTGTGTGCGTCATATGTTGAAGATGCCAAGAATATTCCCAATATTGTGTGTGTGGGGTGGGGGGGGGGGGGTATCGAGGGTGATAGAGTATGTGTTTTTATTCATTATACCTGGAAGCATACACAGTACAGTACTGGGCGAGAACGCGTCCTACTCCTGATACTCTTTCTTTTTTTGCGGGAAAGGGATTTCACTAATCAAGGGAAAAATAAGATCATCCATGATCGAGCAAGCAAAGTCCCGTGGGTAGTTAACCAACTAGCAAGTACTTCCTCTGTAAAGTACTCCCTCTGTTCGGAATTACTTGTCTCGGAAATGGATGTGTCTAGAACTAAAATACATCTAGATACATCCATTTCTGCGGCAAGTACATCTAGATACATCCATTTCTGCGACAAGTAATTCCGAACAAAGGGAGTAGTGATCTAAACGCTCTTATATTAGTTTATGGACGAAGTAGTTTTTATGGAACATGCTTTTGGCTCCCTTCATAGATAAAGCACCACATGGTCCACAAGGGCAGACAAAGGTTCAACGAACAACCAAAAGAAAGAAAAAACTTCTAAAGTGAGCTATAAGCATAAAAATACAAGAGTGAGTCCCGCTTCGGTACAACCCCCCATAATAAAACGTATAACGGACAGTATAGACTTTTCACATGGTATTCCTACTTACATCCATTTCAACGAACGGAGGGAGTATGTATGATGCCCTACGTACCACCGACTCCTGCTTCTCAGGAATAAAAAGCAGCCACACAGTGATTCGAACTCTGCACCTCTAGCCCACAAAGGATTGTAGTAAACCAGTACACCTGAGAAGCTTTGACGACAAAAACTGAGTGCGCCCGTTAAAGAACTACTATACATAATCTGGGCAGTTTTTGGATCTCTTTCTCTTTTCTTGGAAATTGTGAAAAATCTTCACAACGCAAGCAATATCTGAAAATCCGACAGTTGTTTGAACCCCTCTAAATAACTTTCAAAACTCAATTTTTTTTAAAGGTGCCTTTTTGACATATTTTTTTAGACCCTGAACATTTTCTGAAAAATTCAAAAAAAATTGGAATTTAGAGAACAAAACCTGTTAAAAGGAACATTTTCAAAATATTGATTTTTTTCAAAAGAGCAACCAGTTTTTGAAATTCCCCAAAAGTATTAGTTTTGAGAAAATATGAAAACAGGACATTTTTTCATAGTGTGAACAGTTTTTGGAAAACAATCTGAAGAAATGGCCGGCCCAAACAGTTTCAATAGTGTGAACAATTAGAAGGGTACTCCCTCCGTTCCGATTTACTCGTCGTGGCTGCAGAAATGGCCGGCCCAAACACGTCTCTCGGCCTCTCGCCTTATACGAACAACGGCAATCTGAATTTTTTTGCTGCCTTTGTACATTTTTTTCTTTTTTCTTCTCTTATTTTCTGATTTTCTATTTTTTTCCTTCACTTTTCTTCGTTAATTTTTTTTGGAATCTTAAAAAATATATTGTTTGGAATATCGAAATAGCACTTTTAATTAACTATTTTAAATTGATTTTAAATTCATTTTTCCTTCAAATATTTATTAAATAACTTAAAAAACATTTTCTCCACGAGATTATATGACCAATTCAACTCACCATGCCAAGTTGTTTGAGTTTTCTATAGTTCTTGCATTTTATGGAGTTTTCTCGATGAAAATTCGCGGATAGATGGCCGAACGTGACACAACTTACAAACGGTGTCAGAATTCGTTCAAACATGGCATAGGTACCTACCATGGGCGTAAACACCTGCTGGCAAAATTTAGGAACATTTGAAGAATGTCCAAAACAAGACCATGTTCAACGGAGGGTGGTTGGGTAGGCCCAGAAGATTCTTTGTGAGAGCATGCTTGTTCTCGACATCCTTGAAATGAACTCAATTTTTTTCATGTCCTTCTATGACCAATTCAAGGCATCATATCAAGTTGTTTTGGTTTTCGACAAATTTTGCATTTTTTCGGAGTTTTCTCAGATAGAAAAGACCGATAAATGGCCGGATGTGTCGCAACTTGCATACAGTGATGAAAGTCGTTCAACCTTACATGCATGCCTACAGTGGGCATCCCACCATCTTGCAAAATTTGGATCATTTTAAGATGTCCAAAAACAGACGATGTTCAATGAAGGGTGTTCGGGTTCATTTTTGATAAATTTTGCATTTTCTGGAGTTTTCTTGTTGACAAGGGCTGATAAATGGCCAGAAGTGTCGCAACATGTAAACGCGTGGAACTTATTAATACCTGACATGAATGGCTCATATGTCTGTGGTAGGCTACTTCAAGAAGTTGGGGGCATTTATCCATAATCCAAAAAAAACACCATTTGAAAAGAGTGTGCCACACAAGGCCTCCCTGAGCATCTTGTTTTCCTAATTGATTGCTTCTGTTAATTGCAATTTTGCCATTATCAATCAATATGAAGGTTTTCTTATGTCCTAACAATTTATTGAAATTTCACAATTTTGAAATTTTAAATTGTATATGAAAAAATTTACAAACTTGAACACTTTTTCCAAAATTGTAACAAAATCCCAACAATTGATGAAAATTGTAAACAATGTAATTTTTAAAAAATTCATCATTTTTTTATTAAATGCAAACATTTCCAAAATTTGTGAAATAGAAATTTAAAACGGGACATGTTGTGAAATTCCATACATATTTTATAATTGTAAACCATATTTTGAAAAAAGGATCTGGTATTCTAAACAATATTTCAACGGCCAGTGCCTGATGTATGCACGCATATGTGGCCGGATTTTAAACATCATCTATGAGTCGTCCATGTTTTGTCGTGTGTATAGCATAGCTCTATATATATTGACACATGCAAGTGGGACACACGGTCCTTTTGTTTAGGATATGCCACCAGTAGGAAGCTGAACAGTATAACAAGCGCACGTGCCACGACGTACTAACTTACAAAAGAGTGTGACACCAGGGGCGGCGCTAGAGGTATTCTTGGGTCTTCATGTGAATCCCCATGATTTTTACAAAGCAGTGTTGATTTTGGAAAAAGAGTGACAATTTTCGAAAAACAGCAATGATTTTGGCAAAATGAATACACGTGAATACCCGGTTGCAAATTCCTAGAGCCACCACTGTGTGAGTGTGACACTATAATTAATGTCTTGTTTCGTAACAACACTCGGGCTACTTGGCTAGTATGGGGGTAAATACGGATTTACTTTTAGTTTTTGGAGGAAAAAATTAATAAAATGAAGGAAAAAAATGCAAGAGGAGGCACTGAATTGCATGCGGTCCGAACAACGTAGAGATAACCCTTCAAAACTGGAAATCAAATTATTTAAAATATGAGAGACATGACTGTATCGACTGGATCAGATCCTCGAGCTCCTTATCCTCCGAACTAATTCATCTCCTGTATCTTCATCCATCAGTGTATAACAAAGAGGGATTTTTCTGTTCATTACCAATAAAGGCACCTTTACATCCCACTGCCACCATGTCAATAACAGGAAACAAAAGAACCAACGAAAAAACAAGCAGCTTCCCCTCTTCTTCAGGGACTATACAGCAGCAAGGGGTAACAGCAACTCTTAAGTGCATCGAACTCCATGGGTACGTCCAGCTTCTCCCAACTCCAAACCTTCATCTTATTTTTTTCATATTGTTTTGAAAATGTGCTTCCATTTTTATTCATGTATGTATGTATGTATGTATGTATGTATGTATGTATGTATGTATGTATGTATATATTCACACCAATCACCTACATTAATTAACTAAGTCCAGATGGCAAGGGATGCCATGGCTATGGCCCCAAGAAACAATGCAACGTATGCGCCAGCCTGCAGCCTGGCCGGGCTACTGCTCATCCTCTGGCCTAGGAAATCAGCCGCAATGAGATCCACAAGTGCCATATAGATCAGTATACCAGCTGACATGGAATCAAGAATGCCCTCCACCACCAACGCCCTTGGGCTGTATGGGTCGTAGAATGACGCCATGGCCACCCCCACGGCGATCCCTGTGGGCGTTGTGATGGCAAAGAAGAACGCCATGAACAGCGTGGAGAGATCCTTCAGCCGGGCCTGCATTATTGATTTGTTCATGACACAACGTGCTTGAAGTAAGGAACTGTTACGTAACACACATGCATTATTCTTGGCTGAGGAGGTGCATCTTAATTACGATACAAAGGTTGTGTGAATCCTCTCTTTTCCTTGTCCAAAATACCGCACACCAATCATGATTAGGGAAAAATGGAGTCCGTTAATTAACCTGGGAAATGCAGTCACCTAGCGCGAAACCCTCGAAGAACTGGTGGAAGGAGAGGGCAGCAACCAAAGGCTTGATGGTACATGTGCTCTGCGAAACACCCAGCGATAGCCCGATGATCACCGAGTGTGATACAATCCCCAGCTCCAGAATCTTGAAGGTCAGAAATACATGCAGCAAATCACTGTAAATTAAGCATATATATACCCATGAAATTTACAACTCAAAACATCTATGCAACTGTAATTCCATGTGCATTTCACATATCTAACTAATTTGCTCATACTTTCATTTACATTACTAATATATATATATTTATATTAGTAAAACCATAGGAAAATAAACCACTACAATCATGCACATCAACAAATATTTATTTCATATGGCTGTTCTAGAAGAAAATGGCCACGATTTGTCATGTATAAATAGGATCTACTCCTATAGAGTAAATGCAACTACTATAGATAGATAAGATCTTCCAAGAGATACCTCCTTTTCTCATATGAAATAAAACCAATTTTATCCCCCCAAAAAAAAGTAAAACCAATTTTAGATCACAGTTATACAATATATACGTTTGAAAGGATAGAACTGGAGTTTTATACACGGTTTTCCACCCAAAAATATGAGCAGTACATGCATAAACTAACGAGGTTTTAGATGTATAACTAACAATAAAAATAGATAACTGGCAAATTCAAAAGATCAAGACCCTTAATTAATCACTGTATTGTTTAATTCCCTTAATTTCTAAATCAAACCTCACAATTATTGGATATCACGACATAGGGTAAAATCTATTTGTATGTTTAACTATAGATCCATTGTATTCCAGGTTGACAAATTGCACTTCAAATTTTATAAAACATCTGTTAAGTAAAAGCGCACTCACAGTAGCATGCATCGCATGTATGACTATATGTAACATTTTTTAATGTGATCAACTACAAAGTAAGTTGCATCAAGACAATGAAATTTCAATATTATATGCAGGAAAAATTGACTTGGCGGACCTACATTCTAATGGTATAGAACCAGCAAACATATGCAATTATAAATGTACGGTCAGTCAGCCTAACTAGGTCACAACTCTATCTTTACATTACTATTATGCCTGTAATTCAAATCCCTGGCTCCAGAATCTTCAAGATCGGCAATACGTGCAGCAAATCAGTATAGACACTATGCATAAATATATCTATATACATGGGAGATTTACAACTCAAAACATCTATGCAACTGTAAACCCATACACATTGCATATAGCTAACTAATTTGCTCTTATGTTCATGTATATTCGTAGGAAAAGAAGCCAATATATTCGTTCACATAATAAAATGTATGTATGCTAAGAATTTAGAGTATTGTTTCGACTTTAGCCAAGATGGACCTTACTAGATGTTTGGTCATGCCCAAAAAAAATGGTTATTGTTTGGATGGTGGCCAATTTTATTGGCATGCCAATTCCTTTTTTCTACTCCGATTCAATTTTCACAATGTTGGCCAACTCATTGGCAGGCAAAAGCTTCACCAAAATTGTGGCCAGCCAACTTTTGGTTGGGCAAACCTGGGTGCAAAGCCTCGAACCAAACACACCTATATCACTTATAAATAGAGTTCTATGGTAAAATGATTGCCATGAACTAGAACAAGTTCATTTGAGTATTTGGGTCTTATCACTCATCCTCGGTCTGGCCTTTGCCTCACAACCTTGGAGGCGAGTCGAGGGAGAACCTTACCATAACTTGCAGCCACCCCCTTCCCCCTTCTTTACCCTCTTGTTGTTGCAAAGGTTGTCATTAGGCAATCCCGTCATGCCAATGAAGATGGTGGATAGGCTCTCCTTAGTGTGCCTCATGAAGTGGGCGCTAGACATTGCGGGCAGCAGCCCCAGGCAAAGAAACGATATTGACTTTTCGGGGGTGGCAGCCAAGGGTGCTAGCTCGTGACCTTGGCCACACATGGAAATGAGATGTTGGCAATCATGAAGGCATGCTAGGCTCCCCATCGACCCTTGCATCAGATATGAGTAAGAATACCCCTTTTGTACCACGTTGTAATTCTCGCTCCACCGAATAAGCAAGTTGGTGCCCTAGGGGCCGGTGAACCGAGTATACTGGTCGAGGTGGATGATGATGGGGAGCTCAGGATGGAGAGAGACCTTTAGCTGGTGGTGGGGGCCATGAAAAGGACAACACGATGCTGGCTCCCTCCTCAGAGGCTTCGTCAGGTCACCTTCCCCATACAATCCCTTTGCTTTGGGGTGAAAACCCTAGTCCCCAGTCGGGCTAACAGTTTGCATGGATGGTCAGTGATGATGAATTCACGTGGCGCATCCCAACTAAGTGTCCTCGTCTACACCCTGTATCGGTTGTTCCCTTGTTCGCTGACATCGCAACACCTCTGAGCCAGAGAGAGTGGATATGGGTTACCTTTATGACTGCAGTTGTGTGTCACTGGTACTAAGAGTACGGTATTTTAATGGGCCTTGATATGTTGCGTCGGTGTTGTTGCCCTCTTTGTGACTGTATTTTTGTTTGTGGCAACATTCTTTAGCTTGGGTCGTGCTATGTGGTTGAGCCGTACACGACACTGGTGCTCATGGTGAGCTTAGCTAGTGCGGTGTGCGTACTTTATGTTTTCTTACATGGCAATTTGACCGGAATTGCTCATGTTAGTTATTTACAAGCTGTTCGACATTTCAAGCAGCATTTCTCTTATTTATTTTCCTTGCATGCTAGTTGTAAGCTATTTTTAGGAACCCGTTTGTGGATTTGTTATTTCAATTTGGGTATAATGCCTTCGATCCAAAAAAATACTATGTATGTAGTTACAGTAAATAAGATCTTCTGAGATGCACCTCATAGGAAGTACAATCAATTTAAATTTAAATTACCATCCATAAAAAATGTTAGAAGTGGGAGTTCTATAGCAATAATTGTCTTCTACCCTTCCCCGCAAAAAAAAAAATTGTCTTCTACCCAAAATTATGCACAGTACATGCGCAGACTAACAAGGTTCCAGATGGCAGTATATGATGCCTCCCGACTCACAACATATTCTTTATTAAATTTCACTAATTGCTTAAACGAACGTCACAATTGTTATTAAATATTTCAATATAATTAACGAAAAGTCTATTTGAATGTTCAGCTCTGGATCCAAGATTTCCAGGTTACTGATTATAACCTTATTATACTTTGGAATTTGGCAAGAACAATTGTCAAGTAAAAGCGCGCGCACATGCATAGTGACAGTAGCACATGTACGAGTGAAAATCAAGGCAGAAAAACAACCAATGAATTAATATATTTATCACAAAGATACAAAGTTAACTTCATATGTCTCGACTTTTATTCCCTCGTATACCGTCGTGCAAGCTTGACAAGTATTAATGTTATATGCTCTTTATTTATTCTTTTGTTTGTGAAATGTCCATGAACTCTTACTTCCTGCTAGAAGGCAAGGGCAATTAATATGGACAGTATTTAGATTTGAAGATGACACATTAAACTAGCAGTTAGCAGTAATATATTAGAGGATATTTTCAAGACCACGTTAATCCTACCAAAAACAATGAAATTTACCTATTGTCCCTTTGCAGCCGCTGGATGAAAATAGCATACGGCGTCCTCACCGGTCCTCTCCTAAGCACACAACTCCTCTGCAGTCTTCCGTAAAGAACAAGTACCCCATCAATGCCCATGCCGTCAAGAGCTGATTTAGCCGGTGTTTGATAGCTGTTACGTCAATGATATGACCCTCTTTTGCCACATTTTATGTACTCATTTAATTTTGTATCTGTGCTGGTAGAGAAAATAGACTGAGATCTACCGGTCTTTCCTACAGATGCTTCATTGTTTGAGTACAAGGTTTAGTTTCCAATCCACTAGGTTTCTTATTTTAGGAGTTAACTGGGAACCTTTTGAGCTATCTGTATATGTTCAGTTACTCTTATGGACGCACATGAATTTACAGGAAAAAGCACATGAAGTATTAAGATTTTTTATATGTGTGAAGCATTTTAATTACTGTGTATTGCGTTCATTTCACAGGTGTGTTCTGTTAGAAGACATACTGTTAAAAGTGTTCCCTGATTATAATTCTTTTCACTGTAGTTAAAGGTTGTTGTTCGTTCTGTACCCCTTCTATAACAGAAGCTCTTCCTGAGGCTTAACGTTGACACCTAAAAAGACACTCTTAGAGAAGTAGATCTGCACACACTCCATTATAAAACTCTGGGGGGCTAGATGGGTTACCTGAAGCGTCATAAAGAGCACATTTTTTTAGCCTGAAATTATAGCTTAGAAAGAGTTACCTCCCCTGAACTTATATACTAAATTGTTGGGTCCTCACAATATTTCTTTGATGTGTACGAGTGTAATTACTTTTACCATCAATCCATCTTCCTTCATCCATTCGTGTATATGTGCACAAATATATATCGTGAAGAATATATCCAATGTTAAGTGGGATTTATCAACTTAGCTTACCTGATACGCATTAATCCTTTGGTTCCAGATGTTGTTTTTGGTGGGAAAATGAGTTCTTCAGCTTTAGAACAACAAACAAATGTATGATAGTTGGACCAATATACCAACGTACTTATGTATATTGTGCTGCTTATATGGGCTTCCAAGAAAACAAGGTAGGCCAAGGAAACATGGTTTACCGTGTCTATAACTACCTCACTTTTTCCAACAATAGACATATAAAGATCTCATTTGTATGTTTCCTTCTACACCCTGCGTGGATGCCTAAGCAATATGGGCATCCATGCAACACGTGTACCAATTAAACCACCCATGTCCCTGGCGGCCAAGCACGGTGGCGAAGGTGGAAACCAGTGACTTAAATAAAGCTTCATAGTGTACCTGAGATTTAGTTCACATAACATTTTTTAATTGCATTTCCATGTGTGACTTTCAATTAAAGCAGCTCATATGTCTTGAATTTTCCAGTACAAAGCCTCTTTGAGTCTTGGGATTTTTTTTAATGGGAATATATTAATACCAAGTAGATACCAATTATACCCTGTCACTGCACCAACAAGATGCATAAGAACATCCAGGATGCACACAGAAAAAAAAGAAAAACAAAGAAGGAAAAATAACCCTCCACAATGATCAATCACCCGCAGTAGCAACATTCTAACCACCACCAAAAACAGCACCCGAAGAAGTCCGCAGTAGCAGCACTCTATCCATTCAAAGTGTCCAAAGCTCACAGGCCCGGTCTGGACGATAGGGGCCGATCGTGTGCACCCGCGACATCAACATATCCCGAAGCCAAGTAATTAGAGTGTTGTCTTTGAATGGATAGGGGCCAGTCGTGTGCACCCGCAGTAACAACACTCTATTCATTCAATGTGTCCAAGAGCGTCATATACGCCAATCCTTGTTTTTCTTAGTAGGAGAAGTCCGGAACTCACCGACGGCCAAATCAAAGAGGACTGCGGTCGATGGGGACTTTTGGCCCTAGATCAGGACGCACAGCCCCCGTGGCTGCAGCTGTCAGGTCAGGACACACAACCCCTTCTTGCCCCAGATCTAGGCCGGAATGGGATTCCTGGTGACGGCCACAAAAGCCCCAACAAGGGGAGGCGCTGACCCTCCAACCACCAACAACCTCCGGCCAGGGCGCACAGCGACGGTGTCGCGGCGAGGACCCACCACTAGCGGCGAATCAGACGAGGGCTAGGGTTATGGGAGAGGAGGGGAGGAAAGGGGACGCCGCCCCGCCACTGCCTAACCATGGCGAGCCTTTGACCGGCCGGGCCAACCGACAGCGGTGAGATGAAGGGTGAGGTGGGGTGGGGTTGGGGGGGGGGGGGGTGGCTCCACCCACATCGCCCCAAGAGGGATGACACGGGGGCAGTTTTTTTAGCCGACGAGCTGATTTTTTGGTATTGGGTCGTCAAAACTTGTAGGCTATGGAGACAAAAAAGACATGATTGGTATGTCATATGATATGGATTCAACATCTCAAAACACGGTAAGATTTGAACTGTAAACTTTCTTTGCGTACAGGAATTGATGGAAGGGAAGGATTGGGAAAGGGAGTTAGGCAATGCATTAGAGTTAAAATGCTGCATTAACGTTAATTATTTGTGGCGAAGGCCACGCGCAGTCCAGGGAAGGTGGCGGCGGGGCACATCTGCTGCTCCTCGCAGCCGTCTCGTTGCCAGAGGAGGGCGACGGGCCGTGCGGGATCTCGCCGCTCGGAGGCGGGCGGGCGGGCGGCGGCTTCCCCTCTGGCGCGGAGGTGACGGGTGCTGGGACTGCGCCGTGGCCTGCATGTCGCCGTGGTCTTCCCGTGGAGGGCGCTGGGGTCGGATCTGGGGCCTCCCCTGCTCAGATCCATGAGCCTCGCGTCCACGGATCCTCCTCGACCCCGTCCTCCTGTGCGACCGAAGCCGGGCGGCCGCAGATCCGGCGCCGGCGTCCCCTCCCCTCTACATCGACAACCCGTCCTGCGCCTCCACCCCGCTCGCCCTCCCCGTCCCCGCCACCGCCAGTCCCTGCCGGGAAGAACATCTACTCTGGTGCCCCGGCCCTCTGTCCACCACCGACGCCGCCCCACCTCGTCTCCACCCTCCTCACCGGCGGCCTGCTCCACTCGTCCTTCCTCGGTTCACCATCCGCCTCATATGTCCGTCTCGGTCCTGTCCTCTGTCGCCCTTCGACTCCACTTGGATGGCGGCCCACCATTGACGGATGTGCTACGGAGAAATCCCGCTGACCTTGTCGGTGACCACGGCGGCGCTTACTCCAGCGTCGCTTACCCTCTTGGGGGCGTGGCTCATGTGCCATTCCTGTCTCTCGGTCCGGATTCGCAGCTCTCGGCTCTGCCCTCTGGGAATTTAACCGGTTATGCTCTAGGCGAAAGCTCTGTGACGGCGTCATCCTCGGATGTCATCCACCTTCTTGAAGGCGTCACTAGAGAGCTCCTTGCCGCCATTCATCCTCCGTTGCCCTTGGGGGTTGGTCATCCTCTGCTCTGCTAGCTCAAGACCCTCTCATGCCTGTCGTCCGTTTTGGTGAGCTTCGTGCTCTTCGTGCTATCTCGGTTCATCTTTGCTCAACAACGACGCATAGCGATGCCTCCCCACCTTGCAAATCGTGGTCGGCTTGTTGTGGCGGAGTTTCCAGTTAAGGTTCGTGATGGGTCACTCGTTGATTGGTGCTGCTCCTCTGTTGTGCCAAGGGGTTGGTATGCACGCAGGTGTGGTGCGTTAGGATAGTTGTTTAGTGTTGGTATTGTGTTTCCTCGATGACACACCACTTCCACTCGACTTTTATGGTGCTGGTCTCTTGGCTTGCTGGCTAGGTAGCGCCTTCTTGGGGGCATCCATATGCTCTCACCCTATGTAATCTTTTCCCCCTGTGTGGTTTTTCGGCCCGGTTTCCCTTATAAACGGGGTCAACCTGTTAAGGTTTTCGATCAGGTTTTCCTTATAAACTGGATCAAACACTTGGCATTTTGGCCACTTTGAGCAATATATTCAGGTGGGGAATCTCCCCCCCCCCCCCCCCGGTGACCGTTCAAAAAAAAAGTCCTTGATTTTTCTATGTTTACTGTTTTGATTATTCTTCAAACATTTACCACATACTCCATCCAAAGTTACTGTGATGGTATGAGCGCAACGAAGAAAGTAAACATAAATGGAACTGAGTTATTGAGCAATCTCCATCCAAACTACTATAATGCCAGAAACTGCCAAGAGTGGGTTCGCAATACTTATGCATTTCTTAAATAGCTAGCGCGTGTATGCACATGGGCTCATGACTAGTGTTTTTAAATTGGATCACGAAAATTAGCTATACGTCCTTAAAAAATATATAACATTTTTTATATGCAAAAAAAATATTTGACTAAATGACAATAAAGTCAATATACACCACGTGCATGAGACACAAGCAAAGAAAGTGTGGTCCATAAATCATTGGCACACTGAACCAAAAGTAGCATATTTGTGGCTGTCCATGAACTGAAAATTATGGAACGACTTTTTTTGGCCCCACAGAATTACAGATTTGACTACATTTTATTATTTGATCAATTAGAAAGTAAGCTGCACCAAGACATAGATATTTCAATATTATCTGGAGGTGAAAAGTCAACTTGGTGGGCTAATATTTAATGGTATATGTGCAACAAAACATATATAAATCCACAACTTCAGTGGGGGTCAGATTATAGCGGTACATGCAGTAAGCAAGAAATCAAAGTTTTAAATAACAAGCTATGCCATCTAGTGTCAGCAGCGGCTCAGCCAAAAGCTATATTAGAGCTATATGAAAGCTGAGAGCAATTCTGTGTTTTTCTAAAATCATGAAATTCAAAAAAAAGCATACAGTCAGGCATCATATATTATACATCACATATAATTAATGCACACATAAACATACATAGAAAAACTGAGCATTGATCAACCATCTGAATTGAAAAACTAAGTTTTGCATCAATGCACCATATATACAGCAAAAACAAGGACGAATAAGGAAGATCGATGGCTTTATGGAACTCACGTTCGTCCCTCCTCTGCTGCCTCTGGCAGCAGCGGCTTAACATAATTAAATGACTCTAAATATAGCGTTGTTGTGGCCTTTGGCAAGCTATTAGCATAATTTTAGTTTAGCGTTAAAGTGCATAGCTTTAGCGGGAGGGATCACCGAAATCTATAGTGACACTATATAGCAGGCTATCTAAAATTTGGCCAAAATAGGTTACAACTCTATCTTTAGATAGTTATGCAGTAATTCAAATTATACACAAAACAAGGGCAGGCCAACCATAGTATTTTCTAACAGTTCATCACATGAAGCAACAAATAAGGTTAGAAATTATAGCTCGTGAATAAGGAATGATGAATATGTTGTGCTATTTTCTTTACAATTCAAAAGGAGGAGTTGTTAAGGATAACTAACATGGCATATTTAAGAAATAAACTTGCTACAAGGGACATATTGTATAGATATTCAACTTATTTCAAGCTATTAGATTATTTAGGTGGCTAAGAATATTTATATCAAGGACTAACTCGTACTTTTATTTATATTGGTAGAATAACTTTTATGTTAGAAATTTAATATCAAACGCATCATCAGTAAATCTAGGCATCTAGGTGTGTTAGTTTAGAACTTCAGATATATCTTAACATAAGTGTTGCACCTATGTCGCTTCTTTAATGGTATCGATATTTTTCTAAGTTTGTTCTTCTATACAAAGCATTTTTTCTAAGTGTGCTCTTCTATAGAAATCATAGTTAATCAACCAAGGATTTGATAGTATATAAATTCATTACCACTGTTTGTATGGTACGCTAAGGATATGGTCGGTGACTACATTAAGATTGGTGGCAGGACTGCACTTGAGTGCTTTAAAAAGTCCGTGCAAGGCATGTCTGAAATCTTTGGTGGAGATTATTTGTGAAGCCTTAACAATGAACATTTCAAGTCCTATTTCACATCAACAAGGCCATGGATTTCTTGACATGTTAGGATGTCCTGAATTTATGCATTGGGCATTGGGGAAAATGTCACATTACATAGTCAGGTCAATTTACTCATAGGGATAAATGGTGCTCACACTTATGCTAGATGTAGTGGCGTCGCGGGATCTTCCGATATGTCATTCACTATTTCGCTATTGTCTAGACAAAATTGTTCATTAAGCGCTTATGTGAGTTTAGATGCATGTATTGGTTCTCAAATATTGGAAATACTAGCAATATATAGTGCAACAAATGTTTTGTCCAGTATATAAAATGCATCTCCCGGGAACGGAATGCAGCAGCCGGCGCCGAAGGGGAAGGGTCCAAGGCCTCCTGCCCCAGACGGTCTCCCTCTCGGCCGACGAGGAGGAGGTTAGTGTTGAAGTTGTAGTGAATCAACCACCGGAGACTGGTTATGAGGACCGGATGGTGGACAATGATAAACCCAAACGTAAGTGGAAGCGGAAGGTGTATCCCGCATCCATGATGCGTAGGAGTGCTAGGATTCGTACGGCAAAAAAATTTCATGATGACTTATGAAAGGAATCTTTTGGAATAGCAGAGGTCTGAAGGACTTGGCTAAAAGAAGATTTCTTCCTGAGGCGTCTCTGGAGCATCGGTTAGATTTTATCGCTCTATCTGAAACTGGTAGAGATAATTTTGCTCCTCAGTTTCTTTCCTCTCTTGCGGGTGGTGTTGATTTCGACTGGCATTGCCTACCTCCGCGAGGACGGTCGGGAGGTATCTTGCTTTGGGGAGTGAGATGCGATTCCCTTGAGGTCGGAGTGTAGTGATGGGCGACTTGGCGGTTAAGTTTCGGGTTAGGTCTAAGGTTGATGGTTTCAACTGGGCCTTGGTGGCGGTTTATGGTGCCGCATGAACTTAAACCAGAATTTCTGGCGGACCTTGTTCGAGTTTGTGGGTCCGAGCAGCTTCCGATGTTGGTCGGCGGTGATTTTAATATCATTCGGAGGAGAGAGGAGAAGAATAATGATAACTTTGACGGCAGATGGTCGTTTATGTTCAATACCATTATTGAGAGCTTGGATCTGAGGGAGATAGAGCTTTCCGGTAGAAAATTTACAGGCTAATGCCTTGCCTACCCCGACATATGAAAAGCTTGATCGAGTTCTCGCGAGTGTGGACTGGGAACAGAAGTTCCCTCTTGTTACGATCCAAGCTCTATCGCGGGGAATATCCGATCACACACCACTGTTCGTGGACACCGGGGAGCCGAACCATGTGGGAAACAAAAACACCTTCTCATTCGAGATGGCCTGGTTTGAACATGAGGGGTTCTTGGACCTCATTGCCAGGGAATGGGATAAGGGTGTAGGAGGTAGGACGGCTGTCGAGCGTTGGCAGAATAAAATTAGGCACTTGAGAAGCTTCTTAAGGGGATGGGCTAAGAACCTTAGTGGAGTGTATAAAATTGAGAAGGATAGGCTCCTTTCTGGCCCTGGACATAAAAGCTGAATCCGCGATTCTGCTGCCTGCTGAGCTCCAGGTTAAAACTGAGGCGGAGAAGAGGTTGAATGAACTTCTCCGTGAAGAAGAGTTGAAGTGGGCGTTGCGAGCTAAGGTTCGCAAAGTGGTCCAAGGGGACGCCAATACACAGTTCTTTCACCTGATTGCTAATGGAAAGCACAGGAAAAAGCGTATCTTCCAGCTTGAGCAAGAGGAGGGTACTATTGTTGGGCAGGATAATCTCAAAACATATATTACAGAGTATTATAGGCAGCTTTTTGGACCTCCGGAGGTTACTCGCCCCGTTCTCGGAGAAGGAGGTGTTTGATGCTATTGCACAAATGAAAAACAATAAGGCTCCCGGTCCGGATGGGTTCCCGGCCGAGTTCTATAAAAAGTGCTGGCACATTATTAAGGGGGATTTGTTACCTATGTTTCAGGATCTTTTCTCTGGACAGCTTCAATTATTTCACTTGAACTTTGGAACAATCACATTGCTTCCTAAGAAAACGGAGGCTGTGAGAATCGAGCAGTTCAGGCCGATTTGTCTCCTCAATGTTAGTTTCAAAATTTTTACCAATGTCGGGACTAATAGGCTCTCACAGATTGCGCATTCTGTGGTGCAACAATCCCAAACTGCTTTCATGCCGGACAGAAACATCCTTGAAGGGGTGGTGGTCCTTCATGAAACGCTCCATGAAATTCACTCCAAAAAATTAGATGGGGTAATTTTTAAGGTGGATTCGAAAAGGCGTATGATAAGGTCAAGTGGCCATTCCTCCAACAGGCTTTGCGTATGAAAGGTTTCGATGAGGCATGGCGCGGCAAGTCGAATCATTTACGCAAAAGGGAGTGTGGGAACTAAAGTGAATGACGATATAGGTCATTATTTCCAGACTCATAAAGGCCTCGTGCAAGGAGATCCGATGTCCCTATCCTGTTTAACATTGTGGTGGATATGTTAGCAATTTTGATAGGAAGGGCTAAGGAGAATGGTCAAGTGGGTGGTTTGGTACCTCATATTGTTGATGGAGGTGTATCCATCCTTCAATACGCTGATGATACAATCATCTTTATGGAGCACGACTTGGCCAAGGCGAGAAATATGAAGCTGTTGTTATGCCTCTTTGAACAATTGTCCGGGTTAAAGATTAACTTTCTTAAGAGCGAGTTGTTCTGCTTTGGTAGAGCCAAAGACGAACAGGAGTCTTATAGGCAATTGTTTGGGTGTGAGTTGGGGAGTTTGCCCTTCTCATACCTTGGTATTCCCATACACCATCGTGGTCGACAAACAGAGAGTGGAAGTGTATCGAGGACCGATTTGAGAAGAAACTGAGTTGCTGGAAGGGTAAGCTCATGTCATACGGAGGCCGATTAATCTTGATAAATTCAGTGCTCACGAGTATGCATATGTTCCTCTTATCAATCTTTGAGGTACCAGTTGGTCTTAGGAAACGACTGGACTTCTATCGGTCACGCTTCTTTTGGCAGGGTGATGAGCTTAAAAGAAAATACCGACTTGCTAAATGAGATATTATCTGTCGACCCAAAGACCAAGGAGGGCTTGGTATTGAGAATTTGGAAGTTAAGAACAGATGCCTTCTTAGTAAGTGGTTGTGGAAGCTCGCTTCTGGGACTGAAGCCATGTGGGTGCAGATCCTTCGCAGCAAGTACCTCCAGACTAGAACTCTGTCCCTGTAGCAGTTAGGCCGGCCCGACTCGCCTTTCTGGAAAGGACTCATGAAAGTCAAACAATTACTGTTCAATAGGACTAGAGTTTGTTATTGGAGACGGTGCTACTACGCGTTTCTGGGAGGATACTTGGCTTGGCGATTCACCCTTGGCCATTCAATATCCGTCTTTATATCGTATTGCTCAACGACGTGAGGTGTTCGTGGCAACGGTATTTCAATCTATCCCCCTTAATATTCAGTTTAGACGGTCGCTAGCGGGCAATCGTTGGGAGGTTTGGCTCCATTCAGTTAGGAGATTGATGAAGGTTCAACTCTCTGACCAACCTGATGAATTACGCTGGAAGTTGACTAGGTCTGGAGTATTTACAGTTAAATCCATGTATATTGATGTCGTTAATTCGAGCTCCATTCCAACTTCCAAGAATGTCTGGGATGTCAAAGTTCCTGTGAAAATAAAAGTGTTTATGTGGTTTGTCCATAAACAAGTTATTCTAACAAAGGACAACTTATTAAAGCGTAATTGGACAGGACCTACTAGGTGTAGTTTCTGTGATCGGGATGAGACGATTAAGCATCTCTTTTTTGATTGCCCGTTGGCCAAGGTCCTTTGGCGGACGGTCCACATTGCTTTCAACATTACTCCACGAATACTGTCAATGCTTTATTTGGGACTTGGCTAAATGGGATTGAATCTACCTTAGCAAGACATATTCGGGTTGGAGTCTGCGCTTTGCTGTGGACCATCTGGCTTTGCAGAAATGATTTGGTTTTTAACAGAACATCACGAATTCATTTTTTGTAGGTTATTTTCCGAGCTACGGCAGTGATCCGTTCGTGGTCGCTACTCACTCCGATGGAGGCCAGGGAGCATTTGGTTACTGGGTCTATCCGTTGGGAGATGGTAGCTCGGGATATCTTCAACCGGTTTGGATGGCGGTCATGTAATAGGATAGGCAATTAGTTTACCTACCCTTGTTTAGCCAGCCGGTTGTGGCATCGTTTTATGGCTAGTTTGTGTGTCTAGCCTTTTGCGCTCTGTGTGAGCTGCCTTTTCTTTTTTAAGTTTGAGACTCTGGAACTTTGTTGGCACAATTTGATTTCTAGTTAATAAGATGGCCGTATGCATCACCCTTGATGCAGAGGCCGGGGAGCCCCCCCCCTTTTCGAAAAAAATACAACTATGATAAGAAAATGCATTTTATTACAATTCATAGTTTGTACCAACAAATAAGGTTAGCAACAATGATGAACGTAGTATGCAATTTCCCTAATAATTTGAAAGGAGTCACAAAGGCTAATTAAATGTGCAATCAAAACACAGTTACAGATTTTTAATTTTATACATAAATCAACGATCAACAGCACCCGGTACAAACGTACGCCCCACAACACACATCATTATTTTCAAGCCATTAGAAATAATTTGGATGGCTAAGATGATTAATATATATCAAGCCCTAAATCATATATACTCCCTCCGTCCATATCCATTCCTTCGAGAAGTATTTCTAGACTGAGGGAGTACCTTTTTATCTTGGTATATTTATAACCCCATAGCAAAGATACAACGAACTGTGTGGAATTATAAATATTTTAGTATGAAAAATAATCGTCGGCATCTAGCCCCGTTGGTTCAGAGCTTCAGATATAGCTTAATAAAAAGTTGCACCCAGAGTATGTGAGCGCTGCTTCTTTAATTGTAGTACTAGGTAGCATTTGTCTAAGTTCGTTCATCCTAGAAAAACATAGTTTCATCTCGCAAAAAAAAAAACCATAGTTTTGGAACTAAGCAACTGATAACCACTGTGTTAATTCGTACCTGGGAAACGACCACCTGTCGAGCTTGGGACGGGCCCGCCTCGTTATCGTGACCATGGCCGTGGCCGTCGTGCACCGCTCCTTCACGCTTCTCGTCCCCTGCATTCCTCCAGTCCTCCAGCAGCGCCACCGCCGTCTCATCTTGGGCGCTCGTTGCGGCGGCGGAAGCCGCCTCGCACTGTTTGCGCTCGTAAAACTGGGTGCCGAGGAAGTCCACGACGAGTGTCACGAGGCTGGCGAGCATGGCGATGGAGCCCGCGAAGGGGAACCGCTGCCACGGCGAGTCCTGGAGGCAAGGGTCCTGGAATTTCTCCTCGGCGTCATGCATCATGTGCACGAACCCCGTGGCCAAGATCACCCCCGCCGCGAACGCCTTGGCGAGCACGAACGTGTACCCGCCCCCACAAGCTGCAGCCCCGCCACGCCACCTGCGGCCGACGAGCGGGATGGCGACGCCGGCGGCGCCCGCGACAAGGATGGCCGCGACGGCGACCATTTTGAGCCGCAGCGCGGCCTCCTCGTCGCGGCAGACATCGCCGCCCACCTCCCCCGCGTCGCAACTCGCCGCGGACACCGAAGCTGCCACCAATCATCGAGATAGTTCAGATAGTACATCAAATGGATGCCACCCCCAAATCTATCAGTCAGTTGGCATGGCATGTACTAACATTCTACTACCTGCGAATCGGTGTAGGTAGGCGCGAAGATAGGGGGCGACGACGTACGGCTCCATTTCCTGAGATCGATGAATTACAACAACGGAATTACCGATCGAACTCGAGCCTCGGATGAATTGAAACAATACGGATTTCAGCCGGCGGCCGGCCGGCCGCTCGGGCAAACGAGAGAGAAAACACAAGGAAGAAGGCAGCAGGAGGACAAACACTAGCTGATTGTGCCAGCGAACTGCAACAGGAAGATGATTTCTCACCTCCAAGAAACACCGCCGCTGCGCTCAATCCAGTTCCAGTCGGCTTCCTCTTTTCCCCCGAAACAGTCGGATGAGAGTATTGACTAGAGGCGGGCGGAGTTTACACGCACGCCAGGAGAGAGAGGGAAGGACGCAAGGTACCTCGGCTAAGCTAGATCAGTAGGCAGGCGCACGCATGATTGTTGCCTCTCTCTCTTCCACATCGGCGCGCCGCATGTTGTCATCCCGCCCCGTCGACGCCCGGCGGGCCGTCGTGGGGTGGGCCAGGGCCGACGCGCCGGGTGACGCCGTGAGACGAGGACGTCCGCGTGGGCTGGGATTCTCCGTTTTTCTTACCGTTTGCGTGTGGATGTCCGGACGCGGAGGTGCGATGTCGACACAATGACGACGCCGTTGCACATTAACACTTGCCGTGTCTGCCTTTTGACTTTCCGATACGTAGCTGTGCCCTGTGGCATCTTCTAAGCCAAGCTGCTGATAGAATATTTTTTTTGAAAGGTTTCTAGAAAAAAAAGAAAAAAGTCAGTATAATTATTGACTAGAAAATAATTTTCACCCACTTGTCTCCCAGCCACCATGTATATTCCCTTATTCCGTGTAAACTTATATGATGCACTTGACAATGCAAAGTGCTTAGAGAGGTGCTTGCAAAAATAAATGTATTTTTTTAAGCGCCGGTGCGTATTTGTATAGCTGAAATGCTTACTTACGCAGAGGTGCTATATAAACAAGCACCAGGGTTTAAGTAAAAACTAATTTATTTTTATAAGTACTTGCATAAGCATTTTGCACTGTACATGGTTTTCGGCTCGCACATTAGAACACCACATATGAGCACTTAACTTTGCATCCGAGTACAATAGTTTTCTTTAGATGATTCTCATGCAACCGATATACTTTACGAGCTGAGTTTGTTTTTGAGCTTGAAGTTTTATTTTCGTTCCGCTTGGTTTTGCACATTTTGTGAAGATACAGTCTCATCACCATAATTTTATTCAAGCTACGCCAAGGCCCGGTTCTTCAATCAAGATTCTATAAAATCAAGATTCTGAGAAACTACCTACAGAATTAACTACGAGTATTGCTATACACACGATTTTTCTCGGACGATTCTAAGACGACAGGTTAAATCAGCCACACATGCGCAGGATTGACTTTGCAAGGGCCGATGGATTGGAGATGTCGTTCGTGGAGCAGTTTCGATTAACTACCCACAAAAATCTGCCACCCAGTTCTGATATGAGATTGCGCTCTAAGATTGTGATATGAGTTGTGTCCTCAAATATTTGTAATGCCCATAGACTGAAATTGTGTGCTGAATTGCTACGTATCATTACCCAAAGCACTCATTGAACTTTCTAAGCAAATTAGCTTGTCCTACATCAGACAAAGTGGTGTCAGGGCGCCGGCGGTTATTTGCTCGCATCTCCTCTACGCAAACATCCATAAAAAGGTACGAGTCGGACCATCCCAATTTGCTTTGAGTGCCTTCACTTTCTTCATCTACAACCACCCACGTGTCAACATTTCAATGCATACCAAAATTGGTATGAAACAATCAGTTGGGGAAGAACCATCAACCTTCAACTCCATACAAAATATTTCACTAAATGCCATAAAACATACAACTACCCGCCATCAATCAATACACATTTGCACCATAGAACCATACAAATTAGCAGGATCAATCAATACACTACAAAACTAGCAGCTAAACCGAAGAGAGAAGAAAAAAACAAAAAAACAAGGGGAGATCGGATGAGACAAAGAGAGGGGAGAGGAGGTCACCTGCGGCCGGCAAGGTAGGCCAGGCGTATGGGAGCGAGGTGGGCCCGAGTGGGCCAGACGGGACGAGGTGACGACGGCGGACGGCATGGGGCGGGGTCGGCAGCCATCATTGCGAACCCCAGTGGAGTGGGGATTGATACTTCTCAAACGTATTTATTAATTATTCGCAAAAAACGTATTTATTATTTTTTATTGTTTCATGTTGCTATATCATCATTTATATATACTTTCGTTATCACTTTCTACCATTTCATATTTTTTTGGACTAATTAACTTATTAATTTAGTGCCCAGTGCTAGTTCTTACTTTCTGCTTGTTTTTTGTTTTGTAGGAAATCCACACCTAGGAAGGTCCAAACACGATGCCAATTTTGACCATTTTTTCTGGACTAGGAAGGACCCTAGAAGCTTCGGGAGATGTTGAGAGGAGGCACGAGGGGCCCACTAGGCCAGGTGGGGCGGCCAGCCCCTGAGTTTGTGGGGCCCACGTACATCACTTTTTACCTAACTCTTCCGCCTATAAATTTCATAATTCCCGAAACCACTCGTAGGCCACCTAGAAAAGAAATATCACCGCCGCAAGCCTCTGTCCCGAAGTGATCCCATCTAGATCCATGTTCCGATGTTCTGCCGGAAGCTTCTTCAGCAACCTCGCTGCCTCCATGATGATGTGTGAATAGTTCCTTCACGACCTATGGTTCCATAGTAGTAGCGAGATGGTTTTCTCCCTCCTACCTGATGCGTCTCCGACGTATCTATAATCTTTGATTGTTCCACGCTATTATATTATCTGTTTTGAATGTTATATATGCATTAATATGCTATTTTATATTATTTTTGGGACTAATCTATTAACCTAGAGCCCAGTGCCAGTTTCTATTTTTCCTTGTTTTTGAGTTTCGCACAAAAGGAATACCAAACGGAGTCCAAACGGAATAAAACCTTAGCGATGATTTTTCTTGGACCAGAAGACACCCAAGAGAATTGGAGTGCAAGTTAGAAGAGCCACGAGGCGGCCACAAGGCTGGAGGGCGCGGCCAGGGGTAGGGCACGCCACCCTACCTTGTGGGCCCCTCGGTGACCCCCTGACCTAGATCTTCCTCCTATATATTCACATATATTTCCAAACCATCAGAAGCATTGAAGGAAACACTTTCCCATCGCTGCAACCTTCTGTTCCCGTGAGATCCCATCTAGGGGCCTTTTCCGGCATCCTGCCGGAGGGGGGTTCGATCACGAAGGGCTTCTACATCAACTCTATTGCCCTTTCGATGAAGCGTGAATAGTTTATCTCAGACTTACGGGTCCATCGCTAGTAGCTAGATGGCGTATTCTCTCTCTTTGATTCTCAATACCATGTTCTCCTTGATGTTCCTGGAGATCTATCCGATGTTCTTCTTTTGCGGTCTGTTTGTCGAGATCCGATGAATTGTGGATTTATGATCATCTTATCTATAAATATTATTTGAATCTTCCCTGAATTCTTTTATGCATGCACTACTAGGGAAAACCTTATACAAAGCATCTTAGCAGTAGCGCCGAACAAAACAGGCGCTACTGCTACTTAGTAGTAGCTTGTTTAAATAGACTGCGCTACTGCAAATACTTTAGCAGTAGCGCGTTCTTTGAAAGCGCGCTGCTGCTATGTTTGTACTGGACGCAGATGGCTAGCCCCACTTAGCAGTAGCGCGTATACGTAACCAGTGCTACTGCTACGTCCCTTAGAAGTAGCGCGTGTCTCTGAAACGCGCTACTACTTACTTACCTTATTCTAGAGCGGTTGACCCCTCTCACTCACTCTCACTCTCACTCGCTCTCACCCACGCCGAACCCGTCGTACGCCACCGCCGCGCTGCTCCTCCACTAAGGTATTCCCTCCTCCTCCAGTCGCCCTCCTCCCACCGCCCCTCCCTCCTCCTCCTCCGGCCGCCCCCTCCCTCCTCCTCCTTCGGCCGCCCCCTCACCCTCCACCCCGCCCCTCCTCCCTCCTCCTCCTCCGCCCCCTCCCCCCGCCCCCTCCCTCCTCCGATCTCACCGGCCTCCTCCCCCTCCTCCTCTCTCCTTCCTCCTCCCTTCCTCTCCTCCCTCCATCTTTTTTTTTTGTTTTTTTAATATAGTTTTTTAATATTGTATAATGTAGTTTTTAATGTTTTTAGTAAGTGTTTAAAATAATTAGTAAGTAAATTAATAAAACTAGTTGAACTAGTTTATTTTTAGTATGACCTAGTTGAATTAATAGAACTAATGTATTTTTAGTAAGAAAATTAATATAACTAGTTGAACTAGTTTATTTTTAGAAAGAACTAGTTTATTTTTATTTATAGTAAGTTTATTTTTAGTAAGAACTAGTTGAATTAATAGAACTAGTTGAAACATGTCACATTTGTTGTTATTTTTTTAGTTTAAGCAATTATTCCCGCATCGACGTCGATGATGCCTATTCCGCATCCTCGTCGTTGAGACCCGTCGTTCGCTAGGGTTTTAGTTGTATTAGTGATGTTATATGTATGATATTATTCGGGATGTATTAGTGATAACTTATAGGGTTTTTATTTTTACAGAAATCAAGGAGCCCCTCCATCATCCCCGCCGTCGTCCCCGTCACCGACCCCCTCCGACCTCGAGGTGAGACCAGCCAAATCTCCATGTCAATATGAGTCCTATAAGATATGATGTAGATAAAAACATGTATATCTTGTGTTGCCCAAGTGGCCGGTCATGTTTGCAGGTTACACCTCCAAGTGGCCTATGTTTTGCCGGAGTGTTGATTAATTTCCGTTCCGGCAAATTTCAGGCGCTCGATATGTCCTTTTTTAGCAAAGGTCATGCCGGAATTTTCCATGAATTTTGGCATGACTTGTGCTAGAATATGTAGGAAATATCGAGTGGCCTGGATTTTCTAGAAAGGTAACTAAACGATATTTCGGGTTGACTTTAAGTCTGTCGAGGCCGAAGAATCCCGACTGCTGTCGTGGGGGTCGTTTCTCCTTCTTCTCCTTGTGATGGACCTTTGTTATGCACTAGGGGAAGGAGGAGTAACGGCCATCACCGACGGTCGCAAATGTCAGAGAGGAATCCGTGAGGGAGAGTCTCCACCATATATGAGAGGACGAAGAATCGCGACTGTTGTCATGGGGGTAGCTTCTCCTTCGTTCCCGTGTGCTAGACGGTCGAATATATACACCACGTGAGCTGAGAGTTTTCAAGAAAAGACTCGACAGGCCGATAGTCAACCCGTGATGAATAATAATGATCTAATTTAGTTTTTGTAGTACATATATTTAATTGTACAAGTTTAATCCTTGAATTATGAACATAGGAAATGTCGTCGGACGAAGAAGGTCGAGGAGTGCTCACAGTGCGGCGACAACCGGGGTTTCTGCGACAGGCCTCACACGGGCCGAAGGTCGACGCTTCAGCATTAAGCCCGAGGAGGCCTTCGATTGTGATCTGATAGCTTCTGACGCAAAGTGTTTTTTCGTAATTAAGCTCGACTTATACTACTTCAACGTGTAATTTTCATCTTTTACAATTCGACTAGCTTATCCCATGCCATGCAATACGCTATGTCTTGGAGAGGATGGGTTTTGAAGATCATGAGATGAATGAAACAAAGAAAATTAACCTAAGGACCCATCATGGTATGGATTTTGAGGTAAATCTATACAATTCTGAGAGCATATCCCATTTTGGTTGCCCGGGTTGGGAAGCGCTTTGCAAGATGTATGATTTTCAAGAGGGTATGTTTGTCACCATGGATCTTGGTGATCCTGACATCGACCAAGACAATTTGGATATTTGGGTCCTTGTTGATACGCTTCCAATTCTACCGCTATGTGAGTTCCTCAAACATAGTTATTAAGTAATTTATATTATTTATTTCAAAATAGTTGACAGCTTATTTTCCATTGATAGCTTATTTTCATTCTTCAAAGAATGTGCGGAAGATGGTAGACAGAACCAACTACACCGATGGCTCTGAGTTAACTTATGAGGAGAAAAATCATTTGGTCGCATATTGTACTGAAATTGAGAATTACAATGCCTTTTATAGAACTCCTCCAAATTATGGTCAATACGTGCCACTACTGCACATGTTGAACCACGATAACTTCCATGGAGATATCCTGGTAAGATTTTTACTATTACGACATTCATGCATCTTTTGCATACTTCTAAAACTGAACTACATTGCTAACTACGAAGTTATTACTATGTTTTTCAACAGAAAATCCCGATGGATCGTGTGCCTCATTTGATGTATCAGAATGGTCGCTTTGATGTTTTGAACATACAGCCAGGTCGTCCTACGAATCTCACCTGTCCATACAGGATTTCTAAAACCGGTGAACACATGATAATCAAAGAATGGAAAAATGTATGGACATTCGTAAGGAGGTTTTTGGAAGCAACATTGTGCGAAAGGCAAGAATTGGAGACAGGATAATCTCCATTCTTCGTAATGGAGAGTCAGGGGCTATCTTGTTTATGCTATTTTACCTAAGATAATAGAGTAGGTCCTAAGAGAATGTAGTAGGTCCTATGAGGTACAATATGTTTATGTGAGTTGATGATGATGAGTAGTTGTGATTATGTCTAGTGACCAACTTGTATGTGATGTCTCATTGATGAAAACGATGATCATGAGGAGGTGTTAAATGAAAATGATGTATTATGATGATAAGTTGTTAATGATCTGATGATGATGATGATGATGATATTTATTATATCATTGGGTGAAACAACCGCGGATTAGTTTCAAGTGGATGTCCATCCACTTGAAACTAGTCCACGGTTCATTCTCCCAGTGATGTAATAACTCATTATGATGTAAAAACATTCTCTAAATTGCTGCGGCATGAAAACTTGTATAAAGGTGTATGAATACAACATGAAATAAAAAAGAAATACAGAATAATAGTAGTAGCGCGTGCTAGGAGAAGTGCTACTACTAATTACCAGTAGCGCTCATTGTAGAAAGCGCTCTTACTAAGTCGATATAGCAGTAGCGTGGTCCAACCCACGCTACTGCTAACCTTTAGCTGTAGCGCCTTATTAGTAGCTTTGTTCCCCGCACTACTGATAGGCATTAAACATGCGCTACTGCTAGATTTTTCCCTAGTAGTGATGATTTGGTATCTTTGTAATTCTCTTCGAACTATTGGTTTGGTTTGGCCAACTAGATTGGTTTTTCTTGCAATGGAAGAAGTGCTTAGCTTTGGGTTCAATCTTGCGGTGTCCTTTCCTAGTGATAGTAGGGACACCAAGGCACGTATTGTATTGTTGCCAGCAAGGATAAAAAGATGGGATTTACATCATATTGCTTGAGTTTATTCCTCTACATCATGTCATATTACTTAATGTGTTAATCTGTTCATTAACTTCATACTCTAGATGCAGGCAGGAGTCAGTTGACGTGTGGAGTAATAGTAGTAGATGCAGAATTGTTCCGGTCTACTTGACACGGACGCGATTCCTATATTTCATAATCATTTCCTTAGATATCGTCATAACTTTGCGCTTTTCTATCAAATTTTTTCGACAATAATTTGTTCGCCCACCGTATTATTTGGTATCTTGAGAGAAGCCTCTAGTGAAACATATGGCCCCCGGGTCTATTTTCCATCATATAATTTCCGATCTACTATTTTGCAATCTTTTATTTTGAGATCTATAAACCAAAAAACCCAAAAATATTTATTTTATCTTTTGTTTACTTTCATCTATCTCTATTAGATCTCACTTTTGTAAGTGACCGTGAAGGGATTGACAACCCCTTTATCGCGTTGGGATCAAGTTGTTTGATTGTTTGTGCAGGTATTGGTGATTTGTGCGTTGTTTCCTACTGGATTGATACCTTGGTTCTCTAACTGAGGGAAATACTTATCTCTACTTTGCTGCATCACCCTTTCCTCTTCAAGGGAAAAGCCAGCATAAGCTCAAGAAGTAGCAGGAAGAATTTCTGGCGCCGTTGCCGGGGAGATCTACGCCAAGTCAAGACATACCAAGTACCCATCATAAACTCTCATCTCTTGCATTACATTATTCGCCATTTGCCTCTCATTTTTCTCTCCTCCACTTCTAAATCGATTTTTGAGAACATTTGCTTTTTCTTCGCCGCTCTTCTGTTCGTCTTCTTCATTTGCTTTTTGTTTGCCCGTCTGTTAGTTTGGTTTGTTGCTAGCATGTCTGAAATTGGGGAGGTATCATTGAAAAGGATAGTAGAACAATGGGGGAAACTTTGATGCTTTTGCTAGTACTAATCCTCATGAAGAATTTACTATCTTGCACACTAAAGAACTTCGCATAGGTAGCTGCAATATTATTGGAAAAGGGGTTATTCAAGATTTCTTTACTTGTGCCGGTGCGCTACCCACGTTAGGTGGATCTATTCTCCATAAAACTAGTAGTCTTGCAGATGCTATATCTTTGCTCGTGGTTGAACTTGAAAGACAATTTGTTCATATGCATCCATCCATACAAAGGATTTTTCTAGAGTTTTCTAATATTGAGCATTCTTCTGTTAAGCGCGTCGCCACTATATTTCTAGCTCATGAGTTTAGATTTATTATGAAAGAAGCTAGTGAAATTTTCGCGCATTTATAAATTAGATGGTGGTCGTCCTCCCATAGAGGAAATTCTCTTTAACCAAGAGGACATAATGCGTTTACGATCTCTAGATCATGTTGCTTATAATGAAAATTTAAGAAAGAGGGTCCCTACCGATGTTTTAGTTGATAAGATTTCTGAACTTAATGATAATTTTGCTATACAAAACAACGGATTGGGATTATCTCTTGGACACAAGCTCATGACTTTTTGCCAAAAGAACGCTTACAATAATGAGTTGGTCATACAATATGAGGGGCCGAAGGAGGAACAAATTCCTCCCGAGCTTGATCTTGGCGATCCTTATCCCATTAAATTTAGCCTTTTTTATTACGTTTGCTTACCACAAAGAAAACTTGCTGCTAAAAGAAGGGAGTATGACATGAGTTTTCAAGATTTGCCTTATCATTACTACGACAATACCTAGATCTTTTTGTATTTTTATGCCTAGCTAAGGGCGTTAAACAATAGCGCTTGTTGGGAGGAAACCCAATTTTATTTTTTTGCTTTTTGTTCCTGTTTTGCTTTGAGAATAATTCATCTAGCCTCTGGTAAGATGTGGTTTTGTGTTTTAATTAGTGTTTTTGCCAAGTAAGACCTTTGGGATGGCTTACGGTGATAGTTGTTTTGATCTTGCTGAAAAACAAAAACTTTTGCGCCCAGGAATTTTTTTTTCATAATTCACAGAAGCGTGCTTTTGATCTGATTCTTTTTTCAAAAGATTGGTACACAAATTTCCCAGGTTTTCCTAATGTTTCAGAATTTTTGGAGTTAGAGAAGTATTAGAGAGTTACATATTACTACAGACTTTTCTGTTTTTAACAGATTCTGTTTTCTATTTGTTGTTTTCTTATTTTGATGAATCTATGGGTAGTATCGGGGGGTATGAACCATAGAAAAGTTGGAATAGAGTAGATATTACACCAATATAAATAAAGAATGAGTTCACAATAGTAATAAAAGTGGTGATTTATTTTCTTATACTAACGGAGCTTATGAGATTTTCTGTTGAGTTTTGTGTTGTAAATTTTTCAAGTTTTGGGTAATGATTTGATGGACTATGGAATAAGGAGTGGCAAGAGCCTAAGCTTGGGGATGCCCAAGGCACCCCAAGGTAATATTCAAGGACAACCAAGAGCCTAAGCTTTCCGGGGCATCCCCTCTTTCGTCTTCATCTATCGGTAACTTTACTTGAGGCTATATTTTTATTCACCACATGATATGTGTTTTCCTTGGAGCGTCTTGTATGATTTGAGTCTTTGCTTTTTAGTTTGCCACAATCATCCTTGATGTACACACCTTTTGAGAGGGAAACTCATGAATCATGATTTATCAGAATACTCTATGTGCTTCACTTATATTTTTTGAGCTAGGCAAATTTGCTCTAGTGCTTCACTGATATCTTTATAGAGCATGGCGGTGGATTTATTTTATAGAAATTTTTGAACTCTCATGCTTCATTTATATTATTTTGAGTGTCTCTAAACAACATGGTAATTTGCTTTGGTTATAAATTTAGTCCTAATATGATAGACATCCAAGAGGGTTATAATAAAAACTTTCATATAAAGTGCATTGAATACTATGAGAAGTTTGATTCCTTATGATTGTTTTGAGATATAAAGATGGTGATATTAGAGTCATGCTAGTGAGTAATTGTGGATTGTAGAAATACTTGTGTTAAAGTTTGTGATTCCCGTAGCATGCACTTATGGTGAACCGTTATGTGATGAAGTCGGAGCATGATTTATTTATTGATTGTCTTCCTTATGAGTGGAGGTCTGGGACGAGCGATGATATTTTCCTACGAATCTATCCCCCTAGGAGCATGCGCGTAGTACTTCGTTTCGATAACTAATAGATTTTGCAATAAGTATGTGAGTTCTTTATGACTAATGTTGAGTCCATGGATTATACGCACTCTCACCCTTCCACCATTGCTAGCCTGTCTAGTACCGCGCAACTTTCACCGGTACTATACACCCACCATATACCTTCCTCAAAACAGCCACCATACCTACCTATTATGGCATTTCCATAGCCATTCCGAGATATATTGCCATGCAACTTTCCACCGTTCTGTTTATTATGACATGCTTCATCATTGTCATATTGATTTGCATGATCATGTAGTTGCCATCATATTTGTGGCAAAGCCACCGTTCATAATTCTTTCATACATGTCACTCTTGAGTCATTGCATATCCCCGTACATCGCCGGAGGCATTCATATAGAGTCATATTTTGTTCTAAGTATCTAGTTGTAATTCTTGAGTTGTAATTAATAAAAGTGTGATGATCTTCATTATTAGAGCATTTTCCTATGTGAGGAAAGGATGATGGAGACTATGATTCACCCACAAGTCGGGATGAGACTCTGGACGAAAAAAGAGAGAGGCCAAAAAAAAAGAGAAGGCCCAAAATTAAAAAATGAGACAAAGGAGAGCAGGGGCAATGTTACTATCCTTTTACCACACTTGTGCTTCAAAGTAGCACCATGATCTTCATGATAGAGAGTCCTATGTTGTCACTTTCATATACTAGTGGGAATTTTTCATTATACAACTTGGCTTGTATATTCCAATGATGGGATTCCCCAAATTTCCCTAGGCCTTCATGAGCAAGCGAGTTGGATGCACACCCACTTAGTTTATTTTTGAGCTTTCATAAACTTATAGCTCTAGTGCATCCGTTGCATGGCAATTCCTACTCACTCACATTGATATCTATTGATGGGCATCTCCATAGCCCGTTGATACGCCTAGTTGATGTGAGACTATCTCCTTCTTTTTATCTTCTCCACAACCACCATATTCTATTTCACCTATAGTGCTATGTCCATGGCTCACGCTCATGTATTGCATGAAATTTGAAAAAGTTTGAGAACATCAAAAGTATGAAACAATTGCTTGGCTTGTTATCGGGGTTGTGCATGATTTGAATATTTTTTGTGATGTAGATGGAAAATAGACGGACTATATGATTTTGTAGGGATAAGCTTTCTTTGGCCATGTTATTTTGAGAAAACATAATTGCCTTGTTAGTATGCTTGAAGTATTATTGTTTTTATATCAATATTAAAGTTTTGTTTTGAATCTTATGGATCTGGACATTCATGCCACAATAAAGAAAAATTACATGGATAAATATGTTAGGTAGCATTCCACATCAAAAATTCTATTTTTATCATTTACCTACTCGAGGACGAGCAGGAATTAAGCTTGGGGATGCTTGATACATCTCCAACGTATCTATAATTTTTTGATTATTCCATGCTATTATATTATCTGTTTTGGATGTTTTATATGCATTAATATGCTATTTTATATTATTTTTGGGACTAACCTATTAACCTAGAGCCCAGTGCCAGTTTCTGTTTTTTTCCTTGTTTGTGAGTTTTGCAGAAAAGGTATACCAAACGGAGTCCAAAGGAAATAAAACCTTCGCAATGGTTTTTCTTGGACCAGAATACACCCAGGACACTTAGAGTGCAAGTAAGAAGAGCCACGAGGCGGCCACAAGGGTGGAGGGCGCGCCCAGGGGAGTAGGGCGCGAGCCTCTACCTTGTGGGTCCCTCGGTGACCCCCTGACATAGATCTTCCTCCTATATATTCACGTATATTCTTAGACCACCAGAAGCATCCACAAAAAAACTTTTCCACCGCCGCAACCTTCTGTTCCCGTGATATCCCATCTAGGGGCCTTTTTCGGCATCCTGCCGGAGGAGGATTCGATCACGGAGGGCTTCTACATCAACTCTATTGCCCTTCCGAGGAAGCGTGAGTAGTTTACCTCAGACCTACGGGTCCATAGCTAGTAGCTAGATGTCTACTTCTCTCTCTTTGATTCTCAATACCATGTTCTCCTTGATGTTCTTGGAGATCTATCCGATGTTCTTATTTTGCGGTGTGTTTGTTGAGATCCGATGAATTATGGATTTATGATCAGCTTATCTATGAATATTATTTGAATCTTCTCTGAATTCTACAATGCTTGATTTGGTATCTTTGTAATTCTCTTCGAACTATCGGTTTGGTTTTGCCAACTAGATTGGTTTTTCTTGCAATTGGAGAAGTGCTTAGCTTTGGGTTTAATCTTGCGGTGTCCTTTCCCAGTGACAGTAGGGGCAGCAAGGCACATATTGTATTGTTGCCATCGAGGATAAAAAGATGGGGTTTACATCATATTGCTTGAGTTTATTCCTCTATGTTATGTCATCTTACTTAATGTGTTACTATGTTCTTCATGAACTTAATACTCTTAACGCAGGCAAGTGTCGGTCGATGCATGGAGTAATAGTAGTAGATGCAGAATCGTTTCGGTCTACTTGACACAAACGTTATTCCTATATTTCGTAATCATTGCTTTAGATATCGTCTTAACTTTGTGCTTTTCTATCAATTGCTCGACAATAATTACCCATCGTATTATTTGCTATGGTGAGAGAAGCCTGTAGTGAAACCTATGGCCACCGGGTCTATTTTCCATCATATAAGTTTCCAATCTACTATTTTGCAATATTTTATTTTCAGATCTATAAACCAAAAAAACCTAAAAATATTTACTTTATCTTTTGTTTAGTTTCATCAATCTCTATTAGATCTCACTTTTGCAAGTGACCGTGAAGGGATTGACAACCCCTTTATCGCGTTGGGTGCAAGTTGTTTGATTGTTTGTGCATGTATTGGTGATTTGTGCGTTGTCTCCTACTGGATTGATACCTTGGTTCTCTAACTGAGGGAAATACTTATCTCTACTTTGCTGCATCACCCTTTCCTCTTCAAGGGAAAACCTATGCAAGCTCAAGAAGTAGCACCCCCTCTCTCCCTCCTTCCCTCCCTCTCTCTCTCAGATCCGCATGTTCTCTTTTGAGATCAATCCGATGCAATTTTTATGGTGTGTTTGTTTGGATTCGATGAATTATGGATTTGTGATCAAATTGTTTATTGAATACCATTGAATCTTTTGAAGTTCCTTTGTTGTATAATTGAGTAGCTATGTATGGTTTCTGAGTTATTTGTCCTCTCTGGCTAAGATGGATGGGTAATTCTTCAGATGGAGTTGTGCATAGTAGTGGGTTTAATCTTGTAGTGATTCTACTCTAGGGACAGAAAGGACAAAGACATATATTGTATTGTTTCCACTAAGGATAAAACGACATGGATTTATCTTATTGCTAGATTTCTCTGACTACATTATGTCATCTTTCTTATTGCATTGCTCTGTTTTCATTAAACTTAATACTTTGAGATGCAAGCTGGATAGCGGTTTTAGAGTGGAGCAATAGTAGTACTCCCTCTCTCTCAGTTTACAGGGCGTGCACGTACCCGTAGGTCATCAATTTGACCAACCTAATACAAGTCATATATTACAAAAAATATACCAATATAAACTTCAGATGTTTTATTTTCAAACACTATAATTTTTGTGTTATATAGTTTATATTAGGATGATAAAATTGACAACCTAGGTATACACGCAGGACTTGTAAACTGAAACGGATGGAGTAGATGCAGCTAGATACCAGTCTACTTATCACGGATGCAATTCCTATACAAAATTATGCCATGAATGATCATATTTTTGAATGCTACTTTTCTATTAATTATCCAACAGTAATTTGTCTCCTTGCCATTACCTACTTTCACGGGAGATGCTATTAGTGAACCTATGCCCCCCGTGTCCATTCTCCATTAATACTTGAATTTATAGAATGGCTCTTTTATTTACTTTCATTATTATGCCGCTGTACTATACAATTATTTATCTAGTATTTGCTTTTAATCTTTCAACTAGAAAGACGATGGGATTGACAACCCTCTTGCCAAGTTGAGTGCAAGATTTTATTTTGTTTGTGTGTAGGTGTTGCTTATTATCTTGTTAGTTTATCAACTCCTACCGGTTCGATTAAAACTTGGTTCTTACCTAAGGCAAATACTTTCTACTATAGTGCTACATCATCCTTCCTCTTTGGGGATCAAGCTTGTGTCTTGGTGGAGAAATGAGATGGAAGACGAGGAACCGGTCGGGCCCGCCCAATCGTATTCCTCTCTTAGTGGTTGGACCTGAGTTTCTTCGAAAATACTATGTCAAATAAGGGCAATGTCTCAAAACAATCGCTTTGTTTTGAGGCGCTGCCCAGAATCGGCAGAATCATGAGTTTTATGCGATTTTGAGCTACACTGCGGTTTTCGCTTGATTTTTAGCATTCCCTAGGGAAGAAATGAGTTCTTTTCTGATTTTGATTCTCTAGACTCCGATTCTTTAGAATCGAGTCAAAAAACCATACCCAAAGTTTTATCTCTTTATTTCTATTTTTTAATTTTATCTTATTTGATCGTATTTTCTTATTAATTTTGTTTGGTCATCTTGGAGGCTAAAGAACTAAGTCAGCTGGTTAGGCTTAACTAAAAAAATAATAGAAAACCCCGCATGTAGGCATGCCATGCATCCAAGGGAGCCCGCTACATTGATCTACATAATAGATGGATACAAACAGTTCTACACCTTACCTCTCCCTTTCCACATGTACAATGTGGACGCTTATGTTGTTTCCTTTTATGTTCGAACCAAATGGTTTGGACACTTTTGGGCCTCCAACATAGATGTTTACAATGGACCAGACATGGACGCACGTTCGAAATCCCTTAGACCGATTACAAACCTAAGAATACTGAAAGGCGGTCTGGGCATTGGCTACTTCAGTTCTGATAGTTTGGGCCCACCTAAAACTCCAGTGGTCACTCGAGGTTTTGACATTGAATGCAATTTGTCACCACTCCGCCTACCTGCATTCATGCCTAGCCGGTTGGTGCACCGTCTGAGGTTCTTATTGATGGTGTCGTACACTAGGGGTGGCTCATCTGAGGGAGCCCGACCTTAGGCTTGACTAGGGCCCGCAAGGCCCAAGCCGGGGGCGAAACCCTCAGGAGGGTGTTGGAGGCCTTCTTGTGCACCAAGGCAAGAGCGGTGTCAATGGAGATCACACCCACTTCTCTGCAAACCATAGGCCTCGATCGTCTATACAAGGGAAGGACAGGGGATCGTCGTTCCCATCTAATCTCAGTAGAAACTCTCGGTAGCAACAACAAACAATATTGTAACCCCTCGCACGAGTTATCCCTCCATCATGAATAATCAAAGAAAGCAGGAGTAGGGTATTACTCCACGAAGGCCCAAACCTAGGAAAAACACTCATGCGATCTTCGATCTCAGATTTCCAGCCACTTGTGGACCCCTAACAACGAATTTGATGGTATTTTACGCCATCAGTTAGCGCACCAGGCACGGGCGGCACCAGCTTGAGACCGATGTTGGATCTTCTTCATCTCTTCATGACCTCTCACTGGGGAAGTTCCTGATCTTCAGCTCCCTCACCTTTGTCATCAACGAGATGGGCCGGGTCACGTCAACCCACCGGCCCACCCAGAAGCTTCTACCCAAGCAAAGATGACGATTGCCATGGTGACCGACAACGACGGCCTCCACCCAGGGAGGATCCAAAACCAGTAGATCATGGTGGCACTGACGGCCCCATCCTCCATGCCACAAACCTTCATCCATAGTAAATCCCAAACACTATCACCAAGGGCTTCAGAGCCCGGGAACAACGATAGGTGGGTAACGCCTATCCCTTGGAGATCAGGGGAGTGGGAATGCTCCGACTCCTTATACTTAGAACATCCCATACAACCCTCCCAGTTCGTCGCAATGGTCTGCAGCAACTGCTGCCTTGTCAGCGACGAGCCGGAGGACTGCATCATCAACGACTTTGCCACAAGTGACAACACAAACTTGGTCGACGTCATGTCACTCACATACGATGAAGTCAGTGATGGAGAACCAATCTGCTTCACAAATGACTATCAAAATGTTGGCCTCCCGGTTATCCAGGACGACACCGACGCCGATCCATAGAGCGTTTCAGAGTGATTCGAAGAAACCGAAACCTACTAAACCTCCTCTAACGAAGCCTCCGAATCGGAGGCCCCGCAAGCTGTCAACTTACAACAATCCATGATGACAGAAACAAATACCAAGGATCAATCAAGGTGATGTTAGGTGCAGAGTGAAGTGGAAGGCTATGTCGAGCATCTTTGACAGTAAGATTAGTACGGTAGTTGAAAACTATTCTCTGTGGTATGCATAGTGCAACCGTCAAACACCCAATTTATTTGTCTCGAATAATCATTCATAATCGAGGTAACCCCGTGAGTCGTAATCGAGGTAACCCTGTGAGACGGTAAGGGCCTTGGTTACACAATTGAACCACGGTGCGGCTGCATGTCGGTCGTGGAGTTATTTGGACGCAAGTTCCACAAACAACACATTCACCACACATATATAATGGTGTCTACCGGAGCCATGTCGAATATGAAGATATGATCCCAAGCACAAGTATACGGTTGCATGTAAAACCTTAAGCCCTGGACTATTTTCCTTGTTGTTGTTTCTTCTTAAAATGTATATATTTTTGGCTTGGGAAACTAGAACTATTGATAACATGTGCTCATAGTAATCATCTTGTCTTTAGCAAATATTCCCATGCGTTCCATATACTAGGTTCACCTCTAGGGAAGAAGGAAACTATAGACATCTGAAACTGGATCAAAGGTAATAAATCCACATCTAACTTAGTATATTTCATGGAGGTCATTGGGAGCCCGTAGGCCGCGCCATTCAGAGCTAGATCTTACCAGGAAGATGCACAGTGCTACCACACTACGCACTACCGCTACCCCTCGACGTCAGATGCTAGTTGTACCTAAAGTCAGTGTCACCTTCCAAGACTTCTCGGTGCTAACCAGGCCATACTCGAGTTGTATGAGGTCACTACTTCATTTCAGAACCCTAACAAGTACGTGATGCTCATGAACAAGATCTACCGGTACAGGGAGGAAGGTACTTCACATTGAGGCACTACACTACCGCCAAACAATTGCATCACTTGTATGTCCTAAGTAGATCTATAATTTTGAAGTTTTCATTCTATAATCTTATCGACTATGAGTTGATTTATCATTTATTTTGGCTAACATATGAATAAGGTGCCAGAGTGCAATTTCCTGTTTTGAGTGTTTTTGGTTGCAGAAAAAACTAGGTATTTTTTAAAGTTAAAAAGATCTGCAAAAATTCAAGAGGTATATTTTTCATCAGAAGAGGTCGTGCAACAAAAGATGGAGACAGGGGGATCAGGTCCCACATACTCCAGTCAAAATGGAACTCACCAAAAAGAATCCTAGAACAACATTGTACTTGCGCATCACAGCAAAAAAATGGAGATTTGTCAGTCCTTATGAGCTGAAGTTAGTTTGGTCTTGTGGGGAGTAATGTAACCATCCTTCAACTGCTCCTGCTGATGAGAAGATAGACAAGGCTTCTTCATCCTGGCATAATCGGAACTAGTCACTTCACGTACTCCATATTCTTCTTCAGAGGAAGATGATCCTGTTGTGCAAAGACAGGAGGACTACTAAATGCTAGCATACCTGTTTGCTCGAAAAAAAGGAAAGGAAATATTTAAAACAGCACAGATGAAGCACTTCTCAAGGACAATACCACTTTTTCATGACAATATCTAAACAGTAGCACAACACCAATAGAGATGACAAAGCTCAATCATATGGATGAAATCAATGGGCGAGTACCAACCTTTGTCAGGAGGCTTATTGTGTAGAGCATACCGATGAAGCACTTCTCCGGAACCATCTGTTGCTATCTACGGTGGTGGCCATGCTTACTATATACTCCTCGATTAGTTTAATGTTTCCAACATCTTCTTGTGTAGTTCCACTAAAATATATGGTATCTTCAAAGAAGATCCCTGTTTGCACAAGTAGAGATAATTACGTATTACATTAAGAGTGGCTTCAAATCAGTGGCAAAACAATTGCTCGTTCCAGCCATAGCAATAAATTAAGATGCAAAACTATATCATTACTTGTGTCATCATAGTTCCAAAGGTTTCATTACAGCACCGGGAGTTAATTTTGTTTTTCTTCCGCTTGTTCTTACCCTTCATCACTTGGTTCAATAATGACAAGCTTCGCCTTCAATGTAAGATTTGGCATGTCAATTAGGGAGCACAAGTATAGTACTAAACTTAATTTTCTGATGAAAGTGGCAAAATACAGGCCAACAGTTATGAAATATCCTTATATTACCTCAATGGGATATTACGGGGCACATACAGATTGGAAGTCTTGTCTCCATTTGTGCAGTTCACTAAGATCAAGCAACATTATCGTACAAGTAGCACAACATATGAAAGCAAATTGCAGAATCATGTGAAAGAAGGCTAGTACTGACCTCTCATGATGCAGAATTCAAACAACTCACAATAAGAAGATATGAACCAAATTTGCCAACACAGATAGGAAGTAAGATCTCCTCTTGTGCAGTTCCACTAAGATCAAGCAATCAAGCAACATTGTCGGTGTGACATTTTGGTTGAACTGCACAAAACACTCTTAAAACAAAAGTGTTTTGTGCAAAGGCAATGAAAGGTCACAATGGCAACAAGGTGAAGTAGATAACCATGTTTACACAGAGGTGCAAAGGAAACAATTAGTGGTCAATAACGGTGGATGACACATAAGCCAACAAAAAGAAGCATCTACCTTCTGTAAATGGGAAAGAAAGCAAGACAGTAGCGTTTCTCAAACGGTGGCTTTGATTAATATTAACATAGAGATTATATTAACAATAAAATTCATTAAACATGTAATTTTGTTTTAACTGTGGCATTGCATCAATTTTCCAGCAGCATTATTAGAGGGTGTTTGTTTATAGGGAAATTTTTGTGTAGGGACTAAAAAAACTCTGTGTCAGTCCCATCTAAACCAAACAGGAGGGACTTTTAGGTACTAAAAGTGGGCATTTGGGACTAAAGAAAGAAGACCCCGAGGGAGTCTTTTTGGGTCTTTTTCCAACAGTTGCCCCTGCCACGCATCGCACCTTGTCTCTATTAGTTCATTACTAGGGGTAACATGGTCTTTTAGCATGTCATTTAATAACCTCTAGTCCATGTTTAGTACCTGGAACCGAGCAAGTAGGGACTAGGGAGTTTTTAACCAATCAGGGTCTTAGATTAACAACAGCTAATGAGTTGCACGGGACGGTGGGCCTTTTAGCACCATGTGCATCTACCGATGTATTGTGGTCATGCACAGTCTATTGCAACAAAGAACAAACAACCAAGGAGCATATTTGTTTTGGTCCCAGTTATGTTATCTTTAGACACCTTTCCCTATGTGAGCGCAACAAATCTAGTCCTGCTCAAACTCTACAGCCTTGTCCCCAAAACAAAAGATCAGTTCGTTACAGATGTGCGTACTGCGTTTGTCATTGTTTTCCCTTTTCGACCAACGTAGCTGCTGGATAGCCAGTCTGTACTAGTACTTTCGCCCCTTCCTTTCCTCTTTGAACCACGTCCTAGATTTATGCGATACAACTTTTCCCACTACTTTCCCCCATTCTTTTCCTCTTTGAACCACGTCCTAGATTCATGCTATACAACTTTCCCCCTTCATTTCCTCTTTGAACCACGTCCTAGATTCATGCTATATACAACTTTTCCCACTAATTTGCCCCACTCCTTTCCTCTTTGAACCACGTCCTAGATTCATGGTATACATGCAGCTAGAGCAATGCATGTGGAGTAAGTAAATTATACCTTAAGGTTCTTGGGGCGTGGTTCGGTGGGCGACGGGACGGCAGCGAAGAAGAAGGGGTCGGAGGCCCTCCCGCGCCACCGCTGGGTGAAAGTGAACAGTTGCGCCGATAGTGGATTCCCTCCCTCACTGACGGCGACAACGTTAAGCCTCCTTACCTTCCCAGAGGACGGAACCTGCCGGCTCTTTGAGCAGCTGTGAGGGGAGAGAGAGGCCAACGAAGTCTTGTTTAGATCTGGAGAGGGCGAGAGAGTGTGAAGAGAGCAACTACAAACGCTGAGGCTCCAGCGTGTATATATATACTGGAGAGATAGTGTGAAGCATGCAAACCCTAGAAAACAAGTGCCGAGGCTGCAGCTTATAAGTGATGAGGTGATTATACGGTCACTACGAGATCGTATAGCTCCGTATCCATCCATCTTTACCAGTCAAAGAATCCTCCTGGCACAAATTATGCTCAAGTGTAGTTATCGAACCCGAGACCCCAAGTTTGATGAGCGAACATGCTAACCAGCTACACAACCCTCCCGTTATGTTCAACGAGAGGAAAACAACCTTTTATACATTCCTGCATTCGTGTGACAAGCATGCCGTGTTTTTTGTGTGTGTGTGGGAGTCATTGGGATTTCAATCATAATCGTGTCATGTGGCTTTGGTGGTAAGACTATCCACAGTGGTGCAGAAATAATGCAGCCTTAGTCACCTTACCTCTCTCCACGTAGTACGTTGGGTCCCACCAGTCAGAAGGTGAAACGAACAAATTAATAAGAAAAAAATAAAAGCGCCAGTGGTGTATCTTACCTCACACATCTCGCTACTGCTCGGGTACATTGTCCAATTGATCCCTCTGTTCGCTCACGTACTAGTTTAAGTGAATCCTTATTATAACATGCACATAATTTTGCACACTTGTATTCTACTTAAGTCAGTGTGCCACCATATCTCGTATACTTACTACTCCCTCCGTCTAGGTGTAATAAGTCACGTTAGAAGGTGCAACGGGACCAAGGTGCGTGCGTGTCTGTGTGTGTGTGTTTGTGTGTGTGTGTGTCTGTGTGTTTAACAGCATGTGTGTGTTAGAGAGAGCGACAAATCGACCTACTCCTACAGAGAGATGGTGTGTAGTGTACGATTTCAGCCTCGAGATTCGGTGCATCCTCTCGTTTCCGGGCGTGTCCGGTAGGGACATGCGGACAGCTGCCACGCCCGCTCCTGACCAGCCTGGCCCACCCAAAGCCCCTCCATCGCCCGCGCGCGCTTCCCGCCCAAAACGGTCAGCACCGCTCCAAAGAATCGATGCTGCATTCATGCCCGGGCAGAGCGGACGCGACCTCTCACAGGCGCAAGAGTGATGGTTGCTTCGTCTGGCCCAACTTCTCGCTGGGTCTATGTGATTTGAAAGCTCATTGGTCTTTATTCGAGGTGGTAGGACTGCTGGATGTCCCACGCTTTCGGCGAAAGGAGGTACTACTAGATTACAATTTTCTCCATTCTTATGGCAGAGGAGTGCAAGAGCAGTGAAAACACGCAGGCTCAGTGATTACATGGCCCACCTCACACTATCACCGTGTGACACCTAACTCTTTACATAGTACTCCCTCCGTTCCTAAATATTACTAGATGAGTCCCCGTGCGTTGCCGCGGAACAGCCGTATATCTCTCTCCGCAAATTTCATAGAACTAAAAAAACTCTATAACCGCATGACAAATGTGGTAGCCAAACTAAATAAACTCCCATCATCATTTAGATCATCCCACGTAAGGAAAAAAGATCAGCCAACTCCTCTTGCATAATGGGATTATATTTTTCTTTTTGACATGTTAATGGGACTTAAAAGCTCACTTACATGCATGCTACCGGTGCATGCTTGCATGCAGAAATGTTGATGTGATTTAAAACCCACTCACATGCATGCCACGGTATTTCTGCATGCTTGCATGTGGCTTAGTGCTGAGCCTCTCAACGTCTAGATCAGACGGCTATTATGGACTGATTTAGTTCATCTAACGGCTACATTAATTTTGATGATGTGGCTCAAGGAGAGGATAGATAATTCCTAGTAGTGGGGCCTAGCTATTACTAGTAGATAAGTCTTTGTAGAGATTCCACTAGGTGAACTACATACAGAACAAAATGAACGAATCTACACTTAAAATGCATCTATATACATCTGCATGTGGTTCATGGTGAAATCTCTACAAAGACTTATATTTAGGAACGAAGGAAGTACTAGTATAGTACGTACTGTAATTTATCAGCGAGATAAATTTGTACAATGCTATGAAGCTTCGACCATTACATGTATCTTGCGTCCAAGGTTGCCCGTTGCAACATTTCATCAAATACAAAGGAGACTACCATGCATGCTATTGTATCTCAATGATTGATGATCATAGCAAATATGTACTCCCTCCGTTCCAAAATAAGTGTCTCAACTTTGTGCAAACTTTAGTACAAAGTTGTACTACTACTAAAGTTGACACTTATTTTGGAACGGAGGCAGCTAAAGAAAAAAACAATCCATGCAGTCCCTAGCCCTTGAACCGTGAACCCTAACCAGGCTTCAATTTGCTGGCAACGTTCGAGCTTCCTAATAAATGAAGTTTGCAACATTTTGACCATCGGATCATTTTGTGCAGTTTCACCAAAATCGAGATGAGCATCCCTGTGGCAAATAAATTGAAGAAGCGTGATTAGAATAAGATTACTGGGACTAGTTGATGAGACATAAACTCATCACAAATACAGTACGTAGAAGCCAGTAGAGGTATGTGCGGGGCAAAGAAGTAGAGAAATATCCACAGGGAGTGATGTTGGCAGCTGGAGCAGTGGTGCAAGCCGACTGTAAAGGGAGTTGTACCTGAAGGATGTAGCTCAACCTTGAGGAGGGCGGCGGGAGGCGGAAATTTCCCACGTCGCGGCAGTGAGCAAGGGACGAAGGCAACCTCACCGGCTTTGTGAGAGAGAACGGCGGGGGGGCCTGATCAGGACGTGCCGACACTGGGTTTTCACTGTCGGTGATGGCGACCGCATCTACACTAAGCATCCACCCCTTCCCCCAGCGGACGTGATCCGCTGAGATGTTAGAGATGTGGCCACAATCATTTTTTGCGAGAGATTGTGAAGAGAGCAACCCCAGCAAGCAACCGTGTAGGCTGGCCCGTCCTGACTATGTATATAATGGAGCGGTTTCCTTTTCTCTACATATGAACCTATCATATTGCGTATGTGCCACTGAAGAAAAAAAACTTTATTTATAAATGACGCGGCACCTACTACTCGTTCTCCTATAACCTTGCGCTTGGCATCTCCAAAATACTAACCTTGTGATTGGCTCTTCGCCTCTTCGGGAAGTCGAGCAATAATGATAGTGCAGTATATATCGTTCTGGCTATATGAGACCAAAATGAATTGCTGCACGTCCACCATGTGGGCGAGGGTCGAGGGGCGAGGGAGAGTGCTACATACGGAGCAAAATGAGTGAATCTACACTCTAAAATACGTCTATATACATTAGTGTTTGGAGTATGTACTAGTAGTTCATATTGAAATCTACTAAAGGGCATATATATTCCAAACAATATGATATAATCTCTATAACCAAGGTAGTAGGGACGAGGAGTAAACGGAGGGAGTAGTAAATTTTTCTCCTCGTCCTGCGAGCCACCGCGCGCATGGGCGAGGGAGCGGGCGTAAGGCGGAGCAAAGCTTCACCTCATCCTGCGAGCCACCACGCCTGTGGGCAGGGGAGACGACGTACTAAGCAAGCTTCTCCTCGTTCTGCGAGTTGACGGGACACATCAAAAGTACCCCAGTGTATAGAGCCTTGCCTCTAAGGTAGGCCCCACATGGTTTGCCTCTTTTTTTAATTTAACATAACGCGTCAAGTCGCAATTTGCTTGTTCACCCGTGGTAGACGATCCTCCCTCCACCAAGTGGACAACCAGTACACGTGCCAAATTACCATGTGGGCTGCCTTTTTCATACAGAAATGAGCTCCACCGTGTACCCGCACGGGTGTGGTTGGGAAACATATGGGAGTACGTGCACCGTGCATGCACCTCTTCTCTTCGTGCACGTCCCCCACCTACGTGGGTGTGTGTGAGACATACAAACCGTGTTCGTGAGTGTTTTTTTTGGGGTGGGGGTGAGTTGGGGGGTTGATTTCGTGAATTATTTGTGGGAATACGTGTCGATGACATCTCAAACAAAATTTTGCATGCAATGTGTGTGAAATGGAGGCCTATCCATATCATATATAGAGGGTCGGGCAATCCACGAGAAGAGAGGGAGGGGTCATAGCTATCGGTAGAGTCGAAGAGAGGATCAAGTGGGTGGGTGCGAGATCGATGAAGAGAGCCATCAAAATTGTGTGTGTGTGCAAGTCAAAGATATAGGGCAACTGGCCTACTGGAACGTTAGAGGGCACATGTCAAGTTTGTGTGTGGCAGGGAGACATGACTAGAGCGCTCGTTGTATTGGTGTGTGGGGGGGAGAGGGGGGGTGGGTGGAGGGGTAGGCAGAGGCCTAACTATAGAGGTAGAACGACTCGTATATGTGTTGAGAAGGAGAGACCCAGCTATGTCTTGAGGGAGATCGGTTGACATCCATACATAACTGAAGGACGGGAAATATGATGGGACAGAGAGAGAGAGAGAGAGAGACAGAGAGAGAGAGAGAGAGAGAGAGAGGAGAGAGGGAGGGAGAGGGGTAGATTGCTGGATGGGTGCTGGAGTTGCTTCTCGAAGATGGTGGGAGAGGCCTACTAGATAAACTGAGGGTGGAACTGCAATGTTATCAATAAGAGTGGGGATGTGTTTCTGTGTGTGCCTGTGCGTGATAGATCTGTCGGGACGCATCCATGGATGATGAAGGGGAACCATGTGTTTGGTAAGAAAATCTAACTAGATCGGTAGATCAATTGTTGTTTGTCGGAGGAAGGGAGAGACACAACTAATGAGGTAGATCGATCGACGCGTGGGTAAAAACGAGTTATAAGGACCTAGCTAGCTATATGTATAGCGAGAGATCGGTCGGTGTGCGTCCATTTGTTAGAGGCAAATAAGGCCCAGCGAGACGGATAGACAGAGAGAATGGAGCTAGGAGGTGGTGCGAGAGGCCCAACTACTAGCTAGATAGGGGGAGGAGTGTGCGGTTTTGATATCAATAAAAAGAGGGGCGAGAGTTTACACGTGTGTGTGACCGTATGAGAGACACGAGGCAAGGCCACATAAAGGAGGAGATTGAAGGTGTGTGTGTATGTTGTAGGAAGGCATCGCTGGAGAGGTTTATCGATCGATGTGTGTCGGAAAGGAGTTGTGGAGACTCTGGGAGAACGACCTAAAGAAAAAAATGAATGTGCCCGGTGGATGGAATGCCGAGGGAGGGGGAGGGCGAGGAGGGCGTGTGCATGCACGAGAGAAAGTTAGTTGTAGCTACAAAGGCTAGAGGATTGTGTGGGTGTAAGAGACTAACAAAGATCATAATTTGATATGAAAGCGGATTCATATATTTGAATAGGAGATCATAGTGTTTTAAACATTGCATGCATGAATATAGCGGTGATACACATGATGTGCATATGTTATACCATAATGTGATAATGCATGGCATTTGCAACTCACAGCTAAATGCCGAACAATCTAAACCATAATATACATCAAACAATCTCACATTTTATTTGAATTTGTGATAATGTGTGGCGTTTGTAGCTTACAACTAAATATCTAACAATCTAAACAATACTATATATCGAAAATTCTCACATTTTATTTGAATTTGTGGTAATGTGTGGTGTTTGCAACTCACATCTAAATACTTGTAGGCGTAGGGGGCGGGCACCATACATAATGTGATAAACACATTATACATATGAGACATGGTTTAGATTATGAAGATCTAGCTAGAGCTAGAAATGTAATGTGATTTGAAATCAAAATAAAGTGGATTCAAAAAATCGAGTTCGACTTCATATAGTACACATAGTTCATATGTAACTCGAGACTAATCATGTGGTGTGCTGTGAAGATAATACACAAAAGATGGTTTAACTTGACAATAATGATGATTGTAGATCTTATTAAAACAGAGAAACGAATTCAAATGCTTTGACTTCACAACAATCATTACTATAGATCTTATTCAAATAGAGAAACGAATTCAAATTTAGTTCATATTGAAGCGGTAGTATATACATTTGGAATGCACTAAAATGTTCATTTGAGTAGTAGGTTGCATGCATTATACACGTAGCGAAATATTTTAATTGACCATAACATGAATTCACAGTTTTGACTCACATTCGTAGGGCGCATTGATTTGGGACAGTACATGTTAGGCTTGTCCGGAAATTTCAACCCGCGCCTTGTTAGCCCGAAATATTTAAGATATATCTTTGTCTCGTCATGCTCCGACAACTCCCTCCATCTCAACCCGCGCCTTGCTATTCCGAAATTAAAACACGCGCGAAAACTCCCACCTCCTGTGAAATCCCAACACGCGAAATGCCTGTGGTACCCCTGAATCGAAAGAACCACCTCAAATCAGTGGGGGTACTTTCGTAACTTACACCATATTTCGGACAAGCGCGTCCCTAAGCCATGGTTCCCCACTGCCATCCCATCCGCCCACCCATTCGTACACCAAGGCCGCGAAAACCCGCGACGAAACCCCACACCCTGCTCCGTCCGCCACCCAGCCGGAGCTTCTTCCCCGACGATGTCGTCGACAGCAACACCTCGACGTCCCTCATCCACTGTACCGGATGAGGATCCGTCGTCGATCTCGTCGTCCCACCGGTTCAGCCACCCCGTACTCCACCTCGAAGGAGCTGCCCCGATGTTCCCCTCGTCTTTTGCGCCACCTCCATTCCCACACCGTCGTCTTCACCTGCACCACCGGAAGAGCATCATCATCACTGTTTCCTCGGATGAAACTGCGGCCTAATCGGCGCCACCAAAGAGGTTGCACACTAATCGCCACATTTTCTTCTTGATTCGATCTCACGGTGCTGCCGGCGCTCGGTCCCGAGCCGACACGGCGCGACTCCATCCATGGCGGCGTCGCCGACCACTTCCTCCACGGCGTCGCTCCCTCGGCGGCGACGTCCACATTAGTAGGAGCTGCTGGTGCTTTAGCTCTCGCTCACGCTACTGCTCTGCTCTTGCTCTCGGTCCCCTGCCCGGTCTGCTCTTGCTATTGCTCTTGCTCGCGATGCTGCTCTCGCTCTTGCTCTTGCTTGCGATGCTGCTCCGATTTAGCTACACTTCAGTCGACTCAATCGACTTTTGGGTCAGTCGATTTTCAAGGGGTGGGGGGGCTCGCCGGGGTGAAGGAAGAACTAGCCGCAGTGGGGAGGGGGGCTCGCCGGAGAGGTACCCCACTATCTATCTTAGGGTTCAGGGTGGGGGCGGTGGTCACCGGCGGTGACGGGGCGTTGGCGGGGCGGTGGCGTGGGGATCGCTGGACGAAAAGCTCGGCATGGGGGGCCTAGAGGGATGGCCAGGGCGGCGGCGGACCGGCGGCGGGGAGTGTTTTCGGGGTGGGCGGGGAGGCGCCCGTCATGGCGTGAGGGGGCTGCTTGTTTGGCCGGTGGTGGTGGCGGCTCGGGGTGTGGAGGTTGAAGATGAACCGCAGGCCCTTGATTTCGTATCCAACGGCTGCAAAATCGACGACCAGAGATGAAAAAAGTCGGTCGGCGACGTGTAGCCTCACCTTGCTAGTGCGTTCAGGCCGACAAAGAAAATTCAGTTTTGACAGTTAAGTTCAGTTTTGATAGTTAAGTTCACTTTCGACAGTTAAATTCAGTTTCGACAGTTAAGTTCAGAGATGAGCGGCTGATGTATTTTACATCACACTTTGTGGTGATGTATTTTACGTCATGTATTGGAGATGCTATTAGAATTCCACTCAGGTTAACGTTGTTCGTTGTGTCTCTTGTCCTGCTTCAGCCTCGGCGCCGTACAACTCACCGTAGCTGCTCCAACGATGAAACCCTCCATCACAGCGAAGCAGTACCTCGGGCTCCATCTCCAGACGCCTAAGATCTTCTTCCCCTCCTCCGACAGCAAAGTCAGCCGGAGCATCCTCACGGGCCAACCCAATCATGCTGAGATTGACATGGCTTCGCCATAGAGGTTGTACACTTGTTGCATCTCTTTTTTACTCTACATGTTATATATATTGTCCACTGAGCACACGAATTTGTTCCTTTAGTGTCTCCTTGAAAGAAAAAACGTAGGAATTTTAATTTTCACTTGTCCTCCTTTTCAAATTCCTATTCATGAAGCACAAGACTAAGAGATAGTAGCATAATAGCATTATAACCGTACATTTTCTTTTGGTTTGACTTAATCTCACCATGCTTCTTTGCATCTGTGATCTTCCAATTGTTGTGAATCAAACACCCAGTTGGCGGAAACTCGTGTTTTTAAATTCTCTGTTTTGCACGTGCATTCCTGTCCTATTCTTGTCTATTTCCTATCCATGCATTGTTGGAATCCTCCAATTCCAACGAGCCCTTACATAATTACTTCTCTTACAGATAGTTGTCAAAGAAAACCTTGCGTGGTTTGTCCCGCTCCTGCTGCGCTGTCGTCCACCCCAGCTCAGCTGCTCCAACGACAGAAGGGTCCAGCACAGCAGGGATCCGGCCTCCAGACTGTCTTTCGCCGCCTCAGATCTTCTTCCCCGCTGCTGGCAGCCATGAAAACTGCATTACCATCATCAACCGAGCAGATGACCTCGAGGACTACACGGGTCCGCAAGAGAGGTCGCACTCTTTCGTGGTTACGCTACGTTATGCATCGCTTAATATTACATGCCACGTTATCGTCCTGTTCACCGATTAGACTCTGAGTCAGCTCCAAACTAATGGTCAAACATGAGTTTTTAAATGGTTGTAGGGTACATATCAGGGCCGCAATCAATAGTATCTATCTACTATCGGGTTAATCTCCAGTGTCTACTATGAGTTTCATGTTGGGGGGAAACAAACAGTAAAGAAGCCATTATCTGTATTTTTTAACTGAAGCCATTATCTGCCTGCTATTATTGGTTTTGGGTCTATCCACAGGTTGCTACCATCACTCTGGATTTCTGCATGCACTCCTTACATAATCTCACTATGTTTTATTCCTATGCATGACAGTTATCGTAAACAATGGAACTGAACATGTAGAGCAAAAGAGACGAGCCTTGCATGGCAATAAAATTCATGCAGACATCGCTCCATGGTAGGCGCAAAGGCAGCCCCCCTCCACGCATTTCGGATTGTAATCGAGAGGAAGATATATGTTCTGATGGGGATTCGGAAGGAGAAGACAACTCCTATTTACCCCCTGACACTACTGGAATCGGGCACTTTGCCATCTGCCATGGCAGATGGCAAAGGCATGGTCGGCGGATGGCAAAGGCTTTGCCATCTGCCAGCAGATGGCAAACAGTTTATGCGAAACCCCGCCAAAGAAAGGCTTCTTTGCCGTCTGGCTGGCTGATGGAAAGACGATGGCTTTGCCATCACCGGCAGATGGCAAAGCCTCTTAACGGGTTAGCCCGTTAGAAGGTTAACGGCATACTTTTGCCGTCGCCAGAGGGCAAGGCTACTGTGCTCTTTGCCGCCGCCAAAGACATGGCAAAGAGCTTTGCCATCTCCGGGAGATGGCAAAGAGCCCAAATAGGCCAGCCCAAATTTTACATGTAGATGACACGTGGCCTCTTTGCCATCTGCCGGTGATGGCAAAGCTCTTGCCATCTGCCGTGGATGGCAAAGCTCTTGCCATCTGCCCGGCCAGATGGCAAAGTGACTATATTGCCCCATCTAATTTTGTTTTTTCTTATATCAATTCATTTTCACAGAAAATCAAACACAAATATATTTATTTGACCAATATAGCATATTCAACACATATTACCAATAGTCATGAACACATATATATCCAACACATGTTACCAATAGTAGCAAGTTTCATCCATACATATACATAGTTTCATCAATATTACGGTTTCATCCATAGGTAGCAAGTTTCACAAGGTCAAAACAAAAACTAAATACAAGCACTCGATCAACTCAAGCTTCCGTGATCTTAAGCAAATCTGTAAAATGGAAAAGAAGAAAGTTAGAAGAAGAAGACTAGAAGAAGAAGATTATTATGATGCAACTAAAATGTGAAGATTATTATGATGCAACTTATATCTGTAAAATAGGTCATTTTGGAGCCAAGTATGGTTATTATGTCATTTTTGAGCTAGCTAAGCATACTAAGTCATTTTGGTGTAAAACATGCTAAGGTTCTAGTGCTAAGTAAGGTTATTATGTCATTTTGGAGCTAGCTAAGCATGTGAAGTCATTTAGGAGCTAAAATATGTCATTTCTTAACCATATTATGTCATTTTAGAGTTAGCTAAGAATATTACGTCATTTTGGAGGAAAAGATGCTAAGTATAGGTCATTTTAGAGCTATCCTAGGTTAAATAGGTCATTTTGGAGCTAATTAAGCTTATTATGTAATTTTTTAGCTAGCTAAGCATATTGAGTCATTTTGGAGGAAAAAAGGCTAAGTATAGGTCATTTTAGAGCTAGCCTAGGTTAAATAGGTCATTTTGGAGCTAAGTAAGGTTATTATGTCATTTTGGAGCTAGCTAAGCATATGAAGTCATTTAGGACCTAAAATATGTCATTTCTTAAGCATATTATATCATTTTAGAGCTAGCTAAGCATATTAAGTCATTTTCGAGGAAAAGATGCTAAGTATAGGTCATTTTAGAGCTATCCTAGGTTAAATATGTCATTTTTAAGCTAGCTAAGCATATTAAGTCATTTTGGAGGAAAAATGCTAAGTATAGGTCATTTTAGAGATATCCTAGGTTAAATATGTCATTTTGGAGCTAATTAAGCTTATTATGTCATTTTTGAGCTAGCTAAGCATATTGAGTCATTTTGGAGGAAAAATGCTAAGTATATGATTATGTCGCTAGTATCCATATGGCAGAGATCCCGGGCCGACATGAGTAGTCATAGAACCAAGGTGGCACCAACGAACAGGGACAGTATACATGACCCAAAGAATGCACGTGGTTTGGTCATCAATGAAAGTGCAACCAAGTCGTAGCAAGCTACAAGGACTTCGGTGATACACCGCGTGACATTTCCCGTAAGGACATACACAGGAGCAAAGAAGGACACATGCCGGTCAATCCATGTGTTCCGGAGCGATGTGAACTACCATGGCTTAGTGGAAGCACTAGGAGGCATATCCCTGTATGGAAGGCTACCAAAGGCACACGACTAGGTGTCGAATCCCACAAATACAATGCATTTCAAACATACACACATTATGCACGATATGTGTAGATACAACATGGCATCACAACAAAACTCTATTAAGCAAAACACTTGGGAAACTTACCGTCATCACGGAGGTGTAGGTGTAGGTGTAGGTGTAGGACCGGTCGCGCCATTGGCAGACGGAGAAGGATCGGTCGATGCTTGTCGGGAGTTATGCTGCACCAAAGATTATTTCCAATGTATCGTTAGCATGATGCAACTCAAATGTGAAGACTAGTAACTAATGACCGTTCAAATGAAACTCACCGTGCCCGTCGGAGAAATGACTGGCATCGGCGGAGGGGTCTGGCCTTCTTCTCGCACATGGACTGCACATTTGGTTTTGACGAGTCAGTCATATTAGTTACTAATGAAAGGAACATTGTGTGCATGATTTAGCTAATATGCAGAAGAAACTTACCACGAAGAGATCGTACATGGCCCGGTTAGCCGAGTCGTTCCGGTTCCTCTCCTCCTCCAACAGCCTAGCCGTCCTCTCCTCATTCTCCCTGTCCCTCTCCGCCAACTGTCGGTCCCTCTCCTCAAAAGCAGCCTGGGTCTTCGCTCTCTCTGCCTCAATAGGAGCCTGCAACACCAGTCGTTAGCATTGTAATCATCGACGGCCGCAAACACAATGTAATGGAGGAAAGGCTACTGAGTCCGTATAACAAACCTGGAATTCGATTTCCACTGGTCGTAAATGAGGCGGTATCTCAGGATCAGAGTTGGTCTGGCGCTTCTTGATCTGCAGGCGAGTGCTACTACAATGTATCAGTCCATTACCAATGGATAACGAGCCATGGGACCTCCCGCCACCAGATATCATCACCAGCTCTGGATCAAGAGGCCGGCTCGGGTTAAAGTCCGGCCCTTTCCTCGCCTTCCCCTGCTTAACATACTGCACCATCTTGTGGTGGGAGGCCTCGTTGCTGAAGTTCTTTGCATTTTCGAGGTCAGACTCAGAGAATGCCTTGGCCTTCTTGTACGGTGCAATATTGGACATGCCATAGAGGTCGAACAACTCGCAATCGGAGCCTTGTTGTGTTTTGACTAAAAGAGAGGAATAGAGTATTAGTTAAGGACTCAAGCTAGCACAAAGAATGAATTTGCATGAATCATGAAGCAAACCACACATATCCAGTTTTTCCCGTACCCATGTAGGTTGACGCTGCCTAGATGGTGTGGCACACCTTTCATTTTGAGACGCTTCTCCTTTGCAATGTTGTGGGCGACGCGCCATTGGGGAGAGCACCACTCATCCACCAACGCCTCAGCAGTCCATCTTGTCCGCACACCATCTCAGGGGCACCTAAGTTAAGCAAGAGAAATTTGAGCGCTACGCCTACGAATCAAATCAAGGAAACTAAGTACAAGGCCTTAAGAATAGGTAATTACCTTCATGTACTTCTCCTTACTTAGATACTTGTCCCGGCACTTCTCTTTTCTCCTCCTAATACCAGTTCTGTGCTAAGTAGTCTCGAACAGCCTCAAGGCCCCAGCCTCAGGCCGAAAGTTTCAAGTAGGCTGCACTTTCGGCGTCGATAACCCGAGCCATGACCTCCTCCTGTCCTCAAAGACACCTGTAGAAGGTCTGCAATCAAACAAGAAAACACGGATTAGAAGGTCTGCAATCAAATAAGAAAACACATGTAGAAGGTATGCAATCAAAGAAGAAAACACAACATAAATGGCAAAGGAGAAATTACCCAAAACGTGGCGATCACAATGTCGGCCACCGTGTCGCACTCGGCATCGCCGACCCTATGCTCCGGCGGGGCCGGGGCATCCAAGTAGTGCTCCCAGGTCATTCCTAGCTTTGGAACCTGGCCCTCACCGGGCAATGTGACCCACCCCGGGAAGCACTGGCGACAAATCACACCAAGGACAGTGTTGGCCTGCGGACACGATCTTCATGTGTCCAAGAACTGCAGTATGACAAGGTCAACCGCATTAGATATTCGAAGAAACGTCAAGGAAAAAGGTTAAAAAAGAGTAAATGCACTTACTTCTCCCCGTTAAGCGCAATCAACCACCTCTAGTCGGGGGTAACCGGGGTGGGCGGGAGCTTTGTACGACCACGCTGGTAGACTTTGCGCCCCTCAACCCACTCACCCTCGCTATAGCTATCAGGACTATAGTCTGCACCCTGAACACGACCATGTGCACTCGACTCCGTCCAGTCCTCACATGGGCTCGGCTCCGACTCAGCGTGACCCCGTCTGAGCTTCGGAGTCTCGTGGGGCGAAGACTCGGCGGCCCGAGGCTCGTCGTCGGCCCGAGGCTCGTCGGCCGGAGGCTCGCGGAGTGGAGTCCGAGACGGGTCCACCTCAGATGGCTCGATCTCAGACGGAGCAGTCATGTGGTCGGGTGACTCAGCTAGGGATGGCGGAGAGGAAGGCGTAGCAGCCTTCCTACCTCTCCCGCCGCCACGTCCACCTCTAGCAGCCTTCTCCTTCTTCTTACCCCCGACCTCTCCTACCGAAGAAGAAGAGACCGTCGCTGGACTCTGCAAACCGAGATCTAAGCGCTCTCCGGAGGCTATGGGGGAATGGAACTACCCTCCCACCACAAGCCGAGGTAGGACCCTCGGAGCGCTCTCGACCCGCGCCCACCATCTGTCAACACCTGGAATGACAAAGAGTAAACGAAATTAGTACAACATAAAAAAATGAATACCTGACATGAATAATAATATGTATATAAATTCATTCTAGAGTAATAAATGCTAAGTATAGCTCATTTTAGAGCTATCCTAGGTTAAATAGGTCATTTTTGAGCTAATTAAGGTTGTTATGTCATTTTGAGCTAGCTAAGCATATAAATTCATTTTGGAGGAATAAATGCTAAGTATAGCTCATTTTAGAGCTATCCTATGTTAAATAGGTCATTTTTTAGCTAGCTAGGTTAAAACTTGAACTAATTAATAATATATATGTATATAATAATAATGGAATACCTGACATGAACTATAATATTAATCTTCATTGTCATCATTAATGAATGCATCATCATCGCCTATATATGCTTTGGGGTCAATAAATGCATCATCCTCATCATTATCAGTAATGACGTGCTCATCATCATCATCATCAATAAGTTCCTCAACATCTGGAAGGCCTCCTGTATGTAGTCGGTCAAGCATTGTTCGCCTGGACATGTTCGTGGGGTGTCCACCATCAACCGCACCATTCACGAGGGCTAATGACGGAATTAATTAGCAGGTGCCCACGTACCAGAGTGTTCGCATGGCCGCAACACCGAAACATGCTACGCGGGCATATGCGGATACACAACTTCAAAAGTTGAGCACGGGACATCTACTACCAGGGCGTCTTTATGTATCTATCTTTGCGTTAAAGCAAGAAAATAGTGCATGAAAAAAGCTGAGGCTGCGTTTGGCAGCAAAGTTTTTTTAAAGTTTTCTAAGAATACCGTGGTTTCTGAAAAATACCATGGTTTTGAATACTTTGTCGCATTTGGCTTCAGAAAAAAATCAAAGTTTTGTAAACCACAGTATGCTACAAACCATGGTCTTTTTGCAGTATTCGAAAAAGAGGTCCCAACCTCTTTTTTTTAAACAGAATGGAGAGAAATCTTCTCGGAGATCGCACTTGACGTTGCCATCTACGTCGAGATAAGAATATTCAGAGCGATCCAGTCCTATTTTCCCTCTTTCTCTTATATGGTAAACGACCATATTATATCTCCTTGTTATAGCCAATACAGTTGATTAGTCTATCTTCCAGCCAGCGTCGCGTGCGAGTCTCCATCTCTCTACACTGGCATGACTGAATCAAGCTCACCACCAGGGATAACACTCGTTCGCAGCAAGCTATTTCTCGAGTCCTTGGCTGCCTATGTATTTCCGGCGAGTAGCGCACGGATTAGATTGATTGATCCTTTTGGAGAACACTCATAAGCAGCAGGCTATATATGCTAGCTAGCTAGCCAATTCAGTATATATCAAGAGGAAGGAGATGGGACTGAACAATTACCTTTTCTCCTCACAGGAAGGAGATGGGGCAGAGCTGGTGCAGTCAGGGAGGACGTGGACGGGGGAGGGCCGGCGACGGGCGGGGAGGGCAGCGGACGGGCGGGGAACGACGGCGACGGGCGGGGAGGGACGCGGCCGGGCGTATGGGAAGCGACGGGGCGGGCGGGGTGGCGGGGAGGGCAGCGACGGCGGGGAGGGCCAGCGACGGGGCGGGGGAGTGAGGCGGCCGGCGATAGGGCGGGGGAGCGACGGGGCCGGCGACAGGGTGGCGGCGGGCGAGCCTAGAGCGCCATCGACGGGGGCTGTTCGGTGTGTGTGCATGAGATGCGAACGTCATATGTTTTTTTACCTGGATGGGTGGGGAGAGAGGGAGGGGATAACCCCACAGTTTTTTTACCTGGAAAAAATAACCCCATCTCTTTGCCATCTGCCAGCAGATGGCAAAGAATCTTTGTCGTCTGCTGGCAGATGGCAAAGAGGTGGGGCTGGTACGCCGTTACAGTCTTGACGGCCACAGGATTTGCCAACCTCTTTGCCATCTGCTGGCACATGGCAAAGATTATTTGCCATCCACTAGCAGATGGCAAATAATTAGCTGATGGCAACCATGTTCTTTGCCGTCTGTCATTTCTTTGACATCTATTTTTTATAAGAAGATGGCAAAGACTTTCTTTGCCATCAGCTGGCAGATGGCAAAGAGCTGGCTGATGGCAAATTCCCTGTTTCCAGTAGTGTGAGATCTTCGCTCTAACTTGGCATGCTGATGTTGGTTATATCATGCATATGATGTCTTGCATTGCTTACTTTATACATCAAATATGTCATCTGCTTAGTTTAGACATCCTTTGTGCGAATGACATCTGTTTAGTTTATTCATCGTTTATGTGAATTATGCAACGCCATCTTGTTTAGCCAGGCATCATATATGTGAATTTTGCAATGCCATCCTGCTTAGTCAGTCATCTTATATGTAAATTATATCAGGCCATCCTTTTTTTCCGTTACATATTACATTTGTCAACAATGTTAGTACATTCAACTGCTCTTTGTGTGCATCAGCAATTTGACACGGTGATGGCAAATTCTGGAGTGAAAACAAGGTTTTCAGAGAAGATTATGCTATCTGACGAAGTGCATATCTCGCTGGTTACGGATAGCTCCTCAGAGGAGGATTGAGAGACAGATGACCAGTCCTATCCCCCCCCCCTGAGGTGTATGCTCTAACTTGGCAGGGTTATGTTGCTCATATCGTGCGTACGGTGTCTCACATTGCTATGTCATTTGATTAGTTTAGACATGCTTTGTGTGAATGCCACATTGCTCAAAGGTGTCTAATTACCATATAAGTGAATTATGCATTGCCATCTTGTTGCAAGACATTATATATGTGAATTATACAATGCTATCTTGTTGCAAAGGCATTATATATGTGAATTATGCAATGCCATGCTGTTTAGCCAATCATCATGTATGTGAATTATATCAAGCTATCATATTTTTGTATTACGTGTTCCATTTGTCGACAACGTTTGTATATTCAACTACTCTTCCTGTGCATCAACCATTTGAAGCGGTGATGGAAGTATCTAGAGTGAAAACAAGGTATTTAGAACAGACAATGCTACCTGCTGAAGCAGACATCTTGTTGGTTACAGAGAGCTCCTCAGAGGAGGATTCAGAGACTGATGACCAGTCCTATTTCCCCCCTGAGGTCTATGCTCAAACTTGGCAGGGTTATATTACCCATGTCACGCATGTTGTCTTGCATTGCTTAGTTTTTACATCATATATGGATTGCCATCTTCTTACTTGCTTACTATATAAATCATATATTTGAATTATATCATGCCATCATGTTTACATAGTACATACACATCATCTATCTGAATTATGGCATGGCAACCCATTTAATAAAGACATCATATAGTTATATCATCTCATCCTGTTTAGTGTTTACGGTCATCATATTTTGAATTATGGCATTCTATCCGTGAATGTAAGTGAATTATGGCTTGCCAACCTATTTAATAAACACATTATATAGTTATATCATGTCATCCTGTTTACACAGTCTCATATTTTGAACTATGTCTTTCCATATTTTTTAGTTAGCCATCATAATGTGAAATTGTGTCATGCTATCCTGTTTAGTTAGCCATCATATATGTGAAATTGTGTCATGCTATCTTGTTTGGTTAGACAATATAAATATGAATTATTGCATGCCCTCTTTTATTCCCCACTATCCATTGCACCTGTCTATCATACAATGTCTATACTTTCAATTACTTTTCTTGTTTATCAGCCATTTGAATTGGAGAGGGTGATGGCAGTATCTAAGGGAGTAACAACACGGTCTTCAGAAAAGATAGTGCTACCAGTTGATGTAGATAGAACCACGGTTGTACTTGCCCAAGGACCAGATCCACCACACATAACCCATACTTTCGCAGTTTGTACCCCTACCCAGTTGGACAGAGAACCAGCTACACCCCTTCTAACCCCAACCCCGGCAGAGATAGTAACCTTGATTCCCAGTTGACACAGCACCGTCTCCACCACAGAGCACCCAAACACGAGCAGTTAGTAAGGGAACTGCGGTGCCCAAAGCACGAGGACCACCACTCCGAATCCCAACTCAACGCTTAAAGGAGAAGAAGATTTGTTCTCAGGTCAGGTTCTGTAGCTATGGTTCATACTCCTTTGCTCTTGCATTCTGTATTTACTCATACCAACTATTTTCAAATTTGAAGGATGGAATTGAAACTCGAATGGAGCAACGGTATGTTTTAAACATGTTTCTTTAACTGGTTTCTTGTTGTAACCTGCTCTATGTTGATTTCAGTTTCAATTGAATAAACAGTTATGTTCTCATGTCATGCACATTACAAGTGTTGTTATTGCTCTATAGTTTCCCACACTTATATTCTGTCTATTCTCGCTTTGTCTTTAACAAATATTATTTGAACTGTCTCTATCTTGATTTGGCAACAAAAACTAGAATGATATAGACCATAAAGTGACCATGGTACATAGATATATGTTTGTTTCATGTTATCATGTCCACTTTACTACCGAACTCATTTACCAAAATGAGTTTGATATACAACATGGTAAACATGTGATGTGTACGCTTGTTTCTCTTTTAGAATGCGGACAAAATATTGGAGAAACGACTGCGCGTTATCCAATGGTAAAGGAAGTAATGCAGAAAAGGTTCAAGATAGTGAGACATCCTGTTGGTATCCAAGAAAGCTGATAAAAACTATCTTGTGACGGTGAGAGAACCCAAAAGTCCTGTCTTGATGTAGTGTTCGAGTTATTGGCCACTATCGCTAGCACACGCTCTTGAACTTCATTTGCTGAATCAGTTCGTCTTCTTGAGTCTCAACTTCAAGTTGAAAGACATCGATCGATGTCTTTGTGACAGGAAGTGAAGGACCGAGGAAGTCCTGCAGAATTCAGATGCATATTTCTGGTGCAAATAAAGCGTAGGAGGATTTAAGCGCCAAACAAGAGAAAGTTAATAAGCTTGCTAAGCATCTTGCCAGCATTATGGGTACCTGGATATTGTTTCTTGAGATCTTCAAGTGGTTTCAGTTCTGGATTTGTTTCTTTGCGGCGTTTATTTGCGCTTGGTCGCCAACTTTGACAACGGTGTATATGATATGCTGCTTTGTTCCCTATATTTGCACTAGTGGCGAACTTTGATGCCCAGTGGATGTAATATGTGTAATAGCCGTGATAGCCTAGCGTTAGTTGCTTGCTTATTTATTTCCTTGTTGTCTTGTTTATTTGTTTGCTTGGAGTCATTGCAGTCCTTTTTCCGCGGTTTGCTAGTGGCTGCAATAACCTATTTTTTAAACCTACGCCACAATAACCATGGGCTAATATTTACTGTAGTGACACTAGGCCTCCTACGGGCCGTAGAAACACTGGGCCTTCTACGGGCCGTAGAAACAATGGGCCTTCTATGGGCCGTAGAAACAATGGTCCTTCTGCGGGCCGTATCATCAATGGGCCTTATACGGGCCGTATGATCGATTTGCCAAACATGGGCCAAACATACCGCATTATGGCCATAAACGGGCTAGAGTTGGAATCGTCCGTTCATGGGCCGACCATAATGGGCCATCGTTAATAGGCCGTATTTGATGACGCTATGAAAACGGCCCAACGTATTAACGGACCACAAACGGGCCGACTGTAACCACGGGCTGAATTTGGCCCACAAGTAGAAAATGACAGTAACATGCCGTAAGTAAACGAATGCTGGAAATGAGCCCAAGAATAAATGGGATCTGAGAAGGCCGAAAGATAACATGGGCTGGAAACGGCCCAATGGATTAATGGGGCGTTAATGGGTATAAGGTGATACACTGTTCATTACGGGCCAGTTTCACCACGGGCCGTTAATGGGTGTAATGTGATACACTGTTCATTATGGGCCAGTTTAACCACGGGCCTCATATGGGCCGAAAGACGTCATGGGCCATACATGGGCCAGAAGTGAAAACAGGCTGGAATCATATTGGATGGCCCAGATGATGCTACTGGGCCTAATTCGGATAGGGCGTAACGGGCCTTGGGTTAGCGGGCTGTAAATGGGCTATATGCGAACAAGCCGTTAACAGGCTTTCCATGGGCCGGCCCGCCACCTTTTGACCAAGTCAAACGGGCCGGCCTTTTCACAGGAATGGGCCTCTGTTGGGCCGTGCCACGTGTCGACGTATCATAGGCGCCTTCTGTCCAATGAGTGGATGACATCTGTCCCAACGATGAGCCGACACGTGTTTCCTCCAGCCAATGATGATTTTACACGTGGAAAATCCCCATTGGTCGGGCTGTTAACGGGTTATCGGATCCAAAACCCGACCAGATAGCTTAACAGCGTTCCGTTACGGTGGATGCCACGTGTCGGTCACCCTTGACGAAAGCACTTCTGTGACGCGTGATTTATCGTCATGGAAGTGGACACTTCCGTGATGATAATTTTGGTAATGTCATGGAACACTTCTACGATAGCACAGGTATGACTATCTTGATTCTGTCATAAAATCGTCATGGATGTACATGCATGACAAAAAATGCGACCTACTGTGACAAACACGTATCATCACGGAAGTGTATTTTTTTGTAGTGCATGTAGTTGTTGTTTCGAGATGATGATGAGACATTTGTGTTGGATCATTACAATGATGATGACGATGAGACTATGTTGTAGCACTTCAATGATGATGATGATGACGATGACGATCAGACATTCTTGTATCCTATAGTTTCAATGTATGTGTATGTTGCTATTATATAAAACCTCTATATATACAGCGTAAATACATAAAAAATATACACAAAATCTTAGTAGTGGCGCGGTGTAAGAGGGTAGCAGCAGCACTAGTCCAGCGCTACTGCTACATAGAGTTAGTAGTAGTGTGTGGTTCATCCCAGCACTGCATCTAGTTAGCAGTAGCGCTGGTTTGACCCAAGCTGCTAACTCTTTGTAGCAGTAGCGCAGGGTACCACACCACGCTACTGTTAGAAAGCTAGTTGTAGCGCGCCAGCAGTAGCGTGGTGCCCCACGCTCTGCTAGGTTATTACCCCGCGCTGCTAGTAGATTTTTACTTAGTAGTGTTAGATGGAAATTTCATTGCCACCAAAATATATATGTGGATATGTCCAACGCATCCTATGTATGGGAGATTATCCTTCACTTATTTTCTAGTCCAACCACCATTTTTTAGCAAACTTCACCGTGTTATATTCCGAGACTTGTGGGGATAAACCCCACATAATAGTACAACCGTTTACAACAGCTGTGAATAAGAAAAACAAATTACACGTGTATGGACATATAATACCGGCAACACGTATTGAAGTAGCAACTTCCCAAAGCCACATGAGGACGTCGGGATGAGCAAAGTGTCCCAAGGCTAACACCACCGCTAACCGGAGCGGTTCGCCTCGCTGTCTCACCACTTTGGTTGCCACCAGATCGGCAGAAAGGATACCCTCCAGAGAACCTCAAGGCAAAAGTACCAAGTGGATTCAAGATGCAGAGTCTGCCAGCACCATATACAAGATTAATGAGCACATGCACCGGCAGCCGAAGAAAACCGTTCCTCAGTTCGAGATCTCTATACATGCAATCCTGCAACATGAAGGAGCTAGCTCCAGTGCTGACGCTCTCCGTGACTGCACTGTGGGCCTCCTGAGTAGAGGTTGGAGGTGGATAATGCACGAAGAGAACAATGCTGCTGTCTAAGATTGACCCCATGTCAACACAACAGAATGACCAGAAAATATCACCTACAGGGATGGGAACCGACGCCACGATTGAGAACAGCAACACATGCCTCGGCTCCAAGCCCAGCGGAAAACCATAAGAGATCGAAGATGGAGCATAATAAGATTAACACCGGAGAATATGAAGACAAAAATCAAGGTCCGGCAACTGAAACTTGGATGAATATGGTGGCGTTTATTGAAAAAGGGACCAAAATCTGCTAGTATAACTCCAAATTATGAGAAGAGGGGGTAGATCCACCAAGAACAGATTAAGAGATATTTTTAGGGATGGGGAATCAAGGGAAACTAGAAGAAAACCATCACAGACATCCACCCCAAGTGTCACCGCGACCCAAACTCACTATATCCTCCACATCAACGAACACAACAAATGACATAATGATGATGAACAGGTGTCAAATACCACTAGGAATGCAAACCTAACAATTAATAATAAAGCTAGGGAGTGCAAGGACCCCCATCTCTCACCTCCCCGACTGGTGAGGCCACTTGATCTGGTAGAGAGAGGGGCTGGAGGAGGACGAGGAGAGGTGGGATACGGGGGAGACATATATGCAGAGCGAACGAGGCTGGGTTGTCCACCCACCATGTGAGATACTACTTGTTTCATGCACACTCTTAACATTTCATGCAGTTTAACTATGTTTCAAAAATATTCAAAACTCAACAACTTAAGAACTGAGCATTAAAATTATGATCCGTTCACCGTTGGAGCTCCTAGACTAGCTCTTCAAAACTGGATCCCTTATGTGGTTACGTTTCAATGAATAGTTTTTTGGAAAGCATGCTAGTTCAGAATGATACATTGCACATGGTTGAGAAAATCTCGTGGCATATATGGAACTAAGGCCCTCACCATCGGCATGTTGGACACACATCACACATGGTTACTAGTTGTCTTTGGCAAGATATTTTCTATGAAGGTGAGACTTTCCATTGAAGGATGAGTTAGAGAATCTTCCTGTGGAGATAAAGATTATCCATAATGGTTGACTAAAATGTCTAGAGAATACCTTTTTTTGCGACGAACCAAACCTTCATACATCAACTTAGAGGACATCTTAAATATGTGAAACCTCTATAGGCCTTACACAAGATGATCAGGCTATGGGAGCTCTGCTACGCCCAAGAGTGCAATCGTCTATGCAACTGAAAGATTTGAGTAGTCAATTCTGTAACCATGATTGAATTCTATGCTGGGCGCCTGGGCCCCAGATGGCAAAGAGCTTCTAGTCCAATATCTTACAGAGCTCATGTGCTTTCGTAAGGACAAGGAGTACATACCACTTCCCCGTTATCCACTGTAAGTCTATTAATATAGAATGGCATTTCATTTTCATTTCGTTTGCACGTATCTCTGTCTACTTACATCCCCCTGTTCAGATTTACATAGTAACTTTGGTCCTCGTTGAGATCATTCCTATATTGGCCAATGATTTTTTAACTTTATTCCAACAAAAAAGGGGTCAAACCTCAATGGTATCTGGTCGTTTTTGTTAAGAATTTTGTAGCACCTCGAAATAAGACATGTTTTGGAATGCATTACTAGTACCAATGCAGAGTGGAACCCAAAGTTCATGTGACTTGTTGGTAACAAGTATGCGCCAGTGTGGACTCGTTTGTTCAGTCAAGAAGCCAACATTGATGATGTGATATGATACCACCGAAAACTTTCTGCTATGAGCTATGTAATGACATGTATAATTGGAAGGTGAACTTTACATGCATCCAACATATCTTGGTGCACATCATTGACTATGATGTGATCCTACTAAAGGATGAATTCTACGCTGACATCCAACTACTAGACAAGGCATGATGTTTTTCAAGGGTGATGCCCGTACAAGCCACATGTAAGACCTAGGGGGTTCAAATTTTGTATACAAAATACAATAGATTTGTTGCCCGCAAAAAACTTGATAGATTCGTTGTTTATGCAGTTCATCAATTATTACATGTGTTCATAATAGAATTAACTACTTTGTTCGTTGGTTGTGCACTTTGTTCTTACATACATTTGTGTTGAATTTTTATGTCATATACATAAGCATGTGTGTGAACATTGATGTTATTTATGCATATAGGAATGTATCATGTGAAATACACCCGGCTATGTGCTGGATATATGAATTATGAGAGAAAATCATCACGAATTGTGCAACAATTTGACCTTTGCTAGGTTTGACACATAGAGTTCGACCCCCTAATGGGCAGAGTTGAGGTGCTCATTACTGGACACTCCTTTACACATGCGAGGGGCTAGAGTGACCAATAGAATAAGTACTACCTTAGTCCTGGTTTATTTGGCCACCTCTTATTTTGGGGTGAAGTTTTATCATAAATTTAACTTAAAATGTAACTATATGTCACAAAAATTGTACTATAGAAAATCTCTTCCAAATATAAATCCAATAATATATTTTCTGTATCATATAACTTATATTTAGTTAGTTTTATTGTTAGTCAAAGTTTGACACAAAATACAAGAGGGCCCAATGAGCCCAGGTAGAGGTCTCGAAATAGGCTTTCGCCCCGCTTTATAAATAAAGCATCAGTCCATACAATCCAAGTTCAACCGCACCCGACATACATCAGCTGGGGCGACAGCACAATGAAGCCCAAGAAAGCATAAAATAAATAGAAAAAAACCACCTAGTGGTGACCGCATAGCGGAACTACGGGGAAGATAGTCGACGGGCCGAAGCCTGGAGCTCATCCATCATCAATCCAAGCCGGTCGTGATCACGCTGCCTCGAGAGCGAGTGCCAATGCTACAGGAAAGCAAGGAATTTGAAGGAGTCAGACGCCTTCCTCGAGAAAACCTTCTCAATCACCATCTTATTCCTAGTCTTCCAAAGAGTCCACGTCATCACCGCAAAAATAGACCAAAATAGGCGGCGATGACGTGACGGCTGAAAAGCTCTAAGTTGGAGAAACTCAGCAAGGTTTAGGGCCTCCCATTCAGGCCCCAACGCCTCGTGGACATATGTCCAAAGTACCCTCGCCGCAGTACACGAGAATAGGATATGGGTCCCGGTTTCCGGTACCGCACAGAGAGGGCATAGACCATCACCAGGTTCGTGCCGCTTACGCACCTCTCTCCCCGAGGGGAGGCAGTCCCGTAGTAATTGCCAAACTAAGATCTTTATCTTTAGAGGGATGGGGGCTTTCCAGAGTGGGGAAAGCCATGGGGTGGCCTGAGACGGGCAAAGGGCCTGGTATGCCGTGCTCATAGAGAATTCCGCCGACGGCGCAAGCCGCCAGGACACCGTGTCCGGAGAGTCCGTGAGCACGAGCGGGAGGGCATCCCGTAATCTAGTCCAATCAGTATTCTTGGCTTGTCCAAATGTGCGACGAAACCCGATGTTCCATTGTCTAGCTCGGAAGGCCGTAGCCACTAGGACATTCGGATATGAACAAATCGAGAATAGGCCCGGAAAGGAAACTCAAAGGGGTTCAGTATTCAGCCAAGGATCCAACCAGAATTGGATCCCTTTCCCATTCCCTAAGGAGAAGGAAACCCCTAGGCGGATGTCCTCCTTGATCCTTTAAATGGCTCTCCAGAATTGGGAGCCTTCCGACCGGTTGCATGCTAAGAGTGGGTCTCCCCTCAAGTATTTCGCTTGGATGAGCTGTAGCCATAATCCTCCCTCGCCGCGTAGGATGCGCAAGACCCATCTTAACATGAGCGCCACGTTCATACGGTGGGAGGCGATGATGCCAAAACTACCACGGTCCTTGGGCATGCAAATGTCCGCCCATTTTACCATGTGGTACTTTTGGCGGCCGTTGGCCGCCTGCCAAAAGAACCTTGCGAGATCCCTATCGAAGGCACTATGAACGCCCTCCGGTAGGATAAACAACCCCATCATGAACATGGGGAGGCTCGCAAGATTGGAACTAATAAGGATTGATTTGCTCTCCTTGAGGTAAACCGTCCTCGCCAGGGTTCGGCCCGAGTAGCCACTCGGTCCACTAGAGGATCGAGCGCACTAGTAAGGATCTTGGAATCTGCCAACGGCATCCCCAAGTAGGTTATGGGGAATGAGGTTAGCCTACAGTTTAGGTTGTCCGCGATCCTCTGTTGCTCCTCAGCGGATATCCCAAAACGATGACCTCGCTCTTGTCAAAGTTAATCTTGAGTCCCGACATCGCCTCAAAGCAGAGGAGTGGGAACTTCAGATTAACTAAGTCGAGGGCAGAGCCCTCAACCATAATCATGGTGTCATCAGCGTATTGGAGATGGGTGACCCCTCCTCCCGGAATAAGGTGACCAATGACTCCCGAGAGGTGGCCGGCCCTCCTAGCTTTGTCCAGGATGCCTGCCAGGGCGTCTATGGCGAAATTGAAGAGAAGAGGTGATATTGGATCCCCTTGCTTCACTCCCACGGAGGACGAGAAGAACGGCCCTACCTCGTCGTTAATGTTAATCACAGTCTTGCCAGACCATACTAACTGCATAATCCAGTTGCACCATCTGTCCTCGAAGCCTCTGCGCTGCATAACTAGCCGGAGGAAGTCCCAGTCTAGCCGATCGTAGGCTTTCTGAAAGTCCAGCTTGAGAAAGACACCCTTCTGTCCACGTGATCGTACCTCGTGTACAATCTCGTGGAGGGACAAAATCCCTTCATGGATTCATCTCCCTTTCAGGAAGGCTGTCTGAAGAGGGTGATTCATCCTCTCCGCTACTGGCATGAGTCTAATCGCACAAATTTTAGAGAAGATGCGCTCCAGAACATTGATAACTGTGATAGGTCTAAATTGGGGAATGTCCGTCGCCCCAACTACTTTGGGGATCAGGTTGATAACACCAAAATTTATTTGGGCCATGTCAAATATTCCGATGTAGAATTCATGAAACATTGGCATGATCACAGGTTTTAGGACATTCCAGAATTTTTGGAAGAAGGCAACCGGCAAGCCGTCCGGCCCCGGTGCCGACCCCGCCTTCATAGAGGCGATTGCCCTCCCCGTCTCTTCCGGCGAGAACGGGATAGTTAACTTTGCATTCTCACTGTCAGATACTCTGTCCGCTAGAGGCCAGAAATCATCCGCCAATGAAACCCCACCTCGGGGTTCAGCCGAGAAGAGCCCCTTAAAAAGGAGTAAATATGGGCTCTAATCTCATCTGGGTGCTCTAGAAGGGAATTTCCATCCCAAAGGCACGGGATGGAACACTTCCTGCGTCGCCCATTAGCGATAGCTTGGAAGTACGCGGTATTAGAGTCGCCTTGTAGGAGCCACTTTTGGCCACCCCGGCGTTGCAAAAACAGCTCCTCCCCCTTGAAAATCTCCATAAGGGAGGCCTCAAGGGAGTATCGCCGAAGCCATTCTTCATCCGAAGAACCGACTGAGTCAGCAGTCGCATCTAAAGCCTTAATCTAGTCCAACAGAGCCCCTTTGCGGGACCTTAGGGCAGCCCCAAGGTTGGCACCCCAGCCCCTCATAAACTGGCGAGTAGTTTTAGAGTAGTGGTGCCAAATGTCTGTGGCACAGAATACTCTAGGAGGTCTATGCGATGCCTGCACCCACCAATCCTGAACCATCTCGACGAACCCCAGCTGCAGCAGCCAAGAAGGTTCGAAGGGGAATCGCCGGGATCTCGGTGGAGCCCCAACCCCTAACGCAAACAGCAGGGGAACGTGGTCGGAGCCAATCCTAGTGATCGCCCGAAGTGAACACAGGGGAAACATAACCTCCCATTGTACCGACACGAGGACCCGATCCAGCACACTCTGGATAGGGTCCACCTGTTTATTGGTCCATGTGAACCTAGCCCCTACCCGGGCTATCTCACGTAGGGCCATCTCAGCTATGGAATCGTTGAACATGCGCAAACGCCGCCGGTCGACGTTGGTTGAGCTTTTGCCTGCTTCCTGTCTAATAAGGTTGAAGCCGCCTGCCACCACAACCATGGTCGTGCAATGTTCTACCTTATCTTGAAGCTCAGCCAGGAATGCCTCCGACCGCCCGTGATCAACCGGGCCATAGACAATGATCACCTCCCAAGTGAGGTTCACACGTCGGTCGGTGATGCTAAGGAAGAACTCGCCTCGGTCCATATCCTCTACTGAAAAGAAATCCTCCCTGACCCCCAGGAGGATTCCTCCAGATAATCCAGACGCCGGCAACCATTGCCAGGCAAACGGGTGATGAGAAAGCCCTTGTAGCTCCTGGATGGAGAAATCTTAACGAATCGTCTCCTGAAGACCTACTATGTCAATATCTTCCTGCCGGATGTAGTCAATAAGTTGGCGTCGCCGGCCTAGGTTGCCAAAGCCCCTAATGTTCCAGCATAGGAGCTTCATATGGGAACATTTCCAGAATCACTAGGCCCCTCAGGTGGGGCCGAGCTAGCCCTCCCGTCGAAGACGGGGATGGACGATTGCTTCAACGGGCGGCCACGACGCCCCCGCTTAATGGGGGCATCGCCAGTCATGCTTGCACTAACTCCTCGGACTACCATTGTCTGTTCAGAGGGATGGAGTCTCGTAGGAGGTGTTGGGGAACGTAGTAATTTCAAAAAAATTCCTACGCACACGCAAGATCATGGTGATGGTATAGCAATGAGAGGGGAGAGTGTTGTCCACGTACCCTCGTAGACCGTAAGCGGAAGCGTTATGACAACGCGGTTGATGTAGTCAGACGTCTTCACGATCCGACCGATCCAAGTACCGAACGTCACGGCACCTCCGAGTTCAGCACACGCTCAGCTCGATGACGATCTCCGGACTCGATCCAGCAAAGTGTCGGGGATGAGTTCCGTCCGCCTGACGGCGTGGTGGCGATGATGATGCTCTACGGCGCAGGGCTTCGCCTAAACTCCGCGACGATATGACCGAGGTTGAATATGGTGGAGGAGGGCACCGCACACGGCTAAGAAACGATCCATAGATCAACTTGTGTGTCATGGGGTGCCCCCCTGCCCCCGTATATAAAGGAGCAAGGGGGAGGAGGCCGGCCCTAGGAGGGGCGCGCCAAGTGTGGAGTCCTACTAGGACTGCCTAGTCCTAGTAGGATTCCACCTCCCTTGTTGGAGTAGGAGAAGGGGAAAGAGGGGGAGAGGAATAAGGAAAAGGGGGCTGCGCCCCTTGTCCAATTCGGACCAGAGGGGGGGGCGCAGGCCTCCTTCTTTTTGGCCTTTCTCCTCTATTCCCGTATGGCCCAATAAGGCCCATATACTCCCTGGCGAATTCCCGTAACTCTCCGGTACTCCGAAAAATACCCGAATCACTCGGAACCTTTCCGAACTCCGAATATAGTCGTCCAATATATCGATCTTTACGTCTTGACCATTTCGAGACTCCTCGTCATGTCCCCGATCTCAGCCGGGACTCGAACTCCTTCGGTACATCAAAACTCATAAACTCATAATATAAGCATCACATCGAAACCTTAAGCGTGCGGACCCTACGGGTTCGAGAACTATGTAGACATGACCTAGAACTATTGTTGGTCAATAACCAATAGCGGAACCTGGATGCTCATATTGGCTCCTACATATTCTACGAAGATCTTTATCGGTCAAACCGCATAACAACATACGTTGTTCCCTTTGTCATCGGTATGTTACTTGCCCGAGATTTGATCGTCGGTATCCAATACCTAGTTCAATCTCGTTCTTGGCAAGTCTCTTTACTGCTACGTAATGCATCATTCCGTAACTAACTCATTAGCTACATTGCTTGCAAGGCTTATAGTGATGTACATTACCAAGAGGGCCCAGAGATACCTCTCCGACAATCGGAGTGACAAAACCTAATCTCGAAATACGCCAACCCAACATGTACCTTTGGAGACACCTGTAGTACTCATTTATAATCACCCAGTTACGTTGTGACGTTTGGTAGCACCCAGAGTGTTCCTCCGGTAAACGGGAGTTGCATAATCTCATAGTTACAGGAACATGTATAAGTCATGGAGAAAGCAATAGCAATATACTAAACGATCAAGTGCTAGGCTAACAGAATGGGTCATGTCAATCACATCATTCTCCTAATGATGTGATCCCATTAATCAAATAACAACACATGTCTATGGTTAGGAAACATAACCATCTTTGATTAATGAGCTAGTCAAGTAGAGGCATACTAGTGACTATATGTTTGTCTATGTATTCACACATGTATTATGTTTCCGGTTAATACAATTCTAGCATGAATAATAAACATTTATCATGAAATAAGGAAATAAATAATAACTTTATTATTGCCTCTAGGGCATATTTCCTTCAGTCTCCCACTTGCACTAGAGTCAATAATCTAGTTCACATCATCATGTGATTCAACACTAATATTCACATCTGTATGTGATTAACACCCATAGTTCACATCGTCATGTGACCAACACCCAAAGGGTTTACTAGAGTCAATAATCTAGTTCACATTGCTATGTGATTAACACCCAAAGAGTACTAAGGTATGATCATGTTTTGCTCGTGAGAGAAGCTTAGTCAACGGGTCTGTCACATTCAGAGCCGTATGTATTTTGCAAATATTCTATGTCTACAATGTTCTGCACGGAGCTACTCTAGCTAATTGCTCCCACTTTCAATATGTATCCAGATTGAGACTTAGAGTCATCTGGATCAGTGTAAAAAGCTTGCATCGATGTAACTCTTTACGACGGGCTCTTTTATCACCTCCATAATCGAGAAATATTTCCTTAGTCCTCACTAAGGATGTTCTTGACCAATGTCCAGGGATCTACTCCTAGATCACTATTGTACTCCCTTGCCAAATTCAGAGCAAGGTATACAATAGGTCTGGTACATAGCATAGTATACTTTATAGAACCTATGACTGAGGTATAGGGAATGACTTTCATTCTCTTTTCTATTTTCTCGCCGTGGTCGGGATTTGAGTCTTTACTCAATTTCACACCTTTGCAACACAGGCAAGAACTCTTTCTTTGACTGTTCCATTTTGAACTATTTTAAAATCTTGACAAGGTATGTACTTATTGAAAAACTTATCAAGTGTCTTGATCTATCTCAATAGATCTTGATGCTCAATATGTAAGCAGCTTCACCGAGGTCCTTTTTTGAAAAATTCCTTTCAAATACTCCTTTATGCTTTGGAGAATAATTCTACATTATTTCCGATCAACAATATGTCATTCACATATACTTATCAGAAATGATGTAGTGCTCCCACTCACTTTCTTGTAAATGTGAGGCTTCACCGCAAAGTCTGTATAAAACTATATGCTTTGATCAACTTATCAAAGCGTGTATTCCAACTCTGAGATGCTTGCACCAGTCCATAGATGGATCATTTGGAGCTTGCACATTTTGTTAGCTCCTTTAGGATTGACAAAACCTTCTGGTTGCATCATATACAACTCTTCCTTAATAAATCCAATTAAAATGTAGTTTTGACATCCATTTGCCAGATTTCATAAAATGTGGCAATTGCTAACATGATTCAGACAGACTTAAGCATTGCTACAGTTGAGAAAATCTCATTGTAGTCAACACCTTGAACTTGTCGAAAACCTTTTTGTGACAAGTCGAGCTTTGTAGATAGTAACACTATTGTCAGTGTCCGTCTTCCTCTTGAAGATCCATTTATTTAACATGGCTTGCTGATCATCGAGCAAGTCAATCAAAGTCCATACTTTGTTCTCATACATGGATCCTATCTCAGATTTCATGGCCTCAAGCCATTTCGCGGAATCTGGGCTCATCATCGCTTCCTCATAGTTCGTAGGTTCATCATGGTCTAGTAACATGACTTCCGAACACTATTACCGTACCACTGCAGTGCGGATCTTACTCTGGAAGACCTACGAGGTTTGGTAGCAACTTGATCTGAAGTTTCATGATCATCATCATTAACTTCCTCACTAATTGGTGTAGGAATCCTTTGGAACTGATTTACGTGATGAACTACTTTCCAATAAGGGAGAAGGTACAATTACCTCATCAAGTTCTACTTTCCTCCCACTCACTTCTTTCGAGAGAAACTCCTTCTCTAGAAAGGATCCATTCTTAGCAACGAATGTTTTGCCTTCGGATCTGTGATAGAAGGTATACCCAACAGTTTCCTTTGGGTATTCTATGAAGACGCACTTTCCGAGTTGGGTTCGAGCTTATCAGGCTGAAAACCTTTTTCATATAAGCATCGCAACTCCAAACTTTAAGAAACGATAGCTTAGGTTTAGTGCTAAACCATAGTTCATACAGTGTCGTCTCAATGGATTTAGATGGTGCCCTATTTAAACGTGAATGCAGCTGTCTCTAATGCATAACCCCAAAACGATAGTGGTAAACCGATAAGAGACATCATAGATCGCACCATATCTAGTAAAGTACGATTACGACGTTCGGACACACCATTACATTGTGGTGTTCCAGGTGGCGTGAGTTGCGAAACTATTTCACATTGTTTTAATTGAAGACCAAACTCGTAACTCAAATATTCATCTCCACGATCAGATCGTAGAAACTTTATTTTTCTTGTTACGATGATTTTCCACTTCACTCTGAAATTCTTTGAAATTTTCAAATGTTTCAGACTTATGTTTCATCAAGTAGATATGCCCATATCTGCTCAAATCATCTTGTGAAGGTCAGAAAAATAACGATACTTGCCACGAGCATCAACACTCATTGGATCGCATACATCGGTATGTATTATTTCCAATAAGTCAAGAGCTCGTTCCATTGTTCCGAGAACGGAGTTTTAGTCATCTTGCTCAAAAGGCACGGTTCGCAAGCATCAAATGATTCATAACCAAGTGATTCCAAAAATCCATCTTTATGGAGTTTCTTCATGTGCTTTACACCGATATGACCCAAACGGCAGTGCCACAAATAAGTTGCACTATCACTATTAACTTTGCATCTTTTGGCATCAATATTATGAATATGTGTATCACTACGATCAAGATCCAACAAACTATTTTCATTGGGTGTATGACCATTTGAAGGTTTTTATTCATGTAAACAGAATAACAATTATTCTCTGATTTTAAATGAATAACCGTATTGCAATAAACATGATCAAATCATATTCATGCTCAACGCAAACACCAAATAACATTTATTTAGGTTTAACACTAATCCCGAAAGTATAGGGAGTGTGCGATGATGATCATATCAATCTTGGAACTACTTCCAACACTCATCGTCACTTCCCTTCAACTAGTCTCTCTTTATTACGTAACTCCTGTTTCGAGTTACTAATCTTAGCAACCGAACAAGTATCAAATACTCAGGGGCTACTATAAACACTAGTAAGGCACACATCAATAACCTGTATATCAAATATACTCTTGTTAACTTTGTCATCCTTCTTATCCACCAAATATTCAGGGTATTTCCGCTTCCAGTGGCCATTTTCTTTGCAGTGTAAGCACTCAGTTTCAGGCTTTGGTCCAGCTTTGGGCTTCTTCGCGGGAGTGACAACTTGTTTGCGATTCTACTTGAAGTTTCCCTTTCTTTCCCTTTGCCCTTTTCTTGAAACTAGTGGTCTTGTCAATCATCAACACTTGATGCTCTTTCTTGATTTCTACCTTCGTCGATTTCAACATCACGAAGAGCTCGGAATCGCTTCGTCATCCCTTGCATATTATAGTTCATCACAAAGTTCTACTAACTTGGTGATGGTGACTAGAGAATTCTGTCAATCACTATTTTATCCGGAAGATTAACTCCAACTTGATTCAAGCGTTTGTAGTACCCAGACTATCTGAGCACATGCTCACTAGTTGAGCGATTCTCCTCCATGTTTTAGCTATAGAACTTGTTGGAGACTTCATATCTCTCAACTCGGGTATTTGCTTGAAATATTAACTTCAATTCTTGGAACATCTTATATGGTCCATGACGTTCAAAACGTCTTTGAAGTCCCGATTCTAAGTCGTTAAGCATGGTGCACTAAACTATCAAGTAGTCATCATATTGAGCTAGCCAAACGTACATAACGTCTGCATCTGCTCCTGCAATAGGTCGGTCACCTAGCGGTGCATCAAGGACATAATTCTTCTGTGCAGCAATGAGGATAAACCTCAGATCACGGATCCAATCCGCATCATTGCTACTAACATCTTTCAACACAGTTTTCTCTAGGAACATATTAAAATAAACATATGAAAGCAACAAACATAGGGAAGCAACAACGCGAGCTATTGATCTACAACATAATTTGCAAAATACTACCAGGACTAAGTTCATGATAAATTAAAGTTCAATTAATCATATTACTTAAGAACTCCCACTTAGATAGACATCCCTCTAATCTTCTAAGTGATCACGTGATCCATATCAACTAAACCATGTCCGATCATCACGTGAGATGGAGTAGTTTCAATGGTGAACATCACTATGTTGATCATATCTACTATATGATTCACGCTCAACCTTTCGGTCTCCGTGTTCCGAGGCCATATCTGTATATGCTAGGCTCGTCAAGTTTAACCTGAGTATTCCGCGTGTGCAACTGTTTTGCACCCGTTGTATTTGAACGTAGAGCCTATCACACCCGATCATCACGTGGTGTCTCAAAGACGAAGAACTTTCATAGCGGTGCATACTCAGGAGAACACTTCTTGATAATTTTAGTGAGAGATCATCTTAAAATGCTACCGTCAATCAAAGCAAGATAAGATGCATAAAGGATAAACATCACATGCAATCAATATAAGTGATATGATATGGCCATCATCATCTTGTGCTTGTGATCTCCATCTCCGGCACCGTCGTGATCACCATCGTCACCGGTAGCGACACCTTGATCTCCATTGTAGCATCGTTGTCGTTACGCCATCTATTGCTTCTCGACTATCGCTACCGCTTAGTGATAAAGTAAAGCAATTCTGTATGCGTTGCATTTCATACAATAAGCGACAACCATATGGCTCCTGCCGATTGCCGATAACCGGTTACAAAACATGATCATCTCATACAATAAAATATAGCATCACGTCTTGACCATATCACATCACAACATGCCCTGCAAAAACAAGTTAGACGATCTCTACTTTGTTGTTGCAAATTTTACGTGGCTGCTACGGGCTGAGCAAGAACCGTTCTTACCTACGCATCAAAACCACAACGATAGTTTGTCAAGTTGGTGCTGTTTTAACCTTCGCAAGGACCGGGCGTATGCACTTGGTTCAACTAAAGTGAGAGAGACAGACACCCGCCAGTCACCTTTAAGCAACGAGTGCTCGCAGCGGTGAAACCAGTCTCGCGTAAGCGTACGCATAATGTCGGTCCGGGCCGCTTCATCTCACAATACCGCCGAACCAAAGTATGACATGCTGGTAAGCAGTATGACTTGTATCTGTTGGAAATATGCCCTAGAGGCAATAATAAAAGCATTATTATTATATTTCCTTGTTCATGATAATTGTCTTTTATTCATGCTATAACTGTATTATCCGGAAATCGTAATACACGTGTGAATACATAGACCACAATACGTCCCTAGTGAGCCTCTAGTTGACTAGCTCGTTGGTCGACAGATAGTCATGGTTTCACGACTATGGACATCGGATGTCATTGACAAGCGGGATCACGTCATTAGGAGAATGACGTGATGGACAAGACCAATCCTAAGCATAGCACAAAAGATCGTGGTAGTTCGTTTTGCTAGAGCTTTTCCAATGTCAAGTATCTCTTCCTTAGACCGTGAGATCGTGTAACTCCGGATACCGTAGGAATGCTTTGGGTGTACCAAAGCGTCACAACGTGGCGGGTGACTATAAAGGTGCATTACAGGTATCTCCGAAAGTGTCATTGGGTTGACACGGATCGAGGCGAGATTTGTCACTCCGTATAACGGAGAGGTATCACTGGGCCCACTCGGTAATGCATCATCATAATGAGCTCAAAGTGATCAAGTGTCTGGTCATGGGATCATGCATTACTGCACGAGTAAAGTGACTTTCGATACTTGAGACTAAACGAGGTATTGGGATACCGACGATCGAGTCTCGGGCAAGTAACATACCGTCTGACAAAGGGAATAGCATACGGGGTTGCTTGAACCCTCGACATCGTGGTTCATCCGGTGACAACATCGAGGAGCGTGTGGGAACCAACATGGGTATCCAGATCCCGTTGTTGGTTATTGACCAGAGAGCGTCTCGGTCATGTCTTCATGTCTCCCGAATCCGTAGGGTCTACACACTTAAGGTTCGGTGACGCTAGGGTTAATAGGAAGACTTGTATGTGATTACCGAATGTTGTTGAGTCCGGATGAGATCCGGACGTCACGAGGAGCTCGAGAATGGTCCGGAGGTAAAGATTTATATATGGGAAGTCGTCAAACGGACAGGAAAAGTTTGGTCATATCGGTATTATGGAGGGTCCACCGGAAAGGTTCCGGAGGACCACCGGGAGGGGCCACCCCTTTCGGGGGGCCACTTGGGCTGCGTGGGAGGCAGCCAGCCCCTAGTGGGCTGGGCGCACCCCCTCCCCTTGGCCCATGCGCCTAGGGTTGAAGGGGGAACCCTAAAGGGGGGTGCCCCCCCTTGCTTGGGGGGCAAGCCCCTCCCTTGGCCGCCGCCCCCTCTAGATGCATCTAGAGGGGCCGCCCTCCTCCTTCCCCTATAAATAGAGGGGTGAGGGAGGGCTGCAAACACCATTGAAGGCGCAGCCCTCCCTCCCCAACACCTCTCCTCCTCCGCATAAGCTTGGCGAAGCCTGCTGGGAGAACAGCCACTCCATCCGCATCACGCCGTCGTGCTGCCATTGGAGTTGTCTTCCTCAACCTCTCCTTCCTCCTTGCTGGAGCAAGGCAGAAGGAGACGCCATCGTCTCGTGCGTGTGTTGAGCAGCGGAGGTGCTGTCCGTTCAGCACTTGGTCATCGGTGATCGGAATCACGTTGGGAACGTCTTCATCATCACCACTCCTTTGAACGCTTCCGTACTCGATCTACAAGTGGTATGTAGATGCAAACTCTCTCTCCTGACTCGTTGCTTAGATGAACTCATAGATAGATCTTGGTGAAACCGTAGGAAAATTTTAATTTTCCGCAACGCGTTCCCCAACAAAGGGTATCGAGCTAGGTCTATGCGTAGTTCTCTATTGCACGAGTAGAACACAATTTAGTTGTGGGCGTGGATCTTGTCAATTTACTTGCCGCTACTAGTCTTATCTTGCTTCCGCGGTATTGTGGGATGAAGTGGCCGGACCAACCTTACACCACGCTTACGTGAGACCGGTTCCACCGACTAACATGCACTAGTTGCATAAGGTGGCTGGCGGGTGTCTGTCTCTCCCACTTTAGTTGGAGCGGATTCGATGAAAAGGGTCCTTATGAAGGGTAAATAGAAGTTGACAAGATCACGTTGTGGTTATTCGTAGGTAAGAAAACGTTCTTGCTAGAACCCAATTGCAGCCACGTAAAAGATGCAACAACAATTAGAGGACGTCTAACTTGTTTTTGCAGCAATTGTCATGTGATGTGATATGGCCAAGTTGTGATGAATGATGAATGACACATTGTGATGTATGAGATCATGTTCTTGTAATAGGAATCACGACTTGCATGTCGATGAGTATGACAACCGGCAGGAGCCATAGGAGTTGTCTTTATTTTGTATGACTGCGTGTCATTGAAGTACGCCATGTAACTTACTTTACTTTATTGCTAAACACGTTAGCCATAGAAGTAGAAGTAGTCGTTGGCGTGACAACTTCATGGAGGCACAATGATGGAGATCATGATGATGGAGATCATGGTGTCATGCCGGTGACAAGATGATCATGGAGCCTCGAAGATGGAGATCAATGGAGCTTTATGATATTGGCCATATCATGTCACTACTATATAATTGCATGTGATGTTTATTATGTTTATACATCTTGTTTACTTAGAACGACGGTAGTAAATAAGATGATCCCTTACAACAATATCAAGAAGTGTTCTCCCCTAACCGTGCACCGTTGCTAAAGTTCGTCGTTTCTAAGCACCACGTGATGATCGGGTGTGATGGATTCTTACGTTCACATACAACGGGTGTAAGACAGATTTACACACGCAAAACACTTAGGGTTAACTTGACGAGCCTAGCATGTACAGACATGGCCTCGGAACACGGAGACCGAAGGTCGAACACGAGTCGTATGGAAGATACGATCAACATGAGAATGTTCACCGGCGATGACTAGTCCGTCTCACGTGATGATCGGACACGGCCTAGTCGACTCGGATCGTGTAACACTTAGATGACTAGAGGGATGTCTAATCTGAGTGGGAGTTCATTGAAATAATTTGATTAGATGAACTTAATTATCATGAACTTAGTCTAAAACTTTTGCATAATATGTCTTGTAGATCAAATGGCCAACGCTCATGTCAACTTGAACTTCAACGCGTTCCTAGAGAAAACCAAGCTGAAAGATGACGGCAGCAACTATACGGACTGGGTCCGGAACATGAGGATCATCCTCATAGCTGCCAGGAAACAATATGTCCTAGAAGGACCGCTAGGTGACGCTCCCGTCCCAGAGAACCAAGACATGATGAATGCTTGGCAGACTCGCTACCGATAATTACTCCCTCGTTCAGTGCGGCATGCTTTACAGCTTAGAACCGGGGCTCCAAAAGCGTTTTGAGCATCACGGAGCATATGAGATGTTCGAGGAGCTGAAACTTGTTTTCCAAGCTCACGCCCGAGTCGAGAGATATGACATCTCCGACAAGTTCTGTAGTTGTAAGATGGAGGAAAACAGTTACATCGGTGAGCACATATCGAAGATGTGCAGGTTGCACAACCGTATGACCCAATTGAACATTAACCTCCCCGATGAGGCGGTCATTGACAGAATCCTCGATCGCTCCCACCAAGCTACAAGAGCTTTGTGATGAACTACAACATGCAGGGATGGTAAAGACCATTCTGAAGTGTTCTCTATCTTTGAAGTCAGCCGAGGTTGAAATCAAGAAAGAACATCAAGTGTTGTTGGTCAATAAGACCACTAAGTTCAAGAAGGGCAAGGGCAAGAAGAACTTCAAGAAGGACGGCAAGGAGGTTGCCGCGCCCGGTAAGCAAGTTGCCGGAAGAAGTCAAAGAATGGACCCAAACCGAGACCGAGTGCTTTTTATTGCAAGGGAAGGGTCCTTTGGAAGCGGAACTGCCCCAAATACTTAGCGGATAAGAAGGCCGGCAACACCAAAGGTATATTTGATATACATGTAATTGATGTGTACCTTACCAGCACTCGTAGTAACTCACAGGTATTTGATACCGGTGCCGTTGCTCATATTTGTAACTCACAGCAGGAGCTGCGGAATAAGCGGAGACTGGCGAAGGACGAGGTGACGATGCGCGTCGGGAATGGTTCCAGAGTCGATGTGATCGCCGTCGGCTCGCTACCTCTTCATTTACCTACAGGATTAGTTTTGAACCTTAATAATTGTTATTTGGTGCCAAGTTTGAGCATGAACATTGTATCTGGATCTCGTTTAATGCGAGATGGCTACTCATTTAAATCCGAGAATAATGGTTGTTCTATTTATATGAGAGACATGTTTTATGGTCATGCTCCGATGGTCAATGGTTTATTCTTAATGAATCTCGGCGTAATGTTACACATATTCATAGCGTGAATACCAAAAGATGTAAAGTTGATAACGATAGTCCCACATACTTGTGTACTGCCGCCTTGGTCACATTGGTGTCAAGCGCATGAAGAAGCTCCATGCTTGATGGACTTTTGGAGTCTCTAGATTATGAATCATTTGACACATGCGAACCATGCCTTATGGGCAAGATGACCAAGACTCCGTTCTCCGGAACAATGGAGCGAGCAACCAACTTATTGGAAATCATACATACCGATGTGTGCGGTCCAATGAGTGTTGAGGCTCATGGAGGATATCGTTATGTTCTCACTCTCACTGATGACTTGAGTAGATATGGGTATGTCTACTTAATGAAACACAAGTCTGAGACCTTTGAAAAGTTCAAGGAATTTCATAATGAAGTAGAGAATCAACGTGACCGAAAGATAAAATTCTTCTGATCAGATCATGGAGGAGAATATTTAAGTCACGAATTTGGCACACTTAAGAAAATGTGGAATCGTTTCACAACTAACGCCGCTGGAACACCTCGGTAATAATGGTGTGTCCGAACGTCGTGTCGCACTCTATTGGATATGGTGCGGTCTATGATGTCTCTTACCGATTTACCGCTATCATTTTGGGGATACGCTCTAGAGACAGCTACATTCACTTTAAATAGGGCACCGTCTAAGTCCGTTGAGACGACACCGTATGAATTATGGTTTGGGAAGAAACCTAAGCTGTCGTTTCTAAAAGTTTGGGGATGCGATGCTTATGTCAAGAAACTTCAACCTGAAAAGCTCGAACCCAAGTCGGAAAAATGCGTATTCATAGGATACCCTAAAGAAACCATTGGGTATACCTTCTACTTAAGATCCGAGGGCAAGATTTTTGTTGCCAAGAATGGAACCTTTACGGAAAAGAGTTTCTCTCGAAAGAAGTAAGTGGGAGGAAAGTAGAACTCGATGAAGTACTACCTCTTGAACAGGATAGTAGTGCAGCTCACGAAAGTGTTCCTGTGATGCCTACACCAACTGAAGAGGAAATTAATGATGATGATCAAGGTACTTGGATCAAGTTGCTCTTGAACCTCGTAGGTCCACAAAGGACACGTTCCGCACTGCAGTGAATGCGGCAACCCTGTCTTGGAAATCATGTTGTTAGACAACAATGAACCTTGAACTATGAAGAAGCGATGGCGGGCCCAGATTCCAACAAATGGCTAGAAGCCATGAAGTCGAGATAGAATCCATGTATGAAAACAAAGTGTGGACTTTGGTGACTTGCCCGATGATCGTGACGATAGAAAACAAATGGATTTTTAAGAAGAAGACGGACGCGGATGGTAATGTCACCATCTATAAAGCTCGACTTGTCGCTAAGGGTTATCGGCAAGTTCAAGGGATTGACTACGATGAGACTTTCTCTCCCGTAGCGAAGCTTAAGTCCGTCCGAATCATGTTAGCAATTGCCGCATACTATGATTATGAGATATGGCAGATGGACGTCAAAACAGCGTTCCTTAACGGATATCTTAAGGAAGAGCTTTATATGATGCAGCCGGAAGGTTTTGTCGATCCTAAGAATGCTAACAAAGTATGCAAGCTCCAGCGATCCATTTATGGGCTGGTGCAAGCATCTCGGAGTTGGAACATTCGCTTTGATGAGATGATCAAAGCGTTTGGATTTATGAGACTTATGGAGAAGCCTGCGTTTACAAGAAAGTGAGTGGGAGCTCTGTAGCATTTCTCATATTATATGTAGATGACATACTTTTGATGGGAAATGATATAGAATTCTTGGACAGCATTAAGGCCTACTTGAATAAGTGCTTTTCAATGAAGGACCTTGGAGAAGCTGCTTATATATTAGGCATCAAGATCTATAGGGATAGATCGAGACGCCTCATAGGTCTTTCACAAAGCACATACCTTGATAAGATTTTGAAGAAGTTCAAAATGGATCAGTCCAAGAAGGGGTTCTTGCCTGTGTTGCAAGGTGTGAGATTGAGCTCAGCTCAATGTCCCACCACGCAAAAAGATAAAGAAGAGATGAGTGTCATCCCTATGCCTCGACCATAGGATCTATTATGTATGCCATCTTTGTGTACCGGACCTGATGTAAACCTTGCCGTAAGTTTGGTAGGAAGGTACCAAAGTAATCCCGGCAAGGAACAACGGACAATGGTCAAGAATATCCTGAAGTACACGAAAAGGACAAAGGACATATTTCTCGTTTATGGAGGTGATGAAGAGCTCGCCGTAAAGGGTTACGTCGGCGCTTAGCTTCGACACGGTCTGGATGACTCTAAGTCACAAACCGGATACGTGTATATGTTGAATGGTGGAAGCGATGGCTGGTGCAGCTGCAAGCAAAGCGTCGTGGCGGGATCTACATGTGAAGCGGAATACATGGCAGCCTCGGAGGCAGCGCATGAAGCAATTTGGGTGAAGGAGTTCATCACCGACCTAGGAGTCATACCCAATGCGTCGGGGCCGATCAAACTCTTGTGTGACATCAGTGGTGCTATTGCCCTTGGCAAGGAGCCCAGGTTTCACAAGAAGACCCGAGCACATCAAGCGTCGCTTCAACTCCATCCGTGAAAATGTTCAAGATGGAGACATAGAAATTTGTAAAGTGCACACGGATCTGAATGTCGCAGATCCGTTGACTAAACCTCTCTCATGGGCAAAACATGATCAACACGAGAACTCTATGGGTGTTCGATTCATCACAATGTAAACTAGATTATTGACTCTAGTGCAAGTGGGAGACTGTTGGAAATATGCCCTAGAGGCAATAATAAAAGCATTATTATTATATTTCCTTGTTCATGATAATTGTCTTTTATTCATGCTATAAGCGTATTATCCGGAAATCATAATACTGCGTGTGAATACATAGACCACAATACGTCCCTAGTGAGCCTCTAGTTGACTAGCTCGTTGGTCGACAGATAGTCATGGTTTCCTGACTATGGACATCAGATGTCATTGACAACGGGATCACGTCATTAGGAGAATGACGTGATGGACAAGACCCAATCCTAAGCATAGCACAAAAGATCGTGTAGTTCATTTTGCTAGAGCTTTTCCAATGTCAAGTATCTCTTCCTTCGACCGTGAGATCGTGTAACTCCCGGATACCGTAGGAATGCTTTGGGTGTACCAAACGTCACAACGTAACTGGGTGACTATAAAGGTGCATTACAGGTATCTCCGAAAGTGTCATTGGGTTGACACGGATCGAGACAGGATTTGTCACTCCGTATAACGGAGAGGTATCCTTGGGCCCACTCGGTAATGCATCATCATAATGAGCTCAAAGTGATCAAGTGTCTGGTCACGGGATCATGCATTCTGATGCAGTAAAGTGACTTGCCGGTAACGAGACTAAACGAGGTATTGGGATACCGACGATCGAGTCTCGGGCAAGTAACATACCGTCTGACAAAGGGAATAGCATACGGGGTTGCTTGAACCCTCGACATCGTTGTTCATCCGATGACAACATCGAGGAGCGTGTGGGAACCAACATGGGTATCCAGATCCCGTTGTTGGTTATTGACCAGAGAGCGTCTCGGTCATGTCTTCATGTCTCCCGAACCCGTAGGGTCTACACACTTAAGGTTCGGTGACGCTAGGGTTAATAGGAAGACTTGTATGTGATTACCGAATGTTGTTGAGTCCCGGATGAGATCCGGACGTCACGAGGAGTTCGTAATGGTCCGGAGGTAAAGATTTATATTTGGGAAGTCGTCAAGCGGACAGGAAAAGTTTGGTCATATCGGTATTATGGAGGGTCCACGGAAAGGTTCGGGAGGACCACGGGAGGGCCACCCTTTTGGGGGGCCTCTTGGGCTGCGTGGGAGGCAGCCAGCCCCTAGTGGGCTGGGCGCACCCCCTCCCCTTGGCCCATGCGCCTAGGGGTTGAGGGAACCTAAAGGCGCCCCCCTTGGCAGGGCAAGCCCCTCCCCTGGCCGCCCCCTCTAGATGCATCTAGAGGGGCCGCCCTCCTCCCTTCCCTATAAATAGAGGGGTGAGGGAGGGCTGCAAACACCATTGAAGGCGCAGCCCTCCCTCCCAACACCTCTCCTCCTCCGCATAAGCTTGGCGAAGCCCTGCCGGAGAACAGCCACTCCATCTGCATCACGCCGTCGTGCTGCCATTGGAGTTGTCTTCCTCAACCTCTCCTTCCTCCTTGCTATATCAAGACGAAGGAGACGCCGTAAATCCCCGTCACGTGTGTTGAACGCGGAGGTGCTGTCCGTTCAGCACTTGGTCATCGGTGATCGGAATCACGTTGGGAACGTCTTCATCATCACCACTCCTTCGAACGCTTCCGTACTCGATCTACAAGTGGTATATAGATGCAAACTCTCTCTCTTGACTCGTTGATTAGATGAACTCATAGATAGATATTGGTGAAATCGTAGGAAAATTTTAACTTTCTGCAACGTTCCCCAACAGTATCGCCCACAACTCACTTGTGTTCTACTCGTGCATATAACATCAACGCATAAAACCTGGCTCGGATGCCACTATTGGGGAACGTAGTAATTTCAAAAAAATTCCTACGCACACGCAAGATCATGGTGATGGTATAGCAGCGAGAGGAGAGTGTTGTCCACGTACCCTCGTGAGACCGTGGCGGAAGCGTTATGACAACGCGGTTGATGTAGTCGTCGTCTTCACGATCCGACCGATCCAAGTACCGAACGTCACGGCACCTCCGAGTTCAGCACGTTCAGCTCGATGACGATCTCCGGACTCCGATCCAGCAAAGTGTCGGGGATGAGTTCCGTCCGCACGACGGCGTGGTGACGATGATGATGCTCTACCGGCGCAGGGCTTCGCCTAAACTCCGCGACGATATGACCGAGGTTGAATATGGTGGAGGAGGGCACCGCACACGGCTAAGGAACGATCCATAGATCAACTTGTGTGTCATGGGGTGCCCCCCTGCCCCCGTATATAAAGGAGCAAGGGGGGAGGAGGCCGGCCCTAGGAGGGGCGCGCCAAGTGTGGAGTCCTACTAGGACTCCCTAGTCCTAGTAGGATTCCACCTCCCTTGTTGGAGTAGGAGAAGGGAAAGAGGGGAGAGGAATAAGGAAAGGGGGCTGCGCCCCTTGTCCAGTCGGACCAGAGGGGGGCGAGGCCTCCTTCTTTGGCCTCTCTCCTCTATTTCCGTATGGCCCAATAAGGCCCATATACTCCCGGCGAATTCCGTAACTCTCCGGTACTCGAAAAATACCGAATCACTCGGAACCTTTCCGAACTCGAATATAGTCGTCAAATATATAGATCTGTACGTCTAGACCATGACGACACTCCACGTCATGTACCCGATATCATCCGGGACTCCGAACTCAATAGGTACATCAAAACTTTTAAACTCATAATATAAGCATCGCCATCGAAACCTTAAGCGTGCGGACCCTATGGGTTCGAGAACTATGTAGACATGACCTATAACTATTCTTGGTTAATAACCAATAGCGGAACCTGGATGCTCATATTGGCTCCTACATATTCTACGAAGATCTTTATCGATCAAACCGCATAACAACATACGTTGTTCCCTTTGTCATCGGTATGTTACTTGCCCGAGATTTGATCGTCGGTATCCAATACCTAGTTCAATCTCATTACTGGCAAGTCTCTTTACTCGTTACGTAATGCATCATTCCGTAACTAACTCATTAGCTACATTGCTTGCAAGGCTTATAGTGATGTACATTACCAAGAGGGCCCAGAGATACCTCTCCGACAATCGGAGTGACAAAACCTAATCTCGAAATCGCCAACCCAACATGTACCTTTGGAGACACCTGTAGTACTCCTTTATAATCACCCGATTCGTTGTGACGTTTGGTAGCACCAGTGTTCCTCCGGTGGCAGGAGTTGCATAATCTCATAGTTACAGGAACATGTATAAGTCATGAAGAAAGCAATAGCAATATACTAAGCGATCAAGTGCTAGGCTAACGGAATGGGTCATGTCAATCACATCATTCTCCTAATGATGTGATCCCATTAATCAAATAACAACACATGTCTATGGTTAGAAAACATAACCATCTTTGATTAATGAGCTAGTCAAGTAGAGGCATACTAGTGACTATATGTTTGTCTATGTATTCACGCATGTATTATGTTTCCGGTTAATACAGTTCTAGCATGAATAATAAACATTTATCATGAAATAAGGAAATAAATAATAACTTTATTATTGCCTCTAGGGCATATTTCCTTCGGGAGGTCATCCCCGCATGACCCTCCGTACTGGAGGGATACTTGGGGAATCCAGCCGGGAAGACGGCCGGCTCAAGCCCGATCCAGCTCCGGGCTCTCTATGCCCAGAGCCAGATGGGGCCGCAGCATCCACAACCCGCTGTTCAGCGCGGGCCCGGGCCTCAGCCAGTGCACCATCAAGTCGCTCTTTGGCACAAATGGCTGAGATCTTCTCAAGTCAGGGACCCTTCTCACCCCAAAACACAATATCGCAATCCGAAGCCACGTCACCAAGATGTGCCATCGGCACCAAGCCAAGAACCACAAAACGAGAACCAGAACAAGAAGGTCCCGAGGGACCAGGAGGAGGGGTGGGGTGGGTCATACCTGGAGTGAGGTCGCGAGCCGCGGCCCGCAAGGCCGCCATCTTAGGAACAATCGGGACTTGACAATCTGGAAGGGTCCGGGAGCGGTAGAGGCGGGCGCCCTGCCTCGAGGCCACCACCGGTAGGGCACCACCCTAGTGCCGGGGCTGGTCACGGGTGAGTCGGAGTTGACCGTGACCAACCCCACGCCTGGTGGAGGTGGCGAAGCGGCCTTGCCCGCCCCCAAGTGTGACGGCGGTGGTGTACTAGAAACCATGGCCGGGGACCCACCCATAGGCGATGGAGGAGTCCCAGGTGAGCGAGAATCGCACACCTTCCCAGGAGAGCGGGGGGAGGACGACAGGCATACGTCCATCCCCACACTGTCAGTATCGTCCTCCAGATCCAAGGCCATCGAAGGGGCCGGCGAGGAAGGCCTCCCCACCACAGGAGACGGCGAAGGCAGACCGGCCCCAGTGAGCGCGAGAGCGGGAGCCCTGGGGGGCCCCGACCCCGCCCCACCCGCGCGCGTCGGGCTCAGCCTGGTAGAGTCCTGCGCCGGAGGAATGGCATCCTCCTCGGATGAGGACTCATCGAAGCCCTCCGTGCCCTCACCGTGACGATCATCAGCCGGAGCCGGAGGTGGGGGAGGCGGGATCACGCTCGAATGGCTCTCCAGCTCCTCTAGATCCACCTCGAAGGTGAGACGCCTGCCCTTCTTGCCAAAGTAGAAGATCAGGGAAAGGCCGTCCACCTCAGCCGGCATCGGGCAAAGCACCTCAATACGGGCCGGCCCATCGCCCTCTAGGGAGGCGAGATCCATAGACAAGAGCTTGCCCATCGGCTCCGAGACTGCCTTGAGAATATGCTCAAGGGCAAGCTTGCCTCCCTTTGGAAGCCCATAAACCAGCACCCATACACCCAAGGTAGAGGTAGCACCTCCAAGTGGCTCCCAAGCTTCCTTGGAGATGTTGCCATTGACTTGAAACAAGAGCCTATGACTAGTGGTAGATATTCATTTGTTGTAAGGTGCCCACTAGTGGAAGGTATGCCCCCTTTGACGAGGCTTAGTCATGAGCATTGAAACCATTAGTGGAGGCATTCAAGTGTTTGTCATTAAAGGGTTGATTTGCAGTTGTGGGCAACAAAATCAACTACCTCTACCGCATGAGGACGGTCGGATATTATGTTAAGAAGTATTCATCAACTCATCTCTCAAGAGCGCCTTCTAACTAGTTCTTTTTCACCATTATCTGGTAATGTTGCCTGCCTAGGAAGGACCTCATGCAAGAAATTTCTTCAGAATCTTATAGACAATGCGAGAGGACATGAAGATCGACTGTGGTTCTTCGTTGTGCCAAAAGCAAGCTCGAGTACGATGCATTCCCAGCATCAAGTGACGCGATCAATGTTATTGGACACCAAAAATAGGTAATGGTGAAGGACTTTGGCATCCCGCTGAGGCACGAAGTCAGACATGCCAATGAGACGTCCACCCCTACAACCGTCCAAAACGCTGCTACGGTGTGGTTGTGTCCATTTGAGGTCGTTTTGTTATAAATACTTGTCTCAGGGAACTCAACATGCGACATTTTCTAGATGTTTGGAGTTGAGAAAGTTGTTTTAGAATGTATACACAAGATCGTATGTGGATTTTGTATCGCCCCATGCTGGACCATGTATACATGGCCGTATGTTGTACAAATCTTGGAGGTGAGGTGATACATGAATTAATCCAACGAAGCTCAAACCGATGAAGTAGATGATGACATGAGATTTACCTAGGTTTCAAGAACCCAAGGTGGGTAATAACCCTAATTCATGACTTTATCGATCTTCTTATTATCTCAAAATAAATAGCAGCATTGTTTGGAAGATAAAGGAGCTAACAGTTAATCGACTAGAGCTTCTGAATTGATCCATGGATTCTCGTGTGGTGGATGACCTCAAATAGGTTGTAGAACTTGAACTGCTCTATTCTTGGACTTTGGCATCTGGGCCCCAGCGTAAATGCCATGCCTTCCAAATCAGACTGAATTCAAGTCAGATTCACAATCTTCCATGACTAAGTAAAGCAAATCTCCTTAGCTCAGACGACCATGTACTCCTTTCCGTGTTATTCTGAATTGGCTCCTTCTTCCTTATCATATGCTAAACGAGATATAATGTTATGTAACGCCTTTGTCCTTGTACATAAATACATCTTTCGTATCTCTTCCTATCTCGTAAAAATGCAGTGTACCGCCACAATTGTGAGTCATGGATTCACCCCTCCCCCCAATGAGTGAAATATTTGTGCGTGAGGTGGCCGGACAATAATCATATGGCTTGATTTGAGCTCGATCTTGACCATTAGCTCTCGGGGACACCATGGCACGTGGATATTTGATAGAATAACAGCTGTGCATCTCTCGGAAGATCTGTGTTATGATGGTGTTGCTGGAATGTCACTACATGTTGTAGCTGAAAACTAGCCATCTTTCTTTCTCTTGTCAGATCGGCAATGGCGTAGTTGCACCGCCTCTTTGTTGAATTTGTTTTCTTTTCTATGATCTTCTAGCCTTGATTTGTCGGACTCGATATCTAGGATGAAAGTCTTTATCTTAACATTCATAGGCTTGACCATGCAATGTCGGTGCGTGTTCCTACTTCCTTCTTGAAATTTTGTCATGGAAGTAAATTATGAGTTTACAATGCTAGTTGATTGTTTCTCATCTTGTCATGGTTTCGTCATTGCTATATACTTCTTGGACTCTACTTGTAAGTTTAAGCGCCAACTTGCATCTTATTTAGTTAATTTATGGTTACGTGCAGCTGCGAATGCAGGGCAGGAGGCGGAAAAAAAGGGTTTGATCCGGACGTGGAGTATCTAAGCTCGGGCTCATATGAGCCCGTTATCAAGTACGTTGGTTGAGGCATGGAGATCTGGGCCATTTCCACATACGCACGACATCGGGGGTTTAGAAAAAGGAGCTTCGGAGGAATACGTATGTGTCAGTCGGGGGTGGTGGGCCGCAGTTTAACGTCTGCAGGAACGGACGTTGGGGGTTGACGAGTTGGGCTGTGGATCAGAACAGTATTTTGCCATCTGGTCCGTGGCCCTGATAGAGAGCTTTTCCGTTTGGGCGGGCCCATGATGGAAATTAAGGTACGCAATCTGGTGGTTTCGGCTAGGGCAGAGCTGACCTACCTCTACAAGCCCTGGTGGTTAGCGGCGGCGGTTGAGAGGACGGCGACGAACTTGGAGTTCCTGATGCAACCTATACGCGGGTATGTAATCTACTGATTTTGTCAACAAGCTTCTTCCCAATGATTTGCAACCGCAGATGCGTTGACTCGGAGTCGATTTGCATTTGCGTCCCGCAGATCCGCTTTCCTCGAAGAGGTTGGGGAGAGTTTTTCGCCGGCGACGGCTGTTGCGGATCCGGTCGATGAAGAGATGTCGGTGGGCATTCCGCTCGGGGTGCAGGGCACTGGAGTACAGCAGGTGCCGGCTGAGGAGCAGCCGCGTACTACCGAGGAGGGGAGAAACTTGATGTTCAGTGAAGCGGCGGGGGAGATTAGGGACGTGTCACCACCAAGATACGAGCTATCTACTGGCAATATGAACCCACGAGCTCCGGGATGGAATAAGAGGTATGGCAATATATTTGGCTGAATTTTTTTGGGACGCTGGAGTGAAGAAACAACCAAATATCTGAATCAGTAGCTGCACATTTGAGCAGCTAGCTTGAGCCTTGGCCCCTTGTTTATCAGCGGAAAATGAACAAATGATTAGGGCGAGTGCTAGCTAATTAGATTAATTCCTGAGCAGGAGAGCATGTTTCTGAGTTGGATTTGGTAATTGACTGTATCATGTTGCAACCGTTGGTAGTTTTAGTTCTGATGCCATCAACAGTAATGTACATTATGTGAATTACAAAATTGCTGCTGTGTCACTGTAGGTTGAGGATTGGTGCTGCCGCCCCAAGTCGGCCACCGTGTCCAAAATGCGTCAGTGCATTTGAGAAGGCTGTTCGAAACTATGCCGAGAACCCAAGAGAGAATGTGGTCACGCCAACTATTGGCACGACATGTGACTCAGCTGGAGAGGCATACGACTTCTACAAATTATATTCATGGGAGAAGGGATTTGGTATTCGATATGGCAAGAGTCTGACATAATGTAGAGAGGATTAAATGCATGCAAGAAATCGTTTGTGGTTGCTCGGTTAGTATGCAATTGTTATGTTGATTCTACAGTATATTGGTCCTCATAATCCCCGAAAATGAACTGAAAATTGGGTGTGGTTCATTTCTGAACAGGGCAAGGCTGGTGTTGAGAATACAAGATCGTGCCGCTGCGAATGTCCAGCTCTACTTAGACTGCTACGAGCAGAGGATAATGGGTGGTATATTGCCGAGCATAGGGATAATCACAACCACTCGTTGTCTCCTAACTTTGGCGAGACACTGCACTGGCCATCTCACAAACATATAGATGTTTACACGAGAGATCTTGTGAAGCAGTTGCGGCAGAATAATGTCAATTTGGCTAAGGTTTACAGTATAATTGGAGGTTTCTTTGGATCGATGGAGAATGTACCCTTCACGAAAAGGTCTTTGCGCAGTCTTTGTGGTAGAATTAACCGAGACCATGTAGAGGATGATGTGAAGAAGACAATGGATATGTTTGCTGAGATTGGTGCTAAAGATCCACATTTCACATATAGGGTCCAGGCTGACAGTGATGGGCGAATTAGGAATCTGATGTGGGCGAGCGGGAACAACAGGCTGCAATACTCTTTCTTCGACGATGTCATAACGTTTGATACAACCTACAGGACAAACTTGTACGATATGCCATTTGGATTGTTTGTAGGTGTGAATAACCACTTCTAGAGTGTGATTATGGCGGGTGTACTTGTCCGTGATGATACTAAGGATAGCTTTGTATCGGTTTTTTCTGAGTTCTTACGAATGATGGGTGGTTCGGCACCGGTGACTATACTCACAGGTGAGAGAAAAAAATTGTGAAGTTGGTGGACTATTGAACCATGACCATTGTGAGTTCTTGATGACTAATTAGATATTAATGCTTCTATTGCTTTTCACAGACCAAAACCGCGCGATGGAGCTTGCTATCAGTAAAGTCATGCCAAACACAACACACAGGTGGTGCAAATGGCATGTGTTGAAGAAAGCAAAAGAGTTATCGGGGCCACTGTACACGAAGAAAAGCGAATTCAGGGCTGAATTCTACAAAGTTATAAACCACATGCTGACTGAAGATGAATTTGAGAAGGGCTTGGAGTTGCTGCTGGATAAATACAAGCTGAGAGGTCATGATTATATGACGCAGTTGTTTGAGATTCGAAAGAAATGGGCGAAGCCTTACTTCAAGGGAGTCTTTTGCGCGAAGATGACGAGCACACAGCGCAGCGAGAGTGCGAATCACATGCGAAAGAATTATGTTCCTCCCGGATGGCCAATGCACATGTTTGTGCAAAAATACACGAGGCTTCAATTTGATCGCGAATCGGAAGAGAATTACGAGGAGAAAGCCTTTTCGCATTGTAAGTGCTTTTTCTTTTACAACGAAAACAATTATTATGTGGTAATGAGCATGGTGGGATTAATAAGAAGAGTGTTCTGAATTTGTGATGTTCTGGCATTTGTGCAGGGGAAGCCGCTGATGAGGGCAAACCTTGCAGTGGAGAGGCATGCTAGCAAGATATATACCAGAGCAATGTTTGAACAATTTGGCCAGATTTTGTACGAGTGTGGAGCTTATCAGGTGGAGGAGGTTGAGAGAGGCAGAACATATATTGCTATTCACAGCGAAGCCGAGAAAAGAGAGAAGTGGTGTAGAGTATCTTACAAGGTGACGATGCTAGACGGTGGCAATGAGTTTGATTGTGAGTGTGGGCAGTTTGCCCACATGGGCCTGCTTTGCAGTCATGTTCTCAAGGTTATTGGTGTGACATACTTTTTCGGGCATTCATTTGTGCAGGAGTAATCAGATTTCCAGTACTTAATTGTTTATATGACGACTAGATTTGGAAGAGAATAATACTGATTTTGTCGAAAGTCCGCATGTGATGCACAGTGTTAAATCCTGGACAACTTATGAAAGAAGAATCAACAATGTTAGTGCGGTTCCGAGCTTACGAGCGTAACCCTGTGAATGATGCTCGGTTTTTGCAGGTCCTGGACTTCATTCGAGCTAAGGAAATACCGGCGAAACATATCGTCAAGAGGTGGACAAAAGATGCGAGAGATGTTCTACCTCCTCATCTTGCTCAGTACCAGAAAGACAGTATGCAGAACAATCCGCTCTCTTATAGACACTTCACCATGTACATGCATGTAATGGAACTAGTAATGCTTGGGGACACCAGTGTTGAAGGAAGATGGTGCTTACATCTTTCCTGATGCACAAAACTTAATCAAATCTGAAAATAATGAATGTTGTTCAAGGAAGATGGTGCTTACATCTTTCCTGACGCACTTGTAGAAGCGAACTCCAGCGCGAGACAAGTAGGTGACCACCTTGTCCTTGCAATCGGGGCAAGGGATCAATGTAAGCAGTTCCTCCTACTGCGAGGAATACGAAGAAGATGCCATGTTCCCGGGCATGTACGCTGGACCGGATGGATAAAGCAGATAAGGTAGGGGTGGAGGGGGTGGGCGGAGCAAATGAATCTTTCAGGCGATGCCGCAACATCGCTTATGTAATAAAAAAATCCGGGGGTGGACCGGCCGTTTGTCAGCTAACGTACGAGCCGTGGCACAGACCGCTAGTGTCCATCTGAGCCAGTTCACGGGGGGTGACGGCGCCCGGAATAAATGTAGCCCCCGGGGGGTGATGGGTGGGCCCTGCACTCTGGAAAAGAATCCAATACAGCTAAGAATACATTACTAAATACATCCGCAGACGTGAATCTTGGTGCTGAAGGACGGCTCAGATAACAGGAGCATCTGAGCTCGGGTTCAGAATAGCACTTTCGGTTTGGTCCTCCTTTTTATAGAAGAAAGCAACCGGTTACACATATTTAAAGCAGCAAATCATGCATAAATTATTACAGTTCCCTCATGCATGAACTTTTAGAGTCCCCGCTATAACGGCGGCTCATTTGTTACTTACACTAGATGATACCGCGCAGGTTGTTACGGGAATTGGGTTGCAATATATTATTTGATGAGATTTGTTGTTTGAAATTTGAATACGAGAATGAAGACCACACTCACTCACTCGCACGCACCCACACACTTATTTTATTTAATGATTATAATGTTTTTGATACTCCCATTACGACCAGCCTTATACAAGCCACAAACTCAAATTACAGATACCAAGATAAAATTTAATGACGGCTTTGCAAGTCCACTTTTTTTCGTTAACCAGAATCATTAATACGCCTGTATGCATGCAAGGAAGGAATGAGAAGGAAGTAACACGGTGTCATTATCTGTAGTACTTGCATGCATGTAGTCATAAATCGAGACAAAAATTAATGATGTTTACTCGTACTATTAACTCGTACATATCTCGTAAAGATTTAGCACAAAGCACCCTCAAAACAAAATCTGAATTACAATCAAGGCTGACCCCTGATTCTGCTCGAGTCCGCTTGATGCAGCAGATCAGTTCCGCTCTATGTAGTTGGGGTAGAGGAGGTGGTCGATCGTGACCAACCCCTGGTTCACACCGGCCGCAACAATGGGCTGGTACCGCTCGAAATTTCTGCTCCCACGCGCGGCCACCGCAGGCTGGTCCATCTCGAGCTCCGACGTGGGGCTCCCGCAGGCTGGTCCCATTCGAGCTCCGAGGTCCGACGTGCAGCCGCCATAGGTGAGGTGGAGGACACCGGGCTGCTCCCGGTCAGGCACAGGGGCGTGTGCGACCTCCAAGCCACCGCAGTGGTGCAATGGTTGGTGGCGGCAGGGATGGCCGAAATCGACCGTGGACGGTGGCGGCGGTGGCGAGGGTGAATGCGCGGAGCTGAAATTTCCCTCCCGCCAATGGTTTTCTGCTACAGTGGGCGCTATAAAATTTTCCTCCAAACCTCGATATTTAGAGGACGGTGCGGTTTTTTAGGGGTGTTGTAGAAAAAATTTACAGTACAGGCGGTTTTGCGGGATATGGTCTGGACCTTTTTTTCGAGGCGTTTTAGGGGTATGTGCTAGAGTTGCCCTTATATGCACGACATGCGGACATCCAAAATATAGGAGTGCCCAAATCGAAGAGTTCACACGACTGAATGGAGGCTCTCAATAAATAAGTTTCGATCGAGATTTAAATTTATTTTTTGGAATTTGGGATCACCCACTCCTCAAATGCTCCCATGCCACCATCACTCAAAAATACATTTTAATGTTTCAAAAAGTTCTGAAAATAAATTTTTTTAGTGTTCACATTACTTGTCTCAACAATCCCTACAAATTTCAAATCCAAATTCAAAATATACGTGGAGAAACAAAAAGAAAATTCAGGATGTGAATAGTGTCTTTTTTTGCTTTTGTCTTTTTGTGACACTATTCACTGTGTGGTTTGTCATTTCATATCTCCTTACGTATTTTTAATTTGGATTTGAATTTTTTTGGGATTATAGGCCTATGTCTTGTGAACATTCATAACGTTCTTCGGGAACTTTTGAAATATTTAATGTATTTTTGGAAGTTGGGAGCATTGAAGGAGTGGGGGAACCGGATATTTTCCAAAAGATTTTCAATGACTTTTCAAAATAGAAAAAACTGAATGGCCATTTACCGATGGCACGCCTACTCCCTGTATTATATTTCGCCTTAGTGTGTGCTGGGCACAAGCTAAAGGCCTGGTGGGCCGTGACATGATTATGACCATGACCACACGCACGATCTGGACAAACTTCCCTTGGGAAATCCCCGATCTAGGCAAGCAGAATGGACAAGGTGGTGAGCAATCGCACGGTGGTCGACGACATGCCTCCTGCATAGCATTCGGTACAAAAAATTATTTCAGTTTCTTAGCGTTAGTGCATGCCATCACGGGATCAAACTGTTTCATGACTTTATTGGAGTAGTATTCGTATATTTTGGGGTGTGCAGCACATCCCAGGGCTCAGGCATCACACATATTCAAACAAATCTCCCTAGCGCATGTGGATGGATTAGTGTTGCAGTATGATGTATGAGACTATGAATTAATGTTATTAGTGAACCTTGGTACGATATTTTATGGAGTGATGACATGCCTATACATCATTGTGAATTCTTTTTTTATCAAAGGTGGTGCCGAAATTTTGTGTGCAAGGATTCCAGCGATCTTTCGAGCTTCGCAAGCTGGTCAGAGGGATTGGGCTCGGCTAATTCGCCATCCGAGCCATGACCCGGGCCTCGAGCCTCGAGCTTTCTATCCACCCCTGGCACGGCATGATTCATGATGACACGAAGTGGTACGCGAGTGGAAGGAAATTAATCAATCATCTATCATGTCTGGGGCCGTCTCACTTAACAATGTTATGATCATCTGTATGGTTTTGCGGGCAATTTTGATGGTGGATGCAGATGGGAATGCCACGTACAATTTTGTCATTTTCCCGCCTGTACCATTCTGGTTTTCGGATCTGACTGCGAACGTTACTTTGATGAGTGACTGTATAGATTGGGGGTGTCGACATTGTTGGCTCACTTGATCTTAACTGTCAAATCAACTTTCATTTAGATAATAGAGGAAAGAATCTTCTGCAGCCTGTGCACATCCGGATCCACGAACATGCAAATTGAACAGAAAAATATTATAAATTAAATAAGCGGTTGAAACACAGCAAGTTTAGTTGCTAGACTATGAGAAATAAATCTAGTCCGAGCAGCTGATAAAGCGCTCAAGTGGTTGTGCGATCATGCCGACTAATACATGGCAGACTGTTAGTGTATATATAAACGTTTTGATCCGTCGCACACAACTTGCTGAAACATATCGAGGGTGTGCACACAATGACACATAAACAGGACATGCATCCCGGTGCAGATAGTAGTAGAACACATGGTGTATGCATGTCATGCACGAACAAACGATCAAAATGTCAACTGGTTAATTAATCATTGTGTGATCATGCCGTTGATCTGAACATTTGTCATTTCGAGGGATTTGCTAGCTCCACGATTTGCACGGCTGAAACCCATTCCGTCGACTCACTTTATTCAGCCCACACCCCACGCCGATAAACCTATGGAATTAAAAGGTTATGGATGAAAATGCCTTCAGCAGTGAACATTTTCCATTGGTTTTCAAACCTGATCGCGATCTTGATGAGACAAACTCGCATGTGAGAGCTAGCATGAGTAAGTCTTGTGTCTTTGGCCATAATTAACCATGAGTTCACAAACACCTTTTTAGTTTAAGTTGGCTCACTGTGTCTGACCCATAATTCGGCTAGCTTTAAACATCCACCTCTCGTAGTGTTTGTAACATGTTTGACAACTGGGATGGTTGAGGGATATTGATATGAAGTTTACATCCTAGATATATCCTTTGTCAAACAATCAAGAAAATACGAGAATTTTTTCTATCAGTAATAGGCCTTTGTTGCTAGGAGTTAGAAAATACCCTGATACACCTAGGTGTAGATGGACCTGATAAAAAATCAGAGAAAATTAGCAATTCCGGAAAAAGCCAAAAATCTTTGAAACTTTTTCTAATAAATTTGACCAATTGGCGTACTCCTTTAGAAACTTTGACAAAGAAAAACTCCCATAAAAAATCGAAGGAAAAAAAACAAAATTCCAGGACAATAGAGTGAATAGTAACACATTTTTTCCCCGCAAAAAAAGTAGTGTTTTTTTTTTCATTAACAATACCGCGAAAGTCTTTTCTACGCAAAACAATTTACGCGAGTGTAACGCTTGAGCAATTTTGTTGTAAAAAAATAATGATTTTCGACAATTTTTGTAATTGCTATTTTTTTTAAAAGGGATCACCTACCCCAGGTTCCACTCGTTCCCCTCCCTAGGGGCTCCTCTATATAAGAATGGTTCAGGGGACCGTGTAGAGCACACGCCCGTCACGACAGTCCAAGAAACCAGAAGCCCTGCAACCGTGTAGAGCTAGCCAGCCCTTTCACTACCTGCAGCAATCAAGACTATGGACGGCGTCGGTGAGGGACGGGAGCAGCCGATGTTGGAGAAGGAGATCAGCAGCCACAAGGAGCATCACTTCACGGCCGGGGAAGTGGTGCGGGACGTCATCATGGGCGTGTCCGACGGCCTTACCGTGCCCTTCGCCCTAGCCGCGGGGCTCTCAGGTGCGAGCGCTCCATCCTCGCTCGTCCTCACCGCCGGCCTTGCTGAGGTCGCAGCAGGGGCCATCTCCATGGGACTCGGGGGGTAATCACTGGTTCTTTTACACCATAACATATCATCCACATACACTGCTAGTTTGCAGCCTAGCCTAGTTAGTTACTTCTCGCTGATGACTGACGATGCAAAATTTTCGTATCGTATCTTTAGGAGAAAAGAACATTCACATTTCACCAGTACACAGTAGCTGAATATGCAGAACACATCATTATTGAAACGCTTAGTTTGATCGTAGCTCTTAACCATAGTGTGCATATAAGAGAAATTTTGAGACACACCCACTATATGATCCATTAATTATGTGTGATCTAATGATTCAAACATATCTATGATTCTACCAGTAACCGCATGTGGTTATTATTGAAGTAAGCTATTGAAATCATATATATAGCAAGATGTGTAGATTGCATGTGGTTATTATTGACATTGCAGATCATGCAAAAAAGGAAGAAAAAAATGTAATAATTTTTTGATGATTATACGTATTGACAAATACAAGCCTAGTTGAAGATATTGGTTATATATACTCATATTTTACTTTTCATATTAGAAAAGTTACACATATAACAAACGGGAGTTAAGAGGGGTCGCTTTGGCTTAGGGAGCTGCTGGTCCTAAATAATGCTCGTGCATACATTGGCTACATGTGCCTCCTTCAGTTTTCTAATATGAAATGTCATTAGAAAAAACTGAAAAAGATTAATACATTATTGGAGAAAGTACTAACGTTTTTTTTCTTTACTAGCTAATAACTCTAGTGTATAGTTGTATTTGACCATATGTCCTTGCATTGTCAATATTTTAGATGGATATGCTATGTCCACTACGCAGTATTAAATACATATCATATACCGAAAAAGGCTATTCGCCTCACTTTATAGATAAAGCAACGACCGCAAACATACAATTACATATCATATATACAGTTTAAAAGCCACACATGCATTTTCTCCCACTCTCAATGTTACACATTAATATCTGGCGCAGACTTTCCTGATGCGGAAATTGGTAGTTGTAGGTTATGAAAAAATAATGCTATATGTAACATGATGGTTCTCTTATCCCATTTTAGCGTCATTTTTATTTCTTATCTTTGTTATAATTTGGCCTTGTGTATTGTTGGTTCTTAGACCTGGGTTAATAAATTAAGCTTCCATTTTCTAAAAGAATTTCAGTTTGAAGCTTTTGTTGTGGGAGTGGGGGTGGGGGTGAATATAATAGGGAATGATCGAGCATTTATCTTGCTGCAACCATTGGTGATCCACTGGATTGGGAGGAGAGGTGGCAAGTACAATTACTTCCTTGCCAATTTATCCCAATTTCTAATATATGTGCTACACCATATAAATTGACACGTTCGTAAGTTTGGATATCCCTATTCGGAGATATAAATATAATTATTGCATACACATGGTATTTAGGTAATGATCTTTAAGAATGTAAAATGTATGTGTTGTGATGTATACAACAGAACAAATTGAAAAACCACACAGGATAGCTTACTCAACCGGGTGTAAATTTACGAAATGTTATTTTTTTTCTGAAAAACACAAAAACATACAAATGTCCAAGTCATTTGATGTACTTCTAAAATTTCTAAGAAATAATTGGTTTGCACCCTTTATAAACTTCACATCTTTAGTGCTAGAACATTTTCATGTTTTTAGAGCATGGAAATTAAATGCTTGTGAGGGGGGGACCATCATCTTCAGGCGTACCTTTTAACCATGCATGAGGCGTGAAGATTGATAGGTCTACTTATGTTTGAATCGTTTTGACACACCTGGAATATTATAATGTTCATCCGGGGGGAGACAGGCATGCTACCATATCGCCTCTCACATATATGGGTGTCATTTATCATTAACTGGTTAAAACTAAATATAGTATTTTCCCATTATTTGGGGTAAATGGAGAGCATCTGCTAATGAATCTAGTTCACTTGGATGAGAGTTGATGTACAATTTCATGGTTTGGTTCACGTCTTGAATGATCATAATTTAGGTTTGTACTTATATTTATATTGTCGGGGTTTCCACTACATTTTTCCATGAAGAAGATAGTTGGAGAGCATCTTGAACAAGATGCACGTTCAAGATTATTGATTTGGCTTAACCTCTCATCATCCATTTGCATCTCTGGGATACATTGTCGTATAGGTACCTGGCGGCTAAGAGCGAAGCAGACCATTATGAGCGGGAGTTAAGAAGGGAGCAAGAGGAGATCATCGCGGTTCCTGAAATTGGTAATTTGATCATGTATTTTGTGATGAAAAAGATTGGACATGTTTTTTTTCTAGGTTAGTTAGTTCGTCAAAAAAGTGCATGGACCTACATATGTACATATTTATATGCGCGTTACGGAATTGAAACTGTTGTGTTCAGATTTTTCCTCATTACAATTATGAACTGTATGTCCAGAGGCTGCTGAGATCGGAGAGATCATGTCGCAGTATGGGCTCGAACCCCATGAGTATGGCCCTGTGGTGATGGGCCTGCGTAGGAAACCGCAAGCCTGGCTCGAGTTCATGATGAGGTATGTCGTCTTTTTTGACACGACATGCTTGATGAGATGCGTCTAATTTCACTCTAAATAAATTGTGTTAAGTTGCTTATAATTATTTAATTCAGGTTTGAGTTGGGTCTCGAGAAGCCGGACCCTAGAAGAGCCCTGCAGAGCGCTCTCACGATAGCGCTCTCCTACGTTGTCGGTGGGCTGGTCCCACTCATGCCCTACATGCTCATTCCCACTGCTCATGACGCAATGCTCACATCGGTCGTGGTCACGCTTGCTGCGCTCTTCTTTTTTGGCTATGTCAAAGGCCGCTTCACTGGAAGCCGCCCACTCTTCAGTGCTCTCCAGACTACTTTTATCGGTGCCGTTGCTTCTGCTGCAGCATACGGAATCGCCAAAGTTGTGCAAGCTTGACGATGTTTAGAATTCTCTCTCATCCAAAGTTTCACTAGCATGGAGCGAATGAACTCACAAAGAAGAATGAGATAGGGAGTATTTATTACGTTCATACTTTTTTTCCTTTTCTTTGTGTGGATGTGTTTGTTTGCTTTTGAACTGTCATGGGTATGGGTGTCACTTTCGTCCAGCAGTGGATAAGTCAAGGTGAAGAAAGATGGCAGAAGAGGAAGACTGTTATATGGTGGCTTGCGTAAATTAACCTACCGCCCACCTCCGTCTTGAGTATTTGTACTGTAGTTTCCATCCGCTGGAAGGAATTGTGGTATGTTCATCTAAGCTAAATTTGAGATATACTTCATTTGTCATATATCATTTATACAATACTTACCATTTTATGAGTACAAAAGTGAATCACTTGGAGGTGGGTAAATTTAATGTTTAAATCACATATTTTCTGTAGCATTGTACGTTAAGATGAGGCCATCGTTGGTATGTTCCCTTCGATTGAGCTAGTGGGATTGAACTACTAGTGTGCTCCGTGCAAGGCTAAAAAAAAAAACATTGGCAGGATGGTCCCCATTTGTTTCTGAGGCTAGGTTTACTAGTACATATTACTGTATTATCTTGTTAGCGTGTCACGGTAGACACTTGTTGGGCTTGATCTCGAGATTCATTTGTTCAATGGAACGTTGACTTGTGGAAGGAGCACCATCTTGCCGCGTGCTCTGGTGTCTCCTATTCATCTTGAGATGATTGTGGACTTGGCGGGGTAGGTTATGGACAGCCACGACCTTCCGATCCACGGTGCATGTTAAGTAACAATCTTGAATTGTTTTCATACAGATCCTTATTCAAGGAGGCACATTGTGTCTCAGCGATCCACGTGTCGCCTTTGCTCATGTCGTTTTCTTCTCCTTAGGTGTACACTTACATGATGTAGTATAGTCCTTTGGTTGTCTTTGGGAGATAACAATTTCAGGGTCGGGTTCACTTCTTGGGGTGTAAGGCTTGCATGAAGGGGTACCGAAAATTTACTTCTCGATCTTCAAGTTTTTTTTATGAAGTTTCATACTCCCATATAATATATCAGTGGGTGAACAACACATTTGACAGTCAATGTTGCATTAACTTTCCTTGGAACTTTGCACTGGAGACTTCTTGAAGATGGTATCACAACACTGCCGAGTTTTTAATTGGGTTAAAAAACCAGGAAGAACCGAGAAACCGGCCATGATCCAAGTAAGGGTGAGGCCCCCAAATCCAGTTTATTGTGGATACCTATTGTGTGTGCAAGGTAACTTTGTCAATGAGAAAACTCAGAGAACTGCCTCTCATGCAATCTATGAAGAAAATCGAGTGCCACCAGAGGAAGGCCCGTGAAAGGCATTGCGGCCAGAAAACATCCACTCATCCTCCCGCTACCTGCCCCCTCCTTTCTCTCGATAGAAAAACAACAAATACGACCTACCAAAACCACCCATTGATGTATTTCAAGTTTTCAAAGGTTTAGTGTGGTTAGTTTCTACTGCTGTATGAAGGGATTTTTTTTTCTCATTTTCTCCTTACATTGCATTGCATGAAACAGAGGGCTTTCTGCTTAGGAGTGTGGGAACACGAGTAACGCGGTCTATTGTGTAATTTTTGATTTTTTTTATTCGGCTTTGCTTGCGAACTTGTATTTAACTATGCACTTTTTGAACTTTGTTAAGTATTGGCTGTGTGCATCACTTGTTGCAGAGGCAGGAGGTTCCTCCTTTTCGGAAAAAAAAATACACTTCCAGGAACGACCACAAGTATGTTAGGAATAAGCCACGGCATGATGGTGACCATCATGTGTGTGCGTGTCGGTCGAGTCCGAATCAAGCTAGTTTGTGGCCAGGCCTGTGATCGTGAGGCGTCAGGAGTTGTCCTTGCGGCGATCAGTTGAGCCAGCCGCAACATACGCGCTGGAACGCGTCGTTTGCACGGCCTGGGTGAGCAAGCCGCTAGGCATGCGTGCGCAAAGGAGGCTCGCGTGGGCGCTACATCCAACAGCTTGAGAATCGGCCATATAGGCGAGCTGCATGCACGCATGAGTTGTCAACTGGATGAGGTTAGTTAGCTAGCTTAGGCCCTGTTCGGTAATCGTCCACTCCAAGAATCTACGGAGTGGGAAAGCTGCAACTCTGCCAATTTGAACTGCAGCTCCGCCAACTCCCGGAGCGGAGCTGTGGAGTGGAGCATTACCGAAGCCGTGAGCGTGTGTGTGCACCTGGGTATAAAAATCCCCCACTATGTATTGATGTATTGCGTTGATGTGTTGCCGAGTCATGGTGATGGTATGAGCCGAGCCGGGGTACGTGCCCAATAATGTAAGGCTGCTCGTGCGGTTAAGACGTCATTCGTGAGGCGGGGCGTTTGTGCGCTGGAAATATATGTGCCCCTCTCCTTTCACCTTCTTCCGAGCGAGTGCGAAAGCGAAATAGTCCTGGTTTGTCCCAACAAAGTGTGGAGTAATACAATCTGTGTAGCATGTTTGTGTTACAAAATATCAGAACAATAGTTGAATTCTTCTGCTTGAGTCACCGAACACAATACAACAGGACATGCATACCAAGAGGAAAAAAACAATGACCGCTTCGACACTCATTGGCCTTTCCTTTCCAATGCTGTGATTGACAGTTTGGATCTTTGGGAGGCCCGTATGTTGGGGCGGCAGTTCACTTAGGCTAATAACCGTTCTGTGCCGACGTATGAGAAGCTCGATAGGGTACTCATGGATATCGAATGGGCTTAAATTTCCTATGGTAACCGTGCGAGCCCTAGAGAGAATCGAGGCATTATCGGATCATGCACCAATCATTCTTGATTCTAATTCTACGAGTCATTCTGCCCGTCGCCCTTTCAAATTTGAATTGGCATGGTTGCATTGGGATGGTTTTGTAGACATAATAAAGAGTGTTTGGGAGAGGTCCGTCGTTGATCGTACACCGATTCAAAGATGGAATTATAAAATAAGGGCTATGAGGCAACACCTCTCTAAATGGGCTAAACACACCATTGGATTGTACAAAAAAGAAAAGCAGCGCCTCTGTACCATCATTGATGATCTCGACAAAATTGCAGAGACACGTACCTTATCTCAACAAGAGATTGAATTGAAAAATCAATCTAATGAGAAAGTTGCCCGTCTATTGCGCAAAGAGGAGATCAAATACTACCAGAGGTCCAAAGCTGACTTCATCCTAATGGGAGATAGTAATACAAAATACTTCCAATTGGTCGCCAATGGTCGACATAGGAAGAAATGTATTCATAGTCTCCAACAGGATGAGGGGCGGATCGAAAGTCAGGAGGAACTCAAAAAGTATATCACCAGCTACTACAAATCTCTTTTCGGAGCGCCAGATGAAGGGAATGTCACCCTTGACGAGGCCCAAATAGATGATATTTCACAAGTCATGGTGGAAGAGAACAATATCCTCACGGCACCTTTCTTGGAAGAGGAGGTGAGAGCGGCGGTGTTCCAAATGGAACACAACAAAGCTCCAGGCCCTGATGGTTTTCCCGCAGAATTTTATCAGAATTTCTGGAATATCATCAAGGCTGACCTTCTGGAGTTGTTTAAGTGTCTTCATGCCAATCAACTTGACCTATTTAGTCTAACTTTTGGCGAGATTATTTTGTTGCCGAAAATTAAGGAGGCCGAACGGATCCAACAGTTCAGGCCCATATGCCTCCTTAATGTCATCTTCAAGATTTTCACCAAAGTAGCTACGAATAGGTTAAACTCGATAGCTGACCATATTGTCCGGCCATCTCAAACGGTCTTCATGCAAGGAAGGAATATACTAGATGGTGTAGTTATCCTTCATGAGACCGTCGACGAGATGCACCGAAAAAAGATGAGTGGAGTGGTATTCAAAATTGACTTTGAAAAAGCCTATGACAAGGTCAAGTGGTATTTTCTCCAACAGGCCCTAAACATGAAAGGTTTCTCTGAAAAATGGTGCAAGTGGATCCAAAATTTTGTAGCTGGAGGTAGTGTGGCCATCAAAGTCAATGATGATGTAGGTCATTACTTTCAGACAAAAAAGGACTACGGCAGGGTGACCCCATGTTTATTTAACATTGTTGCTGACATGTTGACTATTCTGATTGAGCGCGCCAAGAAGGATGGACAGATTGCGGGAGTAGTGCCACACCTTATGGATGATGGCCTCTCTATTTTGCAATATGCCGATGACACGGTTCTTTTTATGGAACATGACCTAGACAAAGCTCGAAATCTGAAGCTATTGCTTTTAGCGTTTGAGCAAATGTCGGGCCACAAAATTAACTTTTATAAAAGCAAATTGTTCTGCTTTGGAGAAGTCGTTGAGGCGGCGGCCGATTATGCTGACCTGTTTGGTTGCGCACTTGGCCAATTCCCGATTAAATATCTGGGAATACTGGTTTATTATCGGCGTCTCACCATTGCAGAGTGGAAGCATGTGGAGGAGCGTCTAGAGAAACGGTTGAGCAGTTGGAAAGGAAAACTACTCTCAGTTGGTGGTTGGCTGGTTTTGATTAACTCCGTCCTGACAAATATGGTTCTCTATATGCTTTCTTTCTTCCAACTCCTAAAAGGGGTCCTGCAAAGACCGTACTACTTTAGATCCAGATTCTTTTGGCAAGGAGACGGTGAAAAGAAAAAATACAGGCTGGCCAAATGGAGTGTCGTTTGTAGGTCTAAAGAACAAGGTGGCCTTGGAATTCATGACCTGCAGGTCAAGAATGAGGCCCTTCTCAGTAAATGGTTATTTAAACTTCTTACCGAGGATGGTGTTTGGCAAACCATGTTGCGCAACAAGTATCTAGGCCAAAAGGCGGTATCCCAGGCATATTGGAAACCTGGCGACTCGCACTTTTGGGCTGGCCTAATGGCGGCAAAGAAACATCTCTTTCGCTTTGGGTCTTTCGCGATAAAGGACGGGTCGGAGATTCGTTTCTGGGAAGACATCTGGCTAGGCAATGCCAGTCTCAGAGAACAATATCCAGCCTTATATAACATCGCTCGCGATAAGAATAATACTATTGCGCACGTGCTCTGTTCTTCCCCGCCGAATATTTCGTTCAGGCGGGATTTGATTGGCCCCCGGCTTGTGTCATGGCATAATCTTTTATCCCGGCTGGATTCGATTAACCTGACACAAGGTCGGTATGTGTTTCGGTGGAACCTTAGTACATCAGGGTCTTTCACAGTAGACTCTATATACCGTGCACTCACGCAATCTGAGGTACCAACGAGTAATAATAAGAAAATTTGGAAGTCTAAAATTCCACTAAAAGTGAAAATCTTCATGTGGTATCTCCGTCGGGGAGTTGTGTTAACCAAAGACAACTTCGCACGGCGAAACTGGCGAGGAAGTAAGAAGTGTTATTTTTGTACTCATGACGAGACAATCAAACACATCTTTTTCCAATGCAAGTTTGCATGTTCTACGTGGTCAGTCATCCAAATAGCGTCAAATTTGTATCCGACCACAAGTGCTACCAATATTTTTGGTTATTGGTTGGATGGTATTACAAATAGGTTCAAAACGCTAATAAGGGTGGGAGCGTATGCCTTAATTTGGTCGCTTTGGCTATGTAACAATGATTTGGTTTTTAATGACAAAAATGCTTCTCCTCTACAGGTTATTTTCCTGTGTACGCACTCGCTACGTATGTGGTCTATGCTACAACGGCCGGAGTACCAACCGCTGTTCATGATGGTGTGTACGCGATTGGAACAGGTGGTTACGGAGGTTTTTTCCCAAAATGGATGGCAGCATAACCTACGGATCGATCCACCACCTTCTTCGATATAGGCATAGTGTCAGTCTAAAGGACTCTATTGTTGCCGATTTGTCGATTTTTATTTCATGAATTTTTGTCAGACTTCTGAATTTGGCTGTGTGCATTTTAATTATGCAGAGACCGGATGTTACTCATAATGCTTTGTATCCGCTTGATGCTACATTTTGAAATAATAAAGTCGCCCTTTATCGAAAAAAACAGGACATGCATACCAACACGAAATTATAGTGAGCGTGCTTTCCGAATGCTAACAGGCAATAATATCAAACTTGAGGTCAACCCGAACTGAATATGTAACCTAGCTAGAATGACAAAAGTTTCAGAAATGCTATCCAGAACTCCAATAGCTGGACCTTCACCCTAACAGAACTGCTCAAATTCCCCACACACAAAAAAAGAACTGCTCAAATTCACGATGATGTGCGTCAAACCTTTGAAAGCAGAGTGGCGAGTTAAGTTTTTATTAGTGTGCTCAAGTTGCTAAAGCATTCTCTGACCGCCAAACAGTCGGGTCCCTCGCTCTCCCTCGCTCCCCGCTTAGTCCCCCCGCCGCCGCGGTGGCGAAGCTCGATGGTGGCGGGCCCTTCCCCGCCCCCTCACTCCCGCCAGGGCGCCGGCGTTAGGCGGCGCCTTGAGTGGCGGCGCTGACGTCCTTGAGGTCCAACGGCGTGGCTCGTGGGGCGGCAGGTGGCCTATTGGTGGCGGCGCACCGGGCGCTTTTTGTTCAAGGCGCGGCGGGCGGCTGTGGTGCTCCCGTCTCGGGAGGCGGCGCGCGTCGGTCTCTTGTTGGATCCGGCGGATCAGGCGTTGAGGCCGGCCGGCGGCGTGTGGCTCGGGTGGTGCGTGCCCGGCGGCTCCGGCGCTTGGAGCTCGCTGAGCAACGCGGGAAGGGCAGCGGCCGGGCGTGGCCGCTGCTCTGGCCGTGGGCGGCGGTGTCGGGAGGTCTCGGTGGTGGCCTCCTGGTGTCGTGGCGGCTTCACGGTGGCTCCACGGATCTGCCCGCGGGAGCGGCCGGCTTCTCCGGCGTCAGCTCGTCTGTGTTCGGGCCGCCTTGACCTTCACACCATCTCCTTGTCGCCTGGGCGCTACTCCCATCAATGGGCTGGTCCTCTCCTAGCTGTGGTCCACCGCTCATATTGCGCCCGGTGCTGCAGGACCGAGCTCGTCCCCCGCATGATGCAGCAGGACCGAGCTCGTCTCGCGCACGATGCAGCAGGACTGACCTCGTACCCCTCTCGATGTTGCAGGCCCGAGCTCGTCTCGCGCTTGGGGCTGCAGGACGGGTCGGTGGATGCCGGTTCTGACCGGCCTATTGGGTCTCGACGTTGGGGGTCGCCCAGGGGTGCGAAAGGTGGGACCTTTCCGCTCGTCTCTTTAGCTGGGGTTGGGGCGGGTATCAGGTGAGGTGGTGTCGAGGTCTTGGATGCAGGGGCGGCGGCCCTGGTGGTGGTAGCGCGGTGCTCTTGGGCAGAGCCCGTGCCTTGGTGCTGCCCAGTCACCATGGCCGTGTGGGCAACGTGGTTGCCGTGGTGTGGCTTTCGGTGACGGTGAGTGTTGGCCGAGGTGAAAACTTGTTATATCTTCGGATGGACCGGCGGCGGCGGAGATCGTTCCCTTCTTGAAGGCATCGTCGCGGCTCTCATTGCCCGTCACGCGGCTCTAAAGGAAACTCTAATCCTTGGATCGGGCGGTATCGGCGCTCCGGTGCCGTACCCTTCCTGAAGACACCGCCTTGGAGAGCATGGTTCGTCATATGTAGCTGCACCTCTTCGTGGTGGTAGTGCTAGGGGTGATGTTGCTGCGCTCAGCGCCTATGTATCCTGCCTTAGGTGTGTTGCGTGTGTTACGGTGGCGTAGCGTATGTTTGTATTGGGTGCTTGCTGATTAGTGCTTTATATATAGAACCGGGCAAAAGCCTTTTACGGTAAAGCAGAGCGGCTCAACAAGCGGTGCACGGTTAATCTGTGAACCTGAAAGTCTGATTTCCATCTTTTTCTGTGTGGCCTAGAAAAGACATTGGTTGATGTAATATTCTGCTGCTCTTTGTATATACTGTTCATATTTAATATTTCTCCACTCGCAAATGTGAGGTGGTTTGTATATTTCTATATGAATTACATACGGACTGAAATGAGTGAACACTAAAATGCGTTATATACATCTGAATCCAAAAAAGTTAGAATATCTTATAGTAATGAACGGAGGGAGTAGAAAATTACTGTAGAACAATTGTATAAACCAGCAACTTCTTTATTATTCGCAAATATAGAGGGTTAAAAAATAAGCTCTTCTATTTCTGTATTGTGATCTTTATTATTCACAAACATAGAAGGGTCAGACATTGTGATTTTTAGCTATTCAGTAACATCTCAAAAATAGAGGAGTAAAAAAAATGTAAACTAGCACAAACCATGGATGCAGAAATCTCTATTATTCACAATAACTTGGAATGCGGTATGTATCTACTCATTGCAAGGAGGCATCTAGGACCAGAAGCAAGGCTGTCAAAACTCCATGAGCATAACCGAAAACAGAACAATACAACGTGAACGGACATGCCCACTCCTGGTAGAGTCAGAGCTATCCAACTTGCAGCGCCTCAGGCATCATCGGCAATACCGCAGTTTGAACCAAACACAACCCGGCTGATATAAGCAACAAACGTAGTCTTCCTTGTACACAGAAACCAATAGTCCCCAGCAAAGAGAAGATAAGCTTTTCGGCATGTCCTGAAAGAGAAAATCAGCACCAAGTGTGTTACTCGAGTCCCGAACAATGCATCCGCACCAACACTTGTAGAGACAGAAAATATGATGAAAAATGAAAGCAGTAGCATGAGTAATTTTTAGAGGAAAAGTAGCATGAGTATTGCTCGAGTCCTGAAGCAATTATTCGCACACACATTTTAGATACAGAAATGATAATGATCAAAATAATCTCTGCATAAGAAAAGGTTTGTGCGTCGTAACTGAGCTAGATGAACGAAACTAGTTATAGGTACTCCCTCCGTAAACAAATATAAGATGTTTTAGGTCACTACTTGAGTGACCTAAAATGTTTTCATTTGTTTACAGAGGGAGTACATTGCAACTCGCAAGTACTGGATATAGCTTATGACTATCTGCACGGCATATATAGCATTATACTAGCATTATACCCGAGGGAAAATACACAGGAGCTCATGGGTGCTTCACATCCCTATACGATTATTAACTGTAAAAAATACCCAAAAATACTGAAATTTGAGGATATCAAACCTGGATTTCCAATCTACTTCTGTGTGAAGTTTCGTGAAATACCAGAAAACGTATCTGTGGTGAAGAAATACTGTCCGAACTAAAATCCGTCCAAACAGTTTTTTCTATACATAGGAATTTTTTATCCTTTTCGCCACGGATACGTTTCCTGATATTTTTTCATGAAATTTCACACGGAAATAGATCAGACACCCAAGTTTGATATCCCTAAATTTCAGTTTTTTTTTTCAAATTTCTCGGTATTGTTTTTGAATTTAATGTTCATTTAGGGGGTGGAGCACCCAGGTGCTACAAATCATCTTCCTATACCTGAGATGTTATCTTATTTTGTTCGGCTTGAAGACTAGAGATGGACAAAGGTCATTTGTACAAGAAAGAATCAAGGAGACACTTGTCCACTGTTAGATAATAACGAGATATAAACGAGACAAAGAGACACAGGGATTTAACGTGGAAACCCTTGCGGGAGAAAACCACGGACGCACGAAGGCGCAATCACTATAAGGAGGAGTATTACAAGCACGAGACGACAGACCGTCTTAGGTGCGACTACATGGGGTATATATGATATATGCCGTCATTAGTTATTACCAATGGCATACTATTCCCAACTTGAGAATCAGATCCGCATACTAATGAAAGCCGTTCTTAACGGCCCATTATAAAACAACCTAAAGTACAATAAAAAATATGGCAAGGCTGGTGCATTATGAAGTTCACGGGCAGGAAATGAATGAATAGAGTGCCTATTAAGGAAAAGAATAGCGAGTTATACAAAATAGCACCGCCCCTTAAATTACGCTATTAGCGAGGTATAGCGCACTATAGTGTGCTATTAGTGATACATTGTAAACTGGTTTTTTTTATCGACACAATTATCTACACGTTATAGTAATGCTATTAGCGGCGCTATCATGCCCTTTATTTTTCAGTGGTGTCTAGTGAAAAACTGAATTAATACTACCACACTGATGATCAGTCTCTGGAAAAGGTTCAGTAATGCTATGAGCAGCTTATTGAAAGGCAAAAGTAACTAGCAGTTGCCCCAAATTGATGTTGCTATAAGAAAAGCTCTTCTCATATCAAGAAAAAAAAGAGCTCTTTATTTTTTAGGACAAGGCAGGCGCTTTGCCATTTGTACAAGAAAATTTTTGTCTACTCAACACACAAGATAAGTATAACTAACCTGCCTTCACCTCTTTACATCATCTGGCAAACCTGGGAGCCACTGGTTATTTGCAATGTCACCGGCAGCTTGACCCAACAGCTCGCCACTCGTAACACCATCGTCATCCATTGTCGTGGCCTGCATCTCTGGACTGCGGTAGAGCGGCTCGTTGCATCTGAGCCTGACCTGCTGGGCACCACCACCAAGGAAACTTCCCTGGTCAGCGGAATCGTTGTTTCTCATAGGCCGCTTGCAAGGGAAAACGCCGAGCTCTCCTTCGATCCTCCCTCTAATGTCGACAAGCAGGTAGCGGAGCCTGGAGGCCTCAGCCTCAAGCGCCGAGTGACTCTGAATCTTCCTCACGAGCTGCCTGTTTAAGGCCTTGAGGCGAGCCACCTCTTCCTCCAGCAACGCTGTGCGGGCCTTCCTCTTGTCACGGTACCTCCTCACAGCTGCTCGATTACCAGAAGGGCGCTTCTTGGTGCCGCTATTCTGTTGCGGCGACTCGGATGTCTCCGCGACATCGTCGGACTCTGCCGGGTGGATCTTAGTGTGGACATGGACGCAGGTGTGCGCGTGGTGGGCAAGGTCCTCGACATGCGGGTTGCAGCAGGCGTGCTGCGTGTCTTTCAGGATTTCGTCGAAGTAGCTGTCCATGGCCGGGCGCAGGTACGTCTCCGGATTGGTGAAATCTATGTCCCTGTCGTCCATGGTCCGCAAGAACAAACCTGATAACATGAACACGGCATGTATGAGATGCTCTTGCTACTTATTTTCATCCATTCGGTAAACGAATGCAATTGACGGCATTGGGAAGGGGTGATGATTGGTGCAGGTCAACCACGATCGTTCTTGTGGTGAAAAGCAAGAGGAAAACGAAGAACAAGCTTGAGTTGAGCTTACTCGCAGTCGCAGACGAGAGGAGTCCCGTCCTGGTCCTTTGATGGCCACGCCAATCCGGAGTTGTGCTGCCGGAGGAGGATGATTGGTGGGCGGAGAAAGGTGGGGAATAACGAGCAACGTTTTCGTGTGTTTTTCCTTCTCTTGTTCGCATTGACTTGGTTTCCTTTCTCGGGCGGAATGCTTTTCCTTCGATGTCGTCATCGATGGATAGGAGGAGAGGGGTCCGTGATAACGTGAAGACAAGCAAGCCAGTTTGCCCGGCCGGTAGGTTGATGTGCGCCGCGCGCGGCGGAGATATTTTCAAGACGGACTGATGGACGCGTGTGCGGCTCTACTACCCCACGGGTCAAGTGTCAATCAAGTAGAGTAATATAAAATGGTGAATATATTCCGTGTTAACAAAAACGACATCATGTTGAATAAGTGCATCTACAACGGTAACCCAACCCGCCAAAAAACCTTCCGCATCCATCCGCGGATAGGGGATCAGTCTGCGGACATGGATGTGGGAGGCGGACATGGATATGAGAGGCAGTCATTCAACACTAGCCGTGTACTGTCCGCCAACAAATTTAAATTTAAATCTATGTTGATCCACATAGCGCGCCAGCTCACATCCACGCCGGATTGCATCCCCGATCACAACCAAAATGAGGCAAATATGCGTAGTTTTTACATGCCGGAATCCAAAAAAATATCAGTCCGGCAGTCCGTGCATTTCTGCCCTGCCGGATCGGCCATCCTAGCAAGATGCTTCCCGATTAAGGAGGTGCCCTCGTCGCGGCGTAGGTAGCCTCCGTGTCCGCGTCCACCTCCGCCTCTACCGTGTCCTCATCTTGCACCGCCGCCAACTGATCTTTCTGCCGCTCCAGCATGTGATACCGGACGGATTGCACGATAATTTTAGCGCCAGCATCCAAAGACTCGATATTCAAGGTCAACATCTTGGTGTCCTCCGTATTGGCGGCGATCTTCACCCTATTTCCCTCGAGCGTGGCCTTCTTCTCCTCGAGCGACGCCTTCTTCTCCTCAAGCGCCGCCTTCCCCTCCTTGATCATGGTCCTCCTCTCTTCAAGCTTGATCTTCTTCTCCGTCGCATCCATCAACTGCTTGAACCTCTCCGCCTTACGCTCCTCCTTGATGTCCGACCGCCTCAAGCATGCCTCTTCCTTCTTCGCGAAGATCTCCTCGAACCTCTCCTTCAGCTTGGTCGCCGCACCTTCTTGCTCCGCCCTCTCCTCCTCCCACTTCTTTCCCAGCAGATTTCTTCTAACCTTTTTCGGGGGTTCTTGGGCTGGGTCGGTAGGGTCACCAGTTTCATCCTCGTTGGCGTCTTGGCAATGAAAAGGTTCCACTTCGGATGCCCGTTCAATTTCAACCAACAATGCATGATGGTGAAGGACTTCTTCTCCAACTTCTTATACACCACACAAGCACGAGTAGGCTACAAAATTGAAACAATGCAATTCCGTCTAATGAGCAACAAAACAATACATATCTGGCTACTGATCAACAAAAAAAAGAGCATATCCGGCTACTGATAAAAAAATAGAGCATATCCGGCTACTGATTAACTAAATCAGAGCATATCCGGCTACTGCTCAACTTACTTGCTCGGCAATGCACGCTAGGACACCATGCGATGAGATGCTTCAAGTGCCCGCAATACTTGGAGACGGCCTGTTCTGGAATTGTCACGGCAGATGTCCTGGTGTGAGGACTTAGTCGTGAGGCCAGCGCATCTATGTGGTAGCTTGAGAGGGGTTGAGCGGAATCGATAGACGCAACACAGGACAAGGGTTTAGACAGCTTCGGGCCCCGGGAAACATCATCCGGTAATAACCCTACATGCTGTTTGAGGCTAGGTCTCATTATCATCACGAGGGAGTCGCCTAAACCGGCTCTCCTAGTTATGTCTAACCCTAAGGTTATTTTCTCCTTACTTGTCCCTTTTTGGGGAGCCCTGCCACTCCTTATATAAGTTGAAGGGGCGGGTTACATGTAGAGTCAAACTCAGACTTAAGACTTAACTATTCTGACTTCTCTTCATGGGCTTCTTAACGTCTTGGGCTTCATAACGTCTCGGGCTTCATAACTCCAGGCGACTATATCTGCCAAGTTATGATTGTCAACCAGTCAGCACTGTCTGCCGGTTTATGATGGTCTGCCAGTTTATGATGGTCTGCCGGTTTATGACGGTCTGTCGGGTTATGACTTCCTGCCAGTTTATGATCTGACTTAACACCTCCTGGTTTATGATCTTTCTTAACACCTGCCGGGTTATCATCTGACTTAACACTTGTCGGGTTGTCACCTGCCAGTTTACCATCTGTCTTAGCCATCTGTCTTGACTGTCTGTCTTAACTGTCTGTCGGTTTACCATCCGCCGGTTTACCAAGTCCCAGCCGGGTTATGACTCCGGGCGGGGCATATCCCCGACATTAGCCCCCAGTTTAATTTGGATTTATCCATGTTAAACTGATCCTAATTATCCTCGTCCTTGTCATTTTCTTCTTCTAGAAAATCCGGGTCAATAGGCCAGCTTCATAATCAATTTGTTGACATTAGTTTGTCACAGAGAAATATTGTGAAGAATAACTCCTTTGACTCAGCTCCCAATGCTTAACAAAAATATTGGTCTTTGAAATACTCATTTAATCTTCAGCCGGTTTAAGAATGTAGAACTTGTCGGTTTATAAATACTGATGGCACTTAACATCAAGCTTGAAAATATACCTCTTATATGCCTATCACTTGTAGCCCCCAAGTCTTAAGAAGGGAATGTAGTAACAGCTTAAGACTTGCTTCGATATGAATGTCACAAGCTTGAAGAAATCCAGGTCGTTCATCTCAATCCTTAATCATAAACTGAGTATTCCACATATATAGCCCCCAAGTGCCGGGTTGTCATGCTTGCAGCAACCTGGGACTTGTAATTGCTTTATGCTTATAAAAACTTCAACCAGTGTAGCCCCCAAGGGTCGGGTCATTATGCAATAATAAGCATGGACTTTATAGATATGATCATGTAGACTTTAACAGCAAGGTGTAGCCTCCAAGGGCCGGCTCAATAAGATAATACCGAGCTAGGAATTTATATATACTTTATTAAAAATAACATCATATGATGTAACTCCCATTATGGGGCTTGAACCCACGTCCACAAGGTTAAGAGCTTTGTGCTTTACCAACTGAGGAGTGGACCCTTCAATATAATGGATTAAGACTTGCGTATCTTGAATTATTGACAGGAGCAATTGGTAGCCCCCAAGGGCCGGCTCATTACAATGTGATGAGTCGGGTCTTCAATAAGGTGATGAAAAAATGACTTTGCATTACACTAGTAGAAAAAGGGGCTATCGTTGAGGCCTGTTTTGCCCATTAGTCCCGGTTCAATCCAGAACCGGGACTAATGCGAGCATTTATCCCGGTTCGTGAGCCCAGGGGGCCGGCCGGGCCACGTGGGCCATTGGTCCCGGTTCGTCTGCAGACCTTTTGGTCCCGGTTGGTGGGACGAACCGGGACCAATGGTCCCGGCTCTGGCCCACCACTATTGGTCCCGGTTGGTGGCATGAACCGGGACCAAAGGCTTCCCTTTAGTCCCAGTTCATCCCACCAACCGGGGATAATGGTGCTGCCTATATATAGCCCCTCGCGCAAGAAGCGAGCACACCGCCTGTTTTTTTCTGGCCGAGGGGAGGGCTTGGTGGTGCTCTAGCTCACCTCCTATGCACACAAGGTGTTCGATGGAATGCCCGAGCCACACTACTTAAGCTTTCTCCTCTCCAAGCTCGACCTCTAACCTCCATTTTCCTCAATATTTGTCTAGGTTTAGCGGTCCGTCACGCCCGTCCCGTCTTCACCGCCGTCGATCACCATGGCGATCTCATCGCCACACCACCGTGGTGAGCCTCTTGTTCTTATCTTCTTTACGAAAGGAAAAATATTCTTACTTGTATTATTTTCTTACTTTTATTATTGCATCTTATATAGTGCGATGGTTTTGGTATCCGCCCCCGTCGGCCCTCGTCCTGTCTATGATTCGGATGTGGTATATATTATCTTTTCATAACTATTGGTTCATTTATTGTTTATGAAAATTAAGCCGACCAACGTGACATAGATTTTATTTATCTAGGAGGTTGTTGAACCGGAAATTCCAACCGACCCTATTGTCGAGAGGTTAAATTTAGTTGAAGAAGAAAACAATTTCTTGAAGGAAAAATAAAAAAACTTGAGGAGGAGAAGATGATATTGGAGTTGCATGTTGCGGATGTAAATCGATGATCACAAGATCAAGATGGATGCAATGCGCTTGAAGATGAGAAAGATTAGAAAATATGCCATTCATACCGAGGCTTGGTATCATTATGCCGTTGGATCGGTTGTTACCTTGGTTGCGATTATGATCGTATTTGTTTTCACATTGAAATGTTTTACATAGTTTCAATGTATGGTTTAATTAATTTAGATGCTCTGCAGAGCTTTATGTTGTTAGATGAGAACTATGTATGTACTTTGGTTTTATGTGATGATGAACTTCTATTAATTTGGTCATTTAATTATCTATTCATGATGTTACTGTAATGATTTTTGACACACTTAATTATATATAATGCACGCAGATGAACCGGCAATGGATGTACGGTGGCAGACACACCTCCGAGTACATTAAGGGCGTGCATGCTTTTCTCAAGTGGCTGAGGCAAACAAGCAGAATGGTTTTATGTGTTGTCCATGCCCTATATGTGGGAATCTGAAGTCTTACTCTGACCGGAAAATCCTTCACACCCACCTGCTTTACAAGGGTTTCATGCCACACTATAATGTTTGGACGAGGCACGGAGAAATAGGGGTTATGATGGAAGACGGCGAGGAAGAAGAGTACGATGACAACTATGTGCCCCTGAATACGGTGATGCTCTTGAACATCAAGTTGCACTGCAGACGATGTGCACGATGGTGCTGCAACGGCGAAGCTGCTGAAGATCAAGATGAACCAGACGATGTGCCCCATGATGATGATCTCCGCGGGTCATTGTCGATGCAAGGACGCAATGCGAAAGTCAAAAGGAGAAGCTGAAGTTCGATCGCATGTTAGAGGATCACAAAAAAGGTTGTACCCCAATTGCGAAGATGGCAACACAAAGCTCGGTACCGTACTCGAATTGCTGCAGTGGAAGGCAGAGAATGTTGTGCCTGATAAAGGATTTGAGAAGCTACTGAAAATAATGAAGAAGAAGCTTCCAAAGGATAACGAATTGCCCGACAGTACATACGCAGCAAAGAAGGTGGTATGCCCTCTAGGATTGGAGGTGGAGAAGATACATGCATGCCCTAATGACTGCATCCTCTACCGTGGTGCCTACAAGGATCTGAACGCATGCCCGGTATGCGGTGCATTGCGGTATAAGATCAGACGAGATGACCCCGGTGATGTTGACGGCGAGCCTCCCAGGAAGAGGGTTCTTGCGAAGGTGATGTGGTATGCTCCTATAATACCACGGTTGAAATGTCTGCTCGAAACCGAGAGCATGCCAAGTTGATGCGATGGCACAGTGAGGACCGTAAGAAAGACGGAAGTTGAGAGCACCACGACGGGTCGCGATGGAGAAAAATCGAGAGAAAGTACTGGGATGAGTTTGCAAAGGACCCAAGGAACGTATGGTTTGCTTTAAGCGCGGATGGCATTAATCCTTTCGGGAGCAGAGCAGCAATCACTGCACTGGCCCGTGACTCTATGTATGTATAACCTTCCTCCTTGGATGTGCATGAAGCGGAAGTTCATTATGATGCCAGTTCTCATCCAAGGCCCTAAGCAACCCGGCAACGACATTGATGTGTACCTAAGGCCATTAGTTGAGGAACTTTTACAGCTGTGGAATGGAAGCGGTGTATGCGTCGTGGGATGAGCACAAAAGGAGGAATTTGACTGAAGGCGTTCTTGTTCGTGACAATCAATGATTGGCCCACTCAAAGAACCTTCGTGACAGACAAACAAGGGATACCACGCATGCACGCACTGTTTACTTGACACCGATAGTATATACCGGGAAGCTGCAGGGAAGAATGTGTACACGGGCCATCGTCGATTTCTTCCGACCAACCATCAATGTCGAAAGAAAGGCAAGCATTTCAAAGGCGAGGCAGATCACCGGAAGAAGCCCGCCATGCGTATCGGTGATCACGTACTTGCTATGGTCAATGATTTACACGTAATCTTTGGAAAGGGTCGGCGGACTAGCTGTTACGAATGACGCCGAGAATCACGCACCCATGTGGAAGAAGAAATCTATATTTTGGGACCTACCCTCTGGAAAGACCTAGAGGTCCGCTCTTCGATCGACGTGATGCACGTGACGAAGAACCTTTATGCGTGAACCTGCTAGGCTTCTTGGGCGTGAATGGGAAGACAAAAGATACACCTGAGGCACGAGAGGACCTGCAACGCTTGCACGAAAAAGAGGGCATGCCTCCGATGAAGGTCCTGCCAGCTACGCTCTTACGAAAGAAGAGAAAGAAATATTCTTTCAATGCCTGCTCAGTATGAAGGTCCCGACTGGCTTCTCGTCGAATATAAAGGGAATAATAAATATGTCAGAGAAAAAGTTCCAGAACCTAAAGTCTCATGACTGCCACGTGATTATGACGCAACTGCTTCCGGTTGCATTGAGAGGGCTTCTACCGGAAAACGTCCGATTAGCCATTGTGAAGCTATGTGCATTCCTCAATTCAATATCTCGAGAAGGTGATCGATCCAGAAATCGTAGTAACGCTTAAGGAGTGATGTGGCGCAATGTCTTGTCGATTTCGAGCTGGTGTTCCCACCATCCTTCTTCAATATCATGACGCACGTCCTAGTTCATCTAGTCGACGAGATTGTCATTCTGGGGCCCGTATTTCTACACAATATGTACCCCTTTGAGAGGTTCATGGGAGTCCTAAAAAATATGTTCGTAACCGTGCTAGGCGGAAGGAAGCATCTCCATGGGCCATCAAACAGAGGATGTCATCGGGTTTTGTGCTGACTTCATTCCTGGCCTTAATAAGATAGGTCTCCCTAAATCGCGGTATGAGGGGAGACTGACTGGAAAAGGCACGCTTGAAAGAGACTCAATAATATGCAGGGACGGATATTCTTGGTCTCAAGCACACTACACAGTTCTACAGAACTCTACCTTGGTGACCCCGTATGTCGATGAACACAAGAAAATAAATAATGCAGAAAACAAAACAAAAAAACTTGAGAAAAATAAAAATAGCAACAATAAGTATTTTGTTGTAAGTAGAAACAAAATAAAATAAATAAAGCAACAAAGAAAACAAAAAAGTGTTTTCAAATTTTAAAACTAATGGCACTAATAGAAAGTTTATATTTTTTACGAAACTAAAAGCAAAAAGAAATAAAATATAAAGCAAAAAAACTACCACCTACTAGGCCCCCACGGCCTGAATACGACTAGAAACCCTACATGGGCCAGATTCAGGCCCGCAGAGGCTAATAGGCCCACAGCAAGAGCATGATTAGGCCCAAAGCCTGCATTTGAGAGGAGCTCGAAGGGGACGCACCAGCTTATAAACCAGTGCCGGCGCCCTTCAACTAGCGAGGTGGGACTAAACATTTGGCGCGGGGCAGCACAAGCCTTTGGTCCCGGTTGGTGGCACCAACCGAGACTAAAGGTGGGTTTAGTCCCGGTTCGTGCCACGACCGGGACTAATGCCCCTTAGTCCCGGTTGGTGCCACCAACCGAGACCAAACGCCGCTTCCCGCCCTTTGGGCTGCTTGAAATTTGGGCTTTGGTCGGTTGGTGGCACCAACCGGGACTAAAGGGGGGCATTAGTCCCGGTTGGAGCCACGAACCGGGACTAATGCCCTAGCTATATAAGAAAACACTTGGGATATTTCAGATTCATCGCCCATTTGCCCCCAACCTCCCCGACGCCGCCAGGCTGCCCGACGCCGCCCGGCGCCGTCTCGTCACGCCCGTCGTCACCATCGCCGTCGCCGCGCCCGTCGTCGCCGCCGTCTGCCCCGCCGTCGTCGCCGCACCGCATCTGCCCAGCCGTCGCCCTGCCTCGTCGTCGCCATCCCGCCCGTCGCCGCCTGCCTCCAGCGACCTCGCCGACCTCGCCGACCTGCCGTCGCCGCCTGCCTCCCGACCTCGCCGTCGCCTCCACCTCCCGACCTCGCCGTCGCCTCCGCCTCCCCGCCGCCTCCGTCGCGCGACCTCGCCCGTCGCCTCCGCCTGATGAGCCCAGCAGCGCACCTGCCTGCCCCCTGCCGCCGCCGACATGATTTTTTTCATAAATGTTCATGATTTTTTCATAAATGTATATATATTGATGTATGGATATATGTATGATGCTTTTTGCAGTGTTGATCTAATGTTTTTTCTGCATATATATGTGATTTTTGCAGTGTTGATCTAATGTTTTTTTCTGCATATATATGTGATTTTTTCTGCATATATAGATATGATCATATATATGATGTATGCATGGATCGATGTGGATGGAATATGATGTTTTTTGTTCATAGAATATGATGTTTTTTATTCATAGATTTTATTTTGTTCATTAGAGAGAGGCGGGGACGTCGAGGAAGTTGTACTGTTTAGAGTTAGGGTCGTCGAGGAAGAAGGAAAATAAGGAAAAAGAATAAAAGAGGAAGAAGGAAGAAGGAGAAGAAGAGGAGAAAAAAATAAGAAGAGGAAGTAGAAGAAAAATGGAGAAGATGAAGGAATAGAGGAGAAGAAGAGTAAAATTCTATTTTTCTTCTTCTCCTCTTTCCTTCTTCTTCTCTCTTTTTTCTTCTATTTTTCTTCTTCTTTCTTCTTCTTCTCTTTTCTTCTTCTCATTTCTTCTTCTTCTTCTTCTTCTTCTTCTTCTTCTTCTTCTTCTTCTTCTTCTTCTTCTTCTTCTTCTTCTTCTTCTTTTTATCGGGAACGCAGGGTGTCGAGGATCGCTGAGGGGTCGACGGTCGGGAACTAGGCTAGAGGGTCGAGAGGGTCACAGAGGGGTCGAGGGTCGCCGAGGCCGGTCGAGGGTCAATGTTTTGAGGGTCGAGGGTCGTCGAGGCGGTCGAGGTTTCGAGGCACAAGGGTTTGAGGGTTTGAGGGTTCTAGGATCCGAAGGAAGAAGGAAGAAGAAGAAGAAAGAATGAGAGGAAAAGAAGAAAAGAAGAGGAGAAGAAGAAAGGAATAGAGGAGAAAAAGAAAAATAGAATTTTTTTCTATTTTTCTTCTTCTCCTCTATTCTTTCTTCTTCTCCTTTTTTTCTTCTTTTTTCTTCTTCTTCCTTCTTCCTTCTTCCTCTTTTCTTCCTTTTCCGATAGGGGGTACCGATAGTGTCAAAGTATTGAAGAAATCCATGGCTTCATCATTGGCGGAAGTAACCATGGCATGATGGTACGAAGTCCTCAAAGTTGTTACGGAATGGAGTCCCGGATAGGATAATTTGCCTTTTGCTGAACTTTGTACCAAAAAGCTAATTATCCTATCTCGGGACCTCGCCCAAAACAACTTTGGAGAGCTTGCACCATCATGCACCTACATTTTCGCCTAATGATGAAGACATGGTTTTGTTGAATCCTTTGACACTAGGCAACCTCCCGACCTCGGCGATCTTGACCCCTTGACCTCGACCGCTCGGCGATCCACGACCCTCTACCCTACTTGTGGGACATAGATGTACTGTTCAACGCCGACCCTCCCGATAGCTTCAACACGTGGGGGTCGATATTACGCACCCTCCTAGCTTGAAGCGTTCTCGAGGCCACCCCTAACCCTTGAAGCGTTGTCGAGGCCACCCCAAACCCTAGAGAAGCAGCGTCGAGGCCACTAATATGATTCCTTATTGTGATTAGCTAGCTAGTTCTCGTTGGCACTAATATATCCATATCTGTCATGTTTGAATAATAATTGCCATGTTGTAAATATTTGTAGAAACTATGGACACCCCGAGACGAAGCACAAGAAGCGTTGTTGAGGGACATAATCGCACACGGAAGTGATGTCGTCTCCTCGATGATGTTTCTCAAATCGATAACGATGGTCCGGAAGGAGAGGGTGAAGAAGCAGCTGGCTATGATTTACATGGCTCCGATGACCCAATGCCGGTGCAAGAAGTAGACCGTGAGGACGGCTCCGGTGATCACCAAACCGAGTCCGCCAGGTATATATATTAGTTAAGCCTGTCGACTAGCTCTCGTCTTTGTTTTGGTATATATATATGTACACATATTAATTAACTCTCGTCTTTGTTCTTTTTCTAGCCCTCCGGATCGAGCACAACTTCGTAAAGAGACGAGGCCGAAGAAAAAGTTTAGCTCGGATGAAAAGTTTGAGATCATAGAAATCAGCGCGATGGCCAACCGATTGAACCCTACCGGACAAAGAAGGCATTTGTTGCTCAATGCGGGTTCTCGTTAGGGACAAGATCCCGATCAGCATCCACCAATGGTATAAGCCTAAGAACGAAGACCACGAGGTTTCTTATGTCAATGATATGCAGAAAAATGATCTTTGGACTGAGCTGAAGTCAAATTTTACCCTACCGCCATAGGATGATCCGGAGAAGCCAGTAATAGAGCCATTAATCAAGTCTTTTGCTCTTAAGAAGATGGCAGAACTATTCAGGAATTGGAAGAAAGACCTCAATACGTATGTCGAAAAAAATGAGACACCAGAATTCACGGGAAAATATGAGAAGATCAGAGATGACTAGCCCGCATTTGTGGCCTACAAGACATCGGAAAAGAGTAAAAAGATGTCAGCGACAAACAAGAGAAATGCTGCGAAGAAGAAGCTTCATCATCGCACGGGGTCAGGTGGCTACCTCATAGCCCGGCCTAAGTGGTCCAAGGCTGAGAATGATCTGCTTGATAAAGGGATCGAACCCGAGACAATGAACTGGCCAGACCGTTGCCGGACTTGGTTCTTCGGGGCCGGCGGATCCTTGGACCCTATAACGGGGAAGTGCATTTGGACGGACGAACAATTGGACATACCAGTCAAGAGGCTTAAGCATTATATCGAAGCAGCGCAGCAAGGGAAGTTCGTTCCAGACAGGGAGAAGGACGAGCTCACAATGGCCCTCGGGAATCATGAGCACCACAGGCGGACGGACACGAGGCACGCCAGCTCCCTTTCGTGGAAGGCTGGATTTCGGACGCAGGGGTTACAAAACCCATGAGAGGAGGAAGAAGCTGGAGCAGAGCCTAATGCAGCGCTGCACGAAAGGGTAATGGGGCTAGAGGAACGAGAAGAGGAACGAGAAGCAGCCGATCACAACAAACGACCTGCCAAGCTTCCCGGCTACCCTCAATCTCAGCGGAGAAGCAGCGTGGCTTCCACCGAGCTGCTTCAGCCAGAGTAGCATGCCTTGACGGCTCCTACCAGCTATCCCGTGGATGCTATCACGGATGCTGAAAGTTGCCACCTTATGGCGCAATGGAGCAATTTAAAGGTCAAGGCGGCTGTTGGCTCTGTTTATCCCACTAAACCCGACTCAACTTTTCACTGTCGGCCGATTCCAGAAGGATATGCTAAGGTGATGGTCGATGAAATAACGGAGGGATTTGAGGAGCTCCGGCTTGACCACCCTATCGGTGAAGGGGAGTATCGGCTGGGTTCTGCTCTGAAGACTCCATGCCTATGGCGGAAGGATCTCATCAACCTTCCGAACTGGACGCCTCCGCCTCCTCCTCCTCCTCCGGCGAGTCAGGGCACTCCGACTCCTCCTCCGCCTCCTCCTCCTCCGGCGAGTCAGGGCACTCCGCCTCCTCCACCGCCTCCTCTTCCGACGAGTGACGATCAGGGCACTCGGCCGGCTCCTTCTTCGGCGTGTGGCGGCACTCCGTCTCCTTCTCCGCCTGCACCGGCGCGTCCGGGCAGCCAGCCTCCTCCTTCTCCGCCTCGTCAGCAAGGGCGGAAGAGACCCGCCGCCGCTCCGGCTGCTCAGCGTCGTAGTCCTTCTCCTCCGCCTCGTAAGCAAGGAAAGAAGACATCCGCCTGGCTCGCTTCTGCCGGCGTCTAGCAAGATCGCCAAAGGCGGGAGGAGATACAGATTCGGTCCTTCTCTGAAGACTCGGAGAAGTTACCGCACGAGAGGAGCGAGGAGGAAAACGCGGAGATCGCGGCATCAAGTGGATGACTAGTTTCAAGGGTTGAAAGCAAAGAGACATCCACCTCGGAGGAGAAGGTAGATCCGGTCAAAGCGAAGCGCACTCGCTGCTCCGACAAAACTACCCAAGTCTCCGCCAAAGGCAACTATGAGCGCATTATTGGAAAGGCATTTGCCGAGGCGGAGAGATCGGGAAGTACTGTCGGTGATCAAAGGATAAAGAACGACGAGCTGGGAAACAAATTGCCCAGCTCGTGAACAAGCGAAGGAATCGTGCCCCCGCTCAAGGTGCTCGCTAGCGACATCGCCGATCCGAGGATGGTGCCGGTTATTGCAATCCTGAAGATTACTTGCCCGACGATGTACAATTTGATTTCTTGGAGGTGCAGATACAAAGATACGAGTACGGGAAGCCTCTCGTCAAAGATGAAAGCTCTCTAACAACGATGATGCGAAGATTGCATGATTGGTACATGAAAACCTGCAAAGAGTCTCGACGGGAGGAATACTTTGTATTTGAGAGTTAAAAGGAGCATGACCTCCTTGGAATTGAACTGTTGCCTATTCCATTTGAGGAGTTCTATCAGTTTTTCAATCAATTGGCCATCGATAAAGCAACGGTCACCTGCCATCGTCCTGTAAGTAGTACTACTTCTGTCATTAAGTATCTCTATATAACTCAGCTCTTTCATTGCATGTATTTATAAATATCCTCACTATATTATGCAGATTGAAGATCGCAGAAATGAAGAAAAAACAAGTGGGTGATATTGAGTTCATTAACACATATCTCATCGATGCAAATGAGGTTAAATATCGTGCCAAGGAAACCGAGGCCAACTTGCTACGATCGTTGGAAATAAATGAACACAAAAATACAATACTCTTTCCTTACAACTACACGTGAGTGTTACTGTCTTGTGGCATATTCGGTTTCTCTTATTTAGTCCAGGTTATAGAAATGTAATATTGATGAGTTATGCATGCGTGTGCAGGTTCCACTATATTCTCCTAGAGATTAAGCTTGAGCAGGGAGTAGTAACTGTCTTAGACTCGAGACGAAAAGATCCCAAGGAGTATGCGGAAATGACTGAAATGCTCGAGAAGTAAGTTAAATCGATCATTATCCACCATATCAGCAACTTTGTTCATTTCTGATATCAAGTAATTGTTTTCTTTGTATGGCAGGGCTTGGGGAAAATTCACCAAAAAAGCTCGGGACTACCAAGAAGCTGCAATTTAGACACCCGATAGTAAGTACTATATAGTAGCATATTCCACGCGCATCTACTAGTGATTCAAGCGCTAGTTTCATCAATACCATTTAGCATGTGCTTCCTATATATAATTATCAGTTTGATTGACCTGCTTTCTTGTAAAGTGGTTGTGGCAGGAACAAGGGAATGATTTCTGTGGATACTACGTTTGCGAGTCCATCCGCCACACGACCTGTGAGAGGGGATACTCCGACAAACAATTTGAAGTGCGTAAATAAATATATATATATATATATATATATATATATATATGTATTGACCCCTTTCTTAAAATTAGATGTTTCGGCAGCGGGATGAACTCCTAGCACCAGATCGCATGCGAGCAATTCAAGAGGAATTAGCGGCATTCTTTCTTGACTATGTGATCGCTGAAGACGGGGAATACCATGTGGACCACGCGTCCGTATTGTAAAAGATAATTATTGTATATATGTAGCCGGTAGCGTCGGATAGATATACGAGAACTTGTTGTTCGACCAATCTCTCGGAGAAGGAGAGGTGGTCGATATCACTTCTCTCTGTATGCATATATATGTTCATGACGATCTTCTGCTTTGCTTAATTACTAGCTAGCTAGCATGTCTAGTTAGTCCTCTCTATACGTATGTATAGTACGTGAAGCGTCGACCAAGCACGGACAAAAGAAAGGACACTTTTCTCTATTAATTAGCTAGCTATAGCACAATATATGAAACACCTAAATTAACCCCCAAAACCCCCAAACCCCCTATTTTGAAAAAAAACAAAACCAGAGCCAAAGAAATCTTGTGGCGTGGATGCCTATAGGTCCCGGTTGGTGCCACCAACCGGGACCAAAGGCCCTCCTGCCTGGGCTCAGCGGGCAGGCCACGTGGAGGCCCATCTGTCCCGGTTCTGGATAGAACCGGGACTAAAGGGTGAGGGTATTAGTACCGACCCTTTAGTCCCGGTTCATGAACCGGGACTATAGGCCCTTTTTCTACTAGTGTTAGCCCCCAAGTGCCACGGTGCATGCTAGCGGTGACATGGGACTTGCATATTTGATGTAATCTCAATTTGAATAGTGTAGCCCCCAAGTGCTGGGTCGTAAGCCTGCAGCGACTCGGTACTATTCCATCATATCCATCGATAAAATAGCTATTACGTTTATTAAAGCGACTTTGAAACCGCAATCATAATATTGGTTATTGATAACTGTAATAAAAATCCAGCCATGTTGGCTATTAAAGATTTGAATAATATAACCTGGTTTGAAAACCGGTTCCTGCAATATAAACCAATATATCCTTGCAGATATGATGTATGCTATGATAATGTAATGATGATGCAATGTATGATGCAATATATGATGATGTATGTGTATGATAACATAATACTTCAATGAAACTAGCATGATAGCCACTGGAGTATTCTCGCTTTCTGTAAGCCGGCTCTCACATGACCCAATCGATGTTTTAACCTGGATAAGTTCAGGGTCTTGTTTAAAGATTGACTTATCGAGAGTACATGAGGTCGGAGTAGCATCATGCAAACATGCCGGTTTAACCAAGTTTCAATGAAGGCGTCTTAGTAGCCTGGGTTCATCCTCGCTATCTGTAAGCCGTTCCCTCACATGACAAAACCGGCGTTTTAACCTTAACGAGTTCAGGGTCTTGTTTTAAAGATTGACTGTTAAGAGTTCGCCGGGCCAATCAGGATTACCTGATGAAGAAGCAGCTGGCATACAGGCAGGATGACCCGGAAGGGTTATGTCCTCTTTGGTGAATACACCTATGTTTGAACAAGATAACCCAGTCAAAAGGGTAGTAACGCTATGTTCTCTTTGGTGAATCACCTATGTTTGAACAGGAAGCCTCCAAGTGACATATTCGGTCACGAGGGTAGTAACGCTATGTTCTCTTTGGTGAATACACCTATGTTTGAACAGGAAGCCCCCAAGTGACATATTCGTGAGCTGTGCTCACGGGGTACCTATGTTTGAGTTGTGCTGTGCATCCAACTCTCTTTGGTCCCTGTAATTTTTCTGAGAACTCGAACTTGCGAGAGATTAATTCTTTTAAACCGGGACTTTAAACCGGATTTTGAGAGCTTCAAAGCTTTATGGGAGAGAGATGTATTTTGAGCCAACTTTAAACCGGAATCCTTCATTTGAAGCCGGAAATTTTCTGACGGCCTTTAAATTTTCACCAATGTGGCGGTTTAGGGTCCTGCATTAGATAACTTTGCAAGCCAGAGTAATTGCTCTTTTAAAGAAAATAATATGTAATATAAAAATATACTGGATGGAGTTCACCTGATATGTCAGGCCAGTTAATATCCACTGCGGGGTTGATTATCACCATGGTAAAGCTGAAATCAATCATGGCCGAGTCGGCCGCGGCAGCAGGCAGATGAGCCGGCCGTGGCAATGTAAACCGGGCGTGGACGGACGAGCTAATTGCAAGCACGGTAAGCCGCGCGGACGACGAGTCTTTCGCGGACGCGGTCTCGGCGAGTTGATGTAGATCGAGCTGCACGGGTGGCAGCTTGCACGCAAGCGGGCGCGGATGCCCGTGCATGATGATGCTAACGCATATTTCATAGGCACAACATAACACCACCTTTATAATAAATATTGTCCTACACATAAAAATGTACATACCAAAGTAATTGTTCTTTGATAAGAAAATATGTACTAAAAGTAGATAGAAAAAATAACACCTGACATATTTTGTCAGATTAACCGGACACTGATAGTAGATAAATACATCTCCTCTGATGTGATGCAGCACGCCACCCACGTGACCTTCCTTTGTCTTTCTCCTCTCTCTCTTCCTGTTTTTTAAACCGTGCAAATGATAGCAGCAGTACTTTTAGCTAGCGCCTGACCATGACTTACTTCACATGAAATGCAGTAGTGCTGTAGTATTGATTGCTTAGTCATCTTGCGAGGAAAGAAATATTAGCTTCCAGTAGTACTCGTGGTAGATGATCTTTGCGCAGACCCAAAAAGAAAATTTAATTCGTGGCAGACGGGCGCCGACGAGTCAACAGCTTGACGAGGGCCCCCGGCAGTAGACTTGGGTCATTCAGTTTTTTGTCTGCTCCTCTCGTGCAGACAAGCGCGGTCCACTGTTCTGAATATCTTAATCAAAAGTACTTCTGAAGAATTCCTTTTGCGTCCACATGTAAGAGCATCTTCAACGGCCGCGTTAAATTAGTGCCGCGCCGCAAATTAGGCCGTTTTAGCGCGCGTGCAACGCTACCGGGTTCTCAATGACGCGCGCAAAAACGGCAGCGTCTTATAACGAGTTGGGCGCGCGGTCGGAAGCACTATCCCGCGCGGTGTATTTCGGACGCCCGCTACCGCGCACGGCACACTCGAGCACTCACTCTCCCACTTCCACCCCCATCCGGTCGCGCCGCCGCCGCCCACGCCCCCCGGCGACCGTTCAGGCGCTTCCCCGGCCTATCCCCGCGCCGCCGCGCTTCCGCCCCATCCCCTCCTAGTCCCGCCGGCCCTCGCGCGCCTCCGTCGTCCGAGGAACAGCGCTCGCTGCCGCGCCGCGCCCGCAAGGTGTTCGACAAAACGCCTACAAGGTATGTATTGCTCAAACTTCATGAATTTGGCGCATGTTTTGAATTGTAGTTTTTATAGTATAGTATTAAACATTGTAGATGAGTTCGTCGTATGATTCTTCCGAAGAAGAATTTGATATGGAAGAGGAGGAGGATCTTGCAATGATCCTAGCTATGCATATCAATAAAAAACCGAAGCACGGTGGTTCGGTTATGGGTCGGCAGAAAATTTGGAGGGATAGAATCGATGCCCACAACAGATTGATCAGGCATTATTTTGCAGAGAATCCCACATACCCCGAGTCGTATTTTCGTCGTCGGTTTAGGATGAGCACCGAGTTGTTCAGGCGCATTGCAGAGAAACTAGCGAGCCATGACCGCTTTTTTCAACAAACGAGGAATGCCGCTGGAGAGCTCGGGCATAGCACCTTTCAGAAGGTGACAGCCGCTTTGCGTATGTTGGCATACGGTATACCGGCTGATCTTGTTGATGATCACTTGGCTATGGGTGAGAGCCAAGCCATCATGTGTGTCAAGCGCTTTGCAGTGGGAATTGTGCAAGTGTTTGGCCAGGAGTATTTGAGATCTCCCAATGCTGAAGACGTCGCTAGGCTATTGGCGATGAACAAAGCTCGCGACTTTTCTGGCATGCTTGGCTCAATAGATTGCATGCATTGTAGTAGGAAGAATTGTCCAAAGGCATGACATGGGCAATTCCACGGCCAAACAAAGGGTTACACTATAATCCTTGAAGCGGTGGCCGATCAGGAGACTTGGATTTGGCATGCATTCTTTGGAATGTCTGGATCTTTGAATGACAACAATGTTGTCAACCGGTCACCACTGATGAATAAGATTGCAAATGATGAGTTACCACCGGTGCAGTTTGTAGCAAATGACCGTACGTACAACTATGGCTATTATCTAGCGGATGGCATCTATCCAAAGTGGCAAACCTTCGTGAAGCCGTTGAAAAAGCCGGAAGGTAAGAAAAATCTTGATTTCCACAATGCTCAGGCGGCGGCTAGAAAAGATGTAGAGAGAGCATTTGGGATTTTGCAAGCCCAATTTGCTATTGTGAGAGGACATGCTAGATTTTGGGATCAAAAAATGCTTTGGTACATCATGCACGCTTGTGTGATCATGCACAACATGATCATCGAGAATGAGCGTGGTCAAGATTTAGACTACTCACAGTATAAGCTCTTGGGACATCTCGTGCGAGTGCGACGGAGGGCTGAAAGGGTAGCCCGTTTTATTGCCTCCTATCATGCCATTCGGTGTCCCGCAACGCACAATGAACTTCGGAATGATCTGATTGAAGAGTGGTGGGCATGGCATGGACGACAAAGAGCATGATTTCTGCATTCGACATTGTATTGTTCATGAACTATTTGTTGTGTTTATTGCATTATTTATTATACTGAACGATAAACTATTTGTTTAAGTTGTAATGATAACAAAATTGAACTATTTATTATTGATTTATTTTGTTTGTTTGATCATTTTTGCTCCTCTTTTTTGAAATGTATATGTGGTTTGTGCGTGTTGCGCACGCTGTATTTTTGCGCGTTGCTGGAGCGGCGCTGCTGCTGCATTATAGCGTGCTCGAGCGGAGCGCTGGCCGCGCTAAACCAACCAGCAAGCACGCTGCAAACAGGTTTTTTGCGCGCGGCGCGAAGCACGGCTGTTGGAGATGCTCTAAGACATTACTGAATTACTCGAGACAACCACCAAATAGTGCTTGGACAATTTTACAAACCAGAAACGATGACCTTGATGGAGACCAGTGACTTGAGGCAGTTTTGGCGATTAGGCGGCGGAAGCGAGCTCGGAGGTGACTGAACATGGCCATGGCTGTGAGGGAGGCGGCACGTCCTCGCCGTTTTGAGGATGGCCAGCAGAAGCAACCCATGACAAGATAATAATCCGGCGGCACTAGGCAGTAGAACCGGTTTTGAGGCCCGGTGGAAGTGGCTCAAAGACAGCGGCTTGACGACTCATAGGCCATGATCTGTAGCTAAACTGGGCGCCGGCCACTGGGCGCAGCGAATTGGGTGTCAGTGACTTGACCCGGCCACACTTATCCCTTTATCAGCCGGTACAAAGGTGCATGGGCACTACTAGGGAAAAGGCTAGTAGTAGCGCGGGTTTTAGGTGTATCAGTAGCGCGGGGTGAGGCGCTACTAATAAGGCGCTACAGCTAACACATAGCAGTAGCGCGTGCTCACCAGCGCTACTGCTACACAAGTGTAGCAGCAGCGCGCTTAGTGGAAGCTCGCTACTGCTAGTAGCTCTAGCGCGCTCTGGCTGGACGCGCTACTGCTATCGCGGCGCTGCTGCTAACTTTCATACACTCGCTACTGCTAATTTTAGTAGTTTTTTGTTTTTTTGGCATATTTGTTTTGTATTTGAACAGGCTTTATAGAAGAATCTTTAGCACATACAAATGTCATCATGATACACATACAAATGCCTGTGAGACCAAAAATGTAATCATAGCATATACATACAAATAGTCTCATCATAATCATCATCCAACACAAAGTGGTCTCTCGTCATCATCTCAAAAATAGCGATACAAGTCTCGATTACTTGCAAATACATCGTCATCCATCTAAACAATGATATACGCGAGAAGAGCTATCACTTTGAGTACATGAGTTCGTATCCCTCTCTCCCATTAGCGTGAACCTAAACTAACTACTGCCCGTCGCTCGGAAACCGGAAACCGGTACACCTGGGCCTGACACTCTAGCCACTTGTGGTATATATACTCCTGGAGTAGCACTTATTCACCATCGATGATCTATGCACCTGCATCGTCACATGAGTCGATGATATGGAACATATATATATATAGTTGAGCAACAGAAAGAGACAGACTTGGCAAAAATAGAAACAACATATCATAAGCATAAATAACAAAGTTCATCGTACCCCAAAATGCCCTAACTAGAGTGATTTTCGCTAGTCGAGGAGGAGGACGGTTTAATTACATCACAAATAAAGTTTCACCGTGCATAACTCAAAGTTTTGTCATACAGAAAGTATGGACTAAACAGACACATTGTCATATATCGATAATCACTCCAACATGTCGTTCCATCCATCCATGTCAGGGAGATAGTCCCCGAGCCTAGTGAAAGGCTTCAGGTCGAGACGCTGAGCGGCTACCCGTGTTCGGACGTCTTCCCGCGACATTTGTCCTTCTTCGTAGAACATCCCTGTTTTTTCGACGACCTCCTTCATGATGATTTGGGCAAGTTCGCGCTGGATGTGATAGAACTCGGCTCGAATTCGATGATCCTCGATATCTCCTACGTTCTTTGCCCATTGCAGAATATGGGTTCCTTCTTGTCGATGATCTTTGCTTTCACTCGAGTTTTCCAGGCGGCCAACGCGTCGCTAAACTTGGTCATGGCGTGTTTGTTTATCTTCTTCATTGTCGGGTCCTCGTCTGGATCTTCATAATCCTTCTCATTCCGGCCCGGGAACAAGAATATCTGGTGAAACTTCTTTAGGAGGGAGCTCCTCATATTTTCTATCTTCTGTAGTTTCTCATCGTTGATGGTGGCGGTTGTCCGTACGATGCAGCCTATTTGATTGCCGTAGCATCGACGCGCTTCCTCGAGCGCCTTTGGCTCAAAATTGCCGTCGTCCACCTCCGTGACCACCAGTCTAGTAGTCCTGAGTTTGTTAGGAAGTCGCTGCCTCTTTGCTTTCGGTTCTACAGTACCGGCTCCGCTCCCCGAGGCAGCGCCGGTCTCAGTCTCAGCGCTGGTCTCGACGCCGGTCTGAGTCTCAGCGCCGGTCTCAGTCTCAGCACCGGTCTGCGTGTCAGTCTCAGTCCCCGATGCCACCGGTGGGCCCAGCAACAACATCGGTTGATCGTCGGTAAGGCTAAAAAATTCGTCTGCCGCCCGGTAGACGTCGTCGCAATCACCGTAACCCTGTCCTTCATCGCTATAGCCATGTTTCCTATGATTAAATCTAGTCAATTAATTCTAGACCTAATAAAATGAATAATGACATAAAAAAGGCCTATTGTTTTGCAGGAACATTGACTCCTTCCTGGTGCGGCAAATCCCGGGCACTCGGTATGTCCTAGTTTGTAGCACAAGTCATGCCGAAATGCACGAAAAATTTCGGCACGACCTTTGCTAAAAAGTGGACAAATCGAGAACCTGAAATTTGCCGGAACGGAAATGAATAAACATTCCGGCAAAACATATATAGGCCACTCAGCTTCATTTAAACAACAAAGCCACTTGGGCACAATCGAACCACTTCAATGAAAAGATATAACATGACCACTTCAATGAAAAGATATAATCAACAATAAAAGTCTAGGAAGGGATCATCTTTAAAATAAAACTTGCCTAAATAACCTAGATAATTAACCTAATTAAAGTAGTTAACCTGACTAGTTCTCTGTCAAAGCCCTAACTAAAATTTTGCCTAAATAACCTAGATAATTAACCTATGCATGAGAGAGAGAGGAGGGGTGGGGGCTTACAGAGGATGGCTCCGGTGGTGGCGAGGGAGGCAGGGGCGTCTCCGGTGACGGCGAGGGAGGCAGTTGTGGCGAGGGAGGATCCGGTGGCGTCGACGGCGGCTCCGGTGGCGTTGATGAGGCCGCGCGGCTCCGTGGCGTTGGAAGCGGCTCCGGTGGCGTCGGCGCGCGCGACGACTGGTGCTCGGGCGTCGACGTCGGCAGGAGACGGCGACGAAGTGGGGCGACGGCGATTCGGGGAGATAGCAGCGGGGTGGGTCGAGAGATTTGGGGGGCAATGGTGGCCGGGGGGAAACGGTTTTTTGATTAAGTCAAACGTAGCGGTAGCGCGTTTCGAAAAACGCGCTATAGCTAACTTAGCTATAGCGCGTTTTACAAAACGCGCTACTGCTACGGCTATGTAATTTTCTCCCTTTTTTATTTCCTTTTCTGTTTCTACAGCGGGGGTCTAGGAAACGCGCTGCAGCTATGTTAGACATAGCGCCTCTTTCAAACACACACTACAGCTATGCCTTTCTATGTTTTTTCGCTTTTTCATTTATTTTGCTTTACATGTTACTTTTTTTCTTTCTCCTTTTCTGTTTCTTTCATTTTCATTTACTTTTCTATTTGTTTTTAATTTTATTTTATTTCCGGTAGCAGTAGCGCTCTTCTTGTGAAACACGCTGCTACTCATGCCCTAGCTATAGCGTGCTTCCTCCAAGCCCGCTACTGCTATGCGTAGCCTATCGTTCCACCAATGAGAATATTAGTAGTAGCGCTTTTACGATCACACGCGCTACTGGTACAATTGTATCTGCAGCGCATTTTTTTCTCAACCGCTACTGCTATCTAGCACTAGCGCCCTTTTTTGACCCGCGTTGTTGCTAAATTTATGTGTGTAAAGTTTTCCCTAGTAGTGGGGGTGTGGACGGGTCGTCATACATACAGAGCAGGCGTCTTGAGCGAGACCTGGCGGTTTAGAACAGGGTGGTTCACGACAGAAGACAAGGCGAGGCCCATGGCTGTGGCTGAAGCGGACTGCGGCATTGGTCTTGACCCGGCAAGGCGGTTTGGAGACGAGCGGATGAAGCGAGACCGTGATCCGGGGCGATGCAGCACCACGGCGGCGACTCAGGCTGCAGCAAAACGGCGGGCGGCAACTTGATGAAGCAGGGATAGCCCGACGCCCACGGAGCTTGAGACGGCTGTGATGTTAGCCAGCAGCGGAGACGGCTCGGAAGGCCCCGGTGAGTCTGCGGCGGAGAGGCGGACCGGCGATGCTTAGGTGGCGGGTGGAGCGGAGAGGCCGCAGGAGCGAACCACGGAGCGGTCGACGACGGCGGATCAGAGGTGACGCCGGCCCAGGGAAGAGGCGCGGAAGCCGGGTCAGCAGCAGTAGAGGCCGGTTTAGCAGCATAAAAGGCCTGGTCGAGGTGGCTCAGAAACCAATTGAATCCAGCGAAGCTCGACAGAGTTGCGGCCCCACGGTGGCAACAGCAGCTCGAGGCCGGTCACAGCGAAGGTGAACGGTGTCCGTGGCAGCTCGAGGTAATTCACGACTTGGAGGCGAGGCCAAACCGGGGCAACACAGAAGAAGGCCGCGGCAACGGGTGACTCGGAGATGAAGGCGTCTCGGAAGCCGGGCCACTTGGCGAGGCGGCGACTTAGAACGGAGGTGCTGTTGGCCATGGGTCCATCCACGGCAGCTGGCCGGCTTATAAAGAAAACACAGCTGCCCCGGCAACTCGATGGTGACCGCGAGGCAGAGCTACGGCGATTTAAGCAGGCAACTTGGAGCGGCAGGTCACAGCAGATGCAGGGTGGTTCATTGTAATGTGTTAGAGATACATTTGGGTTATATGTTTTTGGTAGTTTAGGATTCCTACCTTATCTCTAAAAGAGGCGTCTTACCCTTCAAGTCTTGTATTCAATATATACTCGCACTCGAGGCTCAATAATACATCCATCATATTCCGCAACAATCCCTCTCTCTTCTTTTCAACATGGTATCTATCACAAGTCGATCCTAAACCCTAGCCGCCGCCACTTCCGCACTTGTGCGCCACCCCCAGGGCGGTCGGCCTCTATGACCGCCGTCGGGGGCCGCGCCGCCCGTACCTAAGGTTCATCCGCCAGTCGTGTTGACCGGCTGCCTTAGAGAGTATTTTTCCCGATCTCTTGATCCGGGTTTTTCCTCTTTTGCCGATCGTCTTGATCGGTGTTTCTTTTTAGTTTTCTGATTATTGTGTTGCCCGCCTCCGTCATCCATAATGCGCATCGGATTCGTCAACATCTTCATCGTCCCTGGCTGCACATGTCTTGCGAGCGCGCTGCGTCTTCCCCGCGTGGCCCGCGGCCACTCACGCAATCACTCAAGCGCCGGCCGCCCGACCACGACTCCACAACCTACACGATGCATCAAGCATGTCTGGCGGCCCAAGTGCTCTTGCACGTTGCATGCTCGGTTTGTGTGGCTGCACGTGTACCCAGGTGTGGGATGTGGCTGCTCGTGTGCATGCATGTACGCGTCTATCGGCCTTCTGAACAGCGCATGTCCGCGCCGGTTGCACGCGTCTATCAGTCCGTCCGCCCGACGCACGCCGCAGATACCTGCATCATTATCAAGCAGCTACCTCGACCTCACGAGCGGTCAGCTTGATCACCTGTCCGCCGCGATCCGCCTCGGCTATGCAGTGCGACCGACCTGGCCCGTCAGTTGCGCGCGTCTTCACAAGCCCGTGAAGATCGTCTCCGAGTTCAGCGCGCCTCTCCACCAATCGAGCATCAGGCTGCCGCTGTGTCACCCCGTCGGGCCGCAGCGCCGCCACCCCGTGGTTCTTCTCCCAGCTGCACCGACCCGCGTCACCGCTGCGTCGTCCCTTAGGGCCGTAGTGTCGCGGCCCGCAGTCCACCGCTGCCCCGAGGCCGTCCGCTCCAGGTCGTACCCGTGGCAGCTCCGATCCTCGTGCCGCCGCTGCGTCGCCCCGTCGGGCCGTAGTGAGCGTGGCACGCGATCCCCGCCGCCGTCCCGAGGCCGTCCCGGCGGCTGCACCGACTCGCGAACCGCCACAGGCCGCTTTCTTGCCGCAACGTCGCTCGGGTCCCCGCCGTCCGCCCGAGGTCTTCCCGCTGTTGCCCCGACTTCGCCTGCCGCGCTAAGGCCGCTTCTTCGTCAGAAGCGCGCGCCGCGGCCCACTACGCCGTCACCGCACGTCAACCTCCTGTCGTATGCGCCGCGCCGTCTCCTTTGGCGCGGGAACGCCACCGTCCGCGCCGGTCTTCGTCAAACTGTCAGGGTTCTTCGCCTAATTCGAGCACCGCCGCCGCAGTCCTAACCTAGCCGCCGCCGTCAGGCTGCCGTCGTCGCTCTTGTTTGACCGCTGCCGCCGCTACCTCCGTAGCCGCCGCAGCTGCTCGTCCACCCCCTACGTCTTCGTCCAGCACCAGCCCGTTGCCAGCGTCGCCGTCATCTACCCCGACCACTCTGTCTACTCCGACCACCGTTGGTGACATCGGCCCCGCGCCGATGGACGCCGCAATCGTCGTCAAGTTTTTCTCTGTTGGCCCCTCTGAGTTTTCCGACATGGCGTACAGCCCGTGCAGGTCCCTCGTCTACGCATGCCCGGTGCTGGCAACACCGATGCGTGCCTTCATCCACGACGTGTCCCCGGGCCTGGCAAGCCTGGTCGGTGCCTCGTCAACTTCGTCTTCATCTGTCTTCGCATGCCCGATGCTGGCAACACCGACGCGTGCCTTCGTCTACGACGTGTTCCCGGTTTTGGCACACCTAGTGCGACGCCTCGTCAACACCATCATCCTTCCGGCGCACCACTACCTCGTCACCACTGCGCCCATGACTAACTCGGCGCCTCCTTGCGCCCGCAGCTCCATGGCGAATCCCTTGACACCGGCTAACCCGACTCGACATCGACCACGGCGTTCTTCGCACGGCTACCTTGACCACGGCTACACCACCCTACGCTCTTGGCTACTTCGATGTCGGCACAAAGGGCTATCATCCGCTTGAGCAACTCGTCGGCTTCCTCTACAGTCAACGCGTCCGCGACGCGACACCGTCCATGACGCTCCTGCTACGACTGCAGGGGGATGTCAGCCCGTCGGCTGCTATTCTCTCCAGTCTGACCGTCCGCGACGCTCATGTTGTTCGCAACGCTGCCGCTACGACTGCGGGGGGATGTTAGAGATATATTTGGTTACATGTATTTGGTAGTTTAGGATTCCTACCTTATCTCTAGGAGAGGCGTCTTGCCCTCCAAGTCTTGTACTCAATATATACTCGCCCTCGAGGCTCAATAATACATCCATCATATTCCGCAACAATCCCTCTCTCTCCTTTTTAACATAATGGACGACGTCGGTTTGAAGCAGCGGCAGGTCGAGGTAATGCGGCTTGGAGCAATGTTTGAACCGGAGGCAGAGTAACGAGGGCGACTGCTACCTCTTGAGCACTGCGTTGGATTTCCCCGAAGAGGAGAGGATGATGCAGCAAAGTAGCGTAAGTATTTCCCTCAGTTTTTGAGACCCAAGGTATCAATCCAGTAGGAGGCTACGCACAAGTCCCTCGTACCTACACAAAACAATAGCTCCTCGCAACCAACGCAATTAGGGGTTGTCAATCCCTTCACGGTCACTTACGAGAGTGAGATCTGATAGAGATGATAAATAATATTTTTGGTATTTTTTTATATAGAGATGCAAAGTGAAAAGTAAAAGGCAAAGTAAAAACAAAGCAAATATTAAAGTAATGGAGATTGATATGATGAGAATAGACCCGGGGGCCATAGGTTTCACCAGTGGCTTCTCTCAAGAGCATAAGTATTCTACGGTGGGTGAACAAATTACTGTTGAGCAATTGACATAACTGAGCATAATTATGAGTATATATCTAGGTATGATCATGTATATAGGCATCACGTCCGAGACAAGTAGACCGACTCCTGCCTGCATCTACTACTATTACTCCTCTCGTCGACCGCTATCCAACATGCATCTAGAGTATTAAGTTAAAAACAGAGTAACGCCTTAAGCAAGATGACATGACGTAGAGGGATAAATTCATGCAATATGATAAAAACCCCATCTTGTTATCCTCGATGGCAACAATACAATACATGCCTTGCAACCCTTTACATCCTTTGGGTAAGGACACCGCAAGATTGAACCCAAAGCTAAGCACTTCTCCCATTGCAAAAACTACCAATCTAGTTGGCCAAACCAAACGGATAATTCGAAGAGACTTGCAAAGATAACCAATCATACATAAAAGAATTCATAGAAGATTCAAATATTATTCATAGATAATCTGGATCATAAACCCACAATTCATCGGTCTCAACAAACACACTGCAAAAATAAGATTACATCGAATAGATCTCCACGAGAGAGGGGGAGAACATTGTATTGAGATCCAAAAATAGAGAAGAAGCCATCTAGCTACTAGCTATGGACCCGAAGGTCTGAAGTAAACTACTCACACTTCATCGGAGGGGCTATGGTGATGATGTAGAAGCCCTCCGTGGTGGATGCCCCCTCCGGCGGAGCTCCAGAACAGGCCCCCAGATGGGATCTCGTGGATACAGGGAGTTGCGGCGGTGAAATTAGGTTTTTGGCTCCTGTTCTGATCGTTTGGGGGCACGTAGGTATATATAGGAGGAAGGAGTACGTCGGTGGAGCAACAGGGGACCCACGAGGCAGGGCGCCCTAGGGGGCGCGCCCACCCTCGTGACCGCCTCTTTGTTCCTTGGAGTAGGGTCCAAGTCTCCTGGATCACGCTCGTGAGAAAATCACGTTAGAAGGTTTCATTCCGTTTGGACTCCGTTTGATATTCCGTTTCTTCGAAACACTGAAATAGGAAAAAAAAAAAAACAGCAATTCTGGGCTGGGCCTCCGGTTAATAGGTTAGTCCCAAAAATAATATAAAGTGGAAAATAAAGCCCAATATAGTCCAAAATAGTAGATAAAGTAGCATGGAGCAATCAAAAATTATAGATACGTTGGAGACGTATCAGGCATCCCCAAGCTTAATTCCTGCTCGTCCTCGAGTAGGTAAATGATAAAAAGAGAATTTTTGATGCAGAGTCATACTTTGGCATAATTTCAATGTAAATCTTCTTAATTGTGGTATGAATATTCAGATCTGAATGAATACAAAATAAAATTTCATATTGACAAAAGAAATAGTAATACTTCAAGCATACTAATCAAAGTAATCATGTCTTCTCAAAATAGCATGGCAAAAGAAAGTTCATCCCTACAAAATCATATAGTTAGGCTATGCTTCATTTTTATCACACAAAGATGTTCCCAACTTCTATACCCCGATGACAAGCCAAGCAATTGTTTCATACTTAAATAATCTCAAACTTTTTCAACCTTCACGCAATACATGAGCGTGAGCCATGGATATAGCATTATGGGTGGAATAGAATATGATGATGGGGATTGTGTGGAGAAGACAAAAAGGAGAAAGTCTCACATTGACGAGGATAATCAACGGGCTATGGAGATTCCCATGAATTGATGTCAACATGAGGAGTAGGGATTGCCATGCAACGGATGCACTAGAGCTATGAATGCTCAACAAAAGAAAACTAGTGGGTGTGCATCCAACTTGCTTGCTCATGAAGACCTAGGGCATTTGAGGAAGCCCATCGTAGGAATATACAAGCCAAGTTCTATAATAAAAATTCCCACTAGTATAAAAAGACAACTTATGAGACTCACTATATGAAAAACATGGTGCTACTTTGAAGCACAATATATGAGACTCACTACATGAAGAACAAGGTGCTACTTTGAAGCACAAGTGTGGAATAAGAGATAGTAACATTGCCCTTTTTATTTAATTTTTTTGGGCCTTTCCTTTTTTTTCTTTTCGGCCTTTCTCTTTTTTTGGGCAATGCTCTAATAATGATGGTCATCACACTTCTATTGATTGCAACATAAGGATTACAACTCGAAACTAGAACAAGATATATATGACTCTATATGAATGCCTCCGGCGGTGTACCAGTATGGTGCAATGAATCAAGAGTGACATGTATGAAAAATAATGCATGGTGGCTTTGCCACAAATACGATGTCAACTACATGATCATGCGATGGCAATATGACAAAAGTAAAGCATGTCATGATGATGATGAACGGAACGGTGGAAAGTTGCATGGCAAGATATCTCGGAATGTCTATGGAAATGCCATAATAGGAAGGTATGGTGGCTGTTTTGAGGAAGATATAAGGAGGTTTATGTGTGATAGAGCGTATCATATCACGGGGTTTGGATGCACCGGCGAAGTTTGCACCAACTCTCAAGGTGAGAAAGGGCAATGCACGGCATCAAGAGGCTAGCAAAGGCGGAAAGGTAAAATAGCGTATAATCCATGGACTCAACATTAGTCAAAAGAACTCATATACTTATTGCAAAAATTTAGAAGTCATCAAAAATCAAGTACTACGCGCATGCTCCTAGGGTGATAGATTGGTAGGAAAAGACCATCGCTCGTCCCCGACCGCCACTCATAAGGATGCACAAGCCAGGTACACTTCATGTTTCAAATTTGTTACACAACTTTAACCATACATGCATGCTATGGGACTTGCTAACTTCAATACAAGCATTCTTTAAATTCACAACTACTCAACTAGCATGACTCTAATATCACCATCTTCATATCTCAAAACAATTATCAAGCATCAAACTTTTCTTAGTATTCAACACACTCAAAGAAAGTTTCACATATCTTGAATACCAAGTATATTAATATTAAGCAAATTACCATGCTATTAACGACTCTCAAAATAATCTAAGTGAAGCATGAGAGATCAATAGTTTCTTTAAAACAAATCCACCACCGTGCTCTAAAAGATCTAAGTGAAGCACTAGAGAAAAAATTATCACGCTCAAAAGATATAAAGTGAAGCACTATGAGCAAAACTATCAAGCTCAAAAGATATAAGTGAAGCACATAGAGTATTCTATCAAATTCCAATTTATGTATGGCTCTCTCAAAAGATGTGTACAACAAGGATGATTGTGGTAGAATAACAAGCAAAGACGCAAATGATACAAGACGCTCCAAGCAAAACACATATCATGTGGTGAATAAAAATATAGCTCCAAGTAAATTACCGATGGAAGTAGATTTAAAGAGGGGATGCCTTCCGGGGCATCCCCAAGCTTTGACTTTTTGGTGTCCTTGGATTATCTTGGGGGTGCCATGGGCATCCCCAAGCTTAGACTCTTTCCACTCCTTGTTCCATAAGCCATCAAAAGAATTTATCCAAAACTACTTCACAACACAAAACTCAATAGAAATCTCGTGAGCTCCGTTAGAGAAAAAAAACAAAAGACTACTTTAAGATACTGTAATGAACTCATTCTTTATTTATATTGGTGTTAAACCTACTGTATTCCAACTTCTCTATGAATTATAAACTATTTTACTAGCCATAGATTCATCAAAATAAGCAAACAACACACGAAAAACAGAATCTGTCAAAAACAGAACAGTCTGTAGTAATCTGTAACTAACGCAAACTTCTGGAACTCCAAAACATCTACCAAAATTAGACAATCTAGAAAATTTGTTTATTGATCAGCATCAATTGGAATCAGTATTTTATCACGTTCTGGTTATTTTTAATAATTCGGTCACTGAGCGCAAAGTTTCTGGAAATTACAGCAAGATCAAATAACTATCATCCAAGAAGATCCAATAGGTCTAGCTTGGCACAAACACTAATTAAAACATAAAACCACATCTAAAAAGAGGCTAGATGTATTATTTATTCATAAACATAAGCAAAAGAAAAAACAAAAAAATATTGGGTTGCCTCCCAACAAGCGCTATCATTTAACGCCGCTAGCTAGGCATAAAAGTAAGGATAGATCTAGGTATTGCCATCTTTGGTAGGCAATCCATAAGTGGCTCTCATGATAGATTCATATGGTAATTTTATTTTCTTTCTAAGAAAGTGTTCTATGCCTTTCTTTAATGGATATTGGAATCTAATATTCCCTTCCTTCATATCAATAATTGCACCAATCATTCTAAGGAAAGGTCTACCAAGAATAATAGGACATGAAGGATTGCAATCTATATCAAGAACGATAAAATCTACGGGCACATAATTCCTATTTGCAACAAAAAGAACATCATTAATTCTTCCCATAAGCTTTTTAATAGTGGAATCCGCAAGATGAAAGTTTAGAGAGCAATCATCAAAGTCACGGAAATCTAGCAAATCACACAAAGTTTTGGGAATAGTGGAGACACTAGCACCCAAATCACACAAGGCCTGAAACTCATAATTTTTAATTTTAATTTTAATAGTAGGTTCCCACTCATCATAGAGCTTTCTAGGGATAGAAACTTTCGACTCAAATTTTTCTTCATAAGATTGCATCAAGGCATCAACAATGTGTTCGGTAAAGGCCTTATTTTGAATAAGCATGAGGAGAATTTAGCACGGATTGCAACAAGGAAATACAATCAATTAAAGAGCAATTTTCATAATTAAATTCCTTGATATCCAATATAGTGGTTTTAGCAACATCTAGGTTTTTATTTCTTTCAATCCCACATTTATCAATTTCATCATCAAGATCTAAAAACTCCGAATTCTTAGAACGCTTTCTAGGTAAAGGAAGATCATGTTCAGTTTCATCAAGATTCATATTGCAAAACAAAGATTTAATGGGGGACACATCAATAACTTTTCGATCTTCATCTTGATTTTCATAGGAATTGGAAGAACACGCTTTAATAAAGACATCTTTGGAAGCACGCATTCTAGTGGTTCTTTCTTTGCACTCATCAATGGAAATTCTCATAGCTTTGAGAGACTCATTGATATCATGCTTAGGAGGAATAGATCTAAGCTTTAAAGAATCAACCTCAAGAGAAATTCTATCAACGTTCCTAGCTAAATCATCAACTTTAAGCAATTTCTCCTCAAGCAAAGCATTAAAATTCTTTTGTGAATTCATAAACTCTTTAACACTACTCTCAAATTCAGAGGGCATCTTATTAAAATTTCCATAAGAGTTGTTGTAGGAATTTCCATAATTATTAGAAGGATTACTAGGATAAGGCCTAGGATTAAAATTCCCTCTATATGCGTTGTTACCAAAATTATTCCTACCAACAAAATTCACATCCATAGATTCATTATTATTCTCAATCAAAGTAGACAAAGGCATATCATTAGGATAAGAAGAAACACTCTTAATAGCAAATAATTTCATAAGTTCATCCATCTTTCCATTCAAAACATTAATTTCTTCTATCGCATGCACTTTTTTATTAGTAGATCTTTCAGTATGCCATTGAGAATAATTAACCATAATATTATCTAGAAGTTTAGTAGCATCTCCTAGAGTGATTTCCATAAAAGTGCCTCCCGTGGCCGAATCTAAAAGATTTCTAGAAGCAAAATTCAATCCGGCATAAAATTTTTGTATAATCATCCACAAGTTCAAACCATGAGTAGGACAATTACGTATCATTAATTTCATTCTCTCCCAAGCTTGTGCAACATGTTCATGAGCAAGTTGCTTAAAATTCATAATATCATTCCTAAGAGAGATAATCTTAGCGGGAGGAAAATACTTAGAGATAAAAGCATCGTTGCACTTGTTCCAAGAATCAATACTATTTTTAGGCAAAGATGAAAACCACGCTTTAGCACGATCTCTAAGCGAAAAAGGAAATAGCTTCAATTTAACGACATCATTATCGACATCTTTTTCTTTTGCATATCACATAAATCAACGAAGCTATTCAAATGAGTAGCGACATCTTCGATGGGAAGGCCGTAATTGATCTTTCATAACAAGATTCAACAAAGAAGTATTGATTTCACAAGATTCAATATTGGCAAGAGGAGCAATCGGAGTGCTAAGGAAATCATTATTATTGGTATTGGTGAAGTCACACAATTTGGTAGTATCTTGAGCCATCGCGACAAACAAGCAATCCAACACACGAGCAAACAAAAGGCAAGCGAGAAGGCAAACGAGAAAAAGAGGAGGAGATTGGGAAAGAGAGGACGAATAAAACGGCAAGGGTGAAGTGGGGGAGAGGAAAACAAGAGGCAAATGGCAAATAATGTAATGCGGGAGATAGGGATTGTGATGGGTACTTGGTATGGTGCTTGACTTGCTCTTGCGTGAGCCTCCCCGGCAAAGGCGCCAGAAATTCTTCTTGCTACCTCTTGAGCACTGCGCTGGATTTCCCCGAAGAGGAGAGGATGATGCAGCAAAGTAGCGTAAGTATTTCCCTTCGTTTTTGAGAACCAAGGTATCAATCCAGTAGGAGGCTACGCACAAGTCCCTCATACCTGCACAAAACAATAGCTCCTCGCAACCAACGCGATTAGGGGTTGTCAATCCCTTCACAGTCACTTACGAGAGTGAGATCTGATAGAGATGATAAATAATATTTTGGTATTTTGATATAGAGATGCAAAGTGAAAAGTAAAAGGCAAAGTAAAAACAAAGCTAGTATTAAAGTAATGGAGATTGATATGATGAGAATAGACCCGGGGGCCATAGGTTTCACTAGTGGCTTCTCTCAAGAGCATAAGTATTTTAAGGTGGGTGAACAAATTACTGTTGAGCAATTGACATAATTGAGCATAATTATGAGTATATCTAGGTATGATCATGTATATAGGCATCACGTCCGAGACAAGTAGACCGACTCCTGCCTGCATCTACTACTATTACTCCACTCATCGACCGCTATCCAGGATGCATCTAGAGTATTAAGTTAAAAACAGAGTAACGACTTAAGCAAGATGACATGACGTAGAGGGATAAATTCATGCAATATGATAAAAACCCCATCTTGTTATCCTCGATGGCAACAATACAATACGTGCCTTGCAACCCTTTACATCCTTTGGGTAAGGACACCGCAAGATTGAACCCAAAGCTAAGCACTTCTCCCATTTCAAGAACTACCAATCTAGTTGGCCAAACCAAACGGATAATTCGAAGAGACTTGCAAAGATAATCAATCATACATAAAAGAATTCAGAGAAGATTCAAATATTATTCATAGATAATCTGGATCATAAATCCACAATTCATCGGTCTCAACAAACACACCGCAAAAACAAAATTACATCGAATAGATCTCCAAAAGAGAGGGGGAGAACATTGTATTGAGATCCAAAAAGAGAGAAGAAGCCATCTAGCTACTAGCTATGGACCCGAAGGTCTGAAGTAAACTACTCACACTTCATCGGAGGGGCTATGGTGATGATGTAGAAGCCCTCCGTGGTGGATGCCCCCTCTGCGGAGCTCCGGAACAGGCCCCAAGATGAGATCTCGTGGATACAAGGAGTTGCGGCGATGGAATTAGGTTTTTGGCTCCTGTTCTGATCGTTTGAAGTGCGTGAGGTATATATAGGAGGAAGAATGCGTTGGTGGAGCAACAGGGGGCCCACGAGGCAGGGGGGCGCGCCCTAGGGGGGCGCCCCCACCCTCGTGACCACTTGTTTTCTTCCTTGGAGTAGGGTCCAAGTCTCCTGGATCACGTTCGGTGAGAAAATCACGTTCCCGAATGTTTCATTCCGTTTGGACTCCGTTTGATATTTCGTTTCTTCGAAACACTGAAATAGGCAAATAACAGCAATTCTGGGCTGGGCCTCCGGTTAATAGGTTAGTCCCAAAAATAATATGAAAGTGGAAAATAAAAGCCTAATATAGTCCAAAACAGTTGATAAAGTAGCATGGAGCAATAAAAAATTATAGATACGTTGGAGACATATCAGCGGCTCAAGGCTGCGCCAGCGGGGGTGGCTCGGGCCAGGACGGCGAGCAGCTTGAGGTGCACTGGGTTCGACGGCAGCGGGGCCGTGGAGGCAGAGCCAAACAGGCGGGTCACTCGGTGGCAGTTCACTCGCGAAGCCAGTGATGGCAACTCGCCGTGATGGCGGCTCTGAGAAGTCCATTGACGTGGTCGCGGTAGCAGAGTCCGGCGGCCCGAGGCGGCTCGGGAATTGGCGAAGTGCGATGGCAATTTTGACAGAGGCCGGCGGCTCACGAAGCAGTACGGGGTGTACGCCACGGTGACGGAGACTGGGCGATCGTCCGGTCTGGCGATGTCGAAAAGCGGCGGGTTAAAGCGAGGGCATGACCGACCCGTCCTCGACGCGGCGGATCCAGCGCGACACGGCGGGTCAAGCGCGATGGTACGACCGGTCCATCCTCGACGCGGCGGATCAAGATTCAAGCGCGACACGGAGGGTCAAGCGCGACGGTATGACCGGTCCATCCTCGACGCGACGGGTCTTACACGGTGCGGCTACGGGTCGATGATGGTGACCTAGAGGAGGCGAGGCGCGACCGAACCGGCGGCGAGCTGGAGAGGCGCGACTGAACCGGCATGGGGGCAAATCCGGGTTATCGCCGAGCGAGACAACGAAGACGGGGGGAGGTAAAGTCCGTGATTTTCCACCATTGACTCCTGGGATCCGTTTTTCCTTTTCTTTGATTACTTTCCTGCTCCGGCTCGGATGCTTGTCATAATTGAACCTGGCCACTGATTCTGCAAATTCCCACGAGCTCGGTGGACTCGTAGTATGCTGATTTCAGAGAAAAAAACTCCAATCAATCTCGGCGGATCAATGTGATTAGATGAACCGCCACACGGTAGCAGCGAACAAACCGTAATCCTAACTGCTTTTGACTTTGGACAAATCTTGTATTTTGTTGCTGTGACTGCTTCATATTGAAACAACATAACTCCTTTGTCGATGACTCTTCCTCATCTCAAAAAATTACGAACTTCTCGAACCCTAGGAAAGATCCCTCCAAGAACTCAACACCACCGTGCGCAGGCCCCACGGTGGGCGCCAACTGTCGTGGAATTGTCACGGTAGATGTCCTAGTGTGAGGACTTAGTCATGAGGCCAACGCATCTATGTGGTAGCTTGAGAGGGGTTGAGCGGAATCGAGAGACGCAACACAAGACAAGGGTTTAGACAGCTTCGGGCCCCGGGAAACATCATCCGCTAATAACCCTACATGCCGTTTGAGGCTAGATCTCATTATCATCACGAGGGAGTCGCCGTAAACCGGCTCTCCTAGTTATGTCTAACCCTAAGGTTATTTTCTCCTTACTTGTCCCTCTTTGCGGAGCCCTGCCCCTCCTTATATAAGTTGAAGTGGCGAGTTACATGTAGAGTCCAACTCGGACTTAAGACTTAACTACTTCTCTTCATGAGCTTCTTAACGTCTTGGGCTTCATAATGTCTCGGGCATCATAACTCCAGGCGACTCTATCTGCCGAGTTATGACTGTCAACCAGTTAGCACTGTCTGCCGGTTTATGATGGTCTGCCGGTTTATGATGGTCTGCCGGGTTATGACTTCATGCCAGTTTATGATCTGACTTAACACCTGCCGGTTTATGATCTGTCTTAACACCTGCCGGTTTATCATCTCACTTAACACTTGTCGGGTTGTCACCTGTCGGTTTACCATCTGTCTTAGCCATCTGTCTTGACTGTCTGTCTTAACTGTCTGCCGGTTTACCAAGTCCCAGCCGGGTTATGACTCCGGTCGGGTCATACCGCGGGGTATATCCCTGACACGCCCTATTGGATGGTGTACCATCTATGATTGAGGGATTTCCACTCACGGCTGCAGACCAATGCGTCGATGTAGGGCACGAAATGCTTGTGCTCATTGAACCATATGTGAATGTTCCTCCAAAAGTTGTGCCCTTTTGCTCTGCCATGGACAGGATCGAGGCTAGTTGCCAATGATGCGTCGCACAACAACTCGTCCTCCCGCATCTTGAAGCTTTCTCTTCTACCCTTTTTCTTCGGATCGCCGGTTGTATCTGTCGGATCATCATCGTCGCCGTCCTCCTCCTCCTCCTCCAGATGCTGCTCTCCGGCGGCCCAATGTTGCTGTTGTTGTGTGCCATCGCCATTCTGGGTGTAGGACTGCTGCGTGGCCGTCTGGGTGTAGGACTGCGGCTGCTGGTAGTTGCCGGGCTTGGTGGGATTCGAGTCTTCCACTAGCCCGCCCTCGTAGCCCCTCCTCCTCCCTTGCCCCCGTCGTGGATGATATCGAGCATCTCCCTTTCCGCGTCATACGCCGGTTCCCCCGCTCTTCGCATTGCAGCAAACAACACGCGGGCACCCATCTGCTCTTTCCCTGCCGTCCTCACTCGGACAAACGAGAACGAAGAAAACTCAGACAGGAGTGGCACCACGTTAACATCAACGATGTAAGGAACCGTACCGATAGGGTTTGCGAGCTGCTTGGTAGCTTAGTACTACAGAGGCTTGTAAGGCTGCGTCCGCCACGGCCTCGCCATCCGCCAAGACCATCGCCACCACCAATCCCACCGGCGGCCAGATGCTTCTTCATCTTCTCCTCGTTTGTGGCCTTCGCTTTGATGCGGCGACTCTGCTACGTCTCGGAGCTGAAGTTCCGGGCGAGCGTGATTCTTGGATCCTCCGGCACCTTTGGCGCCCCCATCTCTGGTAGGTTCTCCAGCAGTTCCATGCGTCGTCGGCGGAGGAAAGGAGAGGGTGGGAGAAAAGAGCGGGACTTGGGCGGAGAGCGGTATAGGAAGTGGAAAAAAGGAGTGGAGGAGTTTTGCGCGGAAACAGTAGGGGAGTTTGGCGCGGAAACAGTGCGGGATGCTACAAAAGCGCGGGCTAGGCCCTCCTTTTGGGTAGGCCAGGGGGCGGAGAGAGACATTTCAACTCCCGCAACCCCCCTCCCCCCCCCCCCCCCGCCCCCAATGTTTGTCTCCGGTTTGCGAAAAAAATATGCGTCTGGGCCGCTCCGCGCACCAATATATGCAGGTCAGCGTTGCATGGCTTCCACGGTCCGGACAACCCGGTTCGAACGGTTGCGGGAGATTTACGGGTCGGTGTTGGAGATGCCCTAATAGTGGGCACCATAGGCTCCGATGCACCGGCCAAACTTTCAGCCAATCACTGCGCACTGGCAGATCCAGACACATAAAGCCATCCCATTGGGCAAGCGAGCGCGATCAACTTGAAGCACGGCCACCCTCATCATCAGTCGCCTCCGTTGCCGCTGGTTGCTGCCTACGTTTCTCGTGGCTCCACGCATGTAACCGCGTGCACCCGCGGTGGCAGCTCCAGTGGCGATGGCGGCGGCTCGCCATAGCACCCCGATGGACCATCGAAGCTCGCTGCATGGGGTTGCATGAGCGACGGCCAAGAGTCGACGCCGTTCCTTTTTAGAAAAAAGGTACTTTATTACTTAAATGATTTAAACATTACACATGTCCTCTGCATAATTAAGATGCACACAGTCAAACAAGGTGTCTCATAGAAACAAAAAATAAGAAAGGCGAAATACAAAGAGACATGTAGAGTCAGTATGACGCCTAAAGCGGAGCTGGGGGGGGGGGGGGCAATCCTAAGATCAAGCTGCCAGCCATGTTGGGTAAAAGTATCCCTCGTCGTACCCTCCAATCATGTACACACCTCCGTAAACATGTCTCGACTCACCACACGTTGTAAAGATGACCATAAACAGAGAGTCCCGGTACATCTGTAGATAACCTGCATCAGAGAAGTACTTTTATCATTAAAATTAGTATAATTTCTACATAGTCAAAGCGACCAAATAATAGTAAGTTCTCCCACCTTGAGAAGAGTTCTAAACCTATGGTCAATCCCATGTAACCAGTTGCCAAATACATTAGCAATACTACAAGGAGGATACAAGCGAGCAGCTATTTAGATGACTGACCATATAGAATGAGCCAATTTGCATTGCAAGAGTAAATGTTTTATTGTCTCATCATGGTGACGAAAGACACATTGCGGGCTTCCATGCCAGTTCCTCTTAATAAGGTTATTTTTAGTAAGAATGACTCCGCAGCGAAGATACCATGCAAAGATTTTAGTCTTAAGAGGTATCTTCATCTTTTAAATCTCTTTATTATTATCAACTGGCACATCAGACAGAATTAACGCTCTATACATGGACTCCGCTGAGAATGTCAACGCCGTTCACGGATGTAGCAGAAAAGATCGCCAGTCGTAGCAGAAAAGAACGACGGTTGCAACAATTCGTCGTCGCCGCCATCGCGGGTCATGGTTCCGCCATGATGGATGTAGCAAAATCCCTCGCCGGTAGTAGCTAAATCTGAGGACGGTTCCAACAAAAAAAGCCACCGCCGTAGTAGGGCGCAGCTCCGCCTTCATGGATGTAGCAAATCCGTCACCGGTAGTAGCAAAATTCGATGATGGTTGCAGCTTATGGCTTAGCTAGTTGCAGCTTCCAGGGGTGGAGGTTTTCTCGTTGGCGTGGAGCTAGATGGATGGACGGAGCGCATTCAATGGCGGTGCTGCGGGGGAGCGCGGCTGGGCTGTAGCAGGATGTGATGCTGGTTGTAGCAAATTGCGATAGGCGAGACGCCAGGGAGCGGAGACCCGTAGTGATGAGGTCGATGGTGCTCCGCTACGGTCCTCGACTAAGCGGCCTCCACAGCTGCAGGTAAGCGCGCTCAATCACAAGTTTAATACAAAATCATCTAGAGTGTCCAAATGAAGACTCCGATACCCAGCCACCTAATGTGGCGGTGTCCGACCTAGAGGCTTGCAGTTCCGAAAAGAGTTTGGTGAAGTCGGTGTGGCACCATCCGCCACCAGCTACTTTACGGAAGCAACACCAAAAAAAATTGGGTCGTCGCACATGTAAAGAATATGTGGTTGGAGTCCTCCATCGTATGGCACAGGAGGCAATTACCATCGCCGGGGCCGTTGCGCTTGAGAACCTCGACCCCGGAGGGGATGCACCCGCAGATTCATTGTCATAGGAAGATCCTAATCTTCAAAGGACGCCGGATTGATAATCGGCCAAAGCATTCAATTATCCAAAAACAGTTTGATATATACCAAGATTTTTATTTACAATCCACTTGAATGCCAAACGAAGTCTTAGTACTGCTAAATTTGACACCACGCGAGGAAGGCATCCCTGAATGAACTTTATCATATAGGCGACCTAACTGATAAAAGTAACAGACAGAAGCCAGGACGCCCGAGTTGTCTCATACTCCTTCCGTTCCTAAATATTTATCTTTCTAAAGATTTCAAATAGTCACTACATACGAATGTATATAGACATATTTTAGAGTGTAGATTCATTTATTTTGTTTCGTATATAGTCGCCATTTGAAACTTCTAGAAAGACAAATATTTAGAAACGGAGGGAGTACAATCATATGCTCGTGAACGCTCTGCATTGTCTTTCCCAATGCTCCTTGGCCAAGCGAACACGCTCAACACGCTCGGTTTGCATCCTCTTCTCCCAGTACTCCGGGCAACTGTAGGAAGGCAGAAATATTTCACTGATCAGCAATGTCAACTTAAGGAAGGGTTTCTACGTAAAAAATAGTGCACACTTTTGTGTGGGAGAGAGAGAGAGAGAGAGCTATTACCCCCTTTATTATTACCTGTTTCTAAGCAGAATGTTGAGCTGATTCAGCCGCACAGCGTTAGGAAAGACACCGGCCTAAAGCAAAGCGAAAGAGATGCGTTTCTGATCAGGTGACCTTGGTAGAAAATATTGAGCAAAAATTTGATATATTTACCCGGCGACAAATCGGGCATTTTGATCCAGGATCTGCAGACTCGAGTCCATCAACAACTGTCACAGAGGCTGCAGCGCTGCAACACAGGTAGCAGAAGATGTGGCCACATGAAAGAGAGACTGCATCGAACACTGTGTCCTGCAAAACCAAACATCGAACACTGTATAGCTCAAGTACTCTCCTCTACGGTACTACCCTCTAAATTAGTTGTTGACACATGGGTCACGTATCGGCCGCCAAGTAAAAGCTAGCATGTGAGAGGATTTATTTCCATGACTTACCAAGCAGATTGAACAGGTTAAGTCGATGTCGACCCGCATGGAATCCAAGAGGTTACAAGAGAGTGTCGGCTTATCCTCATCGCCGAATGTGAGGGAGAGGTCCACTAAGAGGTCCATTGAGACGGTTTTGTTCCACCTCAAGTTGATGTACAAAGCCATGAGCTCGTGCAGCCACGGGGATTCAAGTATCTCGATGTGCAGCCTCCGCGCTTCAGTTCTGAAAGACAGGGGCGCAGCCAGATTGGATCCGGCCCTGGCCAAACATGATGAACAATGTTGAACAGTAGCAGAAGTGCTACGGTCAATGAAGGATTCTAGGGCCATGACCTGGGTCTAGGCCCTGGGGGCCTTGGGCTTTTTGGCACCTTCGGATAGATAAATAGAGTGTTCACAACCAAGTATTACGACATATTAGTCATCCATCTATCAATTTTTCTTCATCGACAAAACTGAGTAATTTTAACATGTCCCTCTTACCTCCTCTTTTCACATGGGATGTAAGAAAGTAGGAGTTATTCAGACCACTACCTAATGAAATCAACGCCTCAGATCTATTATACACTCTTACCTCCCGTGTGAAAAGATGAGGTAAGAGAGACCATCTTAAAACTGCTCGCTTTGCTTTAGAAAACATATATATTTAACGAAGGAAAACTGAATTATTGTGTTAGGGGCCATGCCTTGTCATACTTCTTTGTGATTTTCCTCATGGCTACAGCATTTACAATAGCATAGGTAACTAGGTCTTTTCCTTGCCGTACTAGTGCCTCATCAGTCCTTAGAGACCTGTTTGTGAATCACATGAAGTACTTCCTCAATCCCGTGGATGCTACATGCAATTTAAGTAATTTTTCGACCCTTTCATTGATGCAGCGAACGATTGCTGACAGCTCATTGGAAAGGGATGGAAAGAAACTCTCATCACCTACTGCAGATGCAACAGCTAGTGTCAAATATTGATCATGGGCCATTAGCCTATGCCTTCATTAATAACACTTTTAAGTATTCAGGAACATATAGATTGGAAAACAAGTAAAAATGCATGTGCAAGACTAAGGTGTTTGATTCATATGAAGAATGCATGAACTGTGTAGACTTAGGTGTTTGATTCATGAAAATGGAAAACAAATACAAAGGAGTCATAACAAAGGTGTTCACATTAAATGCAAAGAACATACAAAGTAAAGTTGTGAGACATGAGGTGTAGTGTGTCATCTCTACTATGGGTAGCATGTAATCTCTATTGTGGTTGTTGTAGTCCCGTCGAGCTGTGTGGTTCCCATGTACTTCCATTTTTTGCTACTACATGTATAATACCTTAATACTTTGCAATAAAATGGATGTATGTATAGCCGACATAGAGGTCGGGAATTTACCCTCTTTTGGGGAAAAGAATAAGAAACATATAATTTTATTTTGGCAATAAACACCTTCATCTTATTCTCTGCAGACAAACGATCTGTAAAGAGGTTTAAGTGGATTGTACAAATATGGCATTTCTCTTTGAATCGGAGATCAAAATAAAATTGTTCTTGTTTCTTCTTTGTAGCATTAATTACTATGAACCCAATTTTGATGGATAATGGCACCAAGAGAATAATTCCTCATTCTTATTATTTCCTTCACATTTTCGATGAATCAAGGAGGATCCTACATCGTCTACCTTCATCCCATAATATCACCACATATGTAGGAGGTGCAAAGTTAAATGATATCGCCCAAAATGGAATAATGCATGTTTTCACAAGATACTCCCTTAGGGCTAGAGGAAAACCATCTTATTATTTTCAATTATGTTGCCATAACTTAGTAGCACCATGTGTTGGGCATTAATTACTGATTTCACAAACGACATAGAGGGGTCGCTAATTTACTTGGTATTTAGGGATAAGCTTAACGAAAGATAACCTTGTTAAGGATCGACAACTATAACGGAAACCAGAAGTGATGTTATTGCCATGAGGGACAGATGACTCATGTGGAGATTGTGCACGGGCTTTCAATTGACCCGCGCCTACTTGTTTCTCAAAGCATCTTAAAATTAGTTATCCAAGATAAGTGGACAGCCTAAGGCAAAAATTCAGGTGGGGTGTATGCTCTATGTTGTGCTATTTGAAATTCTTGTAACGATCTTGAGTTTAAAAAAAGAGCCATTCTATTTTTTGCAATTTATTCATATGGCTACCCACTGGATCCATATGCAAAGGTGTAGGATGTTAATTATGTATTTTAGGTGGACGTATTTGAAGATGGTAGAACAAACTGTGTTCAACCGACATAGATGGTGGTCTCTAGCAATAGGATGCATGCTACACAAGTGTATCTTGCGATCCATATTGTGTTCGCTCAAACTATTTTTGAGACTTTGCTTTTCAAACACTTTCTACTGATATACTTTGTAAGAATAAAGTGCATTAGTCGGTCAGAGAGGCTGGTGTTTCCATCTTTCTACAAAGAACAGCTAGCCTTCTGGAGAACAATAGAGAACAGATTGAGAATAACAAGCACAAAGCAAATACCGCCGGCCCCGGTGCACTGGCTATGCCCCGTGACGACCATGGTGGTGTCGTCGCCGGGGAGCTGAGGGGAGCTGAGGGCAATAGGGAATAGCGTTGCATTTCTTAATCATTTGTTTCAGACGCTTCAGCCCCAAAGTGGGCAGTTCCTCTTTCATCTCCTGCATATATCTATTGTACTCCTTGGCGAACTTCATGGCTACAATGGAAGACAAGATCATCACCAGATCGAGATTTCAGGAAGGGAGCGAGAAGAGAAGTTGCTGAGGGCAAGCGATTAGGGACAGTTTGATTACCTTGCTGCTAAGCGGCTTAACCGAATTTAGGAAGAGTAGCCAACTACAAAGGCGCCCTTGTATTTGATAAGTCAACGCTAGCTTGTATTTGAATGAAGAGGCAGGCCCTTGCATTTGAATGTCAACGCCAGGTTGTATTTGAAAGAAGAGGCAGGCCCTTGCATTTGAATGTCAACGCCAGGTTGTATTTGAAAGAAGAGGCAGGCCCTTGTTGCAAGGTCAACGGTTATGTTTCGATGTGCACATTATGTAGTGTTATGTGCATGCTTGTGTTAGTTATTTATTAAAGCAAGATGTATGGCGGCAAGTATAAAAGGAAGTTTAATGGCCGAGCTAACTAGAAAGCACGGATAAGCTTGCGCACAGACACAGCTAAGGAGTTGACATTGAAACTTTCAAATCACTCACAAGAGCAACAAAAATAGCTAGGTGCCAACCGTAGGCAGTTACTCGACCATGATGGCACGCCCATCCATGATAAACTATGTAAAAATATCTGGATGGTACAAATATGAGAAAGAGTAGCATCTAAATTAAAGCTATGCAATTACTCCTCCGTTCCTAAATATAAGTCTTCTTAGAGATTTCACTACAGACTACATAAAGAGTAAAATAAGTGAATCCATACTCTAAAGTACATCTATGACAAGTTGGCAAAACTGACTCGGGCGCTCCCGCGACTAGGCGACTAGGGTTCCCCCTCCCCACCTCCCGCAGCCGCCGGCCCTTCCGCCGCTGCTGCCGCCCGCTGCCCCGCCCCCACCCCCGCCCCTTCCTCCCTCCCTCTCCCCGTCGAGACCCGCCTCACGCCGCCTCCCGGGAGGTGGCTGGGCGGAGCTTCAGGCCCATCTTCAGCGGGCCCCTCCTCCCCTTCCTCTCCGCCGGCGGTCGCCCCTGGCGCTGGCCCGGGTGGTTCCGGCGGCGGCGGACCTTCCCTTTTCCCTCGCGTGCTCCTTCTCGGGGCGGAGGCGGCGGCGGTGCAGCTCGGCGTGGCTGCGGTCCGGCTGCCCTGCGGCGGCGGCCGACGGCAGGCGTGGTGTCGGCGCCGCTCCTTGGCGGCGGGGCGACGTGGTGGTGCTGGGTGGCCGTCGTCGCGACCCCGGCCCAGATCTGGGCCCGGCGGGCCCCATCTGGGTCCTAGCGGGCCGGCTCCACGGTGTGGCCTCATTGTCTGCGACGCGGTGAGATGGAGGAGCAGCTCGGATGTGGGGCATCAGCCTCGACGGCGTGCCGGCAATAGCGCGAAGGCGGGAGCTTTACGGGCCCACGAGGGCTCGGCCGGGCCTGTGCGACCACGGGCCTGATGTGCTCCTGCTATTGCGTCTGGACGGCTACCGTCGCAGACGATGGAGGTGGGGCCCTCCCGCATGCCGACGATGCCGATGCCCTAGTCCCGGCTCTGATTCTTCGACGCGTTGTCCTCACTTCGCGGTGTCGTGGTGAGACGGCGTGGGGGCCTCATGTCCGCGTTGGCGCAGGGTAGTGGTTGTTCTGGTGGCTGGATCCGGAGCTCCCGAGGTGCGGGTTGGGATAGGGGGAAACCCCTGTCGGCGTGTCTGACACCGGCGCGGTGACGCCTGTGGGCGCCACCTGACCTTCCCGGAGGGCATCGGGGGCTACCCTTCCTCTCGCCTCGTCGTGTACCGGGGGAAACCCTTGGCAGCAGCATCGTCATCGTCGTGATCCTTCTTGGAGGCGTTGATAGGTGCCGGCGCTCCGGAATCTTGGAGCCTAGTGGAAGATCCTGGTGGGCGCAGTGGTCGCGAGGCTTCTTTGTTTTTGTTGATCCGCCGTTGTCGGCATTTGTTTATTTGTTCTTTCTCTGTCTTTTCTTTTGGGCGTGACTGTGCTGATTCTGCCCCAGCACCTATCCCTGTATGGTTCGGTTGGTTGCTTTGCAGGGGAAATCATTTTTCGGCTAAAATACATTTATATACATCAGTATGTAGTCTGCATTGAAATCTGTAAAAAAAGATTTATATTTAAAAACAGAGGTGGTACGTAATAACGATATGTATTTTTCGGGTGGCTGGTCCAGCAGCCGCTGGCGTGGTGGAGGCCACCGGCTTCGCTGCAGCCAAGGCTCCAGCCCGCGTTGCCTTCTGCTGCTACGGCTCACCTTGTGCTTCGTTCGGTAAGCCTATGCACAATGGGCTGTGGATTCCGGCGCCATCGCCGGCGCTTCCGACCACAAGCCCCCACCTCTACTGCTCCGACTGTGCTTTCATCGACTACTGTTGCAGCTGCGGCTCCACTGACATCGTTGAAGCCTTCACAGAAAGTCCAGCAGGAGACGCCGAGGGCTTCTATGTCTGCAAAAATGATATGATTTTTAATAAAGAATCTTTTGTAATTTTTTTATAGGTTATATCCAGAGCCACTGCTTGGATCCGTACGCGGTCGTTACTCTCATGAGGAAGCCAAGAAGTATATGGCTATTGGGAACAACCGGTGAAAGATGGCAGCACAGGATACTTACAACCAATTTAGATGGCAGTCCAATAATAAACTAGGTGTTTAGTTATCTTGTTCTATTCTCGCCGATTGTGGCAACTATATTTATCATTTTACTTTGAATCTTTTGGGAGCGACTAATGTATCACAAAAATTTTGTACGACCTTTTGCTTAATAATATGGCTGCATGCATCATTCAAATGCAGACACCGGCGGTAATCCCTCTTTCAAAAAAATGTCTGAAGGGCCGGCTACGCCCTTTCGACGTAGTATTCGCCACCCCGTCTCCGTTGATGGTTCTTCTTCGACTTACAAACACTCCATGTTGAAGGCTATGTGTTGTCAGGCTGAGCGCAATTTGGACTTCACGCCAGGTACTTCGTCTATCAAATATTTTCTTTCCTTTTTGGATACGCATATTTCTACTAATAAATAATCATGGTGTGTCTATGGAAAACAATGAAAATGAAGTTAGTTTGTCGGTTGGGGCACTGAATATATGAAGATCGTCCGTTTAAAGGTTTCTTCGAAATGTCCGAGCACCCCGCCTACCCTTGATGCCAACGAGAAGGAGACAGATGCCACATATGATGGTCCGCTTTTATCTCACTTTGTTGGCGGGTTATTCAGGTCAGATTCGATGATGCAAGACATGAGTCTATGTTTTATGACTTCACAATGTCTTTGCAAAAATCACATTCCTAAGAAAACGTCCAAAATGGTGATGGTTTCAACTCTGACCGAAGTTTTCACATCGGAGACATGAGATGAATTCCCCGACATGGAAGGATTTTGATTGAGAAGTCATACTGGCATGAGAGCCTCAGACCGGGTGAGTAATTTTGGGGTGAATCCAGCTCCAGATAGCCGGAACCATGGTACAATGCTTGGTTGATACACATCCATGCTATAGGCCCGATATATTCTGGATAAGGGAAGGTAATCGGACTAGAAAGAACTTGTTGGATGGATCCTTAAACTGTTTAGTATCCTCCATTGCTAGAGCCACAAATGTCGATATAAGTCTCGTCATGATAAAACGGACAATTTGGATCATACGTCGAAAACTCCTTCTCGTTGAGAGAAACAGGGCACCAGTTGATGATCATGATGTTGACCAGGTCCAATACGATATTGTGACGCCCCCAAGGTCGGCGCCAGTTGTTGAAGGATTTTTCGTTGGATCCTAGTAGCTATACCAGAACAAATTTCTAGAAGGAGAGGGGCAACTGTTTGCCACCAAATATCCGAGAATGTGGAAAGAGCAGTTGTGAAAAGCAAAAAAAAAAAAAAAAACACTAAAAAAGTCACATCGGGTTATCGGTGGATCTAGAACATAGTAGATAAAAGAAGGATAGATGATATACCCATGTTCAGGCACCAAATGTCGGTAAAATTCCTGTTTATTTCTTTGTTCTCTTTCTTTATATGTGGCGTGACATCTTCTTTGGGCAGCGGGAGGCGATGTCCGCACCGATGCGGGGCAGGGAGTGCACGAGCTAGGTCATGGCCGGCAGCGGCTGTGGTGGCGTGCCGGGTTTCCGGTGTACGGTGATGGGGAATCTAGGGTTAGGTTGTGGAGGACCTCTAGGGATCGACCGGATCCGGCCCGTGGGAGCCCACTGGTGTGACGGCCCGTCTTCTAGGGCTACCCCGGCGACGATGCTAGATTGCCTCTTTGATCCATGCCCCGACCAAGGTAGGTCTCCCTGCGCGTGGACCGACATCGGGGATGCATGGTTCACGGCGGTTCTGCTATGATGTTGTCCATTTCTTGGTGCCTTGTTCTGGGGTGCTATTTTTCTATCATGGCGGTGGTGAGTCTGACTTTGATTCCGAGGCATCGACCCTTGTGGTCCGGCTACGTGGTTGGGTCTGAGTGCCTATGGTGGTATTGGTGAGCATCTAAGTGAAAACTTTGTGCTTTGGCACATAAGATAGTTATGCACGCACGTGTCGCTTACCCATGTGGCGTCGTTGCGGGTTCCGTGAAAACCTAGACAGTTGTTTCATGCTTGGCGGTGACGACACTTTGCATTGTTACCCTCTTGGGGCGTCGGCGGGGAACTCAGATAGTACCACCCAATTACAGTGTGTCGACGTCTTCGGGGTTGCCTTGATCCTGGAGTGAAGCTTCGTCGGCTCCACAAGGAGTGGATGTGTTAGTCTTCCATCATTTACACATGTCCTCGTGGTCAACGTTCTCAGCCCTCATTATCTTCTGTTGGGATCGACGTTCCGCGAGAATGGCATATTTTGCTTGACGCACTTGCTCGTACAACCTCGCGAAACAGGGAGTGGTTTTCATTGTTACTGCATCGGTTGTTAAAATTAGCCCTGCTTGCAGCTTGCTTAGGAGATGATCTTTCGTCGCAATCCCTTATCATCAAAGTCGAATCATGAGACTTATCATTTCCATATTATTTTATGATGAAACCTTATGGTTGAAACATTGGGTTCTAGATTGTGCACGAAAAGGGAAAGCAAACACAACAACGCCCCGCTTGGAATCGGTGTATAATTTTACACACGTATATAATTTACAGGTGTAAATCACCGGCCACGCATGATTTTCATCTGGAAAAAAAAACGACGGAGGCAGGAGTGTATATTTTACAGGGGTTTAGCGCTGAGAAACGACGATCCAATCAGCGCCCAATTGTGTCGACATAGTACCTTCGCGTCCAGACGTCGTCATTGTGTCGACATCGTACCTCCGCGTCCTGAAATCCACAAACATGTTTTTTATGCCGTCACCCAGCATGTGGACCCACCCCCCGACGGCCCACCAGGCGCGGACGCGGCGGGATGACAACATGCGCCGCGCTGATGTAGTGGATACCATGTGTTCATGCGTGCGTGTAAACTCTGCCCTGTGTCTCAACTCTCAACTCGCATCCTATTGTTCTGCGGACAAGAGCTAGACGACCGCATTGTAGGCCGGCGTTCGTCGAGAGACCAGGAAATGGAGCAGTACGTCGCCCTCTTAACCTACCTACAACGGTTCGCAGGTATGTACATACATATCATGTTACTAATTAGTTACGGCGGCACCGCTCGATGGTTCTTGGTAGCATGACTATGACGCGGCGGCACCGCTTGATATATGTGATGATGATGGGTGGCAGATTCGGTTTCCGCGGTGAGCTGCGACGCGGAAGCGACGGGGGATGGCGGCAGCGATGTCTGCCGCAACGAGGCGGCCGCGCTGCAGCTCAAGATGGTCGCCGTCGCCGCTATCCTTGTCTCGAGCGCCGCCGGCGTCGCCATCCCGCTCGTCGGCCACAGGTGGCGTGGCGCGGTTCGAGCCGGTGAGGGCGGGTGGGCGTTCGTGCTCGCCAAGGCGTTCGCGGCGGGGGTGGTCCTGGGCACGGGGTACGTGCACATGATGCACGACGCGGAGGAGAAATTCTTAGACCCGTGCCTCCCGGACTCGTCCCCGTGGCGGCAGTTCCCCTTCGCGGGCTTCTGTCGCCATGCTCACCAGCCTCGTCACACTCGTGGTCGACTTCATCGGCACATAGTTTTACCAGCGTAAGAGCATCTCCAGCCGCGTCCCCAACAGCCCTCTTCCCTCCCCCGTCACTTTTTCGATGCCGGTGCCAAAAAAACGCCCCAGTCATGCCTTCAAGACGCCGAAAATCACCGGTTCGGTCCTTTTTTCCGTCCGGCGGTCACAGGCCGAACCCGGCGCACTGGGGGCAATTGGGGGCTCCGGCGCAATTGTGCAATGATTTTTTTTGAGCTACTGTTGGTTATTGGCTGGACCGAAAATACTAAATTGTATGAGTGGGCTGGCTCGTCTCAAGGCCCAATATAGATTTTTTTGATAGAAAAAGATTCATATATTTTTGTTGGTTAGAGAGAAGGGCTGGCCCAATTAATGATAGATTGAATAAATGGACTGCATATTGCCTGAGCCTAAGAACTAACATTAAAAGGCCGTGGCCCAAAAGTAAATGTAAAAATGGGCTAAATTATTGGGCTCAGCCCATTAAAACAACTGATTTGGACTGATCCTACGTGGCATCCACGTCATCATTTTTTCCACGTCAGCGCCACGTTGGTTCAGCCACATCAGATCCTACGTGGCCTAGGCTCATTAGTAATGACCATAATTTTGGTCAAAGATTTAACGACGAAAATTTTGGTCAAGGGCGGCCATGACTAAAATTCCAGAAAAGGTCACGTTTGTTCGTTCTTGACGGTCAACTGTTGACCTTCCGAATTTGGTCAAAAAAGGTCAATAAATGAAAGCAATGACGAATTAATGACTAAAATGAGGAGTCATAATTGACCGTATTTCTTGTAGTGCAACTACTTCAAGTGCAAGATGGATTGCACCGGCGCCCTTGGATTCACCTCAATCCAAAAGTGCACGACAGCGATGAGGATGCTTGCATACGGAGCTCCCGGTGATTCACTCGACTATGGGCGCATGGCCGAGTCCACCAGCATAGAGTGTTTCTACAAGTTCTGTCGGGCAGTGGTGGCAGTGTTTGGACCGCAATACTTGAGAACACCCAATGTGGAAGACACTGCTCGGATCCTAGCACAGAATGCAGCAAGAGGATTTCCTGGGATGCTTGGAAGTATCGACTGCATGGATTGGAAATGGAAGAATTGCCCATTTGCTTGGCAGGGGATGTACAAAGGCGCCAAAGGCGGTTGCAGTGTGGTACTTGAGGCGGTGGCCACACTGGACCTCTGGATTTGGCACTCCTTCTTTGATATGCCAGGAACTCACAATGACATCAACGTGTTGCAGTGCTCTCCTGTCTTTGCCAAGCTTGTTTAAGGTCATTCTCCTCCGGTGAACTTCGAGATCAATGGGCGGCACTACAACAAGGGGTACTATCTAGCTGATGGCATCTATCCGAGATGGTCGACATTTGTGAAGACGATCTCAAACCCTGTGCCAGGAGGCAAGAACGCCTGGTTTGCGAAGATTCAGGAGGCTTGCAGGAAGGATGTCGAGCGGGCATTTGGTGTGCTCCAATCTCGATTTGCTGTTGTCCAGTACCCCGCTCAGAACTTGTCCAAAGATCAAATGTGGGAGATTATGTCTTGCTGTGTCATCTTGCACAACATGATCATCGAGAGCGAGCAAGAAGACCTAGTGTTTGACACTGAACCATACTACAGGCAGGGTCCTCTAGCGAAGTTGATCACCAACTACCGGCGACCTGGACTGCCTATCTCATTATGCGTCAGGAGATCCGAGACCCACAGGTGCATCATCAACTGCAGAAAGATCTGCTTGAGCACCTATGGAGGCTTAAGGGGGACGCCGGGCGCGACGTGTGATGAAATATGAGTTTTTATTTGTTGAACTATATAATTTGTATTGAACTATTTGTTATTCTACTATTTTGTTGAAGTATTTGATTTTTCTATGATGAAATATGTATAAGAAAAAATTGTGTTGATAATTGAACGCCGAGACACGGCGAACCACGCCGAATATGGGCCTATTCTCGCCTATATGGGCCCTTTATTCGCCGAAATGTGACTGAAAAATGAGCCAATTTCAGCATCTGAGGCTAGCTGGGGCGACGACTGGACGCAAAACCGCCCCAGCGCCGATTGTATCGCCGGCTCGCCCACAGGGGGCGATTTTTATGCGTCCTGGAAGAGCCAACGGCTGAAGATGCTCTAACCAGCGCGATAAGGCCGGTGCCGCCTCCGCCACAACGAGCGCCCAAGATGAGACGGGGTCGCCATTGCTGGAGGACGGGAGGACTACAGGGGGCGAGAAGTGTGAGGCCACCCTTGGGCACAGCCATGCGCACGTCTACGAAGGAGTGGTGCGCAACGGCCATGGCCACAAGAACGAGGAGGGCCCGTCCCAAGCTCGTCAAGTGGTGGTTTCGCAGGTACGAACACAGTGGTTGCTCCTCTCAAGCTCAAGCATATCGATGCTGTTTTTTGGGATAGCTTACCAAGCAAGCAAAATCGTAATTAACAAACTCAAAACACTATATCACTCTCGCTTAATTAATTAGTTGCTTAAGTATGTGTGCAAGAACAAACTCTCTTGAAGCAGGCTTTCACCAAGCTTTATAGATATATCAATCATGCGTTCATACAACAAGTTCAAGTGTACCAAAGAAAATAATAATGTCTGTTGGGCGTCAACACAAACACACCCAAGGGGAATGCAAAGAAAGAAGTAAAAAGGCCGCCAAGTGGCCGGCGCCTCGGGAACTCTGAGGTGAGGCAAGGCAGCGTACGGCGACAATCATCGCGTCCATCATGCTGCCAGGCCGGTCGCTATCCCTCGGTCTAGATAGCGGTTGCCAACGCTGCTAAACGGCCATGAATTTGAATAGAGTCAGAGGCTGTAGAAGAAAAATGCGATCAATAATCATCTTGTTGCGCGTCATCCAAAAGGATCAACGCCAACGTCGCGAACACAAATTAAAAGAGGTGTCTCCTCCCAATTTTCTTGGCCCGGTATTGGAGAAACCCAACCAGGTCCAGGGCCTTCAAGTCGGCCCCAGAGCCTCACCAGAAAAGCACCACATAAACCACGTCGCCGGACACGAGAATAAGATGTGGTGTACCCTCTCTGGGACAACAAAAGAGGGGGCAAAGACCATCCCTAGGTTTGTTCCGCTTGGTCACCTCTGTCCGTGATGGGATGCGATCCCGCAGCAACTGCAAGGCGAAGATGTTGATCTCAATGGTAAGGGTGCTTTCAACAAAGGAAAGGTCCAGGCGATACGGCCACCGACATAAGGCATGATACGCCAAGCCAACAGAAAAAGATCCTTGGGGGGTCAACCACCAAGATACAACAACTGAATAGTTCCAGGAGTGCTGATAGTGCGCTGCCCGCAAGTTGGCCCACTCAATGGTCACCTTGGGTCCAAATGCTAGCCGAGACAACACATTCTACTGGCAATTGTGAGCAACAGAGGAAACCAACAACATCGGATCTGAGGAGATAGCAAACAATATTGGGAACTCCATACATAGCGGAGACCCGCCGACCCACGGATCAAGCCAGAAGAGGGTCACATCACCATTGCCAGTGGAGATAGAGAGCCCTAGATGAATCTCATTCATGATCTATTGAATGAATGTTATGATCTTCTACATCCGTAAGGGATGGCGGGCGACACGCGACACGCGAGCAGCGGCTTCGGCTCGAGCGGCGCGGCGACAAGCGAGGAGCGGGCTATGCGGAGGCGCTGGTGCGAACGGCGCGGCGTCGCGCGATGACACTGGCGGTGCGGCGACTTCGCCGCGTCGGCGACGTGGGCGTGCAGCGGCGGTGGCGGCGCGGGGGATGCACGCAGCACGGGCGCTGCGACTGGTGCGAGCAGCTCCGGCGGTGCGGGCGACCCGGGCGCGGCGGGCGATGCACGTTGGCATCTCTGGTTCGCATCAAATCTCGTGATGGCGCGGCGGATCTCGCTGGACGCCGGCGTTCTCTGGTTCCGACGAGAGGCGCTGCGCATCGTGCTTCTGGACGAGCGCGAGGAGACGGTGGACGCTCGGTTCCTCCGGGAGGGTGAGTCCTTTGACATTCGTGACATCGTTGCTTTCACTTGCCACTTTGCTCGCATTGGGGACAGGATTCCGGCGCCGAGCACGGCCGCCGCCGATGCGGCGAATATTTTGACCGGGGGTCAACTGAGGGCGGATTCGCGGGGGGCCTGGAGCCGCCCCGTGCATCTGACAGGAGGGCCAGGGATTTTGGGGCGTGGACCGGGCGGACGCGTCGCTGATGCTCGACACGTGGGACAGATGAGATCTGAGCGCCATGGATCATCTAAACCTAGGGTTTCGCTAGGCACCACTGATATAAAACCACACCCGGCTCCCCTCTCTCCCATTTTAGATCTCAGCGAGGGCCTGTATCACTTCTGGGACGCGCCGTCGCCTCCGAAAACTAGGGTTCCTAGATCCTTTGTTTGGTGGGAGGGAAAAATCCATGGTGATCCTCGTTCCTTTGCTCAAGTTGTGAGTTCTCCACCTCAACCACATACCCTTGATCCGATTCGTGAGGTGGGATGCGCAAGACAGATTCCGGCGGATCTTCAACTCAGAAAGCTTCTGGATCGGGGGATGCTGGATCCAGGAAGTGGGACGAGGCGGCCGGCGGCAATCTTGCTGCTCCCCCTCGAGCTGGGAGGTGGGGCGAAGAAGATCGGGACACAAGCGAGCCCCGTGCGATGGAGAGGAATCCTGCATCTCCATGTGTGCGTGATCCTCCGCTTATGCTTTGGTAACAATGCTCCTCCTCCTTTTCCATGTCGGATCTGTAATCTGAATGGGCATCCTACTGCTAGATGTGCTCAAGCTATGTGTGATCGGTGCAAGAAGAAAGGGCACTTGTCGGTTATTTGCGCTGAATTCTTGCCGTGGGAATTTTCGCCTGCTATGTGTGGTTTCCAGAGCAAGGGGCAGGGGTTCTTTTATATTCCTGATTTCAGTGTTGATAGGCAACCTAGGGAGAGGATTTTCAATGTTGTTGTTACTATCACTGAGGGGGATGCGCTCACCAAAGATATAGAGCACGAGCTTAGTGTATATGTGGGTCAGGGATGGCGCTGTTCTGCTAAGTTTTTCGCTCCGAACATGTTTGTGATGAGGATGCCAAACCCTAGAGAAGTTGATCGCGCTCTTTTCGTGGAACATGTTAAACTGAAGAAGTGTGGTGTGGCTGTTAAATTTTCCCCCTGGTCTGAGGATATTGATTCTGAAGGGCTCCTAGAGGTTGCTTGGGTGCGGATCGGGAAAATCCCTCCTAATAAGCGTTGCGATAAGACCGTAGCTTATGTGGAGGGTCTTGTGGGTGTAACCCTGGAGGTTGATATGGCTACTCTGAATCGTCCGTCCTCTGTTAGAGCCAAGATTGGATGTCGATCAGTGAAAAATCTCCCTCACACAGCTGAAGGAGTGCTGGGGGGGGGGGCGTTTCTATAAGTTTACTTTTGAGGTGGAGGAAATCCTGGTGGTCAATGCTGTTGACAAAGAGGCTATGCGTGTGGAGGCCAATGACAACCCACCCAAACCTGATCAGACACCTAAGCGCAAGCGTCTTGATCAAGGCGGATGAAGAACAACATAACTTGAAAAGTGGGGAGAAAAAGAAACTTCTGCTCGTGGGGGCAAGACACGTAAATGCTGTCACCACAGAGGCGTGAGATGTCCATGTCTTACGATTGTGAGGTGGATTCCTCTCTCCTCATTGAAACGATGGCTAAAGAGCACGAGTGGCGGGGCCCATGTGATCCAGGATACATCTAAATGGCTGACAACTCTAGATCATACTGAAAACAATGCTCCGAGGGGTAATGATAATATGAGCCAACAAGTGAAGGTACAAATTTCACCTGTTGTTCGTCGATCTTTGTCTTATGCTGCTGTGGTTTCTAATACTGCTCAGATTGTGGAGGTGGAGGGTGACATTGATGCAGGCTTGAAGAACAACAGTGATTACGTGGTACAGCTTCCATCTTCTGAATGCAGTGATGAGATTATTCTCACTCCCCCTCTAGCTCCAGAAGCAGCTCTTAAATTCAGCAAGCATAATATGCAGAGGATGCAGGAGAATATCGAAGCAAAAGCTATTGAGCTTGCCCAGAAAAAAGATTTAGGAGGTAACCGTACAGCTTGCACTAATGCTTTTGATGTTCTCTCTAATTCTAAACTGTTACATAGAGCTTCTTGCATGGGTGTGAGCATTCCTGATAATGATTTCTCCTGTGTGGATGTACTTAGAGAATTGGAGAGGGTGAGAGGAAACTTAGCTGATAAAGATAAGGTGAATGAGGATAATAAACACACTGATGAAAATGGGGACGACATTTTTGTTACCAATGGCTTGGGTAAATCCATCCCTGTTGACCTCACCTGGCTGGATCAGGATGAGGTGCTGCAAGATCAGATTTCTTTAGGTAAAAACAAAAAGAAAACTAAAAAGAAATCTGGGGTTAAGCTAGCTAGACCTGTTACTAGGAGCCAAAAGAGACTAGCCCCAAATGAAGAATTGCTCTGTAGCCCTGCAAAGCCTCCTGGCAGGGCTACTCGTTCTAATTTTCATAAAGCCCGTTCCAAATGAGAGGCCTCATTTGGAACTGTAGGGGGGCAGGCAAGAAGGGGTTGGCCACCTGCCTCTCAGACCTTATTAGTGACCATTCCTTGGACTTTGTTGGGTTGCAAGAGACTATGACGAGAAAGTTTTCCCCTAAATGCATTAGGAGGATTGATCCCTTTGGTTTGTTTCATTGGGAATGGATCCCAGCTGTTGGGAAATCCGGGGGTATCCTGGGTGGTGTGAGACATGATGTGTTGGATATTATTTCATGCATTAAAGGCAAATACATTTTGCAAATGGTGGTGCATGACAAAAAAATTAAGAAGAACCGGGGCCTCCTGGTAGTATATGGATCTGCACATGAGGAGTTTAAAGAGGAATTTCTGGTGGAACTTGCTGCAATGTGCAGCAACATGAGTGTCCCTTACATTGTGGGAGGGGACTTTAATATTCTGCGCAACTGCAATGAGAAGAATAAGAAGATGAATAGTAGCAGATCTACTGATCTTTTCAATTCCATCATTAATGCCCTGGCCCTTAGAGAGATTTACACTAGTGGGGGTAGATACACTTGGACCAATAACCGACGCACCCAACTCGAGAAACCGGACGGATTTTGATGTCTGAAGAATGGGAAAATCTCTTCCCTTTGGTTTCTGTAAGGAAATTAGTTCGAGAACTTTCCGATCATAACCCTCTGCTGCTTTCCAGTGGGGAGGATAGTAGAGAAGCTCCTAAAACTCGTGAGTTTCGTTTTAACCTTGCCTGGATTAAAGACGAGAAGTTCTTACCCACAGTTAGTAGGATTTGGGCTAGAAGGGTTCAGTCCTCTGAACCTATTGATGTCCTGAATAGCAAGCTTAAAAGAATCAAAACCTACTTCAAAGGCTGGGGATCGGATAAGTACGGCCACGAAAAAAAAGAAAAGAGGAGCTCCGAATGGAGCTGGCTATGCTCGAAGATCTTGAAGAAAATGGTCCTTTATCCCCTGAGCTATACAACATCAAGATTGATGTTAGTACTGAGCTTCATGATATTCTGGTGAATGAGGAGATTTATTGGCTCCAACAATCTCATGAACGCTGGCTCTTGAAAGGGGATCTGAACACGGACTACTATCATAAGATTGCTAACGGCCGCAAAAGGAAAAACACAATCCATTCACTTAATGCTGGGGATGTGGAGATTGAGGGCACTGACAACCTGATTACGCATGCTACGGAATATTATAAGAATTTGTTCGGACCTGGGTCCGGTAACTTGTTCCACCTTGATCCTGACACATGGTCTGATGAGGAAAATCTTAATGCTAACGACAATGCTGACTTATGTCGTGAGTTCACGGAGGAAGAGGTCAAGGAGGCGCTGTTTTCTATGGCACATAATAGAGCCCCTGGTCCTGACAATATCCCTGTTGAATTCTATCAGGTGTGCTGGGATGTTGTCAAAGAGGACATTATGAGGTTGTTTGCGAGCTTCCATAATGGGACTTTGGATGTCCAACGTCTGAATTATGGGGTGATCACCCTTTACCCAAATCTGCGGTAGCGGATAAAATCCAACAGTTTAGGCCTATCTCGCTCTGAGATGTCCATACAAGATCATTACCAAAGTTTTGGATCGGCGAGTAGAGAAATCTGTTGATAAGCTCGTTAGCTCAACCCAAAACGCTTTTATCAAGGGGAGAAGCATTATGGACGGGTGTTGTCGCTGCATGAGATTCTGAATTATACTCATGTAAAAAGAGGGTGGGGTCGATTACGAAGCTTGACTTTGAAAAGGCATACGATAAGGTGAACTGGAATTTTTGTTAGATTGTCACAAGCTTGAGGTTTCGGTGACACGTGGTGCAACTGGATCAAACAGATCCTGCACAATGGTACTGTTAGTATCAAACTTAATAACCAGGTTGGTCCTTACTTTCAGAGCGCTAAGGGTGTTAGACAGGGAGATCCCCACTCCCCTTTCCTGTTCAATCTAGCTGCTGATTGTCTTGCGAAGATGATCACCAATGCCCAAACCAATAACTTGCTAGTGGGTTTGGCCTCGGACCTCATCCCCAATGGGGTTGCAGTACTCCAATATGCCGACGACACTATTATCTGCCTGGAACATGATGTTGATAAGGCAGTAAACCTGAAGTTACTACAGTACATCTTCGAGCTTATGTCTAGTCTTAAAGAACTATCAGAAAAGTGAAATTTTCACGGTGGGAGGCGATGAGAGCACGCTGAAATACTATGCTGAGTTGTTTAAGCGTGATGTGGGTAGCTTCCCCATCAAATACCTTGGTATGCTGTTAGTTATTCCACCCTTAGAGATTACATTTGAGGAATTTATAGTGGCCAAGTACCTTAAAAGATTCGAGGCTTGGATCGGTAATGTTGCATCCATGGGGGGCAGACTGACTTTGTTGGATTCAGTTGTCACCCAAATATCCTTGTACCATATGTCTATGTGGCTTATGAACAAAACCTTCATTGAAAAGCTGGATAAACATAGAAGGAAGTTCTTTTGGCAAGGCTGTAACAAGAAAAGGAGATATCATTTGGTCAAATGGGGCAGAATATGTAGATCTCGAGATAAAGGTGGCCTGGGAGTTAAAGATCTTCGAAAACAAAACATTAGCTTGATGGTCAAGTGGTGGTGGAAGCTTGAAACTCAAAATGTCCTTTGGCAGAAAATCGTGCGTGCTCGTTACTTGAGAAATAGATTTGTGGCTACGATTGAACCCAGGTTTAATGATTCTCCATGCTGGAAGGCCCTCCTCAAAGTTAAGACCTTCTAGATGGGTGGTAGGAAAATCCAAACTAATTCGGGAGAGATAACTAGAGTATGGAAAGACTACATTAATGGGCATAGGCCTTTCCAGGACTGTTATCCCCTGCTGTTTGATATTTGCACCGAGCAGGATTGTACTGTTGCTAATATCAAATCTATGACTCCCAACACTTCCTTTAGAAGGAGACTGACCCCTGACCTTCAAAAGCAATGGGAAGATATGAGAGGTTTTATTCACAGTATTCAGTTGGGAGTAGGGGGGACCAAGTTATCTTTGGGGCTCAATAATAATGGTAGATTTTCTACTAAATCTATGTACAAATGGCTAGAAAACCCCTTAGTGGATGCCACTATAGATGGGTTTGGAAGGCCAAGATCCCCTCAAGATCAAAATTTTCCTGTGGCAGTGATCTCGGGATCTTTGTTCTAACTAGGCAAGTTATGAAGGAGAGGAAATGGCACAGGAATCCTAAGTGTTCCTTTTGTGACAACATTGAGTCTTCCGGCATTTGTTTTTCACTTGTCCTGTGGCTAAGGTGGTATGGAGATGTGTTGAGATGGCACTAGGGACTGACCTCTGCCCTAATAGTTACTGGCAATATTTCTCCTGGTGTCACACTTTCCTTCCCTATAGGGAGAAGTACTACCTTTGTTGGCCTTGCGGCTGTGTCTTTGGGCTATATGGCTAGCTCGAAATCGAGCCACGTTTGAAAAAAGCAAATCAAGACGCCGTTTGAAATTGTGTTTTCTATGTGTTCCTTTTGATATATTGGGCAGGTCTTCAACAAGGCGTTGGAGTCAAGGAGCTGCATTGAGGCGGCCATGGTCAGATCTAGCACTATGAGCATGATGAAGATGTGCGGCGGCGAGGAGACCGATCGATGGAGAATGATCTTGCAATCTACTTTGCATTTCAGAGCTGTCGCTGACGCTTCCTGTTGCTCCTCGTTTCATATTTGGCTCCGGTGTTGAGCTTTTGCTGTAATAAGCTGTAGTAGTTCAGGTTGTGGGATATTGGTGTTGTCAGGTTTTCGTCCCATGGCGTTCGTTTCGATGGCGGGCGAACATAGTGGGTTTCCTGGCAATGCCCGAACTCGCTGCACCTATTTCCCTTTTTCTCCTGTGGATCTCTCGGAACTTTGTATTTCCGTTCGCTTGCAATGGAAAGGGGTCATGCCCGGTTCGAGAAAAAATGATCTATTGAATGGATCTCCAAGATTTAGACCCCTCCCTGCACTCACATGCAAGAAGAGGGCGGCCCTGCACATACTTTGCTTGAATAATCTGCAGCCTTAAGCCACCCTCCCATGGAGCATCCATGAGACTCATCGCATCATAAGGGCCACATTCATGCGATAGTCATATCTTTAATTTGACAGGGTCAAATAAAAGTAATTACATAATTTTCATTCTTTGGCCAACTATAGACTGTAGGAGGTGATTAGTTTGTTGTAGCCTGGTCAAGAAAGCAGTACCCCACAAAAACAAACATGGTAGTGTTTGGTTTAGTACACAATTATATTAACTTTCCTTGCAATTCCCTTAAAAAATATACTTTCTGTGTTTGTGAGTTATGTTCCACAGGCTCATATAAATTTGGTATTTACTTGGTCAACTAAAAGTTTGTATATCAATGTTGTTATAATTTGTTTTGAAAAGATAAAGTTAATTGTGTTGATACCAACTCAAATTTAACCTGGCCTAATGTAATAGCTTAGCCAATAGGCATATTTTTTTTGTAAGAAACATAGTACTCCCTCCGTCTAGGTGTATAAGTCATCTTAGGTTGTGCACTACGACCAAGACGGAGGGGAAAACGTGAGAACTTAATGTCTTTTTGCTAATTAATAGCATTGGATGCAATGAACTAACCACTTCATGTTATGTTTGATAGTCTCAAGTCATTAAAAGCATGCACGGCCCACATCTCGTATTGGTTGATATGTCATGAAACAAGAAACGAGGAGGAAGTTAATGTATCGTGCCTAAGTGTTTTGGGATTATTGAATTTTCGTAAGGTGACTTACACACCTAGACGGAAGGAGTACAAACATAAACGCTCTGATACACGCACATGCACTCACCACAATAAACCATGCAAGCACACCCTAACCCTATGATCACTTCCGAGACACTAAAGTTGGCACATCCTGAAATTGACGAAGTCACCACAAGCACCCTGTAGTCGATGGGAACAACGTCTCCCACTAAATACTGAACAAACAACTCTGGAAACCTAAAATAAATTTAGAAAACTTGGAGCACCGGTGTCAAGTCTAGAAGTTGAAACCTGGTAGGCTGGTTCCACCATAAATAATCTAGCCATCTGAGTTATTCTCAATTGGCACCAGTAGACATATAATTGCGGCTAACTAGTAGTAATATATTCGAGAAGATCACCAAATAATTTCTATTTAATTTAATGTGTCATCTTTAAATCCAAATACAGTTCTACGTTTTATAGCACGTGCCACTCTGTAGTCAGATTAGATTTTTTTTAATGACCCATTTTAATGCATTTAGTATGATAAAATTAAGAAGTTCATTTTATATCTTCAAATATGTACAGTCAAATGTTTATGTTAACACTGTCTTCTAGTAGGAAGTAAGAGTTATTCGCAAAAATAGTGTAGTAAGTAAGAGTTTAGTTAGTATGGGATTTTCACTATATAACGAATAGGTAAACATGTCACAACATTGATACTCATCACTTAAGCTAGTGAAGTGGTATACGAGGAAATAATGGTCAAGACTAATTAATAAAGCTAGCTTAGTATTTGTTTGATACATATACTTATTCATTTCTTTATATTATTTTCACTCAAAAATGTCATCCTACTATGAGTAGTGTGCATGCTTTTACTTGACAACTGTTTTTTATTTGAAAAATTGTAATTTTTATGAAGTTTTAATCACCAACATGTCATACCATGGATCTAGAGTTGCGCATACTGAAAGGAGAGTAGCTCATGCTGTTTTTCATCAGTGTAAATAGTATGTCACCATTGTTCCTAAACCCTAACTCCAAATTTTCTTGTCTTATAACCTATTTTTTCTTTTTCTTATACCAAATTTTACGTAGTGAATCAATATGAATATAACTATTTGTATTCCAAACGTAATTTGTTTATGAAGCGATTTTAAGATTACCTCGGGTGCAGAATAACTTATTCTGCACCCTGGGTGATGAATAGCATCACTATATATATATATATATATATATATATATATATATATATATATATATATATATATATATATATATATGCCTAATTATTTATAATCATTTGCTGCATGTATGGCCAACCTTCAAGATTTTGGAACTTGGAATTGTGTCACACTCAGTGATCATCGGGCTATCACTGGGTGTTTCGCAGAGCACGTGTACCATCAAGCCTCTGGTTGCTGCCCTCTCCTTCCACCAGTTCTTTGAGGGTTTCGCACTGGGTGACTGCATTTGTCAGGTTAATTAACTATCTCCATTTTTCCCAAATCATGCTTAAGTGTGGTCTTTCAGAAAATGAAAAGATGATTTTTCAAAACCTTTGTATTGTAATTGAGATGTACCTGCTCAACCAATAATAGTACATATGTGCTAAACATAACAGATCCTCACTTTAAGCAAGGTATGTCATGAAACAAATCTATGCAGGCTCAGCTGAAGGATCTCTCTATGCTTTTGATGGCGTTCTTCGTTGCTATCACAACACCCGCCGGGATCGCTGCAGGTTCCGCCATGGCATCATTCTACGACCCGTACAACCCCCCTGCGTTGGTGGTGGAGGGTATTCTTAATGCCATGTCAGCTGGTATACTGATCTATATGGCCTTTGGTGGATCTCATCGCGGCTGATTTTCTTGGCCGGAGGATGAGAAACAGCCCAACCTTCTTGCAGGTTGGCGCATATGTCTCCCTATTTCTTGGGGCCCTAGCTATGGCATCCCTTGCAATCTGGACTTAGTTAGTGTTGGTGATTGGTGTGAGTATCTATACATACTTGAAATGACTAGAGATGGAAAATAAGATGAAGGATTGGAGTTGTAGAAGCTGGACGTACACATGTCATTCAATGCACTAGGAGTTGCTCTATAGTCCCTTGGAGAAATGGAGAAGCTTCTTCTTTTTTCGTTGGTTCTTTTGTTTCTTGTTCTTGACATGGTAGTGGTTGGATGTAAAGGTGCCTTTGTTGGTAATAAACAACAATGTCCCTCTTTGTGATGCATTGTGAATTTGTGATGGATGGTGATACAGGAGATGTATTTGTACCGGGGATGAGGAGCTCTAGGAATTGACTTTGTTCAAGTCACTAGCTCACATTTGAAATCGTAATTATGCCACAAGTTCACTGCACGGATCCAAAGTGTGATGAAACCTACTCCATCTGATTGCACCTCCATGCGGTGATTCTGGTTTCATCTCCTGCCGTCACCCCCCATAAACTCATCGTGATATAGTGCATTGGTTTTTGGTTTGAACTGCTATTTCGACTTCGTTTGGAGCGCATGCAGTTTAGTTGTTCCTCTTGTATCTTTCCTTCATTTTAATAGTTAATTAAAATTCATTAAAAATGAATAATACATTCCCTTTTAAACCTTTATTTTTGAAATTATTGTGAAGAGTTAATTGCTATAATGAATAATACTGAACTATGTGTCATTCTCATTCATGATGTTCACATATTTAGGCAATCCCTAGAGGGGCTGTTCCAAGAAGAAGAGAGGGGGAGAGGACCTTACTGCAATAACTAAACCCAACTAACCACATATTAATTTACTCTCAACACTTCACCTAATCACCTCCTATCCTTGTTGTCATACACCATCTTGTTCAAAGTCTCCTCGAAGAACCATGTAGGAAAAATATATATGTAAGGAGATATACATAACTAGCCATGAAAAACTCCTACCAAAAACCAAGTGAGAATATAAGGAGAAAATGACATATCATAATACTTGTATTATTTTTGTTTCTTGAAAAACCTTCTTTGAGAAACCATTCAGAAAAAAACATATAAAGGAAAAGAGTACAATATCAAAGATTCAATGGTCTCGAATAGGTTATCAACCAGGAGTGCGCTCCCCTTGGTTCTTGCAAATCACGAATTCGTTTGTTCCAATTCGATTAACAAGTTCTGGAATAAACAACTTAGTAAGGACTTTGTGAACAAGTCACTGAGATTATTGCATGACTTCCTTTGAAAAATTATTTGTCTCACTATTTTTCTGTGACTCAATGTAGTAAATACTTCTAGAGCAATACACTTTGTAATATAAGGAGGATAAAAATTATTTGTCCATACAACTTGTCTACACCTGAGTAATCTGAGACAACATTATCTTCATATATAGAAAATGGTGTCAGATTCTTACCAATAAAAGTTCATCAATATGTGAATACACACACGTTCACTTGATGTTACATACAAATCAATTATTTCAGAACCTTTAGTGGATGCAACTAGTAAAAAGTTAGCCTTGTCGATTTCTAAGGGGCAGATGTACCTCCACTCGGGAAGACAATATCAGTCGGAGATATGAAACTATGGGGGTCTGATATATGCCTAGTATCGCTATATTATACCATGATCAAATCAGGATATAGCTTTTGATCGGGACATATAAAAAAAATTGTTCACACCAGCCTAAAGTCTTCTCATTGGTCTAGCCATACATACATACACCAGCCTAAAGTCTTCTCATTGGTCCAACCTAAAGTTCCTCTTGCTTTGTTTCGAGGAAATGTCTGGGCTTAAGATTAACTTCTCTAAAAGTGAGGTGTTGGTTTTGGGGGCTCCTGATGAGAAAGCCAGACAGGTTGCTTGCCTTCTTAACTGCTCTCTCGGCTCTTTTCCATTCAAATATCCCGGGATGCCCATTTCCCCTTACAAACTTTTGTCTAGAGATTTCGCTTTCTCTGTCTCTAAGGTCGGGAATAGGGTGACGCCTTGGAGGGGCCGTTACAACTCCACTGCGGGTAGGGTTTGTCTTATCAACGCCTGCTTATCGTCTCTTCCTATCACTACTAGGGAAAAGCCTAGCAACAGTGCGGGTTTTAGGACTATCGATGGCGGGCAGGTGAGCGCCATCTTGATGCACGGGCGCTTCTGACTAAAGATTAGCGATGGCGTTGGTTAACCCACGCTACTGCTACACCGACTTAGTAGTAGCGCTTTCCAGACGCGGCGCTACTGGTAATTACTAGTAGCGCTTCTCCCAGCCCGCGCTACTACTATTATTCCATATATTTTTTATTTCATGTTGTATTCATACACCTCTACAAGTTTTCATACAGCAGCAATTTAGGGATTGTTTTTACATCATAATGAGTTATTACATCATTGGGTGAAAGAACCGTGGACTAGTTTCAAGTGGATGTACATCTTCTTGAAACTAATCTGCGATTCTTTCACGCAGTGATATAATAAATATCATCATCATCATCATATCATTAACAACTTATCATCATAATACATCATTGTCATATAACACCTCCTCATGATCATCGTTTTCATCGATGAGACATCACATAGCAAGTTGGCCACTAGTCATAATCACAACTACTCCTCATCATCAACTCTAACACATTGTACCACATAATAAACATATTGTATCTAATAGGACCTACTACATTCTCTTAGGACCTACTATATTCTGTAAGGTAAAATAGCAAAAAAACAAGATAGCCCCTGGCTCTCCATTATGGAGAATGCAAATTATCCTGTCTCCAATTCTTGCCTTTAAGCAATGTTGCTTCCAAGAACCTCCTTACGAATGTCCAAACATTTTTCCATTCTTTGATTAGCATGTGTTCACCAGTTCCAGAAATCCAATATGCATAGGTGAGATCTGTAGGATGACCTGGCTGTATGTTCAGAACTTCAAGGCGACCATTGTAATACATCATATGAGGCACACAATCCATCGGGATTTTCTGTTGAAAAACATAGTAATTACTTCATAGTTAGCAATGATGTACTAGTTTTAGAAGTATGCAAAAGATGCACGGATGTCGTAATAGTAAAAAATCTTGCCAGGGTATCTCCATAGAAGTTATAGTGGTTTAACACGTGCACTACTGGCACATATTCACCATAATTTGGAGGAGTTCGATAGTAGGTATTGTAATTCTCAAAGGAAGTACAAAATGTGATAAGATGATTTTTCTCCTTGTAAGTTAATTTAGAGCCATCGGTGTAGTGGGTTTTGTCTACCATCTTCCGCACATTCTTTGAAGAATCAAAATAAGCTGTCAATGGAAATAAGTTGTCAACTATTTTGAAATGAACAATATAAATTAGTTAATAACTATGTTTGAGAAACTCACATTGCGGTTGAATCGGAAGCGTATCAACAAGGACCCAAATGTCCATATTGTTTTACTCGATGTCAGGATCACCAAGATCCATGGTGACAATCATACCCTCATAAAAACCATACATTTTGCAAAGTGCCTCCCAATTTTGGCAACCAAAATGGGTTACGCTTTGAGAATTGTACAGATTTACTTCAAAATCCATATCATGATGGGTCCTTAGGTGTATTTTCTTTGTTTCAAAATATTCATGGTCTTCAAAACTCATCCTCTCCAAGACATAACGTCTTGCATGGCATGGGATAAGCTAGTCGAATTATAAAAGATGAAAATTAGACGTTGAAATAGTTGAAGTCGTGCTTAATTACGTAAAAACACTTGTCGTCGTTGCGTACCATTTCAACGTCGAAGGTCTCCTCGAGCTTAATGCTGAAGCGCCGATCATTGTCCAGGTGAGGGCACCTGTCGCACAGACCTCGATCGTCGTGGCACCAGCTGCACTCCCCCGGGAGACTTTCGTCATCCGAGTATGACATTTCCTACGTTCATAATTCAAAGATTAAACTTGTACAATTAAATATATGTACCAAAAACCTAAATTAGATCATTATTTTTCGAGAAAATCCAGGCCACTCGATATTTCCTACATATTCTAGCACAAGTCATGCCAGAATTCACGGAAAAATCCGGCATGACCTTTGCTAAAAAAGGACATATCGAGCGCCTGAAATTTGCCGGAACGGAAATTAATCAACACTCCGGCAAAACATAGGCCACTCGGAGGTGTAACTTGAACATGACCGGCCAGTTGGGCAACCACATATCCTATTTGAGCAACATAGGATATACATGTTTTTATCTACATCGTATATATCTTATAGGACTCATATTGACATGGAGATTTGGCTGGTCTCACCTCGAGGTCGGAGGGGGTTGGTGACGGGGACGACGGCGGGGATGATGGAGGGGCTCCTTGATTTCGGCAAAAGAAAAAACCCTATAAGTTATCACTAATAAATCCCGAATAATTGCTTAAACTAAAAAAATAACAACAAATATGACATGTTCAACTAGTTCTATTAATTCAACTAGTTCTTACTAAATATAAACTTACTATAAATAGAAAAAAACTAGATCTTTCTAAAAATAAAGTAGTTCAACTAGTTATATTAGTTTTCTTACTAAAAATACATTAGTTCTATTAATTCAACTAGTTATATTAATTTTCTTACTAAAAATAAAGTAGTTCAACTAGTTATATTAATCACTTACTAAATAAACTATTTCTATTAAACACTTGCTAAAAATTCTACTACCCTAGTTCTACCCTAAATTTTCTTACTTCCATTTTATTCAAAACACCTAAAATAGTCAAAAGAATATTCTATTAAAAAACCTACATTCTACAATGTCTACATTCTAAAATCTACATTTAAATTACCTACAATTTGCAAGAACAGAGACGAGGGAGGGAGGAGAGAGGAGGGGAGGGGGCGTCCGGAGGAGGAGGAGGGCCAGCGGAGGAGGAGGAGGAGGAGGCGGTGGGAGGAGGCTGCTGCCGGAGGAGGGAGGAGGGGCGGCCAGAGGAGTGGGGAGGGGCCGGCCGGAGGAGGAGGAGGAGGGAGGGGCGGTGGGAGGAGGGATGCTGCTGGAGGAGGGAGGAGGGGCGGCCGGAGGAGGGGGGGAGGGGTCGGCCGGAGGAGGAGGAGGGAGGGGCGGTGGGAGGGGGGCTGCCGGCGGAGGAGGGAGGAGGGCGCGATGGGAGAAGGAGTGAGGGAAGGAGGGAGTACCTCGGTGGAGGACGGACGACGGCGACGGCGGCGGCGGACGACGGGTATCGGCGCGGGCGAGTGGTGAGAGGGAGGCGAGTGAGAGAGGGTCGGCAGCGTGGGGAGGATAAGGTAGGGTTAATAGTAGCGTGCGAGAAAAGCGCTGCAGCTAAGGAGAATAGCGATGGCGCTTGTGGGGGATCTGGCGCTACTTGCTAAGTTGGGCTAGCCATGTGCGCCCAAGTTCAAACGTAGCAGCAGCGCTTTTGCTAGTACGCGCCTTTGCTAAAGTTATAGCGATGGCCTTGATTATTCTGGTGCTTTGCTACTAAGTAGCGATGGCGCATGATTTTGTCGGCGATGCTTTGCTAAGATGTTGTGTATAAGGTTTTCCCTAGTAGTGTACGTTTCTCATGGGCTTCTATCGGCTGCTTGAAGGCATCCACGCCGGCTATGATAATCATAGGAGTGGGTTTTACTGGAACACCGCAAATAATAAGAAGAAATACAGGTTGGTTAAATGGAAAATCATGTGTAGACCTAAGAATCTGGGTGGGCCAGGCATCCTGGACACTTCCCTTATGAACAAATGCCTGATTCTGAAATGGTGGTGGCACTTGCTCTCCTCACCCCCAGACGCGTTGTGGTGGCATATTCTTAAAGCTAAATAATTCCCTACCTCCTCCTCCTCCCTCCTTTGTAACTCGACGGGCTCCCCCACAGTGTCCCAATTCTGGCGCCAAATGCTCAATATTAGAGATGATTTCAAGGCAGTGATTAAATTTTCTGTAGGTGATGGTGCTTCGGTTACCGGTTTTTGCTTGATTGGTGGGTGGGGGAGGCGCCACTTGCGGCAGCCTTCCCTACCTTATTTTTGTATCTGGCATTTCCTTTTGTCTCCATCGCGGAGCTCACGGCTAGGAGTGGGACTTTGGCTTGCCGAGCCATATCTCCCGTGAGAGTAAGAGGATTAGCATCGCCTTGTTGCCATCCTCCATTCGCTCGGAGTCTCAGGATGTGGTCTCTTGGCCGCATGCTGCCTCTGGTCGCTTTTCTATTAAGTCGTGTTATCATGTGTTGGCCCTGGGTTCGGTTGCTAACAAGTTCATGCCTATTTGGGAGGCTAGGGTGCCGCCCAAGATTAATATTTTCATGTGGCAGGCCATGTGTGGCCGTCTGCCGGCCGCGGACCAGATCAAGAAGCGGAATGGGCCGGGTTCGGAGTTTTGTGCCTTATGTGGCGAGCGGGAGGACACTGATCACATCATTTTCCGCTGCCCCTTGGCCATGTTTTTCTGGAGCTTCCTCCGTGAGTGGTTGTCGGTCTCCTGGGCCCCGCTTAATTTCTTGACCTTGATCCAATGTTGCTTCCCTTCATGGACAAACCAGGAGGCTGTTCTGGTTCAGGTTTTCGGCCATGTGTTGGACCCTATGGACAACCTGTAATAAGTTTACCATTGAACAAGTGTTCCCTAACAAGGCGGTTGTCGGTGTCAAAACCGGCGGATCTCGGGTAGGGGGTCCCGAACTGTGCGTCTAGGCGGATGGTAACAGGAGACAAGGGGCACGATGTTTTTACCCAGGTTCGGGCCCTCTCGATGGAGGTAGAACACTACTCCTGCTTGATTAATATTGATGATATGGGTAGTACAAGAGTAGATCTACCACGAGATCAGAAAGGCTAAACCCTAGAAGCTAGCCTATGGTATGATTGTTGTTCGTCCTACGGACTAAAACCCTCCGGTTTATATAGACACCGGAGAGGGCTAGGGTTACCTGAGTTGGTTACAATCGGAGGACATCTACATATCCGTATCGCCAAGCTTGCCTTCCACGCCAAGGAAAGTCCCATCCGGACACGGGGCGAAGTCTTCAATCTTGTATCTTCATAGTCCGAGTCGGCCAAGGTTATAGTCCGGCCATCCGTACACCCCTAATCCAGGGACTCCCTCGGAGTCTCCTGAACCAGGTTTCAATGACGAGTCCGGTAGCAGATTGTCTTCGGCATTGCAAGGCGGGTTCCTCCTCCGAATACTTCATAGAAGATTTTGAACACAAGGATAGTGTGGGGCTCCATGAATAAGTTCCACATACCACTTTGTAGAGAATAATATTTACACAAATCCAATCTGGCCGACGTGCTTAGCGTGACATCACACCAGCCAAGCCTTTATTGAATCGTTTTATTGTCCCACCTCGGTAGCGTTTAGCGAGGCGGTTTCCTTGGCATGTCTTGTCGAAGCGGAGATCGTGTCCCCTTATCCCGGGATTCTCATCAATACGGGCGTGGGTAACCCAATCGTGCCCGTTGGTATATTTCCCCAATCGAAGGCGAGTCCCAAACGGTCACGGGGAGGGCTCTTGGTATTCAACCTCTTTATAAAGAGACCAAGGCTCTACTCCTTTCTTTCAATCTCAATCGAATATGCCTCTCGCCTCGAGTTCCAACACCCAAAGCTCCAGATTTAGGCGCTTCGGACCTTCGATGATGTCCGGCTCCGGCCTTCAAGGCCGGTGGATGCCTTCCTCCGTTACGGAAGAAGACGTGCTAAAGCTGAGAGATGCCAGGTATCTAACCGGCGAAATCTCGCATAGGCTGCCTGCTCAAGGGCAGGTTATTCCCACTCCCAAGCCTGGTGAGAGCGTGGTGTTCGCATCTCACTACCTTCGGGGCTAGGCTTCCAGCGGACCCCTTCGTGAGGGCTCATGTTTTATTATGGGCTGGAATTTCACGACTTGACTCGGAGTCCATCCTCCACATCTCATAGTTCATCGTCGTAATGCGAAGCCTTCCTCCGCATTCTGCTCACTTCGGATTGTGGCTTAAGACCTTCAAAGTAGAGCCGAAGATGATCGAGGGCAGCACGGAGTCTTGAGGCTGTTATAAGCAAGAATGCTGACGCTCCATGGCCCGAGGGCTTTTTCCAAGAGGATTTCAGCTTATGGCAACGAGAGTGGTTTTATATCACAGCTCCCAGGGGCACCAAGTGGGTGGCACCACCTGCCTTTCGCTCGGGTCCCCCGCCGCAGCTAGCGTCATGGGTCAATAAAGGATTTAGCGGGTGCGTCCAAGGACGTGCCCTTGTTGCAGGGCCGCATTCAAGATCTCCTAGAAAGAGACATCAATTTGGTCGTAGTGACGCAGGTCATGCTGATTCGCCGCACCCTGCCCTGCAAACGTCACCCCCTGCGCCTGTGGGAGTTTAATCCGGAGGGACCACGAGCCCTCCAACATTTCTGGGCGTGGCGCCCATGGAGATGTACAAATTGTTCTTGGATCACAAGGCGGTGAGTCCGGACTCGACCGAGGACGCAGGTCTGAGCTGCAATCGCCCGGATACTCAAGTAAGTAGTCCTTTACCCGGACACGCCATCCGTATGTTTATCATAAAATTGCCCTTAAAAGAGTTGTCCCTTTAAACAGGAGTGGATAGCGAAAGCAAAGCTAATCAGGTGTCCGGCCCCCTCCACGAGACCACGCCCGGATCCGTGTTAACTAGGATCTTTGGAGGTTGCGCCTTTGGAAGAAGGCGAAGGGGAACAAAGGCTACCGCCTCCCCGAAGGAGGCTGTTAGGAAAGGAGGAATCGAGAATCCCTCCATCCAAGGGAACAAGAGGACCGCCTCTGAAGACCCGGAGACCATGGTCTCAAAGCGGGGGAAGAAATCTTCGTCAGAGGGTCCTGCGCCGGGAGATGCCTCGGACGCACTATGCCCCCAAGGGGATCAGTCCTCCAGCGAGCCGTAAGTAGAGAGGGGAGTTTTAAAATAAGAGACATCCCTGTTCTATTTCTGAGGAAGATAAACGAATTTTTACATTGTAGTTCGGATCTCAGCCTTTCTCAGCAGAGCTCATCTTCAGGGGATCTTTGTCCGGAGATGATGGAGAGCGGAACGCCTCCCCCTGCCGTACCGCCTTGCGAGGCGGGCGACCCTAAGGTGTCGTCACAAAGGGTTTCTCCGAATCCGGCAGGGCCGAAAGCAGTCGTATGGCTCCCCAAAGCCCTCCGTGTCCGGCCTTCAAAAAAGGCCATCGGACGAGTCCGACACCGTCCGGTGCACGGTCGGAGGAGCTGAAGGATCTGCTCGGGCGAGCGTTTATCTCAGAAGAACACCGTGCATTGATGGGCACGGTGATTGAAAAGATTTCATCCGCGGAGCGTGGGTTGCACGATGCCGTCAGGAGTTTACTGACAGGTTTTGAGGTACGCGAAATGATGTACCTCTTGACAGTTCTGCATATAAAAGATGCGCCCTATATAGATAGTAGCCCCTGAGACTCGGTGCGTTGTCAAAAATGACGGCGCTCCGAGGATCATAATCCCAGGTATGATATGTCCCTTTTCCTATGTAGGTGGCGAAGTGTCCGGTGGCTAGCCAGACTGATGAATTTGCCGAGCTAAAGCGGCAACTTGACGTGGCAGATGCCGACATCGCTTGTCAACAAGCGGCAGACGAGTCCCAAGGTATGCGATTTCTCCGTGGACACCTGGTAAGGGGGCTTGATGCCCATGCCTTACAACATGTATGCTTGATGCAGATGGTGCCGCTGCCATGGAGAACCTTCGGGCGGAACTCGACCGAGCCAAGGAGCAGGCTAGGAAAAGTGATGCGGCTGCCTTAAAGGCGGCCGAGGAGCTGAAAGCCGAACGGGCTGCTCCTTTGCCGAAGCAAGAAGGAAGTGGCCGAGATGGCTGTGAAGTTGAAGAATGCTGCCGACCGCTGCAAGCTTCTTGAAAAAGAAGATCGGGCGAAACAGAAGGACCTGGAGAAGGCCACTACCGAGGCCAAGGATGCTCGCTCTGCAATGAGAGCTATGAAGGAGGAGCTACGTCAGGCCGGAGATATCGCAGCTGGAAAGCCCTTTATGCTGCGAATGAAGTTCGGGGATCTTAAATATGCTCAATTTGACCGGTTGTGGAGTGCGGCGGATACTTACCTGGACTTGGCGGCTAGTGCCACGGACGCGGCCGAACACTTCCGAGATCAAAAGGATCACGAAGTGGAAAAGCTTTTTTGGTCGCAGTTCCACAATCCAGAGCGCCCACTTCCATTAACCGACCATTTGGCTGGATGGGCGGAGCTGAATAGGTTATCCGGACTCGCCATGAAGTATGCCGTGAGTCATCTGTGGCCGGAAAGGCCCGAGCCGAAGAGTTATTTTAGCTTGGTGCAGCAATTCCTTGGTGCGGTGCCGCATGTGAATGCAATGAAGAGGTCAGCGTGCATAGAGGGTGCGCGGATGGCTCTTGCCCGTGTCAAGACATACTGGGCGGAGATGAAGGCCACCGATGTTGCATCCCAAGATTCGGACGGGAGCCAAGTACCTCCCGAGCACTATTTTCAGGAAGTTCTGCAGGGCGCTCGTTTAATAGAAACGTTGTGCTCGAAGGATATTATGTTCGAATAACATGTATTATTGTAAAACAATGTATCGAGGGAATATAAAAGCTTTTTATACTTGTGCCTTCAAGAATTAAAATACCTCATGTGCGGCCGTTAATGTATATGTATATATAACCTGAAAGATGGCAGTCGTCGGCTTCAGCCCCCACGCATATAATGCGGGGGTGTTCGCAGAAGGCGCATTTTCACACTTGATCCAACGTCTTGGTCCTATAAAGGAGGTGATAGCGCAACGAACTAGGCAACCGGACTATAATGCTTTATTACTTTCACTTAGCCATAGGAGTTTGGCGGTGGGGCTACTATATAGCCCACAGGGGCACCTTCGCCGCAATTGAGGCGGCGTGTGTGCCTGGCCGGGAAACGGCCCTTCGTTACTGCGGAGGAATCCTAAAAATTCCGGCGGGTCATCGAGTGGTTGACCAGTGTCACGCTATATCATGATAGTCAGTTTCCGGCTTTCTCTACTGAGGTGCTCGCCTGGCCGAACCGGGGCACAATCGCAGTAGTTCTCCTGGTGCCGCCTTAGCCGATAGAGCGGAACATAAGGCAGCAAAACACAGAAGCCGGCAAACCCAACATTTGACCAAAGACATGATTCGGAGCTGATGCATATAAGGCCAAACTCGCGACGCCGAACACTCCCTAAGGTATTCGGTCTTTATGAAAACGGACTGAAGAACGCCCTTAGTAATAAGTCCCTGGTGTCCAGGTATGTGCAAAATTCTGACGTGGCCACATGCCAAGACGCCAGCCTCCACCTCGGTTTTAGCAAGAAACCGGGGGATGTGTATCAACAAGAGACAGTAAAAAAGGTTTACGCAGGGTCTTAATCTGAAAAGAATCCTTGGAACGGGTCCCTACTACACGTCTGCGCCTGTGTCTCCGTTGTGCCGTATCCTGGACGGGTGTAGCATGGTGTTCATCTGTAAAAGAGAGGAACTTAGTTGAAAGAGATCGTGCGAAAATGTACGTTATATTAAATAAACAAAGTACAATTCAAAAAATGAATAAAAGTGAGCTTTATTGTCTCTTGTTGTAGATGCGCGGAGCCTCTTGTACGGGGGTATGCGGCTAGTAAGCCCTTGTATGTTTACGCCGGACTCGTCTAGCCATGTCCGGGGTCTGAACGACCTGTTTAGGTGCTTTGATTAGTGAAGCCGGTTTAGTGTGTGGCTGTCAAGGCAGCCGCTGATCTTCAGCTCGAGGAACACTCGATATTTCCCTTTAATGAGATGATGCCTCGCGGACCAGGCATTTTAAGTATAAGAGATGCATAATGCGGTACTGCGTTAAAGCGGGCGAAAGCATCGCGTCCCAGTAGTGCTTGATAGCTACTTGTAAATGGGGCGATGTGGAAGGTTAGCTTTTCGCGGCGGAAGTTGTCGGGTGAGCCTAACATAACTTCTAGCAGGAGAGAGCCCATACAATGGGCATCTGGGCCTGGCGTTACCCCTTGAAATGAAGTGTTGCTATGGCGAATTGTTGTTGGGTCTATCCCCATTTTGCGGATTGTGTCCTGATATAGCAGGTTTAGATCACTGCCGCCGTCCATTAGGACTTGTGTAAAGTGGAGTCCGTCAATTATCGGATCTAATACCAAGGCAGTCCAGCCTGCGTTTTGGATACTTCTAGAGTAACCCTGTTGGTCAAAGGTGATTGGTTTTAACAACCCGGTGTGGGACTCCTCTGGGATAGGCCGTATGGCGCGTATTTCTATAGGCGCCACTATGTTTTTCCCTTTTGTCACGTGAAGTGAGTTTACTGTTTTGACTTCTTGTGGGAAATTCTTTTGTTTTCCGGTGCTCTGCTTGTGGGGTTTGTCATCGTCCTCGCTTGGTGTGTCGAGCCCCTTGTGTTCGGCGTTGAGTTTGCCGGATTGCTTGAAGACCCAACAATCTCTGTGGGTATGGTTTGCAGGCTTCCAGAAGTCTTGTGGATTTGGCATATCTTGTCCAAGATTTGGTTTAAGGTAGATAGCTCGTCCCCGTTATCCTTGAGGGGTAGCTTTTTCTGATTCTGCCGAGAGCTTTTGAATCCGGCGTTGACTGCCGTGCTCTTCGGGTTGTTTCCCTTTGTACGGCGCTGGTCCTTACTGCATCGCGGTTTCCCGTTTCCGTCCCTAACTTCAGATGTACTTGGGTCGTTAGTACTGCATCTTGCCAACCAGCTATCCTCTCCTGCGCAAAAGCGGGTCATGAGGCTTGTTAATGCGGCCATTGTTCTTGGCTTTTCCTGGCCGAGGTGTCTGGCGAGCCATTCGTCTTGAACGCTGTGTTTGGAAGTCGACTATCTGGTTCTTTTTAGTAAGACTCTCCGGGTTGTTGAGTTATATGACTTAAATCGTCTGCATCCAGAGGTCGGACATAGGTCCCTTGAAAGTTTGCCCGAAAAGCATCCTCGAGCTCTTCCCAACTTCCAATGGTGTTTTCGGGAAGGCTTTTAAGCCAATGCCGGGCTGGCCCTTTGAGCTTGAGGGGTAAGTATTTTATGGCGTGGAGATCATCTCCTCTAGCCATGTGTATGTGGAGGATGTAATCCTCAATCCAAACTCCAGGGTCTGTTGTTCCGTCGTATGCCTCTATGTTTACGGGTTTGAATCCCGCTGGAAATTCATGATCCAGCACCTCATCGGTGAAACATAGGGGGTGTGTGGCACCCCTATATTTGGGTGTACCGTGATATTTGGATACTTGATGCGTTGCATTGCTTACTAGAGCTTGCTTTCTTGGCCCGTAGATAGATCTAGCTGGGCCATCTTTTCTATGCGAATCCTTGTGCGGATCGCATGCCGGCTTGTGTGCGGGCGCCATTTGCCGCACTATGTTGGCCATGGGGTCGTTTATCTGACCGGGTGGCTTCCTTATTTTTTGATTGCGGAGGCTCTAAGGCCTCTTCATCAAATTCCGGCAGTAATTTTAAACCCGGATAGCTCTTTGTGCGGCCCATCGCCGTTTTTGTCTATGATGTTGAGTACTTTGCTCCATCTAATTCTGAGGGCATCTTCCGCTGTTTTGAGCTTTCGTTTACGCTTTTTCAGGCTATCTTGTGATGGTGATGAGCCTTTTGGAGGTTCTTCTGCTCCAGCAATCTGTCCGGTGTGAGGTCGTCCGGACTGTTATCTTCGCCGGGACGGGTTGTTTATCCAAGTTGCCCTGTTCGGACGGTTGCTCGATGGCATGTTCGTCGTCCGCCGGTTCGCCCTGCTCTATGGCTGGGTCTGTATGGCTGCTGTCTCTGTCGAGGTGGGGTTTGGAGCGGCGCTTACGCCGCCGCTTTGACTGCTTTTCGAGGGAACGATCCCTCGTTGCGTCCCTTTGTTCCTCGTCGTCGTTTCTTTTAGGTGTGTCCACCATGTATACATCGTGGGATGAGATGGTTGTCCAGTGCCCTATAGGCGCTGGTTCCTGTTTGTCCATACCGTCGATGTCTTCGGAGTCGAAGCCGAGCATGTCGGTTAAATCATCGACAATGGCTACGAAGTGGGTGGTGGGTGGGGTTTGAATTTCTTCGTCGTCTGCATCCCAACCTTGCTGACCATAGTCCGGCCAGGGCTCTCCTGATAAAGAGAGAGACTTTATTGAATTCAGAATGTCGTCGAAGGGCGAGTGCTGAAAGATGTCCGCGGCGGTGAACTCCATGATCGGCGCCCAATCGGATTCGATTGGCAGGGACGCGGAAGGTTCGGAGTCCGGAGGGGAGTCCGGCACCTTGGAGTCACAAGCTTTGCAAAGGACAAGGCTGGTGTTTGGCTCGATCGCCGTAGAGATTGCAGCCCCCGAGGCGGTGTCCAGCCACCCGTCCTCGATTGGCGCAGTCAGCTCCGAGTTGAGGGTCGGAGCGGACACTGGTGCTGACCTCCGTGGCAATCGCTCGGGCGGCGAGCTAGATCATGCCCATCGTGTGGTCTTGGCGCGCTTGGCTGTCGCTCGAATCCGTCGAAGATCAAGTCTCCGTGGACGTCAGCCGTGTAGTTCAAACTTCCAAATCTGACCTGATGGCCAAGGGCGTAGCTTTCGATCTGCTCCGGATGGCCAGCGAATTGGCCCGATGCAAAGCCGCCGAATCTGAAAATCTGTCCGGAGAAAAATCTCACCCTGGACCGCGTCATTGTTGATGATCGAAGGAGCCATCGGGCCTAAAGATGACGACACAGAGGAACTCTCAATGAAAGCACCAATGTCGGTGTCAAAACCGGCGGATCTCGGGTAGGGGGTCCTGAACTGTGCGTCTAGGCGGATGGTAACAGGAGACAAGGGACACGATGTTTTTACCCAGGTTCGGGCCCTCTCGATGGAGGTAAAACCCTACTCCTGCTTGATTAATATTGATGATATGGGTAGTACAAGAGTAGAACTACCACGAGATCAGAGAGGCTAAACCTAGAAGCTAGCCTATGGTATGATTGGTGTTCGTCCTACGGACTAAAACCCTCCGGTTTATATAGACATCGGAGAGGGTTAGGATTACACAGAGTCGATTACAATGGGAGGAGATCTACATATCCGTATCGCCAAGTTTGCCTTCCACGCCAAGGAAAGTCCCATTCAGGCACGGGACGAAGTCTTCAATCTTGTATCTTCATAGTCCAGGAGTCCGGCCAAAGTTTTAGTCTGGCCATCCGGACACCCCCTAATCCAGAACTCCCTCAGCGGTTGACTGCTTATTCAAATTTTCTAGCCTATTGCAGCAGTGGAAATCTCTGATTAGAGAAGGAGACAAGGCGGCCGTGGAGCTTCCGATCTCTTGCTTCGTGCTTTGGCTAGCAACATTTTGGCCGGTCTTCATACTGGAGTTCAGCAGCCGCACTAGTTGATGTCTTTGTCGGCGTCGGCGTCTCGCTCTTCTGTCATCTAGACTTTTGTCGTGTGGGTTTGTGGGCCTGCATGCCTAGCTGCCGGTTGTGCCCTTTCTTCGGATTGTTGTTCCTAGGGCTGGGCATTCGGTTTAACCGAACCGTTCGGTTCGGTTATTCGGCTTTTGAAGAAATTCGGTTTTGAGAAAAGGATGACCGATCGGTCATTGAGAAAACTCCTAACCGAAGATTCGGTGGACCGAGATTTCGGTTCGGTCCTCGGTTGAGACTTAATTGACCGACAGATTAGGGAAAGGCATGAGAGGAAGCGATACTTCAGAAATTGATCTGCAAAGAAACATTGTGTACACACGCAAGGCAAGATCCTGTGAGTACAAAATCAGATCGTAGTAGCAAGAACTTCAGGTGAGCAAATCAGCAATAAGATGCAAACGCAAGACAATCAAAGAGAAAGCGGGAGATAGGAGGGAAGAGGGATCGTCCATACAGTTCACCACCGCCGTTGGTCGTTGCCTACAGGGGTGGAGGGGAGTAGATGCAGCGCATGGCGGCTAGGGTTAGGCGTTGGGTTGGGGGAGGGATCGGGAGTGGAGATAGAAGAGTCGAGGGCTCGAAGCGCAAGTCGGTCGTCTACTGGGCTACTGGAGAAGGAAGCTTACGGAAGAGATATTGGGCTGTGGGTTGGCCCATTACGTAGATTGGAGTGCACGTGCATGTCTATTCGGTTTCATCGGTCCATTCGGGTAACTGATGCATGGCACCGAATTACCCAAATTAATTTCGGTTTTTAAAACGTGCTGACCGAACTATGCACTAAAACTTTCGGTTTCGGTCTTTTCGGCTTCGGTCCCGGTTTTTTCGGTTCGGTAGTTCGGTCGTCGGTTAATATGCCCACCCCTAGTTGTTCCCTTTGCGGTTGTTGGGTAAACGTTGTGAATCTGTTTGTGTGTGCTACTCTGTTGCCATACGGCTTTATTAATTTAAAGTCGGGCTAAAGCCTTTCCTCTAAAAAAAGCATCGCCGGATACGATCTTCAGCGCAAGGGCGCTTGATCAGTGAGCTATTACGCACTCTTTAAAGGGTGGCTGATTCTAGGCAAACCTCCTGGCTGTCTTTGCACCTTAGAAAAACTCTAAGAGAGTCATCATATTGGTAGCATCTCAAAATATTATGGAGACTGCCGAGGCAACGCTCAAACTCAAATTTGCCACATTGCAGCCTCCATATTATTTATTTTCCTTATATTTTTTAGTTGCATCAAGTTAACACTCATACACTCAATTTCAAGATTTAATACTTGCATAGACTACATATAGTGTTAAAAAGTTCTTACATAGAGCAAGAAAAGTCTACTAACAAAATTTTCATATCATAGGTGTTCACGAAAAATGCTTTTACATTTAACCAACTGTAACTTGAATTTGAGGCCAATCGCGTCGACGGTGAATGCTACGCGCGGGGCACATGCATGTGTGATGGGTCTAAGTGCGCATGTGTAACATCCCTAAGTAATACCATACTCCAAATAATGATTATGTTACTTATTTTGCAATCATCATGGCATCATGCATTCTTCCACTATGCAATATCCTCAAACTCATGACAAAAATATTAAATGTCTTTAAACCATTTGTTTTTCCCATTATTATTATTATTATTTGATTTTATCAAACCCATGTTTATTTTTTGCCTTAGGCTTTGAGATACAGTATTAACTTTTGCACACACTCTTGTATATGTATGTAGGGCCTTCACACCAAGTTTCACAATTTTAGCACAACCCTAATGTAGCACCTCGGCTCAGCGAACATGATGTGCCTTGCATATTAGCCCAAGGATCCGAGTCTTCCGGTATAAATTGCAAATTGGAATCAAGCACAACCACAATATATTACATCACATGTGTAGGGCTTTACGTTACAACAGTTAGAGAGGCAGAGGCGGCAATATGCGTGTGCCGACAATATGTACATTATTTATCTAACATGGTATCATAGTGTAGGAGCGGAATACACGACGAATTGACAATGATAGTGGGGCTCCTTACCAAAGGGTCCATGTTGGAACATGATCCTAACGCTAAAGCATGATCATCCTCAGAACACTGACAGTTAGCATCTGCTGCATCTTGCATAACAGGCCAAGTGAGTTGTACCCACAAACTCACAACAATCATTGCAAGCATCATGGTAAGAGCATAGCACACATATGCATAGGCATATAAGAATGATGCATCTTGGTCTAGTTTTATTTTAGCACAAGGACTGTTGATCAGAACCCCTGTATAAAACCAACAAATAAATTGATAGTCCCCCAAAAAGGTCATTACAACTTAGATCTTAGATCTGGGACATCACTGTAATAGCTCAACAGTTGCCCATGACAATTTTCCAGAAGACAAGTGTCAAGGGTGCTACCCGGAACATGGAAGCAGTGTTGATAAAAAATATGTAGCAGCTGCCCCATATGGTTGGCCACACGACAAGTGTCAAGGGCGCTATTCTAAACACAAGAGCGGTGCCACGAAGAGAAACTCAACAGCTTCCTAAGAAGGTTGGCCACAAGAAAAGTGTCACGGACTCTACTCAAGACATGGGACCATTTTGAGCAAAAATAAAGTCAGCGCTTCCCAAGTAGGTTGGCCACAGGACAAGTGTTAGGGGTGCAAAACATGGGAGCCGTGTCGAGCAAAAATAAAGTCAGCAATTCCAAAGTCGGTGTTTAGGGGCACTAAGCAAAACATGGGAGCCGTGTTGAGCAAAAATAAAGGCAAACAAAAATCCATCGAGGCCATATGTGCTTTCAGTACAAGTGGCGAGCCGGGCTAAAAGTATATAGAACAACACTTTAGCATACCCTCTCCCTTCCTTGGTATAGCGAGTTCTGCAAGGGGATAGAGTGGGATTAAAGGGGTGGGATTCACTTCTGTTTGACTCTGTGTTCTTTTTTTTTAACTCTCCAACCTCTTTATTTATTCTTTGGTATAAGAGGTACCAATGCGCTTGGGGCCTCATCAAACCATGTGCTAGAGGGAGAGAATCTAGCGAATCTTGCTAACTCATGAGCAACCGAATTTGCTTCATGGAGGCAATGCACAAATCGGACTTGACCTAGAACGCGTGGCATGTGGTAACAATCATCAATCATTGCTGCAGCCGGGCCAGCAAATAAACCACCATCTTGCATTGCTTGTATCACATCACTATTATCTGAGTTAATCACCAATCTTGAGCATGCAAAGCTTTGCAACAGATTGAGTCCAAACTGGAGTGCAAGGGCTTCGGCCATTAAGGCATCCATGCATTTACCTGCTACATTATTTCCTGTCACCAAAATGTTTTCAAAACTATCCCCAAGTACAGCACCCACTGTGCCTTGCAGAGAGTCCGGGTCAAAGCCCACATCAACGTTAAGCTTTACTGTCCCGGCAGGTGGACACACCCAATGGTTTCTCTGAATTTTTGCTTTTGGCTTAGAGGCTGCAAAGCCCGCATCAACTATTTTTGCTTTTGACTCTGTGTCTTGATTAGTCAGGCTCATTATGCTACCATAATTTTTTACTTTTAACCAAACAAAAAATAGATAATTGCCGGCAAGGGGCAGCGCGAGGCGGTGTGGTGGCCGCCGTGCGAGGCAGTGTGGTGGCGGGCGGCGGCGCGGGTGCGAGATGGCGTGATGATGGGCGGCGCGGCAGTGAGGCGGCAGGCAGCGCCGGCGTTTATGGAAAGTTGGGGCAAAAAATGTTTCTACAACGGTTCCGTAAAGTGACCATAATTTGATGGGAAAATGATCTTCTTGTAAATGTGCGGAAAGAAAGGGCCTAGTTTATGGAATCTTCTAAAATTATAGATGATTTAAGGGAACTGTTGAGGAGATTTTTTACCTTAATTTTCTATAAATGATAGTACGGGAGCTGTCAGTGATGCACCCGTGCGAGCAGCGGCACTCCCGTCCAGGAGGGACCAATCGCGGTCATCCCGACCATCCGGGGCACGCGCCAGACACGTCCCGCCACGTTCAAGGCGGCGCGTGGCATCACCATGTCGACACCCGACACCGCGGCAGTACGGGACGCAGCGCCAGTACGCAGTGTGATTAAGATATGCGCAGCCGGAATCCTTCCTCGAGATCGTGTGGTAATGCCTTTGATATGCGGTAATACAGTAATGCCGTAACTACTATACTAGCATAGACAAATCTTAATGGACCAAGCAAGTTGCAGCAGCAGCTAATCACAGGAGAGATCCGACAGTGCAGATTAAGTACACCTCTTAATCTCTTATAGTATATGCACAATTAGGCTAGCAGTGTCGAATTTCACGAGCAACCTGTACTTAAAAGTATATATGTACGGCCTGAAATCATTTTCTTGGTGTTTTATCTTTAGTGGCGACCATTACCCCAGTTTGCCACTCGTAACTCGTTTGGGAATCTTCTGAGGCCTCCATCTCGCCAAAAATGCACTAATTTTTGTTATTTTAATAATCATGCTTGTTCTAATTATGATTCCATGGACAGACGCGGACATACCGACCCTGTCCAGTTGCATCCCTCGACCTCCGAACCCATGTTGCTCTTTTCACTTGGCCATAAAGTCCCTACATCACTCAGCTGAAAGGTGTATAAGAGCATCTATAGCCGGACGCCACAAACCCTCTCCCATACGCCCGCGGCCCGGCCAGTGACCGGATAGGAGAGGGAAGGAAAAAAAAGTGACCCAATCGGATCCCACAGCATTCCTATATGTCCGGGCTGTCCGCGAATCCTCATATTGAGGACAAATGTAGGGAGGATATGAGGGCTCGCGGATGCGCCCAGGCAAGCCCGGTCAGTCCACCATGTAGGACGCGGCCCCACCCGGGACCATCTTTTCTCTTTCTTTATTCATTCTTTTCTTTCTCTATTTTCATCTCCACCAATTACGTGCAAGTGCCCGATCATACGAGGAAGAAAATGAAAAGTGTGGCTGCGCGAATGGATAGATAAGGACTCAAAACAGACACTTCCGGTTATTGACCAGGCGTGTCCGCGGGTTTTAGGGGCTCATATTTGCTAAGTCTGGTTGTAGACGCTCTAAGTTTGCGAATGTGTCCCTATACCCAAATCTCTCGCGTACATCAATTCCATGTATGTATGGCCCTATCACACTTCAGTTATGACACGCCTTAGTTTTGCAATGTTCAACACAAATCTCAAAAGTTTGATATAATTAGTGACCAACAACCGAAATTGAATAGTGTAATTGTGCATGCATATATACACATATTTTGTTAGTTAAATTGTGGTCAAAATTAAGCTAGCTTAATCCTAGAGGCTGCCTTATTATTACAAACTTAGAAGGAGAGAGTAAGATTTATGTTTCTTTATTACATGTGGACTTAGACATATTTAGCTAAATGAATTATGTGCGGTCGTATGTGACACTGACGCATGTGATGACATCAATCATTTGCATATACATATAACTAGGATGTGACCACCTAATTGTCCCAAGCTAACTCCATCAAACATGTCATGATCTGATGGTTAATGTTTACAATCTCAATCTCCCGCAAAAAAAAATGTTTACAAACTCAATAGAGAACAATTAGGGACCTCTCTAACCCGTTCGGGAAGATTCACGCAGAATAATGCCTCAATGCCATATATAGCCCGTAGGGAGCTTGCTAGCTAATACTAGGCGTGATTAGGTTCCCTCTCTAACCTCTCCACAAAAAGTTCAAGGGATCTGCAGCAATTAATGGAGCATCAACTGTTCGACGATGGCGCTGTCCCGAGCTGCATGATCTCGCCATTAGAGGCAGACAACGGTTTCACCGACGAGCTGCTGTCTTTGCAGTTACCGGACCTGGACCTTGACTTCGACATCCACGAGTTCTCCGCACCGGCAACGGCACCGGCGAAAGCGGCCACCTCAGGTGGCTCAGGATTGGTTGGTTCCGGTTCGGGATCGCACAAGAAGCTCAACCACAACGCGTACGAGCGCGACCGGCGGACGCAGCTCAATCAGCTCTACTCGACTCTCCGTTCACTCATCCCTAACGCAGATCACACAGTAAATCATTCCTTCACTCATTGATGCGAGCTAATTTGGAGGTACTAGTAGCCCTAACGATTAAGATGAAATATTTACATATTATGACCGATGTGTATCTCCCTATCTCGTGCGGCATGCAGAAGAAGCTGAGCATTCCGACGACCGTGTGTCAGGTCCTTGACTACATCCCCAAGCTGCAGAAGCAGGTCGAGGATCTGGAGAAGAAGAAACAGGAGCTCACTAGAGCCAAATGCAGAGAAAGACTGCAGCGCGTCAAGGACAACACATGCCGTATTGTTTCTGCTACTCCTCTCGATGGCAACGAAATCATGGTCCAGATTAGACTGCTGAGCAACATGGCTGCAAGTCTTCCTCTGTCCAAGTGCATAAACGTATTTGAGAACGAAGGCCTTCACCTCATCAGTTCATCGACTTTCTCCACCGAGGTCAATAGAACATTTTACAGCTTCCACTTTGAGGTACGTTTTTACATGCGCCCTTAATTTCCTGTTCGTACTATACTAACATGGTAGAAGACGCAAATGCGAGAGAATCATCTTCAATGTGTTTAAAAGCGTTAGTCTTATGTATATATATATTTTTACACTTGTCCCCCCTCCCCTCCTCATTAATACACGGTATTTTAGACATTGGCACGTTCATAAAGTTGTAAACTTAACCTTTATTTTTGTATATGAATATAGATGATGTTTGCTAAGAGACAACAAGAAAATGTGAAACACTTTTACAAAAATCTAGGATTTTAATAGGACATGAACATCAGCTCCATAGCACCGCTGAACCCCTTGCAGTTTGCATACATGCAGATCAGGAGAAGACAACCTGGTGTCATCGAGATACTATTGAATCTTGAAACTCTAAAATGTTTTAATTATCAACTGCAAACCCAATTTACGACAAGTCTTGACTGTTGGCTCTTGTCTCGACGAGAGCTTAGATACAATATCCCATATATGTGTATGTTTCAACAACAAAAATCCACCATTTTGTCATCCAGTGGTTTATGGAGTTGGCATTGTGTTGGTACCACATTACCATGTGACAACTTGTTACAAAAGGCTGGTGACTAGTGTTTCATTACGTGCTAATGAAAGATTCTAAAAATGTGTTAAAGCATAAGTTAGCACCTAAAGATTTATAAAGTAGGCGGATGTACTGGTACCAAAGGTACCACGTGGTAACTTGTCAGAGAATAGGATGGCGACTAGGGTGTTATTATATGGTAACAAAAAAGTCCAATCTTTTCTTTTGTCGAAATATTACCAAGTGAGATCTAGTTTTGAAGCTTCCGTCGATATGGAGATAACCATGAACGCATGTTGTCAATGGGGTCGACAATTTGAGCTATATAACAATTTTTATCTCTGAAAAGTAAATTTAGCATGTTGTTGTCATCACTTCTAAATTTTCTGTATCTGTATATAGCAACTTTATTTTTCCTCCTTATGCACTTTATAATAATTTACCCTTTTGCAAGAAATCTTTTAAAACTTAGCATAGCTGATGAATGTGTGGCACGTTCGATGTAATTGGACCATTCTTTCCAGAAGTGATATTGATTCATTTTTTCCTTGATAATTTATTTATACAGTCAGATATCGAGGTGCGAGGGCACAAAGCAAACTAACCTGCAATTTACACCCCTAAATCAAATTTTGCAATGGTCTCTAGTGTTGGTCTATCACTAAACGCGGATTTGCAATTTGTTCATAACTATACGCCATTCGCAAGGTTCTTCATCGCATGTGCATTTTGGACACCCTCAAGCCTTAGGTTCCATTAATCAATGCTCATTTATGTGCTCGTGTGTGGATACTCATGTTGGTGCCTAATAATCATCAACCATTTTATCTTGTGTTATTGCCCCTAAGAAAATTTCTACATAATTGATATTGTTGATTATCTATAGGGGACAAGATGGTAAGATGAGTATTGTGTTGGCTATAATTTTTTAATAATGTTTCAATCTTTTATTCACCCCTTGCACTAGATTAAAATGTTGGGAAAAGTAGTAGAAAACAAAAAAATCGCCATACAAACACCCAGGAACAATATGAAGATGCATATCGGGTTCGGATCAACGATCATTACCAACTCCGGATGGCAGCGGAAGTAGGCGAGTCGGTGTAGATCGTACTTGGAGTCCATCGAACGTAGATGACGATCCCGCGAACAGTCCTCAAACGACCCCTCGAACTGAAGACCGAAATCACGGCCTCTCTACTTGGTTGCAAGCGTACGGTCTTCGCGATCCAGCAGTGCTTCATCATTCAGAGCTAATCGTCACCGGAGAATTAGAAGGAGGATATTAGAACCACACGGGGCCTCTAATTATGAGGATTAGAGGTGGTTAGGGCTAGCTCTAATTAGTCAACTAGGACCAACTAAAAACGAGAACTAGATCCACTAGAGGAAGCTCCAAAACTTGTGTATCCAATAGAGAAAAATCCCCAAGTATATATATATAGGTCACTACTAACACTCAGCAGATCGTGATTACCTTAAGCTTGTGACCTAGTAGGTTCAGTAAATCATAGACATGAACGAAACTCCTTCGTTCAATGACCGATAGAGAAACCGTGGACATCCATATCGGTCCCTATGATTACACGAATGATATTCCAGTGAACCTTTGGTTATCATGTGATGTTCCCTTTGCTTCGCGATACTTTACAAAAACCGGTGCGCATTTGTATCCTCCTGGGTCATCACCATGCTCACTATACCGTTGCTTCTGTTATCGGTTTTGTTCTTCTTTCCCATTAACATGTTCCGGCATCCCTGTGACGTAGTCACCTGCGTCTGGCCAGACGATGATGGATGCCATCACATCGAGAGGGCCCTAAGAATATCTCTCCATCATCGGAGGAGAAAATCCCACTCTCGAGCTATCCTGTCACTTGTCAAACTTTCCGATGAGCCTGAAAGTTGTCGTTATGATCACCTTGTTATAGATGACGTTTGAGCAACCCCAAAGCCCACCGCCTGTAGGAAGTGACCGAAACACTCTCATGTTATGAGGAACTAAAACACATGCTAACACTCCGTGTTATAACAAATGATTTCAGGCGATATAATCACAAAGTATAACATACAAGTTTGGGTTGATTCAATATGATCGTTCTTCTAACGTCATACCCTCAATGTTGTTTTAGGACTATCATTACAATTAATGATATTCTAAGATCCGGAAAACGTGATCACCAACAACACTTGAGCCAGTCTTAGAGGTGAAACCGGGAACCTATTGTTTAACCATTTATCATTTCACACATGCATATGAGTTTTTCACTGAATCGCATATTTCAGGATCATAGCAGTTACAACATGAAATATAAACTCTTAGTTACGAATAATGGGAATATAATAATACAATATTATTGCCTCTAGGGCATATTTCCAACAGTCTCCCACTTGCACTAGACTCAGTAATCTAGCTGCATAATCTTTAAAACACATATGGTTTATCTGGTGTTGCTCATGATTTGCTTGTGGTAGAGCCTTTCGCCATTAGTTTTGACATATTCAAAACATTGTGATATTTATGTTAGCCTTGTCTGATTTTATGGATCTTAATCCATCTTGTTGTGAGCTATAACATTTTATTCAAAATAAAATATTATTGAACTCATTGCACTTAAAATCTCTTCAACCATATCAAGACTCTTCTTGATAATATTCATATCATACTTTGGATCCACCCATTTATATCAAGACTCTTCTTGATTATCCATATTCATAATATAATGTTTATGGGTTTACAACTTTTGTAACATCCAATTATATCAAGACATTTCTTGATTCAGATGATATTGAAATATCTAATGTTTTCAGAACACATATGTTCATCGTTATAGAATCAACAATATTGTTCAAGAATAATTCTAAGTATTTATCATAGCCCAATCATATTGAGGAAATCGTTAACTGCTAGCTGCTCGGTTGGCTGGCGATTAGGGGATTAATAGGCTAATCGGCAAGTTAATCGGCCATTTTAATCAATTAATCAGACGATTTATCGGTTTATCGGCTACTCGGTGACCCTACGAGTAGGGATTAATCGGCAAGTTAACTGATTAATCGGACGAATTCTTGAACAGGGATATCAATTATGAAGTTGATATTCATATATTCTTAATAATAAACTTTAACTTCATATTCTCAAAATAATACATTTATTCTTTTGAGATCCTTGATATCTGTTACTAACACATAGTAAAACTCTTTGGTCCTTTTATATATATATATCATAACTATCAAAATGAATTTATTCATCTATCCTTGCTTATCAATTGATTTACATAAGCATCGAGTTATATGACATTGAGAGAAAACATTTTTCTCTATTTAAACCTTTTTCAAAATATAAAAGGTTTATTTCAGCTCAACCAGACATTTTGATATATCTTCAGAGATTCTTTTATGCCCAATATTTTGCCTTACAATTTGACGAAACCATGTTTCAAAACCATTTTTTGTGCTCTGATGTTTTATATTATTTCCATTCCATAATATGTCATATACGTATGAGATCAGAAATACTATATAGCTCGCACTGAGTTTCATATATAGACAAAGTACTTTTATCATTTTGAAAAGATCAAAATCTCAATACGAGCTCACTTCTTATAATCTTCAAAAGGCTTTTTTTGAAGCTTGCACATTCATCTGGTGTCCTGAGGATTTTAAAACTTTTACAGTTGTATCATTCATACATCCTTTCCTATTTAGGAAACTTGTTTTGATGTCCATTTTATTTACTTAATACTCTTTGAAGTATTAACCAGTTCTAAATTTGTTATGTATGAAAATTAACAACTAAGTTCTAAACTTAATTGTATATGAATTTTAATTCCGATGTGCATGGCTATGAGCCATTCCGTTGAGCTGGGCGCCGCCATCGCTTCTATGTAGTGTGCTAGTTCATCTTCTTCCAAGATGAATATCTCATTGTTAAATTTCAGAAAATTTCAACGATATTTCTGATTTGCATAATCCTTTTACAAGCTTTAAAGTTTCTACATCAGATGTAGTAACTTACGATTTATTTTGCAGACAATCTATCAAAACAACTTCTGGTTTGTTAATCCTGCTTATAATCATTACAGATTCAGTAATCCTTTTCAAGTTGTAATGTCGTCCTCCTACTTATTTCTTTGACAAGAAAAAAAATTTCTTGATAAAGTGTTCATCAGTAACAAACACTTTGCCTTTTGAACATTTCAATGAAAGGAATCCAAATCATGTTTTTTAGATATCCTACAGTTCAGCTTTTATCTGGTTTATGAACTTCATAACTCATATGGTTTCTATTAGCTAGACTAATATGTGGTGCTCTCTTAAGTGTATATCTTGTTGCTTCAATTATACCCCAAATTTTATAAAAAAAGATTGTTAATAATTCCACAATTATTCGAGTGTTTTGCTAAACTTATGACTCGGATAATTTTCTTCAATGTTGAAGAATCTCTTCATATTTTGTCATAATGATCCTTATCTTCATTATAAAATATTTGAACTCTTCAAATAATATATTCTGAAATTCTTTTGAACTATTCAAATAGTTCAGATTTTATATTAAGTAAATCATGTTTTCCTAATCTTTAATGAAGCATAATTATCCATCGATCCCTGAGTTATTCATCAGCACTTATACATCACTATGTATTCTTTTATTTGATTTTTCAATCAAGATAGTCCGATACTTCGTCTATATGAAGATTATTTCCCGATATAACCAAGCAGTGCCACATTTAAGTGGGGCTCATCAGTCTTCTCAAGACATTTAGCATTAATGTTATAAAATTTTCAAATCAAGATTCATGAATAAACCATAAAAATCTAAGGTAAATCCAAATATATTCTTATAACCACTTCAACAACTATTCTTCAAATCTTTATAAGAATATCCATCACATAATCCAAAACATAATGGCTTACACAACCCCAGAACGTAATAACTATTATTCGATCCTAAGATAAATCTTGAAGATAGACTCCATCAGTCTCGATTAGCGATCCCATCACCATCCTTGACTATCATCACATCTTTATTTTTTCTCAACTTTTGAGCTTTCTGTAGTCCCTGCATCGGATTGCAACTGAGATCAATCGATTAGTATCAAATACTTGTGACATGCAGAAACAAGTAAAACAACATTAACTTTGTATAACTTGTATACCTTTATCGGAAGAACCGTTCTTCTTATCCGCTAAGTACTTATTGCAGTTACGCTTCCAGCTACCCTTCTGTTTGCAGTAGAAACATTTAGTCTCTTTAGTGGCTCTGCCCTTGTTCTTCTTCTGGGAGACGGTCTTATCGGCACCAGTAGATTTCTTCTTGGACTTGCCTTCTTCTTGAAACGGGTAGTCTTGTTGACCATCAACACTTCTTTGTTCTTCTACATCCCAGCTTCGCAATTTTGAGCATAGCAAACAATTCGTTTGCACTTTTCTCCATCTCGATCATGTTGTAATTCATGATAAAACCATCATAAGATGGGGGACTGAAGCAAGCACAATATCTGTACCAAGTGTTGGAGGAATTCCAAATTCCAATGAAGCAAGTCTATCAACATAGCTAGCAAGTTTCAGGATATGCTCACTCATTGTGGAACCCTCTTTCATCTTGCACTCAATCAGGGCCTTGGTTAATTCAAACCGTTCGGTCCTTGCCTCTTTCTTGTACAGAACTTCCAGTGACCCAATTATAAATTGAGTGGTGGATCATTCAAAACGCCTCTGTAGTTCAGGATCCATGCAAGTTAACATGAGACACTGGACTGCCTGATAGTCATCACTACGAGCAGCATAAGCAACAACTTCTTCCGGTGGTGCATTCTTTGAGGGAGCATCACCGGGCTGATCCAGCACGTACTCCTTCTTAGCACTCCTGAGAACAAATTTCAGGTTCCGGATCCAATCCGCATAGTTTCCACCATTTGCAGCCAACTTTTCTTTCTCAATCATAGGGGCTAAGTTGAACATATTGCGAGCCATTTAATCTACAACGATAAACACATAAATAATTTTAGACACAATTCATAATTAATATTGCACTAGTTTATTAAAACAAATATTAATTTAAAATGCACTCCCACTCAATTTAATATCTCTCATAGTTATAGTGAGTGATTCAAGATCCAAGTCTAGTTCTCAGCCATTGATGTGGACATCACTGATGACGAGAATTTTGACTTGTGGGCAAACTTTTGCCAATCATATCTCCATATGAATCTTGTTCATCTTTCGGTGTTTCGTGCTCCGAGCTCAGAAAGATTCTGCTAGAACTTCAAGACAACCGAGTGTTATCTGCATACATGGCCTAACCATCCTCGTCTTACACCTCACATCCCATATGTACTCATGTGGACATGACGCACTCTGAAACGCTACGTGTTATAGAAGGTTGCAACACTGGGGAGAGCACATTTTAAATTGATATTTGCTGTGAGAGATCACCCTAATAATTAACTACTACACAATCAAAGGGTGCAAACAACAAAGGGATAAACATCTCAGGCAATTCATAATAGCATGATATGGTATAGCCCTGGGCGCCGGGAGTTCTCCATCATCGTCTTCAATCTCTAGTTGAAACGGCGTGACGGCCAATATTTCGTTGCCGTGGAAACCGTTTCAAAAAACGTTGCCGCGGCGGCAATCTCAGAAAACGTTGTCGTGGCGGCCGTTTAAAGAAAACATTGTCGTGGCACCAAAATCTGAAATTCCGTTGTGGCACGAAAGTATAGCTCCTCGTCCCACACCTGGTACACTTTCTCCTCGTCGGGGTCCTCCTTGTATGTCTTGATGCCACCATCACCTCTAACCTATCACTATGATATTTACATTAAGTTGGCAATCTCGTGGCTCCAGCCGTGACACGCATGCCACTTAACATTACAAGATATAACCAACTCATACATAAACTCATTATCATGACGAAGGCTATACCACATCATATGAAAACCCTACAAAACCAAGTTAGACGACCTCTAATCGGTTTGGCAAGTTTTAATTATGTGGCTTCTAGGGTTTCCGGTTTAACCTAACTACCTACGTGCACACCATAAAGTGATAATCCTTGTTGTTAGATTAACTTTCGGGGTGTGTGAAAGAAGAGACTTAATTAAAAATCTCGTTCCCCCACACTAAACTTCGTCTAATATGCGTGAACCCCTAGAAGATCATACATCTTCATCGCCCTCTTTTGTACGCGACGGTTCACTATTCTTGACTATGGTGAAGCCCAAGTAACTGTTAGCAGATCGTCGACAGCTAGAGCCGAGCGATTGTCAGAACCTTGTCAAAAGGGACACCATGTCGTAAATTAACTGAACCGAAGCAACATTCGAGGGAAGTATAGAAAGAACATCACCCTCACAATCACATGTGATCTAGATCAAAACTTGCATCTACTCATAGAACCGCCAGTGATCCCACTGTTGGGAAACATAGTAGGAAACAAAATAATCATCGTACGAACACCCAGGAACAATATGAAGATGCATATCGGGTTTGGATCAACGATCATTACTAACTCCGGAGTGCAGCCGAAGTAGGCGAGTCGGTGTAGATCATACTTGGAGTCCCTCGAACATTGATGATGATCCCGCGAACCGCCCTCGAACGATCCCTCGGACTGAAGACCGAAACGACGGCCTCTCTACTTGGTTGCAAGCATACGGTCTTCGCGATCCAGCAGCGCTTTGCCGTCCATAGCTAATTGTCACCGGAGAATTAGAGGGAGGAGATTAACGGGGCTTCTAATTATGAGGATTATAGGTGGCTAGGGCTAGCTCTAATTAGTCAACTAGGACCAACTAAAACTAGAACTAGATCCACTAGAGGAAGCTCCAAAACTTGTGTATCCAATAGAGCAAAATCCCCCTAGTATATATAGGTTGAAGGAGGAGGAGAGGGCAGCCACCAAGGGGGGGGGGGATCCCCCTTGGGGTGCCGGCCTAGGGAGAGGGAGTTGGACTCCCTCCCCTTGTCCAATCCCCCCCTTCCCTGCACAAAAGGAAAGGGGGTGCCTTCATACTTGAGCCCTTGTGGCGCAAGTTGCCTTCCACCTCTTGGCCTTATTAGGCACATTGATATTAAATTGAATATATATATTTGTTCTAACATTTTTAGGGTATATATATATATAATTTAACATCCCCGGAAACATTTCCACCTATATATACTAATCAGTAATACCCGATATTCACCGAAACCCTTCCGTGACCCCGAAACGCTTCTGGAACCTCTCGGAACTATTCCGGATATTAATGAAACAATTTCACAAATATATTCTCATTAATCCCGCACTAGTAACTCTCAGCAAATCATGATTACCTTAAGCTTGTGGCCCCATAGGTTTGGTAAATCATAGACATTGACGAACCCCTTCGTTCAATGACCGATAGCGGACCCGTGGACATCCATATCGGTCCCTATGATTGCACGAATGATATTCGAGTGAACCTTTGGTTATCATGTGATGTTCCCTTTGCTTCGCGATACTTTACAAAACCAGGTGTGCATTGGTATCCTCCTAAGTGATCACCATTCTCACTATACTGTTGCTCTCGTTACCAGTTTTGTTCTTCTTTCTCGTTAATGTGTTCCAGCATCCCTATGACATATTCACCTATGTATGGCCAAACGATGATGGGTGTCGTCACGCTGAGAGGGCCCTAAGAATATCTCTCCATCCTCAGAGGAGAAAATCCCTCTCTCGAGCTATCCGGTCACTTTTCAAACTTTCCGATGAGCCTGAAAGTTGTCGTTATGATCACCTTGTTACAGATGAGGTTTGAGAAACTCCAAAGCACACCGTCTAGTAGGAAGTGACCGAGACACTCTCATGGTCCGAGGAACTAAAACACATGCTAACACTCCGTGTTATAACAAATGATTTCAGAAGATATAATCACAAAGTATAACATACAAGTTTGGGTCGATTTAATATGATCGTTCTTTTAACATCATACCCTCAATGTTGTTTTAGGACTATCGTTACACTTAACGATATCCTAAGATCCGGAAAACGTGATCACCAACAACACTTGAGCCAGTCTTAGAGGCGAGACCGGAACCTATTGTTTAACTATTTATCATTTCACACGTGCATATGAGTTTTCCACTGAATCGCATATTCCAGGATCATAGCAGTTGTAGCATGAAATATAAACTCTTAATTGTGAATAATAGAAATATAGTGATACAATATTATTTCCTCTAGGGCATATTTCCAACATAAAATCGTTTTTCATGTAAGATCTGTCCAAGTGCAACAATGATGATCTATGGGTTATGATTTTTCGGGGGATATGAAGATATATTTGTTATGACCATCTTAGATACGACTATGAAGATGTAACTTATGCTATCTAGGTAAGTACAGTTATCTAGATCTAATCGATGTGGTCTATTTAGAGACATTTATATAGATCCAAGCAATGCGATCTATTTAGGTATACTCTATGTATATCTAATAGATGTGATATTGCAGGTACAATTTTATATATCTAACATGTGTCATATATTTATGTACTATTATGTACATTTAACTGTCTGATCTCTTTAGGTACAATTATGAAGATCTGACATATGTGTTTTGTTTAGTTATGGATACATATAACTAAAAGGAATGATCCGTTTAGATAAGGTTATCTAGATCTAGCGAATACAATATGTTTAGACACAATTATGTATGTCTAACAATGTGATCTACAATGAGAATACGACCCACCAGATCAATATTATGAGAATTTGTAGCACACCAAAAAATTTGAACTATAATGGAAAACCGTCCATACTTCTCTTAGAAATGAGACCTGCATGACTTACAAAAAGTAGGTATATAAAAAGTACAATCAAGGAATTTTTTGTACGTTGAATACTCACATGATTAATATTAAGCAAATGATGAATCTGCCATTACTCACCTCGGATATTCAAAGGCTGCCACTAAATTTGTCAAAATTGTTGATGTGTCAACTTGTGCGATGAAATTGGTCGGAAGGCCCTGTGCGACATTAGTCCAAGTTGCCACCAGGTCTTTCCTCCATTGTTGTAGTCTCCTTTGACCCATTTCCTCCCCCATGAGAGCCACCACTTTGCAATTTGCTCTGTTGTGACTTGACTTCCATCTTAAACACACAACAATGGATTAACCTCTTCCTGCTAAACACACAATGGATTGTGCTCTTGTTTTCTATGTAAGACTCATGTGCTTTGTGTGATTTTATATTCACAAATCCGAACAGTTGGTACATAACTTTAAAGTGTTAAGTTTTGACCAGCCATTATCATTTTAATAAATAAAATAATTCATGGATTAAGAAATATTTTTGTTTACAGGGAGATTAACAAAGATTGTATCCTATTATACTTTATTTGAATTGGTAGAAAATTTTAGAAAAGAAAACACATTACTTGCACCCTTTAACCCTTGCCTTTTAGTGTGTTGCCAAACAGCCCACCCAAGTGTGTATTGACATGGTTACATATACTAATATAAGTTGGATGCTCCCGAATCATTGTAAACCGTCAATCTTTTATGACGCAATGAATAATATTACCATTAGCTCTTACGAGGTAAGATGGTGTTAATTATGGTCAGGGACTATAGTGGACCTTTTATTTCTACAAACTAGGAAAGAGGTTATATTGTCCTCTAATATTAAATAAAAAATGAAATTTATTAAGATTCTAATTAATATTTATTCTTGGAGTATCTATATTCCAATTTTGGCTTCAAAACTTTGTGTATGTGTGTGTGCGTGCACGTGTGTGTGTGTGTGTGTGTGTGTGTGTGTGTGCGCTAAACATGCATTCTGAGAGGGGGTAGAGGGAGAGAAGGCATAAATTATATTCAAGACACTGAGGATGCACACAGCCAAATTATTTCAAAAGGGAAAAAGAAAATTGTGATCAAAAGAACAATTGCAGCAAACAAGAGTATGGACTAACAATGATATGGAAACCATAGGGTAAAAAGAGGGAAATTCAACAAAGGCACCTTCCAGGAAAGGAACGCCATGCAAAAACCACCATCGCTGGATCCATCCACTTACACCAAAACATTTGTTCTAGTGGAATAAATAGGTCAATGGCATTCTTTTAGAGATACACATGCATGGAGGATATCACATATGCATGTTTTATCTACATAATTGTACATTCAATATTAATCACATAAGTAATTTAGAGAAAATATATTCTACCTTTTGTACCATGCACATATGAAAAAAATGTAAATATGCATAATTAAGTACAAAACATAAGCATTCCCTTTTTGTGGGGGGGGGGGGGCATAAATATTTGATATGGAATATAAACCAGATGAGATTTTCTTCCAACAATGTAGGACGTGATAATAGGAAAGAAAACCCATACTTCAAGACATTATATGCACCTTGTGTTATATATTTAGTTGGAACAAACATCACAATATATATGGAAGTTACTATTTGAAATGAGCTAGCATTAGAGCTGTCAAAATGTATTGTCTATTCATCTTGTGCTTACTACGTTTTGTCAGTTCAATTTACCCCTAACTACCCACAACAAACTTATCCTTGATTGATATATGGTTAGGATTAAAGTTTTCCCCTCCTAATTGAAGTTGATCATAAAGGCCCCAAGATGGGATCTCACGGGTACAGAAGGTTGCGGCGGTGGAATTAGGTTTTCGTGGTGCTCCCCGATGGTTTGGGGGTACGTAGATATATATAGGAGGAAGAAGTAGGTCGGTGGAGCCACGAGGGTGGAGGGCGCGCCTGTAACACCCGGAGAGTCATGCTACATTAATCCCTTTCTAATGATGCCTTGTCATCATTGTTACTGTTGCTAATCTCACTTTGATTCTAATCCAATCCAAAGTTCAAATTCAAATTAAAGTCTAAAATTCAAATTTCTCAAACATGAAAACTAAAATGTTCAAAGAGTGTCAAATATTCCATAACCAATTATGGTGGTGGCCCAACATTATTGAAAGGTGTTTAAGTGCCCTAAACTAGTTAAAACTGTGGCTAAAAGAATTAAATTATATGCCCTTTTAATTTATAAAAATGGAAACTATTACAAAAGCCTCCCAACCTTTTTGTGGCAGTGCACTTTAATTCTTTGAAAGTGTTTTGGCCAGTGGCATAATTTTGCAAAGTCAATTGTGGCTAAAAGAAAATGACAAAAGCTGCTGGAAAAAAGAAAAACAACAAAAAGAAAAAGAAAAGGAGAAGTAGAGGGGAGAGAGAGAGGCCCTCTGCCTCACTCAGGCTTCGACCCACCCGAGCCAGATGGCCCAACAGGCCGGCCCACACCCCCTGGGTCATCGCTCTCCCCTCCCCCTGTTCAACCGACCGAGGGCGCGCGCCCGCGCTTCACCGCCGGACCACCTCGCCGTCAACGGGAGGGGATAAGGCCCCCCCGACGCCTCGGCCCCCTCGACTCCCACTCGCCCACTTGCCCCTCCTCCCCCCCTCTCTCTCTCTCCCTCGCCCACGCGCTCGCTCCGCCCCTCCTCTCCTCCAGATCCGCGGCCCGAGCGCAGTCGCCGCCGCCCTCCGTCATTGTCGCGGCCACCGGCGGCCCCGCGCCCGCTGACCTTGTCGGTGAGTTCCGCCAGGGTCGACTACGTCGACTGGTGGCCTCAGCTGGAGCTGGGAGGCACCGCAGCCGCCGTTCGTCCTCGTCCCCATCTCCGTCCACCGCGACGTCACTATTGCTCCACAAACACCTCTGCTGCTCCTAAGCCACCAAGGGTCTTTCTTGAGTGCTCGATGAGCTCCACTCCGTCCTCTCCCCTCTCCTTCCTCGCCTCACCGCGCCCCTAGCCGTAGCTACTGTACTGGCCGTAGCGCGCCTCCGCTGCCGTACTCGTCTCCATGTCCACACTCTCCGTCCAGCTCGGACGAGCACGGCATCGTGCTCAGCACACTCCCAGTAGTCCAACGCCACCTTCCACGGTCCTTGTCGTGCCCTGCAGCAACGAGCGCGAGCACGCCCGAAAGCCACTGCTGCCAAGCTCAACGCGGGCGACGATTCCGGCCTCCCCGGCGTAGTCTAGCAGCACCACTCGACGCGGCTCCCTCCTAGCTTTCGAACGCAAGTCGTGGCACGCGAAATGGTGAACCGTAGGCGATTTCCGACCTCGTCGGCGTTCGGCCGCCGCGCACGAGCTCGCCGGAGCCACTCCGGCAGCTCCGCTGAGCTGGCGCCATGTGGGCCAGCCCCGGGCCACCACCTAGGACACTGCCCCGTGGCCCCAGGGGCCCGGTTGGCCTTGTTGACCCAGTCAACGGCTGACTGGGCATCGCCCAGTCACTGCGAGTGGGTCCCCCGTGGGCCCTGTTGACTAGTCAACTAGTCTGTTGACCGCTGATGCAGCAATGACGCCATGATGACGTCATATTTCCTTTTCTATCAATTTAGATATCTAAAGTAATTCCAGAAAATGGTTAAAACTTTCAAAATTCATAGAAAATAAACCGTAACTCGGATGAAAATGTTTTCTATATGAAAGTTGCTCAGAAAAATCCAACAAATCCGAATATGCGGACCGTTCATCTGTCACATGCTCCTAGCATGCTAAACATGGAACTTTCCCCCTCCGGTCATCTGTCTGACACAGGTCCGGAACCGGGAAAACATTCTCGGTTGACTTCCCCCTTCGCCGGTATCGTGTAGCACCGCGTTAGAACACGTCTAGCTCTGTCTATTGTCCTGTTATACACTTGCTTGCTATGTATTTACTGTTTCTCCCCCTCTTCTCTTCGGTAGACCCCACGACGATGTTGATGCCCCTGTGATCGACTACGTCACCGACGCCCTTGGATTCACCTCAATCCAAAAGTGCACGACAGCGATGAGGATGCTTGCATACGGAGCTCCCGGTGATTCACTCGACTATGGGCGCATGGCCGAGTCTACCAGCATAGAGTGTTTCTACAAGTTCTGTCGGGCAGTGGTGGCAGTGTTTGGACCGCAATACTTGAGAACACCCAATGTGGAAGACACTGCTCGGATCCTAGCACAGAATGCAGCAAGAGGATTTCCTGGGATGCTTGGAAGTATCGACTGCATGGATTGGAAATGGAAGAATTGCCCATTTGCTTGGCAGGGGATGTACAAAGGCGCCAAAGGCGGTTGCAGTGTGGTACTTGAGGCGGTGGCCACACTGGACCTCTGGATTTGGCACTCCTTCTTTGGTATGCCAGGAACTCACAATGACATCAACGTGTTGCAGTGCTCTCCTGTCTTTGCCAAGCTTGTTGAAGGTCATTCTCCTCCGGTGAACTTCGAGATCAATGGGCGGCACTACAACAAGGGGTACTATCTAGCTGATGGCATCTATCCGAGATGGTCGACATTTGTGAAGACGATCTCAAACCCTGTGCCAGGAGGCAAGAACGCCTGGTTTGTGAAGATTCAGGAGGCTTGCAAGAAGGATGTCGAGCGGGCATTTGGTGTGCTCCAATCTCGATTTGCTGTTGTCCGGTACCCCGCCCAGACCTGGTCCAAAGATCAAATGTGGGAGATTATGTCTTGCTGTGTCATCTTGCACAACATGATCATCGAGAGCGAGCAAGAAGACCTAGTGTTTGACACTGAACCATACTACAGGCAGGGTCCTCTAGCGAAGTTGATCACCAACTACCGGCAACCTGGACTACCTATCTCATTATGCGTCAGGAGATCCGAGACCCACAGGTGCATCATCAACTGCAGAAAGATCTGCTTGAGCACCTATGGAGGCTTAAGGGGACGCCCAGCGACGTGTGATGAAATATGAGTTTTTATTTGTTGAACTATATAATTTGTATTGAACTATTTGTTATTGTACTATTTTGTTGAAGTATTTGATTTTTCTGTGATGAAATATGTATAAAAAAAATTGTGTTGATAATTGAACGCCGAGACACGGCGAACCACGCCGAATATGGGCCTATTCTCGCCCATATGGGCCCTTTATTCGCCGAAATGTGACTGAAAAATAGGCCAATTTCAGCATCTGAGACTAGCTAGGGGCGACGACTGGACGCAAAACCACCCCAGCGCCGATTGTATCGCCGACTCGTCCCCAGGGGGCGATTTTTATGCGTCCTGGAAGAGCCAACGGCTGAAGATGCTCTAACCAGCGCGATAAGGCCGGTGCCGCCTCCGCCACAACGAGCGCCCAAGATGAGACGGGGTCGCCATTGCTGGAGGACGGGACGACTACAGGGGGCGAGAAGTGTGAGGCCACCTTGGGCACAGCCATGCGCACGTCTACGAAGGAGTGGTGCGCAACGGCCATGGCCACAAGAACGAGGAGGGCCCGTCCCAAGCTCGTCAAGTGGTGGTTTCGCAGGTACGAACACAGTGGTTGCTCCTCTCAAGCTCAAGCATATCGATGCTGTTTTTTGGGATAGCTTACCAAGCAAGCATAATCGTAATTAACAAACTCAAAACACTATATCACTCTCGCTTAATTAATTAGTTGCTTAAGTATGTGTGCAAGAACAAACTCTCTTGAAGCAGGCTTTCACCGAGCTTTATAGATATATCAATCATGCGTTCATACAACAAGTTCAAGTGTACCAAAGAAAATAATAATGTCTGTTGGGCGTCAACACAAACACACCCAAGGGGAATGCAAAGAAAGAAGTAAAAAGGCCGCCAAGTGGCCGGCGCCTCGGGAACTCTGAGGTGAGGCAAGGCAGCGTACGGCGACAATCATCGCGTCCATCATGCTGCCAGGCCGGTCGCTATCCCTCGGTCTAGATAGCGGTTGCCAACGCTGCTAAACGGCCATGAATTTGAATAGAGTCAGAGGCTGTAGAAGAAAAATGCGATCAATAATCATCTTGTTGCGCGTCATCCAAAAGGATCAACGCCAACGTCGCGAACACAAATTAGAAGAGGTGTCTCCTCCCAATTTTCTTGGCCCGGTATTGGAGAAACCCAACCAGGTCCAGGGCCTTCAAGTCGGCCCCAGAGCCTCACCAGAAAAGCACCACATAAACCACGTCGCCGGACACGAGAACAAGATGTGGTGTACCCTCTCTGGGACAACAAAAGAGGAAGACCATCCCTAGGTTTGTTCCGCTTGGTCACCTCTGTCCGTGATGGGATGCGATCCCGCATCAACTGCAAGGCGAAGATGTTGATCTCAATGTAAGGGTGTTTTCAACAAAGGAAAGGTCCAGGCGATACGGCCACCGACATAAGGCATGATACTCCAAGCCAATAGAAAAGAACCTTGCGGGGGTCAAACACCAAGATACAGCATCTGAATAGTTCCAGGAGTGCTGATAGTGCGCTGCCCGCAAGTTGGCCCACTCAATGGTCACCTTGGGTCCAAATGCTAGCCGAGACAACACATTCTACTGGCAATTGTGAGCAACAGAGGAAACCAACAACATCGGATCTGAGGAGATAGCAAACAATAATGGGAACTCCATACATAGCGGAGACCCGCCGACCCACGGATCAAGCCAGAAGAGGGTCACATCACCATTGCCAGTGGAGATAGAGAGCCCTAGATGAATCTCATTCATGATCTATTGAATGAATGTTATGATCTTCTACATCCGTAAGGGATGGCGGGCGACACGCGCGACACGCGCGAGCGGCTCGGCTCGGGCGATGCGGGCGACAAGCAGGGAGCGGGCTATGCGGAGGCGCTACAGGCGAACGGCGCCGGCGTCGCAGACGACACTGGCGGTGGCGGCGACTTCGCCGCGTCGGCAACGTGGGCGTATGCCAGCGCGGCGGTGGCGGCGCTGGGGATGCACGCAGCACGGGCGCTGCGACCGGTGCGAGCAGCCCGGCGTGCGGGCGACCCGGGCGCGGCGGGCGATGCACGTTGGCATCTCTGGTTCGCATCAGATCTCGTGATGGCGCGGCGGATCTCGCTGGACGCCGGCATTCTCTGGTTCCGACGAGAGGCGCTGCGCATCGTGCTTCTGGACGAGCGCGGGGAGACGGTGGACGCTCGGTTCCTCCGGGAGGGTGAGTCCTTTGACATTGGTGACATCGTTGCTTTTACTTGCCACTTTGCTAGCATTGGGGACAGGATTCCGGCGCCGAGCACGGCCGCCGCCGATGCGGCGAAGATTTTGACCGGGGGTCAACTGAGGGCGGATTCGCGGGGGGCCTGGAGCCGCCCCGTGCATCTGACAGGAGGGCCAGGGATTTTGGGGCGTGGACCGGGCAGCGCGTCGCTGATGCTCGACACGTGGGACAGATGAGATCTGACCGCCATGGATCATCTAAACCTAGGGTTTCGCTGGGCACCACTGATATAAAACCACACCCGGCTCCCCTCTCTCCCATTTTAGATCTCAGCGAGGGCCTGTATCACTTCTGGGATGCGCCGTCGCCTCCGAAAACTAGGGTTCCTAGATCCTTTGCCTGGTGGGAGGGAAAAATCCGTGGTGATCCTCGTTCCTTTGCTCAAGTTGTGAGTTCTCCACCTCAACCACATACCCTTGATCCTATTCGTGACGTTAGCACCATGAGAGAGGAGGGATTTGGGGCTGGGCGCCACGCAGTCGGGTGCAGGCGTTCGAAGCGTCTGGGACGCTGTCGCAGCCTCAGCATAGCGTGTGGAAGCGCAAGACAGATTCAGGCGGATCTTCAACTCAGAAAGCTTCTGGATCGGGGGATGCTGGATCCAGGAAGTGGGACGAGGCGGCCGGCGGCAATCTTGCTGCTCCCCCTCGAGCTGGGAGGTGGGGCGAAGAAGATGGGGACACAAGCGAGCCCCGTGCGATGGAGAGGAATCCTGCATCTCCATGTGTGCGTGATCCTCCTGCTTATGCTGGTAACAATGCTCCTCCTCCTTTTCCATGTCAGATCTGTAATCTGAATGGGCATCCTACTGCTAGATGTGCTCAAGCTATGTGTGATCGGTGCAAGAAGAAAGGGCACTTGTCGGTTATTTGCGCTGAATTCTTGCCGTGGGAATTTTCGCCTGCTATGTGTGGTTTCCAGAGCAAGGGGCAGGGGTTCTTTTATATTCCTGATTTCAGTGTTGATAGGCAACCTAGGGAGAGGATTTTCAATGTTGTTGTTACTATCACTGAGGGGGATGCGCTCACCAAAGATATAGAGCACGAGCTTAGTGTATATGTGGGTCAGGGATGGCGCTGTTCTGCTAAGTTTTTGCTCCGAACATGTTTGTGATGAGGATGCCAAACCCTAGAGAAGTTGATCGCGCTCTTTTCGTGGAACATGTTAAACTGAAGAAGTGTGGTGTGGCTGTTAAATTTTCCCCCTGGTCTGAGGATATTGATTCTGAAGGGCTCCTAGAGGTTGCTTGGGTGCGGATCGGGAAAATCCCTCCTAATAAGCGTTGCGATAAGACCGTAGCTTATGTGGGGGGTCTTGTGGGTGTAACCCTGGAGGTTGATATGGCTACTCTGAATCGTCCGTCCTCTGTTAGAGCCAAGATTGGATGCCGATCAGTGAAAAATCTCCCTCACACAGCTGAAGGAGTGCTGGGGGCGTTCTATAAGTTTACTTTTGAGGTGGAGGAAATCCTGGTGGTCAATGCTGTTGACAAAGAGGCTATGCGTGTGGAGGCCAATGACAACCCACCCAAACCTGATCAGACACCTAAGCGCAAGCGTGCTGATCAAGGGGCGGATGAAGAACAACATAACTTGAAAAGTGGGGAGAAAAAAGAAACTTCTGCTCGTGGGGGCAAGACCTGTCGTCTGTCACCACAGGAGCGTGAGATGTCCATGTCTTCTGATTGTGAGGTGGATTCCTCTCTCCTCATTGAAACGATGGCTAAAGAGCACGAGCTGGCGGGGGCCCATGTGATCCAGGATACATCTAAATGGCTGACAACTCTGGATCATACTGAAAACAATGCTCCGAGGGGTAATGATAATATGAGCCAGCAAGTGAAGGTACAAATTTCACCTGTTGTTCGTCGATCTTTGTCTTATGCTGCTGTGGTTTCTAATACTGCTCAGATTGTGGAGGTGGAGGGTGACATTGATGCAGGCTTGAAGAACAACAGTGATTACGTGGTACAACTTCCATCTTCTGAATGCAGTGATGAGATTATTCTCACTCCTCCTCTAGCTCCAGAAGCAGCTCTTAAATTCAGCAAGCATAATATGTAGAGGATGCAGGAGAATATCGAAGCAAAAGCTATTGAGCTTGCCCAGAAAAAAGATTTAGGAGGTAACCGTACAGCTTGCACTAATGCTTTTGATGTTCTCTCTAATTCTAAACTATTACATAGAGCTTCTTGCATGGGTGTGAGCATTCCTGATAATGATTTATCATGTGTGGATGTACTTAGAGAATTGGAGAGGTTGAGAGGAAACTTAGCTGATAAAGATAAGGTGAATGAGGATAATAAACACACTGATGAAAATGGGGACGACATTTTTGTTACCAATGGCTTGGGTAAATCCATCCCTGTTGACCTCACCTGGCTGGATCAGGATGAGGTGCTGCAAGATCAGATTTCTTTAGGTAAAAACAAAAAGAAAACTAAAAGAAATCTGGGGTTAAGCTAGCTAGACCTGTTACTAGGAGCCAAAAGAGACTAGCCCCAAATGAAGAATTGCTCTGTAGCCTGCAAAGCCTCTGGCAGGGCTACTGCTCTAATTTTCATAAAGCCCGTTCCAAATGAGAGGCCTCATTTGGGCTGTAGAAAGCGAGCAAGAAGGGGTTGGCCACCTGCCTCTCAGACCTTATTAGTGACCATTCCTTGGACTTTGTTGGGTTGCAAGAGACTATGACGAGAAAGTTTTCCCCTAAATGCATTAGGAGGATTGATCCCTTTGGTCTATTTCATTGGGAATGGATCCCAGCTGTTGGGAAATCCGGGGGTATCCTGGGTGGTGTGAGACATGATGTGTTGGATATTATTTCATGCATTAAAGGCAAATACATTTTGCAAATGGTGGTGCATGACAAAAAAATTAAGAAGAACCGGGGCCTCCTGGTAGTATATGGATCTGCACATGAGGAGTTTAAAGAGGAATTTCTGGTGGAACTTGCTGCAATGTGCAGCAACATGAGTGTCCCTTACATTGTGGGAGGGACTTTAATATTCTCATACTGCAATGAGAAGAATAAGAAGATGAATAGTAGCAGATCTACTGATCTTTTCAATTCCATCATTAATGCCCTGGCCCTTAGAGAGATTTACACTAGTGGGGGTAGATACACTTGGACCAATAACCAGACGCACCCAACTCTGGAGAAACTGGACCGGATTTTGATGTCTGAAGAATGGGAAAATCTCTTCCCTTTGGTTTCTGTAAGGAAATTAGTTCGAGAACTTTCCGATCATAACCCTCTGCTGCTTTCCAGTGGAGAGGATGGTAGAGAAGCTCCTAAAACTCGTGAGTTTCGTTTTAACCTTGCCTGGATTAAAGACGAGAAATTCTTACCCACAGTTAGTAGGATTTGGGCTAGAAGGGTTCAGTCCTCTGAACTTATTGATGTCCTGAATAGCAAGCTTAAAAGAATCAAAACCTACTTCAAAGGCTGGGGATCGGATAAGTACGGCCACGAAAAAAAAGAAAAGAGGAGCTCCGAATGGAGCTGGCTATGCTCGAAGATCTTGAAGAAAATGGTCCTTTATCCCCTGAGCTATACAACATCAAGATTGATGTTAGTACTGAGCTTCATGATATTCTGGTGAATGAGGAGATTTATTGGCTCCAACAATCTCATGAACGCTGGCTCTTGAAAGGGGATCTGAACACGGACTACTATCATAAGATTGCTAACGGTCGCAAAAGGAAAAACACAATCCATTCCCTTAATGCTGGGGATGTGGAGATTGAGGGCACTGACAACCTGATTACGCATGCTACGGAATATTATAAGAATTTGTTCGGACCTGGGTCCGGTAACTTGTTCCACCTTGATCGACACATGGTCCGATGAGGAAAATCTTAATGCTAACGACAATGCCGACTTATGTCGTGAGTTCACGGAGGAAGAGGTCAAGGAGGCGCTGTTTTCTATGGCACATAATAGAGCCCTGGTCACGACAATATCCTGTTGAATTCTATCGGTGTGCTTTGGGATGTTGTCAAAGAGGACATTATGAGGTTGTTTGCGAAGCTTCCATAATGGGACTTTGGATGTCCAACGTCTGAATTATGGGGTGATCACCCTTTACCCAAATCTGCGGGCGCGGATAAAATCCAACAGTTTAGGCCTATCTGTCTCCTGAGATGTCCATACAAGCTCATTACCAAAGTTTTGGATCGGCGAGTAGAGAAATACGCTGATAAGCTCATTAGCTCAACCCAAAACGCTTTTATCAAGGGGAGAAGCATTATGGACGGGGTGTTGTCGCTGCATGAGATTCTGAATTATACTCATGTAAAAAAGAGGGTGGGGGTCGTTCTGAAGCTTGACTTTGAAAAGGCATACGATAAGGTGAACTGGGAATTTTTGTTAGATTGTCACAAGCTTCGAGGTTTGATGACACATGGTGCAAGCTGGATCAAACAGATCTGCACAATGGTACTGATTAGTATCAAACTTAATAACCAGGTTGGTCCTTACTTTGAGGCGCTAAGGGTGTTAGACAGGGAGATCCCCACTCCCCTTTCCTATTCAATCTAGCTGCTGATTGTCTTGCGAAGATGATCACCAATGCCCAAACCAATAACTTGCTAGTGGGTTTGGCTTCGGACCTCATCCCCAATGGGGTTGCAGTACTCCAATATGCCGACGACACTATTATCTGCCTGGAACATGATGTTGATAAGGCAGTAAACCTGAAGTTACTACAGTACATCTTCGAGCTTATGTCTAGTCTTAAAGAACTATCAGAAAAGTGAAATTTTCACGGTGGGAGGCGATGAGAGCACGCTGAAATACTATGCTGAGTTGTTTAACTGTGATGTGGGTAGCTTCCCCATCAAATACCTTGGTATGCCTGTTAGTTATTCCACCCTTAGAGATTCTGACTGGGAATTTATAGTGGCCAAGTACCTTAAAAGATTCGAGGCTTGGATCGGTAATGTTGCATCCATGGGGGGCAGACTCACTTTGTTGGATTCAGTTGTCACCCAAATATCCTTGTATCATATGTCTATGTGGCTTATGAACAAAACCTTCATTGAAAAGCTGGATAAACATAGAAGGAAGTTCTTTTGGCAAGGCTGTAACAAGAAAAGGATATATCATTTGGTCAAATGGGGCAGAATATGTAGATCTCGAGATAAAGGTGGCCTGGGAGTTAAAGATCTTTGAAAACAAAACATTAGCTTGATGGTCAAGTGGTGGTGGAAGCTTGAAACTCAAAATGTCCTTTGGCAGAAAATCGTGTGTGCTCGTTACTTGAGAAATAGATCTGTGGCTACGATTGAACCCAAGTTTAATGATTCTCCATGCTGGAAGGCCCTCCTCAAAGTTAAGACCTTCTAGATGGCTGGTAGGAAAATCAAAACTAATTCGGGAGAGATAACTAGAGTATGGAAAGACTACATTAATGGGCATAGGCCTTTCCAGGACTGTTATCCTCGCTGTTTGATATTTGCACCGAGCAGGATTGTACTGTTGCTAATATCAAATCTATGACTCCCAACACTTTCTTTAGAAGGAGACTGACCCCTGACCTTCAAAAGCAATGGGAAGATATGAGAGGTTTTATTCACAGTATTCAGTTGGGAGTAGGGGGGACCAATTATACTGGGGGCTCAATAATAATGGTAGATTTTCTACTAAATCTATGTACAAATGGCTAGAAAACCCCCTTAGTGGATGCCACTATAGATGGGTTTGGAAGGCCAAGATCCCCCTCAAGATCAAAATTTTCCTGTGGCAGTTATCTCAGGATCTTTGTTCTAACTAGGCAAGTTATGAAGGAGAGGAAATGGCACAGGAATCCTAAGTGTTCCTTTTGTGACAACATTGAGTCTTCCGGCATTTGTTTTTCACTTGTCCTGTGGCTAAGGTGGTATGGAGATGTGTTGGGATGGCACTAGGGATTGACCTCTGCCCTAATAGTTCTTGGCAATATTTCTCCTGGTGTCACACTTTCCTTCCCTATAGGGAGAAGTACTACCTTTATTGGCCTTGCGGCTGTGTCTTGGGCTATATGGCTAGCTCGAAATCGAGCCACGTTTGAAAAAAAGCAAATCAAGACGCCGTTTGAAATTGTGTTTTCTATGTGTTCCTTTTTGATATATTGGGTAGGTCTTCAACAAGGCGTTGGAGTCAAGGAGCTGCGCAGCGGGGCGGCCATGGTCAGATCTAGCACTATGAGCATGATGAAGATGTGCGAGGCGGCGAGGAGACCGATCGATGGAGAATGATCTTGCAATCTCGCCTGCATTTCAGAGCTGTCGCTGACGCTTCCTGTTGCTCCTCATTTCATATTTGGCTCCGGTGTTGAGCTTTTGCTGTAATAAGCTGTAGTAGTTCAGGTTGTGGGATATTGGTGTTGTCAGGTTTTCGTCCCATGGCGTTCGTTTCGATGGCGGGCGAACGTAGTGGGTTTCCTGGCAATGCCCGAACTCGCTGCACCTATTTCCCTTTTTCTCCTGTGGATCTCTTGGAACTTTGTATTTCCGTTCGCTTGCAATGGAAAGGGGTCATGCCCGGTTCGAAAAAAAATGATCTATTGAATGGATCTCCAAGATTGAGATCCCTCCCTGCACTCACATGCAAGAAGAGGGCGGCCCTGCACATACTTTGCTTGAATAAGCTGCAGCCTTAAGCCACCCTCCCCGCGGAGCATCCGCCAGACTCATCGCATCATAAGGGCCACATTCATGCGATAGTCATATCTTTAATTTGACAGGGTCAAATAAAAGTAATTACATAATTTTCATTCTTTGGCCAACTATAGACTGTAGGAGGTGATTAGTTTGTTGTAGCCTGGTCAAGAAAGCAGTACCCCACAAAAACAAACATGGTAGTGTTTGGTTTAGTACACAATTATATTAATTTTCCTTGCAATTCCCTTAAAAAATATACTTTCTGTGTTTGTGAGTTATGTTCCACAGGCTCATATAAATTTGGTATTTACTTGGTCAACTAAAAGTTTGTATATCAATGTTGTTATAATTTGTTTTGAAAAGATAAAAGTTAATTGTGTTGATACCAACTCAAATTTAACATGGCCTAATGTAATAGCTTAGCCAATAGGCATATTTTTTTGTAAGAAACATAGTACTCCCTCCGTCTAGGTGTATAAGTCATCTCAGGTTGTGCACTACGACCAAGACGGAGGGGAAAACGTGAGAACTTAATGTCTTTTTGCTAATTAATAGCATTGGATGCAATGAACTAACCACTTCATGTTATGTTTGGTAGTCTCAAGTCATTAAAAGCATGCACGGCCCACATCTCGTATTGGTTGATATGTCATGAAACAAGAAACGAGGAGGAAGTTAATGTATCGTGCCTAAGTGTTTTGGGATTATTGAATTTTCGTAAGGTGACTTACACACCTAGACGGAAGGAGTACAAACATAAACGCCTCGATACACGCACATGCACTCACCACAATAAACCATGCAAGCACACCCTAACCCTATGATCACTTCCGAGACACTAAAGTTGGCACATCCTGAAATTGTGAAGTCACCACAAGCACCACTGTAGTCGATGGGAACAACGTCTCCCACTAAATACTGAACAAACAACTCTGGAAACCTAAAATAAATTTAGAAAACTTGGAGCACCGGTGTCAAGTCTAGAAGTTAAAACCTGGTAGGCTGGTTCCACCATAAAGAATCTAGCCATCTGAGTTATTCTCAATTGGCACCAGTAGACATATAATTGCGGCTAACTAGTAGTAATATATTCGAGAAGATCACCAAATAATTTCTATTTAATTTAATGTGTCATCTTTAAATCCAAATACAGTTCTACGTTTTATAGCACGTGCCACTCTGTAGTCAGATTAGATTTTTTTTAATGACCCATTTTAATGCATTTAGTATGATAAAATTAAGAAGAGCATTTTATATCTTCAAATATGTACAGTCAAATGTTTATGTTAACACTGTCTTCTAGTAGGAAGTAAGAGTTATTCGCAAAAAAAAGTGTAGGAAGTAAGAGTTTAGTTAGTATGGGATTTTCACTATATAACGAATAGGTAAACATGTCACAACATTAATACTCATCACTTAAGCTAGTGCAGTGGTATACGAGGAAATAATGGTCAAGACTAATTAATAAAGCTAGCTTAGTATTTGTTTGATACATATACTTATTCATTTCTTTATATTATTTTCACTCAAAAATGTCATCCTACTATGAGTAGTGTGCATGCTTTTACTTGACAACTGTTTTTTATTTGAAAATTTGTAATTTTTATTAAGTTTTAATCACCAACATGTCATACCATGGATCTAGAGTTGCGCATACTGAAAGGAGAGTAGCTCACGCTGTTTTTCATCAGTGTAAATAGTATGTCACCATTGTTCCTAAACCCTAACTCCAAATTTTCTTGTCTTATAACCTATTTTTTCTTTTTCTTATACCAAATTTTACGTAGTGAATCAATATGAATATAACTATTTGTATTCCAAACGTAATTTGTTTATGAAGCGATTTTAAGATTACCTCGGGTGCAGAATAACTTATTCTGCACCCTGGGTGATGAATAGCATCACTATATATATATATATATATATATATATATATATGCCTAATTATTTATAATCATTTGCTGCATGTATGGCCACCTTCAAGATTTTGGAACTTGGAATTGTATCACACTCAGTGATCATCGGGCTATCACTGGGTGTTTCGCAGAGCACGTGTACCATCAAGCCTCTGGTTGCTGCCCTCTCCTTCCACCAGTTCTTTGAGGGTTTCGCACTAGGTGACTGCATTTCTCAGGTTAATTAACTATCTCAATTTTTCCCAAATCATGCTTAAGTGTGGTCTTTCAGAAAATGAAAAGATGATTTTTCAAAACCTTTGTATTGTAATTGAGATGTACCTGCTCAACCAATAATAGTACATATGTGCTAAACATAACAGATCCTCACTTTAAGCAAGGTATGTCATGAAACAAATCTATGCAGGCTCAGCTGAAGGATCTCTCTATGCTTTTGATGGCGTTCTTCTTTGCTATCACAACACCCGCCGGGATCGCTGCAGGTTCCGCCATGGCATCATTCTACGACCCGTACAACCCCCCTGCGTTGGTGGTGGAGGGTATTCTTAATGCCATGTCAGCTGGTATACTGATCTATATGGCACTGGTGGATCTCATCGCGGCTGATTTTCTTGGCCGGAGGATGAGAAACAGCCCAACCTTCTTGCAGGTTGGCGCATATGTCTCCCTATTTCTTGGGGCCCTAGCTATGGCATCCCTTGCAATCTGGACTTAGTTAGTGTTGGTGATTGGTGTGAGTATCTATACATACTTGAAATGACTAGAGATGGAAAATAAGATGAAGGATTGGAGTTGTAGAAGCTGGACGTACACATGTCATTCAATGCACTAGGAGTTGCTCTATAGTCCCTTGGAGAAATGGAGAAGCTTCTTCTTTTTTCGTTGGTTCTTTTGTTTCTTATTCTTGACATGGTAGTGGTTGGATGTAAAGGTGCCTTTGTTGGTAATAAACAACAATGTCCCTCTTTGTGATGCATTGTGAATTTGTGATGGATGGTGATACAGGAGATGTATTTGTACCGGGGATGAGGAGCTCCAGGAATTGACTTTGTTCAAGTCCCTAGCTCACATTTGAAATCGTAATTATGCCACAAGTTCACTGCACGGATCCAAAGTGTGATGAAACCTACTCCATCTGATTGCACCTCCATGCGGTGATTCTGGTTTCATCTCCTGCCGTCACCCCCCATAAACTCATCGTGATATAGTGCATTGGTTTTTGGTTTGAACTGCTATTTCGACTTCGTTTGGAGCGCATGCAGTTCAGTTGTTCCTCTTGTATCTTTCCTTCATTTTAATAGTTAATTAAAATTCATTAAAAATGAATAATACATTCCCTTTTAAACCTTTATTTTTTAAGTTATTGTGAAGAGTTAATTGCTATAATGAATAATACTGAACTATGTGTCATTCTCATTCATGATGTTCACATATTTAGGCAATCCCTAGAGGGGCTGTTCCAAGAAGAAGAGAGGGGGAGAGGACCTTACTGCAATAACTAAACCCAACTAACCACATATTAATTTACTCTCAACACTTCACCTAATCACCCCCTATCCTTGTTGTCATACACCATCTTGTTCAAAGTCTCCTCGAAGAACCATGTAGGAAAAATATATATGTAAGGAGATATACATAACTGGCCATGAAAAACTCCTTCCAAAAACCAAGTGAGAATATAAGGAGAAAATGACATATCATAATACTTGTATTATTTTTGTTTCTTGAAAAACCTTCTTTGAGAAACCATTCAGAAAAAAACATATAAAGGAAAAGAGTACAATATCAAAGATTCAATGGTCTCGAATAGGTTATCAACCAGGAGTGCGCTCCCCTTGGTTCTTGCAAATCACGAAATCATTTGTTCCAATTCGATTAACAAGTTCTGGAATAAACAACTTAGTAAGGACTTTGTGAACAAGTCACTGAGATTATTGCATGACTTCCTTTCAAAAATTATTTGTCTCCCTATTTTTCTGTGACTCAATGTAGTAAATACTTCTAGAGCAATACACTTTGTAATATAAGGAGGATAAAAATTATTTGTCCATACAACTTGTCTACACCTGAGTAATACAGACAACATTATCTTCATATATAGAAAATGGTGTCAGATTCTTACCAATAAAAGTTCATCAATATGTGAATACACACACGTTCACTTGATGTTACATACAAATCAATTATTTCAGAACCTTTAGTGGATGCAACTAGTAAAAGTTAGCCTTGTCGATTTCTAAGGGGCAGATGTACCTCCACTCGGGAAGACAATATCAGTCGGAGATATGAAACTATGGGGGTCTGATATATGCCTAGTATCGCTATATTATACCATGATCAAATCAGGATATAGCTTTTGATCGGGACATATATAAAAAAAATTGTTCACACCAGCCTAAAGTCTTCTCATTGGTCTAGCCATACATACATACACCAGCCTAAAGTCTTCTCATTGGTCCAACCTAAAGTTCCTCTTGCTTTGTTTCGAGGAAATGTCTGGGCTTAAGATTAACTTCTCTAAAAGTGAGGTGTTGGTTTTGGGGGCTCCTGATGAGAAAGCCAGACAGGTTGCTTGCCTTCTTAACTGCTCTCTCGGCTCTTTTCCATTCAAATATCCCGGGATGCCCATTTCCCCTTACAAACTTTTGTCTAAAGATTTCGCTTTCTCTGTCTCTAAGGTCGGGAATAGGGTGATGCCTTGGAGGGGCCGTTACAACTCCACTGCGGGTAGGGTTTGTCTTATCAACGCCTGCTTATCGTCTCTTCCTATCACTACTAGGGAAAAGCCTAGCAACAGTGCGGGTTTTAGGACTATCGATGGCAGCGGGCGGTGAGCGCCATCTTGATGCGGCGCTTCTGACTAAAGATTAGCAGTAGCGTTGGTTAACCCACGCTACTGCTACACCGACTTAGTAGTAGCGCTTTCCAGACGCGGCGCTACTGGTAATTACTAGTAGCGCTTCTCCCAGCCCGCGCTACTACTATTATTCCATATATTTTTTATTTCATGCTGTATTCATACACCTCTACAAGTTTTCATACAGCAGCAATTTAGGGATTGTTTTTACATCATAATGAGTTATTACATCATTGGGTGAAAGAACCGTGGACTAGTTTCAAGTGGATGTACATCTTCTTGAAACTAATCTGCAGTTCTTTCACGCAGTGATATAATAAATATCATCATCATCATCATATCATTAACAACTTATCATCATAATACATCATTGTCATATAACACCTCCTCATGATCATCGTTTTCATCGATGAGACATCACATAGCAAGTTGGCCACTAGTCATAATCACAACTACTCCTCATCATCAACTCTAACACATTGTACCACATAATAAACATATTGTATCTAATAGGACCTACTACATTCTCTTAGGACCTACTATATTCTGTAAGGTAAAATAGCAAAAAAACAAGATAGCCCCTGGCTCTCCATTATGGAGAATGCAAATTATCCTGTCTCCAATTCTTGCCTTTCGCTTAATGTTGCTTCCAAGAACCTCCTTACGAATGTCCAAACATTTTTTCCACTCTTTGATTAGCATGTGTTCACCGGTTCCAGAAATCCAATATGCATAGGTGAGATCTGTAGGATGACCTGGCTGTATGTTCAGAACTTCAAGGCGACCATTGTAATACATCATATGAGGCACACAATCCATCGGGATTTTCTGTTGAAAAACATAGTAATTACTTCATAGTTAGCAATGATGTACTAGTTTTAGAAGTATGCAAAAGATGCACGGATGTCGTAATAGTAAAAAATCTTGCTGTGGTATCTCCATAGAAGTTATAGTGGTTTAACACGTGCACTACTGGCACATATTCACCATAATTTGGAGGAGTTCGATAGTAGGTATTGTAATTCTCAAAGAAAGTACAAAATGTGATAAGATGATTTTTCTCCTTATAAGTTAATTTAGAGCCATCGGTGTAGTGGGTTTTGTCTACCATCTTCCGCACATTCTTTGAAGAATCAAAATAAGCTGTCAATGGAAATAAGTTGTCAACTATTTTGAAATAAACAATATAAATTAGTTAATAACTATGTTTGAGAAACTCACATAGCGGTTGAATAGGAAGCGTATCAACAAGGACCCAAATGTCCATATTGTTTTACTCGATGTCAGGATCACCAAGATCCATGGTGACAATCATACCCTCATAAAAACCATACATTTTGCAAAGTGCCTCCCAATTTTGCCAACCAAAATGGGTTACGCTCTGAGAATTGTACAAATTTACTTCAAAATCCATATCATGATGGGTCCTTAGGTGTATTTTCTTTGTTTCAAAATATTCATGGTCTTCAAAACTCATCCTCTCCAAGACATAGCGTCTTGCATGGCATGGGATAAGCTAGTCGAATTATAAAAGATGAAAATTAGACGTTGAAATAGTTGAAGTCGTGCTTAATTACGTAAAAACACTTGTCGTCGTTGCGTACCATTTCAACGTCGAAGGTCTCCTCGAGCTTAATGCTGAAGCGCCGATCATTGTCCAGGTGAGGGCACCTGTCGCACAGACCTCGATCGTCGTGGCACCAGCTGCACTCCCCCGGGAGACTTTCGTCATCCGAGTATGACATTTCCTACGTTCATAATTCAAAGATTAAACTTGTACAATTAAATATATGTACCAAAAAACCTAAATTAGATCATTATTTTTCGAGAAAATCCAGGCCACTCGATATTTCCTACATATTCTAGCACAAGTCATGCCAGAATTCACGGAAAAATCCAGCATGACCTTTGCTAAAAAAAGACATATCGAGCGCCTGAAATTTGCCGGAACGGAAATTAATCAACACTCCGGCAAAACATAGGCCACTCGGAGGTGTAACTTGAACATGACCGGCCAGTTGGGCAACCACATATCCTATTTGAGCAACATAGGATATACATGTTTTTATCTACATCGTATATATCTTATAGGACTCATATTGACATGGAGATTTGGCTGGTCTCACCTCGAGGTCGGAGGGGTTGGTGACGGGACGACGGCGGCGGGGATGATGGAGGGCTCCTTGATTTCGCAAAAGAAAAACCCTATAAGTTATCACTAATAAATCCCGAATAATTGCTTAAACTAAAAAAATAACAACAAATATGAGATGTTCAACTAGTTCTATTAATTCAACTAGTTCTTACTAAATATAAACTTACTATAAGTAGAAAAAAAACTAGATCTTTCTAAAAATAAAGTAGTTCAACTAGTTATATTAGTTTTCTTACTAAAAATACATTAGTTCTCTTAATTCAACGAGTTATATTAATTTTCTTACTAAAAATAAAGTAGTTCAACTAGTTATATTAATCACTTACTAAATAAACTATTTCTATTAAACACTTGCTAAAAATTCTACTACCCTAGTTCTACCCTAGATTTTCTTACTTCCATTTTATTCAAAACACCTAAAATAGTCAAAAAAATATTCTATTAAAAAACCTACATTCTACAATGTCTACATTCTAAAATCTACATTTAAATTACCTACAATTTGCAAGAACAGAGACGAGGGAGGGAGGAGAGAGGAGGAGGAGGGGGAGGGGCCAGCCGGAGGAGGAGGAGGAGGGAGGGGCGGTGGGAGGAGGGCTGCTGCCGGAGGAGGGAGGAGGGGCGGCCAGAGGAGTGGGGAGGGGCCGGCCGGAGGAGGAGGAGGAGGGAGGGGCGGTGGGAGGAGGGATGCTGGAGGAGGAGGAGGGGCGGCCGGAGGAGGGGGAGGTCGGCCGGAGGAGGAGGAGGGAGGGGCGGTGGGAGGGGGGCTGCCGGCGGAGGAGGGAGGAGGGCGCGATGGGAGAAGGAGTGAGGGAAGGAGGGAGTACCTCGGTGGAGGACGGACGACGGCGACGGCGGCGGCGGACGACGGGTATCGGCGCGGGCGAGAGTGACTGAGAGGGAGAGCGAGTGAGAGAGGGTCGGCCGCGTGGGGAGGATAAGGTAGGGTTAATAGTAGCGCGTGCGCGAGAAAAGCGCTGCAGCTAAGGAGAATAGCAGTAGCGCTTGTCGGGGATACGCGCTACTGCTAAGTTGGGCTAGCCATGTGCGCCCAAGTTCAAACGTAGCAGCAGCGCTTTTTGCTAGTACGCGCTACTGCTAAAGTTATAGCAGTAGCGCGGTTATTTACGGGTGCTGCTACTAAGTAGCAGTAGCGCATGATTTTGTCCAGCGATGCTGCTAAGATGTTGTGTATAAGGTTTTCCCTAGTAGTGTACGTTTCTCATGGGCTTCTATCGGCTGCTTGAAGGCATCCACGCCGGCTATGATAATCATAGGAGTGGGTTTTACTGGAACACCGCAAATAATAAGAAGAAATACAGGTTGGTTAAATGGAAAATCATGTGTAGACCTAAGAATCTGGGTGGGCCAGCATCTGGACACTTCCCTTATGAACAAATGCCTGATTCTGAAATGGTGGTGGCACTTGCTCTCCTCACCCCCAGACGCGTTGTGGTGGCATATTCTTAAAGCTAAATAATTCCCTACCTCCTCCTCCTCCCTCCTTTGTAACTCGACGGGCTCCCCCACAGTGTCCCAATTCTGGCGCCAAATGCTCAATATTAGAGATGATTTCAAGGCTCTGATTAAATTTTCTGTAGGTGATGGTGCTTCGGTTACCGGTTTTTGCTTGATTGGTGGGTGGGGGAGGCGCCACTTGCGGCAGCCTTCCCTACCTTATTTTTGTATCTGGCATTTCCTTTTGTCTCCATCGCGGAGCTCACGGCTAGGGAGTGGGACTTTGGCTTTCGCCGAGCCATATCTCCCGTAGAGTAAGAGGATTGGCATCGCCTTGTTGCCATCCTCCATTCGCTCTCGGAGTCTCAGGATGTGGTCTCTTGGCCGCATGCTGCCTCTGGTCGCTTTTCTATTAAGTCGTGTTATCATGTGTTGGCCCTGGGTTCGGTTGCTAACAAGTTCATGCCTATTTGGGAGGCTAGGGTGCCGCCCAAGATTAATATTTTCATGTGGCAGGCCATGTGTGGCCGTCTGCCGGCCGCGGACCAGATCAAGAAGCGGAATGGGCCGGGTTCGGAGTTTTGTGCCTTATGTGGCGAGCGGGAGGACACTGATCACATCATTTTCCACTGCCCCTTGGCCATGTTTTTCTGGAGCTTCCTCCGTGAGTGGTTGTCGGTCTCCTGGGCCCCGCTTAATTTTGCTGACCTTCGATCCAATGTTGCTTCCCTTCATGGACAAACCAGGAGGCTGTTCTGGTTCAGGTTTTCGGCCATGTGTTGGACCCTATGGACAACCTGTAATAAGTTTACCATTGAACAAGTGTTCCCTAACAAGGCGGTTGTCGGTGTCAAAACCGGCGGATCTCGGGTAAGGGGTCCCGAATCGTATGCGTCTAGGCGGATGGTAACAGGAGACAAGGGGCACGATGTTTTTACCTGTGTTCGCCCTCTCGATGGAGGTAGAACACTACTCCTGCTTGATTAATATTGATGATATGGGTAGTACAAGAGTAGATCTACCACGAGATCAGAAAGGCTAAACCCTAGAAGCTAGCCTATGGTATGATTGTTGTTCGTCCTACGGACTAAAACCCTCCGGTTTATATAGACACCGGAGAGGGCTAGGGTTACACAGAGTTGGTTACAATCGGAGGACATCTACATATCCGTATCGCCAAGCTTGCCTTCCACGCCAAGGAAAGTCCCATCCGGACACGGGACGAAGTCTTCAATCTTGTATCTTCATAGTCCAGGAGTCCGGCCAAAGGTTATAGTCCGCCATCCAGACACCCCTAATCCAGGACTCCTCGGTAGCCTCGAACCAGGTTTCAATGACGACGAGTCCGGCGCGCAGATTGTCTTCGGCATTGCAAGGCGGGTTCCTCCTCCGAATACTTCATAGAAGATTTTGAACACAAGGATAGTGTCAGGCTCCGCAGAATAAGTTCCACATACCACTGTAGAGAGAATAATATTTACACAAATCCAATCTGCTGACGTACTTCGCAGCGTGACATCACACCACGGCCAAGCCTTTATTCGAATCGTTTTTATTGTCCCACCTCAGCGCGTTTAGCGAGGCGGTTTCCTTGGCATGTCTTGTCGAAGCGGAGATCGTGTCCCCTTATCCCGGGATTCTCATCAATACGGGCGTGGGTAACCCAATCGTGCCCGTTGGTATATTTCCCCAATCGGCGAGTCCCAAACGGTCACGGGGAGGGCTCTTGGTATTCAACCTCTTTATAAAGAGACCAAGGCTCTACTCCTTTCTTTCAATCTCAATCGAATATGCCTCTCGCCTCGAGTTCCAACACCCAAAGCTCCAGATTTAGGCGCGTCGGACCTTCGATGATAAACCGCTCCGGCCTTCAAGGCCGGTGGATGCCTTCCTCCGTTACGGAAGAAGACGTGCTAAAGCTGAGAGATGCCAGGTATCTAACCGGCGAAATCTCGCATAGGCTGCCTGCTCAAGGGCAGGTTATTCCCACTCCCAAGCCTGGTGAGAGCGTGGTGTTCGCATCTCACTTCCTTCGGGGGCTAGGCTTCCCGACGGACCCCTTCGTGAGGGGGCTCATGTTTTATTATGGGCTGGAATTTCACGACTTGACTCCGAGTCCATCCTCCACATCTCATCGTTCATCGTCAGGTGCGAAGCCTTCCTCCGCACATCGCTCACTTCGGATTGTGGCTTAAGACCTTCAAAGTAGAGCCGAAGATGATCGAGGGGCAGCACGCGGAGTGCGGAGGCGCTGTTATAAGCAAGAATGCTGACGCTCCATGGCCCGAGGGCTTTTTCCAAGAGGATTTCAGCTTATGGCAACGAGAGTGGTTTTATATCACAGCTCCCAGGGGCACCAAGTGGGTGGCACCACCTGCCTTTCGCTCGGGTCCCCCGCCGCAGCTAGCGTCATGGGTCAATAAAGGATTTAACTGGGGGTCGTCCAAGGACGTGCCCTTGTTGCAGGGCCGCATTCAAGATCTCCTAGAAAGAGACATCAATTTGGTCGTAGTGACGCAGGTCATGCTGATTCGCCGCACCCTGCCCTGCAAACGTCGCCCCCTACGCCTGTGGGAGTTTAATCCGGAGGGACCACGAGCCCTCCAACATTTTACGGGCGTGACGCCCATGGAGATGTACAAATTGTTCTTCGGATCACAAGCAGTGTGTCCGGACTCGACCGAGGACGCAGGTCTGAGCTGCAATCGCCCGGATACTCAAGTAAGTAGTCCTTTACCCGGACACGCCATCCGTATGTTTATCATAAAATTGCCCTTAAAAGAGCTGTCCCTTTAAACAGGAGTGGATAGCGAAAGCAAAGCTAATCAGGTGTCCGGCCCCCCTCCCTGAGACCACGCCGGATCCCGTGTTAACCAGGATGCTGGAGGTTGCGCCTTTGGAAGAAGGCGAAGGGGGAACAAGGAAGCTACCGCCTCCCCGAAGGAGGCTGTTAGGAAAGGAGGAATCGAGAATCCCTCCATCCAAGGGAACAAGAGGACCGCCTCTGAAGACCCGGAGACCATGGTCTCAAAGCGGGGGAAGAAATCTTCGTCAGAGGGTCTCAAGGCCGGAGATGCCTCGGACGCACTATGCCCCCAAGGGGATCAGTCCTCCAGCGAGCCGTAAGTAGAGAGGGGAGATTTAAAATAAGAGACATCCCTGTTCCATTTCTGAGGAGGATAAACGAATTTTTACCTTGTAGTTCGGATCTCAGCCTTTCTCAGCAGAGCTCATCTTCAGGGGATCTTTGTCCGGAGATGATGGAGAGCGGAACGCCTCCCCCTGTCGTACCGCCTTGCGAGCCGGGCGACCCTAAGGTGTCGTCACAAAGGGTTTCTCCGAATCCGGCAGGGCCGAAAGCAGTCGTATGGCTCCCCAAAGCCCTCTGTGTACGGCCTTCGAGAAAGGCCATCGGACGAGTCCGACACCGTCCGGTGCACGGTCGGAGGAGCTGAAGGATCTGCTCGGGCGAGCGTTTATCTCAGAAGAACACCGTGCATTGATGGGCACGGTGATTGAAAAGATTTCATCCGCGGAGCGCGGGTTGCACGAGGCCGTCAGGAGTTTACTGACAGGTTTTGAGGTACGCGAAATGATGTACCTCTTGACAGTTCCGCATATAAAAGATGCGCCCTGTATAGATAGTAGCCTCGAGACTCGGTGCGTTGTCAAAAATGACGGCGCGCCGAGGATCATAATCCTGTGTATGATATGTCGCTTCCTATGTAGGTGGCGGCGTCCGTGGCTAGCCGGACTGATGAATTTGCCGAGCTAAAGCGGCAACTTGACGTGGCAGATGCCGACATCGCGCTTGTCAACAAGCGGCTTGACGAGTCCCAAGGTATGCGATTTCTCCGTGGACACCTGGTAAGGGGGCTTGATGCCCATGCCTTACAACATGTATGCTTGATGCAGATGGTGCCGCTGCCATGGAGAACCTTCGGGCGGAACTCGACCGAGCCAAGGAGCAGGCCAGGAAAAGTGATGCGGCTGCCTTAAAGGCGGCCGAGGAGCTGAAAGCCGAACGGGCTGCTCACTGCCGAAGCAAGAAGGAAGTGGCCGAGATGGCTGTGAAGTTGAAGAATGCTGCCGACCGCTGCAAGCTTCTTGAAAAAGAAGATCGGGCGAAACAGAAGGACCTGGAGAAGGCCACTACCGAGGCCAAGGATGCTCGCCTGCAATGAGAGCTATGAAGGAGGAGCTACGTCAAAGTCGGAGATATCGCAATGGAAAGCCCTTTATGCTGCGAATGAAGTTCGGGGATCTTAAATATGCTCAATTTGACCGGTTGTGGAGTGCGGCGGATACTTACCTGGACTTGGCGGCTAGTGCCACGGACGCGGCCGAACACTTCCGAGATCAAAAGGATCACGAAGTGGAAAAGCTTTTTTGGTCGCAGTTCCACAATCCAGAGCGCCCACTTCCATTAACTGATCGTTTGGCTGCATGGGCGGAGCTGAATAGGTTATCCGGACTCGCCATGAAGTATGCCGTGAGTCATCTGTGGCCGGAAAGGCCCGAGCCGAAGAGTTATTTTAGCTTGGTGCAGCAATTCCTTGGTGCGGTGCCGCATGTGAATGCAATGAAGAGGTCAGCGTGCATAGAGGGTGCGCGGATGGCTCTTGCCCGTGTCAAGACATACTGGGCGGAGATGAAGGCCACCGATGTTGCATCCCAAGATTCGGACGGGAGCCAAGTACCTCCCGAGCACTATTTTCAGGAAGTTCTGCAGGGCGCTCGTTTAATAGAAACGTTGTGCTCGAAGGATATTATGTTCGAATAACATGTATTATTGTAAAACAATGTATCGAGGGAATATAAAAGCTTTTTATACTTGTGCCTTCAAGAATTAAAATACCTCATGTGCGGCCGTTAATGTATATGTATATATAACCTGAAAGATGGCAGTCGTCGGCTTCAACCCCCACGCATATAATGCGGGGGGTGTTCGCAGAAGGCGCATTTTCACACTTGATCCAACGTCTTGGTCCTATAAAGGAGGTGATAGCGCAACGAACTAGGCAACCGGACTATAATGCTTTATTACTTTCACTTAGCCATAGGAGTTTGACAGTGGGGCTACTATATAGCCCCTGGGGGCACCGCGCTCGCACGAATTCGGGGCGCGTGTGTGCCTGGCCGGGAAACGGCCCTTCGTTAATGCGGAGGAATCCTAAAAATTCCGGCGGGTCATCGAGTGGTTGACCAGTGTCACGCTATATCATGATAGTCAGTTTCCGGCTTTCTCTACTGAGGTGCTCGCCTGGCCGAACCGGGGCACAATCGCAGTAGTTCTCCTGGTGCCGCCTTAGCCGATAGAGCGGAACGTAAGGCAGCAAAACACAGGAGCCGGGCAAACCCAACATTTGACCAAAGACATGATTCGGAGTTGATGCATATAAGGCCAAACTCGCGATGCCGAACACTCCCTAAGGTATTCGGTCTTTATGAAAACGGACTGAAGAACGCCCTTAGTAATAAGTCCCTGGTGTCCAGGTACGCGCAAAATTCTGACGTGGCCACATGCCAAGACGCCAGCCTCCACCTCGGTTTTAGCAAGAAACCGGGGGATGTGTATCAACAAGAGACAGTAAAAAAGGTTTACGCAGGGTCTTAATCTGAAAAGAATCCTTGGAACGGGTCCCTACTACACGTCTGCGCCTGTGTCTCCGTTGTGCCGTATCCTGGACGGGCGTAGCACGGTGTTCATCTGTAAAAGAGAGGAACTTAGTTGAAAGAGATCGTGCGAAAATGTACGTTATATTAAATAAACAAAGTACAATTCAAAAAATGAATAAAAGTGAGCTTTATTGTCTCTTGTTGTAGATGCGCGGAGCCTCTTGTACGGGGGTATGCGGCTAGTAAGCCCTTGTATGTTTACGCCGGACTCGTCTAGCCATGTCCGGGGTCTGAACGACCTGTTTAGGTGCTTTGATTAGTGAAGCCGGTTTAGTGTGTGGCTGTCAAGGCAGCCGCACAATCTTCCGCTACCGAGGAACACTCGATATTTCCCTTTAATGAGATGATGCCTCATGGACCAGGCATTTTAAGTATAAGAGATGCATAATGCGGTACTGCGTTAAAGCGGGCGAAAGCATCGCGTCCCAGTAGTGCTTGATAGCTACTTGTAAATGGGGCGATGTGGAAGGTTAGCTTTTCGCGGCGGAAGTTGTCGGGTGAGCCTAACATAACTTCTAGCAGGAGAGAGCCCGTGCAATGGGCATCTGGGCCTGGCGTTACCCCTTGAAATGAAGTGTTGCTATGGCGAATTGTTGTTGGGTCTATCCCCATTTTGCGGATTGTGTCCTGATATAGCAGGTTTAGATCACTGCCGCCGTCCATTAGGACTTGTGTAAAGTGGAGTCCGTCAATTATCGGATCTAATACCAAGGCAGTCCAGCCTGCGTTTCGGATACTTCTAGAGTAACCCTGTTGGTCGAAGGTGATTGGTTTTAACAACCAGTGACGGGACTCCTCTGGGATAGGCCGTATGGCGCGTATTTCTATAGGCGCCACTATGTTTTTCCCTTTTGTCACGTGAAGTGAGTTTACTGTTTTGACTTCTTGTGGGAAATTCTTTTGTTTTCCGGTGCTCTGCTTGTGGGGTTTGTCATCGTCCTCGCTTGGTGTGTCGAGCCCCTTGTGTTCGGCGTTGAGTTTGCCGGATTGCTTGAAGACCCAACAATCTCTGTGGGTATGGTTTGCAGGCTTCCCGGGAGTACTGTGGATTTGGCATATCTTGTCCATGATTTGGTTTAAGGTAGATAGCTCGTCCCCGTTATCCTTGAGGGGTAGCTTTTTCTGATTCCGCCGAGAGCTTTTGAATCCGGCGTTGACTGCCGTGCTCTTCGGGTTGTTTCCCTTTGTACGGCGCTGGTCCTTACTGCATCGCGGTTTCCCGTTTCCGTCCCTAACTTCAGATGTACTTGGGTCGTTAGTACTGCATCTTGCCAACCAGCTATCCTCTCATGCGCAAAAGCGGGTCATGAGGCTTGTTAATGCGGCCATTGTTCTTGGCTTTTCCTGGCCGAGGTGTCTGGCGAACCATTCGTCTTGAACGCTGTGTTTGGAAGTCGACTATCTGGTTCTTTTTAGTAAGAAATCTGTTCCAGAGTTTTCGGGCTGACTCTCCGGGTTGTTGAGTTATATGACTTAAATCGTCTGCATCCGAAGGTCGGACATAGGTCCTTGAAAGTTTGCCCGAAAAGCATCCTCGAGCTCTTCCCAACTTCCAATGGTGTTTTCGGGAAGGCTTTTAAGCCAATGCCGGGCTGGCCCTTTGAGCTTGAGGGGTAAGTATTTTATGGCGTGGAGATCATCTCCTCTAGCCATGTGTATGTGGAGGATGTAATCCTCAATCCAGACTCCAGGGTCTGTTGTTCCGTCATATGCCTCTATGTTTACGGGTTTGAACTCACCGGAAATTCATGATCCAGCACCTCATCGGTGAAACATAGGGGGTGTGTGGCACCCCTATATTTGGGTGTACCGTGATATTTGGATACTTGATGCGTTGCATTGCTTACTAGAGCTTCCTTTCTTGGCCCGTAGATAGATCTAGCTGGGCCATCTTTTCTATGTGAATCCTTGTGCGGATCACGTGCCGGCTTGTGTGCGGGCGCCATTTGCCGCACTATGTTGGCCATGGGGTCATTTATCTGACCGGGTGGCTTCCTTATTTTTTGATTGCGGAGGCTCTAAGGCCTCTTCATCAAATTCCGGCAGTAATTTTCGCTTCGGATAGCTCTTTGTGCGGCGACTGTCGCCGTTTTTGTCTGCAGTGTTGAGTACTTTGCTCCATCTAATTCTGAGTGCATCTTCCGCTGTTTTGAGCTTTCGTTTCTGCTTTTTCAGACTATGCGCAGTGGCGATGAGCCTTTTTTGGAGGTTCTTCTGCTCCAGCAATCTGTCCGGCGTGAGGTCGTCCGGACTGTTATCTTCGCCGGGGACGGGTTGTTTATCCAAGTTGCCCTGTTCGGACGGTTGCTCGATGGCATGTTCGTCGTCCGCCGGTTCGCCCTGCTCTATGGCTGGGTCTGTATGGCTGATGTCTCTGTCGAGGTGGGGTTTGGAGCGGCGCTTACGCTGCCGCTTTGACTGCTTTTCGAGGGAACGATCCCTCGTTGCGTCCCTTTGTTCCTCGTCGTCGTTTCTTTTAGGTGTGTCCACCATGTATACATCGTGGGATGAGATGGTTGTCCAGTGCCCTATAGGCGCTGGTTCCTGTTTGTCCATACCGTCGATGTCTTCGGAGTCGAAGCCGAGCATGTCGGTTAAATCATCGACAATGGCTACGAAGTGGGTGGTGGGTGGGGTTTGAATTTCTTCGTCGTCTGCATCCCAACCTTGCTGACCATAGTCCGCCAGGGCTCTCCTGATAAAGAGAGAGACTTTATTGAATTCAGAATGTCGTCGAAGGGCGAGTGCCGAAAGATGTCCGCGGCGGTGAACTCCATGATCGGCGCCCAATCGGATTCGATTGGCAGGGACGCGGAAGGTTCGGAGTCCGGAGGGGAGTCCGGCACCTTGGAGTCACAAGCTTTGCAAAGGACAAGGCTGGTGTTTGGCTCGATCGCCATAGAGATTGCAGCCCCCGAGGCGGTGTCCAGCCACCCGTCCTCGACATGCAGCCAGCTCCGAGTTGAGGGTCGGAGCGGACATGCGGGCCTCTGTGGCATCGCTTCGGGCGGCAGAGCCAGATCATGCCCATCGTGACAAGCAGGCGCGTGCTTGGCTGTCGCTCAACTGGTCGAAGATCAAGTCTCCGTGGACGTCAGCCGTGTAGTTCAAACTTCCAAATCTGACCTGATGGCCAAGGGCGTAGCTTTCGATCTGCTCCAGATGGCCAAGCGAATTGGCCCGCAGTGCAAAGCCGCCGAATACGAAAATCTGTCCGGGGAGAAAAATCTCACCCTGCACCGCGTCATTGTTGATGATCGAAGGAGCCATCAGGCCTAAAGATGACGACACAGAGGAACTCTCAATGAAAGCACCAATGTCGGTGTCAAAACCGGCGGATCTCGGGTAGGGGGTCCTGAACTGTGCGTCTAGGCGGATGGTAACAGGAGACAAGGGACACGATGTTTTTACCCAGGTTCGGGCCCTCTCGATGGAGGTAAAACCCTACTCCTGCTTGATTAATATTGATGATATGGGTAGTACAAGAGTAGAACTACCACGAGATCAGAGAGGCTAAACCTAGAAGCTAGCCTATGGTATGATTGGTGTTCGTCCTACGGACTAAAACCCTCCGGTTTATATAGACATCGGAGAGGGTTAGGATTACATGAGTCGACATAATGGGAGGAGATCTACATATCCGTATCACCAAGTTTGCCTTCCACGCCAAGGAAAGTCCCATTCAGGCACGGGACGAAGTCTTCAATCTTGTATCTTCATAGTCCAGGAGTCCGGCCAAAGTTTTAGTCTGGCCATCCGGACACCCCCTAATCCAGAACTCCCTCAGCGGTTGACTGCTTATTTAAATTTTCTAGCCTATTGCAGCAGTGGAAATCTCTGATTAGAGAAGGAGACAAGGCGGCCGTGGAGCTTCTGATCTCTTGCTTCGTGCTTTGGCTAGCAACATTTTGGCCGGTCTTCATACTGGAGTTCAGCAGCCGCACTAGCTGATGTCTTTGTCGGCGTCGGCGTCGGCGTCTCGCTCTTCTGTCATCTAGACTTTTGTCGTGTGGGTTTGTGGGCCTGCATGCCTAGCTGTCGGTTGTGCCCTTTCTTCGGATTGTTGTTCCCTTTGCGGTTGTTGGGTAAACGTTGTGAATCTGTTTGTGTGTGCTACTCTGTTGCCATACGGCTTTATTAATTTAAAGTCGGGCTAAAGCCTTTCCTCTAAAAAAAGCATCGCCGGATACGATCTTCAGCGCAAGGGCGCTTGATCAGTGAGCTATTACGCACTCTTTAAAGGGTGGCTGCTTCTAGGCAAACCTCCTGGCTGTCTTTGCACCTTAGAAAAACTCTAAGAGAGTCATCATATTGGTAGCATCTCAAAATATTATGGAGACTGCCGAGGCAACGCTCAAACTCAAATTTGCCACATTGCAGCCTCCATATTATTTATTTTCCTTATATTTTTAGTTGCATCAAGTTAACACTCATACACTCAATTTCAAGATTTAATACTTGCATAGACTACATATAGTGTTAAAAAGTTCTTACATAGAGCAAGAAAAGTCGACTAACAAAATTTTCATATCATAGGTGTTCACGAAAAATGCTTTTACATTTAACCAACTGTAACTTGAATTTGAGCCCAATCGCGTCGACGGTGAATGCTACGCGCGGGGCACATGCATGTGTGATGGGTCTAAGTGCCGCGGTGTAACATCCCTAAGTAATACCCTACTCCAAATAATGATTATGTTACTTATTTTGCAATCATCATGGCATCATGCATTCTTCCACTATGCAATATCCTCAAACTCATGACAAAAATATTAAATGTCTTTAAACCATTTGTTTTTCCCATTATTATTATTATTATTTGATTTTATCAAACCCATGTTTATTTTTTTGCCTTAGGCTTTGAGATACAGTATTAACTTTTGCACACACTCTTGTATATGTATGTAGGGCCTTCACACCAAGTTTCACAATTTTAGCACAACCCTAATGTAGCACCTCGGCTCAGCGAACATGATGTGCCTTGCATATTAGCCCAAGGATCTGAGTCTTCCGGTATAAATTGCAAATTGGAATCAAGCACAACCACAATATATTACATCACATGTGTAGGGCTTTACGTTACAACAGTTAGAGAGGCAGAGGCGGCAATATGCGTGTGCCGACAATATGTACATTATTTATCTAACATGGTATCATAGTCTAGGAGCGGAATACACGATTTAATTGACAATGATAGTGGGGCTCCTTACCAAAGGGTCCATGTTGGAACATGATCCTAACGCTAAAGCATGATCATCCTCAGAACACTGACAGTTAGCATCTGCTGCATCTTGCATAACAGGCCAAGTGAGTTGTACCCACAAACTCACAACAATCATTGCAAGCATCATGGTAAGAGCATAGCACACATATGCATAGGCATATAAGAATGATGCATCTTGGTCTAGTTTTATTTTATCACAAGGACTGTTGATCAGAACCCCTGTATAAAACCAACAAATAAATTGGTAGTCCCCCAAAAAGGTCATTACAACTTAGATCTTAGATCTGGGACATCACTGTAATAGCTCAACAGTTGCCCATGACAATTTTCCAGAAGACAAGTGTCAAGGGTGCTACCCGGAACATGGAAGCAGTGTTGATAAAAAATATGTAGCAGCTGCCCCATATGGTTGGCCACACGACAAGTGTCAGGGGCGCTATTCTAAACACAAGAGCGGTGCCACGAAGAGAAACTCAACAGCTTCCTAAGAAGGTTGGCCACGAGAAAAGTGTCACGGACTCTACTCAAGACATGGGACCATTTTGAGCAAAAATAAAGTCAGCGCTTCCCAAGTAGGTTGGCCACAGGACAAGTGTTAGGGGTGCAAAACATGGGAGCCGTGTCGAGCAAAAATAAAGTCAGCAATTCCAAAGTCGGTGTTTAGGGGCACTAAGCAAAACATGGGAGCCGTGTTGAGCAAAAATAAAGGCAAACAAAAATCCATCGAGGCCATATGTGCTTTCGGTACAAGTGGCAAGCCGGGCTAAAAGTATATAGAACAACACTTTAGCATACCCTCTCCCTTGCTTGGTATAGCGAGTTCTGCAAGGGGATAGAGTGGGATTAAAGGGGTGGGATTCACTTCTGTTTGACTCTGTGTTCTTTTTTTTTAACTCTCCAACCTCTTTATTTATTCTGTGGTATAAGAGGTACCAATGCGCTTGGGGCCTCATCAAACCATGTGCTAGAGGGAGAGAATCTAGCTAATCTTGCTAACTCATGAGCAACCGAATTTGCTTCATGGAGGCAATGCATAAATCGGACTTGACCTAGAACGCGTGGCATGTGGTAACAATCATCAATCATTGCTGCAGCCGGGCCAGCAAATAAACCACCATCTTGCATTGCTTGTATCACGTCACTATTATCTGAGTTAATCACCAATCTTGAGCATGCAAAGCTTTGCAACAGATTGAGTCCAAACTGGAGTGCAAGGGCTTCGGCCATTAAGGCATCCATGCATTCACCTGCTACATTATTTCCTGTCGCCAAAATGTTTTCAAAACTATCCCGAAGTACAGCACCCACTGTGCCTTGCAGAGAGTCCGGGTCAAAGCCCACATCAACGTTAAGCTTTACTGTCCCGGCAGGTGGACACACCCAATGGTTTCTCTGAATTTTTGCTTTTGGCTTAGAGGCTGCAAAGCCCGCATCAACTATTTTTGCTTTTGACTCTGTCTTGATTAGTCAGGCTCATTATGCTACCATAATTTTTTACTTTTAACCAAACAAAAAATAGATAATTGCCGGCAAGGGGCAGCGCGAGGCGGTGCGGTGGCCGCCGTGCGAGGCAGTGTGGTGGCGGGCGGCGCGCTGGTGCGAGATGGCGTGATGATGGGCGGCGCGGCAGTGAGGCGGCAGGCAGCGCCCGGCGTTTATGGAAAGTTGGGGCAAAAATGTTTCTACAACGGTTCCGTAAAGTGACCATAATTTGATGGGAAAATGATCTTCTTGTAAATGTGCGGAAAGAAAGGGCCTAGTTTATGGAATCTTCTAAAATTATAGATGATTTAAGGGAACTGTTGAGGAGATTTTTTACCTTAATTTTCTATAAATGATAGTACGGGAGCTGTCAGTGATGCACCCGTGCGAGCAGCGGCACTCCCGTCCAGGAGGGACCAATCGCGGTCATCCCGACCATCCGGGGCACGCGCCAGACACGTCCCGCCACGTTCAAGGCGCGCGCGTGGCATCACCATGTCGACACCCGACACCGCGGCAGTACGGGACGCAGCGCCAGTACGCAGTGTGATTAAGATATGCGCAGCCGGAATCCTTCCTCGAGATCGTGTGGTAATGCCTTTGATATGCGGTAATACAGTAATGCCGTAACTACTATACTAGCATAGACAAATCTTAATGGACCAAGCAAGTTGCAGCAGCAGCTAATCACAGGAGAGATCCGACAGTGCAGATTAAGTACACCTCTTAATCTCTTATAGTATATGCACAATTAGGCTAGCAGTGTCGAATTTCACGAGCAACCTGTACTTAAAAGTATATATGTACGGCCTGAAATCATTTTCTTGGTGTTTTATCTTTAGTGGCGACCATTACCCCAGTTTGCCACTCGTAACTCGTTTGGGAATCTTCTGAGGCCTCCATCTCGCCAAAAATGCACTAATTTTTGTTATTTTAATAATCATGCTTGTTCTAATTATGATTCCATGGACAGACGCGGACATACAGACCCTGTCCAGTTGCATCCCTCGACCTCCGAACCCATGTTGCTCTTTTCACTTGGCCATAAAGTCCCTACATCACTTAGCTGAAAGGTGTATAAGAGCATCTATAGCCGGACGCTACAAACCCTCTCGCATACGCGCGTGGCCCGGCCAGTGACCGGATAGGAGAGGGAAGGAAAAAAAAGTGACCCAATCGGAACCCACAGCATTCCTATATGTCCGGGCTGTCCGCGAATCCTCATATTGAGGACAAATGTAGGGAGGATATGAGGGCTCGCGGATGCGCCCAGGCAAGCCAGTCAGTCCACCATGTAGGACGCGGCCCCACCCGGGACCATCTTTTCTCTTTTTTTATTCATTCTTTTCTTTCTCTATTTTCATCTCCACCAATTACGTGCAAGTGCCCGATCATACGAGGAAGAAAATGAGAAGTGTGGCTGCGCGAATGGATAGATAAGGACTCAAAACAGACACTTCCGGTTATTGACCAGGCGCGTCCGCGGGTTTTAGGGGCTCATATTTGCTAAGTCTGGTTGTAGACGCTCTAAGTTTGCGAATGTGTCCCTATACCCAAATCTCTCGCGTACATCAATTCCATGTATGTATGGCCCTATCACACTTCAGTTATGACACGCCTTAGTTTTGCAATGTTCAACACAAATCTCAAAAGTTTGATATAATTAGTGACCAACAACCGAAATTGAATAGTGTAACTGTGCATGCATATATACACATATTTTGTTAGTTAAATTGTGGTCAAAATTAAGCTAGCTTAATCCTAGAGGCTGCCTTATTATTACAAACTTAGAAGGAGAGAGTAAGATTTATGTTTCTTTATTACATGTGGACTTAGACATATTTAGCTAAATGAATTATGTGCGGTCGTATGTGACACTGACGCATGTGATGACATCAATCATTTGCATATACATATAACTAGGATGTGACCACCTAATTGTCCCAAGCTAACTCCATCAAACATGTCATGATCTGATGGTTAATGTTTACAATCTCAATCTCCCGCAAAAAAAAATGTTTACAATCTCAATAGAGAACAGTTAGGGACCTCTCTAACCCGTTCCGGAAGATTCACGCAGAATAATGCCTCAATGCCATATATAGCCCGTAGGGAGCTTGCTAGCTAATACTAGGCGTGATTAGGTTCCCTCTCTAACCTCTCCACAAAAAGTTCAAGGGATCTGCAGCAATTAATGGAGCATCAACTGTTCGACGATGGCGCCGTCCCGAGCTGCATGATCTCGCCGTTAGAGGCAGACAACGGTTTCACCGACGAGCTGCCGTCTTTGCAGTTACCGGACCTGGACCTTGACTTCGACATCCACGAGTTCTCCGCACCGGCAACGGCACCGGCGAAAGCGGCCACCTCAGGTGGCTCAGGATTGGTTGGTTCCGGTTCGGGATCGCACAAGAAGCTCAACCACAACGCGTACGAGCGCGACCGGCGGACGCAGCTCAATCAGCTCTACTCGACTCTCCGTTCACTCATCCCTAACGCAGATCACACAGTAAATCATTCCTTCACTCATTGATGCGAGCTAATTTGGAGGTACTAGTAGCCCTAACGATTAAGATGAAATATTTACATATTATGACCGATGTGTATCTCCCTATCTCGTGCGGCATGCAGAAGAAGCTGAGCATTCCGACGACCGTGTGTCAGGTCCTTGACTACATCCCCAAGCTGCAGAAGCAGGTCGAGGATCTGGAGAAGAAGAAACAGGAGCTCACTAGAGCCAAATGCAGAGAAAGACTGCAGCGCGTCAAGGACAACACATGCCGTATTGTTTCTGCCACTCCTCTCGATGGCAACGAAATCATGGTCCAGGTTAGACTGCTGAGCAACATGGCTGCAAGTCTTCCTCTGTCCAAGTGCATAAACGTATTTGAGAACGAAGGCCTTCACCTCATCAGTTCATCGACTTTCTCCGCCGAGGTCAATAGAACATTTTACAGCTTCCACTTTGAGGTACGTTTTTACATGCGCCCTTAATTTCCTGTTCGTACTATACTAACATGGTAGAAGACGCAAATGCGAGAGAATCATCTTCAATGTGTTTAAAAGCGTTAGTCTTATGTATATATATATTTTTACACTTGTCCCCCCCCCCCCTCCCCCTCCTCATTAATACACGGTATTTTAGACATTGGCACGTTCATAAAGTTGTAAACTTAACCTTTATTTTTGTATATGAATATAGATGATGTTTGCTAAGAGACAACAAGAAAATGTGAAACACTTTTACAAAAATCTAGGATTTTAATAGGACATGAACATCAGCTCCATAGCACCGCGAACCCCCTTGCAGTTTGCATACATGCAGATCAGGAGAAGACAACCTGGTGTCATCGAGATACTATTGAATCTTGAAACTCTAAAATGTTTTAATTATCAACTGCAAACCCAATTTACGACAAGTCTTGACTGTTGGCTCTTGTCTCGACGAGAGCTTAGATACAATATCCCATATATGTGTATGTTTCAACAACAAAAATCCACCATTTCGTCATCCAGTGGTTTATGGAGTTGGCATTGTGTTGGTACCACATTACCATGTGACAACTTGTTACAAAAGGCTGGTGACTAGTGTGTCATTACGTGCTAATGAAAGATTCTAAAAATGTGTTAAAGCATAAGTTAGCACCTAAAGATTTATAAAGTAGGCGGATGTACTGGTACCAAAGGTACCACGTGGTAACTTGTCAGAGAATAGGATGGCGACTAGGGTGTTATTATATGGTAACAAAAAGTCCAATCTTTTCTTTTGTCGAAATATTACCAAGTGAGATCTAGTTTTGAAGCTTCCGTCGATATGGAGATAACCATGAGCATGTTGTCAATGGGGTCGACAATTTGAGCTATATAACAATTTTTATCTCTGAAAAGTAAATTTAGCATGTTGTTGTCATCACTTCTAAATTTTCTGTATCTGTATATAGCAACTTTATTTTTCCTCCTTATGCGCACATAATAATTTACCCTTTTTGCAAGAAATCTTTTAAAACTTCGCATAGCTGATGAATGTGTGGCACGTTCGATGTAATTGGACCATTCTTTCCAGAAGTGATATTGATTCATTTTTTCCTTGATAATTTATTTATACAGTCAGATATCGAGGTGCGAGGGCACAAAGCAAACTAACCTGCAATTTACACCCTAAATCAAATTTTGCAATGGTCTCTAGTGTTGGTCTATCACTAAACGCGGATTTGCAATTTGTTCATAACTATACGCCATTCGCAAGGTTCTTCATCGCATGTGCATTTTGGACACCCTCAAGCCTTAGGTTCCATTAATCAATGCTCATTTATGTGCTCGTGTGTGGATACTCATGTTGGTGCCTAATAATCATCAACCATTTTATCTTGTGTTATTGCCCCTAAGAAAATTTCTACATAATTGATATTGTTGATTATCTATAGGGGACAAGATGGTAAGATGAGTATTGTGTTGGCTATAATTTTTTAATAATGTTTCAATCTTTTATTCACCCCTTGCACTAGATTAAAATGTTGGGAAAAGTAGTAGAAAACAAAAAAAATCGCCATACAAACACCCAGGAACAATATGAAGATGCATATCGGGTTCGGATCAACGATCATTACCAACTCCGGAGGGCAGCGAAAGTAGGCGAGTCGGTGTAGATCGTACTTGGAGTCCATCGAACGTAGATGACGATCCCGCGAACAGTCCTCAAACGACCCCTCGAACTGAAGACCGAAATCACGGCCTCTCTACTTGGTTGCAAGCGTACGGTCTTCGCGATCCAGCAGTGCTTCATCATTCAGAGCTAATAGTCACGGAGAATTAGAAGGAGGATATTAGAACCACACGGGCCTCTAATTATGAGGATTAGAGGTGGTTAGGGCTAGCTCTAATTAGTCAACTAGGACCAACTAAAACGAGAACTAGATCCACTAGAGGAAGCTCCAAAACTTGTGTATCCAATAGAGAAAAATCCCCAAGTATATATATATAGGTCACTACTAACACTCAGCAGATCGTGATTACCTTAAGCTTGTGACCTAGTAGGTTCAGTAAATCATAGACATGAACGAAACTCCTTCGTTCAATGACCGATAGAGAAACCGTGGACATCCATATCGGTCCCTATGATTACACGAATGATATTCCAGTGAACCTTTGGTTATCATGTGATGTTCCCTTTGCTTCGCGATACTTTACAAAAACCGTGCGCATTTGTATCCTCCCGGGTCATCACCATGCTCACTATACCGCTGTTTCTGTTATCGGTTTTGTTCTTCTTTCCCATTAACATGTTCCGCATCCCTGTGACGTAGTCACCTGCGTCTGGCCAGACGATGATGGATGCCATCACATCGAGAGGGCCCTAAGAATATCTCTCCATCGTCGGAGGAGAAAATCCCACTCTCGAGCTATCCTGTCACTTGTCAAACTTTCCGATGAGCCTGAAAGTTGTCGTTATGATCACCTTGTTATAGATGACGTTTGAGCAACCCCAAAGCCCACCGCCTGTAGGAAGTGACCGAAACACTCTCATGGTCTGAGGAACTAAAACACATGCTAACACTCCGTGTTATAACAAATGATTTCAGGCGATATAATCACAAAGTATAACATACAAGTTTGGGTTGATTCAATATGATCGTTCTTCTAACGTCATACCCTCAATGTTGTTTTAGGACTATCATTACAGTTAATGATATTCTAAGATCCGGAAAAAGTGATCACCAACAACACTTGAGCCAGTCTTAGAGGCGAAACCGGGAACCTATTGTTTAACCATTTATCATTTCACACATGCATATGAGTTTTTCACTGAATCGCATATTTCAGGATCATAGCAGTTACAGCATGAAATATAAACTCTTAGTTACTTAATAATGGGAATATAATAATACAATATTATTGCCTCTAGGGCATATTTCCAACAGTCTCCCACTTGCACTAGACTCAGTAATCTAGCTGCATAATCTTTAAAACACATATGGTTTATCTGGTGTTGCTCATGATTTGCTTGTGGTAGAGCCTTTTGCCATTAGTTTTGACATATTCAAAACATTGTGATATTTATGTTAGCCTTGTCTGATTTTATGGATCTTAATCCATCTTGTTGTGAGCTATAACATTTTATTCAAAATAAAATATTATTGAACTCATTGCACTTAAAATCTCTTCAACCATATCAAGACTCTTCTTGATAATATTCATATCATACTTTGGATCCACCCATTTATATCAAGACTCTTCTTGATTATCCATATTCATAATATAATGTTTATGGGTTTACAACTTTTGTAACATCCAATTATATCAAGACATTTCTTGATTCAGATGATATTGAAATATCTAATGTTTTCAAAACACATATGTTCATCGTTATAGAATCAACAATATTGTTCAAGAATAATTCTAAGTATTTATCATAGCCCAATCATATCAATCCTCGTTGAGGAAATCGTTAACTGGTAGCTGCTCGGTTGGCTGGCGATTAGGGGATTAATAGGCTAATCGGCAAGTTAATTGGCCATTTTAATCAATTAATCAGACGATTTATCGGTTTATCGGCGACTCGGTGACCCTACGAGTAGGGATTAATCGGCAAGTTAACTGATTAATCGGACGAATTCTTGAACAGGGATATCAATTATGAAGTTGATATTCATATATTCTTAATAATAAACTTTAACTTCATATTCTCAAAATAATACATTTATTCTTTTGAGATCCTTGATATCTGTTACTAACACATAGTAAAACTCTTTGGTCCTTTTATATATATATATATATATATATATATATATATCATAACTATCAAAATGAATTTATTCATCTATCCTTGCTTATCAATTGTTTCACATAAGCATCGAGTTATATGACATTGAGAGAAAACATTTTTCTCTATTTAAACCTTTTTCAAAATATAAAAGGTTTATTTCAGCTCAACCAGATATTTTGATATATCTTCAGAGATTCTTTTATGCCCAATATTTTTCCTTACAATTTGACGAAACCATGTTTCAAAACCATTTTTTGTGCTCTGAAGTTTTATATTATTTCCATTCCATAATATGTCATATACGTATGAGATCAGAAATACTATATAGCTCGCACTGAGTTTCATATATAGACAAAGTACTTTTATCATTTTGAAAAGATCAAAATCTCAATACGAGCTCACTTCTTATAATCTTCAAAAGGCTTTTTTTGAAGCTTGCACATTCATCCGGTGTCCTGAGGATTTTAAAACTTTTGCAGTTGTATCATTCATACATCCTTTCCTATATAGGAAACTTGTTTTGATGTCCATTTTATTTACTTAATACTGTTTGAAGTATTAACCAGTTCTGTTATGTATGAAAATTAACAACTAAGTTCTAAACTTAATTGTATATGAATTTTAATTCCGGTGTGCATGGCTATGAGCCATTCCGTTGAGCTGGGCGCCGCCATCGCTTCTATGTAGTGTGCTAGTTCATCTTCTTCCAAGATGAATATCTCATTGTTAAATTTCAGAAAATTTCAACGATATTTCTGATTTGCATAATCCTTTTACAAGCTTTAAAGTTTCTACATCAGATGTAGTAACTTACGATTTATTTTGCAGACAATCTATCAAAACAACTTCTGGTTTGTTAATCCTGCTTATAATCATTACAGATTTAGTAATCCTTTTCAAGTTGTAATGTCGTCCTCCTACTTATTTCTTTGACAAGAAAAAAAAATTCTTGATAAAGTGTTCATCAGTAACAAACACTTTGCCTTTTGAACATTTCAATGAAAGGAATCCAAATCATGTTTTTTAGATATCGTACAGTTCAGCTTTTATCTGGTTTATGAACTTCATAACTCATATGGTTTCTATTAGCTAGACTAATATGTGGTGCTCTCTTAAGTGTATATCTTGTTGCTTCAATTATACCCCAAATTTTATAAAAAAAGATTGGTAATAATTCCACAATTATTCGAGTGTTTTGCTAAACTTATGACTCGGATAATTTTCTTCAATGTTGAAGAATCTCTTCATATTTTGTCATAATGATCCTTATCTTCATTATAAAATATTTGAACTCTTCAAATAATATATTCTGAAATTCTTTTGAACTATTCAAATAGTTCAGATTTTATATTAAGTAAATCATATTTTCCTAATCTTTAATGAAGCATAATTATCCATCGATCCCTGAGTTATTCATCAGCACTTATACATCACTATGTATTCTTTTATTTGATTTTTCAATCAAGATAGTCCGATACTTCATCTATATGAAGATTATTTCCCGATATAACCAAGCAGTGCCACATTTAAGTGGGGCTCATCAGTCTTCTCAAGACATTTAGCATTAATGTTATAAAATTTTCAAATCAAGATTCATGAATAAACCATAAAAATCTAAGGTAAATCCAAATATATTCTTATAACCACTTCAACAACTATTCTTCAAATCTTTATAAGAATATCCATCACATAATCCAAAACATAATGGCTTACACAACCCCAGAACGTAATAACTATTATTCGATCCTAAGATAAATCTTGAAGATAGACTCCATCAGTCTCGAGTAGCGATCCCATCACCATCCTTGACTATCATCACATCTTTATTTCTTCTCAACTTTTGAGCTTTCTGTAGTCCCTGCATCGGATTGCAACTGAGATCAATCGATTAGTATCAAATACTTGTGACATGCAGAAACAAGTAAAACAACATTAACTTTGTATAACTTGTATACCTTTATCGGAAGAACCGTTCTTCTTATCCGCTAAGTACTTATTGCAGTTACGCTTCCAGCTACCCTTCTGTTTGCAGTAGAAACATTTAGTCTCTTTAGTGGCTCTGCCCTTGTTCTTCTTCTGGGAGACGGTCTTATCGGCACCAGTAGATTTCTTCTTGGACTTGCCTTCTTCTTGAAACGGGTAGTCTTGTTGACCATCAACACTTCTTTGTTCTTCTACATCCCAGCTTCCGCAATTTTGAGCATAGCAAACAATTCGTTTGCACTTTTCTCCATCTCGATCATGTTGTAATTCATGATAAAACCATCGTAAGATGGGGGACTGAAGCAAGCACAATATCTGTACCAAGTGTTGGAGGAATTCCAAATTCCAATGAAGCAAGTCTATCAACATAGCTAGCAAGTTTCACGATATGCTCACTCATTGTGGAACCCTCTTTCATCTTGCACTCAATCAGGGCCTTGGTTAATTCAAACCGTTCGGTCCTTGCCTCTTTCTTGTACAGAACTTCCAGTGACCCAATTATAAATTGAGTGGTGGATCATTCAAAACGCCTCTGTAGTTCAGGATCCATGCAAGTTAACATGAGACACTGGACTGCCTGATAGTCATCACTACGAGCAGCATAAGCAACAACTTCTTCCGGTGGTGCATTCTTTGAGGGAGCATCACCGGGCTGATCCAGCACGTACTCCTTCTTAGCACTCCTGAGAACAAATTTCAGGTTCCGGATCCAATCCGCATAGTTTCCACCATTTGCAGCCAACTTTTCTTTCTCAATCATAGGGGCTAAGTTGAACATATTGCGAGCCATTTAATCTACAACGATAAACACATAAATAATTTTAGACACAATTCATAATTAATATTGCACTAGTTTATTAAAACAAAGATTAATTTAAAATGCACTCCCACTCAATTTAATATCTCTCATAGTTATAGTGAGTGATTCAAGATCCAAGTCTAGTTCTCAGCCATTGATGTGGACATCACTGATGACGAGAATTTTGACTTGTGGGCAAACTTTTGCCGATCATATCTCCATATGAATCTTGTTCATCTTTCGGTGTTTCGTGCTCCGAGCTCAGAAAGATTCTGCTAGAACTTCAAGACAACCGAGTGTTATCTGCATACATGGCCTAACCATCCTCGTCTTACACCTCACATCCCATATGTACTCATGTGGACATGACGCACTCTGAAACGCTACGTGTTATAGAAGGTTGCAACACCGGGAGAGCACATTTTAAATTGCTATTTGCTGTGAGAGATCACCCTAATAATTAACTACTACACAATCAAAGGGTGCAAACAACAAAGGGATAAACATCTCGTGCAATTCATAATAGCATGATATGGTATAGCCCTGGGCGACGGGAGTTCTCCATCATCGTCTTCAATCTCTAGTTGAAACGGCGTGACGGCCAATATTTCGTTGCCGTGGAAACCGTTTCAAAAACGTTGCAAGCGGCAATCTCGTAAAACGTTGTCGTGGCGGCCGTTTAAAGAAAACATTGTCGTGGCACCAAAATCTGAAATTCCGTTGTGGCACGGAAGTATAGCTCCTCGTCCCACACCTGGTACACTTTCTCCTCGTCGGGGTCCTCCTTGTATGTCTTGATGCCACCATCACCTCTAACCTATCACTATGATATTTACATTAAGTTGGCAATCTCGTGGCTCCAGCCGTGACACGCATGCCACTTAACATTACAATATATAACCAACTCATACATAAACTCATTATCATGACGAAGGCTATACCACATCATATGAAAACCCTACAAAACCAAGTTAGACGACCTCTAATCGGTTTGGCAAGTTTTAATTATGTGGCTTCTAGGGTTTCCGGTTTAACCTAACTACCTACGTGCACACCATAAAGTGATAATCCTTGTTGTTAGATTAACTTTCGGGGTGTGTGAAAGAAGAGACTTAATTAAAAATCTCGTTCCCCCACACTAAACTTCGTCTAATATGTGTGAACCCCTAGAAGATCATACATCTTCATCGCCCTCTTTTGTACGCGACGGTTCACTATTCTTGACTATGGTGAAGCCCAAGTAACTGTTAGCAGATCGTCGACAGCTAGAGCCGAGCGATTGTCGAACCTTGTCAAAAGGGACACCATGTCGTAAATTAATCGAATCAAGCAACACTCGAGGGAAGTATAGAAAGAACATCACCCTCACAATCACATGTGATCTAGATCAAAACTTGCATCTACTCATAGAACCGCCAGTGATCCCACTGTTGGGAAACATAGTAGGAAACAAAATAATCGTCGTACGAACACCCAGGAACAATATGAAGATGCATATCGGGTTTGGATCAACGATCATTACTAACTCCGGAGTGCAGCCGAAGTAGGCGAGTCGGTGTAGATCATACTTGGAGTCCCTCGAACATTGATGATGATCCCGCGAACCGCCCTCGAACGATCCCTCGGACTGAAGACCGAAAGGACGGCCTCTCTACTTGGTTGCAAGCGTACGGTCTTCGCGATCCAGCAGCGCTTTGCCGTCCATAGCTAATTGTCACCGGAGAATTAGAGGGAGGAGATTAACGGGGCTTCTAATTATGAGGATTATAGGTGGCTAGGGCTAGCTCTAATTAGTCAACTAGGACCAACTAAAACTAGAACTAGATCCACTAGAGGAAGCTCCAAAACTTGTGTATCCAATAGAGCAAAATCCCCCTAGTATATATAGGTTGAAGGAGGAGGAGAGGGCAGCCACCAAGGGGGGGGATCCCCCTTGGGGTGCCGGCCTTAGGGAGAGGGAGTTGGACTCCCTCCCCTTGTCCAATCCCCCCCCCCCTTCCCTGCACAAAAGGAAAGGGGGTGCCTTCATACTTGAGCCCTTGTGGCGCAAGTTGCCTTCCACCTCTTGGCCTTATTAGGCACATTGATATTAAATTGAATATATATATTTGTTCTAACATTTTTAGGGTATTATATATATATATATATATATATATATATATATATATATATATATATATATATATATATATAAAATTTAACATCCCCGGAAACATTTCCACCTATATATACTAATCAGTAATACCCGATATTCACCGAAACCCTTCCGTGACCCCGAAACGCTTCTGGAACCTCTCGGAACTATTCCGGATATTAATGAAACAATTTCACAAATATATTCTCATTAATCCCGCACTAGTAACTCTCAGCAAATCATGATTACCTTAAGCTTGTGGCCCCATAGGTTTGGTAAATCATAGACATTGACGAACCCCTTCGTTCAATGACCGATAGCGGACCCATGGACATCCATATCGGTCCCTATGATTGCACGAATGATATTCGAGTGAACCTTTGGTTATCATGTGATGTTCCCTTTGCTTCGCGATACTTTACAAAACCAGGTGTGCATTGGTATCCTCCTAAGTGATCACCATTCTCACTATACTGTTCCTCTCGTTACCAGTTTTGTTCTTCTTTCTCGTTAATGTGTTCCAGCATCCCTATGACATATTCACCTATGTATGGCCAAACGATGATGGGTGTCGTCACGCTGAGAGGGCCCTAAGAATATCTCTCCATCCTCAGAGGAGAAAATCCTCTCTCGAGCTATCCGGTCACTTTTCAAACTTTCCGATGAGCCTGAAAGTTGTCGTTATGATCACCTTGTTACAGATGAGGTTTGAGAAACTCCAAAGCACACCGTCTAGTAGGAAGTGACCGAGACACTCTCATGGTCCGAGGAACTAAAACACATGCTAACACTCCGTGTTATAACAAATGATTTCAGACGATATAATCACAAAGTATAACATACAAGTTTGGGTCGATTTAATATGATCGTTCTTTTAACATCATACCCTCAATGTTGTTTTAGGACTATCGTTACACTTAACGATATCCTAAGATCCGGAAAACGTGATCACCAACAACACTTGAGCCAGTCTTAGAGGCGAGACCGGGAACCTATTGTTTAACTATTTATCATTTCACACGTGCATATGAGTTTTCCACTGAATCGCATATTCCAGGATCATAGCAGTTGTAGCATGAAATATAAACTCTTAATTGTGAATAATAGAAATATAGTGATACAATATTATTTCCTCTAGGGCATATTTCCAACATAAAATCGTTTTTCATGTAAGATCTGTCCAAGTGCAACAATGATGATCTATGGGTTATGATTTTTCGGGGGATATGAAGATATATTTGTTATGACCATCTTAGATACGACTATGAAGATGTAACTTATGCTATCTAGGTAAGTACAGTTATCTAGATCTAATCGATGTGGTCTATTTAGAGACATTTATATAGATCCAAGCAATGCGATCTATTTAGGTATACTCTATGTAGATCTAATAGATGTGATATTGCAGGTACAATTTTATATATCTAACATGTGTCATATGTTTATGTACTATTATGTACATTTAACTGTCTGATCTCTTTAGGTACAATTATGAAGATCTGACATATGTGTTTTGTTTAGTTATGGATACATATAACTAAAAGGAATGATCCGTTTAGATAAGGTTATCTAGATCTAGCGAATACAATATGTTTAGACACAATTATGTGTGTCTAACAATGTGATCTACAATGAGAATACGACCCACCAGATCAATATTATGAGAATTTGTAGCACATCAAAAAATTTGAACTATAATGGAAAACCGTCCATACTTCTCTTAGAAATGAGACCTGCATGACTTACAAAAAGTAGGTATATAAAAAGTACAATCAAGGAATTTTTTGTACGTTGAATACTCACATGATTAATATTAAGCAAATGATGAATCTGCCATTACTCACCTCGGATATTCAAAGGCTGCCACTAAATTTGTCAAAATTGTTGATGTGTCAACTTGTGCGATGAAATTGGTCGGAAGGCCCTGTGCGACATTAGTCCAAGTTGCCACCAGGTCTTTCCTCCATTGTTGTAGTCTCCTTTGACCCATTTCCTCCCCCATGAGAGCCACCACTTTGCAATTTGATCTGTTGTGACTTGACTTCCATCTTAAACACACAACAATGGATTAACCTCTTCCTGCTAAACACACAATGGATTGTGCTCTTGTTTTCTATGTAAGACTCATGTGCTTTGTGTGATTTTATATTCACAAATCCGAACAGTTGGTACATAACTTTAAAGTGTTAAGTTTTGACCAGCCATTATCATTTTAATAAATAAAATAATTCATGGATTAAGAAATATTTTTGTTTACAGGAGATTAACAAAGATTGTATCCTATTATACTTTATTTGAATTGGTAGAAAATTTTAGAAAAGAAAACACATTACTTGCACCCTTTAACCCTTGCCTTTTAGTGTGTTGCCAAACAGCCCACCCAAGTGTGTATTGACATGGTTACATATACTAATATAAGTTGGATGCTCGAATCATTGTAAACCGTCAATCTTTTATGACGCAATGAATAATATTACCATTAGCTCTTACGAGGTAAGATGGTGTTAATTATGGTCAGGGACTATAGTGGACCTTTTATTTCTACAAACTAGGAAAGAGGTTATATTGTCCTCTAATATTAAATAAAAAATGAAATTTATTAAGATTCTAATTAATATTTATTCTTGGAGTATCTATATTCCAATTTTGGCTTCAAAACTTTGTGTATGTGTGTGTGCGTGCACGTGTGTGTGTGTGTGTGTGTGTGTGTGTGTGTGTGTGTGTGTGTGCGCTAAACATGCATTCTGAGAGGGGGTAGAGGGAGAGAAGGCATAAATTATATTCAAGACACTGAGGATGCACACAGCCAAATTATTTCAAAAGGGAAAAAGAAAATTGTGATCAAAAGAACAATTGCAGCAAACAAGAGTATGGACTAACAATGATATGGAAACCATAGGGTAACAAGAGGGAAATTCAACAAAGGCACCTTCCAGGAAAGGAACGCCATGCAAAAACCACCATCGCTGGATCCATCCACTTACACCAAAACATTTGTTCTAGTGGAATAAATAGGTCAATGGCATTCTTTTAGAGATACACATGCATGGAGGATATCACATATGCATGTTTTATCTACACAATTGTACATTCAATATTAATCACATAAGTAATTTAGAGAAAATATATTCTACCTTTTGTACCATGCACATATGAAAAAAATGTAAATATGCATAATTAAGTACAAAACATAAGCATTCCCTTTTTGTGGGGGCATAAATATTTGATATGGAATATAAACCAGATGAGATTTTCTTCCAACAATGTAGGATGTGATAATAGGAAAGAAAACCCATACTTCAAGACATTATATGCACCTTGTGTTATATATTTAGTTGGAACAAACATCACAATATATATGGAAGTTACTATTTGAAATGAGCTAGCATTAGAGCTGTCAAAATGTATTGTCTATTCATCTTGTGCTTACTACGTTTTGTCAGTTCAATTTACCCCTAACTACCCACAACAAACTTATCCTTGATTGATATATGGTTAGGATTAAAGTTTTCCCCTCCTAATGAGGTAAGTTGATCATAAATTTTTTGGAAATTGTATCAAGACCCTAAAAAAGGAATGGGAAACATATATAAGTACTAATTCGGATTTAATTGATTCATGTCTTCACACACAACATGAAAACAATATATATGTAATCAGGTGTTCTCTCTCTCAAGAAAAAGTAACCCGATGTTAAATTTAACTTGCATGTTTCGAAGTTCATAAACTAGAATATGCTTTTTTTATTCATCAAGAACTAAGTTCACAATTTTTTCTGAAAAACAGGGAAAACAGGGAACAATAAACAAGGAGTACTGCCCAGCATTCTTCTGTCACGAGCTGGAGAAAGCCTTTAGAGAAAAAGTAGGACCATATCTGGAGTAATGTTGGATTATATAATATTGTAATGAACACTTCTTGTTTTTATTTACGTCACAATAAATGTACTAGTGATGCATGATGTTTTTTCCAAAAAATCCTAAATTTATAGATGTTCAAATGAAGTACAAAATAGCCCAAACATAATAAAATTACATCGAGGAACCTGGATGACAGGAGATGTCCTAGTCTTATTGACGGGAGTCGGGAAGTCTTTGTACACGTGTCTATAAGAATCGGGACTCCAGAGCCGCAATCGGCTCCATTGAACCCTTGAATCGATCTGGATGCCTCAAACCAAAAACTCGCCGCGGCACACGCATGGTGAGCAACCCAAACCTTGTTGTCCAAAGGAGAAAATAGTGTTTATTGTGATATATAGGATGAGAGTGTGGTTATTGTACACAAGTGAAGTATTCAAATTCAAACTCTTTCAACACAGGTGAAGCTGCTTCTCCATCACACTCTCCAAGGCTACTCTTACAGCTAATTAATCAGCCACCGTAGCAAGCTGCAAATGGAATTTGATGTCATTTGTTCCATGTGATGCAATGGTCTCCTATATATTACTCCCTCTGTACCACAATATATGTCGTTTTAGCAGCTCAACTTTGAGCAGCTAAAACGACATATATTATGCTACGGAGGGAGTACTAAATATATGCTTCCCACTAATGGTATATCTCTTAACATGCAAACATGCCACCTCAATATGTAACCGTGCATGAGAAAAAAGAGAGACATCAACATGCAAACCATGTATGAGAACAGACTAATCTCCTATATGTTATAAATGATGAATGAACAATGTAGATATTTGTTGATAACTACTATTTGTACAATACCAAAGGACACGAATGAACATGAGCAAACCGTCGTGACGTTTGCCAAAAGCAACTGCTAGCGGTTAGAATAGCATGGATTAAACTTGACTTAATTAACATAATTAATTCTCAACACTCCCCTAACTACCACCTATCCTTGTTATCATGTGAATTTTGCAAATCATGAAGTCGTGTCATACCGATTCCGTTAACATATTTCCGGAATGAATAAGTGCTACCTCTTGAGCATTGCGTTGGTTTTTCCCTTGAAGAGGAAAGGGTGATGCAGTAAACTAGCATAAGTATTTCCCTCGGTTTTTGAGAACCAAGGTATCAATCCAGTAGGAGACCACGCTCAAGTCCCTTGTACCTACACAAACAAATAAGAACCTTGCAACCAACGCGATAAAGGGGTTGTCAATCCCTTCACGGCCACTTGCAAAAGTGCGATCTCATAGAGATGATAAGATTATATTTTTGGTATTTTTATGATAAAGAATAAAAGTAAAGATTGCAAAACAAACGGTAATAGAAATCGCTAGTTGACGGGATATTAATATGATGGAAAATAGACCCAGGGGCCATAGGTTTCACTAGTGGCTTCTCTCAAGATAGCATAAGTACTACGGTGGGTGAACAAATTACTGTCAAGCAATTGATAGAATTGAGCATAGTTATGAGAATATCTAGGTATGATCATGTATATAGGCATCACATCCGTAACAAGTAGACCGACTCCTGCCTGCATCTACTACTATTACTCCACACATCGACCGCTATCCAGCATGCATCTAGAGTATTAAGTTCATAAGAACAGAGTAATGCTTTAAGCAAGATGACATGATGTAGAGTCGATAAACTCATGCAATATGATATAAACCCCATCTTGTTATCCTCGATGGCAACAATACAATATGTGTCGTTTCCCCTACTGTCACTGGGATCGAGAACCGCAAGATTGAACCCAAAGCTAAGCACTTCTCCCATTGCAAGAAAGATCAATCTAGTAGGCCAAACCAAACTGATAATTCGAAGAGACTTTCAAATATAACCAATCATACATAAAAGAATTCAGAGAAGATTCAAATATTGTTCATAGATAATCTGGATCATAAACCCACAATTCATCGGATCTTGACAAACACACCGCAAAATAAGATTACATCGAATAGATCTCCAAGAGAATCGAGGAGAACTTTGTATTGAGATACAAAGAGAGAGAAGAAGCCATCTAGCTAATAACTATGGACCCGAAGGTCTGAGGTAAACTACTCACACATCATCGGAGAGGCTATGGTGTTGATGTAGAAGCCCTCCATGATCAATATCCCCTCCGGCGGAGCGCCGGAAAAGGCCCCAAGATGGGATCTCACGGGTACAGAAGGTTGCGGCGGTGGAATTAGGTTTTCGTGGTGCTCCCCGATGGTTTGGGGGTACGTAGGTATATATAGGAGGAAGAAGTAGGTCGGTGGAGCCACGAGGGTGGAGGGCGCGCCTGTAACACCCGGAGAATCATGCTACATTAATCCCTTTCTAATGATGCCTTGTCATCATTGTTATCATTATAATCTCACTTTGATTCTAATCCAATCCAAAGTTCAAATTCAAATTAAAGTCTAAAATTCAAATTTCTCAAACATGAAAACTAAAATGTTCAAAGAGTGTCAAATATTCCATAACCAATTATGGTGGTGGCCCAACATTATTGAAAGGTGTTTAAGTGCCCTAAACTAGTTAAAACTGTGGCTAAAAGAATTAAATTATATGCCCTTTTAATTTATAAAAATGGCAACTATTACAAAAGCCTCCCAACCTTTTTGTGGCAGTGCACTTTAATTCTTTGAAAGTGTTTTGGCCAGTGGCATAATTTTGCAAAGTCAATTGTGGCTAAAAGAAAATGACAAAAGCTGCTGGAAAAAAGAAAAACAACAAAAAGAAAAAGAAAAGGAGAAGTAGAGGGGAGAGAGAGAGGCCCTCTGCCTTACTCAGGCTTCGGCCCACCCGAGCCAGCTGGCCCAACAGGCCATCCCACACCCCCTGGGTCATCGCTCTCCCCTCCCCCTGTTCAACCGACCGAGGGCGCTGGCCGCCACGGGACCACCTCGCCGTCAACGGGAGGGGATAAGGCCCCCCCGACGCCTCGGCCCCCTCGCCTCCCACTCGCCCACTTGCCCCTCCTCCCCCCCCCCCCCCCTCTCTCTCTCTCGCCCACGCGCTCGCTCCGCCCCTCCTCTCCTCCAGATCCGCGGCCCGGCCTTGATCGCCGCCGCCCTCCCGTCATTGTCGCGGCCACCGGCGCGCCTCATGACCACTGCCGGTGAAGTTCAGAGGTCGACTACGCCGACCGGTGGCCTCACTGAGCTGGGAGGCACCGCAGCCGCCGTTCGTCCTCGTCCCCATCTCCGTCCACCGCGACGTCGCTATTGCTCCACCAACACCTCTGCTGCTCCTAAGCCACCAAGGCTCTTTCTTGAGTGCTCGATGAGCTCCACTCCGTCCTCTCCCCTCTCCTTCCTCGCCTCACCGTGCCCCTAGCCAGTAGCTATCAGTCGGGCCAGAAGCGCCGCCTCCGCTGCACTCGTCGCCGTGTCCACACTCTCCGTCCAGCTCGGACGAGCACGGCATCGTGCTCAGCACGCTCCCAGCAGTCCAACGCCACCTTCCACGGTCCTTGCCGTGCCCCGCAGCGACGAGCGCGAGCACGCCCGAAAGCCACCGCCGCCAAGCTCGACGCCGGCGACGTTTCCGGCCTCCCCGGCGTAGTCTAGCAGCACCACTCGACGCGGCTCCCTCCTAGCTTTCGAACGCAAGTCGTGGCACGCGAAATGGTGAACCGTAGGAGATTTCCGACCTCGTCGGCGTTCGGCCGCCGCGCACGAGCTCGCCGGAGCCACTCCGGCAGCTCCGCTGAGCTAGGACCATGTGGGCCAGCCCTAGGCCACCACCTAGGACATCGCCCTGCGGCCCTCAGGCCCGTTGGCCTTGTTGACCCAGTCGGCTGACCGGGCATCGCCAACGATCGCGAAAGTGGGTCCCTCATGGGCCCTGTTGACTAGTCTACTAGTCTGTTGACCGCTGATGCAGCAATGACGCCATGATGACGTCATATTTCCTTTTCTATCAATTTAGATATCTAAAGTAATTCCAGAAAATGGTTAAAACTTTCAAAATTCAAAGAAAATAAACCGTAACTCGGATGAAAATGTTTTCTATATGAAAGTTGCTCAGAAAAATCCAACAAATCCGAATATGCGGTCCGTTCATCTGTCACATGCTCCTAGCATGCTAAACATGGAACTTTCCCCATCCGGTCATCTGTCTGACACAGGTCCGGAACCGGGAAAACATTCTCGGTTGACTTCCCCCTTCGCCGGTATCGTGTAGCACCGCGTTAGAACACGTCTAGCTCTGTCTATTGTCCTGTTATACACTTGCTTGCTATGTATTTACTGTTTCTCCCCCTCTTCTCTTCGGTAGACCCCACGACGATGTTGATGCCCCTGTGATCGACTTCACGCCACCGATTTACCTCCTTCTTGTCTGAGCAACCAGGCAAGCCCCCCTTTGATCATCCCGATATCGCCCATTCCATTCTCTCATGCTTGCATTAGATTTTGCTACTGTTATTGTTTGCTCCTATTCTGATGCATAGCCTGCTTTTGTATCTGCTGTTGTACCTTCCCTGCTTATCCTAAACTACTTAGTTTATGTTGGTTAGAGATCCATCAGTGACCCCCACCTTGTCCTTGTTGCCCCTGCTTCATCATCGAAGACCCGTTCAACAGGATCGAAGACCAGGCCCCAACACCGCACATTACTTCCCCTTAGTTGCTCGACACTACTGGGTTACTATCGAGTACCGAGGGTGAGACCTCATCAGCACTTCTGATGTTAACCCTGTAGTGTAGCTATTCGGTCGTGGTCATCGAGGGTGATTTCCTCTTTAACCACTTCCGATACGACTGTCGTGCAACCCCTCAAGTGTGGACCTCGAGGGTGAATCCTCTTACGTTCACCTTGATGATTACATCGAGTGGAATTCACCGGGGGTGATTCCTCGGGCTTTCCCCTTGATGTTTAGACACACAGTTACTATGATTACTATGACCTTACAATGAACCATGTTACTAAAGACGAGTCGACCCTGAGGGGTACCCGCGCGAGCTTAATTGCGAGTGATGTGGAGTCGGGATGACCTGAAGGGTGCCCGCGAGATAATTACGAGGCGTGACCGGGCATTCTTAGCCCTTGCCGCAAGTCCTCGAGATGGGGCAACAGGGTCACATCTTTCGTGAGTCTCTGCTTGTTACCGCGCGTTCCTAATCCACTACGATTTGGATGTTTGATCAGAGGGGCCTCTGGCCTGATAGCACTAACCATCACGTGGGCATAGTATGGGTGTTCTGCGTCGTATGCATCAGCCGAAGCTTAATAGACGTCAGCGACTGAGCGGCGCGCGCCGGGTTGGACTGCGTAAGCGCCTGCCTTGTTGAAGGAGGTAGCTAGGTCTGCTCACCGGCCGCCCTCGCAACATGCAGGAGTTCCCGGGGAGATGGCCCATGACCCCTGGGGGCATAGGTTTAGTCTGGCGTGCTGGCCTCTCTATTAAGCCTAGGTCGGGTTGCGGCGTATTGTTTGGCCGAGGTCGGGCATGACCCAGGAAAGTGTGTCCGGCCGGAGTTAATCGAGCGTGGTGGGTAAGTTGGTGCACCCCTGCAGGGAAGAAAACATCTATCGATAGCCTGTCCTACGGTAACAGACACTTGGAGTTGTATCCTGATCGATACAACTAGAACTAGATACTTGTGATGAGAATTGGATGGTGATGAGATTTGGATTGCGATGATAACTGGATAGTATGGCTCTGGGATTTCTCTCTCGCAGGGAGTCGAGAAAGGATCTCTGGACGAGGTTGATAACACTACTACTACTTTACTTTATGCTACTCTACTCCCTCCTGTTTGCTGCAAGATGGTGGTTTCCAGAAGATGCTAGTCTTTGATAGGACAAGGCCTTCTCTCTATTCTCGCATTTACGCAGCCCAGTCCACATATACAGCCTACCTTTGAAAATGTTGCATATGTAGTGTAGATCCTTGCTTGCGAGTACTTTGGATGAGTACTCACGGTTGCTTTGCTCCTCATTTTCCCCCTTTCTTCTTCTTTCCGGTTGATGCAACCAGATGTCGAAGCCCAGGAGCCAGATGCCACCGCCGATGCCTACTACTACGTGGAGACCGTCGACGACCAGGAGTAGTTAGGAGGCTCCTGCAGGAGCCCTTGCCTTTTCGATCGATGTTGCTTTTGTGCTAGCCTTCTTAAGGCAAACTTGTCTAACTTATGTCTCAGACTCAGATATTGTTGCTTCACGACTCTTGTGTATTCGAGCTTTTGTATTCGAGCCCTCGAGGCCCGGCTTGTAATATAAAGCTTGTATTATTTTAATTTGTGTCTAGAGTTGTGTTGTGATATCTTCCCGTGAGTCCTTGATCTTGATTGTACACATTTGCGTGTATGATTAGTGTATGATTGAATCGAGGGCGTCACAAGTTGGTATCAGAGCCAACTGCCTGTAGGAAGCCCCCTTTCCAACTCCTTGGCTGAAGTTGAGTCTAGTCACTGAAAAACTTTTACTAACATTGGCTGTGTGTCTTACGGGCCCACGTCGCCAATTGGGTGGTATTAGGATCTTTTACTCCTCATCTATACTCTGGGACTCTAATCTCTCTTCTACTCAGGTTAAATGATTTTGCAAACTCTAACCTTAGGTTCTCGTAAATACTTCCTTCCGGAGAGCCCCTCATTCCGGATGATCGCTTGCTTCACTAGAAGATTTCGAAGATACTCTACGTTGTTCTCTCGAGACTTTGTGCCAATGCTTTCGCAATTCCCTTCCACCGATAAATCCCTATGAATAACTGCATACAATTTCCATTCATACAATCATTCCTCGATGCTCTTGTTATTACAAGATGCCCCGAAATTCTCTATTGTTTCGAGAATCCTTTGAGCTTACTGCCTTACAGTTCTTTGCCCCATGAATAACCCCCCCTTCGAAGAATTCCTCGCACTCACCGAGGATCCGTTCTCCCCAGTTGTTCATATGCTTTCCAAAAATGCTTCAAAATGCTATTCGATCTCCCGAATATCCTCTGCAGCCTATTGCTCCCGAAAGTCTTGTCAGCCTGCTTTATGGATACATCCATATGTATCGCAATATTCATTACATTCCTTGTTACTGTCTTTCCGAGTCTATTGATTCAATATGAAAAAGAATAACCCCGATCATCCGTTGATTCCTAGAATTCATCTTTCCGGCTCAGACTTCATTTTGAACATGAGCTGGTTCTTGACCAATCTATTTGTCATCGATTGTGCCCCTAGGTCTATTCTACTTATCCATCCTTGATCAGAGCATCTGCTTCTGATCCCCCGAATTGGAAATCATAATTCCTTTGCATTTAAGCCTTGGAATTATCAGATATTTCCAAAGTCTGATGCCTCTGCATTATTTCTTCTTCTGATTGAATATCGATACTCACATCAGCTCCGTTGTGGATCGCTGGATCCATTATTGGATTAACATCCGACGGTGTCCTTCATATTCAAAGAACCTCATGAAGTTCTTTCCCAAATACATAATGCCTTTGGTAATTGTATCCTCTCCTTTTTTCAACCATGCTCGCTTTCGAGCTTTTGTTGTTTACTTCAAGTTTGTGGAATAGGTTCCTAAGATGCTCCTATGGGTTGAACCTATGCCTCCCATAATCCGTTTGAACCCGAGAGTTTTAACGAGTCTTACTCTTCTGGTGTTTTGCCAGATAAAATTTCAACACTACAATTTCTTCGAAAAAGAGGAGTGAATGAAAGGTTATGCATTGAAGAAGTGGGTGTCGACCTTGAACCTTGCGTTCATGCCCATGGACACGATGCCGATCTTATCATGGAAGCTTCTCGTAAAAATAATTACCCCCTTGGTATAATTTCATCTTATATCTGAGGTTTGGTTTTCTGTAATCGTGGTTCCAGCCATATTGATATTCTTTGATTCCTTTTCTCTGACAAGTTTAAGAACTTGTCTTCTGCAGACCAATGCATCTCCGCAACCTCTATTTTGATCTACCTTAGTATTGCCCCTCGTTATCTCGAGGATATTGTGTCATTGCACTACCTCTTATGAATTCTCATTGGAATGATAATCCATCACTTCATTCATAGCCTGATCGGCTATATCATTATCGAGCTATTTTTAACTGTGCTACCCGGTCCTTCTTCCCGGAGCACAACTCTTGACGACAAGCTAAGATTGCGTCGATCTTCCGCATCCTATCATTTCATCTCGAACAACAAGTTTGATTTCGAGCTTGTGTCGAATCCGTGGTTCTCATAGCCTTTTACTTCATCCTTCCTTTTGCTTAATGTCGTCACTGCTCGATGGCATCTTCATAGAGTCTCTCAACAAAATTTGTCGTGATCACCGTCAACATTTTGACTTCTTCCAGGATATCAATTGAATTCATGGTGATAAATACCATCCTTGCCCCTCGATGATTTGTGTTATCATCGACAACATTCTTGCATTCCCCAACACAAACTTGTTCATATAATTTTGGAAACACATCCTTTTTGACATGCCGATGGATTGTTGCTGAGCCCGTCGGCCACACCCTCATCTTTTCCTTGCTGAAATTGTATGACTTATTTTCTAAGTTGTTTCCGATGGATCCTTTGTGTATCCGAAGTCTGACATTTCCCTGATGACCATGTCAACACTATCCTGAAGCATGTGTGTGGTACTCCGATCATCAACAAGAACATTTGGGAGCGCAATGCTAACTGTTCTTGATCATTTATCCAAACACCGTTGTATGGGTAAACCTCATAAATTCCTTGCCCCTTTGTCTAAATGGTTTAATACTTGGAGCCCTATCATGCTCTGCCTTTCCTTCGGAAAGTTATACCCTAATACTTGGGTATAAACACCTTTCCATTCCATTGGTCTGATTATCATAATAATCACATTTTCCTTTCCATTGTTTTGTTTCACCTTTCTTGTGATCTAACTTGTCTGAGCAGTGATAATTCCATCCTTATGTAAACACCTCGGTGTACAAACTCTGTCAGTAAGACCCTGTTACTATTGTTGATGACATTCCGGTAACCACCGATGGACGAGAACTTTGCCTATTGGTCCGCCTCGTCATGCTAGCTGGAGAATGGTTCTCTTCGTCCCTCGCCCTTGGTACCAACGTTGTTGCCAACATAATTGACAGTCTATGCTCTGACCTGCCTTCCTATCATGACCGTGCAAAATGCTAGCGCCCTTCCTGCTTTTAACCCACATGGTGGGCCCATAACTCACAGTTCCATAGGATCGAAACCTGACTCTCCTGTTTATCCTTTATTTCGAAGTATCATTTGCTCTTGTCTTTGTGTGTTGTCACGAGCCACCGTCCGAGAGATGGTCTTTTCCCGATGCTCTGAACCCCTTTCTCACACTCTATCCAGGTATCGATCGTTTGTCCATTCGCTTGAAACTTCCTATTGTACCTTCATACTTTGCTCTCGATGTTTTATTAACTTTCAACTCGAGAGATACTTCCACCTCATTCCCTGAGTTATTCACCAGATAATTAACCCTATAAGGGTCAGTTCTCCCGAAGTTACGCTTTACTTCTGCACATAAATCTCGGGACGAGATTTCTTGTAGTGGAGGGAACACCCCGAGAATCATGCTACAGTAATACCTTTCTAATGATGCCTTGTCATCATTGTTACTGTTGCTAATCTCACTTTGATTCTAATCCAATCCAAAGTTCAAATTCAAATTAAAGTCTAAAATTCAAATTTCTCAAACATGAAAACTAAAATGTTCAAAGAGTGTCAAATATTCCATAACCAATTATGGTGGTGGCCCAACATTATTGAAAGGTGTTTAAGTGCCCTAAACTAGTTAAAACTGTGGCTAAAACAATTAAATTAAATGCCCTTTTAATTTAAAAAATGGCAACTATTCCAAAAGCCACCCAACCTTTTTGTGGCAGTGCACTTTAATTCTTTTAAAGTGTTTTGGCCAGTGGCATAATTTTGCAAAGTCAATTGTGGCTAAAAGAAAATGCTAAAGCTGCTGGAAAAAAGAAAAACAACAAAAAGAAAAAGAAAAGGAGAAGTAGAGGGGAGAGAGAGAGGCCCTCGCCTTACTCAAAGCTTCGCCCACCCGAGCCAGCTGGCCCAACAGGCCATCCCACACCCCCTGGGTCATCGCTCTCCCCTCCCCCTGTTCAACCGACCGAGGGCGCGAGCCCGCGTGTCGCCGCTGGACCACCTCGCTGTCAACGGGAGGGGATAAGGCCGCCCCGACGCCTCGGCCCCCTCGCCTCCCACTCGCCCACTTGCCCCCCCCCCCTCTCTCTCTCTCTCACCCACGCGCTCGCTCCGCCCCTCCTCTCCTCCAGATCCACGGCCCGAGCGCAGTCGCTGCCGCCATCCGTCGTTGTCGCAGCCACCGGCGGCCCCGCGCCCGTTGACCATATCGGTGAGCTCCCCCTGGGTCGACTACGTCGACTGGTGGCCTCAGCTGGAGCTGGGAGGCACTGCAGCCGTCGTTCGTCCTCGTCCCCATCTCCGGCCACCGCGACGTTGCCATTGCTCCACAAACACCTCTGCTGCTCCTAAGCCACCAAGGGTCTTTCTTGACCGATCGGTGAGCTCCACTCCGTCCTCTCCCCTCTCCTTCCTCGCCTCACCAGGCCCCTAGTTGTAGCCATCAGATCTGGTCAGTATGCGCCTCGCCCGCCAGATTGCCGTGTCCACACTCTCCGTTCATCTCGGACGAGCATGATCGCGTTTCAGCACGCCCCAAAGAGTCCAACGCCACCTTCCACGGTCCTTGTCGTGCCCTGCAGCGATGAGCGCGAGCACGCCCGAAAGCCACCGCCGCCAAGCTCGTCGTCGGCGATGATTCCGGCCTCCCCGGCGTAGTCTAGCAGCCCACTCGACGCGGCTCCCTCGTAGCTTTCGAACGCAAGTCGTGGCACGCGAAATGGTGAACCGTAGGCGATTTCCAACCTCGTCGGCGTTCGGCCGCCGCGCACGAGCTCGCCGGAGCCACTCCGGCAGCTCCGCTGAGCTGGCGCCATGTGGGCCAGCCCCGGGCCACCACCTAGGTGTTGGGGAATGTAGTAATTTCAAAAAAATTCCTACGCACATGCAAGGATCATGGTGATGCATAGCAACGAGAGGGGAGAGTATTGTCCACGTACCCTCGTAGACCGTAAGCGGAAGCGTTATGACAACGCAGTTGATGTAGTCGTACGTCTTCACGATCCGACCGATCCATGTACCGAACGTACGGCACCTCCGAGTTCAGCACACGCTCAGCTCGATGACGATCCCGGACTCCGATCCAGCAAAGTGTCGGGATGAGTTCCACAAGACGGCGTGGCAGGACGATGATGATGTTCTATCACAGCAGGCTTCGCCTAAACTCCGCGACGATATGACCGAGGTGGAATATGGTGGAAGGGGCACCGCACACGGCTAAGGAACGATCCGTAGATCAACTTGTGTGTCCATGGGGTGGCCCCTGCCCGTATATAAAGGAGTGGAGGAGGGAGGGCTGCCTCTCTAGGGCGCGCCCTAGGGGAGTCCTATTCCCACCGGGAGTAGGATTCCCCCTTTCCTAGTCCAACTAGGAACCCTTCCATGTAGTAGGAGTAGGAGAGAAGGAAAGGGAAGAGAGAAGGAGAAGGAAGGAAGGGTGCGCCCCCTTCCCTAGTCCAATTCGGACTAGTCCAAGGGGAGGGGTGCGGTCACTCTTTTGGCCCTTTCTCTCCTTTCCCGTATGGCCCAAAGAGGCCCAATACGAATTCCCGTAACTCTCCGGTACTCCCAAAAATACCCGAATCACTCGGAACCTTTCCGAAGTCCGAATATAGTCGTCCAATATATCGATCTTTACGTCTCGACCATTTCGAGACTCCTCGTCATGTCCCCGATCTCATCCGGGACTCCGAACTCCTTCGGTACATCAAAACTCATAAACTCATAATAAAACTGTCATCGTAACGTTAAGCGTGCGACCCTACGGGTTCGAGAACTATGTAGACATGACCTAGAACTATTCTCGGTCAATAACCAATAGCGGAACCTGGATGCCCATATTGGCTCCTACATATTCTACGAAGATCTTTATCGGTCAAACCGCATAACAACATACGTTGTTCCCTTTGTCATCGGTATGTTACTTGCCCGAGATTCGATCGTCAAGATCCAATACCTAGTTCAATCTTGTTACCGCAAGTCTCTTTACTCGTTCCGTAATGCATCATTCCGTAACTAACTCATTAGCTACATTTCTTGCAAGGCTTATAGTGATGTGCATTACCGAGAGGGCCCAGAGATACCTCTCCGACAATCGGAGTGACAAAACATAATCTCGAAATACGCCAACCCAACATGTACCTTTGAAGACACCTGTAGTACTCCTTTATAATCACCCAGTTACGTTGTGACGCTTTGGTAGCACCTAAAGTGTTCCTCCGTAAACGGGAGTTGCATAATCTCATAGTTACAGGAACATGTATAAGTCATGAAGAAAGCAATAGCAACATACTAAACGATCAAGTGCTAGGCTAACGGAATGGGTCATGTCAATCACATCATTCTCCTAATGATGTGATCCCATTAATCAAATAACAACACATGTCTATGGTTAGAAAACATAACCATCTTTGATTAATGAGCTAGTCAAGTAGAGGCATACTAGTGACTATATGTTTTTCTATGTATTCACACATGTATCATGTTTCCGGTTAATACAATTCTAGCATGAATAATAAACATTTATCATGAAATAAGGAAATAAATAATAACTTTATTATTGCCTCTAGGGCATATTTCCTTCAGTCTCCCACTTGCACTAGAGTCAATAATCTAGTTCACATCATCATGTGATTCAACACTAATATTCACATCTGTATGTGATTAACACCCATAGTTCACATCGCCATGTGACCAACACCCAAAGGGTTTACTAGAGTCAATAATCTAGTTCACATCGCTATGTGATTAACACCCAAAGAGTACTAAGGTGTGATCATGTTTTGCTCGTGAGAGAAGCTTAGTCAACGGGTCTGTCATATTCAGAGTCGTATGTATTTTGCAAATATTCTATGTCTTCAATGCTCTGCATGGAGCTACTCTAGCTTAATTGCTCCCACTTTCAATATGTATCCAGATTGATACTTAGAGTCATCTGGATTGGTGTAAAACCTTGCATCATTGTAACTTTTACGACGGGCTCTTTTATCACCTCCATAATCGAGAAACATCTCCTTAGTCCTCACTAAGGATATTCTTGACCCATGTCCAAAGGATCTACTTATTAGATCAAAATTGTATTCCTTTACCAAACAGAGCAAGGTATACAATAGGTCTGGTTCAGAGCATAGCATACTTTATAGAACCTATGACTGAGGCATAGGGAATGACTTTTCATTCTCTTTCTATTTTCTCGCAATGGTCGGGTCTTGAGTCTTACTCAACTTCACACCTTGTAACACAGGCAAGAACTCCTTCTTTGACTGTTCCATTTTGAACTATTTCAAAAATTTATCAAGGTATGTATTCATTGAAAAATCTTAGCAAGCGTCTTGATCTATTTATATAGATCTTGATGCTCAATGTGTAAGCAGCTTCACCGAGGTCTTGCTTTGAAAAACTCTTATTCAAGTATCCTTTCATGCTATCCAGAATTTCGATATCATTTCCAATCAACAATATGTCATCCACATATAATATTAGAAATGCTACAGAGCTCCCACTCACTTTCTTGTAAATACAGGCTTCTTCAACAGTCAGTATAAAACCATATGCTTTGATCAACTCACAAAGCGTATATTCCAACTCCGAGATGCTTGCACCAGTCCACAGATGGATCGCTGGAGCTTGCACACTTTGTTAACATCTTTAGGATTGACAAAACCTTCTGGTTGCATCATATATAACTCTTCTTTAATAAATTCATTAAGGAATGCAGTTTTGACATCCATTTGCTAGATCTCATAAAATGTGGCAACTGCTAACATGATTCGGACAGACTTAAGTTTCATACGAGTGAGAAAATCTCATCGTATTCAACACTTTGAACTTGTTGAAAACCTTTCGCAACAAGTCGAGCTTAGTAGATAGTAACACTACTATCAGTGTCCGTCTTCCTCTTGAAGATCCATTTATTTAACATGGCTTGCTGATCATTGAGCAAGTCAATCAAAGTCCATACTTTGTTCTCATACATGGATCATATCTCAGATTTTATGGCCTCAAGCCATTTCGTGGAATCTGGGCTCATCATCGCTTGCTCATAGTTCAGAGGTTCATCATGGTCTAGTAACATGACTTCCAGAACATGATTACTGCATTACCACTCAGTGCGGATCTTACTCTGGAAGACCTACGAGGTTTGGTAGCAACTTGATCTGAAGTTTCATGATCATCATCATTAACTTCCTCACTAATTGGTGTAGGAATCATCGGAACTGATTTCTGTGATGCACTACTTTCCAATTCGGGAGATGGTACAAATTACCTTATCAAGCTCTACTTTCCTCCCACTCACTTCTTTCGAGAGAAACTTCTTCTCTAGAAAGGATCCATCTTAGCAACGAATAACTTGCCTTCGGATATGTGATAGAAGGTGTACTCAATAGTTACCTTTGGGTATTCTATGAAGACGCACTTCTCCGATTTGGGTTCGAGCTTATCAGGTTGAAAACCTTTTTCATATAAGCATCGCAACTCCAAGCTTTAAGAAACGACAGCTTAGGTTTACTGCTAAACCATAGTTCATACGGTGTCGTCTCAACTGATTTAGATGGTGCCCTATTTAAACGTGAATGCAACTGTCTCTAATGCATAACCCCAAAACGATAATGGTAAATCAATAAGAGACATCATAGATCGCACCATATCCAATAAAGTGCGGTTACGACGTTCGGACACACCATTAAGCTGTGGTGTTCTGTATGGCGTGAGTTGCGAAACTATTTCACATTGTTTTATAAGAAGGCCAAACTCGTAACTCAAATATTCTCTTCCACGATCAGATCGTAGAAACTTTATTTTCTTGTTACGATGATTCACCACTTCACTCTGAAATTCTTTGAACCTTTCAACTATTTCAGACTTATGTTTCATCAAGTAGATATACCTATATCTGCTCAAATCATCTTGTGAAGTTCAGAAAATAACGATACTTGCCACGAGCATCAACACTCATTGGATCGCATACATCGGTATGTATTATTTCCAATAAGTCAAGAGCTCGCTCCATTGTTCCGTAGAACGGAGTTTTATTCATCTTGCCCAAAAGGCACGGTTCGCAAGCATCAAATGATTCATAACCAAGTGATTCCAAAAATCCATCTTTATGGAGTTTCTTCATGCGCTTTACTCCGATATGACCCAAACGGCAATGCCACAAATAAGTTGCACTATCATTATTAACTTTGCATCTTTTGGCATCAATATTATGAATATGTGTATCACTACGATCGAGATCCAACAAACTATTTTCATTGGGTGTGTAACCATCGAAGGTCTTATTCATGTAAACAGAATAACAATTATTCTTAAACTTAAAATGAATAACCGTATCGCAATAAACATGATCAAATCATATTCATGTTTAACACAAACGCTAAATAACATTTATTTAGGTTTAACACTAATCTCGAAAATATAGGGAGTGTGCGATGATGATCATATCAATCTTGGAACTACTTCCAACACTCATCGTCACTTCCCCATCAACTAGTCTCTGTTTATTCGTAACTCCTGTTTGAGTTACTAATCTTAGCAACCTAACAAGTATCAAATACTCAGGGGTTACTATAAACACTAGTAAGGCACATATCAATAACTTGTATATCAAATACACCCTTGTTCACTTTGCCATCCTTCTTATCCACCAAATATTTAGGGCATTTCCGCTTCCAAAGGACTATTTCCTTTGCAAGGTAAGCACTCGGTTTCAGTGCTTTGGTCCAGCTTTGGCCTTCTTCACGGGAGTGACAACTTGTTTGCCATTCTACTTGAAGTTTCCCTTTCTTTCCCTTTTCTTGAAACTAGTGGTCTTGTCAATCATCAACACTTGATGCTCTTTCTTGATTTCTACCTTCGTCGATTTCAACATCACGAAGAGCTTGGGAATCGCTTTTCTTCATCCCTTGCATTATAGTTCATCACGAAGTTCCACTAACTTGGTGATGGTGACTAGAGAACTCTGCCAATCACTATCTTATCTGGAAGATTAACTCCCACTTGATTTAAGCGATTGTAGTACTCAGACAATCTAAGCACTTGCTCACTAGTTGAGCGATTCTCCTCCATCTTTTAGCTATAGAACTTGTTGGAGACTTCATATCTCTCAACTCGGGTATTTGCTTGAAATATTAACTTCAATACCTGGAACATCTTATATGGTCCATGATGTTCAAAACGTCTTTGAAGTCCCGATTCTAAGCCGTTAAGCATGGTGCACTAAACTATCAAGTAGTCATCATATTGAGCTAGCCAGACGTTCATAACATCTCCATCTGCTCCTGCAATAGGTCTGTCACCTAGTGGTGCATTAAGAACATAATTCTTCTGTGCAGCAATGAGGATAAACCTCAGATCACGGATCGAATCCGCATCATTGCTACTAACATTTTTCAACACAATTTTCTCTAGGAACATATCAAAATAAACATATGAAAACAACAACGCGAGCTATTGATCTACAACATAATTTGCAAAATACTACCAGGACTAAGTTCATGATAAATTTAAGTTCAATTAATCATATTACTTAAGAACTCCCACTTAGATAGACATCCTCTAATCTTCTAAGTGATTACGTGATCCATATTAACTACACCATGTCCGGTCGTCACGTGAGATGGAGTAGTTTCAACGGTGAACATCAATATGTTGATCATATCTACTATATGATTCACGCTCGACCTTTCGGTCTCCGTGTTCCGAGGCCATATCTGTTATATGCTAGGCTCGTCAAGTTTAACCTGAGTATTCCGTGTGTGCAACTGTTTTGCACCCGTTGTATTTGAACGTAGAGCCTATCACACCCGATCATCACGTGGTGTCTCAGCACGAAGAACTTTCGCAACGGTGCATACTCAGGGAGAACACTTCTTGATAATTTTAGTGAGAGATCATCTTAAAATGCTACCGTCAAACAAAGAAAGATAAGATGCATAAAGGATAAACATCACATGCAATCAATATATGTGACATGATATGGCCATCATCATCTTGTGCCTTTGATCTCCATCTCCAAAGCATCGTCATGATTTCCATCACCACCGGCACGACACCATGATCTTCATCATCTTGATCTATATCAATGTGTCGTCACATGGTCGTCTTGCCAACTATTGCTCTTGCAACTATTGCTATCGCATAGCGATAAAGTAAAGCAATTATTTAGCACTTGCATCTTATGCAACAAAGAGACAACCATAGGGCTTACGCCATTGTCGATAACTTCAACAAAACATGATCATCTCATACAACAACTTATATCTCATCATGTTTTGACCATATCACATCACAACATGCCCTGCAAAAACAAGTTAGACGTCCTCTACTTTGTTGTTGCAAATTTTACGTGGCTGCTACGGGCTTAGCAAGAACCGTTCTTACCTACGCATCAAAACCACAATGATAGTTTGTCAAGTTGGTGCTGTTTTAACCTTCGCAAGGACCGGGCGAGCCACACTCAGTTCAACTAAAGTGAGAGAGACAGACACCCGCCAGTCACCTTTAAGCAACGAGTGCTCGCAGCGGTGAAACCAGTCTCGCGTAAGCGTCTGGCGTAATGTCGGTCCGGGCCACTTCATCTCACAATACCGCCGAACCAAAGTATGATATGCTGGTAAGCAGTATGACTTGTATCGCCCACAACTCACTTGTGTTCTACTCGTGCATATGACATCTACGCATAAAACCAGGCTCGGATGCCACTGTTGGGGAACGAGTAATTTCAAAAAATTCCCACGCACACGCAAGGATCATGGTGATGCATAGCAACGAGAGGGGAGAGTATTGTCCACGCACTCGTGAGACCGTAAGCGGAAGCGTTATGACAACACGGTTGATGTAGTCAGACGCCTTCACGATCCGACCGATCCAAGTACCGAACGCACGGCACCTCCGAGTTCAGCACACGCTCAGCTCGATGACGATCCCGGACTCGATCCAGCAAAGTGTCGGGATGAGTTCCACAAGACGACGGGCGGCAGGACGATGATGATGTTCTATCGCGCAGGGCTTCGCCTAAACTCCGCGACGATATGACCGAGGTGGAATATGGTGGAAGGGGCACCGCACACGGCTAAGGAACGATCCGTAGATTAACTTAGGTGTCCATGGGGTGCCCCTGCCTCAGATATAAAGGAGTGGAGGAGGGAGGGCTGGCCCTGTCGATGGCGCGCCCTAGGGGAGGCCTACGCGCACCGGGAGTTGGAGTCCCCCGGTCCTAGTCCATCTAGGATGCCTTCCATGTAGTAGGAGTAGGAGAGAAGGTTAGGGATGAGAGAAGGAGAAGGCACGCAGGGTGCGCCTCTTCCCTAGTCCAATTCGGACTAGTCCAAGGGAGGGTGCGGTCACTCTTTTGGTCCTTTCTCTCCTTTCCCGTATGGCCCAAAGAGGCCCAATACGAATTCCATAACTCTCCTACTCCCAAAAATACCCGAATCACTCGGAACCTTTCCGAACTCCGAATATAGTCGTCCAATATATCGATCTTTACGTCTCGACCATTTCGAGACTCCTCGTCATGTCCCCGATCTCATCCAGGACTCCAAACTCCTTCGGTACATCAAAACTCATAATAAAACTGTCATCGTAACGTTAAGCGTGCGGACCCTACGGGTTCGAGAACTATGTAGACATGACCTAGAACTATTCTCGGTCAATAACCAATAGCGGAACCTGGATGCCCATATTGGCTCCTACATATATTCTACGAAGATCTTTATCGGTCAAACCGCATAACAACATACGTTGTTCCCTTTGTCATCGGTATGTTACTTGCCCGAGATTCGATCACAAGATCCAATACCTAGTTCAATCTCGTTACGGCAAGTCTCTTTACTCGCTCTGTAATGCATCATTCCGTAACTAACTCATTAGCTACATTGCTTGCAAGGCTTATAGTGATGTGCATTACCGAGAGGGCCCAGAGATACCTCTCCGACAATCGGAGTGACAAAACCTAATCTCGAAATACGCCAACCCAACATGTACCTTTGGAGACACCTGTAGTACTCTTTTATAATCACCCAGTTACGTTGTGACGTTTGGTAGCACCCAAAGTGTTCCTCCGGTAAACGGAGTTGCATAATCTCATAGTTACAGTGAACATGTATAAGTCATGAAGAAAGCAATAGCAACATACTAAACGATCAAGTGCTAGGCTAACGGAATGGGTCATGTCAATCACATCATTCTCCTAATGATGTGATCCCATTAATCAAATAACAACACATGTCTATGGTTAGGAAACATAACCATCTTTGATTAATGAGCTAGTCAAGTAGAGGCATACTAGTGACTATATGTTTTTCTATGTATTCACACATGTATCATGTTTCCGGTTAATACAATTTTAGCATGAATAATAAACATTTATCATGAAATAAGGAAATAAATAATAACTTTATTATTGCTTCTAGGGCATATTTCCTTCACTAGGACACTGCCCCATGGCCCCAGGGGCCTGGTTGGCCTTGTTGACCCAAATAACGGCCGATCGGGCATCGCCAACATCGCGAAAGTGGGTCCTCGTGGGCCCTGTTGATTAGTCAACTAGTCTGTTGACCGCTGATGCAGCAATGACGCCATGATGATGTCATATTTCCTTTTCTATCGATTTAGATATCTAAAGTAATTCCAGAAAATGTTTAAAACTTTGAAAAATTCATAGAAAATAAACCGTAACTCGGATGAAAATGTTTTCTATATGAAAGTTGCTCAGAAAAATCCAACGAATCCGAATATGCGGTCCGTTCGTCTGTCACATGCTCCTAGCATGCTAAACATGGAACCTTCCCCCTCCGGTCATCTGTCTAGCACAGGTCCGGAACCGGGAAAACATTCCCGGTTGACTTCCCCCTTCGCCGATATCGTGTAGCACCGCGTTAGAACACGTCTAGCTCTGCCTATTGTCCTGTTATACACTTGCTTGCTATGTATTTACTGTTTCTCCCCCCTCTTCTCTTCGGTAGACCTCGCGACGATGCTGATGCCCGTGTGATCGACTACGTCACCGACGACCCCTCCTTCTTGCCAGAGCAACCAGGCAAGCCCCCCCTTTGATCATACCGATATCGCCCATTCCATTCTCTCATGCTTGCATTAGATTTTGCTACTGTTATTGTTTGCTCCTATTCTGATGCATAGCCTTCTTTTGTATCTGCTGTTGTACCTTACCTGCTTATCCTAAACTACTTAGTTTATGTTGGTTAGAGATCCATCAGTGACCCCCACCTTGTCCTTGTTGCCTCGCTTCATCATCGAAGACCTGCTCAACGGGATCGAAGACCAGGCCCGACACCGCACATCACTTCCCTTAGTTGCTCGACACTACCGGGTTACTATCGAGTACCGAGGGTGAGACCTCATCAAGACTTCCGATGTTAACCTGTAGTGTAGCTATTCGGTCGTGGTCATCGAGGGCGATTTCCTCTTTAACCACTTCCGACACGACTGTCAGTGCAACCCCTCAAGTGTGGACCTCGAGGGTGAATCCTCTTACGTTCACCTTGATGATTACATTGAATGGAATTCACCGGGGGTGATTCCTCGGGCTTTCTCCTTGATGTTTATACACACAGTTACTATGATTACTATGACCTTACACTGAACCATGTTACTAAAGATGGGTCGACCCTGAGGGGTACCCGCGCGAGCTTAATTGCGAGTGATGTGGAGTCGGGTTGACCTGGAGGGTGCCCGCGAGATAATTACGAGGCATGGTCGGGCATTCTTAGCCCTTGCCGCAAGTCCTCGAGACGGGGCAATGGAGTCACATCTTTCGTGAGTCTCTGCTTGTTACCGCGCGTTCCTAATCCACTAATATTTGGATATTTGATCCGAGGGGCCTCGCCCGATAGCACTAACCATCACGTGGGCATAGTATGGGCGTTCGCGTCAGATGCATCACCGAAGCTTAATAGACGCTGGCCGATCGAGCGGCGCCGGGTTGGACTGCGTAAGCACCTGCCTTGTTGAAGGAGGTAGCTAGGTCTGCTCACCGGCCGCCCTCGCAACGTGCAGGAGTTCCCGGGGAGATGGCCCATGACCCCTGGGGGCATAGGTTTAGTCCGGCATGCTGACCTCTCTATTAAGCCTAGGTCAGGTTGCGGCGTATTGTTTGGCCGAGGCCGGGCATGACCCAGGAAAGTGTGTCCGGCCGGAGTTAATAGAGCGTGGTTGGTAAGTTGGTGCACCCCTGCAGGGAAGAAAACATCTATCGATAGTCTGTCCTACAGTAACGGACACTTGGAGTTGTATCCCGATCGATACAACTAGAACTGGATACTTGTGATGAGAATTGGATGGTGATGAGATTTGGATTGTGATGATAACTGGATAGTATGGCTCTGGGATTTCTTTCTCGAAGGGAGTCGAGAAAGGATCTCTGGACGAGGTTGATAACACTACTACTACTTTACTTTATGCTACTCTACTCCCTCCTGTTTGCTGCAAGATGGTGGTTTCCAGAAGATGCTAGTCTTCGATAGGACTAGGAATTCTCTCTATTCTGGCATTTCTACAGCCCAGTCCACATATACAGCCTTCCTTTGAAAATGTTGCATATGTAGTGTAGATCCTTGCTTGCGAGTACTTTGGATGAGTACTCACGGTTGCTTTGCTCCTCCTTTTCCCCCTTTCTTCTTCTTTCCGGTTGATGCAACCAGATGTCGGAGCCCAGGAGCCATATGCCACCGCCGATGCCCACTACTACGTGGAGACCGTCGACGACTAGGAGTAGTTAGGAGGCTCCCAGGCAGGAGGCCTTGCCTTTTCGATCGATGTTGCTTTTGTGCTAGCCTTCTTAAGGAAAACTTGTCTAACTTATGTCTATACTCGGATATTGTTGCTTCCAGTGACTCTTGTGTATTCGAGCTTTTGTATTCGAGCCCTCGAGGCCCCTGGCTTGTAATATAAAGCTTGTATTATTTTAATTTGTGTCTAGAGTTGTGTTGTGATATCTTCCCGTGACTCCTTGATCTTGATTGTACACATTTGCGTGTATGATTAGCGTACGATTGAATCGAGGGCGTCACAGCGCCCAGGGGGTAGGCGCGCCCCCTGCCTTCTGGCTTCCTTGTTGGTTGCTTGACGTCCACTCCAAGTCCTCTGAATCATATTTGTTCAGAAAATCACGTTTCTGAAGGTTTCATTCTGTTTGGACTCCGTTTGATATTCCTTTCCTTCGAAACACTAAAATAGGCAAAAAAACAGCAATTTCGGTTGGGCCTCCGGCTAATAGGTTAGTCCCAAAAATAATATTAAAGTGTATAAATAAGCCCATTAAACATCCAAAACAGAATATATAATAGCATGGAATAATCAAAAATTATAGATACGTTGGAGACGTGTCAATAAGTTGGTGAGGACTTTGTGAACAAACCACCAAGATAACTATATGGCCTCGTTTGAATTTTTTTTATCTCCCCATATGTCTAAAGTTTTGGGGAAGAAAAATACTTTCGGAGCAATATGCTTTATAATATTGTTATTTATAACCTGTTTGCATCTTTGTACACGAACAACATTATCTTCACAGATAATGGTGGTTGATTTCTACAAATCAATCCCACTTGAACTTTCAACAATGTTCATCATTCCATGAAGTCATACACATTTACATGATGCTTCATACGAATCAGCGATTTAATAATGATTAGTGGATGCAGCCACTAAAATATGTCTTATCAACTTTCAAGACAAGGTTGTCTTTCCTCCATTCATGAAAACACTGGAGGATGTGGCCTCGTGCCTTGGCTATCGCGGGGAGGCAAGCCCACAATCCAAGTGTAGCGGCTTCCTACTTCACACGGCACCCGATTTGGACGCCGCGGTTGTGTGTCGGTGATGCCAGCTCCTCCTTGACATGGCGTTCGATCTGGACGTCGTTGCGGTTCCGGGAGGGGGCGCGCTTCTCCTTCGCCCGCCAAAGAGGGAACGTCGGCTCCTGCTTCACAAGGTAGTGCGGCGAGGACGGCGGCTCCTCCTTGATCCGTTGCGGAGGCGAGGGTGGCGCCGGGCCACGCTTTCGGAGCGACCGCTCCGTCCTGAGCTCCATCTAATGGATGAATTCCTCGTCCGTTAGAGCGGCATCCACGAGCGGGCGCGGCTCCTGCCACGGCAGCTGCTCCTGCGGCGGCGCCTGGTCCTCCTCGTCATCATAGGAGATGACAATCTCCTCCTTGCTGGAGGAATCGGTCACCGTGGATGTCGAGGGGCCCGGAGAGCGAGGGCGGCGGCTCCATGAGTCGCTTGACAAAGAACTACCCCCGCTTCTGCCTGCCAGCGTGCAGAACCATGAATTCGGCATTCTCGGAGCTGGAGAGGCTCGAGGAGGAGAAGGGGCTCGGAGAGGTGGAGGGATGCGAAGAGGATGAAGTGTGGATGTGCATTGCGGGCGCACGGCTTAAATAGCTGCGGCCAGGCCATGCGAAGGGTCGGACAGCCCGCTTCAATGCGGCGCGGTGGCCGGAGTTGGTTTCTCAGGACGCGGCATATGCATTAAGCGGCGACCGAGAGCTCTTTGATATTCCTCGGAAAAAGCAAACCAGAGGAGAAGTAGTGAAGGTTGGTCGTCTTAGACCACCTAAAAAATTATACATTAGAAACCCCCTAACCATCACTTAGGCCAACAATATCCCTTGAATTCGCATTTAAAAGGAGTTTTCAATGTATAATTTTTATAGCATACTTATTATTTGGAGCGTATCAATGGTCATGATAAACCTTAAAATACATACTATGTCCTCTATATCTGGATGGAGGAAGTACATCATTATTCAGAGCAACACTTAGAGCATCACGAATAGCCGCCCTGTTTTTGGCCACGAGGCGTTTTGATTGCACGAGGGGGGGATTGGCCACCAACAACTCTACTCCATCGCATATTTTTGCAAAAGAAAATTTGGGTAGCCCTAAAATACATCTCCAAGTCTTGCAAATATACTGCAGTTGGGCGGTTGCTGCAAAACCAAAACGGCTTCCAACCGCAATGCAGCTGCTTTCTTCCCCACCCAGCCGCACACCCGCGCAACTGTTGGCCATAGATCCGCGGCTACCGGACCCTGCCACAGCTAGATCCACTCCCACACCGCACCCGCCGACGCCGCCCCATTCCCGCCGAAATCAGCTGGTGCCGCCGCTTTTCCGTCGAAATCCGTCACACCGCCACCGCACCCGTGTTGGTTCTTCTCCGAGCCGCCTTCCGGGAGCCGTCGCTTGCTTCCCTAGCACCGCCACCTCCTCACCATGCCACTGAAGAGCAAGGGTGCCACCGTATTCAAAGGGATGCGCCGGCGGCCGTCCGGCAACTACGATGTCGAGTTTAAACACGCCAGCCAGAGGTATTGTATCGGCACGTACTCGACGGCCGACCTTGCTACCCGCGCATATGACGTTGCCGTGTGGAGGCTCGGCACCCCGCTCGAAGCTCAATTTACCGGAGATTGAGTCTCGGGCGAGTGCGGAGCTTGTCGGCCCGCAGGTGACAATCGAGTCGAGCCCGATCAAGCCAGCTCCTCGCATTGTTGTCATCGAGTAGGAAAACATCCGAGAGAGCGACAGGGGACCATGGCGGCATTCGCTAGGGCGCATCCACAGTATGTGCAAGCCGAGTTGGAGTTCTACTGGAAGAGGGACGCCGAGAAGCGAAAGAACAATGACGAGGCAAAGCCTTTGTCATCTCGGGGCAGGAAAAAGAAGAATGCAGGAGGCTCCGGAGTGGTCGACGTCGATTCCGAAGATGAGAGTGATGGGTCATATTGTATCAAATGGGACAATTTTAGTGTTAGTAGTAGTACTTGTCGTAGTTTAAGTTGGTAGTTTATGTGGCATGTAGTATTTGAATTGTGTTTGTAGTTTGCATGTTTAAACTTGGGTTGAACTTTGTTTGAAATATGGTGTATGGTCGAAGTAGTTCAAATGTTAGTTGCCCTATTTTACACGATGGAGTAAAAAAAGTGTTTCATGTTCAAAACCTTTTACTCCACCGTGTTTCTTGCGCCAAAAATAGAGCTGCTATTGAAGATGAAGGGAAAATATCCAGACATACCAACACTCACATGCTTCCATGCTACAAACTTGGAAATTTCGAATTAACATCCCAAAAAATTATGAAACAAATTATGGATGTTCACAACACATATTTAGACAACTCCTAAAAAATGCAGATCAAAATTTGAAATACACATGGAGAACCAAAAAGGCAAACTCAGATGTGAATAGTGTCATTCCAGCTTTTGTCTTCTTTTGACACTGTTCATGTCGGATTTCTCTTTTCTGTGTCTTGATGTATATTTCGAATTTTGATGAGTTTTTTGGGGGTTATCTAAACATGTGCTTTGAACATCCATGGTTTTTTCAGAATATTTTGCAATGTTTAAATTTCAAAATTTTAAATCAGTAGCATGGGAGCATTTGTGGGTTGGTATCACCTGATGCTGCCCCCTGAAGATGCTCTAGCTACTACCACACTGAGCCGAATACAAATTTGCAACAACCTGCAAAGCTGATAAGACAAACAGCTCCATTTCATTACAGTCGAAGAACAGGCGGTAGAAGAAGGCAAAAGATGACAATTGTCAAAAAAACTGATAAGACAAACAACTCCATTTCATTACAGCTGAAGAACAAAAGGTGGAAGAAAGCAAAAGATGACAATTGTCAAAAAAGCTGATAAGACAAACAACTCCAATTCATTACAGCTGAAGAACAAGAGGTAGAAGAAAGCAAAAGATGACAATTGTCGAAAAAAGTGACAAAAGATGACAGCACGAACCAAGCAAGCATGAGGTCCAAAACTTGTGGTGAGACGGGTTGGACCTACTATGGAAAGTGCCCTAGGTTCGCCTAAACAAAGAGCAGTGCTACCCAGCCGACGGATTTTAGGCCGACTAATGCACGACAGTAGCTAATCGCTCTTAGATTAAATTTCTCTGTAAATAAGGAACGTGAGATCTTACATCATCCACATGCCGTCCAAAAAACATCGTGTGTGAAGCTATTCCGCTTAAAAAAAGAAGGGCGCATATCCACCGGTTTTGATTGCCTTCGGCCGAAGTAGAAACAACTTTGTTACGGACTTGGCATCGGTTTTTTCCCATGGTCGGACCGCGTAGGGGCGAAGGCCGATGATGGCCGCTCGCCAGACACGCACCAGATTGTCGTCCAGCAAATACCGGGTGCATAAGAAAACATTGTCACTCTGTTCGTAGTTTTTTTTTTCAAAAGTACACCAAAGATTTACCATATTTTTATAGAAAAGAGCAAAGTGATGTACAAAAGATACCTAAAAATAGATGCGTACATCCATTCTCGGCCACACCCATTTACAACCCACATCGATAATTCTAAGCCTACTCTCTCACAAAACGTGACAGCCCACCTACGCCTACACCGGCCATTCTCCACTCTTGCACCTCACTCAAAATCACATCCACCAACTCAAGGGGTGTCCTCTGTTGGCTTGTCCTGTTGAAAACTCAAGCATTCCTTTGTTTCCACAATGTCCACGCCACCGCAATCACAAAGGTGTCAAATCCACGTTTGTTGGCCCTCCCGAACCATTCTTGGCACCCAACCACCAATCCAATAGATTTTCGTCTGCCCTCGGCCTCATGACGTCCAAGTTTAGTGCCTGAAAACATACGTGCCAGACTTCCCTCGAGTAAACGCATTGGCAAATATATGCTCGATGTTGTCTTCTTCCTGCAGGCAAGTGTAGCAGGCGGAAGGCCGGTCTTGTAGCCCGTGCTTAGCTGTCCGGCTGCTCTGTTTGTAGTAACCAAGGAACTCGACCGTATGCTGGTCTCTATACTGGTCGTCATCGGGGTGGCTCTGATGCAGCGCCATGGATTTGAAGTGGAAGAGCACCCTGAAGCAGCCCGCCCGCGCGGCCACCGCGTCGGGGTGGTCGTTGACGAGGGGGCTCGCCCTGCGGTAGTAGTACCGCTCGGCCCATGCGTGCTTGCCCTCTTTCAGCGCGCCAGCCATGCGCTCGAACCGGACGATGAAGAGCGCGGCGCACGCCGCCGGCGAGTTGCGCTTCAAAATATGTTCTTGTTTTAAACTTTTGTTCATAAATTCAAAAATAGTTACTTCTTTTCAATAAACTTAGAATTTCAAATTTTCAAAAAATGTTCTGGAATTTCAAAAAATGTTCCAATTTTCAAAATTCGATCGCAAATTCAAAATATGTTAGTGGCATTTCAAACATTGTCCATGTTTTCAAAAAATGTTTGTAATTATAGAAAATGTTTGAGTTTTTAAAAATTCGTTCACAAATTTGGAAAATGTTCACGTTTAAAAAATATTCACATTTTACAAAAAACCAAATGGCGTTCAATTTTATTTTTTACTATCGCAGCTTGTAGTTCTGATATACCATGTGCTGCCTATTTAGACATTGAAACTTAGCAACTTCAATGGCTAGTGATGACAGTCACCATGGGGAGGTCCGTGGTTAGATCCGTCATGCACAGATGACTTTTTTGTAGAATTTTCGCACTGTTTGGACGATAACAGGCCACCCTAGATGGGTGAGCCCCTATGCGGTGTGTGTCTGTTGGACGCAATGTACGGTAGATAGGAGGTACCAATCCTTGCAAGGTCAGTCCCACATCCTTTTGTGGTGACAAGTGAAACATTGCATGTGTCACACTTGTCGTAAACTAGAAAGTTTTTGTGCTTTTTTCATTAGTTTTTTCAAAACGTTTTTCTCTTGAACCGTGTGTCTAGATCTCAAATCATTATCACTGTTGCATTTCTCCCGTCGAGATCTTGAGAACTAGATCTCATGTTAATAGGTTTGGCCGAACTTAATTTAAGAAAAACACAGGAAAACCAGAAAATAAAAAAACAGAAAACAAAAACCAGGGAAAAAACTAAAGAGAAATCGGGAAAACCAGAAATAAAAAACGGAAATCAGAAGTACATTCGCGCTTTTGACTTCTTTGAAAGCACTCATTCATAAGCACAATTGTGTTTCTCCGTAAAGGACATTTTGTATTTCACTTTCATAAGCACAATTGCGCTTTTTCACTTTTTCTGAAAGCACAACTTGCACTTTTTCGTGAACCACAATTGTGCTTTTCACTTTCAGAACCACCTATCTGCTTCACGCGGAAGCACAGTTGTACTCCACCATGAAGCACGACTGTGTGTTTTTACCTCGATGTGCTTCACGCCAGAAAAAAAATAGAAAAACCTAGGAAAACCCAAGGAAAATCCAAAAAAACAAAGATAAAAGATGATGCAAAAAATAATTGTGATCCTGCAGGTGTTGACGGCTGGGTGCACCATGCATCCACACGCCCTTGTGCGTCCGTTGGGATCCCCTCGCAGGGGTACCCGTTGTTTAGGTGCTAACGCGCTTCAGATGCCCCGTATGGTCACGGTTGCTATGTATCGCCCTTGCGATCCCTATGGCTATGATTGCTAGCATAGGTGTGGCCCTGAACCAGCAACTGGAAAGGTTCCTAGCTCGTTTTGGAAACCTCGTAGAAGATCCTAAACCAATTTTTTACTGGTTGTCTAGTTTTCTTTTTCTTTTTTTATTTTTCTGTTTTTCTTTGTCATCGTTTTTGAAAAATGTTATAATTTTAAAAAAATGTTCACACATTTTAAAAAGTTTCGGGTTTTAAAAGGAGTCCAGAAACTGCATTCAAATTTTTTTTAAACAATTCAAAATATCAAAAATGTTCTACCTACAAATTATGCTCGCATATTTAAAACATGTTCGTGTAATTTCCAAAAGTGTTTGCAAAGTTTATTGTTTTTTCAGAATTTAAAAAAAAATCCTTTTTACAAAATTTGTTCATACATCAAAAAGCGTTCAAGGAATTTCAAAAAGTGTTCACCTCTTATAAAATTTGTTAAGAATTTCAAAAAATTATTCTTGTATCCGAAATTTATTCACATATTAAAAAATGTTTGCGTTTATAAAAATGTTTGGGTAATATCGAAAAGGGTTCGTGTTTTCTAAGTTTTTTGGGATTTTAAAACATGTTCTTGTAAACAAATATTGTGCACATATTTGAAAAAATTTACGTTTTCAAATGTTCAAGGAATTTCAGAAAAGCATTCATGTATTTTAAATTTTTTTGGAATTGCAAAAATGTCACTATTTACAAATTCGTTCCCATATTCAAAAGATGTCTTCTTTTAAAAAATGTTTTCAGTATTTCAAAAAGTGTTTGTGTTTTTAAAAATTAGTTCAGAATTTCAAATTTTCTTCCCGTTTACAAAATTTGTCCGATATTGAAAAGCTGTTTCTGTTTCCGAATGCTCGTGTTTAAAAAAATAAGAATTAGCATATGTGGGCAAACGTAATAGCTCGTTTTACTCTTGTTTTAATTATATAATACATAGATTCCAAAAATGTGCATGCTTTCAAATTTTGTTTGAAAAACATAAATTGTTTGTGCAATTTTAAAAAATCATAATTTAAAAAATATCATAAATTTAATTTTAGGCTTCTAGAAAAATCACAAAATTTGATAAAAGTTACCGTTCCAAGAATATTCAACTTTCAAGAAATGCTCTTTAAAATTTCAAAAATATCTAAATATGTCGTAACTTATTGTTCTTATACCATGTGCCGCCTTATTTAGACAGCGGAACTTAGCAACATCAGTGGCTAGTGATGACAATCACCAGGAGGTCTGTGGTTCGATCTCTCGCGCACACTTGACTTCTTTTGGGAATTTTTTGCACTGTTTGCGCATTGCTGGACCAACCCTGTTGGGTGAGCCCTTGTGCGGCGCACGTCTGTTGGACGAAATGTGCGGGAGATAGGAGGTCTCACCCCTTGCAAAAGTCACTTCTACCTCCTCTCATGGTGACAAGTGGCACAATTCAGGTGCCATATTTGTTGAAGTCTAAAAAAAATTGTGCTTTTTTGTTCATTCTTTTTTTAACGTTTTATCTCTTCAATCTGTGTCTAAATCATCAATCTTTTCACTATCATATTTCTCCCCTCGAGATCTTCGAAATTAAATCTCATGTTAAAGGTTTGGCCAAACTTTTTTTGAACACAGGAAAAACCGAAAATGGAAAAATATCAGAAGAACAAAAATTGGAAAAAACTAGAAATTGAAAAGCAAACAGAAACCGGGAAAAACTAGAAACAAAAACGAGGGAAACTGGAAGCACATTTGTGCTTTTCACTTTTTTTTGGGAAAGCACACATGTGCTTTTTCACTTTTCAAGGGGAGCACAGCTGTGTATTTCACTTATCCAAGAAGTACGGTTGTGGGTTTTTTCATGAAGCAAAATTGAGCACGGCCGAAGCACAACTTGGGTTTTTCCGTGAAGCACACTTATGGTTTTAACTTTCAGAAGCACAACTGTGCTTTTCACTTTTTTGAGAAGCACAAATTGTGCTTTTTCGTGAAGCACAATTATGCTTTTCACTTTCAGAAACACATCTATGTTTCATGTGGAAGCACAATTGTGGTTCATCGTGAAGCACAACTGTGTTTTTTTACAATTGTGTGCTTCAAGCGAGAAGAACAAGAAAAACTACGAAAACATAGGGAAAACCAAGAAAACTAAAAACCTGAAGAAAAAATCAAACCGTCGTGACATTTGCCAAAAGCAACTGCTAGCAGTTAGTATAGCAAGGATTAAACCTAACTTAATTAACATAATTAATTCTCAACACCCCCCTAACTACCGCCTATCCTTGTTATCATGTGAATTTTGCAAATCATGAAGTCGTGTCATACTGATTCCGTTAACATATTTCCGGAATGAATAAGTTGGTGAGGACTTTGTGACAAACCACCAAGATAACTATATGGCCTCGTTTGAATTTTTTTGATCTCCCCATATGTCTAAAGTTTTGGGGAAGAAAAATACTTTCGGAGCAATATGCTTTATAATGTTGTTATTTACCACTTGTTTGCATCTGTGTACACGAACAACATTATCTTCACAGATAATGGTGGGTGATTTCTACAAATCAATCCCACTTGAAGTTTCAATAATGTTCATTATTCCATGAAGTCATACACATTCACATGATGCTTCATACGAATCAGCGATTAAATAATGATTAGTGGATGCCGCCACTAAAATATGTCTTATCAACTTTCAAGACAAGGTTGTTTTTCCTCCATTCATGAAGACAGTGGAGGATGTGGCCTCGTGCCTTGGCTATCGCCGGGGTGGGGGGGGGGGGGTGGGGGCGAAGCATGCCCGTCAATCCAAGTGTAGCGGCTCCTCCTTCACACGGCGCCCTATTTGGACGCCGAGGTTGTGTGCCGGTGATGCTCCTCCTTGACATGGCGTTCGATCTGGACGTCGTTGCGGTTGCGGGAGGGGGCGGGCTCCTCCCCACCCGCCGGAGAGGGAACATCGGCTCCTGCTTCACGCAGTAGTGCGGCGAGGACGGCGGCTCCTCCTTGATCTGGCGCGGCGGCGAGGGTGGCGCCGGGACACGTTTTCTAAGCGATCGCTTCGTCCTGAGCTCCATCTAATGGATGAATTCCTCGTCTATCAGAGTAGCATCCACGAGCGGGCGCAGCTCTTGCCACGGCCACTACTCCTGCGGTGGCGCCTGGTCCTCCTCGTCATCATAGGAGATGACTATCTCCTCCTTGCCGGAGGAGTCGGCCGCCTTGAATGTCGAGGGGCCCGGAGAGCGAGGGCGGCAGCGCCTTGAGCCGCTTGACAAAGAACTACCGCCGCTTCCACCTGCCAGCGCGGAGAACCATGAATTCGGCATCGTCGGAGTTGGAGAGGCTCGAGGAGGAGGAGAGGCTCAGAGAGGAGGAGGGACGCGGAGATGATGAGGTGTGGATGTGCATTGCAGGCGCATGGCTTAAATAGCCGCGGACAGGCCATGCGAAGGGTCGAATAGCCCGCTTCAATGCGGCGCGGCGGCCGGAGTTGGTTTCTCGGGACGCGGCGTATGCATTAAGCGGCGACCGAGAGCTCTTTGATATTCCTTGGAAAAAGAAAACCAGAGGAGAAGCAATGAAGGTTGGTCGTCTTAAGCCACCTTAAAAATTATACATTAGAATCCCCCTAACCATCACTTAGTCCAACAATATACCTTGATTTCGCACTTAAAAGGAGTTTTTAATGTATAATTTTTATAGCATACTTATATTTGGAGCATATCAATGGTCATGATAAACCTTAAAATACATACTAGGTCATGTATATCTGGATAGAGGAAGTACATCATTGTTCACAGCAACACTTAGAGCATCTCCACTCGTTCGGAGCCCCCAGGGATGAAAATAGTGCCTTTTGGGGGCGAGCCGGCGTTATTTTCGCCGTGGGGGCGGTCGGGTTCCCACTCGCCGCCCCAAGTTGGCCCCCGGACACCCTTTTTTGAAAATAGTTTGGTTAAAATTTAAAGAATTTGAACGAAATTCATTCATAGTTGTACATAATTTAGAAGACCTAACTTAAAACCTAAACTACGCCGCCTGATACGTCTCCAACGTATCTATAATTTTTGATTGCTCCATGCTACTTTATCTATTGTTTTGGACTATAATGGGCTTTATTTTCCACTTTTATATTACTTTTGGGACTAACCTATTAACCGGAGGCCCAGCCCAGAATTGCTGTTTTTTGCCTTTTTCAGTGTTTCGAAGAAACATAATATCAAACGGAGTCCAAACGAAATGAAACCTTCGGAAACATGATTTTCTCACCGAACGTGATCCAGGAGACTTGGGACCCTACGCCAAGGAACAAGAGAGGCGGTCACGAGGGTGGGGCGCCTCAGGGCGTGCCCCCGCCTCGTGGGCCCCTCAAGCTCCACCGACGTACTCATTCCTCCTATATATACCTACGCACTTCAAACGATCGTAACAAGAGCCAAAAACCTAATTCCACCGCCGCAACTTCCTCAGATCCACGAGATCCCATCTTGGGGCCTGTTCCGAGCTCACCGGAGGGGCATCCACCACAGAGGGCTTCTACATCAACACCATAGCCTCTCCGATGAAGTGTGAGTAGTTTACTTCAGACCTTCGGGTCCATAGCTAGTAGCTAGATGGCTTCTTCTCTCTTTTGGATCTCAATACAATGTTCTCCCCCTCTCTCGTGGAGATCTATTCGATGTAATCTTCTTTTATGCGGTGTGTTTGTTGAGACCGATGAATTGTGGGTTTATGATCCAGCTTATCTATGAATAATATTTGAATCTTCTCTGAATTCTTTTATGTATGATTGAGTTATCTTTGCAAGTCTCTTCGAATTGTCCGTTTAGTTTGGCCAACTAGATTGGTAGTTCTTGGAATGGGAGAAGTGCATTGCTTTGGGTTCAATCTTGTGGTGTCCTAACCCAGTGACAGAAAGGGTTGCAAGGCACGTATTGTATTGTTGCCATCGAGGATAACAAGATGGGGTATTTATCATATTGCATGAATTTATTCCTCTACATCATGTCATCTTGCTTAAGGCGTTACTGCTTTTTTAACTTAATACTTTAGATGCATGCCGGATAGCGGTCGATGAGTGGAGTAATAGTAGTAGATGCGTAATCGCTTCGATCTACTTGTCTCGGACGTGATGCCTATATACATGATCATACCTAGATAACCTCATAACTATGCTCAATTTCATCAATTGCTCAACAGTAATTTGTTCACCCCTCGGAGAAGACTTATGCTCTTGAGAGAAGCCACTAGTGAAACCTATGGCCCCCTGGTCTATTCTCATCATATCAATCTCCATCACTTTTATACTTCCTTTGTTTTTACTTTGCTTTTACTTTTCACTTTGCATCTTTATACCAAAAATACCAAAAATATTATCTCTATCAGATCTCACTCTCGTAAGTGACCGTGAAGGGATTGACAACCCCTAACCGCGTTGGTTGCGAGTAGCTATCGTTTTGTGCAGGTACGAGGGACTTGTGTGTGGCCTCCTACTGAATTGATACCTTGGTTCTCAAAAACTGAGGGAAATACTTACGCCATCAGGTTGCATCATCCTCTCCTCTTCGAGGAAAACCAACGCAAGCTCAAGACGTAGCAAGAAGGATTTCTGGCGCCGTTGCCGGGGAGTCTATGCAAAAGTCAACATACCAAGTACTCATCACAATCCCTGTCTCTCGCATTACATTATTTTCCATTTGCCTCTCGTTTTCCTCTCCCCCACTTCACCCTTGCCGTTTTATTTGCCCTCTCTTTCCCTATCTCCTCCTCTTTTCCCGTTGCCTTTTGTTCGCTCGTGTGTTAGTTTGTTTGCTTGCTGTCATGACTAGTCTCATATCTTTCCCGTTATCTCCCGAGAATGAAGTTCTAAATTTTAAGCAAAGGGAGGGAGAAAATCTAAAAGATGCTTGGTATAGAATTTGCAATGCTCAAAATAGATCTACCAGGAAGCAATGTACTTCAGTTCTTCTTCGTAATTTTTACGTAGGTGCTAATCCTTGGTATAGATATATCCTTGATACCATTACCGGAGGGAATTTCTTGGGTAGCCATACTTTTGATTCTTATAATGCTTTAATAGATTTATTTGGCTCACCTCCTCTTTTGGTTAATGGAACTATGTTAACTTTGGAGCATGTTATGCAAAGGCTTGAAATTATTGAAAACAAAGTTGCTACCATTGAATCCATTGAAAATCTAGATAAAAGATCCATAATCAAATTACTCAATATGGATCTAAGGTAGGAATGACTTTGAAAAATATTAAGGAGAAGGAACCCATGGTTAATGAGAAAATAAATCTAGATTCTACTCGAATCGATAAACTTGAGGGTATCATTACCAACTTGGGAACCGCTTTTTCTTCTGTAAAGAATACTCCTAGTCCTCCCACTAAAATTGCCAAGCTTATGTATATTCCTAAAAATAAGGGTGAATCATCTAGTAAGGAAACTGCGGATCTTAAATCTATAAGTATTCATCCCGATCTTTTTACTATCATTAAGGAACCATTTGCTACAAATGAATTTTTCGATCTTATGCCTAAAAGTTCGATAATTACTAGAAGAGAAGAAAGAAATCTATAAGAAAGATAGATGCCTCATTGAAGAATTTCCTACCAAAGATGGCAATACCTATATCTATCCTTGCTTTTATGCCTAGCTAGGGGCGTTAAACGATAGCGCTTGTTGGGAGGCAACCCAATTTTATTTTTAGTTTTTTGTTTTTGTTTCTGTTTAGGAATAAATAATCCATCTAGCCTCTGTTTAGATGTGTTTTTATCTTTTAATTAGTGTTTCTGCCAAGTTAAACCTATTGGATCTTCTTGGATGATAGTTATTTGATCTTGCTGTAATTTCCAGAAACTTTGTGCTCAGTGCCCGAATTGTTAAAAATCACCAGAACGTGATAAAATACTGATTCCAATTTCTTCTGATCAATAAACAAAATTCTCCAGGTCGTATAATTTTGGTAGAATTGTTTGAGTTCCAGAAGTTTGCGTTAGTTACAGATTACTACAGACTGTTCTGTTTTTGACAGATTCTGTTTTGCGTGTGTTGTTTGCTTATTTTGATGAATCTATGGTTAGTAAAATAGTTTGTGATCCATAGAGAATTTGGAATACAGTAGGTTTAACACCAATACAAATAAAGAATGAGTTAATTACAGTACCTTAAAGTAGTCTTTTGTTTTCTTTCTCTAACGGAGCTCACGAGATTTCTATTGAGTTTTGTGTTGTGAAGTTTTCAAGTTTTGGGTGAATTCTTTTGATGGATTATGGAACAAGGAGTGGCAAGAGCCTAAGCTTGGGGATGCCCATGGCACCCCAAGATAATCCAAGGACACCAAAGAGTCAAAACTTGGGGATGCCCTGAAGGCATCCCCTCTTTCGCCCACTTCCATCGGTAATTTACTTGGAGCTATATTTTTATTCGCCACATGATATGTGTTTTGCTTGGAGTCTTGTATTATTTATGCCTTTGCTTGTTAGTTTACCACAATCATCCTTGCTGTACACACCTTTTGAGAGAGCCATACATGAATTGGAATTTGATAGAATACTCTATGTGCTTCACTTATATCTTTTGAGCTTGATAGTTTTGCTCATAGTGCTTCACTTATATCTTTTGAGCGTGATAATTTTTTGCTCTAGTGCTTCACTTAGATCTTTTAGAGCACATTGGTGGATTTGTTTTAAAGAAACTTGATCTCTCATGATTCACTTAGATTATTTTGAGAGTCGTTAATAGCATGGTAATTTGCTTAATGTTAATATACTTGGTATTCAAGATATGTGAAACTTTCTTTTGAGTGCGTTGAATACTAAGATAAGTTTGATGCTTGATAATTGTTTTGAGATATGAAGATGATGATATTAGAGTCATGCTAGTTGAGTAGTTGTGAATTTAAAGAATACTTGTGTTGAAGTTTGTGATTCCCGTAGCATGCACGTATGGTGAACCGTTATGTGATGAACTCGGAGCATGATATATTTATTGATTGTCTTCCTTATGAGTGGCGGTCGGGGACGAGCGATGGTCTTTTCCTACCAATCTATCCCCCTAGGAGCATGTGCGTAATACTTGGCTTTGATAACTTCTAGATTTTTGCAATAAGTATATGAGTTTTTTATGACTAATGTTGAGTCCATGGATTATACGCACTTTTTCCCATCCTTCCACCATTGCTAGCCTCTCTAATACCGTGCACCTTTTGCCGGTGTCATACACCAACCATATACCTTCCTCAAAACAGCCACCATACCTACCTATCATGTCATTTCATAGCCATTTTGAGATATATTGCCATGCAACTTTCCACCGTTCCGTTTATTATGACACGCTCCATCATTGTCATATTGCTAGCATGATCATGTAGTTGACATCGTATTTGTGGCAAAGCCACCGTTCATAATTCTTTCATACATGTCACTCATGTTTCATTGCATATCCCGATACATCACGGAGGCATTCATATAGAGTCATATTTTGTTCTAAGTATCGAGTTGTAATTGTTGAGTTGTAATAAAAATAAAAGTGTGATGATCATCATTATTAGAGCATTGTCCCAAGTGAGGAAAGGATGATGGAGACTATGATTCCCCACAAGTCGGGATGAGACTCGGACGAAAAAAAGGGGCCATAAAAAAAGAAAAAGGCCCAAATAAAATAAAAAAAGAGAGAAAAAGAGAGAAGGGACAATGTTACTATCCTTTTACCACACTTGTGCTTCAAAGTAGCACCATGATCTTCATGATAGAGAGTCTCTCATTTTGCCACTTTCATATACTAGTGGGAATTTTTCATTATAGAACTTGGCTTGTATATTCCAATGATGGGCTTCCTCAAATGCCCTAGGTCTTCGTGGAGCAAGCGAGTTGGATGCACACCCACTTAATTTCTTTTGTTGAGCTTTCATATACTTATAGCTCTAGTGCATCCGTTACATGGCAATCCCTACTCACTCACATTGATATCTATTGATGGGCATCTCCATAGCCCGTTGATATGCCTAGTTGATGTGAGACTATCTTCCCTCTTTTTATCTTCTCCACAACCACCGTTCTATTCCACATATAGTGCTATATCCATGGCTCACGCTCATGTATTGCGTGAAGATTGAAAAAGTTTTGAAAATGTTAAAGTATGAAACAATTGCTTGGCTTGTCATCGGGTTGTGCATGATTTAAATACTTTGTGTGTGGAAGATGGAGCATAGCCGGACTATATGATTTTGTAGGGATAACTTTCTTTGGCCATGTTATTTTGAGAAGACATAATTGCTTAGTTAGTATGCTTGAAGTATTATTATTTTTATGTCAATATGAACTTTTGTCTTGAATCTTTCGGATCTGAATATTCATACCATGGTTAAGAAGATTTACATTGAAATTATGCCAAAGTATCAGTCCACATCAAAAATTCTCTTTTTATCATTTACCTACTCGAGGACGAGCAGGAATTAAGCTTAGATGCCCGATACGTATCCAACGATTCTATAATTTTTGATTGCTCCATGCTACTTTATCTATTGTTTTGGACTATAATGGGCTTTATTTTCCACTTTTATATTACTTTTGGGACTAACCTATTAACCGGAGGCCCAGCCTGTAATTGTTGTTTTGCCTTTTTTCAAGATTTCAAGAAAGCAGAATATCAAACGGAGTCCAAACGGAATGAAACCTTCGGAAACGTGATTTTCTCACGAACGTGATCCAGAGACTTGGACCTCACGCCAAGGAACCAGAGAGGTGGTCACGAGGGTGGGGCGCCTGTATGCGCGCCCCACCTCGTGGCCCCTCGGAGCTCCGCCGACGTACTCCTTCCTCCTATATATACCTACGCACTTCAAACGATCGTAACAGGAGCCAAGAACCTAATTCCACCGCCAAGAACTTCCTGTATCCACGAGATCCCATCTTGGGGCCTGCTCGAGTTCACGAGGGGGCATCCACCATGGACGGCTTCTACATCAACACCATAGCCTCTCCGATGAAGTGTGAGTAGTTTACTTCAGACCTTCGGGAACATAGCTAGTAGCTAGATGACTTCTTCTCTCTTTTTGGATCTCAATACAATGTTCTCCCTCTCTCATGGAGATCTATTCGATGTAATCTTCTTTTGCGGTGTGTTTGTTGAGACCGATGAATTGTGGGTTTATGATCCAGCTTATCTATGAATAATATTTGAATCTTCTCTGAATTCTTTTATGTATGATTGAGTTATCTTTGCAAGTCTGTTCAAATTATCCGTTTGGTTTGGCCAACTAGATTGGTAGTTCTTGCAATGGGAGAAGTGCATTGCTTTGGGTTCAATCTTGCGGTGTCCTTACCCAGTGACAAAAAGGGTTGCAAGGCACGTATTGTATTGTTGCCATCGAGGATAACAAGATGGGGTATTTATCATATTGCATGAATTTATTCCTCTACATCATGTCATCTTGCTTAAGGCGTTACTGCTTTTTAACTTAATACTCTAGATGCATCTTTGGATAGCGGTCGATGAGTGGAGTAATAGTAGTAGATGCAGAATCATTTCGATCTACTTGTCTCGGACGTGATGCCTACATACATGATCATACCTAGATAACCTCATAACTCTGCTCAATTCTGTCAATTGCTCAACAATAATTTGTTCACCCACCGTAGAATACTTATGCTCTTGAGAGAAGCCACTAGTGAAACCTATGGCCCCGGGTCTATTCTCATCATACCAATCTCCATCACTTTTATACTTGCTTTGTTTTTACTTTTCACTTTGCATCTTTATACCAAAAATACCAAAAATATTATCTCTATCAAATCTCACTCTCGTAAGTGACCGTGAAGGGATTGACAACCCCTAATCGCGTTGGTTGCGAGTAGCTATCGTTTTGTGCAGGTACGAGGGACTTGTACGTGGCCTCCTACTGGATTGATACCTTGGTTCTCAAAAACTGAGGGAAAGACTTACGCTACTGTGCTGCATCATCCTCTCCTCTTTGGGGAAACCCAACGCAAGCTCAAGACGTAGCACCGCCGCCTTCCCGAGCCATCTACATGCCGAAGAGCTTGTAGAATGCCGTGTTGTCGCCCCCATTGCCGTTGTCGTCATCGTCGCCCTACACGTCGCCGTCCTTGCTGCAGCCTTGCCCTGGGTCGCCTTGGCGGGCGGGGTTGGTGGGTAGCGGTGCCTCGTCGTCGCTGTCCTCGAGGACTATGATGCCGCCCTCGTCGCAGACGCAGCGCCAAGCAGTGATCTCCTCGAGGGCGCGGCACTGGCGCTCCAGCTCCAGCTATATGTAGTCGTCTCGCGCCCATTTGAGGGCGGCCTCCTCATCGGCGGCCATGTCATTGTGTTCCTTCTTGACGGCGAAGAGCCCCGGCTCGGGCTTCACGGCAACAAGCCCCGGTTCGGGATTCGACTTGACGAGGCGGGAGGCGGAGGAGATGGGCCACCGCGGGTGCGCCGCCCGAACGGCGTCTCCACGGGCTCGGGCTTGACCGTGGCGAGCACCGGCAACCCGGAGGAGGAGCCGCCCGCTATGCGCCTCGGCAGCCAAGAACTGCCTCTCCTGCATGGACCGGGGCCGGGGCCGCCGGGTACTCGAATGGAGGCTCGTTGCCGTCCTCGAGGTGCTCGAGGATGCCGTGGAGTGTGCACTGTCGGTGTCAAAATCGGCGGATCTCGGGTAAGGGGTCCCGAACTATGCGTTCCAGGATCGATGGTAACAGGAGACTGGGGACACGATGTTTACCCAGGTTCAGGCCCTCTTGATGGAGGTAATACCCTACTTCCTGCTTGATTGATCTTGATGAATATGAGGATTACAAGAGTTGATCTACCACGAGATCATAATGGCTAAACCCTAGATGTCTAGCATGTATGATTATGATCGCCTCTAAGGACTAAACCCTCCGGTTTATATAGACACGGAGGGGCCTAGGGTTGTACAAAGTCGGTTTACAGAGGAAGGAATCATCATATCCGAACTCCAAGCTTGCCATCCACGCAAAGGAGAGTCCCATCCGGACACGGGAGGAAGTCTTCAATCTTGTATCTTCATGGCCCATTAGTTCGGCCCACGTCACATAGGTCAGACGTCCGAGGACCCCTTAATCCAGGACTCCCTCATGCGCCCAGGGACACCCCACCACAGGCGGCGCCCGTCGGTGTTGTAACGGCTCCTCACCTGCACGTTGTTGATGGAGGCTAGCTGCTCGTCGTGGCGGCGGCGGAAGTACGCCGCCCACCAAGCGTGGTTGTCAGCGGCGTACTCTAGTAGGCCCCGCACCTCCTCTAGCAGGGACGCCCGAACGCGAGCGATCTCGGTGATCCGGCGGTCGGTGTCGATCGGTGGTGGGGGAACGGGGACACCTCCGACGCTGAGTCTCCACGAACCCGGCACGCGCATGTCAGGCGGCGCCGGGTAGTTCACCTCGTGGAGGAGGTATGCCTCCCACTCGTGAAGGTGGCGGCGGCCGAACCGTTGGCCGCCGCTCCGTCGCCAGGGAATCAGTGAGCCATCGGCGGTGGCTGTAGACGGGGGAAGAGGTAGACGGGAGAGAGATGGGGCGTCGGCGGGGAGAGATGCTATGGCGAGGAAGTGTGCGGCCAGCAGCGAGGGAGGGCGGTACTTATAGCAGTGTGTGGGAGGCGAGCGGGTAGCAGCCTTGTGGACGCGTGGTGGCGCTGAAAGCACAAGTGCTCCCTAGGCGGTTTTGGTAATTAATGTCAACATATCTCTTGTTGGACTAACACTTTTATCTAGTATGTTTCAGATAAGTTCAACAATGGAGTGGCATGGACTAAAGGATGTGGGAACCCCTTCAAGATGCTAAGGACAAAGTATTGGCTCAAGATCAAAAGCTCAAGACTCTACATTTTACATTTTAGTGACCCAAGATCACATTGAGTCTATAGGAAAAGCCAATACTATCAAGGAGGGATAAGGTGTTGCTTAATGAGTTTCTTGCTTCATGTGCTTAGTGATATGCTCCAAAACCCTCAACTACTTTCCCACTTCCACACATATGACCTAAACCTAAAGTCAAACTCGGCCCCACCGATTATTTCTACCCGGCGCCACCGAGTTCAAATGTCATAGCCACTGCCACAAACCCTAGGCAAATCGGTTTCACCGATAGGGATCTCGGTCTCACCGAGATGGGATTGTAATCTCTCTGTGTATGTCCATTACCAAAATCGGTCTCACCGTGTTTGTGCAATCGGTACTACCAAGATTACAATGCAAACACTCTGGTCAACTTATTACCAAAATCGGTCCCACCGAGGTTGTGTAATCGGTCCCACCGAGTTTGCCTGACCAACTCTCTAGTTAGCTAATTACCAAAATCGGTCTCACCGAGTTTGTGTAATCGGTCTCACCGAGATTACGTTATGCCCTAACCCTAACCATATCGGTCCTACCGAGTTGCATATCAGTCCCACCGAAAACCCTAACAGTCACTAGGTTTACTAAATCGGTCCAACCGAGTTTGTTGATTCGGTCCCACCGAGTTTGGTAAATTGTGTGTAACGGTTAGATTTTGTGTGGAGCCTATATATACCCCTCCACCTCCTCTTCATTCGTGGAGAGAGCCATCAGAACAAGCCTACACTTCCAGCATCCTATTTCTGAGAGCGAACCACCTACTCATGTGTTGAGGCCAAGATATTCCATTCCTACCATATGAATCTTGATCTCTAGCCTTCCCCAAGTTGCTTTCCACTCAAATCATCTTTCCACCAAATCCAAATCCTGTGAGAGAGAGTTGAGTGTTGGGGAGACTATCATTTGAAGCACAAGAGCAAGGAGTTCATCATCAACACACCATTTGTTAGTTCTTGTAGAGTGGTGTCCCCTAGATTGGCTAGGTGTCACTTGGGAGCCTCCGAAAAGATTGTGGAGTTGAACCAAGGAGTTTGTAAGGGCAAGGAGATCGCCTACTTCGTGAGGATCTACCGCTAGTGAGGCAAGTCCTTCGTGGGCGACGGCCATGGTGGGATAGACAAGGTTGCTTCTTCGTGGACCCTTCGTGGGTGGAGCCCTCCGTGGACTCACAAGAACTGCTACCCTTCGTGGGTTGAAGTCTCCATCAACGTGGATGTACGATAGCACCACCTATCGGAACCACGACAAAAACATCCGTGTCTCCAATTGCGTTTGAATCCTCCAAAACCCTTCCCTTTACATTCTTGCAAGTTGCATGTTTTACTTTCCGCTGCTCACATACTCTTTGCATGCTTGCTTGTTATGTTAAACTTGTGCCTAAACTCCACTTAAACCTAAAGAAGTTAAAAAACTTCAACTTTGGTACTTAGTGTCTAATCACCCCCCCCCCCTCTAGACACATCTTCTCAAGATCCTACAAGTGGTATCAGAGCCAGGTCTCCATTGCCTTGGTTTAATCACCATTGGAGGAAGATGGATGAGTCTACTTTGGGGAGTCTTAGACATAGAGTGCCTATTCTTGTTGGAGAGTATTTTCATGAGTGGAAAAATGAGATGCTTGTGATTTTGAATCAATATCATTTGAACAAGTACATTGCTAGCCCTTGTGCACCTCATGTTGATCCTATGCATCCTACCCTTGATGAATCAATTGACATGATTACGAATCTTAGAACTGCTAATCTTATCACTAGAGGCTTGCCTAGAAACTTAATTAGAAACTTGCCTACTCTTGAGTGTGCCTACACTATATGGAAATTCCTTGAGGAACGCTTTCCAAATTATTCCTTGAAAAATCTAGATGAGATTCTCTATAAGTCTATTGCCTTGAGTAAGATGAATACTAGTGATCCTATGTTTGGTGATCGTCTATTTGAACTTACAAACCTTATGCGCACAAAAGGAGATGTTGGAATTATTGGTGATATTATTTCCGAAGCTATAAGAATACATAAGCAAGATCATTGTCAAACTCACTCTAACGAATTATCCTCTCTAGGACTTGATCCACCACATGACGATGTTGAACATGGATACTATGATGAGGATGATGATAGTGACTTCGATCTTGACGATGCAATGAGACATTTTGGTCTTATGGCAAATCTTCGGGGATATATGGCAGGTGGAAAGGAATGGGTTCTTGACAGTGGATGTACCGATCACATGACCGGAGATAAAGACATGTTTCGTGAGCTTGATGAAAATGATAGTCCTCGAAAGTATGTCACTTTCGGTGACAACTCAAAGGGTAAGGTGGTTGGCCTCGGTAAGGTGGCCATATCACATGATAGCTCCATACAAAATGTCATGCTCGTTGAATCTCTTGGATAAAACTTACTTTCAATATCTAGACTTGCTGATTTCGGTTTCAATGTCCTATTTACTGAAGTAGATTGCCAAGTGTTTCAGAGAGATAATCATAAAATGGTCTTTACCGGTGTGCGTAGAGGTGATCTATACATTCTTGATTTCACTAAAAAGGCTCAACCTAGAACTTGCTTTATTGCTAAATCCTCTAAAGGTTGGTTATGGCATAGACGACTAGGTCACGTTGGCATGCGAAACCTTGACAAGATTATTAAAGGAAATCATATACTTGGAGTTAACGATGTCATATTTGATAAGGATAGACTTTGCAGTGCTTGTCAGGCAGGTAAACAGGTTGGAGGAAGGCATCCCGTGAAGAACATCATGACCACAAGGAGGCCACTCGAGCTTCTTCATATGGATCTCTTTGGTCCCAACGCTTACAAAAGTCTCGGTGGAAATTCTTTTGGTCTAGTTATAGTTGATGATTTTTCAAGATTTACGTGGGTATTATTTCTCGATGATAAATCGCAGGTCCAAAAGATCTTCAAAAACTTCGCTAGGAAGGCCCAAAATCAATTTGAAGTGAAGATCAAGAAGGTTCGCAGCGACAACGGAACGGAGTTCAAGAAGCAAACGTGGACACCTTTCTTGACGAAGAAGGAATTTCACACGAGTTCTCACACGTACACACCTCAACAAAATGGAGTTGTTGAGAGGAAGAACCGGACGCTCATCGAAATGGCGAGAACGATGCTTGATGAGTACAAGACGCCGAAGCACTTTTGGGTAGAAGCGGTTGAGACTGCTTGTCATGCAACAAATAGCTTGTATCTTCACAAGCTACTCGGCAAGACGGCATACGAGCTCCTCACCGGTAACAAACCCCAAGTTGGATACTTTCGAGTATTCGGCTCAAAGTGCTACATTCTTGATAAGCATCATCGTTCAAAATTTGCTCCTAAGTCTCATGAAGGTTTCCTACTAGGTTATGGCTCAAACTCTCCCACTTACCGTGTCTACAACAATTTCACCCGAAAGGTTGAAGAGACGGTAGATGTGAAGTTTAATGAATCTAACGGCTTGCAAGTAGAGCAATTGCCAATTGATGTAGGATACAAAGATCCTTCGGAAGCAATCCAAGACTTGTCTATTGTCAAGGTCCGTCCAACGGAGGTGAAGGAGAGTACCTCGTCTGTCCAAGTGGAAGCTTCTACTGCACGACAAGGTGAACCCAGAGTTGATACGGAAGCATCCACAAGTGGAATACACCAAGATGAAGAAAACGATGAAGAACATCACGAACATCAACAACCTACTTCTCCACCACGACAATAAAACAACAACGCCAACAATGAAGAAGATCAAGAAGAAGAAGAAGAAGACCAAGATGAAGAAGATGTTCAACCAAGACCCAAGCAAAAGCTTTCACGAGTTCAAGCAAGAATTGCTAAATACCATCCCGTAGAGCAAATCTACAATGATATTCAAACCGGGAGAATCACTCGCTCTAAAACTCGTTTAGCTAACTTTTGTGAAAACTATTCTTTCATCTCTAGCATTGAACCTATGAAGGTCGAAGAAGCATTGGAAGATCCGGATTGGATAAATGCTATGCATGAAGAGCTACACAACTTTGAGAGAAACCAAGTTTGGACATTGGTTGAGAAGCCCGACAACAACCACAACATCATCGGTACCAAATGGGTGTTTCGCAACAAGCAAGATTAAGATGGACAAGTAGTTCACAACAAAGCACGTCTCGTCGCTCAAGGCTACACACAAGTCGAAGGTTTGGACTATGGTGAGACTTATGCTCCCGTTGCTAGACTTGAGTCCATTCGCATCTTACTTGCCTATGCAAATCACCATGATATCACCTTGTACCAAATGGACATTAAAAGTGCTTTTCTAAATGGTGAAATAGAGGAGGAAGTTTATGTTAAACAACCTCCCGGCTTTGTCAATCCTAAGAAACCAAATCATGTTTACAAACTTCACAAAGCCCTTTATGGTCTTAAACAAGCTCCTAGAGCTTGGTATAAATCTTGACCAAGTTTCTTCTTGAAAAAGGCTTTGAAATTGGGAAAATTGATTCCACACTTTTTACTAAAAGGGTTAATGGAGAACTATTTGTGTGCCAAATCTATGTTGATGATATTATATTTGGTTCAACTAACCCTCATTTTAGTGAAAAGTTTGGGAAGCTAATGTCGGAGAAGTTTGAGATGTCAATGATGAGTGAACTCAAATTCTTTCTTGGGTTGCAAATCAAGCAAACTAAGGAAGGTACTTTTGTTTCTCAAAAGAAGTACACTAAGGACTTATTCAATAAGTTCAATATGCAAGAGTGCAAAGGTATGTCTACACCCATGCCTACGAGTGGACATCTTGATTTGACCAAAGATGGTAAACCAGTTGACCAAAAGGTTGATCGCTCTATGATTGGTTCATTGTTATACCTATGTGCTTCACGTCCCGATATTATGCTAAGTGTGTGCATGTGTGCAAGATATCAAGCTGCTCCTAAAGAATGTCATCTTAAGGCCGTAAAAAGGATAGTGAGATACTTAATTCATACACCAAATTTTGGCATTTGGTATCCTAAGAGGGCCTCTTTCGATCTTGTTGGCTACTCCGACTCGGACTATGCCGGAGACAAGGTTGATAGAAAGTCCACTTCGGGTACTTGTCAATTTCTTGGTAGATCTCTTGTGTCTTGGTCCTCCAAGAAACAAAACTCGGTGTCCTTATCTACCGCCGAAGAGGAGTACATTGCCGCTGGTTCATGTTGTGCTCAATTACTTTGGATGACCCAAACTCTTAAAGATTATGGGATATATGGGAAACATGTTCCATTGCTTTGTGACAATGAAAGTGCTATCAAAATTGGTCATAATCCCGTACAACATTCTCGAACAAAGAATATTGAAGTTCGTCATCATTTCATTCGAGATCATGTTGCTAAGGGTGACATTAAACTAAAGCATGTTCGCACCAAAAAGCAATTAGCGGATATATTCACTAAACCTCTTGATGAGAAAGTGTTTTGCATGTTGGGAGGAGAATTGAACATCATTGATGCGTCAAACTTGGAGTAGAAACTCCATTGGATACATGCAAGACATGAGCTTATGACTAATCCATGATATCTCTCTTATGATGAAAATCTTATGTCTTGGATATATTTGCATCTTGCATGTTATCTAACTCATGTTGGTACTTGGTTGAATCAAATTCCATGAGATTGTAATCTACTCCCATCTTGAGCAATCTCTACATCACCAAGTCTCTACACTATGGTGGTTGAAGACAAGGAAGCACGGAACCATTCAAACATATCCTTTGACAAATTCTATGTTGAGCTTCATGATTGTCATTTTGGATACACAAGTGCTCTTCCTTGCAAGAACTAACCCATGTAGGTAGATGGACTCAAATTCCAAGTGGTGCTCCCAACTCTTGATGAGCTACATCAACCTTGAGCAACCCACACAAGTTCAACTACATGATCAACATCATCAACCAAGGTATGTTATTCCATCTTAGAGAAGCTTTACTCTAATACATGAGCTAAAGCAACTCGACAAGATGTGAATACATCAAAATGTTTAAACGAAAAATGGTAACCCCATTTTGAGCTTAAATGATGAGTATGACCTATGATCAAGTGATCTCACTTGACTCCTAAGTCAATATACTCTAACATAGGTGACCTTGTCGTCGACCATCTCTAGATGAAGTTCTCTCGTGTTCTTTTCTGTGTTTTTGCATTTGACTCATGCATATTTGTTTCCCCTTTCAAAAAAACTTCATCTAGATTTCTTTCTTTTCTTTTCTGTTTGCTCTGCATTTCCTGCATCCAATTCATTGCATATCTTTCAGAAAATTCCTTGCAAATCTTTGTGAGATCTTACTAGTCTAGTGAGCTGAGGTGACAAGTGTTTTCTCTACGATGAACTCGGTTTCACCGATTTGTTGTTTTCGGTCTAACCGAATCCTTTCGGTACAACCGAAGCATACCACTCGGTGCCACCGATTTCACAACAGGAAAAACAGTTTGCCACTTATTCTGTGTTTCTTCTGATCCAGCTCCACTCAATGAATCTTGTCCTCTACAAGCATCACATTTTTATCCAGTGCTTTGTGTTGGGACTCCAGGACCAAACACATTCACAACAAATTCCAGAAGACCCTTCTTGGAAATTGATGTCAAAGGGGGAGAGAGAGATCACATCAAAGCTTCACTTCCAAAGGGAGAGAAAGAGAAATCTCCAGGGGGAGAGAATACTCAAGGATCCCAGATGCTTAATGTTCAAGAGGAGAGATGCCACATGTCCTCTTGGGGGAAAGACATGTTCATATGTGCTTATTTGCATTAGCTCTGTTCATTTATATCTTTCAGCTTTGATTTTCTGTTCCCTATCTTCTCCCAGCATCCCATGCTAGATTCAGGGGGAGCAAGACATCTACGGGAAAGAAATCATTTAAATTCAATGCATATCTTTACTCTTGGGGACATGTCTAATCCAATGTGGTACTCTGTACTCACTCTCTACATGTCATCCCAGTCTTGGTATTCTTGTGGTTTCTTACATTTGCTCTGGCTAGTAGATGTACCTGTGTTATCTAACCTTGTTTGCTGTGGTTCATTCCTTCGTAAGCCAACTCTAGACTACAAGGTAAGTATATGCATCACAATCATGTGTATGAGGAATTCTTGCTGATGTACATACTGTTTGCAAGAAGGACTCATGAGCATGAAGGTATTTTCTTTAATATTCTTTGCTCTGATGCATATGGCCAAGATACATGTAACATATTGCCTACTCTATCATGGTTATGCTCTCACATGCTTCTATATTCCATATTCACATGATTGCATACATGTAGGGGGAGCCTGTGCTTGTTACATGTCTTTCTGAAGCTTTACTTGCTACTCTTTATATCTTTATCTAAAGCTTTGATGTATGTTGCCATCAATTACCAAAAAGGGGGAGATTGAAATCACAAGTGCTCCCTAGGTGGTTTTGGTAATTAATGTCAACATATCTCTTGTTGGACTAACACTTTTATCTAGTACGTTTCAGATAAGTTCAACAATGGAGTGGCATGGACTAAAGGATGTGGGAACCCCTTCAAGATGCTAAGGACAAAGTATTGGCTCAAGCTCAAAAGCTCAAGACTCTACATTTTACATTTTAGTGACCCAAGATCACATTGAGTCTATAGGAAAAGCCAATACTATCAAGGAGGGATGAGGTGTTGCTTAATGAGTTTCTTGCTTCATGTGCTTAGTGATATGCTCCAAAACCCTCAACTACTTTCCCACTTCCACACATATGACCTAAACCTAAAGTAAAACTCGGCCCCACTGATTCTTTCTATCCGGCGCCACCGAGTTCAAATGTCATAGCCACTGCCCCAAACCCTAGGCAAATCGGTTTCACCGATAGGGATCTCGGTCTCACCGAGATGGGATTGTAATCTCTTTGTGTATGTCCATTACCAAAATCGGTCTCACCGAGTTTGTGCAATCGGTACTACCGAGATTACAATGCAAACTCTCTGGTTAACTTATTACCAAAATCGGTCCCACCAAGTTTGCCTGACCAACTCTCTGGTTAGCTAATTACCAAAATCGGTCTCACCGAGTTTGTGTAATCGGTCTCACCAAGATTACGTTATGCCCTAACCCTAACCATATAGGTCCTACCAAGTTGCATATCGGTCCCACCAAAAACCCTAACGGTCACTAGGTTTACTGAATCGGTCCAACCGAGTTTGTTGATTCGGTCCCACCGAGTTTGGTAAATTGTGTGCAACGGTTAGATTTTGTGTGGAGGCTATATATACCCCTCCACCACCTCTTCATTCGTGGAGAGAGCCATCAGAACAAGCCTACACTTCCAGCATCCTATTTCTCGAGAGAGAACTACCTACTCATGTGTTGAGGCCAAGATATTCCATTCCTACCATATGAATCTTGATCTCTAGCCTTCCCCAAGTTGCTTTCCACTCAAATCTTCTTTCCACCAAATCCAAATCCTGTGAGAGAGAGAGAGTTGAGTGTTGGGGAGACTATCATTTGAAGCACAAGAGCAAGGAGTTCATCATCAACACACCATTTGTTACTTCTTGGAGAGTGGTGTCTCCTAGATTGGCTAGGTGTCACTTGGGAGCCTCCGACAAGATTGTGGAGTTGAACCAAGGAGTTCGTAAGGGCAAGGAGATCGCCTACTTCGTGAAGATCTACCGCTAGTGAGACAAGTCCTTTGTGGGCGACGGCCATGGTGAGATAGACAAGGTTGCTTCTTCGTGGACCCTTTGTGGGTGGAGCCCTCCGTGGACTCGCGCAACCGTTACCCTTCGTGGGTTGAAGTCTCCATCGACGTGGATGTACGATAGCACCACCTATCGGAACCACGACAAAAACATCAGTGTCTCCAATTGCGTTTGAATCCTCCAAAACCCTTCCCTTTACATTCTTGCAAGTTGCATGTTTTACTTTCCGCTGCTCACATACTCTTTGCATGCTTGCTTGTTATGTTAAACTTGTACCTAAACTCCACTTAAACCTAAAGAAGTTAAAAACTGCAACTTTGGTACTTAGTGTCTAATCACCCCCCCCCCCTCTAGACACATCTTCTCAAGATCCTACATGCGCGCCTTCACTGCGCCGACCATGAGGAATCAATGGAAGGCTGACCAGCGGCAGCCTTGGCGTTGATTCCCCACGGGAAACCGAGGCGGTGAGGACTACGAGCGTGCCTGGTGACTCATGAGCATGAAGGTATTTTCTTTAATATTCTTTGCTCTGATGCATATGGCCAAGATACATGTAACACATTGCCTACTCTATCATGGTTATGCTCTCACATGCTTCTATATTCCATATTCACATGATTGCATACATGTAGGGGGAGCCTATGCTTGTTACATGTCTTTCCGAAGCTTTACTTGCTACTCTTTATACCTTTATCTAAAGCTTTGATGTATGTTGCCATCAATTACCAAAAAGGGGGAGATTGAAATCACAAGTGCTCCCTAGGTGGTTTTGGTAATTAATGTCAACATATCTCTTGTTGGACTAACACTTTTATCTAGTATGTATCAGATAAGTTCAACAACGGAGTGGCATGGACTAAAGGATGTGGGAACCCCTTCAAGATGCTAAGGACAAAGTATTGGCTCAAGCTCAAAAGCTCAAGACTCTACATTTTACATTTTAGTGACCCAAGATCACATTGAGTCTATAGGAAAAGCCAATACTATCAAGGAGGGATGAGGTGTTGCTTAATGAGTTTCTTGCTTCATGTGCTTAGTGATATGCTCCAAAACCCTCAACTACTTTCCCACTTCCACACATATGACCTAAACCTAAAGTCAAACTCGGCCCCACTGATTCTTTCTATCCGGCGCCACCGAGTTCAAATGTCATAGCCACTGCCCCAAACCCTAGGCAAATCGGTTTCACCGATAGGGATCTCGGTCTCACCGAGATGGGATTGTAATCTCTTTGTGTATGTCCATTACCAAAATCGGTCTCACCGAGTTTGTGCAATCGGTACTACCGAGATTACAATGCAAACACTCTGGTTAACTTATTACCAAAATCGGTCCCACCGAGGTTGTGTAATCGGTCCCACCAAGTTTGCCTGACCAACTCTCTGGTTAGCTAATTACCAAAATCGGTCTCACCGAGTTTGTGTAATCGGTCTCACCGAGATTACGTTATGCCCTAACCCTAACCATATAGGTCCTACCGAGTTGCATATCGGTCCCACCAAAAACCCTAACGGTCACTAGGTTTACTGAATCGGTCCAACCGAGTTTGTTGATTTGGTCCCACTGAGTTTGGTAAATTGTGTGCAACGGTTAGATTTTGTGTGGAGGCTATATATACCCCTCCACCACCTCTTCATTCGTGGAGAGAGCCATCAGAACAATCCTACACTTCCAGCATCCTATTTCTGAGAGAGAACCACCTACTCATGTGTTTAGGCCAAGATATTCCATTCCTACCATATGAATCTTGATCTCTAGCCTTCCCCAAGTTGCTTTCCACTCAAATCTTCTTTCCACCAAATCCAAATCCTGTGAGAGAGAGAGTTGAGTGTTGGGGAGACTATCATTTGAAGCACAAGAGCAAGGAGTTCATCATCAACACACCATTTGTTACCTCTTGGAGAGTGGTGTCTCCTAGATTGGCTAGGTGTCACTTGGGAGCCTCCGACAAGATTGTGGAGTTGAACCAAGGAGTTCGTAAGGGCAAGGAGATCGCCTACTTCGTGAAGATCTACCGCTAGTGAGGCAAGTCCTTCGTGGGCGACGGCCATGGTGAGATAGACAAGGTTGCTTCTTCGTGGACCCTTTGTGGGTGGAGCCCTCCGTGGACTCGCGTAACCGTTACCCTTCGTGGGTTGAAGTCTCCATCGACGTGGATGTACGATAGCACCACCTATCGGAACCACGACAAAAACATCCGTGTCTCCAATTGCGTTTGAATCCTCCAAAACCCTTCCCTTTACATTCTTGCAAGTTGCATGTTTTACTTTCCGCTGCTCACATACTCTTTGCATGCTTGCTTGTTATGTTAAACTTGTACCTAAACTCCACTTAAACCTAAAGAAGTTAAAAAACTGCAACTTTGGTACTTAGTGTCTAATCACCCCCCCCCCCTCTAGACACATCTTCTCAAGATCCTACAGGCGCGCCTTCACTGCGCCGACCATGAGGAATCAATGGAAGGCTGACCAGGGGCAGCCTTGGCGTTGATTCCCTGTGGGAAACCGAGGCAGTGAGGACTACGAGCGTGTCTGGTCGCTTACTCGGCAGGCCCGCCAGGCTTTCACGCCAAGATTGTTTCCCCCGGCGCCCCTGGGCAACCCCCAGCACGCCGGGTTTGGCCTAGGTCCGCCAGTGCCAAATTCGGCCCTAACCGGCAAAAACTGGGCTTCGGGGGCGCGACTGGGCTGTTTTTATTAACGCCGGCGATTAAAAAGAGCCTTGGGGCACCTGTTGGGGGCGCGGCTGGAGATGCTCTTATAGCATCACCAATAGCAATCATATTTTTGGCCACGAGGCGTTTTTAGTGCACGAGAGGGGGGATTGGCCGCCAACAACTCTACTCCATCGCATATTTTTGCAAAATTGAAAATTTGGGTAGCCCTAAAATACATCTCTAAGTCTGGCAAATATACTACAGTTGAGCGGTTGTTGCAAAACCGAAACGGCCTCTAGCCGCATACCCGCGCCACCGCAGGCCATAGATCCGTAGCTACTGGACCCTGCCGCAGCTAGTTCCACCCCCCCCCCCCCCCCCCGCAACCCGTCGCCGCCGCCCCATTCCCGCCAAAATCCACTGGTGCCGCCGCTTTTTCGCCGAAATCCGTCGCGCCGCCGCACCCGCGTCAGTTCTTCTCTGAGCCGTCGCACCCGCGTCAGTTCTTCTCTGAGCCGCCTCCCCACAGCCGTCGCATGCTTCCCTGGCACCGCCACCTCCTCACCATGCCACCGAAGAGCAAGGGTGCCGCCGTATTCAAAGGGGTGTGTCGGCAGCCGTCCGACAACTACGGTGTTGAGTTTAAACACGCCAGCTAGAGGTATTGTCTCGGCACGTACTCTGCAGCCGACCTCGCTACCCGCGCATAGGACGTTGCCGTGTGGAGGCTCGGCTCCCCGCTCGAAGCTCAATTTACCGGAGATTGAGTCTGGGGCGGGTGCAGAGCTCGTCGCCCCGCCGGTGACAGTCGAGTCGAGACCGATCAAGTCAGCTCCTCGCATTGTTGTCGTCGAGTAGGACAACATCCGAGAGAGCGACAGGAGACCATGGCGGCATTCGCTAGGGCGCATCCACGGTATGTGCAAGCCAAGTTGGAGTTCTACTGGAAGAGGGACGCCGAGAAGCGCAAGAACAACGATGAGGCAAAGCCTTTGTCATCACAGAGCAGGAAAAAGAAGAATGCAGGAGGCTCCAGAGTGGTCGACGTCGATTCCGACGATGAGAGTGATGGGTCAGATAGTATCAAATGGGACAATTTTTAGTGTTCGTAGTAGTGCTTGTCGTAGTTTAAGTCGGTAGTTTATGTGGCATGTAGTATTTGAATTGTGTTTGTATTTTGCATGTTTAAACTTGGGTCAAACTTTGTTTGAAATATGGAGTATGGTCGAAGTAGTTCAAATGTTAGTTAAAAAATTGAACTTGTTGATCTGGGTGCCCTATTTTACACGATGGAGTAAAAAAAGTGTTTTCATGTTCAAAATCTTTTACTCCACCGTGTTTCTTGCGCCAAAAATAGGGCTGCTATTGAAGATGAAGGGAGAATATCCAGTGATACCAACACTCACATGCTTCCATGCCACAAACTTGGAAATTTCAAATTAACATCCCAAAAAATTATGAAACAAATCATGGATGTTCAAAACACATATTTAGACAACCCCTAAAAAATGCAGATCAAAATTCGAAATACACATGGAGAACCAAAAAGACAAATTCAGATGTGAATAGTGTCATTCCACCTTTTGTCTTCTTTCAACACGGTTCATGTTGGATTTCTCTTTTCTGGGTCTCGATGTATATTTTGAATTTTGATCTGAGTTTTTTAGGGGTTATCTAAACGTGTGCTTTGAACATCCATGGTTTTTTCAGAATTTTTAGCAATGTTTAAGTTTGAAAATTTTAAATCGGTAGCATGGGAGCATTTGTGGGTTGGTATCACCTGATACTCCCCCTTGAAGATGCTCTAGCTACTACCACACTGAGCCGAATACAATTTGCAACAACCTGCAAAGTTGATAAGACAAACAGCTCCATTTCATTACAGCCGAAGAACAAGAGGTAGAAGAAAGCAAAAGATGACAATTTTCAAAAAAACTGATAAAACAAACAACTCCATTTCATTACAGATGAAGAACAAGAGGTGGAAGAAAGCAAAAGATGACAATTGTCAAAAAAAGCTAATAAGACAAACAACTCCAATTCATTACAGCTGAAGAACAAGAGATAGAAGAAAGCAAAAGATGACAATTGTCAGGAAAAGGTGACAAAAGATGACAACACGAACCAAGCAAGCATGAGGTCCAAAACTTGTGGTGAGACGGGTTGGACCTACTATGGAAAGTGCGCTAGGTTCGTCCTAAAAAGAGCAGTGCTACCCAGCCGACGGATTTTCGGCCGACTAATGCACGACAGTAGCTAATCGCCCTTAAATTAAATTTCTCTATAAATAAGGAATGCAAGATCCTACATCGTCCACATGCCGTCCAAAAAACGTCATGTGTGAAGCTATTCCGCTTAAAAAATGAAGGGTGCATATCCACCGGTTTTGATTACGTTCGGCCGAAGTAGAAACAACTTTGCTACGGACTTAGCATCGGTGTTTTTTTAATGGCCGGGCCGCGCAGGGGCGCAGGCCGATGACGGCCGCTCGCCGGATGCGCATCAGATTGTCGTCCAGCAAATACAGGGCGCATAAGAAAACATTATCACTCTGTTCGTAGTTTTTTTTTTCCAAAAGTATACCAAAGACATACCATACTTTTATAGAAGAGAGCAAAGTGATATACAAAAGATACCTAAGAATATATGCGTACATCGATTCTCAGCCACACCCATTTACAACATACACCGATAATTCTAAGCCTACTCTCTCACAAAATGTGACAGCCCACCTACGCCTACACCGGCCATTCTCCACTCTTGCACCTCACTCAAAATCACATCCACCGACTCAAGGGGTGTCCTCTGTTGGCTTGTCCTGTGGAAAACCCGAGCATTCTTTTGTTTCCACAATGCCCACGCCACCGCAATCACAAAGGTATCAAATCCACGTTTGTTGGCCCTCCCGAACCCTTCCTGGCACCCAACCACCAATTCAATAGATTTTCGTCTGCCCTCGACCTCATGACGTCCAAGTTTAGTGCCTGAAAACAGACGTGCCAGACTTCCCTCGCGTAAACGCATTGGACCGATATATGATCGGTGTTGTCTTCTTCCTGCAGGCAAGTGTAGCAGGCGGAAGGCCGGTCTTGTAGCTCATGCTTAGCTCTCCGGTTGCTCTGTTTGTCGTAACCAAGGAACTCGGCCGTACTCTGGTCTGTACTGGTCGTCATCGGGGTGGTTTCGTACAGCGCCGCGGAATCGAAGTGGAAGAGCACCCTGAAGCAGGCAGCCCGCGCGGCCACCGCGTCGGGGTGGTCGTTGATGAGGGGGCTCACCCTGCGGTAGTAGTACCGCTCGGCCCACGCGTGCTTGCCCTCTTTCAGCGTGTCGGCCATGCGCTCGAACCGGACGACGAAGAGAGTGCACGCCGCCGGCGAGCGGCCCTTCAAAAAATGTTCTTGTTTAAAACTTTTGTTCATAAATTCAAAAAAATATAATTTCAAAAATAGTTTATGAAAGAACATGCGATGCCCCCATGTTTGGTTTTGGTAATTGATGACAATCTCTATGGACTAATGGTTGCCTTGAGTTATATTTGAAGGTTTTGTCCATAGGCTTTTCTTGAAGTCCATGTGTTGGTTTCAAGGAGTTTATGAGTTTACCAAGGTGCTATTAAGGAATTATCCAAAGATTGGTCATGTGAGTGTTGAGCTTATTGCAAGCATGTCTTGAAGAATAAGATTATGTGATCATTCATGTTTACCTTCAAGACATCATCCAAATGAAGAGAGTTGGAAAGATTCAAGGTTGATCTAGCCTAAGTACAGAGAGTGATTCAAGTTGATCAACACACAAAGCGCACAAGTTGTACCGAGAGGGACCAAGTGTTCCCATGGTATGATAAGCATTGTCCATTACGCTTTGTGTACTAACCCATGGTCTACGTGAGAGTTCTTTGTGGGGTTAGGTATGTTTCCATGGTCTTGCGTCAAGAGGAAGATCCCATACAACCCATGGAGGATGACATCAAGTGGTGATCGTCATCAAGTTTGCTGTGTGCAAGTTCAAGTGGAGCAACACGAAGAGTGGCTCACCCATAATGGAGTATGAGGGAGCAATCAAGTTTGAATCTTTCCATCCATTGTGGTGTCAATGGACTTGTGAAGATGTGCCGAAGAGTCGCTCACCCATAGTGGACTATGGCGGAGAAGTCATCTAGTCTTCATCGAGCCAACGCAATCAAGAAAGGTGGTCCAACTTGAGGGAGTCAAGATCGTCTTCATCTAGCTCAAGTGGACCATGTGCAAGGCAAAGGTTTGCCCTTGATAGGTTTTTATTTTACCGGTCTCGTGGTGGTAGTTGGGAGACCGGGTTATAGGATCGTTTGCCGTACTATCAAGGGGGGCTCTCAAGTTGGTAGCTTGATCGTATCGTTAGTAGAGAGCTCAAACCATTGCATCCTTGCATCATGTTTCCTTGTTCTTGTTTGGTTCTCTTTGTGAGTCTTAGAGCTTATGGTCATCTTGATGACAAGCTTGAGTTCATCGAAACGGAGTTCGCATGCGTCTTCTATGATGTTTTCGGTGTTGGAGGTTTTACGGTCTTATCCTAGGAAGGGTTCTCACCATTTTCTTTTGGGCCTTTTCTCATTTGCTTCTTATTGATATTTCTATCAAGATTGTGTTAGCCCTTGTTGCTAGCTTTCCAACAAACTTGGTTTCATCGAATTCGAGCTCAGATGTCTAAACTTGTGGCTGTTTTGATATTGCCTGTTTTACATAGAGAGGTTGTACCACCCCATAGAGAGGTTGTACCGGTTGACCGGTACAACCGGTGTTTGGAGCGGTTGTACCGCTCTTGAAATGGTCCGAAGGTTGTACCGGCCATGTACCGCTCTACCACCGGATTAGCTTCTGTTGTGGTGCGGTTGTTGGGCGGTTGTGGGCCGGTTGTTCCGCTTATTACCTGTTACCGGTTGTACCGGTGCTCATAGCGGTTGTACCGCTCCTATGTCTTTCTGCACATAACGGGCAGATTCGTGGGGACCTATTTAAGGGGGTCTTCTTCCCCAATGGTTCCCTATCTCTTGAGCTCGTTTTTGCCCCCATTGTTGACCTTCTTTGAGCTTGCTAACTCTCAATTCCTCCATGGATTCTTGCTAGTTTTTGAGGGAAAAGAGAGAGGAGATCTAGATCCACAATTCCACCAATCACTTTCTCCTCTATGTGAGGGGAACCCCTTGGATCTAGATCTTGGAGTTCTTTGTGTTCTCCTTCTTGTTCTTCCTCTTACTTTCCTCCCTAGCATTAGTTGCTTTGGTGGGATTTGAGAGAGAAGGACTTGGGTACTCTGTGTGCCCTTGCCATTGCATTTGTGCATCGGTTTGAGTTCTCCATGGTGATACGTGGAAGTTACAAGTTGAGAAGCTTATTACTCTTGGGTGCTTGGTGCCCTTGAGCTTGTTCCTCTTGGGTGCTTGGGCGCCCTAATCGGTTGGTGGTGTTCGGAGCTCAATCATTGTGGTGTAAAGCTCCGGGCAAGCGTCGGGGTCTCCAATTAGGTTGTGGAGATCGCCCGAGCAATTTTTGAGTTCAGTGACCGCCCCAAGGGTTGCCAAAGTGTCTGGGTTCGGTGACCGCCCCAAGGGTTGCCATTTATGCAGGTTGGGTTCGGTGACTGCCCTCAAGGGTCCCTTAGTGGAATCACGGCATCTTGCATTGTGCGAGGAGTGAGGAGATTACGGTGGCCCTAGTGGCTTCTTGGGAGCATTGTGCCTCCACACCGCTCCAAGCGGAGATTAGCATCCGCAAGGGTATGAACTTCGGGATACATCGTCGTCTCCGCGTGTCTCGGTTATCTCTTACCCGAGCCCTTTACTTATGCACTTTACTTTGTGATAGCCATATTGTTCTTTGTCATATATCTTGCTATCACATAGTTGCTTATATTGCTTAGCATAAGTTGTTGGTGCACATAGGTGAGCCTAATTGTTTTAGGTTTTGTGCTTGACAAATTAACCGCTAGGTTTATTCCGCATTTGTTCAAGCCTAAACCGTAATTATTTTAAAACGCCTATTCACCCCCCCCCCCCCTCTAGGCGACATCTACGATATTTCAATTGGTATCAGAGCCTCGTCTCTCTTTATTAGGCTTTACCGCCTAGAGAGTAAAGATGTCGACTAGAGGATTAGGTTTCTCTAACACTCTTAGTTTCGATGGCACAAATTTTGATGTTTGGGTAATTCGCATGCTTAATCTCTTTAGGGTCATGGACCCTAATTTAGAGCGAATTGTAGATATGGGTTTTTCTCCTCCAAAGGATCCCCAAAGATTATCTTTAGAGGATGAGAAAAACTCTTATCTCAATGCTCAAGCTTCTAATGTGTTTTTTGATGCTTTGAGCAATGTAGTTATATTTCAACTCATGCCGTTCCGAGATGCTCATGAGTTGTGGACGAAGCTTAAAGATAAATATGGTGTGTCCAAGATTTGTAGGGATGATTGTTCTCCCTCCACCTCCGGCCGTATAGTCTTCTCAACTTCTTCTACTTCACCTACATGTGGTTTGCCACAAGGTAATGATATGGTGAGTAGTGTCGGTCATTGCAATGATGATAGTGTACTTTTCGTGGATGATTCTTCATCACTATATTATTGCAATGCTCCGTCTTTGGGCTTTAGCACTTCGAGCACTCCAAATGTTTCACTTGCTTGTGTTGATAGTCCTTGCATATCATGTAGAAGTTGCTTGACTAAATCTCATGATGATATGCTTGCTATATCTTGTTGCCATGATAAAAATGCATGTATTTCCTCGAGTTGTTGTGCTAACAATGTAGATGAAACCCAACACTCCATGGAACAAGATGTGGTCTCGAATGGTGCTTCAGGGGATCCTATATCATCATCTATTGCATTTTGCCTTATGGACAAGGCTTCAAAGGTATCTCCTACTTTGAATCCCAATATATCTTGTGATGATATTGATGATGGCAAGAGTGATGATGATGTTGATTATGATGAAGAGAGTGATGATGTTGCCTCCTTAAAAATTAAGGGGGGAATGATTTTTAAAGCTCTTCTTAGGAATAAAATTGCTCGTTCCAACTTCATGGAAATCATGTCTATTGCTATTGAGGGCAAGAAATATATTGATGAGTTGGAATCTCATCTTGAGGAGCATGAGGTCACCATTGATAAAATGGAAGGTCATGAGCGTGATTACGCTAATGAGATTGCGGACCTCTCTCAAGCTCTTGAACTTGAACAAACCACCAAGGAATCTCTTGAGGAGACTTTTGCTCTAGAATTATCTAGAGTGAGGGAATCTCGTGATAGAGCTCTTGAGGTGGCCAATGATTTTGAAACTAAAAATGAGGAGCTTGAAGTTGTGCATGCTAAACTCCTTGAGGACTTTGAGCACCTCAAAATGGCTCAAGGGTCATTCAGAGTGAGCTCATCAAACTCACCGAGTCTCATGCTCAACTTAAAGCTTCATACTCAAAAGAGCTTGCCGAGTTGTCTTCTCCTCTTGTTGCTAATGATGATGCTTGTGCTACTAACTCTATCTCTTGTGAAGCATCCATATTGAAGGAGAATGTTGAGCTAAGGGCTCAACTTGAGTTGCTATCTAGCAATTATGGGATGTTGGAAGAAAATCATGTAAGGCTCACAAGCTCTCATGATGATCTTCTAGTATCCCATAATGTGCTAAAGATAGCTCATGAGGCCATGCTTGCTAAGGTAACATCTAGTGAGCCTCGTGTGGATACTAGCACTACTTCTAGTCAAAATGCTATGTTGATATGTGCTAATCCTTGTAATTCATCTACTCACAATGTTGGTACATCTTGTGATGAATTGCTTTCCTTGCCTTGTTGCTCTAACGATGAAGCTTATACTTCCTCTAGTACTTGTGTTGAGACTAACCATGTAGAGGAAATCAAAGAGCTCAAGGCCCAAGTCACTTCTTTGATGAAAGACTTGGAAATGTGTCATGAAGGGAAGGTCACACTCAACAATATATTGAGTGTACAAAAATCCCCCAATGACAAAGGTGGACTTGGATTCAACTCCAATAAGAAGAAGAAGTCCAAGATCAGCAACAAGAAGGGCCAAAAACAAGTCAAGAGTTCGCCAAGATTATTTGCTTCAAGTGCAAAATTGAAGGGCATCATGTTAGATCTTGCCCATTGAAGAAGAAGGCCATTAGTGACAAGCAACAAGGAAGCGGCTACAAGTGCATTCTCATGCTCAACCTCAAGTTGAAGAAAGGCCTCTTCCCAAGAAGACTCAAGCTAATGCTTCTCAAGTTGAGAAATCAAGTGAGAAGAAAGTGAAGAGTAGACGTTGCTACCTATGTCGTGAGAAAGGTCACGTCGCTTCTTCATGCACTAGTGGTGACTTATCCAACCCAATTATTATTGATGATATCCATTCTCTTGGGAAGGATAAGGTTGGCAATGTGTTTGCCAAATTTGTTGGTGCTCAAAGTGGTGTCAAGAAAAGAACCATTTGGGTGGCCAAGCCTATTGTGACTAACCTCTTAGGACCCAACTTGGTTGGGGACCAACTAGCTCAAACTTGATCAATAGGTGTTGTTGGAGGTCATTGGAGACTTGGCTACATTATGAAGATTTAAGGGTCCTCATCATTCATATTGTGTCAAGCCAAGTCATTCGGATTATCTTTCTATCATATATCCAATGTTCCTCCTTGCGGTAACTCGTGCTTAAATTGCTTACATTAAAAGTTACTTGTCCCTTAGCATGTTGTGGTTTTGTATCTTGCATGTGCTTGTATATGTTGTGCTTCCAAATTGCTTATCTTGAGAAATCAAGTATGTGCATGTTGGTTTGCACATCATGTACATGTGTGTTGTGTGTTGAGCCTTTTTGCATCTTGTTTATTTCTTAGTTGGCTCTTGTGAGAGATTAATGGAATATCCCATTATGGGGAAGTGATGTGCTTTGTGCACCTCACAATCCTATAAATGTGTGTACATGAGTAATACCATCTAGTATTGATATTTCAAGATTATCTAGTCTTTAGGTGGTATATCTCTCATGAGAAATTCAAATTCTAAATTGTCCATTAATTATCTCTTGTTGGATCCTTTTAATTGCCTCTTGTCTATATTTAATTGGTATAACATTATGGGGAGTAATATGCTATGTGTGTATTACTAGCCTAGAAAATGTGTACATTTGAGATATTGTCACCTAGAATTGATATTGTAAATTATCTTGTTCCTAGGTGGCATGATAGCTCTACAAGTTGCAATTTGCTTGTGTTTGGTGTGAAGATGATGTCGGATATCCTTGCTATCTACCACCGGGAATTATTTCCAAATACTTCTTGTCTTTCGACAATTGGTACTCACTTATGTGTGGTAGAATTTATTGATCATATTTACATTGGATTTTACTTTTATTTGCCTTTTCTCTTGCCAAGGTTTGTGTCAACTCCCGTTGTCTTCCCTACCACTTGTGGATCTTGTTTGTTTCTCGTTCTTGTCTAGTGCTTTCTAGATATAGTGAAAGTGGTGATCCCACCTTGTGCATTTTGTATTCAAATGCAAATCCTATATAATGCACAACTCGTGGGGGAGCTATCCTATTTTCTTTAGAAAACTCTTCTTGTGATCCTTATCAAGTGTGTGTTGGTGGAAGGCAAGCCGTTTTCGTTTTGGTACTTTGTGCCATCATGAAACTTTGTTGAGAGCTTGGTTTGTTTGGAACCATCCTCTCTTTGGGAGTTTGACATCTTTAGTTTAGTGTGTATCAATGGACATCTCATTCCTTGATGTATCTTTAATGATATCTTCCAAGTGATGATTTCTCCATTTGGTATCCTTTTCACTTGGCATTTCTTTGTATTTTGGTATCGGTTCTTGAAAGTTTTGAGCATGCATATTTACTTCATGTATTCTATTTGGCTTGCTTTCTTTTGTTGACTCAATATATAGGGGAAACTCCACCTAGTCTCAATTTGGATGAGATGTGCATGAAATTCATTTTCATATCTATATGCACATATTTATGTGGAGTTTGTCCTATGTATTGGTGTTTCTAACTATTTGGTCCCGATGAGTTTGGGTACCGTTTAGTTTGTGTTGTTCTTCTAGGAACATTTGGAGATGCATTGGATGCTCGGCTCACTCACAAGGAAGGTGTTGTCACCATGTGCATATTGGAGTCAAGCAAGGATGATCAATGAACTACTATCTACCTTCAATTGGTATCTACTACATCCTTCCAATGATATCTCGGTAACAAGTATCTATTCATGCTTTCTCCTCTTGCATTCAACCTTGTGTAGGTTGCATCTTGGCATGATATTCATTTCATATCTTGTGATACTTGTTTCCTTTCTCAAAGCATCCCAACGATGATCTCTTGTTGCTAGTTGTGATGCCTTTGATGGATATGTGTTTGGACTTCATTTATATACAATAAGACCATATCTAGCCAAGTGCTATGCTTTCAAGCAAATATCTTATTGGTATATGTATGACTTCCTTTTGGATATCTCATTCCTTCTTGTTGTAACTATTTCGGTGTACATCCTTCTTTGTAGATATATATCATTATGATTTCGTCTACCTAGAACATTATACACTTGAGAGAAATTACATCTCTAGATGATATCCTTTCTTCCACGTCCACCTTGTCTCTCTTTTGTTATTTCTTTGGTGGCTCCGTGAAAGCTTTTGCCTTGAGTGTGTGTCCTCTGTCGTTGCATCTTGTTGCACTCTTGTGTGGTGAAGATTATTTTCCTCTTGCTTATCTTTACGAGGTTTTGCCATCTTAATTGGTATCCCTCGTCTTGATGAGCCCCTAAATCTATCTTCACCACGGGTTGTCACAAGCATAGGTTCTCTTTTGCTTATTAGTAAGCTCGTGAACCCATTTGCCAGTTGTGTGTGGGAATGATAGGCCTTGCACCGTGTGCCTCATTCTTTCAATACTATGTTGATGCTTAATGCTCATCCTAATTTTAGTCTTCTCAAGTGCTTCGCCATGACTCCCACACATCATTTTGGTTGATCCTATTCTTAAGTTGCCTCTTTTACATGTTGCTCAACTATGGGCTTGTTGCAAGCGCTAGGCTTTGTTTCCTATATGCTCACCTGCACTGGATGTGAGTTTCTATTGATTTTGGGGGAGCTATCATCCTATTTTGTGCACTTTGTATTCAAATACAAAAATTCTTATGTGTGCACAAATCATGGGGAGCTTCTCTAGTTTGGTTAGAACACTCCTTTGCGCTTATCATAATGTATTTATTCTTGTGGCATGTAGGATCATTGGTCTAGTTGGTTCAATTGATATCTGTTGATTGCTTGCTTCAATTGGTATCTTCTGATTGCTTGTGTCTCTCTTTGTTTTGTCTTTGTGGCACATCTTTCTGTTGCAATCTTTGTGCCTCAATATAGTTTATCTTCCTCCAAGTATTTACCATTGGATATGTGTATTGCATTCCACTCTCTTGTTGAGATTTACACAATTTATGGAGGAACACATTTTATATTGGCCTTCTAAGCTTTTAGCCCATTTTGGCAATCGATGCCAATGGGGGAGAAGTTTCAGAGAGTTGTGTGGAGAAGTTTAGAGAGTTGTCTCCTCTTGCTTTGGTTTTGTTCCTTAGCATTTTCATCTAATTTGCATGCACTATTGGTTGTTGTATTGCATGGTGATGCATAATTCCTTATATAAACTCTCTTGAAAGTGATTGTCACCAATTACCAAAATGGGGGAGATTGAAAGAACATGCGATGCCCCCATGTTTGGTTTTGGTAATTGATGACAATCTCTATGGACTAATGGTTGCCTTGAGTTATATTTGAAGGTTTTGTCCATAGGCTTTTCTTGAAGTCCATGTGTTGGTTTCAAGGAGTTTATGAGTTTACCAAGGTGCTATTAAGGAATTATCCAAAGATTGGTCATGTGAGTGTTGAGCTTATTGCAAGCATGTCTTGAAGAATAAGATTATGTGATCATTCATGTTTACCTTCAAGACATCATCCAAATGAAGAGAGTTGGAAAGATTCAAGGTTGATCTAGCCTAAGTACAGAGAGTGATTCAAGTTGATCAACACACAAAGCGCACAAGTTGTACCGAGAGGGACCAAGTGTTCCCATGGTATGGTAAGCATTGTCCATTACGCTTTGTGTACTAACCCATGGTCTACGTGAGAGTTCTTTGTGGGGTTAGGTATGTTTCCATGGTCTTGCGTCAAGAGGAAGATCCCATACAACCCATGGAGGATGACATCAAGTGGTGATCGTCATCAAGTTTCTGTGTGCAAGTTCAAGTGGAGCAACACGAAGAGTGGCTCACCCATAATGGAGTATGAGGGAGCAATCAAGTTTGAATCTTGCCATCCATTGTGGTGTCAATGGACTTGTGAAGATGTGCCGAAGAGTCGCTCACCCATAGTGGACTATGGCGGAGAAGTCATCTAGTCTTCATCGAGCCAACGCATAATCAAGAAAGGTGGTCCAACTTGAGGGAGTCAAGATCGTCTTCATCTAGCTCAAGTGGACCATGTGCAAGGCAAAGGTTTGCCCTTGATAGGTTTTCTATTTTACGGTCTCGTGGTGGTAGTTGGGAGACCGGGTTATAGGATCGTTCTTGCCGTACTATCAAGGGGGCTCTCAAGTTGGTAGCTTGATCGTATCGTTAGTAGAGAGCTCAAACCATTGCATCCTTGCATCATGTTTCCTTGTTCTTGTTTGGTTCTCTTTGTGAGTCTTAGAGCTTATGGTCATCTTGATGACAAGCTTGAGTTCATCGAAAACGGAGTTCGCATGCGTCTTCTATGATGTTTTCGGTGTTGGAGGTTTTACCGGTCTTATCCTAGGAAGGGTTCTCACCATTTTCTTTTGGGCATTTTCTCATTTGCTTCTTATTGATATTTCTATCAAGATTGTGTTAGCCCTTGTTGCTAGCTTTCCAACAAACTTGGTTTCATCGAATTCGGAGCTCGTATGCGAAAGTTGTGGCTGTTTTGATATTGCCTGTTTTACATAAAGAGGTTGTACCACCCCATAGAGAGGTTGTACCGGTTGACCGGTACAACCGGTGTTTGGAGCGGTTGTACCGCTCCTGAAATGGTCCGGAGGTTGTACCGGCCATGTACCGCTCTACCACCGGACTAGCTTCTGTTGTGGTGCGGTTGTTGGGCGGTTGTGGGCCGGTTGTTCCGCTTATTGCCTGTTACCGGTTGTACCGGTGCTCATAGCGGTTTGTACCGCTCCTATGTCTTCTGCACATAACGGGCAGATTCGTGGGGACCTATTTAAGGGGTCTTCTTCCCCAATGGTTCCCTATCTCTTGAGCTCGTTTTGCCCCCATTGTTGACCTTCTTTGAGCTTGCTAACTCTCAATTCCTCCATGGATTCTTGCTAGTTTTTGAGGGAAAGAGAGAGGAGATCTAGATCCACAATTCCACCAATCACTTTCTCCTCTATGTGAGGGGAACCCCTTGGATCTAGATCTTGGAGTTCTTTGTGTTCTCCTTCTTGTTCTTCCTCTTACTTTCCTCCCTAGCATTAGTTGCTTTGGTGGGATTTGAGAGAGAAGGACTTGGGTACTCTGTGTGCCCTTGCCATTGCATTTGTGCATCGGTTTGAGTTCTCCACGGTGATACGTGGAAGTTACAAGTTGAGAAGCTTATTACTCTTGGGTGCTTGGTGCCCTTGAGCTTGTTCCTCTTGGGTGCTTGGGCGCCCTAATCGGTTAGTGGTGTTAGGAGCTCAATCATTGTGGTGTAAAGCTCCGGGCAAGCGTCGAGTCTCCAATTAGGTTGTGGAGATCGCCCGAGCAATTTGATGAGTTCAGTGACCGCCCCAAGGGCTGCCAAAGTGTCTGGGTTCGGTGACCGCCCCAAGGGTTGCCATTTATGCAGGTTTGGTGACCGCCCTCAAGGGTCCCTTAGTGGAATCACGGCATCTTGCATTGTGCGAGGCGTGAGGAGATTACTGTGGCCCTAGTGGCTTCTTGGGAGCATTGTGCCTCCACACCGCTCCAAGCGGAGATTAGCATCCGCAAGGGTGTGAACCGGGATACATCGTCGTCTCCAGCGTGTCTCGGTTATCTCTTACCCGAGCCCTTTACTTATGCACTTTACTTTGTGATAGCCATATTGTTCTTTGTCATATATCTTGCTATCACATAGTTGCTTATATTGCTTAGCATAAGTTGTTGGTGCACATAGGTGAGCCTAGTTGTTTTAGGTTTTGTGCTTGACAAATTAACCGCTAGGTTTATTCCGCATTTGTTCAAGCCTAAACTGTAATTATTTTAAAACGCCTATTCACCCCCCCCCCTCTAGACGACATCCACGATCTTTCAGTTTACTTCTTTTCAATAAACTTAGAATTTGAAATTTTCAAAAAATGTTCTGGAATTTCAAAAAAGGTCATGTTTTCAAAATTTGATCGTAAATTCAAAATATGTTAGTGGAATTTCAAACATTGTCCATGTTTTCAAAAAATTGTTTGTAATTTTAAAAATTATTTGAGTTTCAAATTTTTTTCACAAATTTGGAAAATCGTCATGTTTAAAAAATATTCACATTTTACAAAAAACAAAATGGCATTCAATTTTATTTTTTTACTATCGCAGCTTGTAGTTCTAATATACCATGTGCTGCCTATTTAGACATCGAAACTTAGCAACTTCAGTGGCTAGTGATGACGATCACCAGGGGGAGGTCCGTGGTTAGGTCCGTCGTGCACACATGACTTTTTTGGGGAATTTCTGCACTGTTTGCGTGATAACAGGCCACCCCAGATGGGTGAGCCCCTGTGCGGTGCGCGTCTATTCGACACAATGTACGGCAGATAGGACACTACTATAAAAAGGGCTATAGATGGAATGGCTACTAATGGCGCATCTGTGATGTGGTGCGCCATTACTATATTCTAATGGCGCACCTGGTGCGTGGTGCGCCATTAGTAGTTTGGAAAAAAAACATAAAAAAAAATTTTGTTACTAATGGCGCACGGTGCATAGTGCGCCATTACTAATTGACATAGTAATGGCGCACCACATCCGTAAATGCGCCATTAGTAGTTTTGAGAAAAATATAAAAATAAATAAAAATATTTTGTTACTAATGGCGCACCTTGGGTGGTGCGCCATTACTAATTTTAACTAGTAATGGCGCACTTTCCTGTGCGCCATTACTAAGTTTTTAAAAAAAAATCAAAAAATATCCTTTTTTTGCAAAACTACTAATGGCGCACCGTGGGAGTGGTGCGCCATTAGTGAATGAACAATAATGGCGCACCACCCCAGCGTGCGCCATTAGTAATTGGCCACCTTCCACCTTCCACGATGCGTTGTCGGTGGAAGGTGGCTGTTACTAATGGCGCACAGGTGGTGCGCCATTACTAGTTCAACTACTAATGGCATCACTCCCACGGTGCGCCATTACTAACTTGGCCACCTTCCACGAATGCACCCCACGGTGGATCGCTTTTCAGCTTTTTAAAAAAATAAAAGAAAATGATGAAAATGTCAAAAAATAAAAGAAAATAAGTTTCCCATGTGATATGTGGTCTAGTTGTTGGGAAAATTTGCAAATATGAATTTCGACTTCATTTGCAAAATCTCTCGAGAATTTGTAAAAATGGGCATAACTTTTGCATACTAACTCGGATGAAAAAAAATTTTATATGAAAAATCATCTACTCGAAAAGTTACATCCGAATTTAACCGGGGGAACCCCGTTAAACATTTTCAAAATCCCCAAAAACCTAACAGAAAAAAAGTTACGGGGCTTTCAAGATCTAGCGGCAAAAAATTCAAAAAATTCAAACTTACTAGTGGCGCACCGTGGATGTGGTGCGCCACTAGTAACAGAAAAAATTACTAATTTCAAAAAAAATTGATTTTTTCAAAAATGATACGTAATATGATCGAGGAGTTTGAAATATTTTCAAAATTTCATCATAGTCATTAACATGAACAAAGTCCTAGACATCAATAAGGTATAACAGATTGATATGCTAGATATATCAACAAGTGCCTGTGAAGTGAAATTTTATTCTTTGGGGTTGGATATAACTACGAAGTTAAGCGTGCTCGGGCTGGAGTAGTGTGAGGATGGGTGACCTTTCGGGAAGTTTGACCACGGAGTGCGATTTGACTTGAGATTAAGCATATTGACCCGAGATTAAGCCATAGTGAACTGAGATTAAGAAAAAATTGAAAAAAAATAAAAAATTGAAAAAAAAATTTGGAAAAATTTTAAAAAAAATTGAAAAAAAAATGTTACTAATGGCGCACTTCTATGTGGTGCGCCATTAGTATACCAGATACTAATGGCGCACCTCTATGTAGTGCGCCATTAGTATACTAGATACTAATGGCGCACTACATGGTGCGCCATTAGTATATCAGATACTAATGGCGCACCACCTGATGCGTCATTAGTAAAAATTACTAATGGCGTGCTATTAATGGCGCACCACAGATGCGCCATTAATAGCCATACTAGGTGCGCGATTAGTAGGGGTTTTTCTAGTAGTGGGAGGTCTCAATCCTTGCAAGGTCGGTCCCACATCCTCTCGTGGTGACAAGTGACACATTGCATATGTCACACTTGTCGTAGACTAGAAAGTTTTTGTGCTTTATTTTCATTAGTTTTTCAAAAACGTTTTTCTCTTGATCCGTGTGTCTAGATCTCAAATCATTATCACTATTGCATTTCTCCCGTCAAGATCTTGAAAACTATATCTCATGTTCATAGGTTTGGCCGAACTTAATTTAAGAAAAACACAGGAAAACCGGAAAATAAAACAAAATCAGAAAACGAAAACCAGGGAAAAAACTAAAAATAAAAACTAAAGAGAAACCGGGAAAACCAGAAATAAAAAACGGAAATCAGAAGTACATTCGCTTTTTTCACTTTTTTGAAAGCACACGTTCATAAGCACAATTGCGTTTTTCCGTGAAGGACATTTTGTATTTCATTTCATAAGCACAATTGCGCTTTTTCATTTTTTCTAGAAGCACAACTTGCACTTTTTTGTGAAGCACAATTGTGCTTTTTTACTTTCAAAACCATCTATCTGCTTCACGCAGAAGCACAGCTGTGCTTCACCATGAAGCATGAGTGTGTGTTTTCACCATGATGTGCTTCACGCCAGAAAAAAAATCAGGAAAACCCAAGGAAAATCCAAGAAAACAAAGGTAAAAGGCGATGCAAAAAAATTGTGATCCTGCAAGTGTTGACGGCTGGGCGCACCATGCTGCATGCATCCAAATGCCCTCGTGCGTCCGTTGGGATCCCCTCGCAGGGGTACCCGTTGTTTAAGTGCTAATGCGCTTCAGGTGCCCCGTATGGTCACGGTTGCTATGTATCGCCCTTGCGATCCCTATGGCTATGATTGCTAGCATAGGTGTGGGCCCTCAACCAGCAACTGGTAAGGTTCCTAGCTCGTTTTGGAAACCTCGTAGGAGATCCTAAACCAATTTTTTACTGGTTGTCTAGTTTTCTTTTTTTTTCTCTTTTTCTGTTTTTCTTTGTCATTGTTTTTGAAAAATGTTCTAATTTTGCAAAAATGTTCACACATTTTAGAAAGATTCGGGTTTTAAAAGGAGTCCAGAAATTGCAAAAAGGATTAACATTTTTAAAAATTTGGTTCAGAATTTCAAAAATGTTCTACCAACAAATTATGCTCCCATTTTCAAAAAGTGTTCGTGTAATTTCCAAAAGTGTTTTGCAAAGTTTATTGTTTTTGCAGAATTTCAAAAAAATCCTGTTTACAAAATTTGTTCATACATCAAAAAGCGTTCAAGGAATTTCAAAAAGTGTTCACCTCTTATAAAATTTGTTAAGAATTTCAAAAAAATAGTCTTGTATCCGAAATTTGTTCACATATTAAAAAATGTTTGCATTTATAAAAATGTAATATCAAAAAGTATTAGTGTTTTCTAAGTTTTTCGGGATTTTGAAAAACATCCGTGTTTACAAACATTGTGCACATATTTGAAAAAAAATACGTTTCCAAATCTTCAAGACATTTCGGAAAAGCATTCCTGTTTTTTAAATTTTTGGGGAATTGCAGAGATGTCCCTGTTTACAAATTCGCTGACATATTCAAAAGATGTTCGTCTTTTAAAAAATGTTTTAAGAATTTCAAAAAGTGTTTGTGTTTTTAAAAATTAGTTCAGAATTTCAAATTTTCTTCCCGTTTACAAAATTTGTCCGATATTGAAAAGATGTTTCTGTTTCCGAATGCTCGTGTTTAAAAAAAAGAATTTCAAAAAATTGTTCCTGTTTTCGCCATCTACGAGCTAGGTTCCGCACCTACTACTAGTTCTTCCTTCCTGCCAGTGAACGATTGATGCAGTTGTTGCCTCTACCGCCCACGTACTTCCGATGCTTATATAACGATTGGGCTCACCTACTCCAACTGTTGTTCAGAGGTCCGACCGCGGAACCAAATAAGAGAGCTTTGCATGAATAAAGAAGGACTAGTGGGCTAGAATAGGAGAGCTTTGCATGAATAAAGAAAGACTAGTGGGTTCTTGTGGCCTGGCTGGTATTTAATAGCCGGGGACAAGTTTGAAATCTATGGGACCTCATATACAACGCCAGCCAAGTACTCAGAACTTCGCGTGGGGGCGCCCACTACCGTGCGGGCCGTTTTCATTTTTTTCTATTTTTATTTTTTCTTTTTCGTTTATGTTTCTTTTTTTCAAGTTTATTTTATTTCTCAAAAAAGTTCATAAATTTCGAAAATGTTTGCATACTTTAAATTTTTTCAATACTTTCAAAAATGTTATTTTTAAAATTTGTTCATAATTTCAAAAATTGTCAAAAAAAAAGGTTTAGAATTGAAAATTTTCATAAAATGTGAATTTCAAAAAATTCTCCCCTTTCAAAAGTTGTTCATAAACTAGTTGTGTAACCCGCGCATTTGCGCGGCTAGATTATTTGTTTATATCTTCGTGTATACTATAATATACTTGATAGTTGATACACTAATATGTCATTACGTAACTTACATAAATTCAAAAAAGATGCCCTTCTTATTATAAATGTTATAGTATGTTGTTCAGTAATTTAGGTTTTTTTGGACTTCATTTGAGAACCAAATTGCTTTAAGATATGCTTTTGCATGTTCAAACCAACATAGTATATCGCAAAATATTGGTTAATAACTAATATTTACATGATTAACCGATAAGGTAGTGTAAAAATGAAATTTACCTTTTTGTTAAGGAAAAACTCACCTAGTGTTTAAGCTATAGGGATTTTAATCTTTCTGCGATGAAGGCATCGTGGCTTGCCTTGATGTATTCAGATGATCCTAGCCTATATACTTTGTTAATTTTAAAATTCTAATGGTTATTTTTGAAAAGTTTAATGTTAGTTCCTATTGAATTATTAAATTGTTGTCATTTGCCCCTTTGCGTTAACTTTATATGTGGGTGTGGCAAGTTTTTTCACTCTAGATTGTGGAAAGTCCACGACACTCGCGTGCAATTTTGTGTACTCTCTCACAACAGTAACACGTTGTCATTTATCCACCTATTTTTCCTAAAAAAATGTCATACATGTCGTGTATGCAGTGATTATACATGTATATACTATTTGGTTCTTCCAAGTATATCACTTCCTCGTCATTTTAAGCTATTGTGAAGCCTATCTATCTCCCATCAATAATTGTTTTTTGTATAGGATGGCCGCTAATTCTACATTACTTGTTCATCTTAATTGCTTTGTAGATAGAGTCTGGCTGGAAAGCTGTTTGACACGTATATATACATGTATTCGGCTTATGTGTAAATCTTGTCATAAGGATATGCTAAAATAAAGTTGAAATCCTTTTCATTTCTGTAAAAATCAAAATATGAATTTATATTATTTTTTTGAAAAAAATGTCTCCGAGCTCCAAATTTGCGTGACGCGTGTCTTTCTTCTGCTTGAAATTTTAGCTTACTGAAGATAGAGTCTCGCCGGAATTGTAGTTTTTAGCCAAGGCTCTTGTGAACCTAGTATTCTAATTTGTTTGAAAATACAGGCACAAATTTCTAATAGCAGTTCAAAACGTATATACTGATATATTCGACATATATGAAATTTGTCAATAGGCAATAGTAAACTAAAATTTAAATGATTTCAAATTATTAAAATATCTTTTATGTGCTTTTTTAAAGAAAAATATCATTGTAGCTGAGCTCCAAATTTATGCACAGATTGGCTACAATTAACATTGTGGCTCTGCAAAACCGCGCCCATAATAGGCTTACATTTTTTAGGGGCACCATTAGGCTTACATCATTTTGTTAATTAGGCACAACCTCCAGCCATATACCTCGGCCCCTTGTGTTGTTGATCTTAGTTTTTTTAGGTGGTCTGGACACTGCTAAAAAGAAAAAGGTGGCCTGGACAGTATTCCGTTTTGATTTACTAGCAAAAATGCTTGTGCGTTGCAATGGGAGAAGAAAACATACCACAACTTATCCCTCCTCGCCCATACATATTTGTCTCCGTCCATTTTTTTCAACACAATACCCCAACATATATTTCCGCTTATATTCCTTTCTGCCCTCATCGACGGTGTCAGTGATGTCCACTTTGCGTCATATTCTAAATCCTGCTAAAAAAAATCTGGTGCAAGAACATAGGAGGTCAACTATAGTGGGGGAAACTCACTAATCTGGTGCACATTTGATGTTTATTTTCTTGATGCAATGAAATCTTCGACGGCATACGTATGACAACTTCTGACTTGTAGTCATATGTTTATCCAATAAACATGTGTACAATATTGCCTTTTCCTTAAACACTAAATTCAGGCTTCCCAATAGTAAATAATGGAAGCAACAACTAAGAGAATAAGATGAACCTAAGTGAAACCTTCTGCTTGTGCATGAACTCTAACAGTGAATAACAAAAGGATTATTTACATGTACGAAAATCAATCATCAATGCAACAAAACAATGTGTTTATGTTAAAAAAAATCTGCTTCACAGAATAAAACGCATGTAGGGAAAAGATATTGGCATGTTATACCTAGTATTGTAAGAAATAAATACATAATCTTCTAGTATTTTCCCACTAACTCTTGACAAGTGAAACAACTAATTGGTTGGAGTGCCATCCAACAAATAGATAAAAATAGATCCCCTTTCTCTTCTCGAGACAGATATATGTTGCATAGATGACAAAACTCTACGTCAAGTAGACGTCACAAACTTCGAGTTTATACATCTATATGTTGTGGCCGCATCAAGGCCGACCAGTCAGCCATGTGTGATTCATCTGAAGCCCCCAAGTCGCGTCCCTGTGCATTCTTAACAACCGTGTTTGGTCATGTCACTACACAAAGAAACCACCAGTGGCTGCAATTAACTCTAATTAGGCATGCACAGAATAAAAACAGCTTTGCATAGAAAATATACCTTACACGCGCATAGCGGCATATGTGCAGCCGAGCAACAACAACACCTCGTTTGTCTCCTACTCGCGATATGCAGCTGCTAACCCGTGACCTCCTTCCCTTGGTGTCGTGACAACCCAAACCTATTACTTTCCTTAAAGGATCTTTCTTTTCATTTTTTAGAAAGTTATGTATATTTGTGTGAATTGGTTTTTGAATTACTTTCATGTTGTCAAATGTTTGTTTCACTTCAACTTCTATTATTCTCCACTTTCACAAAGCCAATGCAGAGCTTTCCAAAATCTACCTCAAATCTTGGCCTCAAACCCTTAATTCTTTTGTCACGTAACCAAGTTCCACTAAACATTTTCCCAAATTTTGGACATTTCTAGTTCAAATAAGTTTGAATTCAAAGCTTCCAAACATAGTTCCATGAAGAAACTCCATCTTTTTTTTTTTGAGGATTTTTTTGGACGGAATAATCTCTATCCCCTTGTTTTGCCACAGGAGACTGGGCCGACACCAAATCTCCCTACCTTTGAAGGCCCACCACCAGGCCCAGCGCATGAGAGACTGCGCGCGCCTCGCGGCACTCTGGCTGGCGAGCTCTTCGCCCCGCGGTGACTCCCCCCGCCTCCGGCCGGCCGTCCTGAGCGCGGATCATCAGCCTTCACGGCTGAGGGAGTCCTGGACTAGGGGGTGTCCGGATAGCCGAACTATCATCACGGCCGGACTCCAAGACTATGGAGATACAAGATTGAAGACTTCGTCCCGTGTCCGGATAGGACTTTCCTTGGCGTGGAAAGCAAGCTTGGCGATACGGATATGTAGATCTCCTACCATTGTAACCGACTCTGTGTAACCCTAACCTATCTGGTGTCTATATAAACCGGAGGGTTTTAGTCCGTGGGGACGAACAACAATCATACCATAGGCTAGCTTCTAGGGTTTAGCCTCCTTGATCTCGTGGTAGATCTACTCTTGTACTACCCATATCATCAATATTAATCAAGCGGGAGTAGGGTATTACCTCCATCGAGAGGGCCCGAACACAGGTAAAACATCGTGTCCCTTGTCTCCTGTTACCATCCGCCTAGACGCACGATTCGGGACCCCCTACCGAGATCCGCCGGTTTGACACCGACATTGGTGCTTCCATTGAGAGTTCCTACGTATCGCCACCGATAGGCCCGATGGCTCATTCGATCATCAACAACGACGCTGTCCAGTGGTGAGACTTTTCTCCCGGACAGATCTTCGTATTCAGCAGCTTTGCTGCGGGCAATTAAACAGCCATCTGGAGCAGATCGAAAGCTATGCCCGGCCATCGGTCGATTTGGAAGTTTGAACTATATGGCCGATATCCGCGGAGACTTGATTTTCGACGGATTCGAGCCGCGACCAAGCGTGCACTTTGTCTCGATGGGCATGATCTAGCTCGCAATAACAGGCCCTCGGAGGCCGCGACCAAAGATCCGCCCGACCCTTAATCCGGAGCCGGATTCCCGATCGAGGACGAGTGGTGGGACACCGCCTCGGGGGCTACGATCTCTACGGCGATTGAGCCGAACTCCATCCTCGCTTTGCGAAGACCTCGACTCTGTGGTGCGGACTCCTCTCCGGACTCGAACCCTCCGCGCCGCTAATCGAATCCGATCGGGCGCCGGTCATGGAGTTCATCGCGGACATCTTTCAAAGACTCGCCCTTTGGCAACATCCTGAATTCACTAAAGTCTCTCTCTTTATCCGGAGAGCCATGGCGGACTACGGTCGAGGAAGGTTGGGATGCGGACGACGAAGAAATTCAACGCACCCACCACCCACTTCAGAGCTAATCGCCGAAAAGCTTACACGGCGTGCTCGATTTCGACCAAGACATCAACGGTATGGACGGCGATGTAGGAGACAACCATGAACCAGCGCCTATAGGATGCCGGACAACCACCTCATCCCATGATGTATACATGGTGGATACACCTAAAGGAAATGAAGACGAGGAACAACAGGACGCCACGAAGGATAAATCCCTCGAAAAGGCGATCAAACGGCAACGTAACGCCGAACCAAGTCCCACCTCAATAGAGACCCAGCCATAGAGCAGGCGAACCGGTGGGCATTTAACATGCTATCGAGCAATCGTCCGAACAAGACAACTTGGATAAACAACCCGTCCCCGGCGAGGACAACAGTCCGAACGATCTCACGCCGGACAAATTGTTGGAGCATAATAACCTCCACAAAAGGCTCGTCGTCACTGCGCGTAGCCTGAAAAAGCAGAAGCGGAAGCTCAAAACAGCGTAAGATGCACTCAGAATAAAATGGAGCAGAGTATTCAACACCGCAGACAAATACGGCGACAGTCGCCGAACAAAGAGCTACCCAAAGAGAAAGCTAATGCCCGAATTTGATGAGGAGACCATAGAGCCCCCACAATCAAAAAGTAAGAAGGCCACCCGGTTGGATGGACGACCCCACGGCAAAAAGACAACTGGCCGGCTGTCCCATGCGCCCTCGGCTGACCACCTCTGGCGCTGTCATCTCCTGACTGCCGATGAGCACCGCCGACCTCAGCCTTCTGAGCAAGCCCATCTGCCAGCCTCCTTACTCTCGCGCCTTCTTCCTCTTGCCCTGCCGCTAGCTGGCTCTCCTCAGTGCCGCCGCATTCGACCACTATCCCGCCTTTACACGCGCTTCTTATCGGCCTCTCGACCGTGCGTAGGTGTTTTTGTAGATTCCTGAGGAGGCTGTTTGATACTATAGATAATCCTAGATGTATATGAATTGGTGATAGTTGGTTCACTGAAGCGAGGTGGGATTACTCGCTCGATTGGCTGCGCAACCTAGGAAGCACACAATTTTTAGCATCGATGCAGGCCAGCCATAGGCCCAAATGAGCAAAGCAGCGATGTGGAGGCCCAGTCGAGCCACGTACAGGGAATTTAAACGCAGTGTTGAAGACACAAATAGTACCACCTCAGATATACTCCAGTAAAGAAGTCAAGAAAAATATTATGGGTGAACGAATTAAAGAATTAGGGAAACGCACCTTGTTTTATTAGTAGAATAGAAATAAATATAGATATATACAGATTGACTGCCTCGGCGCTTTGCTTAAAAAAAGGGCGATGCTAGGCGCCGGCGCACCGGCCGGACGCTTCGGCCGGTCCAACCCTAGCCGTCAGATCGGCCTGTTCCGATCCGTTGGATCCTTATCCAACCAGGGCGTCGTCTTCCTCTCGCGAGCGCGGGCAGGGAAAGGAACCCCGTCTCGCCGCCCGTCTTCGCCGGCCGCCCCACGCTCCGGCACTCAGCTCGCCCCGCCCGCTCGCCGCCTCGGCCACCCGTCGGAGCGACATGGATGCAGCTCCGCAACTCAACTCGTCCAAGTCCGCTCGCCGCCCCGGCCACCCGTCGGGGCCGCCCCGCGCTCCGGGACTCAGTTCGCCCCGAACGCTCGCTGCCCCCGCTGCTCGTCGGAGTGCCATGGATGCAGCTCCGCCTCACCGATGATTGGTTCCAGCAAAAAACAGAGATGCCCCGTGGTAGCATTTTCCCGTGTCAGTCGTAGCAAATGAAGACAACGGTTGCAGCAAAAAAAATCCATCGGCGTCGCCATTGTAGCAAACATGTTAATCGGATGTAGCAAAACACATCGCCAATGGTAGCAAAAAACGAGGTTGTTGCAACAAAAAATGTTCGTCCTCGTCGTCGCCGGTCACACCTCAGTCGCAAAAAAGTACCATGGCCGCATGAATGGATGTAGCAAAACACACAGACGGTAGTAGCAAAAAATTGACACGATTGTAGCTTTTCCCTCTACGGTGGAAGCTTTTCTGTAAACGATTGAAACTTTTTACGTTTTGAGCAACGCCTGGGTGAGAAATTCATCTCTCGTTCGGTTGAGGCTTTTTTCATCGAAGGTTGTAGCATTTTCTGTAGACGGTTGTAGCTTTCCTCGATGGCACTGAACACTTGCAACTTTCTGTATATCCGATGTAGCAAAACTCGGCGCCGGTTGTAGCTGAGTGGTGTGCCGGTTGTAGCAAAATGTGATACATGTTGTAGCATGTAACAAAAAAGCGCGATGTCTAGTGTTTGCTCGCGATGATGATGACGCTGTTTTGCTGCAACAGTAGTAGATTTTTGCTACCACCGGCGATTGAATTTGCTACAACCGGTTCTAACAAAAAATCACGGTGGGGTGTAGTCTGCCATGGCTAGGGAGGCTCGAGCGCTGCAAGGTCTGGCGAGGGGCGGCCGGGGCGGATTCCAGGGAGAGGCAGAGGGGCGGATTCTGGGAAGAGGCAGAGGGGTAGTAGTCCGGCGAGGGGCGGCCGCAGGCGGACGAGATCCGGCGAGGGGCGGCCGCATGCGAACGAGATCCGGCGAGGGGCGGCCGCACGCAAACGACATCCGGCGAGGGGCGGCCGCACGCGGACGACAAGGCGCTCTTCTCTGGCGGCGGCGCGGCGAAGAGCCTGGTCGCTGCCGACGCGTGGTGCTGCCGCGCTTAGTGCCCTCTCAGACGCAGCTGCGCGAGGAAGAGGGAGACTGGCCGAATCGTTCCGCCGGTGCTCCGGCCCCAAACGTTTCCCTTAAAAAAAGATTGCCGGTTGCCTGGTTGTTCAGCTTGCCAAGTCTGATTGAAGTAACCCGTTTTTTTATTCGTGTGCCCTTGTCGTTAGGTGCATGCATAAAGGAATGGTAAACGTTTGTGGCCGGTGCGCCGGCCGAAGATTGGGCCGATCGCACGCGGTAAGTACTGTGCAACACATCGATCGAATGCTTCCTGCTTCTCGCACGTTGTACTACGTTGTGTCCTGTGGGACTCGCGCACTGCCCACCTTTCCCTTATCCATCCACGCACTCATCCATCATCTTCCTTCTCTGAATCTTTTCCCTACACCCCCTTTCTCCGCCATGGCTACCACCATCGAGATATCGATGAGGCTCGCCTCCTCCCCTTCTGCTATGTGGTGGCCGTGGCCGATGCCCACCCCCCGGCCCCCTTTTCTGCCCTTGTGGCCCTGCGCTCCCCCCTCTTCTTCCCTTTCTTTTTGTGTCCTATGGTGCTGCGAGCCTGCAACCCGCCATGGCCGTAGCTCCACCTTTCCCCGGTGATGGTTGGGCGTGCAAGAATTTTTGTTGGAGCCCGCATCCGCACGTGCTACAACCGGCCACAGAATTGCTGCCACCAGCTACAGCGTCGCCGGCGGCCACCGGGCGGCGTTGTCATGTGCGGGGAACAACCCGCAATTTCTTTTTGCTACATCGGTTTTGTTTTTCTGCTAGAATCAACATCAATTTTTGCTACCACCATCTCATTTTTTTGCTGGAACCACGGATCTTTTTTTTGCTACCATCATCTTTGGATTTTTTGTGGAAACGGCCAATTTTTTTACTACCATCGGCTTTGTGTTTTGCTGGAGCCAGTACACATTTTTTTTGCTACAACCATGTGGGTTTTGTGCCAGAACTAGAATTTTTTGCTACAACCGTTGTCGATTTTTGCTACAACTGGCAAATGTTTTTGCTATGTTCAATTCACGGAGGAGCTGCACCCGTCACAGCGACGATGATGATTTTGCTGGAAGCGTCGTTGATTTTTGCTACAACCGGTGAATGATTTTGCTACGTCCATTCATGGCGAGTTGCGACCCGCGGCGACGACAACAATGTTTTTGCTACAACCGTGGATGCTTTTTGGTACGACCGACATGTTGATTTGCTACATTCGTTTTATGGTGCGACTGGTGGCCATTTTGTTCTTGGAAACTCATGCAGCGAGCGTCGATAGCGAGGGCGGGGCGACGCACCAGAGTGCTACAACCATGGACGGCAACCGAGGCGAGGTACACTGTGAGCTTGCCGACGAGTGTTGCAGCCGGCGACCGTCGCCACCGGAGCTGCAACCCCGTCGTATACACAACTGCATCTGTGGATCCGGCGAGGAACGCAAGAGGCGACGAAGATGGTGCTGCGGCCGGCGGCAGCGAGGCGGCGAGCACCGGCGGCGAGCAAGGGCAGCGGTGGTCCAAAATGAGGGCAGCATGGGTCTGGGTCTGTGTGCGGGATCCAGCGAGCAGCGGCGGTGGCGCTAGCTTTTTCTCCTCTTTTTTTTCATGAGGGAGGATGACGAAAGGGGAGAGAGGACAGATCTGACGGTTATGCCCGTCCAGATCGAACAGCTCTAGGTGGACCGGCCGAAATTGCGTCGGTGCGCCGGTGCCTAGCATCGCCCGAAATGGTAAACGTTTGTAATATTCTTCTTAATGTAGACACGTGATGGATTACGTTTTCATATTTCCTATTTTTTACACATAATTTGATGTCCGCGTCCGTTAGTCTGTCATACTTTTGAGCTTTTTGATTTTACTTCTCTTTGCCTTATATATGCATATATACACGTGACAACTCAATATGTTGGTACATACTACATGTTAAATATCTGTTACGTATTTTTTTAAAATCTAAGCCGTTACTTTCTTATCCAACGGTGCAAATAATATTAGCATATGTGGGCAAACGTAATAGCTCGTTTTACTCTTATTTTAATTATATAATAAACAGATTCCAAAAATGTGCATGCTTTCAAATTTTGTTTGAAAAAACATAAATTGTTTGTGCAATTTCAAACAATCATAATTTAAAAAAATCATAACTTTGATTTCAGGTTTCTAGAAAAGTCACAAAAATTGATAAAAGTTACCTTTCCAAGAATATTCAACTTCCAAAAAAATGCTCTTTGAAATTTAAAAAATATCTAAATATGTCATAACTTATTGTTCTTATACCATGTGCCGCCCTATATATTTAGACAGCGGAACTTAGCAACATTAGTGGCTAGTGATGACGATCACCAGGAGGTCTGTGGTTCGATCTCTCGCGCACACTTGACTCCTTTTGGGAATTTTTGCACTGTTTGCGTGTTGTTGGACCAACCCAGTTGGGTGAGCCCTTGTGCGGGGCACGTCTGTTGGACGAAATGCGCGGGAGATAGGAGGTCCCTCCCCTTGCAAAAGTCACTTCTACCTCCTTTCATGGTGACAAGTGGCACAATTCAGGTGCCATACTTGTCGCAGTCTAAAAGTTTTTGTGCTTTTTTGTTTATTCGTTTTTTAACATTTTATCTCTTCAATCTATGTCTAAATCATCAATCTTTTCACTGTCATATTTCTCCCCTCGAGATCTTCAAAATTAAATCTCATGTTTTTTAACTTTTTTTGAACACAGGAAAAACCGAAAATGGAAAAATATTGGAAGAACAAAAACTGGAAAAAAACAAGAAATTGAAAATTAAACAGAAACCGGCAAAAATCAGAAACAAAAACGAGGGAAACTGAAAGCACATTTGTGCTTTTCACTTTTTTTTGGGAAAGCACGCATGTGCTTTTTCACTTTTCAAGGGGAGCACAGCTGTGTATTTCACTTATTCAAGAAGTACGGTTGTGGGTTTTTTCATGAAGCAAAATTGAGCACGGTCGAAGCACAACTTGGGTTTTTCCGTGAAGCACACTTATGGTTTTCACTTTCAGAAGCACAACTGTGCTTTTGACTTTTTTGAGAAGCACAAATTGTGCTTTTTCGTGAAGCATAATTATGCTTTTCACTTTCAGAAACACATCTCTGTTTCATGTGAAAGCACAATTGTGGTTCATCATGAAGCACAACTGTGTTTTTTTTTTTGAATTGTTTGCTTCAAGCAAGAAGAACGAAAATACTACGAAAACCTAGAAAAAACCAAGAAAAACTAGAAACCTAAAGAAAAAAACAAATAAGCATGAAAATTATTGTAATCCCATGGTTGGGGGCTGCTGGGCGCACAATGCGGTGCGTCTCCGCATGCCCCTGTGTGTCGCTGGGATCCCCTGTCAAGTGTACTTGATGTTTAGGGGCTCCCATGCATCAGGTGCCCCATATGGTCGCGATTGCTATAAATCACCCGTTGCGATCCCTATCGCTACGACTACTAGCATAGGTGCGGGGCTTGAACGAGCCGTTGGTTTTATAAAGCTTCGAAAAGGGTCCTCACTAGTTTAGGAAACATTCAAGAAGATCCTAAACATTTCTGTAATGGCTTCTGGTGTTTTTTTTTTGCATTTGAAATTGTTCTAGATTTTTTCAAAATGCTCCCATTTTGAAATTCTATTGTCACATTCAAAAACCGTTTGCTTTAAAAAGGAATTTCAACATGTGTTCATTTTTTTAAAAAAAAATTGACCTTTAAATAATGTTCTAGTTTATAAATTATGATCGCATCTTTAAGAAATGGTTGTGGGATTACAAAACATTTTCGCTTAATTTGAAACCTATTCGGAATTTCAAAAAATATTGCCATTTCCAAAACTTGTGCACATATCAAAAAGGAATTTTCAAAAGTGTTAACGTATACATATTTACTTGGGATTTACAAAAATTGTCCCTATATACAAATTTGTTCACATATTATAAGATTTTCGCATTTAAGGAAATGTTTGGGTAATTCTAAAACGTTTTCACGTTTTCTTAAAATTGTCATAATTGCAGAAAATGTTTCCCATCTACAAATGAATTCACATGTTCAAAAAATGTCCTCATTATAAATTGTTTGGGGAATTTCAAAAGGCATTCATGTTTAAAAAAATTGTTTGCAATTTCATAAATCTTCATGTTCACAAATTATCATCATATATTCAACAAATGTTCAAGTTAAAAAAAACTGTGCGGGGAATTTGAAAAGTGTTCACATTTTATAGAACAAATAGAACTAAAAAATTCAATTTTTTGTTACATATTCAAAGATGTTTCCCGCAAAATCTTCTCAAGTTTTGTAAAAATAATCATAATTTTCAAAAAAGAATTTGTTTCCACAATAAAAATCATATTAAAAATATATTCTTGTTTTCCAAAAAGTATCATATTTTCAAAAATTGGTTGAATATTAAAAGTTGTTTCTATTTTCAAATTCAAAAAATGTTTGAGGTTTCATAAATATGGCCTTTTTAAAAATTATTCACACTTAACAAAATCATGCTTCTTGAAAAATTCTTCAAATTTTTATCATTTGTTTGTGTTTTTCAAAAACATTTTTTGAAGAAATGTTGATAATTTCAAAACTTGAAGAAACATTATTCATATTAAATAATATTTTTTGAATTTTTGAAATATTTCAATTCGCAAATCCCATATCGAATTTATGAACATTTTTTTAAGCTGACAATTTTTTGAATTGTTGAATCAAATTTTGTATATTTTTTATAAAAATATAAACCCAGGGCAAAATAGAAAAGTCAATAAAAAACTTACGAATGTGGTTGCTCCCGTATGTGGTGGCGACATGAGCGATCACCGGCGCTATAAGTGGGCTAGCAATAGTCGAGCGTTGTGGCGTCGGGAGTGGTTTGCACTGTGAGCGAACCAGGAGGAAGGAGAGCAATTAATTGAGAAGGAGCCTCCTCAAGGGTCACCTGGAGTAGGCTAAGAGCACGTCACTTGGCGCGCTCACCGCCGCCTCCACGTGTCACGCTCTAGGTGCACTCTTCAGATTTTGCACGCGTTTTCAGCTTTTTAGATGGGTTTTTTGCGGGGGGTTTCGGCTTTTCGGTTTTTCACCGGTCTTTCTTAGCTTTTGGAAAAAAATTAAAGAAAATTTTTTGTGTGAAAAAACACATTCTTTTTTTTTCTTTTGCGGGAGGCATAGTTTTGTTTCCGCGAGAGGCACGGTCGTGCCTCTCAGAAATGGATAAAAAATGCTTTATTTTTTTCTCCTTCCGTGAGAGGCACGGTTTTACTTCCGCGGGAGGCACGAATTTGCTTCCGAGAGAGGCACGGCCCTGGCTCTTGGAAACGGGAAAAATATTTTTTTTCCTTCCGCGAGAGGCACGACTGTGCCTCTCGGAAGTGACAAAAAATTGTTTTATTTTTTTCTTTCATGAGAGGCACAATTTTGCTTCTACGAGAGGCATGGGTGTGCCTCTCAGGAACGGAAAAAAAATGTATTTTTTTATTTTTTTTCCTTTCACGAGAGGCACGGTTTCGCTTCTGCGAGAGGCACAGATTTACTTCTGCGAGTGGCATGGCCATGCATCTCGGAAACGAAAAAACAAGTTTTTTTTTCCTTTCACGAGAGGCACGACTATGTCTCTTGGAAACAAAAAAAAAAACGCGTTATTTTTCTTTCGCGAGAGGCACAGGTTTACTTCTTGTGGAGGCACCGATTTGCTTCCTCGAGGGGCATAGTCGTGCCTCTTTTCGAAAAGGGAAAAAACATGCTCTTGGTTGGATTTTTTTCGTCTGGCTTTTTTATGTAAAAAGTTTGTCAAAATCCATCAACATGAGATCTAGTTTTGAAGATCACGACATGATGAATCCAACGGTGAAAACGGTTCAAGATTGAGACGCACGGTTTAAAAGATAAAACATTTTGAATAAACGGATCTATGAAAAAAGAAAACTCCCAGCTTGCGACAAGTGTCGTGTCACAACCTGAGAAGGTGGGAATGACCATTGCAAGGAGTGCTCCCTAATTAGTAATTTCGAGGAGGAAGCGACCACTGCAAGCGATACACCCCCCCCCTCCCCCCCCCCCCCCCACCGCGTCAATAATGGGGGCGCGCCTATGTCTCGCTTGAGGCATGACGTAATGGCAGCCTCGCTAGAAGGCAACCGCGAGAAGTGTCGGCCCATGCCAGCCTTGTTTTTCACGTTTTTTATTTTGCTTTTTGCTTTTTTTGTACTACTGTGTATACTTTTAAATATTCTAAATATATATTATCAAAATCAGTGTAAATTAATTATTTAAAGAATTATAAATGTGTATAGAATTAAATTTTCTGATATATACAAAAATATACAATGCGTATGGAAAAAAGTACACATAAAAAATATAAGTTTTTAAAAATGCTACTCCCTCCATCCCATAGTGTAAGACGTTATTTGAAGTGTCAAAAAACGTCTTACATTATGGGACCACTTCAAATAACGTCTTACATTATGGGACGGAGGGAGTAATATCAATTTGGAAAATCTTAAACCTGTATATAGAAAACGTTTCTGACGTATACAAAAAATATATAATGTGTATGAAAACATTAGACATCCAAAAGTATACGTTTTTAAAAATGTTAAAAATATATATCAAAAATGGTAAACGTGTGCATATAAATTTTTAAACATTTATAAAAATAATACATCAGATTTATTGTGAAAATGTATGATGTGTACAAAAAAAATTAGACATCAAAACATATATTTGAAAAAATGTTAACCATATATATGAAAAGTTTAAACCTGTACTAAAAATATTTTAGATGCATATAAAAATATAAAATGTGTGTGAAAACTATAGTAATCGAAACAATTATTCAAATGAAATATTGATCATCTATTTGAAAAATATTATACGTGTGTTAAGAAAATTCTTTATGGTTACAAAAATGTACAATGGGTTACGAAAAATGTAAAAATGTTTTGAAAAAGAAAAAGGGAAAAAATAGAAAAAAATAGATAAATGAAAGGAAACCGAAGAGAAAAGGAAAACAAGAAGACCGGAGGAAAAACCAGTGCAAACAAAAAAAAACCAAAAAATCGTGACAGAAGGAAATAAAGCTATACAAAACAAAGAAAGAAAAAATGAAAACAAAAAAACTGGCAAAACCAAGAAAAAAATGAAGAAAACCGCTAAAAACAAAAAAAAAACTAAAGTTATAGTAAAGAAAGGAAAAAAAATAAAAAACAATGAAAAAACAGAAAAAACCAAAAAAGAAAAAAAAAACATATAGTAAACCTACAGCTAGCGAACCTCATCAAGCGTACCTAACGCGAGCGAGTCCTAAGTTAATGGGCCGGCCCCCTCGCGTTGCGCCTGAAGCGAGACCAGCTTTCATCTCGCGTGAATCTTGCCTGTCGTTTGATGGATCAACCGAGCCTGTGGAGCTTAAAGACTAAAAAAAAAAACAACCTGTGGAGCTTAAAGACTCAAAAAAAAAAAAACTGTGGAGCTTAATAACTAGACAAGACCACGTCCTGTTCTGCTGTTTTTTTCTTCATTTATTAGCTTTATTTATAATCCTAACATGGAAAGTTAATTTACTTAAACTTTCACAAACATTCATCATGCGTTTAGAAAATGTTCATGCAGTGTAAAAGAATGTTTTGTGCAACTTGTAAAAATGTTGAAAGGATTAAAAAAAATTTCAATCATTTCAGAAATATGTACGAGGCATTAAGAAAATGTTAACACAATGTAAAAAATGTTAACGTATTTTAAGAAACAAATGTTTCATAACAATAAAAAAATGTTCATGATATTCTATACAAAAGTGTTTACGTGTTTCAAAAATATGTTCATAACATCATTCCTAAAAACAATTATACTCCCTCCGTCCCGAAATTAATGTCGCACGCCCAGTTCATTGGTAAGTTTGCAAACAAAACCTCGTCATCTCAAAATTGTCTCAAATAGACCCCTCCGCCCCGTCTTCTTCCTTCGCTCATTGTCCGAGAGGGGCCGGCGCCGGCTAGCTGCGGTCCCCTCCAGCCGCGGTTCCTAGGGGCGTCGCCTCCGCCGCCTCGATCCCCTCCCGCCGCCCAGACTTGCTTTGCCACCCAACTGCTCTGCCGCCGCCGCCCATACATGCGCCACCGCCAAGATCCGCGCTTTCGCCCAGAACTGCTCTGCCGCCGCTGTTGCTTCTCCTTGAGCTCAGGTTGCTGCTTCTTCCCGAGCTCCCACTGCTGCTTCTCCTCGAGCTCCTGCTGGTGGGCCTTCTTGTCTCCGTGATTCTCCCACATGCTTTGCTTCTCCCGTGCCCGTGTTGTTGTTGTTGCTCCTCCTCTGCACTCTCTGAAATTCAATCAAATTCAATGTTAATTTTGGAGCAGATCAAAATCAGACAAGATTTTCTTCTTTTAATCATCAGATAATTTTCTAGGAATGCACTTGATAATTTTGGAGTTGATGTCCTGCTAGTTGCAGTTCGAAAAAGATCCAATGGCTTCCAACTTAACTCGAGATTATTCAGTGTCCTTGGCAGCACATGATTGCTGGGATGTTTGTTCACTCCAGCCTTCGAGTTAAGGAGCTTCTTGCTCAATCTCATCCGTCAAGCAGAGTTGCTCCAGTTCCTCCTAGACATCAACATTTCTGACAGTTTTAAGCTACCTTTAACGGACACTGAAGGAAGTGTTTAACTTTAACGAACAAAATTGTATGCTATTTTTCTGCTATTAAATGGAATAGTAATGGAACTAAAGGTAGGTGATTGCATTGATCTCAAGTTTGGGACAACCAAATAACCAACTGCAGGCCCTCAAATGTGCATCTAAATGATAATTGCGTTCAATTTAAAATTCAATAGCATAAGCATAACCTCTACAGACGTTGAGAAAAAAAATTGATGTGCAGGAAATAAATTCAGACAAACACCACGGTGTTTCCTGCTTGTGTTTTTACCTCCGGTGTTCTTTTTGCTAAATTATGCTTTGAGGCATCTTCAAATTCTTTGATATTGATGTTGTTTTATCGTCCAAATGCCTAGATGCTTTGTTGATTGACATTGATGTTGCCATTTTGCCAAGTATGGTGGTTCTCTCTTGGACTTGCAAGGTTCTCTTTGGACTACTTTGAGGAGGTCACCTTTAATTCATTTGGATTAGGATCACCCAGCTAGCTAACTTCATGTGGGTGATGGGTTGATTCCGCCGCAGATTGAGCACGACCGCTGCAGATCGAAGAGCCGGAGGGGGAAGATCAGATTTTTACTGATGCGGAGGGACATGCGAGAGGAAGAGAGCGCCAGAACGCGCCAAGAAGGGAGAGGGCGCCCGGGGAGGGAGAGGAACCTGGGAGGGGGAGGAGGCGCAGACAGTGTGGAGCTACGCGGAGGGGAACGGCGTCGGTGGTGCCGGCCGGTCGGAGAGGAAGGAGGAAGAGAGCGACCACGCAGAGGGACTTCGGGTTCGGTCGGGAAAAGATTGAGGACTAAATTGCAAAATGACAGCTGCGACATGAATTTCGGGACGGAGGGAGTACAATATAAAGAAAAGTTATTGTAGTTTTAGAAAAATGTTCCATACCATTCCAGAATATGTTCATGAAATTTTAAAAAAATCTTATTGCAATGTCAAAAAAATATGTTCGTGTAATTTGAAAAACACTGTTTTGTACCGTTAAAATAAATGCTCAACGTGTATTTGAAAAATGCTTATTGTGTAATGTGCAAACATTATTTAAAAAAACTTCTATTATTTGGAAATTTTCAACGTGTATAAAGAAAATGTATAAATGACTTCAAAATAAAAGTAGACATGTATTTAAAAAAACATAAACAGAAGAAACCAAGATAAAACTAATAAATAAACCTAACAAAGGCCATGCGTTTTGCAATCGTGATTATCTAGAACTTAGGCTTGCCACAAATGACTCTACCTGGCACAACACCTTCTTTTGTCTACCTCTAGATTGCTGGTAGCACATGCATGCAGTAGTACTAACTAGATCGGGGTCGCGCCCTGGCGCGAGGGTGTCGGTCCTATCGTTTTGGTCAGGCATGTAATGCTAAGTCAGTATTAATCTAGGTTTAGCATATACATTTATACAACATAACAATACAATGAAGAAAAAACATTGAATTGTGATAGGAGCAAGACAGAATGGTGCTTAAGGCAGAATCAATTTCAATGCGTTCATAATCATCATGCGCCTGGCTCATCACATTGTCCCATCGCTTAGAAACCATTTTGCGTTACCAAAGGGAATTAAAGTGATTGCTCAGAATGGATTAGTCCAGTACAATAGATTTACATCAAAAACAAGGCATTGCCAAAGGGTAGGACATCATATATACCCAAAGTATGGCAAACATGACACATTTAGTCATTACAATAATATGTCTAAAGGAGTGATCCAATAAACCAGCGTCTGGTATTTATCAGGGGAGGATGTAAACCAATACAAATCATAAAAGTGCAGTACAAAGTAGGATACGGTTCAATAAAAACCATCAAAATTCAATATAAAGAAGAATATCTATCTTAGTATTCAGGAGTGGTCTAGTAGCGAATTGTTCTATGCTAAAAGACAATGCATCATATATTTGATCTTATGAGTCTAGATGAAGTAACCACTGCCCAGTATGATTGATATGCATCAAGTTTGTCACAAAGAAGAAGAGCAAAACAACAACATGGTTTGATGGATCAGGATGACGACAAGTCATTTATATAGAACTGTATGCATCCCATAAGTCGAAAGACCATCTTCGAGCACTTCTAGCATCAATTGGCTCTGCGATAGTACTACAAATAGAAAGTGGCACCGTTAGAACATCGGTTTTAAGTTATGAATTGCATAAGTATGGAACAGGGTACTCAACATAACACAAATGGTTTGGATGTATAACTATGGTCCAATAAGCCTCAACTTTAACTCTCCCATGTAAGAAAGCAACTTATAGTGCATAACAATCAATATTGCTGGATTTCTACCATCATATTAACATTTCGCAATTACCGGGTCCAGGTAAATATTTATGCAAGGACCAAAAATAATTTGGTCTCACTATTGGTAGAGCTTAGAGAACAACAAAGTAATGCAGAAAACAGAAACATGAGACTGTACATATTCTACAGAAACACACCATTATACCATGTAGATACAACACAGATCAATTAGAAGGGGCAACCACTGCGCTGTTTATGAGAGAAAGAAATCAAATAATATTGCAGGACAATGAAAAATGATTGCGAGAACAAAAAAGCTATTGTTTCAATATGTCATTCAAGGAAATACCTCAAGAGTTATTTACCTAAATGGTATGTGTGCCTCACTGCTTGAAGAATCATTGATGATGAATTTAGAACATTAGCTCATGAATCAAAGGATACATGATCTGTTGTCCTTGCTCTTGATCAGCACAACAGGCACTGGAAGTAGCCACTAACACCATAAATAAATGTTAAGAAATATGGCTAGAGGTTGTACTTGTGCAAGAACTAAACATGACATGGCTGCTGATACTGAGCACATGAACTGAATAGATTCTAGGATGGACAGAAATATTTTTTAATTAAAAGCAACTTTACAAAAGCTGAAATACAACCAGGTCTATCATTGCAAAAGGTTTATGAAATTATGGTATGCCTTTTCAAACAAAATGACAGTCAGGAAACAAATCGGTGTTAAACCAACCACCTCCATGTCACCTTCTCACCTGCAACGTATCGCATGGCCCATTATAGGCATTTCGCACAAGGGCCTCTAGAAAGCAAGGGCCGGCCCTGAACATTTAGAATCAATGGGAAAACTCACCTTAATCGTCTGCATGAGGTTGGCCTTGTCCTCGAACCTGTACTCTGCATCAAAGCCATTAGAGAACAAAACTTAGTCAGTTGTTTCTCAGAAAAAGGAAGAAATACAAAAGTATTCTTAAAACCATGGGTCACACCTTATCTTTCTTATGAGCATTTAGCTTACGAAACCTATTAAGAGGCATCATGTCAAATACAATAGTACATCTGCGCTAAGAATGGCAAAACATGCAGTCTAATGCCCAACACATCGGCACTAAAACTGGTAGTTGCAAACCAAAAGTCCAAAACCACATTGTATGAGAATTTATTTATACAGATAAAGAAGGGAGAAAATTATTCAAATAAGCTATTATGGCTATTGGATTTTATAGACAACTAATTTAGTCCAACTCTGAGCATTTAATTTTGCGTTAGCTATTGATAATAAAGCATGGAACTAAAGTAGACAACTCACAGAAAATTTGTATATCTTCAGTCACTTTGATCATATTTTGCATAAACTAAAATCAACTATACATAAAACTTGATAACATCGTTATCGGGCTTGAAGGAAATCACTATATTCGCTTGGGGGAAATTGCTCACATATGAATTAAGAGAGATGAATCTACATCCTTTTAACCCACCTAATGCTTAACTATGCCAAAATGATTTTTTAAATTGCATTTCAGTTTGTTTAGAATTATGGGCACGAATCCCGAGCCATTCTAGGTACATCACTTGGACTAAAGATGCCATCAGTTAGTATTGTAGTTTTTTCAGAAGAGCAGAAACATAATAAGAAAGCAAAAGCCAGACACAGTGGCAATAGAGATGGTACAACTACGAAGTCATAGCTATTAGGCATACTAATAAGTAACCCCATTCAACTGCCTTGCCGACCAACTTCCTAGGTGGCAATTCATATGAACCTGGCATAAGTAGCCTGTGAGATACACAACATAGAATATGTTTTGTGTAGACAATGCACTCGTGACTTTGTGAGTAGGCAGGTGATACGAAGGTGTTGTAGGAGTATATTGGAATTTTACCTTCGCTGTCACTGATGCATATCGGATCATCTTCCCTCGACCCTTTCATGATGTGGTTGCTGCCAGTGCTCTAGGAAGAATGAAGTTGTATTAATAATAGAAAGGAGATCAAAATTAAAGCTCAAGCAATCATTACCATTCGCCATAAGAAGCCTGCTCACTCACAGTAATGCAACTGGAATAAAAAATATATCTAAACGAAGAGTAGACATGTTACAGAGATAAAAGTCGCAAAGAAGTGAATATCTTTTGGAACTAACAACATAAACAGAACCAAGGAAATATGTAAGTTATTCCATAGCCATTAAGTTAAGAAATCAACAAGCGTTATGAGCCATATATCATGCAACAATATCCAGCATATTAAAAGATGACAATGCTAAGCAAAATCATGGCAATAAGACTACCACAACGGGTGCATTGCAAATATGATTACGATAGACAAATCCAAGGACCAAATATGCTCTTAACATTGTGGTCTATTGGTACCATTGCAAATAGGCTAACCCACTTTTGGAGAAAAATATAACTGTATTTATTGGTTTATTTGTAACATACAACATTATTAGTTCAGATCTATAGGACCAAATTTGTTATAACTGCAAACCAAACTTGTAGTGCAAAAGCAAAATTTAGAAGATCTCATAAACTAGACATGAATATTGTTTGATTATGGAGACATACCTGGTCAATGCAAGTGAAAAAAATGAATCAATGCTGTAGCTCATCATGGCAAATGATACAGCTGGAAGCATAGTTCCAATCGCCATTCAATTGATAACTTGCTGGTAACTTGCGGAAAAAATAGAAGTAATAGTATCACAACGAATTAGTAACGCGGTTCAACCGATACTTTGCTGGGAGCGAGTCTTTCAACCGATACTTTTCTGGAAGCATAGTTCCAATCGCCATTCAACCGATACTTTGCTGGGAGCGAGTATTTCTTGTTGGGGAACGCAGTAATTTCAAAAAAATTCCTACGATCACGCAAGATCTATCTAGGAAAAGCATAGCAACGAGAGGGGAGAGTGTGTCCATGTACCCTCGTAGACCGAAAGCGGAAGCATTTAGTAACGCGGTTGATGTAGTCAAACGTCTTCGCGATCCAACCGATCCAAGCACCAAACATACGGCACCTCCGCGTTCAGCACACGTTCAGCTCGATGACGTCCCTCGTACTCTTGATCTAGTTGAGGCCGAGGGAGAGTTCCGTCAGCACGACGGCGTGGCGACGGTGATAATGATGTTACCGGCGCAGGGCTTTTCCTAAGCACTATGGCGATATGATCGAGGTGTGTAACTGTGGAGGGGGGGCACCGCACATGGCTAAAAGATCAACTTGTGTGTTCTAGGGTCCCCCTGCCCCCGTATATAAAGGAGGGAGAGGGAGAGGCAGCCGGCCCTAGGGGGGCGCGCCAAGGTGTGGAGTCCTACGAGGACTCCCTAGTCCTAGTAGGATTCCACCTCCCACACGGAGTAGGAAAGGGGGAAGGGAGAAGGAGAAGGAAAGGGGGCCCAGCCCCCTTCTCCTAGTCCTAATCGGCCTCCTACCCAAGGGGCGCACCACCCCAATGGGCTGGTGTGCTCCCCTCTTATGGCCCATAAGGCCCATAACTTCTCCCGGGGGGGGGGGGGGGCGAGTTCCGGTAACCTCACGGTACTCCGGAAAATACCCGAACTTCTACGGAACCATTCCGATGTCCGAATATAGTCTTCCAATATGTCAATCTTTATGTCTCAACCATTTCAAGACTCCCCGTCATGTCCGTTATCTCATCCGGGACTCCAAACAAACTTCAGTTCATCAAATCACATAACTCATAATACAAATCGTCATCGAACGTTAAGCGTGCGGATCCTATGGGTTCGAGAACTATGTAGACATGACCGAGACACATCTCTGGTCAATAACCAATAGTGGAACCTGGATGCTTATATTGGTTCCTACATATTCTATGAAGATCTTTATCGGTCAAACCGCATAACAACATACGCTGTTCCCTTTGTCATCGGTATGTTACTTGCCCGAGATTCTATCGTCGGTATCATCATACCTAGTTCAATCTCGTTACCGGCAAGTCTCTTTACTCATTCCGTAATGCATCATCCCGTAACCAACTCATTAGTCACATTGCTTGCAAGGCTTATAGTGATGTGCATTACCGAGAGGGCCCAGAGATACCTCTCCGAAACACAGAGTGACAAATCCTAATCTCGATCTATACCAACCCAACAAATACCTTCAGAGACACCTGTAGAGCATCTTTATAATCACCCATTTACGTTGTGACTTTTGATAGCACACAAAGTGTTCCTCCGGTATTTGGGAGTTGCATAATCTCATAGTTAGAGGAACATGTATAAGTCATGAAGAAAGCAATAGCAATAAAACTAAACGATCATTATGCTAAGCTAACGGATGGGTCTTGTCCATCATGTCATTCTCTAATGATGTGATCCCGTTCATCAAATGACAACACATGTCTATGGCTAGGAAACTTAACCATCTTTGATTAACGAGCTAGTCAAGTAGAGGCATACTAGGGACACTCTATTTGTCTATGTATTCACACATGTATCAAGTTTCCGGTTAATACAATTCTAGCATGAATAATAAACATTTATCATGATATAAGGAAATAAAATAACAACTTTATTATTGCCTCTAGGGCATATTTCCTTCAGTCTCCCACTTACACTAGAGTTAATAATCTAGTTCATATCGCCATGTGATTTAACACCAATAGTTCACATCACCATGTGATTAACACCCATACTTCACATCGCCATGTGACCAACACTCAAAGGGTTTACTAGAGTCAATAATCTAGTTCACATCGCCATGTGATTAACACCCAAAGAGTACTAAGGTGTGATCATGTTTTGCTTGTGAGAGAAGTTTAGTCAACGGATCTGCCACATTCAGATCCAAATATATTTTGCAAATTTCTATGTCTACAATGCTCTGCACGGAGCTACTCTAGTTAATTGCTCCCACTTTCAATATGTATCCATATTGAGACTTAGAGTCATCCAGATCGGTGTCAAAACTTGCATCGACCTAACTCTTTACGACGAACCTTTTGTCACCTCCATAATCGAGAAACATATCCTTATTCCACTAAGGATAATTTTGACCGATGTCCAGTGATCCACTCCTGGATCACTATTGTACCCTCTTGCCAAACTCATGGTGAGGTACACAATAGGTCTTGTACACAACATAGCATACTTTATAGAACCTACTAGTGGTTGGGGCGCCACCCGGTGGCGCCGCCTGAGAGGAAGCTGGGTGGTGCCAGGTGGGAGGTACCCCTTCCATTTTACTTATTATAGTATGCAGTGTTATTGCATAATAGGCATATTAAGCAGCAGGTATCCAGGAGAAACTAGGGATTTGAGATCATCATGAACAAAATTTAAAGTTCATTACACACTTGATGAAACAAGTGACACATGCATCTTGGCTCTAACATCATATTGATAAAGAGTACCGAAATCATCTCCAAAAAAAGAAGGAACAAAATAGTGACCGTGGATGGAGTGGATGATCTTCACCTCGTGCTCAATGCATCCACTGTCCCAGATCCCGGGCTAGTCTTCGCCGCCGCCGCCGACGGTAACCGCTGTATCTTTTTGAGCCTCACCTCCCAATTTCAGTGCAAAATGCAGCCATCATCTTGGAATTCCTTGATAATATCCCTGCCAAGTGCACCATATACAGTTACTCTAGTATGGTTAAAGCAATAAAGGAAGTTGGGTACCTTTTGTTGGATGTCATCCTTGGATTCAGATCCAATTGATCGAGCAGCTCTGTTGAGGGCATTGTTGGTGCTTCCACCTCCTTGGACATTCAAAGTAAGGCTCCCGATTTTGTCTTCCGAACCTAGGCCAGAGTAGATGGTATGAAATTGAACAAATCAAGAATAAAGGAAACAAATCATGCCATAATTTCTTTTACCCTCCCTAAGTTCAGATTGTGAATAATGAGAGAAAAACTATCGAATATGTCGCCTTTCATTTATAGCAGTTTCCCTTCAAATGTGAACCCATCAATGCATGGATATGTTTTCTATTAACACCCAATCTAAAACAAAGCTAACTATAATAAATTAGAGAACACAATTCAATAGTTTTCAGTGATGTTACCAAAGAATTATAAAATTTTATTTGGAAGCATACATCATACCTTTACTGCATTGGTATTCATAATTATTTGAGTGGTGAACCTAAAATAATATAACCTTGGCAAGACATATCCGTAAACCTGCACAACCTCAGGTTGTCGTTCTGCCTGATCTATCTCCTCCAACACCCATAGTTAAAACTTTGAGAGTTATATATTTATCTTAACTGATAGGAATAAACACAATAACAATGGACAAGAGCATAGTGCATTCAGTGCATCACTTTATGTTTATACAATGTACATGATGATCAAGCGAGGATCATATGTTGTAAGAACTGAAGCTTCTAACACAAGTTGAATTTGAAGATTGCAGAAATCATGAGAAGCAGATGGAACTGCAAGTAATTTATAAAAAATTTGAAAAGATAAGTAAAAAAATTGAAAACTATGAGAAGGTTGTGCCTGGAGCCTCTATGCTTGCTCTGTTTCGACTTCTTCTTGGACTAAAGATGTTGAGTAACTTCGTGCCTGCACGTGATGCAGTTCTTGGCGTTCGGCTCGCTGTCCATGTCAGCGCCATGGTCGGGGCCATCGCTAGCGGCCAGATGGCCGAGCACATTGGCCAGAAAGGGGTGAGAAAAAAATCTTGACCCCTCCCTCCCTCCGAATGAAAATTAAGAGTTGAGCTTGTATTAGTCTCGAATCTCATGAGTTATTTAATTAGTTGCATGTGGCATTTGATATGATAATCAGAGAAGAGAAATTAGTGTTGCAGACAATGTGTAGGTGAAGACTTTTTCTGAAAAAGTTCATTATTTTGTTCATGTCATATGCTTGCAAGTTGCAACAAACTAATTCTTGACTACACTAAAGTTTTAATGTTTTATACTATGGACATGCCTACTGAATTTTCAGTCGTTAACGATGGTGGCGATTCGGAACATCATCAGTTGGCTCGTCATCTCCTTCAAGAATGTATGGCATGATGCACCCACATGTTTCCCAAGCTTATTTTCTGCCATTTCTCTTCTCGCGATGATACGAGCTTCATGCTTGCTAATCAATGTTTAATCCACATGACTCATCACTTCTCTACATGGGACGACTGCTTCAAGGATTTGGTTTGGTGTCATATCATACATGGTTTGTAATAAAGTATCTTCACTGCATGATTATTCTATGCCTAGGATGTTCACGACTTTATGCTTTAAGATTTTGAGTACTTCTCAACTGGTTCAAAAATGTTCAGAAACAAGAGAGCAAATAATATGTCAATATACTGGATGCAGAATGGTCCAGGGTTTATTTTTTTGGAAAAGATGGTTAATTGTTTATACCTACGCACCCCTACCAAAACCAAATTAATATTTTGAAATTAGAACATTTTTACTTTGTGCTTGGGCCTCAGTGCATGCTGATTTTTATGGCTTTATGCTTTAAGAGATTTAGTACTTCTCCATCGTATATACTAACTTATTTTATTGCCAACAGATTATTGAGCTACTTAATAGTTACAATACTAACTCCTATGTATGAATTAAGGCATGCGATCATACCAGATGCCTATATACATAGCAGAGCTCCTCAGAGCACAAGAGGAACGCTTGGCTTCATGAAATCCTCAAATGCAGAATTAGCAATAGCTATGTAAAAGAAAAGAAGCACAGTCAGTATGCTACACGACATGATAACAACAGATGACTACCTAATCTAAGTACAACATAAGTTTTGTATAAACGGGATCGAAATGAATCATAATTAATGGTTATAGTCAATAAAATGCCAGAATGAGTTATATTGACCAACCTAAGTACCTAATATTTTTACGTCCATTGGACAGTGTGCAATCAAAATCATGTGATAGTTTTTAAACTATTTCTAATCCAATAGATTAGATACAACACAGACTGATATTTTAGATTCAAAAGAAGAATCCAATATCAGAGGCTATCCGAACTTACTTTTGAATCACGCCACCGCTAGTCCACTGCCTCCTGATGATAACACCATCAATCATTAGGTCGGTTTCCATCCATCACTATGTTCACCCTTGAGAAGTCCAGGCTAGGGTGCTACAATTAGGATCCCTATCAGATAAACAAATAACTATATTTCTTGATATAATTGGAGGGGTTCCACGACCATAACAACAGGTGGATGCAGCCGTTCAACCCGGGTGGTGAGCATACAAAATCTGCAAAATAGGGAGGTTAGAAGATGATAATTTCATTAATAGTTTGGTACACACAGTACTTCATAGATGGTTGCTCACATATCTAAATGCCGCATTTCTTGATTCATACCTAGCAAAAATTCCTTGCAATATTTTCTAGAACCAGGAACAATCACTGCATTGTGAATGTTGCATTGTTGTTTCTCTCAGGCAACTTCAGAAGGAAATCGTAGATCATGAGCTTGCGGAGCAGATGGAGGAGCCCATGGCCCGGCAGCTGGAAGCGGACATCAATGCTCTGGTTTATAACAAGCATCAACTGGCCCTGCGAGCAAAAACCACTATCCATCAATGACAAGAAAGAGGAGATCCAAAGGAAGGTGTGCAGATTCCTACCATGTGTCATCATGATTTCTTTTATTTCTTCTGTTAGCCCAAAACTCTATTATGGTACTATGATTACGTTCAATTTGGTTGAAACATGGCATGGCATATGATTAGTAATTTAGGTTCTGTGTGTGACATTGCATTCGTCATAATCTAGGTCTACTTGAACCTCTGCTTCAGCTGCTAATTCTTACAATGATTCTACAACATCGTAAAGGCCTTCTGTTCATTGTAAATTTCTCAAAGCTTCATATACAATTAAGTTATTTAGAACGATGTCTTCCTATAGTATCGCTCTCCATCCAAAAACTAATTAGTTTTTGTGGATTTCTGGCATCATGAGTTTCAAATAAAGGATAATCCATACCTAGAGCCAAGCATGCTACATGGTCTATGAGTTTCTCATCAAAATACATCATGCATTGTCATACCAGGTCGAATATAAGACTACTTTGCATAGTTGTGGTGTAATCTATTCAGCCTTGTGCGTTTGGCGTGGCATCGATCCTGGTCTTGTAGATCAAAGCTAGAGCTACTTTGTCAAAAACCTTCCCTCTAATTTACGGAGGGGGATGATGCAGGATATCTATAGTTTACCATCTGCAAAGTGAACTCTCTGCACAGTCTGTTGAAACTACTTTTATATCCACCATTTAATCTTGTGTCTTGACATCTGCTTGTCACTGATTGGTATTCGGCTATACCTTGTGAATGAGGCTCTTGAACGCATGATATATTGCTCTCGCTAACTTAAGCTGATAGTTTGATATTCTGCTCAAAAAGCAACAACTCACTGCATAATGTTATATTTGTTGTGTTTTTACTGCTGCAGATGACCCCGGCTGATTTTGAGACTTCTAAACATTCCCAAGAAAGCTCGAAATTGATGTCCAAATCAGTAAACTCGCCAGAAAAAGTTCAGGTGGCTTGGCACAAATCTATTAAGGGATAGAGGGCTAAGACAGGAATCAATAAATTTTAGAGTTTCGAATCTAAGTGAACACCTGTTATTGCTGCAACTCCCCTGTATCAACTAACAGTCTAATACATGCCCTATGGTAGCATATATTGAGTGATTCAACTCTGTTCCTGCCTTACTCCTTACTGCAGCCATTACAACGAAATATGCAGATTATAAAACATGCAAGGAAAAAAGGGAGAGCTGCTATTGTCACACTGCACTGCTCAAAGTAAATTGATTCATATGAACCTCCATGGGCAGTGCCCACCATGATTTAGAGAAGTATTCGACAGTTGGAAAAGGTAGGATGCATCGTACCTGGTCGGATCTGGAATGGTTGGCCCTCGCCAGCGCAGACAAAGTGGATCCGTGTCGATAGTGTCTTGCCTCCGCGTGATGGTGGTTCTTGTTGAGCTACTTTTGGTGCCGTCGACAGCGCCCTCCAACACATACTCGTCCTCCCTGACGCCTATTTCCATGGATTCAAATTGAGAAGAGAAAGGGGCAGGACACGAGGCGGCAGAGAGGGGTCAGGGGGTGAGGGAAAGGGAAGAAAGGAGGCGACTTGCCTGGGTCGAGTTTGCTTCCTACTCCAGTCGCCGGTGTCGGAGGACCTGGCCATGGGACGATGGGGCGAGGCAGTGGCGGTGGCAACCCTAGCATGCGTCGAGGGAGAACGGGTGGGGGCGATTTCCTCTTCCTCTCTCGTTTTCTTCTGGACGAAGCAAACAACGCGTTGGGGCAGCAAAGGTCAAACCGCCGATCTTTTTTGTCTCTAGCTAATCCAACGTGGACTGCACGAGAGCACGCCCCTGATGCGCAGCTGAATGTGTTTAATGACTGAGGCATAGGGAATGATTTTTCATTCTCTTTCTATTTTTCTGCCGTGGTCGGGTTTTGAGTTTTTACTCAATTTCACACCTTGCAACACAGTCAAGAACTCCTTCTTTGACTGTTCCATTTTGAACTACTTCAAAATCTTGTTAAGGTATGTACTCATTGAAAAAACTTATCAAGCGTTTTGATCTATCTCTATAGATCTTGATGCTCAATATGTAAGCAGCTTCACCGAGGTATTTCTTTGAAAAACTCATTTCAAACACTCCTTTATGCTTTCCAGAAAATTCTATATCATTTCCGATCAACAATATGTCTTTCACGTAAACTTATCAAAAAGGCTGTAGTGCTCCCACTCACTTTCTTGTAAATACATGCTTCACCACAAGTCTGTATAAAACTATATGCTTTGATCAACTCATCAAAGTGTATATTCCAACTCCGAGATGCTTGCACCAGTCCATAGATGGATCGCTGGAGCTTGCACACTTTGTTAGCACCTTTAGGATTGACAAAACCTTCTTGTTGCATCATATACAACTCTTCTTTAAGAAATCTATTAAGGAATGTAGTTTTGACATCCATTTGCCAGATTTCATAAAATTTGGCAATTGCTAACATGATTCAGACAGACTTAAGCATCGCTACGAGTGAGAAAATCTTATCGTAGTCAACACCTTGAACTTGTCGAAAACCTTTTGCGACAATTCGAGCTTTGAAGATAGTAACACTACCATCAGCGTCCATCTTCCTCTTGAAGATCCATTTATTCTCAATGGCTTGCCGATCATCGGGCAAGTCCACCAAAGTCCATACTTTGTTCTCATACATGGATCCCATCTCAGATTTCATGGCCTCAAGCCATTTCGCGGAATCTGGGGTCATCATCGCTTCCTCATAGTTCGTAGGTTCATCATGGTCTATTAACATGACTTCCAGGAAAGGATTACCATACCACTCTGGTGCAGGTCATACTCTGGTTAACCTACGAGGTTCGATAGTAACTTGATCTGAAGTTTCATGATCATAATCATTAACTTCCGCACTAATTGGTGTAGGCATCACTGGAACTGATTTCCGTGATGAGTTACTTTCCAATTCGAGAGAAGGTACAATTACCTCATCAAGTTCAATTTCCTCCCACTCACTTCTTTCTTGAGAAACTTCTTCTCTATAAAGGATCCATTCTTAGCAACAAAGATCTTGCCTTCGGATCTGTGATAGAAGGTGTACCCAACAGTTTCTTTTGGGTATCCTATGAAGACGCACTTCTCCGATTTGGGTTTGAGCTTATCAGGCTGAAACTTTTTCACATAAGCATCACAACCCCAAACTTTAAGAAACGATAGTTTAGGTTTCTTACTAAACCACACTTCATACGGTGTCGTCTTAACGGATTTTTAGACGGTGCCCTATTTAACGTGAATGCAATTGTCTCTAATGCATACCCCCAAAACAATAGTGGTTAATCGGTAAGAGACATCATATATCGCACCATATCTAATAAAGTACGGTTACGACGTTCGGACACAACATTATGCTGTGGTGTTCCAGGTGGCATGAGTTTGTGAAGTTATTCCACATTGTTTTAATTGAAGGCCAAACTCGTAACTCAAATATTAATCTCCACGATTGGATCGTAGAAAATTTATTTTCTTGTTACGATGATTTTCCACTTCACTTTGAAATTCTTTGAACTTTTCAAATGTTTCAGACTTATGTTTCATCAAGTAGATATATCCATATCTGCTCAAATCATCTGTGAAGGTCAGAAAATAACGATATCCGCCGCGAGCCTCAACACTCATCGGACCGCATACATCAAGATGTATTATTTCCAACAAGTGCATTGCTTTCGATCCATAGTTCCGGAGAACGGAGTCTTAGTCATCTTGCCCATGAGGCATGGTTCTCAAGCATCAAGTGATTCATAATCAAGTGATTCCAAAAGTCCATTAGCATGGAGTTTCTTCACGCGCTTTACACCAATATGATCTAAACGGCAGTGCCACAAATAAGTTGCACTATCATTATTAAACTTATATCTTTTGGCATCAATATTATGTGTATCACTGTGATCGAGATTCAGTAAACCGTTTACATTGGATGTAAGACCATAGAAGGTTTTATTCATGTAAACAGAACAACAATTATTCTCTGACTTGAATGAATAACCGTATCACAATAAACATGATCCAATCATATCTATGCTCAACGCAAATGCCAAATAACATTTATTTAGTTCCAATACTAATCCCAAAGGAAAAAGGGAGTGTGCGATGATGATCTTATCAATCTTGGAATCACTTCCAACACACATCATCACCTCGCCCTTAACTAGTCTCTATTTATTTTGCAACTCCCGTTTCGAGTTACTACTCATAGCAACTAAACCAGTATCAAATACCGAGGGGTTGCTATAAACAATAGTAAAGTACACCTCAATAACATGTATATCAAATATGCCTTTGTTCACTTTGCCATCCTTCTTATCCGCCAAATGTTTGGGGTAGTTCCGATTCCAGTGACCATTCTCTTTGCAGTAGAAGCACTCAGTTTCAGGTTTAGGTCAAGCTTTGGGCTTCTTCATGGGAGTGACAACTTGCTTGCCATTCTTCTTGAAGTTCCCTTTCTTTTCCTTTGCCCTTTTCTTGAAACTAGTGGTCTTGTTAACCATCAACTATTGATGCTTTTTCTTGATTTCTACCTTCGCCGATTTCAGCATCGCGAAGAGCTCGGGAATCGTTTTTCGTCATCCCTCTAATATTATAGTTCATCACAAAGTTCTAGTAACTTGGTGATAGTGACTAGAGAACTCTGTCAATCACTATCTTATCTGGAAGATTAACTCCCAGTTGATTCAAGCGATTGTAGTACTCAAACATTCTGAGCACATGCTCACTAGCTGAGCTATTCTCCTCCATCTTGTAGGCAAAGTAATTTGTCAGAGGTCTCATACCTCTTAACACGGGCATGAGTCTGAAATACCAATTTCAACTCTTGGAACATCTAACATGCTCCATGGCATTCAAAACGTTTTTGAAGTCCCGGTTCTAAGCCGTAAAACATGGTGCACTAAACTATCAAGTAGTCATCATACCGAGCATTGTTCAAACGTTCATAACGTCTACATCTGCTCCTGCAATAGGTCTGTCACCTAGCAGTGCATCAAGTACATAATTCTTCTATGCAGCAATGAGGATAATCCTCAGATCACGGACCAAGTCCGCATCACTGCTACTATCATCTTTCAACTTAGTTTTCTCTAGGAACATATCATAAATAAACGGGAGCTACATCGCAAGCTATTGATCTATAACATAGATATGCAAATACTATCAGGACTAAGTTCATGACAAATTAAAGTTCAATTAATTATATTACTTAAAAATCCCACTTAGATAGACATCCCTCTAGTCATCTAAATGATCACGTGATCCAAATCAACTAAACCATGTCCGATCATCACGTGAGATGGAGTAGTTTTCAATGGTGAACATCACTATGTTCATCATATCTACTATATGATTCACGCTCGAACTTCCGGTCTCAGTGTTCCGAGGCCATATTTGCATATGCTAGGCTCGTCAAGTTTAACCCAAGTATTCTGCGTGTGCAAAACTGGCTTGCACACGTTGTATGTGAACGTAGAGCTTATCACACCCGATCGTCACGTGGTGTCTCGGCACGATGAACTGTAGCAACGGTGCATACTCAGGGAGAACACTTATACCTTGAAATTTAGTGAGGGATCATGTTATAATTCTACCGCCGTACTAAGCAAAATAAGATGCATAAAGGATAAACATCACATGCAATCAAAATATGTGACATGATATGGCCATCATCATCTTGTGCTCATGATCTCCATCACCGAAGCATCGTCATGATCTCCATCATCACCGGCGCGACACCTTGATCTCCATCGTAGCATTGTTGTTGTCTCACCAACTATTGGTTCTACGACTATTGCTACCGCTTAGTGATAAAGTAAAACAATTACATGGCGATTGCATTGCATACAATAAGGCGACAACCATATGGCTCCTGCCAGTTGCCGATAACTTTGTTACAAAACATGATCATCTCATACAACAAATTATATCACGTCATGTCTTGACCATATCACATCACAACAAGCCCTGCAAAAACAAGTTAGACGTCCTCTACTTTGTTGTTGCAAGTTTTACGTGGCTGCTACGGGCTTCTAGCAAGAACCGTTCTTACCTACGCATCAAAACCACAATGATTTTTCGTCAAGTGTGTTGTTTTAACCTTCAACAAGGACCGGGCGTAGTCAAACTTGATTCAACTAAAGTTGGAGAAACAGACACCCGCTAGCCACCTGTGTGCGCAGCACGTCGGTAGAACCAGCTCATGAATGCGGTCATGCAATGTCGGTCCGGGCCGGTCCATCCAACAATACCGCTGAAGCAAAGTAAGACGTTGCTGGTAAGCAGTATGACTATTATCGCCCACAACTCTTTGTGTTCTACTCGTGCATAGAACATCTATGTTGGGGAATGCAGTAATTTCAAAAAAAATCCTACGCACACGCAAGATCCATCTAGGTGACGCATAGCAACGAGAGGGGAGAGTGTTGTCTACGTACCCTCGTAGACCGTAAGAGGAAGCGTTATGATAACGCGGTCGATGTAGTCGTACGTCTTCATGATCCGACCGATCCTAGCACCGAAGGTCCGGCACCTCCGCGATCTGCACACGTTTAGCTCGGTGACATCCCATGAACTCTTGATCCAGCTGAGGTTGAGGGAAATTTCCGTCAGCACGACAGCGTGATGACGGTGAAGATGAAGCTACCGCGCAGGGCTTCGCCTAAGCACTGCAACGATATGACCGAGGTTGAAATCTGTGGAGGGGGGCACCGCACACGGCTAAACAATCAACTTGTGTGTCTATGGGGTGCCCCCTCCCTCGTATATAAAGGAGTAGAGGAGGGGAGGGTCGGCCCTCTCATGGCGCGCCCAAGGGGGGAGTCCTACTCCCGGTGGGAGTAGGATTCCCCCTTCCCAAGTGGGAGTCGGAGAGGACGGACGGGGCGCGAGCGGGAAGCAACGGCCCCCCCCCCCAATTCGGATTGGGCTTGGGGGGGGGGGGTGCCCTCCACCTGGCCACCTCCTTCTCTCTCCCACTAAGGCCCAATAAGGCCCATACACTCCCCGGGGGGTTCCGGTAACCCCTCGGCACTCCGGTAAATGGCCGAACTCACCCAGAACCATTCCGATGTCCAAACATAGTCTTCCAATATATCGATCTTTATGTCTCAACCATTTCGAGACTCCTCGTCATGTCCGTGATCATATCCGGGACTCCGAACTACCTTCGGTACATCAAAACACATAAACTCATAATACCGATCGTCACCGAACGTTAAGCGTGCGGACCCTACGGGTTCGAGAACTATGTAGACATGACCGAGACTCATCTCCGGTCAATAACCAATAGCAGAACCTGGATGCTCATATTGGTTCCTACATATTCTACGAAGATCTTTATCGGTCAAACCGCATAACAACATACGTTGTTCCCTTTGTCATCAGTATGCTACTTGCCCGTGATTCGATCTTCAGTATCTCAATACCTAATTCAATCTCGTTACCGGCAAGTATCTTTACTCGTTCCATAATGCATCATCCCGTAACTAACTCATTAGTCACATTGCTTGCAAGGCTTATAGTGATGTGCATGACCGAGAGGGCCCAGAGATACCTCTCCGACAATCGGAGTGACAAATCCTAATCTCGATCTATGCCAACCCAACAAACACCATTGCAGACACCTGTAGAGCATCTTTATAGTCACCCAGTTACGTTGTTACTTTGATATCACACTAAGTGTTCCTCCGGTATTCAGGAGTTGCATAATCTCATAGTCATAGGAACATGTATAAGTTATGGAGAAAGCAATATCAATAAACTTAACGATCATAATGCTAAGCTAACGGATGGGTCTTGTCCATCACATCATTCTCTAATAATGTGATCCCGTTCATCAAATGACAACACATGTCTATGGCTAGGAAACTTAACCATCTTTGATTAAAGAGCTAGTCTAGTAGAGACATACTAGGGACACTCTGTTTGTCTATGTATTCACACATGTACTAAGTTTTCGGTTAATACAATTCTAGCATGAATAATAAACATTTATCATGATATCAGGAAATATAAATAACAACTTTATTATTGTCTCTAGGGCACATTTCCTTCAATCTACGCATAGACCTGGCTCGGATGCCACTGTTGGGGAACGCAGTAATTTCAAAAAAATTCCTACGCACACGCAAGACCCATTTAGGTGATGCATAGCAATGAGAGGGGAGAGTGTTGTCTACGTACCCTCATAGAACGTAAGCGGAAGCGTTAGGACAACGCGGTTGATTTAGTCGTACGTCTTGACGATCCGACCGATCCTAGCACCGAAGGTACGACACCTCCGTGATCTGCACACGTTCAGCTCGGTGACGTCCCACGAACTCTAGATCCAGCTGAGGTCGAGGGAAAGTTTCATCAGCACGACGGCATGATGACGGTGATGATGAAGCTACCGCGCAGGGCTTCGCCTAAGCACTGCAACGATATGACCGAGGTGGAAATCTGCGGAGGGGGGCACCGCACACGGCTAAACAATCAACTTGTGTGTCTATGGGGTGCCCCCTCCCCCGTATATAAAGATGTGGAGGAGGGGGAGGGCCGGCCCTCTCATGGCATGCCCAAGGGGGGAGTCCTACTCCCGGTGGGAGTAGGATTCCCTCTTTCCTAGTTGGAGTAGGAGAGGAAGGAAGGGGGAGAGAGAGGGAAGGAAAAGGGGGCCGGCCCCCCACCCAATTTGGATTGGGCTTGGGGGGGGGGGGGTTCCACCTGGCCGCCTCCTTCTCTCTCCCACTAAGGCCCAATAAGGCACATAGACTCCCCGGGGGGGTCCGGTAACCCCACCCCCGGTACTCCGGTAAATGGCCGAACTCACCCGGAACCATTCCGATGTCCAAACATAGTCTTCCTATATATCGATCTTTATGTCTCGACCATTTTGAGACTCCTCATAATGTCCGTGATCATATCCGGGACCCCGAACTACCTTCAGTATATCAAAACACATAAACTCATAATACCGATCGTCACTGAACGTTAAGCGTGCGGAGGGTTTGAGAACTATGTAGACATGACCGAGACTCATCTCCGGTCAATAACCAATAGCGGAACCTGGATGCTCATATTGGTTCCTACATATTCTACGAAGATCTTAATCGGTCAAACCGCATAGCAACATACGTTGTTCCCTTTGTCATCGGTATGTTATTTTCCCGAGATTCGATCGTCGATATCTCAATACCTAGTTCAATCTCGTTACCGGCAAGTCTCTTTACTCGTTCCGTAATGCATCATCCCGTAACTAACTCATTAGTCACATTGCTTGCAAGGCTTATAGTTGTAAGTGCATCTAGTGCCACCCCTAGTTGGTTTTGGAGTATTGACGACAAACTTGGTTGAGGGACTAATGTGTTTGTGAGAATTGCAGGATAACACAGGTAGTAGTCCCATATTGATTCGGTTTACCTACCAGAGATGACCCCTAAGAATGTGTGAAGACATTGAAGACAATGGTGGTCTGTGAAGATATTCACACTGAAGACTATGACATGAGAAGACATCGCATGAAGACTATGGAGTGCGAAGACATAGTTGTTTCGTAGTTTCCTTTTCTTCTTTGTTGAGTCATAGGAATCACCACACTGTTAAGTGGGGTCCAAGTGAACAAAGTCAGAGTGACTGATGTGATGCTCAACCAAAACCTATGTCTTCGAGCAAAGACAATGAGAGCAAATCTTATCCAGAGTTAGATGAGTCTGCTTTACTTGTAGCCCAAGTTAAGCTGCCGCGTGTGTTTGAAATCTGACCGTTGGACACGTGTCAGTTCCTTAGTGACCCAGGGTCATTTCGGACAAATCAGGTCGGGTTGCCTCCTGGCTATAAATAGCCCACCCCCTACACCATAAATTGGTGGCTGCTCAGAGTTAGTGCACGGCTTTTGTCGTTTGAGAGCAACCCACCTCCGAAGCATTTGAGAGAGAGATCCTTGCAAGGACAAAGCCCAAAACACCCAGAGCCAAAGAGTGTTAGGCATCACTGAAGTCTTTCTATCTGCGTGATCTGAAGACTTGTTACACTTAAGGACTGTGAATCCTCCAGCCAGTTAGGCGTCATGTTCTGAGCATCCAAGAGTCATTGTGGATTGCCGGTGAACGAAGTCTGTGAAGGTTTGGGCGTCTACCTTGAAGACTTACCAGAGTGATTGGGAGAGGACTAAGTGTCCTTAGCTCAAGGGGAATAAGGTGAAGACGCGGTCTTCTGAGTTAAATCTCAGCCTCGCTAACCAGACGTACAGTTGTCACAGCAACTGGAACTGGTCCAACAAATCCCTGTCCTCCCCAAGCAACTGGTTCTATCTCTTATCTCTCTTTACTTACAGTTTGTCTTCGTGGTGTCTTTGCCTGCTTGCATTATCTGATTGACTTCACTGTGTGAAGACAGTTATTGTTTGGCTTCATACTATCTTCCATCATGATCCATTCTACCTAGCTGCCAATATTCTTCGTGCTCTCGCTTCATTGTTTGCTTAACTATGGCTTGTCTAGTGTAGTCTATCTTTTGTTGCATATCAATAGGTTCATTTCTATCGTCTGTCTTCAAAGCCCCCATGTTTTGAAGACTTCGATAAAAAATGCCTATTCACCTCCCCTCTAGTCGATAACTAGCACTTTCAATTGGTATCAGAGCAAGGTGCTCCCTTGTTCTATGTGATTCGGTTTAACCACCTGCAGTTTTAGCTATGCCGACTACAGGGATAATCAAAGTCTCCGCTGCGTGCCTTGTCTTTGATGGCACTGATTACCCCTACTGGAAGAATAAGATGCGCATGCATATTGAAGCCATTGATGTCGACCTCTAATATGTCGTCAAGAACGGTGTTCCCAAGGTCGGTGAAGGTGTCACTGCTGCTGATGTCAAGAGGTTCATTCAACTGGACTCAACTGCCAAGAACATCATCTGTGGTCATCTGACCAAAGGACAGTATGGTCGTGTGAGTGCTCTGGAAACTGCGAGGCTAGTCTGGGACTGGCTCTCCAAGGTCAACGAAGGCGTCTCAACCCAGAGAGACTCAAGGATCAGTGTTCTTCGCAACCTCTTCAACCGCTTCAAGAGAAATGACAATGAGAATGTCCAGCTCACATTCGATCGCCTCACTGATATCACAAATGAGCTTCATGCACTCGGCGCCACTGAGATCACCAAGCATGAAATCGTCAAGACACTCTTGAGATCACTTGACAGTTCATTCAACACCCTGGCCCTGATGATTCCAGAATGCCCTGACTTCAAGACTCTCGATCCGTCTGACATACTTGAAAGGCTCAACACACATGAGTTCCATCTATCTGAGAAAAGAGATATCTATGGCCCCAGTTATGGCCGATCTCGCGCTTTGAAGGCAAAGGTTGTTTCCCCATCTGAAGAAGAATCTGACTACAGCTCTAGGGATCCCGAAGACATTGGGAAGGAGCTTGTTATGCTTGTGAAGAAGTTCCAGAAATTCACTAAGAAGAAAGGCTTCAGAAAGACTTCAAGATCCAGCTCAAGAAATGATGAATCTTCCACTCATGACTACAAGAATAGAACATGCCACAAGTGCAAGAAACCTGGTCACTACATCTCTGAGTGTCCGCAGTGGGACAATGAAAACAAGAAGAAGAGCAAGGAATATGATTCTGATGACAAGAAGAAGAAGAAATCCTCAAAGTCTTCTTCCAAGTCTTTGTCGAAGTCTTCATCACACAAGAAGAGCTCATCAAGCAAGGCTCGTGCATTTGTTGGCAAGGAGATGGATTCAGAGGAGGAGTCTGCTTCTGAGGAGGCGGAGGTGGAGTCTGAGGAGGAGTCCGATTCAGGCGTGGCAATCCTGGCTCTAGCTTCAGCATATGTCGCCAAGTCCATCTTCAACACTGAAGACAATGGCCTCATCACCAACACTGATGCTAAGGATGAGGATGACTCTGCTCCCACCTACTGCTTCATGGCACACGGTGCCAAGGTAAACTCACGTGATGCTTACTTTCAAACATCAAGTGAAGATGACTCTGACTGTGAATCTAAACCTAGCTACAAAACACTTGCTAAAATTGCAACTGAACAACAGAAAGCTATGGAAAATATTCAAAAATTGCTAGACAAAAGCGATGACCTGTTGGACGTGGAAATGACCCGAACTCAGTCCTTAATTGAAGACATTAAAAATCTTCATGTTAAGTATGAGGAACTTGAAAGTCGTCATGAAACGCTCTCAACAACTCATGAAAAGCTTTCCTAGGATTATCTTCAAAGGAAGAAAGAACTTGAGAAATTGAGAGCGGCTCGTGAAGATATTCAAAAGGAGAACGAACTTCGCGCTCAACAGATCAGTCCCGCTCAGGAAGGATTTGAACCACCATGTCTAAAATGCCTTGAGCGTGATAATGCTACCTCTGTTGCTGAATGTTCTACTACTGCTACTGTTGCAATATCTTCAACTGCTGATGTGGTAACTAACTCCTCTGCTGAGGATACCACTACTATTGCCGATGAGAATGCTAGGTTGAAGACATTGCTTGAGACAGGAATGTACAAAAGTCTCAAAGGGCATCAGACACTATCTGATGCCCTCAAGAAACAGATACTGAACTGAAACCCTAGGAAAGAGGGTGTTGGGTTCAAGAGGAAAATGAATGTTGATGGTTCTTACTGGAAGCCTATGCAGTACCCAAAAACCACATGGGTTGCTGCAAAGGGACCTTCAGTGGATCCGTCTACTCTATCTGGCTTCACTTGTGCTAACCAGATTATCATTGATGAATCCTTTGATGCAAACTATAAACTGTTTAAGAATCAGAATGGCGAAGTGTTTGCCAGGTATATTGGTACTAACTACAGGAAAGGGCCACCTATGAAGAAGATCTGGGTGCCCAAAAGTTGTCTTGAGATTCTTCCCGTGAATGTCATCATGACACCACCTGGGAAGAAGACAAACCCTAGACCAAAGGTTTCATATGGTCCAAAGGTTTCATATGGTCCAAAGGCTTCATACAGGCAGAGGACTCAACAGAGTCACCCTAACGCTAATGTTTTGCAGGGAAATCATGCTGAGACCTATGAATATGAGCGTGTTTCCTCAACCCGCTATGTTCATAAAACTAAGAACTTTTCTGCTTATTCATATGAGTATTATTCACCTCCTGCAAGGCTATTTGCTAGGGCCTCAAAGCCAAAGTTCTCAGATGCTGCACTTAGACTCATTGCTTCTAAGCCACCCCTGAAGATGTGGGTGGCTAAGAAAAATTAACTCTCTTTTGCAGGGAAAGGTCTCCAGCTGGAAATCAAAGGCGTCCGATGCTGATGCTGGGGACCTAAAACATCTTGTGGGACGCAAGATAAAATGTCCAAATGGTCTTACTATGTATTTTGTCCCAGGATTCCTTGACAATCATCCTATCTATGCTAACCAAGATCTGAACTTTCATAATCCACTCGTTCGTCAAATTTTTATGCTTCACAATACCCTTGGTGAAGCCTATCCCCCTAACTGCACTGTAGGGTATGACACCAAAGGCTTCAGAATGGACTATGGACAGTGGATGCACTAACCACATGACTGGTGATCGAAGTCTTCTGATGGATTCAACCCTACGTCCATCTAATAAGAGTCATATCACATTTGCTGACACCGGTAAAAGCAAGGTATTGGGTCTAGGTAGAGTTGCAATCTCAATGGATCAGCACATGGATAAAGTGATGCTTGTTGAATCCCTTGGTTTCAACTTAATGTCTGTCTCAATGCTTTGTGACTTAAACATGATTGTGATATTTGGAAAATATCGTTGCCTTGTGCTAATGGAATCTGACAAATCTCTAGTATTTGAAGGGTATCGGAAAGATGATCTGTACATGGTAGATTTCTCAGCAGGACCACAGTTGGCCGTATGTCTTCTAGCAAAAGCTTCAGAGTGCTGGCTCTGGCATTGGAGGCTAGGGCATGCAGGCATGAGAAACTTGTACACACTCACGAAGAAGAAACACGTCGTTGGCATCGAGGGCGTCAAGTTCAAGAAGGATCATCTGTGTGGTGCCTGCGAAGCTGGAAAGATGACTAGGGCCAAGCATCCCTCGAAGAGAATCATGACGACATCACGTCCCTTCGAGCTACTTCACATGGACTTATTTGGCCCTACTCACTACTCTACTCTCACTACCACTGCTTGCCTCTATGGCTTCGTCATTGTTGATGAGTACTCAAGATATACATGGGTGCATATAATCCTCTACAAGAATGAAGTGCAGGATGTCTTCAGACGATCCGCCAATCGTGCCATGACGAACTATGGCATCAAGATCAAGCATATCATAAGTGACAACGACACAGAATTCAAGAACACCGGCCTTGACAATTACCTTGATACATTGGGCATCACTCATGAGTTTTCTGCTCCATACACACCCCAGCAGAATGGCATCGTGGAGCGCAAGAACAGAACCCTCATTGAGATGGCATGGACGATGCTTGATGAGTACAAGACTCCAAGGAAGTTCTAGCCTGAAGCCATTGATACTGCATGCCACGTCATCAACCGTGTTTGTCTTCACAAGCTTGTAAAGAAGACATCCTATGAGCTCCTGACTGGTAAGAAGCCAAATGTCAGTTACTTTAGAGTATTTGGTGCTAGGTGCTGGATCAAGGATCCACATCACACTTCAAAATTTGCACCGAAAGCACATGAAGGTTTTATGCTTGGCTAGGGCAAGGATTCGCACTCCTACAGAGTCTTCAACCTCTTTCACTATAAAGTGGTTGAAAATGTGGATGTGCGGTTCGATGAGACTAACGGCTCGCAAAGAGAGCACCTGCCAAATGTGCTAGATGAAGTACCACCAAGTGAATCTATAAAGCTGATGGGTACTGGAGAAATCATACCTTCAGAAGCTCAGGCTGAAGAAGAAATCATCATTGCACCAAGTTAACCTGAAGACAATGCTCAGCCTAAAGCCAATACTGCAGATGAAGACAATGATCAGCAAGGGCAAAATCTTCGTCCAGTTCATCCTCGTGTTGCAAATGAAGTATAGATTGAAAAGATAACTGATAGCATCAATGCACCTGGTCCACTCACTCGTTCAAGAGCAACACAGCTAGCAAATTTCTGTGGGCACTTTGCATTTGTCTCTATACCTGAACCTAAGAAAGTTGCTGAAGCCTTCATGAACCTGAATGGATTCAAGCTATGCAAGAAGAGCTTCAACAGTTCGAGTTGAACAATGTGTGGGAATTGGTCAAGCGTCCTGATCCTCACAAGCACAATATCATAGGCACATCGCAACAAACAAGATGAACATGGTCAAGTCGTCAGAAACAAGGCTCGTCTCGTTGCCCAAGGTTACACTCAAGTTGAAGGGATTGACTTCGATGAAACATTTGCTCCTGTGGCTAGGCTTGAAGCCATTCGCATACTGCTAGTCTATGCCAACCATCATAATATTCTTTTGTACCAAATGAATGTGAAGAGTGCCTTTCTCAATGGCAAGATTGAAGAAGAAGTGTATGTTGCTCAGCCACCCGGCTTTGAAGATCCAAAACATCCTGATATGGTATACAAGCTCAACAAGGCACTGTATGGCCTCAAACAAGCTCCTCGCGCTTGGTATGACACTCTCAAAGAATTCCTGAAGAGCAAAGGTTTCAAACCTGGTTCTCTAGATCCTACACTCTTCACGAAGACATATGATGGAGAACTGTTTGTGTGCCAAATCTATGTGGATGACATTATCTTCGGCTACACTGACAAGAGATACAGTGATGAGTTTGGACACATGATGCAAGAGCAATATCAGATGTCTATGATGGGTGAACTGGAATTTTTCCTTGGTCTTCAAATTCGTCAGTAGAGCAACGACATCTTCATATCACAAGAAAAATATCTCAAAGATTGCCTAAAGAAGTTTGGAATGCAAGATTGCAAAGGATACACAACGCCAATGCCAACCAAAAGTCATCTGAGTCGTGAAGTCAATGGTAAAGAGTTTGATCAAAAGGTATACCACTCCATGATTAGTTCTTTACTCTACTTATGTGCATCTAGGTCAGATATAATGCTTAGTGTTTGCATGTGTGCCTGATTCCAAGCGGCACCAAAGGAATCGCATCACTTAGCTGTGAAGCGAATTCTTCGATATTTGGCTTACACCCCAACACTAGGATTATGGTATCCAAAGGGCTCAGAGTTTGATCTAGTTGGATTCTCAGATGCTGATTATGCTGGTGACAAGGTTGATCGCAAGTCCACATCAGGCACATGTCACTTTCTTGGACGATCTCTTGTATGTTGGTCTTCAAAGAAGCAGAACTATGTATCTCTCTCCACTGCTGAATCTGAATACATTGCTGCTAGATCTTGCTGCGCTCAGCTTCTATGGATGAAGCAAACTCTCAAGGACTATGGTATCCACCTGAAGCATGTTCCACTCTACTGCGACAATGAAAGCGCCATCAAGATTGCCAACAACCCAGTTCAGCACTCGAAGACAAAGCACATTGAAATTCGTCATCACTTTCTCAGAGATCATGTCATGAAGGAAGATATTGATATCATTCACGTCAACACTGAAGATCAATTGGCAGATATCTTCACAAAGCCCTTGTATGAGAAAAGGTTTTGCAAGTTGCGGCGTGAGCTAAATATCTTAGAATCCTCGAATGTCCTGTAATTGGACACACATCCTAAACACTTATGCATGTTGATGACTTAGATGTGCAACAGACGAAGTAATGTATATCTTCAATCAATGAAGACATATACACTAAGTGTGAATACATTAACGCAGGATTTGACTTCGGAGCGCCACGATAATTGTGCGTCGTGTCTGGGTCTAATACTTCCTATACGGTGGGTAACGCCACCACCAATTTTTTTTGAAGTGTTTCAATTGGCATCATGGTTGCATAGTCTTCGCATTTGGTTTGTATTCAACACTAATTTGACTTCAAGGTTTATCTTTGCAATGTTGAGTTGGTCTAATGCACATATAAACTTGTGTTCTGTCCTCTACAACATTCACTTATAGCTATGTCTTCAGATTTGAATCTTTATTGATGTAAGTGAATGTGATCGGACCCTAACCCCTTCTATGCTTCTCCCTCAAGTCTATCTATCCAAATCATATGCATTCTATTGAAACTATCGATTGTCTTCTCTGAATACTTGTCAGCAGAAGACTCAGAGACAAAAGTTAACTATGTTTTTCATGCTATATCCTGATTGCCTGAACACCGGAGAAGCCGGAATGACCACCCCGACAATCCAGGCGTGCGTGGGAACATGGAACAACTTCCAATAAGTTGCATGCATGCCACGTGTCCTTCAGATGTGAACCGCCAGGGGCACCTACGTAATTACGCTGCGCTGTCCCTTTCCCTTATAAATACACATCTCACCGCGGTCATCATCTCTTCTTCCACCTCGCCACCTCGCACAAACCCTAGCGCCTCCGCTAGCTTGCGTTGATGTCGGAGACGAAGCGCTTAGCTGCCGCGACTTCTTCGACGCCGTACTCACGCCGACCGTGGACCTCGTTCTCTCCGCCGCCGCCGTAGGTGTCTTCTGTCGCCGAGTTAGGGCATGGGAGATTGAACTGCTTGGCCTCTCTCTTTCAACCTCGTCTAGCAGTTCGTCAAGGGTAAATAAAACTTACTTTTTACTACCCCTTTGATCCGTCAAGTCCATCCTCTTCAAACAAAAGTGGTTTCTTATCTTCCAAATCTGGATCCGTCCTTGTTTGCATCTCATAACTTGCTAAGGATATTCACTTATGCTTCATAACCAGTTAGATTCCTCACTTGTACTTATTCATGGATTCGTACAAATCTGGAACCAACTCTCATCAAATAAGTGAATGTCTTCGCACTATGAGGTCAATGTCTTCAAACTGATTTATCTTCAAAATCTTCTGAGAATGCATATGACCTCTTCCCCTTCCCTCGCACCTCTAATGCTGTCATAGGTACATGTCCGTGGGAGAATCCCTTGGTTCTCATAATCTGCATTCATTTGTAGAGTTCTTACAACGTCATATTCACTCACCTGAAGCTAGTTCCTGTCCGTCCAGCAAGAGGAAGCCATTCACTGTATTGAAGCCATTCAGTCTGAATATAATGGCCACAGAGAAGTCAGCGAGAAAGGGCGGCTGGCAGCGCCATGGGGATACAGCCAAGGATTTGCCTCCAGATCTCTTTGAAATGTACAAGACATATCCTGAAGAGAGCTACGACCAGCGCAAGACTCAAATCCAATGGATTCAAAGATATTGGGCAGAGGAATGGTTCAAGTACAGATTTGTGACTGCTGAATATGCGGAAAAGAACGCTATCAAGCGCCCATGGGGAGATATTCTGTATAGAAATCTGCAGCCCAAGTCCAAGCCTGAAGCCATTGCTCAAGGCTTCTACCCATGCATGGTCCGAGGACCGAAGCCAGAGAATGCCGACCCATCATCTATATTATGGTGCCGTGAAGACAATCTGTTCAAGCACAACTACAAGTTTGCTAAAGATTTTGCTGTGAAGAACAAGAAAGATCTGGGAATCAACTTCAACCCAGGTCCATCTGCACCAAGGGCTGATGGCACACGCGATGCCAATCCCAATGTCATCGGCCCCTTTGGGACGGCCTCCTCTCCTACATCGCATCTCAGATGGCCACTGTGGATCAATCTGCTGATGACGCTGACTCTCAAGAAGCGCCATCCCCACCAAAGCCGCAGAAGATGAAAAAGACAAAGGCTTCAAAGCCCTCTGCCACTGCAAAACCTTCAAACATGAAGCCATTGGCCACTGCACCTCCTGAACCCAGTGTGCAGTCTGAAGACTTGTCTCGGGTCTCCAAGAAGACTGAGAAGTCCAAGAAGAATAAGCCCATGAAGAGTTCTGGGCATGAACTGACCCCTACTGCCATTCTACGGAATGAGGATGCCACCATTGATCTGTCTAGTGATGACGATCTTGGTGATGATGCCCTTGAACAGCTAATAAAGAGCAAGCAAGAGGCGGAGATCTTCAACGATCTGCCCCTTTTTGATGTGGATATTCTGAACAACTTCATCGACGAATGGTTTGATGACCAACTATCAGTATTGATGATCTACAGCTTCCTGTGTACATCAGTGTCACATTCCATGGAGCTATTGCCAATGAGTTGGCCTTGGCTCAGAAGATTGTTGAGCTCAAGAACAAAATTGACTATGAGAAGGCTCACTTCAAGCAGAACATGGCCAAGCTCAGCGTGGCAGATGTTCAAATCTTCAAGAAAATGCTGCATGACCTCAAGGAAGAGTTTCACAAGAAGCGGGAATAAGCAAAAGGTTCAAGAGAGCGCATGAAATACTTCACGCAGAAATGTGTTCAAGCACACAATGAGGCTGAGAAGAGAAAGGCTCTTGGGCGTCCTGGCATCGACCCCAGAATGGCTGCTAAACAGAAGAAGAAGTCTGCTGCTGCCCAAGCTGAAGCATCAAGGCGGGAAGAACCAAGAATTGTCTTCCCAGCCAGCATGACAGGCTCGAAGCCTAAGGTCCCCTCAACTGCTTCAGAACTGAAGAAGACAAGGGCAGCTGAAGCCGAAGCCAAGAAACACAAGCACAAGAATGCTTCTGATGACGCCCCATCAAGAAGAAATTGAAGACAACATCTTCAAAGAAAGAGCGTGTTGCGGCTTCTATGCCCCTTGTTGTTGAGCCCATTTCTGTTCCCCGTCCTGCCTCCACCAAACAAGCCTGCTCCCACAGAGGCTCATGAAGATGAAGAAGTTCCAGCTGTTGACCCCATCACAGCTGAAGACATTGGTCGTGAAGACAATGTTGAAGATGATGAAGTCCTTCCTCAACTCGAGCACAAACTGGTATCATCCCGTGTTCTTACGAACAACAAACTCATCAGCATTGGTTGTCCCTTGACACCAATTGCTCAGGATGATTCGTGGGACGATCGCCCTCAAGACTCCCCTGTTCATGATGAAACACCCAGAACTCCACCACCTCAAGTCACCTCTTCGGTGCTTGATGACGACAACTACATGGTGCAGACCACTCCATCACCACAGGCGTCGCCCACGTTCCGCAGGCTTCGCAAAGGCCCTAGGCCATAGGTCACCCTGTCGAGCATTCCAGAAGGAGAAGTGCAACAAAGCTCAGCAGCACGTCAAGTGTTTCCTAAAGCCACCCCTACTGTGAATGTCTCTGAGTCTGAAGCAAAAGCTGCTGAAGACATTCCGGCTGCATCAGCCGCAGAAAATCAAGAAACAAGAGAAGAAGAGGCACGAGTTGCCACACCCCCTGTCACTGATGAAGTCATTCTCGAGGAGAATGTAACTATGCCTGACCCTCCAGTTATTGAAGAAACGGAGGTCGAAAACACTGAGGCTGCCACCGACAATGCTACTGACACCAATGACGTGGTCATGGCTGAAGACAATGTGGAGCCTGAAGCAAATGTTGTACCTGAAGCTAATGCGCAACCTGAAGCCACAGTCCATGCTGAAGCCACTGTTCCTCCCCCAAGGCCCCACACCATGGAACAAGCTTACTATCATGGCCAGCTTGTCACCGTGAGATGGCCCATTTTGGTCCCTCCAACTGCTCCAGGACCACAGTATGACTATCACATTGAGCAACGGCCTCAGATCCAGAAGCCAAAGCCCAGACTGCCAAGGCTTCCAGGTGCTGCTACATCACCAGGATCTTTCAGCGTGCACAACTTTAGGGAGCACAACACATTCTTTGATAGTGCCAAGAATCCATACTCGAAGCCAAAGATCTCTTCTGATTGCTTCTGGAGATATCAACAGCGCAACTATTACTCATGTGTCTTATGCAATCAAGAGAGAATCTTTCCTCACATGTGTCTAGATTGTGAAGCCATTGATGGTCTGCCCTGCCTTGAAGAAGCTCTGGACTATTTTAGAGATGCTGGTCTTTTGCAATTCGTCACTGACAAAGAGCACTAGAATGAAGAGCTTCTGCTGCAGCTCTATGCCACACTGCATATCCGTGGCTACAACACGGATCCAAAGACTTGGATCCTTGAGAGGATGACAGGAGATGTGCATCATGAAGCTAAAGCTTAAGATATAATCGAGCTTACTTCCCTGCCCACTCCAGGTGAACTCTATGAACCTGGTTGTCAGCTACACAGGGATGCACTTCAGAGTATATTTCAGAAGCCTGAGCCAAATATGAGTCAGATGCTCAGCATGATGAAGCCTATGCCACAAGATGCAGAATATCCCAAGGAATTCTTTGTCAAGGACCTTGAGTACTTACCCCGCACAATTTATCACATTCTGAGGCGTACTCTCTGGCCAATCAAGGGATATTCTCCTGAAGCCAAACTCTAAGGCAGCATGAAGACTTTGGTGTTCTATATTCTCAATGGCATTAGCTTCAATACCTACGATTTCTTCATCAGGCAACTTGCTGCATCAGGGATTGATCTCTTTGGCTTAAAGTTTTATGCGCCATGGGTGATGCGCCTGATCAAACTACATTCATCTGTCAACTATCAGCCCTCAGCGCGCAATGACGTTATATTTATGCCTGAGGTTGATCTGTCATTTGAAGCCATCTACCCTGAGCCTGACAAAGAACCTCTATATCTTCACAATGTTGATCGTCGGAGCTTCACGCAACCACTTGAAGGGATTCATGTTCCAAATGCTACTACTCTTGTCTACCCTCTGGCTGGCAATATGCATGAGCCACATCGTGCCAACACTGAAGCCACTGCCAGTACAATCGCTCAAAGGCCTCAGAAGCGTTCTCGCATTCTCAATGATCGAGAGCTTCTTGTTGCCTTACATCAGAAGCAGGACAAGCACCATGACTGGCTCAAGCGTCAGATGCAGAGTATCTTGGTGGACGTCAATCACATCAGAAATCTGGCCACCAAGAACTCGTTCATAGCTCATGAAACCTGTCGGCGGTCTTGGAAGTGTCTCACCTTGCTATGACCTGAAGAAGATCTTCGCGAAGATTGATTCAATGAGGGCTTGAAATTTGACTCTATACCTCCACGCAATGCAAGCTGGCGCCGCACTCCATCTATTGAAGATTCTGAGCAATCATCTTCGGCTGCAACAATTGTTGCGAGAGTCGTCGATGAAGAAGACGACGCCACTTCACCGACCATGGCTGCACTGCATCTCGACACTGCGTCAGGCCCTTTTGCACCACCAAACTCCAACGTCGACTCCGCGACATCATCTGCTCCTTCTGGGAACGAGTAAATGCTCTATGTCTTCAAACCTTTTTGGTCATTACTGACAAAAGTGGGAGAAGCATATGAGTTGATAGTCTTCAAGCGGGTCATTATGGGTGGTTGCACTATATTTTGTCAAGTGTTTACAACTCTCGCCTTTTGATACATTAGGTTCTTCGGGTTGTAACACTTAAACTCGATGGTCGTCTGCTACTTTGTGATGCGATGATAAATTCCGCATGAAGTCATTCCGCAGACGTCCATTTTTCATTATGCATGTCATTATCTTCATTATATCTTCATATGCATGATGAATTGTCTTCATAAGTTGAAGAGGATCTCCACAAAGTAAAACCTGCCATGTGTATTTGCATTCAAACGCAAACTACTTATATGCACATCTTCAGGGGGATCCTTTCTGCTACTTATGAGGACAATGTCCTAAACCTTGAACTTTCACATACTTTTATCCCCGTTGAAAACTTCAACCAGTTTGTCATCAATCACCAAAAAGGGGGAGATTGTAAGTGCATCTAGTGCCACCCCTAGTTGGTTTTGGAGTATTGACAACAAACTTGGTTGAGGGACTAATGTGTTTGTGAGAATTGCAGGATAACATAGGTAGTAGTCCCATATTGATTCGGTTTACCTACCAGAGATAACCCCTAAAAATGTGTGAAGACATTGAAGACAATGGTGGTCTGTGAAGATATTCACATTGAAGACTATGACATGAGAAGACATCGCATGAAGACTATGGAGTGTGAAGAAATAGTTGTTTCGTAGTTTCCTTTTCTTCTTTGTTGAGTCATAGGAACCACCACACTGTTAAGTGGGGTCCAAGTGAACAAAGTCAGAGTGACTGATGTGATGCTCAACCAAATCCTATGTCTTCGAGCGAAGACAATGAGAGCAAATCTTATCCAGAGTTGGATGAGTCAACTTTACTTGTAGCCCAAGTCAAGCTGCCGCGTGTGTTTGAAATCTGACCGTTGGACACGTGTCAGTTCCTTAGTGACCCAGGGTCATTTCGGACAAATCAGGTTGGGTTCCCCATAAATAGCCCACCCCCTACACCATAATTTGGTGGCTGCTCAGAGTTACTGCACGGCTTTTGTCGTTTGAGAGCAACCCACCTCCGAAGCATTTGAGAGAGAGATTCTTGCAAGGACAAAGCCCAAAACACCCAGAGCCAAAGAGTGTTAGGCATCACTGAAGTCTTTATATCTGCGTGATCTGAAGACTTGTTAAACTTCAGGACTGTGAATCCTCCAGCCGGTTAGGCGTCGCGTTCTAAGCATCCAAGAGTCATTGTGGATTGCCGGTGAACGAAGTCTGTGAAGGTTTGGAAGTCTACCTTGAAGACTTACCAGAGTTATTGGGCGAGGACTAAGTGTCCTTAGCTCAAGGGGAATAAGGTGAAGACGCGGTCTTCTGAGTTAAATCCCAGCCTCCCTAACCAGACGTACAGTTGTCACAACAATTGGAACTGGTCCAACAAATCCCCGTCCTCCCCAAGCAGCTGGTTCTATCTCTTATCTCTCTTTACTTACAGTTTGTCTTCGTGAAGTCTTTGCCTGCTTGCATTATCTGATTGACTTCACTGTGTAAAGACAGTTATGGTTTGGCTTCATACTATCTTCCATCATGATCCATTCTACCTAGCTGCCAATAGTCTTCACGCTTTCACTTCATTGTTCGCTTGACTATGGCTTGTCTAGTGTAGTCTACCTTCCGCTGCATATCAATAGGTTCATTTCTATCGTCTGTCTTCAAAGCCCCCATGTTTTGAAGACCTCGATAAAAATTGCCTATTCACCCCCCTCTAGTCGATAACTAGCACTTTCAACAGTGATGTGTATTACGAGAGGGCCCAGAGATACCTCTCCGACAATCGGAGTGACAAACCCTAATCTCGATCTATGCCAACTCAACAAACACCAGTGGAGACACCTGTAGAGCATCTTTATAATCACCCAGTTACGTTGTGATGTTTGATAGCACACTAAGTATTCCTCCGGTATTCGGGAGTTGCATAATCTCATAGTCATAAGAACATGTATAAGTTATGGAGAAAGCAATAGCAATAAACTTAACAATCATAATGCTAAGCTAACGGATGGGTCTTGTCCATCACATCATTCTCTAGTGATGTGATCCCGTTCATCAAATGACAACACATGTCTATGGCTAGGAAACTTAACCATGTTTGATTAACGAGCTAGTCTAGTAGAGGGATACTAGGGACACTCTGTTTGTCTATGAATTCACACATGTACTAAGTTTCCGGTTAATACAATTCTAGCATGAATAATAAACATTTATCATGATATAAGGAATAACAAAAAACAACTTTATTATTGCCTCTAGGGCACATTTACTTCAGTATCCCACTTGTACTAGAGTCAATAATCTAGATCAGATCGCCATGTGATTTAACACCAATAGTTCACATCTTTATGTGATTAACACCCATAGTTTACATCGCCATGTGACCAACACACAAAGGGTTTACAAGAGTCAGTAATCTAGTTCACACCGCTATGTGATTAACACCCAAGAGTAATAAGGTGTAATCATGTTTTGCTTGTGAGAGAAGTTTAGTCAACAGGTCTGCCACATTCAGATCCGTATGTATTTTGCAAATTTCTATGTTTACAATGATCTGCACGGAGCTACTCTAGCTAATTGCTCCCACTTTCAATATGCATCCAGATTGAGACTCAGAGTCATCTAGATCAGTGTCAAAGCTTGCATCGACGTAACCCTTTGCGATGAACACTTTGTCACCTCCATAACCGAGAAACATATCCTTATTCCACTAAGGATAATATTGACCGATGTCCAGTGATCTACTCCTGGATCACTATTGTACCCTCTTGTCAAACTCATGGCGAGGTACACAATAGTTCTGGTACTGCATAGTACATTCTATAGAACCTATGACTGAGGCATAGGGAATGTCTTACATTCTCATTCTATTTTCTGTCGTGGTCGGTTTTTGAGTCTTTACTCAAGTTCACACCTTGTAACTCAGGCAAGAACTCCTTCTTTGACTGTTCCATTTTGAACTACTTCAAAATCTTGTCAAGGTATGTACTCATTGGAAAAACTTATCAAGCGTATTGATCTATCTCTATAGATCTTGATGCTTAATATGTAAGCAGCTTCACTAAGTTCTTTCTTTGAAAAAACTCTTTTCAAACACTCCTTTATGCTTTCCAAAAAAATCTACATCAATTCCGATCAAGAATATGTCATTCACATATACTTATCAGAAAGGCTGTAGTGCTCCCACTCACTTTCTTGTAAATACAGGCTTCACCACAAGTCTGTATAATACCATATGCTTTGATCAAATCATCAAAGCATATATTCCAACTCCGGGATGCTTGCACCAGTCCATAGATGGATCACTAGAGCTTGCACATTTTGTTAGCACCTTTAGGATTGACAAAACCTTCTGGTTGCATCATATACAACTCTTCTTTAGTAAATCCATTAAGGAATGCAGTTTTGACATCCATTTGCCAGATTTCATAAAATGTGGCAATTGCTAACATGATTCAGACAGACTGTAAGCATCAATACGAGTGAGAAAATCTCATCGTAGTCAACACCTTGAACTTGTCAAAACCCCTTTTCGACAAGTCAAGCTTTGTAGACAGTAACACTACTATCAGCGTCCGTCTTCCTCTTGAATATCCAGTTATTCTCAATGGCTTGCCGATCATCGGAAAAGTCAACCAAAGTCCACACTTTGTTCTCATACATGGATCCCATCTCAGATTTCATGGCCTCAAGCCATTTTGCGGAATCTGGGCTCATCATCACTTCCTCATAGTTCGTAGGTTCGTCATGGTCAAGTAACATGACTTCTAGAACAGGATTACCATACCACTCTGGTGCGGATCGTACTCTGGTAGACCTACGAGGTTCGGTTGTAACTTGATCCAAAGTTTCATGATCATCATCATTAGCTTCCTCACTAATTGGTGTAGGAATCACTGGAACTGTTTTCTGTGATGAACTACTTTCCAATTCGGGAGAAGGTACAATTACCTCATCAAGTTCTACATTCCTCCCACTCGCTTCTTTCGAGAGAAACTTCTTCTCTAGAAAGGATCCACCTTTAGCAACAAAGAACTTGCCTACGGATCTGTGATAGAAGGTGTACCCAACAGTTTCTTTTGGGTATCCTATGAAGACGCACTTCTCCGATTTGGGTTTGAGCTTATCAGGCTGAAACTTTTTCACATAAGCATCGCAACCCCAAACTTTAAGAAACGACAGCTTAGGTTTCTTGCTAAATCACAGTTCATACGGTGTCGTCTCAACGGATTTTTTGACGGTGCCCTATTTAACGTGAATGCAGCTGTCTCTAATGCATACCCCCAAAACGATAGTGGTTAATTGGTAAGAGACATCATAGATCGCACCATATCTAATAAAGTATTGTTACGACGTTCAAACACACCATTATGTTGTGGTGTTCCAGGTGGCATGAGTTTGTGAAATTATTCCACATTGTTTTAATTGAAGGCCATACTCGTAACTCAAATATTCACCTCCACGATCAGATCGTAGAAACTTTATTTTCTTGTTACGATTATTTTCCACTTCACTCTGAAATTCTTTGAACTTTTCAAGTGTTTTAGACTTATGTTTCATCAAGTAGATATACACATATCCGCTCAAATCTTCTGTGAAGGTCAGAAAATAATGATACCTGCCGCGAGCCTCAACACTCATCGGACACCGCATACATCGGTGTGTATTATTTCCAACAAGTCTGTTGCTTGCTCCATAGTTCCGGAGAACAAAGTCTTAGTCATCTTGCCCATGAGGCATGGTTCGCAAGCATCAAGTGATTCCAAAAAGCCCATCAACATGGAGTTTCTTCAGGCGTTTTACACCAATCTGACCTAAATGGCAGTGCCACAAATAAGTTGCACTATCATTATTAAACTTATATCTTTTGGCATCAATATTATGTGTATCACTGTGATCGAGATTCAGTAAACCATTTACATTGGATGTAAAACCATAGAAGGTTTTTATTCATGTAAACAGAACAACAATTATTCTCCGACTTAAATGAATAACTGTGTCGCAATAAATATGATCCAATCATATTTATGCTCAACACAAACACCAAATAACATTATTTAGTTCCAATACTAATCCCTAAAGTATAGGGAGTGTGCGATGATGATCATATCAATCTTGGAACCACTTCCAACACACATCGTCACTTCACCCTTAACTAGTCTCCGTTCATTCTGCAACTCCCGTTTCGAGTTACTAATTTTAGCAACTGAACCGGTATCAAATACCCAGGGGTTGCTATGAACACTAGTAAGGTACACATCAATAATCTATATATCAAATATACCTTTGTTCACTTTGCCATCCTTCTTATCCACCAAGTATCTAGGGCAGTTCCACTTCTAGTGACCATTTCCTTTTGCAGTAGAAGCACTCAGTTTCAGGCTTGGGTCTAGTTTTGGGCATCTTCACGGGAGTGACAACTTGCTTGCCATTTTTGAAGTTCCCTTTCTTTCCCTTGCCCTTTTACTTAAAACTAGTGATCTTGTCAACCATCAACAATTGATGCTTTTTCTTGATTTCTACCTTCGCCGATTTCAGCATCGTGAAGAGCTCGGGAATCGTTTTTGTCATCCCTCACATATTATATATAGTTCATCACGAAGTTCTAGTAACTTGGTGATAGTGACTAGAGAACTCTGTCAATCACTATCTTATATGGAAGATTAACTCCCACTTGATTCAAGCGATTGTAGTACTCAGACATTCTGAGCACATGCTCACTAGCTGAGCTATTCTCCTCCATCTTGTAGGCAAAGTACTTTGTCAGAGGTCTCATACCTCTTAACACGGGCATGAGTTTGAAATACCATTTTCAACTCTTGGAACATCTCATATGCTCCGTGGCGTTCAAAACGTTTTTGAAGTCCCGGTTCTAAGCCGTAAAGCATGGTGCACTAAACTATCAAGTAGTCATCATACAGAGCATTGTTCAAACGTTCATAACGTCTGCATTTGCTCCTGCAATAGGTCTGTCACCTAGCGGTGCATCAAGGAGATAATTCTTCTATGCAGCAATGAGGATAATCCACAGATCACAGACCCAGTCCGTATCATTGCTACTATCCTCTTTCAACTTAGTTTTCTCTAGGAACATATCAAAAATAAAACATGGGAGCTAAACGCGAGCTATTGATCTACATCATAGATATGCAAATACTATCAGGACTAAGTTCATGATAAGTTAACATTAAATTAATCATATTACTTAAGAACTCCCACTTAGATAGACATCCCTCTAGTCATCTAAATGATCACGTGATCCAAATCAACTAAACCATGTCCGATCATCACGTGAGATGGAGTAGTTTTCAATGGTGAACATCACTATGTTGATCATATCTACTATATGATTCACGCTCGACCTTTCGGTCTCAGTGTTCTGATAACCCAAAAGTATAGGGGAACGCAACAGTTTTCGAGGGTAGAGTATTCAACCCAAATTTATTGATTCGACACAAGGGGAGCCAAAGAATATTCTCAAGTATTAGCAGTTAAGTTGTCAATTCAACCACACCTGAAAGACTTAATATCTGCAGCAAAGTATTTTGTAGCAAAGTAGTATGGAAGTAACGGTAACGGTGGCAAAAGTAACAGTAGCAGTTTTGTAGCAATCGTAATGCTTGGCAGCGGAAAAGTAACTAAGCAAAGATCAATATGTGAAAAGCTCGTAGGCAATGGATCAATGATGGATAATTATGTCGGATCACGATTCCTCATGCAATAGTTATAACATAGGGTGACATGTAACTAGCTCCAGTTCATCAATTTAATGTAGGCATGTATTCGAATATAGTCATACGTGCTTATGGAAAAGAACTTGCATGACATCTTTTGTCCTACCCTCCGTGGCGGCGGGGTCCTATTGAAACTAAGGGATATTAAGGCCTCTTTTTAATAGAGTACCGGACCAAAGCATTAACACTTAGTGAATACATGAACTCCTCAAACTACGGTCATCACCGGGAGTGGTCCCGATTATTGTCACTTCGGGGTTGACGGATCATAACACATAGTAGGTGACTATTGACTTGCAGGATAGGATCAAGAACTCACATATATTCATGAAAACATAATAGGTTCAGATATGAAATCATGGCACTCGGGCCCTAGTGACAAGCATTAAGCATAGCAAAGTCATAGCAACATCAATCTTAGAACATAATGGATACTAGGGATCAAACCCTAACAAAACTAACTCGATTACATGGTAAATCTCATCCAACCCATCACCATCCAGCAAGTCTATGATGGGATTACTCACGCACGGCGGTGAGCATCATGAAATTGGCGATGGAGGATGGTTGATGATGACGATGGCGATGGATTCCCCTCTCCGGAGCCCCGATCGAACTCTAGGTCAGCCCTCCCGGGAGAGATTAGGGCTTGGAGGCGGCTCCGTATCGTAAAACGCGATGAATCTTTCTCTCTAATTTTTTGCTCCCCGAACGCGAATATATGGAGTTGGAGTTGAGGTCGGTGGAGCTCCAGGGGGCCCACAAGGCAGGAGGGCGCCCCCACCCTCGTGGTTAGGGTATGGGCCCCCTTTGGTTGATTCTTTCGCCAGTATTTTTTATAAATTCCAAAAAGTGGCTCAGTGAAGTTTCAGGTCATTTCGAGAACTTTTTTTTCTGCACAAAAATAACACCATGACAATTCTGCTAAAAACAACGTCAGTCCGGGTTAGTTCCATTCAAATCATGCAAGTAAGAGTCCAAAACAAGGGCAAAAGTGTTTGGAAAAGTAGATACGTTGGAGACGTATCATGTTCCGAGGCCATATCTGCATATGTTGGGCTCGTCAAGTTTAACCCGAGTATTCCGCGTGTGCAAAACTGGCTTGCACCCATTGTATGTGAACGTAGAGCTTATCACACCCGATCATCACGTGGTGTCTCGGCACGAAGAACTGTAGCAACGGTGCATACTCAGGGAGAACACTTATACCTTGAAATTTAGTGAGAGATCATCTTATAATGCTACCGCCGTACTAAGCAAAATAAGATGCATAAAGGATAAACATCACATGCAATCAATATAAGTGATATGATATGGCCATAATCATCTTCTGCCTTTGATCTCCATCTCCAAAGCACCGTCATGATCACCATCATCACCGGCTTGCCACCTTGATCTCCATAGTAGCATCATTGTCGTCTCGCTAACTATTGCTTCTACGACTATCACTACCGCTTTAGTGATAAAGTAAAGCAATTACATGGCGATTTCATTTCATACAATAAAGCAACAACCATATGGCTCCTGCCAGTTGCCGATAACCGTTACAAAACATGATCATCTCATACAACAATTTATATATCATCATGTCTTGACCATATCACATCACAACATGCCCTGCAAAAACAAGTTAGACGTCCTCTACTTTGTTGTTGCAAGTTTTACGTGGCTACTACGGGCTTAGCAAGAACCGTTCTTACCTACACATCAAAAGACCACAACGATTTTTCGTCAAGTGTGCTGTTTTAATCTTCAACAAGGACCGGGCGTAGCCACACTCGATTCAACTAAAGCTGGAGAAATAGACACCCACTAGCCACCTGTGTGCGAAGCACATCGGTAGAACCAGTCTCGCGTAAGCGTACGTGTAATGTCGGTCTGAGCCGCTGTTGACACACGAACACGTCACGTGTACCCTCGACGCCGGGGGTGATGCACCGCAGCTCACGTCGAAGGAGACCCGACAAACGGTAGCGATCGCCAAGGCGGTCGACGGGTGCTTTTGCAGAACCGAAACCCCACACCCCGGAGGGACCCGTCGGAGTGCGGCGTGACTATGGGCTGCCCTAGGTCGATTCGCTCGCCCCTAGAGCCTCGGGATTCGCAGCTCTCAAACACAAAGAACAGCGAAGAACGAGAGAGAAAAACGATGGAGAGATGAAACGTAGACAGGAAAAAGTAGTATATTGATTTGTTTGATTGTGTGTTCTTCAATCAGCCGTCACCTCCAACATATATAAGAGGCGGCTGGACTTACCGTACAAGTAAAGGATTCATCTAGGCTTTCCTTACATGAAAAATTACATCAATTCACGTCCTAGAGTCCTAGTTCTATTCCAACTCGGATTCAGTCTGAATCTGGCCCAAACTCTGTCTTCCTTCTTGCGCGGGCCGTCGAGCTTGCATATGATCTCCGATCAAGACGACCCAAATATAAAACTTGTGTGCCTCGATGATACGAACAACTCTTATGTTGATCACTTTTTCAAATAAGGCCATGTTGAATACTTTCCGAGGTCATCTTTACCTTCCAGTCGGACTCGGTCTTGCAGTAGACTGGATTATCCGAGTCTCGTAGTGAATTTGTAGGCCATATACTATCTTTGATGATGATGACTCCAAAACCAAATTTCACCGTTTTTACGATGCTCACAACTTCCGTATTGAACACTTCTCCATCCAAGATCATCTTGATAAACTTTTGGGCACATGTTCAGTTTCACTCGGATTTGAGCTCATCCACTCGGATATTAGAGTCTTTCACTCGGATGGACCGACTGGACTTTTTCACTCGGATGACTATATTTTCACTCGGAAGACAATCTTTCACTCGGACGATGACCACATTTTCAGTCGGAAGACAATCTTTTACTCGATCGATAAGTTTTCACTCGACCTTTTACTCGATCGATAGGTTTTCACTCGACCTTTTACTCGATCAGTAGGTTTTCACGACCTTTTACTCGAAAGGTAGGTTTTCACTCGACCTTTTACTCGATTGGTAGGTTTTCACTCGGATGGTAAAACTTTCCACTCGGATTTCCGTCTGAAAAGACAGCCTGATCTTGATTTGCCTCTCCAGGTTGCATATGACCTCGGATTAAGACAAATTTTATATGAAAATCGATCGGCTCGACGTGACGAAACTTTTTCATGTTGAAGGTTTTTCCATTCAAGGACGTCCAGAAGGCCGAATTGCTCACGCATTGTATCAGACACTCATCAACATGTGTCTGGTGTCGAGCGTAATATTTTGGTCTTTGGTAGAGCTGGTCCGTATTGATTGTAACTTTTGCATACAAACTCGGATTGAGATGATTTATATATCAAAATATATTGCTTCGACGAGACAAAGACAATTCCTTTAGTGTGCTACTTCATCCGAGGTCATCTTGAAGGTATGATTGGCCAAAAATCACTCGGAACATTGAATTATGCCACTAAGAGTATAGTTTCGGTCCGTAAGATAATGTCAAATGAATATAACCGAAACATCAAAGTTGTTCCACTCGGCGACGTGAATCTTTTCATGCTGGAAGCCCGTTCACTCGAGACCATCTTCATTGCAATTTGTATCTTGCCAAAATCAGGCGTCAACACATGCCCCCCTGTTTTTCGGCAAAGCTTGCACACCGAAAAATAATATGCATAGTGTTCGTTCTAAGGACGATGTGAACACTCCATCGGCCATTTATTTTCCTCAGGGCGATAATTATGTATCGGCCATGTTTGTGCAAAGGGAGATAATCGTATATTGGCCATTGCCTACTCAGGCTTCCTGCCACACACTCGGGTGGTACTTCTTCAAATATTTTCCGTTGAGAGCTCGAGGTAACAATGCCCCTTGTATTGATTCCACCAAATATGAATTTCCGGGAACAACTCTTGTACTCCTAAAAGGACCTTCCCAACTTGGAGACCACTTCCCGAATTTTCTATCTTTTGAACCAATCGGCAGAATCACTTTCCAGACGAGATCACCAACTTGAAAATTCTTCAACTTAACTTTCTTATTGTAAGCTCTTGCAACCCTCAACTTGTCTCTCTCTATGGTCTTCAAAGCAACCAAACGTTTATCGGCAACTTCATCAATATTGTCCATCATCAAGTTATAAAAGTCTACTGCCGATAAATCATTTTGTTTGGCTATTCTCAAAGCATTCATATTTATTTCCACTGGTAAAACGGCCTCTTGACCATATACTAGCTCATATGGAGTTACCCTCGTAGCACCATGCCTTGAAATTCTATGTTCCCATAAAGCTTCGGACAACAACTTATGCCATCTCCTCGGATTATCCTCAATCTTCTTCTTGATGAGCTTGATTAAAATTTTATTGCTAGACTCGGCTTGTCCATTAGCTTGGGCATAATACGGAGAGGAATTGAGCAACTTTATATTATAAGATTCGACAAACTCTCTGACTTGGTGTGACATAAAAGATGAACCTTGATCTGTAGTTAACGTTTGAGGAATACCGAATCTATGAATAATATGTTCGGTTATGAATTGAATTACCTCCGTATGTGTCATGTTCTTGAGAGGTACTTCTTCAGACCATTTAGTGAAATAATCGATTTGCCACCAATCTGAACCGATGCCCTTTTGAGGAAGACGGGTGAATTTGTCCAATGAAATCTAAACCCCAACCTCTGAAAGGCCACGGTTTGATAATAGGATGTAACATAGCAGCAGGAGCCAATTGAATATCACCAAACTTTTGACAAGCTTCACACCCTTTATAATATCTGAAGCAATCATTAATCATAGTCGGCCAATAAAACCCAGCACGTCGCAATAACCATTTCATCTTGGGAGCCGACTAGTGAATGCCACAAATACCTTCATGTACTTCTCCCATAGCAACTCTTGCCTGGTCTTCATCCAAACACTTTAGAAGAACATCATCGACTGTTCGGCGATAAAGACCATCATCTCTCATCGTATACTTGAAAGCCATACGCCGAATAGCCCTGTCCACCCTTTCACTCGGATTGCACAAGTAATCAACAATGGGCTTTCTCCAGTCGGAATTATCACCTGCACTAGATTTTTTGTTAATGACCGAATCAGTGGGTTGAGGTTCGGCCTCTCCCATATTGGCAAGACAAGACATCGGTCTTTGAGAGATATGAAACATGCCATGATCAACATGATATCCAGATGCTTGCTGTGCCAACTCATTTGCTTTCAGTTGTCATGTCTAGATATATGTGCAATGCTAAAACAATCCAAAGTAGAAATTATATCTAGACATTTATCAAGATAAACATTAAGTGATTCGTCCAAACACTGAAAGACTTTGGATACTTGTTGCACCACTAGTAATGAATCACCATAAGCCTCAATATGTGTAACACCTATAGCAAGCAACATCTCTAGGCCGAATAACAATGCTTCATATTCGGCTTGATTGTTTGTGCAAATATATTGTAAGCGGCATGAGGCTTCAAAAACAACACCATGAGGAGATATATAAACAATACCAACACCTTGGCCATTGCTACAAACTGAACCATCAAAGTATAATCTCCATGGCACTAATGAAACAAGATTCATATCAACATCATGCTTGTCATTAATCCGATGTTCAACAATGAAATTAGCAACAATTTGGCCTTTCATGGATTTTAAAGATTCATAAGCCAAATCATATTCAATCAAAGCATAAGCCCACTTGCCAATTCTACCACTAAGAATTGGCCTATGCAACATGTACTTAATGACATCGGTTTGACAAGCTACTACACAAACACTCGGCACTAGGTAATGTCTCAATTTTGTGCAAGCATAATATAAGCATAGACATGTTTTTGAATAAATGTATACCTTGTCTCGGCGTCCAATAAGCGTCTGCTCAAATATGTAATGGCATGCTCTTTTCCTTCGGTATCTTGAGTCAAAACAGCACCAATAACACCTTCCTCTGCTGCAATGTAAAGCTTGAAGGGTTCCCTATGCTTGGGTGGTTTCATCACCGGAGGAGTGCACAAATAACTCTTGATCATATCAAATGCTTCTTGTTGTTTTGCTCCCCAAGTGAAATTAGCATCATTTTTCAACTGAAGGATAGGAGTAAATGCATCAACTTTCCCCTGGATTAGCTATGAACCTTCTCAAATAATTGACCTTGCCAAGGAACTTTTGCATATCTCTCTTGCATGTTGGAGCCTCCACTTTCTGTATAGCCTCTATCTTTTTGGGATCAATCTCTATACCATCTTCATGAATAATGAAACCCAAAAACTTGCCAGCTGACACGCCGAAAGCACACTTCAAAGGATTCATCTTCAGTCCATATTTTTCATTCTTTCAAAAGCTAAACGCAAATCGGCCAAGTGAGATTCAAAAGCATCCGATTTGACAACAATATCATCAATATAAACTTCAAGTATGATACCGAGTAAATCATGAAAAATCAAATTCATAGCCCGTTGATATGTGGCTCCGGCATTTTTAATCCGAATGTCATCATGTCCATTCGAATAAACCAAGGAAACCAGGACATCGGAAAGCCGTTTTGTACATGTCCTCTTGAGCCATAAAAATCTGATTGTATCCGGCATTACCATCTAGAAAGCTAATAACCTTATGTCCGAAGCATCATTAATAAGCATATCGGCTATTGGCATGGAATACTCATCTTTGGGTGTAGCCCTATTCAAATCTCTGAAGTCAATGCACACCCTCAACTTGCGGATCCCTTCTTCTCCACTTTGGGACAATGTTAGAAATCCACTCGGCATACCGCAAGGTCGAATGAAATTAGCTTCAAGCGATCGACCGATCTCTTCCTTGATCCGATCATAAGTTTTGGATTAAACTTTACGCCCATTGTTTATATGGTCTAAAACCGCCTTTATAGACAACCGATGCTCCACTAGCTCTTGGCTTAACCACGGCATCTCATGATATTCCCATGCAAAGCAACAAACATACTCTTTCAATAGCTCGATTAACTTAGCTTTACAATCGGCTCTCAAATTTTGTTTACAAGCGTCGAAAGTGGTGAACCATCTCCAATATCTACCTCTTCCAATGGATCGGCCGATGTAAAACCTTGTCCAAGTTTATCCATGTCATCCAACTCCTCTATAGACTCATACATATCGTCCTCGCTGGACTGATATTTTACAAGACGTTTTTGTAACCACTCGGAATTAGGATCCATTTAAACATATCATACCTTGGAGCCGATTGCATTCAGTCGGCTTTAAAGAGACGGGCACAAAACCGTTCTTGGTCGCGCTGAGAAAATCAAACTCTGATAAGTCACGTCCCGTCAAGCAAGTAGCATTGGGATGTTGCCAATCCACCGATGCATCGGCCAAAGCAACACATGCCGAATTATCTGCATGAATGACTTCCACTTCATCATCAACCCATTGGATCAGAAACTGGTGCATAGTGGATGGCACGCCTTTGGTTTGCATGAACCCAATCACGGCCTAGTATGACGTTGTAGTTACCTTGCACCTCGGCGACAAAGAATGCAGTAGCCAAAGTTTTTCTTCCAATCGTAAGCTCCACATACATCACACCTTTGGCTTCAGTTTTCTTTGCCTTCAAATCCGTTGAGCACCATATTCGTCTTCATCGGTTCTTCATCGGGCAAACCTAATTTTTGAAGACCGAATAGGGCATAAGATTTACCACAGCACCACCATCAACAAGCATTCAATCGAGTGGCGATCCATTGATATGACCTCACGAGATACAACGGTTTCAAATGTGTTCTTGGTTCTTTTGGCTTCTCGAATATTGCGTTTTAGGGCCAAAATCCAGCTGAGCCACTTCCCTTCCTCATCTACAAGCACGAAACTCAGCAGGTAAGTAATATACCATATTGATATCCATACCTTCATGAACCGGTGTAGACTCATAGTCCAACATATCAGCCTCTTCTTCAAGTGGATCGACCGATTCTGAAATCTGGCTGATTGAAGGAGAAGTAAGAAGTGTCGCAGACGATGTAATAGCTGTCGCATCGTCCTCCTTGGGTGGTGTAAGCACTTCTGTGATAGATGTAGAAGCTGATGTATCTTGTATTTGTATAGGCCTCCACACTTGTTTTGCTGGAACCATGAGCCGAGTGTCATTGAACAATTTATCCCTTTGCTTCTCGGCCTCCTGCTCTGCTATCTCTTGACTCCTTAACCTCTGTAGTTTCCTCTTCTGTGTCTTTGTTAGCCCTGGAGGACACCACTTTGGCTGAGTGTATTTAGCATCTCTCACCTTTACTTGGCTGGTGCTTTCTTCATGGTCATTAGCCGAGTGTTTTGGCGCGATAATAAGTATCGGCTCAGTCAAGCGGTTATGCACAGTCGACTGCTGTATGGGGAATGTTTCGGCGCCCAAGACAAGTGAGTCGGCATCCATTTTCTCCTTGCCTTTTCCCGATTCAACTGCTGCAACACTTGGTGATTTAACACGCCATTCTTTTCAACTTTCCAGATGCATGAAATTTCCACTCGGGCGCACCTTTTTACTTGGATGGAATCCACTCGGATTGATGTCACTCGGATGGAACTCACTCGGATGGAATCCACTTGGCCACATTTTTTCACTTGGATGGCTTCCACCTGGGTGCATTCTTACACTAGGATATTTTCCACTCGGTCGCATATTTTGACCAGCCGACTGATAGTAACCGATGTTCACTTTCGGCCATTATATGAGTAATCAAGTCGATCCCACAGTTGCCTCTGCTCTTACGAAAATTGCGCCTTGGTTCACTCGGTTTTGTATACCGAATTGAACATATCAGGTGATGGTGACCTTGGTCGTTTCGGATGAGTCGGTCGATTAAAACTAGAACCGCCGATTGGTTAGCATACTTGGACAACAACATATCAAAAGTTGGCTTGACCCGCTTGTGCTGCACTTTAGCTTCATTCCTTTTCCACTTGCCAACTTCTGGACTCTTGGGCTTGACAAATCTCACACGAGCATTTTCTTGTACTTGCGGTTGCCCCCCGAGTGTAGGATTCTTGATGGTAATTTTGATCACTTCCTTGCCATCGGGTTGCTTACCAAGCACAACCTGTCTCCCCAAGACCTTGTTGTCCTCCTTGTCTTTCCTGGGCTCCCCAACAATGGCATTAGCTTCATTAGCAGATTCGGCTACCTCTGGCCGAATGAGTAGCTTCTTCCCTTCCAAATCCATGGTATTCATTGGAAAAGGTTTTTTATCAACTTGCATCTCAAAAAAATTCAATCGTCCGTCATTAATGGCCGATTGTATCTGTCGTCGAAAAACGTTGCAATTGTTAGTAGCATGAGAAAAAGAATTATGATACTTGCAATAAGCACGCCGTTTTAGCTCTTCAAACGGTGGTAAAGTATGAGATATTCTAATAATTTTAGCCTGCAACAAAGCATCAAATATTTTATCGCACTTAGCAATGTTAAAAGTAAACTTCATCTCTTCATCACGATTCTTATAAATTGGTTTCAGATCATTGCAAGTAAAGGGTTTGGCCTTAGATGGCCAAACAAATTCAGTAGCAAACACATCACCCTCATCGCCCGAGTGATCACTATCATATTCCACCATATTCATCTTTGGATGATCGGCTTTGTATCTATGCACTTCTTTGAGATCTTTGCTTCGGCTTTCCTGAGCCAAAGCCCTTTGTAAGACTTGGTTAATATTTAAGAACTCATAACCTTCTAGCTTTTCTCTAATGGGAGTTCTCAAACCGCTCAACACTAGGTCTGCCAAGTCTCTCTCGGTTATCACCAAACTCAAACATCGGTTTTTCGTTTCTTTGAATCTCTTGACGTAATCGGAGACCGATTCATCATGCTTCTGTTTAACCGATGTTAGATGTGACAACTTGAGTTCATTGTCGCCCTGTAAAAGTGATCATGAAATTTCTGCTCTAGCTGCGACCAAACTCGAATGGAACCATGTGGTAAAGAAGAAAACCATGAAAATGCGGTACCAGTTAATGATAAAGGAAATAAACGCACTTTCAACTCATTTAGTGAGCCTGCTTCACCTAATTGTGCCAAGTATTGACTAACATGCTCCCATGTGGTTTTGTGCCCTCTCCATTGAACTTAACAAAATCTGGAATTTTATATCACGGAGGGCACTTTGGATGGCATCAAACTACTGGAGTGCGGCTTTTGATAAATCAGATTCCGAGGTAACTCAACCCCAAAATTCTCTCGAAGCATCTTAGCCATCTCCTCTCTAAGATTAGCTAGACCATCATCCATAGTGGACGATGAAACTTGTGGCAGTGGCATAGGAGGAGTAGGACTACTAGTTGTAGGTAGGAACTATGGCATGTATGTCGACCCATAATTTGCTAGTGGTCGAGTGGTTGTAGCTGTAGGTAAGGTTGCGTTCGGCGTTGCCACCGAACCTGGCATGCTCATAATAGGATTAATGGGTGCAGCCACAATCTGATTTGTTTGGGTAGGATAATAAGCCATCGGCACGGGAGGCGCCGATGCAATAGGTAAATCCAGATTAGGGTTTCGCATACTAGCAGCTACACCATCATTACCACTAGTTGATTGAGATGTATTCTTCTGAGCATTAGTATTTTCTATGAAAGTTTGATAGACTAGATTGTTACCATCAGCAATACGACTTTCAATCTCAGCCCACTGCTCAGGAGAAAAGGTAGTACTCACAGAAGGTTTAACCTGCTCGGCTTGAAGAGGAGGGAACTTGATTTCTTCAATCGGAGTGATGTTGCCTTGGCGATCCTTCTTGAACTTTGCAAGGAACTCCTGCAAATCCTTCTCTTCACGCGCCTTCTTGTACTCCTCATACGCTTGGCGATGATCGGCCGATATCTCATCAAGACTGGGCTTAATGATGTTATCGGCGTCTACCTCAGATGGCTTGGGAAGATCGGACATGTTGGATGATGATGATTGATCTTCGATCCCCGGCGGAGTCGCCAAAAAGTGTGTTGACACACGAACACGTCACGTGTACCCTCGACGCCGGGGGTGATGCACCGCAGCTCACGTCGAAGGAGACCTGACCGACAGCGCGATACGCAAGACAGTCGATGGGCGCTTTTGCAGACCCGAAAACCCCACACCACCGGGAGGGACCCCGTCAGGGAGTGCGGCGGCTATGGCCTGCCCTAGGTCGATTCGCTCGCCCCTAGAGCCTCGGGATTCGCAGATCTCAAACACAAAGAACAGCGAAGAACGAGAGAGAAAAACGATGGAGAGATGAAACGTAGACAGGAAAAAGTAGTATATTGATTTGTTCGATTGTGTGTTCTTCAATCGGCCGTCACCCCCAACATATATAAGAGGCGGCTGGACTTCCCGTACAAGTAAAGGATTCATCTAGGCTTCCCTTACATGAAAAATTATATCAATTCACGTCCTAGAGTCCTAGTTCTATTCCAACTCGGATTCAGTCTGAATCTGGCTCAAACTCTGTCTTCCTTCTTGCGCGGGCCGTCGAGCTTGCATATGATCTCCGATCAAGACGTCCCAAATATCAAACTTGTGCGCCTCGACGATACGAACAACTCTTATGTTGATCACTTTTTCAAATAAGGCCATGTTGAATACTTTCCGAGGTCATCTTTACCTTCCAGTCGGACTCGGTCTTGCCGTAGGCTGGATTATCCGAGTCTCGTAGTGAATTTGTAGGCCATATACTATATTTTATGATGATGACTCCAAAACCAAATTTCACCGTTTTTACGATACTCACAACTTCCGTATTGAACACTTCTCTATCCGAGATCATCTTGATAAACTTTTGGGCACATGTTCAGTTTCACTCGGATTTGAGCTCATCCACTCGGATATTAGAGTCTTTCACTCGGATGGCCCGACTGGATTTTCACTCGGATGGCTCTATTTTCACTCGGAAGACAATCTTTCACTCGGACGATGACCACATTTTCAATCGGAAGACAATCTTTTACTCGATCGATAAGTTTTTACTCGACCTTTTACTCGATCGGTAGGTTTTCACTCGACCTTTTACTCGATCAGTAGGTTTTCACGACCTTTTACTCGATCGGTAGGTTTTCACTCGACCTTTTACTCGATCGGTAGGTTTTCACTCGGATGGTAAAACTTTCCACTCGGATTTCCCGTCTGAAAAGACAGCCTGATCTTGATTTGCCTCTCCAGGTTGCATCTGACCTCGGATTAAGACAAATTTTATATGAAAATCGATCGGCTCGACGTGACGAAACTTTTTCATGTTGAAGGTTTTTCCATTCAAGGACGTCCAGAAGGCCGAATTGCTCACGCATTGTATCAGACACTCATCAACATGTGTCTGGTGTCGAGCGTAATATTTTGGTCTTTGGTAGAGCTGGTCTGTATTGATTGTAACTTTTGCATTCAAACACGGATTGAGATGATTTATATATCAAAATTGATTGCTTCGACGAGACGAAGACAATTCCTTTAGTGTGCTACTTCATCCGAGGTCATCTTGAAGGCGTGATTGGCCAAAAATCACTCGGAACATTGAATTATGCCACTCGGAGTATAGTTTCGGTCCGTAAGATAATGTCGAATGAATATAACCGAAACATCAAAGTTGTTCCACTCGGCGACGTGAATCTTTTCATGCTGAAAGCCCGTTCACTCGAGACCATCTTCATTGCAATTTGTATCTTGCCAAAATCAGGCGTCAACAGCCGCTTCATCCAACAATACCACTGAATCAAAGTATGGCATGCTGGTAAGCAGTCTGACTATTATCGCCCACAACTCTTTGTGTTCTACTCGTGCATATAACATCTACGCATAGACCTGGCTCGGATGCCACTGTTGGGGAGCGCAGTAATTTCAAAAAGAATGCTACGCACATGCAAGATCCATCTAGGTGATGCATAGCAACGAAGGGGAGAGTGTTGTCTACGTACCCTCATAGACCGTAAGCGGAAGCGTTATGACAACGCGGTTGATGTAGTCGTACGTCTTCACGATCCGACCGATCCTAGCATTGAAGGTACGGCACCTCCGCGATCTGCACACGTTCAGCTCGGTGACATCCCACGAACTCTAGATCCAGCTGAGTCGAGGGAAAATTTCGTCAGCACGACGGTGTGATGACGATGATGATGAAGCTACCGCACAGGGTTTCGCCTAAGCACTGCAACGATATGACCGAGGTGGAAATCTGTGGAGGGGGGCACCGCACACGGCTAAACAATCAACTTGTGTGACTATGGGTTGCCCCCTCCCCCGTATATAAAGGAGTGGAGGAGGGGGATGGACGGCCCTCTCATGGCGCGCCCAAGGGGGGAGTCCTACTCCCGGTGGGAGTAGGATTCCCTCTTCCCTAGTTGGAGTAGGAGAGGAAGGAAGGGGGAGAGAGAGAGAAGGAAGGGGGGGGGGGGCGCCCCCCACCCAATTCGGATTGGGCTTGGGGGGGGGGCCCTCCACCTGGCCGCCTCCTTCTCTCTCCCACTAAGGCCCAATAAGGCCCATACACTCCTCGGGGGGTTCCGTAATGCATCATCCCATAACGAACTCATTAGTCACATTGCTTGCAAGGCTTATAGTGATGTGCATTACCGAGAGGGCCCAAAGATACCTCTTTGAAACACGGAGTGACAAATCCTAATCTCGATCTATGCCAACCCAAAAAATACCTTCAGAGACACCTGTAGAGCATCTTTATAATCACCCATTTACGTTGTGACGTTTGATAGCACACAAAGTGTTCCTCCAGTATTCGGGAGTTTCACAATCTCATAGTCATAGGAACATGTATAAGTTATGGAGAAAGCAATAGCAATAAACTTAACAATCATAATGCTAAGCTAACGGATGGGTCTTGTCCATCACATCATTCTCTAATGATGTGATCCCGTTCATCAAATGACAACACATGCCTATGGCTAGGAAACTTAACCATCTTTGATTAAAGAGCTAGTCTAGTAGAGGCATACTAGGGACACTCTATTTGTCTATGTATTCACACATGTAATAAGTTTTCAGTTAATACAATTCTAGCATGAATAATAAACATTTATCATGATATAAGGAAATATAAATAACAACTTTATTATTGCCTCTAGGGCACGTTTCCTTCAATCTACGCATAGACCTGGCTCGGATGCCACTGTTGGGGAATGCAGTAATTTCAAAAAAATTCCTACGATCACGCAAGATCTATCTAGGATAAGCATAGAAACGAGAGGGGAGAGTATGTCCACGTACCCTCGTAGAACGAAAGCGGAAGCGTTCAGTAGCGCAGTTGATGTAGTCGAACGTCTTCGCGATCCAACCGATCCAAGCACCAAACGTACGGCACCTTCGCGTTCAGCACATGTTCAACTCGATGAAGTCCCTCATACTCTTGATCAAGTTGAGGCCGAGGGAGAGTTCTGTCAGCACGACGGCGTGGCGGTGGTGATGATGATGTTATCGGCGCAGGGCTTCGCCTAAGCACTACGACGATATGATCGAGGTGTGTAACTATGGAGGGGGGCACCGCACATGGCTAAAAGATCAACTTGTGTGTTATAGGGTGCCCCCTTCCCCCGTATATAAAGGAGGGAGAGGGAGAGGCAACCGGACCTAGGGGGGCGCCAAGGTGTGGAGTCCTACTAGGCCTCCCTTGTCCTAGTAGCTAGGATTCCACCTCCCACACGGAGTAGGAAAGGGGGAAGGGAGAAGGAGAAGGAAAGGGGGATCAGCCCCCTTCTCCTAGTCCTAATCGGGCTCCTACCCAAAGGGGGCACACCAGCCCCTTTTGGGCTGGTGTGCTTCCCTCTCATGGCCCATAAGGCCCATAACTTCTCCCCGGGGGGGGGGGGGTCCGGTAACCTCCCGATACTCCGGAAAATACCCAAACTTCTCCGGAACCATTCCGATGTCCGAATATAGTCTTCCAATATCTCAATCTTTATGTCTCGAACATTTCGAGACTCCTCGTCATGTTCGTGATATCATCCGGGACTCCGAACAAACTTCGGTTCATCAAATCACATAACTCATAATACAAATTGTCATTGAGCGTTATGTGTGCGGACCCTACGGGTTCGAGAACTATGTAGACATGACCGAGACACATCTTTGGTCAATAACCAATAGCGGAACCTGGATGCTCATATTGGTTCCTACATATTCTACGAAGATCTTTATCGGTCAAACCGCATAACAACATACGTTGTTCCCTTTGTCATCGGTATGTTACTTGCCCGAGATTCGATCATCGGTATCATCATACCTAGTTCAATCTCGTTACCGGCAAGTCTCTTTACTCGTTCCGTAATGCATCATCCCATAACGAACTCATTAGTCACATTGCTTGCAAGGCTTATAGTGATGTGCATTACCGAGAGGGCCCAAAGATACCTATTCAAAACACGGAGTGACAAATCATAATCCCGATCTATGCCAACCTAAAAATACCTTCGGAAACACCTGTAGAGCATATTTATAATCACCCATTTACGTTGTGACATTTGATAGCACACAAAGTGGTCCTCCGGTATTCGGGAGTTACATAATCTCATAGTCAGAGGAACATGTATAAGTCATGAAGAATGCAATAGCAATAAAACTAAGCGATCATTATGCTAAGCTAACGGATGGGTCTTGTCCATCACATCATTCTCTAATGATGTGATCCCGTTCATGAAATGACAACACATGTCTATGGCTAGGAAACTTAACCATCTTTGATTAACGAGCTAGTCAAGTAGAGCATACTAGGGACACTCTGTTTGTCTATGTATTCATACATGTATCAAGTTTCCAGTTAATACAATTCTTGCATGAATAATAAACATTTATCATGATATAAGGAAATAAAATAACAAATTTATTACTGCCTCTAGGCCATATTTCCTTCATTTCTAGTATAACAAAGTGCAACTTACTAGTAACAAGATTAGATCAAGGAACAACAACAAACAATAGAAGATCAAGAACAACTCATATGCAATAAAGGTATGAGAGAGAAGAAATCTTTATATAAGACGGCTACAATGCTGGAGCATAATAAGCAACACCTATAAATACAAATAGAAAGGGTTCATGGTTCATTGCATAGTGGGCTCAGATTCACCTTGCCTCGATCATATAACCTACCCACGTCATCGCTTATCACCAGATCAATCTGTCTATACAGTGGAGCTGCCCTGGTTATCACTCAACAAGAATGACCATCCAAGGACAGAACAACAAGTATCACAGGATCAAAAAGGATTCTAGAGACAAGTGGGAGGATCCAACTTGACACCCCTCGATTGCTCAAAGGCACACTTATTTCAGTCACGGTTAATCATCATCGCCCTAGCACGAACGACACTGATCAATTTAGCAAATCTAGGAGCATAGCTATACGACCAGGGCCCCTTTTTATATGCATGTGCATGAAATGACGAGAATCCCTCGACGGGGCACACGAATAACAGGCGGTGGCACGACCAAGCAGGCACTATTCATTACTACAACGCCGGCTCTCAATCCTATGGTCTAGATCGTCCGGGAGCGAGATCAAATGGATGAAAATGCATCAAGGAATCGATCCGATGGCCGAAACAGCCTGAGCTTGATACGTCTCCAACGTATCTATAATTTTTGATTGTTCCATGCTATTATATTATCTGTTTTGGATGTTCAATGGGCTTTATTATACACTTATATATTATTTTTGGGACTAACCTATTAACCGGAGGCCCAACCCAAATTGCTGTTTTTTGCCTATTTCAGTGTTTCAAGGAAAGTAATAGCAAACGGAGTCCAAACGGAATGAAACCTTCGGGAACATGATTTTCTGAACGAACGGGATCCAGAGGACTTGGAGTGGACGTCAAGCAATCAACTAGGATATCACGAGGCAAGAGGCGTGCCTACCCCCTGGCCGCGCCCTCCACCCTCGTGGGCCCCTCGTAGCTCCACCGACCTACTTCTTCCTCCTATATATACCTACGTACCCCGAAAACATCAGCAGAGCAGCCAAAACCCTATTTCCACCGTCGCAACCTTCTACACCCATGAGATCCCATCTTGGGGCCTTTCCGGCGCTCCGCCGGAGGGGGCATCGATCACGGAGGGCTTCTACATCAACACCATAGCCTCTCTGATGATGTGTGAGTAGTTTACCTCAGACCTTCGGGTCCATAGTTATTAGCTAGATGGCTTCTTCTCTCTCTTTGGATCTCAATACAAAGTTCTCGATTCTCTTGGAGATCTATTCGATGTAATCTTCTTTTGTGGTGTGTTTGTCGAGATTCGATGAATTGTGGGTTTATGATCAAGATTATATATGAATAATATTTGAATCTCCCCTGAAATCTTTTATGTATGATTGGTTATCTTTGCAAGTCTCTTCGAATTATTGGTTTGGTTTGGCCTACTAGATTGATCTTTCTTGCAATGGGAGAAGTGCTTAGCTTTGGGTTCAATCTTGCGGTGCTCGATCCCGGATGAGGGGGAAACGACATGTATTGTATTGTTGCCATCGAGGATAAAAAGATGGGGTTTATATCATATTGCATGAGTTTATCCCTCAACATCATGTCATCTTGCTTAAAGCGTTACTCTGTTCTTATGAACTTAATACTCTAGATGCATCTTTGGATAGCGATCGATGTGTGGAGTAATAGTAGTAGATGCAGGTAGGAGTCGGTCTACTTGTGACGGACGTGATGCCTATATACATGATCATACCTAGATATTCTCATAACTATGATCAATTCTATCAATTGCTCGACAGTAATTTGTTCACCCACCATAATACTTATGCTATTTTGAGAGAAACCACTAGTGAAACCTATGGTCCCTGGGTCTATTTTCCATCATATTAATCTCCTGTCAACTAGCTATTTCTGGCGTCGTTTATTTTGCAATCTTTAGTTTTCAATCTATACAACAAAAATACCAAAAATATTTATCTTATTATCTCTATCAGATCCCACTTTTGCAAGTGGCCGTGAAGGGATTGACAACCCCTTTTATCGCGTTGGTTGCAAGGTTCTTATTTTTTTGTGTAGGTATGAGGGACTTGAGCGTGGTCTCCTATTGGATTGATACCTTGGTTCTCAAAAACTGAGGGAAATACTTACGCTACTTTACTGCATCACCCTTTCCTCTTCAAGGGAAAAACCAACACAGTGCTCAAGAGGTAGAAAGAAGGATTTCTGGCGCCGTTGCCGGGGAGTCTACGTACGCACAAGTCAAGACATACCAAGTAACCATCACAAACTCTTATCCCTCAAATTACATTATTTGCCATTTGCCTCTCGTTTTCCTCTCCCTCACTTCACCCTTGCCATTTTATTCGCCCTCTTTTCCGTTCGCCTTTTCTTTCGCTTGCTTCTTGTTTGCTTGTGTGTTGGATTGCTTGCTTGTCACGATGGCTCAAGATAATACTAAATTGTGTGACTTTACCAATACCAGCAACAATGATTTTCTTAGCACTCCGATTGCTCCTCTTACCGATGCTGAATCTTGTGAAATTAATGCTGCTTTGTTGAATCTTGTCATGAAAGATCAATTCGTCGGCCTTCCTAGTGAAGATGCCACTACCCATCAAAATAGTTTTGTTGATTTGTGTGACATGCAAAAGAAGAAAGATGTGGACAATGATATAGTTAAATTGAAGCTATTTCCGTTTTCTCTTAGAGATCATGCTAAAACTTGGTTTTCATATTTGCCTAAAAAAATAGTATTGATTCTTGGGATAAGTGCAAAGATGCTTTTATCTCTAAGTATTTTCCTCCCGCTAAGATCATCTCTCTTAGAAATGATATTATGAATTTTAAGCAACTTGATCATGAACATGTTGCACAAGCTTGGGAGAGGATGAAATTAATGATACGTAATTGCCCTACTCATGGTTTGAATTTGTGGATGATTATACAAAAAAATTATGCCGGATTGAATTTTTCTTCTAGAAATCTTTTAGATTCGGCCGCGGGAGGCACTTTCATGGAAATCAATTTAGGAGAAGCTACTAAACTCCTAGATAATATTATGAATAATTATTCTCAATGGCACACTGAAAGATATACTAGTAAAAAAGTGCGTGTGATAGAAGAAATTAATGTTTTGAGTGGAAAGATGGATCAACTTATGAAATTGTTTGCTAATAAGAGTGTTTCTTCTGATCCTAATGATATGCCTTTGTCTACTTTGATTGAGAATAATAATGAATCTATGGATGTGAATTTTGTTGGTAGGAATAATTTTGGTAACAACGCGTATAGAGGAAACTTTAATCCTAGGCTGCTCCCTAGTAATTCCTCTAATAATTATGGTAATTCCTACAACAATTCTTATGGAAATTTTAATAAGATGCCCTCTGTATTTTAGACTAGTGTTAAAGAGTTTATGAATTCACAAAAGAATTTCAATGCTTTGCTTGAAGAAAAATTGCTTAAGGTTGATGCATTGGCTAGGAACGTGGATAGAATTTCTGTTGATGTTGATTCTTTGAAACTTAGATCTATTCCACCTAAGCATGATATCAATGAGTCTCTCAAAGCCATGAGAATTTCCATTGATGAGTGCAAAGAAAGAACCGCTAGGATGCGTGCTAAGAAAGATTGCTTTGTGAAGGCGTGTTCTTCTAGTTTTTATGAGAATAAAGATGAAGATCTAAATGTTATTGATGTGTCTCCTATTAAATCTTTGTTTTGCAATATGAATCTTGATTATGATGGGACTGGAGATGAGTCAACTTTAGTTAAAAGGCGTCCCAATAATTCAGAGTTTTTAGATCTTGATGCAAAAATTGGTAAAAGTGGGATTGAAGAGGTTAAAACTTTACATAGCAATGAACCCACTATCTTGGATTTCAAGGAATTTAATTATGATAATTTCTCTTTGATAGATTTTATTTCCTTGTTGCAATCCGTGCTAAATTCTCCTCATGCTTATAGTCAAAATAAATCCTTTACTAAACATATCGTTGATGCTTTGATGCAATCTTATGAACAAAAACTTGACATGGAAGTTTCTATCCCTAGAAAACTTTATGATGAGTGGGAACCTACAATTAAAATTAAAATTAAAGATCATGAATGCTATGCTTTGCGTGATTTGGGTGCTAGTGTTTCCACGATCCCAAAAACTTTGTGTGATTTCCTAGGTTTCCGTGAATTTGATGATTGTTCTTTAAACTTGCATCTTGCGGATTCCACTATCAAGAAACCTATAGGAAGAATTAATGATGTTCTTATTGTTGCAAATAGGAACTATGTTCCCGTAGATTTTATTGTTCTTGATATAGATTGCAATCCTTCATGTCCTATTATTCTTGGTAGACCTTTCCTTAGAACGATTGGTGCAATTATTGATATGAAGGAAGGGAATATTAGATTTCAATTTCTGTTAAGGAAAGGCATGGGACACTTCCCTAGAAATAAGTTTAAATTACCTTATGAATCTATTATGAGAGCCACTTATGGACTGCCTACCAAAGCTGGCAATACTTCGATCTATCCTTGCTTTTGTGCCTAGCTAGGGGCGTTAAACGATAGCGCTTGTTGGGAGGCAACCCAATGAGAAACAAAAGGAAGAAGAACAGAAGCCCAAATTTAATTTGCCTTGTATCGCGGAGGTTCGGCCGTGTGAATGGCCTTCCGATGACTTCTTGAGGAGAGTCGGGATTTATGAGGATTTCTATTTATTGATTGAGAATGCCGGCCTCACCGACTTCCTCCGCGACCAACATCATCAGTATCTCTTACTCACAAATACTTTTGTGTAGAACTTCTACTTTTTCCCCAAGAAATCACCTCCAACAGTAGAGTTCCATTTATATGATGTTGTTAAGGAGATGACATTAGCTGAATTTTGCGAGGTTTGCAAATTACCTTTTGAGGGCACCTTAGATGAACCACACCGTAATGAAGTGGAAGATTTTATTAACACTATCACTGTGGGAGAAACCAGGAAGGTTTCTGATGCAAGAATTACTAGCATACATTTTCCTATTTTACGCTACTTTGCCTTATTTGCTAGTCGTTGCTTGATTGGTCATGAACTGTGGAAACCTTAGCATTCCTGATATTATCATTTTGTTCCATGGTTTATACCGCAATAACTCTGTTATTATGGGTGGAATTGTTGCTAGACGGTTAAGTCTGAACCGTACTAAAGGCCCCATCTTTGGAGGCATTTATGCTTCACGCCTAGCTGAATATTTTGAGATGCCTATTAGGCATGAGGAGAAAGAAGAAACAGCGCTGCCCCGTGCTTATTTAGATTATAAGAGTATGCTAGCGCATGATTTTCTTGTTAAGAGTCGCGAAGGGGAGATCAAATATAAATTGTACTTTGATAAACATCACCCTGAGACTACTACTTTGCCTGCTCCCTCTTTGTTTAACTTGTCTATAGGTCCTTACATTGTTCCGTGGGCGGCTGTTCAAGCCTATCGGAATCCTGCACCAGCCCCAGAACCAGAGCCACATGATGAGCCTCCACGAATGTCTGTTTATTCTTGGGATCCTGAGGCGGTTGCCAATCAGTGGCAGTCAGAGTCTCTTCATCGCAGTACGACCCCAGCTACACCTACGGGTATCAGCCAGGCTATCCCTGGCAATAGACCAACTTATGCCAAAAGCCTAAGCTTGGGGGAGTACGTATTTCTCAACGACATTACATTTATGCTCACACACACTCAGTGCTAGATGTCGGTGCTCATACTCTTTCACTGTAATATCCATGTTAGTTTAAATTTCTTTTTCTAGCTTTCTTCTTGTGTGTTTGATAAACCTTAAGAAAAAAAATTAGTTAGTCTACTCTCCATGCTTGTAGTAGAATTAAAAATAAAACCCAAAAATATTTCTCGTTCTTCTTTTGCTTGTTGGGAGCTTTCCTGTGTAAATAGTTTTTATTTCTTTTCCTTTCTTTGGGGGTCGAGAAGACTATATTGATAATGCTTAGTGGCTCTCATATGCATTATTGTTTATCTAACTTAGAGCCTATATTACTTGTCTTCTCTCTTGAGTTGAATGCTTGCAGATTCCAGCTTAGTCCAATGCACGTGCACTATTATTATTATACACACCGTTCGGTCGTGCAAGTGAAAGGCAATAATGATTATATGATGGACTTATTGGGATGAGAAAAGATGGTATGAATTTGACCTCTCTTGTTTTTGTAAATATGATGATTCATCGTTCCTGATTCAGCTATTATGAAGTAAACATATTTGCAATGACATTTAGAGATTATAGTTGTTTGTGCCATGTTTGATTAGCTATGAGTTATAATGGTTTACCTTATGCGTGCCAACATGCTATTAGAATGATTATGATGTGGTATGATGGATGGTATCCTCCTTTAAATGAATTGAGTGACTCGACTTGGCACATGTTCACGCATGTAGTTGAATCAAATCAACATAGCCTTCATGGTATTTATGTTCATGGTGGATTATATCCTACTCATGCTTATATACGGTGTAAATTAATTTTAATGCATGTTTAAGACTGTTGTCGCTCTCTCAGTTGGTCGCTTCCTAGTCTTTTGCTAGCCTTCACCTGTACTAAGAGGGAATACTGCTTGTGCATCCAAACTCCTTAAACCCCAAAGTTGTTCCATATGAGTCCACTATACCTTCCTATATGCGGTATCTACCGCTGCTCCAAGTAAATTTGTATGTGCCAAACTCCAAACCTTCAAATGAAATTCTGTTTTGTATGCTCGAGCAGCTCATGTGCAATTAGGGCTGCCTATATCTTCCATGCTAGGTGGGTTATTCTCAAGAGGAGTGGACTCCGCTCCTCATTCACGAGAAAGGGCCAGAATCGGGATGCCCAGTCCCATGATCCAAAAATATCAAAGCAAATCAAAATAATTAAACAAAACTCCCCCTGGGACCCATTGAATGTTGGAGGCACTCGTTCTTTCGAGCAAGCCATGGATTGATGATTGTGGAGGAGGGGGAGTATAAACCTTTACCATTCTATTTGGGAACTGCCTATAATGCATGTAGTATGGAAGATACAACCATCTCATAGTTGTTGCGTTGACAACAAAAGTATGCCGCTCAAAATGTTATTCAATCTCTATTTTAAAATCGAGCTCTGGCACCTCTACAAATCCCTGCTTCCCTCTGCGAAGGGCCTATCTATTTACTTTTATGTTGAGTCATCACCTTTCTTATTAAAAGCACTATTGGAGAGCACTTGTCATTTGCATTCATTACTATTGGTTTATATTGGGTATGACTTGACTGGATCTCTTTTACCATGAATTACAATGTTTTGTTAGTCCTTGATCTTTAAAGGTGCTCTGCATTTGTGTTTTGCGGTCTCAGAAAGGGCTAGCGAGATACCATTTCGTTATATCATGTTATGATTATTTTGAGAAAGTGTTGTCATCCGAGTTTTATTATTATGGCTTGCTAGCTGATTATATTATTGATATGAGTAATTGTGAGACCTATGTGTTATTGTGAGTATGGTTAGTTCATAATAATTGCTGAAACTTGAATGCTGGCTTTTCATGTTTACAACAACAAGAGCAAACAGAGTTTGTAAAAGTTTTTCTTTTTCTCTTTCAGTTTGTCAACTGAATTGCTTGAGGACAAGCAAGGGTTTAAGCTTGGGGGAGTTGATACGTCTCCGTCGTATCTACTTTTCCAAACACTTTTGCCCTTGTTTTGGACTCTAACTTGTATGATTTGAATGGAACAAACCTGGACTGACGCTGTTTTCAGTAGAATTGCCATGGTGTTGTTTTATGTGCAGAAAACAAGAGTTCTCGGAATGTCCTGAAACTCCACGGAATATCTTAGAATAAATAATAAAAAATCCTCGCCAAAGATGAAGACCAGGGGCCCACACTGTCCCACGAGGGTGGGGGCGCGCCTCCCGGGCGCGCCGCCCTACCTCGTGGGCCCCCTGGTGGCCCTCCGACGCCAACTCCAACTCCATATATTGGCTTTCAGGGAGAAAAAAACCAGAGAGAAAGTTTCATCGCGTTTTACGATACGGAGCCACCGCCAAGCCCTAATCTCTCTCGGGAGGGCTGATCTGAAGTCCGTTCGGGGCTCCGGAGAGGGGGATTCGTCGCCGTCGTCATCATCAACCATCCTCCATCACCAATTTCATGATGCTCACCGCCATGCGTGAGTAATTCCATCGTAGGCTTGCTGGACGGTGATGGGTTGGATGAGATTTATCATGTAATCGAGTTAGTTTTGTTAGGGTTTGATCCCTAGTATCCATTATGTTACGAGATTGATGTTGCTATGACTTTGCTATGCTTAATGCTTGTCACTAGGGCCCGAGTGCCATGATTTCAGATCTGAACCTATTATGTTTTCATGAATATATGTGTGTTCTTGATCCCATCTTGCAAGTCTATAGTCACCTACTATGTGTTATGATCTGGCAACCCTGAAGTGACAATAATCGGGACCACTCCCGGTGATGACCATAGTTTGAGGAGTTCATGTATCCACTATGTGCTAATGCTTTGTTCCGGTTCTCTATTAAAAGGAGGCCTTAATATACCTTAGTTTCCAATAGGACCCGCTGCCATGGGAGGGTAGGACAAAAGATGTCATGCAAGTTCTTTTCCATAAGCACGTATGACTATTTACGGAATACATGCCTACATTACATTGTTGAACTGGAGCTAGTTCTGTGTCACCCTATGTTATAACTGTTACATGACGAACCACATCCGGCATAATTATCCATCACTGATTCGGTGCCTACGAGTTTTCCATATACTGGTTTACACTTATTTACTTTTCCATTGCTACTGTTATCATCACTATAAAATACCAAAACCATTACTTTTGCTGTCTTCACTTTTGTTACTCTTACCACCACTATCATATTACTTTGCTACTAAACACTTTGCTGCAGATATTAAGTTTCCAGGTGTGGTTGAATTGATAACTCAGCTGCTAATACTTGAGAATATTCTTTGGCTCCCCTTGTGTCGAATCAACAAATTTGGGTTGAATACTCTACCCTCGAAAACTGTTGCGATCCCCTATACTTGTGGGTTATCAGCGGCGGCGGCTAGAGATGGAGTGCGGCAACGGTGCTCGAAGTAGGCGATAATGAACCCGACAGCGTGACGAAGACCGGCGCGGACGGTGATGTTCCCGCGCCAAGGGAGGCGGCGCAACGCAGATCACGTGGAAGTCAACGTACGTGGACAACGGTGGATCGCGGGCCGCAGCGTTACGGCCCGAAGAGGTGACGCAATGGCGGCGAGCAGGTCGGGGTGATGGTGGGGAAGACCTCAGGACGGTTGCAGGGATCGCGTGCCACGCTTGCTACGGCCTGACGGGGTGACACAGCGGCAGCGTGAGGGTCGGTGTAGCCTCGGGGACGGCCTGGAGCGGACGGCCTCGGTGCGGTGGTTGACCGCGGGCCGCGGCACTACGGCAAGAAGGGGCGACGCAGCGGCAGTGCGCGATGTGGTGCAACCACGGGAACAGCCTCAGGGCGGCAGCAGGGACCACGTGCCGCGAGGCTACGAGCCCAAGGGGCGACGTAGCGGCGGCGCAGATCGGTGCAGCCACGGGGAGAACCACGGGGCGGCGGCGCTGCGGCCTGATGTGGCGACGCAGCGGCAGCCCGTTGCTCGATCGGTGGAGGGGCGCTGAACTTCGGGGACGAGGCGGTGACGGACGGCGAGGGTCGATGAGCGGGCGGCGCGAATCATGGCGGTGAAGGGCCACCGCATGACGCGAGCCGCTGGTCGGGTGACCGACGGGCGGAACATGCGGACGTCTGCGCGAGGCCGCGGGTCGAAGCGACCGGCGGGCAGACGCAGCAGACGACGCGAGCCGCCGGGTCGGTGAAGAAGCCGGCTGATCGCGCCGGTGTTGGAGTAGAGGCGCACGGGGTCGACGGCGGCGGTGGGCGACGCAAACCGATCAAGATTAGACCGAAAAACCAAAAACAAACCACCGATCAAGATGACCGGCGGGAGAGAGAAAACACCGGAGCAAGGGCTCGGGGAAAAGACTCTCTAGGGCAGCCGGTCAACACGACCAGCGGTCGAACCCTAGGTACGGGCGGCTCGGCCCCAGGCGGCGGTCATGGAGGCCGACCGCCCCGGGGGCAGCGCGCGGGTGCGGAAGCGGCGGCAACTAGGGTTTAGGATTGACTTGCGATAGATACCATGTTAGAAGGGAGAGAGGGATTTGGTGGAATTGTTTTTCGTTGTATTGCTTGAGCCTTGTGGGCATATATATAGGAGTACATGATCATCTTGGAGTACAAGGCAAGGTAGAACAATATCCTACGCTATCCAAGCTTTCCTAATAATCACGATACTCAACACTACCAATCTATCCCTCTAGGGGCATGCGTAGTAGTACTTTGCTTCGAGGGCTAATAAACATTTGCAATAAGTATTTGAGTTCTTTATGACTAATGTGAGTACATGGATTATACGCACTCTCAACCTTCCACAACTTTCTAGCCTCTACGGTACCGTGCATTGCCCTTTCTCGCCTTGAGAGTTGGTGCAAACTTCGCCGGTGCATCCAAACCCCGTGATATGATACCCTCTATCACGCATAAACCTCCTTATATCTTCCTCAAAACAGCCACAATACCTACCTATCATGGCATTTCCATATCCATTCTGAGATATATTGCCATGCAACTTACCACCGTTCTGTTTATTATGACACGCTCCATCATTGTCATATTGCTTTGCACGATCATGTAGTTGACATCGTATTTGTGGCAAAGCCACCTTTCGTAATTTTTTATACATGTCACTCTTGATTCATTGCATATCTCGGTACACCGCCGAAGGCATTCACATAGAGTCATATTTTGTTCTAAGTATTGAGTTGTAATTCTTGAGTTGTAAGTAATAAAAGTGTGATGATCATCATTATTAGAGCATTGTACCAAGTGAGGAAAGGATGATGGAGACTATGATTCCCCCACAAGTCGGGATGAGATTCCGGACTAAATAAAAAAAGAGAGAAAAAAAGAGGCCAAAAAAAGAGAAGGCCCAAAAAATATAAAAAAATGAGATAAAAAGAGAGAAGGGACAATGTTACTATCCTTTTTCCACACTTGTGCTTCAAAGTAGCACCGTGATCTTCATGATAGAGAGTCTCCTATGTTGTCACTTTCATATACTAGTGGGGATTTTTCGTTATAGAACTTGGCTTGTATATTCCAATGATGGGCTTCCTCAAAATGCCCTAGGTATTCGTGAGCAAGCAAGTTGGATGCACACCCACTTAGTTTCTTTTGTTGAGCTTTCATATATTTATAGATCTAGTGCATCCGTTGCATGGCAATCCCTACTCCTCTCATTGACATCAATTGATGGGCATCTCCATAGCCTATTGATTAGCCGCGTCAGTGTGAGACTTTCTACTTTTTTTGTCTTCTCACATAACCCCCATCATTATACTTTATTCCACCCATAGTGCTATATCCATGGCTTGCGCTCATGTATTGCTTAAGGGTTGAAAAGGCTGAAGCGCGTTAAAAAGTATGAACCAATTGCTCGGCTTGTCATCGGGGTTATGCATGATGAGAACGTTTTGTGTGATGAAATTGAATCATGGCCTAACTATACGATTTTGTAGGGATGAGCTTTCTTTGGCTATGTTATTTTGATAAGACATAATTGCTTGGTTAGCATGTTTGAAGTATTATTGTTTTTATGTCAACATTAAACTTTTATCTTGAATCTTTCGGATCTAAATATTAATGCCACAATAAAAAGAATTACATTGAATATTATGCTAAGAAGCATTCCACATAAAAAATTCTGTTTTTTATCATTTACCTACTCGAGGACGAGCAGGAATTAAGCTTGGGGATGCTTGATACGTCTCCAACGTATCTATAATTTTTGATTGTTCCATGCTATTATATTATCTGTTCTGGATGTTCAATGGGCTTTATTATACACTTCAATATTATTTTTGGGACTAACCTATTAACCGGAGGCCCAACCCAAATTGCTGTTTTTTTTTGCCTATTTCAGTGTTCCAAAGGAAACGAATATCAAACGGAGTCCAAACGGAATGAAACCTTCGGGAACGTGATTTTCTGAACGAACATGATCCAGAGGACTTGGAGTGGACGTCAAGCAATCAATGAGGAGGCACGAGGCAGGGGCACGCCTACCACCTGGGCGCGCCCTCCACCCTCGTGGGCCCCTCGTAGCTCCACCGACCTACTTCTTCCTCCTATATATACCTACGTACCCCGAGAACATCAGCAGAGGAGCCAAAATCCTATTTCCACCGCCGCAACCTTTTGTACCCGTGAGATCCCATCTTGGGGTCTTTTCCGGCGCTCTGCCGGAGGGACCATCGATCACGGAGGGCTTCTACATCAACACCATAGCCTCTCCGATGATGTGTGAGTAGTTTACCTCAGACCTTCGGGTCCATAGTTATTAGCTAGATGGCTTCTTCTCTCTCTTTGGATCTCAATATCTCAATACAAAGTTCTCCTTGATTCTCTTGGAGATCTATTCGATGTAATCTTCTTTTGCGGTGTGTTTGTTGAGATCTGATGAATTGTGAGTTTATGATCAAGGTTATCTATGAACAATATTTGAATCTCCTCTGAATGCTTTTATGTGTGATTGGTTATCTTTTCAAGTCTCTTCGAATTATCGGTTTGGTTTGGCCTACTAGATTGATCGTGCTTGCAATGGGAGAAGTGCTTAGCTTTGGGTTCAATCTTGCGGTGCTCGATCCCAGTGACAGTAGGGGAAACGACACATATTGTATTGTTGCCATCAAGGATAAAAATATGGGGTTTATATCATATTGCATGAGTTTATCCCTCTACATCGTGTCATCTTGCTTAAAGCGTTACTCTGTTCTTAAGAACTTAATACTCTAGATGCATGCTGGATAGCGGTCGATGTGTGGAGTAATAGTAGTAGATGCAGGCAGGAGTCGGTCTACTTGTCACGGGCGTGATGCCTATATACATGATCATACCTAGATATTCTCATAACTATGCTCAATTCTATCAATTGCTCGACAGTAATTTGTTCACCCACCGTAATACTTATGCTATTTTGAGAGAAGCCACTAGTGAAACCTATGGTCCCCGAGTCTATTTTCCATCATATTAATCTCCTGTCAACTAGCTATTTCTGGCGCCGTTTATTTTGCAATCTTTACTTTTCAATCTATACAACAAAAATTCCAAAAATATTTATCTTATTGTCTCTATCAGATCTCACTTTTGCAAGTGGCCATGAAGGGATTGACAACCCCTTTGTCGCATTGGTTGCAAGGTTCTTATTTGTTTGTGTAGGTACGAGGGACTTGAGCGTGGTCTCCTACTGGATTGATACCTTGGTTCTCAAAAACTGAGGGAAATACTTACGCTACTTTAGAGCATCACCCTTTCCTCTTCAAGGGAAAAACCAACGCAGTGCTCAAGAGGTAGCAGAGCTCTGAGAGAGCTCGGAGGCTCCCGTGAATCTTATTTCTGGACAAATCCAGGAGCATAGCTATAGGACAAGGGAATCCTCATGCAAACCCGCGCATCACAGATTGGACCAGGGAACCCATACAGTAGCAAAGCAAAGGAGCAGGAGGAAGATGGAGCTCATCGAGGGAGGTTGTAGCCTGATACGTCTTCGTCGTATCTACTTTTTCAAACACTTTTGCCCTTGTTTTGGACTCTAACTTGCATGATTTGAATGGAACTAACCCGGACTGACGCTATTTTCAGCAGAATTGCCTTGATGTTAGTTTTGTGCAAAAATAAAAGTTCTCGGAATGACCTGAAACTTCACGGGGATTATTTTTGGAAATAATAAAAAATACTGGCAAAAGAATCAAGGCCAGGGGGCCCACACCCTGTCCACGAGGGTGGGGGCGCGCCCCCTGCCTCGTGGGCCCCCTGGAGCTCCATCGACCTCAACTCCAACTCTATATATTCACGTTCAGGGAGAAAAAAACAGCGAGAAGGATTCATCGCGTTTTACAATACCTAGCCGCCGCCAAGCCCTAAACTCTCTTGGGAGGGCTGATCTGGAGTCCGTTCGGGGCTTCAAAGAGGGGAATCCGTCGTCATTGTCATCATCAACCTTCCTCCATCACCAATTTCATGATGCTCACCGTCGTGCGTGAGTAATTCCATCGTAGGCTTGCTGGACGGTGATGGTTGGATGAGATTTATCATGTAATCAAGTTAGTTTTGTTAGGGTTTGATCCCTAGTATCCACTATGTTCTGAGATTGATGTTGCTATGACTTTGCTATGCTTAATGCTTGTCACTAGGGCCTGAGTGCCATGATTTCAGATCTGAACCTATTATGTTTTCATGAATATATGTGAGTTCTTGATCCTATCTTGCAAGTCTATAGTCACCTACTATGTGTTATGATCTGGCAACCCCGAAGTGACAATAATCGGGACCACTCCCGGTGATGACCGTAGTTTGAGGAGTTCATGTATTCACTAAGTGTTAATGCTTTGGTTCCGTACTCTAATTAAAAGGAGGCATTAATATCCCTAAGTTTCCAATAGGACCCCGCTGCCACGGGAGGGTAGGACAAATGATGTCATGCAAGTTCTTTTCCATAAGCATGTATGACTATATTCGGAATACATGCCTACATTACAATTATGAACCGGAGCTAGTTCCATGTCACCCTATGTTATAACTGTTGCATGAATAATTGTATCCAGCATAATTCTCCATCACTGATCCAATGCCTACGAGCTTTCCATATATTGTTCTTCGCTTAGTTACTTTTCCGTTGCCACTGTTACAATCACTATAATACTGCTACTGTTACTTTTGTCACCATTACCGTTACTTCCATACTACTTTGCTACTAAATACTTTGCTGCAGATATTAAGTTATCCAGGTGTGGTTGAATTGACAACTCAACTGCTAATACTTGAGAATATTCTTTGGCTCCCCTTGTGTCGAATGAATAAATTTGGGTTGAATACTCTACCCTCGAAAACTGTTGCGATCCCCTATACTTGTGGGTTATCAAGACTATTTTCTGGTGCCGTTACCGGGGAACATAGCTCTATTCTTTGAGTCACTTGGGATTTATATCTGCTGGTCACTATGAGGAACATGAAAGACGAGAAAACCAAAATTTATCCCTCAACTACGAGGGGAGGTAAGGAACTGCCATCTAGCTCTGCACTTGATTCACCTTCTGTTTTGAGTAAGCTTGCGACACCTAAACCTGCTTGTGGAATTAATTCTGATATGTCGCATGTTATTGATGATGCCACTTCTGCTATGCATGATACTTATGGTGAAACTACTTCTATGCTTGATACTACTATGCCACTAGGTGAAATTCTGGATGAACAACTTGCTAGGGCTAGAGAGAATGAAATTATTGAAACTGATAATATTGATGAAAGTGATGATGAAGATTCTCCCCCTAGATATGAATTGCCTGTTGTGCCTGAGGGTTATGTTATGGATGAGGAAACTGCTAGAGATTTTCTTGCCTGCAATGATAGAAGTGATCTTAAGAAATTATTAGTTAAGCTGAAAGAAAAATCTCTGAATGCTAGAATGAAATATGACCCTGCTTATGCTACTTCACCTATTTTTGTTACTGATAAAGATTATGATTTCTCTGTTGATCCTAAGATAATTACTTTGGTTGAATCTGATCCTTTTTATGGCTATGAATCTGAAACTGTTGTGGCACATCTTACTAAATTAAATGATATAGCCACCCCGTTCACTAATGATGAGAAAAGTCGCTACTATTATATCCTTAAATTATTTCCGTTCTCATTAAAGGGTGATGCTAAGGCATGGTTTAATTATCTTGCTCCTGGTTGTGTGCGTAGTCCCCAGGATATGATTTATTACTTCTCTGCTAAATATTTCCCCGCTCATAAGAAACAAGTTGCCTTAAGGGAAATATATAATTTTGTGCAAATTGAAGAAGAGAGTCTCCCACAAGCTTGGGGGAGGCTTCTCCAATTACTTAATGCTTTGCCTGATCATCCTCTCAACAAAAATGAAATACTTGATATCTTCTATAATGCACTGACCGATGCTTCCAGAGACCACCTGGATAGTTGTGCTGGTTGTGTTTTCAGGGAAAGAACTGTTGATCAAGCTGAAATTCTATTGAATAATATGTTGACCAATGAAAATAATTGGACACTTCCTGAACCAACTCCTAAGCCAACTCCGAAGAAAAGGGGTATTCTATTTCTCAGTCCTGAAGATATGCAAGAGGCAAAGAAATCTATGAAAGAAAAAGGTATTAAAGTTGAAGATGTTAAGAATTTACCTCCTGTTGAAGAAATACATGGCCTTAATTTACCACCTATCGAAGAAATACATGGTCTTGATAACCCGAGACAGGTAGTAAAGGTAAATTCTCTCTATAGATATGATAAAGCTGAAATCCCGCCTACTAAGTTTGCTAGCCAATGCTTAGATGAGTTTGATAATTTTATGGTTAAGCAAGAAGACTTCAATGCTTATTTTGGTAGACAATTAAAACGCAATGCTTATATGATTGAACACTTGAGTGATTATATGTCTAGAGTTAAAGGTGAACTTAAATTCATTAGTAAACATGCTTTCTATGGTTACCACTCAATTAGAACAAGTGCTTAAAGCTCATAATGACTTGCTCAATGAATTACATAGTAAGAAAAATGATAATGATGTTAGAGTTATGACTAGAGGGGGTAAAATGACTCAGGAACCTTTGTATCCTGAAGGCCACCCTAAGAGAATTGAACAAGATTCTCATAGAACTAAAATAGATGCACCTAGTCCTTCAAAGAGAAAGAAAAAGAAAAATGATAGGACTTTGCATGCTTCTAGTGAACCTGTTGTTGACACACCTGAGAATCCCAATGATATTTCTATTTACGATCTTTGAAACACAATCTGGTGATGAACATGAACCTAGTGATAATGTTAATGATGATGTTCATGTTGATGCTCAACCTAGAAATAACAATGATGTAGATATTGAACCTGATGTTGATCTTGATAACCCACAATCAAAGAATCAACGTTATGATAAGAGAGACTTTGTTGCTAGGAAGCACGGTAAAGAAAGAGAACCATGGGTTCAGAAACCCATGCCTTTTCCTCCTAAGCCATCCAAGAAAAAGGATGATGAGGATTTTGAGCGCTTTGCTGAAATGATTAGACCTATCTTTTTGCGTATGCGTTTAACTGATATGCTCAAAATGAATCATTATGCTAAGTACATGAAAGATATTGTCACAAATAAAAGAAAGATACCGGAAGCTGAAATTTCCACCATGCTTGCTAATTATACTTTTAAAGGTGGAATACCAAAGAAACTTGGAGATCCAGGGGTACCAACTATACCATGCTCCATTAAAAGAAACTATGTTAGAACTGCTTTATGTGATCTTGGAGCCGGTGTTAGTGTTATGCCTCTCTCTTTATATCGTAGACTTGATTTGAATAAGTTGAGACCTATTGAAATATCCTTGCAAATGGCCGATAAATCAACTGCTATTTTTTTTTACCTGTCGGTATTTGTGAGGATGTGCCTGTTGTGGTTGCAAACGCTACTATCCTAACAGACTTTGTTATTCTTGATATTCCCGAGGATGATAGCATGTCTATTATTCTTGGTAGACCCTTTTTCAGTACTACAGGGTCTGTTATTGACAAAGGCAATGTCACTTTTCATGTTAATGGTAATGAGCATACGACACACTTTCCAAGGAAACAACCTCAAGTTCACAGTATAAACTCTATTCAAAAAATTCCATCGATTATTTTTGGAGGTTTTGAATTTCCTCTACCTACTGTCAAGAAGAAATATGATATTCTTATTATTGGGGACGTGCATATCCCCGTTGAGGTAACCTAGTGCTATTCAAAAATTCTCCGGTTTCATGCGATTCGGAATGAGTTTGTTAACAAGACTTGATCAACCTTGTTAGTGGATTCCTTTGATGAGCATGAGATGGATGAAGTAGAAAGCACAACTTTCTGTACCCTCCTTTTACTTTCTGTTATTTAGATTAAATAAAGCAAAAATAGTATTTCTGTCAGTTTTCTGAATTATCTGTGCAATAAAAAAATACCACAAAAATAAAAGTTCTCCAAATGCCCCTAAATTGAAATATGATTTTTTCTGGAAAATTTGAGAATATCTGGCACTGAGAACACAGCAGGGGGGAGCAAGCACCTGACCACGAGGGTCCAGGGTGTGCCCACACCCCCTGGGCGCGCCCCCTGCCTCGTGGGCCCATGGTGGCTCCCCTCCACTTATTCTAGCCACCACACACTCCTTCTTCCTCCCAAAAAAATCACAGCCAGCTCAAGCACGAGTTTTAGCTCATCTTGCTGCCATTTTCGATCTCCTTGCTCAAGGCTCCATTCACAAAACTGATTTGGGGGATTGTTCTTTGGTGTGTGACTCCTCCAATGGTCCAATTAGTTTTTGTTCTAGTGCTTTATTTATTGCAAATTTTTGCTGCTTAGGTGACCCTGTTCTTGAGCTTGCATGTCAAATTTATATGGTCCCAAGTAGTTCTAATGCATCATATAGTCTCTAGGCACTTGTGGGAGTAGTTACTATTAATTTTGTTGAGTTTGGTTCACTTTTATTTGAAGCTACTAAAAATTTCAGAAATTTTTCAGAGGAAGAAATATGTTTAGGAAGATGTACCAAGGTGGTTCTTCATGGAAACAAGGACCCAGACCTGCAATACGTGAGTCGGACCATGAACCACCAAAAGAAGCTAAAATGCAGCCTTGTGAATGGCTGTCAGAAAACTTCATGGTCCGAGCAGGAATTAAGGAGGAATTTGAGGCATATGTGCGTAACGCTGATTTGGAGAGCTTCATGTCAGATAAGTGCCTCCAACACTATTACCTCAATGATTCCTTGGTGAGAAGATTTAGATTTTCATCATCACGCAACTCTCACATGGTCCTGTTTGATCTTTATGATAAATCCTATACCATGGACCTAGAGGATTTTACTACTGCTTGTAAACTCCCTCAGTGGGGTAGTGCGAGTGAACCCCGCAAATCTGAGTTAAGAGATTTTCTTGCTAGTATCACAGTGGGAGAATCTAGAGAAATAACACAAGCTACCATAGGGAGCATTCATTTTCCTGCTATACATTATTTTTCTCTCTTCATAGGTAGATGCATAAATGGTAAGGATGAAGCTTGCCACATGTGTGTTCCTGATCTCAGCGTTCTCAGGAGTGCTGTGTTAGGAGATAAACAATATAACTTGGGGGCTATTGTTGCGCGTAGGTTGCATAATAACAGTAAAAATGGAGATTTGTTTGGTGGAATTTATGCAACCCATTTAGCAAATTATCTTGAGATACATATTCGTGATTATGATATGGAATTGCCTCCTGCTTATCTAGATTTTAATGCCATGGTTCGCCATCGGTTTGTTGAGAGGAATGAACCGCCTCTTCAGTACCGACTAATCTTTGACAGGCTTCACGCTGTCAATATTGTTCTCCCTACCCCTACTCTCTTTGATTTTCAGGCAAAGCGATGATATGTCATAACCAGGGAGGAGGCAAATGAGTACAAGAGGAGGACGAGGGCAGCTCGCCTCCAAGCTGCAGCCCACAATGCAATAGCCGCTGCATCTCAGTACGACTCCAGTTACAACTTCGGATATCCGGCAGGCCAGCCATGGCCATAGACCAACTTAGGCCAAAAGCCTAAGCTTGGGGGAGTACATATTTCTCACCGACATTACATTTATGTTCACACACTCATGCTAATTGTCAGCGCTCATACTTTTTCACTGTAATATCCATGCTAGTTTATTTTTCTTTTTATGCTTTCTTCTTGTGTGCTTAAAAAACCTTAAGGAAAACCAAAAAATTAGTAGTAGCTCTTAGCTAGTTTACTTTCTTGCTTGTAGTAGTATTAATTAAAAGAAAACACAAAAAGATTTCCTGTTCTTCCTTTGCTTGTTGGGAGCTTTCCCGTGTAAATAGTTTTATTTCTTTTCTTTTCCTTGGGGGTCGTGGGGAGAAGACCATTATGAAAATGTTGGAGTGGCTCTTGTATGCATTATTGTTGATTTAGGGCCTGTTCTGGAACTCTCCCACTCTGAGCTTTCCAAACTCCACATGAAAAACGAAGCCGAACGCATTAGCTTCGAGAAGCTGAAATAGCGAAGCTGGGATGGGCTGTAGTGCATTTTTGTGGAGCAAGGAAAACCCAGCTTCACGAATCGACAGAATCTGGAGTTCCTTGTATTTACAGCGCTTTGCCACCGCCCAAGAAAATGATTGGCACGCACACCCTCCTTGCACGGCTCGCGTACAGAACAGAGAAGCCCATACTCGAACCGTTCTCGCTCCTCTGCTCCCTCCTCGAACCCTCGCCGCTGCCAGTCACGCCGCCAGACCCGCTGCCCCCCGTCGCCGGCTGAATCCCCTCCTGCGCGTACAGATCCGGCCACCCCAGCCTCTTTCCCGCCGGATCCCGCCAGCAGCCTTCGTCCAGTACCAGGTTGGAGCAGCGAGCCCTTGACAATGGCGAACTCAGCAGGTCGCCATTGACGCCGAGCTGGAGCAACAGCCGGAGGCCGAGCCCCTTGCCCGAACCACAAGGTGAGCTCCTATGTCGAGACTTGGTGCCCGTGTCTGTTAATGGAAACTGAATTTTTGAGCTCCTATGTCGACTTGGTGCCCCTGTCATTAATGGAAACTGAATTTTTGTGCAGTGTTGTATGTGTACTGCTAAGATATATACAGTATGAACTAGTGCCTGCCTAATTGGGTGAATGTGATTTGTGAAGTGTAGTACTGGTAGCATATTAACAGTTTGAACTGTGTAGTGCTAAGATATTAGCTGTACTGCTAAGATATTAGTTGCTTTGGGAAGTGTTGTTCAGATATGACATGATTTTGGCTTTGCAAAAAACTTCAGTTTACATATTATGCTAGTACATGTGAGGACCAATGTGACATGCATTTTCGTAGATAAGTGTCAAGCATGACTACTGAATGGAGTGTTGAAAACACTCAGATTGTGTGCGAGTTGTTCGCCGAGCAAGTGGACGCTGGAAATAGACCAGGCAATTATTTGACCCCAAATGCATTTTATGAGGTGACAAGACAAATTAAGATGAGAACCGGGCTTGACTACCCACATACGCAATTGAAAAACAAATGGGACAAGCTTAAAGCTGATTTCACCTTGTTCAGGAAACTCAAGTTCCGGGAGACCAGAGCCGGATGGGACTATGTGAACAACACCGTGCCACAAGATGATGAGTGGAGGAAGAAGGCTAAAATTGTGAGTTCTTTTGTTGTTATATCATGTATCTTAATTTAGCCATATCTCTTTATTTACTAATACACTACTAGGGAAAAGCCTATACACAGAATCTTAGCAGCAGCGTGGCTCAAAAAGGAGTGCTACTGCTAATTAGTAGTAGCACGTGTGCGGGAAACTCGCTACTGACAAGTTTTTAGCAGTAGCGCGCTCGGTGTAAACCGCGCTGCTAGAAATATCGAACGGCAGTGTCCACCAAACTCCATTTAGCAGCAGCGCGGTGCCGCGAGCCGTGCTACTGCTATGGATGTAGTAGTAGCGCGCTTTTTCTGAGGTCACTACTGCTAAATTTCAAATTGGCACACTTTTTGGTCCCGGTTAGCAGTAGCGCCGTTGCCCAAAGAGCGCTGCTGCTACTTCCTTAGCAGCAGCGTGTTTTAACTCCCGCTCTACTGCTAATCCGCACCAACCCACCACCTTTTCCCCACCCGTCCCCCCTCCCCCTCCTCTCTTCCCTTTTCCCTACCTCCCACATGCTCCCACTCTCACTCTTCTTCTTCCTCAATACTTCTCCCCCATTACTCTCCCTCTTCTATCTACCTTTCTCTCTCTTCATTACTCCTACCAAAGTACACCACCTCCATTAATGCATCTCCTTTCTCTTTTCCTTCCCTCCACTAGTTGAAGTTGTCTCCTCCCAAATTAGGTAGCCGTGTAGATGTAGGATTTAGTTAAGTGACCTATTTGCCCCTAACTAGATCTATCTTTGTCAAGAAGAGCTTTGTGCACTTTTGATCTCCCTACAACATCATCTCCACCGTGTGCTCGATCTCGAGATAGAGGTGATTAAAATTTCATGCTTTTGCAAAATGGAAATATGTTTATGTGTGTGTGATATGTTTATGGAAATTGTGTGTGTGGCATGAGTTGACGCCAAATTGTGCTTTTGAGTTGCCTATGTTTTTCCGAAATGTCGATTTATTTCCGTTTCGGCGAATTCCGGGCAAACTGTAGATCCATATATGTCCTATTTTTAGGGAAGGTCATGCTGAATTTTTGTATGACTTTGATGCATGCACGCATTTTTATAATCAATTTGTTTTATTATTACCGTGCAGACATTCATGATGGTCAGTGGAACGATGGTGGATAGGTGGTTGCGGTCGGCGGTGCAGGACATGAAAGAAAATAACCTGACAGAGGTTTTATGTCCGTGTCGAAAATGCAAAGGAATAGTTTGGCTCGACCCCTATGACGATGGTCGTGTCGAAGCGCACCTGCTCATGACTGGTTTCATGGATGGCTATACTCGATGGATAACTGAAGATGGGGATGACGATGTTGAGGATGCCGACGGGGCAGGCAATGATGACACGGGGAAAGATGAAGAGATGATCGATAATGGCGGCGGGGAAGAGGCCGGACATGGCGGTGGAGAAGGGGCCGGACATGGCGGAGGAGAAGGGGCCGGACATGGCGGCGGAGAGAACGACATGGACTCCATGCAGCATTGCTTCGCAAGGAGACGAGTACTGAGAGAGCTGCTTCTAGAGAGGAGGCTAAGCTGGAGCAACTGGTGGTAGACTCGAACACTCCATTGTATGATGGTTGCAATCCTGAGGTGACCCGCTTGAGTTTCACGCTCCAACTCCTGAAGACGAAGACTGAAAACAAATGGACCGACACTAGCCTCGATGAGCATCTCAAGTACCTAAAGGATGTTCTTCCCGCGGGTAATCTGTGTCCTACTAGTGTTGATGAGGCCAAGAAGATCGTGTGCCCTCTTGGTCTGCCACACGTTAGATACCATGCATGCATCAATGATTGCATAATTTATTGGAAGGAGCACGCGGAAAAAACAAGCTGTCCGGTGTGCAATGCTTCTCGATACAAGAAGGCCGGAAGAAATGTCCCCGTAAAGTTGTATGGTACTTACCGATCACTCCCGTCTCAGAGGTATTTTGTAGATCCCAAGGAAGCAAAGCTAATGCTTGCACGCGTAGAGGAAGAAGCCCGACGATGGAGATGATCCAAGCTGAGACACGTGAAGGATGGAAGCCGGTGGAGAGCGTTGAACAGCTTCTATCGGTATTTTGAATGTGATGCAAGGAACATCATGCTCGGCGTGCGGTACCGATGGCATGAATCCGTTTGGCAACCAGAACACCAACCATAGCACATGGCCCGTGTTTGTATGGATGTACAACCTCCCCCTATTTGTGCATGAAATCGAAGTACATTCACATGAGCATGCTTATTCAAGGGTCGAAACAACTAGGAAATAATATTAATTTGTATCTGGGGCTACTTCAACAGGAGTTAGACACGTTATGGAAAACACCGGCCAAGACATGGGACGCCTTGACAAAGCGGTAGTATTTCAACATGAGAGTCACTGATCACGATAAAGGCACGTATCACTATCTCGATTACGGATATGTGGTAGGCCAGGTGTGCCATGGATATTGCGGATGCACGCGGTGCATGGATGATACGACGTCTCAAAGCAGCTAACGCCCAGGAAAGATGGCGGGTCCGGGAAAATCGTGTACATGGGGCATCGAAGATGGCTTGAACAGACGACCGTGGAGAAACCATGGAGATCTATTCAATGGTCACGCTGAGCATCGAGGACCTCCACGTAAGCGGAGCGGTGCCGAAATCGATGAGCTGTTGAAAAACTGGAAGGAGTGCCCCACGCCGGGAAAGACGATGAGAAAGGCGCCAGAGCCGCTGCTGAACGTATGGAAGTCGAGGTATGTGTTCTGGGACTTGGAGTACTGGCATAAACTCGATACACCTCATTGCCTTGATCAAATGCATATATGTAAGAATGTCCTTGAGAGCTTGCTCGCAACACTCATGAACATGTCGGATAAGACCAAGGATGGGCCGAAGGCAAGAAAAGACTTGCAAGATTTGAAAATCAGGGAAGATCTGCACATGCCGCCCCGTAAAATGTCATACGAGACAGAGACGGAGACAGAGGCACGGGAGAAGAAGGGCAAGGAAATAAAGAAAGAGGATTATTACCCCCCTTCTTGCTTCACCTTAAGTCAGGCTGAGATCAATCAATTCTTTAAGTGCCTTACCGGAGTCAAAGTTAGTTCCGATTACTGTGGCAAGATAAGCAGATATCTAGACACGGACAAGAAAAGGTTCAGCGGGATTAAGTTTCATGACTGTCATGTGATGATGACGCGGATACTACCTGTTGCCCTTAGAGGGATAATGGACAAGCACATCCGTGGCACGCTTATTGGTCTCTGCAACTTTTTCGACATCATCTCTCGAAAGTCAATCAGTGTGAAGCAGCTCCGAAGGCTACAGGAAGAGATCGTTGTGATACTGAATGAGCTTGAGATGTACTTCCCGCCCGCGTTCTTTGACGTGATGGTGCATCTGTGTGTCCATATTTTGCATGACATAATAGACCTGGGGCCGTCATTCCTGCACAACATGATGACGTTTGAGAGGATGAATGGGATCATCAAAGGATTCGTTCGTAACATGTCCCGTCCGGATGGAAGCATCATCCGGGGCTATTTGACACAAGAGTGCATCTCTTTCCGTGAGAATTTTCTATATGCCACAGACCAGCCGCCTGGTGTTAGTGTTGGTTTGCCCGTTAACAAGCACGATGGGAGGCTTGAAGGAGATGGTCACTGCAACGGTCGCAGGGAACTGCACGTGGCATACTCAGATCGATGCAGCGACTTTGACAGAGCAAACTTGGTAGTGCTACAACACCTAGACGAGGTAGATACTTTCATGGCACTGCACAAAGAAATTATCGCAAAGAAGTATCGTGACCGGGGGGTATGCAGGACGAACGCCGAAGTTACTAGAGAGCACAACTCCACTTTCCTTCATTGGTTCAAAGAGCATATTATTGCTAATCCCCCGGAGGAGGGCTCTAAGGACGGATTGCTTATATACGCCGCAGACATGGCCCTCGCCCAACCTCGTAACCTATCGGGCATATGATATCAACAGATACACGTTCTACACGGAGGCCAAAGATATGGACAGTGATGATCGTAACTCAGGGTGACGACGGAATGCATGACCGGCAGCGACAACGGTGCAACCGAACGATTTTATGGAAGGGTCGAGGAGATCTGGGAGCTTGACTACTCGACTGCACAACACGACGATGTTCCGTGTCGATGGGCTAAGAATGTCGAAGAGAAAACCGGATTTTCACTACCATGACTATACCGGACGCCAAGAGCGCTACCGTGAACGCTATCGCAAAAAACGAGCCATGGGTACACGCTAAGAACGTGACACAATGCTTCTTCAAAACCGACCCATGCAATCCCAGTCGTGTTGTCGTGAGGAGAGGCAAAAGGAACATCATTGGAATGGATGGAGTCGCCAACGAGGAAGACTATGATCAGTACGGCAACCCAATGAGCGAAGATGACGATGATGATGAAGTATACGTCAAAAGAAGAATCAATACTACATTACCTAAGAAAAATCATACTCCATGGAAAAGGCAAAGTCACAATGAGGGGCTCAATTATTCTTCGATGAACAAGAAGGGAAAGAAGCTGACTCAAAAACGAAAACGTCAGCGCTGAGGAACCGTATGTTATCGGTCAAATGATGTAATATATATATATATATATATATATATATATATATATATATATATGTGTGTGTGTGTGTGTGTGTGTGTGTGTGTTTGTGTGTGTGTGTTCCTATTTTGTATACACACTTAGCCATTATTATGCATGGGTCCAATGATGTAATATATATGTTACTAGTTTGCATACATATTTAACCATCAAATGATGCAATATATATCGCCCTCCCTTTGTTCACTGCTCTCGGGAAATAAAAGTGGGAGAAAATAAAGGAAAAGAAAAAGGAAAACTGGCAGTAGCGAAGGTAGTAGCAGCGCGTTTTATCTAAACGGCTATAGCTACTGAAGGTAGTAGTAGCGCATTTCGTATAAACCGCTTCTGACTCTTGAAAGGTAGTAGCAGCGCGTTTTGTCCAAACGCCGCCATCGCTACGCCCACTTAACCCAAAATCTCACTCTCCCTGCTTCATCCCGCCTTTTGCCCCCAAATCCCCACTCTCTCTTCCCCTGTCAGACCGTCACTCGACCAGCCCCGACACTCGCCCCTCGACCAGCGCGCCGGCTCGCCCCGACCTCGCCAAGGCGCCGCCTCGACCCGGCCCTTGCCCCGACCCCGACCCAGTGCTCGCCTCGACCCGGCCTCGCCCCGACCCAGGCGCTCCCCACCTCGACCTCGGCGTGCTGCCCCGACCCGTCCGGGCCTCGCCTCCTCCTGCTTCCTCCTCCCAACCTCGGCTCGGGCCTGCCTCCTCGGCCTGCACCCTCTGTAAACCCCCATCTCTCTCTCTCGCTAGGGTTCTTGGTTAATTTACTTAGGTTTTAGTTAGGGCAGTATGTTAATTAGGTTATCTATTTAGTTATGAATTTAGCTAGGTTTCAAAATTAGCTGAATTTATATGCAAATTTGAACTGGACATGTGATATGTTGATATGTCATGTTTTGGACATGTCATGTTTGGAAAATGATCCGAGTGGCCTATGTTACGCGGAATGTTGATTCATTTACATTCCGGTGAATTCTGTGTGCTCGATATGTCCATTTTTTAGCAAAGGTCATGCCGAAATTTCCCGTGAATAAAGGAATGATTTGTGCTACATAGTTGGCATATCGAGTGTTGGCACATAGATTTCTTTTTTATGTCATTTCTCATTTATTCATACTTTTAGATATAAATGAGGACACTTAATCATAGGAAACATGTCGAACAACGAAGAAACTGGGCCTTCTAACCAAGATGCAGACGAGATGGATTATGAGGGTGAACAAGATGCCGCCTCAACACAGGCTCAACTAGCCAGGCGCGAGGGTCGTACAGTACTTAGCCCGGGAACACTGGGGCAGGGGTTAAGGAAGGGTCTGGAAGGTGTGCCCAAGAAAAAGGAGAGGAAGAGATCGGGGAAGATAGCTGCCTCCAAACAAGCAAGAGCACATAGAAGCCAGACGATGCATTCTGAAGAGCGTGTATGCGTGAAAGGTGTGGTCATGTTCCATCTCACAGGCAAGCCGATGCTACCGCCGGAACCGCTGGAGGCACTATCAGGGGATCTCAGGAGACTGCACGACCATGTGCTGTCGACTGAGCAAAGCCTACTAGCCTCAAAGGATCCAGGATATCCGACATACGTGGCTCGTGTGCCTGAGGGGAAGTGCTACGTCGAGACACAGCCCGTGGAGGTGTTCTTCCTGTGGTTTGACCATATCTTTGAGATGTTTCTGACAAGGCGGCTCAATTTTACAATCGTCCGCCTTTTTGCGCTGCATATGAGCTCTGTCATGAAGAGTGAAGAAGTCTCGCAAATCTGTGTGGCGGATCCGTACTACATGCACGAGTCTTTCTTGAGTCTCGGCGACTTTGAGCATGAAACTGCTAGGGAGTACCTCCAAAACTTCATGGTACAGAATAAGGACCGGGAAATTGTCCTCGTGCCTTATCATCCAAAGTAAGTCAGTTCCGGACAACCCTTTCGTACATTTCAATCATTCCTTCTCTCTCATATTGGGAATAATTTGAGGTGTCTTTTCCCCGCAGCAACGGGCGTGCCGTCCTTATCGTTCTTTACCCACAAGTCTCCCACGCCGTGTATTTTGACCCTTCCAGAGACTACGAGAAAAAGGACTACACCCACATAATGAATATTCTAGATGATGCTCTCCAAGGCTTCAGCTTTAGAGGTGGCCACGTGCAGATCAGGAAACAAAGGAACAAGAAGATGGGTTTCGCGCATAAAACTAACTTCTCCTGCATCCATGTCCCAAAACCAAGCAAGAAGGATGGATTCTACATCGTCCATCTCATGATTCAGTTCAACACAGATAACCAAAAGCTTCGCATGAGAAGCAGAAATGATGATCATATCCACAAGTGGCTAGAATCTCATGGAGAAGCGGATTATAAACTTAGAGATGACTTCTTTCGCATCCAAAGCGACATTGCGACGATCATCATGAAATAAGTCGTCGATGAGAAGGATGTTCCACCACGGCCCGCTTATATCGCGAAATGACGTCCGAACTCGCATAGGCATGCAACGTCTAGACCTCACGCCGTTCAAGAAGCTAGGGCCCATCCTTGATGATATGGAAGGATGGAACGTCTAGTGATTTATGATGCCGATGATGATGATATGTGCCGGTTGAACTTGTATACTTTTTGTAGCGATGAAACTTTGTGATGTCCACGGTCCCTGCCGAACTTGCGTAACGCTACTTTGTTAGTTTGTGTACGATGACCTGCGTACCTCTAGTTAATTAATTTGCGTACTGTATGTTGCATCTAGTTGCTAACCCTTTCTTTTTCGGTGTTGCTCTAGTATATTTTGTTGCATATATATGATTGTACATCCTCTTCATGAACATGCATCTCTAACAGGTACCTAGTTTCTTGATGGCGAGATGGAATTGCTATGTCGTGTACAAAGGGAAGGTTCCGGGGGTGTACAACGAGTGGCATGAGTGTCAGGCCCAAGTGAATGGGTTCACGGGCGCCAGCCATAAAGGCTTCAAAAGCAGACAAGAAGAAGAAGCTAGTTACTTGAGGTTCACGCTAGCGCGAGAGAGGACTCCTAACCGCCACCTCATGTACTGCATAGTTCCGCTCTCACTCATAGTGATAGCTCTTCTTGCGTATACCTCTGTTTAGATGGATGACGTTGTTGTAGTTGCAAGTATTCGAGACTTGCATGTATCGCTAGTTTCGAGATGACGACAAGATACCACTTTGTGTTGGATGATGATTATGATGAGACTATTTGTATGTATATGCTATGATTACATTTGTGGTCTCGCAGGCATTTGTATGTGTATCATGATGACATTTGTATGTGCTAAAGATTCTTCTATAAAGCCTGTTCAAATACAAAACAAATATGCCGAAAAAAACGAAAAACTACAAAAAATAGCAGTAGCGAGTGTATAAAAGTTAGCAGCAGCGCTGCGATAGCGATAAGCGTCCAGGCAAAGCGCCGCTAGAGCTACTAGCGAGCGAAGCTTCCATCGAGCATGCTGCTGCTACACTTGTGTGGCAAGAAGGCTGGTGAGCACGCTGCCATCGCTATGTGTTAGCTGTAGCGCCTTATTAGTAGCGCCACTCCCCGCGCTACTGATACGCCTAAAACCTGCGCTGCGGCTAGCCTTTTCCCTAGTAGTGATAATGTGCTTCACTTGTTGCATTACAGGATATTAAAGGTTGTGGTAAGTTCAAGAAGAAAGGACTTGCTAATGAAGGAAAGTTGCGGGTTATTTTTAGAGATATCACAACTGATGGTACTGACCATTGGAATCCCTCTTCTGGCATACCTCCACCCTCTAGTGCGGCAGTGAAAGAATCCATCAATGTTGACGAGATCGAGGACCTTGATTTGGATGATATGGAAGAACAAGCATCTCAGGAAACACCTACTTCATCTAAAGTGAGACTTGGAATCATCATTCCAGAAAAGAACAAGAAACCCAAGACCGCACAAGTGATGTGTGAGCAAGTTACAAGGATTGGTGACATTGCCGAGGCTTCTCACTCGTCATTTCAGTCTTTCCTAAAGCAAGATGAGGCCAACTGTGTCACCTCGGTCATGGACGAAGTCATTGCTTGTGGTGCAATAGTTGATACCTATGAGTTCTTCATGGCTAGCGAGTTGTTTGTGAAGAGGGCACAAAGGGAGATGCCGGTTATCCTAACAGAGATGGCTATCTAGCACCCTAAAAAGGAGAACGCTATCACGTCCCCGACTTCCAGAGAGGTGCGCCCCCAACTACTCCTGTAGATAAGTTCAACCGGCTCCACTCTTCCAAGTGCAATACCATAGAGAGAACCTTTGGTGTATGGAAGATGAAATGACAAATCTTGCTCAAGATGCCAAACTACTCGATTACAACACAAAAGATGATTGTTGCGGCTACCATGACACTACACAACTACGTCCGCCTCCATGACAAAGAGGATCTCCACTTTCTTCAGTGTGAGAGGGATCCGGATTATGTTCCAACTATTCCTGATAGATACAAGAAGTATGATATTCCTTCAAATGCATCGGATGCTTAAAGAATGGTAGAAAGCGGTCCTAACATGGATTTGTTTAGGCATGAACTAGCTACAGCCATTGCTCTTAGTTGGTGAAGAAATCATGTTCATGATTTTCAATGCGTGACCATATTGATTTGCAAACTTATTGTCAAATGAAGCTTTTGTGGCATGAACAAGTTTTTATGCTAAATTATGACCTATGTTAGCTTCGAAAATTTGGGATCTTTCGAATATTACATGATTGTTGTATATTTGTTGCCCCATGTACCAAACGGCGATCTCTCTGTACATGTTCCTGTACAGAAAAAGTAGTTGTAGTAGCTATTGTATTAACAAGAACTTTGCATGCTATAAGCCCAAGGCACCACGTACAGCACCGCCCAGCCATATGTGTATCTTTTTTCACCACGCCAAATGTGGGTATCACCACGTACAGCCTAGCTAGCCCAAGGCATGACAACTGTGAAAAAAAACTCTGTTGCACATATGGGCTGCCTCCAGCCAGCCCAATGGGGAGCCTAACAGGCTTTTTGCCTCCCAGCTGGGTTGCAGCGAAGGGAGAAGCCAGTGTCCCTCTAGAACATTTTTTGATCGCTGGGTGAAGTGAGGAGCTCGCTCCAGAAGCTGAAATCGTGGATTCGGTGGAGCTGGGAGACTTCCAGAACAGACCCTTAACCAAGAGCCCATATTATCTTGTCTTCTGCTTTGTATTGAATGCCTGCAGATTCCAGCTTAGTCCAATGCACGTGCACTATTATTATTATCATCGTTCGGTCGTGCAAGTGAAAGGCAATTATGACAATATATGATGGACTGATTGAGATGAGAGAAGCTGGTATGAACTCGACCTCTCTTGTTTTTGTAAATATGATTAGTTCATCGTTCCTGATTCAGCCTATTATGAATAAACATGTTTGCAATGATAATTAGAGATTATAGTTGCTTATGCCATGCTTAATTAGCTAGGAGTTTATAATGGTTTACCTTGCGTGCCAATATGCTATTAAAATGGTTGTGATGTGGTATGATATGGTGGTATCCTCCTTTGAATGATTCAAGTGACTTGACTTGGCACATGTTCACGCATGTAGTTGAAACAAAATCAACATAGCCTCTACGATATTTATGTTCATGGTGGATTATATCCTACTCATGCTTGCACTCAATGTTTATTAATTTTAATGCATGTTCATGACTGTTGTCACTCTCTAGCTGGTTGCTTCCCAGTCTTTTGCTAGCCTTCACTTGTACTAAGCGGGAATACTGCTTGTGCATCCAATCCCTTAAACCCCAAAGTTATTATATATGAGTCCACTATACCTTCCTATATGCGGTATCTACCTGCCGTTCCAAGTAAATTTGTATGTGCCAAACTCTAAACCTTCAAATGAAATTCTGTTTTGTATGCTCGAATAGCTCACGTATCAACTAGGGTTGTCTGTATCTTCCATTTTAGGCGGGTTATTCTCAAGAGGAGTGGACTCTGCTCCTCACTCACGAGAAAATGGCTGGTCACCAGGATGTCCAGTCCCATGCTTTATACAAATCAAATCAAAATAATTGCAAACAAAACTCCCCCAGGATTGTTGTTAGTTGGACGGTACCCGTTGTTTCGGACCAGCCGTGGAGTGTGCTTGTTGGTGGTGGGGGAGTATAAACTTTACCATTCTGTTTGGGAACTGCCTATAATGTCTGTAGCATGGAAGATATCGAGATCTCTCGGTTGTTATGTTGACAATGAAAGTATACCACTCAAAATATTATTTATCTCTATTTCAAAACCGAGCTCTGGCACCTCTACAAATCCTTGCTTCCCTCTGCGAAGGGCCTATCTATTTACTTTTATGTTGAGTCATCACCCTCTTGTTAAAAAACACCAGCTGGAGAGCACCGCTGTCATTTGCATCTATTACTATTAATTTATATTGAGTATGACTGGATCTCTTTTACAGTGAATTACAATATTTAGTTAGTCCTTGATCTTTAAAGGTGCTCTGCATTTATGTTTTGCGGTCTCAGAAAGGGCTAGCGAGATACCATCTTGTGATATCATATTATGATTGTTTTGAGAAAGTGTTGTCATCCGAGATTTATTATTATTGCTCGCCAGTTGATTATGCCATTGATATGAGTAAACATGAGACCTAAGTGTTATTGTTAATATGGTTAGTAATAATCTTTGCTGAAAACTTGGATGCTGGCTTTACATATTTACAACAATAAGAGCAAACAGAGTTTGTAAAAGTTTTCTTTATCACTTTCAGTTTATCAACTGAATTGCTTGAGAACAAGCAAAGGTTAAGCTTGGGGGAGTTGATTCGTCTTCGTCGTATCTACTTTTCCAAACACTTTTGCCCTTGTTTTGGACTCTAACTTGCATGATTTGAATGGAACTAACACGGATTGACGTTGTTTTCAGCAGAATTGCCATGGTGTTATTTTTGTGCAGAAATAAAAGTTCTCGGAATGACCTGAGACTTCACGGAGATTATTTTTGGAAATAACAAAAAATACTGGCAAAATAATCAAGGCAAGGGGGCCCACACCCTGTCCACGAGGGTGGGGGCGCGCCTGCCCCCCTGGGCGCGTCCGCTGCCTCGTGGGCCCCCTGGAGCTCCACCGACCTCAACTCCAATTCTATATAGTCACGTTTGAGGAGAAAAAAATCAGAGAGAAGGATTCATCGCGTTTTACGATACGGAGCCGCCGCCAAGCCTTAAACTCTCTCGGGAGGGCTGATCTGGAGTCCGTTCGGGGCTCCGGAGAGGGGAATCCGTCGCCATCGTCATCATCAACCTTCCTCCATCACCAATTTCATGATGCTCACCGCCGTGCGTGAGTAATTCCATCGTAGGCTTGCTGGACGGTGATGGGTTGGATGAGATTTATCATGTAATCGAGTTAGTTTTGTTAGGGTTTGATCCCTAGTATCCACTATGTTACGAGATTGATGTTGCTATGACTTTGCTATGCTTAATGCTTGTCACTAGGGCCCGAGTGCCATGATTTCAGATCTGAACCTATTATGTTTTCATGAATATATGTGAGTTCTTGATCCTATCTTGCAAGTCTATAGTCACCTACTATGTGTTATGGTCCGGCATCCCCGAAGTGACAATAATCGGGACCACTCCCGGTGATGACCGTAGTTTGAGGAGTTCATGTATTCACTAAGTGTTAATGCTTTGGTCCGGTACTCTATTAAAAGGAGGCCTTAATATCCCTTAGGTTCCAATAGGAAACCGCTGCCATGGGAGGGTAGGACAAAAGGTGTCATGCAAGTTCTTTTCCATAAGCATGTATGACTATATTCAGAATACATGCCTACATTACATTGATGAACTGGAGCTAGTTCTGTGTCACCCTATGCTATAACTGTTGCATGAATAATCGCATCCGGCATAATTCTCCATCACCGATCCAATGCCTACGAGCTTTTCATATATTGTTCCTCGCTTAGTTACTTTTCCGTTGCCACTGTTATAATCACTACAATACTGCCACTGTTACTTTTGCCACCGCTACCGTTACTTCCATACTACTTTGCTACTAAATACTTTGCTGCAGATATTAAGTTATCCAGGTGTGGTTGAATTGACAACTCAACTGCTAATACTTGAGAATATTCTTTGGCTCCCCTTGTGTCGAATCAATAAATTTGGGTTGAACACTCTACCCTCGAAAACTATTACGATCCCCTATACTTGTGGGTTATCATAGCCCAGGAAGTACTGGGCGTCGGGGTCGCGCCTGAACGCCATCCAACCGGCGAGGGACCGCGTCAGAGTTGCGCCTTGCGCCGACCCGCCGACGAGCATAAACGCCACGGGCACCGAAGCGGCCAAGGAGGCGAGGAGGTGATGTGTAGCACATCCTGGAGCACCATTACGGGGCGGAGCAATTTTTGGAAATTTACTTTCCTCTTGACAGGGAAATCATTAGAACCCCTTCCATCATTGGAGAACACTGAGAAAAGAAACAATTCAGTAATTAGTAGATGAGCATATACCAAAACATTGTCCAGCACTGAGAATCGATACATAAGAGAGAAATAGACAATCCCATACTCCCAAGAACTCAGCAATGCAGTGCCATGCTAAGAACAAAATTAAACATGTTTTTTTAGTGAAATTTGAACACCCCAAAACAATCCTGATATGAATTTTCCATTTTAAAAGCTCATATTACTTTCTCCGGTGTAACACGACGTAAAATAGGTTTCAATGATTCTTTACAGATGTAAATGACAGCAAGAGGAAAATAGCATCAGACAACATAGAAGCCTAGAAATCATAAGTACTTCCAGCAATCATTCCTGTGATTCATCTTCTTACAAACCACTATCACACAAAACCTCGCGAAAGTATGGGTACATGATACCTCTCCAACGTATTTATAATTTTGGATTGTTCCATGCTATTATATTATCATTCTTGGAAGTTTTACAATCATTTCATAATCATTTTATAGCATTTTTGGTGCTAACCTATTGACATAGTGCCAAGTGCCAGTTGTTGTTTTCAGCATGTTTTTTACATTGCAAGAAATCAATACCAAACGGAGTCCAAACGCAGCGGAACTTTTGTGGCTTTTTGGACCGAAAAACATCCAGTGACCGAAGAAGCACCTGGGGGGTGCTCCAAGGGCAGCACAACGCACCAGGGCGCGCCTGGAGGCCCTGGCACGCCCAGGTGGGTTGTGCCCACCTCGGATTCCCCCCGAACCGCCTCTTTGCTCTATAAATACCCCAATATTCCAGAAACCCTAGGGGAGTCGACAAAAATCAATTCCAGCTGCCGCAAGTTCCAGAAACACCATATCCAATCTAGACACCATCACGGAGGGGTGCATCATGTCCATTGGTGCCTCTCCGATGATGCTTGAGTAGTTCTTTATAAACCTACGGGTCCGTAGTTAGTAGCTAGACGGCTTCCTCTCTCTCGTTTGATTCTCAATACAATGGTCTCTTGGAGATCCATATGATGTAACTCTTTTACCGGTGTGTTTGTTGGGATCCGATGAACTTTGAGTTTATGATCAGATCTATCTTTTTATCCATGAAAGTTATTTGAGTCTTGTTTGATCGCTTATATGCATTATTACTTATAGCCTCGTATTTCTTCTCCGATATTTGAGTTTTGTTTGGCCAACTTGATCTATTTATCTTGCAATGGGAAGAGGTTCTTTGTGATGGGTTCGATCTTGCGGTGCTTGATCCCAGTGACAGAAAGGGAAACAACACGTATGTATTGTTGCTATTAAGGATAACAAGATGGGGTCTATTTCTACATAAATGGATCTTGTCTACATCATGTCATCGTTCTTATTGCATTACTCCGTTTTGCCATGAACTTAATACACTAGATGCATGCTGGATAGCGGTCGATGTGTGGAGTAATAGTAGTAGATGCAGGCAGGAGTCGGTCTAGTAATCTTGGATGTGATGCCTATATAATGATCATTGCCTGGATATCTTCATGATTATTTGAAGTTCTATCAATTGCCCAACAGTAATTTGTTCACCCACCGTTTGCTATTTTTCTCGAGAGAAGCCACTAGTGAAACCTACGGTCCCCGGGTCTCTTCTTTATTATATTTGCCTTTGCGATCTATTTTTCTTTGCTTTTATTTTCAGATCTATTAAACCAAAAATACAAAAATACCTTGCTGCACTTTATTTTATTTGGCGTTCGATCTATCAATATTTACAACTCTCTCACGTCCGTTTGCCAATTTCTGGCGCCGTTGCCCGAAAGGGATTGACAACCCCTTTAACACGTCGGGTTGCGAGTATTTGTTATTTGTGTGCAGGTATTGTTCACATAGTGTTGCATCGTTCTCCTACTGGTTCGATAACCTTGGTCTCAACACTGAGGGAAATACCTACCATTGTTGTGCTGCATCATCCCTTCCTCTTTGGGGAAATACCGATGTAGTTCAAGCGAACATCAAAAGGAATTTATGGCGCCGTTGCCGGGGAGACATCATCAACATCTACCAGGTTCCTAATCACGAATCTCATCTCCTTGCAATTTACATTATTTGCCATTTGCCTCTCATTTTCCTCTCCCCCACTTCACAAAAATTTGCTGTTTTATTCGCCCTCTTTTTTCGTTTACCCTTTTCTCGTCAGATCTCATGTTTGTTTGTGTTGCCATGTGCTTTCTATTTTCTTGATAAAAATTTATTGATATGGATCCTCATCCACTTGCTAATCTTTTCAAAAGATCCAATTATGATGAACCAATTGCTAGTAAATTGAGTTCACTAGATTATCTTTATGAAGTTTTGGTTGAGATTTATGAATCTGAAAATTGTGATGAAGGGTTAAACAAAGGAATTTATAAAGTGATTCATGATAGCTCATTCAATGAAAAGCATGATTGCAATGAAGTTATTACAAATTCTATTAATGTCAATTGTGCTAATAATATGCAAAACCCCAAGCTTGGGGATGCTAATACTGCTATGTCCACTACCTATTTCAATGATCATGATTGGGGTGATAATGATTCTTATGATCTTGAAAATTTATTTAAACCTCATGATGAATGTGCTTGCGATAATATTAAAAGTGGGTTTGGAAGAGAGTCAACTTTAGGTAAAAATAATCCCACATATTTGGAGAGTGTTCAGTCTTATGAATTTTTTGATAAAAGTGGGCTTGGAGAGGTCATGACTTTATTTAATGATAATCCCACTATTTTGGAAGAGTGTCAATTTTGCATGCATGGGGATCATGAAGAGAATATTTTATGTGATAGTTATATTGTTGAATTTGATTATGATCCTACATGTTATTGTTATGACAGAGGAAAATATGGTTGTAGAAATTTTCATGTTACTAAATTACCTCTCGTTATGTTGAGATCGTCAATGTTTTATTCCTCTTCTTTGCATATGCTAGATGTTTCTTGTCTTTATAATTTGTTTGCTTATAAAATTCCTATTCATTGGAAGTATGTTAGACTTAAGTGTGTTTGTCATATGTTTCAAGATGCTCTCTTTGTGTTTCAATTCTTGTATTTTATGTGAGCATCAATAAAATTTTATGCCTAGCTAGGTGCATAAAACGATAGCGCTTGTTGGGAGGCAACCCAATGAATAAAATTTATTTTTGTCTTTTTCTTTCTGTTCTTGAGTGTTTGCACAATTATGCCTCTGATTACATGTTTTTTTATGTTTTAATTAGTGTTTGTGCCAAGCAAAGCCTTTGGGATCATGTTGGGTGATAGTTGATTTGATCTTGTTGAAAAACAGAAACTTTTGCGCCTAGAAAAATAATTTTCATAAATCACGGAAAGGTGATTTTGCAATGAATTTTTTACACAAGATTGATATACAAATTTCCCACATTGTCCTAATTTTTCAGAATTTTTGGAGTTACAGAAGTATACGAAGTTCCCAAATTACTACAGACTGTTTTGTTTTTGATAGATTATGTTTACTTTGCGTTGTGTGCTCGTTTCGATGATTCTATGGTTTCCTTTGATGAGTTTTTGCAATAGAAAAGTTGGAATACATTAGATATAATGCAAAAATAAAATATGAATGGGTTTGCAATAGTACTTATAATAGTGATTTGCTTTCTTATACTAACGGATCTCACAAAGGTTTTGTTGAGTTTTGTGTGATTGAAGTTTTCAAGTTTTGGGTGATATTACGATGGATGAAGGAATAAGTAGTAAGAAGAGCCTAAGCTTGAGGATGCCCATGGCATCCCAAGCTATTATCCAAAGAGAAGCAAGCAACTAATCTTGGGGATGCCCGAGTGGCATCCCCTCTTTCTTCTAACAACCATCGGTATTTTACTTGGAACTATATTTTTATTCGTCACATATTATGAGTTTTGCTTGGAGCGTCTTGTATGATATGATTCTTTGCTTGTTTGCTTTTTATTTTAAGTCTTGAATCCTTTCTGGACACACCTATTTGAGAGAGCCAAAATTATGCCATGACTTGTTAAAATTGCTCTCTATGCTTCACTTAAATTTTTATGAGCTATGGAATTGCTCTAGTGCTTCACTTATATCTTTTTGAGCACGGGGTGCTTTGTTATTTTTGAATAAATTATCTCTTGCTTCACTTAAATAAATTTGAGAGAAAGAAATATTATGCTCATGATCTTCACTTATATCTGTTTAAGCTCATCAAAAGCAACACATGGAAATTAGTTCCAAAGTGACAGATATCCAAGAAGGATATAATAAAAACTTTCATGAAGATCATTGGACAAAATAAACTTGATTCCCTGTAATAGTTTTGAGATATGATGATGTGATATGTGAGTCATGTTGACGAGTAATTATGCTTTAGTAAGAATATTGGTGTTAAGGTTTGTGATTCCCTATGCAAGCACAGAAGTCAATAGTTATGCAATGAAATTACATCCTACTTGTGGTGCATTTATTCAGTGTTAATTATGCTTAATGATCGCTTATGAGATTATTCATTTCTTGGTTGGTCGCTTCTCAATCTTTTGCTAGCCTTCATTTTGCACCAAGTATGATCACTACTTGTGCATCCAAAATCCTTTAACCCAGTTTTGCCACATGAGTCCACTATATATACCTATATGTGGTATTCTTTTGCCGTTCTAAGCAAATTTTGAAGGAAATATGCCCTAGATGCAATAATAAAGTTATTATTTATTTCCTTATATCATGATAAATGTCTATTATTCATGCTATAATTGTATTAACCGGAAACATAATACATATGTGAATACATAGACAAACAGAGTGTCACTAGTATGCCTCTACTTGACTAGCTCGTTAATCAAAGATGGTTATGTTTCCTAGCCATAGACAAAGAGTTGTCATTTGATTAACGGGATCACATCATTAGGAGAATGATGTGATTGACTTGACCCATTCCGTTATCTTAGCACTTGATCGTTTAGTATGTTGCTATTGCTTTCTTCATGACTTATACATGTTCCTATGACTATGAGTCTATGCAACTCCCGTTTACCGGAGGAACACTTTATGTGCTACCAAACGTCACAACGTAACTGGGTGATTATAAAGGTGCTCTGGGTGTCTCCGAAGGTACTTGTTGGGTTGGCGTATTTCGAGATTAGGGTTTGTCACTCCGATTGTCGGAGAGGTATCTCTGGACCCACTCGGTAATGCACATCACTTAAGCCTTGCAAGCATTGCAACTAATGAGATAGTTGCGGGGTGGTGTATTACGGAACGAGTAAAGAGACTTGTCGGTAACGAGATTGAACTAGGTATTGAGATACCGACGATCGAAACTCAGGCAAGTAACATACCGATGACAAAGGGAACAACATATGTTGTTATGCGGTTTGACCGATAAAGATCTTCGTAGAATACGTGGGAGCCAATATGAGCATCTAGGTTCCGCTATTGGTTATTGACCGGAGACGTGTATCGGTCATGTCTACATAGTTCTCGAACCCGTAGGGTCCGCACGCTTAAAGTTCGAGGACGGTTATATTATGAGTTTATGTGTTTTGATTTACCAAAGGTTGTTCGGAGTCCCGGATGTGATCACGGACATGATGAGGAGTCTCGATATGGTCGAGACGTAAAGATCAATATATTGGACGACTATGTTTGGACACCGGAAAGGTTCCAGAAGGTTTCGGACATTTATCGGAGTACCGGGAGTTGCCGAACCCACCCCGGGAACTAATGGGCCTTGTTGGGCCCTAGTGGAGAGAGAGAGAGGGGCCGGGTAGGGCAAGAGGCGCGCCCCCTCCACTTGAGTCCGAATAGGAAAACGAAGGGGGGCGGCGCCCCCCTTGCCTTTCCCCTCTCCCACTCCTTCCTTCCCCCTCCTTCTTGGACTAGGAAAGGGAGGGGCAAACCTACTTGGAGTAGGTTTCCCCCTCCTAGGGCGCGCCACCCCCTTGGTAGGCCCTCTCCTCCTCCCCCCTTTATATACGGAGGGGGGCACCCCATAGACACAACAATTGATCATTCATCTTTTAGCCGTGTGAAGTGCCCCCCTCCACCACAATCCACCTCGGTCATATCGTAGCGGTGCTTAGGCGAAGCCCTGCGTCGGTAGAACATCATCATTGTCACCACGCCGTCGTGCTGACGGAACTCTCCCTCAAAGCTCGGCTGGATCGGAGTTCGAGGGACGTCATCGAGTTGAACGTGTGCTGAACTCGGAGGTGTCGTACGTTTGGTACTTGATCGGTCGGATCGTGAAGACGTACGACTACACCAACCGCGTTGTGCTAACGCTTCCGCTTTCGGTCTACGAGGGTACGTGGACACACTCTCCCCTCTCGTTGCTATGCATCACCATGATCTTGCGTGTGCGTAGGAAATTTTTGAAATTACTACGTTCCCCAATAGTGGCATCCGAGCCAGGTTTTATGCGTAGATGTTATATGCACGAGTAGAACACTAGTGAGTTGTGGGCGATACAAGTCATATTGCTTACCAACATGTCATACTTGATTCGGGCGGTATTGTTGGATGAAGTGGCCCGGACCGACATTACGCGTACGCTTACGCGAGACTGGTTCTACCGACGTGCTTTGCACACAGGTGGCTGGCAGGTGTCAGTTTCTCCAACTTTAGTTGAACCGAGTGTGGCTATGTCCAGTCCTTCAGAAGGTTAAAACATCACTAACTTGACGAACTATCGTTGTGGTTTTGATGCGTAGGTAAGAACGGTTCTTGCTCAGCCCGTAGCAGGCACGTAAAACTTGCAACAAACAAAGTAGAGGACGTCTAACTTGTTTTTGCAGGGCATGTTGTGATGTGATATGGTCAAGGCATGATGCTATATTTTATTGTATGAGATGATCATGTTTTGTAACCGAGTTATCGACAACTGGCAGGAGCCATATGGTTGTCGCTTTATTGTATGCAATGCAATCGCCCTGTAATTGCTTTACTTTATCACTAAGCGGTAGCGATAGTCGTAGAAGCAACAGTTGGTGAGACGACAACGATGCTACAATGGAGATCAAGGTGTCGCGCCGGTGACGATCGTGATCATGATGGTGCTTCGAAGATGGAGATCACAAGCACAAGATGATGATGATGGCCATATCATATCACTTATATTGATTGCATGTGATGTTTATCTTTTATGCATCTTATTTTTCTTAGATCGATGGTAGCATTATAAGATGATCTCTCACTAAATTTCAAGATAAAAAGTGTTCTCCCTGAGTATGCAATGTTGCCAAAGTTCGTCGTGCCCAGACACCACGTGATGATCGGGTGTGATAAGCTCTACGTCCATCTACAACGGGTGCAAGCCAGTTTTGCACATGCAGAATACTCGGGTTAAACTTGACGAGCCTAGCATATGCAGATATGGCCTCGGAACACTGAGACCGAAAGGTCGAGCGTGAATCATATAGAAGATATGATCAACATAGTGATGTTCACCATTGAAAACTACTCCATCTCACGTGATGATCAGACATGGTTTAGTTGATTTGGATCACGTGATCACTTAGATGATTAGAGGGATGCCTATCTAAGTGGGAGTTCTTAAGTAATATGATTAATTGAACTTTAATTTATCATGAACTTAGTCCTGGTAGTATTAGCATATCTATGTTGTAGATCAATAGCTCGCGTTGTTGCTTCCCTATGTTTTATATATGTTCCTAGAGAAAACTAAGTTCAAAGATGATAGTAACAATGATGCGGACTGGGTCCGTGATCTGAGGTTTATCCTCATTGCTGCCTGAAGAATTATGTCCTTGATGCACCGCTAGGTGAGACCTATTGCAGGAGCAGATGCACGGGCGTTATGAATGTTTGGCTAGCTCAATATGATGACTACTTGATATTTTAGTGCACCATGCTTAACGGCTTAGAATCGGGACTTCAAAGACGTTTTGAATGTCATGGACCATATGAGATGTTCCAGGAGTTGAAGTTAATATTTCAAGTAAATACCCGAGTTGAGAGATATGAAGTGTCCAACAAGTTCTATAGCTAAAAGATGGAGGAGAATAGCTCAAGCAGTGAGCATGTGCTCAGATTGTCTGGGTACTACAATTGCTTGAATCAAGTGGGAGTTAATCTTCCAGATAAGATAGTAATTGACAGAATTCTCTAGTCACTATCACCAAGTTAATAGAACTTCGTAATGAACTATAATATGCAAGGGATGATGAAAATAATTCCCGAGCTGTTCGCGATGCTGAAATCGACGAAGGTAGATAAGGGAGTCCTGGATTAGGGGGTGTCCGGATAGCCGAACTATCACCGTTGGCCGGACTCCTGGACTATGAAGATACAAGATTGAAGACTTCGTCCCGTGTCCGGATGGGACTTTCCTTGGCGTGGAAGGCAAGCTTGGCGATACGGATAGGTAGATCTCCTACCGTTGTAACCGACTCTGTGTAACCCTAACCCTATCCGGTGTCTATATAAACCGGAGGGTTTTAGTTCGTAGGACGAACAACAATCATACCATAGGCTAGATTCTAGGGTTTAGCCTCTCTGATCTCATGGTAGATCCAATCTTGTACTACCCATATCATCAATATTAATCCAGCAGGAGTAGGGTTTTACCTCCATCGAGAGGGCCCGAACCTGGGTAAAAACATCGTGTCCCTTGTCTCCTGTTACCATCCGCCTAGACGCACAGTTCGGGACCCCCTACCCGAGATCCGCCGGTTTTGACACCGACATTGGTGCTTTCATTGAGAGTTCCTCTGTGTCGTCATCCTTAGGCCCGATGGCTCCTTCGATCATCAACAACGATGCGGTCCAGGGTGAGACTTTTCTCCCCGGACAGATCTTCATATTCGGCGGCTTTGCACTGCGGGCCAATTCGCTTGGCCATCTGGAGCAGATCGAAAGCTACGCCCCTGGCCATCAGGTCAGATTTGGAAGTTTGAACTACACGGCCGACATCCGCGGAGACTTGATCTTCGACGGATTCGAGCCACAACCAAGCGCGCCGCACTGTCTCGATGGGCACGATCTAGCTCTGCCGCCGAACAGTGCCCTGGAGGCCGCACCAGCGTCCGCTCCGACCCTTAGCTCAGAGCCGACTCCGCCGATCGAGGACGAGTGGCTGGACACCGCCTCGGGGGCTACGATCTCTACGGCGATTGAGCCGAACTCCATCCCTGTCCTTTGCGAAGACCGTGACTCCAAGGTGCCGGACTCCTCTTCGGACTCCGAACCCTCCGCCCGCCAATCAAATCCAATTGGGCGCGGTTATGGAGTTCATCGGCGAACATCTTTCAGCACTCGCCCTTTGACGACATCCTGAATTCATTAAAGTCTCTCTCTTTATCAGGAGAGCCCTGGCCGGACTACGGTCAGGAAGGTTGGGATGCGGACGACGAAGAAATTCAACACCCACCCACCACCCACTTTGTAGCCAGCCGAAAGCTTAAACGGCGTGCTCGATTTCGACTCGAATACATTGACGGTATGGACGGCGATGTAGGAGACAACCATGAACCAGCACCTATAGGATCTTGGACAGCCACCTCATCCTACGATGTATACATGGTGGATACACCTAAAGGAAGTGACGACGAGGAACAACGGGACACTCTGAAGGATAAATCCTCGAAAAGCAGTCAAACGGCAACATAAACGCCGCACCAAGTCTCGCCTCGACAAAGACGGCAGCCACAGACCCAGCCATAGAGCAGGGCGAACCGGTGGACGCATTTAACATGCTATCGAGCGACCGTCTGAACAGGACAACTTGGATAAACAACCCGTCCCCGGCGAAGATAACAGTCCGGACGATCTCACGCCAGACAAGTTGTTGGAGCAGAAGAACCTCCACAAAAGGCTCGTCGCCACTGCACGTAGCCTGAAAAAGCAGAAGCGGAAGCTCAAAACAGCGAAAGATGCACTCAGAATCAGATGGAGCAAAGTACTCAACACCGCAGAGAAATACGGCGACAGTCGCCAAACAAAGAGCTACCCGAAGCGCAAACTACTGCCCGAATTCGATGAGGAGGCCGTAGAGCCCCCGCAATCAAAGAACAAAGAGGCTGCTCGGTCGGATAGACGACCACATGGCAAACATGGAGCGGCAAGCGGCACTGCACACAAGCCGGCACGCGATCCGCATAAGGATTTGCATCAAAAGGATGGCCCAGTTAGGTCCATCTATGGGCCGAGAAAGCAAGCTCTTCCAAGCAATGCAACACGCCAAATATCCGAACATCACGGCACACCCAAATATAGGGGTGCCGACACCCTGTGTTTCACCGATGAGGTGCCGGATCACGAATTCCCGGTGGATTCAAACCCGTAAACATAGAGGCATACGACGGAACAACAGACCACAGAGTGCGGATTGAGGATTACATCCTCCACATACACATGGCTAGAGGAGATGATCTCCACGCCATAAAATATTTACCCCTCAAGCTCAAAGGGCCAGCCCGGCATTGGCTCAAAAGCCTCCCTGAAAATACCATTGGAAGTTGTGAAGAGCTCGAGGATACGTTTCGGGCAAATTTTCAAGGGTCTTATGTCCGCCCTCCGGATGCAGACAATTTAAGTCACATAACTCAACAACCCGGAGAGTCAGCCCGCAAATTCTGGAACAGGTTCCTCACCAAAAAGAACCAAATAATTGACTGTCCGGACGCCGAAGCCTTAGCAGCTTTCAAACACAACGTCCAAGACGAATGGCTCGCCAGACACCTCGGCCAGGAGAAGCCGAGAACAATGGCTGCATTAACAAGCCTCATGACCCGCTTTTGCGCGGAGAGGATAGTTGGCTGGCAAGATGCAGTACCAGCGACCCAAGTACATCCGAAGTCAGGGATGGAAATGGAAAACCACGACGCAGCAAGGACCAGCGCCAGACAAAGGGAAACAGCCCGAAGAGCACGGCAGTCAACGCTAGATTCAGAAGCTCCCGGCAGAATCATAACAAACTGCCCCTCAAGGATAATAGCGACGAGCTATCCGACCTAAACAAAATCTTGGACAAAATATGCCAAATCCACAGTACTCCCGGGAAGCCTGCAAACCATACCCACAGAGATTGTTGGGTCTTCAAGCAGTCCGGCAAACTCAATGCCGAACACAAGGGGCTCGACACACCAAGCGAGGACGATGACGAACCCCACAAGTAGAGCATCGGAAAACAAAAGAATTTCCCACAAAAAGTCAAAACAGTGAACTCACTTCAAGTGACAAAAGGGAAAAACAGAGCGGCGCCCATAGAAACACGCGCCGCACGGTCTATCCCAGCAGAGTCCCAACGTTGGTTGTCAAAACCAATCACCTTCGATCATCAGGACTATTCCGGAAGTATCCGGAACACAGGATGGACTGCCTTGATATTAGATCCTATAATCGACGGACTCCAATTTACACAAGTCCTAATGGACGGAGGTAGCGATCTAAACCTGCTATATCAGGACACAATCCGCAAAATGGGGATAGACCCAACCAAAATTCGCCATAGCAACACCTCCTTCAAAGGGGTAATGCCAGGCCTATATGCCCATTGTACTGGCTCCCTACTGCTAGAAGTTGTGTTCGGCTCATCTGACAACTTCCGCCGCGAAAAGTTAACATTCCATATCGCCCCATACGAAAGTAGCTATCAAGCACTACTGGGACGTGAAGCTTTCGCCCGCTTTAACGCAATACCGCATTATGCATCTCTTACACTTAAAATGCCCGGTCCACGCGGCATCATCTCATTAAAAGGGAGTACCAAGTGTTACTTGAGCACGGAAGAATGTGAGACTGCCTTGACAGCCCCACACTAATCCGGCTCCGCTAATCAAAGCACCTAAATAGGTCATTCGGACCCCGGACGTGGCTAGACGAGTCCGGCGTAAACATATAAACGCCTACTAGCGGCATACCCCCGTACAAGGGGCTGCACGCATGTACAACAAGAGACAATAAAGCTCAATTTTATTGACTTTTTGAACCGTACTCTGTTTATTTAATATAAAGTACATTTTAGCATGATCTTTTTTTCTTTTCAACTAAGTTCTTCTCTTTTACAGATGAACACCGTGCTACACCCGTCCAGGACACGGCACAACGGAGACACAGGCGCAGACGTGCAGTAGGACCCGTTGCAAGGATTCTTTTCAGATCAAGACCCTGCGTAAACCTTTTTTACTGTCTCTTGTTGATACACATCCCCCGGTTTTCTTGCTATAACCGAGGAGGAGGTTGGCGTTTTGGCATCGGCCGCACCAGAATTTTTGCGCGTACCTGGACACCAGGGGCTTAGGGCATTATTCTGCCCGTTTTCATAAAGACCGAATACCTTAGGGAGTGTTCGGCGTCTCGAGTTAGGCCTTATATGCATCAGCTCCGAATCATGTCTTTGGTCAAATGTTGGTTTTGCCCGGCTCCTGTGTTTTGCTGCCATACGTTCCGTTCTATCGGCTAATGCGGCACCAGGAGAACTACTGCGATTGTGCCCCGATTCGGCCAGGTGAGCACCTCAGTAGAGAAAGCCGAAAACTGACTGTCATGATATAGCGTGAGACTGGTCAACCACTCGATGACCCACCGGAATGTTTAGAATTCCCCCGCATTAACGAAGGACCGTTTCCCGGTCAGGCACATACGCGCCCCGAATTCGGGAGAGCGCGGTGCCCCTAGGGGCTATATAGTAGCCCCACCATCGAACTCCTATGGCTAAGTGAAAGTGATAAAGCATTATAGTCCGGTTGCCTAGTTTGCTACGCTATCACCTCCTTTACAGGACCAAGACGTTGGATTAAGTGTGAAAATGCGCCTTTTTGCAAACACCCCCGCATTATGTGTGTGGGGGCTGAAGCCGAAGACTGCCATCTTTCAGGTTATATACACATATACATCAACGGCCAAGACAGAGGTGTTTTAATACTTGAATGCACAAGTATAAAAAACTCTTATATTATATTGAAACATTGTTTTCACAAATCATACATGTCATTAAACATAACATCCTTCAAGCACTGTGTCTCTATTAAACGAGCGCCCTGCAGGACTTCCTCAAAATAGTGCTTTCGGCGGTACTAAAGCTTCTGTCCGAATCTTGGGATGCAACGTCGGTGGCCTTGATCTCCGCCAGTATGTCTTGACACGGGCAAGAGCCATCCGTGCACCCTCTATGCATCTTGGCCGCTTCATTGCATCGATATGCGGCACCGCGCAAGGAACTGTTGCACCAAGCCAAAATAACTCTTCGGCTCGGGCCTGTTCGGCCACAAATGAGTCACGACATCCTTCATGGCAAGTCCGGACAACCTATTCAGCTCAGCCCATTCGGCCAAATGATCGGTTAATGAAAGTGGACGCTCCGGACTATGGAACTGCGGACCAAAAAAGCTCTTCCATTCCGTGATCCTTTTGACCTCGGAAGTGTTCGGCCGGCGTCATGCACTCGCCGCCAAGTCCAGATAAGCATGCTCCGCACCCCAGCGGTCCATTTGAGCATAGTTAGGATCCGTGAATTTCCTCCGCAGCGAAAAGGGCTTTCCGGCCGCAATATCTCCGACCGATGTAGCTCCTCCTTCATAGCTCTCATCGCAGAAGCGAGTGTCCTTGGCCTCGGTGGCGGCCTTTTCAGGTCCTCTTGTTCCGCTCGATCTTCTTTTTCAAGAAGCTCGCATAGCGGTCGATAGCATTCTTCAATTTCACGGCCATCTCGGCCATTTCTTTCTTGCTTCGGCAAAGGAGCAGCCTGTTCGCTTTTAGCTCTGCGGCCGCCTTTAAAACAGCCGCATCACTTTTTCTGGCTTGCTCCTTGGCTCGGGCGAGCTCCGCCCGAAGGTTCTCCATAGCAGCGGAACCATCTGCATTAAGCATACATGTTGTAAGGCATGGGCGTCAAGCTCCCTTACCAGGTGTCCGCGGAGAAGTTGCATACCTTGTGACTCGTCAAGCCGCTTATTAACAAGCGGGTGATGTCCGCATCCGCCACGTCAAGTTGCCGCTTCGGTTCGGCAAATTCATCAGCCCGGCTAGCCACCGGACGCTTTGCCACCTACATAGGAAGAGCGCATATTATACCTGGGGTTATGATCCTCGGCGCGCCGTCATTTTTGACATCGCACCAAGTCTCAGGGGCTACTATCTATACAAGGCGCATTTTATATGCAAAACTGTCAGAAGGTACATCATTTTGCGTACCTCAAAACCCGTCAGTAAACTTACGACGGCTTCATGCAATCCGCTCTCAGCGGATGAAATCCTTTCAATCACCATACCCATTAACGTCACGGTGATCTTCCGAGATAGACGCCGCCCGTAGCAGATCCTTCAGCTCCTCCGACCGTACACCCGTTGGTGTCGGACTCGTCCGGTGGCCTTTTCCGAAGGCCGGACACGGAGGGCTTTGAGGGGACATACGGCTGCCTTCTGGCCCCGTCGGATTCGAAGAAGCCCTCCGCGACGACACCTCAGGGTCGTCCGCCTCGCATAACGGTACGGCAGGCGGAGGCGTTTCGCTCTCCATCATCTCCGGACCAAGATCCCCTGAAGACGAGCTCTGCTGTGAAGGGCTGAGATCCGAACTACAAGGTAAACTTTCGGTTACCTTCAGAAATAAAACGGGGATGTCTCTCTTTTGAAAAAAACGCCCCCTTTACTTACGGCTCATTTGGAGGGCTGGTCTCCTTGGGGAAATAGTGCGGCCGGGGCATCTCCCGCCGCAGGACCCTCTGGCGAAGATCTCTTCCCCCGCTTCGAGGCTTTGGTCTCCGGATCTTCAGAAGCGGTCCTCTTCTCCCCTTGGAGGGAGGGATTCTCGATCCCCCCTTTCTTGATAGCCTCCTTCACGAAGGTAGTAGTTCCCTTGTTCCCCCCTTCGCCTTCTTTAAAAGGCACAGCCTCTAGCATCTTGGTTAATACAGGATCCGGCGTGGTCTCAGGGAGGGGGTGGACACCTGATCAGTTTTGCTTTTGCTATCCACTCATGTTTAAAGGATAGCTCTTTTAAGGGCAAGTTTGTGATAAATATGTGGATAGCATGTCCGGGTACAGGACTACTTACTTGAGTATCCAGGCGATTGCAGCTCAGACATGCGTCCTCGGTTAAGTCCGGACATATTGCTTGCGATCCGAAGAACAGTTGGTACATCTCCACGGGCGTTGCACCCATAAGATGTTGGAGAGCTCGTGGTCCCTACGGATTAAACTCCCACAGACAGAGGGGGCGACGTTTGCCGGGCAAGGTGCAACGATTCAGCATGACCTGCGCTACTACAACCAGATTGATCTCTCTCTCTAGGAGGTCTCGAATACGGCCCTGCAACAGAGGTACGTCCTTGGATGGTCCCTAGTCAAGCCCTTTATTAACCCATGACGCCCGCCGCAGTGGAGGACCCGAGCGGAAGGCAGGTGGTGCCGCCCATTTGGTGCCCCTGGGAGCGGTGATATAAAACCACTCCTGTTGCCATAAATTGAGCTCCTCTTGAAAAGAGCCCTCGGGCCATGGAGCGTCCGCATTCTTGCTTATAACAGCCCCTCCGCACTCTGCATGATGCCCCTTGATCATCTTCGGCTCCACTTTGAAGGTCTTGAGCCACAATCCGAAGTGAGGGGTAATGCGGAGGAAGGCTTCACATACGACAATGAACGACGAGATGTGGAGGATGGACTCCGGATCCAAATCATGGAATTCCAGCCCATAATAAAACATGAGCCCCCTCACGAAGGGGTCCGTCGGGAAGCCTAAACCCCGAAGGAACTGAGACACGAACACCACGCTCTCACCAGGCTCGGGAGTGGGAATAACCTGCCCTTGGGCAGGCAGCCTATGCGAAATTTTGCCGGTTAGATACCTGGCGTCTCTCAGCTTTAGCACATCTTCTTACGTGACGGAGGAAGACATCCACTGGCCGTGCAGGTCAGAGCCAGACATCGTTGAAGGTCCGAAGTGCCTAAATCTGGAGCTTTGGGTGTTAGAACTCAAGGCAAGGGGCGGATTCGATTGAGATTGAAAGAAAGGAGCGGGCCTTGGTCTCGTTATAAAGAGGTTGAATACCAAGAGCCCTCCCCGTGACCGTTCGGGACTGCGCCGATGGAGGAGGCGTGCCAACGGGCACGACTGGGTTACCCACGTCCGTATTGATGGGAATCCCGGAATAAGGGGGCACGATCTCCGCTCTGATAAGACGTGCCAAGGAAACCGCCTCGCTAAACGCTCTGAGGTGGGACAGTAAAAACGATTCGTATAAAGGCCTAGCCGTGGTGTGATGTCACGCCGCGGAATACGTTAGCAGATTTGTGCAAAAGTTATTCTCTCTACGGTGGTATGTGGAACTTGTTTTGCAGAGCCGGACACAATCCTTGTGTTCAAATCTTCTATGAAGTATTCGGAGGAGGAACCCGCCTTGCAATGCTGAAAACAATATGCGCGCCGGACTCGTCGTCATTGAAGCCTGGTTCAGGGCTCTTGAGGGAGTCCTGGATTAGGGGTGTCCGGATAGCGAACTATCACCGTTGGCGGACTCTGGACTATGAAGATACAAGATTGAAGACTTCGTCCCGTGTCCGGATGGGACTTTCCTTGGCGTGGAAGGCAAGCTTGGCGATACGGATATGTAGATCTCCTACCGTTGTAACCGACTCATGTACCCCTAACCCTATCCGGTGTCTATATAAGCTGGAGGGTCTTAGTCCGTAGGACGAACAACAATCATACCATAGGCTAGCTTCTAGGGTTTAGCCTCTCACGATCTCGTGGTAGATCCACTCTTGTACTACCCATATCATCAATATTAATCCAGCGGGAGTAGGGTTTTACCTCCATCGAGAGGGCGAACACAGGTAAAACACCGTGTCCCTTGTCTCATGTTACCATCCGCCTAGACGCACAGTTCGGGACCCCCTACCCGAGATCCGCCGGTTTTGACACCTACAGTAGAAATCAAGAAAAGCATCAAGTGTTGATGGTTGACAAAGACCACTAGTTTCAAGAAAAGGGCAAAGGGAAGAAGGGGAACTTCAAGAAGAACGGCAAGCAAGTTGCTACTCAAGTGAAGAAGCCCAAGTCCGTACCTAAGCCGAGACTAAGTGCTTCTACTACAAAGGGACTGGTCACTGGAAGCGGAACTGCCCCCAAGTGTTTGGCGGATAAGAAGGATTGCAAAGTGAACAAAGGTATATTTGATATACAGATTATTGATGTGTGTTTTACTAGTGTTCGTAGCAACCTTTCGGTATTTGATACTGGTTCAGTTGCTAAGAGTAGTAACTCGAAACAGGAGTTGCAGAATGAACAGAGACTAGTTAAGGGTGAAGTGACGATGTGTGTTGGAAGTGGTTCCAAGATTGATATGATCATCATCGCATGCTCCCTACACTTTCGGGATTAGTGTTGAACCTAAATAAGTGTTATTTGTTGTATGCATTGAGCATAAATATGATTTGATCATGTTTATTGCAATACGGTTATTCATTTAAGTTGGAGAATAATTGTTGTTCTATTTACATGAATAAAACCTTCTATGGTCATACACCCAATGAAAATGGTTTGTTGGATCTCGATCGTAGTGACACACATATTCATAATATTGAAGCCAAAAGATGCAAAGTTAATAATGATAGTGCAAATAATTTGTAGCACTGCCATTTAGGTCATATTGGTGTAAAGCGCATGAAGAAACTCCATGCTGATGGGATTTTGGAATCACTTGATTATGAATCACTTGATGCTTGCGAACCATGCCTTATGGGCAACATGACTCCATTCTCCGGAACAATGGAGCAAGCAACTGACTTATTGGAAATAATACATACTGATGTATGCGGTCCGATGAGTGTTGAGGCTCGCGGCGGGTATCGTTATTTCCTGACCTTCACAGATGATTCGAGCAGATATGGGTATATCTACTTAATGAAACTGAAACAGTTCAAAAGTTCAAAGAATTTCAGAGTGAAGTGGAGAATCATTGTAACAAGAAAATAAAAGTTTTTATGTGATTTGATCATGGAGACGAATATTTGAGTTACAAGTTTGGCCTTCAATTAAAACAATATGGAATAGTTTCAGAAACTCATGCCACCTGGAACACCACAGCATAATGGTGTGTCCGAACGTCGTAATCGTACTTTACTAGATATGGTGCGATCTATGATGTCTCTTACTGATTTACCGCTATCATTTTGGGGTTATGCTTTAGAGACGGCCACATTCACGTTAAATAGGGCACCATCAAAATCCGTTGAGACGACGCCTTATGAACTATGGTTTGGCAAGAAACCAAAGTTGTCGTTTCTTAAAGTTTGGGGCTGCGATGCTTATGTGAAAAAGCTTCACCCTGATAAGCTCGAACCCAAGTCGGAGAAATGTGTCTTCATAGGATACCCAAAGGAAACTGTTGGGTACACCTTCTATCAAAGATCCGAAGGCAAGACATTCGTTGCCAAGAATGGATCCTTTCTGGAGAAGGAGCTTCTATCGAAAGAAGTGAGTGGGAGGAAAGTAGAACTTGATGAGGTAATTGTACTTGCTCCCTTATTGGAAAGTAGTTCATCACAGAAACCGGTTCCTGTGACGTCTATACCAATTAATGAGGAAGTTAATGATGATGATCATGAAACTTCAGATCAAGTTGTTCTTGAACCTCGTAGGTCAACCAGAGTAAGATCTGCACCAGAGTGAATGCGGTAATCCTGTTCGGAGGTTATGTTCTTGGACCATGACGAACCTACGAACTATGAAGAAGCGATGGTGAGCCCAGATTCCGAAAAATAGCTTGAGGCCATGAAATCTGAGATGGGATCCATGTATGAGAACAAAATGTGGACTTTGGTTGACTTGCCCGATGATCGGCAGGCCATCGAGAATAAATGGATCTTCAAGAAGAAGACTGACGCTGACGGTAATGTTACTGTCTATAAAGCTCGACTTGTTGCAAAAGGTTTTCGACAAGTTCAAGGGGTTGACTACGATCAGACTTTCTCACCCGTAGCGATGCTTAAGTCTGTCCAAATCATGTTAGCAATTTCCGCATTTTATGATTATGAAATTTGGCAAATGGATGTCAAAACTGCATTCCTGAACGGATTTCTAGAAGAAGAGTTGTATATGATGCAACCGGAAGGTTTTGTCGATCCAAAGGGAGCTAACAAAGTGTGCAAGCTCCAGCGATCCATTTATGGACTGGTGCAAGCCTCTCAGAGTTGGAATAAATGTTTTGATAGTGTGATCAAAGCATATTGTTTATACAGACTTTTGGAGAAGCCTGTATTTACAAGAAAGTGAGTGGGAGCTCTGTAGCATTTATGATATTATATGTGGATGACATATTATTGACCGGAAATGATATAGAATTTCTGGATAGCATAAAGGGATATTTGAATAAGAGTTTTTCAATGAAGGACCTCGGTGAAGCTGCTTATATATTGGGCATCAAGATCTGTAGAGATAGATCAAGACGCTTAATAGGACTTTCACAAAGCACATACCTTGACAAAGTCTTGAAGAAGTTCAAAATGGATCAAGCAAAGAAAGGGTTCTTGCCTGTGTTACAAGGTGTGAAGTTGAGTAATACTCAATGCCCGACCACTTCAGAAGATAAAGAGAAAATGAAAGATGTTCCCTATGCTTCAGATATAGGCTCTATCATGTATGCAATGCTGTGTACCAGACCTGATGTGTGCCTTGCTGTTAGTTTAGCAGGGAGTTACCAAAGTGATCTAGGAGTACATCACTGGACAGCAGTCAAAATTATCCTTAGTGGAATAAGGATATGTTTCTCGATTATGGAGGTGACAAAAGGTTCGTCGTAAAGAGTTACGTCGATTCAAGCTTTGACACTGATCTGGATGACTCTAAGTCTCGATCTAGGTACATATTGAAAGTGGAAGCTATTAGCTAGAGTAGCTCCGTGCAGAGCATTGTAGACATAGAAATTTGCAAAATGCTTGCAGATCTGAATGTAACAGACCCGTTGACTAAAATTATCTCACAAGCAAAACATGATCACACCTTAGTACTCTTTGGGTGTTAATCACATAGCGATGTGAACTAGATTACTGACTCTACTAAATCCTTTTGGTGTTGGTCACATGTCGATGTGAACTATGGGTGTTAACCACATAAAGATGTGAACTATTGATGTTAAATCACATGGCGATGTGAACTAGATTATTGACTCTAGTGCAAGTGGGAGACTGAAGGAAATATGCCCTGGAGGCAATAATAAAGTTATTATTTATTTCCTTATATCATGATAAATGTTTATTATTTATGCTATAATTGTATTAACCGGAAACATAATATATGTGTGAATACATAGACAAACAGAGTGTCGCTAGTATGCCTCTACTTGGCTAGCTCGTTAATCAAAGATGGTTATGTTTCCTAGCCATAGACAAAGAGTTGTCATTTTATTAACGGGATCACATCAATAGGAGAATGATGTGATTGACTTGACCCATTCCGTTAGCTTAGCACTTGATCGTTTAGTATGTTGCTATTGCTTTCTTCATGACTTATACATGTTCCTATGACTATGAGATTATGCAACTCCCGTTTACCGGAGGAACACTTTGTGTGCTACCAAACGTCACAACGTAACTAGGTGATTATAAAGGTGCTCTACAGGTGTCTCCGAAGGTACTTTTTGAGTTGGCGTTTTTCGAGATTAGGATTTGTCACTCCGATTGTCGGAGAGGTATCTCTGGGCCCACTCGGTAATGCACATCACTTAAGCCTTACAAGCATTGCAACTAATGAGTTAGTTGCGGGATGGTGTTTTACGGAATGAGTAAAGAGACTTGCCGGTAACTAGATTGAACTAGGTATTGAGATACCGACGATCGAATCTCAGGCAAGTAACATACCGATGACAAAGGGAACAACGTATGTTGTTATGCGGTTTGACCGATAAAGATCTTCGTAGAATATGTGGGAGCCAATATGAGCATCTAGGTTCCGCTATTGGTTATTGACCGGAGACGTGTCTCGGTCATGTCTACATAGTTCTCGAACCCGTAGGGTCCGCACGCTTAAAGTTCGATGACGGTTATATTATGAGTTTATGTGTTTTGATGTACTGAAGGTTGTTCGGAGTCCCGAATGTGATCACGGACATGATGAGGAGTCTTGAAATGGTCGAGACGTAAATATCAATATATTGGACGACTATGTTTGGACACCAGAAAGGTTCCGGAAGGTTTCGGACATTTATCAGAGTACTAGGGGTTACCGGAACCCCCCCCCCCCCGGGAACTAATGGGCCTTGTTGGGCCCTAGTGGCGGGAGAGAGGGGCCGGCCTGGGCAAGAGGCGCGCATCCTCCCCTTGAGTCCGAATAGGACAAGGAAGGGGGGCGGCGCCCCCCTTGCCTTTCCCCTCTCTCACTCCTTCCTTCCCCCTCCTTCTTGGACTAGGAAAGGAAGGGGCAAACCTACTTGGAGTAGGTTTCCCCCTCCTAGGGCGCGCCACCCCCTTGGCCGGCCCTCTCCTCCTCCCCCTTTATATACAGAAGAGGGGGGCACCCCATAGACACAACAATTGATCATTCATCTTTTAGCCGTGTGCGGTGCCCCCCTCCACCATAATCCACCTCGGTCATATCATAGCGGTGCTTAGGCGAAGCCCTGCGTCGGTAGAACATCATCATCGTCACCACGCCGTCATGTTGACGGAACTCTCCCTCAAAGCTCGGCTGGATCGGAGTTTGAGGGACGTCATCGAGTTGAACGTGTGCTGAACTCGGAGGTGCCGTACGTTCGGTACTTGATCGGTCGGTGTGCTAACGCTTCCGCTTTCGGTCTACGAGGGTACGTGGACACACTCTCCCCTCTCGTTGCTATGCCTCACCATGATCTTGCGTGTGCGTATGAATTTTTTTGAAATTACTACGTTCCCCAATAAATTGGTATGTGCCATCTCTAATTTTCAAAATAAATTTCCCTTTTGTGTGCTCGTACCACGCGAAGCGGTGAGGGGTGGCCGATATTTTCCATGCTAGATGTGTTATTCTCACGATGAGTGTTTATTCACTTGTCATTGCACGAGAGCAAGGCAAAGGTATTAGCGATGCCGAGTACTGAAATGAAAAATGAATTTACTTTATGTTGTCAAATAATAAATTCCTTGGAAAGTGTTGGTATGGAGGGCACCCGTGGATACGGTTAGCCATGGAAAGTGAAAGTATGGTGGAAAAGGAATAAACTTTATTTTCTGTTTGGAACCGCCTATGATATATCTAGCATGAAAGTGTGGGGAACAATAAGTCATTTTCTTTGGTGGGAAAAGCATGCCTCCCAAAATGTTTTTATCTCTATATTTTTCGCTTTGAGCTCTGGCACCTCTACAAATCCCTACTTCCCTCCATGAAGGGCCTTTCTTTTACTTTATACAATTTTTATTTTTAATTTGAGTCTCCATCTTCTCTTATAAAGCACCAACTAGGGGGCACTGTGATCATACTTGAGCTTTGGGTGTAGCAAATATGCGAGTAAGTTTCATGAATGGATCAATGATTGAGCATGATGTGCTAGGGATAACTTATTTTAGTGTTGATATTTTGGAAGACATGGTTGCTTGTTGATATGTGACGGTGACTTGGACTAGGGGGTACTCACCACGTCATCTCCCGATCTGTTAGATTGGACCGAGGACCCCCATGGTCGTATACTCATGGGCCAGTTCGGACAGCTGCCGCATACAAGGAAGATTCCACAAGACTTGGCGATCAAGATAAGGACTCCTCCCCACCGGCGTATTCGGCTAGGACTCTTGTTATCCTAGGCCTCTGGTGCATTATATAAACCAGGGCCAGGCTAGTCGATAGATCAGATATACAACAATCATACCATAGGCTAGCTTCTAGGGTTTAGCCTCTATGATCTCGTGGTAGATCAACTCTTGTAATACTCATATTCATCAAGATCAATCAAGCAGGAAGTAGGGTATTACCTCCATAGAGAGGGCCCGAACCTGGCTAAACATCGTGTCCCTTGCCTCCTATTACCATCCACCTTAGACGCACAGTTCGGGACCCCATACCCGAGATCCGCCGGTTTTGACACCGACATTGGTGTTTTCATTGAGAGTTTCGTTGTGTGTTCGGCAAAAGGTCGATGGCTTGCCTGCAGATCAACTGCGACTTCGGCATCTTCATCACCAGCTCGACTGGTCACCTTGGTTCGACCAAGGACTGCGCTCTACCTCCGACCATCATGTTCGGATGAGGGCCTTCATCAACATCAACTCCGATCTCTATCAAGATCATGGAGGAATCATCCAGGGAGCCCGAGGGCTCAACGTCAACATTGCCCTCGGGCGACCGTGCTGTTTTTCTACACAGCGAACTTGTGTGCGCCACCACCGCCTCCTCAAGTGTCGTTTTAACGATTGCTTCAGTGGAATTGTGCAGAATTGAGTCTACGACAACCCTGGAAAACTTCGTCGAGTTCCGATGGAGGAATATCTGGCAATCCGCGATATACCGAAGCCCTGTCAAGTCTGGATGAGAATCTGGACAAGTTTAGGGCGTGGTGTCCAACTTCTAGCTCGGACGTCCTTTGGAAGATCCAATCGTTGATCGGCTGCGGAATTCCTATATCTACCACCCCTCAAAATTTCAGCTCGATCCGACCGTCCAAACTCCGGGAACCTTCCGATTAGTGCATCACTTTTCGGATCTGTTTTCTGCACGAAAACGAATCCGACCCGAGTTCATCTTTTTTATGAACGGGATTTCGGACATCCTTTTTGAAGGAAGTTTTGTATGGGGTATTGTCTTTTGTTCCCGAACACATCCCACCAACTTTAAAATCTTTTGAACATGATCTTCAACATCATGCTGGTGTCAAACCAGTCCGGCAATATTGCTCCACGGTACGCCGACTGCGCTGAACACGTCGTCACTTTGTTGAGCCGAGCTCAACTTCTTCGGATCATCATCTCGGCAAGCCGAACAAGAGTTCGGCATCGCAAAGGATAAATCATCACCAACATCGCCGCCCCACGGATTACACGGAGCGGGCACACCGGCATCGCCGCACGGTCACTTCATCAAGCCGGCATTGACCACGTCACGACCTGCATCGGCAGGACCGCACTGTTGCTCCTTCAAGCCGGTGTCCATCACGCCAACCTACTTCGACTCATCGGCTGACGTCGAGGCTTTGACATCTTGTCTGGACCAGGGGCTTCATCATCTCTTCATCAACCTACTCCTGTGACTTTGGCGTCACCAGCCGACCAGCTTCGTCAGGATTAGCTGGACCGAGGGCTTTGCCTTGGCAAGCCAACCTTTGCCAGCATTGCCATGCCGTCGCTTTATCTCCCATCAGGCAATGGGTGTGCGGATCGTGTCCCAATTTTGGGAATCACCTTCCTTCGGATTGCTACAACAAATAAACCAGGTGCTATTAATCCTAGTATTTTTTGCTTGTTTGGGTTCATTTTTCCCATGGAATTATTACTCTGGTTTGTCCATCATATGTACACAGGTCTATCAAATGGTGGCCGCATTAAACGATGGCCGCATGGTGGTTCGGTCAGTCTTCGTACATAGTCCGACGAACGCCGCATCCGAAACTCGGGCCGACCTGTGAATTCAGGCTTTGCCACGCCTTTACCGCATCACATCGATGCCCTGCATCGACATTGACTTCGGCGCCAGGCCATATTCCTTTCATTACTCACTTTGCATAAATTATTCATTATGCAACATTTTTTATTACTATTATCTCCGGTTTGCACTATTTTTTGTGCACAGGAAAATGATCCAGCCGGACTATATCCTTTGGTGTCACCTCGGCTGGACGGGGGGCTTCGTCAAGGGGGCTTCGTCAACACTTCATTACCCCATGTCGGGGACTTCTGCATCACTCTGCCAGCCTGCATTGACCGTGCTATGTCACCACTTCGGAGTGTCGAGCTCTTTGCTCCGCCACCTCGGGACCGGCTTGGGGGATGGAACCTTGTCCCGCATCAAGCTCGGACCGCGTCATCAATACCGAACACATTAACCAGCTAAGTTGCCTTCATGCTCAAAGTTTTAAATTTTTAATTTGTGTTCGGTTCGACCAAGCATTATACTTTTTTTTGGAAAAAAGTTGCTTGTAAAAAATTTCCTTGTCCAAACTTTGTTTGGGACGCACAAATTCAAATACCCCGTTTACTTGGGGGCTTCCTTTATGAAGATATTCCTCTTGCGTATGATTATACTTGTACGGCTTCGTTCCTTGTCCCTGTATTATGCCACAATATGCACCATATCGACTTAAGCGATTTGCAAGCTAGGTTGCCTCGCTCCTGTGTTTACCCCTACGTTCCCGATTGTTCGGCTAGGGAGTAAAGGGAGCACCTCTGCGATTGTCACGATCGGGTCATCCGAGCCGGACCTCAGACTGGGTGAAGCCAAAAGCTAGCGCTCTTATAGTTTTCAATGATGGTCGGCACACAACAGAACTCATGAGTACAAAAAATCTATTGCACAAGTCTCATAGTAATAATGAGCACCGAAGAAAGGTATCAGTGGGGGTACTATTTTCTTCGAAGATGCTTCTTACACTTAAATACGTAATATAGCATAAGTTCCTCGAGCGCCGCTTTATGCGTTATAGCCTTATGGCCTGATTGCACAGTTATCGGAAACACCGTCGATATTTTCGACGAATTGGAGTACATAACACTTTTCGGTCCTTGACCGAAGAGGGAGAAGCCGACGGTCGGTTAAGACGCGTTTAAAGTTCGGGTGAACATAGATATGATATAAGTACTTCGGTACATACAATCATTCTTTTACCCAAGTCACTTGGGGGCTCTTAAGTTTATTTGAGCCGTTTTATAATAAGTGTTTTTCTTCTTAGTCGTTGCAAAGTTATTATTATTATTATTACTATTTATCACTCCTTTTTTCGACACGAGCGTGTGGTCACTAGCCGGGGAGCCTAATTTCTCTCTCAAAACCGCTAGAGTTTAGTTTGCTAAACTGGCCTAATGAGAAGTACTCCGCCTTTGGGGTAGGAGGTTGAAGCCGTAGGCTGACCCGCTTGAAGTCTTGAGATAGGATGTGTCATGTTAAAGCACGGCAGAAGCACTTTTTTTAAAAGTCCAATTTTCGGATTGGCACCGAACACTTGATCTAGTTCGGACATTAAACTTTTGAATAAGTTTTTTGGCTTTTCGAGCCTATGGCACTTTTAAATATTTGTCTGTTTCCAGCATTAGTCTCGTAGTGCAACGCCGGACACCTTTAGAGATTCGGCAAAAACACACTCGGATATTGCTATATATGCATCGGTTTCGAATTGTGTCTTCGGTCAATAGTTGGGTTGCCCGGCTCCTGTGCTTGCCTCCTACGTTCTGCCTTGTTCGGCTAGGTGTGCAAAGGGAGAACCACTACGATTATGCTTCCAGCTCGCATGGTCAAGCACCTCAGTGGAGAAAGCCGAAAACTGACTGTCACAACAGGCGTAAACTGGTCAGCGATCCGATGACTATGTTAAATGACGGGCCGTTCAGAACATTGGCCGAAGTGTTTACGGCTTGACCTCGGTTGTCGCCGAACACTCACCGGGGGCTCATAGCTAGCTTCCCCAGTATAAAGCTCCTATGACTAAGCGAAAGTTTTAAAGCCCGCATATCTGATTGCCTCGTTTCTGCTAACACAACCGCCTTCGGGCACCGAGACGTCGGCTAAGGGTTGTTTTGTTAGTACTAAAACACCCTGCGTAGTATCTACCAAGGGGTAGAAGCCGACGATGGGCCACTTTCAACTGATAAATGGTCGCAATGGAGTCAAAATAATGATGTAAAGTACTTGGATACATAAAATCATTACACATAATCCATGATTTTACTCTAGATATCAATCCTTAATTCGGCCACCTGTGCCCACATTAAGGCTCGGGGGCTACTGGGCTTCGTGCTCATTATTTATAAATATTAAAGGGGCACATCGATCCCCTGATCTGGTTTTGCCACCCGACTAGTATCTCGGGGGCTACTGCATTGCCTATTTCAATGCAGAAAATTCCAACTGCCAAGTGTTCGGCTTGACCGAACTATGGGCAAACGTGTCTTCGGATAACAATAGGTACCATTTGGACCTATCCGGCGTCAAGCTAAATATATTACGGCAACTTTTCAAGACCCTCTCTCAAGGAACCGTTCGCCGATCACTATTATCTCTAATATATTACACTGTGTTTTTATTCCTATGTATGCTGCCGAGCTAGGAATTGATCCTCAGGCCCATTTCGCGCATCGACCTGAGTCTCAGGGGCTACTGGGAACAGCGGTTTTTATGCTTGCCTTCTGGTGCATCTCGGGTTTTAGACTAGTACACACCTTGAGGGCTACTGGATATACATCGGCAGAGAATAAACTGCACCAGTTAAAAATATTCACAAAAAATCAGCCTACGGTCGGGGTGGTGCTCCATCTTGGAAGCAGTCCGGCATAAAGCTCGGGCGCTAGCGGCTAGCTCCATAGAGGGCATTTCCGGCATTAAGCTCGGCTAAACTCCTTCATCTTTTTTGGACCAAGATGATCTATGACTTCTTGGATATAGTCCGGCGTTGGAGCTTGGACACAGTCCGGCGTTGGAGCTCGGATACATTTCGGCGTTGGAGCTCGGAAGCAGTCCGGCATTGGTGCTCGGCTGCAAAAGATACCTCGAATGCAGTCCAGCGTTAGAGCTCGGATGCAAGAGGACACTGCCTCCCGGGAAGAACTTCAAACCCGAGGTGTGGCATAAAAACAAAAAGGCATTGATGAAGGCCGGAAACTTAGAGGGGCTCCTCGGATGCCCGACGTGTAAACTCTTCGGATGCACTTCGGCGATCCTCAAGATCGAATATGAGAAGATTTGTTGAACCAGTTTTCAAGACCGACGACTGAAGATGAAGAACAGTTCGGAAGAATTGAGGAGCGTCCCTAACTTGAAGACCGGTTCAGGGGGCTACTGACAGTGTCCTGGACTAGGGGGTACTCACCATGTCATCTCCGATGCATTAGATTGGGCCGAGGACCCCCATGGCCGTATACTCATGGGCCAGTTCGGACAGCTGCCGCATACAAGGAAGATTCCACAAGACTTGGCGATCAAGATAAGGACTCCTCCCCACCGGCGTATTCGTCAAGGACTCTCGTTATCCTAGGCCTCTGGTGCATTATATAAACCAGGGCCAGGCTAGTCGATAGATCAGATATGCAACAATCATACCATAGGCTAGCTTCTAGGGTTTAGCCTCTACGATCTCGTGGTACATCAACTCTTGTAATACTCATATTCATCAAGATAAATCAAGCAGGAAGTAGGGTATTACCTCCATAGAGAGGGCCCGAACCTGGGTAAACATCGTGTCCCTTGCCTCCTGTTACCATCCACCTTAGACGCACAGTTTGGGACCCCCTACCCGAGATCCGCCGGTTTTGACACCGACAATATGCTTGAGTATTTAAGTCTCATGTCAAAACTAGACTATTGCGTTGAACCAAGATGACATGTTAGGCAGCATTCCACATCAAAAATTCTGTTTTTATCATTTACCTACTCGAGGACGAGCAGGAATTAAGCTTGGGGAAGCTGATACGTCTCCAACGTATCTATAATTTTTTATTGTTCCATGTTGTTATATTATCATTCTTGGATGTTTTACAATCATTTTATATAATTTTTTGGTACTAACCTATTGACATAGTGCCAAGTGCCAGTTGCTATTTTCTGCATGTTTTTTACATCATGGGAAATCAATACCAAACGGAGTCCAAACACAGCGAAACTTTTTGTGGATTGTTTTGGACCAGAAGACATCCAGTAGGCCGGAGAAGCACCTGGGGGTGCTCCGAGGGCAGCACAACCCACCAGGGCGCGCCTGGAGGCCCTGGCACGCCCAGGTGGGTTGTGCCCACCTCGGGTGCCCCCCGAACCGCCTCTTTGCTCTATAAATACCCCAATATTCCAGAAACCCTAGGGAAGTCGACAAATATCAATTCCAGCCGCCACAAGTTCCAGAAACACCAGATCCAATCTAGACACCATCACGGAGGGTCCGTTGGTGCCTCTCCGATGATGCGTGAGTAGTTCTGTGTAGACCTACGGGTCCATAGTTAGTAGCTAGATGGCTTCCTCTCTCTCGTTTGATTCTCAATACAATGGTCTCTTGGAGATCCATATGATGTAACTCGTTTTGCGGCGTGTTTGTTGGGATCCGATGAACTTTGAGTTTATGATCAGATCTATCTTTTTATCCATGAAAGTTATTTGAGTCTTCTTTGATCTCTTATATGCGTCATTACTTATAGCCTCATATTTCTTCTCTGATGTTTGGGTTTTGTTTGGCCAACTTGATCTATTTATCTTGCAATGGGAAGAGGTGCTTTGTGATGGGTTCGATCTTACGGTGCTTGACCCCATTGACAGAAAGGGAAACGACACGTATGTATCATTGCTATTAACGATAACAAGATGGGGTCTATTTATACATAAATAGATATTGTCTACATCATGTCATCATTCTTATTGCATTACTCCGTTTTTCCATGAACTTAATACACTAGATGCATACTGGATAGCGGTCGATGTGTGGAGTAATAGTAGTAGATGCAGGCAGGAGTCGGTCTACTAATCTTGGACGTGATGCCTATATAATGATCATTGCCTGGATATTGTCATGATTATTTGAAGTTCTATCAATTGCCCAACAGTAATTTGTTCACCCACCGTTTGCTATTTTTCTCGAGAGAAGCCACTAGTGAAACCTACGGTCCCCGGGTCTCTTCTTTATTATGTTTGCCTTTGCGATCTATTTTCCTTTGCTTTTATTTTCAGATCTATTAAACCAAAAATACAAAAATACCTTGCTGCACTTTAATTTATTTGGCATTCAATCTATCAATATTTACAACTCTCTCACGTCCGTTTGCCAATTTCTGGCGCCGCTGCCCGAAAGGGATTGACAACCCCTTTAACACGTCGGGGTGCGAGTATTTGTTATTTCTGTGCAGGTGTTGTTCACGTAGTGTTGCGTGGTTCTCCTACTAGTTCGATAACCTTGGTCTCATCACTGAGCGAAATACCTACCATTGTTGTGCTGCATCATGCTACCTCTTGAGCACTCCGTTGGTTTTCCCTTGAAGAGGAAAGGGTGATGCACTAAAGTAGGGTAAGTATTTCCCTCAGTTTTTGAGAACCAAGGTATCAATCCAGTAGGAGACCACGCTCAAGTCCCATGCACCTACACAAACAAATAAGAACCTTGCAACCAACACGATAAAGGGGTTGTCAATCCATTCACGGCCACTTGCAAAAGTGAGATCTGATAGAGATGATAACATAATATTTTTGGTATTTTTATGATAAAGACTAAAAGTAAAGAAAGCAAAATAAACGGTAATAGAAATAACTTGTTGACGGGAGATTAATATGATGGAAAATAGACCCGGGGGCCATAGGTTTCACTAGTGGCTTCTCTCAAGATAGCATAAGTATTACGGTGGGTGAACAAATTCTTGTCGAGCAATTGATAGAATTGAGCATAGTTATGAGAATATCTAGGTATGATCATGTATATAGGCATCACGTCCGTGACAAGTAGACCGACTCTTGCCTGCATCTACTACTATTACTCCACACATCAACCGCTATCCAGCATGCATCTAGAGTATTAAGTTCATAAGAATGGAGTAACACTTTAAGAAAGATGACATGATGTAGAGGGATAAACTCATGCAATATGATATAAACCCCATATTTTTATCCTCGATGGCAACAATACAATACGTGTCGTTTCCCCTACTATCACTGGGATCGAGCACCGCAATATTGAACCCAAAACTAAGCACTTCTCCCATTGCAAGAAAGATCAATCTAGTAGGCCAAACCAAACTGATAATTCGAAGAGACTTGCAAAGATAACCAATCATACATAAAATAATTCAGAGGATATTCAAATATTGTTCATAGATAATCTTGATCATAAACCCATAATTCATCGGATCTCGACAAACACACCGCAAAAAGAAGAGTTACATCAAATAGATCTCCAAGAGAATCGAGGAGAACTTTGTATTGAGATCCAAAAAAGAGAAGAAGCCATCTAGCTAATAAATATTGACCCTAAGTTCTGAGGTAAACTATTCACACATCATCGGAGAGGCTATGGTGTTGATGTAGAAGCCCTCCGTGATCAATGCCCCTTTCGGCGGAGCACCGGAAAAGGCCCCAAGATGGGATCTCACGGGTACAGAAGGTTGCGGTGGTGGAAATAGGGTTTTGGCTCTGTCTCTAATGGTTTGGGGGTACATAGGTATATATAGGAGGAAGAAGTAGGTCGGTGGAGCCACGAGGGGCCCACGAGGGTGGAGGGCGCGGCCAGGGGGTAGGCGTGCCCCCTGCCTCGTGGATTCCTCGTTGGTTGCTTGACGTCCACTCCAAGTCCTCTGGATCACGTTTGTTCCGAAAATCACGTTCCCGAAGGTTTCATTCCGTTTCGACTCCGTTTGATATCATTTTGCTTCGAAACACTAAAATAAGGCAATTCGGGCTGGGCCTCCGGTTAATAGGTTAGTCCCAAAAATAATATAAAAGTGTATAATAAATCCCATTAAACATCCAAAACAGAATATAATATAGCATGGAACAATCACAAATTATAGATACGTTGGAGACGTATCAAGCATCCCCAAGCTTAATTCCTGCTCGTCCTCGAGTAGGTAAATGATAAAAACAGAATTTTGATGTGGAATGCTACTTAGCATAATTTTCAATGTAATTCTCTTATTTGTGGTATGAATATTCAGATCCGAAAGATTCAAGATAAAAGTTTAATATTGACATAAAAGTAATGATACTTCAAGCATACTAACTAAGCAATTATGTCTTCTCAAAATAACATGGCCAAAGAAAGTTCATCCCTACAAAATCATATAGTTTAGTCATGCTCCATTTTCATCACACAAGAATGTTCTCATCATGCACAACCCGATGACAAGCCAAGCAATTGTTTCATACTTTAGTAATCTCAAACTTTTTTCAACTTTCACGCAATATATGAGCGTGAGCCATGGATATAGCACTATGGGTGGAATAGAATATGATGATGTGGGTTATGTGGAGAAGACAAAAAGGAGAAAGTCTCACATCGACGCGGCTAATCAACGAGCTAGGGAGATTCCCTTGGATTGATGTCAATGCAAGGAGTAGGGATTGCCATGCAACGGATGCACTAGAGCTATAAATGCATGAAAGCTCAACAAAAGAAACTAAGTGGGTGTGCATCCAACTTGCTTGCACACGAAGACCTAGGGCAATTGAGGAAGCCCATTGTTGGAATATACAAGCCAAGTTCTATAAAGAAAAATTCCCACTAGTATATGAAAGTGACAAAACAAGAGACTCTCTATCATAAAGATAATGGTGCTACTTTGAAGCACAAGTGTGGAAAAAAAGGATAGTAGCATTGCCCCTTCTTTATTTTCTTTTCTCTTTTTTTTGGGCCTTTGCTTTTTTTATTTGGCCTTTCTCTTTTTTTTGGGACAATGCTCTATGAATGATGATCACCACACTTCTATTTATTTACAACTCAATGATTACAACTCGATACTAGAAGAAAGTATGACTCTATATGAATGCCTCCGGTGGTGTACTGGGATGGGCAATGAATCAAGAGTGACATGTATGAAATAATATGCATGGTGGCTTTGCCACAAATACGATGTCAACTACATGATCATGCAAGGCAATATGGCAATGATGAAATGTGTCATGATAAATGGAACGGTGGAAAGTTGCATGGCAATATATCTCGGAATGGCTAAGGAAATGCCATAATAGGTAGGTATGGTTGCTGTTTTGAGGAAGATATAAGGAGGTTTATGTGTGATAGAGCGTATCGTATCATGGGGTTTGGATGCACCGGTGAAGTTTGCACCAACTCTCAAGGTGAGAAAGGGCAATGCATGAATCAAGAGGCTAGCAATGATGGAAGGGTGAGAGTGCGATAATCCATGGACTCAACATTAGTAATAAAGAACTCACATACTTATTGCAAAAATCTACAAGTCATCAAAAACCAAGCACTACGCGCATGCTCCTATGGGGATAGATTGGTAGGAAAAGACCATCGCTCGTCCCCGACCGCCACTCATAAGGAGGACAATCAAAGAACACCTCATGTTTCAAATTTGTTACACAATGTTTACCATACGTGCATGCTACGAGACCTGCAAACTTCAACACAAGTATTTCTCTAATTCACAATTACTCAACTAGCAAAACTTTAATATTACTACCTCCATATCTCAAACAATCATCAACCATCAAACTTTTCTTAGTATTGAACGCACTTATAAGAAAGTTTTTACTAATCTTGGATGCCTATCATATTAGGACTAATTTCACAATTTAAGCAAATTACCATGCTGTTTTGTAGGACTCTCAAAAATGATATAAATGAAGCATGAGAGAACAACAGTTTCTATAAAAAAAACACCACCGTGCTCTAAAAGATATAAGTGAAGCACTAGAGCAAAAACTATATAGCTCGAAAGATATAAGTGAAGCACATAGAGTATTCTAATAAATTCCGAATCATGTGTGTCTCTCTCAAAATGTGTGTACAGCAAGGATGATTGTGGTAAACTAAAAAGTAAAGACTCAAATCATACAAGACGCTCCAAGCAAAACACATATCATGTGGTGAATAAAAATATAGCTCCAAGTAAAGTTACCGATGGACGAAGACGAAAGAGGGGATGCCTTCCGGGGCATCCCCAAGCTTTGGATTTTTGGTGTCCTTAGATTTACCTTGGGGTGCCTTGGGCATCCCCAATCTTAGGCTCTTGCCACTCCTTGTTCCATAATCCATCAAATCCTTACCCAAAACTTGAAAACTTCACAACACAAAACTTAACAGAAAATCTTGTGAGCTCCGTTAGAGAAAGAAAACAAAACACCACTTCAAGGTACTGTATTGAACTCATTCTTTATTTATATTGGTGTTAAAACTACTGTATTCCAACTTCTCTATGGTTTATAAACTCTTTTACTAACCAAAGACTCATCAAAATAAGCAAACAACACACAAAAAACAGAATCTGTCAAAAACAGAACAGTCTGTAGTAATCTGTAACTAACGCAAACTTCTGGAACTTAGAAAATCTACCAAAATAGTACGACCTAGATAATTTGTTTATTGATCTGCTGCAATTGGAATCAGTATTTTATCACGTTCTGGTCATTTTTAACAATTGTTTTCGTGAACAGAATGTTTCTGGAATTTTCAGCAAGATCAAATAACTATCATCCAAGAAGATCCTATAGGTTTCACTTGGAACAAACACTAATTAAAACATGAAAACACATCTAAACAGAGGCTAGATCAAATATTTATTCCTAACAGCAAGGAAAAATATTGGGTTGTCTCCCACCAAGCGCTTTTCTTTAAAGCATTTTAGCTAGGCATTGATAATTTTAATGATGATCACATGAAAGACAAGAATTGAAGCACAAAGAGAGCATCATAAAACATGTGACAAACATATTTAAGTCTAACATACTTCCTATGCATAGGCATCTTATAGGCAAACAAATTATCAAGGCAAGCAAAATCTAGCATATGCAAGGAAGCGGAAAGAAACAATAGCAATCTCAACATAACGAGAGGTGATTTAGTAACATGAAAATTTCTACCACCATATTTTCCTCTCTCATAATAATTACATGTAGGGTCATAAGCAATTTCAACAAAATATCTATCACAAAACATATTCTCAACACGATCCGCATGCATGCGAAGTTGACACTCTTCCAAAATAGTAGGATTAACATTAGCTAAAGTCATGACCTGTCCAAACCCACTTTTAATAATATTGCAAACACTATTATCAATCTCATATTCATCATGGGGCTTAAATAAATTTTCAAGATCATAAGAAGAATCACCCCAATCCTGATCATTGCAACAAGTAGTAGACATAGCAAAACTAGCATCCCCAAGCTTAGGGTTTTGCATATCGTTAACACAATTGACATTAATAGAATTTATAATAACATCATTGCGATCATGCTTTTTATTCAAAGATATATCATGAATCACTTCATAAAGCACTTCATCACAATTTTTAGATTCACGGATTTCAAGCAAAACCTTATAAAGATAATCTAGTGCACACAAAACACTAGGAATTGGTTCATCGTAATTGGATCTCTTAAAAAGATTGGCAAGCGGATGAGGATCCATAGATCTTAGGTTCTCTGTTTAGAAATAAATACACAATTATTCCAACCAAACGAGCAAACGAGCCAAGTAAGATGTAACATCCCAAATTTTCAATTTGGAATGTTATACATTAGGTCATCATGCATATCATATTTTTCTCGCATTTTCCGATCCTAGAAAATTTCACGCAACTCAAGGACCCTCGGAGAGAGTTGGAAGTTTCATTATTTTCATATTTGGGATTTATTTCTCAAATCTTGAAAATAGGATCATTTGATTTATTTAATTATCTTCATAAAGTTTTTCCTATAAAAATCTCAAGAGAGGGAATAATATGACTTTCCCAATATTTAGGAAAAATGAAGATATTATAAATAAATCAAAATTTGGTTTTGGAAGATTTGTTTTGCTTAGGCAAAAATGAGCACTAAAAAAATTTTATGCATGTATGCCGTTTTTAAAGTTCATTTTGTTCGACTCATTTTTAGGAGTCGGGGAAAATTAATTTTATTAAAATCGGAGTTCGTTTGGTATTTTTTTAATCCGTTTTGTTTTGTTTTAAAAAAAAATAACGCCCCCACAGGCCAAGGCAGCCCGGCCAACCGGCCGGCCCGGCCCGGCCGCCCGGCCCACCTCCCTCTTCCTCCCAGCTGAGTCCCTTCGCCGCCGCCGCCGAAGTCCCGCTCGGGACGCCGCCGCCGCCTTCCCACCGGCTTGCCCCTCCCCAAGCCAACCGGACCCCTCCCTATTTATACCCGCCGCCCCTCCTCTCCTCAACCCGCCCCGCCGTCGCCGCCCTCCACCGAGCCGCCCGCCGCCAAGCCCGCCGTCGCCCTCGCCGCCCTACGCCGATGCGGACCCCGAGCCCCTCGCCGCCCTCCCGACCTCGCCGCCCGTCGCCCGACCCGCCGGAGCCCCGCCGGCGAAGAGCCGCCGGAGGTAGCCGCCGCCCCGATCCGATCCGATCCGGTTTTTGTTAAAAGACCGATCCGGTTTTATTTTGCAATGTTCGGTTTTTTAAAAAAACCTAGATGGTTTTTATTTTTTTCGGTTTTCTTATTTAGTGAACGTTCACCGACCCGCTCGTTTCAATGAACGCGTTCGTTGGATTAGTTCTGTTAACGAACGTCCGTTATTTAATCCGTTCGTTGTTTTCTTTTAAATCGGATTTAATCCATTATTTTTTAGATTCGATTTCTGATCCGATTTTCAAATCTGTTTTATTTCTTGCTCGTTTATCGGAATCAGGTGATTCAAGCACCTGGAGTTTCGTTATGAAACCGCCGTTCCGACTAACCTACTTACACAGAGTTTTGCTACTGTAAAATTTTGACTTAATTTCAGATTGCTAAACCGAGTCGTTCTCTCTCGAGTTCCGACTTTCGATGCTTTATTTGATTCGATTCTTTTGCAACCAGGGTTCTTAAGTTGAACTATCTGGTTAGATCTTTTATTCAAGATTTCCTGTGCATTAGATGAGTACTTATTATATGCTTGTTGTTTATGCGTTAGATCACCCGAGTGCGCCGCTTGTTACTTGAATCTCTAGGACTCATGGATCATCGACAAGGCAAGTAACACTTTGATCATGCCTTTTTACTACCGGTTTTATTGCATTAGATCAAACCCTCAAACACTTGCATGTTTAGGATCTAATTAAATTGTGGGATGGGAAGTAGATTGAGGTAGTACCTATTACCTGTTTTACTTATGAAACCTTGGGAGTTACTTCTACGTTTGCTTGATTATGCCATGCTATGCTAGTAGACGTGGATTGGATGAGTGAATATCCATGACAGATGTGAGATTGTTAATTAATGGTTTATTTAAGGTGGCAACCTAAACACACATCTGGGTGGATTGAGGCATCTGGTTTCTATCAGGACTTGCCTGTATTTCTTCGGACCGCCACCCAGGCTCTAAGGGATCATAAGATTATTCAAACTAGAAACTTCCGTGTGCAGCCACAAGCCAATTATGGGCTCTGGCGTAGTTGACTAAGTTGTGCGAACTCTTACGGGTAGGCTAGCTGATGTAGGGGATGTAGGTTGGTACGGTCTACCCACATGTAAGGTGCTAGCACTTCTGAAAGACTATGTCTCGGTCATCCGTCTCTCAAACACCATGTAGTGCGAGAACCAAGCGGACGCGATCGAGTCTTGTGGGGAAAAGTGCGCAAACCTCTGCAGAGTGTATAAACTAATCATGATTAGCCGTGTCCCGGTTATGGACAAATCTTGAGTATCTAGTACTTGAATATCATGTGAATCTCAACATGTTACTTCTAATAATAAAGTTATTGGGTTTTAATGAGTACTTTTAATTGGGATTGAGGATCTGTCAACCATTCTCAATGTTTAACAACCACCATGATAGTTAAATAAAATTATTCCTTTGATGTAGGGAAAAATCAGCTTTATGCAAAAATGTAACCGTAGAGCCTTACCACCAGCCATATATGCATGTAGTATAGGCTTATTGCTTCATTGTTCTCTATGTGTTACATTGCGGCATATTCCATGTCTTGACCCGTTTTGGGCTGCAACTTTTCACGCTTGAGACTTTTGAACTGACGAGTAAGGTGTTAGGTCGTGGTTCTATACTCGGTGATGCCGTTGGAGTTGATGGACTCACTTGTCTTCCAAGCCTTCCGCTGTTATTATTAGATGGCCTTAAGCCATATTATTGTATTAAGTTCCCTTGTGGACAACGATGTAATAAGTGTGTGATTGCTACTCTGCTATAAATCCTTCGAAGTACTATGTGGTGTCAGCATTACTAATCCAGGGATGACACTGAGCACAGAGCACTAGATCCATTCGGGTCTGGTCGCTACATAAGACATCAAGGCAAACGAAAAGACGAACAGAAGAAGGGCGAATAAAATGGCAAAGGTTTAGTAGGGGAGAGGAAAATGAGAGGCAAATGGCAAATAATGTAATGCGAGGGATAAGAGTTTGTGATGGGTACTTGGTATGTCTTGACTTGTGCCTAGACTCCCCAGCAACGGCGCCAGAAATGGCTCGTTGACGGGAGATCCAATCTTGACTTGACTTGGTGTAAGCCTCCCTGGCAACGGTGCCAGAAATCCTTCTTGCTACCTCTTGAGCACTGCGTTGGTTTTCTCTTGAAGAGGAAAGGGTGATGCAGTAAAGTAGTGTAAGTATCTCCCTCGGTTTTTGATAACCAAGGTATCAATCCAGTAGGAGACCATACTCAAGTCCCACGCACCTACACAAACAAACAAGAACCTTGCAACCAACGCGATAAAGGGGTTGTCAATCCCTTCACGGCCACTTGCAAAAGTAAGATCGGATAGAGATGCTAAGATAATATTTTTGGTATTTTTATGATAAAGACTAAAAGTAAAGAAAGCAAAATAAAATGTAATAGAAATAACTTGTTGACGGGAGATTAATATGATGGAAAATAGACCCGGGGGCCATAGGTTTCACTACTGGCTTCTCTCAAGATAGCATAAGTATTACGGTGGGTAAACGAATTACTGTCGAGCAATTGATAGAATTGAGCATAGTTATGAGAATATCTAGGTATGATCATGTATATAGGCATCATGTCCGTGACAAGTAGACCGACTCCTGCCTGCATCTACTACTATTACTCCACACATCGACAGCTATCCAGCATGCATCTAGAGTATTAAGTTCATAAGAACGGAGTAACGCTTTAAACAAGATGACATGATGTAGAGGGATAAACTCATGCAATATGATATAAACCCCATCTTTTTATCCTCGATGGAAACAATACAATACATGTCGTTTCCCTACTGTCATTGGGATCGAGCACCGCAAGATTGAACCCAAAGCTATGCACTTCTCCCATTGCAAGAAAGATCAATCTAGTAGGCCAAACCAAACTGATAATTCGAAGAGACTTGCAAATATAACCAATCATACATAAAATAATTCAGAGGATATTCAAATATTGTTCATAGATAATCTTGATCATAAACCCACAATTCATCGGATCTCGACAAACACACCGCAAAAAGAAGAGTTACATCAAATAGATCTCCAAGAGAATCGAGGAGAACTTTGTATTGAGATTCAAAAGAGAGAAGAAGCCATCTAGCTAATAACTATGGACCCGAAGGTCTGAGGTAAACTACTCACACATCATCGGAGAAGCTATGGTGTTGATGTAGAAGCCCTCCATGATCAATGCCCCCTCTGGCGGAGCACCAAAAAAGGCCCCAAGATGGGATCTCACGGGTACAGGAGGTTGCGGCGGTGGAAATAGGGTTTTGGCTCTGTCTCTGATGGTTTGGGGGTACGTAGGTATATATAGGAGGAAGAAGTAGGTCAGTGGAGCCACGAGGGGCCCATGAGGGTGGAGGGCGCGGCCAGGGGGTAGGCGCGCCCCCCTGCCTTATGGCTTCCTTGTTGGTTGCTTGACGTCCACTCCAAGTCCTCTGGATCACATTTGTTCCGAAAATCATGCTCCCGAAGGTTTCATTCCGTTTGGACTCTGTTTGATATCCTTTTCCTTCGAAACACTGAAATAGGCAAAAAACAGCAATTCGGGTTGGGCCTCCGGTTAATAGGTTAGTCCCAAGAATAATATATAAGTGTATAATAAAGCCCATTAAACATCCAAAACAGAATATAATATAACATGGAACAATAAAAAATTATAGATACGTTGGAGACGTATCACATCATCCCTTCCTCTTTGGGGAAATACCGACGAAGTTCAAGGCAATAGCAGTACACCCCCATCACCAGTATTCACTAAATACTTAAAAGGAACATACATGTTCATCTTATATACTTTGTCTCTACGCATCCATGTTAACAACTGATCAACTGAATAATTTGGCATGGAGTACAAAGTAGATCATCGTGTATTACCATGAATTCTTGACCTGAAAAATGCCCACAAAAGTCTGTTTCGCTCTATCAGCCAAGAGCAACTACATCTGAACGAAGCATACAACATTAATATTAAAAAAGATTTCTTCATTGATCTATACCAATAAGGTAAAACATGAAGCATCCACGATACTCAAGGGAAAATAGCAACGGAACTTATAAACAAATACTCCCTACGTCCCGAATTGCTTGTCACTCAAAAGGATACTTGCTCCCTCCTATCTCTTCTGTTGCTTTCGAAATCTTAGTTATCAACCATGGGTTGGAGAAACGAACATAACAACGGCTGGGTAGTGACAGAACGATTAAAACTCAAGGCAAAGACAAAAATCATTTGATCTGCCTGGTTTAACTGAGTAGAAAAAGAGAAGCAAGCATGATAGAATCAAACAACTATGAATGCAGATTATTAAGGCATGATCATTTGCTCCTAAAACACAACAACTCTTCCCCATCAGTCATTTTCCATGATTTTACTTGACATACAAAAAGACTATCTTGTCAGAATATGAAACTAAAGTAATCACCCACCATCGCAGTATGTGTTCAGCAAATATGGCAAGCTGGAAGAGTGTAGGACCTCATACAATACTCAGTTTCAAAAATGAACTGGACAAGGAAGATTAAGTGAAAATGATAAGAAAGGAATAGACCTGTACACTTTGATATTGACAGTGTGGATATCACAACAGGACAACATCACATTATTTGCTCTAACCAAAATAGAACAAGCAAATCAAATACAAAGGTTGGATATGACTATTATAAAAAACAAATTTATACACAACTAAGCTAGCATATATAATTTTGCTCGATGTATCCAGATTAAAAACAATTAACTGAATATATTGGTCTAGGGTACCAAGGCTACGTAATTCGTAACCAACAAGCCTACCCACATGTTGCGAAACGCAGTAATTTCAAAAAAATTCCTACGCACACGCAAGATCATGGTGATGCATAGCAACGAGCGGGAGAGTGTTGTCCACGTACCCTCGTAGACCGTAAGCGGAAGCATTTTATCAACGCGGTTGATGTAGTCGTACGTCTTCATGATCCGACCGATCCAAGTACAGAACGCACGGCACCTCCGAGTTCAGCACACATTCAGCTTGATGACGTCCCACGAACTCACGATCCAGCAGAGTGTCGAGGGAGAGTTTTGTCATCATGACGGTGTGATGACGGTGATGATGAAGCTACCGGCGTAGGGTTTCACCCAAGCACTGCAACGATATGACCGAGGTGGATTATGGTGGAGGGGGGCACCGCACACGGCTAAGAGATCAATGATCAACTTGTGTGTCTATGGGGTGCCCCCTTCCCCCGTATATAAAGGAGTGGAGGAGGGGGAGGAGGCCGGCCTCCTAGGCGCGCCCCAAGGGGAGTCCTACTCCCACCGGGAGTAGGATTCCCCCCCCCCCTTCCCTAGTTGGATTAGGAGAGAAGGAAGGGGGAGGAAGGAGGAAGGAAAAGGGGGGCCGACCCCCTTCCCAATTCGGATTGGTCTTGGGGGGTGCGCCCCCTCCTTTGCTCCTTTCTCCTCTCTCCCACTACGGCCCAATAAGGCCCATATACCTCCCGGGGGGGTTCCGGTAACCTCCCAGAACCATTCCGATGTCCAAATATAGTCGTACAATATAACGATCTTTATGTCTCAACCATTTCGAGACTCCTCGTCATGTCTGTGACCATATCCAGGACTCCGAACTACCTTCGGTACATCAAAACACATAAACTCATAATACCGATCGTCACCGAACGTTAAGCGTGCGGACCCTACGGGTTCGAGAACTATGTAGACATGACCGAGATGCGTCTCCGGTCAATAACCAATAGCAGAACCTGGATGCTCATAATGGCTCCCACGTATTCTACGAAGATCTTTATCGTTCAAACCGCATAACAACATACGTTGTTCCCTTTGTCATAGGTATGTTACTTGCCCGAGATTCGATCGTCGGTATCTCAGTAACTAGTTCAATCTCATTACCGCAAGTCTCTTTACTCGTTCCATAATGCATCATCTCGCAAATAACTCATTATTCACATTTCTTGTAAGGCTTATAGTGATGTGCATTACCGAGAGGGCCCAGAGATACCTCTCCGACAATCGGAGTGAAAAATCCTAATCTCGATCTATGCCAACTCAACAAACACCATCAGAGACACCTGTAGAGCACCTTTATAATCACCCAGTTATGTTGTGACGTTTGGTAGCACACAAAGTGTTCCTCCGGTATTCGGGAGTTGCATAATCTCATAGTCATAGGAACATGTATAAGTCATGAAGAAAGCAGTAGCAACATACTAAACGATCAAGTGCTAAGCTAACGGAATTGGTCAAGTCAATCGCATCATTCTCTTAATGATGTGATCCTGTTCATCAAATGACAACTCATGTCTATGGCTAGGAAACTTAACCATCTTTGATTAACGAGCTAGTCAAGTAGAGGCATACTAGTGACACTTTGTTTGTCTATGTATTCACACATGTACTAAGTTTCCGGTTAATACAATTCTAGCATGAATAATAAACATTTATCATGATATAAGGAAATATAAATAACAACTTTATTATTGCCTCTAGGGCATATTTCCTTGATCTCCCACTTGCACCAGAGTCAATAATCTAGATTACACAGTAATGATTCTAACACCCATGCAGTCTTGGTGTTGATCATGTTTTGCTCGTGAGAGAGGCTTAGTCAATGGGTCTTCAACATTCAGATCCGTATGTATCTTGAAAATCTCTATGTCTCCCTCCTTGACTAGATCGCGGATGGAATTGAAGCTTCTCTTGATGTGCTTGGTTCTCTTGTGAAATCTGGATTCCTTTGCCAAGGCAATTGCACTAGTATTGTCACAAAAGATTTTCATTGGACCCGATGCACTAGGTATGACACCTAGATCGAATATGAACTCCTTCATCCAGACTCCTTCATTTGCTACTTCCGAAGCAGCTATGTACTCCGCTTCACACGTAGATCACGCCACGACACTTTGCTTAGAACTGCACCAACTTACAGCTCCACCGTTCAATAAAAACACGTATCCGGTTTGTGACTTAGAGTCATCCGGATCAGTGTCAAAGCTTGCATCGATGTAACCATACGACGAGCTCTTTGTCACCTCCATAAACGAGAAACATATCCTTAGTCATTTTTAGGTATTTCAGGATGTTCTTGACCACTGTCCAGTGATCCACTCCTGGATTACTTTGGTACCTCCTTGCTAAACTAATAGCAAGGCACACATCAGGTCTGGTACAAAGCATTGCATACATGATAGAGCCTATGGCTGAAGCATAGGGAACATCTTTCATTCTTTCTCTATCTTCTGCAGTGGTCGGGCATTGAGTCTGACTCAACTTCACACCTTGTAACACAGGCAAGAACCCTTCATTTGCTTGATCCATTTTGAATTTCTTCAAAAAAATTATCAAGGTATGTGCTTTGTGAAAGTCCAATTAAGCGTCTTGATCTATCTCTATAGATCTTGATGCCCAATATATAAGTAGCTTCACCGAGGTCTTTCATTGAAAAACTCTTGTTCAAGTATCCTTTTATACTATCCAGAAATTCTATATCATTTCCAATTAACAATATGTCATCCACATATAATATTAGAAATGCTACAGAGCTCCCACTCACTTTCTTGTAAATACAGGCTTCTCCAAAAGTTTGTATAAAACCATATGCTTTGATCACACTATCAAAACATTTATTCCAACTCCGGGAGGCTTGCACCAGTCTATAAATGGATCGCTGGAGCTTGCACACTTTGTTAGCACCCTTTGGATCGATAAAACCTTCAGGTTGCATCATATACAACTCTTCTTCCAGAAATCCATTCAGGAATGCAGTCTTTACATCCATTTGCCAAATTTCATAATCATAAAATGCAGCAACTGCTAACATGATTCGGACAGACTTAAGCATCGCTATGGGTGAGAACGTCTCATCGTAGTCAACTCCTTGAACTTGTCGAAAACCTTTTGTGACAAGTCGAGCTTTGTAGACAGTAACATTACCGTCAGCGTCAGTCTTCTTCTTGAAGATCCATTTATTCTCTATGGCTTGCCGATCATCGGGCAAGTCAACCAAAGTCCACACTTTGTTCTCATACATGGATCCCATCTCAGATTTCATGGCCTCAAGCCATTTCACGGAATCTGGGCTCATCATCGCTTCCTCATAGTTCGTAGGTTCATCATGGTCTAGTAACTTGACCTCCAGAACAGGATTATCGTACCACTCTGGTGCGGATCTTACTCTGGTTGACCTACGAGGTTCGGTAGTAACTTGATCTGAAGTTTCATGATCATTATCATTAGCTTCCTCACTAATTGGTATAGGGATCACCGAAACTGATTTCTGTGATGAACTACCTTCCAGTAAGGGAGCAGGTACAGTTACCTCATCAAGTTCTACTTTCCTCCCACTCACTTCTTTCGAGAGAAACTCCTTCTCTAGAAAGGATCCATTCTTAGCAACGAATGTTTTGCCTTCGGATCTGTGATAGAAGGTGTACCCAACAGTTTCCTATGGGTATCCTATGAAGACACATTTCTCCGATTTGGGTTCGAGCTTATCAGGTTGAAGCTTTTTCACATAAGCATCGCAGCCCCAAACTTTAAGAAACGACAACTTTGGTTTCTTGCCAAACCATAGTTCATAAGGCGTCGTCTCAACGGATTTAGATGGTGCCCTATTTAACGTGAATGCAGTCGTCTCTAAACCATAACCCCAAAACGATAGCGGTAAATCAGTAAGAGACATCATAGGTCGCACCATATCTAATAAAGTGTGGTTACGACGTTCGGACACACCATTACGTTGTGGTATTCCGGGTGGCGTCAGTTGCGAAACTGTTCCGCATTGTTTCAAATGAAGACCAAACTCGTAACTCAAATATTCTTCTCCACGATCAGATCATAGAAACTTTATTTTCTTGTTACGATGATTTGTCACTTCACTTTGAAATTCTTTGAACTTTTCAAATGTTTCAGACTTATGTTTCATCAAGTAGATATACCCATATCTGCTCAAATCATCTGTGAAGGTGAGAAAATAACGATACCCACCGCGAGCTTCAATATTCATCGGACCACATACATCAGTATGTATGATTTCGATAAATCTATTGCTCGCTCCATTGTTCCGGAGAACGGAGTTTTAGTCATCTTGCCCATAAGGCATGGTTACATAAGTACCAAGTGATTCATAATCAAGTGATTCCAAAAGTCCATCAGAATGGAGTTTCTTCATGCGCTTTACACCAATATGACCCAAATGGCAGTGCCACAAATAAATTGCACTATCATTATCAACTCTACATCTTTTGGCTTCAATATTATGAATATGTGTATCACTACTATCGAGATTCAACAAAAATAGACCACTCTTCAAGGGTGCATGACCATAAAAGATATTACTCATATAAATAGAACAACTATTATTCTCAGATTTAAATGAATAACCGTCTCACATCAAACAAGATCCAGATATAATGTTCATGCTCAACGCTGGCACCAAATAACAATTATTCAGGTCTAAAACTAATCCCGAAGGTAGATGTAGAGGTAGCGTGCCGTGGCGATCACATCGACTTTGGAACCATTTCCCACGATGCATCGTCACCTCGTCCTTAGCCAATCTTTGCTTAATCTGTAGTACTGTTTGAGTTGCAAATATTAGCAATGTAACCGATATCAAATACCCAGGTGCTACTGCGAGCATTAGTAAGGTACACATCAATAACATGTATATCACATATACCTTTGTTCACCTTGCCATCCTTCTTATCCGTCAAATACTTGGGGCAGTTCCGCTTCCAGTGACCAGTCCCTTTGCAGTAGAAGCACTCAGTCTCAGGCTTAGGTCCAGACTTTACTTGAGCAGCAACTTGCTTGCCGTTCTTCTTGAAGTTTCCTTTCTTCCCTTTACTCTTTTTCTTGAAACTGGTGGTCTTGTTGACCATCAACATTTGATGCTCCTTCTTGATTTCTACCTCCGCAGCCTTTAACATCGCGAAGAGCTCGGGAATTGTCTTATCCATCCCTTGCATGTTATAGTTCATCACGAAGCTCTTGTAGCTTGGTGGCGATGATTGAAGAATTACATCAATGACACTATCATCAGGAAGATTAACTCCCAATTAATCAAGTATTTGTTATACCCGGACATTTTGAGTATATGTTCAACGACAAAACTATTCTCCTCCATTTTGCAGTTGTAGAACTTATTGGAGACTTCATATCTCTCAATCCGGGCATTTGCTTGAAATATTAACTTCAACTCCTGGAACATCTCATATGCTCCATGACGTTCAAAACGTCGTTGAAGTCCCGGTTCTAACCCGTAAAGCATGGCACGCTGAACTATCGAGTAGTCATCAGCTTTGCTCTGCCAGACGTTCTTAATGTCATCAGTAGCATCTGCGACAGGCCTGGCACCCAGCGGTGCTTCCAGGACGTAATTCTTCTGTGCAGCAATGAGGATAATCCTCAAGTTACGGACCCAGTCCATGTAATTGCTACCATCATCTTTCAACTTAGCTTTCTCAAAGGAACGCATTAAAATTCAAAGGAGCGATGAGTACGGGCCATTGATCTACAACAACATAGACATGCAAAATACTATCAGGTACTAAGTTCATGATAAATTAAAGTTCAATTAATCATATTACTTAAGAACTCCCACTTATATAAACATCCCTCTAATCATCTAAGTGATCATGTGATCCAAATCAACTAAACCATGTCCGATCATCACGCGAGATGGAGTAGTTTTCAATGGTGAACATCACTATGTTGATCATATCTACTATATGATTCACGCTCGACCTTTCGGTCTCAGTGTTCTGAGGCCATATCTGCATATGCTAGGCTCGTCAAGTTTAACCCGAGTATTCTGCGTGTGCAAAACTGGCTTGCACCCGTTGTATGTGAGCGTAGAGCTTATCACACCCGATCATCACGTGGTGTCTCGGCACGATGAACTTTCTCAACGGTGCATACTCAGGGAGAACACTTGTACCTTGAAATTTCGTGAGAGATCATCTTATAATGCTACGGTCAATCAAAGCAAAATAAGATGCATAAAAGATAAACATCACATGCAATCAATATAAGTGATATGATATGGCCATCATCATCTTGTGCCTTTGATCTCCGTCTTCAAAGCACCGTCATGATCACCATCGTCACCGGTGCGACACCTTGATCTCCATCGTAGCATCGTTTGTCGTCTCGCCAACTATTGTTTCTACGACTATCTCTACCGCTTAGTGATAAAGTAAAAACAATTACAGGGCGATTGCATTGCATACAATAAAGAGACAACCATATGGCTCCTGCCAGTTGTCGATAACTCCGTTACAAAACATGATCATCTCATACAATAAAATTCAGCATCATGTCTTGACCATATCACATCACAACATGCCCTGCAAAAACAAGTTAGACGTCCTCTACTTTGTTGTTGCAAGTTTTATGTGGCTGCTACGGGCTGAGCAAGAACCGTTCTTACCTACGCATTAAAACCACAACGCTATTTCGTTAAGTATGTGATGTTTTAACCTTCAACAAGGACCGGGCGTAGCCACACTCGATTCAACTAAAGTTGGAGAAACTGACACCCGCCAGCCACCTATGTGCGAAGCACGTCGGTAGAACCAGTCTCGCGTAAGCGTACGCGTAATGTCGGTCCGGGCTGCTTCATCCAACAATACCGCCGAACCAAAGTATGACATGCTGGTAAGCAGTATGACTAGTATCGCCCACAACTCACTTGTGTTCTACTCATGCATATAACACCTATGCATAAACCTGGCTCGGATGCCACTGTTGGGCAACGCAGTAATTTCAAAAAAATCCTACGCACACGCAAGATCATGGTGATGCATAGCAACGAGCGGGAGAGTGTTGTCCATGTACCCTCGTAGACCGTAAGCGGAAGCGTTTTATCAACGCGGTTGATGTAGTCGTACGTCTTCACGATCCGACCGATCCAAGTACCGAACGCACGGCACCTCCAAGTTCAGCACACGTTCATCTCGATGACGTCCCACGAACTCACGATCCAGCAGAGTGTCGAGGGAGAGTTTCGTCAGCATGATGGCGCGATGACGGTGATGATGAAGCTACCGGCGCAGGGCTTCGCCCAAGAACTGCAACGATATGACCGCGGTGGATTATGGTGGAGGGGGGCATCGCACACGGCTAAGAGATCAATGATCAACTTTGTGTGTCTATGGGGTGCCCCCTTCCCTCGTATATAAAGGAGTGGAGGAGGGGGAGGAGGCCCGCCTCCTAGGCGCGCCCCAAGGGGAGTCCTACTCCCACCGGGAGTAGGATTCCCCCCCCCCCCCCCTTCCCTAGTTGGATTAGGAGAGAAGGAAGGGGGATGAAGGAGGAAGGAAAAGGGGGGGCCGGCCCCCTTCCCAATTCGGATTGGGCTTGGGGGGCGCCCCCTCCTTTGCTCCTTTCTCCTCTCTCCCACTATGGCCCAATAAGGCACATATACCTCCCGGGGGTTCCGGTAACCTCCCGGTACTCCGGTAAATGCCCGATCTCACTCGGAACCATTTCGATGTCCAAATATAGTCGTCCAATATATCGATCTTTATGTCTTGACCATTTCGAGACTCCTCATCATGTCCGTGATCATATCCGGGACTCCGAACTACCTTCGGTACATCAAAACACATAAACTCATAATACCGATTGTCACCGAACGTTAAGTGTGCGGACTCCACGGGTTCGAGAAGTATGTAGACATGACCGAGACACGTCTCCGGTCAATAACCAATAGCGGAACATGGATGCTCATATTGGCTCCCACATATTCTACGAAGATCTTTATCGGTCAAACCGCATAACAACATACGTTGTTCCCTTTGTCATCGGTATGTTACTTGCCCGAGATTCGATCGTCGGTATCTCAATACCTAGTTCAATCTTGTTACCGGCAAGTCTCTTTACTCGTTCCGTAATGCATCATCTCGTAACTAACTCATTAGTCACATTGCTTGCAAGGCTTATAGTGATGTGCATTACTGAGAGGGCCCAGAGATACCTCTCCGACAATCGGAGTGACAAATCCTAATCTCGATCTATGCCAACTCAACAAACACCATCAGAGACACCTGTAGAGCACCTTTATAATCACTCAGTTACGTTGTGACGTTTGGTAGCACACAAAGTGTTCCTACGGTATTCAGGAGTTGCGTAATCTCATAGTCATAGAAACATGTATAAGTCATGAAGAAAGCAATAGCAACATAATAAACGATCAAGTGCTAAGCTAACGGAATGGGTCAAGTCAATCACATCATTCTCTTAATGATGTGATCCCGTTTATCAAATGACAACTCATGTCTATGGCTAGGAAACTTAACCATCTTTGATTAACGAGCTAGTCAAGTAGAGGCATACTAGTGACACTTTGTTTGTCTATGTATTCACACATGTACTAAGTTTCCGGTTAATACAATTCTAGCATGAATAATAAACATTTATCATGATATAAGGAAATATAAATAACAACTTTATTATTGCCTCTAGGAAATATTTCCTTCACCACATGTGGTCACCTGTAACATTTATTTACACAGGGCCCTTGCTTCAATAGTGTCAATCTACAACCACAAGCATTCACGACACTGAAAGGGGAATAAAACTTGGCTCCCATCAGGAGCTAGATATGCAAAAATGCATAACATAATTGGCATTAATCCAAGCAGAGAACATCATAAAGAGAACAGAGCCATAGAAAAGAAGCATGCAAAGTAAAATACCAGGATGACTCCGGAGATGGAGCGTTGATGGCAGCAGAGATCTGGGGCATAATCTGGATCAGGAAGACAAGAACAGAAAGACGAGTGAGCAGGCTGAGGTGTATCAAAACAAAGTTAGGGATAAAAACATGAAAAATAGAATAAAAAGGGTGCGATCTGATGCAAGAATGTGACCATATATCACTCACATCTAATACACAGTGAATATTCAAATAGCAAGGTAGTCATAGTAACCCCATCATTTATAATAAAAAATAGAGCAAAAAAACCTTGCATCCATCATCCACCTTGAATTCTGAAAGTAGTAGTGATGCTAACCAAGATACCTAAGAAAGGAGAACCAGGAACGGGGAGCTCTCCCCTTTTTCCGCCCGACTCTTTGCTCCTAAAAAGAGAAAGGAAACTGAGATAGGGGTTGTCCTTGGTTTTTTTAAGGAAAGCCTGATTTAGCATGTAACGGAGAACTTCTTGGCCCACGATGACAGAGAACTGGTAGAGAAGTGCTAAAAGTAAGTGTAAGTTAAGGAGTGTGAACCTCCTCGTTGAGCAGCCGCCTGACTATTATCTCCGCGGGAACATAGTTCCGGTCCAACAAGGGAATGGTTTCAATGTCACCTACAAGTAATACTGATGGCGAAGTACAGCCTAGTTCAAAGAGTCACGATTGAATCCAGGTTAATTCAGTAGCAGCTAGAGCAATACTCCGATATTGATTTGATTCTCCGCTACCCAAAGCAATCGTAGTATTACCGAGAGGAGAGCATTTAGCATGGGCAAGCATGAGCACATTTAACACACTGGTTCACCTACCAGTACTTTTTATTATCTACAAAGAAAGCACCAATCAGGTGTACTACTAAATCAGGAATAAGAACATGATAAACCATTGTTGTTGGTCTGAAACAACTAATCAAACTGGAGATTGTAAATATACCAAGATTGAATAAAAGTATGAAGGTAAGATATAAGTAGTCATTCAAGTACATCATACGAGGATCATTTTGAGATCATGGCCATGAAAATCATCTTGTTATGATTGTCTGGAACTAATTTTTTGAAGAATGAAATCACATGTCTTACACAGATCACTCCTTCCCTACAGCCTTCTGGGACTTTTATTGAACATCTTGTAGGCATACAGAAACAAAATCTGCAAAAACAAAATGAGAATTTCTAGTTGCAGTGCACTGGAAGGAGGACATAAGCAGGAAGAGGACTAGGAGTGTGTGCACCTGCTTGAGAGGGCTAGATACGGCTAGGATGGGAGCTGTTTGTGCTTCACCTGTTGAGCACCGGGAGGAAAAAGTCGACCAGAGCAGCAACATGAGCTTGGTGACATAGAAAGGGGCGCGTGAGGAGAAGGGTTGAGGCTAGCGGCGACTCACCTCTGCACCCGATTTTTCCATCACCACATGGGGAGGGATAGCCGCGCAACCCCTTCTCGTCGGTCTCGGGAAGGCAGAGTTGGCCGCCATGGCTGGCTCTTGCCGGCTCGAGTCACATGGCTGGATAGAGGAAACGAAGGGGGCAAAACCACGTAGACGATGACATCCAGATCGAGGGGGGCGAGGCTGAGCCCCCTTGCTCACGGCCTCGTCGGCTGTGCGTCATGGCACCGGAAAACACAGAGGTGGAGGAAGCAGGAGGAGAGGCGCGCGATCTCGACGTCAGCGTCGTCCTCCTCACGCTCCGGGGGCGGGCAGTGGTTCTCCTTCTCGCCCCTGCAAGACGAAGCGTCTTGATCTGGCGGCGGCTGGGCGAAGAAGACGGCGGCGACATGGGGCTGGACCTGGACGGCGGCGGGGCTAGGAGGCACGGGTGAGGTTCTAGGGTTTGGAGGGAGAGAGAGGCGAGGAGGGAGGAGCTGGGCGCGGGGAGGCACGAGTGCGGGAGGGAGGAGGCGGCTAGGTCATCTCCACAGCAGCGGCTGCCTTTTATACTCCTACGTGTGAAATGATGAAAATGCCCTCGGTAGGGCAGCGAAATTACGCGTGGTGGCACGCATTTTCGGCCACTATTCATTGCGAGAGTGTTTGGTTTTCATCCGACGGTCGGGGTCATCTGGGAGCGAGATCCGACGGCCGAAAACGCATCAAGAAACGGATCCGACGGCCCTGAGTCGCTAAACTCTGAGGAGCCAGGTAGCTCACTTCTTCTCATCTTTCTCGATGACTATGCCTACCATAATCAGTTAGTTAGAAATGGGTGTGAATTTTCCGTGATAACGTGATAATGGGTGTGAATTTCGTACTGATGACAATTTGTACCATAATCAACACGTTCTTGAAGCTAAAGCAGACGGGTGTCTTTACAAAGAACAAATGCATGGCCTAGTACAATATGCACCTCATATACAATTCTTCGTCCATGATATTTTTACCATAATATACAGTTTAAACAAAAATCACAGCCGTCCTAGAAGTCTTTTCGACAATCCTGCCATGGATATAGTGAAGCTATTTACGTATGGTGGATTTTTTTTACTTTTTCAATTTTTCTGTAATGTGAAACCTAACATCCACCATCTCCCTTACCCGTAGCTGCCTATGTCTCCCTTCCTCATAGCTGCCGCCTCTTACCTCTCTCCCTCCCTCTCCTTCCGCACTGCTAGAGAATAGTGACTGCGCTAAGCCTCGACACTGGCCAATGAAAGCGACAACGGTGAGGTCTGTGCTCGGTAGCCTTCCGCGACAAGATGCGGAGGGCTAGGATGGTTGTGTAATGGTGGCAGTGGTAGTGGTGTTTCCGACCGTGTCGACGACATCTGGTAGTGAGGCATCGGTGGCCATGATCCTATCTGCAGGTATGCGACATCAGCAGCAGGATTCTGCGTCCTAACGAGGAGGTCCTCCGCTTGGGGTGAGGGTGGTGTCGTGGTCCTGCAGTGGTAGGTTTTTTTCGCAAGGGCCGAAAGGTCTTGGACCTTCAGATCCGGCGGCAACAATGAGTATGTTTTGCCGATCAATTCTGCCACCACAGACGAGGATGCTGGAGGCATGAGGATGGTGCGAGACTTCCTGAGCATCCCGAATTGAGATCTTGGCGGTGCTGGTGACCTTCGTCTCTCAGCGATCTTGGTCACATGTGCGACGAGCCTTTGTCGTTCGGAGCCTTTGGTGGCGACCAACTCTTGTTGCGGCTTGACACCCTACTTGTGCGGGTCATGATCTTCACGTGCATGGCATCTCACGTCAAACCTGTGCTACGCGTGGCTGTTGGGATCACGAAAAGTGATGACAACATCACATAATGACTCTGATTTAATGGTGCTTCTCGAGTATCCAGTTTCGGGCTCTGGTTTGAAAACCCTATGCCCGACCCTAGTTGATTGCTCCCTCCGTCTGGGTTTATTGGTCCCAAAGACCAAAATAGCAAGACCAAGAAAAAGTACTCGGTTACAGGGTTGGGAGATTATTAGCACTATTAATGAGCCTTACCAGCTCGCGTGCACCTTGGAAACATGCACATGCAACGGCTTCATGCATGACTGCCCAATAAAAACAAGTATAATAGGTCTTTATCAGCAGGCTACAAGATGTTCCATGTAAGCAAAATCCTATATGGAGGAATGAGAAAGGAAGAGAGAGAACAGAGCGGACGCTACTGCTATCGCTGGGCTGCAGCACGCTAAACCAGAAATAAGCGCCCGCATGCAACCGATGTGAGTAGTTTTGGCTGGCGTTTCCCTCTCCTTTCCAATCAATTGTATTTCCTATGCTTCTTCACATGCAAACAATTAATGATAGTGTCCATCTACTCCATCCGTTCTTAAATATTTGTCTTTCTAGCCATCTTAAATAGACTACAACATACGGATGTATGTAGACATATTTTAAAGTATAGATTCATTCATTTTGCTCCGTATGTAGTCATTTGTTGATATCTCTAGAAAGACAATTATTTAGGAACGGAGGGAGTAATAGCGAACGTACAGTTATTCTATTATGTGAGTTAACTTTTGCAATAGCTCTAAGTGACATGGCACATCCTTAGAGCCGGCGGTAGGCTTTTCTATTAACCATGCTCAAGAAGAGGTGCATGGCTAGCAGCCAGAGAAAAAGTAATGAATTAAATTGCTGCATAAACCAGTAGTGAAGGAAACGAGGCAGAAGCAAACAACATGTGCACAACGGGCCTTGTAAATTAGGACGACCTCTGAAGGCTGAGGGGCTTAATAAACCCGGACAAAGGTAGTACCTAAGGGAGACTAGAATAGAATGCCCTTTAGGTGAGATCGTGGGACCAACCCAAAAAATTCATATTTAGACAATTCAAAAAATTCTGAAATTATTTTGACAACATACCTATGATGTATATCTACAACTCCAAAAAAATCAGCTCAAAACTCGATCTACAATTGGAGATACAAAAATGACAAATTTAATTGTGAATAGTGTCAGTTTTGGCTGAATAGTGTTTGACACTATTCGTGTCCGACTTTGTCTTTTTTTGTTTCTCTAAGTGTAGTTTGAATTAGGAGCTGAAATTTTTTGAGATTGTACATCAAACATGGATGTGTGTCTTCAAAAGAATTCAGAATTTTTGAACATGTGCTATATCTTCGGAAAATATTGATCTCACCAAAAGGCAGATCCTATACTAGTCTCACCGGTAGTACCTAGCAACGATGGTGTTTTGTTGCCTAGTTAAAGGCATTGCACAAAAAATTTCATTTAATTTTGAGGGTGAATATCATGATCTCGTTGGTTCAATCCGACGACGAGGACAAAGGTTCAGTGTTGTTCCCAGCCCGGAGGCTTGCCACCGGTGAATCTTTCTCATTGCCTTTGCGATGTGAAGATATGGCTGGCGCAAAAGGTCGATGTTCTAGTTCATCAATAGTTATTTCGATTGCTTTGGAGTATTTTTTTTTTCCTATGCCTAGTCATTGATTTTTTTTCCAGAAAAATCTTTCAATCTATTCATCTTCAATCATGGTAGTACAACAAACACTAGAAATAATAAAAATTACATCCAGATCCGTAGACCACCTAGCGACGACTACAAGCCTTTGAAGCGAAATTTGAAGGCGGCGTCATCGCCCCTCCCTCACCGGAGCCGGGCAAACGTTGTTGTAGTAGACAGTCGGAAAGTCGTCGTGCTAAGGCCCCATGGAACCAACGCACCAGAACAGCAACCACGCAAATGAAGAGTGTAGATCAAAAGAATCCAATCTGAAGACACACGAATGAAGACGAACGACGAACAGATCCGAGCAAATCCATCAAAGACAGATCCGCCGGAGATGCACCTCCACACGCCCACCGATGATGCTAGACGCATCACCGGAACGGGGGCTAGGCAGGGAGACCTTTATTCCATCTTCAGGGAGCCGCCGCCATCTCGCCTTCCTGAGCAGGACACAAACCCTAACAAAGCTCAAAAACAGATCTAAAAACGGAGCCCTTTCACCGGCAAGGGCCGAGATCCACTCCGCCTCCATGACACTAAGGCCACCGGAGACGGGACGGACCGGCACCGGCGCCGGCGGGAGGCAGAGAATCTTAGTTTGTTTGGAGGCGGCGGTCTTGTATGCAGTAGACGTCTAGGCGTGTTCATTGTGTTCGTTGATTTTTGGTGTGTGCATCCTGTAGACGTCTAGGCGTGTTCATTGTGTTTTTTTATCTAAATTAGACTTTATTCCTCAAATAATGCTCATATCGTTTACAAGGAGATGAGAAATAAAGTCCAGGATTACATCATCCCAAGAACCAGGAACTCTTATACTGAAGTAATGTTTTGCTAACTCATCTGCTATCCGGTTCTCTCTGTAGCAATGTTTGAAGAAAAGTTTGTTAAAGTCGATGGACAATTGCTTGCACTCCGCTATGACAGCACTGTCAGGCCCCATATAAGCATCCGTGCTCTTAAGTGTCTCCACCGCAAACAAGCAGTCTGATTCTACCTCTGCTTTAGTGCATCCAATACTTGACAGAAGATAAATACCATTCCGTATTGCCATGAGCTCAGCCGAATCAACATCCCGAACATGCGGTATAAACCAAGAAGCCGCAGCAATGAAATCTCCCTTGTCATCTCGAACAACAGCTCCACTTGCTCCCGAGAGTGTGTCTGCATGAAAAGCTGCATCGACGTTAACTTTCACCATTGCCATAGGAAGGTTTCTTCCATATGATCCCTCGGCCTCATTGGCAATTTTGGAGTGAGCGATCTTGTGTAGTTTGTTGCTAGAGCTCTGATTGGCCGTCCTCTCAGATGTGTTCATTGTGTTTGTATTCTTTTCATGCTTATTTTTTAAATAAAAAATCAATAAATTCACCTTACCTGAGTAGTAGTAAAAACCACATACTATGTGTGTGGTCCATCAAGCGGTCCGTATTCAAAAGATTGACCGAGCGAGTGATCCCCACGGCAAACAGAGCAATGCTATACGGACGACAATGTACAGACGATTTATGGACGACGTGTCCTGTGTACGGCGACCATTGGATCAGCTGTCGTTCACGAATCGTCCCGTGAATTATCCTCCGCAAAGGAGTTCCGCGGCGAACAGGACCGCCGCCCCCCTCCCCCGCGCATCACGCACAAGCCATACGTGCACACACCGCGCCGTGTAAGAAACAAAAAGTTGGTCACCACGCCGAAACGAACCAAAATAAGCCGGCGAGGCTCACGAGGACAGGCGTAAAAACCTTTCGACCGTTTCTCCAATCCAAGGACGAAAGAAAACAGAAAAGAAGAGCGTGCGTGCGCGCACGGTTTTGGTTTTTCCCGGCGTGCCGGCGGGGGGCGGCGCCGCAGCACGCACGCAGGCACGAGAGAGCTCGAGGCACGCTGTGTGCTGCGCAGACGGTTTTCCAACTGCTGTGCGTGACTGTGTCACACACTATCCATGACCTTATCTCTGTTGTCTTTATCATCTTTGTTACACTGTGGAGTGCCGCTCAACTGCTGTACACAGCCAGTTACAGAAGAAGCCACGTAACTCTTAACTCTGTGCACAGTCAGTTACAGAAAGAAGCCACGTCGCTCTGATTTCTTCTTCGAACGAGGACACTCGTCGGTGACTCACGATCACGAGCGACATTGATTATCTGGAACTTGGGCTCGCCACAGACGGCTCTACCAGCCAGCACCTTCTTCCTCTGCCCGTCTCCAGATTGCTGGTGGCACGTACGTGCAGCAGTGCTAATGGCGATTTCGTACCATGGTCAGTTAGTTAGAGACCCGCGACAACGTGGTAAAGGTACCAATTATTTCCGGCTTGAAAAAACCGGTTGTTTCGATTAGGTGGATAAGCATGCACGTATAGGCTTGTGCAGAAGCAATCTTATCTAAATCCGCAATCTTTTGCTTGCAAATTAATTAAGGGTAGTGTTTTTTCCCCTCGGCATCCACCCTTATCCCGGCCTTATAAATCGGAGCGCCCACGTAGCGGCACGCGAGCACGCGCGACGTAGTCCACACCACGCGCCACGCGACGCCACCGTCCGCGCGCTAGCTCTTCGTCAGGTCCGTCCGTCCGCCCGTCGTCCACGCCCACGACTCCGCGCCACATGCCGGCCGTCAGCCGGTTCAACGCCCCCGCCGGCCCGGCGCCCAGCTTATAGCCTCGCCCACGCCATCCCACCACTCGTGCCCGCCCACGCCCGACCGATCCAGCCGATCCCGGCCATCTTCCCCAGCCTCTCCAGCTCAACCAAGCTCCGCTTGCCGCCATGGGGTGCGGCTTCTCGTCGGGGGCGTCTGGGGGCGGGGGCGGGCTGCGGCCCTTCGCGGGGGTGCGGGTGATCCACACCAACGGCTACGTGGAGGACTTCCCCGCCGGCGAGGACGGGGCGCCCGTCACCGTCGCGCGCCACGGCCTCCTCCCCGTCGTCGTGCCGGTACGTGCTGTGCTCGTCGGCGCACCTGCTGCAGCCGGGCCGCGCGCTGTTCCGGCCGGACGACGCGCTGCAGCCGGGCACCGTCTACTTCCTGCTCCCGCACTCCATCTTCCAGGCCGAGTCCTCCGCCGTGGACCTCGCCTGCCTCATGAACCGCCTCACCGCGCTCGCGCGCAAGGGCGGCGGCCCGGCGCCCAGCGCCGTCGACGCGCTCTTCTCCGGCGACGCCCAGCACCGCCGCAGCGGCAGCCCCGAGGCCGAGGGCCAGACCGCGAAGCCGCCCCGCCCCGCCGCCAAGAGCTGCGCCGCCGCCGCCGCCTCCGCGGGGCCGTGGCGGCCGCGGCTCGACCGGATCGACGAGTCCATGGGCCGCTCGTCCATGCGGAGCGCCTCCACCCTGAGCAACCGCAGCAGCCAGGACTAGCTAGGATCTTCTTCTGCTCGCTGCCGTCGCCGTTGCCGCCGTTTCGTTTTTTGTTGCTTGCTTGCAGTGATTTGTAGTAGTTTTGTACCGCCATCAATGAACTAGATTTTTCTCTTTAGTGCCATGGACCTGCTTGTTCATAATCAATCTGTACATTTTGCAGTGATTTGTACTAGTATCAGGAACCAGATTTCCTACTATTCTCTTGTCCATTTTCCTGCTTGTTCATAATTAATAATCTCTATGTACATGTTTATCTTCGTGTACCGTCAGGTTAAACTATTATTACTACAAGACCGGATTAGTGCGGCTAATGATAATTGAGAAGAGAAGAATGAACGCGGTAGGTTAGGCAGGTGCCCCCAATGTCGTCCACCTTGATGGCGATCCGCGAGTCTTGGTCCGACGTTACCCATTCGCTCCGCACTCACTCCCACAAGCAAGCAAACTACGCAAGTGGAGAACAGTTCGTCTGACTTTCGGGCGGGATTAATTCGTAATCTATCTCCAAGTGGACAGATGAGTGGGGCTGGGGGGTCACTCTCCCTCCATGTAATGTAATGCCGAGGCTGCCACCTCAACAAACCCTTCATTAACTTCATTTTCAGACAAGAACAAAACCCACCGAATAATCCAAATGTCAAAGCCTCTCTACTCTCCCCGGTTTCACCTCAAATTTAGTATTTTAATGATCTATAAACGTTCTTATATTAGTTTACAGAGGAATAAGTACAGTGTTATTCTTTTGATGGGATTTGATATGTACGTACAATTGATTGAAGATACACCCACGCACGCATGTGAAGTTGTATATGCTTAAGATTCTCAAGTCATTCTACAGAAAAATCAGAAACGTACGAGTATGTACATATTCCAAGCCTTGTGTTTGGGTGTTCATTTTATATCCGACCTAGGCTTTCTACTGACTAGCCGTCAAGCTGCCACACAGAGCGAGAGAGGGAGAGCTCTCCGCGCCCCGCCCCACGCAGCTGGCCACTCCGGCCGCGGCGGCCACAGCCCCCAACCCCTCCCTCCGCGCCGCCCCGCCTGAAATGACGGGACATCCCATGCCGCCGATGGATCCGCCCCGCTCTCCCGCCTCCCCACCGGCTCGCCTTCAATGCCCTGGCTCAGGGGGAGGCCGTGGATCCCCTGGATCTTCCTCCGCTCCTACATCTCCGTGTTCTCCGGCCGCGCTAGAGTGGGGGGCGCCTCCGCAAATCCTGCAGCGGAGCGCCGACCTCGAGGGCGCACTGCCGTCCGGACCGATGGATCTGGACCTGCCACCCCCGGCTGGGCAGCAACATCTCCGATCCATTGTGATTGTGCCTTCCCATCCCCCCCCCCCCCCTTCCAGGGCGACCGCCATTGATGGCGGATGGACGCTGTACCAGTCCCGCAGGAGCAAGAAGGCAAGTAAATCCCCGCCGGTCCGCTCGGGGCACCGCCGCGGTTCTGGATCCGGGCGCCGTCCGCATGCGCCGGGCCGCGACGCCTTCTTAAGCAAGTTCAGAGGCCTCTGCTTCCGCTGCCTCAGCCCGCACCACCACCGCATAGACTGCCACGACCCCCTTCACTGCATCATCTGCAAGCGCCCGGGCCACATCGGCAAGGAGTGCCCCCAAAACCGGAGGTTCAAGGAGAGGGACGGGCTGCAGGATCGTCCAGTGCACGACCGGCTAGTTTTCCCCTCCCCTCGCCGGGCGCCCCCTGCGTCGACCACGGGCGCCGGCCGAGAACAAGCCACAAGGTGATCGCCTCCACCCCGGAGATGGAGCAGCAGATCTTCCTGCAGCAGCAGCACGCGGTGGTGGTCACCGCGGTGAGCAAGCTCCACGCGGCCAGCCCTCTCTCCATCGGCCGCGCCGTGGAGCGGGAGTTCCAGATCCCGGCGCACCTCCTCCGCGTCACCAACCACGACCCAGAAGACTTCTTCATCCACTTCACCATGCCGGCCCACAAGGACCTCGCCGTTCGGAGGGGCTCGATCGTGGTGGATGGCATCTCCTTCCTGCTGGAGCCATGGAGGGAGGACACGCACGCCATCCACGACACCTGGATGCTGCACGTGCAAGTCGTCATGGAGAAGCTGCCGATGCAGCTCTGGACCCTGGAAGGCGCGAAGGATGCGCTGGGCGACGCGGTCATCATCGACCGCCTCGACAGCCGCACGTTCGAGCGCGCGGACACGAAGCTGTTCGCGGTCTGGGTGTGGGTGTGGCAGCTGCACCACATCCCCACCAAGCGTACCCTCTGGAAGCATGCCCGCGCTGCCGGCCGGGTGGAGGAGATGCTCGGCTTCTCGCCCCCTAGCCGGGCCGTCGCGCCACCGCCGAACCTGTTGCGCTGGGATGTGCTGGTGCACATTGACCGAGTCGAGGACTGGGCGCCCCTGTCCCCGCGCTCCTCCGACTCCGGGCAGAGTGGCCTCCCGTCCTCCGACGACGACGACCACCCGTATCCACGCTTCCCGCACGTGGGGGGCTGGGTGGCCGGTGTGGAGGATGGCAGGCCGGCGCTGGACATGGTGCCGCGTCTGCGCCCGCCCGCGCAAGTCGCGTCCTCTGGCTGCAAGGGCATGCCTTCGGTGGGCCTCCGGCGCGGCCACGACGGCGACGGCGATGGCGGCCAGAGGAGGTCTTGGAAGGACACACTCCTCGGGCGTGGCCGCGGCAAGGAGCCGGCCGCCCCCGCCCCCGCTCCTGAGCACCGTCGCAGCCACACCCCATCCTCGCGCCGCGACCGCGGCCCCTACAAGGAAAGACGCTCCGACCACAGGGGGCGCCGCTCTGGGGGAGGGGCGGGGCCAAGCCGCTCTCGTGTTGCGTCCTCATCGCGCGCGCCGGCGGCCCTCTCCAACCCTCTGCTTGCACCCCCCAAGCCCATGCCTCTGGCGTCAGCCAGCGCACAGGTCGACGATCCAGTGGGCGCCTTCTTCGCCGGAGCTGACAAGGAGCTGCCGCCTCCACCTAGGGTGGACACGAGGGCAGCGGCCGTCAACAGTGTGGCTGCGGCAGCCACGGCCAAGCCGCTCAGCTTCAACGACCAGGAGGGCGCTGGCAGCGGCGCCGAAGATAGCATCGACATGGGCCCGACCCTCTCGCTAGCCCGTCACTCCCCCAAGCCGGCCACCACCCACTCTGTGCAGCTAGGCGCGGTAACCTCCCAGGTGTGCCACCTGCAGATCGCGGACGTCGGCGGGGAGGGTGATGCGGCCCAGCTCTTCGTCAACGCCGCGCCATCCGTGCTCGGCAAGCCTGTCGCCCGCGCCAAGACTCCCTCGCGATCCAGGCCTGCCGCGGCGCCATCCCATCAGAGTGCCCATCAGGCGAAGAACCCGTCCACCGTCCCGGTCAGCTAGCGGGCCACGCTTCGCATCGTCCACGGCCTCGGCATCCTCGTGCCCAAGGAGACCATGACGGCCAAGGCTGCAGAGGCGCTGATCCGACGCTTCGACGAGCCCCTATCCGACTCCGACATCAAGGCCATCGCGAAGCTCACCAACCTCGACGTCGCGACACTCAGGATCGCAACGGGCATGCACGGCCCAGACGAAGAGGCCTCGCAGGCCACCACCTCTCCATGTTAGGGATCCATAAGGATAGCTGTCTCCGGCGACCCCAGGCTCATAGCTGGGTTGAGTTAGGTTCATTCATGCAATGTAATAGTTTAGGTCTCCTTAGCGAGCGAGGTGTAGTCATTCGCCGGCGGAATTTGGGGCCTGTTGGTGGCCGCCGGCGACCCCTCAGACTGATGGTGGTGTACCCGTGTTTGCTTCAAAGTAGTAGTAGTTGCCGGAGATATCTCTCGTTTCCCAATGAGTGACACAAACTGCCCAATATGTGCTGGAATGTGCGGGGTTTGAACTCGTCGGCACGGCGGGAATTAGTTTCAGAAACGGCAGAAACGCATTGGCTCGCCATCCTCTGCCTTCAGGAAACGAAGATCGACGAATGGACCAGGGCACTAGTTAGGGAAACCGGAGGATCGCGGCTTGCCGACTGCGTCGTCCTCCCTGTCGTGGGCACGAGGGGCGGCGTCGCTATCTTCTGGGATAGGAATCGGGTAGATGTGGTTTCGCGGGCCGTCGGCTGCTTCTCCATCACAGCCAGGATCACCATCATCGCCAGTGCTGCTACATTCTGGCTCACGACAGTATACGGCCCAGTCGACGAGGGTAGAAAGGACGTGTTTCTGGCAGAGTTGGCACGGGCGGCTCCGCCCCCAGACGCCCCCTGGCTCATCAATGGCGACTTCAACCTGATCTACGAAGCACGTGATAAAAACAACACCAACATAAACCGTAGGATCATGGGGAAATTTCGGGCGGCGATCGACGCGGCAGGCCTGAAGGAGATCAAGTGTAAGAACAGAAGATTTACATGGAGCAACGAGCGCGCGTCTCCAACCTTAGTCAGCATCGATAAATTCTTCTGCACCATGGCATGGACATCCATGTTCCCCGCCTATCTGGTCCACGCCGCTTCGACCTCGTGCTCTGATCACTGCCCGATGTTGCTGTCGGAGGCAGCGGCCCCTCGCCGCGCGGCCCGCTTCCGCTTCGAGTCCTTCTGGCCAAGATTTCCTCGTTTCCACATTAGGTGCAGAGGGCATGGGATCATCCAGTAGCCTCCAGTTGCGCTGTCAAAAGAATCAGCACCAAGCTCTCACGGGTGGCACGAGATCTGAAGATTTGGGCGAAAGGCTTCTTCAGTGAGACGAAGCTTCAGATGCATATCGCAAACGAGATCGTGCTACGCCTCGACATAGATCAGGAAAGTAGACAGTTGTCAGTAGGTGAACTCCAGCTGCGGAAGAACCTAAAGATGCGTGTGCTGGGGCTCGCCGCCATCGAAGGGCGCGCAAGAGACAGGCCTCGCGCGTGACCTGGCTACGCGCGGGTGACGCCAAGATGGCGTTCTTCCAGGCGAAGATCAACTCGCGGTGCCAAAAAAATTTCATTTAGGTTCTTCCAGCTGCGGAAGAACCTAAAGATGCGTGGGCTGGGGCTCGCCGCCATCGAAGGGCGCGCAAGAGACAGGCCTCGCGCGTGACCTGGCTACGCGCGGGTGACGCCAAGATGGCGTTCTTCCAGGCGAAGATCAACTCGCGGTGCCAAAAAAATTTCATTCAGGCCCTACACACCAGGGACTCCATCGCCACCTCCCATGGCGACAAGGAGCGGATCATCCACGAGCACTTCCATTCATCGCTGGGCACAAAACTCCCTCACAGCCGCACCATCAACTGGGAGGCCATTCACGTTCCATCCCTGCCGGGAGCTGGCCTCGATAACCCATTCACCGAGGACGAGGTTTGGGCGGCGATCTGCAAATCCCCGCAAGAGAAGGCCCCGGGGCCTGATGGGTTCAATGGCATTTTCTTCCGTTCGTGCTGGCCCATCATCAAGGCCGACGTCATGGCCGTCTTCCACCAGTTTTACAACCTGGCAGGCGGCGACATGTCGGTGATCAACAACGCCACAATCGTCCTTCTACCAAAAAAGGATGGTGCAACGGAGATCACCCACTTCAGGCCCATCAGTTTGATCCATTCTGTAACCAAGCTCATCTCCAAGGTTCTGTCGATCAGACTAGCGTCAGTCATTGGCTCCATCATCTCACCGGCGCAAACGGCATTCGTGAAGTCCAAGTGCATACACGACAGTTTCCTGTTTGTGCAGAATTCCGTCCGGGCCCTCCATCGCCGCAAAGTGCCTGGCCTGCTTGTAAAATTAGACATAGCCAAAGCTTTCGACACCGTCTCCTGGGAATACCTGCTAGAACTGCTTCAACAACTAGGGTTTAGTGCGCGCTAGCGGGACTGGGTGGCTAGGTTGCTCGTCTCGGCCTCTTCGACGGTCTCCCTCAACGGCGCTGTCGGCCCAAGCATTCTTCATCACCGTGGACTGCGCCAAGGAGACCTGCTCTCCCCGTTCCTCTTCATTCTGGCCATTGACCCACTGCATCATCTGATCGCGGCGGCGGTGGATCAGCAGCTGCTTCATCATCTACCTGGTCGTGACCTCGCGCTTCGTGTGAGCCTCTACGCGGACGATGCAGTTATCTTCATAAACCCTAGACGTGAAGAGGTAGACTCCTTGCTGCACATCCTCAGCGATTTCGGCGCGGCAACGGGACTCTGTATTAACCCGGCCAAATCCACGGTCTCACTGATCCGTTGCGAGAACATCAACGTAGACGAGGTGCTTCAGGGCTTTGCAGGCTCCATTGCCCCATTCCCAATCAAATACCTAGGGTTGCCGGTCTCCACGAGACGCCTGCGTTTGGTGCACATGCAGTTCATCCTCGACAGGATCAAGGCTCGGCTTGCGGGCTGGAAGGGCAAGCTTCTACCGATGGCCGGCCGCCGCGTCCTCGTCCGATGCGTGTTGAGTGCTATGCCAACCTTCGCCCTAACCGTTCTCCGTGTCCCGCAGAAGATCATCGGAGAAATCGACAAGTGCAGGCGTCGCTTTCTTTGGCGCCAGGACGACGAGGTCATAGGCGCCAGCTGCAAAGTCAAATGGCCAGCGGTCTGTGCCCCGACGGAGCAAGGTGGCCTCGGCATCCCCGATCTTCAACGCTTTGGCAGGGCGTTGCGACTGCGATGGCTCTGGGTTGCCTGGCACCACCCGGAGCGCCCTTGGGTGGGCACCGAGCTGCCTTGCGACGGCGCGGACAAGGCGCTCTTCGCGGCCTCGACCAGGGTGGCGATCGGCGACGGAGCCAGGGCATCCTTCTGGCTTTCTCCATGGCTTGGCCAGGGCTGCCTCTCGCAGCAGTTCCCAACGCTGTTTAGCTACTCGAGGCGCAAGAACAGATCGGTGCGGGAGGCCCTTGAGGATGACACATGGATCCGTGACCTTGCTCACGGCAACAACCGTCACCTGCTGCCAGACGTCCTTGCCCTTCATCGTTTGCTCCAGGGGACGGACGCACAGCTGCAGCCAGGCGTGCCGGACGTTTTGAGTTGGAGTAGAGCGGCCTCAGGCAAGTACACTGCCCGGTCGGCCTACCTCACGTAGTTCCAGGGAAGAAGGGCAACCGATTTCAATAGGCTGATTTGGAAAGCCTGGGCACCGGGCAAAATCAAAAATATTGCCTGGTTGCTTCTCCAGGACCGGCTCTAGTGCAACGACAGACTTCAACGGCGGGGATGGCCAAATGCTTACTTCTGCCAGCTCTACGTCCGTAACCTGGAGTCGTCGTGCCATCTCTTCTAGAGCTGCCAGGAAACCGAACGGGTGTGGGCCGAGCTGGGATCGTGGCACGGCTGCTCTGCCCTCACCCCCGCCGAGAGCTGGCACCATGACAGTTCCACAACTGTCGTGCAGGGTATACTGGAGCAAACACCGCACCAATGGTGAAAGGGCGTGCGAACGATGTGCTGGCTGGCTTGCTGGGAGATTTGGCAAGAGAGAACCAACAGCACCTTCAGGCAAAAACCGCTGTGTGTGCCGGCGATCATCAAGCGCATCCGAGACAGCGTCGAGCTATGGAGAATTACAGGCGCCACATGCCTAGAGAGCCCCTTCGGGGACCCCCCTTGAGAGAATAATAGCTATCTTGTTACTAGGGTTTTTCGGCTGTGCATGGCACTCCCCAAAACCCTAAAACTTTGATCCTAGGATCCTCACCACCATTGTTGTTTTTCCCACTGCTTTCGGCTATGATCAATGAAACGCCAGCAATTGCTGGATCTTTCAAAAAAAATATCTGACCTAGTAAAAAAACCAACTAACATATCGCCTGTCATTCGAGGTGGTTACATGTCACGCCCGTGGCTATATCGGACGGACCAAGCCCGGAGACTGAAGGACTCGGGCCGTTGAGGCACAGCAATAGGACAAGAAGACCCGCACGCAAGGACTAGGAAGAAGGCATGAGCGGCCCAAGCCCAGCAAGGAACAGAGGCGCGTCCATCGCGTATCTTCTTGTAGCTCACGACAGTAGTGGAGGAGGGGATGGATGAACACACTTGTAACGCATGAGCGAGTAACACTTCTCCCCTTTCTCCTCCCGAGCCCCAGATCCACTCCTTCTTCTGAGTGAATCCTGTACCGGTGATGAATTACTGACCAGTGTGTTGCTGGTGAATGCTACGATTGTGACATTTGGTAATCAGAGCCTTCGATTCTTCCCCAATTTTTTTTCCTTTTCTCCGCTGTGATTTGGTTTGGAATCCTCGTAAATCCGTCGTGATCTGTGTGAGATCACTTCGGTGAACTCACCCAAAACACCTCGGTGTACCGGCGCAGGGTTGGGTTACACTGCGGAATCTAGTTTTGTAGGTTCGGTTAACAACAATTGGCTGCTTGTACCCACCACTCAGGCCAACTCCACCGCGCGACCCCAAACGGACGTCTGTTTTGTCCGGTTTTTCTCCGTTTGGGTATGGATTTGGGGTCGTGTCCGGGCCTGTCTCGGGATGCGGTGGTGATATGCGCCACATGTCAGCATCCATTTGCCCCATCCTGTCCGTCGGGGCCAAAATGCCCAAATTTGCATCAAAACTAGTTTCCAACCCAAATATTTGTCTGAAAATTAAAATAGTTTTACAACACAATTGAAATTGTCTTTAATAAAATAGTTTTACAACCAAATCGAAATTGTCTTGACTGAACATTAAATGGACCAATACATCTATTGGTTGCCAATGTGATCCCAGACGTGCTCAACCAAGTCATTTTGAAGATTCAAATGAGTGTGCCAATCACGCATCTCACGATGGAATTGGGCAAACTGTTCAAATGTGGTCGGGTCTTGGTGCAGGGGCTCAATATTTTCACCTTGATAATCAAATCCTTGGTCGAAGATACTCTCATCACACTCGTCCTCGACGATCATGTTGTGCATGATCACACAAACAGTCATTGTCGTGGTTCTAAGTCTGACAGTAGAATGGGGGGTAGGTATGGAGAGGCAAGATACTAGCTATGGAGTAGTTGTATACGCATGAGTTTTACGAGTTCAGGCCCTTCTCAGAGGAAGTAACAACCCTACGTCTCGGAGCCCGGAGGCGGTCATTTGGATTATATGCGTATGAATTACAGGTGCGAACCCTTCTATATGTGGAGGGTGTCTTATATAGAGTGCACCAGACCCCAGCCATTACGTGGCGGAGGGTTAAAGGTATGCGTTAAGGCCGGGCATTCTTGGTAACGCCTTACATAAAGTGTCATCATGACCATAAAGACTACTTAATTACAGACCGTTTGGACGCAGAGTGGTTCTTGGACTCCTGGTGGTCGAGTGGGTCTTCATGGTCGAGTGTCTTTGAGTCTGTCGAGTGAAACCCTACTAGGTCGACTGGAAGGCCGTTTCTTCTAAAGATGTCCTTGGGGAGGGGACCTTGGACAGGTTCATGACCCTACCCTAGGCACATGGCTTCATCATTAGCCCCCAAATGGATCGAGGTTCAAATGAGGAAGGAGTTGATAATCTTTCCGACCTGTTTTTGTGCTGCGAGTGCGTCTTACTCTGGATCAATGACTTTTTAGTGATGGTGTCAACTTCTCTTTCAGTCGCCTTGATCCATTCTTCACATCTGTCGAGTGAACTTTATAGACTTGAAGATCTCCGAGCGACGGATCGGAGGAAATCTGCCGTCTGACGAGTTGCTCTCTTTGTTAAGCGGATTTAGCGGGATCTGAATTTCGAGAAGCACGCGAAGCGAGAAGGTTCTTGATTTTCCGGATGGGATAAGGTGAAGATGCCTCGATCTTCACGCCACCTTTTTCGCCACGTATCACGTGCGCGACTGTTGCGGGATTTGACAGGATTGCCCGGGCCTACCAGTCAGCCACTCGGAAGCGACTTCATATAAGGCGCCGGGCGGGGGTCTTTTGAACAGTGCGCCCTCATTTTCCCCTCCCCCGTCCTCAGATTCATCTGCCGCGCCCGTAACTTGCTCAGCGTTGCCGCTCCGTTCCTGCTTCGCCGGCGACAATGGTGAAGGAGAAGACGGTGGCCTTGGAGCGGGCGAAGAAGGCGACGACGAAGGCGAAGGGGAGAGCGACCAGTCGGGGCGGATCCTCGTCGCGGTCCAGCCTGCCGCAAGGTTGGGTCCAGGGAGATTGGATCCGCTCGTCCATCACCCGTAAAGACCTCGACGACCGGCCAACGAGGGATTGATCCCCATGGGTCGACAAAGGCTTCCAGGGACGGAGTGGCAGCCGCAGCCTCAGGAGGGTGAGTGCATCCTCTTAGCCACCCATGTTGATCGCGGATTTTCTCTACCGTCGAATCTTTTCTTTCGGGGTTTTCTGAACTTCTTTGGAGCACAACTCCATCACTTCACACCCAACTCCATTGCCTATCTCGCTGCTTTCGTGTCTTTGTGCGAAAACTTCTTGGGTTGTCGGCCTGCTGGGGCCTCTTCAAACACATATTCACTTGTCGCCATGACGGTGAAAAAGGCTAGTCCGAATGATGAAAGAACCCAAGTAATCCAGATGTGTGGGGGTCTTGGGGTCCAGATGAGGGGTAAAAGTGCCTTTCTGGCCATGACTCTTCCCGATTCAGTTAGAGGGTGGCAGTCGACCTAGTTCTACTACCAAGACCCGGTCGGCCTTGAGCGGTCATTGGACTCCCTCCTTTCTCCATGGGTCGAGTGAACAAGCCGTCCTCTCTGAAGGTGCTTCCGGAGGAGAAGGTCTAGGTTAAATTGTTGATGGAGCGCGTAGTCCAGCTCAGCGGAGTGACCGGCATGGATCTTCTCGAGGTTTTCCTTCGACGGCGCACTCAACCGCTCCAATACTGAGGCCACCCGATGTGGTTGTATTCTGGTACCGAAGACACCGCCCGGGTCCACCCAGAGGAGGTCGACGACGCCACATTAGAGAGGTGGATGACTGCCATCACAGGGAACAAAGATAACCCTCGTGGAGCTAGGAGGATCCCACCACTCGACCAATCTTACGAACTAGACAAGGTATGACCACTTATCTCCGACTGTGATCCTGTTGCATTCACTCTGTTCCGCTGCGAATTGGCCGATTGACTTTCGTCTTGTTTTGCTGTCTTCTAGGCCACCACTAAGATGTACTCGATGCCCAACGGGGCGCAAGAACAAGTCGAAGAAGAAGAAGGAAGCGGAGGCGAAAGCCAGGAGGAATGGGAGTCCGACGGTGAGGAGGGCGAGGAAAACGACAGCTCTGATGGAGAGGAGGAGGAGGAGGAAGAGGAGGAAGACGTGGATCCTCCCCACTCAGAAAGGCGATCCAAGCTGACGCATGATCCGGCGGTCGAGCGCGGTAAGGCTATCGCGCCCGTTGGGCGGTCGACGAAGCGCCCTCGGACGACTTCCCCAAAGGTCGATCGAGAAACCGCCAAAGCAACCCGAGCAACGTCATCAAAGTCGGCGAAGGCCCTGCCCAAGATGAGGATGGTCATTCCCACCATTTCCGGGTAATCAGCAGAACTTGTGTTTTCTGTTTATCATGGGTGTACTTTTGGTCGACTCGTTTGGTGATCAACTGATTTTTGAAATCTGCGGTCTGCCACCTCCGAGACCTCGGCTAAGCATGAAGATCGTGAAATGGAAGATGCCGCCACCTCCAACCTTGGTATGATCTCTGCGGTTTAAGCTTTATGGTCGATTGGATTTCTGTTTTTACCTTTGAATCTTTCTTGTAGTTCCACCTCATGTCATTGATCTCCTGACGGCATTTACGATGAAACACCGCTGAGGAAGAGGAAGGACAAAAAGGTGCCTGCTGGCAAGGCTACTCAAGTTGTATCACTGCCTGAGATGCTGGTTCACGAGGGAGGCGACACCACTCGGGCTTCTATGTCCTTTGATGTGCCACTGACGAGTGTCCGGCCTTCGTCATCGACTGCTGACCCGCCTTCCCTTTTTGCCAGACACCACGTCCCGGAAGACCAAGTGAGTGATGCTAAGGAGGCCATACGCCAGGCAGGGATCATGATGGAGCAAGTGAAGGTGGTCTGGGAGGCCAGCCAGGCGGCTTATGATGCAAGCTCAGCTCTTCAGAGCAATGTCCAAGTAAGTTGGTCGCTGCTTGTTCCGTTAGGATATGCTACCTGAAATTTCTTCTTTACGAAGATTTCCATATCATGTCTGTACACCCACCGGGCGGGTGTGTCGATTGAATTTTTGTCTTGGTGGGGGCATGCTTGAGTGCACCCAGGGTGTAGTCCCCGAGGCTATGGTGGATCTTGGCGATCGACCGTAGTCTTTGTACTTTGTATCTCTTTGATAACTTCACTCGATGCAGGTCGGACCATGTCGAGTGGAATCTTGAAACCGGTGGGGGCACGCTGAGTGCACCCACTGGGTGTAGTCCCCGAGACTATGGTGGACTGTTGGCAGTCGACCGTAGTTTGAAGAACTTCTTTCTCTTTTTTTGTCTCTTTCAGTCGACTGATCGAACCGAGTTGGCAGGATCAGTGGGGGCATGCTAAGTGCACCCACTGGGTGTAGTCCCCGAGACTACTGTCGAATATTCTGATTCGGCTATAGTCTTAGAAACGCAATATTTTTTCTTGGTCACTCGGAAGTAACCCATCTGTGACGTCTGTCGACTAATTCTTTGCAGAAATCTTGCGAGCTTGTGGCCCGCTATACCGAATTGGAGAACAAACAGATCCAGCTCAACCTTGACTTGAAGCTTGCTCAGGAGAAATTGCAAAAGGCGAGAGACGAAGCAAAAGGTATGGCTGGTGAGAACTTTGACGACTGTCTTTGCCTTTCTACCCATTCTCAACTCTGGGCTTATTGTTATTTTGCAGAAAAACTAGAGGAGGCTCTGAAGAAGAAAGACCACGACCTTGCAGAGGCACAGAAGGCGGCTTTGGAGAAAACAAAGTTCGCGGAAGAGAAACTGGTCTCAGTCGGCAAACTCGAAGAGGAGAATACCAAACTGAAGGCTGCTCTTGACGCGGCCAACAAGGAGGTTAGCCGACTAAAGAATGACAAAGTTGCCCTGACTGACAAGGTTGGCGAACTGGCGGGGAAGAGGAATGATCTGGAGGTTTATCTGGGAGGGCTCGCCAAAAAGTTATTCCTCATGCTCGAAGGTAATCTCTTTTACCCGACTGTCTAGTTATCACCGACTGATCATAGAACTGTTAACTTGAACCCGAGTTGCATTCTGAAATTCTGTCGAGAACTTGAAGAGGAGACCCGGTCAGTGGAGACAAGCTGGACCCCATCAACTCTCCCGTGAAGGATGAAGCCGCTATGAACGTGCTCGATCGGAGTCTCGCATTCTGGTGTGGTGGACTATCTCGCCGATTGAAAGCTGCGGTGTCGCTGGATCGAATCAACACTCTGGCGGACCGGGCCTTCAAAATGACCTCGAGTCCTTAATGACTCGGTGAATGAGGTTCCAAGTCGAGTGCAAGAATGGAAAAGTCTTACGCGGTGCGGTGCTGATGTTGCTCTGTCTCCGGTTTGTGTCCACTGCAAGGAGGCGCGGGAGGAAAAGCTGGCGTCCCTCAAAGTTGCCAATACCAAGAAGTATGATTTCCGATCTTTCATGGAGACTTTCATCGCCGCTGCCACCCGGATTGCTGATGGGATCGACCTTGACCAGTTTGTGGCTCCTTCCAGTCCTCCACCTGAGGAGTAAAAAACTTCTATGCTCTACCTTAAATTTGCCTCGGAATGCCGAGTGGTTTTGTAACCGATAAACTTTAACGGGCTTAACGCCCGAGCACTTTCGAATCCGTAGGACGTTTATCCGAACTTGCTTTATCATCGAGCGTGCTTTTATTTGCCTTCGATGCAAACTTTGCTTTTCATTCGGAATATACTTCAATGCTTGAGCAGCATCCTTGAGGTGAATATCCAGTCGACTTGCACTTCATCGATTTTGCAGGTAGGGATGAAGTACAGGCTGCGACTGACCTTGCCGTCCTTGCGGATCAGGATGGACCGCACGTGGTACTTGTGGTGCAGCTCTAAAGGAGAAGGTAGCAGTCGACCTGCACCTCGTCGTCCTTGCGGATTGGGATGGACTGCACGTTGTACTTGTGGCGCAGCTCCAAAGGAGAAGGTAATTGTCGAACTGCCTCTCGTCATCCTTGCGGATCAGGATGGATTTCATACTTAGGCGAGTACTGGACTGCAGCTAAGCCCCCGAGTGGGAGGTTTGCTCTCCACTCGGTAGGGTTTTAAATACTTAGGCTAGTCTTGGACTGCAGCTAAGCCCCGAGTGGGAGGTTTGCTCTCCACTCGGTAGGATTTTTCAATACTTAGGTAGTCTTGGACTGTAGTTAAGCCCCGAGTGGGAGGTTTGCTCTCCACTCGGTGGGATTTTCAATACTTAGGCGATCTTGGACTGCACCTAAGCCCCCGAGTGGGAGGTTTGCTCTCCACTCGGTAGGATTTTTCAATACTTAGGCGAGTACTAGACTGCAGCTAAGCCCCCGAGTGAGAGGTTTTCTCTCCACTCTGTAGGATTTTTGATGGCGTAGCTCTGAAGGAGAAGGTAGCAGTCGACCTGCACCTCGTCATCCTTGTGAAGCGCACATTGTATTAAATACTTAGGCGAGTACTGGGACTGCAGCTAAGCCCCCGAGTGGGAGGTTTCCTCTCCACTCGGTAGGATTTTTCAATACTTAGGCGAGTACTGGACTGCAGCTAAGCCCCCGAGTGCGAGGTTTGCTCTCCACACGGTGGGATTTTGCAATACTTAGGTGAGTCTTGGACTGCAGCTAAGCCCCGAGTGGGAGGTTTGCTCTCCACTCCATAGGATTTTTCAATACTTAGTAGTCTTGGACTGCAGCTAAGCGCCAGAGTGGGAGTTTTTCTCTCCACTCTGTAGGATTTTTCAATACTTAGGCGAGTACTTGGACTGCAGCTAAGCCCCCGAGTGGGAGGTTTGCTCTCCACTCTGTAGGATTTTTCAATACTTAGGCGAGTACTGGACTGCAGCTAAGCCCCCGAGTGAGAGGTTTGCTCTCCACTTGGTAGGATTTTTGATGGCGTAGCTCCGAAGGAGAAGGTAGCAGTCGACCTGCACCTCGTTGTCCTTGTGAAGCGCACATTGTATTAAATACTTAGGCGAGTACTGGGACTGCAGCTAAGCCCCCGAGTGGGAGGCTGGCTCTCCACTCGGTAGGATTTAAAACACTTAGGCGATCTTGGGACTGCAGCTAAGCCCCGAGTGGGAAGCTGGCTCACCACTCGGTGGAGGATTTAAAACACTTAGGCGAGTACTTGGACTGCAGCTAAGCCCCGAGTGGGAGGCTGGCTCACCACTCGATGGGATTTTAAAACACTTAGGCGAAACGGATTCGCAGCTAAGCCCCCGAGTGAGAGGCTGGCTCACCACTCGGTAAGGATTTTTTTACAAACTTAGGCGAAACGGATTCGCAGCTAAGCCGCCCACTGGGTGGGAATTTTAACAAAAATTAATAACAATCACTGGGAAAATTATAAACTTCTTGATTTAGATAAACAAACTACATAGGTACTTTTATTACATCTCACCCGAGTGAGTTCTTAAGTGTAAAAGGGGTGGAGCAGCTCCGCATTCCAGGCTCGAGGCTCATCGATCCGGCGTTCGACGTTGTGAAGATGGTAAGCTCCATTGTGAAGAACTCTGGTGACGATGAAGGGACCTTCCCAAGTGGGAGCGAGCTTGTGTGGTTTCTGTTGATCCACTCGGAGGACCAGATCCCCTTCTTGAAAGGCTCGGCTCTTCACATTTCTAGCGTGGAATCGACGCAAGTCCTGGCGATAGATGGTCGAGCGGATCAGGGCCATCTCTCTCTCCTCTTCAAGGAGGTCGATTGCATCTTGCGAGGCTTGCTCCGCTTGACTTGAGTAGAGTTCGACTCAGGCGCATTGTGAAGCAGTGTCACTCGGCAGAACTGCTTCACTCCATAGACCATAAAGAATGGAGTTCTCCCAGTCGACCGATTAGGAGTGGTCCTCAATCCCCAAAGAACCGAAGGAAGTTCGTCAACCCACGCTCCTGCTGCATGCTTGAGATCACGCATCAGTCGAGGTTTCAGTCCTTTGAGAATTAGACCATTTGCTTGTTCTGCTTGTCCATTCGACTGGGGGTGAGCGACTGAAGCATAGTCGACTCGCGTGCCCTGAGAGGTGCAAAAGGCTTTGAACTTGTCGGAATCAAAATTTGACCCATTGTCAGTGATGATGCTATGCGGAACTCCATATCTGAATATCAACTCTCTGATGAAACTGACAGCAGTGCACGCATCAAGGTTCTTGATAGGTTTAGCTTCGATCCACATCGTAAACTTGTCGACTGCCACAAGCAAATGAGTGAAACCACTCCTGCCAGTTCTCAGTGGTCCAATCATATCCAACCCCCAAACAGCGAAAGGCCAGACGAGGGGAATGGTCTTCAATGCTGAGGCGGGTTTGTGTAACATATTGAAGTAGAACTGACATCCTTCACACTTGTCGACTATCTCCTTTGCCATTTCATTTGCCTTTGGCCAGTAAAATCCCGCTCGGTATGCTTTAGCCACGATGGTCCGAGAGGACGCATGGTGACCACAGGTCCCCGAGTGGATATCATCAAGAATTATCTGACCTTCTTACGGCGTTATGTACTTGGCTGACTCGATCCACGCTTTCTCCGAATAACTGTCCCTTGATCATAGTAAAGGCCTTGGATCGGCTGGACGATCTGTCTAGCCTCTTCTTCATTCTCGGGAGCTCTTTCCTCGGGATATACGCGATGTGCAGTCTGTCGATCGGGAGTGATGACCACGACTTCCATGATCAGGTCGACCACTTGGGACCTCAACTTGATCCCGATCGGTGGCACTTTTTGGCTGTGGAGCTTCTTGGTGAAAGGATCCTCTTGAATCGACGGTGTGCGGATGTGCTCCAAAAACACATCACCGGGAATGGCTTCCCTCTTGGACCCTATTTTCGCCAAATCATCAGCTTGATTCTTCACCGGGTATATGATGGAGATCTAACCCCTCAAACTTCTTCTCTAGCTTCCTCATCCATTACAAGAGCAGTCCATGGCTGGACTGACGTCCCACTCCTTCATCACCGATTAACCACGGATATGAGTCGCCATAGACCATGAGGCGACGGACACCGAGTGAAATGGCCATACGCAACCCATACAAGCGATGCTACGTATTACGCTTCATTGTTGGAAGAATCAAAGTGAATCTGGAGCACATATCCGAGCTTATCTCCTCGGGGAAACCAATACTACCCCAAAGACCGGAACCATTCAAAGCATCTTGGAACCATCAAAGAACATAGTCCAAAGGTTCGAGTGAACTTGAGTCGGTAACTGTTGTTCAATCCACTTGGCGATGAAATCTGCTATTGCTTGGGACTTGATGGCTTTCTTTGCCTCAAACTTGATATCAAGGGGAAAAAGTTCAATCGCCCATTTCACCACTCGACCAGTTGCGTCTCTGTTGTGCAGAATCTCTAATAATGGGGCGTCGCTGACGACTGTAATGGAATGATCAGAGAAGTAATGAGCAACCTTCTTTGCGGTCATATAAATCCCATACACAAGCTTCTGATAATGAGGGTATCTTTGCTTTGACGGGGTTAGTACTTCAGAAAGATAATATCTTTGCGCTGAACTTTGAAGGCCTTTCCTTCCTCTTCTGCTTTCGACCGTAGTAAATCTTTGTCTTGACGACTTGTCCTGTGGCTGCAATGTAAAGCAACAACGGCTCCTTGCTGATTGGGGCAGCAAGCACCGGTGGGTGGAGAGCGAGTTTTGAGCTCGCAAACGCTGCATCGCCTTCGTGGAGTCCACTCGAACTTGTCCGACTTCTTCATCGATCGGTAAAGAGGCAATGCCTTTTCACCGAGGCGAGATGAATCGACTTAAAGCGGCCAAGCATCCATGAAGCTCGGGCATTGTGCACATGCATGTAGGCGTTTCATTCGAGTATAGTGCCAACTTTTACGGGTTAGCATCAATTCCTCGTTCGAAACTTTACGCCAGAACTCCGAATGTGCACTTTGATGGATTAAGCTTGATATCATACCTCCGAGATTGGCAAATGTTTGACAAGGTCGGTCAACAGGTCGGAACCTTTCCGTGACTTGACCACAATGTCATCCATGTATGCTTCCACATTCCGACTGATTTGAGTGAGTAAACACTTACGAATCATCCTCATGAATGTGGCTCCGACATTCTTGAGGCCGAATGGCATGGTGACATAACGAAGCACCGAATGGAGTGATGAAAGCTGTTTTGATCTCGTCGGGTCCACTCTGAGCCGGATCTGATGGTACCCGGAATATGCGTCTAAAAATACAACTGTTCACATCCCGCAATCGAGTCGAATATTTGGTCGATGCGGGGAGAAAATGATCTTCGGGCAGGCCCGATTGATATGTTTGAAGTCGATGCACATGCACGATGAATTGTCCTTCTTTGGGACCATGACAACATTGGCGAGCCACTCAGAGTGGTAAACTTCTCGGATAAACTCTGCTACTAAGAGCTGAGCCACCTCCTCGCCTATGGCCTTTCTCTTCTGGACGGCAGACCGTCGAAGATGTTCTTTTACAGGTTTGACTTTTGAGTCGACTCGCAGACGATGCTCAGCAAGTACCACAGGAACACGGCATGTCGTGAGGCTTCCATGCAAAGATGTCCCAGTTCTCACGGAGGAACCGGATAGGCGCTTCTTCCTATTTGGAGTCGAGTGTTGTTGAGATGTGAGTCGGAGCAGCATTGGGATCGATCGGATGAATATGAATCGGTTTCGTTTCCCGGACGGTGAAATCTTGACTCCGTGGCGGGCTTCTTGGCTCGCAACAAATCACTCGGGTCTGCAGTTTTCTGGTACTCTTGCAGCTCGACCACTGCCATCTGAGCACCAGCGATCTTAGTGCCTTTCTGAAAACACTCTTCTGCCTTTTTCCGATTGCTAGTGACAGTGATCACACCTTTGGGACCTGGCATCTTTAGCTTGAGGTACACATAACATGGTCGAGCCATGAAACGCGCATATGTTGGCCTCCCCAGAATAGCGTGATAAGCGCTCTGGAAATCCACGACCTCAAAGGTCAACTTTTCCTTACGAAAATTCTTGTAGTCACCAAAAACCACATCGAGAGCAATTTGGCCGAGTGACTCAGCCTTCTTTTCAGGAATGACTCCATGGAAGCTCATATTGCTGGTGCTGAGTCTAGACATTGGAATGCCCATCCCTTTCAACGTCTCTGCATACAAAATGTTCAAACCACTGCCACCATCCATCAAAACTTTGGTCAGTTGAGTGCCTTCGACGACTGGATCGACCACCAACGCTTGCCTCCCAGGGGTGGAAATGTGTGTCGGATGATCAGACTGGTCGAATGTGATGGCGATCTAGGACCATTTCAGATAATTGGGCGTCGCCGGAGCGACCATGTTCACTTCTCGGTTGATAACTTTCAATCGACTTTTTCTTTCAACGTCAGCCAAAAATCATCGAGGTGGAATTGACACGGGTATCCACCATCACTATCTTCCTTGTCCTCAACTTTGTCCGACTCCTTTTCCTTATCCTTGGGCTGCTTCCCTTGAACCGCTGAATCAAGAGCCGACAACATCGAGTGGTATGCTTCAGGTAAATGAGTTTACCCTCTTCATCTTTCTTCGTGTGAATGTGACATGGCAAGTCCAACACATCATTCCCATCTTGGTCTTTCACCTTCTTGGGGTTCCACGGACCCTTGGGTTTCCCCATGAACTTTCCTGGGGTCCTGACCAAGGCTTCTCCGGGAGCGGTGGCTCGGCTTTGCGCTTCGCTTCCGATCGGATTTCCCTCCTTGGCTTCATTAGCGGCTGACTTGTACTTACCACTCCGGAGCCGATCCTCTTCTTCACCATTAGCATACTTGGTGGCAATCTCCATCATCCGACTCGGGGTCATATCTCTGTCCAATCAATTTCAAACTCAACTCCTGTTCTTGACACCTTCCTTGAAAGCACAGACTGCCTGGTGATCAGACACATTCTTAACTGTGTGGTGCAAGGTAATCCATCTCTGGATGTAATCTCTCAAAGTTTCATTCGACTTCTGTACACACGACTGCAGCTCTGTCAACCTGCTGGTCGCTTGCAAGTCCCTCCAAATGTCCTGACAAACACTCGGGCAAGATCTTCCCAAGTGTAAATACTGCTGGGTGCTAACTGATTCAACCATGCTCTGGCCGAACCCTCAAACATAAGGGGCAAATGCTTCATAGCTACCTCATCGTTGCCGCCGCCAATCTGGACAGCCACTCGGTAGTCCTCAAGCCAAGTGTCAGGCTTGGACTCGCCGGTGAACTTCATCGACTCCGATCGCCAACTTTGAAGTTGGGAGGAATCACTGCGGCTCTGATGGCCCTGCTAAAACACTCTGGCCCTGAGACATGAACTCTGCTGCTGGAGGGAACATCTCTGTCATGGCCTTCTCGGTGAGCTCTGTTCTTGTCGACCAAGCCTTGAACGATAATGGATCTCGCATCAAAGCCTGGCTCTCTGGGGTCGACTGGAACCCTTCGCCCAACACTGTGCTGGCGTCTGTCATCTTGTTGCCAAGGAGTGTATGATCCACCCCTTGGGGGAGGGGTGGGCACTCAACATCGATCATTGCGATGCTCATACGGCTCGCGGTTCTTGTACTGATCATCACGCCGGCCTCCACGTTCCTCACGCCTCGGGGGCGATCTTGGACTATGGGCCGACTGGACTGAATTCGCAGCGACGGATCTGCTGTGAATCCTGTTAAAATGTTGTAATCTGACTGAATTTTGATCTCCTGCTGCCGGAGTAAATCTACGATCTGCTGCAAACCTCTACCCGCCTCCAAGCTGGGAAGGCTGAATCTATTCGCTATACGGGCTGCATTTGCTAAATTCTGAATCGAAGTTCGATATACCTGAGTTGGTTGTGGAAAGAGGCGGCGTCGATCGGATTACGGAACCCGTGGTCGCGGCGCTCATCGAGAACTTCGGCTGGAGGTTCTCAATCGAGTGCGCTCGGCCAGGTTATTAGCGCGCATCCTCCAAGGCACGAGCCTCGGGGGTTTCTCCAACGATAGGAGTGTGAAGCGCATCCATGTTTCGGCGGCGAAGTTCCTCCCTCTGCAGCGAAGTGAGGGGCTCGGGTTGGTACTCTTCATGAGCTTGCGCCGGATCGCCTCCACCGTCGCCTCCGTCGGTGCGGGGGAATCCAGGAGGACTGCGTGGTCCGTCGACCATCAGAACCTCTGCTGCCGGATCGCTGCTATCGCACTCGGATGCAGTCTCTGCGGAGCCGGTCGACAGAGCGAGCAGTAGTAGAGATTCGTCGGGCTCGATTGCCGCAACAGGAAGTGACCGATCTGGCGAGCCACCGCATGCCTCACCCACCGCTGAAGCCTCGACCGACCGGAGCGCTCACGCGGCGGGAGATCGGGAGTGAGGACGGCATAAGAACCGACCCATCTTGGGTCGACGGTTGCCGCAGAGGAGGCAGCCTTGTGACGCCTTGCGAAAGTGCGTTGCCCCGCGGATGGGGAGCGCGTCGACATCGAGAGGAGCCTCCTGAAGCCAAGCGGAGTCGTCGGCGATGAACGTGAGCGCACCAAGACGGATCTCGCGGCCTTCGACCAAAACTCCACATGAAACCATGATGTAGGAGATCGAAAGAATCCCAACTTCTCCAAAAAAATCGCTAGAACACCGGCCCCACGGTGGGCGCCAACTGTCGTGGTTCTAAGTCTGACAGTAGAATGGGGGGTAGGTATGGAGAGGCAAGATACTAGCTATGGAGTAGTTGTATACGCATAAGTTTTACGAGTTCAGGCCCTTCTCGGAGGAAGTAACAGCCCTACGTCTTGGAGCCCGGAGGCGGTCGACTGGATTATATGCGTATGAATTACAGGGGTGCGAACCCTTCTATCTGTGGAGGGGGGTGGCTTATATAGAGTGCGCCAGGACCCCAGCCAGCCCATGTAGCGGAGCGTTAAAGGTACGTCAAGGCCAGGCGTTACTGGTAACGCCTTACATAAAGTGTCATCATGACCATAAAGACTACTTAATTATAGACCGTTTGGACGCAGAGTGGTTCTTGGACTCCTGGTGGTCGAGTGGGTCTTCATGGTCGAGTGTCTTTGAGTCTGTCGAGTGAAACCCTACCAGGTTGACTGGAAGGCCGTTTCTTCTAAAGATGTCCTTGGGGAGGGGACCTTGGACAGGTTCATGACCCTACCCTAGGTACATGACTTCATCAGTCATCACCTCCCAAAGCTTCCTTTCATCCCATGACAGTGCAGGGTTTCAAACGATACCCCACCGGGATTGAAGCACACCAAAAGCACGTTCCACATCCTTTCTAACACTCTCTTGCATGTCGGCAAATCTCTTTCTCTTCTCACCTTGGGGTTTCGAGATTGTCTTCACAAAAGTTGACCACTGAGGATATATACCATCTGCTAGATAGTATCCCTTGTTGTAATGATGGTCGTTGATCTCAAAGTTGTGGTGGGGAGTGGCCTTACGCAAGCCTCGCGAAGACTGGAGAACGCTGCAGCACGTTGATATCATTGTGAGAACCTGCCATGCCGAAGAAAGAATGCAATATCCAAAGATATTGCGATGCCACCGCTTCTAATATGACAGTGCACCCGTTAACATGCCCCTTGTACTGGCCATGCCAAGCAAATGGACAGTTCTTCCACTCTCAATGCATACAATCTATGCTGCCAAGCATGCCCGAAAACCTCTAGCTGCGTTGGTCGCCAACAATCTCTCTGTGTCGATGGCGGTTGGCTGCCTCAAGTACTCTGGGCCAAACACCTCGATCACAGCACCGCAAAACTAGTACATTGACATCAGACATGTTGTCTCACTCATACGCACAAACTCATCCACCAGATCGCCTGGAATTCCATATGCAAGCATGCGGATGGCCGCGGTGCATTTCTGGTAAGAGGAGAATCCAAGCTTGCCAAGGGCATCCTGTTGGAAATATGCTCTAGAGGCAATAATAAATTAGTTATTATTATTATATTTCCTTGTTCATGATAATCGTTTATTATCCATGCTATAATTGTATTGATAGGAAACTCAGATACATGTGTGGGTACATAGACAACACCATGTCCCTAGTAAGCCTCTAGTTGACTAGCTCGTTGTTCAATAGATGGTTACGGTTTCACGACCATGGACATTGGATGTCGTTGATAACGGGATCACATCATTAGGAGAATGATGTGATGGACAAGACCCAATCCTAAGCCTAGCACAAAGATCGTGTAGTTCATATGCTAAAGATTTTCTAATGTCAAGTATCATTTCCTTAGACCATGAGATTGTGCAACTCCGGATACCGTAGGAATGCTTTGGGTGTACCAAAGCGTCACAACGTGAATCGGGTGGCTATAAAGGTGCACTACGGGTATCTCCGAAAGTGTGCATTGGGTTGGCACGAATCAAGATAGGATTTGTCACTCCGTGTGACGGAGAGGTATCTCTGGGCCCACTCGGTAGGACATCATCATAATGTGCACAATGTGACCAAGGAGTTGATCATGGGATGATGTGTTACGGAACGAGTAAGGAGACTTGCCGGTAACGAGATTGAACAAGGTATCGAGATACCGACGATCGAATCTCAGGCAAGTACTATATCGGTAGACAAAGGGAATTGAATACGGGATTGATTGAATCCTCGACATCGTGGTTCATCCGATGAGATCATCGTGGAACATGTGGGAGCCAACACGGGTATCCAGATCCCGCTGTTGGTTATTGGCCGGAGAGTTGTCTCGGTCGTATGCGCATGGTTCCCGAACCCGTAGGGTCTACACACTTAAGGTTCGGTGACGCTAGGGTTGTAGAGATATTAGTATGCGGTAACCCGAAAGTTTTTGGAGTCGGATGAGATCCCGGATGTCACGAGGAGTTAGGAATGGTCCGGAGGTAAAGATTTATATATAGGAAGTCCAGTTTCGGCCACCGGGAAAGTTTCAGGGGTCATCGGTATTGTACCAGGACCACCGGAAGGGTCCCGGGGGTCCACCGGGTGGGGCCACCTATCCCGAAGGGCCCCATGGGTTGAAGGGGCGTGGGAACCAGCCCCTGGTGGGCTGGTGCGCCCCCCTTGGGCTTCCCATGCGCCTAGGGTTGGAAACCCTAAGGGGTGGGGGCGCCTCCACTTGGCTTGGAGGCCAAGCCACCCCTAGGGCAGCCGCCCCTCCTAGATGGGATCTACAAGGGCCGATGCCCCCTAGGCCCCTATATATAGTGGAGGGAGGGAGGGCAGCCGCACCGAGTCCTGGCGCCTCCCTCCCTCCCGTGACACCTCTTCCTCCCGCTTGCGCTTGGCGAAGCCCCTCAAGGGATCCTTACTTCCACCACCACGCCGTCGTCTTCTTTGGATCTCCATCAACCTCTCCTCCCTTGCTGGATCAAGAAGGAGGAGATGTCTCCCAACCGTATGTGTGTTGAACGCGGAGGTGCCGTCCGTTCGGCGCTAGGATCATTGGTGATTTGGATCACGACGAGTACGACTCCATCAACCCCGTTCACTTGAACGCTTCCGCTTAGCGATCTACAAGGGTATGTAGATGCACTCCTGTTCCCCTCGTTGCTAGATTACTCCATAGATTGATCTTGGTGATGCGTAGAAAATTTTGAATTTCTGCTACGTTCCCCAACAGTGGCATCATGAGCTAGGTCTATGCATAGTTTCTATGCACGAGTAGAACACAAAGCAGTTGTGGGCGTCGATTTTGTCAATTTACTTGTCGTTACTAGTCTTATCTTGATTCGGCGGCATCGTGGGATGAAGCGGCCCGGACCGACCTTACACGTACGCTTACGTGAGATAGGTTCCACCGACTGACATGCACTTGTTGCATAAGGTGGATAGCGGGTGCCAGTCTCTCCCACTTTAGTCGGATCGGATTCGATGAAAAGGGTCCTTGTGAAGGGTAAATAGCAATTGACATATCACGTTGTGGTTTTGCGTAGGTAAGAGACGTTCTTTCTAGAAACCCATAGCAGCCACGTAAAACATGCAAACAACAATTAGAGGACGTCTAACTTGTTTTTGCAGGGTATGCTATGTGATGTGATATGGCCAAAAGAATGTGATGAATGATATGTGATGTATGAGATTGATCATGTTCTTTTAATAGGAATCACGACTTGCATGTCGATGAGTATGACAACCGGCAGGAGCCATAGGAGTTGTCTTAATTTATTGTATGACATGCGTGTCATTGAACAACGCCATGTAATTACTTTACTTTATTGCTAAACTGTTAGCCATAGTAGTAGAAGTAATAGTTGGCGAGACAACTTCATGGAGACACGATGATGAAGATCATGATGATGGAGATCATGGTGTCATGCCGGTGACGATGATGATCATGGAGCCCCGAAGATGAAGATCAAAAGGAGCAAAATGATATTGGCCATATCATGTCACTTTTTGATTGCATGTGATGTTTATCATGTTTTTGCATCTTATTTGCTTAGAATGACGGTAGTAAATAAGATGATCCCTCATTAAAATTTCAAGAAAGTGTTCCCCCTAACTGTGCACCATTGCGAAAGTTCGTTGCTTCGAAGCACCACGTGATGATCGGGTGTGATAGATTCTAACGTTCACATACAACGGGTGTAAGCCAAATTTACACACGTGAAACACTTAGGTTGACTTGATGAGCCTAGCATGTACAGACATGGCCTCGGAACACAAGAGACCGCAAGGTCGAGCATGAGTCGTATGGTAGATATGATCAACATGAAGATGTTCACCGATGATGACTAGTTCGTCTCACGTGATGATCGGACACGGCCTAGTTGAATCGGATCATGTAATCACTTAGATGACTAGAGGGATGTCTATCTGAGTGGGAGTTCATAAGATGAACTTAATTATCCTGAACATAGTCAAAAGGACTTTACAAATTATGTCGTAAGCTCGCGCTTTAGTTCTGCTGTTTAGATATGTTCCTAGAGAAAATTAGGTTGAAAGTTGATAGTAGCGATTATGCGGACTAGGTCCATAAACTGAGGATTGTCCTTGTTGCTTCGAAGAAGGCTTATGTCCTTAATGCACCGCTCAGTGTGCTGAACCTCGAACGTCGTCCGTGGATGTTGTGAACATCTGACATACACGTTTTGATAACTACGTGAAGTTCAGTAATGTTAAACGGTTTAGAGTTGAGGCACCGAAGACGATTTCAAAACGTCGCGAAACATATGAGATGTTTCAAGGGCTGAAATTGGGATTTCAGGCTCGTGCCCACGTCAAGAGGTATAAGACCTCCGACGCAGTCTCTTAGCCTGCAAACTAAGGGAGAAAAGCTCAATCGTTGAGCTTGTGCTCAGATTGTCTGAGTACCACAATCACTTGAATCGAGTGGGAGTTGACCTTCCAAATGAGATAGTGATGTTTCTCCAAATTCATTGCCACCAAGCTATTAGAGCTTCGTGATGAACTATAACATATCAAGGATAGACATGGTGATCCTTGAGCTATTCGCGATGTTTGACACGGCGAAAGTAGAAATCAAGAAGGAACATCAATTGTTGATGGTTAGTGAAACCACTAGTTTCAAGAAGGGCAAGGGCAAGAAGGGATACTTCATGGCAAATCAGTTGCTGCTCTAGTGAAGAAACCCAAGGTTGAAACCAAACCCGAGACTAAGTGCTTCTGTAATGAGGGGAACGGTCACTGAAGCGGAACTACCCTAGATACTTGGTAGATGAGAAGGCTGGCAAGGTCGATAGAAGTATATTGGATATACATTATGTTAATGTGTACTTTATTAGTGCTCCTAGTAGCACCAGGGTATTAGATACCAGTTCGGTTGCTAAGTGTTAGTAACTCGAAATAAAGGCTACGGAATAAACGGAGACTAGCTAAAAGTGAGCTGACGATATGTGTTGGAAGTGTTTCCAAGGTTGATGTGATCAAGCATCGCACGCTCCCTCTACCATCGAGATTGGTGTTAAACCTAAATAATTGTTATTTGGTGTTTGCGTTGAGCATAGACATGATTGGATTATGTCTATACATGTCTGATTATTCATTTGAGGAGAATAATGATTACTCTGTTTATTTGAATAATACCTTCAATGGTCTTGCACCTGAAATGAATGGTTTATTGAATCCCGATCGTAGTGATACACATGTTCATGCCAAAAGATATAAGATAGTAATGATAGTACCACCTACTTGTGGCGCAGCCATGTAAGTCATAATGGTATAAAACGCATGAAGAAGCTCCATGTTGATGGATCTTTGGACTCACTCATTTTTGAAAAGATTGAGACATGTGAACCATGTCTATTGGTATATATGCATGAAGAAACTCCATGCAGATGGACCGTTTGGACTCACTTGATTTTGAATCACTTGAAACATGCAAATCATACCACATGGGCAAGATGATGAAAGCCTCGTTTTTGGTAAAATGGAACAAGAAAGCAACTTGTTGGAAGTAATACATTTTGATGTGTGCAGTCCAATGAGTGCCGAGGCACTCGATGGATATCGTTGTGTTCTTACTTCACAGATGATTTGAGTAGAATCTTGAGTATATTTACTTGATGAAACACAAGTCTGAATTATTGAATGGTTCAAGTAATTTGGAGTAAAGTTGAAGATAAATCGTGAAAAGAGGATAAAATGTCTATGATATGATCATAGAGATGAATATCTGAGTTGCGAGTTTGGTGTACAATTAAGACATTGTGGAAATTGTTTCACAACCAATACCGCCTGGAACACCATAGTGTGATGGTGTGTCCGAACATCATAGATGCACCCCATTGGATATGGGGCATACCATGATGTCTCTTATCGAATTACCACTATCATTCATGGGTTAGGCATTAGAGACAACCACATTCACTTTAAATAGGGCACCACGTAATTCCGTTGAGATGACACCGTATGAACTATGGTATAGAGAAACCTAAGTATGCGTTTCTTAAAAGTTTGGGGCTGCGACGCTTATGTGAAAGGTGTTAGCCTGATAAGCTCGAACCCAAAGCGGATAAATGCATCTTCATAGGACACCCAAAACAGTTGGGTATACCTCATGTCTCAGTTCCGGAAGCAAAAGGGATTGTTTCTAGAATCGGGTCCTTTCTCGAGGAAAAGTTTCTCTTGAAAGAATTGAGTGAGAGGATGGTGGAGACTTGAGTAGGTTATTGAACCATCACTTCAACTAGTGTGTAGCAGGGCATAGGAAGTTGTTCCTATGGCGCCTACACCATTTGAAGTGGAAGCTTATGATAGTGATCATGAAACTTCGGATCAAGTCACTGCCAAACCTCGTAGGACGACAAGGATGCATACTACTTCAGAGTGGTACGTAATCGTGTCTTGGAAGTCATGTTGCTAGACAATAATGAACCTACGAGCTATGGAGAAGCGATGGTGGGCCCGGATTCCGACGAATGGCTCGAGGCCATAAAATCCAAGAGAGGATCCATGTATAAAACAAAGTGTAGACTTTGGAAGAACTACTTGATGGTCGTAAGGTTGTTGGGTACAGATGGATTTTAAAAGGGAAGACGGACAATGATGGTAAATGTCACCATTAAGAAAGCTCGACTTGTCGTTAAGATGTTTTCCGACAAGTTCAAGGAGTTGACTACGGTGAGGCTTTCTCACTCGTAGCGATGTTAAGAGTCTGTTGGAATTGGATTAGCAGTTACTGCATTATTTATGAAATGTTACAGATAGGATGTCAAAACATTGTTTCCTCGACAATTTTCTTGAGGAAAGGTTGTATGTGATACAACCAGAAGGTTTTGTCAGTCCTGAAAGATGCTAACAAGTATGCAAAGCTCCAGCAACCCTTCTAAGGATTGGAGTAAGCATCTCGGAGTTGGAATGTACGTTTTGATGAGATGATCAAAGATTTTGGGTTTGTACAAAGTTTATGAGAAACTTGTATTTCCAAAGAAGTGAGTGGGAGCACTATAGAATTTCTGATGAGTATATGTTGTTGACTATTGTTGATCAGAAATGATGTAGAGTTTCTGGAAAGCATATAGGGTTATTTGAAAAGTGTTTTTCAATAGAAAACCTGGATTAAGCTGCTTGAACATTGAGCATCAAGATCTATAAGGATAGATCAAAAACGCTTAATGGTACTTTCAAATGAGCACATACCTTGACATGATCTTGAAGGTGTTCAAGATGGATCGGCCAAAGAAGGAGTTCTTGCCTGAGTTGTAAGGTATGAAGTTAAGACTTAAAGCTCGACCACGGCAGAAGAAAGAGAAAGGGCGAATGTCGCCCCTATGCCTTAGCCATAGGCTCTATACAAGATGTCATGCTTTGTACCGCACTTTGATATGTGCCTTGCCACGTGTCCGGCAAGGGGTACAAGAGTGATCGAGGAATGGATCATTGGACAGCGTCAAAATTGTCCTTGGAGTAATAAGGACATGTTTCTCGATTATGGAGGTGATAAAGACTTGGCGTAAAGGGTTACGTCGATGCAAGCTTTAACACCTATCCGAATGACTCGAGTAGCAAACCGGATACGTATAGTGGAGCAACCATTTGGAATAGCTCCAAGTGGAGGCGTGGAAGCAGCATTTACAATATGACCTAGAGATTTGCGAAGTACATACGGATCTGAATGTTCTGAGACCCGTTGAATATAACCTCTCTCACAAGATAATCATGAACAAACCCCAGAACTCATTGAGTCTTAATCACATGATGATGTGAACTAGTTTATTGACACTAGTAAACTCTTTGGATGTTGGTCACATGGCGATGTGGCCTGTGAGTGTTAATCACATGGCGATGTGAACTAGATTATTGACTCTAGTGCAAGTGGGAGACTGTTGGAAATATGCTCTGGAGGCAATAATAAATTAGTTATTATTATTATATTTCCTTGTTCATGATAATCGTTTATTATCCATGCTATAATTGTATTGATAGGAAACTCATATACATGTGTGGGTACATAGACAACACCATGTCCCTAGTAAGCCTCTAGTTGACTATCTCGTTGATCAATAGATGGTTCACGGTTTCGACCATGGACATTGGATGTCGTTGATAACGGGATCACATCATTAGGAGAATGATGTGATGGACAAGACCCAATCCTAAGCCTAGCACAAAGATCGTGTAGTTCATATGCTAAAGCTTTTCTAATGTCAAGTATCATTTCCTTAGACCATGAGATTGTGCAACTCCGGATACCGTAGGAATGCTTTGGGTGTACCAAAGCGTCACAACGTAACTGGGTGGCTATAAAGGTGCACTACGGGTATCTCCGAAAGTGTCTGTTGGGTCGGCACGAATCAAGACTGGGATTTGTCACTCCGTGTGACGGAGAGGTATCTCTGGGCCCACTTGGTAGGACATCATCATAATATGCACAATGTGACCAAGGAGTTGATCACGGGATGATGTGTTACGGAACGAGTAAAGAGACTTGCCGGTAACGAGATTGAACAAGGTATCGGGATACCGACGATCGAATCTCGGGCAAGTACTATACCGTTAGACAAAGGGAATTGAATACGGGATTGATTGAATCCTCGACATCGTGGTTCATCCGATGAGATCATCGTGGAACATGTGGGAGCCAACATGGGTATCCAGATCCCGCTGTTGGTTATTGGCCGGAGAGTTGTCTCGGTCATGTCTGCATGGTTCCCGAACCCGTAGGGTCTACACACTTAAGGTTCGGTGACGCTAGGGTTGTAGAGATATTAGTATGCGGTAACCCGAAAGTTGTTCGGAGTCCCGGATGAGATCCCGGATGTCACGAGGAGTTCCGGAATGGTCCGGAGGTAAAGATTTATATATAGGAAGTCCTATTTGACCACGGGGAAAGTTTAGGGGTCATCGGTATTGCTGGGACCACCGGAAGGGTCGAGGTCCACCGGTGGGGCCACCTATCCCGGAGGGCCCCATGGGCTGAAGGGGCGTGGGAACCAGCCTGGTGGGCTGGTGCGCCCCTTGGGCCTCCCATGCGCCTAGGGTTGGAAACCCTAAGGGGTGGCGCCCACATGGCTTGGAGGCCAAGCTACCCTTAGGGCAGCCGCCTCCCTAGATGGGATCTACAAGGGGCGCCCCCCCTAGGCCCCTATATATAGTGGAGGGAGGGAGGCAGCCGCTTTGAGTCCTGGCGCCTCACTCCTCCCGTGACACCTCTTCCTCTCGCTTGCGCTTGGCGAAACCCTGCCGGGATCTCGTTACTTCCACCACCACGCCGTCGTTGCTTTGGATCTCCATCAACCTCTCCTCCCTTGCTGGATCAAGAAGGAGGAGATGTCTCTCCCAACCGTATGTGTGTTGAGCAGCGGAGGTGCCGTCTGATTCGGTGTTAGGATCATCGGTGATTTGGATCACGGCAGTGCGACTCCATCAACCCCGTTCACTTGAACGCTTCCGCTTAGCGATCTACAAGGGTATGTAGATGCACTCCCCTTCCCCTCGTTGCTAGATTACTCCATAGATTGATCTTGGTGATGCGTAGAAAATTTTGAATTTCTGTTACGTTCCCCAACACATCCGTCTTGCACTCGAAGTATGGGTCATGAGCAACCACTCCCTCTCGGATACGATTGAACACATGCCTTGCCATACGAAAATGGCGACGAAATTTATCCAGCTTGAAGAGCGGGGTGTTGGCAAAGTAATCGGCATAGAGCAGGGCGTGGCCTCTCTCCCTGTTGCAGTTCAGGTTGGGAGCACGGCCAGGGAGTGACCCCACATCGAGGAAGGCTGCCGTTGAATATGGTCGTGAACGACCAGTGCAGCCACCACAAGATCTTCATCATCCGACGACGAATCGTCCGTTGAACAAAGGAAATGATGGAAGAAAAACTCGTCTCCACTGTCCATACCTTTGTTGGCAAAAAGTCGAACACCTTGCGGTCGTGGTGGCGAAGAGGCCGCGATGATCACCTCGACGCGGCAGGGGTGGTTGCCGGCCGGCTACTGGCCGCTCTGGAGCTCTCGTCGGAATCTGCCTCGGCCGTCCTGGTACGTCGCCGGCAGTCGTGTCCCCTCCGTCACCGGCAAGGACGGTGACGGCCAAACCTTCCCCGATAGACGATCAAAACTACGGCGAAAGCGCGGGCATGGTGGCGGTCATGTCGAGACGTGGTTTGGTATGGATGGCGGGGGGCTGCGCGGTGAGGAGGCGGCCGAAGAATAGCGGCGTGGCGGGCGGGGAGAGAGGGTGAAGCGTTGGGAGGCGGAGGATCGCTAGTGTCCCCGATAGGCGGGCCACGAGGAGGGACAAGGCGTGCGTCGCGGCCGTCGCGACGCGTCCGTTCACCCCAAACCGGCGCAAGTTTAGGCCGGGAATGGGTCGAAGCAGACGGAATCCGGACGTTTGTCCGTTTAAGGCCGTCTTGCCAAGTAGCCTCTTTTATTCACTTTACCTAAGCAGACGGAGGCCAGACGAGGATAGGGTCGCGCGGTGGAGTTGGCCTAATTGGCGAGCTGGATACGGCACATCTCTCTGGGCCACTCTGTCCGTCTACATCCCGCCACCTAGGCTAGGCCAGACAGTACTGACCACGTCTTTGTCGCACTTGTCTAAAAAAAACGTCTTTGTCGCACGATTAATAAAAACGTGGTGCTAGCCCGTAGAGGTGGGTAGATAGTAGGAGTAGATGCGTGAAACCATCGACATAAACGATGATGGATTGACCCTAAAAAAAAACCATGATGGATGGGCACGCAAAAGTTTTTTAACATCGAGTTGGGCGGGCCGCCTCTTTCAGCGCTCTGTTGCTGGGCACGCCCACAGGCAGGGTAAAAACAACAATGTTGTGTGCAGCGAAAGATGACAGCTATCTTTCCTTGCGTTGCCCTGCCATCCACGTTGGCTGACTCACCCTCTCAAGTATGGCGCCATGGGTGACCAACCCTTGATTTTAGCCGCGCACCGTTGATAATTTTTATCTACGAACTTACTTCAAGTTGGTTCCAAAATATGTAGATTTTGCGACATGGAAGCGACGCTGTCGGGGCCATATTCAAAACATAATTTTGTAATAGGGTGTGGCTAGATCTCAGTTGACTGAGACTTAACCAAGTCTCAATCAAGTGATATAGCATGTAAAAAAAACTGAAAACAATTTTTGGCACAAATCGCCATGCAAAATCAAAGAAAGATAGTATCTACTTAGACATAACGAAGTCTCAGTCGACTGAGACTTAACAAAATTGTTTGTAATAATCATCAAAAAGAATACAATGAAGGGAAAACAGGGAGGGTGGGAAAGTTTGATACACACGACGCAACTTCGACGATTTGTGCACGACCCACCCGATCAAGCCACTGATGCCGGGACGAAAAGTGCAGCAGAGCATCAGATTTGCATTGGGTACAAATCGTCCCATGAAGCATCGTCTGGCATAGTAGTTTTGTTTTTGAGATGCTGCCAAACCAAACCAAATCGAACCAAATTGCAGGTTGTAAAATTGTACTATGGCTTTGGGTACAACGGCTTCGATGGCTGCGACGGGTTCCTACAAGCACTACTGCCTACAAGTCAAAAATCCTTCTAAATTCCCTCCAATCCTCTCTAATCCCTTTGTGACAGGGATCAAGCGAACAAGCCCGCATAGCAATTGATACGGCCTACACTGGAGTCGGCAAAGGCCATTTGTCACTCAGAGTGATGGTCTACAGTCAAGTTCTACGCTTGGTCCATCTGTTGACCCCAGGAAATCAAGATGCAATACGGAAGCTTTTCGTGGAGCATCCACAGATTAGGGGCAAATCCCGTGCCCCGGTGCATTTTTTCAGGACTTTTTCAAACCCCCCCCCCCCCCCCCCCCTAAGATCACTAATTTGATATTAATATAGCAATGAACAGTACAGAATTTAGAGAATAATACATGCATTAGTGTAGTTTCGCCCTTGTAATTCAAAGTATGTGTCATTTGGCCCCCCTAATCTTTAATTCCTGGCTCCGCCACTGGACACAGATGCTGGTAACTCGGTGAGGACGATCACATTCTTTCATCATTTTCCTCTTAACATCCTTTCGTGGCTGGGATCTTGCCGATTGGCAAGTGGAGAGGGTCACATCTCGCCTCTGACCAAATGGTTGTATATCGTTATCAACATATCACCTTCTTACAAAAAAGATATGCAATGCTTTTGTGTTTCGAGGAAAAACTAGTCCACATAGTACAAAAAATAACCACTGAATACCTGGTCCGTTGGATGCGAGGTTATCAACAATGATAGCAACATCGAGATAGGCATCACCTCAGACTACTAATCAACAAGTGATAGATAAGTATACCAAGACGATATTTCCAAAATGTTCCAAGGACAGCCGTGTTGATAGTTGACATATATGTCTCATACCAAGACTACTCCATCAGACTGAGGGTCCAATTTTGACCGACAGCCTATCTTTTTGCATATTTTGTAGAAAAGTAATATATATAAAATATCTTCAGGTTCGGAAACTTGCACAATCATGGATCATGGATGCTAGCTAGTAATGGCAATAAAATTTATACTTCAAGCATATCTCATACTAGTGAAGTTGGAAAAGTTACTGGTGCCGTGTAGACGAGAAGCTTTCTGTATTTTCTTCATCATTGACTTCAATGTACAGTACGATACGACACGGCATTACCGTATCTTGACATCTCTTTCTTTGCTCCCATCTCCATCCTTACATCCACAACATGTCCCCAATTTTCATTACCAGCATATAAGTTTGACACTACCACATAATTCACATGATCAATCACACCCGCCGAACAATGCCAATGCCAAACCCCCTCTCCCCTCAGTTTTATCTCAAATTTACAACTAAAGATACACCCTGCAAATCATCTCTCAGATGTTCAGCCAGCAGGCTGCGCCAACACACATGTGAAAAAGGCTCCCAGTTAGAGTTTTAAAAGCATTCAGAAATGCATATACCAAACCTTGCTTTGAGTGCTGACCTTTTATCCAGCCTAAAAATAACTAATCTCTCAACTGTCGTGTCATTTGAGGTTGTTGGTCTAGCAGCACTGTGGAATCCCGTTTTGTAGGTTGGGTGTTCATTTAACAACAACTGCTTGCAGAGACCCATCCCTCCCATTGGCAAGCTTGATATGTCAAATCTCTGGGGCACTATACCCCTACCTGATTAAGTGATCAGGAATTCCCAGGCTGCTACTACTGAGATAGTATTGGGCATGCCTTTGTCGCGAGAATAAATTAATACCAGTAGTAGAGATGTGAAAAACAGCGACATAAACGATAGACACGCAAAAGCCTTGCATATAATGTTTTTAACATCAACTTCGATGGGCCGTCTCTTTCAGCGCTCTGTGGTGTACGCCCACAAGATAAAAACAACAATATGTGCAGCAAACGATGAACCAACTTACAAGCTATTGTTCCATCGTGTTGCCCTCCCGTAGACGATAGCTTGACTAACCATGGAAGTACCGCGCCATGGGTGGCCAATCTTTTGTTTTTTGCGGGTGCCATGGGTGACCAACTCGATGACTAACCCGAACACTGCGGTTTTTGATGAACTATACTACTCCCTCCGTTCCATAATATAAGAACGTTTTTGACACTACACCCTCCGTCCGGAAATACTTGTCATCAAAATGGATAAAAGGGGATGTATCTAGATGTATTTTAGTTCTAGATACATCTCTTTTTATCCATTTGACGACAATTTTCAGACGGAAAATATAAAAACATTCTTATATTTTGGAGACGGAGAGAATGAATGATTCAAAGAAACACTGATTTTTGCGACGTGATAAGTGACACTGTTGGGTTTGCATTTGAAACACACTTTCTTAGGATCATGATTTTGTAACTATCAAAAGATATACCACAGAAGGAAAATAGGGAAAGCTGAATTTTGGAGAAAGTGCCAAACAAACCAAACCGCAAAGTTGTAAAAACTGTACGGCTTGGTACAACAGCTCAATGGCTGTCACAGTTTGTTCAGAGCAGGTGCATCTATCCTCACTCTTTCAGGTTGATCTTTAATTGGTACGGAGTAGCTAGGAAGAGCTGATTCGCTGACACAGCGTAGCACTTGATATGATCAGCCGTCCAACACAGCCTACGCTGTAGTCGGCAAAGGCACATTGCCTGCCACCATTTTTCACTGACAGTGAGAGTGCCCAATCAAGTTCTATGCTTGGCCCATCTCTAAATCCCAAGAAATCATGATGCAAGATGTCAGGTTCTTCGTGGAGCATCTATGGATTAGGGGCAAATCCAGTGCTCCAGTGCACTTGTCTAGGACTTTATCAATCCAGTGATGCAGCTTGACTACTTTTTCGCAGAAGATCAACTTACAGGAGATGCATCTACACAAAGGTACTCCCTCCGTCCCATAAGCCATAATATAAGACGTTATTACATCTAGTATGTGAGCATATTAGATGTAATAACGTCTTATAATAAACAAAGGCAACTACACTGGTTGTTAATCTGTCTGCTAAAAGTGAGCTACATAAGAAATAGTCGCATACTCCAGGCTCACAAATTGTATGGTTCTCGTGTTGTTCTTGGTCTAGATGTGAGGACCCTGATGCCGGTCGCTTGGTGAGGACGGACACGTCTTTCTTCATATTTTTTTCTTCATATTTTCTTAGCCAGGATCTCGTTGATTGGCAAGTGGAGAGGGTCGCTTTTCGCCTCTGGCCAAATGGCTGTATATCATCTTCTTACAAAAACATGTGCAATGCTTTTGTGCGTCTGAGGAAACAATTGGCCACATACAAAAAATAAACTACTGAATTACCTGGCCCTTTGGATGCGAGGTTATCAATCATTAATTATGATAGCAACATCGAGATAGGCATCAGTGCATCACCTCAGACTAACAATCAACGAGTGATAGATATGTATACGAAGACAATCTTCCAAGATGTTCGAAGGACAGGCGTGCTGACAGTTGACATATATATGTCTAATAGCAAGACTCCGCCACCAGACCGACAGTCCAATTTGACCAATAATAGCCTACCTTTTTGCATCATTTGCAGAAGACTAAGAAGTATCAAATTCTTGAATTTGTATAGAAACATGCACAACTGTGGATGCTAGCTAGTAATAGCAAATAAAATTCATAATTATACTTCAAGCAAATCTCATAGTAGTGGAGTTGGAAAAGTTACTGGTGCTGTGCAGTAGAGAAGCTTTCTGCATTTTCTTCACCATTGACTTCAATGTAAGACAGGGCAGTAGTGCATCTTGACGTCTCTTTCTTCACACCCATCTCCACCCTTACATCCACAACACGTCCCCAGTTCTCATTGGCAGCATATAAGTTTGATGCAAGCACATAATTCCCCTCATGGTCAGGCTCCATGTCGATCACATGATCCATCACCTTCCTCGCTAAATTCATATTTCCATGATCACGGCATGCTCCGGTCAATACACGCCATATTACGGGATCAGGCTTCACAGGCATGGCCAGTACAAACTCAAACGCCTCATCCAACATGCCAGATCTGCACAACAGGTCCACCATGCTTCCATAGTGCTCCATCCATGGTGTGATGTGATAGTCTACGACCATGGACTTGAACAACTGGCGCCCTTCACTCACTAGCCTGGAGTGGCAACAAGCATTGATCACGCTTAAGAAGATAACCTCGTCAGGCCAGAACCCTTGTCTGAGCATCTGCGAAAACCGAACAAGGGCAGCCACCGCATGCCCATGCACAGCAAGTGCCTGTATCATGGCTGTCCATGAGACCACAGTCCTCACACTCATCGAGTCAAATATCTGACATGACTTCTTCATCCTCCCCATCTTACCGTGCATATGGATAAGGGAATTAGCAACACGGGTGTTCTCCAAGAAGCCATTCTCGCATGCATATTCCTCCACCCACTCATCCAACTCGGACGTACAATCCAATTTTGTGCACGCCGAAATGACTGCGAGCAGGGTGACCTCATCGATCTTGACAACGGCAAGCCTCATCTCGTTGAACACCTCCAGCGCCTCTGCTGGGCGTCCATTCTCGCAGCAAGCATTGATCATGCAGGTCCAAGAAACCACGCTCTTATTCCCCATCCCGGCGAACACTGTGCTTGCTTCAGCGAACCGCCCGCATCTCCCGTACATGCTTACCAGCGCATTGAGAACGCGCAAATCAAGAACAGGGATATTCCTCACGGCATACCCGTGGACCTCTCTCCCGTGCACCAGACTCCTCAGCTGCGCGCACGCAGACAAGAGGCTCGTGACCGAGAGGTTGTTGGGCCGGGAGCCCTCGCCCACCATGGCCGACACAGCGAACAGGGCGTGGTGGGGTTGACGGGAGCGCGCGCAGGCGGAGACGAGGGTGTTCCATAGTGGGATGTCCCGGCGGGGGGTTTCGTCGAACAGCTGGCGTGCGGAGGCCAGGCGGCCGGAGGCGGCGTAAGACTTGAGGAAGGACGAGCGGAGGTGGAGACACGAGGGGAGAAATCCGAGCTTTAGAGCGTGCGCGTGGAGCTGGGCGGCGGAGGCGGCGGAGAGGGCGCCGAGGATGGCCGCGGCGTCGCGCAAGGTGGTGGCGCTGGCGCTCATGGGTCATGGCGGCAGAGGCACACCCATGGGCATTTGATTTGGGTGCTGTTGGATAAATGACAAGAAAGCCCCTGTGCGCTTCCACAATTTGATACTAGCACATGCCATGGCTATTGTATTATGATACCCCGCGCGTTAATAAATAATTTAATGTTTAAAAAATGAAAAAGTTTATGAAACATAGTATAAGCAGATGTAAAGAATTTTTTTAGAAAGAAATATTGTTTAGAGTAAGTATTTAAAGCTAATTTGATGAAAAACCAAAGATAGGTGTACTTTTTGTTCCGATATATTACCTTTGCAATATACCAGCAAGGTGATATGAGATGTAAACAGTGCTGCGTAGAAACAGTGGAGACATCTCAACCCTTGGCTAAACCAAGAACAACGATATCAACTACATATGTGCATTCATAAAAAAACATAGCTCGCATGAAAAAAAAAGTGAGTTCACTCATAATTTGATTTTCTATTAAAAGAAGGCCACTTAACCAGGTAGCTCATTCACCACAATATATCCAGGTAGCTCCAAAAAAAAATTGTTTATCTTTTCCACGTGCAGAACCATGCATGCTTCCCCACTAGGTAAACCTTAGTTTAGTCATAAAAAGACCTGATTAGCTACCGAGGTGGCGAGGTGTATGCAATGGAAAAAATATTGGGATTAAATGGTTGCATGAGAACAGTGGATTCTTAAAAAAGAAATTTTTGATGAACTACCTCACTGTACGCGATGGAATTAAATTGGGAGAACACTGAAGGTTCGAGGGAACGAAGGCATCTAATGCAATCCTCTGACATGTTGGGAGCAAAAAAGACATGGATAGAAAGCACAAGAGATTGAGAATGAGAAAAGTCGATTGTTTGCGCTTTTAGAATCAAAGGAAAGCACTAACAACACATTAAGTCTAACCAAATGGTTGGAGCGGGGACTCGTGTTGTACGTATGGAGTGGATCGGATGACGTCAAGACATACACATATAGCTAAAGAAACCTATGATGACGTGGTTGCTTGAGTGCACGAAAACACAATTAATGGTTATATGTGGCAGATTGCATGCGCATGAAAAATTAGTGGAAGCATGGGCATGAAGAGTTAGTGAGAAATCATTTTTACATGGTAGACCTTCTCGATGATGTGGATAGCTTGAATGTCAAGATAAATATGATAGTGGGGATAAGTCTAACCAAATGGTTGAATGGGGACACGTGTTGTAAGTATGGAGTGGATTAGATGACGTCAAGACACACACACACGCGCGATGGCATTGTTGCTTGAGAGTGCACGAAAACACAATTAATTTTTATATTTGACAGATTGCATGCGCATGAAAAAATAGTGGGAGCATGTGCATAAAGAGTTAGTGGGAAAACCTTCTTACATGGTGGACCTTCTTGATAACGTGGATAGCTTGCATGTCAAGATAAATAAGATAGTAGGGATGAATCTCTTAGGTATATAGGATTACCAGTTTGAAGGCGTCTATAGTGCCATAGTGGTTGATAAAGCAGTCTTATCTTAAGCTTGTCACGTAATTTATAAAATACAATATAAAATTATGTACAATAGTTATCTCTTAGTCTTATCTCCGATAACTAGAAATTCCTGTGGTGAGAGATATTATTGCTAAGAGATCATCTCTTAAATAAGAGAAGCAAACATATTCTTATGGTTTCTCTCTTTCTCACCTCAACATCTATCCCACGTGATGCTCCTGAGATAATTAATATCATTATACATGCCCTCAATTTGCTCTCGCTTTTTGTTTAAGGGGTGTATTAGATTAATTTAGCAACATAGGGTCATTACAATCGCCGTTGGCGATGCGATTGATCTCCAAGCAGAGGTCCTCGTAGGTGACCACGGGGACACGGTCCTTGAACAATTCGCGGTCAGTGCACCCCTCCATGCCGTGCCGGCGGAGGTACTCGGCGTCATTGTTGCGTGCTTCTCCTCCGTGCACCCCTCCATGCCATTGTCTATGAGATAGTAACCGTTGTGGTTGCGTGTTTCCCCCTACTTTTGCAATTTGAGGGCCAATCAATTATAGAAGTCTTTGTCTCCGACTTTGAGGAGGTAGAGCTTATTCCACTTGTCAAGTCCAGAGAAATACATACAGGAAACATTGGATATGAATCAATGGGCAGAGCTATGCACATATCAGCACGGCGCATCGGCCCCCTAGCCTAGGAGAAAGCGTCGTGTTTATTTCTAGGGGCCTAGGTTAAAAAGGTTGTCTTATGAGGTGTGCTCTTATGCTTACCGGAACTTTTTTGGCACGAATCCCAAAGCACCTATCAATAATTAGCACCAAGGGCATATTAGTAATCTACGTCCGTCGTGGGACGTGGCCACATCCGGACGTGGCCACATCCAAGTGGAGTGCCCAGCCCCTGACATAAATTAAAAAAACACATTCAAGCCTTTGGGGCGATGCCTTCTTCATCTGCATCCATCGATGGCTCGCATTAGCAGAGCTCGGTGTTGCCTTTGGACCTTTGAACACCACCAGATAACGTTGTGTCGTTGTTGTAGGGTTGTAGCGGTTAGGAAGTCAAAGGTCCACCACCAAATAACATTGTGTCATTGTTGTAGGGTTGTAGCGGTTAGGAAGTCACCGATGCAGGCAAAAAAAGTTGTCGTTAGCAACGATGAAAATAGTCACCCGGAGTAGAGAACGTCGGAGAGGGCAAAACGCAGCACCCTTCACATGCCTCGCAATGTTGGCAGGAAGCACCACTGGAACGAGGATGATGGCAAGAGGACTTATTCCATATCAACAGCGACGCCATCGACTACTAGAGACTAAAACCTACATTGAGTCCTAACCCTACCACCACCTAACTAAAACAGTGGGCTCCCCCCTCCCCCCTCCCCCCTCGAAAACGACGGGCGAAGGGTTAAGGGGCCCGTGGGCTCGCCGAGGGATAGCTCGTGGCCGCCACTCTGTCACCTAGGGTATGGTGGGAGCAACGAATCTTTCTTTGCACTAAATCATGGGAGTATGCTCTCGCTTTCTAGTGCAAAATGTTAATATTACATGCTCGAACCTATTATCAGGTTACAAGAAATAACAGATACTCCCTCCATTCCACAATGTAGTGCCTATAGATTTTTCTGGAAGTCAAACTTTGTCAACTTTGACCAAGTGTATAGCGAAAACTCTTTACACCTACAATACCAAACATGTACATTCTGAAAATATAACTTATGATGTATCCAATGATGTGCATTTGGTATTCTAGATGTACCTACTTCTCTTCATAAATATGGTCAAAGTTTGTAATGTTTGACTTTCAAAAAAATCTATAGGCACTACATTGTGGAACAGATGAAGTATAATACACGATAAATAATTAATCAAAAGAAAGAGAAATGCGTGGAAACAAGTGCTATTATTCATAACAATTTTTTCCTTGCAATTTAGATTTAAAATGGTTTTTTTAATGCTAGAACAGTATGGATGATAATTTGACACTCACTCCAGGTAAGTCAACCACAATTTGTGGTTTGATGTGTCACCAATGGTTTGGAGTGCTACACAAGATGCTCAAGTATGGCTGCATGAATCACCCAAAGTCAACACTCCATTACTATGTGCTAATGTATGCATCTTTAGTTCTTTATTACTGCACATGTCCCCCTGATGCCCTACAAATAACAATGTATTCTCGCTGTGTCACAAACACGCACAGCTGCAATGCTATATGCAGCATTGGCAACATGTACTTGTTCGTGCTTAACCTAGAATAATACCTCAAGCAATGGTGAAGAGATGCCAGATTGAGACTGAATCACTGAAATGCATTAGAATTGCAGAAGGTTGGATCGATGGATACCTGGAGATCTATCTAGCATCATGTCATATAAATAGGCTACAAAACCCCACATATTTTTACAACACCTGGGGCACCATCATAACACAGACAATACATCATTACCGAATTACGTCGGCTCTTATTGTTCCTACCAAGCTACAAAATATTACAGCACTCCTCAGCTAGGTTGCATCAGAGAACCATAACTCTATTTGAACCCCATGGCAACCACAGGGATCCGGACTAGGTGGCGCCGGTCGCCCTTCATCGTGATCTCGCCGAAACTGTAGGTGCCCGTCACCGACCTCGTCGTGAGGGTCACGGTTATCTCTCTAGATGACCCGGGGAGCACCGTCAGCGCGGGAGGCGAGACATCCAGCGCGATCTCCGGCGACATCCTGGTCATGATGGTGTAGGTTTCCGCCTCGTCGGCCACGTTCGTGACCGTCCGCTTCACGGTCTGGATGCCTTTGAGCTGAGAGACCGTGATCGAGGGGATGTTGAGGTCGTAGGGCCGCTGCCCCTTCGGGCCGGAGCCGCAGCGTGAGCCGGTTATGTTTGATACTTCGCTTGGATCAACGTCAGGGATGGAGCACAGAAATGTGATGTAATCTTGGTGAGCTGCCAACACAAGCATTGCAATGTTAGATTTGAATATGGCATCACTATGGTAATAATAACATGGAAGGGACATTATTGTTTAACAACAGACTTGCAACACAAATTCACAGCAGGGCAGAAGAGAAATTCACAATAGACTTGCATAAAGAAAATCAACTTACTTGCATCTAGAACTAGCCCAGGATCCAGGGCAGCTTTTGGGTTAACTGCACCACTGCCATAATCAAATGGTGTGGCCCGTGCAAGCGTCATCATTTCTGACGTGGAGTATTGCTGCGCTCTGAGAGGATGGCTCCCTTTGTCGATCGTGTTGGCGGTAGTCATCAAGGCAGACTTTATTGCTGACGGGCTCCACTTGGGGTACTTCTGTTTTATTAGTGCTGCAATGCCAGCAATATGTGGTGCAGCCATGCTAGTTCCAGACATCATCGCAAATCCTTCTCCTAGAAAAAAATATGGCATGACAGAGAATTTGGGTTAGTTCAGACAGAATGATGTCTGTCACCTTTATGGATTACCGTCATCACAAGAGACAACATATTCAAACTAGATCCGGTCCCAAAGCATTCGGCATGTGGGCATAAGAGGAATCAAAGTAGCATTTCCTTTTGAAACTAGATTAATAATTTATAATCGATTGACCAAAAAATGCTGAAGCAAGCATGTGTGTTATCGCTGAGGGAAAAACTCTGAAAACTTACCAGCGTAGTTTGCTTCATCTGTTCCATTAGGTGCCCATGCGGACCATATAAGATTGCCAGGAGCGAGTATATCAGGTTTAAGAACATCAGCATCTTGAAAGCTAAAATCCTTTACATCAGGCCCTCGGAAGAGAACAACGCAACCTGGGGAGCTGAATTGAACAGTGTTGGTGCCAAACCATCTGCAATACCGACTGTTGCTTGGAACGCTGTAGCCCGTCCAGCCCAGTCTCTTGTTGTAGAAGAGTTGTAGTAGTCTATAAGATCCTACATGGCCAAAATTGACGTCAATGTGCTGTATCAGAAAAATCATTAGAACTTACAGGGGTAATTTAACTAATTCTACAATGGCAGCAATGCATATAATCCACATCACTGCTCTGGAAGTATTTGCAAGTTGGTTCCTTGAGATTTGAGAACAATTCTAATGGATGTGAACTTAAATTCTGGCTTCTAAGCAACTTATTGCCAGAAAACAAATAAACAGGCTGATTTACAGTACAGGTCACATCTACTTTTACAAATGGTGTTTGTCTATACATATCTGCACAATAGGCTCCATCAAAGCTAAATACCTTTGTTTTGCTGACATCTGTGATGAGAATCCCAGGAATATTGACAGGCACAGGATCAAACTTTGTCCCTGGGTAACTATCTTCTACAGCAACAACAAAGCCAGCTGCACCTAGACTCTTGGCTGTTTGAGACACTTTCTTGATTGAAGCCGTCCCAGAAATATAATTAAAAGAATAGCCGCACAATAGAATTTTCCCCTGAACTTTCCTCTTATTTAAGAGTTCTGGCCTTTGACAATCTAGTGCACTGTACTTGGTTGAAGATGAACCCAGCAGAGCATCAGTAGCAGAAATCAGGCCAAACGATTTATTTCCATGTGTGGCAGCTGTAGTCAGATAAGATAATTGTCAACTAACCACAGGTAGAAATGTTAATTGTCAGAATACCAGCACCAGTCACAGTACTATAAAATGGACATTTGTTGACAGTTATTACAAGATTACACAGAAGGACTTCAACTCTACAATCAAGAGCCTACAAAGAGAACAAAACACATTTTCCGAACAAAGCATTTTCACAATCAGATGAAAAGATGCTGGATAAGTAGTATATGAGGATCTAATAAGAGTCTGGGTACATAGTACAATGGGAACTCGAGGTAGAGTCCATGTGTGGATATTAGCACTATAAATAAGTGTGGGGCTAGCCAAGGATACTTTTATGACAGCATGCATCAATCGATGCAGTGATCAGTGGGACTACAATTTTTTTTGGGAAAAAAAGAGAGCCAAGAATACTGTTTACATGTTACAAATGCAGGATATTTCCTGTTATGCAGTATGCACCAAATATCCAAATGAACTTACGTGATACTCCAAGTCCAGCAATACGCTTTCCATTTCCTAGTATCAAATGATTCTTGTATCTGCGGTCATCAACTCCAGCGGCAACAGTGGTTATCCATGGGCTGAATGACACCAGTGTTTTTGGAAATGGTCCTCCATTTCCTGCAGCTTGGGCAACAAACACGCCAGCTTTTACGGCAGAAAGAAGCGCTGCATCAAAAGGATTGAGAAAAGTAGTCCGTGTAGCTGTTGGTGGGCTATTTGGTCCAACAGAAAGGTTGAGAATGTCAACACCATCTTGAACAGCCTGCAGGTAGCCATCCACATACATTAGCTCCTATATGTTGGAGGCTTATACAGTACTAACATGCATTACAGTTATCCAGCACGTATTCTTTTCATTCATCGCACAATACAGTCTATGGATAATACAGTAGCAAGTTATTACGTTCTAGAGATGAGTTTCTAAAGTTACCATTGCAAGTATTTCATTGTATATATTGCATGAAATGGAACTCTAAAATTCTAAGCCATACTAGTGAATGCAAACCAAAATTTAAACCCAGAGTTTTTCGATAACTGAAGTAAACCAAAATTTAAACCCAGAGTTTTTCATATTGTTTTGGGGTTTATACACCCCAAATCTGTGTCACTTAGATGATCAATCCTACCAAGTACCAAATGATACAGTTTACCAACCATGCCTTTATTTTTCAGTCAATCTCTCAAGCAATGAACAATGTTGTTGAACTGTTAGATAATGTAACATCATAAATCACATCTTTCAACCCCCAAGGCCATAACAGTCATAAAGTTGTCCCAGGTATCTACTCAATATCAAGTACGGTAAACTGTTGGTGAGAAGTTTGGCGAAATTAATAGTGTACCTGATCAATCGCTGCCACAACATCAGATACATAACCACCAAAAAGCCTGTAAAGAACCTTGTACACAGCTATCCTGACAAAGTGACAAGCACAAACTCAAAAAGTCAGTGGTGAGCAAGCAAGATCAAAATGGCTCTCTCAGTGAATCCAGCTATGATGATACTGAGTACTGACTAGTGACTACTGATGAGTAATGAGTGCTTATGTTCTTCTGCCAAACAGGTATTGTTTCTTTCTCTCTTTTTTTTGGAAGGAAACAGGCACTGTACTTGTCCTAACAGGATAATGCTAGTCATACAAAGACAGAACAAAGCAAAACCCTATCTTTGAGGTGGGTAATTTAGCATTGCTATTGGCTGTACAAGGTTTAACTTTGTTCAGAAATTCCAAGGAAATAAAAACTTACCTAGCTCGTGGAGCCATGCCACTTGCTTTGCCAAATTCGTAGCCATGCATTCGCACCGGAATCCCATTGTTTCCAGCAGCAATTGCAGCTATATGACTGTTGAGGGAGGGGTAAAAGGTAAACATATAATCAGATAAGCCATGCCATTTTTCACATGACCAGAATGACTTTCGGTCAAAACCAACATTGCAAACAACCACATCGATTAAATATGAAGATGGTGCTTGGAACGGAAAGGTTTACTTTACAGGCCAACCATCATCATTTGAAACAAGATGCCCACAGGTTTGGAAGTTATAAGCAGATTTTTTTTTCATGTGTGGCGTTTTTAGTGCAACAAAGCACAACAAATTACTCCCTCCGTAAACTAATATAAGAGTGTTTAGAATACTAAAGTAGTGATCTAAACACTCTCTTATATTAGTTTACAGAGGGAGTACTTAATAAGAGCTAAGGGTACCATCAGGAGCATTACCTTCCATGACCATCGCCGTCTAATGGAGATGCAAACTCAACATCGGGATTAAATGCTCCAGCAGCAATTGCAGCTTTTGCAAAATGTTGGGCCCCAACTATCTTCCCATTGCAGAAGCTTCTTTGTGTTACTGGATCTATCTCACATTTCCCCTTGTAACGAGGAACAGGTCCATAAGGATCAGTTCTGTGGGTAGAGAAGCTTGGATGTTCAGGATAAATTCCTGAATCCACAAAACCAATCACCACATCTTCGCCTGCTCTATCAAATCCACCTCCTGTTGGCCATACCGCTGTTGTCAATCCAAGAAACTGTGGAGTGTGTGTTGTCAATTTCTGTATCTTTGTATCTCTCTCCACGTACTTAACACCTGGGGCTTTCCTTAAGAAATCAGCCTAACACAGTAGAACATTACTGCATTTAGCCACAATAATATTGCAAGACTGGAAGAAAACATATGTGCCAGCCAGAAAATTTATTATGGCAAATACCTGCAAAGATGACATGTGAACTGCAAACCCATTAATAAGATGATGGTAGCTATAAAGCTTCTCGTAAGTTCCCGCTACAAAAAGCGAGTCCAGAAGCTTCTCATGGTGCCTTCGGAGGTGAAGAGAGTATGATGTGACAGCCTCACTGCAAATCAGGAAAATTTGGAGTGAGCACAGACCATTATCTTTGCATCATAGTATTAATCCTTCAATTAGAGAGGGTAGTTCCAAGTGTAACTGAAGTACTGAAATTGAAAATTGCAATTCATCAATAACATGTCCTATTTACAACAGTGTGAAATCTCCCAAAATAGACTTGAAAAATCATGAATGCCAGGCAACACAAAACAAATGTTAAGAGACATGCCCAAGAATATGTAGCAGAGTACATACCTGGTAACATCCATCTCTTCATCCAAATCCGCCGCGGTCGCTGGAAATCCTTCGACTCCGCCTGTGTAGCTCACAACCGGGTCGCCAACCATGGTAACGATGTACACATCATGCGTCCCAAGTACCACTTGCGGCACAAGGGCAAGAAGCAAACAGGCAAGGCCTAGCCCCTTCATCTTCACCGGTGTATGAACAGCAACACTGCAGAACCTTTCAAGAAGAGAGACTATCAGAGACAAGCACTTAACATGAGAATCATAATAGTGGCAGCTCTTGGGCATTAGTTGGGTAGCATGACGGCAAATGTGCAACGACTATATGCCTGTACTGCACTGATGCCACAGTAAATCACACACCGCCCCAGTCAAAACAGGAATGGTCCCCATGGTGCCCACCGTTGTTCTGTGATGCCGGAGTTTCCGATCTCATAGGTCTCCCATGAGTATGCATTCATGAGACCTCTTAAATTAGGCTGCCCGGTGACATCAATGGCCCTTCAGAGCAAGCGGCTACATGGCACGCACAGTGTATGCATTTCGTATTACTCCATTCTCCTCAGTGGAGAACAGGTGGGCACTCAGTCAGTTGAAACTAAAATAATAGCAGTATACTGCTCCACTGAGAATGGGACATCAGTAAAGATCTCTGGCTAACTGATTGAATAAAAAACTATGGACTGCACTGCGAACACTGAACAGTGAATCACGGCCGAAAAGCAAGGAGGAGATTAATCTCTTTTTTTTGCGGGTGAAGGAGGAGATTAATCTGACTGAAGCTATAGTCGGTCATTTGATCCAAAGGTGCGGCCGTGGGAACTGAAAAAAAATCCTGTTTTTTCAAACAAAAACGCGTGAAGGAAGCTGTTAAATCCTATGCTGCAGTTATACTGTTCCCGATAATGCTGATACAGTTATAGTGGCCGGTTCTAAGGTGTACTGCTAACACCCTATTAAAACCCAATATGCAGAGGTAAATCGAACGCAAAATAAGTTGAAAAAAAATCTGCCTTCGCAGGGGGAGCAGATAATGCGAGTCGGGAGACAAGCAAATCACCTGGGAAGCCGAGCATTCCCCGGCGCAGCCCGGCCGCCACCCCGCGTCGGTCGATCAGCCCGCACCGCCCGCGCCGGCCGCCTCGGGGAATGGCGGCGCGCAGAGGCGGGAGGAGGATGAGGTTGGGGAGCGCCGGCGGCAGCAGCGGCGGCGGAGCACGGGGAGTGGCTAGGGTTTGCGGCGCGGTGGGGAGGGGGAGCAGTGGGGAGCGGGAGCGGGAGTGGGGGAGCAGTGGAGGTGGAGGAGACAGAGCAAAGCGTGGGCTAATGGCGACGCCTTTGTCTTTGTCTTTTAATGGAGTCCGAGGGAGGCCTCGAATATAGCAGTTTTTTTTCCTCCTCTTTCGCTTTCGCCACCTGTGCTGCCGCCGCTGTGCCCGGCTCACGTGGGCCGTGCCTCCCGGGCCCACACGTCGGCGAGCCGCGAAGACCCCGACGCGCGCTGCGGTTGGGGCCAGCAGCTGGCGATCTCCCCCGTGCCCCGCCGACGGACTGACCCAGCGAGGCGTGAATGCGGCCGTGGGTCCCCGGCGGTGGCGTGCGGGGCACACCCGTGTGCCTCTCTGCGACGCGGGCCCCTGCCGCCAGCGGGCGAGGCTGGCCCACGTACGCCGCGCCCGGCGACCTCGTGCCGGCCAGCGGCGTCAGGCCAACTCCAAGGCGCGACCCTATCCTGGCCCGCCCCGTCCGCTTTGGTTAACGGACGAATAGCGCGGTCCAGCGCGCGGCCTCAAACGAATAAATGTCCAGATTCCGTTCGTTTTTAACCCATCCCGGGACCCAAGCTTGCGCTCGGTTTAGGGTGAAACGGACGCACGCCTTTGTCCACACGGTTGCCGCTTTATTGAGGACGATGGCAGTCCTGCGCTCCCAACGCTTCCACCTCTCTCTCACTTGCATGCCGCTATTCTCCGTAGCCTCACCGCATGTGACCTCCGTCGTCCCTACCAAACCACTTCTCGACATGGCGCCACCACGCCCGTGCTTTGGCCGTAGTTTTGGCCGTCGATCGGAGGTTTAGCCATCGTCGTCTTCTTGCGGCCGAGAGGGCAGGGGCCGGCTGACGCACGGTGGCCTCGGCAGCTTCCGGCGAGAGCTCTAGAGCGGCCAGTAGCCGGCCGGCAACCACCCCTGCTGCGTTGAGGTGATCATCGCGGCCTCTTCGCCACCACGACCGCAAGGTGTTTGGCATTTTGCCCACAAAGGTATGAACAGTGGAGACGAGTTTTTCTTCCATCACTTCCTTTGTTCATCGGACGATTCGTCGTCGGATGATGAAGATCTTGTGGTGTTGCCTTTGGTCGTTCACGACCACATTCAACAACGACTTCCTCGATGACAGGGGTCCTGGTACATGTGCTTGTGGCCTTGGGTAATCGAAGCTCTGATAATCCCATGTTAACGATGCCACATCACCTCGATTCTTGTTGATAATCCCACGTTAGATCGAAAGCAGTTCAAATTCTAAATTTGAATTAAAGTTAAAACAATTAAAGTTTTCAAAAGTCAAAACTAAAATGTTCGATGTGTTGAAAATATTCCCTAACTATTTGTCATGAAGAAACCATGTTTTTATATAAGTCTTATATTTTTAAAATGAGCTAAAAGAGAGAAAATAAAGAAAAGCGAAGACAATAAAAATAGAAAACAAAACTACAAAAAAATAGAAGAGCCACTGGCCAAGCTGGGCGGGCAGCCCGACTTCGCCGACCCAACCGGCCGCCGCTCCCTTATCCCACGGAACCCTAACCGCTCCCAACCCCACTTCCGCTCCCTTGATCCACCTCGCCCTCCTCTTTACGATTGGATCGGGGTAATGGACCGTCATCCGCTGCCGGAGCTCCGCGCCTCGCCTCGGTCCCCGACGCCCGCCGTCGCCTTGTCTACCTCGTGCCTCTCCTCATGCGGATCGACCCGCCGCTTCGTTCCCACACGCGACCCATCGCGGGCGCCATCGCCATCCTCCTCCACTCCGTCGCTCGTCCCCGTCGTCCTCCCCGACCTCCACCGAGCACGTTGCCCCGTCCCTACTCCGCTCCGTGAGCCCCCACCTCTCCTTCTCTCTCCCTCGCGTCGCGATGCACCGCCGTCGCCTGCGGCCGGCCGGCCTTGGTCCGACGCCAGCGTCCGGCACTGCCGCGCCCGTGACCCTCTCCGGCTCGGCCCCGCCACTGCCGGAGCCCGCGCCGCCATCGCCCGCTTCGCCCTCGGCCTCATCTGCCCGTCCTTCTCGGCATCGATCTGCCGTCGCTGGGTCCGCAGCGGCCAGCGCCCGTTCTGGCCGCGCCGTCCCGTGTGCCGTGCCAGCGCCATGGCCGTCATGCTCGGGCCTTTGCTTTCATGCGTGCCGTTCGGCGACGCAGCGCCCGTCGGCGCCCACGGCCGACCTTGACCCTCCTCGACTCGGCGATTTGGCGCCCGATCGGCGCTCCTAACGCCCGACACGCCCGTAGCGCCGTAACCGCTTCGGCCCCTGTGCCAATAGCGGTGGGGCGCCCCGAACTTTTAATTAAAAAAAGAAAGAGAATTAAAAAAAGTAATAAAAATAAATAAATAGATAATAATAATTAAATTAATTAATTAATTAACGAATTAATTAAGTTAATTAATCACAATTAGATTAACCTAATTAACTAACAGTTAATTAATCAAACAATGACAGTGGGGCCCACCCCCTAATTAATTATGATTAGTTTAATTAATCTGTTAATTAAAATGTGTCACCGACCAGTGGGACCCACTGGTCAGGTTGACCGGTCAACTCTGTTGACTGCTGACGTCAGCATGACATCATGCTGATGTCATTATTTCATTTTCGAATTAACTAAATAAAAAATTAGAAAATGATTAAATCTTTAGAAAATCATATCTTTTAATCCGTAACTCGGATGAAAATACTTTCTACATGAAAGTTGCTCGAGCGACGAGGCGTTTAGGATACGCAACCCGTTCGTCCGCCACACCCCCCTAACCTATCGAACTCGCAACTTTCCCCCTCCGGCTCCTCTGCCCGAAAACGCGAAACACCGAGAATACTTTCCCGGATGATTTCCCCATTCGTCGGTATCACCTACTACCGCGGTTGGGCACCCCTAGCATAGTTACTTGTCATGTAATGCATCGATAGTCATCTATTTGCATGGTATTCATTGTTTCTTCCCCCTCTTCTCTCTGGTAGAACCACCCAAGGGCCAAGCCCAGCTGCTTCTTTGCTTGATTCGACTACGAGTTGGCGACCCCTCTCTCTTGCAGAGCAACCAGGCAAGCCCCCCCCTTGATCACAGATATCGCCTACTCTCCTCTATCTGCTTGCATTAGAGTAGTGTAGCATGTTCTTGCTTTCCGTTATTCCTATCTGATGCATAGCTTTGTCTTTGTTACTTCTATTGATACCTTTACACCGCAATCCTACTTGCCTAGTATAGGATGCTAGTATTTCCATCTATGGCCCTACATTCTTGTCCGTCTGGCATGCTATACTATCGAGCCGTGATCACTCGGGAGGTGATCACGGGTATACTCTATATACTTTATACATGATACATGTGGTGACTAAAGTCGGGTCGGCTTGTGGAGCACCCGCGAGTGGATCTTTGTGGCGGAGCGACAGGGCAGGTTGAGACCGCCTAGGAGAGAGGTGGGCCTGGCCCTGTTCGGTGTTCGCGCTTAACACGCTTAACGAGATCTTGGTATTTGATCTGAGTTGGGTCGTTGACCTTATACGCACTAACCGCCACGTGGGACAAGATATGGGCAACCGGCGTCGTGGTATCGGTAGAAGCATTTCGTGACGTCGGGCGGCGGTTGGCCGGATTAATTTGGAACGCCACTAGGCTAGGTGCGCTTCCGGTAGCCCTCGCATAGCGTCAGGTGTGCCAAGGGTGATGGGCCCGGACCCTGGCGCATAGGTTTAGACCGGCGTCTTGACCTCTGTTATGCCTAGGTGGGGCTGCGGCGTGTTGATCTTCCGCCCGGGCATGACCCGAGAAAAGTGTGTCGGCCAAATAGGATCGGCGTGTCGGGTAATGTGGTGCACCCTGCAGTGAAGTTAATCTATTCGAATAACCGTGATCTTGATAGCAGGGCGACTTGGAGTTGTACCTTGACCTTATGAAAACTAGAACCGGATACTTAATAAAACACACCCTTCCAAGTGCGGATATAACCCGGTGGTCGCTCTCTCTCGGGGTTACGAGGAGGGATCGCGGGTAGGTTTATGCTATGCGATGCTACTTGGAGGACTTGATCTACTCTACGCTACATCTGCAAAGGCGGAGGCTGTCGAGCGTAGTCTTGGCAGGATTAGCTATCCCCTCTTATTACGGCATTCTGCGATTCGGTCCTTGATATGGCCCTTTGCACATATATTCATGCATATGTAGTGTAGCTCCTTGCTTGCAGTACTTTGGATGAGTACTCACGGTTGCCTTGTTCCCCTTTTCCCCCTTTCTTTACCGATTCTTTGCGACAGACGATTGAGCCCGAGGCAGGCGCCACCGTCGATGGCGACTACTACTACTGGAGGTGCCTACTAATACGTGCAGCCCTCGGGACGGCGACCGGGGAGTAGTTAGGAGGATCGAGCGGGAGGCTGCGCCTCTTTGATCCTGTATCCCGGTTTGTGCTAGCCTTCTTAAAGCGAGACTTGTTTAACTTATGTACGTACTCGAGATATTGTTGCTTCCGACTTCGTCTATGATCGGCGCTTGTATTCGAGCCCTCGAGGCCCTCGGCTTGTATTATGATGCTTGTATGACTTATTTTATTTTTAGAGTTGTGTTGTGATATCTTCCGTGAGTCCACGATCTTGATCATTACACGTTTGCGTGTATGATTAGTGTCTGATTGAATCGGGCGTCACAAGTTGGTATCGAGCCATTTGCTGTAGGAAACCCCCTTTCCAACTCCTTGGCCGAAGTCGAGTCTAGACATTACAAAACTTTTACTAACATGGTTGTGTGTCTTACGGGCCCACGTCGCCATTTGGGTGGTATTAGGATCTTTTATTCCTCGACCTATACTCTGGGACTCTGACATCTCTTCTATTCGGGTTAAATGATTTTGCTAAAAACAAAACTAACTCTAGGTTCTCGATAATACTTTCTCCCGGAGAGCCCCTTCAGTCCAGATGATCGCCGGCTGCACCAGAAGATTTCGAAGATACTCTCCGATTTTCCCTCGAGACCTTGTGCCCGTTGCTTTTGCAATTCCCTACCACTGCAATATCCCTATGGATAAATACTTACACCCTCGTTCTTACTTTTATGCCCGGTCGATCTTGTTATTACAAGATACCTCGAAATTCTCTCTAATGTTCCGAGAATACTTTGTACTGCTTGCCTTGCAGTTCTTTGCCACTGAATACCCCTAAGAGTAATTTCGCACTTTCCAAGTATCCGCTCATCCCGATTGTTCGTGTGTTTCACAAAAAGTCGTTGAAATACTATTCAATCCTCCGAAAATCCTTAGCGACTTTATTGCTCGCAAATACTTGTCTACTTGCATTATGGATGCTTCCCATATATCTGGCAATATTCGCTAGTATCTTTTGACACCGTCATTTTGATCCTATTGATTCAACATGTGTGCGAATGCACACAATCATCTATCAACCCTTCTAATTATCTTTCCGCTCGAGACATCATTTTGAACATGAGCTGGTTCTCGACAAACTATTTGTCGTCAATTGTGCCTCTAGTCTGTCCAACTTATCCATCCTTGATCGGGCGTGCCCGCCACGATTCTTTGTTTTGGATATCATAATTCCTTTGTTATCTAAGCATCGAATTATTCAGATGTTCTATAATATGATGCCCGTGCATTCTTCTTCCTCTAGTTGAGTACCGATGCTCACATCAGATCCCTTGTGGAGCATCGATTCCTTTGTTGGATTCTATCCGACAGTGTCCTTCATATTGAATAACCTTGAGAGCCTTTCCATGGGTATATAATGCCTTTGGTAAATTGTATCATCTGCTTTTGAACATGCTCTACTATCGAGTTTGTGTTATTTACTCCACGAAGTTTGTGGTATATGTTCCTAAGATGCCACGATGGGTTGAACCTACACCTTCCCTAATCCGTGTGAACCCGAAAGATTACACGGGTCATACTTATCTGGTATTGCACCGGTAAAAACTTTCAACAACTAATGTCATTTTGAAAATATGAGAGGTGAATGAAAGGTTATCGTTGAACAAGTGGGAGTCGACCTTGAACCCTGTGTTCATGCCCATGGACACGATGTATACCTTATCATGGAAGCTTCTCTTAAAATAATTATCCTTGTTATAAGTTCATCTTGTATCCGTGGACATGGTTACGACCATGTTTCTCCTTGATTCCGTTTTCTCGTGCAAGTTTGAGCACTTGTCTCCTGCAGAGCAATACCCTAGTCCAACCACTACCTTGATCTGTCGTCGAGTATTACCCCCTGGTATCTCAAGATTATCATGGAATTGCATAACTTCTTATGAGTTCTTCATCAAGCACTACATTCTCACTGATTCCAATTTTCCATGGGCTCCGAGTTATTAGTCACTCGGGAACACCGATAAGTGAATCGATTCCATACTCCGATTCAATAACTCTAAGTAATTCTTGTTGCTTATGAGTTTAATAATCCTTCAAGTCGTTCCTAGCCTTATGAGCTATATCATTATCATGCAAAATTTTAACTGTGCTACCTGGTCCTTCTTAGGAGCACAACTTTCGACGATGAGCTAGACTTACGTCGATCTTCCTTATCATATCATTTCGCCTTGAACATCAAGCTTGATTTCGAGTTCGTGTCGCATACCCTTGGTTCTAGTAACTTTCGCTTCATCGGTCCTTTGACTTGATGTCGCCGTTGTTCGATTACATCTTCATGAAACCTCTCGACAAATGTGTCGTAATCATCATCTACATTACGAGCTCTTACAGGATATCAATCGAATTCGTGATGAGAAATACCATCCTTGCCCCTCGATGATTGTGTTATCATCGGCGACATTCTGCCTTCCCCAACACAAACTTGTTCATGTTTTGTGTTATACCTTGAGTTCCTTGCTATCCGACCTTTGTTCTTCTTTATCTTGGAGTATTACCATCTTTTATGTCAAGAATGTTCTGAGATTTGTTCCACCTCTTGAGAGTTCTTGGTATAGTGATACTTCTCACCATCACCATTCTTTCATGGTCCTCGTGTTGATTCCAACCGGGGTACCAACAAGTGAACGGTGTTGTTTGGATCCTGCACTTCTAGCAACCCTATTGCTTTGAAGTTAATGGTCGGCCGTTTATTCTTAGTCTATTGATTATTGAATCACCATTCCGACATTGGTCGTGCAACCCAACCCATATTTGGTAGCACCTTTCAACCAATGTTTAGTTGTGTATGTTCTCCTCGAGCATACTTCCTTATATCATTTGGTCTCGACAAATGTTATCTCATTATTCACTTAATTGTGGAAATCCATCTTTTGGAAATCTCGATGAATTGTCGTTGAGTTCATCGACCACCTCCTTGACCTCTCCTTGGGTTAATGATGAACTCTTGTTAGCGGAAATCACTTCATAGTTCATTTCGAGAATCTTACGGTGTCATCCCGTCAATTTGTGTTGCACCTTTCTTCTCGGGCATCCCGAGCACGAGGTATCTGACACCAATCATATCTGAATCTCCATCGGATATGATGGTTGGAACATATTTACAAGAGTTATAACGCTAGTCTTCATAAGACCGGTAAGGTGATGTCATGCCTAGCACCCTGGCGAAGGACCTATTGTTATAGTTGTTCCTTTTTGGCAAGGTTAACCATTCTTCCTTGAGGGAATTGTAAGACTTATTCTATAAGTTATTCTGATGAATCCTTTGTGTTTCCAAAGTCGATCTTCACTTTGTTGGCCCTGTCAATGCTATCTCGAAGCATGTCTATGGTACTCCAATTTTCAACAAGAACATTTGAAGCCCAATGTTAAATGTTTCCTGCTCAATTATCCAAACACCGTTGTATGGGTAATGTCATGAAATTTCTCTCCCCTTACCTAAGGAGTTTTCTACGTTATATCCTGGCATGGATATCGTGCTCTGCTTGTCCTTGGGAAGGATATACCCCCTAAAATATGTGTTTAAACACATTTTCCTTTCCATTGTTACATTTAATCTGAAATCACATTTTCCTTTCCATGGTTTTGTTTGACCTTTCTTGGGAATTATATGATCTAAGCAGTAATAATTCCCAACATATGCAAACACCTCGATGTACAATTCTGTCAATGAAGACCTGTTACTATTGTTGATGACATGTCGGTAGCCACCGATGGGCGAGAACCTTGCCTATTGGCCCGCCTCGTTCAACGAGCGGAAAATGGTTCTCTTCGTCCCTCGCCCTTGGTATCGATAGCGTTGCCGACATAAGCGGACGAGCTACCCTCGACACGCCTTGCTATCGTGGACTGAGCAAGATGCCGCCCGCTTCCTACTTTCAACCACATGGTGGGCCCATAACCCAGTTCCCACAGGATCGAAACCTGACTCTCCTGTACACCCCCTGTTCCCAAAGTTATTCCTCTCGCGTGGACTCGTATGTAATTAATGAGCCACCTTCCGATGAGATCATCAATTCTGGCATCGGACAAAATAATCATTTCGTTGCTTTGCAACCCCTTTCACCTTCTGACTAGGCATTGAACGATTGCCTGGCTGCTTGAAACTTCTTATTGTACCTTGAACTTTACTCTCGATGTGTTTTATTTGTTCAACTCGAGAGGTACTCATATGCTCATTCATGGGTTATTCCCAGTTATTACCATTATAGCATTACATGCGTTGCCGATCTGCCCCGTTACCTATTCGTAAGTACGATGAAGATCCCGAAGAAAGGATGTCGACTTCATCATGCTGACCTGAAGCAGATAAATGAAGACATCAATGTATTGAACCGGTCTCTTCGAGAAGAGCAAGCCAGAATGAGAAGACCCGCTCGATTCGTTACCAAACCTTCCCCGCTTTCACTACCTCTTAAATCTCGGGACAAGATTTCTTGTAGAGGAGGAGAATTGTGGCCTTGGGGTAATCGGGCTTCTGATAATCCCGTGTTAACGATGCCACGTCACCTCGATTCTTGTTGATAATCCCGCGTTAGATCGAAGCGGATTCAAATTCTAAATTTGAATTAAAGTTAAAACAATTAAAGTTTTCAAAAGTCAAAACTAAAATGTTCGATGTGTTGAAAATATTCCATAACTATTTGTCATGAAGAAAACATGTTTTTATATAAGTCCTATATTTTTAAAATGAGATAAAACAGTAGAGAAAATAAAGAAAAAGGAAGACAATAAAAACAGAAAAAACAAAACTACAAAAAAAAGGAGAAGAGCCCCCCTGGCCAACTAGGCCAGACGGCCCAGCTGGCCGACCCACTGGCCCAACCGGCCGCCCCCACTCCCCTTATCCCCCCCGGAACCCTAACCGCTCCCCAACCCCCACTTCCCCCCCACTCCCTCGATCCACCTCGCCTCCTCACTTTGATTGGATCGGGGTAATGGACCGTCGCCGCTTGCAGGAGCTCCACGCGCCTCCGCCTCGGTCCCGACGCCCGCCGCCCGTCGCCTCGTCTACCTCCCGCGCCTCTCCCTCATGAAACTCCGACTCGCTTCGCTTCGCCCCCCGCGACCCATCAGTGAAGCATATCGCCGTCCTCCTCCACTCCGTCGCTCGTCCCCGTCGTCCTCCCCGACCTCCACCGAGCACGTTGCCCCGTCCCTACTCCGCTCCGTGAGCCCCGACCTCTCCTTCTCTCTCCCTAGCGTCACGCTCCACCGCCGTCGCCTGCGGCCGCGGCCGAACAGCGCCGGGTCGGCCGGCGTCCACCCGGCACCGTGCCGCGCCCGTGATCCCCTCTGCAGCTCCGGCCTTTGCCACTGCCGGAGCCCAGCGTCCGCCGCCACATCGCCCGCTTCGCCCTCGGCCTCGTGTCGCCCGGCCCGGTCTCCGGCATCGATGCCGCCGTCGCTCGAGTCCGCCCGCGTGCCAGCGCCCTGCGCCCATTCTGGTCGGCGCCATCCCCGCCGTGGCCGCCCGTGCCAACGCCGCGGCCCACGTCGCCTCGGCCTTTGCTCGTGGCGTGCTGTTGAGCGACGCCCGCCCGTCGGCGCCCACGGCCACGGCCTTGCCCGGCCCTCCTCGCCCGGCGATTTGGTAACGACTTGATCGGGCGCCACAACACCGACCCGCATCGTGGCGCCGTAACCCGCCACTGCCGAATGACGGTGGGGCCCACGCCCCCAGAACGTTTTAAATAAAAAAAGAAAGAGAATTAAAAAAGTAATAAAAATAAATAAATAGATAATAATAATAAAATTAATGAATTAATTAACGAATTAATTAAGTTAATTAATCACAATTAGATTAACCTAATTAACTAATAGTTAATTAATCAAACAATGACAGTGGGGCCCACCCCCCTAATTAATTATGATTAGTTTAATTAATACATTAATTGAAATGTGTCAGCGACCGGTGGGACCCAGGTCAGGTTGACGATCAACTCTGTTGACTTGGCGTCGACATGACATCATCTTTGATGTCATTATTTCATTCGAATTAACTAAATAAAAATTAGAAAATGATTAAATCTTTAGAAAATCATATCTTTTAATCCGTAACTCGGATGAAAATACTTTCTACATGAAAGTTGCTCGAGCGACGAGACGTTTAGGATCGCAACCCGTTAAATCCGCCACACCCCCCTAACTTATCAAACTCACAACTTCCCCCCTTCGGCTCCTCTGCCCGAAAACGCGAAACACCAGGGATACTTTCCCGGATGATTTCCCCATTCGTCGGTATCACCTACTACCGCGGTTGGGCACCCCTAGCATAGTTACTTGTCATGTCATGCATCGATAGTCATCTGTTTGCATGGTATTCATTGTTTCTTCCCCCTCTTCTCTCTGGTAGACTACGAGACCAGCTATTCTTCTGCCCGATTCGACTACGGAGTTGTGACCCCTCTCTCTTGCGAGCAACCAGGCAAGCCCCCCCACTTGATCACGGATATCGCCTACTCTCCTCTATCTTGCTTGCATTAGAGTCGTGTAGCATATTCGCTTTCGTTATTCCTATCACGATGCATAGCTTTGTCTTTGCAACCATTGATACCTTTACTGCAATCCTACTTACCTAGTATAGGATGCTAGTATTTCCATCTGTGGCCCTACATTCTTGTCCGTCTGCTGTGCCATACTATCGGGCCGTGATCACTCGGGAGGTGATCACGGGTATATACTATATACTTTATACATGATACATGTGGTGACTAAAGTCGGGTCGGCTTGTGGAGCACCCAGAGTGGATCTTTGTGGCGGAGGCGGCAGGCGAGGTTGAGACCGCCTAGGAGAGAGGTGGGCCTGGCCTGTTAGGCGTTCGCGGATACTTAACACGCAAAGAGATCTTGGTATATGATCTAAGTTGGGTCGTTGACCTTATACGCACTAACCGCCACGTGGGACAAGATATGGGCAACGGCGTCGTGGTATCAACCGAAGCATTTAAATGACGTCGGCCGTGGCGGCAGCGGATTGGTGGAACGCCACTAGGCTAGGTGCGCTTCCGGCCGCCCTGCATAGCGTCTTGAGTGTGCCAAGGCGATGGGCCCAGACCCCTGTGCGCATAGGTTTAGACCGGCGTGCTGACTTCTCTGTTATGCCTAGGTGGGGCTGCGGCGTGTTGATCTTCCGCGGCCGGGCATGACCCAGAAAAGTGTGTCCGGCCAAATGGGCTCGAGCGTGTCGGGTAATGTGGTGCACCCTGCGGTGAAGTTAATCTATTGAATAGCCGTGATCTTGATAACGGGGCGACTTGGAGTTGTACCTTGACCTTATGACAACTAGAACGGATACTTAATAAAACACACCCTTCCAAGTGCGGATATAACGGTGGTCGCTCTCTCTCGGGATTACGAGGAGGGATGGCGGGTAGGTTTATGCTATGTGATGCTACTTGGAGGACTTGATCTACTCTACGCTACATCTTTGCAAGGCGGAGGCTGTCGAGCGTAGTCTTGACGGGATTAGCTATTCCCCTCTTATTACGGCATTACGCGATTCGGTCCTTGATATGGCCCTTTACACATATATCCATGCATATGTAGTGTAGCTCCTTACTTGCAGTACTTTGGATGAGTACTCACGGTTGCCTTGTTCCCCTTTTCCCCCTTTCTTTACGGTTCTTTGCGACAGACGATGGAGCCAGGGAGCGACGCATACCGTCGATGGCGACTACTACTGGAGGTGCCTACTACTACGTGCGACTGCGGACGGCGACCGAGGTAGTTAGGAGGATCGAGCGGGAGGCTGCGCCTCTTCGATCTGTATCCCGGTTTGTGCTAGCCTTCTTAAGGCGAGACTTGTTTAACTTATGTACGTACTTTCGGATATTGTTGCTTCGGTGACTCGTCTATGATCGAGCACTTGTATTCGAGCCCTCGAGGCCCCTGGCTTGTATTATGATGCTTGTATGACTTATTTGATTTTTAGAGTTGTGTTGTGATATCTTCCCGCGAGTCCCTGATCTTGATCGTACACGTTTGCGTGTATGATTGAATCGGGGGCGTCACAGTGCTCCCAACCTGAACCGCAACAAGGAGAGAGGCCACGCCCTGCTCTATGCTGATTACTTTGCCAACGCCCCTCTCTTCAAGCCGGATAAATTTCGTCGCCGTTTTCGAATGGCAAGGCATGTGTTCAATCATATCCGAGAGGGAGTGGTTGCTCATGACCCATACTTCGAGTGCAAGATGGATGCCCTTGGCACGCTTGGATTCTCCTCTTACCAGAAATGCACATGACCATCCGCATGCTTGCATATGGAATTCGAGCGATACTGGTGGATGACTATGTGCGTATGAGTGAGACAACATGTCCGATGTCAATGTACAAGTTTTGCGGTTTGTGATCGAGGTGTTTGGCCCAGAGTACTTGAGGCAGCCAACCGCCGTCTGAAGAGATTGTTGGTGACCAACACGGCTAGAGGCTTTCGGGCATGCTTGGCGGCATAGATTGTATGCCTTTGGGAGTGGAAGAACTGTCCATTTGCTTGGCGGGGCGATTACAAGGGCATGTCAGCGGGTGCATTGTCGTATTAGAAGCGGTGGCATCGCAAGATCTTTGGATATGGCATTCTTTCTTCGACATGGCGAGTTCTCACAATGATATCAACGCAGCTGCGGCGTTCTCCGATCTTCGTGAGGCTTGCGGAAGGCCACTCCCCACTGTCAACTTTGAGATCAACGGCCACCATTACAACAAGGGATACTATCTAGCAGATGGTATATATCCTCAGTGGTCAACTTTTGTGAAGACAATCTCGAAACCCCAATGTGAGAATAGAAAGAGATTTGCCCAAATGCAAGAGAGTGTTAGAAAGGATGTGGAACGTGCTTTTGGTGTGCTTCAATCACGGTGGGGTATCGTTCGAAACCACTGCCTTTGTCATGGGATGAAAGGAAGCTTTGGGAGGTGATGATTGCTTGTGTGATCATGCACAACATGATCGTCGAGGACGAGCGTGATGAGAGTATCTTCGGCCAAGGATTTGATTATCAAGGTGAAAATATTGAGCCCCTACACCAAGACCCGGTCACATTTGAACAGTTTGCCCAATTCCTCCGTGAGATGCGTGATTGGCACACTCATTTGAATCTTCAAAATGACTTGGTTGAGCACGTGTGGGATCACATTGGCAACCAATAGATGTATTGGTCCATTTTATGTTCAGTCAAGACATTTTCGATTTGGTTGTAAAACTATTTTATTAAAGACAATTTCAATTGGGGTGTAAAACTATTTTAATTTTCAGACAAATATTTGGGTTGGAAACTAGTTTTGATGAAAATTTGGGCATTTTAATACAGCCAGACGAGGATGGGGCAAATGGATCTTGACTTGGCGCTGGGCCACCAGTCACCGCATCCGAGGACACACCCGGACACGACCCCATTGTCCTACCCAAACGGACAGAAACCAAACAAAACGGACGTCCGTTTGGGGTCACGCGGTGGAGTTGGCCTCAGTGTCGGGTGGAGGGAAGCGTAGGGAGAGCTAGGAGGCTAGGAGGGCGGTGGTGCGCGGCTCCGTGGAACTGCCGTAGTAGATGTAACACACCCCTAGTAGATTGGATCTGAGAGGGGGAAGGAGGAAGGAGCGGGGGAGGAAAGTGGTTGGGAGAGGCAGAGGCTGGGGGAAGATCAGCTTCCTGTCCAAGTTGATACAATAATTCTCGATACCCCCATACAACGCACGCCACCTACTTAACATAACACTCGCGGCTCGCAGCCTCCAGCTGTCAGGGAACGACCAGGTCACACGCCGTCGCTTCTTTGGCTTCACTCCGCCTTCGGGTCACTGACTTCTGGGCCCTCAGATGCACCTGGGTCCCTTGGTTCCGATGCAGCACACCCAGGTGACGTGACATTCTCCCTCCTTGAAATGCGGCTTGTCCCCAAGCCGCTGATTCCTGGAAAGCAGCGATGAAGCTCTCCCAAGTCTTCCCATGTAGCGAGGGGGCGGCTTCGACCAAAGTGCACCAAAGACACGGGTACCGTATTCGCACAAGTCACAATTTCCTTACTTGCCAGAATTTGGAGCGGTTCATGCTCCATCTGCAGCACTGCAGGATCGGGTGGAAGATCAGCCTCCACTGTCATATCCACTCCCACTGCTTGCTTGAGTTGAGAAATATGCACCACCGGATGTATATGACTTGTTTCCGGCAGGGCAAGACGATACGCCACTTTTCCAACTCTAGCCACGATCTGATAAGGGCCATAGTAGCGGAATGCAAGCTTCTGGAAGGGTCGCCGAGCCACTGAACTCTGAATAAATGGCTGCAACTTCAGGTAAACCCAGTCACCTTTGCAAATTCTTTGTCGGTCGCTTCTTGTCTGCTTGCCTCTTCATCCGATCCTGGGCATTTTTGAGCTGTTGCTGTAGAAGTTCCAACATGACTTCTCTCTCACGAAGCCATGTCGCCAGGTCAGGCACTGTGCATTGATCCACCTGGGTGACCTCAAACTCTCGTCGCAGCGTGCCGTAGATGACTTCAAAGGGTGTGTGCCCCAATGCTGAATGGAACGTTGTATTGTACCAGTACTCCGCCAGAAACAACCACTTGTACCAGTTGTTGGGGCAAGAGTGGACGGCACAATGTAGATAAGTCTCTAAACATTGATTCACCCGCTCCGTTTGGCCATCGGTTTGGGGATGATACGACGAGCTCATCCGTAGTTGCGTCTGAGAGAGGCGAAATAGCTCTTGCCACAGGTTGCTCATGAAGATTCTGTCACGATCGGAGATCAACGCATATGACAGCCCATGCAACTGAATATCTGCTGCATGTATACCTGGGCCACAGTCAAGGCTGTGTAGGGATGCTTCATTGGCACAAAATGACCGTATTTGGAGAATTTATCCACCACCACTAGCACCACATCATATCCTCCTGACTTAGGCAGACCTTCAATGAAATACAGGGACACAACAGCCCATGGTCGTTTGGGTATTGACAATGGTTGCAGTGATCCGGTAGGCGACAGCGCTCTGTTTTTGCCTATTGGCAAGTCTTTGCCTTTGGCGCACAAAGTGTTGAACCATGTTCTTCAGATTTTTCCATGCAAACAACCTGCACACTCTATTGTATGTGGCATGGAAGCCGGAGTGACCCCCTGTCGCGCTGTCGTGAAGCGCCTTAATCAAGGAAGTTTGGGTTTCATTGTCATCACCAATCCATATCCGATCATTATACTTGAGAACACCATCCTGGAGTGAATAGCCTTCGTCACTGTTGGGGTCCAATGCTAGCCTGGCAAGCAATTGTTGTACTATTGCGTCTTGTCGGTAGCTCTCTGTGATAGCCTCTAACCAAGCTGGCTTACACACTGTCACCGCTGCCACTTCTGCAGTTGTATCATGTACTCGGCGAGAAAGAGCGTCTGCTGCACGATTGGTCGCTCCCACTTTATACTGAATCTTGAACTGCAGTCCAACCAAGTTTGTAAAAGCACGTTGCTGAATTGGGGTATTCAACCGCTGGTCTGTCAGGTTCAGCAAGCTTTTCTGATCCGTCCGAATGGTGAATTACGAGTCTTTGAAGGTATGGGCACGATGGTCAATTGCTAACTTGATGTCTGAGGCACTCTTTTTCATGGTAGCAGTCCCAAGTTGCGAGGCGAGGCTTCGCTCAGAAATGCTTGTTGGGTGATCATTTTGCATCAACGCTGCACCAATCCCCGTGGCACTCGCATGTGTTTCCACGACGAATCGTTTGGAGAAATCGGGCAATGCCAACACTGGGGCCTCAACCAATGCTGTTTTGAGAGCTTGGAATGCCGATTCAGTTGTCTCTGTCCAAATGAATGGCACATTCTTCTTCAAAAGATCATTGAGGGGACGACTAAGAACGCCAAAGTTGCGCACGAACTTGCGATAGTAGCCGGCTAGTCCCAAAAACCCTCAGATTTCCTTCACTGTTGTCGATCGCTGCCAAGTTTGGACCGTCTGCACATGCTCGTTCAGTGTGGCCACTCCCTCTCCACTGATGGTATGCCCCAGATAACTGATCTGGCGCTGGGCAAAGGAGCATTTGGAGCGTTTAGCAAACAGGTCATTCTCCATGAGCAACTGAAGCACTTGGCGCAGGAGTTTCAGATGTTGCAAATAAGTTTCGGTATGCACCAAGATATCATCCATGAAACACAGCACTCCATGCCTGAGAAGTGGAGACATGATGATATTGATTGCTCCTTGAAATGTTGGCAGCCCTCCTGTCACTCCATAGGGCAGAACCCTGAACTGGAATTGTCCTTGATGTGTCTTAAAGGCGGTTTTGTGCTCGTCTTGTTCCACCAAGCGTATCTGATGATAGCCTGCCCTGAGGTGCAATTTTGAAAACCACTCTGACCCGGACAGTTCATCCAGCAACTCATCGATGGCGGCAGCGGGTAAGCATTCTTATCGTGATAGCATTGAGGTGCACGAAAACTACACAAAATCGCCATGTTTGATCCTTCTTTTTAACCAGAAGCACTGGCGAGGAGAATGGAATTGTACTAGGGACGATCAGTCCAGCTCGAAGCATCTCTTGGACTTGTTTTTCAATCTCAGTTTTTTGCTCTGGCGTGTATCTGTAAGGGCGAATATTGACAGGTTTCGCTCCTGCCAGCAGGGGAATGGCATGATCCCATGGTTTGTGCTTCGGCAACTCCTGAGGTTCAGAGAACACAATCTTGTACTGGTCGAGTAACTCTTCTACTTCTGGCAGAAGATCTACTGTTTGTTCCTCATTCACTTTGTCCGTCAGTGGATATAGCGTGACCACACACGCAACATCATGATCTTCTTCCAGTTCTTGGAGTTGCACCAAGGAGATATGCGGAACTAGCTGTAATTTACTCTGGACCCCGTGTAAAATCACAATGCACCCATGCTGCTCGAACTGAAGGATCTTGTGCTCCCAGTCAACCCACATCGGCCTGCACTGACGCAACCAATCCATGCCCACAATCATATCATAACAACCCAGAGATAGCACCCTCAGATCATTTGCAAACTGGTACTCTTGTGTTGTCCATGTGCAATCAGGGATAATGCCGGTGCAATGGAGGACTCCTCCATCAGCGATTTTGACAGAGATGGGATCGACTTGTTGCACCTTGTCTCGAAGATGTTCAGCTACTGTTTCACTGACAAACGAATGAGAGCTCCCCGAGTCAACTAAAATGAGCACTGACTTGCCTGCAATTCTGCCCAACAGCCTGATGGTTTGCGGTGTGGTTTGACCTGTAGTGGCCACTTTGGATATGGACATCAGAACTTCTTCGTCAGACTCATCATCTTGCATTGGAGGTACTTGCTTCTCTGCTTGCAAGAGCTCGAGCAACTCCTCGACAACATGCAGCTGAACCGTGGGCGCGCATTGGTGACCTTGGCCCCAGCGCTCACCACACTTGAAGCATAGCCCCCGTGCACGCCTGTAATTTCACAGGGCTGCCACACGGTCTTCGCCGCGCGCCTCTCTGTCCGCCCGTTCGCCCCGATCTGCCCCGTGAGCTGCATCCAGGCCTCGGCGGTTCTCTGCTGCGGCTGGTGGTGCTGGCAACAGTTGCCGAGCGGGAGGTGCTCCAAGTGCCAGCAATGGGCGTTGTGGAGCTCGCTGCATTGGCATGTCTTGTCGCCGAAATTCCTTCCGGGGCAACGCCTCCAGCAGCTCCTCCTGCATTGTAGCCAAGGAAAAAGCAGCATCCAAATCTTTTGGCTGATGTAACATAACGCCTACTCGAATGTCGGTGCGAAGCCCTTCAAGGAAATGTGTGGTGAAATACAATGAATCGAAACCAAGGTTATGCGCTAATATCTGGTGCATCAACTCCTCAAATCGACTCATGTACTCATGGACCGTACTTGTTTGCCTAAGACTATGAAACTGTCGCATGTGTGTTTGATACTGCTCTCTGCCAAACATGCTACACAGCGCAGCGCACAGAGCCCCCCAAGTGAAGGACGTGCTCTGTGATTCCTGCAACTGCAGCAAGCGGGCTGTGTTCCCTATGAAATGCAGTGTCGCTACACGCACCCATAGATCAGGCTGAAATCCATAGACATCAAAGTATTTTTCACCTACTTTTCCAAAACTGTGGATTATCCCCATCAAAGGATGGAAAATCCAGCTTCGGCAAGGCCCAATTGTGCTGGATGTACTGCCGCTGCTCAATCTCACGACCACCTCCCACTAATGGATCAAGAGAAAAGGGCAGGGGCTTGTACGCACCGTTGGCCGGAGGCGGTGCTCTGGTGGTGACCACCCCATGTGCCAAACCCTTGGAGTCGTGGATGTCACCGTGGCCACTTGGCCCGTGGTGCCCCGGGTCGACCGCTTGGGGCGGCTCGACTGTTCGCACCACCGGATCTGGGACGCCGGCTGCAGGATCCCGAACGGCGGCTGCCGGATCCGCGAGCGCGGGATGGAGCATGATGCGGCCCGCCTTGGTACGCAGCTCGTCGAGTTGGCCTTGAAGGTTGGACACCGCTGGCCGCCAGAGCTCGAGCGATGTCTGGATGGCCTCCAATCTGGCGTCGGTGGCTGCACGGCTATCTTTGACAGACTGGATCAGGGCCGCTAGCTGCTCCTCCATGGCCGTCGTGCACTGGACTTGCTTGGTGATGTAGCGTGGCTTCCGCAGGTAGTCTGGCGGCTCCAGGTCGCCGGGGATCGAGCTGAACCTCTGATACCAAGTGTAACGCACCCCTAGTAGATTGGATCTGAGAGGGGGAAGGAGGAAGGAGCAGGGGAGGAAAGTGGTTGGGAGAGGTAGAGGCCGGGGGAAGATCAGCTTCTTGTCCAAGTTGATACAATAATTCTCGATACCCCCATACAACACACACCACCTACTTAACATAACACTTGTGGCTCGCAGCCTCCAGCTGCCAGGGAACGACCAGGTCACACGCCGTCGCTTCTTTGGCATCACTCTGCCTTCGGGTCACTGACTTCTGGGCCCTCAGATGCACCTGGGTCCCTTGGTTCCGATGCAGCACACCCAGGTGACGTGACAGTAGACCACCGGGAGGCCACGTATGGGGGAGCACAAGGAGACGTTGGCGATGGCAGGGCCTTTGTCGCGCGGTTTTTCGAATCCGTCGGCCACGGGAACGAACAAGGGATCGGATGAGGACGTGCGTGTCGTGCGCGCCAGCGTGTCGGCCGACCCGCCGCAGCTCGGGATCTGGCGCAAGCGGAAGCAGCCAAGGTGGTTGGGGCATCCAAGACGGCGGAGCAGCACCCAAGATATGATTTTCCTATCATGCCACTGTTCCAGCGGTTAACCAATCAGAACAGAAAGTAGTAAAAGTTGATTGTTAATTTCTTGTTATTATACAAGTAGAGTACTACATCCCTAGATCTTCTTTGTTCGTATGATTTCAACAAGGTGGGGATAGTGGAAATAAAAGAGAGTTTGTTGTCCCTGCCATGTTTTTTTAGAGCACGCAATTTGCGTGCCATAGCTTTATAAAAGAAGAGAATATCAAGTACAAGATGACTACCATTCGCTGTAAACAACGAGCATAGCACAACTTCACATCCGGCTTGTCCAAGACAACCACCCACAACAACACAACTACACTGCAAAAGAGCCTACCCAAAACCGAAAACCTCGCCGCGTTCGACCGATGTCGATCACCTCCGAAGAACAGCCGCTCCCTCCAAGCTTCCATTGCCAACGCACCATCCCCCATAAAGACAAAAGGAGGTGGCAAGAGGATGGCAGGACTCGATCCGACCTGAGAAAGGCACTGATGAGGTCACCTACTACAGGTAGGGTTAAGGACCTGTCATCTAGGGCCCACCTTGGGCCCCACACCATCATTGGTAGGTCTCTGGACCATGAGCACATTCGGATGTGTATAACAGGAAGTCCACTCGGATGCACTGACGACACTCGGATGCCTCCCCCTAGTCGGCCCGGCCATCACCGCTCGGGACAAGGAAGGCAAAGGGACAACATGAGTTGCAACGGTTGAGTAGTCTTAAATCATGCTTAAAGCAGAGTCATAGCTACCGTTATGTGTAACTGCCGTAGTTGTGACTATCTGCACCTGTAACTGCTGTAGTTATGGACATTAATCACTCTTGCGGTGTGAGAGTGAAAGGGGTTGCGGCGCACTCTATATCAGTCGCCCTCCTCCTAAGAAAGGGTTAAGCACTCTCTGTTATCACACCCCAAAAAGAAAGCAAGCCTCGGGCCACGAGACGTAGGGTTGTTACCTCCTTCGAGAGGGGTCTCAACTCGTAAACCCCGAGTGTTACACCTGTGTCGTAGCTAGTACTCATTGTCAGGATCGTAACCCCGACAGTTGGCGCCCACCGTGGGGCTACTCCTCTAGCGATTTTACGGCGCAGGTGAAATTTCATCATCATCATTGACGGTGTCCCGGACTAGGGGGGTACTAACCTAGTTGGGCAATGTTCCTCAGATTGGGTCGATGGGCCCTCATTCTCAAGAAGTACTTAGGAGGCTATACGCATGAGGCGTGATTGATACGTCTCCAACATATCTATAATTTTTTATTGCTCCATGCTACTTTATCTACTGTTTTGGACTATATTGGGCTTTATTTTCCACTTTTATATTACTTTTGGGACTAACCTATTAACCGGATGCCCAGCCCGAATTATTTGTTTTTTGCCTATTTAGGTGTTTTGAAGAAATGAAATATCAAAAGGAGTCCAAACGGAATGAAACCTACGAACGTGATTTTCCAACCGAGCGTGATCCGAGGAGACTTGGACCCTACTCCAAGAAGTGCGAGGCGGTCACGAGGTGGAGGCGCGCCCCAGGCACGCCCCCGCCTCGTGGGCCCCTTGAAGCTCCACCGGCGTACTCCTTCCTCCTATATATACCTCACGTATCCCCAAACGATCGTAGCAGGAGCCAAAACCTAATTCCACCGCCCGTACCTTCTTCCTGTATCCACGAGATCCCATCTTGGGGCACTGTAGGAGCTCCATGGGAGGCATCCACCACGGAGGGCTTCTACATCAACACCATAGCCCCTCCGATGAAGTGTGAGTAGTTTACTTGAGACCTTTGGGTCCATAGCTAGTAGCTAGATGGCTTCTTCTCTCTTTTGGATCTCAATACAATGTTCTCCCCTCTCTCGTGGAGATCTATTTGATGTAATCTTCTTTTTGCGGTGTGTTTGTTGAGATCGATGAATTGTGGGTTTATGATCCAGCTTATCTATGAATAATATTTGAATCTTCTCTGAATTCTTTTATGTATGATTGAGTTATCTTTGCAAGTCTCTTGAATTATCCATTTGGTTTGGCCAACTAGATTGGTAGTTCTTGCAATGGGAGAAGTGCTTAGCTTTGGGTTCAATCTTGCGGTGTCCTTACCCAAAGGATGTAAAGGGTTGCAAGGCACATATTATATTGTTGCCATCGAGGATAACAAGATGGGGTTTTTATCATATTGCATGAATTTATCCCTCTACATCATGTCATCTTTCTTAAGGCGTTACTCTGTTTTTCACTTAATACTCTAGATGCATGCTGGATAGCGGTCGATGAGTGGAGTAATAGTAGTAGATGCAGAATCGTTTCGGTCTACTTGTCTCGGACGTGATGCCTATATACATGATCATACCTAGATAACCTCATAACTATGCTCAATTACATCAATTGCTCAACGATGAATTTGTTCACCCACCGTAGAATATTTATGCTCTTGAGAGAAGCCACTAGTGAAACCTATGGCCCCCGGGTCTATTCTCATCATATCAATCTCTATCACTTTATTTACTTGCTTTGTTTTTACTTTGCTTTTACTTTTCACTTTGCATCTTTATACAAAAATACCAAAAATATTATCTCTATCAGATCTCACTCTCGTAAGTGATCGTGAAGGGATTGACAACCCCTAATCGCGTTGGTTGCGAGTAGCTACCGCTTTGTGCAGGTCTGAGGGACTTGTCGTGGTCTCCCTCTTGGATTGATACCTTGGTTCTCAAAAGCTGAGGGAAATACTTACGCCATCTTGTGCTGCATCATCCTCTCCTCTTCGGGAAAACCAACGCAAGCTCAAGGCGTAGCAAGAAGGATTTACGGCGCCCGTTTTGGAGTCTACGCATAAAGTCAACATACCAAGTACCCATCACAATCCTTATCTCTCGCATTACATTATTTGCCATTTGCCTCTCGTTTTCCTCTCCCCCACTTCACCCTTGCCGTTTTATTCGCCCTCTCTTTCCCAATCTCCTCCTCTCTTTCCGTTGCCTTTTCCTCGTCCCTTTGTTTGCTCGTGTGTTAGTTTGCTTGTTTGGCGCGATGGCTCAAGATGCTACCAAATTGTGTGACTTCACCAATACCAATAATAGTGATTTCCTTAGCACTCCGATTGCTCCTCTTGCCAATACTGAATCTTGTGAAATCAATACCGCTTTGCTTAATCTTGTTATGAAAGATCAATTCGCCGGCCTTGCTAGTGAAGATGCCGCTACTCATCTAAACAATTTTGTTGATTTATGTGATATGCAAAAGAAAAAGATGTCGATAATGATGTCGTTAAATTGAAGCTATTTCCTTTTTCTCTTAGAGATCATGCTAAAGCATGGTTTTCATCCTTGCCTAAAAATAGTATTGATTCTTGGAACAAGTGCAAAGATGCTTTTATCTCTAAGTATTTCCCTCCCGCTAAGATTATCTCTCTTAGGAACGATATTATGAATTTTAAGCAACTTGATCATGAACATGTTGCACAAGCACAGGAGAGAATGAAATTAATGATAGGTAATTGTCCTACTCATGGTTTGAACTTATGGATGATTATACAATTTTTTATCTTTGGATTAAATTTTGCTTCTAGAAATCTTTTAGATTCGGCATGGGAGGCACTTTTATGGAAATCACTTTAGGAGATGCTACTAAACTCCTAGATAATATTATGGTTAATTATTCTCAATGGCATCTTGAAAGATCTACTAATAAAAAGTGCATGCTATAGAAGAAATCAATGTTTTGAGTGGAAAGATGGATGAACTTATGAAATTATTTGCTAAGAGTGTTTCTTCTGATCCTAATGGCATGCCTTTGTCTACCTTGATTGAGAATAATAATGAATCTATGGATGTGAATTTTGTTGGTAGGAATAATTTTGGTAACAACGCGTATAGAGGGAATTTTAATCCTAGGCCTTGTCCTAGTAATCCTTCTAATAATTATGGAAATTCCTACAACAACTCTTATGGAAATGTTAATAAGATGCCCTCTGAATTTGAGAGTAGTGTTAAAGAGTTTATGAATTCACAAAAGAATTTTAATGCTTTGCTTGAAGAGAAATTGCTTAAAGTTGATGATTTGGCTAGGAGCGTTGATAGAATTTCTCTCGAGATTGATTCTTTAAAGCTTAGATCTATTTCTCCTAAGCATGATATCAATGAGTCTCTCAAAGCCATGAGAATTTCCATTGATGAGTGCAAGGAAAGAACCGCTAGGATGCGTGCTTCCAAAGATGCCTTTATTAAAGCATGTTCTTCTAATCCCTATGAAAATCAAGATGAAGATCTAAAAGTTATTGATGTGTCCCCTATTAAATCTTTGTTTTGCAATATGAATCTTGATGAAACTGAATATGATCTTCCTTTACCTAAAAGGCGTTCTAAGAATTCAGAGTTTTTAGATCTTGATGATGAAATTGATAAAAGTGGGATTGAAAGAAATAAAAATCGAGATATTGCTAAACCCACTATATTGGATCTCAATGAATTTAATTATGAAAATTGCTCTTTAATTGATTGTATTTCCTTGTTGCAATCCGTGCTAAATTCTTCTCATGCTTATAGTCAAAATAAGGCCTTTACCGAACACATTGTTGATGCCTTGATGCAATCTTATGAAGAAAAGCTTGAGTTGAAAGTTTCTATCCCTAGGAAACTCCATGATGAGTGGGAACCTACTATAAAAATTAAAATTAAAGATTATGAGTTTCATGCTTTGTGTGATTTGGGTGCTAGTGTCTCTACTATTCCCAAAACATTGTGTGATTTGCTAGACTTCCGTGATTTTCATGATTGCTCTCTAAACTTGCATCTTGCGGATTCCACTATTAAAAAACCTATGGGAAGAATTAATGATGTGCTTATTGTTGCAAATAGTAATTATGTGCCCGTAGATTTTATCGTTCTTGATATAGATTGCAATCCTTCATGTCCTATTATTCTTGGTAGACCTTTCCTTAGAACGATTGGTGCAATCATTGATATGAAGGAAGGGAATATTAGATTGCAATCATTCCAGTAAGTGACCGTGAAGGGATTGACAACCCCTAATCGCGTTGGTTGCGAGTAGCTATCATTTTGTGCAGGTACAAGGGACTTGTGCGTGGTCTCCTACTGGATTGATACCTTGGTTCTAAAAAACTGAGGGAAATACTTACGCTACTGTGCTGCATCATCCTCTCCTCTTCGGGGAAAACCAACGCAAGCTCAAGACGTAGCAGTGATCAAGACTACATCTACCGAAGACTTGTCATATACTCCAAGACTTCTCCTGCCGCCTTATGCCTAGATACCGACCTTGTAATCCTAGATACCCTACCCGGCGTGTATATAAGCCGTAGGGTTTACCCCGTAGAGAGGGCATCAACGCAATATCATTCACCTAGCCCTAGAGTTAAACACATCTTACGATCTCGAGGTAGATCAAACTCTGTATTCATACATACACATCAATATAAACAAGAGCAGGACGCAGGGTTTTACCTCCATCAAGAGGGCCCGAATCTGGGACCCCCTACCCCGAGGTCTGCTGGTTTTGACACCGACACTGGTGCTTTCATTGAGAGTTCCACTACGGGATCAACATAAGGATCGATGGCTCATTTCGCAGATCAAGTGCGGCAATGGCCGCGAGAGAGTTTACGCCCCCAGCCAGCTTTTTGCGTTCGGCAACATGATCTTCTGTGCCGACTCGATGGGCCATCTGGCCTCTGTTGAAAACTATGCCCTAGGTTGGATTGTGAACTTCGGCGGCCTCGAGTAACCTCGATGTGAAGTGTCCACAGACTTGCCACCCTCCACCCTCGAGATCTTTTACTTCCTGTGCAATGCTTGTAGGTTTGCCCGGCGACCACGATCACGATCACGGAGGACTTTGATGATATCCCACATTTCTTTTCACAGTTTCCTTTGTAGTGAAATGATGCATTTTTATTCTATCACCAGTTCACCACTGGGTTTGACGGTCTCCCAAATTTTGTGGCACTCGAAGGTTGTCTTCTTCTTCAACGCCCACATGTTTTAGTCCTTACGCTCCAATATGGGGTATTACCACGTGGGCGGGGGGGGGGGGGTGCAAATTCGGTGGAAACGGTAGAGCTTCCATCATCCGTCGCTTTTGACATGATAATACTGATACGTCTCTAACGTATCTATAATTTATGAAGTATTCATGCTATTATATTATCTGTTTTGGATGTTTATGGGCTTTATTAAACACTTTTATATTATTTTTGGGACTAACCTATTAACCCAGAGCCCAAAGTGCAGCGCTTCGTTTTTTTCCCTTGTTTCAGTGTTTCGCAGAAAAGGAATATCAAACGGAGTCCAAATGGAATGAAACCTTCGGGAGCGTGATTTTTGGAACGAACGTGATCCAGGAGACTTGGAGTTGAAGTCAAGGAAGCTTCGAGGTGGCCATGAGGCAGGGAGGCGCGCCTGCCCCCCTGGGCGCGCCCCCACCCTCGTGGGCCCCTCGTGGCTCCCCTGACTGACTTCTTTTGCCTATATATATCTAGGGGTGGAGCCAGGATTTTGGTATAGGGAAAGGGGGCAAGTTGAGTTGTCTAGAGCGAAGAAATAACTTCCTTAATAATATGTCATTTTGAGGCCATAAAACATGGATACATTTGTACAGTATTAGTTTACATTTAGCTCTACCATTATCAATGAGATGAAAAAGTTAACAAATTCATCCAAAAAAACTTAGCTACTAATTTTATTCAACGTAGATTTTTATGCAATACCGAAGAAGTTGTGTCCTATTTGGTGGCTCTTAGAAAACAAATAAGCTTTACACTGTTTGAGGGCGATTTCTATATTCATAACTGCCCAAACGCAAGCTTTAGAAACAACCTCACAACACAAACAAAAGAACTGAATCTGATCTATAATTTTGACACATCAATTACTAAAATCTAATGTATAATTTTGACACATACAAGAGCTAAAATCCCTTATAGAATTAGCATCACGACAGAATCATTGAGAAAGATCAATACAGTAATCTCCTTCCGGACTGAAGAATTGACAAGGGCAGCCTGAGGACATAGCTCTTTGTCGCATTCTGGCTGTCACCGGTTTCAATCTAATCCCCCATCGAGGAAGGCGGCCAGGCGCGGGAGGAAGCGGGCCTTTTGCAGTGGGAGGCGTCGGGTGGGCAGCAGCGCAACACCAATTACACACGTGAATGACGGGTGAGGCTAATTACGCAGGGCCTCGAAGACCTTTTTTCGAGAATTGGGCCTGGAAGACTGACGGGAGGAAGTCATCTGTCCACTTGTGGGCTGTCTCATGGGCCTTTTCTTCTTTTCTCGTTTTATTACACTTGTGATGGGAGGGGCCAAGTACGTGCAATTGTATGATTTTCGCTAATTAATCGCTACCTGCTAAACGTTCCTTCGGCCGTTAGGGGGGGGGGGGGGCAGGCCCCTGCTCGCCCCCCTTGTCTCCGCCACTGTATATATCCATATACCCTAAAAACATCGGGGAATAGAATAGATCGGGAGTTCCACCGCCGCAAGCCTCTGTAGCCACCAAAAACCAATCGGGACCCTGTTCCGGCACCCTGCCGGAGGGGTGGATCCCTCACCGGTGGCCATCTTCATCATCCCGGCGCTCTCCATGACGAGGAGGGAGTAGTTCACCCTCGGGGCTGAGGTCACCCTCGGGGCTGAGGGTATGTACCAGTAGCTATGTGTTTGATCTCTCTCTCTCTCTCTCTCTCTCTCTCTCTCTCTCTCTCGTGTTCTTGAGGTGATACGATCTTGATGTATCGCGAGCTTTGCTATTATAGTTGGATCTTATGATGTTTCTCCCCCTCTACTCACTTGTAATGGATTGAGTTTTCCCTTTGAAGTTATCTTATCGGATTGAGTCTTTAAGGATTTGAGAACACTTGATGTATGTCTTGCCGTGCTTATCTGTGGTGACAATGGGATATCACGTGATCCACTTGATGTATATTTTTGTCGGATGTGGGATTCCGGCAAACCCTTAAGGTTCGAACACTGGGGTGCATGCGAAGTTTTTCCCTCCTACCGATCTATGCTCTAGCTCAGTAAGATCTTGCGGACGAACTCGACGAACTCACAACACAGAAAGAGACACGAGGTTTATATTGGTTCGGGCCACCATTGTGGTGTAATACCCTAATCCAGTGTGGTGGTGGTGGATTGCCTCCTGGGCTGATGATAACAGTACAAGGGAAGAGCAGCCTCCTGAGGTTGAGGTGTTCTTGTGTGTATGAACTTGTGGTGCGAGGAGCCGATGAATTGCTCGATCCCTCCTGTGGTGGCTAGCTCTACTTATATAGGCCTGGTCCTCTTCCCAAATGTTGAGCGGAAGGAGCCAACAACAGCGGAAAATTTGAAGGGGACAGCTAGTACAAGCTATCCCGACAAAAGCGGTCTTCGCTGCGAAAAGGCCACAGGGTGACGCTGCGTCTTGGGCTCCACGATGACCTCCGCCTTGCCGTCCTCCTGGTCTTGGTCTTGTTGCACCAATATGGCAACCTTTGCACGATGCCTCGGTACTCTTAAATGCAAGCTTGCCTCCTTAGCACAAAAGAGGAAATGTGGATGCTGTGCGCACTCGTGCCCACCTAGCACCGTTCGTCATGGCTCACATCACGAGTGCCTCGTGAGGTTTGCCCCACCTTGATATCTCCGCTCCTCGTGAGCCTGCCTGGCTAGGCCACTCTAGAGGAAGTCTTGCGTCGCCCGCCTCGCGAGGCTTGGACCCTCGCGAGTGTCTTGGATGCCTTGTTGATGAAGATGGGCCGTATGGCCCGCTGCCTAGCCACGCTATGGGCATGAGCAGTGCAAGCCTTCGGACCCCCATTCCCGAGCATGACAGGTAGCCCGGGCCCAAGGTGCGATCGGGCTTGGCTTCGCGGCGAAGCCAAGGGTCAAGTTCGGAGCGCCACGGGCCCCAAAAGCCTGCGGCCTCGGTCGACGCGTGGCGGTTGATTGGACGTGAGCGTCTCCGCTTCCCCACGCTGCCTTTGAATCCGCCCGGCTATGCGGCCCCTGCAGCCTACACAGTTATTCTTCCGCCTCTTGCGCCTTGCTTCCCCAATCCCTCTGCTTCGTTGCGACTCTGTTTCTCTTCCCCAATCTGATTCGCGCTCTGCTTGCTCCATAGCCATGGCGCCCAAGCAAGCTGAGAAGGGGAAGATCCCTTTGCCTCTTTCGGCCGCGCCTCCGACCTGCGCGCTGGCGCTCAGCCGGTCTCGCGTGCTCAACGACGAGGCCATGGACAAGGTGCGTCTGATGCTTGCCTCCAGCTTCAATGAGTGGGGGGAGACGGTGGCTTGGCCCGCGTCCCACACTCGCTCGGTTCAGACGGCCACTGAGATCCCAATCTTCATCGACACCCTCTGGGCAGGTCTGATTCCTCCCTTCTCTGCCTTCTTCAACGCTGTGCTTGAGCATTATCAGATCCACTTGCTGCATCTCGACCCTCAGTCTGTGACACTTCTCGCCGTCTTCGCCTTCGTGTGTGAAGCCATGGTGGGCATTGCTCCTTCAATGGCTCTCTTCCGCCACTTCTTCTCATTGCGTTTGGCCGACCCCCAGCAGTGCTCAGGGTGCGTGAGCTTCCAGGCTGTGGCCGCGACAACAGGTGATGGGATTGATTTTGAGCTTCCTCCGTCTACGAGCGACTTCCGGATACGATGGGTGTTTGTTGATGCGGCGTGCTCGATCCTCTGCTTGATCTCCGTCGGGGCCCGGCTGTTCCCTAACTTGGTGGGGCCATCGGGCCTCGTGAGCCCCGGCCTTGCCGTGTCTGGCTCGAGGTTGAGATTCTTTGAAGGATCTCGGCGTAACCGCACCGATGGTGGTGAAGGAATTAAATGCGACACCGGGTCGCTCCGCTCCAGCGCCATTCTAGCCCCATGTGGACCTTGCTCAGAAGCCAAGACCACATGAGGTTTCAGGAGTCCCGGCTCCTCCTTGGGACGCGAGGGACAATGTTTAGGGTCCTGACGGGCGTCTCCCTACCAGCTGATCTGCCCAGGAACAGTTGCCTGCTGTACTGTTGCAAGAATAAGGATGGATTTGTGAAGGCCATGCCTCTCTTCGATGAATGGGGGCCGCGACCGGTCGGCCTGGAGGGGCCTCGGGAGAACCCTCTCGCTGTGGTTCCCTTTCTCGCTCCTGGTGCTGGGCTCGCCCCAACTGGCGGTGCAGGTGGGCGAGCTCAGGAGGAGACTGGTGGCTCGTGTGCTGATGAGCGCACGCCGAGTGGTGATCCGGGGGCGTCGTCTTCAGGAGCATGCCACACCCCTCCTGAGGCGTCGGTTGCTAAGGAGACGCTGCGTGCGACTACCGAGGCCAAGGCTCCAGGGGCCTTGGGAGATCGTGATGAAACGGTGCCCGGCTGTCCGCCGCAACCGAGCACCCCTGAAGACATTCTCCCGAGCTCCTCGTCGGTCCCGCTGCGCTCTGGCCACCACGTTCAGCGTTTCAGTCGCCTTTGCATGGACTTCGAGGAGCTCTGCAAGAGGAAAGGATCCCCCAGCGGCAGCAGCGTCTTCGGACCACTGAAGCGGAGGAAGTACTTCGCCATTGACGTGTAAGTATCACGCTGTCGTGGCCTCCCATGTGCTGCTTTCTTCTTCTGACGCCCGTGAGGGAGTCCTGGACTAGGGGGTGTCCGGATAGCCGAACTATCATCTTTGGTCGGACTCCTAGACTATGAAGATACAAGATTGAAGACTTCGTCCCGTGTCCGGATGGGACTTCCCTTGGCGTGGAAGGCAAGCTTGGCGATACGAATATGTGGATCTCCTACCATTGTAACCGACTCTGTGTAACCCTAACCCTATTCGGTGTCTATATAAACCGAAGGGTTTTAGTCCGTGGGATCGAACAACAATCATACCATAGGCTAGCTTCTAGGGTTTAGCCTCTACGATCTCGTGGTAGATCTACTCTTGTACTACCCATATCATCAATATTAATCAAGCGGGAGTAGGGTATTACCTCCATCGAGAGGGCCCGAACACAGGTAAAAACATCGTGTCCCTTGTCTCCTGTTACCATCCCCTAGGCCTTGATTCGGGACCCCCTACCCGAGATCCGCCGGGTTTGACACCGACATTGCTGCTTTCATTGGGAGTTCCTCTGTGTCTTCACCGATAGGCCTGATGGCTCCTTCGATCATCAACAACGACGCAGTCCAGGGTGAGACTTTTCTCCCCGGACAGATCTTCGTATTCGGCGGCTTTGCTGCTGCGGGCAATTAAGCAGCCATCTGGAAGCAGATCAAAAGCTACGCCCACAGCCATCGAGTCAGATTTGGAAAGCTTGAACTATACGGCCCGATGTCGCGGAGACTTGATCTTCGACGGATTCCAGCCATAGCCGAAGCGCGCCCGCCTTTGTCTCGATGGGTACGATCTAGCTCTGCCGCCCGAACATTGCCACGGAGGCCGCACGGTGCCGCTCAGGCCCTTAATCCGGGCCGGCTCCCCCAATCGAGGGCGAGTGGTTGGACACCGCCTCGGGGCCTCACGATCTCAACGGCGATTGAGCGAACTCCATCCCCGTCGCTGCGAAGACCATGACTCCAAGGTGCCGGACTCCTCTCCGGGACTCAACCCTCCGCGCCCAGCAATCGAATCCGATTTGGCGCCCGGTCATGGAGTTCACCGCCGCGGACATCTTTCAAAGACTCGCCCTTTGGCGACATCCCGAATTCACTAAAGTCTCTCTCTTTATTCAGAGCCACGACCGGACTACGGTCGGGAAGGTTGAGATGCGACGATGAAGAAATTCAACGCCCACCCACCACCCACTTTGTAGCCACTTGCCGATGATTTAACCGACATGCTCGACTTCGACTCCAAAGACATCGGCGGTATGGGCGGCGATCTTTGGAGACAACCAAGAACCGGCGCCCTCTGAGGCACTGGAAGGCCACCTCGTCATACAACATATACATGGTGGACATCCCAAAAGATGGGAACGGCGATGGAACAACGGAGGATGACCCCTCCAAGAAACAGCACAAGCGCCAACGTCAGCGGCGCCGCTCTAAATCTCACCACAGTAAAAACGGCGATTCCGGCACGGGAGACAATAACACCCCAGATAGTGCCGAAGATGACCCCCTCCAGCAGGACTCAGCGCAGGAGGAGGGAGAAGCAAGTCCACACGACAGTTCGGCAGAAAGAGAGGTAGAGGACGATAGTTATGCGCCTCCCTCCGAAGACGAGGCAAGCCTCGGCGGCAGCAATTTGTCATGCTGAGGATCCCGCCCGAGCAGAGGCGTTTCAAGCGAGGCTTATGGCCATGGCAAGCAGCCTCAAGAAAAAGCAGCAACAGCTCGGTGACCAAGACATGCTAGGCAGCGGATGGGTGAAGTCCTTGCGGCGAAGAGTATGAACTCGAACGCCCCTCAAAAGCTACCCCAAGCGCAGGTCGTTGCCTCGATTAGAGGAGGAAGCACCCAATTCATCGGTATACGACATGGCGGACCGACCACCCGTGGCGCTGACGGAGAAGCCTCTCGGCCCTCCGCTCAAGCCACGCCCGACGCGCTCAAAAGTACCAAGGCACGGAAAGCGCGCGGACTTGCGAGATAAATTGGAGGATAAGGCAAAGCATACAAGATCGATCTACAGATCGCGTGGGCGTACCAACGACTGGGATGATTACCGCCACGCCGGATACTGAAACTGGCGGGCTGAACCGCATGAGACAAAGCTCATATGAGCTACGTCGTGATATAGCCCAATATCTGAGGCGCCAAGACACCCACTATGCTTCACGGATGAAGTAATGGATCATCAAATCCACGAGGGCTTCAAACCCGTAAACATCGAATCATACGATGGTACCTCGAGATCCTGCGATGCGGATCGAGGACTATCTCCTCCATATCCACATGGCCCGTGGTGATGATCTACATGCCATCAAATACCTCCCACTGAAGCTTAAAGGACCAGCTCGACATTGGCTCAACAGCTTGCCAGCAGAGTTAATCAGTTGTTGGGAGGACCTGGAAGCCGCATTCCTTGATAACTTCCAGGGCACATATGTGTGAGACGCCGATGACCTTAGCCATATAATTCAGCAGCCAGAAGAATCGGCCAGGCAATTCTGGACGCGGTTCCTAACAAAGAAAAATCAGATCGTCGACTATCCGGATGCAGAGGCGCTAGGAGCCTTCAAACACAACATCATGACGAGTGGCTAGCCCGGCACCTAGGACAGAAAAGCCCGAAATCCATGGCAGCCCTCACCACACTCATGACCCGCTTTTGCGCGGAGAGGACAGGTAGCTAGCTCGAAGCAACAACTGGCCAAACACCACTGGTAGTTCGGATACCAAGGACAACAATGGCAGGTCGCGTCGCAACAAGCATAAACACCGCGTTAACGGTGATAATGCGAAGATACGGCGATAAATGCGGATTCGAGGCTCTAAACCGGTCGTGAAAGAAGCCATTCAAAAGAAATACCGGGGCCCGTCCAACTTGGACCGAATACTCGATCGCTTGTGCGGATACATGGCACCCCGAAAACTCAGCCAACCACACCAACAGGGATTGTTGGGTGTTCAAGCAAGCGAGCAAGCTAATCGCGAAAACAACGACAAGGGGCTGCATAGCGATGGCGAGGAAGAGCCCCGACCGAACAATAGAGGACGAAGGGTTTTCACACACAAGTGCGGACGGTGAACATGATATACGCAACCCACATACCCAAAAGGGAGCGAAGCGTGCGCTAAAGGGACGATACGCGATGGAGCGATCGCCCCAAAGTTCAACCCATGGTGCGCACCGCCGATCACCTTCGATCGAAGGACCACCCCACTAGCATACGTCACGGCGATTTCGCGCATTGGTTCTTGACCCAATTATTGACGGATTTCACCTCACGAGTCTGATGGGCGGCGGTAGCAACTGAACTGCTTTATCGGATATGATGTGCAAAATGGGCATAGACCCCTCAAGGATTAAACCCACAAAAACGACCTTTAAAGGCGTCATACCAGGTGTAGAGGCCAATTGTACAGGCTCAGTTACACTCGAAGTGGTCTTCGGATCCCCGGATAAGTTCCGAAGCGAAGAGTTAATCTTCGACATAGTCCCGTTCCGCAGCGGTTATCACGCACTGCTCGGACGAACAACATTCGCAAAATTCAATGCGGTGCCGCACTACGCATACCTCAAGCTAAAGATGCCAGGCCCTCGAGGCGTAATCACGGTCAATGGAAACACCGAACGCTCTCTCCGAACGGAGGAGCATACGGCCGCCCTTGCGGCAGAAGTGCAAAACAGCCTCTTAAGGCAATTCACCAGTCCGGCCAATAAACAACCAGACACTGTCAAGCGCGCCCAGAGTAACCTACAACAAGACAGCCTGGCACGATTCGAGCACGCGTAGCAATCCGGCCCCAACCCCAGCCCTCGCGAAGTTGCGAAGCCAGTACTAGGCGTACATAACTACGCTCTGGAGATACCACGGGCATAAGGGGAAGGGCACGACCACGGCACGCCCAGAATGCGGCTCAACCGCACCAGGGGCTCCCGATGGTGTCATTCTTTTTCTTTTTCCTTTTTTTTACTTTCAGGACTCTGTTCTCCAGAAGCCCTGTCCGGTGTTCGCGCCGAACTCACGATGCAACAGCCAGGGAAGCATAAAACTGCGCCGAGTGTCCAGGAGGTCTCTAGTACGAGCATTATACCTGTTTTACATACCATCCCGCAGCTTACCCCTGGAGGGGGACATGTTAAATAGTCCCATCCCTTGCTTATCGCACTATTTGTATCGTTCTGCTTTCATTGCAGTTCCTTTTTTAATAAACAATACATAGCTTTTGCCTATTATTGCACTCCTTTCTTTATATATATATATATATGTTCATTTCATGACATGTTGCACCCGTACACTTTGGTACGGCCAATACACCAGGGGCTTAAGTTCCCCAGAATATGGTGTTAGAAGTCCGAACACTTTCACAAGTGCGGCACCCCGAACTTATAGCATTATATGCATCGGCTCCGAATCATGTCTTGGGTCAATAGTTGGGTTTGCCCGGCTCCCATGTTTTGGTACCTTACGTTCCGTTATATCGGCTAAGGTAAGGCTGGGAGAACCACTTGATTGTGCCCTGTTGAGCTGGGTTGAACACCTCGGTGGAGAAAGCTAAAAGCGGCCCGTCATGATAGGGCGAGAGCCGGTCGCTATTCGAGAGGTTTTTCGGGTCCCTAAAGACTCATGCCGCTTAGAGCGAGGAGTCGGCACTGTCCGGCCAAGGCGTGTATAGCGCCTCGAACTCGGTCTTCCGAATACCAGGGGCTTCGCCGAAATTTAAAATCATAGAAGTCTATGGCTAAGTGAGAGTGTTAAAGCATTATAAGTCCGGTTGCCTTGTTCGTTGCGTTGAGCGCCTCCTTCGATGGACCCAAGAATGGGAACAAGAGCGCTCAAGTTTATCCCGAACACCCCAGCACTTTCGTGGCATGGGGCTGAAGCCAACGACTTGCCATCTCTCAAATTTGATAAATGGCCGCACAGAAGGTAATATTTTAAATTAAAAAGCGTTGCTTAGCGCATATGAACAAGTTTTCAGCGCACAAGATAACAAATGCGAGTCTATTCAAAAATTCCATCTTTGGAGCACTCATCCGCTATACGGCGGGCACCCTTCAGGACGCCCTCATAATACATTTCGGGCGTGCGATGCTCCTTGCCCTTCGGTGGCCCGTCCGTCACAAGCTTCTCCCCATCCAGCTTTCCCCAATGCACTTTAGCACGGGCAAGGACCCGACGGGCACCTTCAATGCAGACGAAGCGCTTGATGACTTCAATCCATGGACAGGCGTGCAGCAACCGCCGCACTAGCCCAAAGTAGCTCCCAGGCATGGCCTCCAATGGCCACAGCCGAACTATAAGGCCCTTCATGGCCTGTTCGGCGACCTTGTGGAGCTCGACCAGCTGCTTCAACTGGTCGCTTAGGGGCACCGGATGTCCGGCCTCGACATCGAGACCAGAATACCTTCTCCGTTGAGCTCCCCTCTGGGCGGCGGTAGAACGCGGCAAAGATCGGACACACTACGGGGCAGATCTGCGAATGCTCTGGAGAGCTCGAATCCGGGTAAGTAATAGGTAATTGACTTTTACATTCTTGCTTTGCATAAAGAATGCCTTACCCGCCGCTATCTTATTTAATGATTCAATTTCTTGGAGGGCTTTCTGGGCTTCGGCCTTAGCGGCTTTGGCACTCTCAAGAGCCGAGGCGAGCTCGGACTCGAGTCTTGAGTCACGCTCCAAACTCTCGTGTTTTTCCACGAGAGCCCGGAGCTCTTGCCGCACCTCCGCCACCCGCTCCTCCTGCTTTTCTCGCTTCAGTGCGCTCCATGATCAATTTGCTTTCGGCCGCAGACACCGCTTTCTTCAGGGTCGCCACCTCGTTCGTGGCCCCTACAATACCCATGTTATTCCTGTCATTTTTTGCAACCGAATCCTTTCTATAAGGTACTTCTTTAAAAAGGTATTACTTACCTTCCTTGTCCTCGAGCTGCTTCTTGGCTTGGCCGAGCTCGTTCTTAGACCGCTCGAGGCTCTCCTTCAATGCACTGACCTCCATGATCGGTCTTGGCAGAGGTCAGCATGAGGCAGCCTGCATTCCCATATTGACATAATTATTTTAGACTCCTGCGTATATCTTTTAGATCCTCGATCCGGCTTTTCTTTTCGAACACGAACTAAGCATCGGGGCTATTGTCTATGCGGTAATATTTTACATATTCTAAACTTACCTCAAAGCCTGTTAGAAGGCTGGTACAGGCTTGATCGGCCCGCTCTTGGCGGACTGAACTTTCTGGATCACCCCACTCATAACAGTGCGGTGCTCCTCCTCGATGGAGGCGCTGTTAAGCGCCTCCAGTAAGCTATCCGGTGCCACCGGTTGGACGGAGGACACCGGCGTCTTACCCTTCCTACGAAGGGGCCGCTTGCCGGACTTCGGAACCGCTGAAGGTTCCGGTATAAAGTTCGGACAAGGGTCGGGCTTAGAGCCCCTGGGGGTCTCGCTCCCCTCGCGCCTGGAATCCGGGAGGCTGCCTTGCGGCGCTTCCTGCGCCACCTCCTCTTGACCAAGCCCCCCTTGGGGCCCCACCTTGGCGTCGTCGGCCAGCGTGAGGTGAGGAGGCGGTCCAGGCAAGTACTCTCCACTTCCGGCGAATTGAGGACCCGCTCGTGAAGTGGCGAGCCTGATCGTCCTTGGGCGGGCTGCATGATTGTTCTAAGACATTAGAGAACACTATGCAATCAAAAACCACGGGTATCAGGACACTTACGATCTCGGCCAGAGGCTTGGTCCTTGTTGGCCACTCCTCACAAATCCTTTATCGGTGTTGGCGGAGAAGTCCGGAGGAAGGGTCCTTCCCTTCTTCGACCCTCCGGCCTCCCCAGTTGGGGCGGCCTTCCTTTTCTTCTCTCCCCTCGCCGGGGGGGAGGCTTCTTCTTCCTCCTCCTCTTCCTCAGAGGAGGATTACGCCTCGTGGTCGGCAGGCGATGAGTCTGACACACAGCCGGGAGCTCTTTCGAGTCCCGTGGCCTCCTTCTTGGCCTTCTTCTCCGGCACCACGTGAGGTGCCGGAACCAGCAACCCGCCAATCAGGCGTCCGCTGGTCTTCGGCAAAGGGGCAGACGGTTAATCTGTCCGGATTTCACCAACCGATCTGTCAAAGGTTAGGGAGTTTTAGATCCCGCATAGAGTCAAACTATGAAAAAAGGAGTCCCATAAAGGGCAAAATAACTTACCTCGCTGGCTGGACGCTGCGAGCTGAATCCGCGATCTTCGGTAGCGGATGTGGGAGCCTGGCGCCCTTGAACAGCACCTTCCAGGCATCTTTGTACGTAGTGTCGAAGAGCCTTTTCAGAGTCGGGGGCTGTGCCGGATCGAACACCCACAACTTGAAGGCCCGTTGTTGGCATGGGAGAATCCGGCGGATGAGCATCACACGGATTACGTTGACAAGCCTGAGATTCTTGTCCACCAGGCTTCGGACGCAGGTTTGGAGTCCGGATAGCTCATCCGAATTCCCCCACGTCTGGCCCGTCTCTTTCCATGACGTAAGCCGTGTGGGGAAGCCAGATCGGAATTCGGGGGCCGCCGCCCATTGAGAGTCGCGCGGCTCGGTGATGTAGAACCACCCCGATTGCCACCCCTTTACGGTCTCCACAAAGGAGCCCTCGAGCCATAGGACTTTGGCCATCTTGCCAACCATGGCGCCTCCGCACTCCGCTTGGAGGCCGCCCACTACCTTCGGCCAGACGTTGAAGGTCTTCAGCCATAAGCCAAAGTGGGGCTGGATGCAGAGGAAGGCCTCGCACACGACGATAAACGCCGAGATGTTGAGGATGAAATTGGGGCGGACTGCGGGAAATCTAGGCCATAGTAGAACATGAGCCCCGGACAAATGGGTGAAGTGGAAACCCTAGTCCGCGGAGGAAGTGGGGAGGAACACCACCCTCTCATGGGGCACAGGGGTGGGGATGAGCTGCCCCTTGTCGGGCAGCCGATGTCGCGATAATAAATCGGATAAGTATCCGGCCTTCCGCAGCTTTTTTACTTGGCCCTCCGTGACAGAGGAGACCATCCACCTGCCTCCCGCTCCGAACATGGCTAGAGATGGTTGAGGAAGGATGTGCGGAACTTCGAACCTTTGGAGCTCGAGTCGCGGAAATGGATGAGCAAGGGAGGAGGAAGGCGTGGGTGAAAAGGTGGATCCTTATCCCTTTATATGGACGGACGAAGCTATGCGTCCCCACCGACTGATAAAACTCGCTTATCTCCCAAGCGCCGCAATCAATGGCGCAGTTGGGTTACCCACGTCCGTATTGATGAGAATCCCGGAATAAGGGGGCATGATCTACGCTTTGATAATACGTGCCAAGGAAACCGCCTCGCTAAAACGCGCTAAGGTGGGACAGTAAAAAACGATTCAAATAAAGGCCTGGCCGTGGTGTGATGTCACGCCGCGGAATACGTCAGCAGATCTGTGCAAAAAGTTATTCTCTCTACGGTTGTATGTGGAACTTGTTTTGCAGAGCCGGACACTATCCTTGTGTTCAAAACCTTCTATGAAGTATTAGGAGGAGGAACCCGCCTTGCAATGCCGAAGACAATATGCGCCCGGACTCGTCGTCATTGAAGCCTGGTTCAAGACTCTGAGGGAGTCTGGACTAGGGGTGTCCGGATGGCGAACTATCATCTTTGGCGGAACTCCTAGACTATGAAGATACAAGATTGAAGACTTCGTCCCGTGTCCGGGTGGGACTTTCCTTGGCGTGGAAGGCAAGCTTGGCGATACGGATATGTGGATCTCCTACCATCGTAACCGACTCTGTGTAACCCTAACCCTATTCGGTGTCTATATAAACCGAAGGGTTTTAGTCTGTAGGACGAACAACAATCGTACCATAGGCTAGCTTCTAGGGTTTAGCCTCTCTGGTCTCGTGGTAGATCTACTCTTGTACTACCCATATCATCAATATTAATCAAGGTGAGTAGGGTATTACCTCCATCGAGAGGGCCCAAACTGGGTAAAAACATCGTGTCGCTTGTCTCCTGTTACCATCCGCCTAGACGCACAGTTCGGGACCCCCTACCCGAGATCCGCCGGTTTTGACACCGACAGCCCGTCTTTCAGGGCTCCATCAACTGAGGCTGCTCGATCTCCCGAGGAGCGGGCTCCCCCTTCGTCAACTACCTCGCCTTGGCTTGGGCGCCTCGAGTCCCCTTACAGGGCAGCGTGGTTGAAGGGGCACCCATGCCTTCCTGGCGTGCTGATCCTGCGGCCCCGTTGCTTCTCCCCACTGGCCTGGCGTGGAGCTTGGCAAGCGTGCCCAAGACTCCTCCGCTGATCCTCGGCGGCAACTTATTGGCTTCGATACTTGGCTCCTCCTCAAGAGGCAAGCTCCCGCAAGCTCGGGTTTCTCGCGAAGACGGGCTGGTGTCGGGCGCGGCGCCAGCCCCCAGCCTCCTGCCGAGGGGTGGCGCGCCGCGTGGCGCCCCGCCCGCAGCCCCCGAGGCGGAGGACGAAGAAGGCCGGGCGTTCGAGCTTGAGCGCGGGCGGAGCGTGGTTCGCCACGAGCTCTTTCAGGAGGCGATGAACGCGATGGGCCGGCTTGGTGAAGAGCTTGCGAGTGTTGATTCGCGTCTTGAGGCTGAAGGTCTTCGGCTAGCAGAGGAGCGGCACAAGTTGAAGGTGGCTATCAACCTATCAGCGCGACCTTGAGAACGCAAAGGCTGAGGCGTCTCTCAAGGCTTCCTACGAAGCCCGCTCACGAGCCCTGGAAGAGGCTCGTGAGGCAGATCGCCGCCGCGAGGCTGCAGAGAAGCGCGCGTGGGAACTCCAGGCATGGAGTGCGTCTCTCGAGCAGCAGGTGGAGGAACGCAGGGCTGCCCTTGCATTGCTGAGGGGGACGCGTGTGGAGGAAGATGGAGTCCAGAAGCGTGAGGAGGCGTTGGCCCTGGAGGCCATGAAGCGCAACCGCGAGCTCGAGCAACTGGAGACGAGGGAGCACCAAGTTGCCCAATCAGAAGACGCCGTCGGGGCTCGCGAGGCCGGAGTTGAGGAGGAGGTGAGCCGCCGGGTGGCCGAGGTTCGTGGGGACCTGGAGGACAGGTACGATCTGAGGTTGAAGCTCGCGGGTGTGGAAGATGAGGGCAGGGCTGCTGCCCTCAGGCCCAGGTTGGACGAGGCTAAGAAGCGCGCGGAAGCCGCGGCCGCAGCCCTGGTGAAGACGCAGGCGGACTTGGCCTCCGCCCGCGCAGAGCTGCGCTCCCTCCAGAGAGGGGTTGATGATCAGAGGCCGTCGCGAGGCAGAACACGGAGGAGGTGCTCCGACGCCGAACGCTGGAGCGCGAGCACGCCCCCATGCTTCAGGAGCTTCGGAACAGGGCCAATATCGCCCTGGGCCACATTTGCGATGTGGAGGCGCCGACTCCTCACTCGAACGATTACGCTAGCCATCTGACCTTCTTCACCGAGGTGGTGACGCGCTTGGAGGCTCGATCTGCCCAAGCTCGCCAGCTTGTGGAGGAAAGGGGGCGCGGCTTGCTTGAGCGCGCTTTCTCACGCATTTTCAGCCACCTTCTGAATGCCAACCCCAACTTCGACTTTGACGCCGCTATCGGTGTCAAAACCGGCGGAGCTAGGGGGTCCCGAACTGTGCATCTAGGCGGATGGTAACAGGAGACAAGGGACACGATGTTTTTACCTAGGTTCGGGCCCTCTCGATGGAGGTAATACCCTACTCCTACTTGATTAATATTGATGATATGGGTAGTACAAGAGTGGATCTACCACGAGATCAGAGAGGCTAAACCCTAGAAGCTAACCTATGGTATGATTGTTGTTTGTCCTACGGACTAAAACCCTCAGGTTTATATAGACACTGGATAGGGTTAGGGTTACACAGAGTCGGTTACAATGGTAGGAGATGTACATATCCGTATCGCCAAGCTTGCCTTCCACGCCAAGGAAAGTCCCATCCGGACACGGGACGAAGTCTTCAATCTTGTATCTTCATAGTCCAGGAGTCCGTCCAACTGTGATAGTTCGGCTATCCGGACACCCCCTAATCCAGGACTCCCTCAGTAGCCCCCGAACCAGGCTTCAATGGAGATGAGTCCGGCGCGTTGATTGTCTTTGGCATTGCGAGGCGGGTTCTTCTCCAGATTCCATATACTTGTCGAATAGTGTCCGGCTTCTGATAAATGCTGCGCTCCTTGGCTTCCACGCCCAATAATGGCCATCTTCCACGTGTTTGAATGAATGCGAAAAGCCAGTATATTTTTACACTTATCCCCTAGCTGCGCAAATGAGCCGCCTATAAAAGGGCGAGGATCTAGATCTGAGTCACACCATCCCCTCCATGAGCTTTCATCGGGCGCCTTTGACAAAATCCATTCCATCATGGGCCGGTCGGCGGCTCCTCCTCTGGCGCTCCGGCCCTCGGCACTGAAATTGGGAGAGATGCTCAGTCCCGCATAGCGAGCTAGTGACACTCCAAACCAAGGGATTTCTTCCCCCGACCTTCATGGTTCCGGTTCGAGCCGGACTTGCCACCAACAAGGGCGGAAAGCAAGCGGAGAGTGTCCCCAATCCCTCTAACGGAGAGCGGGTATGCTTTGTCTCTTATCTAGTAAGAGGACTCGGATTTCCAATTCATCTGTTTCTCTGGGGGCTCTTGGAGTTCTACGGCCTCCAGTTGCACCACCTTATGCCTGCCTCCATTTTGCACATCAAGGGCTTCGTGGCCCTTTGCGAACTGTTCTTGGGCGTCGAGGCTCATTTTGCGCTGTGGAAGAGATTATTCTGCCTTGTACCCCGTTCTCATGAGGGGTCAATATATCAAGTGGGCGGAGCAGTATGGCGCATCGCGGGACAGATATCTATCCGGAACCCGAAGAAGGCGTCCAAGGCGGCCTTGAATGGTTTTATATAGAGGACGTCCCTTGCCGGATCCTGTTCGGATCGGTCTCCGGAGTTCAGCAATGCTCCTTTGAAGAAACGCTGAGTTGGCGCGAGGAGCTCCCGGAGGGAAGGCAGCGAGGGGCGTCCTATAGCTGATGAGCGAATAAGATTGTTAGCTCATTCGGACTGACCATGATCGGTGTCATGGTCACATGTATTATCTTGAAGTGCAGCCGCTCCAGTATAGGGGCCACCCCTTGTGGGATTTCATCGGGGAGGTCGCTGCCTCCCGTCATGGCCGTAAGGGGGCGGGATCGGTCACCGATCTGGTGAAGACCTTGTCCGCGCTGTTCAAGGGAGAAGAGGAAGATTTTCTACGTCGGTCCATTGAACGGATTTTCTATGAACAACCCTCAAGCTGGGTAAGCGGACATTTCTTTTTGCACATCCGATCCGCATTCCCATGGTTAGGTATCTCATTTTGTGATTTTGACCACGAGGAACTGCGCCAGCCGTAAAAGACATAAACAGCCCGCCTCCACAACCCGAGGATCCGGAAAGGCTCCTCGATCCGGCCTCCCAAGAGGATCCGGACATATTGGTGGAGCTGATTGATGGGGTATTTCACCAACTGAGCATCAATAATGCTTTGGTTGCCATTATGGCCGATTACCTCGGAATACTTCCAGCCTCACAGGTAACTGAGACCGAGGTCCCAATACTCTGATAATGACCCATCCGTGCTTATTTTTGATCACCGTATACTCATGGTGTTTCGCAGGGGGTGCCTTCAAGGCGGGGAGGTTAAGACCCCATGGCTAGCCAACAAGGCGTCTGTTATGCAGCTAAAAAGAAGTGCGGTCCGGATCGAACGCCGCCCGCCACGGTATGGCGCGTCACCATATTCAGTGATTGGTTCTGGAAGGCGATACTAACGCCGGTGCTCCTTTCAGAAAAAGCGCTCGCGGGCCGAGTCCGGAGAGGTTGCCAATCGAGCCTCCTTGACCCAGGCTCCAAAGCCGGGTCGAAGCGGAGGCGAGCACGAGGCGTCGTCGGATGCTCCTCCGACAGAGGATGCCGACAGATTGTCCGCCACCAACTCCGAGGTGGAGAGCGCCATGAATCACAGGCGCCGCCGGACAGTTCTTCGTGACGCATGTTTCTCCCAAGAGGCATATTCGGGAGATGCACACCTCCGTGCCGCTCAAGATGGTCTAGCCAGAGCCACGGAGCAGCATGTAAAGGACATACGGGTGAGGAAATTTGACAGTTATATATGCCAGTAGCCCCCATGACTTAAAATAGTTAGAATAAGCGATATAAGGATCATTTGTTATGCGAGGATCTTACAAAAAGAATACCCGACTGTCCTGTGAGCTTGAAGAATGCAAGGCCCAACTTGAGGCCGCACTAGCCGCTTCTGAGGGAGCCACGAGACCCCTACGGTATGATATGCTTCAAAAGATAAATAGGTTGTGAAGTGCGGCGTGTGTATAAATCGACAATAATATTGCAGATGGCGGCGGACTAGATCCGGACAAGCAACAGCTCTTGCGCGGTTGAAGGCGGCGAGAATGTGCTTACAAGGGTGAGGCATGAGAAAAATAATCTCCAAGATGCCAACACCCGCTGGGTGAGGAACTAAAGGATGTTCGTGCTCCGGTATGCGACTCGTGAAGGAGAATCGGCGACTTCGTCGCGGCATTTATAGTAAGTGCTTGGCGAACTTTGAAAAAGAGTTCGGCGAGGAAGTCAATTAAGAGAGTTATATGCAGAGGTATGCCCACGGGTCGTCTGAAGAGGAAATGCCGGTTCTACGGGTGACCTTCTTCCCGAGCTATTGCAAGCTGCACGAACGAAGTTCGGCGGTGATGAAAGGCATCGCCTGTGCCTTGTGGCCATCTATCTCCTGCCGAAGGCCTTGGAGAGCTTGCGAGAAGCTTGAGGAGCACGGCGCTTCCGACTATGGAAGATATCGGCATGTCGTCAAGGCGCCAGGAGGCACAGGCCATGGTGAAGACGCGGTACACGAAGGCGGACCCAAACCACATGGCCGAGGTCGGACTGTGGGGCCCGGCAACAAGGAGATCCTCGTGAGCTTAGTGTACAGCCAAGTAGAGTTGGCCGCAAAAGTATTCCCACAAGGCGTAAACTAGACAGCCTATTAGACGACATTGAAGAGGAATACAATCAGTCAATTTGACTATGTAATTTAAAATGACATGTAAAATGCCTTCTAGCCGGATTGTAGATCGTTTGTCGTAGCGGACCTTTTCGCTTCAACCTGGGGCCCAATAGTCCGTAGTGTGTCCGAATACCATCGCGGTTATGTAAAAACCGGGGCATGCGTGGAGACCAGGCGTAGGGGTCATGAGTGCTTTATCAGACAAGTGCCCAACTAGTTATGTTATATTACATGGTTAGTAAGAAACATCTTCGGGGAGAATAGTTCCGTTAGGGGTTCCTTTCCACAGGAGGCATGCCCTAAAGTGCATGTCAGGACTGCGAAAAAGCAGAAAAGCATCTGAGGGGCAGATAAATGAAAAATAAAAATCGTCTTTTAGTTCACCGACCGAATATTCCCTTAAGAACGCTTAGCTTTCGGCTTCACCCGGTCTGAGGTACACGTCCGGTGACCCGGCGGTAACAATCGCAGAGGTGCTCCCTTTACCACCTAGCCGAACAATCGAGAACGAGGGGTAAGCATAGGAGCCGAGCAACCCAACTTGGCCAAAACTTAAGTCATATCGATGCATATAATGGTGAATAAAAGGTACATGCGGAAGTGTGACACATGTGTTGGGCATAAAGCCCGTATAAATAAACACATTAAAGAAGCCCCAGTATAATGAGCGCGAATAAGCGCGTCAAGTGTGCGAACAATGCATAGCGAGCCTTTAACGGCTTCGAGAAAAGGGAGGAGAAGGAGAGAAATAAAAGACAACTTAAAGTATAAAATATAGGCGGAGGAAGGAGATGAACTTCGAGAATCCGGCGCTAGGCGAGAATCTTCGGAGGCGGGCTGCGTTCCATGGGTTCGGCTCGAGTCGGTTATCCGATGCGTTTAGCGGGCAGTGCAGCTCCGCCGGTTAGGACTTGGTCGATGATGAAGGACCCTCCCATTCGGGCTTGAGTTTGTCCTTTTTCTTGTCCGTGCAGCGTAGAACTAGTTCGCCAACATTGTAAGCTTTGGCCCGTGCTTCCCTGCTTTGATATCTTCGAGCCTCTTTGTTGATAGAATGCGGAGCGAGCTTTTGCCACGCCACGCTCCTCTTCCAAGGCGTCCAAGCTGTCCCGCCGATCGAGCTTGACTTCTCTTTCTTCGTACATGCGCATCGCCGAGGTGAGTCATGAATTATGTCGCGAGGCAAAACTGCCTCTGCGTCGTATACCATAAAAATGGTGTGAATCCGTAGTGCGATTAGGCGTGGTCCACAGCCCCGAGTATGGAGTCGAGCTCCTCTACCCGGTCGTGTTAGATTCCTTGAGGGACCGCACTAGCCTCGGGTTTAATGCTGCTCATGATTAGACCGTTTGCTCGCTCGACTTGACCGTTAGTTTGGGGGTGATAGGCGAAGCGTAGTCGAGCTTGATGCCCATGTTTTTGCACGAGTTTGACCTCGTCGGCCGTGAAGTTCGTGCCTTTATCGGTGATGATGCTATGGGGACGCCGTGTAGCGGTGTACTACCCACGATATGAAGTCTATCACGGTGCGGATTCGCCGTCTTCTGAGCTTGGCCTCTATCCATTTGGTGAATTTATCCACCATGACCAATAGGTATTTTTTCTTGTGGGTTCCTCCTTTAAGGGGTCCAACCATGTCAAGCCCCGGACATGAAGGGCGGTGATGGGTATAGTTTTTAGGGCGGTGGGTGGCATGTGGCTTTGATTAGCAAAGAGGCGGCAACCGACGCATCGTTGGACTAAGTCTGAGCATCTGCCGGGCCGTCGGCTAATAAAATCCTGTCTGGAAGGCCTTGCCTACAAGGGCCGGGCTGCGGCATGGTGCCCACCGAGTCGGCATGAATTTCAGCCAGGAGATTCCGCCCTTCCTCTTGAGATACACCTTTGAAGGACTCGGTTGTGCTTTTCTTATAAAGCTCTCCCTCATGGACTTTATAGGCTTTAGACCGCCGCACTATGCACGTGAGGCCTCATTTTGGTCCTCGGGAAGTTCCTGCCTAGTTAGGTAGGCTAGGAATGGATTACATCCGCAGGGCAATGACTGCCATTATTGCGTGGGCTGACGGTGTTATTTCGTTGGTGGGACCACCAACTATGTCGAATGTTTGGTGTGGGGCGGTGTGGTTGGAGTGCAGGTTGTTATTTCGGACTCTCCCTCCCATAATACCGATGGCTTGAAAAGCCTCTCTAGGAAGATGTTGGGGGGCGGCATCGCTTTGCACCAATGCGTGCCAACACGCGTCTGCTGCTGGTTGTTATCCCGGGCTATATGGTGAAATTCGAGCCCCTCAAACCGAGCTGACATTTTTAGGACGACATTGCAATAAGCTGCCATTTTCGGATCCTTGGCATCAAAGTCCCCATTTATTTGGGATATCACGAGGTCCTAATCCTTGCGCACCTCTAGGCGTTGAATGCCCATGGAGACTGCCATCCGGAGACCATGTAGAAGGGCCTCGTATTCGGTTGCGTTGTTGGAGTCCGTGTACATTATTTTAAGTACGTATTGGACTGTATCTCCGGTTGGGGGCGTCGAGCAGCGCCAGCCCAGTGCCGCCAACATTTTGGAGCCGTCGAAGTGCATGATCCAGTTGGAATATGCGCCGTACTCTTTAGGGAGTTCGGCTTCAGTCCATTCGGCGACGAAGTCAGCCAAAACTTGCGACTTGATAGCTCGCCGTGGCTTGTAGGTTATGTCGAATGGGAGGAGCTCTATGACCCATTTAGCAATCCGGCCCGTTGCATCGCGGTTGTTTATAATGTCATTAAGAGGTACTTCGGAGGCTACTGTTATCGAACACTCTTGAAAGTAGTGTCGCAGCTTCCGGGATGCCATGAACACCGCGTATGCTATCTTTTGATAATGAGGGTACCATGACTTGCATGGAGTTAGGACAGTGGACACATAGTAAACTGGTTTTTGGAGAGGGAACTTGTGTCCGTCTGTTTCTCGTTCGACAATGAGCACCGCGCTTACAACTTGATGGGTTGCTGCGATGTATAATAGCATTGGTTCGCCCATGTTGGGCGCAGCCAGGACCGGATTTGTTGCCAATATGGCTTTGATTTCTTTGAGTCTGGCCGTGGCGGCATCCGTCCACTCGAAGTGTTCGGTCTTGTTGGAGGAGGCGATAAAGGGTAATGCCTTTTCTCCTAAGCGGGAGATAAAAGCGGCTTAAAGCCGCCACACATCGATCAATTTTGTATTTGTTTGAGGTCTTTGGGGATATCCAATTGTGACAGAGCTCGGATCTTGGCAGGTTTGCTTCAATTCCTCTACGGATACAATGAAGCCCAAGAGCTTTCGGCTGGTATGCCGAAAACGCAATTTTCCGGGTTGAGCTTGATGTCATATGTTCAGAGATTATCGAATGTGAGCCTCAAGTCGTCGACTAGGGTTTCGACATGCTTGGATTTGACGACCACATCGTCTACGTATGCCTCCATTGTTTTGCCGATCTGGTTTGCGGACATATACGAATCATCTTGTTGATATGTTGCGTCGGCGTTTTTGAGCCCAAAGGGCATTGTGTTGAAGCAGAATGGGCCGTATGGAGTGATGAATGCCGTTGCGGCTTGGTCTGGCTCTGCCATCTTAATTTGGTGGTAGCCGGAGTATGCGTCGAGGAAACACAATAAATCGTGTCCTGCAGTAGTGTCGATAATTTGATCGATGTGGGGGAGGGGGAAGGGATCCTATGGGCAAGCCTTGTTAAGGTCCTTAAAATCGACACATAGGCGCCAGTATAAGTCCTTCTATGGTACCATTACCAGGTAAGCTAGCCAGTAAGGATGTTTAATGACTCTGAAGAAACCGGCCTCCAATAATTTGACTAGCTCCTCTCCCATGGCCTTGTCTCTTGGGTTCGGAGAAACGCCCGAAGAGCTTGTTTGGTAGCTTGAATCCTTTTAGGATATTTAGGCTGTGCTTTCGGCCAGCCGGTGGGATTCTGGCATGTCCGAAGGGTGCTGTGCAAAAATGTCCCAATTTTCGGCGTAGGAATTCTCGTAGTCTGGCGTCCACATCGAGGTTTAATTGTGCCTCGATGGAGGCCGTTTTGTAGGGTCCGTTGGATGGACTTGAAATTTGACTATTTAAATGCGCGGTTTAAAAGAGATGGACTTGGATCTCTTATCGAGTATCACATTGTCCCCTGTTCACCGTGGAAGCCTTGTTAGCGATGAGTTCCTCTGCCGCTAGGGCTTCGGATAGTGTCTTGACTGTTTTATTTTCGGGTAGCGGGCGCTATGTCCGGGTCACTAGCAAGAGTGATAATTCCGTTGGGTCCGGGCATTTTGAGCTTCATGTACCCGTAATGGGGTATAGCTTGAAAAATTGTGAATACCTCTCGCCCTAATAGCGCGTGATATCCGCTGCTGAAACGGGCCACTTGGAATGTGACCTCCTCGGACCTATAATTGTCCGGCGTGCCGAACACCACATCCAGTGTGATCTTTCCTGTACAACATGCTTCCCGACTGGGGATTATTCCTCTAAAGGTTGTGCTGCTTTGCTTAATGCGGCTCCAGTCTATTTCCATTTTTTGAAGGGTTTCCTCGTAGATGAGGTTTAATCCGCTACCGCCGTCCATGAGTACCTTGGTGAGGCGAAAAGCCATCCACTATTGGACTGAGGACCAATGCGGCTGGTGCTCGGGCTGTTCGGAATTTAGGTTAAATCCTGGCGTTAAAGGTAATAGCCGTGTCCTCCATGGATTTATTGTTGCTACCGTAGACTTCGTCCAAGGCTGCGGAGTGTTCGTTTCCGCATATTATTTGATCTGAAAGTCTCAAGACTGTTAATACCGTCTTGGTATTGCTGGGCTGGTGCTTTCTGGAGCTAGGAGCTCTTCGCCACTTTTGCCCACCGCCGTAGTATCCAACATGCTCTAAGGCTATGAGTTGGAGTGGTGCCCTCTGCTATGAATTTTGCGAGGTCCATTAAGCCATCCCTCCAAGTATGGTTCCATGCCCTTTGGGGGTTTTTGCTTTTTGGTATGTAACCCAGTGCACGGTGATGATGCACCCTTTTATTTCGGACTAGGGTCGATTCGGGGCGGATTATCCCAAAATTTAATTTCGGTTTTCAGGCGCTCTCCATCGCGAAGATTTATGCATTATGGACGCTTAAGTCGTGGCGTGTAATTTCATGACGACTTATGGCGTTTAGAATTCCCTTGTCCGTGCAATTATTGCAGAAGAATGAGATTGTGTCTTCCTCGCGGCAATCCTTTATCCTGTCCATAACCAGGAGGAATCTGGCCCAGTAATGATGTACTGTTTCACTGGGCTCTTGCCGGATTTGGGATAGATCGCTTATGTTTGGGTGGGCGGATGGAATTAAATTCCGAACCCCATCCGTTCTAAGACTCAGGGGCCAAGACGTTTCCGAACTTGGAAGCTTGGGTTCTTGGAGGTTGTCCAATGAATCTAGCCCGCTGCCTAACTTTAAGTTCAGGGCTTGAGTTGTGTCATCCCCTCCGCGGGAATCCGGCATGGAGGGTCAGAATCGGACATAGCTAGTCCTTAAGGTAGGAGAAGAGTCGCCGCATTGTTCCTCTACCACGGCAACATGGTGGGTAGCACAGGAGAGTTGATCTCTCTCGGATCGGTTTTAGGTCCAATCGATCGTGATGCATAGCGACTCGAGCGGCGATGCGATCCAGGAGCTCGTTTAAGGAAGAGAGCTCCATCGGATCTAACTGCTCGGCGAGTTCCGAGTTAACGTGAAGATTGCTTTCGATGACTCGAGAAGTCATTGTCGGCGCAACGGCCGAACAGGCGGTCATAAGAAAACCGCCTAGCCGGAGAGTTTGGCCGGTGGCCAAAGCTCCTTTAGCAACGGTGCCGTCTTTAAAGACGGGATGAGGCATCCTTCCTGACAATGACGGCACGGAGGAACTCTCAATGAAAGCACCAATGTCGGTGTCAATACCGCGGATCTTGGGTAGGGGGTCCCGAACTGTGCGTCTAGGCGGATGGTAACAGGAGACAAGGGACACGATGTTTTACCCGTGTTCGGGCCCTCCCGATGGAGGTAATACCCTACTCCTGCTTGATTAATATTGATGATATGGGTAGTACAAGAGTGGATCTACCACGAGATCAGAGAGGCTAAACCCTAGAAGCTAGCCTATGGTATGATTGTTATTCGTCCTACGGACTAAAACCCACCAGTTTATATAGACATCGGATAGGGTTAGGGTTACACAGCGTCGGTTACAATGGTAGGAGATCTACATATCCGTATTGCCAAGCTTGCCTTCCACGCCAAGGAAAGTCTCATCCGGACACGGGACGAAGTCTTCAATCTTGTATCTTCATAGTCCGTGAGTCCGGCCAAGCTGTGATAGTTCGGCTATCCGGACACCCCTAATCGAGACTCCCTCGCCGCCATTGCCCCGTACCCACGGCTGTCCGGGCGACTGGCGTTGGGTCGAGGACCGTGTGGACGCGTTGGTCGGGGCCTTAACCCGGAAGATGATGCGGTGGTGGTCGTCGCAGACGAAAGCGGTGTGGTCGATGATGGCGACGGGGGGATCGCCGATGACGGGGATGAGGCCGACGAAGATGACGATGACGCGAGTGACGCGTCTGCAAGTGACGCAGCGAGCGACATCTCCGGCTGATCCCTTGTTCTCCTGTAATTTCTTCCTGCTCACAAACTCGGGTGTGGCCCTTGGAAACTTGTCAGAGCATTTTGAGAGGGGGAGCCCCTCATGTAAACAAATCGCAGTTTTTATTTATCCATGCGGTGTGAGTTTGTGTCCTCGTGAACCTGTGAATCCTGATGCGAGTTTTCTGCCTTGGTTTACCTTAGTCAGCGCCAACCTTGAGCTAGGTTATGACGTGCCGAGTTTCTGAGAGCCTTGCGGAGCTCGCCGCCCTGCCAAAGGGGCCCCACGTGGAGTGGGCAGCGATTGCAGCAGCGGCGCTTAGAAGCGCGTGCTTCTCATGATCCCGCTCGCGAGGAGCTCGTGAGGGGAAGGCGATGGACATGAGTCCCGAACAAAGCGAGATCCAGAAGGCAAGAAAGTTCTCAAACGAGAAAAGGCTCCCCCTGCTCGCATCGATAAAAACTCAGCTTCAACTCAAATCCAGATCCAAAAAGCAATGTGACAGAAGGAAAGATCCAAAGCAAAAGGCTGCGTCCGGCACCTAGTCTAGTCTTCTGGTCTTCAAGTCTTCTTACCAGCGCGGTGCTAAGTTCTGCCACTAGGCGTGGGAGGGAGCCCCAGGGCCTGAGGCCGGCACCCCTGAGACTCCGGGGCGTGTACATCCCCAACTCATTATTACGTGAGAGTGTCACGGGCGGCGAGCTTCACAGGCACCGGGCCTTCTTCACAGGTACCGGCCTTGCTTCATATCGCCAGATGAGGGCCCCGCCTTGTGCCGCTCTTGACCTCCTCTGAGACGACCGGAGACCAGGACGAAACAGAGGAGGGAAAGAGGACGCCAGCGGTTCCCTCGGCGACCACAGGTCCTCTGCCGGGGGAAGGGTTGGCGAGGCCTCCCCGGCAGAGGGCCTACCTCCGGGTGTCGTCAGGCGTCGCGCGCCGCGGGGAGGGGCCTTGCTCCTGGCTCCCTCTCGGTGGCCCCCATCGCGTCTCCCTTGCCAGAGCGGGTGTCGCCGCGCCTGGGTCGTCGATTGACGCGGCAACCTGGTTCATCTGTAGCCCATGGTTAGCGTAAACCTGTTCTTGAGTGACTAGTGGTACCCTGTAATTGCCGCTGTTGGCGCGATTGTTGTGGTTCTCCGTTGGCTCCTGGAAAGCTTTCGCTCCTAGCGCCCCTTCTCCCCAATCTTCTCCAACGAACGAGCCGATGTCGTCCTCTGGTGCGTATTTTTGGTCCATCATGCGGGGCACGTAGGCTTCCGGGGCCGTCACCCCAAACACCTCGCCATGGTGCCCCACGCTCCACGTTTCTCCGCCCATGACAGCGTCCTGGGGAGGACGGTACGGCACCTGGCTGGGACCGTGGGGGGTGACACTTGTGCTTGTGCTCATCGAGGGCGGCATGGGGGATTGGAGCCCCTGCGCGCCGGCCGTGCTGAGGTTGACGAAGCCCCGCGCGTAGTCGGTGGTGCGCAGACGTGGTTATGCTCGCCCTTGTTCTGCGATGGCACAGGGAGGAGTCGATGGCGAAGGGTGGTGCGCCCGACACCGCCCGCGTCCGGCATTTCGGCCGACTTCGCTTTCGAGTAGCGTGTCGAGCCGCTCTCCATCGGCACTGCATCGCGATAGCTCTCTTGCCACCGTAAGTTCCGCCCGCATGTTCGCTTGCTCGCCGCTGATCGGCGCTGCGCGCCGTTCTTCTTGGCGTGGCTCGCCGCTCTCGCCGCCGCCCGTACTTGCCGTGGGGTGAGGGTGGATGACGCTTGATCGCGCTGTCCGCGCCCAGCGGAGCCTGGTGGCGCCCGTGCCGCTTGGGGTGTAGGGTCGAGATCTCCGTGGGCAGGCGCCATCGTCTAGGCCGGCCAGGCTTCCCAGCGGTCGGAGCCGGTCCTTGGGTCGCCTGACATCGCAGCTGATGAACGTCGAGGAGCTGGTTGGCGGAGAATAAGCTCCGACGCACCCCTACCTGGCGCGCCAAATGTCGGATGTGGGGTTCCGGCAAACCCTTAAGGTTCGAACACTGGGGTGCGCGTGAAGTCTTTCCCTCCTACCGATCTATGCTCTAGCTCATTAAGATCTTGCGGACGAACTCGACGAACTCACAACACAGAAAGAGACACGAGGTTTATACTGGTTCAGGCCACCATTGTGGTGTAATACCCTACTCCAGTGTGGTGGTGGTGGATTGCCTCTTGGGCTGATGATAACAGTACAAGGGAAGAACAGCCTCCTGAGGTTGAGGTGTTCTTGTGTGTATGAACTTGTGGTGCGAGGAGCCGATGAATTGCTCGATCCCCTCCCCTGTGGTGGCTAGCTCTACTTATATAGGCCCTGGTCCTCTTCCCAAATGTTGAGCGGGAAGGGAGCCAACAACGGCAGGCAAATTTGAAGGGGGGTAGCTAGTACAAGCTATCATGACAAAAGCGGTCTTCGCCTACGAAAAGGCCCTGGGGTGACGCCGTCTTGGGCTCCATGATGACCTCCGCCTTGCCGTCCTCCTGGTCTTGGTCTTGTTGCACCAATATGGCAACCTTTGCTTGATGCCTCAGTACTCTTCGTCTGCGCTTACCTCCTTAGCACCAAAGAGGAAATGTGGACGTTGTGCGCACTGGCGCCCGCCTGGCACCGTTCGTCATGGCTCACGTCACGAGTGCCTCGTGAGGTTTGCCCCACCTTGATATCTCCGCTCCTCGTGAGCCTGCCTGGCTAGGCCACTCTAGAGGAAGTCTTGTGTCGCCCGCCTCGTGAGGCTTGGACCCTCGCGAGGGTCTTGGATGCCTTGTTGATGAAGATGGGCGTGACGGCTCACGCCTGCCACGCCTGTTGTGGGAGCAGCGAGCAAGTCTGGGGACCCCTGTTCCCAGAACGCCGACAGTTTTGGTGATCAATTTGCGAGTTCCATGAACTTATGCACAGGGGTTGGCACACGTTTTCGTCTTGACTCTCCGGTAGAAACTTTGGGGCACTCTTTGAAGTTCTTTGTGTTGGTTAAATAGATGAATCTGAGATTGTGCGATGCATATCGTATAATCATACCCACGGATACTTGAGGTGACATTGGAGTATCTAGGTGACATTAGGGTTTTGGTTGATTTGTGTCTTAAGGTGTTATTCTAGTACGAACTCTATGATAGATCGAATGGAAAGAATAGCTTCGTGTTATTTTACTACGGACTCTTGAATAGAACGATCAGAAAGGATAACTTTGAGGTGGTTTTGTATCCTACCATAATCTCTTCGTTTGTTCTCTGCTATTAGTGACTTTGGAGTGACTCTTTGTTGCATGTTGAGGGATAGTTATATGATCCAGTTATGTTATTATTGTTGAGAGAATTTGCACTAGTGAAAGTATGAACCCTAGGCCTTGTTTCCTAGCATTGCAATACCGTTTACGCTCACTTTTATCGTTAGTTACCTTGCTGTTTTCATATTTTCCGATTACAAATACCTATATCTACCATCCATATTGCACTTGTATCACCATCTCTTCGCCGAAGTAGTTCACCTATACAATTTACCATTGTATTGGGTGTGTTGGGGACACAAGAGACTGTTTGTTATTTGGTTGCAGGGTTGCTTGAGAGAGACCTTCTTCATCCTACACCTCCCACGGTTTGATAAACCTTAGGTCATCCACTTGAGGGAAATTTGCTACTATCCTACAAACCTCTGCACTTGGAGGCCCAACAACGTCTACAAGAAGAAGGTTGCGTAGTAGACATCAAGCTCTTTTCTAGCGCTGTTGGCGGGGAGGTGAGTGCTTGAAGGTATATCTTTAGATCTTGCAATCGAATCTTTTAGTTTCTTGTTTTATCACTAGTTTATTTTATAAAAGAAAACTACAAAAAAATGGAATTGAGGGTGCCTCATATGCTTCATCTGTTTAATATTTTTCATGATAATAAGGATTCCAATAATTGTGCTCAATTGCTAGAAGAAGAATGCATTAAAATGTTTGGCACTAAATCTTTGTATGATGAGCATGATTGCAATGTTGTTAGTATGAATTCTATGAATATCCATGATGCTAATGATATGCAAAGCCAGAAGCTTGGGGATGCTATGTTTGATGAAGATGATATTTTTTGTCCCCCAAGTTTTGATGAGAACATATATTATGATGAAAGCATGCCTCCTATCTATGATGATTTTTCTGATGACACGTATGCTATAAAGAATAAAGATAACCATGAAACTTGTCATCATGATTTTAATTTTCAATTGGATTATGCTTCACATGATAGTTATTTTGTTGAGTTTGCTCCCGCAACTATTGATGAGAATAAATTTGCTTATGTGGAGAGTAGTAAATTTTCTATGCTTGTAGATCATGAAAAGAATTCTTTGTGTGATGGTTATATTGTTGAATTCATTCATGATGCCACTGAAAATTATTATGAGGGAGGAATATATGTTTGTAGGAATTGCAATAATATCAAGTTTCCTCTCTATGTGCTTAAATTTTTGAAGTTATGCTTGTTTTGCCCTCCTATGCTAGTTGATTATTTTTCCCCTAAGTTGTTTGCTCACAAAATCCCTATGCATAAGAAGTGGGTTAGACTTAAAAGTGCTAGTCATATTCTTCATGATGCTCTCTTTATGTTTCTATTCTTATCTTTTTTGTGAGCATCATTGAAATTATCATGCCTAGCTAGAAAGGCATTAAAGAAAAGCGCTTGTTGGGAGACAACCCAATATTTACCCCTACTGTTTTTGTGTGTTCACATAATTAAGCTACTATAGTAAACATGTTTTATAGTTTTTGTTTCAATAAAGTGCCAAGTAGAACCTTTGGGAAGACTTGAGTGGAAGTTAATGTGATCTTGCTGTAAAAAACAGAAACTTTGCGCTCACGAGTTTAGCTGTCATTTTTTACAGAAGAGTGCTTTTAAGTTAATTCTTTTTGCAGAAGATTAATAGACAAATTCCTCAGGCCCACCAATTTATTTCAGAATTTTTAGAGTTCCAGAATTATACGTTTGATACAGATTACTACAGACTGTTCTGTTTTTGACAGATTATGTTTTCTATGTGTTGCTTGCTTATTTTGATGAATTTATGAGTAGTATTGGAGGGTATGAACCATAGAAAAGTTGGAATACAGTAGATATTACATCAATATGAATTTAGAATGAGTTCACAACAGTAACTAAGTGGTGATTCATTTTCTTATACTAACGGAGCTTACGAGTTTTCTGTTGAGTTTTCTGTTGTGAAGTTTTCAAGTTTTGGGTAAAGATTCGATGGACTATGGAATAAGGAGTGGTAAAAGCCTAAGCTTGGGGATGCCCTAGGCACCCCAAGGTAATATTCAAGGATAACCAAGAGCCTAAGCTTGGGGATGCCCCGGATGGCATCTCCTCTTTCATCTTCGCTCATTGGTAACTTTACTTGAAGCTATATTTTTATTCACCACATGATATGTGTTTTGCTTGGAGCGTCAATTTATTTTGTTAGAATTTTCTTGCTGTTATTTAGAACAATATTTTGCATCTTTTATTTCAATAAAAGTGGCATTGATAGCCTTTACTATGCCTATTTTACAAGTCTTAATGTTGCTGTTTGAAAACAGAAAGTTTACCGTTGTTGCAAAAATTCCCTAAAAAAGTCAGAATGTGATAAAATGTTGAAACCATTTGCATATTAATCTCTGATATTATCGGAGTAATTGACCACGGATAACCTGAAGATGGAAAGACAATATTTCAAGACATCGGGGTTAGCAAAGCCCCTCGGTCCAACTGCCCGGCTGCCCCTACCGGCTGCCAACTACGCCAACCAGCCGGCTGCCGATTGTGCCAACCGGCCGGCTGCCGACTGCAACCTGACCCGACACCGACAAAACCCCGACGAGACGGCCATACCGCAGACGAGACAGCTGTACCGCGACGCCATCATCTACAGTGTACCTGTCCCCTTGGCACTATTCTATAAAGTGCCCAGGGGACAAGCATGACATGCACCATGCCCCATACATGGCTTGGCTTGTAAGCTACCCAAGGTAGCTTACAACCAACGCCATGTCCCATGCCCACTCCACACTATATAAGCTAGCTAGCAAGCCTCCATCCATCCACTCTCACACACACGCATGCATACATGCCCAGGCACACCCATTCGGCCAAGAGCAACGGCCACCATACCACATACATGCATATACGAAACCAGATGCCTGTGGCATTGTTTCTAGATCTGACTCAGGGAGCAACTCTGTACTAGGTATATCGATACACTTTCAGACATACGGTGATAGGAGTATTATCTCTGGAGAGCTCATTTGGGTAAACCACCGCGTGCTACTTCGCATACCCGCTCCGGTCCCTATCGGCCAGTGATCTTACCCACACTAAGCCCTTGTGGCATCTGTCGACTCGCAAGCCCCCCGTGAGAATACCACGACAGTTGGCGCCCACCGTGGTGTGGTACTATGCTACCACGCTGCTGCTGGTTTCGCAGTTCGGATGGGACCATCTTCGTCATCGTCACCGCAACGTCCCGCCGTCTCTCCGGTAGCACTCGGGGGCTCGACACCGACACGCCCCCGAAGCGGCCGCAAGGGGTGGCGCGTCCTCGCCGTCGGTTGCGCCTTCTTCACCGCCACCGTTGTGACGCCAGCCGTCCGTTTGTGCGCGCCTGCGTGCAGGGCCTCGCTTCGGTCGGTCGTGTCCGTCCATGCGCCGCTCGCGTCTAATCCCCTCCGCGTTGTGCCTTGCTCCGGCCGAAACATGCGCTCACTCCTCCATACACCATCTTTGCAAGCTAGCTAAATGCAAGTCAACAATAGTCAAACCATTAGCCATACACTTTCCAGATAATAGCCATACACCCTTTCATACACTATCCAGATGCAAGTTGGATAGTGCGTGGATGATGGTCGGACAATGGTCAGATAATGGGCCATGCGCTGCTCGCCTCGGCTCTTCTTCGTCCGCACAGGCGTGCATCCTCGCCCGGCGCTCCCCCGCCTCACAGCCCTTCGCACGCCGGTGTGGACCCTCCGCCTTCGCGCTCCTCCTGGCGCGGCTGATGGCCACAGGCTTGGGCACCTCCTCGTCGCCTCCCTAGCTCTGCGCCGCTAAGTCTGTCGCCGCACCTCCAGCAGGCACGTACGCGCGGCTCCGCCTGCGGCCAGTTTGCCGCCCACCTCCCGCTCGCTCCTCTGCCCGCGGCCGCATGCCCGCGCTGGCCGAGTCGTCCGCGTCACCGCACTCCTCTCCACATCCAGTGGGTGGGCCGGCCTCCTCCAGCCGCGCCTCCTCGCCCGAGATGCTGCCGCCCTTGGGCCCGGCCTCCCGCGGCCGCTGAGCTCCGCCAGCACCATCCCGTGCCACTGCTGGTCCTCTGCCGGGTTCGCGCGCGCCGGCCACTCCCGAGTCTGGCTCCGCCTGTCTTCGCGACTGTGCGGCACGGCCCTCGCGACCAGCTCCGCCTTCGCCCTCGCCGGTCCCGCCCCTCGTTGGGCCTCCTTCGGCTTCACCCGGCCGCCCCATGCCGCCTGCCGTCTCCGGTTTCCACGCGGCCGTCCGCGCCGGCTGCACCTCGCGTCGGCTGTGCCCCGCACCCTGCAGCGCCCCTGGCCGCCTGCAGCGCTTGCGCCGGGTCTGGCGCGCCGCGTCGTCCAGCCGGCTTCCCGCACCACCGTTAGCCGGCTCGCCGCCCGCGCTGTCTGTCTCCTGCCCCGCGCACGACGGCCGGCTACCTCGCCTCCGTGCTGTCCGACTCCTGCCCACGCAGTCGGCCGCTGCGCCGCCGGCTCCGCTGCTGCGCCACAACCCGGCCTGCCGGCTTCCCTGCCACCCGGTAGGGCCGGCTTCGCCCGTTCCGGTCGCCTTCCGGCTTCGCCCGGGCCGACTGCTCATCTGCCCTGTGGTCCCGGCCTCCTCCCGCGGTGCCCCGCGGCCGCCTCCGCACGCCGCGCCCGCCAGCAGGCTTCCCGGCGCCGCCCCACGCCTAGCCGGCTCCGGCCCCATCCGCCTCCCGGCGCCCGCCCCAGGTCGGCTGCTCGTGCAGAAGCAGAGGGACCGGCTGGCCCTGCGGAGACAGAGAAAAAGAAAGAGTGCGGCCGGCTGAAAAAAAAGAAGTGGAGACCGGCTGAAAAAAAAAGCCGGCCGGCTGGAGCGTGAGCCGGCTGTCTGGGAAGAGAGGCTGAGTGCCCAATCCGGCTGCCAGAGAAGAAAAGTCAGGGGCCGGCTGCTCAAGCCGGCTGAGAAAGAAGTGGCCGATTGCTGAAGAAAAAAAAGAAAAAAAAAAGAAAAAAGAGAGAGAGGCCGGCTGCCCACGTTGGCTAAGAGAAAAGCCAGGCCAGGTGCACAGCCGGCTGACGTGAAAAAAGAGAAGAAGACAAAGTAGTCGCCGGGAGATCCGGCCCGACTGCTAGCCCGAATCTCGGGCTACACCGATGGAGTGCACCGACGCCCGCAAGGAAGAAGACAAAGTAGTTGCCGAGAGATCCGCCCGACCGCCAAAGACTCGCCCAAATCTTGGCTACACCAATGAGTCTTGTGGCGCCCGCTAAGATTGCGAACAAGAGAAGAGTTTTGTACTGGTTGCTGCGTGAAGAAGAAAAAAAAAAGAAGAAAAAGGCGTTCCAAAACGCCTTGCCGCTGGCCGGTCGAGCTGACCGGGGACCCCCTTCGAGCACACAGGGGCTCGAAGGCTACACCGGGTGTCTTGGCGCCTCCATGGCCGAGTCGCCCGGTATCTTGACAAACTACCGCCTCGGCTATCTGAAAATCAATGTGAGCTCCTCGCGCATATTTTGCATCACATAGCACAGATAACCCGAGCCATGCTCGAAACTATCTCCGCATTTTAATTGCGGTTGCACCTTTATTCGCCGGCGCCCGGCCGATGTTGGCGGGAGGTGGCCGCTTAATTTGAGACATTTGTTCCGTGAAGCGGCTTAGTAGCGTCTGTGCAGCATCAAAGGCTCACTCTTAGTCACAGCATCGCAGAGCTGTCCGGCTAGCAAGGGTGAACGCTGGAGGCCACCCACGAAAAATGTCCGGAAGAAAAGCAGTTCGGGTGACCCGGCCGTTTCCTTTATGAGTATCTGCCGGTTAAATTCGCTCTCGAGATCGAAATCATACACTCCACTGCTGCCCACTCTCGACCCACAGACCACAGGCGGCTGTCCCAAGCGAGAGCACAAGCCAAAGAGTGGAGGAACATGAAAAAAGATTGAAGGGGGCTCGGACGAAACCGAGTCGGCACCCTCCGCATAAAACTTGCAATGCTAAAAGCAAACATTTCATATATCTGCATGGACTAACTTTGTCTTTTTTTCATGATCATTTCCATGAACACTCGCTAAAAAACCTCCGCCCAACTTTGCCAAGTTGCCCGGAGGCTTGGGGGCTACTGTCGGAGTAATTGACCACGGGTACCCCGAAAACGGCAAGACAATATTTCAAGACATCGGGGCTAGCAAAGCCCCTCAGTCCGACTGCCCGGCTGCCCCTACCGGCTGCTAACTACGCCAACCAGCTGGCTGCCGACTGCGCCAACCGGCCGGCTGCCGACTGCAGCCCGACCCGACATCGACAAGACCCCGATGGGACGGCCATACCGCAGATGAGACAGCTGTACCGCGACGCCATCATCTACAGTGTACCTGTCCCCTTGGCACTATTCTACAAAGTGCCCAGGGGACAAGCATAACATGCACCTTGCCCCATACGTGGCTTGGCTTGTAACCTACCCAAGATAGCTTACAACCAACGCCATGTCCCATGCCCACTCCACACTATATAAGCTAGCTAGCAAGCCTCCATCCATCCACTCTCACACACACACACGCATGCATACATGCCCAGGCACACCCATTCGGCCAAGAGCAACGGCCACCATACCACATATATGCATATACGAAATCAGATGCATGTGGCACTGTTTCCAGATACAGCTCCAGGAGCAACTCTGTACTAGATATATCAGATACACTCAGACATGCAACAGTAGGAGTATTATCTCTCCGGAGAACTCTGAAGCTGGGTAAACCACCGCATGCTACTCGCATACCCGCTCCCGGTCCTATCAGCATTAGTCTTACCCACACACTAAGCCCTTGTGTCATCTGTCGACTCGCAAGCCCCCCGTGAGAATACCACGACAGATATATTTACTACATTGGGAATTTTCTTTCATAATTTTTGGAGCTAGGGAAGTATGGATCTTGCTACATTCTTTACAGACTGTCCTGTTTAGGCAAATTGGTGTTATGTCTGCATTATTTGCATATGTTTGCTCCTTTAATGATTCTATTTGAGGATAGGACTATTAAATATGCAGAGGCAATTAGTACTTTTTAGTGATTTGCTACAGTAGAGTATGATAAGGTTTTTGCATTGATTTATACTAACTTATCTCACAAGTCCTTGTTGAGTTCTGTGTGGATGAAGCTTTTGAGATTTAGGGAGACCGTGATATGAGAGGAATTAAGGGGACACAAAATCTCAAGCTTGGGGATGCCCAAGGCATCCCAAGATAATATTTCAAGAAGTCTCAAGTGTCTAAGATTGGGGATGCCCCGGTTGGCATCCCACCTTTCTTCTTCGACAACTATCGGTTAGTATCAGTTGATCCTAAGTTTTTGCTTCTTCACGTGATGTTTGCTATTCTTAGAATGCCATTTTATTTTGTTTTGCTTGATGTTTGAATAAAATATCAAGATATGAAATTATAAAAGAGAGAGAGTCTTCACATAGCTACATAATTATTTAGCTACTAATTGATCTTCATTTATATCTTTTTAGAGTAGTTTGTCATTTACTCGTGTGCTTCACTTATATCCTATGAGTAAATAGTTGAATGATTCGAATATCATAAATCTGAAATTATATATGTTTCATATGCTTATCCCGTGGGGAGTAATGACTTCACATATAAGAAGTAGAGGTGGTAAATTTATTGAAGGTTAGCAAACATTGTATTGGTCACTTGAACAATTCATGAAAGAATATTGAGAGAAGAGAGATTTCACATATAAATATACTATCTTGGACATCTTTTATGATTGTGAGCACTCATTAAAATATGACATGCTAAAAGGTTGATGTTGGACAAGGAAGACAACGTAATGGGTTATGTTTTCTTATATCCGAAATAAAGTATATTGTCATGGATCGCCCAACACGTTGAGCTTTCCTTTCCCACTCATGCTATCCAAATTCTTTGCACCAAGTAGAGATACTACTTGTGCTTCCAAACATCCCTTAAACCAGTATTGCCATGAGAGTCCACCATACCTACCTATGGATTGAGTAAGATCCTTCAAGTAAGTTGTCATCGGTGCATGCAATAAAAATTGCTCTCTAAATATGTATGATCTTTTAGTATGGAGAAAATAACCTTTATACGATCTTGTGATATGGAAGCAATAAAAGCGACGGACTGCATAATAAAGGTCCCTATCACAAGTGGCAATATAAAGTGACGTTCCCTCGCATTAAGATTTTGTGCACCCAACTATAAAAACGCATGGCAGCCTCTGCTTCCCTCTGCAAAGGGCCTATCTTTTATTCTTGTCTTTTACCTTATGCAAGAGTCATGGTGATCTTCACCTTTCCTTTTTACATTTTATCCTTTGGCAAGCACATTGTGTTGGAAAGATCCTGATATATATATCCAATTGGATGCAAGTCATCATGAACTATTATTGTTGACATTACCCTTGAGGTAAAAGGTTGGGAGGCAAATCTATAAGCCCCTATCTTTCTCTGTGTCAGATTAAAACTTTGAACCCATAAATATCGCGTGAGTGTTAGCAATTGTGAAAGACTAAATGATAGTTGAGTATGTGGAGTTTGCTAAATCAAAGCTCTGACATAGACTCTTCCTGAAAATAAGATGAACTGTAATTGTTTGATGACTAATAACATGGTTTGTTAGTTTTCAAGAAAGTTTAGGATCTATACTTTAACATGTGAATAGTTTGTTACTTGATTATGAGAAGCTTTATGATATGAGCTACTGTTATGACATATAATGATGCTAGAAAATGTGATTGAAATTATGATTGATCAAACTTGTGCACCTTCTAGCATTCACACTTCATAAATTATTTCTTTTATCATTTACCTAATCGAGGACGAGCAGGAATTAAGCTTGGGGATGCTGATACGTCTCCAACGTATCTATAATTTATGAAGTATTCAGGCTATTATATTATCTGTTTTGGATATTTATGGTCTTTATTAAACACTTTTATATTATTTTTGGGACTAACCTATTAACCCAGAGCCTAGTGCCAGTTTTTGTTTTTCCCTTGTTTCAGTGTTTCACAGAAAAGGAATATCAAACGGAGTCCAAACGAAATGAAACCTTCGGGAGCGTGATTTTTGAAACGAACGTGATCCAGGAAACTTGGAGTTGAAGTCAAGGAAGCTTCAAGGTGGCCACGAGGCAGGGAGGCGCGCCCCCATCCTCGTGGGCCCCTCGTGGCTCCCCTGACCAACTTCTTTCGCCTATATATATCCATATACCCTAAAAACATCGGGGAACAGAATAGATCGAGAGTTCCGCTGCCGCAAGCCTTCCTAGCCACCAAAAACCAATCGGGACCATGTTCCGGCACCCTGCCGGAGGGGGGGATCCCTCACCGGTGGCCATCTTCATCATCCCGGCGCTCTCCATGATGAGGAGGGAGTAGTTCACCCTCGGGGCTGAGGGTATGTACCAGTAGCTATGTGTTTAATCTCTCTCTCTCTCTCGTGTTCTTGAGGTGATACGATCTTGATGTATCGCGATCTTTGCTATTATAGTTGGATCTTATGATGTTTCTCCCCCTCTACTCTCTTGTAATGGATTGATTTTTCCCTTTGAAGTTATCTTATCGGATTGAGTCTTTAAGGATTTGAGAACACTTGATGTATGTCTTGACATGCTTATCTGTGGTGACAATGGGATATCACGTGATCCACTTGATGTATGTTTTGGTGATCAACTTGCGAGTTCCATGAACTTATGCATAAGGGTTGGCACACGTTTTCGTCTCGACTCTCCGGTAGAAACTTTGGGGCACTCTTTGAAGTTCTTTGTGTTGGTTAAATAGATGAATCTGAGATTTTGTGATGCATATCGTATAATCATACCCACGGATACTTGAGGTGACAGTGGAGTATCTAGGTGACATTAGGGTTTTGGTTGATTTGTGTCTTAAGGTGTTATTCTAGTACGAACTCTATGATAGATCGAACGGAAAGAATAGCTTCGTATTATTTTACTACGGACTCTTGAATAGAATGATCAGAAAGGATAACTTTGATGTGGTTTGTATCCTACCATAATCTCTTCGTTTGTTCTCTGATATTAGTGACTTTGGAGTGACTCTTTGTTGCATGTTGAGGGATAGTTATATGATCCAGTTATGTTATTATTGTTGAGAGAACTTGCACTAGTGAAAGTATGAACCCTAGGCCTTGTTTCCTAGCATTGCAATACCGTTTACGCTCACTTTTATCATTAGTTACCTTGCTGTTTTTATATTTTCAGATTACAAATACCTATATCAACATCCATATTGCACTTGTATCACCATCTCTTCGCCGAACTAGTGCACCTATACAATTTAGATTGTATTGGGTGTGTTGGGACACAAGAGACTCTTTGTTATTTGGTTGCAGGGTTGCTTGAGAGAGACCATCTTCATCCCACACTTTCCACTGATTGATAAACCTTAGGTCATCCACTTGAGGAAATTTGCTACTATCCTACAAACCTCTGCACTTGGAGGCCTAACAACGTCTACAAGAAAAATGTTGCGTAGTAGACATCAAATACCTTTACTAAGACACATCAATCGGGCTCCAATACCAATGGGTGCATATGCACCTAGGAGCCAAAGGCAATTACCCGACACCAACACCCAACATGTCACATGACCAAACCCAAAACGACACCACCCAGAGTACAAGTAGGGATGGCAATGGGACAATCCCCTATGGGGATACCTACAACAACCCCATCCCCATATATTCCCTATCATCCCATCCCCATCCCCGTTTATATGACTGGGGATGAAATTTCCCCATACCCATGCCCCACTGGGGAACGGGGACCCATTAGGGTCCCCATCCCCATAAACAAATATTCATATGCATAATATGACACCCTATAATCAACATACATACATGGTGTTGTCCTTGTCCTGCTAATGGCTATCTAGGTCGTATTGACTTCTTGGTCATGGTGGCAGCTGAGGTGAGGATGTGAGATAGGTTTAAGGTTTTTTTTAGAGTTTTTTTTCGCAAGTTTGTTTGTGAATATTTTAAGGTTGACCGTAGTATCACAGTTACTAACCGGGTCCCCGATGGGTATTTGGTTTGGGGAATAAGATATCATCCCCATCCCCGTTGTACCCTATGGGGAATAAAATAGTTTGGTAAATATACCCATTGGGATGATTTTGCCCATCCCCACCCCCTAATAGATGAAATCCCTACGGGTTTGACGGATATGGGCCCCGTTGCCATCCCTAAGTACAAGTCGATCGCTGTTTTAACTCGACTCCTATCTCGTAACGACTCAGATAACTCGATGACTCGCCTTAAAGATCGACGATCCCCTTACAAACTCAAACACCACAACGAAATTCATGCATTTATATAAGTAACCTAACTTACTCTCTTGGATTCTCACCACCCCTAATAATTCTTACCAAATGAGCAAACTCTAGCCTTCGTGTACACCTTCCCCGGGCACCGTACTTGTGTAGCGCCATTTGCTCGATCTCGTCCACCACGTCAGCGTGCACACGTGGCATCCTGTCGGCGTGGCTACGGTAGTAGATGATGAATTTTTTTCAAAACTGTGATATATTTTGTAGCATTTTCGGAAATTATATGACGTAATGCAAAAAAACCAAAACTAGTAGCCCGTCGGCCATCTTCTGGCCGAAGTAGGAGTTTTCGGCCATCTTTAGGCCGAAGTAGGAGTTTTCGGCCATCTTTAGGCCGAAGTAGAGCTTTTCGGCCAAAGCTAGGCCGAAGTAGGAGTTTTGGGCCATCTTTAGGCCGAAGTAGAGCTTTTCGTCCAATAGGGAATCTCTCGTATGACCAGAGCTGCAACAATAATGGACATCCAACAACACCAGATTTTCTAGACTTCAACAAGCAAGCTTTGCACAGGCCTCTGTACGTAGCCGCTAACACAGCAGAACCAAAACTCCTCTGTAGAATATCCGTGGGGCAACGTGCGTCAGCTATCTCTCGTGCAATACCTATGAGTCGTGCATCGACAGTGGTCACGTGGTTCTCCGTAAACATCGTCTTGCCGAACAGCCAAAGAATATATGCCTCTAGGGACCGGTCAACTGTGCCTCCGACAACTCAACATCGGGATGTCCTAACGAGACAATCTACATAGAAACGTAATAATTGTATGAAAATTGGGCAACTAAAAACAACATTTGTTTAAGTGGCCGTGATGGTTACCTGAAACTGGCTCAACCATCTAAAAAGAGGTCCATGAGGATCGTTGTCTATGGCCCTAGCAGTCGGGACCGCAGCCAAAAAATGGAGTGCATCGTTGTTTGCCACCCTGATTCTGCCTCTAAGGGACCTATGGCAGCACCGCCAGAGGTAATCCCAACAAGTACGACACATCCTGTAAAGTAGGCGCCATCTCTCCCCATGGAAAGTGAAACGTATGTGTCTCCGGCCTCCATCTATCTACTAAGCAGGTAAGGAGTGACTTGTCGAAGAGAAACGTTTCACTTGCCTCTTGTGTAACTGCACCTTTGGTTCACCTGCCTCATCTAAGTCCGGACCATCAATCCACTCATCCAATGTACCTGAACCAACCGTGCCAAGGGTAGAAGTCCAGCCCAACTTAACCTACAAAATAAAAAGATTGTTAGCGGCTATGAAAAGTATGTAAAACATAGTAAGTCATTATATGGACTCCATTATATGCACACATACCTATCAACCCATGAATCATGTATCAGCCAGTTAGTCTTTGGGGTACGAGTGACCAACACATCTAAGTTGTTGCCCGCTTCCAATAGGGCGCCCCGGTGCTTTCTATCGATGTTGCCATTAAGCAACGGATACAAAGACATATCTGCAATTCAAACAACAAATCTCAGGTGCAAATAAAAACATAAATCTGACATATTACAAATTAAAACATAGTCCATGAGGATTTACATATTAAAACATAGTCACGACATATTACAAATTAAAACATAGTCCATGAGGATTTACAAATTAAAACATAGTCACGACATATTACAAATTAAAACATAGTCCTGACATATTACAAATTAAAACATAGTCACGACATATTACAAATTAAAACATAGTCACGACATATTAAAACCCACTACGACACATTATATAGCTTGTGAGTTATTTCTTCCTCGTCCGCCTTCTTGACCTCGATCGCCACGACCACGTCCGCCTCTTCCTCTTGTTGTCGCAGCTGCCGATGTGGAAGCACTCGTCGATGCGGAAGCACCATCTTTGTTCAGGTCGGGACAATATTTCATCCTATGCCCATAAGCGCGCGCATAACAAACATTGCCTGGTTGCTCCACCAGGCAGACCGGTCCATATCGTTCCGGATGCGACGGGCCTTCCGTCTGCCCCTACTTGTTCGCGAAGGTCCGGATGCGGGATATATACTCTCTCACCGTCGTTTACCTTGTTGAAATTGCCGACGACTCTAAACCCTGTCATCTCGCCTGTCCGTGTGTTGAGCCTTGCCTCTTTTAAATAGTATGGGGACACGAAGGAGATAGCATCCAACTCAATCGCCACGGGCAGCCAACACATGAGAGCAAGGTAGGTGCAACAACTTCGGTTTGTTGCATGTACACTCACACGTTGGATAAAATTCCGTTCCAATTTTTACCTCGTGTGTCTTCACCTCATTTCAGAACCAAAACCATCGGTAGGAAGCTGAACCTCATACCTCCTTTCTTGATTCCCTATGAGTCGACGGTGTGCTTCTTTGCTTTCTCTATCTTCTTTGCCATGTATTCCATGACACGGCTACAATAAGGTGTGTTCGATTATCTTCAATATGCTTCGTGCTAACTCGTGCCTTTCTCTGAAATATCTCAAAGTACCATGGAATACAGCCTCCACAATAGCTGTGAGTGGCAATGCTCTGTTCCCTCTCAGCACAAAGTTATACACCTCTGCAAGATTGGTTGTCATGTGGCCATACCTAGCTCCATGTGTGTCATGCAGCAAAGACCAATTCAACGGAGGCTCTTTCTCTATCCACTCAGAAAAATTCTTTATTGCCCTTCCCTTGTTTCTCGTAGTATTAGGAGGGTCAATTCACAGCAAGTCACAAAGACCTCTTGGCTCCTCTAGCTCCGCGATGAGTGCTGCTAATTTAACTTGATCTTCTTCCATTTTCTTCCTCGCACGGACCTGCTTCTTAGTAAACTCATCTAGTTTTGACCAAATAAATTGTGATTTGCGCTGCTGGCTCTGCTTGCATAATTTTTTGAACAAGTTCATCAACCGCTTGTTCTTGAACTGTGAGAAAAAATTAGCCCCAAGATGGCGCATGCACCACCGGCTCTGCAAGTCCCTCCAAGGTGTTCGTTCGTCATCTGTTGGATTACGAAGTGTCTTCACGGCCTTCAATATACCAGCATGTCTGTCATGAATGACACACACGTTTGGTCGGTCCTTCACGATGGCAATTTTCACTTGGCGGAAGAACCATACCCGGTGAGAAAGTTCTCACCCTCCACAAATGCCATGGCAAGTGGGATGATTTGATTGTTCCGTCCACACCAATAGCAGTCAGGATTTGCCCTCTATATCGACCGGTCAGGAATGTACCATCCACAAACAGAACAGGAGGACAATGCCGGAAAGCTTCGATGCACATACCAAAAGAGAAGAACACTCGTTTCAACACCTTGAAATCTGGTATACTCAGCAACCTCATGTGTTGTACGTTCACATAAGTGTCGGGATTCCTCTCCTTCAGTATGCCCAGGAGACGGACAACATTATCATATGAGTCGAAGAACGCGTCCCAAACCTTTCCTCCATAGCCTTACGCTTAGCCCTCCAAGCCTTCCCATAAGGAATGGCATACTTCCATCGACCTTCTTTGCTGTTTGGATGTGTTTTGCTTCCATATCTTTCTTCTCTACTATCTCGGTATACATGAGTTGCGCAATGAGACTTGAAGTCAGGTTCGGATGCTTCACCAGCAGGTTCTTCCTCACGTAATTATGTGGGATGACAATGGTGACAACCTGCTGGATGTCGTACTTGACGCGTGCCCGTGCACCTTCCCTGCACAACCTTTTTTCAACACATTTCACGGTATAGTTTGTTGGACTTGATATGTGTGTCTTGAAAACCCTCTGCGTAGACATAGCCCACTTTATCACCGCATACTTCAATTTTTTTGTATCAAACATAGCCCCTATTTGTACTTGGTTCAGATTATACTGCCATGGAGTCTCATGGCCATCGTTCACCGTAAGGCGGTGGATATGTCCTGCTCCCATGCGAAGGAATCGGTACCTCAACTTCATCCTCGAATTTTCAGAATCCAGTTCCTCCACCAATCCATCCTCGTCCTCTTCCTCCATCACCCTCTGCATTTCATCCCTTCCTCATCCCCATCAAGAAACCTGAACCAGCTAATATTATCGACCGCTACTCGCGATGATCGGGACCACAAACATTGTGTGGCACGTAGTCTGACTCTTTCTCGGGTTGGCTAGCATCCACATCTTGTGGCTGTGACCCGGATAAAACAATCTCGTTAGCCACTTCACTGCCTTGGCCGGGTTCATACCCCCTGTGGAGTTCTACGGTATTCTCCTCCTTCGGCACAGGTTGCACAAGTGCATATGGGTGGATTCTTCGGTCTCGACAGCGTCTTAACAGGGACAACCAATGCTGGCTCCTATCTACCGGCATCAACTCCCACTTGACATTTTTACAGGATTTGGTCCACAATGCATGAATACTGACAGAACATACTTCAGGATCCGCATCAAACTAGTTGTCAACCAGTACTTCAACTGTCTAATGTCGGTCTGTCTGGGTCAGCTAGTGTCATGACGCCATTTTTAAACTCGCTAAGATCAACCCCCAACTCATTATATCGAACATTACCAGCGCCGTAGTAAACATTCAGATTTACTGATTCAGACATTTTCACCTGTCAGACATTGTCATCCTCTCATTAATCACAATATACACTAATATTATCCGCTACACGAACTATGCGCTAAAATGCCTCCAAAAATATATTAACACTAAAATTCACAATATACACTAATATTATCCGCTACACGAACTATGCGCTAAAATGCCTCCTAAATTAAATTAACACTTATATTCACAAGCGAACACTAATATTATCCGCTACACGAACTATGCGCTAAAATGGAATCGCTAAAATGCCTCCAAAAATATATTGACACTAAAATTCACAATATGACTTATATAGACTAACTAAACTATACAATTTACATAATATTTGTGACGACGTGATTATACCTTCGAAGTGTGTGTCCGCTTCTTGCACCACCGGAGAACGACAACGCCGCCCCCGACGACCGAAGGTTCAACTCCGGTCAGCCCCCAACCTGCTCCTCCTCCTCCTCTGCAGCAGCTTCTACTAGTCACCACCACCTACTACCTGTCCTCCTCTCCACCATGGCTGCTCCTCCCCAAACACATCAAAAACTATCCCATAGCAAAAAATAACACCATGGGCCGGTGGGGATTGCTATGATCTACCGATTCTGTGGGTTGGATTTGTAAATGAGTGGCAAATGGAGGAGATCGGCTGGGGGAGCTACAGAGAAGCATCGAGAGAGAGAAAGGAAACGAAGAACGAAGAACAGAGCGCCAGACGGTGGTGCTTATCCGCACCTTTTCGGCCGTAGTTTGGCCGAAAAGTACTACTCGGTCCCGGTGGGCAAACGGCCCAGTTCGGCCGCCCGAGTGGTTACTATTTTCGGCCGGGCCTCAGCCAACAATGAGTTTTTCGGCCCAAGCGGCGAAGCGTGCCGCCATGGCCTGGCCGAAAACTCCCTTTTCGGCCCACTCCTGGCCGACGGGCTACTAGTTTTGCGTTTTTTTCATTCTACACTATAGTTTCCAAAATTGCTACAAAAAATATGATAGCTTTGAAAAAAAATCGTAGATGATGGCGATGGAGTCCTCGGCCTTGCCGAGGTAGGCGGAGGATGCCTTGATGTAGCGGAAGGCCACACCTATCCTAGGGTCGACGCTGGCACAAAACACGAGGGTTGAGACCCCGGAGGCGCTGCACGTCGGCGATGAACGCCGGCGCCTTGGAGAGAGCGAGGTTGAAGCCGGAGTTGCCGTTGAAAGAACCTGGGACGCGCGGGTCCCAGCCGCAGGCAGAGCGGAGGCCGTCCTCTGGGTTGTCGACGCATGTGCCGGACGCCTAGATGCGGTGCTGGTACCCCACCACCGGGTACCCCGTGAAGGAGACGCCGTCGTTGGTGAAGCCATAGGCCAGCCTCTCCAGCGTGTCCGCCTACAGCTGCCCCGCGCACCGGGCGGTGTCGGTGCTGTTCTCCTGCAGCAGCTCCTCCGCCACTCTTGCGGCGATGGTCGCCCGGGTGGGATTGGCGCGGAAAAGGAGCATGTCGTTGAGGCTGTCGCCCGGCGTGGAGACGTCGACGCGGTCGTCCTGGCGGTAGACGACCTTGCCCTGCTGCGGCAGCCATATCATGTCGGCGAACTCGTGGAGGCGGCCCCACATGGCCACCTGGTTCGCGAAATCTGAGTCGTCCCGCTTCACGAAAGTTACCGACCGCTTGAACAGCGGCTGCAAGGCCAGAGTTACCTGAGAGATGACGCCCAGGACGCCAATGGAGACCTAGCAGCGTCTAGGTCTGGGTGATGGGTGCCAAGCTCCCTCGCCACGGCGAACCCCTGGCTAGCCGGCGCCGGCGTCACGATCCTCAACCCTACCACGTACTCATGAACAGCGCCCCTTGCCCCACAGCGAGCTCCCGTGCGCGCCTGTCGCCAGGAGCCCGCCGATGGTCAGGCCGTACCAGTACGGTGAATGCGGCAAGGACAGGCCCTCAGTGGCAACGGCCTCGATGAGGTCCCGGAGCAGCATGCCGCTCTCCACCGTCATGAGCCGCTTCTCGGCGTCGACGCGCACCGTCCGGTTGAGCCGCGCGGTGTTTTTTTTTACGAAATGCAGGCAGGTCGCTGCTTTCATTCATTAAGAAGGGGAGTGCCTCAAGATAAGGCAAAAAGTGCTAGTTACAGAGTTACTGTGCAAGGTGAAAGAAAGGAAAGAGAAAAAGGAAATTACATTGCCAGAAACAGAACTCTCTTAACCATGATCTCCCAGCCACTGTGCACCCTTGAGGCCGGCAGTCCACCAAGTGCGCAGCTCGAGTACAATTCGATCACACATATTCAGAAAGGGGGGGAAATTTATGATTGAAGATGCGGTCATTCCGTTCCTTCCAAATGCCCCACCAAATAGCCATCACCAGCGAGGAGAAGGCCTGCTTCCCGCGCGTGTGCTTATGATCGTGCCGTCGCTGTCGCCGGGGCACGCGAGCTTGGGGATGCTATGTGAGTGCTTAGTGGCCACTTTCACCTTCCGTTTCGTGGACGCCATGGCCGCCACGGCCGGGACGAGCTCCTGCTCGGTCCGCGGGTAGGTGAGTTTGCCGCGGGGCAGAGGAAGAAGCCGTACGTGTTGGTGATGGTGCAGTTGGACGTGCCGTGCGTGCACACCACCGGGTCCGGCGGAGGGCTGCAGCCAGCGAGCCGGAGGAGGATCCCTAGCCCTAGGAGGGCGACCGGGAGCAAGCTTTCCAATCTTCTTGCTTGTCCTTGCGACATCGTTGGGCCGGGCACTGAATGAGTTCCTCGATGTACTTGTTTGTAGACACTAGATCCATGTGCTCCGCTTCCTCCCAAATCCCATCTTAGTCATGACTTCCAAAAGGAACGGCCATTTAACTGTGTCGAAAGCCTTTGATATATCGAGCTTCAGCAGCACTGTTGGATCTTTGAGCGCATGCAACCTGCGCGCTGTGCATTGGACAAGCATGAAGTTATCATGCAAAGAGCGGCCCCTGATGAAAGTGCTTTGGTGATTGCCCACGAGGAATGGCAGCTCTTCCACCAGTCTTGTAGCGAGTACTTTGTCGAAAATCTTGGCCGCGCCATGGATTAGGCTCACAGGTCGGTAATCCTTCAAATCCACCGCGCCCTTTTTCTTTGGCAGTAGGGCATGAAGTGGGATGTCAGTATAGTGCGTGCAGAAGTACGTGCGTACGAGCTGGTGGTATCCGCCAAGGAAAAGCATGCATGGTAAGAGGTTGATGTGGTGCACGATGCGGTGCTTCAGAAAACCCAGTTTATTTTTTAAGCACCTTTCTGAACGTATTGTACTAGGCTTATGTTATCTGCCGAGACATTGCATAAATTGCTGAGAACAGTCAAGTAGCTAGTGGCTTGTTACGATGCATGCCTAGAGTTAGTTGAGCTAGCGGCGTGAGTTAGTGCATGGAGTCGTGCTGTTAGTGCCGAGTGATATGGCCAGGTTTTGTGTGTGTGTGCGCGCGCGCGTGTGTGTGTTTAAGAGATGTATGCATATTTGCTTTGAGCTGAGAGAAATATAGAGAGAAAAAGTTAGGCTATGAGATGTAGAAGTGCATGCTCCAGCTAATGCAACCAAAAGACCGATCTAAAGGAAGATACTAGGCATCATATTATACGTCAACACTCCCTCTCACGTGTGGCTTCCTCAGGCCTAAACGTGAGCCGAAAGTAGGCTGCAATTTAATTGCGCCAGCTAGGTCTTGAACTCAAGACCTCATGGCTCTAATACCATGTAGAAGTGCATGCTTCACCCAATGCAATCAAAAGACCGATCTAATGAAAGAGACTAGGTAGCACATCATAAGTCAACATGAGAGGCCAGCACCAAAACACTCGTGTCTCCATTTTTCTTGAGCGTGTTGTGAGAAACAACGTGAAGTGGAAGAGGGGCTGAGAAAGTTCTAACATAACATGGCTGGTGGTGATTTCGCCGGTCGTGGAGATGAGGTGGAGGTTGGCGGGTGTGGAGGTGGGTCTTCGCCGCCAAAGGAGGGAGGAAGGGGGAGTGGGGTGTGCAAGGATGGCTGAGGTGGTGGAGGCTTGGGCCACAGGGCAGCGAGGCTGTGTAGAGATGCTTGCCGGTAACATGTACGGAGAGGGAAAATTGACCATCGTGGATTTGTTTCTTGGGTCGACTGAAAGATGGGTGTTCCCTTTTCATTAAAGGATGGCTAAGAATTGATTAATTAGATTGTTTAGTGTAGTGTTGTTATCTTTTGTGTTATCTTCGAATAAGCCATTTCCATCTTCTTGCGAGAAATAGAACACTAAGAGATGCACCCTCCCCCCACCCCCTCCCCCCACACAGAGATACACCCTTCCCCCACCCCCTCCCCCCACACACAAAGATAGAGATATTTCATGCTAATAGACATATATTATTATTAGAAGCGTTGTTTATAGCAAATCCCACAACCCCCAACGCACTATGAGGCTTCAAATCGAGGGACCTTAGGGCATTTCTAACCGACCGCCTATAATCGGTTAGTGGAGTATATTTAGCTTTTTACTCCACTGACCGGCACCTAGCCGGTCCCCAGTCCTGCCTAACGGAGCATAATTTTACTCTTCTTCCTAAAAAATTCCCTATTTTTACTCCACTGAGTAAAACGGCGCGACCTTCCTCTGCTGCCTCTCCCTCCCCTCCCGCGCCGTATCTTGGTTCCTGCCGCCCCTCCTACCCCTCCCCTCTCCATGCCGGCACCGGTCGGCCACTGGGGAAGCCTTGTAGGCCTCCGTTGCTGTCCTCCACCACCTCCCCGTCCCGCCGCCGGCCAAAAATCAAGGGGATCTGCGGTTGCTGTCGCCGCCGCCGGATTTGGCGTTTCCGGCCACATGCGGCTGCGCGTTGCCATGGATTGGCCGGGAAGCGGCCCACACAGCCCTGGCAAAGCCTCCGCGCCACATGCAAGTTCCGACTCTTCCTCTAGCCACTCTAATCGCTCCCACCTTCGATTCTCCAACAACTACACAACGGACCGTCGTCCAGCTCGGCGCTCGCGCAGCGGCTCACCGGCTTGCAGCTGCTGACCCTACAATGCGACGACTGCACATGACAAGTGGTGGGCCGAGTTTCTACCACGCCGAAACATCCTGGATGGGTGTTCTTCAAATGCACAAACGATGGGGTATGTGCTTGTTTTGATTCGGTTTTTCACCGGATTCAGTTCAATTTCGGTAGCTCATTAATGCTCATATATGTGTGTATGATGATGGATGCTTGATTTGGTATTGGGAAGAAGAATACATCGATCTATTGATAGCACAAAAGTTAGTAGATGTCCGTCACTCATTGTTAGAATTGAGGCTAAACATGGGACTAGATGTGAGATTAGAGAAGAAATTAGAGGGGAAGCAATGTCTACTTCTTTAGAATCAAAGAAGAAGAATGAAGTATGCAAGGTCGAGAATCTGCAGATCAACAATGAAGTCATCGAGAAGATATTAATCCAACTAGTGGGAGCAGTTATGGAAGTTGGATATCTTCTAAAATGTCTAATTGTGGTTCTTGTTTTATTTGGTCTTGCTCTTCTAGCAAAGAATTGATGAATAATTATGTATCCAATGTCTTTGAATGAAATAAAGAAGCAAAGAAATGTGTTTCGGTGGCCGAAATTGAAATGCAAATGAAAAAAAAATACTCCGCTAAGTTTAGGGAATCGGTTAGGTCCGGGCAAAACTTAGCGAAGTATTTATACTCCACTAAGTCTTTTACTTCGTTAACTTTTTGGGGATCAGCTAGAGTTGGCCTTACTATCATAATGAATAAATGCGTCCCCGCAAAAAAAAAGTGAATAGATGCATAGAGGTGACAGATTTTAGCAAACTATATGTCGCGGCCACTGTTATTTTGCCTTTACATTTGCTGTTAGCAGGGCACTATGCTGCAGCTCTTTTGCACCAGGATGCATTTTATTTTGTTTTCTCTTACATTATCGTCAATACTGCATGATTCACGTCTAAGTTCCATCGGCCGGACTTGTCAACTACTTGTAGCTCTGCTGTCTTTGTCTAGGCGGCTGCAACTCAAGAATTTCAAACGAAAAAAAAAAAATTAGCCAACTCCCTCTTACCCTTCTATAGCAGACACATATTTTCATCATAGTCAAATGATTGTGCCCGAAGACTGTATGATTTTTTTTCTGTTTGACAAAAGTACTGACTTGTTCTTCCGTTGACGATTCAATCAATGTATGGAACGGGTTAGCAGACACATATTTTCTATCGTAGTCAAATCGATGTGGCGGATGATGCAATGACTTGTTCAGTGATCAACAGTACAAGGGAACGCCTGCAACTCCAAATTTCTTTTAAACCAAATATGGTCTACACAGTGGTATATCGGGTGTATATTGCAAGGAATATGAGGAAATATCCAAAATAAAGGGCAAACATCCAAAACAACATATTTTATCAAAGTATTTTTGAAATATATATACTCCTTCAAAAAGAACGATTTCAAAAGAACTCAAAAAATGAAAAAATACAAGTTCAATATTTTTTTAATATGGCTGAAACAATTATAAGATGTTTTAAAAAGTATAAATTTTTGTGAGGTTGCGTGTGAAATATTTTTGAATTGAATTAAAATATGTCTAAAATAAATAAAATTGAAAAATTAAAATGTTTTTTGAAATAATTTAAAATGTATGTAAGATGTTTTTAGAACTATATTAATTGAAATATGTTTGAAATGTTTCTGAAACTGATTTAAATATGGCTGATATTATTGTAAAAAAATTCGACAAGTTGAGATTGTTATGAAACTGCGTGTAGAATATTTTTTCAATTCATAGGTATAACTGAAATATGTTTGAAAATTTGAAATTGTTGCGAAATTGTGTGTGGAATATTGTTGAAAGTGAATAGTATAAATGATCTTGTTGGATTTTTGTATGAAATGTCTGTGAAAACATTATGAGTTTTTTTAAAACAACTGAAAATAGTTGAATATGACTAAATTATTGAAACTGGTTGAAATATGACTAGAATTATTGAAATATGTATGAATATATCTAAATTTTAATTATAAAAAATATCCAAATGATGAAAATTCACCTTTGTTTTCCAATTTAACTTTCTAAAATGCCATTTTACAAAATTGAACTCAAAATTCAAGAAAGTATGCTAAAATCCCTTTTGAAACTTTCATAAGAAATATTTTGAAAATTAAATTGAAATTTTGGAACTATTTTGGATTTATTTAAATTACTAAAAAATATTTGATATTTTTGTTCCACCATATATGCTGAAAAGTAAATACAACTAACAAATACTTGGATACCGTCACATTATTTAGAAGGTGTCCGCTATATAACAACCAATGTGGAGCTTCATTGAAGCGAAACTGACCATGACCCATTTAGTTTTCTTGCGACACAATAAGCGTGAGAGAAATTGTCCAACACTCAACCACTCGATCAAAGCTTGTAGTTGAGTCAGATTGCTCCACGTTGGTACATATGATCAACGAACCGGAGGCCAATAGGTCGCAGATCGCTGCGGTACTGGGAGACACAATGCAACAGCTGGCTACCCGCCAGCATGTAATAATGACCATCAAACGTGAGCAGAATAAAGTTAGTCACGCTCTTGCTATGATGGGTCGTTCGATGCCGAAAACTGCTGTGTGGTTGCGGTGCGCTCCTGATGAGGTTGACACTCTTTGTCAACAAGATTGTAATGACGCTGGTTGATTAATGATTATGTTTATTTCGCAAAAAAAAAAAGCGTTCTGCTCGTCTTCACCCTTAACTCGCACATCTTCACGCACGCTGGCCGCCGAGAGAAAAAAAGGAACCCTGCCGCATCTTGCGTGCCTTTGGTGCGCTCTCGCGCACGGGAAATCTGGGGTTCCCACGTCGTTGCTCTGTCACCACCACTGATGAAGTAGCTAGCACCCCGTTCGGAAGCAACACCGCCCTCAGCTCGTAGTTGTGCCCGTGAACGGACGCAGCTTTGGCAGAAGCTAGTCACAACAATAGTTGATGCCGCGTGCAGCTTTGTTTGACGCCGATCACATCATTCCTTGACGTTAGTCACAACTTTACCTATGATTGGTCATAGCTTTGGTCAACCCCGGTCACATCATTGATTGATGTTAGCCACAACTTTGCCCGTGATTGGTCATGACTTTGGTCAATGCTGGTCATTGCATCGACGGCCACCACTCATAGAATTGGCGGTGACCGGTTGTAGCACTAGCAGTGACCGATCACAGCATCGACGACCACCACTCATACACTGGTGGTGTTCATAGCACCAATGGTGACAAGTTGCAGCACCGACAACCACTAGTCATAGCATCAGCGATGATCGATTGCAGCACTGACGGACACCACCTGTGTCGTCCGCTCATTGCAGTTCCATTCGCCCCCTGGTAGCACCCGTCAGTTGTAGTAGTCGTCGGCCTCCTTCCCGCGGTATCATCGGTACCCCTGTAGCACCACCATGGTGGCACCTGGTCACAGATCTCAGCGAGAGAAAGGTAAAATTTGCGTGAGAGAAGAAATAAAAAGGGAGGGGAGTGGGAAGGGAAAGACTCTCGATAAAGCTACGAGTCGAAGGAGCCAATGCGAAACAAAGACGAGAGGGGGCAAATGAGCACCGCCACGCGGAGAATAAGATGGGGAACCAAGGAACAACGAGCGGTTTCTAGAGATCCAAAGCGATAAGGTGTGTGCGGTACACCGTGGGTATACATGTCGATCAAGGTGGCCGGTGTCAATGCAAGACAGCGAGTGACCGTTGAAGACTGAGATCGGTCACCGGATCCCAAATCATTTGCCAAGATAATATGGGCCATTGGTCCCGATGAACTCTCAAAGCATCATCTCTGTGTGGAACATATAGTGCAGCAAATGAACATAACTGGGTTTCTTGACTCACAATGTGTAATGATTGGGGATCTTGGATCTAGAGTGAGCGAGCATCTTGCCGAGAGGATCCAAAGGCGATAGGTCTAACATGGGTGTCTTGTCGCCGTGGTCTGGGACAAAATAACATCTTTGACTGGACATAATAAACCGAATCTTATAGTGCACGTCGAGAAAAATCATTGAGAGATGTCCAATGCGGTAAGACAACTACTCTTGATCTTCTTGGGAATACTAAGACTTGTATCGTGAAGGATGTTAAAGTCGATGGACATCATCTCCTGTTCTATGTAACTCGACAAAACATGGTTCTCCTGGAGAACAGTAGCAATCTTGATAGCAATGTTTTGACCAAGATCTCGAAACTTTCTTAAGAGAAGATAGCAAGGGTTTTAATGTGTATAAATTGGAAGACCTATAGATTTTGAGATACTAGACCACCAATTAGACTACCAGCCCTTTCTTGACCATGTACGGTAGTCCAATAAATTTTGGGTCATGCGGTGATTCAGTTTGGATATATTTATACTAGACTTTAATACTTTTTTATATAAGTATTCCTTTTCAAATTACAATTATAATGATATATTATGGTAAATTTAAATTGCATTTCATAAACAAAGTTATTTTTGTTTCAATACATTACACATTAAAACATGCGTAAACCAAATCCACATAAATGAGAGAAAAATAGGAAATGAAAAAAAAACATGTGTCTTTTTGATTAATATGTTACTCTTGCATTGATATAGTGTATATGTATTTGTGTATCCTCCAATATCTAAAGTATTTGGTATAATAAGTATCTTGATAATGGTCTTTATAATTAGTATAGAAAATGACAGAAAATTGTAGAGTGCCCAAGATGTTTAACAGGAGCTTCATACTTATTAATTGGCACACTACTTTATAATATTTTTTTGTCAAATGTGACTTTATATCACGATAGATGCGGTACCCCGTGAGTGGGTGTGGCAGTTGAGATGTGTTGCCGACGAGGCAGACGATTAAGAGGAGCAACACAATGAGACTCGTGTTTGCCATGGGGACTCAGATTGACTCGAGAAGGTAACGAGGAGGAGAATCTACCTAACCCTAGTCCCACCGTCACCCTGTTGGAAATATGCCCTATAGGTAATAATATTGTATTATTATACTTTCTTGTTTATATTCTATGTTATAACTGTTATGATCCTGGAATATGTGATTCAGTGGAAAACTCATATGCAGGCGTGAAATGGTAAATGGTAAAACTTGATTTCGTTCCTAGTTTTGCCTCTAAGACTAGCTCAAGTGTTGTTTGTGATCATGTTTTCCGGATCTTAGGATATCGTTAAGTGTAATGATAGTCCCAAAACAATTTTGAGAGTATGATATTGGAAGAACGATCATATTGAATTGACCCAACTTTGTTGTTATACTTTGAGATACTTGCGTCACAAGGCAATCATTATAACACACGTAGTTAACGTATGCTTTAGTTCCTTAGACCATGAGAGTATCATAGTCACTTCTTACCGTATGATGGACTTTGGTGTTGCTCAAACGTCATCTGTAACATGGTGATCATAACGACAACTTACAGGTTTATCGGGAAGTTTGACAACGGAATAGATAGCTCAAGAGTGGGATTGCTCCTCTGATGATGGAGAGATATTCTTAGGGCCCTCTCGGTGTGACGACATCCATCACCATCTGGCCAGACATAGGTGACTAAGTCACAGGGATGCTGGAACATATCAACGAGAAAGAAGAACAAAACCGGTAACGGGGAGACTGGTATAGTGAGCATGAGAGTGACTCAAGAGGATACTGATACATCTCACCTTGGGTTTTGTAAAGTATAGTGAAGCAAAGGATATAGCACATGATAACCAAATGTTCAGTCGAATGCCATTCTTGTATTCATAGAGATCAATATGGATGTCCATGGTTCCACTATTGGTCATTGAACGAAAGGGGTTTGTTCGTGTCTATGTTTTATCGAAGCTACAACGTCGCAAGCTTAAGGGAATCATGATCTGCTGAGTGATATTGATGCAATACTTATGAGAAAATATTTATGAAGTAGTTTCATTAATATTAGGAATAGCTTTGAGAGAAACCGAAAGCGTTTCAGAGTTACCAGAAAAGTTTCGGGGTTTACCGGGTAATACCAAGAATTAATATATAGGTGGAAAATATTTCTGGAGATGTTAAATTAATAATAAAAGGCTCTAATAATAGTAATTAGGAGGATTTAATTGAATATCAACGGCCAAAGAAAATATAAAAGGCCAAGTGGTGGGAAGTTATTGGGCCCTAGGGCTCAATAACGATGTATGGTGCCCCCTAGCTTGTCTGACAAGCTAGGGGTGGCCAAATTGGAGGTGGAGGGGAACTCCTCCACCCCTAGGGCCGACGCAAGTGGGATGAGTCCCTCCTCCCCTTGTGGCGCCCCCTTCTCTCCCCCAACCTATATATATATATATACTAGAGGATTTTGGCCCTTGGAGATACACAAGTTTTGGAGCCTCCTCTAGTTCTCTAGTTCTAGTTCTAATTTGGAGTTGGTCTAATTAGAGCTAGACCTAGATCTCTCTAATCCTCATAATAGAGAGGCCCTGTGTGGTTCTCTTCTTCTCCCTCTAATTCTCCGGCGACAATTAGCTCTCGATGGTGAAGCTCTGTCGGATCGTGAAGCTCGAACACTTGCAGTCCGTAGAGAGGTCGTGCTTCCGGTCTTCAGTTCGAGGGATCGTTCGTGAATGGTTCGAGGGACTTAAAGTACGATCTACACCAACTCTTCTTCCGCTGCAACTCGAAGTTAGTAACGATCTGATCGGAATAGTTAATGCATCTTCATTCCTCTGGTTTGATCATAGGGCAATTTTTTTTGTTTTCTACTATGTTTCCCAACACACTCTCCTTCCCCTCCTTGGTGCCATCTGAGGAGAACACTGGCGTTGCTACGTGTCTGTGGGAGAAGGTGGCAGCGAGGATCTGCTGCCTTGTGTTGTTGCAAGGGGATCAAGAAGCGATGGCGATGTCTCTGGATAGAGACGGTGGTGTTGATCTTGCTGGTGGATGATGCTTGCATGTGTTGGTTGTCCCTATCAGATGCATGGGAGGCGTTAGGGCAGCAGGGGCTCATCGCGGTTGCGGGTAGCTTTATTGTCTTATTTCTAGTCTGCTTCCCGGCCTCCTAGCTCTCGTTGTGGTCCTCCCTCACCGATCTTGTCGTGGCTCCTCTCGTCCTTCAACATTTTCTGCAAGACGTATGATTCCTCTTGTTCACTTCTGTGTGTTGTCTACTAGATGTTATTGCTTTGCTATTCTAGTTTTCGTTCAGACCTTCGGCGGATTGACCCCAGTATCATTGTAGTGGTGCTCTGCTCGTTGTTACTCTGGTAGCTTCTTGGTCGTGAGCGAGCACTGCATGTTTATCTTTTAGGTTTTGTTCAAGCTTTTGCCTTTGTATGAGCACTATTGTATCCTAGTCAGTTGATGGCTTCATTAATTTGAAGTTGGGCTTTCATATTCTATAAAAAATAATGATGTGGGAGAATCTCAAAGCACAAAAGCACTATCCACCTATGGTCCTGGCCTCCTGGGTGGTATTGCCGCCCAAAGGAGGCCTGCCAATCATCTATGGGGTAAGAATGAACATTTTGTGCTATTGACAAATATATTTGTAAGTAGTGCTCTTTAGTTAAACATGACTACTATAGATCGCTAGGTCAACAATTATGTTGCTAGCTAGGATACGCCTCGATGCTACTCATGGTGTAGTAATTAGCGTACTTGTTTTCATTTTATTTTGAGATAAGAGTCTTGTTTCCTCATTGTTACACGACTTCTTTTTGTTTTGGGTTGTATTCTGCATTATTGGATACTGGGTTGCATTCTATATTGCATCGACGTGTGTTTTGCTCAATGTTTAGTATTCATATTATGTACCTAGGCCGGGCTCTCAGGAGATTAGGGGCCCTATGCAACTGCCCATGTTGTGCATGCCCAAGGCCTTCCCTGGGAGGGGTGGGAGTGGGACAATTGTCTTTCGGGGGGATTAGCACTAGTACATAACTGAACATCACTGAATGACAATTTACATCATCACTGAATAGTTTGTGGCCTGCCGGTGCCTCGGGGTCAGTGATGATATGCTCATCATAGACCGACCACAAGGTCGGTCAGTGATGTGGTACTAATCTTGTTGTCGGCCGGTAAGTGGTAATGATTCCATTCACCAATGCATTCCCATACTTTATTTACGTATGGTTACCAGTGCAAACAAAATTAACAGAAAGATCGGAACACAATACACATGCACAATCATTCAATTACACATTACTTTCCATTAACACAATTCACATGTACATTCACGCATTTCACAACATTTACATAGTTCATAGTCAACAATTCGGGAATACTAACCAAAGTTACACACTTCACAGTTGAGCCTCTTAACAAATTAGACAACTGACATATTTTCTCACCGATCTCAATCCTACTTCATAAATCCCTTGGACAACTTCTATTTTGCAATGCCACTAAAATGTAAGTCTATGCTACCTCTTGAGCACCGCGTTGGTTTTCCCTTGAAGAGGAAAGGGTGATGCAGTAAAGTAGCGTAAGTATTTCCCTCAGTTTTTGAGAACCAAGGTATCAATCCAGTAGGAGACCACGCTCAAGTCCCGCGCACCTACACAAACAAATAAGAACCTCGCAACCAACGCGATAAAGGGGTTGTCAATCCCTTCATAGTCACTTACGAGAGTGAGATCTAATAGATATGATAAGATAATTTTTTTGGTATTTTTATGATAAAGATGCAAAGTAAAATAAACGGCAATAGAAATAACTAAGTGTTAGAAATATTAATATGATGGAGAATAGACCCGGGGGCCATAGGTTCACTAGTGGCTTCTCTCAAGAGCATAAGTATTACGGTGGGTGAACAATTACTGTCGAGCAGTTGATAGAATTGAGCATTGTTATGAGAATATCTAGGTATGATCATGTATATAGGCATCACGTCCGTGACAAGTAGACCGACTCCTGCCTGCATCTACTACTATTACTCCACACATCGACCGCTATCCAGCATGCATCTAGAGTATTAAGTTCATAAGAACGGAGTAACACTTTAAGCAAGATGACATGATGTAGAGGGATAAACTCATGCAATATGATATAAACCGCATCTTGTTATCCTCGATGGCAACAATACAATACATGCCTTGCTACCCCTGCTGTCACTAGGAAATGACACCGCAAGATTGAACCCAAAGCTAAGCACTTCTCCCTTTGCAAGAAAGATCAATCTAGTAGGCCAAACCAAACAGATAATTTGAAGAGACTTGCAAAGATAACCAATCATACATAAAAGAATTCAGAGGAGATTCAAATATTGTTCATAGATAAACTTGATCATAAACCCATAATTCATCGGTCTCGACAAACACACCGTAAAAGAAGATTACATCGAATAGATCTCCAAGAGAATCGAGGAGAACTTTGTATTGAGATTCAAAGAGAGAGAAGAAGCCATCTAGCTAATAACTATGGACCCGAAGGTCTGAGGTAAACTACTCACACATCATCGGAGAGCCTATGGTGTTGATGTAGAAGCCATCCGTGATCAATGCCCCCTCGTGAGCGGAAAAAGGCCCCAAGATGGGATCTCATGGGTACAGAAGGTTGCGGCGGTGGAAATAGGGTTTTGGCTCCGTATCTGATGTTTCCAGGGTACATGGGTATATATAGGAGGAAGAAGTACGTCGGTGGAGCAACGTGGGCCCCACGAGGGTGGAGGGCGTGCCTGGGGGGTAGGCGCGCCCCTGCCTCGTGCTCTCCTTGTTGATTACTTTACGTAGACTCCAAGTCCTCTGGATCACGTTTGTTCCGAAAATCACATTCCCGAAGGTTTCATTCCGTTTGGACTTTGTTTGATATTCTTTTTCTGCGGAACACTCAAATAGGCAAAAAAAAACAGCAATTTGGGCTGGGCCTCCGGTTAATAAGTTAGTCCCAAAATTAATATAAAGTGTATAATAAAGCCCATTAAACATTCAAAACGGAATATAATATAGCATGGAACAATAAAAAATTATAGATACGTTGGAGACGTATCAAGCATCCCCCAGCTTAATTCCTGCTCGTCCTCGAGTAGGTAAATGATAAAAACAGAATTTTTGATGTGCAATGCTACTTGGCATAATTTTCAATGTAATTCTCTTAATTGTGGTATGAATGTTCAGATCCGAAAGATTCAAGACAAAAGTTTAATATTGACATAGAAATAATAATACTTCAAGCATACTAACTAAGCAATTATGTCTTCTCAAAATAACATGGCCAAAGAAAGTTATCCCTACAAAATCATATAGTCTAGCTATGCTCTATCTCCATCACACAAAGTATTTAATCATGCACAACCCCGATGACAAGCCAAGCAATTGTTTCATACTTTTGGTGTTCTCAAACTTTTCAATCTTCACGCAATACAGGAGCGTGAGCCATGGACATAGCACTATATGTGGAATAGAATGGTGGTTGTGGAGAAGACAAAAAAGGAGAAGATAGTCTCACATCAACTAGGCGTATCGGGCTATGGAGATGCCCATCAATAGATATCAATGTAAGTGAGTAGGGACTGCCATGCAACGGATGCACTAGAGCTATAGGTATATGAAGGCTCAACAAAAGAAACTAAGTGGGTGTGCATCCAACTCGCTTGCTCACAAAGACCTAGGGCATTTTGAGGAAGCCCATCATTGGAATATACAAGTCAAGTTCTATAATGAAAATTTCCCACTAGTATATGAAAGTGATATTATAGGAGACTCTCTATCATGAAGATCATGGTGCTACTTTGAAGCACAAGTGTGGTAAAAGGATAGTAGCATTGTCCCTTCTCTCTTTTTCTCTCATTTTTTGGGCATTTTCTCTTTTTTATGGCCTCTTTTTTTTATTTAGTACGGAGTCTCATACCGACTTATGGGGGAATCATAGTCTCCATCATCCTTTCCTCACTTGGGACAATGCTCTAATAATGATGATCATCACACTTTTATTTCTTTACAACTCCAGAATTACAACTCAAAATTTACAACAAAATATGACTCTATGTGGACGCCTCCGGCGGTGTATCGGGATATGCAATGAATCAAGAGTGACATGTATGAAAGAATTATGAACGGTGGCTTTGCCACAAATACGATGTCAACTACATGATCATGCAAAGCAATATGACAATGATGAAGCGTGTCATAGTAAACGGAACGGTGGTAAGTTGCATGGCAATATATCTCGGAATGGCTATGGAAATGCCATGATAGGTAGGTATGGTGGCTGTTTTGAGGAAGGTATATGGTGAGTGTATGATACCGGTGAAAAGTGTGTGGTATTAGAGAGGCTAGCAATTGTGGAAGGATGAGAGTGCGTATAGTCCATGGACTCAACATTAGTCATAAAGAACTCATATACTTGTTGCAAAAATCTACAAGTTATCAAAGCAAAGTGAAAGTGCAACAATCCCTAGGTGGTTTTGGTAATTCCTAACAACATATAGCTCATTGAGCTAACATTATTCCAAGATAAATATTTCAGGAAAAGCTCAATGAATGGCATGGCATGGATGAGAAAAGTGGACCCCTCAAAATACTAAGGATAAAAGGATTGGCTCAAGCTCAAAGCTCAAGACTCTACATTTTATATTTTAGTGATCCAAGATCACATTGAGTCTATAGGAAAAGCCAATACTATCAAGGAGGGATGAGGTGTTGCTTAATGAGGTTCTTGCTTCATGGTGCTTAGTGATATGCTCCAAAACCCTCAACTACTTTCCCACATCCACATATGACCTAAATTAAAAGTCAAACTCGGCCCCACCGATTCTTTCTATCTGGCGCCACCGAGTTCAGATGTCATAGCCACTGCCACAAACCCTAGGCAAATCGGTCTCACCGATAGGGATCTCGGTCTCACCGAGATGGGATTATAATCTCTCTGTTTCCCTTCGTAACGTTTCGGTCCTACCGAGATGAGTGATCGGTCCCACCGAGATTGCAATGTGAACTCTCTGTTTCCCTTTTGTAACATTTCGGTCTCACCGAAATGAGCGAATCGGTCCCACCGAGTTTACCTGACCAACTCTTTGGTTAGCTTATTACCAAAATCGGTCCCACCGAGTTTGTGTAATCGGTCTCACCGAGATTACATTATGCCCTAACCCTAACCATATCGGTCCTACCGAGTTGCATGTCGGTCCCAATCAAAATCCTAACGGTCACTAGATTTGCTGAATCGGTCCGACCGAGTTTATCAATTCGGTCCCACCGAGTTTGGCAAGTTGTGTGTAACGGTTAGATTTTGTGTGGAGGCTATATATACCCCTCCACCTCCTCTTCATTCGTGGAGAGAGCCATCAGAACGAACCTACACTTCGAATACACATTTTCTGAGAGAGAACCACCTACTCATGTGTTGAGGCCAAGATATTCCATTCCTACCATGTGAATCTTGATCTCTAGCCTTCACCAAGTTGCTTTCCACTCAAATCTTCTTTCCACCAAATCCAAATCCTGTGAGAGAGAGTTGAGTGTTGGGGAGACTATCATTTGAAGCACAAGAGCAAGGAGTTCATCATCAACACACCATTTGTTACTTCTTGGAGAGTGGTGTCTCCTAGATTGGCTAGGTGTCACTTGGGAGCCTCCGACAAGATTGTGGAGTTGAACCAAGGAGTTTGTAAGGGCAAGGAGATCGCCTACTTTGTGAAGATCTACCGCCAGTGGGGCAAGTCCTTCGTGGGCGACGGCCATGGTGGGATAGACAAGGTTGCTTCTTCGTGGACCCTTCGTGGGTGGAGCCCTCCGTGGACTCGCGCAACTGTTACCCTTCGTGGGTTGAAGTCTCCATCAATGTGGATGTACGATAGCACCACCTATCGGAACCATGACAAAAACATCCGTGTCTCCAATTGCGTTTGAATTCTCCAAACCCTTCCCTTTACATTCTTGCAAGTTGCATGCTTTACATTCCGCTGCTCATATACTCTTTGCATGCTTGCTTGAATTGTGTTAAGATTGCTTGACTTGTGCTAAGTTAGTTAAAATCTGCTAAAGACTAAAATTGGGAAAAGGATAAGTTTTTATTTGGTCAAGTAGTCTAATCACCCCCTAGACATACTTTCAATCCTACAAGTGGTATCCGAGCTTTGGTCTCCATTTGCTTTGATTTCCATAGCTTTTGGTAGTCATAGCCTTGGTTTCACAACCTAGGAGAGTATGGCGTCTAGCGAGGGAAATTATCACCGTAGAGGTCCTTACTTTGATGCTACTAATTTTGCTAGTTGGAAGCATAAGATGAAAATGCATATTCTTGAACATAACCCCACCGTTTGGGCTATTGTGTGTGTTGGCTTGCAAGGTGAATTCTTTGATGGGAGAGAACCAAACCGTGAAGCTACCGCGGAAGAGTTGAAGATGCTGCAATACAACGCTCAAGCTTGTGATATCCTCTTCAACGGATTGTGCCCTGAAGAATTCAACAAAATTAGCCGTCTTGAGAATGCAAAGGAAATTTGGGATACTTTGATTGATATGCATGAAGGTACCGACTCCGTCAAGGAATCCAAGTTGGATGTGCTTCAAAGTCAACTTGACAAGTTCAAAATGAAGGATGGTGAAGGTGTCGCTGAAATGTACTCTAGGCTTGCTCTTATCACAAATGAGATCTCCGGCTTAGGAAGTGAAGAGATGACCGACAGATTCATCATCAAGAAGATCCTAAGAGCCTTGGATGGAAAATATGATACCGTGTGCACATTGATCCAAATGATGCCCAATTACAAAGATCTCAAGCCAACGAAAGTCATTGGAAGAATTGTTGCACATGAGATGTCACTCAAGGATAAGGAGGAACTTCACAACAAATCAAGTGGTTCTTACAAAGCCTCAAGTGAAGCCCCCACATCATCAAGTGAGAAACAAACCTTCAATGAAGAACTAAGCTTAATGGTGAAGAACTTCAATAAATTCTACAAGAGTAGAAGCAAAGAGAGAAGCTCCAAGTCAAGGTCCTACAATGACAAAAGATCTTCTAGTCGAGAGCGTAATTGCTACAATTGTGGAAGACCCGGACACTATTCCAATGAGTGTACAACACCCTACAAAAGAAGAGAAGAATCACCCTAAAGGAGAAGTAGAAGAGAAGAATCACCACCAAGAGAGAGGAGGAGTAGAGATGATCGTTATGAACGAAGAACATCCCGGAGAAGCAAGGATTCGGAAAGGAAGGACAAGTCATCAAGGAGCTACACAAAACAAAGACATCAAGCTCATGTTGGTGAATGGGTATCCGGCTTCGACTCCGACAATCACTCCGAGAGAAGCTATCACTCCGACTCCGAATATACTCAAGATGAAGGTGTTGTTGGGGAACGTAGTAATTTCAAAAAATTTCCTACGCACACACAGGACCATGGTGATGGCATAGCAACGAGAGGGGAGAGTGTCTGTCCACGTACCCTCGTAGACCGAAAGCGGAAGCGTTATAACAACGTGGTTGATGTAGTCGTCGTCTTCACGATCCGACCGATCCAAGTACCGAACGTCGGCACCTCCGTGTTCAGCACACGCTCAGCTCGATGACGATCCCGGGCTCCGATCCAGCAAAGCGTCGGGGATGAGTTCCGTCGACGACGGCGTGGTAGCGATGATGATGCTCCATCGACGCGGGGCTTCGCCTAAGCTCATGACGATATGACTTCACCGGCGCAGGGCTTCGCTTAAGCTACGAGACGATATGACCGAAGTGGAATATGGTGGAGGGGGGCACCGCACACGGCTAAGGAACGATCCGTAGATCAACTTGTGTGTTCATGGGGTGCCCCTGCCCCCGGATATAAAGGAGGGAGGGAGGAGGAGGCCGGCCTAGGGAGGAGGCGCGCCATAGGGGAGTCCTACTCCCACCGGGAGTAGGATTCCCCTTTTCCTAGTCCAACTAGGGATCCTTCCATGTATTAGGAGTAGGAGACTAGGAAGAGGAAAAGAGAAGGGAAGGAAGGAGGGGGTGCGGCCTCCCTTAGCCCAATTCGGACTAGGGCAAAGGGGGCGCGCAGCCTGCCCTAGGCATCCTCTCTCTCTTTCCCGCAGGGCCCAATAAGGCCCAATACTTCTCCCGGCGAATTCCCGTAACTCTCCGGTACTTCGAAAAATACCCGAATGACTCGGAACCTTTCCGAACTCCGAATATAGTCGTCCAATATATCGATCTTTACGTCTCGACCATTTCGAGACTCCTCGTCATGTCCCCGATCTCATCCGGGACTCCGAACTCCTTCGGTACATCAAAACTCATAAACTCATAATATAAGCATCGCCGAAACTTTAAGCGTGCGGACCCTACGGGTTCGAGAACTATGTAGACATGACCTAGAACCATTCTCGGTCAATAACCAATAGCGGAACCTGGATGCCCATATTGGTTCCTACATATTCTCTGAAGATCTTTATCGGTCAAACCGCATAACGATATACGTTGTTCCCTTTGTCATCGGTATGTTACTTACCCGAGATTCGATCGTCGATTGTCCAATACCTAGTTCAATCTCGTTACGGTAAGTCTCTTTACTCGTTCCGTAATACATCATCTCACAACTAACTTATTAGTTGCAATGCTTGCAAGGCTTATGTGATGTGTATTACCGAGAAGGCCAGAGATACCTCTCCCGACAATCGGAGTGACAAAACCTAATCTCGATTCATGCCAACTCAACATATACTTTTGGAGACACCTGTAGAGTACCTTTATAATCACCCGATTACGTTGTGACGCTTTGGTAGCACACAAAGTGTTCCTCACAGTAAACAGGAGTTGCATAATCTCATAGTTTCAGGAACTTTGTATAAGTCATGAAGAAAGCATAAGCAACATACTAAACGATCAAGTGCTAGGCTAACGGAATGGGTCAAGTCAATCAGATCATTCTCCTAATGATGTGATCCCGTTAATCAAATGACAACTCATGTCTATGGTTAGGAAACATAACCATCTTCGATTAACGAGCTAGTCAAGTAGAGGCATACTAGTGGCACTCTGTTTGTCTATGTATTCACACATGTATTATGTTTCCGGTTAATACAATTCTAGCATGAATAATAAACATTTATCATGATATAAGGAAATAAATAATAACTTTATTATTGCCTCTAGGGCATATTTCCTTGATCTCCCACTTGCACTAGAGTCAATAATCTAGTTCACATCTCCATGTGATTTAACATCAATAGTTCACATCTATATGTGGTTAACACCCATAGTTCACATCGACATGTGACCAACACCCAAAGGGTTTACTAGAGTCAGTAATCTAGTTCACATCGCTATGTGATTAACACCCAAAGAGTACTAAGGTGTGATCATGTTTTGCTTGTGAGATAATTTTAGTCAACGGGTCTGTCATATTCAGAGCCGTAAGTATTTTGCAAATTTCTATGTCTACAATGCTCTGCACGGAGCTACTCTACCTAATTGCTCCCACTTTCAATATGTATCCAGATTGAGACTCAGAGTCATCTAGATTAGTGTTAAAACTTGCATCGACGTAACCCTTTACGATGAACCTTTTTTTTTTCACTTCCATAATCGAAAGCGTATCCTTATTCTACTAAGGATAATTTTGACCGCTGTCCATTGATCTACTCCTAGATCACTATTGCACTCCTTGCCAAGCTTAGTGGTAGGGTATGCAATAGATGCAGTACACAAAGACATGACATACTTTATAGAACCTATGGCTGATGCATAGGGAATGACTTTCATTCTCTTTCTACCTTCTGCCGTGGTCGGGTTTTGAGTCTTACTCAATCTCACACCTTGTAAATACGTGCAAGAACTCTTTCTTTGATTGTTCCATTTTGAACTACTTCAAAATCTTGTCAAGGTATGTATTCATTGAAAAACTTATCTAGCGTCTTGATCTATCTCTATAGATCTTGATGCTCAATATGTAAGCAGCTTCACCGAGGTCCTTCTTTGAAAAACTCCTTTCAAACACTCCTTTATGCTTTGCAGAACAATTCTACATCATTTCCGATCAACAATATGCCATTCACATATACTTATCAGAAATGTTGTAGTGCTCCCACTCACTTTCTTGTAAATACAGGCCTTTCCAAAAGTCTGTATAAAATCATATGCTTTGATCAACACATCAAAGCGTATATTCCAACTCGAGATGCTTGCACCGGTCCATTGATGGATCATTTGGAGCTTGCACATTTTGTTAGCTCCTTTAGGATTGACAAAAACTTCTGGTTGCATCATATACAACTCTTCTTTAATAAATCCATTAAAGAATGTAGTTTTGACATCCATTTGCCAGATTTCATAAAATGTGGCAATTGCTAACATGATTCGGACAGACTTTAAGAATCGCTACAGTTGAGAAAATCTCATTGTAGTCAACACCTTGAACTTGTCGAAAACCTTTTTGCGACAAGTCTAGCTTTGTAGATAGTAACACTACTATCAGCATCTGTCTTCCTCTTGAAAATCCATTTATATAATATGGCTTGCCGATCATTGGGCAACTCCATCAAAGTCCATACTTTGTTCTCATACATGGATCCCATCTCAGATTTCATGGCCTCAAGCCATTTCTCGGAATCTGGGCTCATCATCGCCTCCACATAGTTCGTAGTTTAATCATGGTCTAGTAACATGACTTCCGAACATGATTACCGTACCACTGGTGCGGATCTTACTCTGGAAGACCTACGAGGTTTGTAGTAACTTGATCTGAAGTTTCATGATCATCATCATTAGCTTCCTCACTAATTGGTGTAGGAATCACCGGAACTGATTTACGTGATGAACTACTTTCCAATTAGGGAGAAGGTACAATTACCTTATCAAGTTCTACTTTCCTCCCACTCACTTCTTTCGAGAGAAACTTCTTCTCTAGAAAGGATCCATCTTAGCAACGAATAACTTGCCTTCGGATCTGTGATAGAAGGTGTACCCAATAGTTACCTTTGGGTATTCTATGAAGACGCACTTCTCCGATTTGGGTTCGAGCTTATCGGTTGAAAACTTTTTCACATAAGCATCACAACTCCAAACTTTTAAGAAACGACAGCTTAGGTTCTTTGTTAAACCATAGTTCATACGGTGTCATCTCAACGGATTTAGATGGTGCCCTATTAAGCGTGAATGCATTTGTCTCTAATGCATAACCCCAAAAGCGATATTGGTAAATCGGTAAGAGACATCATTGATCGCACCATATCAAAATAAAGTACGGTTATGACGTTCGGACACACCATTACGTTATGGTGTTCCATGTGGCGTGAGCCGTGAAACTATTCCACATTGTTTTATATGAAGGCCAAACTTCGTAACTCAAATATTCTCCTCCACGATCAGATCATAGAAACTTTATTTTCTTATTACGATGATTCTCCACTTCACTCTGAAATTATTTGAACTTTTCAAATGTTTCAGACTTGTGCTTCATTAAGTAGATATACTCATATCTGCTCAAATCATCTTGTGAAGGTCGAAAATAACGATACTTGCCGTGAGCTTTAACACTCATCGGACCGCATACATCAAGATGTATTATTTCCAATAAGTCATTTGCTCGCTCCATTGTTCCGGAGAAGCGAGTCTTTAGTCATCTTGCCCATAAGGCATGGTTCGCAAGCATCAAGTGATTCATAATCAAGTGATTCCAAAAACCCATCAGCATGGAGTTTCTTCATGCGCTTTACACCAATATGACCTAAACGACAGTGCCACAAATAAGTTGCACTATCATTATTAACTTTGCATCTTTTGGCATCAATATTATGAATATGTGTATTACTACGATCGAGATCCAACAAACTATTTTTATTGGGTGTATGACCATTGAAGGTTTTATTCATTTAAACAGAACAACAATTATTCTTTGACTTTAAATGAATAACCGTTTTGCAATAAACATGATCAAATCATATTCATGTTCAACGCAGACACCAAATAACATTTATTTAGGTTTAACACTAATCCCGAAAGTATAGGGAGTGTGCGATGATGATCATATCAATCTTGGAACTACTTCCAACACTCATCGTCACTTCCCTTTAACTAGTCTCTCTTTATTCGTAACTCCTGTTTGAGTTACTAATCTTAGCAACCGAGCGAGTATCAAATACTCAGGGCTACTATAAACACTAGTAAGGCACACATCAATAACCTGTATATCAAATATAACCTTGTTCACTTTGCCATCCTTCTTATCCACCAAATATTCAGGGTAGTTCTGCTTCCGATGACCAGTTCCATTGCAGCAAAAGTACTCGGTCTCGTGCTTAGGTCTAGACTTGGGCTTCTTCACTCGAGCAGCAACTTGCTTGCCGTTCCTTTTGAAGTTCCCCTTCTTCCCTTTGCCATTTTCCTTGAGACTAGTGGTCTTGTCAACCATCAACACTTGATGTTTTCTTGATTTCTACCTTCGCCGATTTTAGCATTGCGAAGAGCTCGAGAATCTTTTCATCATCCCTTGCATACTATAGTTCATCACGAAGTTCTACTAACTTAGTGATGGTGACTAGAGAATTCTATCAATCACTATCTTATCCGGAAGATTAACTTCCACTTGATTCAAGCGATTGAAGTACTCGGACAATCTGAGCACATGCTCACTAGTTGAGCGATTCTCCTCCATCTTTTAGCTATAGAACTTGTTGGAGACTTCATATCTCTCAACTCGGGTATTTGCTTGAAATATTAACTTCAATTCCTGGAACATCTCATATGGTCCATGACGTTCAAAACGTCTTTGAAGTCCCGATTCTAAGCCGTTAAGCATGGTGCACTAAACTATCAAGTAGTCATCATATTGAGCTAGCCAAACGTTCATAACGCTCAGATTCGCTCATATTGAGCTAGCCAAACGTTCATAACGCCTGCATCTGCTCCTGCAATAGGTGCATCACCTAGCGGTGCATTAAGGACATAATTCTTCTGGCAGCAATGAGGATAAACCTCAGATCACGGATCCAATCCGCATCATTGCTACTAACATCTTTCAATACAATTTTCTCTAGGAACACATATAAAAACATAGGGGAGCAACAACGCGAGCTATTGATCTACAACATAATTTGCAAAATACTACCAGGACTAAGTTCATGATAAATTAAAGTTCAATTAATCATATTACTTAAGAACTCCCACTTAGATAGACATCTCTCTAGTCATCTAAGTGATTACGTGATCCAAATCAACTAAACCATGTCCGATCATCACGTGAGATGGAGTAGTTTCAATGGTGAACATCACTATGTTGATCATATCTACTATATGATTCACGCTCGACCTTTCGATCTCCGTGTTCCGAGGCCATATCTGCATATGCTAGGCTCGTCAAGTTTAACTCGAGTGTTCTGCGTGTGCAGAACTGGCTTGCACCCGTTGTAGATGGACATATAGCTTATCACACCCGATCATCAGGTGGTGTCTCGGGTACTCTGAACTTTTAGCAACGGTGCATACTCGGAGAACACTTCTTGATAATTTTAGTGAGAGATCATCTTATAATGCTACCGTCAATCAAAGCAAGATAAGATGCATAAAGGATAAACATCACATGCAATCAATATAAGTGATATGATATGGCCATCATCATCTTGTGCTTGTGATCTCCATCTCCGAAGCACCGTCGTGATCACCATCGTCACCGGTAGCGACACCTTGATCTCCATCGTAGCATCGTTGTCGTCTCGCCATCTATTGCTTCTCGACTATCGCTACCGCTTAGTGATAAAGTAAAGCAATTACAGGCGTTGCATTTCATACAATAAGCGACAACCATATGGCTCCTGCCAGTTGCCGATAACTCGGTTACAAAACATGATCAACTCATACAATAAAATATAGCATCACGTCTTGACCATATCACATCACAACATGCCCTGCAAAAACAAGTTAGACGTCCTCTACTTTGTTGTTGCAAATTTTACGTGGCTGCTACGGGCTTAGCAAGAACCGTTCTCACCTACGCATCAAAACCACAACGATAGTTTGTCAAATAGACTCCGTTTTAACCTTCGCAAGGACCGGGCGTAGTCACACTCGGTTCAACTAAAGTTGGAGAAACTGACACCCGCCAGCCACAGGTTTGCAAAGCACGTCGGTAGAACCAGTCTCGCGTAAGCGTCTGGCGTAATGTCGGTCCGGGCCGCTTCATCCAACAATACCGCTGAACCAAAGTATGACATGCTGGTAGGTAGTATGACTTATACCGTCCACAACTCACTTGTGTTCTACTCGTGCATATAACATCAACGCATAAAACCTAGCCTCTGATACCACTGTTGGGGAACGTATTAATTTCAAAAAAAATCCTACGCACACACAGGACCATGGTGATGGCATAGCAACGAGAGGCGAGAGTGTCTGTCCACGTACCCTCGTAGACCGAAAGCGGAAGCGTTATAACAACGCGGTTGATGTAGTAAATGCGTCTTCACGATCCGACCGATCCAAGTACCGAACGCACGGCACCTCCGTGTTCAGCACGTTCAGCTCGATGACGATCCCGGGCTCCGATCCAGCAAAGCGTCGGGGATGAGTTCCGTCAAGACGACGGCGTGGTGGCGATGATGATGCTCCACCGACGCAGGGCTTCGCCTAAGCTCATGACGATATGACTTCACCGGCGAGGGCTTCGCCTAAGCTCATGACGATATGACCGAAGTGGAATATGGTGGAGGGGGCACCGACACGGCTAAGGAACGATCCGTAGATCAACTTGTGTGTTCATGGGGTGCCCCTGCCCCCGTATATAAAGGAGGGAGGGAGGAGGAGGCCGACCTAGGGAGGAGGCGCGCCATAGGGGAGTCCTACTCCCACCGGGAGTAGGATTCCCTTTCCTAGTCCAACTAGGGATCCTTCCATGTATTAGGAGTAGGAGACTAGGAAGAGGAAAAGAGAAGGGAAGGAAGGAGGGTGCGGCCTCCCTTAGCCCAATTCGGACTAGGGCAAAGGGGCGCAGCCTGCCCTAGGCATCCTCTCTCTCTTTCCCGCAGGGCCCAATAAGGCCCAATACTTCTCCCCGGCGAATTCCCGTAACTCTCCGGTACTCCGAAAAATACCCGAATGACTCGGAACCTTTCCGAACTCCGAATATAGTCGTCCAATATATTGATCTTTACGTCTCGATCATTTCGAGACTCCTCGTCATGTCCCCGATCTCATCCGGGACTCCGAACTCCTTCGGTACATCAAAACTCATAAACTCATAATATAAGCATCGCCGAAACTTTAAGCGTGCGGACCCTACGGGTTCGAGAACTATGTAGACATGACCTAGAACCATTCTCGGTCAATAACCAATAGCGGAACCTGGATGCCCATATTGGTTCCTACATATTCTACGAAGATCTTTATCGGTCAAACCGCATAACGATATCACGTTGTTCCCTTTGTCATCGGTATGTTACTTACCCGAGATTCGATCGTCGATTGTCCAATACCTAGTTCAATCTCGTTACGGTAAGTCTCTTTACTCGCTCCGTAATACATCATCTCACAACTAACTTATTAGTTGCAATGCTTTGCAAGGCTTATGTGATGTGTATTACCGAGAAGGCCAGAGATACCTCTCCGACAATCGGAGTGACAAAACCTAATCTCGATTCATGCCAACTCAACATATACTTTTGGAGACACACAGTAGAGTACCTTTATAATCACCCGATTCACGTTGTGACGCTTTGGTAGCACACAAAGTGTTCCTCACAGTAAACGGAGTTGCATAATCTCATAGTTTCAGGAACTTTGTATAAGTCATGAAGAAAGCATAAGCAACATACTAAACGATCAAGTGCTAGGCTAACGGAATGGGTCAAGTCAATCAGATCATTCTCCTAATGATGTGATCCCGTTAATCAAATGACAACTCATGTCTATGGTTAGGAAACATAACCATCTTCGATTAACGAGCTAGTCAAGTAGAGGCATACTAGTGACACTCTGTTTGTCTATGTATTCACACATGTATTATGTTTCCGGTTAATACAATTCTAGCATGAATAATAAACATTTATCATGATATAAGGAAATAAATAATAACTTTATTATTGCCTCTAGGGCATATTTCCTTCAGGTGTTGCCGGTCTAGCACTTGTGTCAACCAACTCCCACGACATATTTGATTCACCAAATGAAGGAATTGGAAGATGCTTCATGGCCAAAGGTCCAAAGGTATCTCACCCCGAGTATGTTGATTTCAATAGTGATGAAGATGACTTGTTAGGTGATGATGATTTACTTGTTGACAACTCTAGTGATGAATACTATGATGAAACGTCAATTAATCATGCTAATCAAGATAAAACGAATGACAATGATAAGGAGAAGATTGAGCTTCTAACTAAAGAACTAAACACTCTTAACTTAGCTCATGAAACTATCTTAGAAGATCATCGAGAACTTTTAAGGACTCATGAGATGTTACGCTTTGAAAAGCTCAACCTTGAGCAAGAGCATGAGTTCTTAAAGGCAATCAATGATGATCTTCGTAAGAAAAGTTCTTCTTACATTGCCAAGCGTTTACTCTTATCTACTTACATGCCTCAAGTCAAGTCTAGTAACAAGAACAAGAAGGATTCTTCCTCTAGTAGTAACAATAATCATGCTAAATCCAATGTTGTTGCTTCTAGTAGTTATCTTGATTCCACTAATGATTCTCTTAGCCAAGTTACACTTAAGCAAGAAAATAGCTTATCGAAGGGAATTATAGAGAAAGGTGTTTACAAGAGCCTTGCCGGGAGTAAGCAATTTGAGGAAATTATGCATAAGCAAGGAAGGCACCGGAAGAATCAAGGTGTTGGTTTTGAACGAAAGTTCAATGCCAATGGAGTTGAGTGGGAAGAAGATAAATACCCCAAGACGAAGTTTGTTCCTCAACAAGAGAAGTATGATCCTACTTCCTTCAAGGGGACACAAGCCCACGATGATCTTCCACCACAAGACCACAAGCAAAAAGGCAAGGATAAGCTTCAAGAGGATATTGATGCATTTAAAGAAGCTCCTAAGGCCTTGGTCAAGTGGGTTCCCAAGACTACATCAAGTTCTACTTCATCAAATGTCGACTACAACTCCAAGGATTCCCATCGATGATGTGGATCCCAAGAAGAAGAACTAGAGAGTTCTTGAGGGTGACTCCGCCAACATATTTCACTCATATCATTTTGGCAATAACTAGTGCAATCAACTTCCACATCTTGCACTAGTTCAAGGAGTCACAAACCCTCTTGTTGGTAAGACAAGGGACAAGGTAACCTAATGCTCTCATAGACATCATCTTGTGTGTGCATCACTCTATGTCTATGGATATCCTTGTTTGTTCCTTGTGGGACTAACCCGTGTAGGTATTGAAAGTGCAACTCACTCTAAAGGATTGCTCTAAATGATCTACATCAACATTGAACATCCACATCTTCAACACCTACATGAAGTCATCATCGACAAAACCCAAGGTTAGTTCATCCCTCTAAGGGGGGATCTCACATCTAGGGGGAGCTTTACTCTAAGAATTGAGCTAAATCAACTCTAATGGTGTGAACACATCAATGCATTATGTAAAAGTGGTAACCCCACTTGAGCTTAAACAATGAGTATGACCTATGATCAAATGTTCTCATTTGACTCCTAAGTCAATATACTCATATATAGATGACCTAGTCATCGCCAATTGCTTGATAGATGCTAGAATTAGTTGTGCATGCTTTGCCGCATATTTCATTTGCCATTTTATTGTGTGAGCATGTTGGTTGCATATTTTACTCATTCGAGGACATCCACTTGTTGTTTTGATTGATTGGTTTCTTTTTCTTTTGCCAAGTGGATGGACAAGAATGCCTAAGAATCTTCTCTAGCTATCTATGCTCTTCTCGTCTCAAACTCTATTCATGCTGCATCACAAAATTTGATCAAGTCAGATTCGAACCACTCTGTGTGAGGAGCACTTGGAGTCCCCGATTTGTCGTAAACTTAAACTTCCAAAACTTCTTTGTGCATTTCGGTCTGACCGATCCCCATTCCGGTCATACCGAGATCACTAAGTCGATCTAGGTTTTCAATCTCGGTGCAACCGATTTAAACTTTTCGGTCACACCGAGTTGCTGTAACTGCTTGCAGTTATGCATCTCGGTGCCACCGAGTTGTTCCACTCAGTCACACCGACAGGGTCGGGCTATATATACCCATGGGCAAAATTTTGGAAATTTTCTCCGGACTCTTTCGCCCGCGCTCAGCCCGCTCTGCCTCCAGGGTCTCCGGATCGTCCTCCTCGTTGCCAGCTGCCTCCTGCTGCTGGTCTCCGCCGCCGTCAACGGGAATCATCCCCGCCGTTGCCGTCGTAGCGAGTTCATCGCCGAACTAGGGTATGAACTCGATCATTGTGCTGTCCCTATATGATTCCTAGCACATTGTGTTCGCCATGAATCTTGCCATGATTGAAACTATCTTATCTAGTCAAAACTCTCCGTAGATTAGAGATGAATTGAAAATTTAGGGTTAGGTTTCCGCCGAAACCATCTCGGACCAACCGAGTTGTAGAACTCGGTACCACCGATTCGGTTAAGGCCATTGCACATGTAATTCTCGGTGTGACCGAGAATTGCAAATCGGTGTGACCGAGTTCAGGATTTTGTGAAACCCTAGCAGTCTCGGTGCCACCGTACTGTGACTCGGTCTGACCGAGTTCACTAGTTTAGGTTCCAAAAGCTGCTTCGGTATCACCGAGTTTACAAATCGGTAGATCCGAAATGCTTTCTGTGGAAAACTAAAACTAAGTTTTTGACTCATTCTTTTGCAAAAACCTCTGTATTTTGTGATGCTCATCCACTCTACCTCATCTATATCTACTCACAGGGTCTGTTGTCAGTGTTTGTAATATGTCTGATCAAAGTGACAGTCAAAACAAGTCAGAGGAGCAGGTTCACATGAGTGAGGGCACTAGTCCCTCTAGCAGCTATGATGAGGGTAGTAGGAGCACACCCAGCAACTTACCCAAGGCAGCCACCAGGACCAGAAAGAAGAGAACTTTAGATTCTGAGGATGAAGACTATGCGGCAATTGAGGATGAGGCCACTTCCAAGAAGAAGGTGCTCAAGAAAGAATATGGCTCAGCTGCAGCCACTAAGCCTGGTATGAAGACCAAAGCACCTGCCAAAAGGATTCCCATGTCTAAAACCAGAACCTCCACTCAAGCATCTTTGGAAGCTGAACCCAAAGAGGCTGCTGTAGAAGGGAAGAAGAGGAAGGAAAGGGTCAAGAAGACCATGGCCAGGGTTATTGGAAAGCCTTCCATGATGGAAGAGGAAGAAGAAGAGGATGTTGCACCAGCACCTAAAACTTAGAAGCTTATGGGTGATGCCATCATGTCAGGGGCTGCTCATCAAAGCCTAAAGAAGCACCCAAGGCTGCCTCCAAGCCCAACTCTGCACCCAAGAGGAGTACCAGGAACATTCCAATTCTTTGAGAAGAACAAGGCCCCAAAGGTCTAAACTATTCTTTGAAGAATAAGATGATGAGTCACATGTCTTGAGAAAATTGAAGCCTAAAATTCCAGATCATAATGATGCCCATCCTGTAGCTGAGAAATGAAGATCGGGAAGGATTTAGGATTGAGACTATGGAGAGAGTCTGAACCATATGCTACCAGGAGGAGAACTGTTGTAGACTACAGGTTCCACACAAAGGAACAACAGGATTTCTATGAGACAGTGCTGCTGGACAAGAAGCCCATAGTGTGTGACATGAGATGGGTGAACTGGGAATACATCAAGGAGAATGAAGAACGCTATCCTAGTGTGTATGACAGCTTCAATGCTTGTGGAGTGGCAGACTTTGTTGGGCAGAAGCTCACAAAGTGGAATGATGAGCTAATAATGCAATTCTACTCCACAAAGACACTTCTATCCAGATGGCAGGATAGTATGGATGTCTGAAGGTACTAGGTACCAATCATCAATTGAAGAATGGGCTAATCTGATCAATGCACCTAAGGAGAAAGAGGATGACTTGGATGTCTATGCCAAGAATAAGATGGATCACAACTCTATGGCACATATGTACAAGGAGATCCCAGATGCTGCAATTGAAACACACAAGTTTGGATCAGTACATTACCTTCTGTCAGGACTGCCAACCATCAACTGGATCCTCAGGCACACTCTATTACCCAAGTCGGTGATCACAACATGATCGGAGGCCATGCAATAAATCTGCTACACTTATTTGATGTGCCACAAAAGTTCAAGGTCATGAGTCTTATAGTTGAAACTATCAAGAGGACAACTGCTGACCAAAAGAGAAGTTGTGGGTATGCCCCACAGATCCGGGAGCTGATTAACTCCAAGATGGGCACTGGCACATACTTGTTGGACAAGGATCATATGCCTATCTATCCAGATTTTGAGGACAACCAAGTGGTTATGGATGAAGATGAACCATCTTCTGTGCAAGCACAAGCAAAGAAGGAGAAGGCAAGGACTGAGAAGGCTGCCAAGATGCCAACAATGGAAGAGGCATCTCAGTACTTCTTGAAGAGCAAACAGGATCAGCTTGGCTACTTGATTGCATCCACTCTGAGGATTGAGAAAGGGCTGGCCACCTTGACTCGAAACCATGAGAGCTTGGAGAGGATCATGGAGCAGAAGTTCTATGATTTAGATGTGAAGGTAACTGAGATCCAGTCTGTTGTTGAGCAACTTCAGGATGACATGCAGGAGAGGAAGGGCAAGACAACCAATGAGGCATTTGACAGAGTGCCTAGAGCTCAGAGGTCAGCTGTTGTGCCAGTGACAGACACCAGAGCCACTTCATCTGCACCAGCTACAGCTTCAGTGCCACCAGCTCCAGCACCCACTCCACCAGCTCCAGCCACATCTACTGATGCCTTCGTCCTTGGAGTTCTGTCTACACCACCACCTGAAGATCAAGCCCGAGAGACGATTTAGTGCTATGCATTTTCTATGAACTTTTTGGTAACTTGTTGCCAAAGGGGGACAAAAATGTATAGATCATAGGCTTTGAGAGAGAGTTTTGCTTTTTATTCTCTCTTGCTTTGGTGGTTGAACTTTATTTGCTTGATTGAGATACCTTCTGTCTGTGTGATACTTGGATGATCATGTGTTTGATCATATGCTACATTAATGCTTGTTGGATGACATTATCCTTTTATCTCTATATGATCATTCACTTTGCTTGGTGATGAGTGCATGTATTCTATTGTTATCATTTTGAGCGCTCCACCAAGATGTATGTGACATGGAAGAGTAACCCATGAGCCTAACTCTTTGTGCATTTGCAGTCCAAAGCAAACCTTAAACTATGCACAAATTTAGGGGGAGCTCTTGCTTATCACATACTTCTCAAAGCGACAATGTTTTTCACTCTTATTATCATTTGTCGGAGCTTTGATCTATATGTTGTCATCAATTACCAAAAAGGGGGAGATTGAAAGTGCAACAATCCCTAGGTGGTTTTGGTAATTCCTAACAACATATAGCTCACTGAGCTAACATTACTCCAAGATAAATATTTCAGGAAAAGCTCAATGAATGGCATGGCATGGATGAGAAAAGTGGACCCCTCAAAATACTAAGGATAAAAGGATTGGCTCAAGCTCAAAGCTCAAGACTCTACATTTTATATTTTAGTGATCCAAGATCACGTTTAGTCTATAGTAAAAGCCAATACTATCAAGGAGGGATGAGGTGTTGCTTAATGAGGTTCTTGCTTCATAGTGCTTAGTGATATGCTCCAAAACCCTCAACTACTTTCCCACATCCACATATGACCTAAACCAAAAGTCAAACTCGGCCCCACCGATTCTTTCTATCTGGCGCCACCGAGTTCAGATGTCATAGCCACTGCCACAAACCCTAGGCAAATCGGTCTCACCGATAGGGATCTCGGTCTCACCGAGATGGGATTATAATCTCTCTGTTTCCCTTCGTAACATTTCGGTCCTACCGAGATGAGCGATCGGTCCCACCAAGATTGCAATATAAACTCTCTGTTTCACTTTTGTAACATTTCGGTCTCACCGAAATGAGCGAATCGGTCCCACCGAGTTTACCTGACCAACTCTCTGGTTAGCTTATTACCAAAATCGGTCCCACCGAGTTTGTGTAATCGGTCTCACTGAGATTACGTTATGCCCTAACCCTAACCATATTGGTCCTACCGAGTTGCATGTCGGTCCCACCGAAAATCCTAACGGTCACTAGATTTGCTGAATCGGTCCGACCGAGTTTATCAATTCGGTCACACCGAGTTTGGCAAGTTGTGTGTAACGGTTAGATTTTGTGTGGAGGCTATATATACCCCTCCACCTCCTCTTTATTCGTGTAGAGAGCCATCAGAACGAACCTACACTTCCAATACACATTTTTTGAGAGAGAACCACCTACTCATGTGTTGAGGCCAAGAAATTCCATTCGTACCATATGAATCTTGATCTCTAGCCTTCCCCAAGTTGCTTTCCACTCAAATCTTCTTTCCACCAAATCCAAATCCTGTGAGAGAGAGTTGAGTGTTGGGGAGACTATCATTTGAAGCACAAGAGCAAGGAGTTCATCATCAACACACCATTTGTTACTTCTTGGAGAGTGGTGTCTCCTAGAATGGCTAGGTGTCACTTGGGAGCCTTCGGCAAGATTGTGGAGTTGAACCAAGGAGTTTGTAAGGGCAAGGAGATCGCCTACTTCGTGAAGATCTACCGCTAGTGAGGCAAGTCCTTCGTGGGCGACGGCCATGGTGGGATAGACAAGGTTGCTTCTTCGTCGACGCTTCGTGGGTGGAGCCCTCCGTGGACTCGCGCAACCATTACCCTTCATGGGTTGAAGTCTCCATCAATATGGATGTACGATAGCACCACCTATCGGAACCACGACAAAAATATCCGTGTCTCCAATTGCGTTTGAATTATCCAAACCCTTCCCTTTACATTCTTGCAAGTTGCATGCTTTACATTCCGCTCCTCATATACTCTTTGCATGCTTGCTTGAATTGTGTTAAGATTGCTTGACTTGTGCTAAGTTAGCTAAAATCTGCCAAAGACTAAAATTGGGAAAAGGATAAGTTTTTATTTGGTCAAGTAGTCTAATCAACCCCCCCCCCTCTAGACATACTTTCGATCCTACACAAAGTATTACACGCATGCTCTTAGGGGGATAGATTGGTAGGAAAAGACCATCGCTCATCCCCGACCGCCACTTATAAGGAAGACAATCAATAAATAAATCATGCTCTGACTTCATCACATAACGGTTCACCATACGTGCATGCTACGGGAATCACAAACTTTAACACAAGTATTTCTCAAATTCACAACTACTCAACTAGCATGACTCTAATATTACTACCTCCATATCTCAAAACAATTATCAAGCATCAAACTTCTCTTAGTATTCAACGCACTCAAAAGAAAGTTTTACAAATCCTGAATACCAAGCATATTATTATTTTAAGCAAATTACCATGCTATTTAAGACTCTTAAAATAATCTAAGTGAAGCATGAGAGATCAATAGTTTCTTTAAAACAAATCCACCACCGTGCTCTAAAAGATATAAGTGAAGTACTAGAGCAAAACTATAAAGCTGAAAAGATATAAGTGAAGCATATAGAGCAAAACTATCAAGCTCAAAAGATATAAGTGAAGCACATAGAGTATTCTAACAAATTCCAATTCATGTATGGCTCTCTCAAAAGGTGTGTACAGCAAGGATGATTGTGGTAAACTAACAAGCAAAGACGCAAATAATACAAGACGCTCCAAGCAAAACACATATCATGTGGTGAATAAAAATATAGCTCCAAGTAAATTACCGATGGAAGTAGATTTAAAGAGGGATGCCTTCCGGGGCATCCCCAAGCTTTGACTTTTGGTGTCCTTGGATTATCTTGGGGGTGCCATGGGCATCCCCAAGCTTAGTCTCTTGCCACTCCTTGTTCCATAATCCATCAAAAGAATTTACCCAAAACTTGAAAACTTCACAACACAAAACTTAACAGAAAATCTCGTGAGCTCCGTTAGCGGAAAAAAATAAAATACTACTTCAAGGTACTGTAATGAACTCATTCTTTATTTATATTGGTGTTAAACCTACTGTATTCCAACTTCTCTATGGTTTATAAACTCTTTTACTAGCCATAGATTCATCAAATAAGCAAACAACACACGAAAAACAGAATCTGTCAAAAACAGAACAGTCTGTAGTAATCTGTAACTAACGCAAACTTATGGAACTCAAAAAATTCTACCAAAATAGAATGACCTAGATAATTTGTTTATTGATCTTATGCAATTGGAATCAGTATTTTATCATGTTCTGGTGATTTTTAACAATTGTTTTCATGAACAGAAAGTTTCTGAAATTTTCAGCAAGATCAAATAACTATCATCCAAGAAGATCCTATAGGTTTAACTTGGAACAAACACTAATTAAAACATAAAAAAATATCTAACCAGAGGCTAGATGGATTATTTATTCAACAACAGAAAGGAAATATATTGGGTTGTCTCCCAACAAGCGCTTTTCTTTAAAGCCTTTTCAGCTAGGCATTGAGATTTCAATGATGCTCACAAGAAACATGAGAATTCAAGCACAAAGAGAGCATACATAAAGCTAAGCACTTCTCCCATTGCAAAAAATATATATCTAGTAGGCCAAACCAAACTGATAATTCGAAGAGACTTGCAAAGATAACCAATCATACATAAAAGAATTCAGAGAAGATTCAAATATTGTTCATAGGTAAACTTGATCATAAACCCACAATTCATCGGTCTCGACAAACACACCGCAAAAGAAGATTATATCGAATAGATCTCCAAGAGAATCGATGAGAACTTTGTATTGAGATCCAAAGAGAGAGAAGAAGCCATCTAGCTAATAACTATGGACCCGAAGGTCTGAGGTAAAGTACTCACACATCATCGGAGAGGCTATGGTGTTGATGCAGAAGCCCTCCGTGATCAATGCCCTCCAGTGGAGCGCCGGAAAAGGCCCCAAGATGGGATCTCACGGGTACAGAAGGTTGCGGCGGTGGAAATAGGGTTTTGGCTCCGTATCTGATGTTTCCAGGGTACATGGGTATATATAGGAGGAAGAAGTACGTCGGTGGAGCAACGTAGGCCACACGAGGGTGGAGGCGGCGCTTTGGGGGTAGGCGCGCCTACGCCTCGTGCTCTCCTCTTTGATTGCTTTACGTAGACTCCAAGTCCTCTGGATCACGTTTGTTCCGAAAATCACGTTACCGAAGGTTTTATTCCTTTTGGACTCCATTTGATATTCTTTTTCTGCGAAACACTAAAATAGGCAAAAAATAGCAATTTGGGCTGGGCCTCCGGTTAATAGGTTAGTCCCAAAAATAATATAAAAGTGTATAATAAAGCCCATTAAACATCCAAAACAGAATATAATATAGCATAGAACAATCAAAATTTATAGATACCTTGGAGACATATCAGTCTACACACAACAAAGTTTGTCAACACAATTAACATAATATATTTTAATTCATTTAATACACATGTACTCCCTCTGTCCCATAATATAAGATCTTATTACACCCAATATACTCATATTATGGGACAGAGGGAGTACTTAAGAATAGCATACCTAAGTTTAATACACTCCGCTCATGGACTCTCTCAGCTTATCCAAGAAGCAGCAAGTGGATATTTGTTGTGTGTCAGGAGATGGGAGAATCCTTCAACACTTGTTTCACATCCTAAGAACCTATCCCTCTTTTCTTCTTTTACTTTTCGCAGTGCAACTAAAATATATGGCAGCTACAATAAAAATATATATTTTCGATCTAGTTGAGTTCCATTAGACATCAAAAGGTAATGTAATATGCACAAACCAAGTTTGTCATTGAACAATATTCCACTCTATCTCCTAATAAGGGAGTTGGTTGCATTTATACTATTTTTGATGAAATATTCATCACTATATTGTCACATATAACATGCATGATATATACTTTGGGGCAGAGCAACCCGCAAGAAAATGGTTGCATTTAAAAATTATGAGTTTTTTTAAACAACTTAAAATGGTTGAATATGACTAAATTATTGAAACTGATTGAAATATGACTAGAATATTGAAATATGTATGAATGTATCTAAATTTTAATTATAAAAATATTTAAATGTTGAAATTTCACCTTTGTTTTCAAGTTTAACTATCTGAAATGCCATTGAAATTATTTAAAACTAAACTAAAAATTCAAGAAAGTATACTAAAATCCCTTTTGAAACTTTCATAAGAAATATCTTGAAATTTAATTTAAATTTGAAATCATGGAAATATTTTGGATTTATTTAAATAACTAAAAAATATTTGATATTTTTGTTCTGCCATATATACTAAAAATTTAAATACAACTAACAAACACTTGGATACCCTCACATTAGTTAGAAGGGGTCCGCTATATGACAACCAATGGCGGAGCTTCGTTGAAGCGAAACTGACCATGATTCGCTTAGTTTTGTAGCAACACAATAGGCGTTAGAGAAATTTTGGGTCTTGTGGGAAGATAACAGGGCAGTGCTAGCCGTTGGTCGGCCGATAGCTAGCACCAATCAGTCATCTCTGTCGCACGATTGTCCCGTACTCAACCGCTCAATCAGAGTGTTCTGCTCATCTTCACTCTTAACTCGCACCTCAACACGCTGTCCGTCAAGAAAAAAAGGCACCCTACCGCATCTTGCGTGCCTCCAGGGCGCTCTTGCGCAGGGGAAATCTGGGGTTCCTGCGTTGTTGGCTTTTGATCTTGCTAGATCAAATCACCAGGATCACAATGTATACGTGCTAAGCTAGCACACACACAAGCAGCTGGATGGATTATTCTACCACACGTACGTGCAACTCCTGCATGTGGAGCTGCTTGGACTAGCAACGACTTGATCGATTCAACTTCAGCTCTTCGGCGGAACTAGCGAACGAAACAACAGATCGAGAGACTTTCAGTGATAGCTACATGGGCTTGTCGCTCCTGGCTTCTTTTTTCTTTATTGCTATTTTCGTTGTTTGTTACAAGGCAGCCTTGTCGGTGCTTATATACACGTCCATGTAGGGACTAGATACTTGACTCGGACTAGTAATCCTACTAAAACTCAGCTTACTTTTCTAATCTTATACGGACACCTATTACACGGTCGTGTTTAACTTTTACATTCACCTCCCTAAACATGATGTGCTCTTTTCTTCGACCTGGATCCCAAATATGACTACTCGTAGGCCTTACACTTGCTTTTGCCGTTTCTCGCAGCATTTTAGGGACCGTCTTTGCTGTCGTCGGCTCGTCCATAGCTTGACGCCAACGCTCCTCTTTGGTCCTTTCTTCAATCTTCATCTGTTATTCGGTGCTTGATAGACTATCTTTTGGATCCTCGAGGGAACATCTTTCGAACCCGCCCGAGACCAAATTTCGGTCTAACTTTGAGTTCCAAGCTCTTGGCGCTTGCTTTAACCCGTAAAGTGCCTTCTTGAGCTTGTACACTTTTCCTTCTTTTCCTTTTTTCTCGTAGCCGAGGGGTTGTTCCACGTACATTTCTTCTGTGAGGTCACCGTTGAGGAAAGCGGATTTAACATCCATATGATGAACCTTCCAATCCCCTTGTGCTGCAAAAGCTAGGAGCACTCTCACCGTCTCGAGTCGAGCAACCGGTGCAAACACCTCCTCATAGTCAACTCCTTGACGTTGTATGTAGCCCTTTGCAACGAGTCTTGCCTTGTACTTCACAATGGCACCCTTTGTGTCCTTATTTAACTTGTAAACCCACAAACCTATGGCCTTTTGATTCGGATGTCGGGTTACCAAAGTCCACGTGCCATTGCTCTCGATCGCCTTCATCTCCTCATCCATTGTGTGCGTCCAACTTGAACTTTTGCTCGCCTGTACGAAGTTTGCTGGCTCCTCAACTCCGAGTAAACACAAATCGGAGTACTCGAGCGTAACTGGCTTTGCATACTCGTCGACTTTCTTGAGGGTCTTGTAGCGACGAGGCTCGAAAGAATCCGTTGTGGCTTGCGAAGGAGGCGACACAAATTGTGTCGGCGTCGATGCACTTGAGGAAGACGGTTGAGTCTCGGGCGTGGTAGATGCCGGGTCATTGGCATCCGCGTCGTCGGCGTAGTCATCGTGATCGTGACCATCATCTTGATTGTCATCATCACTATGCACCTCATTGTCGATGTCCTTGCCGAGATCTCCACCCATGTCTTGCACGTCGCCATCGTTGTCACCTTGCGACCGATGCTCGTCGTCGTTGGTGTCGGCACCATGATGATCACTACCATTGTGGTCACCTTGGTTGGGTGTCTTGCCAAACACCTGGACGTTCTCCCCTGCATCATCATCAGTTGGAAATTCAACTGTGAATATGTTACCGTTTGGAGCATCGTCGGCTGCTGCGCTCCAATTCCCACGCTTGGTTTTCTTCAAACACAACGTCGCGTGAAATCCGTAGACGCTTGGTTCGTGGATCGTAGAAGCGGTATGCCTTGGTGCCGTAACTCCTCTCGTATCCGATGAACACCATCTTGGTGCTGCGATCGGCAAGCTTTGAGAGATGCGGCTCCGCCGTCTTCACATGTGCCACGCAGCCGAACGTCCGTAGATGAGACACATTCGGCTTCCGTCCGTAAATTGCTTCATACGGAATCTTGTCGATCACTGCCTTCGTTGGAGCCCGGTTGAGAAGATAGACTGCTGTCGAGATAGCTTCTCCCTAAAAAGTCCCCGGCAGGTTCTTGCTCTTGAGTAAACTTCTCGCTATATCAACAACGTTTCGATTGCGCCTTTCAACAACCCCGTTCTGTTGTGGCGTATAAGGTGCCGTGAGGAACCTCTTTATACCAATCCTCTCGCAGTAGTCGTTGAACTCGTTCGATGTAAACTCTCCGCCGCGATCTGTCCTTAGAGTGCGAACCTTCAGCTTGTGTTCCATCTCCGTTGCAGCCTTTAGCTTCTTGAACGCTTCAAACGCCTCATCGTTAGGTCGTAGGAGAACGACCCACATATATCTCGAGTAGTCATCTACCACAAGGAAGAAGTACTTCTTTCCTCCGTGAGTTGCCGGGGTGATAGGGCCACATAGATCACCATGCAGCAGCTCGAGTGCATCACTTGGACGATAGGTAGACTGAGCAGGGAACAGCCCACGGTGCTGTTTTCCAACCAAGCACCCATCACATACTCGATCAACATGGTCGATAAACGGTATCCCGGATACCATCTCCATCTTCGACATCTTCTTCAAGGCGTAGAAGTTGACGTGTCCAAATCTAGCATTGCCATAACCACGAATCATCATCACTCTTTAGATTGGTCCGCCTTACCACGACCTTGTGGCTTGCCTTTTCCTTTGCCTTCTTCGATTTGTCCGCCGTGCTTTGTGTTGATTGAGCCTTCGCCAACGTTGCGCCTTCCTTTGCTACTTGGGGACTCCCAATCTGCGCGCGAGTACATGAGTTGGTCACTACCTCCTCCTTTGCCTTTCCGACAGCCACGAGCATTCTCTTCCCATGTCCGCAAGCGTCCGATCGCCTCCGTTATGATCATGTCGTCGATGTCGTAAAGCTGCTCGAGCGTGCCGATGATGTACGTGAATTTATCAGTCACCGAACTGAAAAACTTCTCCACAATCTCGGTCTCGTCGAGCTATGCACCAAGCGCGCGGATCTCTCCCACCAAAGTAGTCAGACGCATGGCATAGTCGTTCACTGATTCAGTTTCCTCCATTTGCAACTTGTGAAATTGGTGCTTCAGCACTTGTGCCTGAGCCTTCGTGACGCGATTTTCTTCGATCCTCATCTCTTTGAGTGCGTTCCACACCTCTCTTGCTGTCTCAAACTCCGACAATGTCATCAGCATGGAATCTGGCACAGACTAGGCTATGGCAGCCATGGCACCTTCGTCGCACTCCTCGTCGTCTTCGTCTGTAATGGCCTGCCACACTCGCAGGGTTCGGAGAATGATCTTCATCTTCACTGCCCACACGCCGTAGTTGGCGTCGGTGAGCATCGGGTACTGGATGAGGATGTTGCGATGCGCCTGCACGTTGGCGCCGCCCATTCCGCCACCACTACTCGCTGACTTGCCGCCCTTCTTCACCTTGTCGATGTTCTTGTTCGCCTTGGAAGCGCCGTTGCCGGACTTGTTCTCCTTGGAACCACCATTGCCGGACTTGACTGACTCAGCGTCGTTGTCCGTTATCGTAAATCGTCGAGGCTTTAGATACCAATTATTGACTATTGATCTTGCTAGATCAAATCACCAGGATCACAACGTACACGTACGTGCTAAGCTAGCACACACACAAGCAGCTGGATGGATTATCCTACCACACGTAGGTGCAACTCCTGCATGTGGAGCTTCTTGGACTAGAAACGACTTGATCGATTCAACTTTAGCTCTTCGGCGGAACTAGTGAACGAAACAACAGATCGAGAGACTTTCGGTGATAGCTACAGGGGCTTGTCGCTCCTGACTTCTTTTCTCTTTATTGGTATTTTCGTTGTTTGTTACAAAGCAGCCTTGCCGGTGCTTATATACACGTCCATGTAGGGACTAGATACTTGACTCGTACTAGTAATCCTACTAGAACTCAGCTTATTTTTCTAATCCTATATGGACACCTATTACACGGTCGTGTTTAACTCTTACATGCGTTGTTGCTCTATTGCCGGCAATGATGAAGTAGCTAACATCCCGCTCAAAAGCAATGCCGCCCTCAGCTCTTAGTTGTGCTCGTGATCACCCGCGGCTTTGGTCGATGCTAGTCGCAACAATAGTTGACGCCACATGCAGCTTTGGTCGACGTCCGTCACATCATTGGTCGACGTTCGCAACTTTGCTCATGATCGGTTGTAGCTTTGGCCGACCTCAATCACATCACTGGTCGATGTTAGTCGCAACTTTGCCCATTATCAGTCTAAGCTTTGGTCGACACTGGTCATTGCATCGACGACCACCAATCATAGCAGTGTCGGTGACCGATCGTAGCACCGACATCCACCACTCGTACACCCACTAGTAGAAAAGGGGGCAATGGCCCAGGCCGGTTCAGCCCATTAGTCCCGGTTCAATCCAGAACCGGGACCAATGGAGCTATTTGCCCCGGTTCGTGAGCCTGTGGGGCGGCCGGGCCACGCGCCATTGGTCCCAGTTCGTCTCGACCTTTTGGTCCCGGTTGATGGGACGAACCGGGACCAATGGGCCTCGCTCACGGCCCATCACTATTGGTGGGTTGGTGGCTTGAACCGGGACCAAAGGCTTCCCTTTAGTCCTGGTTCATGCCACCAACCGGGGCTAATGGTGGTGCCTATATATACCCCCTCGCGCAAGAGCAGAGCACACTGCTCTGTTTTTTCTGGCCGAGGGGGAGAGGGCTTGGTGGTGCTCTAGCTCATCTCCTATGCACACAAGGTGTTCGATGGAATGCCCGAGCCACACTACTTAAGGTTTCTCCTCTCCAAGCTCGACCGCCAAGCTTCATTTTCCTCAATATTTATCTAGGTTTAGCAGTCCGTCATGCCCTGTCCCCGTCTTCATCGCCGTCGATCACCCGCGCCGATCTCATCGCCGGCACCACCGTGGTGAGCCTCTTGTTCTTATCTTCTTTCTGAAAGGAAAAATATTCTTACTTGTATGTTTAGATAGATACTTGTATTATTTTCTTACTTGTATTATTGCATCTTATATAGTGCGATGGTTTTGGTATCCGCCCCGTCGGCCCTCGTCACATCTATGATTCGGATGTGGTATATATTATCTTTTCATAACTATTGGTTCATTTATTGTTTATGAAAATTATGCCGATAACGTGACATAGATTTTATTTATCTAGGAGGTTATTGAACCGAAATTCCAACCGACCCTATTGTCGAGAGAGGTCAAATTTAGTTGAAGAAGAAAACAATTTCTTGAAGGAAAAATAAAAAACTTGAGGAGGAGAAGATGATATTGGAGTTGCATGTTGCGGATGTCGCCGATGATCACAAGATCAAGATGGATGCAATGCGCTTGAAGATTAGAAAAATTAGAAAATATGCCATTCATACCGAGGCTTGGTATCATTATGCCGTTGGATCAGTTGTTACCTTGGTTGCGATTATGATCGCATTTGTTTTCGCATTGAAATGTTTTACATAGTTTCAATGTATGGTTTAATTAATTTAGATGCTCTGCAGAGCTTTATGTTGTTAGATGAGAACTATGTATGTACTTTGGTTTTTATGTGATGATGAACTTCTATTAATTTGGTCACTTAATTATCTATTCATGATGTTCTGTAATGATTTTTGACACACTTAATTATATATAATGCACGCAGATGAACCGACAATAAATGTACGGTGACAGACACACCTCCGAGTACACTAAGGGCGTGCATGATTTTCTCGAAGTGGCTGAGGCAAACAAGCAGAATGGTTTTATGTGTTGTCCATGCCCTATATGTGGGAATACGAAGTCTTACTCTGACCGGAAAATCCTTCACACCCACCTACTTTACAAGGGTTTCATGCCACACTATAATGTTTGGACGGCCTTGCGGAGAAATAGGGGTTATGATGGAAGACGGCGAAGAAGAAGAGTACGATGACAACTATGTGCCCCCTGAATACGGTGATGCTACTGAACATCAAGAGGAAACAGACGATGTGCACGATGGTGCTGCAATGAGCGAAGCTGCTAAAGATCAAGAGGAACCAGACGATGTGCCCGATGATGATGATCTCCGCCGGGTCATTGTCGATGCAAGGACGCAATGCGAAAGTCAAAAGGAGAAGCTGAAGTTCGATCGCATGTTAGAGGATCACAAAAAAGGGTTGTACCCCAATTGCAAAGATGGCAACACAAAGCTTGGTACCGTACTGGAATTGCTACAGTGGAAGGCAGAGAATGTTGTGCCTGATAAAGGATTTGAGAAGCTACTGAAAATAATGAAGAAGAAGCTTCCGAAGGATAACGAATTGCCCGATAGTACATACGCAGCAAAGAAGGTCGTATGCCCTCTAGGATTGGAGGTGGAGAAGATACATGCATGCCCTAATGACTGCATCCTCTACCGCGGTGCATACAAGGATCTGAACGCATGCTCGGTATGCGGTGCATTGCGGTATAAGATCAAGCGAGATGACCCTGGTGATGTTGATGGCGAGCCTCCCAGGAAGAGAGTTCCTGCGAAGGTGATGTGGTATGCTCCTATAATACCACGGTTGAAACGTCTGTTCAAAAACGGAGAGCATGCCAAGTTGATGCGATGGCACAGTGAGGACCGTAAGAAAGAGGGGAAGTTGAGAGCATCCGCTGACGGGTCGCAGTGGAGAAAAATCGAGAGAAAGTACTGGGATGAGTTTGCAAAGGACCCAAGGAACGTATGGTTTTCTTTAAGCGCAGTTTTCGGGGAGCAGAACAGCAATCACAGCACCTGGCCCGTGACTCTATGTATGTATAACCTTCCTCCTTGGATGTGCATGAAGCGGAAGTTCATTATGATGCCAGTTCTCATCCAAGGCCCTAAGCAACCCGGCAACGACATTGATGTGTACCTAAGGCCATTAGTTGAAGAACTTTTACAACTGTGGAATGGAAACGGTGTACGTACGTGGGATGAGCACAAAAAGGAGGAATTTCACCTAAAGGCGTTGCTGTTCGTGACCATCAACGATTGGCCCGCTCTCAGTAACCTTTCAGGACAGACAAACAAGGGATACCACGCATGCACGCACTGTTTATTTGACACCGATAGTATATACCTGGGAAGCTGCAGGAAGAATGTGTACCTGGGCCATCGTCAATTTCTTCCGACCAACCATCAATGTCGAAAGAAAGGCAAGCATTTCAAAGGCGAGGCAGATCACCGGAAGAAGCTCACCATGCGTACCGGTGATCACGTACTTGCTATGGTCAATGATTTACACGTAATCTTTGGAAAGGGTCCCGACAGACTAGCTGTTCCGAATGACGCTGACAATCACGCACCCATGTGGAAGAAGAAATCTATATTTTGGGACCTATCCTCTTTGGAAAGACCTAGAGGTCCGCTCTTGATCGACGTGATGCACGTGACAAAGAACCTTTGCGTGAACCTGCTAGGCTTCTTGGGCATGTATGGGAAGACAAAAGATACACACGAGGCACGGGAGGACCTGCAACGCTGTACGAAAAGAGGGCATGCCTCCGAAGCGATATGAAGGTCCTTCCAGCTACGCTCTTACGAAAGAAGAGAAAGAAATCTTCTTTGAATGCCTGCTCAAGATGAAGGTCCCGACTAGCTTAAATCGAATATAAAGGGAATAATAAATATGCGGAGAAAAAGTTCCGAACCTAAAGTCTCATGACTGCCACGTGATTATGACGCAACTGCTTCCGGTTGCATTGAGGGGGCTTCTACCGCAAAACATCCGATTAGCCATTGTGAAGCTATGTGCATTCCTCAATGCAATATCTCAGAAGGTGATCGATCTAAAAATCGTACCAACGCTAAGGAGTGATGTGGCGCAATGTCTTGTCAGTTTCGAGCTTGTGTTCCCACCATCCTTCTTCAATATCATGACGCACGTCCTAGTTCATCTAGTCGACGAGATTGTCATTTTGTGGCCCGTATTTCTACACAATATGTACCCCTTTGAGAGGTTCATGGGAGTCCTAAAGAAATATGTTCAGTAACGCTTAGGCTAGAAGGAAGCATCTCCATGGGCCATCAAACAGAGGATGTCATCGGGTTTTGTGTTGACTTCATTCCTGGCCTTAAGAAGATAGGTCTCCCTAAATCGCGGTATGAGGGGAGGCCCATTTGGAAAAAGGCACGCTTGGAAGGGACTCAATAATATGCAGGGACGGATATTCTTGGTCTCAAGCACACTACACAATTCTACAGAACTCTACCTTGGTGACCCGTATGTCGATGAACACAAGAACGGTCTGCGCTCCAAACACCGGAGCAAAGGTCGACGATCGGATTACATGTGAACACATCAGGACTTTCAGCAGTTGGTTGGAAACATGTCTCAGAGGTGACATCACTGTTTGTGATGAGCTGTACTTGTTGTCCAGGGGACCATCTTCGACTGTAATGATTTGGAAATGATATGAGATAAATGGGAATACATTTTACACGATTGACCAAGATCAAAAGGGCACCAACCAAAACAGCGGTGTCCGCTTTGATGCAGCAACCGACAGGGGAAAGGACACATATTATGGTTACATAGTAGACATATGGTAACTTGACTATGGAGTAGATTTTAAGGTCCCTTTGTTTAAGTGCAAGTGGGTCAACTGTCAGAGGCGGGTATGCAGGTAGACCCACGATGACGGAATGACAACAGTGGATCTAAAAAATCTTGGGTACACTGACGAACCGTTCGTCCTAGCCAATGATGTGGCACAGGTTATCTATGTGAAGGACATGTCTACCAGACCGAGGAAAATAAATCATAAGGAAGCGAATACATCATACGATGAGCCAAAGCGCCACATAGTTTTTTCAGGAAAAAGGGACATCCTGGGAGTGGAGGGCAAGACAGACATGTCTGAAGAGTATGAAAAGTTTCATGAAATTCCTCCCTTCAAAGTCAAGGCTGACCCAAGCATCCTGATAAACGATGAAGATTATTCATGGTTACGGCGCAATAAGCAAATGACACAAGCGAAGAAAAAATGAAGACTTTCTCCATAACTACTATGATGATACCATGCCAACTTTGTAACAGATTTAGTATGATACCACCGTCCGTTTTGTACATGCACATGCTATGCCAACTTTTTCAGAGTTCATTTGAAAACTATGAATTTCAAAGAATTTAAATTTTAACTATTCAAACTTGAAAACTAATGGCACAAACAGAAAGTCTAAAACTAATAGCACTAACAGAAAGTTTATAATTTTGCTGACCTAAAAGCAAAAAGAATTTAAAAATAAAGCAAAAAACCAAAAGAAAATAAATAATGCAGAAAACAAAACAAAAAAACTAGAAAAAAATAAAAATAGCAACAATAAGTATTTTGTTGTAAGTAGAAACAAAATAAAATGAATAAAGCAACAAAGAAAACAAAAGTAGTGTTTTCAAATTTGAAAACTAATGGCACTAACAGAAAGTTTATAATTTTTCTAAAACTAAAAGAAAAAAGAACTAAAAAATAAAGCAAAAACAAAAGAAAATAAATAATACAGAAAACAAAACAAAAAAATGGAAAAAAAATAAAAATAGCAACAATAAGTATTTTGTTGTAAGTAGAAACAAAATAAAATGAATAAAGCGACAAAGAAAACAAAAGAAGTGTTTTCAAATTTGATAACTAATGGCACTAATAGGAAGTTTATAATTTTTCTAAAAGTAAAAGCAAAAAGAATTAAAAAATAAAGCAAAAAAACAAATGAAAATAAATAATGCAGAAAACAAAACAAAAAAACTGGAAAAAATAAATAAATATAGCAACAATAAGTATTTTGTTGTAAATAGAAACAAAATAAACTAAATAAAGCAACAAATAAAACAAAAAAAACAAAAAATTGCCACCTCGGGCCCCCACGGCTGAATACGACTAGAAACCCTACCATGGGCCAGATTCAGGCCCACTGAGGCCCAAGAGGCCCACAGCATGATTGCGTGGTTAGGCCCGACAGCCTGCTTTAGAGAGGAGCTCGAGAGGGAAGACGCACCGCACCTTATAAACAGGTACGCCTCCCTCTCAACTAGCGAGGTGGGACTAAATATTTGGGTTCGGGGCAGCACAGGCCTTTGGTCCCGGTTGGTGGCACCAACCGGGTTAGTGCAGTATTAGTCCCGGTTGGTGCTACGACAACGACCGGGACTAATGCCTTTAGTCCAGTTGGTGCCACCAACCGACCAAAGGCCTCTTCAACAGCCCAAAGGGCGGGAAGCGGCCTTTGGTCCGGTTGGTGGCACCAACCGGGACTAAAGGCATTAGTCGGTTTGTGCCACGAACCGGGACCAATGCTCTTGCTATATATACAGCACTTAGCGATCGCTGGCCGAGCCCTGCCCGACGCCGTCAGTTGGTCCACTCGCTGCCGCGCCGCCGAAGTCATCGCTTCGACACCGTCGCCGCTCCTGCCGGCCCCGACCCGTCGCCGTCGCCGCCTGCCCGACCCGTCGCCGTCGCCGCTGCTGCCGCCACCGTTCCCGACCCGTCGCCGTCGCCGTCGCCGCAGCCACAGCCCTGCCCGACCTGTCGCTGCCGCCACATCGCCGTTCCCGACCCGTCGCCATCGCTGCGTGCCGCCCTTCCCGACCCGTCGCCGTCGCAAGGCCGCCCTTCCCCATCCCGTCGCCGTCGCCACCACACGCCGCCGCCGGTCCGGCCGGCGCCCTTTCCTTTTATTTTTTTGTGCATTTTATGTATATGTTCTCTGTGTATATATGTATATGTTCTCTGTGTATATATGTTCATATATGCAAAAGTTAGATTTTAGAAAAACTTTATATATGCAAAAGTTTATATATGCAAAATTTTATACATATATGTAAGTATATATATATGTATAGATATGTATGTATGTGGATACATGAGGGGGGTCGATATACCCCCTCTCCGATATCATTTTTGTGCATTTTAGGTTAGTGTATATATATGTTGATGTATATATGCAAAATATAGATTTTTAGAAAAAAATACTATTTTTTTCTATTGATGATATGATGATGTTTTTTTTCATATATGCATTTTTTCATATATGTATTATTTTTTTAAGTTGTTAGTAGATATCGATTTTAGGTTAGTGCATTTTATCACTGATTTTAGGTTAGTTGATCGATTTAGTGCATTTTATGTTTGTTGCATTTTAGGATAGTGCATTTTATGTTAGTGGAGAGGAAAAGGAAAATAAGTAGAGAAAGAAGTAGAAGAAGAAGGAGAAGACGAGGAGAGGAAGAAGAGAAAGAAGAAGAAAAAAAGAGGAGAAGAAGAAGGAATAGAGGAGCTTCTTCTCTTTTTTTTTCCTCTTTTTTTCTTCTTCTTCTTCTTAATTTTTATCGGGAACGAGGGTGTCGAGGATCGCCGAGGGGTCGAGGGTCGGGAACTAGGGTAGAGGGTCGTTAAGGGGTCAAGGGTTCGAGGGTTCTAGGGTCGAGGGATCGAGGGTCGAGGGTTCCAGGGTCGTATAGGGGTCGAGGGTTCCAGGGTCGTCGAGGGTTCGAGGGGTCGAGAGGTTTCCTAGTGTCAAAGTATTGAAGAAATCCATGGCTTCATCATTATCCGGAAGTAACCATGGCATGATGGTACGTAGTCCTCCAAAGTTATTCTGGAATGGAGTCCCGGATAGGATAATTTGCCTTTTATGCAATTTCAGCAAAGGCCTTCCAAATAACGATATTCGGAAGGTTCTTGCTGAACTTTGTACCAAAAAGCGAATTATCCTATCTAGGACTCCGTTCCAAAATAACTTTGGAGAGCTTCGCACCATCATGCACCAAGCATTTCGCCTAATGATGAATACATGGTTTTGTTGAATCCTTTGACACTAGGCAACCTCCCGACCCCTCGGCGATCCTCGACCCCTTGACCCTCGACCGCTCGGCGATCCACGACCCTCTACCCTATCGCGGGTGTCGATGCCCACGTCACTTGTGGGACATAGATGTAATGTTCAACGCCGACCCCCTCCCGATAGCTTCAACACGTGGGGGTCGATATTACCCCTCCTTGAAGCGTTCTCGAGGCCACCCTAACCCTTGAAGCGTTGTCGAGGCCACACGAAAACCTAGAGAAGCAGCGTCGAGGCCACTAATTAATATGGTTCCTTATAGTGATTAGTTAGCTAGTTCTACGTTTGCCACTAATATATCCATATCTGTCATGTTTGAATAATAATTGCCATGTTGTAAATATTTGTAGAAACTATGGACACCCCGCCCCGAGACGAAGCACAAGAAGCGTTGTTGAGGCACATAATCGCAGAAGGAAGTGATGCCCTCAGCTCGTTGATGTATCTCAATGACACCGATGGTCTGGAAGGAGAGGGTGAAGAAGCAGCTGGCTATGCTTATGATGGCTCCGATGACCCAATGCCGTGGAAGAAGGAGAGGGTGAAGAAGTACACCGTGAGGACTGCTCCGGTGATCACCGAACTGAGTCCGGCCAGGTATATATATTAGTTAAGCCTGTGCTGACTAGCTAATTGATGCATTCATTGTTTTGGTATGTACACATATTAATTAACTCTCGTCTTTCTTCCTTTTTCTAGCCCTCCGGATCGAGCACAACTTCGGTAAGGAGACGAGGCCCGAAGAAAAAGTTGAGCTCGGATGAAAGGTTTGAGATCATAGAAATCGCGCGCGACGGCCAACCGATTGAACCCATCCGGACAAAGAAGGCATTTGTTGCTCAGTGCGGGGTTCTGGTTAGGGACAAGATCCCGATCAGCATCCAAAGCAATGGTATAAGCCTAAGAACGAAGACCACGAGGTGTCTTATGTCAATGATCTGCAGAAAAATGATCTTTGGACTGAGATGAAGTCAAATTTCACCCTACCGCCAGAGGATGATCCGGAGAAGCCAGTTATAGAGCCATTAATCAAGTCTTTTGCTCTTAAGAAGATGGCAGACCTATTTAGGCATTGGAAGAAAGACCTGAATAAGTTTGTCGATAAAAAAGAGACACCAGAATTCAAGGGCAAATATGAGAAGATCAGAGATGACTGGCCCGCATTTGTGGCCCATAGGACATCGGAAAAGAGTAAAAAGATGTCGGCGACAAACAAGCAAAATGCTGCGAAGAAGAAGCTTCACCATCACACGGGGTCAGGTGGCTACTTCATAGCCCGGCCTAAGTGGGCCAAGGCTGAGAATGATCTGCTTGATAAAGGGATCGAACCAGAGACATTGAACTGGCCAGACCGTTGCCGGACTTGGTTCTTCGGGGCTGGCGGAACCTTGGACCCTTTATCAGGGAAGTGCATTTGGACGGATGAGCAATTGGACATACCAGTCAAGAGGCTAAAGCAATATATCGAAGCAGCGCAACAAGGGAAGTTCGTTCCACACAGGGAGAAGGACGAGCTCATAATGGCCCTCAGGAATCCTGAGCACCCTGGACGGACACGAGGCACGCCAGGCTCCCTTTCGTGGAAGGCTGGATTTTCGGACGCAGGGGGTTACAAAACCCATGAGAGAAGGAAGAAACTGGAGCAGAGCCAAATGCAGGCGCTGCACGAAAGGGTAATGGGGCTAGAGGAACGAGAAGAGGAACGAGAAGTAGCATATCGCAGCAAACGACCTGCCGAAACTTCCCCCGAAGCTACCCCGCCATCTCAGCGGAGAAGCAGCATGGCTTCCACTGAGCTACTTCAGCCGGAGCATGCCTTGACGGCTCCTGCCAGCTATCCCGTGGATGCTATCATGGAGTCTCAAAATTGCCACCTTATGGCGCAATGGAGCAATTTGAAGGTCAAGGCGGCTGTTGGCTCTGTTTATCCTACTAAACCAGACTCAACTTTTCACTGCCGGCCGATTCCGAAGGATATGCTAAGGTGATGGTGGATGAAATAACGGAGGGATTTGAGGACCTCCGGCTTGACCACCCTACCGGTGAAGGGGAGTATCGGCTGGGTTCTGCTCTGAAGACTCCATGCCTATGGCGGAAGGATCTCATCAACCTTCCGAATTGGACGCCTCCGCCTCCTCCTCCTCCTCCGGCGAGTCAGGGCACTCCGCCTCCTCCTCCTCCGACGAGTGACGATCAGGGCACTCGGCCGGCTCCTTCTCCGGCGCGTGGCGGCACTCCGCCTGCATCGGCGCGCTCGAGCAGCCAGCCTCCTCCTTCTCCGCCTCGTCAGCAAGGGCGGAAGAGACCCGCCGCCGCTCCGGCTGCTCCGGCGCGTCGTAGTCCTTCTCCTCCGCCTCGTAAGCAAGGAAAGAAGACATCCACTCCGTCTGCTCTGCCGGCGTCTAGCAGTACAGCCAAAGGCGGGAGGAGATACAGATTCGGTCCTTCTCTGAAGAATCCAGAGAAGTTACCGTACGAGAGAACCGACGAGGAAAACACGTAGATCGCGCAGACCGAAGTGCATGACTGGTTTGAAGGGTTGAAAGCAAAGAGACATCCACCTCCGGAGGAGAAGGTAGATCCGGTGAAAGCGAAGCGCACTCGCTGCCCCGACAAAACCACCCAAGTCTCCGCCGAAGGCAACTATGAGCGCATTATTGGAAAGGCATTTGCCAAGCGGAGAGGTCGAAAGTACTAAAAGTGATCAAAGAATGAAAGAACGACGAGCTGGGAAACAAATTGCCCAGCTCGGCGAACAAGCTTAAGCAATCGTGCCCCCGCTCAAGGTGCTCGCTAGCGACATCGTCGATCCGAGGATGGTGCCCGGTTATGGCAATCCTGAAGATTACCTGCCCGACGATGTACATTATGATTTCTTGGAGGTGCAGATACAAAGATACTGATGGGAAGCCTCTCGTCAAAGATGAAAGCTCTCTATCAACGATGATGCGAAGATTGCATGATTGGTACATGAAAACCTGCAGAGTCTCGAGGGAGGAGTACTTTGTATGTGAGAGTTAAAAAGGAGTATGACCTCGTTGGAATTGAACTGTTGCCTATTCTATTTGAGGAGTTCTATCAGTTTTTCAATCAATTGGCCCTCGATAAAGCAACGGTTACCTGCTACTGTCTGTAAGTAGTACTACTTCTGTCATTAGGTCTCTCTATATAACTCAGCTCTTTCATTGCATGTATTTATAATTATCCTCACTATATTATGCAGATTGAAGATCGCCGAATTGAAGAAAAGACAAGTGGGTTCCATTGGGTTCATTAACACATATCTCATAGATGCAATCGAGGTTGAATTTCATGCCGAAAATACCAAGGCCAACTTGCTACAATCGCTCGTAATAAATGAACACAAGGATACAATACTCTTTCCTTACAACTTCAAGTGAGTGTTACTTGTCTTGTGGCATATTCGGTTTCCCTTATTAGTCCAGGTTATAGTAATGTAATATTGATGAGTTATGCATGCGCGCAGGTACCACTATATTCTCCTAGAGATTAAGCTTGAGCAGGAGTAGTAACTATCTTAGACTCGAGACGAAAAGATCCCAAGGAGTATCACGGACATGACTGAAATGCTCGAGAAGTAAGTTAAATCGATCATTATCCACCATATCAGCAACTTTGTTCATTTCTGATATCAAGTAATTGTTTTCTTTGTATGGCAGGGTTTGGAGAAAATTCACCAAAAAGCTCGGGACTGCCAAGAAGCTGCAATTTAGACACCAAAGTAAGTACTATAGTAGCATATTCCACGCATCTCCTAGTGATTCAAGCGCTAGTTTCATCAATACCATTTAACATGCTTGCTAATTATCAGTTTGATTGACCTCTATTTCTTGTAAAGTGGTTGTGGCAGGAACAAGGGAATGATTTCTGTGGATACTATGTTTGCGAGTCCATCCGCCACACGACCTGTGAGCGGGGCTACTCTGACAAACAATATGAAGTGCGTAAATAACAATATTCACAATTTTATTTTATTAGCATCATTTGTGTTGAGTTTCATTCATTCATATATATATGTATTGACCCCTTCTTAAAATTAGATGTTTCGGATGCGGGATGAACTACTAGCACCAGATCGCATGCGAGCAATTCAAGAGGAATTGGCGGCATTCTTTCTTGACCACGTGATCGCTGAAGACGGAGAATACTATGTGGACCACGCAGCGTCCGTATGTTAGGAGATTATTTTTGTAAAAGATAATTATTGTATATATGTAGCCGGTAGTGTCGGATAGATATACGAGAACTTGTTGTTCGACCAATCTCTCGGAGAAGGAGAGGTGGTCGATATCACTTCCCTCTGTATGCATATATGTTCATGACGATCTTCTGTTTTCTTCGTTTGCTTACTAGCTGGCTAGCGTGTCTAGCTAGTCCTGTCTATACGTATGTATAGTACGTAGCGTCCACCAAGCACGGGCAAAAGAGAGGACACTTCTTTCTATTAATTAGCTAGCTAACACAATATATGAAACACCTAAATTAACCCCCCAAAACCCCCAAACCCCCCTTTCAAAAAAAAACAAAACCCCAGCCACGTAAATGTCGACACGTGGATGTCTATTGGTCCCGGTTGGTGCTACCAACCGGGACCAAAGGCTCCTGCCCGGGCTCACAAGACAGCCACGTGGAGGCCCATCACCCCAGTCTGGATTGAACCGGGACTAAAGGGCTGTGGTATTAGTACCGACCCTTTAGTCCCGGTTCATGAACCGGGACTAAAAGCCCTCACCAACCGGGTCAATAGGCCCCTTTTCTACTAGTGACCGGTGGTGACCGGTCATAGCACCAACGGTGACCAGTTGCAACACCGACAACCACTAGTCATAGCATCAACGATGATCGATTGCAGCACCGGCGGCCACCACCCGTGTCGTCCTCTCATGGAAGCTCTGTTCGCCCCTCGCAGCACCCGTCGGTTTTATTAGTTGTCGGCCTCCTTCTTGCAGTATCACCGGTACCGCCGCAACACCACTGTGGTGGCACTGGCACGTGGTCGTAGATCTCGGCGAGAGAATGGTAAAAATTGTGGGCAAGAAGAAAGAAAAAAGGGAGGGGAGTAGGAAGGGAAAGACTCTAAATGAAGCTAAGAGCCGAAGGAGCCAATGCGAAAAGAAGACGAAGGGGAACGAAGAAACACCGCCACTCGAAGAAGATGGGGAACCGAGGAACAATGAGCGGTTTTTAGAGAGCCAAGGGAATAAGGTGTGTGCGATATACCCGATATACCATGTGTATACGTGTCGATCGAGGTGGTGGGTGTCAATGCGGGGCAGCGAGTGACTGTTGAAGACTGAGATCGGTCGCCTGATCCCAAATCATTTGCCAAGATAATATGGGCCACCAATTTACATTGGAGCTTCGCCAGTAATTATAACTCCACTAAAAATGGCTTTGCATCACAAATTCTGTGTGAAAAAAAGTCAAGTCCATTTGAACACCTGTTATGCTAATCTATTTTACATGTGGTTTCCACGGTCATTAAATATGACTTTGAACCATAAATTCATTACGGGACCATTTGAACAACCATTTTGCTAATTTATTTTCAGAAATAATTTGTTACATGTGTTTTCCACGTCCGGTGCACTACACACTAGATGTTGGGGTGCGGCCCTGCCGCGCCTCCTGACTGGAACCTGTGCGGTGCCTGGTAGGTTGGCGACCTTTTCAGTACCTTTTTAATCTGGTTAACACATGTCAATGGATAGCTATGTAGTACTATTGAAAGTAGTATGTTGCTAGAGCAAAGGCAGAAGCATAATTGTAGAAACATACTCCTAGAAATAAAAAAGACCACTCAACAATGTAATCTGACTTCCTCCTCTGCGTGACTGGGTGTACTAATCAGCTGTATTATTTGTTAACGTTTGTGTGCAGTCCAAATGAGCGCCAGTTTCTAAAAAAGGAATACACTTAACAGAACTGCAGTAGCAAAGTGTTCAGCCATAAAACATAGCTAGCAGAGCAAGCTAGCGGGTCTATATTGACAGAAGCACATGAGACACGTCCAGCGGTTGAAATCAAAGATGAACATCTTCCAAAAGAACATCTTGCAAAAGGTGGGTGATCTCCAAAAGAGAGGCAGAGTCTGTCGGATCATCAGAACGCATGCATATCAAGTCTTACAGAGAGACTATACACGACACATGGACCATATGTATAGTCGGCAGCTGCGGCTGACGGTGGTGAGTCTAGAGACAATGCACAGTGAGAGAGGCGGCTTGCACTTGAAATGAAGGCGCATGTGTCACCTAACAAAGTACCTGCGAGGGTAAGCTTACATCAACATTTATGAAGCAACAAAACTTTGAAGTGTATTTTTCACTTCTGATTTAGAAAAAAACTAATCCCATGATGCTTTGTTTATAATATTTGTAAGAGATCAAAGCTTGGAACTGAATAATATGATCCTAACAGGATAGGTACATTCTATTTCATCGTTCTCCCAATATTTGCTCGCTTACTGACAACAAAATATTTAGATAAGAAATTGTATGTGCTAGCAAGTGTTGCTTCCTGCCAGTTGAGGTGCAGTTCTAGTTACACAACACATAATGAATTTGAGTTATTAATGGCAAAGAACCTACAAATAACCTACACAAAGTCAATGGTTATCCCTAGATCAATTACAGAGGCTAAAAATTTCAACCGAGAGCCATTGTAAGTAAAATGAACTTGTTTTTCTTTTGTCTACAGAACTTGAAGAAACTGACCACACAATATAGGAGAAGGCTTCTGCAAGGAATGGCTCTATCTACAAGTGAATCAAGTAGTGAGCTACACGCAGAAATAACAAAGTGTCAGCTAGCATCAATTTTTGGGGCTGGAGTGTATTAACTATGGCAGACCACTTCAGAAATAATTCTCCACTCCTATCTATATGACCTACTCAGTTTAAGGAAAAGAGCATTGAGATTGGATCAATATTATTTCTATGTAAATATAGAAATCTAGCAAAGTCCTTGGTGGTTTGTAGATGTTATTAAATGGTACCATCGCATGTGGGTTCAAGGTACATGTAATTTATAAATGGTTATAATAAGATTCTAATCTTGACTCTAATTTGTAAATGTTTGTACATGGTAGCACAACAGATTAGGATCAGGCCTCTTATTGTTGCAGGTAGGTGTGAGACAGATCTGATTTTCCCTTATATTACACCATTCCTTGCAGTTTGAGGGAATTGCATGTCTCCAGTAAAGCAAATTAAGCATATACTACTAAGAAACTAAGAGTCAATGGTGGCATTCAGAATAATAAGAAAAATATAATGAAGAAAGAACTTACTAAACCGAAAGAGGGGGGTGTGAAGCCTCCCCTGCCCCTCCCATCGCGGTTCACCCAGTCTCAGGTGCCATTTGCTTTACTAAACTTTAACTGATGATCTAACAGCTCTGGTGGCGCCTCTTGAGGCGGGATTGTGCGCGCTAATCAAGCTGTCGTATTTGTTAACGTGACTGTATGACAATAGGCTTAGTTTAGGCAAAAAGACAGGCAACCTAAATGATATATCAATAATTAAAGTACATGTAAACTTTCAATTGGCAAACATAGTGAAAGATCGTGGATTTCGCCTAGAGGGGAGGGGGGGTGAATAGGCGCTTTAATATAATTACGGTTTAGGCTTGAACAAATGCGGAATAAACCTAGCGGTTAATTTGTCAAGCACAAAACCTAAAACAACTAGGCTTACCTATGTGCACCAACAACTTATGCTAAACAAGATAAACTACTAGGTGATAGCATGATATATGACAAGAAACAATATGACTATCACAGAGTAAACTGCATAAGTAAAGGGCTCGGGTAAGAGATAACTGAGGCACTTGGAGACGACGATGTATCCCGAAGTTCACACCCTTGCGGATGCTAGTCTCCGTTTGGAGCGGTGTGGAGGCACAATGCTCCCCAAGAAGCCACTAGGGCCACCGTAATCTCCTCACGCCAAGACAATGCAAAATGCCGTGATTCCACTAAGGGACCCTTGAGGGCGGTCACCGAACCCGTACAACTGGCAACCCTTGGGGGCGGTCACCGGTACCCGTCAAAGTGCTCGGGGCGATCTCCACACCCTAATTGGCGACCCCGACGCTTGCCCGGAGCTTTACACCACAATGATTGAGCTCCGAACACCACCAACTGCCTAGGGCGCCCAAGCACCCAAGAGGAACAAGCTCAAGGGCACCAAGCACCCAAGAGTAATAAGCTTCTCAACTTGGAACTTCCACGTATCACCGTGGAGAACTCAAACCGATGCACCAAATGCAATGGCAAGGGCACACGAAGTGCCCAAGTCCTTCTCTCTCAAATCCCACTGAAGCAACTAATGCTAGGGAGGAAAATGAGAGGAAGAACAAGAAGGAGAACACCAAGAACTCCAAGAACTAGATCCAAGGGGTTCCCCTCACATAGAGGAGAAAGTGATTGGTGGAAATGTGGATCTAGATCTCCTCTCTCTTTCCCTCAAAAACTAGTAAGAATCCATGGAGGGATTGAGAGTTAGCAAGCTTGAAGAAGGTCAACAATGGGGGAAGAACACGAGCTCAAAGGATAAGGTTCATTGGGGAAGAAGACCCCTTTATAGGTGGGGAAAAATCCAACCGTTATGCTCACAGCCCGCACAGAGCGGTACTACCGCTCCAAGGAGCGGTACTACCGCTAGGGCGGTAGTACCCCTTTGAAACACAACAGCGAGGAGGCAAAAAGGCCAGAAGAACCGTCGGAGCGGTAGTACCGCTTGACCTCACGGTACTACCGCTAGGGGTAGCGGTACTACTGCTTGCGAGCGGTACTAAAAAATTACATCTGTGCCTACCACCGTTGGACTTGTGACGAGTTTTCGGTCCCGAGCGGAAGTAGCCACGGAAGTAGCCGCGGTAGTACTGCTCCAAGCGGTAGTACCGCTCCCAAGAGCGGTAGTAAAAAATTACTTCCGCTCCTGTCCGCGGTAGTACTGGGATACGTCTCCAACGTATCTATAATTTTTGATTGCTCCATGCTACTTTATCTATTGTTTTGGACTATAATGGGCTTTATTTTCCACTTTTATATTATTTTTGGGACTAACCTATTAACCGGAGGCCCAGCCTGTAATTGCTGTTTTTGCCTATTTGATGTTTCAAGAAACGGAATATCAAACGGAGTCCAAACGGAATGAAACCTTCGGGAACGTGATTTTCTCACCGAACGTGATCCACGAGACTTGGACCCTACTCCAAGGAGTGTCAGAGGCGGTCACGAGGGTGGGGGGCGCGCCCCTCCCCCCTGGGCGCGCCCCCTGCCTCACGGGCCCCCTGTATATACCTATGTACCCCCGACAGATCAAAAGGGGAGCCAAAAACCTAATTCCACCGCCGTACCTTCCTGTATCCACGAGATCCCATCTTGGGGCCTGTTCCGGAGCTCCGCCGGAGGGGGCATCCACCATGGAGGGCTTCTACATCAACACCATAGCCCCTCCGATGAAGTGTGAGTAGTTTACTTCAGACCTTCGGTCCATAGCTAGTAGCTAGATGGATTCTTCTCTCTTTTTGGATCTCAATACAATGTTCTCCCCGTCTCTTGTGGAGATCTATTCGATGTAATCTTCTTTTTGCGGTGTGTTTGTTGAGATCGATGACTTGTGGGTTTATGATCCAGCTTATCTATGGAAAATATTTGATTCTTCTCTGAATTTTTTATGTATGATTGAGTTATCTTTGCAAGTCTCTTGAATTATCCGCTTGGTTTGGCCAACTAGATTGGTAGTTCTTGCAATGGGAGAAGTGCTTAGCTTTGGGTTCAATCTTGCGTGACCTTACCCAAAGGATGTAAAGGGTTGCAAGGCACGTATTGTATTGTTGCCATCGAGGATAACAAGATGGGGTCTTTATCATATTGCATGTATTTATTCCTCTACATCATGTCATCTTGCTTAAGGCGTTACTCTGTTTTTAACTTAATACTCTAGATGCATGCTGGATGGCAGTCGATGAGTGGAGTAATAGTAGTAGATGCAGAATCGTTTCGGTCTACTTGTCATGGACGTGATGCCTATATACATGATCATTGCCTGGATAACCTCATAACTATGCTCAATTCTATCAATTGCTCAACAGTAATTTGTTCACCCACCGTAGAATACTTATGCTCTTGAGATAAGCCACTAGTGAAACCTATGGCCCCCGGGTCTATTCTCATCATATCAATCTCCATCACTTTATGTACTTGCTTTGCTTTTACTTTTTATTTTGCATCTTTATACCAAAAATACCAAAAATATTATCTCTATCAGATCTCACTCTCGTAAGTGACCGTGAAGGGATTGACAACCCCTAAGCGTTGGTTGCAGTAGCTATCGCTTTGTGCAGGTACGAGGGACTTGCGCGTAGTCTCCTCTTGGATTGATACCTTAGTTCTCAAAAACTGAGGGAAATACTTACGCCATCTTGTGCTGCATCATCCTCTCCTCTTCGGGGAAATCCAACGCAAGCTCGAGATGTAGCAAGAAGAATTTCTGGCGCCGTTGCCGGGGAGGCTCACGCAAAAGTCAAAATACCAAGTACCCATCACAATCCTTATCTCTCGCATTACATTATTTGCCATTTGCCTCTCGTTTTCCTCTCCCCCACTTCACCCTTCCCATTTTATTCTCCCTCTCTTTTCCGTTCGTCTTGCCTTGATGTCTTTCTTGGCTCGTTTGCTTGAAATAGTTGGGTATTTATTCCTAAACAGAGAAGCTAATATCTATGGGTCCTGATCCGCTTGCCAATCTTTTTAAGAGATCCAGTTATGATGAACCAATTCCTAGTGATTTGGATGCACTAGATTATCTTTATAAGCTTTTGCCTGAAATCCAGAATCTGAAAATTGTGATGAAGTGCTTCACGATAGAACTTTGAATAAAAAGCATGATTGCAATGATTTTATTATAAATTCTTTTGATGTCAATTGTGCTAAAAATACGCAAAACCCTAAGCTTGGGGATGCTAGTTTTGCTATGTCCTCTACTTGTCGCAATGATCATGATTGGGGTGATTCTTCTTATAATCTTGAAAATTTATTTAATCCCCATGATGAATATGAGATTGATAATATTGTTTGCAATAATATTGAAAGTGGTCTTGGAAGAGTGTCAACTTTAGATCCCACATATTTAGATAACATTCAATCTTATGAATTTTTTGATAAAAGTGGGCTTGGAGAAATCATGACTTTGCTTAATGATAATCCCACTATTTTGGAAGAGTATCAACTTTGCATGCATGTGGATCGTGTTGAGAATATACTTTGTGATAGCTATTTTGTTGAATTTGCCTATGATCCTACATGTAATTATTATGAGAGAGAAAAATATGGTTGTAGAAACTTTCATGCTACTAAATTACCTCTCGCTATGTTGAGATTGCTATTGTCTCTTTCCGCTTCCTTGCATATGCTAGTTTTTTCTTGCCTTGATTCCTTTGCCTATAAGATGCCTATGCATAGGAAGTATGTTAGACTTAGATGTGGTTGTCACATGTTTTATGATGCTCTCTTTGTGCTTCAATTCTTGTCTTTCTTGTGAGCATCATTAAAATCTCAATGCCTAGCTAAAAAGGCTTTAAAGAAAAGCGCTTGTTGGGAGACAACCCAATATTTTTCCTTGCTGCTTAGTAATAAATAATCCATCTAGCCTCTGTTTAGATGTGGTTTTATCTTTTAATTAGTGTTTGTGCCAAGTTGGACCTATTGGATCTTCCTGGGTGATAGTTATTTGATCTTGCTGTAATTTCCAGAATCTTTGTGCTCAGTGACAGAATTGTTAAAAATCGCCAGAACGTGATAAAATACTGATTCCAATTGCTGCTGATCAATAAACAAATTTTCCAGGTCTTCTAATTTTGGTAGAATTTTTTGGGTTCCAGAAGTTTGCGTTAGTTACAGATTACTACAGACTGTTCTGTTTTTGACAGATTCTGTTTTGCGTGTGTTGTTTGCTTATTTTGATGAATCTATGGCTAGTAAAATAGTTTATGAACCATAGAGAAGTTGGAATACAGTAGGTTTAACACCAATATAAATAAAGAATGAGTTCATGACAGTACTTGGAGCTATATTTACTTCCATCGGTAATTTACTTGGAGCTATATTTTTATTCACCAACATGATATGTGTTTTGCTTGGAGCGTCTTGTATTATTTGAGTCTTTGCTTGCTAGTTTACCACAATCATCCTTGATTTACACACCTTTTGAGAGAGCCATATATGAATTAGAATTTGATAGAATACTCTATGTGCTTCACTTATATCTTTTGAGCTTGATAGTTTTTGCTCATAGTGCTTCACTTATATCTTTTGAGCGTGATAATTTTTGCTCTAGTGCTTCACTTATACCTTTTAGAGCACGGTGGTGCATTTGTTTTAAAAAAAACTTGATCTCTCATGCTTCACTTAGATTATTTTGAGAGTCGTTAATAGCATGGTAATTTGCTTAATGTTAATATACTTGGTGTTCAAGATATGTGAAACTTTCTTTTGAGTGCATTGAATACTAAGATAAGTTTGATGCTTGATAATTGTTTTGAGATATGAAGGTGATAATATTAGAGTCATGCTAGTTGAGTAGTTGTGAATTTAAAGAATACTTGTGTTGAAGTTTGTGATTCCTGTAGCATGCACGTATGGTGAACCGTTATGTGATGAACTCGGAGCATGACTTATTTATTGATTGTCTTCCTTATGAGTGGCGGTCGGGGACGAGCGATGGTCTTTTCCTACCAATCTATCCCCCTAGGAGTATGCGCGTAATACTTTGCTTTGATAACTTCTAGATTTTTGCAATAAGTATATGAGTTCTTTATGACTAATGTTGAGTCCATGGATTATACGCACTTTTTTCCATCCTTCCACCATTGCTAGCCTCTCTAATACCGCGCATTTTTCGCCGGTATCATACACCCACCATATATCCTTCCTCAAAACAACCACCATACCTACCTATTATGGCATTTCCATAGCCATTCCGAGATATATTGCCATGCAACTTTCCACCGTTCCGTTTATTATGACACGCCCATCATTGTCATATTGCTAGCATGATCATGTAGTTGACATCGTATTTGTGGCAAAGCCACCGCTCATAATTCTTTCATACATGTCACTCATGAATCATTGCATATCCCGCACATCACGGAGGCATTCATATAGAGTCATATTTTGTTATAAGTATCGAGTTGTAATTGTTGAGTTGTAAGAAAAATAAAAGTGTGATGATCATCATTATTAGAGCATTGTACCAAGTGAGGAAAGGATGATGGAGACTATGATTCCCCCACAAGTCGGGATGAGACTCGGACGAAAAAACAAAAAATAAAAAAGAGGCCATAAAAAAGAGAAAAGGCCCAAATAAAAAATGAGAGAAAAGAGAGAAGGGACAATGTTACTATCCTTTTACCACACTTGTGCTTCAAAGTAGCACCATGATCTTCATGATAGAGAGTCTCTCATTTTGTTACTTTCATATACTAGTGGGAATTTTTCATTATAGAACTTGGCTTGTATATTCCAATGATGGGCTTCCTCAAAATGCCCTAGGTCTTCGTGGAGCAAGCGAGTTGGATGCACACCCACTTAGTTTCTTTTGTTGAGCTTTCATATACTTATAGCTCTAGTGCATCCGTTGCATGGCAATCCCTACTCACTCACATTGATATCTATTGATGGGCATCTCCATAGCCCGTTATTACGCCTAGTTGATGTGAGACTATCTTCCCTTCTTTTGTCTTCTCCACAACCACCATTCTATTCCACATATAGTGCTATATCCATGGCTCACGCCATGTATTGCGTGAAGATTGAAAAAGTTTTGAAAACGTTAAAGTATGAAACAATTGCTTGGCTTGTCATCGGGGTTGTGCATGATTTAAATACTTTGTGTGGGGAAGATGGAGCATAGCTAGACTATATGATTTTGTAGGGATAACTTTCTTCGGCCATGTTATTTTGAGAAGACATAATTGCTTTGTTAGTATGCTTGAAGTATTATTATTTTTATGTCAATATGAACTTTTGTCTTGAATCTTTCGGATCTGAATATTCATACCATGATTAAGAAGATTTACATTGAAATTATGCCAAAGTATCACTCCGCATCAAAAATTCTCTTTTTATCATTTACCTACTCGAGGACGAGCATAAATTAAGCTTAGATGCCTCGATACGTCTCCAACGTATCTATAATTGTTGATTGCTCCATGCTACTTTATCTATTGTTTTGGACTATAATGGGCTTTATTTTCCACTTTTATATTATTTTTGGGACTAACCTATTAACCGGAGGCCCATACCAGAATTGTTGTTTTTTTTGCCTATTTCAGTGTTTCGAAGAAACGGAATATCAAACAGAGTCCAAACGGAATGAAACCTTCGGGAACGTGATTTTCTCACCGAACGTGATCCAGGAGACTTGGACCCTACTCCAAGGAGTGCCATAGGCGGTCACGAGGGTGGGGGCGCGCCCCCCTGCCTCGTGGGCCCCCTGACGCTCCACCGACGTACTCCTTCCTCCTATATATACCCACGCACTCTCGATGAATTGTGGGTTTATGATCCAGCTTATCTATGGAAAATATTTGATTCTTCTCTGAATTCTTTTATGTATGATTGAGTTATCTTTGCAAGTCTCTTGAATTATCCGCTTGGTTTGGCCAACTAGATTGGTAGTTCTTGCAATGGGAGAAGTGCTTAGCTTTGGGTTCAATCTTGCGGTGACCTTACCTAGTGATGTAAAGGGTTGCAAGGCACGTATTGTATTGTTGCCATCGAGGATAACAAGATGGGGTATTTATCATATTGCATGAATTTATTCCTCTACATCATGTCATCTTGCTTAAGGCGTTACTATCTTTTTAACTTAATACTCTAGATGCATGCTGGATAGCGGTCGATGAGTGGAGTAATAGTAGTAGATGCAGAATCGTTTCAGTCTACTTGTCACGGACGTGATGCCTATATACATGATCATTGCCTGGATAACCTCATAACTATGCTCAGTTCTGTCAATTGCTCGGCAGTAATTTGTTCACCCACCGTAGAATACTTATGCTCTTGAGAGAAGCCACTAGTGAAACCTATGGCCCCCGGGTCTATTCTCATCATATCAATCTCCATCACTTTATTTACTTGCTTTGCTTTTACTTTTTACTTTGCATCTTTATACCAAAAATACCAAAAATATTATCGCTATCGATCTCACTCTCGTAAGTGACCGTGAAGGGATTGACAACCCCTAAGCGTTGGTTGCGAGTAGCTATCGTTTTGTGCAGGTACGAAGGGCTTGCGCGTAGTCTCCTACTGTATTGATACCTTGGTTCTCAAAAACTGAGGGAAATACTTACGCTACTGTGATGCATCATCCTCTCCTCTTCGGGGAAATCCAACACAAGCTCGAGACGTAGCATACCGCTACAGCCTTTTCAGAACACCAAAACTGACACAACTTCTGCAAACGGACTCCGAATTCGACGAAACCAAGTTTGTTGGAAAGATAGCGACAAGGGATAACACAATATTGATAGAAATATCAATAATAAGCAAATGAGAAAAGGCCCAAAATAAAATGGTGAGAACCCTTCCTCAGATAAGACCGGTAAAACCTCCAACACCGAAAACATCATAGAACACGCATGCAAACTCCGTTTTCGATGAACTCAAGCTTGTCATCTAGATGACCATAAGATCTAAGACTCACAAAGAGAACCAAACAACAACCAAGAAACATGATGCAAGGATGCAATGGTTTGAGCTCTCGATGAACGATACGATCAAGCTACTCACTTGAGAGCCCCCCTTGATAGTACGGCTATCGATCCTATAACCCGGTCTCCCAAATACCACCATGAGACTGGTAAAATAGAAAACCTATCAAGGCAAACCTTTGCCTTGCACATGATCCACTTGAGCTAGATGATGACGATCTTGTCCTCCTCAAGATGGACCACCTTTCTTGATTGTGTTGGGTCGATGGAGACTAGATGATTGCTCCCCCATACTCCACTATGGGTGAGCCACTCTTCGGCACATCTTCACAAGTCCATTGACACCACAATGGCTGGCAAGCTTCAACCACTTGATCTCTTCGTGATGCTCCACTTGAACTTGCACATAGCAATCTTGATGACAATCACCACTTGATGTCATCCTCTCCATGGGTTGAGTGATATCTTCCTCTTGACGCAAGCCCATGAACACGTACCTAACCCCACATAGAACTCTCACATAGACCATGGGTTAGTACACAAAGCACAATGGACAATGCTTACCATACCATGGGATCACTTGATCCCTCTCGGTACATCTTCTACGCTTTGTGAGTTGATCAACTTGATACACTCTTGACTTAGTCTTGATCAACCTTGAATCTTTCCAACTCTCTTCATTTGGATGGTGTCTTGAAGGTAAACATGAATGATCACACAATCTTCTTCTTCAGGACATGCTTGCAATAAGCTCAACTCTCACATGACCAATCTTTGGATAATTCCTTAATAGCACCTTGGTCAACACAAACTCTCCTTGAAACCAACACATGTACTCCAAGAAAAGCCTATGGACAAAACCTTCAAATATAAATCAAGGCAACCATTAGTCCATAGAGATTGTCATCAATTACCAAAACCAAACATGGGGGCACCGCATGTTCTTTCAATCTCCCCATTTTGGTAATTGATGACAATCACTTTCAAGAGAGTTTATATAAGGAATTATGCATCACCATGAAATGCAACAACCAATGATGCATGAGTAAGAGATGCAAATGCTTAGGAACAAAACCAAAGCAAGAGGAGAGAATTCTCTAAACTTCTCCACAAAACTCTCTGAAACTTCTCCCCCATTGGCATCGATTGCCAAAATGGGAGAAAAGCTTAGAAGGCCAATATAAATTGTGTTTCCTCCATAATTTGTGTATTTCTCAACAAGAGAGTGGAATGCAATACACAAGTTTGATGGTAAATACTAGGAGGAAAACAAACTATATTTAGGCCCAAAGTTCACCAAAGAAAGATATGCCACAAAGACATAAGAAAGAGAGAAACAAGCAATCAAGCAATCAAAAGATACCAATTGAAGCAAGCAATCAACGGATATCAATTGAGCCAACTAGACCAATGATCCTACGTGCCACATGAATGAATAAATTATGATATGAGCGAAGGAGTGTTCTAAAGAAACTAGAGAAGTTTCCCCATGATTTGTGCACACATAAGAATTTTTGTATTTGAATACAAAGTGCACAAAATAGGATCATAGCTCCCCAAAATCAATAGAAACTTACAACAAGTGCAAGTGAGCATATAGGAAACAAAGCCTAGTACTTGCAACAAACACATGGTTGAGCAACAAGTAAAAGAGGCAACTTAAGAATGGGCTCAACCAAAATGATGTGTGTGAGTCAAGGCAATGCACTTGAGAAGACTAATGTAGCATTAAGCATTAATAAAGTATTGAAAGAATGAGGCACACGGTGCAAGGCCTATCATTCCCACATACTACTAGCAAATGGGTTCACAAGCTAACTAATAAGCATATAAAGAACCTATGCTTGTGACAACCCATGGTGAAGATAGAAGATGAAAGCCTCATCAAGACGAGGGATACCAATTAAGATGGAAAAAGCCTCGTAGAGATAAGCATGAGGAAAATAATCTTCACCACACAAAAGTGCATCAAGATGCAATGAGATACGATACGCACTCAAGCCAAAAGCTTTCACGGAGCCACCAAAGAAATAACATAAGAAAGACAAGGTGGACGTGAAAGAAAGGATATCATCTAGAGATGTAATTTCTCTCAAGTGTATATGGTTCTAGGTAGACGAGATCATGATGATATATATGTATAAAGAAGGATGTACACCCGAAATAGTTACAACACGAAGGAACAAGATATCCAAGAGGAAGTCATACATATACCGATAAGATATTTGCTTGGAAGAATAGCACATGGCTAGATATGGTCTTATAGTATATAAATGAATTCCTACCACACACCCATCAAAGACATCACAACTAGCAACATGAGATCATTGTTGAGATGCTTTGAGAAAATAAACAAGGTATCACAAGATGGAATGAATATCATGCCAAGATGCAACCTACACAAGGTTGAATGCAAGAAAGGAATGCATGAATAGATACTTGTTACCGAGATATCATTGGAAGGATGTAGAAGAAACCAGTTGAAGGTAGTAGATAGTTCATTGATCATCTTAGCTTGATTCCAATAAGCACATGGTAACACCACCTTCCTTGTGAGTGAGCCGAGCATCCAATGCATCTCCAATTGTTCCTAGAACAACAACACAAACAAAATGGTACCCAAACTCATTGGGACCAAAGAGTTAGAGAACCAACAATACATAGGAAAAACTCCACATAAATATGTGCATATAGATATGAAAATGAACTTCATGCGCATCTCATCCAATTTGAGACTTGGTGGAGTTCCCTATATATTGGGTCAAAGAAAGAAAGCATGCCAAAGAAACTATGTCGGTGTCAAAACCGGCGGATCTCGGGTAGGGGGTCCCGAACTGTGCGTCTAGGCGGATGGTAACAGGAGACAAAGGGCACGATATTTTACCCAGTTTCGGGCCCTCTTGATGGAGGTAAAACCCTACGTCCTGCTAGATTAATATTGATGATGTGTGTTACAAGAGTAGATCTACCACGAGATCAAAGAGGCTAAACCCTAGAAGCTAGCCTATGGTATGATTGTTGTTCGTCCCACGGACTAAAACCCTCCGGTTTATATAGACACCGGATAGGGTTAGGGTTACAGAGTCGGTTACAATGGTAGGAGATCTACATATCCAGACGCCAAGCTTGCCTTCCACGCCAAGGAAAGTCCCATCCGGACACGGGACGAAGTCTTCAATCTTGTATCTTCATAGTCTTGGAGTCCGCCGATGATGATAGTTCGCTATACGGACACCCCTAGTCCGGAACTCCTCAAGAGCCCCTGAACCAGGCTTCAATGACGATTTAGTCCGCACGCATGTTGTCTTCGGCATTGCAAGGCGGGTTCTTCCTCCGAATAATTTATAGAAGATTGTGAACACCAGGATAGTGTCCGCTCTGCAAAAATAAATTCCACGTACCACCGTGAGAGAGAATAATATTACACAAGATCAATATGTCGACGTATTCCGTGGGCGTGACGTCACACCACTACCAAGCCTTTACTCAAATTGTTTTTATTGTTCCACCTCGGTAGCGTTTAGTGAAGCGGTTTCCTTGGCACGTCTTGTCGAAGCAGAGATCATGTTCCCTTATTCCGGGATTCCCATCAATACGGACGTGGGTAACCCAACCGCGCCATTGATTGTGACGCTTGGGGGATAAGCGAGTTTTACCAGGCCAGTGGGGACACATGTTTTTGTCCGCCCATATAAGGGGATAAAGATCCAACCCTTTTACCTGCGCCTTCTTCCTCCTTGGCTTATCCATCTCCGCGAACTCGAGCTCCAAATACCAAGTCCGCACTTCATACCTCAACCTTCTCCAACTATGTCCGGAGCGGGAGGCAAGTGGATGGCCTCCTCCGTCACGGAGGGGCAGATCCAGAAGCTGTGCGACGCCGGATATTTGTCCAAAGCAACATCACAGATCGGCTCCCCGACGAGGGAGAGCTCATCCCAACCCAGGCCCCATGAGAGGGTAGTATTTCTTCCCCATTTCCTCCGCCGGATTGGGCTTCCCACTTCATCCCTTTGTCCGGGGCTCATGTTCTACTACGGCCTAGATTTCCATGATCCGCCCCAAATTTCATCCTCAACATCTCGGCGTTTATCGTCAGGTGCGTAGGCCTTCCTTCGCATCCAGCCCCACTTCGCCAGTGGCTCAAGACCTTGATGTCAAGCGAAGGTTGTGAAGGGCAGCCAAGCCGGAGTGCGGAGGCGCCATGGTGGGCAGGATGTCCCACGTTACGTGGCTGGAGGGCACTTTCGTGGAAACCATCAAGGGGTGGCAATCGGGGTGGTTCTACATCACCGAGCCGCGTGACCCTGATTGGGCAGCGGCCCCCGAATTCAGATCTGGATTCCCCACATGGCTCTCGTCATGGAAAGAGACGGGCCTGAAGTGGGGGGATTCAGACGAGCTATCCGGACTCCAAACATGAGTCCGAAATCTAGTGGACAAGAATCTCAGGCTTGTCGACGTAATCCAGGTGATGCTCATCCGCCGGATTCTCCCGTGCCAACAACGGGCCTTCAATTTGTGGGAGTTCGATCCGGCACAACACCGAATTTGAGCCGCTCTTCGATACTATGTACGAAGATGCCCGGAAGGTGCTGTTCAAGGGCGCTGAAGCCCCGCATCCGCTAACAAAGATCGCGGATACAGCTCGCGCGCCAAGCCGGGCGAGGTAAGTTATTTTACCCTTTACGGGAATCTTTTTCATAGATTGACTCTACGGGATCTAAAACTCCCTATTCTTTCGACAGACTGGCTGAAGACGCCAGACAGATTAATCGTCCGACTCCTTTGCCGAAGACCAGTGGACGCCCGATTGATTTGGAGCTGCTGGCTCCGGCACCTCATGTGGTGCCGGAGAAGAAGGCCAAGAAGGAGTCCACGGGAACCCGAAGGAGCTCCCGACGCCAGGTGCTGTCGGATTCTGAAGCGGAATCTTCTCCCAAGACGAGGAGGAAGAAGAAGCTTCTCCCGCCGGGGAGGAGAGGAAAAGGAAGGCCGCCTAACCGGGAGGCCGGAGGGTCCAAGAAGGGAAGAACCCTTCCTCCGGACTTCTCCACCAACGTCGACGACGAGGAGGAGGATTGGCCTACAAGGGCCAAGCCCCTGGCGAGATCGTAAGTGTCCGGATACCCATGGCTTTTTATTATTGCAGAGTGTTCTTCTAATGTCGAACAATCGTGCAGCCCGCCCAAAGGCGAGTTCGCCAATTCATCGAGCGGGTCCCTGGGCTCGTCGGAAATGGAGAGTACTTCGCTTCCGACTGCCTCCTCGCCTCACGCTGTGGACAACGCCGCGGTGGGGCCCCAAGGGGGGCTTGGTCACGAGGAGGTGGCTCAGGAGGTGCCGCAAGGCAACCTCCCGGACTCCAGGCGCGTGGGGGGCAAGACCCCCAGGGGCTCTAAGCCCGACCCTTGTCCGGACTCCATGCCGGAACCTTCAGCGTTCCGAGTCCGCAAGCGATCCTTCGCAAGAAGGGTAAGACGCCGTGTCCTCCGGCCCAACCGGAGGCACCGGATAGCGCATCGGAGGCGCCAACGGGCGCCTCCATCGAGGAGGAGCACCGCACTGTTGTGAGTGCGGTGATCCGGACAGTTCGATCCTTAAGAGCGGGCCGACTGAAGCCTGTACCAGCCTTCTAACAGGCTTTGAGGTAAGAATTTCAATATATGTAAAATGGTACCGCATAGACAATAGCCCCGATGCTCGGTTCGGTGTTCGGAAAGAAAAGCGGACCGAGGATCTTTAGAAAGATAAACGCAGGAGTCATAAAAAATATGTCAATATGGGATTGCAGGTTGTCGCCGACCTCCGCCAGACCGATCATGGAGGTCAATACTTTGAAGGAAAACCTCGGCGGTCCGAGAACGAGCTCGGCCATGTCAAGAAGCAGCTCGAGAAAAAAGAAGGTGAGTAATACCTTATGAAAATTGTACCTTACAAAAAAGGATTTGGTTGCAAGAAAAATTACAAGGATAACGTGGGTATTGTAGGGGCCACTAATGAGGTGGCGACCCTGAAGGAGGCGGTGGCCGCGGCCGAACGTAATGCGGCTATTAAGCGCACCGAGCGAGAGAAGCAGGAGGCGCGGGTGGCGGAGGTACAGCAAGAGCTCCAGGATCTCATGAAAAAACATGAGAGCTTGGAGCGTGACTCGAAGACTCGAGAGTCTAAGCTTGCAACGGATCTTGAGAGTGCCAAAGCCGCTAAGGCCGAAGCCTACAAGGCCCTCCAGGAGGTTGAGGCGGTGAAGAAAATAGCAGCGGGTAAGGCATTTTTCCTGCAAAGTAAGCATGTGAGTGTTAATTACCTGTTGCTTACACGAATTCAGAGCTCTCCAGGAGCGTTCGCAGATCTTCCTTGCAGCGTGTCTGATGCTGCCGCATTCTACTGGGCCGAGGAGGGGAGCTCGACGGAGAGGGTCTTCTGGTCTCAGTATGCTGAGGCCGGACATCCGGTGCTTTAGCGACCAAATGAAGCAGCTGGTCGAGCTCCACAAGGCGGCCGAACAGGCCATGAAGGGCCTCATAGTTCGGCTGTGGCCTAAGGAGGCCATGCCTGGGAGCTACTTCGGCCTGGTGCGGCGGCTGATGGATACGTGTCCGTGGGTTGAAGTTATCAAGCATTCCGCTTGTATTGAGGGTGCCCGTCGGGCCCTTGCCCGCGCAAAGGTGCACTGGGGCAAGATGGATGCCCAGAGGCTCGTGACGGACCCGCCACCAGAGGGCAAGGAGCATCGCACGCCCGAGATGTATTATCAGAGTGTGTCAAGGGCGCCGCACTATTGCGGTGAGTGCTCCAAAGATGTAATATTTTAGTAGACTCGCATTTTGTTATCCTGCGGCGCTGAAAACTTAGTTCATATGCGCTTAAGCAACGCTTGTTAATTTAAAATATTACCTTCAGGCGGCTGTTTATCAAATCCGAGAGATGGCAAGTCGTCGGCTTCAGCCCCCATGCCACGAGTCTTTGGGGTGTTCGGGATAAACTTGAGCGCTCTTGTTCTCATTTTTGGGTCCATCTAGGGAGGCGCTCAACACAAACGAACAAGGCAACCGGACTTATAATGCTTGAACACTCTCACTTAGCCATAGAATTCTGTAATTTTAAATTTCGGGCGAAGCCTTGTCTTCGGAAGGTCAATTTGGGGCGCTTATCCACGCCTTGGCCGGACAGTATCCGGCTCCTCGCTCTAAGCGGCATAAGTCTTTAAGGACTCGCAAAAAACCTCTCGAACGGCGATCGGTCTCTCGCCTCATCATGACGGTCAGTTTTAGCTTTCTCCACTGAGGCGTTAACCCAGCTCAACTGGGGCGGAATCGCAGTGGTTCTCCCAGTGCTACCTTAGCCGATATAACGGAACGTAAGGTACCAAAACATGGGAGCCGGGCAAACCCAACTATTGACCCAAGACATGATTCGGAGCCGATGCATATAGTGTTATAAGTTCGGGGTGCCGCACTTGTGAAAGTGTTCGGACTAATCACACCACAATGCGGGAAACATAACCCCCTGGTGTATATTATCCGTACCAAAGTGTACGGATGCAACATGCCGTGAATGAACATAAAAAAGAAATGCAATTATAAGCAAAAAGGTGCTGCATTGTTTTATTCAATAAGTGCTGCTACGAATGCGGAACGATACAAAAAGTGCGATAAGCAAGGTATGGGACTGTTAAACATGTCCTCTCCGTGGGTAGGCTTCAGATTGGTGTATAAAATGCTCGTAATGGAGACCACCAGATATTCGTTGTAGCCTTAATCCTTCCCCGGTTGTTGCATCGTGAGTTCGGCAGGTCTGCCACGGACAGGCCTCTCGACAAACGGGGTCCTGTGGGTAAAAGGTAAAAGGTAAAAAGAAAAGAAAAAGGAACGACACACTTGAGAGCCCCTGGTGTGGTTGAGCCGCAATCTGGGTTTGTCGTGGTCGTGCCCCTCTCCCCATGCCCATGGTATCTTCAGAGCGTAATGGTGTACGCGAAGGGCCTGCTTTGATGTTTCGCAGGAGCTGGGGTTGGGGCCGCACTGCTACGCTGCGTTTCGGGACGTGCTGTGTGGTCTTGTTGTAAGTTACTCCGGCGGCGGCTTAGCTGTGTCCGGCCGCTTAACGGCCGGACTCGAGAATTGCCTTAAGAGGCTGCATTGCACTTCGCCGCGAGAGTCATTGTATGTTCCTCCGCGCGGAGAGAACGCTCAATGTTTCCGTTGACCGTGATGACTCCTCGAGGGCCTGGCATCTTGAGCTTGAGGTATGCGTGAGCGGCACCGCGTTGAAATTTGCGATGAACGATGCACGTCCGAGCAAGGCATGATAGCCGCTGAACGGGATCGTGTCGAAGATTAACTCCTCGCCGGAAGTTATCCGGGATCCGAAGATCACTTCGGTGTAATTGAGTCTGCATAATTGGCTTCTACGCTGGTATGATGCCTTTAAAGGTCGCTTTTGGTAGGTTTAATCCTTGAGGGTCTATGCCCATTTTGCGACCGTATCCTGGTAAAGCAGGTTCAGTTGCTGCCGCCGTCCATCAGGACTCGGTTAGGTGAAATCCATCGACGATTGGGTCTAAGACGGTCGCGGCGAATCTGCCGTGGCGGATCTTTGGTGGGGTGGTCCTTCGGTCAAAAGTGATCGGGCAGGAGGACCATGGATTGAACTGGGCAACTGGCTCCATCAGCGTAGACATCCTCGAGTGCACGCTTCCGCTCCCTTTTGGGTATGTGCGTTGCGTATATCATGTTCACCGTCCGCACTGTGGGGGAAACCCTTCATCCTCTATTGTTCGGCGGTTGGGTCTCGCCCTCGCCATCGCTATGCAGCCCCTTGTCATTGTTTTCGGCAATTAACTTGCACCGCCTGTTGAATACCCAACAGTCCACTGTTGGTGTGGTTAAGCGGCTTTTCGGGGTGCCGTGTATCCGCACAAGCAATGATCAGTATTCGGTCCAAATATGACAGACCAGAGTGGTTCTTTTGAATGGCTTTTTCCACGACCGGGTTTAGAGCCTCTGAATCCGGCATTGATTGTCGTATCCTCAATATTGTCGCCGCACGCGGCGTTTATTTTTGTTACGACGCTGCCTCGCCATGTCGGTCCTTGAAGTCCGTGACCGCCAGAATTTTTGCTGAGGTTATTGCTGCGTGCTAGCTGCTTGTCCTCACCCACGTAAGCGGGTCATGAGTGATGTGAGGGCTGCCATGGATTTCGGATTTTCCTATCCTAGGTGCCGGGCAAGCCACTCGTCATGGATGTTATGCTTGAAGGCCGCGAGGGCCTCCGCATCCCGGATACCAACGATTTGGTTTTTCTTAGTTAAGAACCGTGTCCGTAATTGTCCGGCCGATTCTGGCTGCTGAATTATGTGGCTTAGGTCATCAACGTCCGGTGGTCGCACGTAAGTGCCCTGGAAGTTATCGAGGAATGCGGCTTCCAGGTCCTCCCAGCTCCCAATTGACTCTGCTGGCAAGCTATTGAGCCAATGCCGGGCTGGTCCTTTAAGCTTGAGGGGGAGGTATTTGATGGCATGAAGATCGTCACCGCGGGCCATGTGGATGTGAAGGAGATAGTCTTCGATCCAAACTGCGGGTCATTGTGCCATCATAGGATTCAATATTGACAGTTTAAACCCTTCGGGATTTGATGATCAATTACTTCGTCATGAAGCATAGTGGGTGTGCGGCGCCTGCATCGGGCGATATCACGACGGAGCTCAAAAGAACTTTGTCTGTTTTGTTCGCCCGGCCGACTTATCGTGTCCGGGCGTGACGGTTGTCGTAACGCACTGCGGGCGCACGCGATCCATAGATCGATCTTGATTGTCTTGCCTTGTCCTCCAATATATCTCGCAGGTCCGGAGCGCCCTCGTGGCAGTGTGCTTTTTGAGCGATGCCGTGCACGGTTCTAGTGAAGGGCCTAGAGGCCTCTCTGTCGCGACCACGGGGTGGTCGGTCAGCCGTATTGTCTCCTGGTGATGCGGGTTCGTAAGCCTCCTCCTCTAATTGGGGGAGCTGCTTGCGTTTAGGGTAGCTTTTGGAGGGGCGTCCGAGCTCATGCTCTTCGGCCGCGAGGACTTCAGTCCATCTGTCGGCTAGCAGATCCTGATCAGCTCTAAGTCGTTGTCGCTTTTCTTGAGGCTGTTCGCCGTGGCCATAAGCCTGCGCCTAAAACGCTCTTGTTCGACGGGATCCTCGTGCACGATGAATTCGCTGCCGCCGAGGCTTGCTTCGCCTCGAGAGGGAGGCATATAATCCTCTACCTCTTCTTCGGCCGCCTCTCGTGAGGGTTGGCGTCTCCATCCTGCCGCGCTAGATCTTGCCGGAGTGGATTGTCTTGACCGTCCGGTGTATTGTTGTCTCCGGTGCCGGAATCTTCATTCTTGCTGTGGCGGGATTTAGAGCGGCGCCGCTGACGCCGGCGCTTGGGCTGTTTCTTGGAGGGGTCATCCTCCGTTGTTCCATCGCCGTTCCCATCTTTTGGGATGTCCACCATATATATGCCGTATGACGTGGTGGCCTTCCAGCCCTCGTAGGGCGCTGGGTCTTGTTCGTCTCGGCATCGCCGCCCATACCGTCGATGTCTTCGGAGTCGTAGTCTAGCATGTCGGTTAAGTCATCGACAGTGGCTACAAAGTGGGTGGTGGGTGGGCGTTGAATTTCTTCGTCGTCCGCATCCCAACCTTCCTGACCGTAATCCGGCCAGGGCTCTCCGGATAAAGCGAGAGACTTTAGTGAATTCAGGATGTCGACAAAGGGCGAGTCTTTGAAAGATGTCCGCGGCAGTGAACTCCGTGGACGGGCGCCCAATCGGATTCGATTGGCAAGGGCGCTGAGGGTTCGGAGTCCGGAGAGGAGTCCGCACCTTGGAGTCGAGGTCTTCGCAGCGACAGGGATGGAGTTCGCTCGATCGCCAGAGAGATAAAAGCCCCGAGGCGGTGTCCAACCACTGCCCTTTCGATCGGGGAATCCGGCCCGGATTAAGGGTCGGAGCGGATTCAGTGCGGCCTGTGGCCTTTGTCCGTGCTGCAGAGCTAGATCATGCACATCGAGACAAAGCAAAGGCGCTTATTGCGGCTCGAATCGGTCGAAGATCAAGTCTCCGCGGATATCGACCGTATAGTTTAAACTTCCAAATTTGACCTGACGGCCAGGGGCGTAGCTTTCGATCTGCTCCAGATGGCCAAGCGAATTGGCCCGCAGTGCAAAGCCGCCGAACACGAAGATCTGTCCGGGGAGAAAAGTCTCACCCTGGACCGCGTCGTTGTTGATGATCAAAGGAGCCATCGGGCCTATCGGTGACGACACAGAGGAACTCTCAATGAAAGCACCAATGTCGGTGTCAAAACCGGCGGATCTCGGGTAGGGGGTCCCGAACTGTGCATCTAGGCGGATGGTAACAGGAGACAAGGCACGATGTTTTACCTGTGTTCGGGCCCTCTTGATGGAGGTAAAACCCACGCCCTGCTAGATTAATATTGATGATGTGTGTTACAAGAGTAGATCTACCACGAGATCAAAGAGGCTAAACCCTAGAAGCTAGCCTATGGTATGATTGTTGTTAGATCTCTGGACTAAAACCCTCCGGTTTATATAGACACCGGATAGGGTTAGGGTTACAGAAAGTCAGTTACAATGGTAGGAGATCTACATATCCATATCGCCAAGCTTGCCTTCCACGCCAAGGAAAGTCCCATCCGGACACGGGACAAAGTCTTCAATCTTGTATATTCATAGTCTTGGAGTCCGGCCGATGATGATAGTTCGGCTATCCGGACAACCCCTAGTCCGGAACTCCCTCAAACTACATGAAGTTAATATGCATGCTCAAGACTTTCAAGAACCGATACCAAATGACAAAGAAAAAACAAGTGAAGAAAATATACCAAATGAATAACTCATCACTTGGAGGATATCCATAATAGATACATCGAGGAATGAGATATCCGATGATAGACACTAAATAAAAGATATCAAACCCCCAAAAGAGAGGATGGTTCCAAACAAACCAAGCTCTCTACAAAGTTTCATGATAGCACAAAGTACCCAAAAGATACGACTTTCCTTCCACCGACACACACTTGATAAGGATCACAAGATGAGTGTTTTATAGAAAATAGGATAGCTCCCCCAAGACTAGTGCATTATAGAGAAATTGCATTTGAATACAAAATGCATGAGCTGGGATCACCACTTTCACTATATCTAGAAAACACTAGACAAGATCAAGAAATAAACAAGATCCACAAGTGGTATGGAAGACAAAGGGAGTTGATACAATCCTTGGCAAGAGAAAAGGCAAATAAAAGCAAAAAGCCAATGTAAAGATGATCAATAAATTCTACCACAAAAGTGAGTACCAATTGTCACAATACAAGAAGTAAATGGAAATAATTCCCGGTGGTAGATAGCAAGGATATCCGACATCATCTTCACACCAACCAAAAAGCAAATTGCAACTTGTAGAGCTAATATGCCACCTAGGAACAAGATAATTTACAATATCAACTCTAGATGACAATATCTCAAATGTACACATTTTCTAGGCTAGTAATATACACATAGCATATTACTCCCCCATAATGTGATACCAATTAAAGATAGACAAGAGGCAATTAAAGGATCCAACAAGAGATAATTAATGGACTATTTAGAATTCGAATTTCACATGAGAAGACATACCACATATCGACTAGATAATCTTGTAATATCAATACTAGATGGTATTCCTCATGTACACACATTTATAGGATTGTGAGGTGCACAAAGCACATCACTCCCCCACAATGGGATATTCCATTAATCTCTCACAAGAGCCAACTAAGATATGACCAAGATGCACAAAGGCTCAACGAATGACAAACATGTACATGATGTGCAAACCAACACACACATACTTGATTGCTCAAGATAATCAAGTTGGAAGCACACCATATACAAACACATGCAAGGAACGAAACCAAACATGCAAAGGAGCAAGTAACTATCAATGTAGACACTTTAAGCACGATTTACCGCAAGGAGGAACATTGGATATAAGATAGAAACTTGATAAACCGAATGACTTGGCTTGAGACAATAAGAATGATGAAGTCCCCTTAATTATTCATAATGTAGCCAAGTCTCCAATGACCTCCAATATCACCTATTGATCAAGTTTGAGCTTGTTGGTCCCCAACCAAGTTGGGTCCTAAGAGGTTAGTCACAATAGGCTTGTCTACCCAAATGGTTCTTTTCTTGACACCACTTTGAGCACCAACAAATTTGGCAAACACATTGCCAACATTATCCTTCCTAAGAGAATAGATATCATCAATAATAATTGGGTTGGATAAGTTACCACTAGTGCATGAAGAGGCGAGGTGACCCTTCTCGCGACATAGGTAGCAATGTCTACTCTTCACTTTCTTCTCCCTTGATTTCTCAACTTGAGAAGCATAAGCTTGAGTCTTCTTGGGAAGAGGCTTTTCTTCAACTTGAGGTTGAGCATGAGAATGAACTTGTGGCCGCTTCCCTTGTTGCTTGTCACTAATGGGTTTCTTCTTCAATGGGCAAGATCTAACATGATGCCCTTGAATTTTGCACTTGAAACAAATAATCTTGGATGAATTCTTGACTTTTTCTTGGACCTTATTCTTGATCATCTTGGACTTCTTCTTCTTATTGGAGTTGAATCCAAGTCCACCTTTGTCATTGGGGGATTTTTGCACACTCAAGATATTGTTGAGTGTGGATTTCCCTTCATGACTCTTTTCCAAGTCTTTCTTCAAAGAAGTGAATTTGGCCTTGAGCTCTTTGATTTCCTCTACATGGTTAGTCTCAACACAAGTACTAGAGGACGTATAAGCTTCGTCATTAGAGCAACAAGGAAATGAAAGCAATTCATCACAAGATGTACCAATGTTATGCATGGATGAATCGTGAGGACTAGCACAAGGCAGTATAGCATTTTGAATAAAAGTAGTGCTAGTATCCACATGAGGCTCACTAGATGTTACCTTAGAAAGCATGGCCTCATGAGCTAACTTTAGCACATTATGGGATACTAGAAGATCATCGTGAGAGCTTGTGAGCTTTACATGATTTTCTTCCAACATCCCATAATTGCTAGATAGCAACTCAAGTTGAGCCCTTAGCTCAACATTCTCCTTCAAAATGGATGCTTCACAAGAGATAGAGTTAGTAGCACAAGCATCATCATTAACAACAAGAGGAGAGGAAACCTTGGAACGCTCTTTTGAATACGAAGCTTTAAGTTGAGCATGAGACTCGGTGAGTTTGATGAGCTCACTCTTAATGACCCTTAAGCCATTTTCGAGGTGCTCAAAGTCCTCAGGGAGTTTAGCATGTGCAACTTCAAGCTCCTCATTTTTAATTTCAAAATCATTGGCCACCTCAAGAGCTATATCACGAGATTCCCTCACTCTAGATAATTCTAGAGCAAAAGTCTCCTCAAGAGATTCCTTGGTGGTTTGTTCAAGTTTGAGAGCTTGGGAGAGGTCCGCGATCTCATTAGCGTAATCACGCTCATGACCTTCCATTTTATCAATGGTGACCTCATGCTCCTCAAGACGAGATTCCAACTCATCAATATATTTCTTGCCCTCAATGGCAATGGACATGATTTCCATGAAGTTGGAAAGAGCAATTTTATTTTTATTACGAGCTTTAAAAACCATTCCCCCTTAATTTTTAAGGAGGCAACATTATCATTCTCTTCATCATTATCCTTATCATCATTAGCATCAACATCATCATCAAGAGACATATTGGGTTTCAAAGTAGGGGATACCTTTGAAGCCTTAGCCATAAGGCAAAAATCAATAGATGATGATGTAGGATCCCTTGAAGCGCCATTTAAAACCACATCTTGTTCCATGGAGTGTTGGGTTTCCTGTACATTGTTAGCACCACAACTCGAGGAAATACAATCATTTTTATCATGGCAACAAGATATAGCAAGAATATCATCATGAGATTTAGTCAAAAAATTTCTACAAGATATGCACGGACTATCAACACAAGCATGTGAAACATGTATGGTGCTCGAAGTGTTAAAGTCCAAAGAAGAAGCATTGCAATAAGATAGTGATGAAGGACCATCCACAATAAGCATACTATCATCATTGCAATGACAAACACTACTCACCATATCATTACCTTGTGGCAAACCACATGTAGGTGAAGTAGAAGAAGTTGAGAAGACTATATGTGTCGGTGTTCTGGGAACGGGGGTCCCCAGACTTGCCTGCCTGCGGCCTGCGGCGTGGCTCAAAGGAGGTCCAGGACAGCCCATCTTCATCAACACAAGCTCAAGACCCTCGCGAGGGGCTGAGCCTCATGGGCGGACGACGAGGAGCTTCCTCGTGCACGGCCTCACAAAGTTGGCTCATGAGGAGGCGGTGAGTTCAAGGCAGGGTACCTCGCGAGGTGCCCATGATGCAAGCCATGACGACCAAGGGCGCCACTGGCGCCAGCTCAAGCAGCCCCCTCCTTTCCTCTTTGGTGCAAAGGGAGCAAGCGCAGCGAGAGCATCAAGCAAAGGCATCTGTTTGGTGCAACAAGACCAAGACCAGCCCCAACGACCGGAAGGAGTCATCGTGGAGCCCAAGCAAAGGCGTCATCACCAGAGCCTTTGGCAAAGCGAGGACCAACTTTAGTCAGGATAAGTGTACCCGCTGTTCCCCTTCAAAATGGCCAATTGTTGGCGCCCTTCCCGCTCAATATTTAGGAAGGGGCCCAGGGCCTTCGCCTATAAATAGGAGTAGCCACACTCAGAGTAGGGGGATCGATCAAAACGATCGGCATCCAGAGAAAGACAAAGACCCGATCCTCAAGCTAGAGCGACGGGACACCACCTAGCAGTTCATCACACCCACCAAGAACAGACCCTCGCGAGGCTGTTCTTCCCTCAGACTGTTCCTCATCAGCCCAAGAGGCAATCCACCACACCACAAACTAGAGTAGGGTATTACACCACAACGGTGGCCCGAACTAGTATAAATCTCGTGTCTCTTGTGCTGTTCTGTTTAGTAGTTTAGGTTCCTGCGATTCGGCGAGGTACGAGACGGTGGAGGGTTGGATCTCCGCGCGCACCCCAGTGTTCGAACCTCAAGGGTCTGCCGGAACCCGAAATCCGACATTTGGCGCGCTGTAGGTGCGCCGAATCTGCCTTCCGTCGCCTCGTTCTTCCCCGACCACCGCAACCATGTTTGACGCCCGTCGGGCCCGCGCCGAGCGCCGGGCCGCCCTCGCCTCCCATGTCGCCTAGACGGCGCCCGTCGGCGGGCGCCCTCGTCGTTCCCCGTCACCTGCCGTCAAGCATCGTCCCAGCACCCATCCATGAGGCGGGACGGCCGCACCGCCACGCCTTCGCTCACCCCCGCTGGTTCTTCATCACGCGGGCCCGCGCGGCCATGGAGGCCCGAGCTGCACTCATCGCGGCTAACGAGCTCCTGTGCTACAGCCCCGTCGACGACATCTATGAAGAATGGCTCAACCGAGTCACCGAGCTCGTCTGCTGCAGAGGCGCACCCTGCCGTCATCTGCCTTTTGCAGACCGCACCCGCCTGCTGGTGATGAAGCTCCCGGGCGCCACGGCCGCCTCCTCCTCAAGACGGCGCCTGGCCCAAGGCGCTGCCTGGGTGGAACCTGCTCATGAGGTGCCGGGCGCTGCAAGAGCAGAGCTGCCAAGAAGTTCTCGCCCGCAACAAGCTGCCCGAGCGCTCCTCGCCCAAAGACGTCAAGACCTCGCGCTGCCCCCAGCCATGGGCGCAGGGAGGCCCACAAGACCAAGCTCTTCGCCGTCCGAGGATCCCGCGGCCATGGCGGGCTTCGCGCTTCACCTCCGAAGCTGCGCAGCTGTCGCGTAGCCCGCCAAGTTCAAGCCAGACCTGCCTCCTCGCTACGACGGTACAGCTGACCCTACGGAGGTCCTCCAGCTCAACGAGCTGGGCATCGAGGCTGCCAACGGGGATGAAAAGGTCATGGCGAATTTGTTTCCCATGGCGCTCAAGGACGGGCCCGCACTGCTCTGAATCGCCCTGTGCACGATCTCTTCTTGGGCCGAGATGCACACCCGCTTCATCGCCAACTTCCTGTGGTACTCGCGACCGCCACCGCCGTGCGACATGCGCCGAATCGGCAAAGCAGCGGGGAAACCCGTAAAAGTACATCCAGCGCTTCAACAACGCTACCAAGATCCCTGTGGTAACGGAGGAGGCCATCATCTTCGCTTTCTCCGACGGCATGCACGACGCCAAGATGAAGGAGGAGCCGGGCGATGCATGAAGATCTGCACCTCCTCGAGCTGCTCAACTTGGCGACTGGCGCGCCAGGCTGAGGAGAGGCGCCTCCTCCTCGAGCTGCCCGCCGTGGATCCCAAGAAAAGAAGTCCAAGGCCAAGGACGTGAAGCGCAAGGGGCTGTCAGACTGGCGTCAACCGGACACCAAGCAAGGCGAGATCAGCCCGAATCCTCCAAGGGCGCCGGTATCGCGTGTACCACGACCTCCACACCCACATCACCAATGAATGCCAAGAGCTCCGGCCGTCAGGCGCTGAAGGAAGGATCGGCAGACGCCCGAGCGCAGCGACCGGGCTACTGCCGAGGAGGAGGAAGGAATGCAGGACGCTGGAAGACCGCGGCCAGCGCCAAGGGTGGCGCGACCAACCTCGCGAGGACCGGCCGGCAAGACCCACCTCGCGAGGGAGGCCGGAGGGATCAGCCTCGCGAGGATCGCCTGCAGGGGAACGCAGGCTCTCCCTCTGCCGCCGCCGCCAAGGAGAATCAAGACCGTCATCAGACGAGGGGCTGGGGCTTCAGTGAAGCGCGTGCGATCGTCAGCATCCCGGGCGGAGCTCAAGCCCCACCTCTCAACAGATCTTCAAGCAGTTCGCCCATGAGGTGAATGCAGTCCTCCCAAGCTCGAGTCCACGCGCCCTCTCGTGGTTGGCGGCGCCATCACGCTCAACTCAGCGGATCAGCTCAAGCGCGCAGCCACGGCCGGAGTTCTCCCGATGCTTTGTTCCCCAATCATCGGCAATGTGCTAGTCACCAAGACCCTCATCGACGGCGGAGCAGGGCTCAACGCCCCGTCCGTGGAAACATTCAACAATCTTCAAGTGCCTTATACCAGCTTCAGCCAACCAAGCCTTTCTCCGGAGTCACCGACGGCTCCACGGTCCCGATCGGGAAGGTCCGCCTTCTGTCACCTTCGGGCTCGCGACAACTACCACACCGAGCTCATCGACTTCGACGTCACCCACATTCGCCGCCAGACAACACCATCCTCGGGTACCCAGCTGGCCAAATTCATGGTCAGAACCCACCATGGCTACAACGTCCTCAAGATGCTGTGAAGCGGCGGGGTCATCACGGTGCCTCGTGAAGAGAGAGATGCAGTGTGCTCCTGAGCGAGCCTTTCAGCCGCATCACTGGAAGACCTGCACCACAACAGCAGGAGGCCTCCCAAGGCCGCGCCCAAGAAGAAGAAGACATCGACCGCCCGACTCTTCAAGAGGCAGGCCCTCGTGGCCCGCTGGCCAGGGGGAGCCTCCTTCCGTCAGATAGGAAAGCGCGCCTCGACGCCCTCCTCGGCAGGGCTCGGGGCTCTCCCGAGGGCCGCCGACCTCGCCAAGGTCTCGAGGAGGCGCTTGGGCACCACGTGGAGGCGTGTTTCACACGCTTCTGCAAGCAGGAGTCAAGGGTCATGAGGGCAGCCGCCACTTCCACTGTGGGCCCCCATCCAGCGAGGATGGTGGGCTGCGCGTCTGCATCAACATACCAGGGCTCAGCCGGGCCGCATCTCAAGAGCGCCTGCCCTCGCGAGTGGGACGCTATGCAGGGTCCGCCCCACAGCCCACGCACGCATGCCTTATGGCTCGCCAATGCGGTTGCCGCGCACTGGCCTCATGGGGACCATGCTGGAGGCTCAAGAGGTTAGGCACGCCGCAGCCCTGGCGGAGATGGAGATGGCCCCTAAGGAGCCGCCGGCGCCTCCGGAGCCTCCCGAGGCCCCTCGGCCTGGGGGCTCGTGAGGATCGGCTCCCGCAGCCCACCGAGTCTGCTACATCAACAACCCTTCGTCTCCAACATCACCAGGTGACATCTTTAAGTTTTATTTCCGGCTGGGAGCGCCTTGTGGCTGCATTATTCCTGTGCCGCGTGGGTCCGGCTCCCTGCGCATGTATCCCTTTTATTTCATGTCATTAGCTTATCCTGTTGGGGGCGCCTGGCTGCATCATCCCAAGCCGCCGGGCCACCCCATGGCATGTATCCTTCTTATGCTTTCCTTAGGATTATGCTCGCTCCACCATGCTTGTTATTTGGAGCCTTTCCTGGGTGGCGGAATCTTGCACGTTAAAGGGGGGTGCCTGAGCATCACGACTCAGGGCTCCTACCGGCTGTCCGGCCCTCACCCTCTGGTCTTGTCCATGGCATCGCGACCTGGCTTGCCAGCGACGGCTGAGACCAACCCGAGAGCCGGGACCCAAGGACATAGAGTTTTGTCATCCAACCCAGCTTGCACGTTAAAGGGGGGGGTGCCTGAGCATCGCGACTTAGGGCTCCTACCGGCTCTCCGGCCCTCACCCTCTGGTCTTGTCCATGGCATCGCGACCTGGCTTGCCAGCGACGGCTGCGACCAGCCCGAGAGCCGGGACCCGAGGATGTAGAGTTGCGTCATCTAATCCAGCTTATGCTGCGTTAAAGGGGTGCCCGAGCATCGCGACTCAGGCTCCTACCGCTCTCCGCCCTCACCCTCTGGGTCTTGTCCATGGCATCGCGACTGGCTTGCCAATGACGTCTCGAGACCAGCCCGAGAGCCGGGACCCAAAGACGAGAGCACCGCATCCGCCAATTTTGCAGGAACACACTCGAAGCCAAGGCCCAGAGCCAGGCGCAACCCGCCTTGAGGTAGGGCCTCGTGAGTTCCGCGCTGGCTCACGGGCGCCCCAGCACACCTCGTGAGACCCCTCGCGCCTCTCCAAAGCAACTAACGGCAGGACTAACGGTCGCCTCGGCGAGCTCTTGTTCCTTTTGTGGTGAACCTGCAGGGTCCCTCCAAGGAGCACGGAACGACCTCGCCACGCAATCTCTAGCTGGCCAAGGCACGGACCTAGCGCCGCACGAGGAAGCACTGTCCTGACCCTCGAAGATAAGTCACCCTCCGGACACACTAGTCATCGCAACACCATCCCTACACTCAATGCGACCCCGTCTTAGCAACGTCGCTCTCCTTTCTCACCGAATGATGGCAGCTTGAGCGCCAAGGGGGACCCCCTGAGCATCGCGACTCAGAGGCTCTTACCGGACCTCGGGCCGCTCACCTCCTGGCCTTGACCACGGCATCGCGACTGGCATACCAGCGACGGTGAAGCCGCTTTGGGACTGGGACTGCTTGGCGCAGAGCATCAAGCCCTCACGAGGTCCGAAAGGAAGAAACTGAGCTAGAACGGAATGAGCATCTGGCACTGCCTCACAATAAGGATCATATTGACAAACGAAGCTACAAACATCTTACAAGCCCCCACGGGGTACATTCTTGGCTCCTCGCAGGAACAAAAGACGTGAATCCTAAGGGGTCCTATCTACAGGGACCATCACGGCAGACGCCATCATCAAACAGTGGGCCACCCGGTCCAGAGCCAACCCCATCCAGATCAGGGGCGGCGACGACCTGACGAGCCCGCCCTGCTCCGGGAGCGGCGCAGGCTCGGGGCTCAGAGTCGCTGCCGCCGCCTCCGGCTGCCGCGAAGAGCTCGGGCGGAGTCGCTGGATCCTCCGGCGCCTTCGCCGCCGAGGAGCTGTCAAGGAGCGGGCGGTCGGCCTCTGCCTCACCACAAGAGGACCCCACCACCTCTCCCGGGCAGCACTCCAGCCGGTGACCCTCTGCGTCAAGACCTTGAAGGACACCACCAAGCACCATCATACCTGGTGGATCGTGAGGGCGCCTCGCCTCAGAGACCCGGTGACCTCGCCCCAGCCTCGAGTCATGAAGACCTCGCCTGGGCACCATCTGCGACCGCCTTGTCGCGAGGGTGCTGCAATGGCGTGTTGCAGCCAGAGTCCTGTGGGTTCCTTCTGTCGGACGACGGAGGCGAAGAAAGAAGGAAGATGAATCCAAGACTTAGGAGGCGCGCGACGCAAGCACAAACTCTGGCAGAGCCTCGGCGTGGACTCTGTGGGGAAGACACACACCTTCGTGACCCGCTGGCGTTGCCGGGCGGCGCCGCTTCGTGGCGCCCGGGCCGCCTCATTCGGGGCCACCAATTTGCGCTGCATAAGGGAAGAGGAAACCCTGGTGGCGGCCGCACGCACCAGGGCATGGGCGCCTCCTGGCGAACGCTCCTGCCCTGACACCAGAGAGCAAGCCGCTTCTTTGGGGGGAGCAGGTCAGGATCCTCTTGAGGAGCCTTTCCCTTCTCTTCCCTTGAGAACCGGCGGATCGGAGCCATGGCAACCAGACGAAATGAGGAGAAGGAGAAGCAGAAGGATAGACTGGAAGGGCGCGCGCCGTTCCGTACTTATGGCCGGTGAAGGCCAACCGTCGGCCTCCACGATCACCGATCATCATGACCAACTCTGCATGCAGGGACTTGTCGAATCCGGGTGGTTACCGAGGCATCATGGGGAAGCAGTGCGCACGCGTCCAATCAACCGCCACGCGGCGCCCAAGGCCGCAGGCTGTTAGGGCCCGCGACGCTTCGCACTTGCCCTTTCGCCTCTCTGCACGGCCAAGTTCGGGCGCGCCATGGGCCCGGGGGCTACTGTCGGCGTTCTGGGAACGGGGGTCCCCAGACTTGCCTGCCTGCGGCCTGCGGCGTGGCTCAAAGGAGGCCCAGGACGGCCCATCTTCATCAACACAAGCTCAAGACCCTCGCGAGGGGCCAAGCCTCATGGGCGGACGACGAGGAGCTTCCTCGTGCACGGCCTTGTCGGTTGGCTCATGAGGAGGCGGAGAGTTCAAGGCAGGGTACCTGCGCAAGGTGCCCATGACGCCAAGCCATGATTTACCAAGGGCGCCAGTCGGGCGCCAGCCCGCGCAGCGTCCTCCTTTCCTCTTTGGTGCAAAGGGAGCAAGCGCAGGCGAGAGCATCAAGCAAACGCATCCGTTTCGGTGCAACAAGACCAAGACCAGCCCCAACGGCTGGAAGGGAGTCATCATGGAGCCCAAGCAGGCGTCATCATGGAGCCCAAGCAGGCGTCATCACCAGAGCCTTTGGCAAGCGAGGACCAACTTTAGTCAGGATAAGTGTACCCGCTGTTCCCCTTCAAAATGTCCAATTATTGGCGCCCTTCCCGCTCAATATTGGGAAGAGGCCCAGGGCCTTCGCCTATAAATAGGAGTAACCACACTCAGAGTAGGGGGGTCGATCGAAACGATCAGCATCCAGAGAAAGACAGAGACCCGATCCTCAAGCTAGAGCGATGGGACACCACCTATCAGTTCATCACACCCACCAAGAACAGACCCTCGCGAGGCTGTTCTTCCCTGTACTGTTCCTCAACAGCCCCAGAGGCAATCCACCACGTCACAAACTAGAGTAGGGTATTACACCACAACGGTGGCCCGAACTAGTATAAATCTTGTGTCTCTTGTGATGTTCTGTTTAGTAGTTTAGGTTCCTGCGATTCGGCGAGGTACGAGACGGTGGAGGGTTGGATCTCCGCGCGCACCCCAGTGTTCGAACCTCAAGGGTCTGCCGGAACCCGAAATCCGACATTTGGCGCGCCAGGTAGGGGTGCGCCGGAATCTGCCTTCCGTCGCCTCGTTCTTCGCCGACCACCGCAACCATGGCTGACGCCCGTTGTAGCGACCCGGCCCGAATGGATCAAGTCTTTGTGCTCAGGCGTCATCCCTGGATCAGTAATGCTGACACCACATAGTACTTCGAAGGATTTATAACAGAGTAGCAATCACACACTTATTACATCGCCGTTGCCCCAAAAGAGGACTTATTACAATAAATATGTCTTAAGGCCATCTAATAACGATAACATGGAAGACTTGGAAGATAAGTGAGTCCATCAACTCCAAATGCATCATCGAGTATAGAACCACGACCTAAAGCACCTTACTGTCGTTCGAAAAGTCTGCAACATGAAAGTTGCAGCCCGAAACGGTCAAAGACATGGAATATGCCGCAATGTAACACATAGAGAATAATGATTGATAAGCCTGTACTACATGCATATGTGGCTGGTGGAAAAGCTCTCTGATTACGCTTTTGCATAAAGCCAGTTTTTCCCTACTGCAAAGGAATAAATTTGTTTAACTATCATGGTGGTTGTTAAACATTGAGAATGGTTGACAAAGATCCTCAATCCCAATTAAAATTACTCATTAAAAACCCAACAATATTAATTAGAGTAACATGTTGAGATTCACATGATATTCAAGTACTAGATACTCAAGATGTCCATAACCGGGGACATGGCTAATCATGATTAGTTTATACACTCTGCAGAGGTTTATGACTTTTCCCCACAAGACTCGATCGCCTCCGCTTGATTTCTCGTCGCAGGGTGTTTGAGAAGCGGATGACCGAGACATAGTCTTCGTAAGCGCTTAGCACCTTACGACGGGTAGACGGTACACCTACATCCCCTACATCTGCTAGTCCACCACTATAAGAGTTCGCACGACTTACTCAACTATGCCAGAGCCCATAATGGCTTGTGGCTGCACACGGAAGTTACTAGTTTGAATAATATCATGATCCCTTTGAGCCTGGGTGGCGGTCCATAAAAAACAGGCAATCATCGGATACCCCAGGTGCCTCAATCCACCCAGATGTGTGTTTAAGTTGCCACCTTAAATAAACCATTAATTTAACAATCTCACATACATCATGGATACACTCACCCAATCCACGTCTACTAGCATAGCATGGCAAATAAGCAGACGTAGAAATAACTCCCAAAGGTTTAGTAATAAAACAGGTAATAGGTACTACCTCATCTACTTCCCATCCCACAATTTAATTAGATACTAACCATGCAAGTGTTTGAGGAATAGATCTAATGCATAAACTGGGTAGTAGAAAAAATATGATCAAGTGTTACTTGCCTTGGCGATGATCCATGAAACCTAGAGATTCAAGTAACAAGCGGCGACTCCGGGTAATCTATCGCAGACAAACAACAAGCATACAATAAGTACTCATCTAATGCAGGTAAATTTGAATAAAAGATCTAACCGTAAAGTTCAACTTAAGAACCACTGTTGCAAAAAGAATTGAATCAAATAAAGCAACGAAAGTCAAACGTCGAAAGAAAACAACTCGGTTCTAGCAAGTTGAAACTAAGCCAAATTTTACAGTAGCAAAACTTTGTTTAAGTTGATTAATCGGAACAGCGGTTTTGAGATGAAACTCCAGGCGTTTGAATCACCTGGTTCCGATAAACGAGCGAGAAAATAGACTAGAAAGAAAATCGGATCTGAAATCGCTATCAGAAAAATAGCGGAATAAATCCGATGAGAAAGAAAACGACGAACGGTTGAACGAACGGACGTTCATTAACCGAAGCAAACCAGTGATCTCGTTCGTTAGGACGAACGGTCCGGCGAACGCTTGCTAAACAAAACTGGAAAGTAAAACCGGCGAGAAAAACCGATCTAGGGTTTCGGAAAGAAAACCGAAACAAAAAACTGATCTAGAAAACCAGAACGGAAACCGGAATGATTTACGAAAAACCGAACCGAGGAAAAAAAAGGTGACGTGGCGCGGGGCTAGTACCTCGAAGAAGCGAGGGGCTCCGGCGGCGGCGGCGTTGGGTGGCGACGGCGGCACTGCTGCTGCTGCGGAGGAGAGGAGAGGTGTTGGTTTGATGTGTTAGAGGGGGGGTGCTTGGGTATTTATATTGGGGAGGGGAGGGTTTTTGCTTGGAGTAGGGGACAAGAATTAGAGTAGGATTAGGAATCCTAGGAATAAAAACGGAATAACGAAACGGGTCCAAATCCTACTAGGATTTGTAAAAGAAAAGTAAGCTGGGCGGCTCCTGGCTCCCACAGTGCGGTCTTGGCGCTAGCGATGGCCTTGGCCTCTGGCCGGCTGGCTTAGCGGCTTGGGCCTTTGGCCCAAGGCGGCTATGACTCTTTTTTTTTAAATCGGTTTCGCACGTAAAAATACAGAGAAAAATCTAAACGAACTCCAAAATTAATAAAGTAAACTTTCCCGACTCCTAAAAATGAGTCGAACAAAACGAACTTTTACTCGGGGCCTAAAATGCAATTTTGAAAACACGCATTTTTCCCTAAGGCAAATAAAAAACGAAAAACTCGAAATAAACATCTTATTTGATTTTTTATTAAATCTTCATTATTTCTTTATTTTAGGAAAGTCATTTTATTCCCTCTCTCATATTTTGTTAGTAGAAATAATTGAAGATAAAATAAATAAAATCAAATGATCCTATTTTCAGAATTTGAGAACTCAAATATGAAAATAACGAAATCTCCAATTCTCTCCGAGGGTCCTTGAGTTGCGTGAAATTTCTAGGATCGGAAAAATACAATAAAATATGTAATGCATGATGACTTAATGTATAACATTCCAAATTGAAAATTTGGGATGTTACAAACCTACTCTTTAAGATGAATCTCGCCCTCGAGATTCGGGTTGGCTAGAAAATAGGTGAGGGTGGTCCTTGAGCAAATCCTCTTCTCTTTCCTGTGGTTTCATCCTCGGTGGTGGTGGCTCCAATTGAACTTTGCAAAACTTGATAACCTTGCTGCAGTAACTCTGCTAGCATAATCGAGAATCTTGGTGGTTTCTCCTCATATGTCAAATCATCCTCCAACTGAATTGCTTCAAGTGGCAATCAGATTCTCTTAACGGTACCTCCGCCATCTCGGAGTGACATTTCTTCACCGAGAAACATGGAATACATCATGAACTCCTGACAGTCCCTCTGGCAATTCCAGCTTATACGCAACTTCTCCCATGCGTTGCAAGATCCTATACGGTCCAACGAAACGTGGTGCTAATTTTCCTTTAACTCCAAAATGTTTAACTCCGCGAAGTGGGGATACTCTAAGATAAACTCTGTCTCCAACTTCATATTCTATCGCCTTGCGTTTTGAATCCGCATAGCTTTTCTGTCTGGACTGGGCTACCTTGAGCCTATCGCGAATCAACTTAACCTTTTGGTCAGACTCCTTAATCAAATCTGGTCCAAACAACTGACGGTCTCCAGCTTCGTCCCATGATAACGGTGTCCTGCACCTCCTTCCGTACAAAGCCTCGAAAGGTGCCATCTTCAAGCTGGTTTGGTAACTGTTGTTATAAGAAAACTCTGCATACGGCAAGTTATCATCCCAACTAGATCCATAATCTAGTGCACAAGCTCTCAAAGATATCCTCCAAAATCTGATTGACTCTCTCGGTCATCCATCGGTCTGTGGGTGGAAAGTTATCTTGAATTCCAGCCTGGTTCCCAATGTTTCGTGTAACCGATTCCAAAACTTTGAGGTAAATTGGGTTCCTCTATCTCGATACGATACTCCTCGGAACTCCGTGTAAACACACAATTCTGGTCATGTATATCTTTGCCAACTTAGCACTGCTATAGGTAGTCTTAATCGGGATGAAATGAGCTACCTTCACAAGCGGTCGACTATAACCCAAATCGAGTCATAGCCTGAACGAGTCCTGGGCAATCCTGTGATAAAGTCCATGCCTAGTTTATCCCACTTCCATTCGGGTATCAGCCATGGCTGTAAGAATCCCGCTGGCTTCTGATGTTCTGCCTTCACTCTCTGACATACATCACACACTGCTACATACTCCGCAATATCCTTCTTCATTCCGGTCCACTAGAAGCTATCCTTCAAATCCAGATACATCTTGGTATTTGTGGTGAATCGAGTAGGGTGAATCATGTGCTTCTTGCAGAATCAACTTCCTGATCTCCGGGTCATTTGGCACATAAACACGGTCCTCAAACCATAGGGTAGCGTGCTCATCCTCACGAAATCCCTTAGCTTTTCCTTCGCTCATTTTCTCCTTTATAGAGGCAACTTCCCTATCTGCCTTTTGAGCTTCTCTGATTTTGTCCATAAATGTAGACTGAATCTCCAATGCTGCTACATAGCCTCTCGGAACTATTTCCAATCATAGCTCTCGAAGGTCCTCGGATAACTCCTTGGGTATTCCTCCCATCATTAGGATATTGACGTGGCTCTTACGGCTCAATGCGTCTGCTACGACGTTAGCCTTCCCGGGGTGATAATGCAATCTCATATCATAATCCTTAATAAGCTCCAACCATCTCCTCTGTCTGAGATTTAATTCCTTCTGCGTGAAGATGTACTTCAAACTCTTGTGATCCGTGTACACCTCACAATGATTTCCAATGAGAAAATGTCTCTATGTCTTCAATGCATGCACAACGGCTGCTAACTCCAGGTCATGTGTGGCATAATTCAACTCATGAGGCTTTAGCTGTCGTGAAGCATACGAAACAACTCTTCCTTCCTGCATAAGCACTGCTCCAAGTCCTCGACGAGAAGCGTCGCAATACACCTCATAATCCTTGGTCTGATCCGGCAAAATTAACCTTTGGTGAGGTAACCAATCTTTTCTTCAACTCCTGAAAACTTGCCTCACAATCCTCGGTCCATATGAACTTGGTATCCTTTTTCAGCAATTCCGTCATAGGCTTTGCAATCCTTGAGAAATTCTCAATGAATCTTCGGTAGTATCCTGCGAGTCCAAGGAAACTCCGGATCTCTCCAACTGTCGTTGGTGCTTCCCATTTGGTTACGGTCTCAACCTTTGTGGGGTCAACTGCTATCCCTTCTCCGGATATAACATGTCCAAGAAATCCAACTTCCTTTAGCCAAAACTCACATTTGCTGAACTTGGCATATAAGTGATGTTAACTTATTTTCTCCAATAACAATCGCAAATGTTCCTTATGTTCCTCTTCATTCTTCGAGAAAACCAAAATATCATCTATGAACACTACGACGAACTTATCCAAAAACTCCATAAACACTTTGTTCATCAGGTTCATGAAATAGGCAGGCGCGTTAGTCAGTCCAAATGACATAACGGTATATTCATACAGTCCATATCTCGTGGTAAATGTTGTCTTAGGTATGTCCTGCTCTCGAATCTTCAACTGATGGTACCCTGATCGCAAATCGATCTTGGAAAACACTTTAGCTCCTTGCAAACGATCAAACAGATCATTCATCATTGGTAGCGGGTACTTGTTCTTGATTGTTACTTCATTTAAACCACGATAGTCAACAACCATCCTTAACGATCCGTCCTTCTTCTCTACTAAAAGTACGGGTGATCCCCACGGCGAAGAACTTGGGCGTATATAACCTTTATCCAATAGCTCCTTAATCTGCTTCTTGATTTCCGCCAAATCCTGTGCGGGCATCCTATATGGTCGCTTCGATATTGGGCCTGTACCTGGCAAAAGTTCAATCAAAAACTCAATGTCTCTATCCGGTGGCATTCCTGGAAATTCCTCAGGAAATACATCAGGGAAATCCTTCACCACTGGCACCTCTTCCTGCACAACTCCTGATAAGGAATTTACTTGATTCCTATTTGGTCCATGTCGCGATACATACTTAATCCTTCTTCCTTCTGGTGTGGTGAGCAAAATCGTCTTACTTGCACAATCGATGTTCCCCCCATACATCGACAGCCAATCCATACCAAGAATCACCTCCAATCCTTGGGATTCCAAAATGATCAAATCCGTCGGGAACACATGCCTTCCTATACTTAATGGTACTTGAAAACATCCTTGTCTGGCCATATATTCCGCTCCTGGTGAGCTTACTAGCATAGGGGTTTTAAGGATCTGAGTAGGCAGGCTATACTTTTCTACAAATCCCCTTGATATGTATGAATGCGTTGCACCGGTATCGAAAATAACTAGTGCAGTAAATGACTTAACCAAAAACTTACCGATTACTGCATCGGGCTGATCTTCAACCTCCTCCACATCAATGTGGTTCACCTGTCCCCTGTTGAAAGGGTTTGGCCTTTCCAGAGCTTCCATTTCCACCTTGGCCTTCGGGACAGTCATTTGCATAATGTCCGGTCTTGGAACACTTGTAACAGGTGACATGGCTCAGGTCTTTCTTGGTTGGGGTTGATGGTGTGGTCCGGTTCTGGCCGTTGCTTCCTCCATTCCCATTCCCATTTTTGTGGCCATTATGGTTGTGCGAATTACCTCCTCCATGGGTATGCTGAAACTGAACTCCCTGTTTAGGGGTATAACGTGGCTTCATTGGGCTCCAGAGTTATACTTCCCCGCCCATACTTCCTCTTGCGATTCTCAATTTCGTTGCTTTCCTTCAATCATGAGGGCACGGTCTACCAACTCCTGGTAGTTATTAAAACTTGCTACCATCAAGCTGCATGCTTAACTCATCATTCAATCCTTCGAAACTTCTCCGCTTATTGCATCTGTAGCAATGTCATCTGGGGCATAACGTGCTAACTTACTAAAATCATCCACATACTGGCCAACAGTCCTTCCTCCTTGGCGTAAATTGCGAAACTCACGCTTCTTCATGGCCATAGCTCCTGCTGAGACATGGGCAGTGCGGAAAGCTTGTTGAAACTGATCCCATGTGACAGTGTCTACAGGGTAAGTGGCTGTAAAATTCTCCCACCATGCTGCTGCGGGTCCTTCAAGCTGGTGTGCAGCAAACTTCACCTTCTCTCCATCTGTACATCCTGCAGTGGTCAACTCCCTCCCTACATTACGGAGCCAATCATCTGCTACTATCGGCTCGGTGCTACTGGAAAACACCGGCAGGTTCAGCCTTAAGAAACGAGCCAGATGGTCAACTGGTGGTGGTGGCGGTGGGTTGTTGTTGTTGTTGTTGCCTTGATTCTGTACTAGTGTTTGGATCAAAGTGTTCTACTGCTGAATCAACTGGGTGATCTCCGGCGGAAAAACAAACCCGGGGTCGCGTCTCGGAGGCATCTGATGGGTTTAGAAAAGACGAGAAACTAAGAATAGAGTGAGGTCTAAGGAGAAACACTACCCAAATGTATATGAGCAAATGCACACAAAATCACTTCATTCAATTCAAACAAAGGGCTTACAACGGTCTAACTATCGCAAAAGTGCGTGAACTAAAATGTTACATGGAGGGAATACTACTAATATGTGGGGGTCATCTATTAATTTGAACCGATGGAAGACTCCATGATGTCTGCTCCAGCTTCGTCTTCAAAGTCGGGTTCACTTGGATCCGAATCGGTGTCGTCGATGATGATGTAGTTGCTCGGACAGTCGACGTACTTGTCTTCATTCTTGAGCGCCAATTTCTTCTTGAGTTCTTCAATCTCATACTTAAGATCATTATTGTGTCTTGCTACAGCTACGATCTCGTCCATGTAGTCCTTACGTATAGACTTTAGTTCTTCTTCAAGTTCGATGATCCTTCCCTTCGCATCCTTCAATTCGATCATATCATTGCACATCTGGTTCTCTGGCGCCGAATGTGCTGGTTTAACTCTGGATGAAAGCTGCAATGGATCTATCCTTCTTGGTGCTGACTATCTCCCATTGTTCATCTCAAGGCGTCCACAAATCGATAGATGGTGTCCTTGAGGTCTTCTTGGTAAACTTCTCCAATGTGTCCCATGGTGATATGAGCTGCCATGCTCTTTCCTGCACTCTGTGTTGGTGCAATCGAAAACACTATCTATAGGCTTGGTGATTGGGGCGAATGTCCTTCCTGAACGTGAGCTTGAATCTTCCAGCGCTCTTCTTCAGCAGAGTGGCGTTGAAAGTCCCGTGAAGCTTGGTAGTCCAATGTTCAGTCTTGGGTGACTTCCTTCAGTGAAATCCAAAAGGTGCCTTCATCTGGTTGGGCGTACTTGATCTTCAAGGCCCTTCATCCTAAAGTGTAGAAAAGATGAGGAGTTAGAAAATGTGAAGATAGTAGTGATCTATGGCTTTAACTTAGTGGTCGTGTCCTACGATCGGCGTGTGCTCGATACCATCTCTGTAGCGACCCGACCGAATGGATCAAGTCTCGTGCTCAAAGGCCATCCTGGATCAAGAATGTCGACACCACACAAGATTTCAAGGATTTATAACAGAGTAGCAATCACACACTTATTACATCGTTGCCCCAAAAGAGGACTTATTACAATAAATATGTCTTAAGGCCATCTAATAACGATAACAGTGGAAGACTTGGAAGATAAGTGAGTCCATCAACTCCAGCGGCATCACTGAGTATAGAACCATGACCTAAAGCACCTTACTGTGCGTTAAAAAAGTCTGCAACATGAAAGTTGCAGCCAAAACGGGTCAGCACATGGAATATGCTGGCAATGTAACACATAGAGAATAATGATTGATAAGCCTGTACTACATGCATATGTGGCTGGTGGAAAAGCTCTACGGTTACAGTTTTGCATAAAGCCAGTTTTTCCCTACTGCAAAGGAATAAATTTGTTTAACTATCATGGTGGTTGTTAAACATTGAGAATGGTTGACATCATCCTCAATCCCAATTAAAAGTACTCATTAAAAACCCAACAATATTAATTAGAGTAACATGTTGAGATTCACATGATATTCAAGTACTAGATACTCAAGATGTCCATAACCGGGGACATGGCTAATCATGATTAGTTTATACACTCTGCAGAGGTTTATGACTTTTTCCCCACAAGACTCGATCGCCTCCTTTTGATTTCTCGTCTTTGCAGGGTGTTTGAGAAAGCGGATGACCGAGACATAGTCTTTCGTAAGCGCTTAGCACCTTACGACGGGTAGACCGGTACACCTACATCCCCTACATCTGCTAGTCCACCACTATAAGAGTTCGCACGACTTACTCAACTATGCCAGAGCCCATAATGGCTTGTGGTTGCACACGGAAGTTACTAGTTTGAATAATCTCATGATCCCTTTGAGCCTGGGTGGCGGTCCATAAAAAACAGGCAATCACTGGATACCCCAGGTGCCTCAATCCACCCAGATGTGTGTTTAAGTTGCCACCTTAAATAAACCATTAATTTAACAATCTCACATCTGTCATGGATACAATCACCCAATCCATGTCTACTAGCATAGCATGGCAAATAAGCAAACGAGAAATAACTCCCAAAGGTTTAGTAATAAAACAGGTAATAGGTACTACCTCATCTACTTCCCATCCAACAATTTAATTAGATCCTAATAATGCAAGTGTTTGAGGAATAGATCTAATGCATAAAACTGGGTAGTAGAAAAATTATGATCAAGTGTTACTTGCCTTGCTGATGATCCGCGAAACCTAGAGATTCGAAGTAACAAGCGGCGCACTCCGGGTAATCTATCGCAGACAAACAACAAGCATACAATAAGTACTCATCTAATGCACAGGTAAATTTCGAATAAAAGATCTAACCAGAAAGTTCAACTTAAGAACCCTGGTTGCAAAAAGAATCGAATCAAATAAAGCAACGAAAGTCAAACGTCCAAAGAAAACAACTCGGTTCTAGCAAGTTGAAACTAAGCCAAATTTTACAGTAGAAAAACTTTGTTTAAGTTGATTAATCGGAACAGCGGTTTCGAGATGAAACTCCAGGCGCTTGAATCACCTGATTCCGATAAACGAGCGAGAAAATAGACTAGAAAGAAAATCGGATCTGAAATCGCTATCAGAAAAATAGCGGAATAAATCCGATGAGAAAGAAAACGACGAACGGTTGAACGAACGGACGTTCATTAACCAAGCAAACCGGTGATCTCGTTCGTTAGGACGAACGGTCCGGCGAACGCTTGCTAAACAAAACCGGAAATTAAAACCGGCGAGAAAAACCGATCTAGGGTTTCGGAAAGAAAACCGAAACGAAAAACCGATCTAGAAAACCGGAATGATTTACGAAAAACCGAACCAAGGAAAAAAAGGTGACGCGGCGCGGGGCTAGTACCTCGAAGAAGCGAGGGGCTCCGGCGGCGGCGTCGTTGGGTGGCGGCGGCGGCACTGCTGCTGCGGAGGAGGAGAGGAGAGGTGTTGGTTTGATGTGTTAGAGGAGGGGGTGCTTGGGTATTTATATTGGGGAGGGGAGGGTTTTTGCTTGGAGTAGGGGACAAGAATTAGAGTAGGATTAGGAATCCTAGGAATAAAGCGGAATAACGAACGGGTCCAAATCCTACTAGGATTTGTAAAAGAAAAGGAAACCGGGCGGCTCCTGGCTCCTCGGTGCGGCGCAGCTAGCGATGGCCTTGGCCTCTGGCCGTCGGCCGGCTTACGGCTTGGGCCTTTGGCCCAAGGCTGCGGGTTTCTCTTTTTTTAAATCGGTTTCACAAGAGAAAAATACAGAGAAAAAAATCTAAACAAACTCCAAAATTAATAAAGTAAACTTTCCCCGACTCCTAAAAATGAGTCGAACAAAATGAACTTTTACTCGGGGTCTAAAATGCAATTTTTGAAAACGCGCATTTTTCCCTAAGGCAAATAAAAAAACGAAAAACTCCGAAATAAACATCTTATTTGATTTTTTATTAAATCTTCATTATTTCTTTATTTTGGGAAAGTCATTTTATTCCCTCTCTCATATTTTGTTAGTAGAAATAATTGAAGATAAAATAAATAAAATCAAATGATCCTATTTTCAGAATTTGAAAACTCAAATATGAAAATAACGAAATCTCCAACTCTCTCCGAGGGTCCTTGAGTTGCGTGAAATTTCTAGGATCGGAAAAATGCAATAAAATATGTAATGCATGATGACTTAATGAATAACATTCCAAATTGAAAATTTGGGATGTTGCACCCGTCGGGCCCGCGCCGAGCACCGGGCCGCCCTCGCCTCCCATGTCGCCTAGACGGCTCCCGTCGGCGGGCGCCCTCGTCGTTCCCCGTCACCTGCCGTCAACGCCGCCACCGGCCCGGCGGGGAGCGAGCAGCAAGCATCGTCCCAGCACCCGTCCATGAGGCGGGACGGCCGCACCGCCACGCTTTCGCTCACCCCGCTGGTTCTTCGCCACGCGTGCCTTCAAGGCCATGGAGGCCCGAGCTGCACTCATCGCGTTAACGAGCCTCGCGCTACCGCCTGCCGACGACGTTTACGAAGAATGGCTCACCGAGTCACCGAAGCTCGTCTGCTGCAGAGGCGCACTTTCGCTGGCCGTCTGCCTCGCACCGCACCCGCACTTCGCTGGGCGATGAAGCTCCCGGGCGCCACCGCCTTCCTCAAGACGGCGCGCTGGTTTGCGCTGGCTCGGCGGAACCTGCTTCGCCAGTGCCGGGCTGCAAGAGCAGAGCTGCCAAGAAGTTCCTCGCCCGAAGAAGCTGCCCGAGCGCCTCGCCTCCAAAGACGCTAAGACCTGCGCTGCCCCTGGCCGCAAGGCATGTGGAGGCCCACAAGACCAAGCTATCGCCGTCCGAGGATCCTGCTGCCACGGCGGGCTGCCGCGCCTTCACCTCCGGAAGGCGCAGCGTCGCGGGCCCGCCAAGTTCAATCTGCACCTGCCTCGCTACGACGGCACAACTGACCCTACGGAGTTCCTCCAGCTCTACGAGCTGGGCATCGAGGCTGCCAACGGGGATGAAAAGGTCATGGCGAATTGGTTTCCCATGGCGCTCAAGGACGGGGCCCGCACCTGGCTCCTGAATCTGGCCCCAGGCACGATCTCTTCTTGGGCCGAGATGCGCACCCGCTTCATCGCCAACTTCCAGGGTACTCGCGACCGGCCACCCGCCGTAAGCGACATGCGCCGAATCAAGCAGCAGCCAGGGGGAAACCCTGCAAAAGTACATCCAGCGCTTCAACAACGCGCACCTCAAGATCCCTGTGGTAACGGAGGAGGCCATCATCCTCGCCTTCTCCGACGGCGGCGCGACGTCAAGATGAAGGAGGAGCTGGCGATGCATGAAGATCTGTGCACCTCCTCGAGCTGTTCAACTTGGCGACCAAGTGCGCTTAGGGCTGAGGAGGGCGCCTCTCCTCCTCGAGCTGCCTGCCGCGGATCCCAAGAAAAGAAGTCCAAGGCTAAGGACGTGAAGCGCAAGGGGCTGCCGTACTCATGGCCGAACCAGACACCAAGCGAGGCGAGATCAGCCCGAATCCTCCAAGGGCAGTCCATCTGCGTGTACCACGACCTCCACACCCACATCACCAATGAATGCCAAGAGCTCCGGGCCGCGGCGCTGAAGGAAGGATCGGCAGACGCCCATGGCCTTGGCGATCGGGGCTACGGCCGAGGAGGAGGAAGGAATGCAGGACGCTGGGAAGACCGTGGCCCGCGCCAAGGGTGGCGCGACAACCCTCGCGAGGACCGCTAGCAAGACCCACCTCGCGAGGGAGGCTGGAGGGATCGGCCTCGCGAGGATCGCCCGCAGGGGAACGCAGGCCTCCCTCCGCTGCCGCCGCCGCCAAGGAGAATTGAAGACCGTCATCAGGACAAGGGGGCTGGGGGCTTCCAGGAAGCGCGCGCGATCGCCTGCATCCTGGGCGGAGCTCAAGCCCCACTGTCGGCGCATCTTCAAGCAGTTCGCCCATGAGGTGAATGCAGTCCTCCCCAAGCTCGAGTCCACGCGCCCTCTCGTGGTTGGCGGCGCCATCACGTTCAGCTCAGCGGATCAGCTCAAGTGCGCGGCCACAGCCGGAGTTCTCCCGATGCTTTGTTCCCCAATCATCAACAATGTGCTAGTCACCAAGACCCTCATCGACGGCGGAGCAGGGCTCAACGTCCTGTCCGTGGAAACATTCAACAATCTTCAAGTGCCTTACAGTCAGCTTCAGCCAACCAAGCCTTTCTCCGGAGTCACCGACGGCTCCACGGTCCTGATCGGGAAGGTCCGCCTTCTGTCACCTTCGGGCTCGCGACAACTACCACACCGAGCTCATCGACTTCGACGTCACCCACATTACGCTGCCGTACAACACCATCCTCGGGTACCCAGCGTTGGCCAAATTCATGGCCGTAACCCACCATGGCTACAACGTCCTCAAGATGCCAGGAAGCGGCGGGGTCATCACGGTGCCCTGTGAAGAGAGAGATGCAGTGTGCTCCCTGGAGCGAGCCTTTCAGGCCGCATCGCTGGAAGACCCAGACCACAACAGCAGGAGGCCTCCCAAGGCCGCGCCCAAGAAGAAGAAGACATCGACCGCCCCGACTCTTCAAGAGGCAGGCCCCTCAGGGCCCGCGCCGGGCCAGGGGGAGCCTCCTTCCGTCGCATAGGAAAGCGCGCCCGACGCCCTCCTCAGGCAGGGCTCGGGGGCTCTCCCCTGGAGGGCCGCCGACCTCGCCAAGGTCTCGAGGGAGGCGCTTGGGCACCACGTGGAGGCGTGTTTCGAAGCACGTTTCCCGCAAGCAGGAGTCAAGGGTCATGAGGGGCAGCCGCCGCCTACCCACTGTGGCCCCCCATCCAGGCGAGGATGGTGGGCTGCGCGTCTGCATCAACATACCAGGGCTCAGCCGGGCCGCATCTCAAGAGCGCCTCTGGCCCTCGCGAGTGGGACGTTGCGAGGGTCCGCCCCACAGCTACGTACGCATGCCTTATGGCCTGCCAAATGCGGCTGCTGCGCACCAGCGTCTCATGGGGACCATGCTGGAGGCTCAAGAGGTTAGGCACGCCGCAGCCCTGGCGGAGATGGAGATGGCCCCTAAGGAGCCGCCGGCGCCTCCGGAGCCTCCCGAGGCCCCTGGGCCTGGGGGCTCGTGAGGATCGGCTCCCGCAGCCCACCGAGTCTGCTACATCAACAACCCTTCGTCTCCAACATCACCAGATGACATCTTTAAGTTTTATTTCCGGCTGGGAGCGCCTTCAGGGCTGCATTATTCCTGTGCACAGGTCCGTCCTCATGCATGTATCCCTTTTATTTCATGTCATTAGCTTATCCTGTTGGGGGCGCCGGGCTGCATCATCCCCAAGCCGCTCGGGCCACCCCAGTGCATGTATCCTTCTTGCGTCTTCCTTAGGATTATGCTCTCGCTCCACCATGCTTGTTATTTGGAGCCTTTTCCTGGGTGGCGGAATCTTGCACTTTAAAGGGGGGTGCCTGAGCATCGCGACTCAGGGCTCCTACCGGCTGTCCGCCCTCACCCTCTGGTCTTGTCCATGGCATCGCGACACGGCTTGCCGCCGACGGCTGAGACCAGCCCGACAGCCGGGACCCGAGGATGTAGAGTTTCGTCATCCAACCCAGCTTGCGCGTTAAAGGGGGGGTGCCTGAGCATCGCGACTCAGGGCTCCTACCGGCTCTCGGCTTCGCCTCCTTCGGGGCCACCAATTTGCGCGTACAAGGGAAGAGGAAACCCTGGTGGCGGCCGCACCCACCAGGGCATGGGCGCCTCCTGGCGAGCGCTCCTGCCCTGACACCAGAGAGCAAGCCGCTTCTTTGGGGGGAGCAGGTCAGGATCCTCTTGAGGAGTCTTTCCCTTCTCTTCCCTGGAGAACCGGCGGATCGGAGCCATGGCAACCAGACAAAACGAGGAGGAGGAGAAGCAGAAGGATAGGCTAGAAGGGCGCGCGCCGTTCCGTACTTATGGCGGTGAAGGCCAACCGTCGGCCTCCACGATCACCGATCATCATGACCAACTCTGCATGCAGGGACTTGTCGAATCCGGGTGGTTACCGAGGCATTGTGGGGAAGCAGTGCGCATGCGTCCAATCAACCGCCACACGGCGCCCAAGGCCGCAGGCTGTTAGGGCCCGCGACGCTTCGCACTTGCCCTTTCGCCTCTCTGCACGGCCAAGTTCGGGCGCGCCATGGGCCCGGGGGCTACTGTCGGCGTTCTGGGAACGGGGGTCCCTAGACTTGCCTCCCTGCGGCCTGTGGCGTGGCTCAAAGGAGGCCCAGGATAGCCCATCTTCATCAACACAAGCTCAAGACCCTCGCGAGGGGCCAAGCCTCGCGGGGCGGACGACGAGGAGCTTCCTCAGGCACGGCCTCGTCAGGTTGGCTCATGAGGAGGCGGAGGGTTCAAGGCAGGGTACCTCGCGAGGTGCCCATGACGCAAGCCATGACGACCAAGGGCGTCTACCGGCGCTTAGCTCACAGCAAGGCCCTCCTTTCCTCTTTGGTGCAAAGGGAGCAAGCGCAGCGAGAGCATCAAGCAAAGGCATCCGTTCGGTGCAACAAGACCAAGACCAGCCCCAACGGCCGGAAGGGAGTCATCGTGGAGCCCAAGCAAAGGCCATCACGAGCCTTTGGCAGGCGAGGACCAACTTTAGTCAGGATAAGTGTACCCGCTGTTCCCCTTCAAAATGGCCAATTGTTGGCGCCCTTCCCGCTCAATATTTGGGAAGAGGCCCAGGGCCTTCGCCTATAAATAGGAGTAGCCACACTCAGAGTAGGGGGATCGATCGAAACGATCAGCATCCAGAGAAAGACAGAGACCCGATCCTCAAGCTAGAGCGACGAGACACCACCTAGCAATTCATCACACCCACCAAGAACAGACCCTCGCGAGGCTGTTCTTCCCTGTACTGTTCCTCAACAGCCCCAGAGGCAATCCACCACGCCACAAACTAGAGTAGGGTATTACACCACAACGGTGGCCCGAACTAGTATAAATCTTGTGTCTCTTGTGCTGTTCTGTTTAGTTGTTTAGGTTCCTGCGATTCGGCGAGGTATGAGACGATGGAGGGTTGGTTCTCCGCGCGCACCCTAGTGTTCGAACCTCAAGGGTCTGTCGGAACCCGAAATCCGACAATATGGCCTGATGTGGAGGGAGAACAATCATCCCCACAAAACTTGGACACGCCATATTTATCTTGAAGCTTTGTCCATAACTCATGAGCATCCCGGAATGGCATGAGTTGAAATATAACTACATTGCTCAAAGCATCGAAAAGCATATTAGAAGCTTGAGCATTGAGATAAGTGTTTCTCTCATCCTCTAAAGATAATCTTTGGGGATCCTTTGGAGGAGAAAACCCATATCTACAATTCGCTCTAAATTTGGGTCCATGACCCTAAAGAGATTAAGCATGTAATTACCCAAACATCAAAATTTGTGCCATCGAAACTAAGAGTGTCAGAGAATCCTAATCCTCTAGTCGACATCTTTACTCTCTAGGCGGTTAAGCCTGACAAAGAGAGATGAGGCTCTGATACCAATTGAAAGATCGTGGATTTCGCCTAGGGGTGGGGTGAATAGGCGCTTTAATATAATTACGGTTTAGGCTTGAACAAATGCGGAATAAACCTAGCGGTTAATTTGTCAAGCACAAAACCTAAAACAACTAGGCTTACCTATGTGCACCAACAACTTATGCTAAACAAGATAAACTACTAGGTGATAGCATGATATATGACAAGAAACAATATGGCTATCACAAAGTAAAGTGCATAAGTAAAGGGCTCGGGTAAGAGATAACCGAGGCACGCGGAGACGACGATGTATCCCGAAGTTCACACCCTTGCGGATGCTAGTCTCCATTTGGAGCAGTGTGGAGGCACAATGCTCCCCAAGAAGCCACTAGGGCCACCGTAATCTCCTCACGCCCTCGCACAATGCAAGATGCCGTGATTCCACTAAGGGACCCTTGAGGGCGGTCACCGAACCTGCATAAATGGCAACCCTTGGGGGCGGTCACGGTACCGATCAAATTGCTCAGGCGATCTCCACAACCTAATTGGAGACCCCGACGCTTGCCCGGAGCTTTACACCACAATGATTGAGCTCCGAACACCACCAACCGTCTAGGGTGCCCAAGCACCCAAGAGGAACAAGCTCAAGGGCACCAAGCACCCAAGAGTAATAAGCTTATCAACTTGGAACTTCCATGTATCACCGTGGAGAACTCAAATCGATGCACCAAATGCGATGACAAGGGCACACGAAGTGCCCAAGTCCTTCTCTCTCAAATCCCACCGAAGCAACTAATGCTAGGGAGGAAAATGAGAGGAAGAACAAGAAGGAGAACACCAAGAACTCCAAGAACTAGATCCAATGGGTTCCCCTCACATAGAGGAGAAAGTGATTGGTGGAAATGTGGATCTAGATCTCCTCTCTCTTTTCCATCAAAAACTAGCAAGAATCCATGAAGGGATTGAGAGTTAGCAAGCTTGAAGAAGGTCAACAATGGGGGAAGAACACGAGCTCAAAGGATAAGGTTCATTGGGGAAGAAGACCCCCTTTTATAGGTGGGGAAAAATCCAACCGTTATGCTCACAGCCCGCACCGAGCGGTACTACCGCTCCAAGGAGCGGTACTACCGCTAGGGTGGTACTAGCCCTTTGAAACACAGCAGCGAGGAGGCAAAAAAGGCCAGAAGAACCGTCGAAGCGGTAGTACCGCTTGACCTCACGGTACTACCGCTAGGGGTAGCGGTACTACTGCTAAGGGTAGCGGTAATACTGCTATGCAGCGGTACTAAAAAATTACATCTGTGCCTACCACCGCTGGACTTGTGACGAGTTTTTGGTCCCGAGCGGAAGTAGCCACGGAAGTAGCCACGGTAGTACTGCTCCAAGCGGTAGTACCGCTCCCAAGAGCGGTAGTAAAAAATTACTTCCGCTCCTGTCCGCGGTAGTACCGCTGCAGCCTTTTCAGAACACCAAAACTGACACAACTTCTGCAAACGGACTCCGAATTCGATGAAACCAAGTTTGTTGGAAAGCTAGCGACAAGGGCTAACACAATCTTGATGGAAATATCAATAAGAAGCAAATGAGAAAAGTCCCAAAATAAAATGGTGAGAACCCTTCCTCGGATAAGACCGGTAAAACCTCCAACACCGAAAACATCATAGAAGACGCATGCAAACTCCGTTTTCGATGAACTCAAGCTTGTCATCTAGATGACCATAAGCTCTAAGACTCACAAAGAGAACCAAACAACAACCAAGAAACATCATGCAAGGATGCAATGGTTTGAGCTCTCGATGAACGATACGATCAAGCTACTCACTTGAGAGCCCCCCTTGATAGTACGGCTATCGATCCTATAACCCGGTCTCCCAACTACCACCATGAGACCGGTAAAATAGAAAACCTATCAAGGGAAAACCTTTGCCTTGCACATGATCCACTTGAGCTAGATGATGACGATCTTGTCCTCCTCAAGATGGACCACCTTTCTTGATTGTGTTGGGTCAATGGAGACTAGATGATTGCTCCCCATACTCCACTATGGGTGAGCCACTCTTGACACATCTTCACAAGTCCATTGACACCACAATGGATGGCAAGCTTCAAGCACTTGATCTCTTCGTGATGCTCCACTTGAACTTGCACACAGCAATCTTGATGACGATCACCACTTGATGTCATCCTCTCCATGGGTTGAGTGATATCTTCCTCTTGACGCAAGGCCATGAACACGTACCTTACCCCACATAGAACTCTCACATAGACCATGGGTTAGTACAAAAAGCACAATGGACAATGCTTACCATGCCATGGGATCACTTGATCCCTCTCGGTACATCTTCTACGCTTTGTGAGTTGATCAACTTTATTCACTCTTGACTTAGTCTTGATCAACCTTGAATCTTTCCAACTCTCTTCATTTGGATGGTATCTTGAAGGTAAATATGAATGATCACACAATCTTCTTCTTCAAGACATGCTTGCAATAAGCTCAACTCTCACATGACCAATCTTTGGATAATTCCTTAATAGCACCTTGGTCAACACAAACTCTCCTTGAAACCAACACATGTACTCCAAGAAAAGCCTATGGACAAAACCTTCAAATATAACTCAAGGCAACCATTAGTCCATAGAGATTGTCATCAATTACCAAAACCAAACATGGGGGCACCGCATGTTCTTTCACATAGTAAATCTAATTTTAGCGTGGGAAACCTACACTAGTGCAGAACCGGGCTTTAGCGCCGGTTCGTAAGGGCCTTTAGTGCCGGTTCAACCGGCACTAAAGAGTGGAGACTAAAGCCCCCCCCCCCCCCCCTCCTCCTTTACTACCGGTTCGGCATGAACCGGCGCTAAAGTGCCACCACGTGGCACGAGCCAGGCCCGGTGTCTTTGGTAGACCATTAGTACCGGTTGGTAGCACCAACCGGTACTAAATGTTTGGGAGGGGGTTGGTTTTAATTTTTATTTTTCCATTAATTTTGTGTTTTCCATTTTATTCTTTTTTGTTTGCTGGTATTTTATGATACTACATATTGTACACGTTATGCATATATATAAATAGATTTTCTCATAGAACCGATCATATATGTAGTATATATATATAATCAAATGTCTCACAACCACCATTAATTATTCACACATACACATGTACATATATACAATTTCTCCTACATGTTGCCTTGGTGCCTTCGGAGCACGATGACAAGTGGTTCATGGGGCGGTAGCGGGTAATAGTATTCTCCTTTGGGATCTATGACCGGGTCGAGCAAAAATCCCGCTATTTCCTCTTGAAGTGCTCGTATGCGCTCCGTTGATAGGAGCTTCTCCCGCACGTCTTTGAACTGTTAAGAAGGAGATCAATATGCATGTGTATTAGTTGTGTGACTAGATATCGACAATCATGTAAGATTTGTGAATAGTGTTCTGGCAAACGTACCCATTACTGTCTATCAGATCTGCTCCTTTCGGACACCATCATGCGAATGTTCTCGCAAACGTAGTATGCACACACTTCAGTCCCCGGCGCCTGCTTTAGGGCCTTTACGAGAATAGAATTTAATCAGATAATAATTATTCAAGCATGTTAATTAATTAATGGTATTGAAACAAGAATTAAAGAGATGGTAGCTAGCTAGCTAGTACTACTTAATTACTTACCTTGGGTCGATACCGAAATAGCTTTTGTCGCCATTTTCTTGGAGTCTCCTTGATGTACTTTGCCCAAGCCCTGCCCGCCGGCAAAGAAAATTAGTAAAGGGGTTATTAAAAGTAGTTCATATCAGGAAATGACGAACTAAATAGGCCGAGATATAGTTAATAATGATTGAAATTACCTGTTGACTATCCCCTTCATGATGCTGGAGTCACTATCTTTTTTAAGTAGTGAGTCCGATTTCAACTTTTCTTTCACAACTTTAATGTCTAACAAGATCCAGTGGTACTGCATGCGCATACGTTTGCATGCATAAATTAAGCGGGCATGTGCATAACACTAATCAACTATAACCCTAAACCCTATACACTTATTAACATCTAGCTAGTAAGCAAAAACAGAATTTGTAGTACAAGACAGTGTGACCCACTCAAAGTTGTAAGGAAGTAGTATATCTTCATTGCTATTGAGGCGCTTCAAGAACTCTAGCATGTTTTTCTCTACATCTTGTCTACAGTATTCCAATTTCCATGTGTATTCATTAACGATATTTGGGTCAATGAACCCAATGCCATAGCGTCCAGCTTTTTTCATTTCATACATCTTCATCCTGCATAATACCACAGAAAAGAATATATAGTGAGGATATATAATTACAGGTAATTAATGATCAATCAATAAGCACTAGATCTAGCTTGAGACTTAAATTACGTAAAGAAATCACTTACAGACTATAGCAACCCATTTATAGATTTGTAGAGTGCATCTTGATTGAATAACTGAAATAGTTATGAATACTCAAAGGAAAGAGCTTTCTTATTGAAGTAATGATCTTCCTCGACTTGCACCATGAGGGACTCTCGATTGGAAATCTTGGTAATTTTCATGTACCAATCATGCAATTCATACATTCTCGTTGGGAGGTTCTTGACCTCGTTTGGCTCGACCAAAGGTTGGCCCCGGACATATTTCCGTTTTATTTCCTCCTCTCTAAGCGGAGACATGGGCTCAATATCGAGGAGTTGTCCAACAGTGATCTTGAGCATTTGAGCCTGCATTATATGATCCTCGGTTATTACCACATTGCCCACCTCGGGAACGTAAACGGTTTGCCCACAATAATATTGGGCGCGCGTACTCTCATGTGTTGTTGGCACAACAAGCGGGGGGATTGATTGCGCCGCCTGTTCTCCCAGCTGGGGAACAGTTTTCCCACATTTTTTGACAGCTGCTTGTTGGCTCGAGCTCGAGCTCGGTTCTTTCTATAGTCGTGCTCGATGTGCCTTCCTGAATTGGCGCTCATAGTCTAAGTCAACAGGCTTGGGAGTTGGTGGTCTAGCCATACAAATGAAGTGGTCAATCTTTTCCTCAGGCACTTTCTCCCTCGGCGGCGTTGCCGGTTTCGGTCCAAAATGGGCGTCCACTTGGGCCTTCACTATGGCTGTGTTTTGCTCCTCGGTCATGTCGTAAGGCCTCTGAGGAAGAGGAGCGAGGCTGCTTGGACCATATTTATATCGCTTGTCTCTACCTGTACTTCCTGTACTACCTCGACTCGTATCGCTACGCACCATAGCTGCGGCGTGTCTCTTCTGCGATTGCTGAGGCGGCAGAGACGGCTGACGTGGCTGAGTTGAAGCAGGAGGTGTGGCCTGACGCTGTGCCGGACTTGAAGCAGGAGGTGTGGCCTGACACGGTGACGGACTTGAAACATGAGGAGTGGTCTGACGCTGTGCTGGACTTGAAGCAGGAGTCTGCTCACGCATTCGTGGACTAGGAGGAGCGGGAGTCTGCTGACACGGTGGCGGACTTCGAGGAGGAGTCGGCAGACGCGGTGTCGGTGGACTTCGAAAGATGATGCAATCCTTTCTCCATAGGATGATACGATGTATGGCCTCTCCCAGTGTGTGCTCGTCGTCACCTCCAGGAATGTCAAGTTGTAGCCCCGAGTATGGGCCCACCACCTCATCAACCAAGACACGAGCATAGCCCGCTCGAATCAGGGCGCAATGTAAGGTTGCTTCGGGGGTAATTGTAAAAGCAACGACGTCCGCCACCTTCATGGATATGTTCTTCATTTTGAAGTGTAGCTCACAGTTAGTGTTCTCTATGATGTCATCCATAGGGTATGTATCCAGTAGCGCGTCGCCCGGGGCGGAACCAATGCTGCTTCTCGGTATGGATGGGACGATGCCATCCAATGCTGGATGATCATCCGCTTGCTGCTGCCGCTTCTGAGACCCCCTTCCTGGCTAAGTGAGTCGATCTTCTGCTGCTGCTGCTGGAATTTGAGTGCCAAGTCCGCGTGCCTTGCTTCTAGGCCTTGAAGGTGTTCTGCGTCCTGCTTCCTCTGCTCGTCCTCCAGCTTCCTCTTCTTCTCCTCCTCCATCTTCTTTCTTGCACGGGTCCTGTAGTCGTCGTTCCATTTCTAAAAGCCCTCATACCAGGGAATAACGCCCTTGCCTCGTGTTCTTCCCGGGTGTTCGGGATTTCCCAGGGCGCGCGTAAGCTCATCGTTCTCTTTATTGGGCGTGAACACCCCCTTTCGAGCATCTTCTATTGCATCAAGTAACTTTTGCTGCTCCTTTTAGACTTGCCTTCTTCGAAACCAGGCATGTCTTCGGGTCCAATGCCCCCCATGCGCATAGAACCAAGTTTTGCACCTGGGAGGCCAGCTCCTAGTAACCGGAGTGACCCCTGCATCCTCCATCTCTTGCTTAGTCTTATCCCACTTAGGCATTGCCACCGCGTAGCCACCTGGACCCAGCCTATGGAACTGCGTCTTTTTGCGGCATTGGCCTTGTTTTTTCTCGATCGTTCCTTAGATAATTCTGATTCCTTGAATTTCACAAAAGCGAGCCAGTGTTCTCTTTGCTTCTCCAGTGTTCTCTTTGCTTCTCCGGTGTTCCCTTGAATTCTGGAGTCTTCCTTTCTGCAGCGAGGTAGTTGGCCCATACAGTTTTCTTGTGGGTGTTGAATGCAATTGCCACCTTCTTAAGAGCAGCGTCCTTGACTTTCTGCACATCTGCATCAGTGAAATAATCTAGTAGGGTGAAATGTTCCATCAGAGATTCCCAAAGCTTTTGTTTTGCTCTGTCGTCGGCCCAAGTAACATCTGGGCATTTAGTTTTTGGCTCTTTCCATTCTTGAATGGAGATCGGGAGTTGGTCCCTCACAAGAACTCCACACTGATGAACGAACTTGTTTGCAATGTTCTTAGGCGTGAGGGATTTGCCACTAGCTTTGATGGAATCGATGTTGTACTTTACACCCTCCTTCAACTTTTTGCCCGGGCCGCGCTTTGTCCTGCTGTTTGTAGAAGCAGATTTTCTCGATCCGGAGGGCTGAAAGAAGAAAGATCGATTTGTTATTATATCTTCAAATAAAAAGAACATGTGATGATCACTATATGCCTGCTTATATAAATATACCTCGCCGGTAGTCTTTGTTATTCAAGATCAACATTGTATTCGTCATCATAATCATTGTCTGCATCATCATAATCATAATCATAGTTCATGACTTCATCAGCTCGGTCGTCGAGATCGAATATGTTATCATCACCCTCCCCGGTATTGTTCAGATATTGGGAGCCGTCATTTGCTTCATTCAGATCATCTGGCCTGTTACGGCTGCGTATGATCTCGAACATGGCCTCTTCTCCCTCTCTGCCGTTATTGTCCGCCATAGCTTTTATTTAACTAATACAGAAGAAATATAAAACAATTTAGTATTCAAATTACAATGCATGGATGCAATCAATAAGGAAAAACTGAATCATATAGTACATAATATGCATCGTCTCGAATAATATATAATCTTGAATACATCGGCTTGAATAATATATAATCTCGAATACATCGGCTTGAATAATATATAATCTTGAAGACATCACTGGCTAGGTAGCTAATAAAGATCGAATACTACAAAAGAATCTAGGCCACTCGCGGTTCCTGGGGCGCGGGAGGTGGACACCCAAAGACAAGGAACCATCCCAGGATCATATCTCCGGTCATCTTCCCAAAGAACCTGCCAGGTATTGGAGAACCTGACGTCCATAGAAGCCATGTAGCGATGGACGTGCTCGTCCTCCTCCCTGACATGATGACGCACCACCTCCGGCGGGGCCAGCTCCCTCTGCACCGAATGTGGCCCACGCGAACGCCACCAAAGGAGATCAGGGTCGACGACGGGACCCGAGGCCGGGTTCCTCACCAAGCGGCGCACCCCTCCAGGTAGCACCTGCCAGTGCCAGCCCGGCGGAGCCTAGTCCCGGACATGGGTCAGTCGGGCGTCGTGGCGAATGGGTCGACGGCGAGGATGCGGGCCGGGCATCATCGAGAACAAATACTATATGCCCGCAAAAAGTAACATTTTTTAAATGATTGGATTGTGATAACTAAAATTCTATATGCAAATTCTAACAATTTGACATTAATCTAATTCATCTAGCTAAAACTAACTCTAAAATTTCTAACATTTCTATATATATAACTAACATTTCTAATATTTCTATAACTAAAAAACAGAAAAATTGGTAACATTTCTATAACTAAAAACAAAAAAATTTATAACATTTCTATATAACTAACATTTCTAATGTTTCTATAACTAAAAAACAGAAAAATTGCTAACATTTCTATAACAATGTGTGTGTGTGTGGACATGGCGGCCGGGGCAGGAGCTCACCGGCGAGGCACGGCGACGGGGGGTGGCGACGGGGACGGAGACGGGCGGTGACGACGGGGATGGGGACGGGGCGGCGACGACGGGGACGGCGATGACGGGAGGACGGGGCGCGGCGCGGTGATGGGGCGGGGTGCGGCGACGGGGACGACGGGGACGGGGACGGGGACGGCGACGAGGGGTGGCGGCGACGGGGCAGAGGAGAAAGAAGCAGAGGGAGAGATGAGAAGCTGATGTTTTTGAAGTGTTTTCTTATATAGAGCAACCTTTAGTACCGATTGAAGCCACCAACCCGTACTAAAGGTCTGTTTTGGCCAGGCCAAGCGGTGGGAAGCGCACACCCTTTAGTACCGGGTGGTGGCTCCAACCGATACTAAAGACCCCCCCCCCTTTAGTACCGGTTTGAGCCACCACCCGGTACTAAAGGGGGTGCGCTGGCGCAGGTGCGGTGCGTCATGTTTAGTCCCACCTCGCTAGCCGAGGGGCGTCCGCACTGGTTTATAAGCCCCAGTGCGGTAGCTCTCTCGATCTCCTCTCCAAAGCAGGCCTACTGAGCCTAAATGTTCTGGTTGCCAGGGCCTCAAGGCCTTTGCGGGCTCAGTATCCAGCCCAACAACAGGTTGGGTTTCTAGTCGTATGCAGGTCATTTGTGGCGCGAGGGCGGGCTTTTTATTTTCTTATTTTTTTGCTTTATTTATTTTTGCTTTATTTGTTTTTGAGTTGTTTTTTGCTGTATTTAGAGTTTCTTTGTGAATATTTTTGCTTTAGGTACAAAAAATTACAAACTTTCTATTAGTGCCGGTAGTTTACAAATTTGAATAGTTTACATTTTGAATTATTTGAAATTTGTGTGAATCACTAGTTTGTGAATAACTTAACTTTGAAAATAGATTTTTCAGTGATTCTTTTTTCTTATGTTTAATATTAGTGTGTTTTATCATTATATTCAGTTTGGTAATGCTTAGGTTATTTAAAAAATGAAATGCCTTTGTAACGGATGAGTTTTCGTCCGAAACCCTGAGACTTCGAAAGAGATTGTCCATTTTGTACACAAAGTGCATCCAGTTTTTGCGGTAACCCTCTCTACTTTTTTGCACATGCTATGTGGGTGAAATTATGATACCATTCCAACTTTCAACCTTTTCCGAGTTCATTTGAAATGATTTTCAATTTCAGGGTCATTTAGCTAAAAAATCAATAAATGCATGAAAGAATTTGTTTGCACATAAAATTTCTTCGCGTTTGAAATGCCAAAACACATAACTACCCTAACTATTACAGAGATTCCCTCCTGGGTGTGAAACATAGAAGAAAGTGATGATAGTGAAGCCGATCACATCCCAGATCTTTGGGTGTGAAACTTTTTCTTCGCGTGTGTCCCTTTGCGTCGTAGCCATGGAAAATCTTCGTCGTTTAACTGGATGCTCGGGTCAATATTCACTGTGAATGGAGCAATTTCATCAAACTTCTCATAATCTTCTGACATGTCTGTCTTGTCATCCACTCCCACGATGTTTCTCTTCCCAGAAAGAACTATGTGGCACTTTGGCTCATCGTGTGATGCATTCGCTTCCTTATCTTTTCTTTTTCTCTGCTTGGTAGACATATCCTTCACATAGAAAACATGTTCCACATCATTAGCTAGGACGAATGGTTCGTCTGCATACGCAAGATTGTTGAGATCCATTGTTGTCATTCCATACTGCGGGTCTTCCATTACCCCGCCTCGTGTCATATTGACCCATTTGCACCGAAACAAAGGGACCTTCAAACCACGTCCATAGTCAAGTTCCCATATTTCCTCTATGTAACCATAATATGTTTCCTTTCCCGTCTTGGTTGTTGCATCAAAGCGGACACCACTGTTTTGGTTGGTGCTCTTCTTATCTTGGGCGATCGTGGAAAATGTATTACCATTTATCTCGTACCCTTTGAAAGTCATTATATTCAAGATGGTAACCGAGACAATGAGTACAGGTCATCTTCAATAGAGGCATCATGCATGGTATGCGTGTTGCGCAACCAGCCGGCGAAACTCATGGTTTGTTCACGTGTAATCCAGTCATCAGACCGCTCCGGGTGTTTGGAGCGTAGAAAATTCTTGTGTTCGTCCATATACGGAGCCACCAAGGCGGAATTCTGTAAAACTGTGTAGTGTGCTTTGATACGTCTCCCACGTATCTACAATTTTTTATTGCTCCATGCTATATTATCTACTGTTTTGGACCATATTGGGCTTTATTTTCCACTTTTATATTATTTTTGGGACTAACCTATTAACCGGAGGCCCAGCCTGTAATTGTTGTTTTTGCCTATTTCAGTGTTTCGAAGAAACGGAATATCAAACGGAGTCCAAACGGAATGAAACCTTCGGGAACGTGATTTTCTCACCGGATATGATCCAGGAGACTTGGACCCTACGCCAAGGAAGCTTCGAGGTGGGTACGAGGTAGGGGGCACGCCCTCCCCCCCGAGGCGCGCCCTCCACCCTCGTGGGGCCCATGAAGCTCCACCGACTTACTCCTTCCTCCTATATATACCTACGTACCCCCGGACGATCAGACACGGAGCCAAAAACCTAATTCCACCGCCGCAACTTTCTGTATCCACGAGATCACATCTTGGGGCCTGTTAGGAGCTCATGGGAAGGAATCCACCATGGAGGGCTTCGACATCATCATAGCCTCTCCGATGAAGTGTGAGTAGTTTACCTCAGACCTTCGGGTCCATAGTTAGTAGCTAGATGGCTTCTTCTCTCTTTTTGGATCTCAATACAATGTTCTCCCCCTCTCTTGTGGAGATCTATTCGATGTAATCTTCTTTTTGCGGTGTGTTTGTTGAGATTGATGAATTGTGGGTTCATGATCAAGATTATCTATGAGCAATATTTGAATCTTCTCTGAATTCTTTTTTGTATGATTGGTTATCTTTGCAAGTATCTTCGAATTATCCGTTTGATTTGGCCAACTAGATCGGTAGTTCTTGCAATGGGAGAAGTGCTTAGCTTTGGGTTCAATCTTGCGGTGTCCTTTCCCAAAGGATGTAAGGGCAGCAAGGCACGTATTGTATTGTTGCCATCGAGGATAACAAGATGGGGTTTTTATCATATTGCATGAATTTATCCCTCTACATCATGTCATCTTGCTTAAGGTGTTACTCTGTTTTCATTAACTTAATACTCTAGATGCATGCTGGATAGCGGTCAATGAGTGGAGTAATAGTAGTAGATGGAGGCAGGAGTCGGCCTACTTGTCTCGGACGTGATGCCCATATACATGATCATACCTAGATACTCTCATAACTATGCTCAATTCTGTCAATTGCTCAACAGTAATTCGTTCACCCACCGTAAAATACTTATGCTCTTGAGAGAAGTCACTAGTGAAATCTATGGCCCCCGGGTCTATTCTCTATCATATCAATCTTCCATCACTTTATTATTGCTTTGCTTTTTACTTTGCTTTTTATTTTACTTTGCATCTTTATATCAAAAATACCAAAAATATTATCTATCATCTCTATCAGATCTCACTCTCGTAAGTGACCGTGAAGGGATTGACAACCCCTAATCGCGTTGGTTGCGTTGATTTATTTGTTTTGTTTATGTACGAGGGACTTGCGTGTGGCCTCCTACTGGATTGATACCTTGGTTCTCAAAAACTGAGGAAAATACTTACGCTACTCTGCTGCATTATCCTCTCCTCTTCGGGGAAATCCAACGCAAGCTCAAGAGGTAGCAAGAAGAATTTCTGGCGCCCGTTCTTGGAGTCTACGCCAAAGTCAACATGCCAAGTACCCATCACAATCCCTTATCCCTCGCATTACATTATTTGCCATTTGCCTCTCGTTTTCCTCTCCCCCACTTCATCCTTGCCGTTTTATTTGCCCTCTCTTTTCCGTTTGCCTTTTTCTCGCTCGCTTTTTGCTCGTGTGCTGGATTTCTTGCTTGTCACTATGGCTCAAGATAATACCAAATTGTGTGACTTTACCAATACCAATAATAATGATTTCCTTAGCACTCCGATTGCTCCTCTTGCCAATCTCGAATCTTGTGAAATCAATACTGCTTTATTGAATCTTGTTATGAAAGATCAATTCGCCGGCCTTCCTAGTGAAGATGTCGCTACTCATCTAAATAGATTCATTGATTTATGTGATATGCAAAAGAAGAAAGATGTCGATAATGATATTGTTAAATTGAAGCTATTTCCTTTTTCGCTTAGAGATCGTGCTAAAGCTTGGTTTTTGTCTTTGCCTAAAAATAGTATTGATTCTTGGAACAAGTGCAAAGATGCTTTTATCTCTAAGTATTTTCCTCCCGCTAAGATCAACTCTCTTAGAAACGATATTATGAACTTTAAGCAACTTGGTCATGAACATGTTGCACAAGCTTGGGAGAGGATGAAATTAATGACACGTAATTGCCCTACTCATGGTTTGAATTTGTGGATGATTATACAAAAAATTATGCCGGATTGAATTTTGCTTCTAGAAATCTTTTAGATTCGGCCGCGGGAGGCACTTTTATGGAAATCACTTTAGGAGATGCTACTAAACTCCTAGATAATATTATGGTTAATTATTCTCAATGGCACACTGAAAGATCTACTAATAAAAAAGTGCATGCGATAGAAGAAATTAATGTTTTGAGTGGAAGATGGATGAACTTATGAAATTATTTGCTACTAAGTGTTTCTTTTGATCCTAATGATGTGCCTTTGTCTACTTTGATTGAGAATAATAATGAATCTATGGATTTGAATTTTGTTGGTAGGAATGATTTTGGTAACAACGCGTATAGAGGGAACTTTAATCCTAGGCCTTATCCTAGTAATTCCTCTAATAATTATGGAAATTCCTATAACAACTGTTATGGAAATTTTAATAAGATGCCCTCTGAATTTTAGACTAGTCTTAAAGAGTTTATGAATTCTCAAAAGAATTTTAATGCTTTGCTTGAAGAGAAATCTCTTAAAGTTGATGAATCGACTAGGAACGTTGATAGAATTTCTCTTGATGTTGATTCTTTAAAACTTAGATCTATTCCTCCTAAGCATGATATCAATGAGTCTCTCAAAGCCATGAGAATTTCCATTGATGAGTGCAAGGAAATAACCGCTAGGATGCGTGCTACGAAAGATGCCTTTATTAAAGCGCGTTCTTCCAATTTCCATGAAAATAAAGATGAAGATCTAAAAGTTATTGATGTATCCCCTATCAAATCTTTGTTTTGCAATATGAATCTTGATAATGATGGGACTGATTATGATCCACCTTTACCTAGAAGGCGTTCTAAAAATTCGGAGTTTTTAGATCTTGATGCTAAAATTGATAAAAGTGGGATTGAAGAAAGCAAAACCCTAGATATTGCTAAACCCACTATTTTGGATTTCAAGGAATTTAATTATGAAAGTTGCTCTTTAATTGATTGTATTTCCTTGTTGCAATCCTTGCTAAATTCTCCTCATGCTTATAGTCAAAATAAAGCGTTTACTAAACATATCGTTGATGCCTTTGATGCAATCTTATGAGGAAAAACTTGAGTTGGAAGTCTCTATCCCTAGAAAACTTTATGATGAGTGGGAACCAACTATTAAAATTAAGATTAAGGATCATGAATTTTATGCTTTATGTGATTTGGGTGCTAGTGTTTCCACTATTCCCAAAACTTTGTGTGATTTGCTAGATTTTCATGATTTTGATGATTGCTCTCTAAATTTGCACCTTGCGGATTCCACTATTAAGAAACCTATGGGAAGAATTAATGATGTTCTTATTGTTGCAAATAGGAATTATGTGCCCGTAGATTTTATCGTTCTTGATATAGATTGCAATCCTTCATGTCCTATTATTCTTGGTAGACCTTTCCTTAGAACGATTGGTGCAATTATTGATATGAAGGAAGGGAATATTAGATTCCAATTTTCGTTAAGGAAAGGCATGGAACACTTCTCTAGAAAGAAAATAAAATTACCATATGAATCTATTATTAGAGCCACTTATGGATTGCCTACCAAAGATGGAAATCCCTAGATCTATCCTTGCTTTTATGCCTAGCTAGGGGCGTTAAACGATAGCGCTTGTTGGGAGGCAACCTAATTTTATTTTTAGTTTTTTGTTTTTGTTTATGTTTAGGAATAAATAATCCATCTATCTTCTGTTTAGATGTGGTTTTATGTTTTTATTAGTGTTTGTGCCAAGTTAAACCTATAGGATCTTCTTGGATGATAGTTATTTGATCTTGCTGTAATTTCCAGAAACTTTCGGTTCACGAAAACAATTGTTAAAAATCACCAGAAAACGTGATAAAATAGTGATTCCAATTTCTGCGGATCAATAAACAAATTGCCTAGGTCTTCCTATTTTGGCTGAATTTTTGGAGTTCCAGAAGTTTGCGTTAGTTATAGATTACTACAGACTGTTCTGTTTTTGACAGATTCTGTTTTTCGTGTGTAGTTTGCTTATTTTGATGAATCTATGGCTAGTAAAATAGTTTATAATCCATAGAAAAGTTGGAATACAGTAGGTTTAACACCAATATAAATAAATAATGAGTTCATTACAGTACCTTTAAGTGGTCTTTTGTTTTCTTTCGCTAACGGAGCTCACGAGATTTCTGTTGAGTTTTATGTTGTGAAGTTTTCAAGTTTTGGGTGAATTTTTTTGATGGATTATGGAACAAGGAGTGGCAAGAGCGTAAGCTTGGGGATGCCCATGGCACCCCCAAGATAATCTAAGGACACCAAAAAGTCAAAGCTTGGGGATGCCCCGGAAGGCATCCCCTCTTTCGTCTACTTCCATCGATAACTTTACTTGGAGCTATATCTTTATTCACCACATGATATGTGTTTTGCTTGGAGCGTCTTGTATGATTTGCGTCTTTGCTTTTTAGTTTACCACAATCATCCTTGTTGTACACACCTTTTGAGAGAGCCATATATGAATTGAAATTTGTTAGAATACTCTTTGTGCTTCACTTATATCTTTTGAGCTTTATAATTTTGCTCTAGTGCTTCACTTATACCTTTTAGAGCACGGTGGTGGATTTGTTTTATAAAAACTATTGATCTCTCATACTTCACTTAGATTATTTTGAGAGTCTTAAATAGCATGGTAATTTGCTTGAATAATCCTAATATGCTTGGTATTCAAGATTTGTAAAACTTTCTTTTGAGTGCGTTGAATACTAAGAAAAGTTTGATGCTTGATAATTGTTTGAGATATGGAGGTAGTAATATTAGAGTCATGCTAGTTGAGTAGTTGTGAATTTGAGAAATACTTGTGTTAAAGTTTGTGATTCCCGTAGCATGCACGTATGGTGAACCGTTATGTGATGAAGTCGGAGCATATTTATTTATTGATTGTCTTCCTTATGAGTGGCGGTCGGGGACGAGCGATGGTATTTTCCTACCAATCTATCCCCCTAGGAGATTGCGCGTAATACTTTTGCTTTGATAACTTGTAGATTTTTGCAATAAGTATATGAGTTCTTCATGACTAATGTTGAGTCCATGGATTATACGCACTTTTCTCATCCTTCCGCCATTGCTAGCCTTTCTAATACCGCGCACTTTTCGCCGGTATCATACACCTACCACATACCTTCCTCAAAACAGCCACCATACCTACCTATTATGGCATTTCCATAGACATTCCGAGATATATTGTCATGCAACTTTCCACCGTTCCGTTTATTATGACACGCTCCATCATTGTCATATTGCTTAGCATGATCATGTAGTTGACATCGTATTTGTGGCAAAGCCACCGTTCATAATTCTTTCATACATGTCACTCATGAATCATTGCATATCCATACACCGCCGGAGGCATACACATAGTCATATTTTGTTCTAAGTATCGAGTTGTAATTGTTGAGTTGTAAAGTAAATAAAAGTGTGATGATCATCATTTTTAGAGCATTGTCCCAAGTGAGGAAAGGATGATGGAGACTATGATTCCCCATAAGTCGGGATGAGACTCCGGACAAAAAAAAGAAGAAAAAAAGAAAAGAGGCCATAAAAAAAGAGAAAAGGCCCAAATAAAAAAGTGAGAGAAAAAGAGAGAAGGGACAATGTTACTATCCTTTTACCACACTTGTTCTTCAAAGTAGCACCATGATCTTCATGATAGAGAGTCTCTCATTTTTTCACCTTCATATACTAGTGGGAATTTTTCATTATAGAACTTGGCCTGTATATTCCAATGATGGGCTTCCTCAAATTGCCCTAAGTTGTAGATTCTACTTCCTAAGGGCTGGGTGTCAAAGTCCTCAGTAGGTGGTTTGGTCCTTCAAATGCCTATCTGTTGTAGTAGTCCCCAAAGGCGGAGCTTTATTAGTTGTAGGTGGACGGACCTCAAGTCCTTTCCTTTCTCTAACACTAATACATGACTGTCATGATTGTTGTCAAAGATGAAGGCCATACTGTAGTCATAAGATTGTGTGTCGTGGTCGTTATTCGTATCGTGTATAGATTCTCATATGTGTTGTCATTCCAAAGACAGCTAATCCGTGAACAGCTAACCATCGTCTTTGTCAAAATGGGATAGGTTCGATCTATGGTCATGGAAGGCCTCCTAAAAAGATCTACTAAATTCATCGAGTTGTTCCAAAGAATCAAAGCGCCCAGTTATTAAGAAAATCCCTTGTCGGCTTTCCGTGAAATATTCGTTTGGCCGAGGACTTCCATAGTTGTTCCTATTTCAACTAGGTAGGCCTTCGGTATTCATGCTTCCTTCTATCAAGAGCATTATAGCAGTACGAGGTCTTCGTGAGCAAGCGAGTTGGATGCACACCCACTTAGATTCTTTTGTTGAGCTTTCATATACTTATAGCTCTAGTGCATCCATTGCATGGCAATCCCTACTCACTCACATTGATATCTATTAATGGGCATCTCCATAGCCCGTTGATACGCCTAGTTGATGTGAGACTATCTTCCCACTTTTGTCTTCTCCACAACCATCATTCTATTCCACATATAGTGCTATATCCATGGCTCACGCCATGTATTGCGTGAAGATTGAAAAAGTTTTGACAATGTCAAAAGTATGAAACAATTGCTTGGCTTGTCATCGGGGTTGTGCATGATTTAAATACTTTGTGTGGTGAAGATAGAGCATAGCCATACTATATGATTTTGTAGGGATAACTTTCTTTGGCCATGTTATTTTGAGAAGACATGATTGCTTTGTTAGTATGCTTGAAGTATTATTATTTTTATGTCAATATTAAACTTTTGTCTTGAATCTTTCGAATCTGAATATTCATACCACAATTAAGAAGAATTACATTGAAATTATGCCAAGTAGCACTCCGCATAAAAATTATCTTTTTATCATTTACCTACTCGAGGACGAGCAGAATTAAGCTTGGGGATGCACGATACGTCTCCGACGTATCTATAATTTTTGATTGCTCCATGCTATATTATCTACTGTTTTGGACCATATTGGGCTTTATTTTCCACTTTTATATTATTTTTGGGACTAACCTATTAACCGGAGGCCCAGCCCAGAATTGTTGTTTTTTGCCTATTTCAGTGTTTCGAAGAAACGGAATATCAAACGGAGTCCAAATGGAATGAAACCTTCGGGAACGTGATTTTCTCACCGAATATGATCCCGGAGACTTGGACCCTACGCCAAGGAAGCTTTGAGGTGGGCACAAGGTAGGGGGGCGCGCCCTCCCCCCCAGGCGCGCCCTCCACCCTCCTGGGGCCCACGAAGCTTCACCGACGTACTCCTTCCTCCTATATATACCTACGTACCCCCGAACGATCAGATGCGGAACCAAAAACCTAATTCCACCGCTGCAACTTTCTGTATCCACGCGATCCCATCTTGGGGCCTGTTCTGGAGCCCCGACGTAAGGGGAATCCACCATGGATGGCTTCTACATCATCATAGCCTCTCCGATGAAGTGTGAGTAGTTTACCTCAGACCTTCGGGCCATAGTTAGTAGCTAGACGGCTTCTTCTCTCTTTTTGGATCTCAATACAATGTTCTCCCCCTCTCTTGTGGAGATCTATTCGATGTAATCTTCTTTTTGCGGTGTGTTTGTTGAGATCGATGAATTGTGGGTTTATGGTCAAGATTATCTACGAGCAATATTTGAATCTTCTCTGAATTCTTTTATGTATGATTGGTTATCTTTGCAAGTCTCTTCGAATTATCCGCTTGGTTTGGCCAACTAGATTGGTAGTTCTTGCAATGGGAGAAGTGCTTAGCTTTGGGTTCAATCTTGCGGTGTCCTTTCCCAGTGACAGAAGGGGCAGCAAGGTACGTATTGTATTGTTGCCATCGAGGATAACAAGATGGTTTTTTTTATCATGGGATATCATATTGTATGAATTTATCCCTCTACATCATGTCATCTTGCTTAAGGCGTTACTCTATTTTCATTAACTTAATACTCTAGATGCATGCTGGATAGCGGTCGATGAGTGGAGTAATATTAGTAGATGCATGCAAGAGTCGGTCTACTTGTCTCGGACGTGATGCCTATATACATGATCATACCTAGATACTCTCATAACTATGCTGAATTACATCAATTGCTCAACAAGAATTGCTCACCCAATCAGAAAATACTTATGCTCTTGAGAGAAGTCACTAGTGAAATCTATGGCCCCTGGGTCTCTTTTATATCATATCAATCTTCCATCACTTTATTATTGCTTTTCTTTTTTACTTTGCTTTTTATTTTACTTTGCATCTTTATATAAAAAAATACCAAAAATATTATCTATCATCTCTATCAGATCTCACTCTCGTAAGTGACCGTGAAGGGATTGACAACCCCAAATCGTGTTGGTTGCGTTGAGCTATTTGTTTTGTGTAGGTACGAGGGACTTGCGCGTAGCCTCCTACTGGATTGATACATTGGTTCTCAAAAACTGAGGGAAATACTTACGCTACTCTGCTGCATTATCCTCTCCTCTTCAGGGAAATCCAACGCAAGCTCAAGAGGTAGCATGCTTCAGTGAGAGAATGTCCGTCCATACATATTTTTTGATTCCCTCCTAGCGTGTCTTTTCCATCCAGTCTGCCCTTATGCCGTGATTCAGGAACACCAATCGGCTTAAGGTCAGGAATAAAGTCAATACAAAACTCAATGACCTCCTCATTTTCATGGCCCTTGGAGATGCTTCCTTCTGGCCTAGCACGGTTATGAACATATTTCTTTAAGACTCCCATGAACCTACCAAAGGGGAACATATTGTGTAGAAATACAGGACCCAAACCGTTAATCTCTTCGCATAGGTGAACTAGGACGCAAGGCCATGATGTTGAAGAAGGATGGTGGGAACACCAACTCGAAAGCCCGACAAGACATTGCACCAAATCATTCTCTAACCTTGGTATGATTTCTCGGATTGATTACCTTCCGAGAGATTGCATTGAGGAATGCACATAGCTTCACAATGGCTAATCGAACGTTATTCAAGAGAAGCCCCTCAATGCAACCGAAGCGCTATGCGTCATAATCACGTGGCGCCATGAGACTTTAGGTTCCGGAACTTTTTCTCTACCATGTTTATTATTCCCTTTATATTTGACGATAAGCCGACGGTACCTTAATATCGAAAGGCATTCAAAGAAGCTTTCCTTCTCTTCTTTGGTAAGAGCGTGGTGGCATGACCACGATGTATGCCATCTTTTCCATGCATACGTTGCTGGTCCTCCGTGCCTCGTGTGTATCTTTTGTCTTCCCATACACGCCCAAGAAGCCAAGCAGTGGTCACGCAAAGATTCTTCGCCACGTGCATCACGTCGATTGCAAGAGCGGACCTCTAGGTCTTTCCAATAGGGCAGGTCCCAAAATATAGATTTCTTCTTCCACATGGGTGCGCGTCCGTCACAAGATCATTCGAACAGGTTGTCCGCCAGACCCTTTCCAAAGACTACCTTCAAATCCTTGACCATATCATGTACATCAAGACCAAGACGGTGGCGAGGCTTTGTCCGGTGATCCGCCTCACCTTTGAAATGCTTGCCTTTCTTTCTTACGGGATGCCTGCTCGGAAGAAATCGACGATGTCCCATGTACACATTCTTCCTACAATTGTCCAAATATATACTGTCGATATCATCCAAATAGTGCGTGCATGCGCGGTATCCCTTGTTTGTCTGTCCTGAAAGGTTACTGAGAGCAGGCCAATCATTGATGGTCACGAACAGCAAGGCCTTTAGGTCAAATTCTTCCTCATGTGCTCATCCCACGCACGCATACACTGTTCCATTCAACAGCTTGTAAGAGTTCTTCAACTAATGGCCTTAGGTACACATCAATGTCATTGCTGGGTTGCATAGGGCCTTGGATGAGCACCGCATCATAATGAACTTCCACTTCATGCACAACCAAGGAGGAAGGTTATACAAACATAGAGTCACAGGCCAGGTGCTATGGTTGCTGCTCTGCTCCCCAAAAGGATTAATGCCATCTGCGCTTATACCAAACCATATGTTCCTTGCGTCATCTACAAACTCCTTCCCGTACTTTCTCTCGATTTTTCTCCACTGCGACCTGTCAGCGGGTACTCTCAACTTTCCGTCTTTCTTACGGTCTTCTCTGTGCCATCACATCGCCTTGGCATGCTCTTTGTTTTGGAACAAACGTTTCAACCATGGTATTATAGGAGCATACCACATCACCTTGGCAGGAATCTTCTTCCTGGCGCCGCCCTCGACATCACCGTGGTCATCGCGCTTAATCTTATAGCGCAATGCACCGCATACCGCAAGCGTTCAAATCCTCGTACTCACCGCGGTAGAGGAAGCGGTCATTAGGGCATGCATGTATCTTACGCACCTCTAACCCTAGAGGGCGGACAACCTTATTTGCTTCAGACGTACTCTCGGGCAATTTGTTGTCCTTTGGAAACATATTCTTTATCATTACCGCAACTTTCCAAATCCCTTGTCGGATACACCATTCTCGCCTTCCATTGCAGCAATTCCGGTGTGGTGCCCAACTTTTTCTTGTCAGCTTCGCAATTCGGGTACAACAATTTCTTGTGATCCTCTAACATGCGCTGCAACTTCTTCTTCTCCAAATCACTTGCGCAGTTTCTCTTTGCATCGGCAATGGCCCGAGCTAGATCATCAACGGGCTCATCTGATGCCTCTTCTTCAGCTTCTTCCCGCATTGTCGGCTCAGCTTCTTCCCCCATTGTTGTATCATCGTATTCAGGGAACCCATGGCCAGGATAGTTGTCGTCGTCCTCTTCTTCTTTATTGTCTTACATCATAACCCCTCTTTCTCCGTGCTTGGTCCAAATATTATAGTGGGGCATGAAACCGGACTTAAATAGGTGGACGTGAGTGGTTCTTGACGTAGAGTAATTGTGATTATTCTTACAGACTAAACATGGACAAGGCATAAAACCATCCGCCCGCTTGTTTGCCTCAGCCGCAAGCAGAAAAGTTTGCACGCCATTACTGAACTCGGGAGAGCATCGGTCATCGTACATCCATTGTCGGCTCATCTTCATTACACAACACCGAAAAGACCAAATTAATACAAGTTCATACATAAAGTTCATACAAGACTTAAATGCAACAAACAAATAAATCTCTAACTAAAGCATTTAAATGCAACAACAAATGCGATCAAGATCGCAATTAAGGTAACAATTGATCCAACAGCATAATGATACCAAGCCTCACTATCAATGGCATATTTTCTAATCTTTCTAATCTTCAAGCGCATTTTCTCCATCTTGATCTTGTGATCAACGACGACATCGGCAACAACCCACTACAATTCCATCTTCTCCGCCTCAATTCTTTTCAATTTTTCTTTCAAGTACTCGTTACTCTTTCAACTAAATTTAACCTCTCGACAATAGGGTCGGTTGGAATTTCCGGTTCACAAACCTCCTAGACAAAAATATCTATGTCAACTTGATGGGCATAATTTGTCATAAACACGAAATGCAACGACTAGTTTTAAAAGAGAATATACCACATCCGAATCATAACAAGGACGAGGGCCGACGGGGACGGATATCAAAACCATGGAACTATGTATAACAAACAACGTACGGGTAAGATAATTATACGAGTAACTATATATCCAAATCACACAAACATCAATTTGGTAATGTAAAACATTCATGAACAAGAGGCTCACCACAAGGTGGTGCCGGCGACGGAACGGTGCGGGCGATCGACTGTGGTTACGACGGAGATTTAGAAGGCACTAAGTAAACCACACCTACATATGCAAACTAAGTGTTATTTTTGACCTCAAATTGCATATAAATCAAATACTAGCACATATATTTCCTCCCAAATTACTTAACTCATAAATTAATCACTATACAAAGCATTGCAAGAGCTAATCTAGCAATGAGAGATGAAAGGACAAAATTGCTAACCTTTGTGATCATTTGAATGGATGGGGCCTTCAAATCTTGACAAATTTTGGGCAAAATGTGTGATGAGCTCGAGAGGAAGAGGGGAAGAACAGAGAGGAGAGGGAAGGGGAAGAACAGAGCGAGCTCGGGTGGGCCGAAAGGTTTATAGGGGCGACCTTTAGCACCGGTTCGTTCCACGAACCGGTACTAAAGGTGCTGGAGGGGCCCCAGACTGACAACATCCTGCCACCACTCACTTTAGTACCGGTTCGTGGCAGGAACCGGTGCTAAAGGTTCGCCACGAACAGGTACTAATGAGAGCGGCCGGCTAGCAATTGGAACCGGCACTAATGCACACATTAGTGCCGGCTCAAAATCAAACCGGCACTAATGTGCTTGACATTTGACCCTTTTTCTACCAGTGCTAGAAAGACAGCATGAGCACATTGACATATAGCAGAAATAAACTCACAACGAATATCCATCTCGCATCTTAATACCAGTGTTACAAAATCATATGTCCATATGAGGAGAAACAAACTTAAGGATTTGTCACTACTTGATTGTGGATACTATATTCATCTACAAACAGGTAACATGCAACAGCCGGCCATCGGACTGAGAAAGAGTAGTTTCAATGTGATTAACCATGCTCGATCATGTTCATTGCTGGACATAAATGATACAACATGTACATGTGATCTTCAGGTTGCTTCGATGTGCAAGACAAAAGGAACTGACCATCTTCTAAAGAGATGTTTAGTTAGCGTGGCACCATTCAGTCCTGGATCAAGATGGAGCAGCAAGCAAGTACAACAAGATAAACCATCAATGTTCTGATGTGCGAGCAATGGGATCAAGCTGATGAGACAAGCCATCTGATTGGCCGACACCGACCGTGAGCTCACCCAGCCAAGCCCACGTGCAAAGGGTCAACAGTCAGTCTAAGCTATAAGGCCAAAGAGCTATATAGAGCCCCTACCTCGAGTGGAGCAGTGAAGAAGCAAGTAAAGATAAGGAAGAGGGGAAATGTAATATCGTTTTGTTATAGCAAGATCATCAGATCATGGGTGAATCGATCAATCATCAATAAGTTCTTATCGGCCGACGGAAAGCGTTGTAAATGATATGAAAATAACTAAACAAATTAACTATGTCAGAGCATCCGAAGGACAACCGATTTGGAAAACAAATCTCATGGCAAATGATATGAAAATAACTAAACAAAGGCAATTGAACAGATGTACTGAAACAAATGGGATGGACGTATCCAGGTACTTTACAATATCGATTGTGAAAAATCCAAATCCACGAGGCCTCCTGATATGCATATCCCTCATAATAACAAATCAGTTATAGCTCTAATTTTTGGAAATGCTGGTGAATGGCACACAACAAATGAGTCCATGAAGCATCAGTAACAAGTCCCTATTTCTGAAGATGCTTGGTGAATTTCTTTGCACAACAAGTTCCATTTTTAGATAAAGCTCTGTACATAAAGAAATGGGGCATGAGAAGGCTAGCCTAGAGAAGTGCACTCCACATGCAAGTATTCATAGAACATGTACCTAGACAACTATGTAGATCAAGGTATATTCTTGTGTAATGATGAAGTTGAAGCCTGACCCAATGGACAATTAACCGAAGGCACCTCGATGTCAGGGTGGTAGCGACTTCATCACCTACAAGAAGAAGAAGAAGAAGAACACATAAGGATCATACATTAATTGGAAAAATTCAACGAACAATAAAGAACAGGGTGATAGCGACGGCAGCACCTACAGGAAGAACACACATACAGGCAAAATGAAGCAAGGGATAAAACGTTTCCACTCTCACTCATGGTTTGAGCAAAATTTGTGAGCAAGGACGGGGGTTCGAAACATATAGACTGGCCAGATTCGACCTCACCATCTCTTCTTGCTTGGCGTTGGCAGCGCGTGAGCAGAAGTGGATGTCCGGGTAGATGAGGAGTGAAGAAATGCTTTTCCCCAGCAAATTGTCCTGTTAAGATGCAGTGAAATAACTTTAGGAGGATCATACTCCTACTCTCAGCATGTTAAGATGTGCCGAAATATCTAACAACGATGGTACAAACAAAAAAGTTCAAAGGGTAGAGCTATTGTTGTCTTCCAATTTTCGAAATCAGAGAACTACAACAACACAATCGGTATAATTGACAAATACTCAAACAGTTAGTAACTCTGATCTAGAAGATTTAGAAGAAAGGCAAAGGTACAACAACTACCTGAGGTAACCAGTCTTGTGTAAACTAAAATTCAGCATCGAACAAGGCATGTGAAACTATCAAACGATTGTTTGATGCAGCTCACTGACTGTACAATACGGTGCAAGCCCACCCTAATGCCCAAAACCTGCAATTGATAGTTTGGTGATTATTAAAGTGAAACTTGAACAAGTGATGCTAATTAATTGATGAAAGCGACATAGATAACATATAGTGACGAGAGTGACAGGGAGAGCTAGGATCAGTCAAGTTAATTACCTTGCCGCGGTCTTCGTATATGTAGTCTAGCCCCTTGTAGAAGGGTGGGTGCCCCACTGACAGGTACTGAAATTAACAAACCACACACGGTCATTAGCTCATCGCTAGTCGCTAGTACAATCAATACAAAATTTCTTGTAAACAGGGTTTGAAATTATGTTACAGAGATAGCCATGCCCCAGTCGACCTCAAATTAAAAGGGCAAATTTTATCACAAACGTTAGAAATTTGATTGAAATATCGAGTAAATCTATCCACTACCTAGTTTTTTTCAATAAAACCATCCACTACCTAGTAGCGCGTAGGATAAGAAAAATACTCACATTGATGTTGTTTAGGTACTTTTCTTTCTCGACCCGCATGATCTGCCCTTTCTTCACTGCACAGAAGAAACAATGCGGGTCGGCAAGCACGAGATATCATAGCTCGAACTGAATAAACAATGTACGTATTTCGATGCATCGGTCTTGAACCAAAGCTAGCGATGAAGGGACTAACCAAAAGCAATTAGAGCATCTCCAACAGCCGCTTAAGCGCCATGTAAAACCTGTTTGTCACAAGGCTTTGGTTTATTGGCCACAATACGGCTCCAAAGAATTTATAATACAAGACGCTACGCCGCTTCCAAAGAAGACGTTAAAAATACAGCGCGCACGCCGCACAAACCACATATACATTTCAAAGAAGAGGAGCAAAAATGATCAAACAAACAAAATAAATCAACAATAAATAGTTCAATTTCGTTATCATTACAACTCAAACAAATAGTTTATCGTTTAGTACAACAAATAATGCAATAAACGCAACAAATAGTTCATGAACAATACAATGTCGAATGCAGAAATTATCATGCTCTTTGTCGTCCATGCCATGCCCACCACTCTTCAATCAGATCATTCTGAAGTTCATTGCGAATGGCATGATAGGAGGCAATAAAACGGGCTACCGTTTCAGCCCTCCGTCGCACTCGCACGGGATGTCCCAAGAGCTCATACTGTGAGTAGTCTAAATCTTGGCCACGCTCATTCTCGATGATCATGTTGTGCATGATCACAAAGGCGTGCATGATGTACCAAAGCATTTTTTGATCCCAAAATCTAGCCGGTCCTCTCACAATAGCAAATTGGGCTTGCAAAATCTCAAATGCTCTCTTCACATCTTTTCTAGCCGCTACCGAGCATTGTGGAAATCAAGATTTTTCTTACCTTCCGGCTTTTCAACGGCTTCATGAAGGTTTGCCACTTTGGATAGATGCCATCCGCTAGATAATAGCCATAGTTATGCGTCTGACGGCCATTTGCTACAAACTGCACCGGTGGCAACTCACCGCTTGCAATCTTATTCATCAGTGGTGACGGTTGACAACATTGATGTCATTCAAAGATCCAGGCATTCCAAAGAATGCATGTCAAATCAAGTCTCTGATCGGCCACCGCTTTAAGGATTATAGTGGAACCCTTTTTTGGCCGTGGAATTGCCCATGCCATGCCTTTGGACAATTCTTCCAACTCCAATGCATGCAATCTATTGAGCCAAGCATGCCAGGAAAGCCATGAGCTTTTTTCATCGCCAATAGCCTTGCGACGTCTTCAAAGATTGGGAGATCTCAAATACTCCTCGCCAAACACTTGCACAATTCCCACTGCAAAGCGCTTGACACACATGATGGCTTGGCTCTCACCCATAGCCAAGTGATCATCAACAAGATCAACCGGTATACCATATGCCAACATACGCAAAGCGGCTGTCACCTTCTGAAAGGTGCTATGCCCAAGCTCTCCGGCGGCATTCCTCCTTTGCTGAAAAAAGCGGTCATGGCTCACTAGTTTCTCTGCAATGCGCCTGAACAACTCGGTGCTCATCCTAAACCGGCGACGAAAATACGACTCGGGGTATGTAAGATTCTCCGCAAAATAATGCCTGATCAATCTGTTGTGGGCATCGATCCTATCCCTCCAAATTTTCTGCCGACCCATAACCGAACCACCGTGCTTCGTTTTTTTATATGCATAGCTAGGATCATTGCAAGATCCTCCTCCTCTTCCATATCAAATTCTTCTTCGAAAGAATCATACGACGAACTCATCTACAATGTTCAATACTATACTATAAAAACTACAATTCAAAACATGCACCAATTTCATGAAGTTTGAGCAATACATACCTTGTAGGCGTTTTGTCGAACACCTTATGGGCGCTGGCAAGGCAAGAAGCGCCGGGCGCTGCTCCTCGACGACGGAGGCGCCATGAAAGCGGGACTAGGAGGGGATGGGGCGGAAGCACGGCGGCGCGGGGATAGGCCGGGGAAGCGCCTGAACTGTCGCTGGGGGGCGCGGGCGGCGGCGGCGGCGCAGCCGGATGGGGGTGGGAGTGGGAGAGGAAGTGCGAGAGCGAGCGCTCGAGTGTGCTGCTACACAGAATGTGGCGCTCAAATACACCGCAGCGGAGAGTGTTTCCGACACAAGACAACTTGTTATATCACGCGCTTTTTGCTACTACGGAGCGACTGGCCATGGCGTTCTTGGCTTAAACGGACTAATTTATGGCGCGGCGCTATTTTAGCGCGGCTGTTGAAGATGCTCTTAGACCACACCATACATCCTACTGCACTGGTTAACATATATACCCATACTATGGACAACAAGAGATCATACAATTCTCAGGCGTGTTAGTATCCTAGCCTTACCAACGAAACAAGTTCCTCAGTCACCCTGCCCTGTATGCGGATCCTAAAGTTTCTACGGCGATGCTGCTCCCATCGTCCAACGCCTCCTCCTCTTCTCTTGGCCTCGTGGTGGCGATCTCAGTGAGGCGGCGTGGGTGGCGTTGCGACCGCGGTGGCGCATGCTGGTGGATGGGGAGCTGGTTGGTTGGCTTCGATCCGGTTGGGCGGTGGGGTTTGGAGTTGGGAGAAATCCTTGCCGGATCTTCCGGCTCCGGTGCGGTGATGCCTGCGGGTGCCACCATTCCTCCCTGGAGGGTGCCGGTGGTCTTCATTCCCCTCTACCCTTCGTGTGCCGGGGGAAACCCTAGGATACATCCGGGCAGCAGCGTCGTCGGCGTCGTTTCCTTCCTGGAGGTGCTGCTTGGTACACGGAGGATCAGAACCTAGGATCGTGGTGGGTAGATTTCGGAGGGCGCAGCGGTTGTAGCTCATTCGCGTCTGTCGAGCTGCCGGTGTTGGCATTACTTCTTTTCCTTTTTCTTTGGCTTGTTGTGCTACTCGCCCCAGCGCCTGCTCTGTAATCGGTGTTGGTGCTTTGGAATACAAAGCGGGGGGAAACCCTTTTTCGGTAAGTTGCTACAGAGAGGTCCGCAGACGGAGACGACACAAACCTTGCATCTCCTTCGCGACCTTAGTCTGAATCTACGGAGCGCAGCGGTCTCCTCCTCCATCTCCTTGAGACGGAGCCTCATCTCGTCGAGCTCGTGCAGCTGGACACGAATAGGGTCAGCACCAGCGTGGCAGCGTTAGGGCTTGGGGTCTGAAAGAGAGGGGTCGAGCGAGTCACAACATCGACCGGCGCATCGCGAACCTTGGCGGCGACGGTGTGCCCTCGGCGCCGGTGTCGATGTCCTCACCATCGACGGGAATCTCCTGACCGTGCACCTCCTCCATGGCCGCGGCATGCTGAGCTCGAATCTTCTCACCTCGGCCAAACCTAATGCGAGGGGGGGCGTCTCCTTCTTGCTGTCGACGGACAGATTAGCTCCCGGTGGCCCTTCTCCATGGGATTGCCTTCTCCCTCTCCCTCCTCTCTTCATCTAGCCCTCCCTCCCCTTCTGTGCTGAGGACGACGCCCTTGATGGCCATCAGCGTGGCCAACCCGCCTCGCCTCTCGCCTCCTCCTCGGCGCCATCGACCGCCGCCACCACCTTGGCGGAACCGGATTCATGGATGGGGGCGTGGCGACAACCCTAGCCGGGAGTGGGAGGACGAAAGGAAAGGGATGGACACAGTAGAGAGAGAGGAAGGGTCGCGTGAGGAAGAGGAGGAGGTGGGCGCACGGGACGACGGCATCTGCGGAGCTCTCTCTTTTCTTTCCTTCCAATTTCTTTCTCTATTATTTTCTTCTTTTTTGTCGCATAGTGAATCTGACGTGGACAACGCCATGGCACGGTCATGCTGCACACCTTATTGTTTTTAATTTCCTCACTCCTCCCCCTAGGCGGTTCGCTCGTGTGAAGTGAACACACGCGTAATAACCACCCCAAAAGCCGTTCCGTTCGCCCGTTTGCCAGCTGGCTCGCGGTATAAATACTTCGCGTTCACTTGGATTGACTCCCCGGCCCTCACCGGAAAGATCACCACACCAGCCAACTCAAATCCTCCCTCCCTCCCTCCCTCCCATTCCGATTCCCCACCGACTCCCCAAACCCTCGTAAACCCTACCTCGCCGCGCGACGACGCCAGAGGCGGTGGCGGAGCGCTCATCGCTTCCCCGCCTCCCCCGCCCCGCCGCAGCCGGCAAGGGCAAGCGGAAGATGAAGGGGGACGATCTGGTGAGCAGCGACGACCCCGCCGCTTCTCTCCCTTCTCTTCCTCCGCCTCCTCCCCGCGGGGCGGGGGCGCCGCTCGTCCTCTCTTTTACGGCTGCGGCCGCGTGACTCGCGTCTCGTGCCTGTCGCAGTCGGAGGAGGACCGCGAGCTCAAGGCGCGTCTCGAGGATTGCGTGGAGCGGGCGCAGAGCCGCGACCCCCGCCTCCGGGTAGGCGCCATCGACACCCTGAGGTAATGCCTGCCGCTTCTGAACTTCCCCGGGATTCGGCCGCATCGCTGTCAAATTTGGATGGCCAGTTTAGGCGCGAAAACCAGATTCCGTGTGATTCGGGCGGGAAAACCAAATTCGGCTCGGGCGCTGCTGCTCTGTTTCTACTTTCTAGTCTCCCGCACCACTGTCAATTATGGTTAGTTTCGGTTCTGGTCTCCTGCTTAGTTCCGGTTCGGATTCAGGCGCGTCGCTGTCAATTTTGGATGGCCATATTTTAGGCGCGAACACCAGATTCCGCGTGATCCGTTTTCTCGATTCGCATGCAAATGTTTGTTGCGCCGCTGCTTGGCTTGTAGTCTCCTGCACCCTAGTCTCTGGGTTGATTGCTCGATTTACCCACCGGTATGCACTGCAATCTGCTGGCGAGTATATGAGAAATGTTACGCTCTGCGGAATTCACTGTCATGAAAATTTGCAAGGATGGGGATTCTGTTCTGGTTTTTGGTAGTGCTGGACTGCTGGTTTGCTTATTTTACAAGGGTGCCGATTTCGGGCGCATTTGGAGGCTCGTTACGTCCCTCTGCTCTTAATTTGGGACAGGATACTACGAAATCAAAATTCCTATTGCGTCATGCTTTCGCTGTCGAATTTCCCTATCATGTTATGATGGGATATTTGGTTTGGTTTGTTCATTTCGAATGTTGCATCCTACTGCTGCTATTGACTGCAGCACTGCATTCCTCAAACAGCTAATATGCCAATTTTCTTCTCAGTTCATTGTTAACTGTGATTAATGCTTAACAGGAAAGAGATTTGTGCGGCGACAAGCTCAATGACGTCTGTCCCGAAACCACTCAAATTCCTCCGTGCACACTACGGAACTCTCAAGGCTTGCTTTCAGAGAATGCGGGATCCTGCACAGAAGGTATCAAGGGATTGTTAATGTCTCAGTTGGCCCAAGCTTAAGTACTGTGGTGCTTATGATTTTCTGTTCTTATTGTGCAGAAACATATGGCTGACATTCTGTCAGTATTGGCCTTGACAGCGTCTGCTGAAGGAGAAAGGGTATGCAGAAATACCAAAGCACTGTTCAATCATTTGTGCATTTCCTTCTGTTAGTAATTTAGTATATATCTTGCTGTTCTACAAATGACCATCATGGGAAATTCTGAGCAAAATATACTCTACAAATAGTTTTCATTTGTTTCTAGTTCATAGTGGTTAGAGTTTACTTCAGCACTCATAAATACTGATCTTAAAAGAAGACTAGATGGCATAAGCAAAGAGCAAATATGTGAAGGCCCCAAACAAAAATCTAGATTAGAAGCCTCATCTCTCTGTTATACACTTATGCTGTAACTAACTTGAACACACTAAAAATTTAGTAGTATTCATCGTAACTTACCTGTAGCTCGGTCATATACTCATATCTCATCCTATGTTTCCCTATTCGACCATTATCGACATCAACACATGGGCCATCAATTGATTTATTTAACTTCCGGATTGATCATCCTGTGCCCAATGTTGCTGGCGAGAGAACCAGATCTCTGTCACAGCAACTTCAACAGTGTTATGCTTTGACACAAACCAGATAGCTAATAGGCACCCAGTCCTTTTCTTTTCTCGGATATTTTAACACCAGAACCTACATGTAGTTACATTTACTTTTATACAGGTTTTCCCTCATCGTGAACCACATAATTTCCATTATAATTCATAAGCTTTTTTTTTGGAAAGTTGAATACTGAAATGAGGATCTAAATTTAATTCACCATTACTGTACAGATCTGGCTTGCTAAACTTTGCTTCACCTTCTTGTTTTAGGAAAGCCTGAAGTACTGTATGATGGGCTCTTTAGTTGATATATGTTCATGGGGTCATGAATACGTGAGGTATGGCATCCAGCCTCCCTGGCTGTAATTCCAACCTTACTTTTCTCTTCATGTTACTTGTAAGTTGTAACTAGCTCCCTATTAGCATTATTTACTATTTTGTCTTCCTATAAGCTATTTCCATCCTTGTAGCTCCAAATACAACGTGATGTGAATTTCTTTTTGATATGCTGGCTCAGATACAATACTAAATCTAAAGAATCACTCCAAGTAATTTTTTGTTGTTCCAGTTTAAATGTTATTCACTTACCATCCTAGTCACTCTGCCATGTCAAATCTAAGCTATACTGTTTGGAAATTAATGGGTTATAGCATTGCTCTTAAGTTTTTTTTGTTGCGGAGGCTCAAGCTGTTTCATATAGTGGGCTCTAATTATGTCAATGTCTTGTTCGCCAGAAACTTGGCTTTTGAAATTGGAGAAGAATGGAAGGTTAGATCCTAATCCACTTCATCATTTGTATTGCATGTTTTCTTATATATTCTTCATAGTACCCTGTTCTGTAGTATGATATCCACTTTCTGTCCGGATGGCATGCCATTTTGTGTTAGTTCAGTTTTTCCTGAACATGTACATTGTATACGCTAGACACACATAGTTTTTGGCAAAAAATAATGGGTATTCAACTGAATACCAATGAATTGAAGTGGGCCCGTCCCTGGCACTCTTCACAGTAGTATGACATCCAATTTCTGTCCAGATGTTTATTGAAATCGAAAGTGTTTTGATTGTTTTTCCTCGAACCTCTTGATTTTATCGTCAGTGTGTATATTAGTATATACCTTACTGGTTGATGTACCATGATTTATGTGGCTCCCCATCTGACAATACTCTTAAAGTTGTGATTGCTGGTTTGCTATCTCTTAATGCATTCAATTTTGTTAGAAAAGAAGTTCCATCAACTTTTTCTTTTGTTATCTATGCTATAGTGTATTAGTTGTTCCATGTAGTTGGGCTTAAATATGCAAACTTTATTCTTGATCTTACATTTATAATGCTAAATTTTTCTTGTTTTGCAGTTCAATGACTCATCAACGCCAATTGAATCCGAAATAAAACTAGTGCTGGAAATTGTCAAATTTCACATGAAGGTTGATTCTGATTAGATTTTGTGTGTTGCATTTGTTTCATTTTATTAATCCATCATATAAAAATATTAACTTATGTGAAATATGCTAATCTCTAATTGATAACCAATAGTAATTGTTTAAAAGAAACCTAATAGTGATTAATTCATTGATGGATTGAGAGTTTGATGAGTTTTGTTATTGTAGCATAATGCTGAAACTGAAGCTCTGGATTTTTTGATGAAGGTTTGGTGAAACATTTCTGTTTGTATTAATGGATCAGTTCTATAATTATTGTGATGCAACTGAAGTATGATATTTCTTTGTACATAGGTTGGATACCTTGAGATGCTTTCAGACGAAAAAAAAGAAGAATACATTACGAGGCTACTTCATCTTGTTGACTCTACCAACTACAAAAGGGCATGCTTGTATTTGACTAGTTGTTCTAAGTACGTGAATGAATTTATGTGTTCTCCAATTTTATCGAGATTAAACTTGTGAACACTCGTTATGCTGGGGCTGAAACTTGCAGATACTTATCTACACCCGACCATGAGGCCACACTTGACATTGCCTATGACATGTATATGGAGTTTAGGGATCTTGCAAGTGCTTTGTGGATTGTGCTTTTGGTCAACGACCACAAGGTGGGTGAACGAACTACGCCTGTGATTTTGAGGTCAGAAATTCAATGGCACTAACATTGATTTCAATGTCTTCTAGTGTTGTGATCAGAGTGTGAAGATTGTATTTGGAGAAACTGAAGATTTCTCCCTGAAGCAGCAACTCGCATTTATGATAGCGCTATGTGAGTCTCATCCATGCTCACAGACATGCAACAGAAGCAAAATTACCTATTTTTGCCATCGTTTGCTGATCTACAATTCTGATCATTGGGATAGTTTGTACCTATAGATTCCATACTACAGATTGTTTAAATCTTTTAGCAGACTCTTTGAACTCTATTTTCCTTTATCAATGAGCTCTTCTTATTGAAGGGTTTAAGCATGGAGGTTGAAGATGAGATGGTTGCAGATGAAAATGAGAAGAATGCTTTGCAGGAAGTAGTTAATAACACCAAACTGAGTGAGGGGTACCATATGCTTGCGTGGGATATTGGTGTCATGGAGCCAAAATCTCCAGAGGACATATATAAGGTAGTGTTTTGTTAGGTTATTTGCCGATTCAGTTTTTTCAGCAGTTTGTTAGTTTGTTTAAGCACCCCAGTTAAAATTTACAAGACATGCTCATTTGTTAGGTTCATCTGATTGGCGGTCGAGGTACCAAAAGCTCCAGCCTTGATTCTGCAAGGCCGAATTTGGCCGCAATTTTTGTCAATGCATTTGTGAATGCTGGTTATCGCCAGGTTAGCTCTTATGAATTTCCTCGCCATCTTTATGGAAAGTAAAGATATTAAGATCATGTTCTTGTTGCAGGACAAACTCATGACTGCAATACCAGATTCTTTGCTATTCAAGAACAACGAACTTTGGAGAGCCAGTGTAGTAGCTAGTCTGGTACTGATATAATCTTATTTCTATTAAATGCGCCTTTTAGATTACTACTCCCGCCGTATCAAAATATAAGACGTTTTTTGTAGGTTAGTTTAGCCTACAAAAACGTCTTCTATTTTGATATGGAGGGAGTAGTAATCTAAAAGGTGCATTTAATAGTTTAGCCTACAAAAACGTCTTATACTTTGGTATAGAGGTAGTAGATGATACTGTATTTTATAAGATAACAGTACTAAATACAACACATCATTTTCAGGGAATGATACATCTGTGAGATCCTGATTCAGGATTTCCCAAACTTGACAAGTACCTGCACAGCAATGATACTAATGTCGTTGCAGGAGCTTTGTTAGGTATAGGCATTGTCTCTTCTGGTGTGAAGAATTATCGGGATCATGTACGTGCCACCCTACCTTACTGTATCCATCCTCTTGCTCTTCTAATGCAAGCCCTCTGCTTTAATAACCTCTTATGTTTTCCAGGCACTTGCTCTTATTTCTGAGTATAGCAAGGGTGCAGCATCAGTTACACGAATCGGGGGATTCTTGGGTCTTGGTATTGCTTATGCTGGGTCCCGGAAAGACGAGGTCAATTCAATACATTCCCCTATAGCTGAAATACCCTTATTATCTTGCATTGATACAGTTTCCGAATTTTCAGCTTAAATCACATTTCTCAAGTACCTTGAGTAACCCCCAAACACCTTTGGAGGACTTAGTGTTCTCTGCCATCTCCTTGGGATTGGTGTTTGTTGGTTCCTGCAATGAAGAGATTGCAGAGTCGATCATATCTGTCTTGGAAAATCATAGTGAAGAGCTTGCAGAGCCCACTATTTGTCTTCTTCCAGTTGCCGTTGGCCTTCTATATCTTGGAAAACAGGTGATTTTGTTGTTCCTCTGTAGTAAGATTCGCAGCTTCTTGTACAATTTTTTCCCTTGTTGCAGAGCATAGAATACTTATAAAACATGTATTCTATCGTTTCGGTACCTGCCCTTAAACTTGTGGACATCCTTTTATCTGCTGTTGTGATTTATATCTTAAACCCATGCTTTGGCTGGTTTCTCTCCATTGTGGTAAAATAGTTTCATCTGCTGTTATTTAAATATCTTTAATTTTGTATGTGTGTTCATGTGCACAGGCTTATGCATTTTTCCTATTCATTTTGTTGATCTTAACAACATTGTATCAGGAGATGGTGGATGCTACTGCTGCTAAGGTTTCTGAAACATTTGGTGAACCATTAAAGAAGTACTGTGGCCTGACTCTTACGTCTTTGGCATATGCTGGGACAGGGAATGTGCTTAAGGTAACTTGCCTTCAAAAGATACATGAATTGCAGAGGCTGTACGATACCAACAAGTTCAATGCATAGCTAGTTTTTATATACCATGCCATTTGGATTTACAGGTTCAGGAGCTCCTTTGTAGTTGCTCAGATAAACTTGTGAAAGGTGGATCTGACCAAGGGCCAGCAGTCCTTGGAATTGCTCTTATTGCCATGGCTGAAGAATTAGGAGCTGAATTGGCTGTACGGTCCCTCGAGCACCTTTTACAGTATGGTGATCGTAGTATTAGAAGAGCGGTTCCTCTTGCCCTTGGCATGCTCTGCATATCCAATCCAAAGGTACTCCTAAATTTTTATATAAGTTTGCTTGTTTTTCTATAACATTAAATGGAAATGAGTCAAACTTTTGCCATATTAACAGCCCTTCCAAATGCACCATGAAATTAAATGGAAACATTTCTTGGGTTGACTGAAGGATGACAAGATGGAGCATTTGCATCACTGTACTGTTGCACGCATACTTGCAATATATTACTCCCTCCGTTCCTAAATATTTGTCTTTCTAGCCATCTCAAATAGACTACAACATACGGATGTATGTAGACATGTTTTCGAGTGTAAATTCACTCATTTTTACTCCGTATGTAGTCACTTGTTGAAATCTCTAGAAAGACAATTATTTAGGAACGGAGGGAGTAATATCAGTGCAAGCATAATAGGCTAAGAACATGCATGGCTGTTAGTTTTTCATCTGTTGCATCATCCATTTTGGTCCGGATGTGCTTGAAGAACATGCTTTGTTAGACACTTATTTGGTCTTACTTGATTATTGGCAACTACTCCCTCCGTTCCTAAATATAAGTCTTTGTAGAGATTCCACTAGGTGGACTACATACCGAACAAAATGAATGAATCTACACTTAAAATGCATCTATATACATCCGTATGTGATTCATAGTGAAATCTCTACAAAGACTTATATTTAGGAACGGAGGAAGTACATGCTTTGCTGTTATGGCCGCATGCATCTCCCAGATGCAGAGGCCGGGGGTCATCCTCCTTTTCCAAAAAAAAACATACTTTGCTGCTTCTTATTTGATTCTAGTTCATTGAGTGCCTGCAGTTATGGTATACTTGATGTAAATAGATTGTATCTTCCAGATGTCTAGTTTCATACTGTCTGCATATCATGTAGGTGGTTGTTGTGGACACACTGAGTAGACTGAGCCGTGATGCGGACGGTGCAGTGTCGATGGTTAGCAACTTCGTCACAATATAGCATATTAATGCCTCTTGAAGCTTAAGATTACGTTTGGTCAAATCGGTACATGCAGGCTGCAATCATCTCACTGGGCTTGATAGGTGCTGGTACAAACAATGCACGTATAGCCGGATTGCTTCGTAAGCTCTCAAGTCAGCAATATGGCGGTTATCTGTATTGTGTAAGTACAAACCTACAGCGAAAATAAATAAATTATGTCCTTGTTTTAAACGCTAGTAAGATTTCCTGTGGTTATGTAAGTTTCAGATGAGTTGATTTCGTTTTATTTCAGGTGAGGATTGCACAGGGTCTTGTTCACCTTGGGAAGGGCTTGCTGACACTTGACCCATACCACTCTGACAGGCTACTTCTATCTCCGTGAGTAATGTGCCCCATATGGTTTCCCTTTGGTTTTACTGGAAGCACGTTTCAAAAAGCTCTTGTTGTTGGTGGTGTTGTTGTTGGTGTTGTTGTTGTTGTCACTTTTCAGCGTAGCACTAGCTGGGCTTGTAACCGTTCTGGACGCATGCCTTGCCATGCAACCCATCATCGTCGAAAAGTATCCCTACATGCTATACATCCTCGCCCTCGCTATGCAGGTATGTATCTCCTACTGTACTAAGGACTCAGTGGTAGAGTTAAAGAAGAATCACATGATTTGAAATGTGTGTTTCTCTGCTGGGGACAGCCTAGGATGTTACTGACTGTGGATGAGGATCTCAAGCCCCTCCATGTGCCTGTTCGTGTCGGCCAAGCAGTCGACGTGGTCGGTCAGGCGGGAAGTCCCAGGACCATCACTGGCTTCCAGACGCACAACACGCCTGTACTGCTCGCTGCAGGGGAGCGAGCTGAGCTAGCAACTGAAAAGTAATTACAGAACATTTTCGAAATGAATCTTATGTTCAGTAACTTGATTCTTGCTTGAGCTTATTGCTGTTCCTGCGTGTAGATATATTCCGCTGACACCAGTTCTGGAGGGCTTTGTGATCCTGAGGAAGAACCTAGAGCATCATGAAGATTGAGAGATTGGTGCGATGCAAGCGTAAGCGAATCTGCGGATGGAGTGTCATGAAGAGGCTTGGTCAACATCTAACTGTCACACAAGCAAGCGACAATGACTATTGTGAAGAGGCTGCAAATATTCCTTAACAGAGTACAGGGACAATACAAAAGTATATAGAATAGCTCAGGGGTCAATGTACAGACGGAGATTGGGTCAATGTTTCTTCGAAAAGAGGAGAAGCAACTTTGTCGGAACGGGGAACAGAAACAGTGTGTGACTGATGGCTGCATAGCATAACCTCAATCAAATTTTGTGTTTTCACTCACTAGACTGTTCATATAATAGACATACTCAGTTGTCTGATGTTTTCTGCCCTTTTAAGAAGTCACTCATAATGTATCTACAATGCTAAGACATCCACAAATGATCAACTTTTCGCACCCATCTGTTGCAAAAGCAAACATAATCTATAGATGGATAAACTTACATTTTGTAAGAAAGCTAGTAGTGCACTGCCGAGAGGTGACTATCTGTCATTCACGACTTCATTACGGATGGAGGTACTTTCTGTAGATTGATTTACGATTCCACGGGCGACATCATCCGTATTCATAATACCCAGAAATAATCTATCAACTTAACCTCTGGAACCTTGGCAGGTGGTGTTTCTGGTCAAGTTTTAAAATGTCAGCAAAGCTATGGAAGGAGCAACTCTCAAGATGAAAAAGAAAATGAAGATAAATGTTAGTTACTTGGCTCAACTGGAATGTATCTAAGCACATCATTCAGAACGAAATAGCCCCCTTTTTGTTTTGTTTTTTTTAGAAAAGGAGGATAACCTCCGGCCTCTGCATCTGGGAGATGCATACGGCCACTTTATTGATTATTCTCGAGGACCTTACAAAGTATTACAACAATATGCCTGAATCCGCCATTTTGGCAACATATGCCACTACTTCTATCCATATGATGAAGGGGTGCTACACCGGGCCAAATACCCGGACTACTCACCTAAGCCTATCATCAAAGCCGAAGCCCCACCGAGCCACATACCGGGTCTAGGGCATAAACCGGTCTCGACGCACTCACATGTGTCGTCGCCGCCATCTTCCACAGTCCGTCTTGAGCAGATATTGAGGCTTCTACCTTGTCAGTCACTCCGCCTTCGACGCCACCTTGACGCCAGACAACTACCTCCACTGCTGAGTCCATCATCACAAGACGGGCGCCGAAGTCTCCATCGCACCACGCCGCCGAGATCCGCCACAACAATGTGAAGGATGAAGCACCGCTCCACCGGAAAAAGGCGTCCGCTGGTCCCTCGATCCTGTACGCCTCCAAGAATGACGCCCCAAGGAGGAAACGACACCAACGCTACCGCCGTCATCCGATCAATCGATCTAGGGTTTCCCCCGGAGGTAGCGGATAGAGGTCTAAAGCTTCTCCACGGCGATGCCTTCAAGAAGGTAATGACACAAAAGGGTGCCACCAACGCCGGTCTCGGCATCAAGCCGAGCACAAGGTTTTCACCCGAATCCGCTCGAAGAACCTCCATCACATATTGTGTGTACGGGTCGCCGCCTATCTGAGCCGCCGCACATCGAGCAGGCCGCACCGGCCAGATCAGATCTGTCTGAAGGGCACAACCCGACCCAACCACCAGGCCCTCCATGCCGCCACCACCGACCCGAGGTCAGATGGTTTGTCGCCGCAGACTCGGCCGCCGCCGCCGAACGCCGCCACGCCGCCCGAGGCAGAGCCGACCGCACCCCCACCATCGCCGCCTTGGTCGAGGCAGCCGCCGCCGCCGGAAGGCAGCCGCCAGCGCCAGCCGGATCGGCCGTGCCACCCACGCCATGGGCTTCGCACCGCCTACGGCGCAGTAAGAGGAAGACCCCGCCACCGCTGCCCCCGCTATCGCCGGCGGTGTCCTTCGCGCGGCGGAGGAGGGAGGAAAGATGGGGACCCCAAATGCTAGGGTTTCAGATCCGTCCGAGTCGCCGGGGCGACGCGTGTGGATGGAGGCGGTGAAACAAAACCCTAGGAACAAAGAAGAACGACTGAGTAAATCTACGCTTCATGGCATCAGGGACAGTAAAGGACCCACTAACTAAAACGAGCACACCGCCCGATGGCTGAGAATCTACATTGTCTATCTGCATCGAACATCCCTTGAGGCATGTAGATACGAAGTGCTCATTGATATCCTGGTTAAGCACACACACAAAAAATAGACTAGAACCGAACCAATCAGGGGACTATAGCCCTTAACTGAGCAAGCACGTATTAGACAAATACAAGCTAAATGATGGCCGGCGGGAGGCATGGCATTCTGGGGCGTCAGAGGGGTGTGAGCGCCGGGTTACATCACTTGCCGTCATTGTCCGTCTCACCCCTCCTTGGTGGCTCCAAGTGGTTCTTCTTAGCTCATTTTTAGTTTGCATGGGGTATCCGGCACCTTTGTATCTTGTTTTAGGTGTGTGTATGTATTGAGTGTCGTGATGACGTATGTTTGTATCAGTTCGCTCGGGTGTATGTGGTAATGGTTGCTTTATAATATAAAGCGTGGAAACCCTTTTTCCATAAAAAGAAGGTGGTCGCAGCAGTATTGAAATATTTGGAGGTTGGAATCATGCCAGATGGTATAAACGACACAATCATAGTGCTTATTCCTAAAGAAAAGAACACACAAAGTTTGAGAGAGTTCAGACCAATTAGTCTTTGCAAAGTTATATATAAGGTCACCTTCAAATGCTTGGCTAACCGTTTGCGGTCGTTTTTGTATGAACCTATCTTGGAAACTTAAAGTGCCTTTTAACTGAAAAGGTTCTGGAAGGGATGACGACGGACATCGCAATCATTGTCTTTGAGGGCATCCTCAAAATCCAGCAAAATAAGAATCCTCGGAACATTTATTGTGCTTACAAACTGGATCTCACCAATTGCGGTATTATTAGTTTTTTTTTCTAGTTTACCCCGTAAGAGCATCTACAGTTGGATTTTGCAAATCCGGCCCCTCAAACGCCCGCGGACGTAACCGGCCACGCTCAAATTAGCCACTTTGCATCCATCGCTCTCATATTTCATTCCTTAGATCCATACAAAGCATACAAAAGAAATCCTACGTACTACATCTACGTACTACCCTAGCTACTCTTCATCGTCGGAGATGTCCACGATGCCGGTGCTGGGCGCCGGCTGAACGGGCGGGTAGGAGGGCTCCAGCTCATCCTCCATCCTCCTCCTGCTTGACCTCATCCATGTGGCGAACATCTCCGCCTCCTCCACGGCCTCTTGCGCCTCCATCTCCTGCCGATGATGGTGTCTTGTCTCCGCAGTCGACTCCGACCAGAGGGAATCGAGGATGGCTTGCTGCTCCGCCTGCAGATCCCCGTCGCCAGTGTCCCCCACATCCTCCTCCTCCGGCTCATCCCCCTCTATAATAATTCACAAATCAAAATCTGCTAATTGTTCTCTAGTAGCACCTACTCCTGTCGCAATTTCCCGATTTCGAAATGTTCAAAGCCTGGGGTAGAAAAAAAGGGAGAAATGATGTGGTTACATGATGCAATTTCCTCTTCGAATAAACCTCGTAATCGTAAAAAAGTGGTTTTTTTAGTGCTGGGCCTAGCAAAAGAGAAATCGAGACGTCATGAGTCCATTGATGAAAAGGGGCTGGGGAAAGCTTAAACCCAAGTCCTACAGTGATGGATATAAGCGCCCGGAGAAAGGAATCAGCCTTTTCAGTCCGGCGCATGCCTTCCTACCCTCGGTAGCTTACGAGTTTACGTCCATCCCTGGTCGGGTACAGTTTCAGTTAGTGGATCCGGAGGGAGGCATTAAAGGCCCTGGGTCCCCCATTCCGTCCCAGTCGGACTCGGAGCGAAGCATCTCCCAAGACCAACTTCCATTCACCAAACCCAGGTTCCTTGAGGAGCTTTAGATGAAGAAGGAGGCACATTCAGAGCTGGTTGAGGGTCATCCACAACTTCCAGAGCACAATTCTTAAGTCCTTGCTCTAACCTTTCTAGCTTTGGAGCACTGCTCTTGGACAGATCAGAGGCGCCTTCCCGGTAAGGAAGAGGATAAAAAGGTGCTGTGATCTATCTCGACCACCTTAGGCGCACACTTTATTCGGACAGTGGGCACGATGCTCTAAAAGAACTTATTGATAAAAAAACATAGCAGTAACAGCTGTTTTAGAAAGTACCTCTTTCTTTCCTGAAACTCAAACAACCTATGAGGCTACTAAAAGGCTAATCCAGACGAAGAAGATAGCGAGAAAACGACTCCTCAAGCCGAAATAAGGGCGGGCCGCTGCAATGAGAGCGTAAGTTGCAGAGTTTTTTCTGGAATTTTCGGTGCGCTCTTCCTTTTTTTGGATAGAAAGAAGGGTTCCACAAAGTCCTCCTCCTCCTCCTCCTCGTCGTCCTCCTCCTCTTGATCCACTGCATCCGGAGGTAGCCTCGCGGCGGTCCGGGTTTCGCGCCAAGCCTGGATCTGCTCAAGGAGCTCGAGCCGGCGCTTCGGCGTCAGAAATGGCTTGCTCCTCACCCGACAGCGCGGGACATGTCTACTAGGTGGACGAGTGGAGTGGAAAGTGGTGGCGGCGGCAGACAGGAGGAGGAAAATATGGATAGATGGTAGGGTTTCAATGCCGCCGGTCGACTTAAATAGCCGGGCAAGACACTACGCGGCCCGCCGAAGGAGACGAGCTTCGGAACGCCGGGTTTGAGGGCGTTTCCGGCTGGGACCCCTTCGTCAGTCCGACATGGCGGGCATGCCAGGGCGCACCTGCGCACCTCTATATCCGCTCCATATTTGGGCTGAATATGAAGATGCCATTCAGCCCGGGTGTTCGATGCCCATTTGTGACGTCCATCTGAGTCGAAAAAAATATAACCGGACAGTGACCGGGCGGCTCACCCCGATGTATGAGACGGGTTTGAGGCCCCGCTGTAGATGCTCTGACAACTAAGAAGGGGCGGTTCACTCGTGAAAACACGCGCCGTTCGCCTGTTCGCCAGCTGGCGCGCTATATAAACACTTGGCGTTTACTTCGGTTGACCTCCCCTGACCAGAAAGATCACCACACCAGCCAGCCCAAATCCTCCTCCCCTCCCTCTCCTCCCTCCCATTTCTGAATCTCTGATTGCCCGCCGACTCCCCGAACTCCCTCGTAAACCCTACCTCGCCGCGCGAGGACGCCAGCAACCGCCCCTTCCCCGCCTCCCCCGCCCCGCCGCAGCAGGCAGGGGCAAGGGGAAGATGAAGGGGGACGATCTGGTGAGCAGCGACGACCCCGCCGCTTCTCTCCCTTCTCTTCCTCCGCCTCCTCCCCGCGGGGCGGGGGCGCCGCTCGTCCTCTCTCTTACGGGCGCGGCCGCGTGACTCGCGTCTCGTGCCTGTCGCAGTCAGAGGAGGACCGCGAGCTCAAGGCGCGTCTCGAGGATTGCGTGCAGCTGGTGCAGAGCGGCGACCCCCGCCTCCGGGTAGAAGCCATCGACACCCTGAGGTAATGCCTGCTGCCGCTTCTGAACTTCCCCGGGATTCGGCCGCATCGCTGTCAAATTTGGATGACCAGTTTAGGCGCGAAAACCAGATTCCGTGTGATTCGGGCGCGAAAACCAGATTCCGTGTGATTCGGGCGCAAAAACTAAATTCGGCTCGGGCGCTGCTGCTCTGTTTCTTTTCTACTTTCTAGTCTCCCGCACCACTGTCAATTATGGTTAGTTTCGGTTCTGGTCTCCTGCTTAGTTCCGGCTCGGATTCAGGCGCGTCGCTGTCAATTTTGGATGGCCATATTTTAGGCGCGAACACCAGATTCCGCGCGATCCGTTTTCTCGATTCGCATGCAAATGTTTGTTGCGCCGCTGCTTAGTTTGTTGTCTCCTGCACCCTAATCTCTGGGTTGATTTCTCGATTTACCTACCGGTATGTAGTGCAACCTGCAGGCGAGTTTATAGGAATGTTGCGCTCTGCGAAATTCACTGTCATGAAAAATTGGAGGGACAGGAATCCTGTTCAGGTTTTTGGTTGTGCTGGTTTGCTTATTTTGCAAGGGTGCCAATTTTGAGCTCCCTCTGCTCTTAAGTTGGGACAGGATACTATGAAATCAAAATTCCTATTGCGTCATGCTTTCGCTGTTGAATTTCCCTATCATGTTATGATGGTATATTTGATTTGATTTGATTTGTTCATTTCGAATGTTGCATCCTACTGCTGTTATTGACTGCAGCACTGCATTCCTCAAACAGCTAATATGCCATTTTTCTTCTCAGTACATAGTTAACTGTGGTTAATGCCTAACAGGAAAGAGATTCGTGCGGCGACAAGCTCAATGACGTCTGTCCCGAAACCACTCAAATTCCTCCGTGCACACTACGGAACTCTCAAGGCTTGTTTTCAGAGAATGCGGGATCCTGCACAGAAGGTATCAAGGGATTGTTAATGTCTCAGTTGAGCCAAGCTTAAGTACTATGGTGCTTATGATTTTCTGTTCTTATTGTGCAGAAACATATGGCTGACATTCTGTCAGTATTGGCCTTGACAGCGTCTGCTGAAGGAGAAAGGGTATGCAGAAATACCAAAGCACTGTTTAAACATTTGTGCATTTCCTTCTGTTAGTATCTTTCTTTTTTATAAATGACCATCACATGAAATTCCGAGCAAGATATACGCTACAAATAGTTTTTATTTATTTCTAGTTCATAGTGGTTAGAGTTTGCTTTAGCACTCATAAATACGGATCTTAGAACCAGGCTAGGTGGCATAAGCAAAGAGCAAATATGTGAAGGCCCCAAACAAAAATCTAGATTAACGGCCTCATCCCTCTGTTATGCTGTAACTAACCTGAACCCACTAAAATATTTACTCATGTGTGCCGCTGGGACCAAGGGCAAGGATTAATCTTCATAGTAACTTACCTATGGCTCGATCATATGCCATCCTATATTACCCCATTCGACCATTATCGACATCAACACATGGGCCATTAATTGATTTATTTAACTTCTGGATTGATCATCCTGTGCCTAATGTCGCTGGCGAGAGAACCACATCTATCACTGCTGACTGCAACTTTAACAGTGTTATGCTTTGACACAAACCAGATAGCTAACAGGCACCTAGTCCTTTTCTTTGCTCGGATATTTTAACACCAGAACCTACATGTAGTTACATTTACTTTAATACAGGTTTTCCCTCATCGTAAACCACCTAAATTCCATTATACTACTTCATAAGCTTTTTTGGAAAGCTGAATACTGAAATGAGCATCTAGATTTAGTTGACCATTACTGTATAGGGCTGTCTTGCTAAATTTTGCTTCCTTTTCTTGTTTTAGGAAAGCCTCAAGTACTGTATGATGGGCTCTTTAGTTGATATATGTTCATGGGGTCATGTATACGTGAGGTGATGACATTATTCATCCCCTGGCTGTAATTCTAACCTTACCTTTTCTTCACGTTACTTGTAAATAGCTCCCTATTAGCATTATTTACTATTTTGTCTTCGTATACACTATTTTCCATCCTTGTAGCTACAAATACAACGTGATGTGAATTTATTTTTTATATGCCCTCAAATGCAATACTAAATCTAAAGAATCACTCTTACATATTTTGTTGTTGTTCCAGTTTGAGTGTTATTGACTTACCACCATCCTAGTCATTCTGCCATGTCAAATCTAAGCTATATTGTTTGGAAATTAATGGGCTATAGTATTGCTCCTAAGTTTTTTTATTGCGGAGGCTCAAGCTGTTTCATATAGTGGGCTTCTAATTATGTCAATGTCTTTTTCGACAGAAACTTGGCTTTTGAAATTGGAAAAGAGTGGAAGGTTAGATCCTAATCCACTTCATCGTTTGTATTGTATGATTTTTTATATGTTCTCCATAGTACCCTGTTCTGTAGTATGATATCCACTTTCTATCCGGATGGCATGCCATTTCGCGTGTTAGTTCCGTGCTAGATATACATAGTTTTCGGCAAAAAACTGAATAGTGGCCCGCCCCTGTCTCTCTTTACAGTAGTATGACATCCAATTTCTGTATAGATGTTGTTGATTATAACCAATAGTGTTTTAATTGTTCTTCATGGTAGCATGACATCCAATTTCTGTCTAGATGTTGTATATTAGAATCGAAAGTGTTTTGGTTGTTTTTCCTCGAACCTTTTGACTTTACCGTCAGTATGTATATACCTTACTGATTGATGTACCATAATTTCTGTGGCTGTCCAGCTGACAAGACTCTTGAAGTTGTCATTGCTGGTTTGCTATCTCTTAATGCATTTTATTTTGTTAGAAAAGAAGTTCCATCAACTCTTTCTTTTGTTATCTATGCTATAGTGTATTAGTTGTTCCAGGCAGTTGGGCTTAAATATCAAACTTTTCTTGTTTTGCAGGACAATGGCTCATCAACGCCAATTGAATCCAAGATAGAACTAGTGCTAGAAATTGTCAAATTTCACATGAAGGTTGATTCTGATTAGATTTTGTGTGTTGCATTTGTTTCATTTTGTTACTTCATCATATAAAAATATTAACTTATGTGAAATATGCTAATCGTAATTGATAACCAATATTAATTGTTTAAAATAAACCTAATAGTGATTAATTCTTTGATGGATTGAGATTTTGATGGGTTTTGTTATTGTAGCATAATGCTGAAACTGAAGCTCTGGATCTTTTGATGGAGGTTTGGTGAAACATTTCTGTTTGGATTAATGGATCAGCTTTATGCTTATTGAGATGCAACTGAAGCATGGTATTTCTTTGTACATAGGTTGGATACCTTGAGATGCTTTTCGATTTAAAAAATATGAAGAGTACCTTGCAAGGCTATTTTGTCTTGTTGACTCTACCAACTACAAAAGGGCATGCTTGTATTTGACTACTTCTTCTAAGTACGTGAGTGAATTTATGCATTCTCTAATTTATCGAGATTAAACTTGTGACCACTTGTTATGTTGGGGTGGAAACTGCAGATACCTTTTGACTCCTGACCGTGAGGCCTATGAGGCCACACTTTACATTGCCTTTGGCATGTATGGGAAGTTTAGGGATCTTGCAAGTGCTTTGCGGATTGTGCTTTTGGTCAACGACGACAAGGTAAGTGAATGAACTATGCCTGTGATTTTGAGGTCCGAAATTCAATGGCACTAACATTGATTTCAATGTCTTCTAGTGTTGTGATCAGAGTGTGAAGATTGTATTTGCAGAAACTGAAGATTTCTCCCTGAAGCAGCAACTCGCATTTATGATAGCACGCTATGTGAGTCTCATCCATGCTCACAGACATGCAACAGAAGCAAAATTACCTATTTTTGCCATCGTTTGCTGATCTACAATTCTGATCATTGGGATAGTTTGTACCTATAGATTCCATACTACAGATTGTTTAAATCTTTTAGCAGACTCTTTGAACTCTATTTTCCTTTATCAATGAGCTCTTCTTATTGAAGGGTTTAAGCATGGAGGTTGAAGATGAGATGGTTGCAGATGAAAATGAGAAGAATGCTTTGCAGGAAGTAGTTAATAACACCAAACTGAGTGAGGGGTACCATATGCTTGCGTGGGATATTGGTGTCATGGAGCCAAAATCTCCAGAGGACATATATAAGGTAATTTTTTGTTAGGTTATTTGCGATTCAGTTTTTAAGCAATTTGTTAGTTTGTTTAGGCACCCCAGTTAAAATTCGAAAGACATGCTCATTTGTTAGGCTCATCTGATTGGCGGTCAAGGTGCCAAAAGCTCCAGCCTTGATTCTGCAAGACAAAATTTGGCCGCAACTTTTGTCAATGCATTTGTGAATGCTGGTTATTGCCAGGTTAGCTCTTATGAACTTCCTTGCCATCTTCAGGGAAAGTAATGATATTAAGATCATATTCTTGTTGCAGGACAAACTCATGACTGCAATTTCAGATTCTTCTGAAAATTTGCTATTCGAGAAGAACGAACTTGGGAAAGCCAGTGCAGTAGCTAGTCTGGTACTGATATAATTCTATTTCTATTAAATGCAGCTTTTAGATTACTAGACGATGCGAGTATTTGATAAGATAAGAGTACTAAATACTAACACATCATTTTCAGGGAATGATACATCTATGGGATCATGATTCAGGATTTGCCATACTTGACAAGTACCTGCAGAGCGATGATACTCATGTCGTTGCAGGGGCTTTGTTAGGTATAGGAATTGTCTCTTGTGGTGTGAAGAATGACTATGATCCTGTATGTGCCACCCTACCCTACTCCATCCATCCTCTTGCTCTTGTAATACAAGTCTTCTGCTGTAATAACCTCTTATGTTATGCAGGCACTTGCTCTTATTTCTGGGTATAGCACGAGTGCAGCATCAATTACACGTATTGGTGCAATCTTGGGCCTTGGTATTGCTTATGCTGGGTCCCGGAAAGACAAGGTTAAATCAATACATTCCCCTATACCTGAAATACCCTTATTATCTTGCATTGATATAGTTTCCGAATTTTCAGCTTAAATCGTTGTTCTTAATTACCTTGAGTGACTCCCAAGCACCTTTGGTGGACTTAGTGTTCTCTGCCATCTCCTTGGGATTGGTGTTTGTTGGTTCCTGCAACGAAGAGATTGCACAGTCAATCATATCTGTCTTGAAAAATCTTATTAAAGCAGAGCTTGCAGAGCCCATTATTCGTCTGCTTCCAGTTTCCATTGGCCTTCTATATCTTGGAAAACAGGTAATTTTGTTGTTCCTCAGTAAGATTCACAGCTTCCTGTACATTTTTTTCTTGTTTCGGATCATGGAATAATTTTAAAACATGTATTCTATGTTTCGGTGCCTGCCCTTATACTTGTGGACACCCTTTGATGATATATCTTAAACCCATGCTTTGGCTGGTTTCTCTCCATTGTTATAAAATAGGTTCATCTGCTGATGTGATTTATATTTAAATACCTTTTATTTTGAATGTGGCTGCATGTGCACAGGCTTATGAATTTTTCCTATTCAATTTGTTGATCTTAACAACACTGTATCAGGAGGGGCTGAAGGCTAACGTTGTTAAGGTTTCTGAAACATTTGATGAAATAATGAAGGAGGTTTCTAAAACATTTGATAAAATAATGAAGGACTATTGGGATGTAACTCTTATGTCTTTGGCATATGCTGGGACAGGGAATGTGCTTAAGGTAACTTACCTTCAAAAGATACATGAATTGCAGAGAGATTGTATGATACCCAAAAGTTCAATGCATAGCTGTTCTTAATGAACTATGCCATTTGATTTTTCAGGTTCAGGAGCTCCTTAGTATCTGCTCAAAAAAGGAAGGTGGAAGTCACCAAGGGCCAGCAGTACTTGGAATTGCTCTTATTGCCATGGCTGAAGAATTAGGAGTTGAAATGGCTGTACGGTCCCTTGAGCAACTTTTTAAGTATGGTGATTATAATATTAGAAGAGCGGTTCCTCTTGCCCTTGGCATGCTCTACATATCCAATCCAAAGGTACTCCTATATTTTATATAAGTTTCGCTTGTCTTCTGTAACATTAAATGGGAACAAATCAAACTTTTGCCATATTAATAGCCCATCCAAATGCACCATGAAATTAAATGGAAACATTTCTTGGGTTGGCGGATGGATCAGTCCCACAAGATGGACCTTTGCATCTCTGTACTGTTGCACACATATTTGTAATATATTAATAGCAGTGGAAGCACAATAGGCTAAGAACATGCATGACTGTTAGTTTTTCATCTGTTGCAAAACCATCCGTTTCGGTCTGAATGTGCTTGGAGAACATGCTTTGTTAGACACTTATTTGGTCTTACTTGGCTTATTGGCAACAACATGCTTTGCTGCTTCTTATTTGATTCTAGCTCACTGAGTGCCTGTAGTTATGGTAATAATGTACATAGGTTGCATCTTCCAGATCTTCCGTTTCGGTCTGAATGTGCTTGGAGAACATGCTTTGTTAGACACTTATTTGGTCTTACTTGGCTTATTGGCAACAACATGCTTTGCTGCTTCTTATTTGATTCTAGCTCACTGAGTGCCTGTAGTTATGGTAATAATGTACATAGGTTGCATCTTCCAGATCTCTAGTTTCATACTGTCTGCCTATCATAATTAATGTAAATAGATTGTATCTTCCAGATGTCTAGTTTCATACTGTCTGCATATCATGTAGGTAGACGTTGTAGACACACTGAGTAGACTGAGCAATGATGCGGACGGTCAAGTAATGATGGTTAGTAACTTCGTCACAATAGAACATATTGATTCTTCTTATTTCTCAGATTACATATTTGATCAAATCACTACATGCAGGCTGCAACCATCTCACTGGGTTTGATAGGTGCTGGTACAAACAATGCACGTATAGCCGAGTTGCTTCGTAACCTCTCAAGTCAGGAACATGGCGTTTACCTGTTTTGTGTAAGTACAAACCTACAGCAAAAACCACTATATCCTTGTTTTGAACCTTAGGACAATTTCCTTTGGTTATTTAGGTTTCAGATTAGTTTATTTCATTTGATTTCAGGTGAGGATTGCCCAGGGTCTTGTTCACCTTGGGAAGGGCTTGCTGACACTTGCCCCGTACCACTCTGACCGGCTACTTCTATCCCCGTGAGTAATGTGTCCGGTAGGATTTCCCTTTGGTTTTACTGGAATTGTGATTTAAAAAGCTTTTGTGTTATCACTTTTCAGCGTAGCGCTAGCTGGGCTAGTAACCGTTCTGCACGCATGCCTTAACATGCAACCCACCATCCTCGGAGAGTATCCCTACATGCTATACATCCTTGCCCTTGCTATGCAGGTATGTATCTTGTACTAAGGACTCAGTGGTAGGTTTGAAAAGAATCATATGATTTTGAAATGTGTGTTTCTCTGCTGGGAACAGCCTAGGATGTTACTGACTCTGGATGAGGATCTCAAGCCCCTCCCTGTGCCTGTTCATGTCGGCCAAGCAGTCAACGTGGTCGGTCAGGCGGGAAGTCCCAGGACCATCACTGGCTTCCAGACGCACAACACGCCTGTACTGCTCGCTGCAGGGGAACGAGCTGAGCTAGCAACTGAAAAGTAATTACTGGAGATGAATCTTATGTTCAGTAACTTGATTCTTGCTCCAGCTTATTGCTGTTCCTGCGTGTAGATATATTCCGCTGACACCAGTTCTGGAGGGCTTTGTGATCCTGAGGAAGAACCCAGAGCATCATGAAGATTGAGAGATCGGTGCGATGCAAGCGTAAGCGGATGGAGTGTCATCAACAGGCTTGGTCAACATCTAACTGTCACACAAGAAGGGACAATGACTACTGTGAAAGAGGCTGCAAATATTCCTTGTAACAGAGTACAGGGGTCAATACAAAGAGCAGAATAGCGTTAGGGGTCAATGTTTGTACAGAGGGAGAATCGGGTCGATGTTTCTTCGGAAAGAGGAGAAGCAACTTTGTCGGAAGGGGAAACAGAAACAGTGGGTGTGACTGAAAGCTGCATAGCATAGCCTAAAATTTTGTGTTTTCACTCGCTAGACTCTGTTTCCCAGAACAAAAATTTGTCTGTGTTCCTTAACATGCGCATATAGTCTTTTGAGATGCATATAATAGACATACTCAGTTGTATACTTTGTCTGATGTTTTCTCCCCTTTTAACAAGTCACTCATAATGTATGTATAATGCTAAGGCATTCGCAAATGTTAAACTTTTCGCACCCATTTGTTGCAAAAGCAAACATAATCTATAGATGGATAAACTTGCATTCTGTAAGAAAGCTAGTAGTGCACTGCCGAGACGCGACTATCTGTCATTCACGACTTCATTGCTGATGGAGGTACTTTCTGTAGATTGATTCATGACTTCACCGGCGATATCATCATACCCAGAAATAATCTATCAACGGAAGCACTGTAACCTTGACAGGTGGTGTTTCTGGCCAAGTATTGAAATGTCAGCAAAGCTATGGAAGGAGCAACTCTGAGGGTGAAAGAAAACTGAAGATTGATGTTAGTTACCTGGCTCAACTGGAATGTATCTAAGCACATCATTCAGAACAAAATAGCCTCCTTTTTGTGGAGCAAGGAAGAACGATTGAGTAAATCTACGCTTCATGGCATCAGGGACAGTAAAGGACCCACTAACTAAAACGAGCACACCGCCCTCATGGGATGGCTGAGAATCTACATTGTCTATCTCCATCGAACATCCCTTGAGGTATGTAGATACAAAGTGCTTATTGATATCCTGGTTAAGCACACAAAAAACAAATCGATTAGAACCAATCAAGTGACTATAGCCCTTAATTGAGCAACCACGTATTAGACAAATAAGAGAGACAAGTGTTGGGAAGAATTCTACTACCTTCAACATGGCACATAATCTCTTGCTACAAATGATGCTGTATCACATGATTGTACATGCACATCCTATAGCTAATCGATGTCCATGATCACATTTCAACACGTATGGCCTATACATTGGATTCTTAGCATAATCCCACTACTACTAAATGCTCAATTTACAACCAAAATGGAAGGATCATACAACGCTGCTGCTGCGCTGCAGAGAACTTACACGCAATGTGGTTATAGATGTCAATGTACCATCAGAATTTGGCTTCCGACCAAGAATACTTTCATCACGATAGAACTTATGGGCATCCTCTGGTGACTCATTCAGATCCGCGAGTAGTAGTGTTGGGCAAATGCATTTCCAATCTGTAAGCAAAGCCGATCCCGATCAACAGTACTCTTTTATTTGCAGAGTAATAATAACTAATACGGAGAAAATCACTACCACATGGGGATGGGGAAGAACACCACCCACAGAATTCCCAGGTTGCTTAGCCATTGCTGCATAAGGAATATCTCTGAACTCTGATTAGTATCTTTTGAGGTGAATGAGAATATTGTGAGAATGTAGAATGCAAAATTGTTGCCAGAAAGGAAAATGCTTGAAATTCAGAACCAAAACATTAATACTTGTGTCCCACAGGGCCAAAGCAGGAAAAAGAAAAGAAGGTGTGCAGCTCAGTGCCGGGTGCCGCTGAAACACTCCCACCAAAATTCAGAAGCTACACAAGGGTACGGGCATGGGCTTCCTACTAAATGGCAGCATGCTAAATCGTGAAAGAGTTGCAGCACTGGACTGTTCTGATACTCCAAAGCACCAGTCCAACGACCAACATCAGTTGAGGAGCAACTGACGAGAATCCATCCAGACAGATAATGATCAGAGCTCCACACAAAACACAGCGATACACAAGCCCTCTGCTAACGCGACATGAAAGCTTGTACTGTATTACACTACTACTCCCTCTGAAAACTAAGTGATCTACTACAAGATCTTATATTCCTACTCCCAGAGTACTGCAGCGCGAATTTACGGACGACACAAACTTGAGTGTGCCCAAAGCCACAGCGTCACCCCGCGCACCAAACGCCCACACGGACCCGCGAAGCCTACAAAGCTCACCGAACCGCGATGGCACGACGAAGGACGAACGTGCGTCGAGCAAATGACGACGCTCGCCTAAAAGAGGAGGAGACATCGAGGAGCACAAGTGGCACTACGGGAGGAACTAGTTGTACCTTACGAACGGAGTACGGTCGAGCCGGCCGCCGCTGGAGGGGAAACCCTAGCGAGGCGATTCGGGGATGGTGCTGCTGGCAATCGCGGATCTGCGGCGGAGCAGTTGGACTAGATAGGCCGAGTGGGTGGGTGGGTGTGGGGGTTTATGATGGAACTGCGGGTTTGTAGGGCGGTTCAGTATATATTAGCTCCGCGGCCCCACCTACCGGTCCTTTTTTCTTGCGGGTGTTTTTTTTCCCTGAGGGAATGCCATCATGGATTCATGGTTCGCTTTATTGCCTCGGTAAAATGGTTACATCGTTTGCGAGGGCTTTTTCAGAAAGAAATCAAGAGGTCAACCCAATTACAAGAAATATTATTATCTTTTTTTTCTCAAATATGCACGAGTATGCATATCATAAGGAAAGACATAGAAACATTACAAGTGTGATGATTCTCACACATATGTACAACACCACTCCACCCATTACACATTAAACTACTCCTCCCCACTTATCCACCTCGCTAAACCCGCAAACACGAAGTCAACGTTTCCTTTCATAAGTCCAGAGCGCGCCCAAATCCTACCTTCTGCCTCTATTCTCCGCATGAGCTGGTGTGTCGATGGCAAATCACCGTCAAACACCACAGCGTTTCGATGCTTCCACAACTCCCACATTGTCAGTAGTAGGACGGCATGCAGATCTTTTTTGACCATTGTATTCAACCCTTGTTTCGTAGACAGCCAAGGTTGTAGTGTATCCTGCGGGGTTGGCGTCCACTCGGGCTTCCCCAACACAGTACAAACCGCCGCCCAGATTGTCCCGGCAAAGACGCAGGTTAGTAGCACATGGTCTATTGTCTCCTTCTGTTGATCACAAAGTGGACACTTGTCTTGATGCGACAACCCTCTCCTAGCAAGCCGGTCGGATGTCCAACATTTGTTACACAATGCAAGCCACGTAAAGAATTGCATTGTGACGGAGCGCGTGATTTCCAAGTCAACTCCGCAGTGGATATCACCTCCCGGCCCCAAAACTTGGCAGCGTATGCTGATCTCACTGAGAATTGCCCATTTGCCTCCCACGACCAAGCAAATTCATCCGGGCCATTCTCCGTCGATTCCCAGGTCTGTACTCTTTGCCAAAGCTCAAAGTACTCTTATATGGTGCATGTGTGCCAAGATCGGGGCTGATGCAATCAGCTCACGAACCATTCACCACCACCTGACCAAGCCGGCTCGTCCTCCTAACACAGCTCGAGACCATGCCGTAGATGACCGGTGCAATTTCCTGTATCCGCCTTCCGTCTAGCCACCTATCCTTCCAGAAGAGCGTGTCCAAGCCATTGTGTGGCATGCACCTTGTTGCCGCTTGAAAGATTCGCATCGAGTCGTCTGGCACTTTGATCTGAAACTCACTCCACAGTCTACTGTTGTCCGTCCTTTGTAGCCACGGCCATCTGGCTTGCATTGCCACATTCATCCATCTCAGGTTGGGCAGCCCTAGGCCTCCTGCCCATTTGGGGACACACACCGCGTCCCATGCAACCGCACAATTTCCACCATTTGCTTCCGCTTTCCGACACCACAAGAAACCTCGACACACTTTATTCATGGCTGTGACCGTTTTGATAGGAAGATCCAATGCCATCATCGCATGTATGGGCATCACACATAGAACAGAGTGCACCAATGTAAGCCTACCACTTTTAGGCATAAGGGAAGCCTTCCACTTTGGCAGTTGATTCGCCATCTGATCCACCAGATACTGTAACTGTGTCGCTGATTGCTTCCTTATGGACAAAGGCAGCCCAAGATAGCGCACCGGGAATGATCCCACCGGACAACCCAACTCCTCACTCGCCATAGCGATGCATTGTTCCGAACACCGTATCGGTAGCGCAACTGATTTCCTCATGTTTATGCGCAGGCCTAACGCCTCACCAAAAAGATCAAAGATGCTTTCGCAGATTGCAAGATCCATCGGCTCTGGCTTGGTAAACAAGACTACATCATCCGCAAAAAATGAGAGCCTTTTCTTCATATCCGTTGTCGCCAAGGGCTGCAAAAGACCCATGCTGGATGCCCATTCAAATAGCCTTTGTAGTGGTTCCATGGTGAGGATAAAGAGCATCGGCGAAATAGGGTCTCCTTGCCGCAGCCCCTTGCAGTTGTAAATTGTGCCTCCTGGGTCTCCATTGAACATTAGCCTTGTGGTGGAAGTAGCTAATATTCCACACACCCATGACCTCCACCTAGGACAAAAACCAAGCTGCTCCAAAACTTCCAAGAGAAACGGCCATTGAACCGAGTCAAACGCTTTAGAAATGTCAAGCTTCAAGAGGACGGCGGGGTTCTTCAACACATGCAAACGACGAGCCATGCTCTGGACCAACATGAAGTTGTCGTGAAGCGATCTTCCTTTAACAAATGCACTTTGATGATTTCCAACGAGGTTCGGCAGCTCCACCACAAGCCTTGAGGCAAGTACCTTCTCGAAGATCTTAATAGCTCCATGAACAAGATTTATTAGCCGAAAGTCCCCCATATCCAATGCCCCATCCTTCTTGGGAGGAGGGAAACAAGAGATTTATTGATCGTGGCCATACCTCTCACATCTCCATTATAAAAGCATGCCATAGCTGCCATGAAGTCCTCCCGAATGATATGCCAACACGTGGCATAGAAACGCCCCGTGAACCCGTCCGGCCCTGGAGCTTTGTCTTGAGGCATGGATTTGATCACCTTCTCTACTTCATCCTTGGTAAACGGCACCTCAAGATGCGCTAGGTCAAGTCGCGGCAACTCAAGAGCCGCAAGGTTTAGCGCGTGTGTCCTTGCTTCACAAAATCCAAAAGCTTGCCCAAAATAGTCATCCACTGCCTCTGCAACTTCTTCTTGACCTGTGAATAGATTTCCATTGTGTCGCACAACCCGGATAGTGTTCTTTCTTTGCCTATGACTTGCTTGCTGATGAAACAATCTTGTGTTGCCACCCCCTTCGCGCAATTGCAGCATGCGAGACCGCTACCTAGCAATAGTCCGTTCAAGAGAACACAAGCCCAACAGTTTTCTTTTCAAGCACTTTCGAAGCTCAACTTCCGCAGCCGACAATGGTCGAGAGTCCATGGCAACATCTAGTCTGTGGATCACCTCAAGTGCTATGCGTATTTGCAGTTTAACGTTACCAATCCACCGATCACTCCATTTCTGGAGAGACATAGCCGTGGCTTCAGCTTGTTATGTAGCGTAAGGTATGCATTGGACGCGGCGGGCTCGGAGTTCCATGCCGCTTGCACCGTTTCCATGAAGCCCTCCGCCTTAACCCTGAAAGATTCAAACTTGAAGCGTTTACGCATGTGTATCTCCATGTTCATGTCAAGCATCAGTGGGCAGTGATCCGATATAGCCGTCCCCAGCGCTGAGAGGAAGCATGAGGGGAACGCCTCATCCCACTCGTTCGAAACAAAGACGTGATCTATCTTCTCTAGAGTTGCATGATGTCTTTCATTAGACCACATATATCTCCGACCATTGAGATACAACTCCTTCAACTCAAGCAAATTGAGCTTAGTGCGAAATCTGCTCATCATTCTGCGGTTGATCAGAGCATGCTCTTGTCCTCTTGATTCACCAGCAAGTTGAAGTCCCCAGCTACTAGCCACGGCCCCGCATGCAGGTCCCTAATATCCACAAGCTCCTGCAGAAATTCCACCTTCTCTCTTTCCTCCTGAGGGCCACAGACACATGTGAGCCACCACTCTTGATCGCCCGACGTTTTGACAATCGCAGTAAGCGTATTATTTGTATAGTGGGGGTTTGAAAATTGTGTGATAGAATCATCCCAAGCCACCAAGATTCCTCCATGAGTCCCCACAGCCGGCAAGTAAAAAAACTTCCCAAATTTATTTCCTAAGCATTGTTGTACAAACGCAATCGAAACATCTTGTAGTTTGGTTTCTTGCAAACATACAATGGCTGGATTTGCCAGTGCAACCGCTTGATAAACGACACTCCTCCGAGCCGGCGCGTTGAGACCACGCACATTCCACACAATCACTTTTAGGGGTTGTGCATTCATTAAGAAATGCCACCAAGCCACCATGTCATTCGACCACCCTCTAAGCCACCACGGCTGCGGCCCCCTCCGCCAGAGGTAGATCTGGCGACTCCCAACCGAAGAGAGCAAGCACGGCCGCAATGTGAACATTCGAAAGGGGACGTGAAAACAAATCCACGTACATGCGAAGGGCTTCCTCCGAGATCACTTCACCCTCATGCGCCAAGCATAGCTTCCTGATGATTACTTGTTGCTGTTTGGTTGTTGCATGTTTTGCGATCCTAGCACTCCTCCTGGAAGGGGCCAAATCCACTCTCCTTTTCTTTACAGGGTTTCCCCCTCTATCCGCTGGAGCTCGGCTCACCGGCCTCACCAAAATAGGCGAGATTTCTACCCGCATCTCCTCACACAGCGCATCCACATTGGCCTGCACGGGGCATAACGTAGCCTGTGCCACGGGCGTGCATGGCACATCCTCCTCGAGCTGCATGTTCCCCTCCTCGAGCAGCACGTTCCCATCCTCCGTTTGTGCGCCATCCATCGGCACAACGCAGAATGCACTGGCACTCCACTTTGTGACGTGCATGGGCTCCTGCATGGGTGCGTCCCATCTGCATGCATATCCCCATGGCTTGATTCCTCCATCCGTGGGCCCGCCAGCGTAGGCCGGTCCTTCCCGATCAGACAGGTCCAGTGTCAGGGACCCCACTTGAACCGACAGGGTGCAGTGCGCTTCACCAACCAGTAGCGCATCGGCTCCATCCTGGACTCCTGTAGTGATCCGGTCTGATCCCCCAAAGCCATCTCTCGTCCGCCATCTGGAAAGCTGCACAGATGCAGGGAAGACAGCAGGCCCTGTCGCATGTCGCCTCGGTTGTGGAGCCACAAGCGGACAACCAGATCTTAGGTTGCCCGCACTTTCCACTCTCTCCACCTGACCAGCCTCCACCATAGGTAGCACGTGGCCACCCGTTACCGGCCGGTCGCCGCTCTCCTCCACGGCCAGGCTGGCCCCAGCAACCAAACCTGATCCCGTGACCGCAGCCATGCAGCTGTTACTGTCATGCTGACGGAAGCTCGAACCCACCGGAGCCCGAGCGTTTTGAATTGGCACCTGCCTGCCTGCCGGCGGTGCCGCCATCGAGGACCCGGCCGTGCTTGCCGCCGGTCCACCAGCGCCGGAACCACCTGACCCCCCATTGCCACGAGTCCCACCATCAGCCGCCCGGCCCCCACCAGCGCGAGACTGCCACTCATCATCACTAGTGGGCGGCGACGGTGGCGACCGAACTTCCACCTCGTCAGAATCCACCAATGTCGGCTCCGCAAGAACGTTGATCTCGATGGGAGACCACAGTGTGGCAGCACACCTTCCAGCAAACGTGCGCCGGTCCGCCACGCCCGCCCAGAGCGTTCACCTCGGTTCATCGATGTAGAGCAGCCGACGCCTCGGGATTGATCTTGGGCGGTCGGTTCTCAGCCAGACTCTGAAATCAGCCATGTCTAGGCGGCGTGCCATGCTGTCATCCACCCCCATCATGAAGCCCAGGACACGCAGGATCACCGCCGCCGCCCTATGGCTCCACGCATGCGCCGGAACTCCGTGCAGCGAGACCGAAAACAAGAAAGGCAGATGCGCCACGGTGGCCTACGCTTGCCGGATCCACGACCGAAGCTTAAGGTCAAACCAGGAGGCCGACACTGAACTAGCACGCACCATGCGCTCCCGGAATGCCCCATCCTTGCAGAGCACGAGGAAGTCCTCAGGATAGTACGCACGAATCGACATGTCCTCCGGGCCGATATCAAACTTACGGTGAAGCGCGGCCACCGCAGCCGCCAAATCCACCACGGGGCGGGTGCTGGTGACGGTGACGAGCACCACACGTGTGAGCTCCACCTCCATCATCCAAATATCCTCCGACGCCTCGAGGAAACATGCCTCCACCGGATCCACCTGAGCGCGCAACGAGTGGCCCGGGGCCATGGCAGGCGGGCCAAACGGGACTGAGAACTCCGGTCCATGCCCCTGGCCCGAAGCCAACGGTGAGTCGCGCGGCGCCGACGCGGATGGTGCCCGCACCGCATCCGTCCAAAGCCTGATAGCGCCTGGAGGCGGAGGGCCCGGAGGGGGCGGCGGCAGAACAGACGCAGAGCAGTGCAGCGAGACAGAGGGGAGGCCGCCGTCACCACAGCAGCAGGAGAGACCCTGGGGCGGAGGGCCGGCGGGGGACGCGGCGGCTGCTCCACGGAGATGGGCTGCGGGGGCGGGTGCAGCCCCGCGAGATGTGCCCTTCCCCCCGGTACCGAACACAGAAGCTGAGGTTCCGGCACTCCGCTGAGATGTGGCCATCATCCTTGACACAATTGTAGCAACAACCGAAAAGCTCTGCCGGCATCCTGGACTCCGGCGGCGGGCGAGGCGTCGCCACGACGCGCTGCTGAGCCTGGTGACGCCTCCGAGGAAGAGCAGGGCGAGCAGGCGGCCCTCTCGGCCGGTGGCTCCTCTTGGTCTGCCATCCCGCCTCCACCCGAGCGGACAAGAAGGGCCGGCATCCCCGCCCTGGACCAGCGGACCGAAGGCCGTGCCCACCACTGGCGTGACGACGATGGATCTGAGGTAAAGCATGGGGGCAGGATAGGCGGGGCCTGCACCAGGCGCGGCGCCGGTGAGGCAGCAGGGGAGGACAGCTCCGACGAGGACGAGCCTGACAGAGAAACCCATGAAGCCATGACGAGTCGGCGGGGGAGGGGAGGATGGGGTGTCCGCCGGCCCTGGAGCGGAGCACGGCGCGAGGGCGGTGGCCGCCGGAGCCGGAGTGGCTACCGGCGCAGAGCACTACGGGAGAGAGAGCGCTGCAGGAGAGAGAGAGCACTACGGGAGAGCCAATCAAATTAGATTTTCAGAAGTGAATTTAGCTAAACTATGGGCTACCTCGTTTAGCTAAACTATGGGCTACCTCATTTAGCTCCCGCATACAATGAAGATAATGCACCAGACCTATCATCCCAGCCACGATGAAGCATTCAGCATAAAGGGAAACACTTCCTATCAGTAGTCTGATAGGAAGCCAAAGTCAGACCACTCATAGTCGGTCGATTAAAAAATAATGATGTGGGAGAATCTCAAAGCACAAAAGCACTATCCACCTATGGTCCTGGCCTCCTAGGTGGTATTGTCATCCAAAAGAGGCCTGCCTATGGTCTATGGGGTAAGAATGAATTTGTTGTGCTATCGACAAATATATTTGTACGTAATGCGCTTTAGTTATGCATGACTACTAGAGGTCGCTAGGTCGACGATTATGGTGCTACAATACGTCTCAATGCTACTCATGGTGTAGTTAGCGCACTTTTTTTCATTTTATTTTGAGATAGGAGTTTTCCTCATTCCTACACAACTTCCTTTTTGTTTTGGGTTGTATTTTACATTATTGGATACTGGGCCCCATTCCACATTGCATCGATGTGTATTTTGCAATGTTTAGTATTCATATTATGTACCTAGGCCCACATGAGATTAGGAGGCCTATTCAACCGCAGATGTTGTGCATGCTCAGTGCCAGCCCTAGGTGGGGTGGGAGTGGGACAATTGTCTTTTGGGGGGATTGGCACTATGCAAAACTGAACATCACTAGCCGACCAAATTACATCATCACCGACTAGTTTATGGTCCGCTAGTGCCTCGAGGCCAGTGATGATATACTCATCATAGACCGACCACAAGGCTGATCAGTGATGTGGTATTAGTATTGACCACTAGCCGGTCAGTGGTAACGATTCCGCTCACCATTGCATTCCTTCACTTTATTTACGTATGGTTACCAACTATCCAAACAAAATTGACAGAAAGATAGGAACACAATACACATGCACAACCATTCATTTGCACATTAAATTTTATTAACACAATTCACAATTTCACATGTACATTTACACAGTTCGTAGCCAACAATTCAATAATACTAGATAAAGCTACACACTTCATAGTTGAGCCTCTTAACAAACTAGAGAGAGGACATATTTTCTCACTGATCTCTATCCTACTTCATAAACTCAAAACTTCTATTGTGCAATGCAATTAAAATGTAAGTCTGCACACAACAATTGTCAACACAATTGATACGTTTCCATCGTATCTACTTTCCAAACACTCTTTGCTCTTGTTTTGAACTCCAATTTGCATGATTTGAATGAAACTAACACGATCGCCTTGATTTTTAGAAGTATTATGATGTTGTTTTTTGTGCAGAAATAAAAGTTCTCGGTATCTGACAAAACTTTTTGGAGATTTTTTACGGAATATATAAAAAAATACCGGAACAAAGATCCACCGGAGGGGGGGGGGTGCGGGCACCAGTTGCCCACAAGGCAATAGGGCGCGCCTACCCCCCTCACCACAAGGCACACCCTGATGCCTTATGGGGGCCCACGTGGCTTCGTCTTACCTAATTCCAACGCTATAAATTCTGTTTCCCAAGAAAAAAATAAGAGAAGATGTTTGATCGCGTTTTACGATACGGAGCCGCCGCCACCTCCTGTTATTTGTCGGGAGGGCTGATCTGGAATATGTTCGGGGCTCCACCATCATCATCATCAATCCTTCATCAACAACTTCATGATGCTCACCACCTGGAGTGGGTAATTCCTTCGTAGGCTTGTTGGACATTGATGGAGTTGGATGAGATTTGTCATGTAATCGAGTCAATTTGTTAGGGTTTGATCCCTAGCATCCACTATATGTTCCGAGATTGATGTTGCTATGTCTTTGCTATGCTTAATGCTTGTCACTAGGGCCCGAGTGCCATGATTTTAGATCTGAACCCTTTATGTTTTCATGAATATAAGTGTGTTGTAGATCATATCTTGTAAGAACTATGCACCTATTATGTGTTATGATCCGCAAACCCCAATGTGACAACAATTGGGATTCACTTCGATGATGACCGTAGTATGAGGAGTCCATTGTTCCGGTTTTCTATTAAAAGGAGGCCTTAATATCCCTTAGATTTCCTTATGGACCCTGTTACCACGGGAGGGTAGGACAAAAGATGACGTGCAAGTTCTTAATATAAGTGAAGGAAATATGCCCTAGAGGCAATAATAAAGTTATTATTTATTTCCTCATATCATGATAAATGTTTATTATTCATGCTAGAATTGTATTAGCCGGAAACATGATACATGTGTGAATACATAGACAAACTTAATGTCACTAGTATGCCTCTACTTGACTAGCTCATTAATCAAAGATGGTTATGTTTCCTAACCATAGACATGAGTTGTCATTTGATTAACGAGATCACATCATTAGGAGAATGATGTGATTGACATGACCCATTCTGTTAGCTTGGCACTAGATCGTTTAGTATGTTGCTATTGCTTTCTTTATGACTTATACATGTTCCTACAACTATGAGATTATGCAACTCCCGTTTACCGGAGGAACTCTTTGTGTGCTACCAAACGTCACAACGTAACTGGGTGATTATAAAGGAGCTCTACAGGTGTCTCCAAAGGTACATGTTGAGTTGGCGTATTTCGAGATTAGGTTTTGTCACTCCGATTGTCGGAGAGGTATCTATGGGCCCTCTCGGTAGTGCACATCACTATAAGCCTTGCAAGTAATGTAGCTAATGAGTTAGTTACGGAATGATGCATTACGTAACGAGTAAAGAGACTTGCCGGTAACGAGATTGAACTAGGTATTGAGATACCGACGATCGAATCTCGGGCAAGTAACATACCGATGACAAAGGGAACAACGTATGTTGTTATGCGGTTTGACCGATAAAGATCTTCGTAGAATATGTAGGAGCCAATATGGGCATCCAGGTTCCGCTATTGGTTATTTACGGAGAGATGTCTCGGTCATGTCTACATAGTTCTCGAACCCGTAGGGTCCGTGACGCTTAACGCTCGCTGATTTATATAGTATTATATGAGTTATGTATGTTGGTAACCGAATGTTGTTAGGAGTCCCGAATGAGATCACGAACATGACGAGGAACTCCAGAATGGTCCGGAGATGAAGTTTAATATATGGGATAATGTTGTTTGGTCTCCGGAAGGGTTCCGGAATTCACCGGAAGGGGTTCCGGATGTTTCCCGAAATGTTTGGGTACGAGAACACGTTATTTGGGCCAAAGGGGAAAGCCCACAAGGTTTTTGGAAAGCGTAAAAGGAAGTTTTATGCGAGTTCAGGGCCGACGCCGGGAACCTCAAGGCGTCGGCCTTGAGTCCGAGAAGGACTCTTGCCTTTCGGGTGAAACTGACTTTGTGAAGGCTTTTACTCCAAGTTTCGACCCCAAGGCTCAACATATAAATAGAGGGGCAAGGCTAGCACCAAAGACACATCAAGAAACACCAAGCCGTGCGCCGGCAACCCCGTCCCCTCTAGTTTATGCTCCGTCATAGTTTTCGTAGTGCTTAGGCGAAGCCCTGCGGAGATTGTTCTTCACCAACACCGTCACCACGCCGTCGTGCTGCCGGAACTCATCTACTACTTCGCCCGTCTTGCTGGATCAAGAAGGCGAGGACGTCATCGAGCTGAATGTGTGCAGAACTCGGAGGTGCCGTGCGTTCGGTACTTGGATCGGTCGGATCGTGAAGACGTACGACTACATCAACCACGTTGATAAACGCTTCTGCTTAGCGATCTTCAAGGGTATGAAGATACACTACCCCTCTAATTGCTATGCATCACCATGATCTTGCGTGTGCGTAGGAATTTTTTTGAAATTACTACGTTCCCCAACAGTGGCATCCGAGCCAGGTTTTATGCGTAGATGTTATATGCACGAGTAGAACACAAGTGAGTTGTGGGCGATACAAGTCATACTGCTTACCAACATGTCATACTTTGGTTCGGTGGTATTGTTGGATGAAGCGGCCTGGACCGACATTACGCGTACGCTTACGCGAGACTGGTTCTACCGACGTTCTTTGCACACAGGTGGCTGGCGGGTGTATGTTTCTCCAACTTTAGTTGAACTGAGTAGGCTACGCCCGGTCCTGCGAAGGTTAAAACAACACTAACTTGACGAACTATCGTTGTGGTTTTGATGCGTAGGTAAGAACGGTTCTTGCTCAGCCCATAGCAGCCACGTAAAATTTGCAACAACAAAGTAGAGGACGTCTAACTTGTTTTTGCAGGGCGTGTTATGATGTGATATGGTCAAGACGTGATGCTATATTTTATTGTATGAGATGATCATGTTTTGTAACCGAAGTTATCGGCAACTGGCACGATCCATATGGTTGTCGCTTTATTGTATGAAATGCAAACACCCTATAATTGCTTTACTTTATCACTAAGCGGTAGCGATAGTCGTAGAAGCAATAGATGGCGTAAACGACAACGATGCTATGATGGAGATCAAGGTGTCGCGTCGGTGACGATGGTGATCACGACGGTGCTTCGGAGATGGAGATCACAAGCACAAGATGATGATGGCCATATCATGTCACTTATATTGGTTGCATGTGATGTTTATCCTTTATGCATCTTATCTTGCTTTGATTGACGGTAGCATTTTAAGATGATCTCTCACTAATTATCAAGAAGTGTTCTCCCTGAGTATGCACTGCTATGAAAGTTCTTCGTCTTTGAGACACCACGTGATGATTGGGTGTGATAGGCTCTACATTCAAATACAACGGGTGCAAAACAGTTGCACACGCAGAATACTCAGTTTAAACTTGACGAGCCTAGCATATACAGATATGGCCTCGGAACACGGAGACCGAAAGGTCGAACGTGAATCATATAGTAGATATGATCAACATAGTGATGTTCACCATTGAAAACTACTCCATCTCACGTGATGATCGGACATGGTTTAGTTGATTTGGATCACGTGTTCATTTAGATGACTAGAGAGATGTCTGTCTAAGTGGGAGTTCTTAAGTAATATGATTAATTGAACTTAAATTTATCATGAACTTAGCACCTGATAGTATTTTGCTTGTCTATGTTTGTTGTAGATAGATGGATCGTCTTTGTTGTTCCGTTGAATTTTAATGCGTTCCTTGAGAAAGCTAAGTTGAAAGATGATGGTAGCAATTACACGGATCGGGTCCAGAATTTGAGGATTATCCTCATTGCTGCACATAAGAATTACGTCTGGAAGCACCGCTGGGTGCCAGGCTGCAGATGCAATCGACAACGTTAAGAACGTCTGGCGAGCAAAGCTGATGACTACTCGATAGTTCAAGTGTGCCATGCTTTACGGCTTAGAACCGGACTTCAACGATGTTTTGAACATCATGGAGCATATGAGATGTTCCAGAGTTGAAGTTAATATTTCAAGCAAATGCCGGATTGAGAGATATGAAGTCTCCAATAAGTTCTATAGTGTAAGATGGAGGAGAATAGTTACGTCGGTGAACATATACTCAAAATGTCTGGGTATAATAATCACTTGATTCAACCGGGAGTTAATCTTCACGATGATAGTGTCATTGATGTAATTCTTCAATCACTGCCACCAAGCTACAAGAGCTTTGTGATGAACTATAATATGCAAGGGATGGACAAGACTATTCCCGAGCTCTTCGCAATACTAAAGGCTGCGAAGGTAGAAATCAATAAGGAGCATCAAGTGTTGATGGTCAATAAGACCACCAGTTTCAAGAAAAAGGGTAAAGGGAAGAAGAAGGGGAACTTCAAGAAGAACAGCAAGCAAGTTTCTGCTCAAGAGAAGAAACCCAAATCTGGACCTAAGCTTGAGATCGAGTGCTTCTACCGCAAGTAGATCGGACCTTTGGAAGCGGAACTGCCCCAAGTATTTGGCGGATAAGAAGGATGGCAAGGTGAACAAAGGTATATGTGATATACATGTTATTGATGTGTACCTTACTAATGTTCGCAGAGCACTGGTATTTGATACTGGTTACATTGCTAATATTTGCAACTCAAAGCAGGGACTATGATTAAGCGAAGATTGGCTAAGGACAAGGTGACGATGCGCGTAGGAAATGGTTCAAAGTCGATGTGATCATGGGTCGGCACGCTACCTCTACATCTACCATCGGGATTAGTTTTAGACCTGAATAATTGTTATTTGGTGCGGCGTTGAGCATGAACATTATATCTGGATTTTGTTTGATGCGAGACGGTTATTCATTTAAATCAGAGAATAATGGTTGTTCTATTTATATGAGTAATATCTTTTATGGTCATGCTCCTTGAAGAGTGGTCTATTTTTATTAAATCTCGATAGTAGTGATACACATATTCATAATGTTGAAGCCAAAAGATGCAGAGTTGATAATGATAGTGCAACTTATTTGTGGCACTACCGTTTGGGTCATATTGGTGTAAAGCGCATGAAGAAACTCCATACTGATGGACTTATGGAATCACTTGATTATGAATCACTTGGTATTTGTGAACTGTGCCTCATGGGCAAGATGACTAAAACGCCGTTCTCTGGAACTATGGAGCGAGCAACTGATTTGTTGGAAATCATACATACTGATGTATGTGGTCCAATGAATATTGAGGCTCGCGGTGGGTATCATTATTTTCTCACCTTCACAGATGATTTGAGAAGATATGGGTATATCTACTTGATGAAACACAAGTCTGAAACATTTGAAAAGTTCAAAGAATTTCAGAGTGAAGTGGAAAATCATCGTAACAAGAAAATAAAATTTCTACGATCTGATCGTGGAGGAGAATATTTGAGTTACGAGTTTGGTTTACATTTGAAGCAATGCGGAATAGTTTCGCAACTCACGCCACCCGGAACACCACAATGAAATGGTGTGTCCGAACGTCATAATCGTACTTTACTAGATATGGTGTGATCTATGATGTCTCTTACTGATTTATTGCTATCTTTTTGGGGTTATGCTTTTGAGACGGCCACATTCACGTTAAATAGGGCACCATCAAAATCCGTTGAGACGACGCCTTATGAACTGTGGTTTGGCAAGAAACCAAAGTTGTCGTTTCTGAAAGTTTGGGGCTGCGATGCTTATGTGAAGAAACTTCAACCAGATAAGCTCGAACCCAAATCGGAGAAATGTGTCTTCATAGGATACCCAAAAGAGACTATTGGGTACACCTTCTATCACAGATCTGAGGGCAAGATTTTTGTTGCTAAATTCGGATCCTTTCTAGAGAAGGAGTTTCTCCCGAAAGAAGTGAGTGGGAGGAAAGTAGAACTTGATGAGGTAACTGTACCTGCTCCCTTATTGGAAAGTAGTTCATCACAAGAACCGGTTCCTGTGACAACTACACCAATCAGTGAGGAAGCTAATGATAATGATCATGAAACTTCAGATCAAGTTACTACCGAACCTTGTAGGTCAACCAGAGTAAGATCCGCACCAGAGTGGTACGATAATCCTATTCTGGAAGTCATGTTACTTGACCATGGCGAACCTACGAACTATTAGGAAGCGATGATGACCCCAGATTCCGCAAAATGGCTTGAGGCCATGAAATCTGAGATGGGATCCATGTATGAGAACAAAGTATGGACTTTGGTTGACTTGCCCGATGATCGGCAAGCCGTCGAGAATAAATGGATCTTCAAGAAGAAGACTGACGTTGATGGTAATGTAACTGTCTACAAAGCTCGACTTGTTGCGAAAGGTTTTCGACATGTTCAAGGGGTTGACTACGATGAGACTTTCTCACCCGTAGCGATGCTTAAGTCTGTCCGAATCATGTTAGCAATTGCCGCATTTTATGATTATGAAATATGGCAAATGGATGTCAAAATTGCATTCCTGAATGGATTTCTGGAAGAAGAGTTGTATATGATGCAACCGGAAGGTTTTGTCGATCCAAAAAGTGCTAACAAAGTGTGCAAGCTCCAGCGATCCATTTATGGACTGGTGCAAGCCTCTCGGAGTTGGAATAAATGTTTGATGGTGTGATCAAAGCATATGGTTTTATACAAACTTTTGGAGAAGCCTGTATTTACAAGAAAGTGAGTGGGAGCTCTATAGCATTTCTGATATTATATGTAGATGACATATTGTTAATTGGAAATGATATAGAATTTCTGGATAGCATAAAAGGATACTTGAATAAAAGTTTTTCGATGAAAGACCTCGGTGAAGCTGCTTACATATTGGGCATCAAGATCTATAGAGATAGATCAAGACGCTTAATCAGACTTTCACAAAGCACATACCTTGATAAAGCTTTGAAAAAGTTCAAAATGGATCAGGCAAAGAAAGGGTTCTTGCCTGTATTACAAGGTGTGAAGTTGAGTCAGACTCAATGCCCGACCACAGCAGAAGATAGATAGAAAAGGAAAGATGTTCCCTATGCTTCAGCCATAGGCTCTATCATGTATGCAATGCTGTGTACCAGACCTGATGTATGCTTAGCAATAAGTTTAGCAGGGAGGTACCAAAGTAATCCAGGATTGGATCACTGGACAGCGGTCAAGAATATCCTGAAATACCTGAAAATGACTAAGGATATGTTTCTCATTTATGGAGGTGACAAAGAGCTAGTCGTAAATGCTTACGTCGATGCAAGCATTGACACTGATCCAGACGATTCTAAATCCCAAACCGGGTACGTGTATATTGAACGGTGGAGCTGTCAGTTGGTGCAGTTCTAAACAAAGCGTCGTGGCGGGATCTACATGCGAAGCGGAGTACATAGCTGCTTCGGAAGCAGCAAATGAAGGAGTCTGGATGAAAGAGTTCATTTCCGATCTAGGTGTCATACCTAGTGCATCGGGACCAATGAAGATCTTCTCGTGACAATATCGGTGCAATTGCCTTGGCAAAGGAATCCAGATTTAACAAGAGGACCAAGCACATCAAGAGACGCTTCAATTCCATCCGGGACCAAGTCCAGGTGGGAGACATAGAGATTTGCAAGATACATAAGGATCTGATTGTTGCGGAACCGATTGACTAAGCCTCTTCCACGAGCAAAACATGATCAACACCAAGACTCCATGGGTGTTAGAATCATTACTGTGTAATCTAGATTATTGACTCTAGTGCAAGTGGGAGACTGAAGGAGATATGCCCTAGAGGCAATAATAAAGTTATTATTTATTTCCTCATATCATGATAAATGTTTATTATTCATGCTAGAATTGTATTAACCGAAAACATGATACATGTGTGAATACATAGACAAACTTAATGTCACTAGTATGCCTCTACTTGACTAGCTCATTAATCAAAGCTGGTTATGTTTCCTAACCATAGACATGAGTTGTCATTTGATTAACGGGATCACATCATTAGGAGAATGATGTGATTGACATGACCCATTCTGTTAGCTTAGCACTTGATCGTTTAGTGTGTTGCTATTGCTTTCTTCATGACTTATACATGTTCCTACAACTATGAGATTATGCAACTCCCGTTTACTGTGAGGAACACTTTGTGTGCTACCAAACGCCACAACGTAATCGGGTGATTATAAAGGAGCTCTGGTGTGTCTCCAAAGGTACATGTTGAGTTGGCGTATTTCGAGATTAGGTTTTGTCACTCCGATTGCCTGGAGAGGTATCTCTGGGCCCTCTCGGTAATGCACATCACTATAAGCCTTGCAAGCAATGTAGCTAATGAGTTAGTTACAGAATGATGCATTATGTAATGAGTAAAGAGACTTGCCGGTAACGAGATTGAACTAGGTATTGAGATACCGACGATCAAATCTCGGGCAAGTAACATACCGATGACAAAGGGAACAACGTATGTTGTTATGCGGTTTGACCGATAAAGATCTTCGTAGAATATGTAGGAGCCAATATGGGCATCCAGGTTCCGCTATTGGTTATTGACCAGAGAGATGTCTCGGTCATGTCTACATAGTTCTCGAACCCGTAGGGTCCGCACGCTTAACATTCGTTGACGATACAGTATTATATGAGTTATATATGTTGGTAACCGAATGTTGTTCGGAGTCCCGAATGAGATCACGAACATGACGAGGAACTCTGGAATGGTCCGGAGATGAAGTTTAATATATGGGATAATGTTGTTTGGTCTCCGGAAGGGTTCGAATTCACGGAAGGGGTTCCGGATGTTTCGAAAATGTTTGGGTGCGAGAACACGTTATTTGGGCCAAAGGGGGAAAGCCCACAAGGTTTTTGGAAAGCGCAAAGGAAGTTTTGCGAGTTCAGGGGCCGACACGCCAGGTCTCGGCGCCCGGGTCCAGACGCTGGGAACTTCTGGCGTCGCCCCGAGTCCGAGAAGGACTCTTGCCTTCGGGTGAAACCGACTTTGTGAAGGCTTTTACTCCAAGTTTCGACCCCAAGGCTCAACATATAAATAGAGGGGCAGGGCTAGCACCAAAGACACATCAAGAAACACCAAGCCGTGTGCCGGCAACCCCGTCCCCTCTAGTTTATCCTCCGTCATAGTTTCCGTAGTGCTTAGGCGAAGCCCCGCGGAGATTGTTCTTCACCAACACCGTCACCACGCAGTCGTGCTGCCGGGACTCATCTACTACTTCGCTCGTCTTTCTGGTTCGAGAAGGCGAGGACGCCATCGAGCTGAACGTGTGCGTAACTCGGAGGTGCCGATGCGTCGGTACTTGGATCGGTCAGATCGTGAAGACGTCTGACTACATCAACCGCGTTGATAAACGCTTCCGCTTAGCGATCTTCAAGGGTATGAAGATACACTCCCCCTCTCGTTGCTATGCATCACCATGATCTTGCGTGTGCGTAGGATTTTTTTTGAAATTACTAGGTTCCCCAACAATAAGTATGTATGACTATTTATGGTATACATGCCTACGTTACATTGATGAATTAGAGCTATTGCTTGGTTGTGACTATTATATGATGAATGTCATCCAACACAAATATCCATCGCTGATCCAATGCCTACGCTTTTCTCATATTGATCTTTGTAAGTTACTATTGTTGTTGCTGCTATTACAATCACTACAAAACTGCTATTGTTACTATTGTCGTTAATATTGCCACCGCTACCATTGCTATCAAACTATCATGCTACTGTGATTCTACACACTTTGCTGCAGATAATTAGTTGTGTGGTTGAATTGAAAACTCCACTGCTAATACTCATAAATATTCTTTGGATCCCCTTGTGTCGAATCAATATATTTGGGTGAAATCCTACCCTTGAAGACTGTTGCGATCCCCTATACTTGTGGGTTATCAAGACGTTTTTCTGGCGTTGTGTCAGGGAGCATAGCTCTATTTATTAAGTCACTTGGGAATTATATCTGTTGATCACTATGAAGAACCTGAAAGACGCTAAGACCATGATCGGACCCTCTTAGACGAGGGGAGGTAAGGAACTGTCATCTAGCTCCGCATTTGATTCACCTTTTGTCTTGGGTAGACTTGCGACACCACCATCCGCTATTTATTTTGATATGTCGCAAGTGATTGATGATACTACTTCTGCTATAAATGAAACTTGTGATGAGGCTAGTACTTTCCTTGATAAAATCGTGCCACTAGGTGAATTTGTTGATGAACAAATTGCTAAAGCTAAAGAAATTGAGAATGTTGAAACTGACGAAAATTATTATTCACCTATTATGCCTAGCTCTCCTACTAGAGTTGAAATGCCTAAGATACCTGATGGTTATGTTATGGACGGGGAGACAACTAGAGAAATTCTTGCTTGTAAAGATAGAGATGATGTTAAGAAATTATCGAGTAAGCTGAAAGAAACGTATATGATGGAGAGAATGAAATATGATCCTAAGTTTGCTACTTCTCCTATCTTTGTTACCGATAAAGATTATGAATTCTTCGATCCTGAGTTAATTACTTTGGTTGAATCTAATCCTTTTCATGGTTATGAAACTAAAACTGTCGTGGCACACCTTACCAAATTGAATGATATAGCCACCCTATTTGCTCATGAGGAAAAAATTTGCTATTACCATATTCTCAAGTTATTTCCTTTCTCATTAAAGGTGATGCTAAGAAATGGTTTAATACTCTTGCTCCTGGTTGTGTGTGTAGTCTGATGCGGCTTGAAGCTACGTCGATATTTCCCCAAAGAGGAAGGGATGATGCAGCACAACAGCGGTAGGTATTTCCCTCAGTGATGAAACCAAGGTTATCGAACCAGTAGGAGAACCAACCAACACAACGTAAACAGCACCTGCACACAAATAACAAATCCTCGCAACCCGACGTGTAAAAGGGGTTGTCAATCCCTTTCGGGTAGCGGCGCCTAGAGATAGGCAAGCGGACGTGAGGAAATTGTAGTAGATTGATAGATCGAACACCAGATAAAATAAATAAGAATAAATTGCAGCAAGGTATTTTTGTATTTTTGGTTTAATAGATCTGAAAATAAAAGCAAAGGAAAATAGATTGCAAAGGCAAATAATACGGGAAAGAGACCCGGGGGCCGTAGGTTTCATTAGTGGCTTCTCTCGAGAAAAATAGCAAACGGTGGGTGAACAAATTACTATTGGGAAATTGATAGAGCTTCAAATAATCATGACAATATCCAGGCAATGATCATTATATAGGCATCACGTCCAAGATTAGTAGACCGACTCACCTTTGCATCTACTACTATTACTCCACACATCGACCGCTATCCAGCATGCATCTAGTGTATTAAGTTCATGGAGAAACAGAGTAATGCAATAAGAACGATGACATGATGTAAACAAGATCTATTTATGTAGAAATAGACCCCCATCATTTTATCGTTAGTAGCAACGATAAATACGTGTTGGTTCCCCTTCTGTCACTGGGATCAAGCACCGTAAGATCGATCCCACTACAAAGCACCTCTTCCCATTGCAAGATAAATAGATCAAGTTGGCTAAACAAAACCCAAATATCGGAGAAGAAATACGAGGCTATAAGCAATCATGCATACAAGAGATCAAAGAAACTCAAATAACTTTCATGGATATAAAAAGGTAGACCTGGTCATAAACTCAAAGTTCATCCGATCCCAATAAACACACCGCAAAAAGAGTTACATGTTGGGAATGTAGCATGCAATTTCAAAAAAATTCCTACACTCACGCAAGATCTATCTAGGAGAAGCATAACAACGAGAGGGGGAGAGTGTGTCCACGTACCCTCGTAGACCAAAAGCGGAAGCGTTAGGTTAACGCGGTTGTTGTAGTCGAAAGTCTTCACGATCCAACCGATCTAGTACCAAACGTACGACACCTCCGAGTTCAGCACACGTTCAGCTCGATGACGTCCTTCGAACTTGTGATCCAGCAGAGGGTCGAGGGAGAGTTTCGTCAGCACAATGGCGTGGTGACGGTGATGGTGATGTGATCCGCGCAGGGCTTTGCCAAAGCACTTTGACGCTATGACCGGAGGAGTAAACTGTGAAGGGGGGCACCACACACGGCTAAGAGAACAATTGATGTGCTATGTGGTGCCCCCTGCCCCCGTATATAAAGGAGGGGAGGAGGAGGCCGGCCACAAGTGGGCACGCCATGGGGGGAGTCCTACTAAGACTCCACTCCTAGTACAATTCGCCCCCCTTTTTCCTTTCTTACCAGAGGGGAAAAGGAAGGAGAGGGAGAGGGAGAGGGAGAGGGAGAGGGAAAGGGGGGCGCCGCCCCCTCCCCCTAGTCCAATTCGGACTGCCATGGGGGGGTGGCCACCCGTTGCTGCTCTCCTCTCTCTCCACGAACGCCCATGTAGGCCCAGTACTTCCTCGGGGGGTTCCGGTAACCCCTCGGTACTCCGGTAAAATACCCGAACCACTCGAAACCATTCTGATGTCCGAATACTACCTTCCAATATATGAATCTTTACCTCTCGACCATTTCGAGACTCCTCGTCATGTCTGTGATCTCATCCGGGACTTCGAACAAACTCCGGTCACCAAAACACATAACTCATAATACTAATTGTCATCGAACGTTAACTGTGTGGACCCTACGGGTTCGAGAACTATGTAGACATGACCGAGACACATCTCTGGTCAATAACTAATAGTGGAACCTGGATGCTCATATTGGTTCCTACATATTCTACGAAGATCTTTATCGGTCAAACCGCATGACAACATACGTCATTCCCTTTGTCATCGGTTTGTTACATCCTCGCGATTCAATCGTCGGTATCATCATACCTAGTTCAATCTCGTTACCGGCAAGTCTCTTTACTCATTCCGTAATGCATCATCCCGTAACTAACTCATTAGTAACATTGCTTGCAAGGCTTATATTGATGTGCATTACCGAGAGGGCCCAGAGATACTCTCTGATACTCGGAGTGACAAATCCTAATCTCGATCTATGCCAACCCAACAAACATCTTCGGAGACACCTGTAGAGCATCTTTATAATCACCTACTTATGTTGTGATGTTTGATAGCACACAAGGTGTTCCTCCGGTATTCAGGAGTTGCATAATCTCATAGTCAGAGGAATATGTATAAGTCATGAAGAAAGCAATAGAAATAAAACTTAACGATCATTATGCTAAGCTAACGGGTGGGTCTTGTCCATCACATCATTCTCTAATGATGTGATCCCGTTCATCAAATGAGAACACATGTCTATGATCAGGAACTTTAACCATCTTTGATTAACGAGCTAGTCAAGTAGAGGCATACTAGGGACACTCTGTTTGTCTGTGTTCACACACGTACTAAGTTTCTGGTTAATACAATTCTAGCATGAATAATAAACAGTTATCATGATATAAGGAAATATAAATAACAAATTTATTATTGCCTCTAGGGCATATTTCCTTTAGTCTCCCACTTGCACTAGAGTCAATAATCTAGATTACATCGTAATGATTCTAACACCCATGGAGTCTTGGTGCTGATCATGTTTTGCTCGTGGAAGAGGCTTAGTCAACGGGTCTGCAACATTTAGATCCGTATGTATTTTGCAAATCTCTATGTCTCCCTCCTTGACTTCATCGCGGATGGAATTGAAGCGTCTGTTGATGTGTTTGGTTCTCTTGTGAAATCTGGATTCCTTCACCAACACTACACAAAAATACACTTCCGTGATGATACGTGTTTGTCACAGTAGGTCACGTTTTCTGTCATGCATGTACATCCATGACAAATTTATGACAGAATCAAGATAGTCATACCTGTCGTAGAAGTGTTCCATGACATTACCAAAATTATCATCACGGAAGTGTCCACTTCCATGACGATAAATTGCGCGTCACAGAAGTGCTTTCGTCAAGGGTGACCGACAGGTGGCATCCACCATAACGGAACGCCGTTAAGCTATCGGGTCCGGTTTTGGATCCGATAACCCATTAACAGCCCTGACCAATGGGGATTTTCCATGTGTAAAATCATCATTGGCTGGAGGGAACACGTGTCGGCTTGCCGCTAGGACAGATGTCATCCACTCATTGGACCCAAAGCGCCTATGATACGTCAACACGTGGCATGACCCAACAGGGACCCATTCATGTGAAAAGGCCAGCCCGTTTGACTTGGTCAAAAGGTGGCGGGCCGGCCCACGGCAAGCCTGTTAATGGCCTGTTCACATATAGCCCATTTACAGCCCGCTAACCCAGGGCCCGTTTACGACCTATCCGAATTAGGCCAGTAGTGTCATCTGGGCCATCCAATATAATTCCAGCCCATTTTAACTTTCGGCCCATGTATGGCCCATGACGTCTTTCGGCCCATATGAGGCCCTTAGTAACCCTCGGCCCATTAACGGCCCGTGGTAAAACTGGCCCGTAATGAACAATGTATCATTTTATACCCATTAACGGCCCATTATACCGTTGGGCCATTTCCATCCCATGTTATCTTTCGGCCTTCTCAGGGCCCATTTATTCTTGGGCTCATTTCCAGCATTCGTTTACTTTCGGCCCGTTACTATCATTTTCTGCTTGTGGGCCAAATTCAGCCTATGGTTACAGTCGGCCCATTTGTGGCCCGTTAATATGTTGGGACGTTTTCATAGCGTCATCAAATACGGCCGATTAACGACGGCCCGTTATGGTCGGCCCATGGACGGACAATTTCAACTCTAGCCCATTTACAACCATAATGTGGTCTGTTATTGGCCCATGTTTGGCCAATCGATCATACGGTCTGTAGAAGGCCCAGTGATGATACGGCCCGTAGAAGGCCCATTGTGTCTACGGCCCGTATAAGGCCCATTGTTTCTATGCCCCGTAGAAGGCCCATTGTTTCTACGGCCCTTAGAAGGACCATTGTTTCTACGGCCCGTAGAAGGCCCATGTTAACTATAGTAAATATGTAGCCCATGGTTAATGTGGCCTAGTTTTAAAAAATAGGCTATTGCGGCCACTAGCAAACCGTGGAAAAGAAGCGCACCGACTACAAGAAAACAAATAAACAAGACAATAATGAAATAAATAGGCAATCAACTTACGCTTAGGCTATCACGGCTATTACACATATTACATCCTTTGGGCATCAAAGTTCGCCACCGGTGCAAATATAGGGAACAAAGCGACATATAAACGCCAAGACAAAACAAGTCCAGAATCGAAACCACTCGGAAAGAGCTCAAGAAACAATATCACAGGTACCCATAATCTTTGGCAAGATGCTTAGCAAGCTTATTAACTTTCTCTTGTTTGGCGCTTAAATCCTCCAAAGACTTGTCATTGCACCGAAAGTATGCATCTGAATTCTGCAGGGACTTCCTCGGTCCTTGACTTCTGTCGCATAACATCTGATCGATGTCTTTCAACTTGAATTTGAGACTCAAGAAGCCGAACTGATCTAGGCAACGAGTTCGAAGAGCTGGTGCCAGCAGTAGTAGCCAGTAACTCGAACACTACATCAAGACAAGACTTTGGGGTTGTCTCAGTGTCTTCAATATAGTTTTTATCAGCTTTCTTGGAGACCAACAGGGATGTCTCACTATGTTGAACCTTATCTGCATTACTTCCTGTACCATTGCATAACGGGGTACTCTTCTCCAATATTTTATCCGCATTCTAAAAGAGAAACAAACAAACACATCACAGGTTTACAATGTAGTATATGAAACTCGTTTTGGTAAACTAGTTCAGTAGTAAGGTGGGCAGGATAACAACATGAAACAAACATATATCTATGTAGTATGGTCACTATATGGTCTATATCATTCTAGTTTATGTTGCCAAATCAAGATAGATATGATTGAATCATATCTATTTTAGACAAAGCAGCTTAGACATAATATAAGTGTGGGAAACTACAGCAATAACAACACTTGTAAGGTGCATGGCATGAGAATATAACTGTTTATTCAATTGAAACTGAAATCAACATAGAGCAAGTTACAACAGCAAACACGTTAAAGAAACATGTTAAAACATACCTGTTGCGCCATTGGAGTTTCAATTGCATCCTTCAAATTTTAAATTAGTTGGTATGAGTAAATATAGTGATGCAAGAGTAAAGTAGTATGAGCCATAGCTACGGAACGTGACCTGAGAACAATTCTTCTTCTTCTTTAAGCGTTGACTTGGGGTTCAGAGTGGTGGTCCTCGTGCTTTGGGCACTGCAGTTGCCTTACTAACTGCTCGTATTTGGGTGCTCTGTTGTGGAGACGGTGCTGTGTCAACGGGAACTGGGTTACTATCTGCTGGGGTTGGGGTTAGAAGGAGTGTAGCTGGTTCTCTGTCCAACCGGGTAGGGGTACAATCTGCGTGAGTCTGGGTTATGTGTGGTGGGGCTGGTTCTTGGGCAAGTACAACCGTGGTTCTATATCCATCGACAGGTAGCACGATCTTTTCTGAAGACCATGTTTTTACTCCCACAGATACTGCCATCAACCCCTCCAATTGAAATGGCTGATAAACAAGAAAAGTAATTGAATGTACATACATTGTAAGATAGACAGGTGCAATGGATAGTAGGGAAGAAAACAGGGCATGAAATAATTCACATTTATGTTGTCTAACCAAACAGAATAGCAGGACATAATTTCACATATATGATGGCTAATTAAACAGGATAGCATGACACAATTTCACATGTATGATGGCTAACTAAACAGATGTAATGACATACTTCAAAATATGATGACTATGTAAACAGGATGACATGATATAATTATACGATGTGTCTATTAAAGTGGTTGGCATGCCATAAATCACAAACATGCCGTCGATGGAAACATGATGGCATGATATAATTCACGGATAGAATGACATAATTCAAAATATGATGACTATGTGAACATGATGAGATGATATAACTATATTATGTCTTTAGAAAATGGGTTGGCATGCCATAATTCAGATACATGCTGTCTATGTAAACATCATGGCATGATATAATTCAAATATATGATTTATATACTAAGGAAGTGAGCAAAGGGCAATCACATATATGATGTGTCAACTAAGGAGATGGCATTCAGTATCGTGTATATGATGTAAAAACTAAGCATTGCAATACAACATATGCATGATATGAGTAATATAACCCTGCCAAGTTTGAGCATACACCTCAAAGCGGATAATAGGGTGGCCATCTGCCTCTGAATCCTCCTCAGAAAGAGCTATCCGTAACCGACAAGATATCTGCTTCACCGGGTAGCATTGTCTCCGCTCAAGACCTTGTTTTCACTCCATATTTCTCCATCGCCAATTCAAATGGCTGATGCACAGGAAGATCAGTTGAATATACAAACATTGTCGACAAAAGCAATGAGAAATACAAAAAAAAGGACGGCATGATATAATTCACATATATGACGCTTGGCTAAACAAAGATGGCACTTTGCATAATTCACATATATAATGCCTTGCAACAAGATAGCATTGCATAATTCACATATATAATGTCTTGCAACAAGATGGCATTGCATAATTCACATATATGGTAATTAGACACTAAACAGGTAGCATTCACACAAAGCATGTCTAAGCTAAGCAAATGACATAGCAATGCAAGATACCATACGCACGATATGAGCATCATAACCCTGCCAAGTTAGAGCATGCACCTCAGAGGGGGAACTATGACTGGTCATCTGTCTGTGAATCCTGCTCTGAGGAGCTATCTGTAACCAGCAAGACATGCGCTTCGTCAGATAGCATTGTCTGCTCTAAAGACCTTGTTTCCACTCCAGATTTTTCCATGTCCGTGCCGAATGGCTGATGCACAGGAAGAGTAATTGAATGTACTAAAATTGTTGACAAATTTAACACGTATTAAAAAATGATGTCATGATATAATTCACATATAAGATGACTGGCTAACCAGGGTGGCATTGCAAAATTCACATATATGATGCCTGGCTAAACAAGATGGCATTGCATGATTCACATATACGATAAAGAAACTAAACATATGGCATTGACACAAAGCATGTCTAAACTAAGCAGATGACATCTTTGATGTATACAGTAAGCAATGCAAGGTACCATATGCATGATATTACCAACATCAGCATGCCAAGTTAGAGCGAAGACCTCATGGGGTAAATAGGAGTTGTCTTCTACTTCTGAATCCCCCTCAGAACAATTATCTTCCACTTGATTATGATCCGAAATGGGTGGAGGGGGGCTGCCTTTGCGCCCACCATGGAGCGACGTCTGCATGAAATTTTATTGCCACGCAAGGCTCGTCTCTTTTGCTCTACATGTTCAGTTCCATTGTGTACAATAACTGACATGCATAACAATAAAACATAGTGAGATTATGTAAGGAGTGCATGCACAAATCTAGAGTGATGGCAGCAAACTGTGGATAGACCCAAAACAAATGATAGCAGGCAGATAATAGCTTTAGTTAAAAATACAGATAATGGCTCCTTTAATGTTTGTTTGCACCCAACATGAAACTCATAGTAGACACCCGAGATTAACCAGTTAGTAGTCGAGATAATGCGATTGCTGCCCCAATATGTACCCCACAACCATTTAAAAACTCAAGTTTCAGCATAAGTTTGGACCTGAGTCGAAGTCTAATAGGTGAACACGATGATAAAGTAGCATGTCATCATATTAAGCGATGCATAACGTAAGCAAGCACGGAAGAGTGCGACCTCTCTTGCGGACCCGTGTAGTCCTCAAGGTCATCTGCTCAGTTGATGATGGTAATGCAGTTGTCGTGGCTGCCGGCGGCGGGGAAGAAGATCTGAGGCGTGAAAGACAGGTCTGAGAGCGGATCCCTACTGTGGTGAACCCTTCCGTCGTTGGAGCAGCTGAGATGGGGTGGAACACAACACCGCAGGAGTAGGACAAACCACACAAGGTTTTCTTTGACACATATCTGTAACAGAAGTAATTGTGTAAGGGCTTGTTTGAATTTGAGGATTCTAACAATGCAGGGATAGGAAATAGACATGAATAGGATAGGAATGCACGTGCAAAAAAGAGAATTAAAAACTCATGATTTCTGCCTATCTGGGTGTTTGGTTCACTAGAATTGGAAGATCACAGGATGCAAAGAAGCATGTTGAGATTAAGTCAAACCACAAGAAGCGTGACAACCTCTTTGGCGAAGCCATGTCGAGCTTCAGCGTGATTGGGTTGTCGGTGAGGATGCTTACCGACTTGGCTGTCGGAGGAGGGAAGAAGATCTTAGGCGTTTGGAGATGGAGCCCGAGGTCTTGCTCATTGTGATGGAGGGTTTCGTCGTTGGAGCAACTCGGTGAGTTGTACGATGCCGAGGTGAAGCAAGACAAGAGAGACAACGTTAACCTGAGTGGAATTCTAATAGCATCTCCAATAGATGACGTAAAATACATAACCACAAAGTGCTAGATGTATACATCAGCTGCTCATCTTTGAACTTAACTATCGAAACTGAATTTAACTGTCGAAACTGAATTTTGCTGTCGAAACTGAATTTTACTGTCGAAACTGAACGCACTAGAGGTGAGGCTACAAGTCAGTTGACTGACTTTTTCATCTCTGGTCAGTCGATTTTCCAGCCGTTGGATACGAAATCAAGGGCCTGCAGTTCATCTTCAACCTCCACCCCCTGAGCCGCCAGCCACCACCGGCCAAACAGCAGCCCTGCTCATGGCCCGACGGTGCGCCGCCCCGCCCGCCCCGAAAACACTCCCCACCACCGGTCCGCCACCGCCCCGGCCATCCCTTCACCGTTTCTACAAAGGAGCCTTCGAGCCAAGTGATATTGGGCATCTTGCCCACCATGGCGCCTCCACACTCGGCCTGTTGGCCGCGCACCACCTTTGGCTTTACATTAAAAGTCTTCAGCCATAGGCCGAAGTGAGGTGGGATGCGAAGAAAGGCTTCAGACACAACTATGAATGCGGAGATATTAAGGACGAAGTTGGGGGCAAGGTCATGGAAGTCTAGTCCATAATAAAACATCAGCCCATGAACAAAGGGGTGGAGAGGGAATCCTAACCCACGGACAAAATGCGCGAGGAACACCACCCTCTCTTGAGGTTCGGGGGTAGGCACGACCTGTCCCTTGGCAGGGAGTCGATGAGCGATCCCCTAGGCCAGGTATCCGGCCTCTCGGAGCTCCTTGATATCTTCCGGCTTCACGGAGGAAGTCATCACTTGCCTCCCGCTACGGATCCAGACATGGCTACATTCTTTTCAGAAATAAGGGAAGATGGGAGCTTCTGCGCTGGAGCTCGAGGACAGAAGGACGGAGAAGGAGGGGGCGTGGGTGAAAAGCACGAATCCTTATCCCCTTATAAAGGCTATGAATAACAGCCGCCCCCATTGGTCATAAAATCTGCCTATTCCCGATGGGTAGTGTAAATGGCGCCGTCGGGTTACCCGCGCCCGTATTAATGGAAATCCCGCAATAAGGGGACATGATCTCCGCTTTGACAAAACGTGCCAGTAAAACCGCATCTCAAGACGTGGGACAACGGACTGGCCAGCGGTTCAAAAAAAAGAGGGACCAGGCAGGTGTGGCGTCTGATATGTGTCCAACGTATCTATAATTTTTGATTGCTCCATGCTACTTTATATATTGTTTTGGACTATAATGGGCTTTATTTTCCACTTTTATATTATTTTTGGGACTAACCTATTAACCGAAGGCCCAGCCTGTAATTGTCGTTTTTTGCCTTTTTCAAGATTTCAAGAAAGCAGAATATCAAACGGAGTCCAAACGGAATGAAACCTTCGGAAACGTGATTTTCTCACCGAACGTGATCCAGGAGACACGGGCCCTATGCCAAGGAACATCGGAGGCGGTCACGAGGGTGGGGGGCGCCCCCCCTAGGGCGCGCCCCCTGCCTCGTGGGCCCCCTGATGCTCCACCGACGTACTCCTTCCTCCTATATATACCTACATACCCCCAAACGATCAGAACAGGAGCCAAAAACCTAATTCCATGGCCGCAACTTCCTATATCCACGAGATCCCATCTTGGGGCATGTTCCGGAGCTTCGCCGGAGGGGGCATCCACCACGGAGGGCTTCTACATCAACACCATAGCCTCTCCGATGAAGTGTGAGTAGTTTACTTCAGACCTTCGGGTCCATAGCTAGTAGCTAGATGGCTTCTTCTCTCTTTTTGGATCTCAATACAATGTTCTCCCCTCTCTCGTGGAGATCTATTCGATGTAATCTTCTTTTTTGCGGTGTGTTTGTTGAGACCGATGAATTGTGGGTTTATGATCCAGCTTATCTATGAATAATATTTGAATCTTCTCTGAATTCTTTTATGTATGATTGAGTTATCTTTGCAAGTCTCTTCGAATTATCCGTTTGGTTTGGCCAACTAGATTGGTAGTTCTTGCAATGGGAGAAGTGCATGGCTTTGGGTTCAATCTTGCGGTGTCCTTACCCAATGACAGAAAGGGTTGCAAGGCACGTATTGTATTGTTGCCATCGAGGATAACAAGATGGGGTATTTATCATATTGCACGAATTTATTCCTCTACATCATGTCATCTTGCTTAAGGCGTTACTCTGTTTTTAACTCAATACGCTTAGATGCATGCTTTGGATAGCGATCGATGAGTGGAGTAATAGTAGTAGATGCAGAATCGTTTCGATCTACTTGTCTCGGACGTGATGCCTATATACATGATCATACCTAGATATACTCATAACTATGCTCAATTTCATCAATTGCTCAACAGTAATTTGTTCACCCACCGTAGAATATTTATGCTCTTGAGAGAAGCCACTAGTGAAACCTATGGCCCCCGTGTCTATTCTCATCATATCAATCTCCATCACTTTTATACTTGCTTTGTTTTTACTTTGATTTTACTTTTCACTTTGCATCTATATACCAAAAATACCAAAAATATTATCTCTATCAGATCTCACTCTCGTAAGTCGCCGTGAAGGGATTGACAACCCCTAATCGCGTTGGTTGCGAGTAGCTATCGTTTTGTGCAGGTACGAGGGACTTGTGCGTGGCCTCCTCTTGGATTGATACCTTGGTTCTCGAACCGAGGGAAATACTTACGCCATCTTGTGCTGCATCATCCTCTCTTGGGGAAAACCAACGGAAGCTCAAGACGTAGCAAGAAGGATTTCGGCGCCGTTGTCGGGAGTCTCATAAAGTCAACATACCAAGTACCCATCACAATCCCTATCTCTCGCATTACATTATTTGCCATTTTCCTCTCGGTTACCTCTCCCCCACTTCACCCTTGCCGTTTATTCGCCCTCTCTTTCCCAATCTCCTCCTCTTTTTCCCGTTGCCTATTGTTTGCTCATGTGTTGCATTGCTTGTTTGTCGCAATGGCTCAAGATGCTACCAAATTGTGTGACTTCACCAATACCAATAATAATGATTTCCCGATTGCTCCTCTTGCCAATACTGAATCTTGTGAAATCAATACTGCTTTGTTGAATCTTGTTATGAAAGATCAATTCGCCGGCCTTCCTAGTGAAGATGCCTCTACTCATCTGAATAGCTTCGTTGATTTATGTGATATGCAAAAGAAAAAAGATGTCGATTATGATGTCGTTAAATTGAAGCTATTTCCTTTTTCGCTTAGAGATCGTGCTAAAGCATGGTTTTCATCTTTTCCTAAAAATAGTATTGATTCTTGGAACAAGTGCAAAGATGCTTTTATCTCTAAGTATTTTCCTCCCGCTAAGATTATCTCTCTTACAAACGATATTATGAATTTTAAGCAACTTGATCATGAACATGTTGCACAAGCTTGGGAGAGAATGAAATTAATGATGCGTAATTGTCCTACTCATGGTTTGAACTTGTGGATGATTATACAAAAATTTTATGCCGGATTGAATTTTGCTTCTAGAAATCTTTTAGATCACTCTAGGGGATGCTACTAAACTCCTAGATAATATTATGGTTAATTATTCTCAATGGCATACTGAAAGATCTACTAATAAAAAAGTGCATGGGATAGAAGAAATTAATGTTTTGAGTGGAAAGATGGATGAACTTATGAAATTATTTGCTACTAAGAGTGTTTCTTCTGATCCTAATGATATGCCTTTGTCTATTTTGATTGAGAATAATAATGAATCTATGGATGTGAATTTTGTTGGTAGGAATAATTTTGGTAACAACGCGTATAGAGGGAATTTTAATTCTAGGCCTTATCCTAGTAATCCTTCTAATAATTATGGAAATTCCTACAACAAATCTTATGGAAATTTTAATAAGATGCCCTCTGAATTTGAAAGTAGTGTTAAAGAGTTTATGAATTCACAAAAGAATTTTAATGCTTTGCTTGAAGAGAAATTGCTTAAAGTTGATGATTTGGCTAGGAACGTTGATAGAATTTCTCTTGAGGTTTATTCTTTAAAGCTTAGATCTATTCCTCCTAAGCATGATATCAATGAGTCTCTCAAAGAGAACATAGTTGTCGTGGAATTGTCACGGCAGATGTCCTCCTGCAAGGACTTAGTCGTGGAGCCATCGCAACTAGGAAGCTTAAAGGGGTTAATCGGGACAAAGGACACGAGAGGTTTTATACTAGTTCGGCCCCTTACGGTGAAGGTAAGGCCTACGTCTAGTTGGGTTGGTATTGCTTGAGGTTTCGATGACCAGGGAGCGAGATACGCTATGCCCGGTTCTCGATTGGTTGTTCCTTGCCCCTAAGCTGCCAACAGGTCGTCCCCTTATATACATGGGTTGACGCCCTGTGGCCTACAGAGTCCCGGCCGGCTTATAAACAATGTCCGGCTCGGTGACTAGTTAAGTCTACCTTATGATACAAGTAATATTATTACAGCGGTTTACTACAACGGGCCTTAAGTCGCCTGCGGGCCTTAAGCTCTCTATGAACCGCCATCTTCATACTTTGCTCTTGGGCTTCTCTCTGGTGAGTCCTCTTTGCGTAACCCGGCCCCTCCTGGGCGGCTTACACAAATAGTTATATCCCCAACACTATGAGAATTTCCATTGATGAGTGCAAAGAAAGAACCGCTAGGATGCGTGCTTCCAAAGATGCCTTTATTAAAGCGTGTTCTTCTAATCCCTATGAAAATCAAGATGAAGATCTAAAAGTTTATTGATGTGTCCCCTATTAAATCTTTGTTCTGCAATATGAATCTTGATGAAACTGAATATGATCTTCATTTACCTACAAGGCGTTCTAAGAATTCGGAGTTTTTAGATCTTGATGATGAAATTGATAAAAGTGGGATTGAAAGAAATAAAAATCTAGATATTGCTAAACCCACTATATTGGATCTCAAGGAATTTAATTATGAAAATTGCTCTTTAATTGATTGTATTTCCTTGTTGCAATCCGTGCTAAATTCTTCTCATGCTTATAGTCAAAATAAGGCCTTTACCGAACACATTGTTGATGCCTTGATGCAATCTTATGAAGAAAAACTTGAGTTGAAAGTTTCTATCCCTAGGAAACTCTATGATGAGTGGGAATCTACTATCAAAATTAAAATTAAATATCATGAGTTTAATGCTTTGTGTGATTTGGGTGCTAGTGTCTCTACTATTCCCAAAACTTTGTGTAATTTGCTAGATTTCCGTGACTTTGATGATTGCTCTCTAAACTTGAATCTTGCGGATTCCACTATTAAAAAGCCTATGGAAAGAATTAATGATGTTCTTATTGTTGCAAATAGGAATTATTTGCCCGTAGATTTTATCGTTCTTGATTTAGATTGCAATCCTTCATGTCCTATTATTCTTGGTAGACCTTTCCTTAGAACGATTGATGCAATTATTGATATGAAGGAAGGGAATATTAGATTCCAATTTCCATTAAATAAAGGCATGGACACTTCCCTAGAAAGAAAATAAAATTACCATATGAATCTATTATGAGAGCCACTTATGGATTGCCTACCAAAGATGGCAATACCTAGATCTATCCTTGCTTTTATGCCTAGCTAGGGGCGTTAAACGATAGCGCTTGTTGGGAGGCAACCCAATTTTATTTTTAGTTTTTAGTTTTCGCTTCTGTTTAGGAATAAATAATCCATCTAGCCTCTGTTTAGATGTGGTTTTATCTTTTAATTAGTGTTTGTTCCAAGTTAAACCTATTGGATCTTCTTGGATGATAGTTATTTGATCTTGCTGTAATTTCCAGAAACTTTGCGCTCAGTGCCCGAATTGTTAAAAATCACCAGAACGTGATAAAATATTGATTCCAATTGCTGCTGATAAATAAACAAATATTCCAGGTCGTCTAATTTTTGTAGAAGTTTTTGAGCTCCAGAAGTTTGCGGTAGTTACAGATTACTACAGAGTGTTCTATTTTTGACAGATTCTATTTTGCGTGTGTTGTTTGCTTATTTTGATGAATCTATGGCTAGTAAAATAGTTTATGATCCATAGAGAAGTTGGAATATATTAGGTTTAACACAAATATAAATACAGAATGAGTTCATTACAGTACCTTAAAGTAGTCTTTTGTTTTCTTTCTCTAACGGAGCTCACGAGATTTCTATTGAGTTTTGTGTTGTGAAGTTTTCAAGTTTTGGGTGAATTCTTTTGATGGACTATGGAACAAGGAGTGGCAAGAGCCTAAGCTTGGGGATGCCCATGGCACCCCCAAGATAATCCAAGGACACCACAAGTCAAAGCTTGGGGATGCCCCGGAAGGCATCCCCTCTTTCGTCCACTTCCATCGGTAATTTACTTGGAGCTATATTTTTATTCACCACATGGTATGTGTTTTGCTTGGAGCGTCTTGTACTATTTGTGTATTTGCTTGTTAGTTTACCACAATCATCCTTGCTGTACAAACCTTTTGAGAGAGCCATACATGAATTGGAATTTGATAGAATACTCTATTTGCTTCACTTATATCTTTTGAGCTTGATAGTTTTGCTCATAGTGCTTCACTTACATCTTTTTGAGCGTGATAATTTTTGCACTAGTGCTTCACTTATATTTTTTAGAGCACGGTGGTGGATTTGTTTTAAATAAACTTGATCTCTCATGCTTCACTTAGATTATTTTGAGAGTCGTTAATAGCATGGTAATTTGCTTAATGTTAATATACTTGGTCTTCAAGATATGTGAAACTTTCTTTTGAGTGCGTTGAATACTAAGATAAGTTTGATGCTTGATAATTGTTTTGAGATATGAAGATGGTGATATTAGAGTCATGCTAGTTTAGTAATTGTGAATTCAAAGAATACTTGTGTTGAAGTTTGTGATTCCCGTAGCATGCACGTATGGTGAACCGTTATGTGATGAACTCGGAGCATGATTTATTTATTGATTGTCTTCCTTATGGGTGGCGGTCGGGGACGAGAAATGGTCTTTTCCTACCAATCTATCCCCCTAGGAGCATGCGCGTAATACTTTGCTTTGATAACTTCTAGATTTTTGCAATAAGTATATGAGTTCTTTATGACTAATGTTGAGTCCATGGATTATACACACTTTTTCCCATCTTTCCACCGTTTCTAGCCTCTCTAATACCGCGCACCTTTCGCCGGTATCATACACCCACCATATACCTTCCTCAAAACAGCCACCATACCTACCTATCATGGCATTTCCATCGCCATTCCGAGATATATTGCCATGCAACTTTCCACCATTCCGTTTATTATGACACGCTCCATCATTGTCATATTGCTAGCATGATCATATAGTTGACATCGTATTTGTGGCAAAGTCACCGTTCATAATTCTTTCATACATGTCACTCATGTTTCATTGCATATCCTGGTACATCACGGAGGCATTCATATAGAGTCATATTTTGTTCTAAGTATCGAGTTGTAATTGTTGAGTTGTAAGAAAAATAAAAGTGTGATGATCATCATTATTAGAGCATTGTCCCAAGTGAGGAAAGGATGATGGAGACTATGATTCCCCCACAAGTCGGGATGAGACTCCGGACAAAAAAAAAGAAGAGGCCATAAAAAAAGAGAAAAGGCCCAAATAATAAATAAAAAAATTAGAGAAAAAGAGAGAAGGGACAATGTTACTATCCTTTTACCACACTTGTGCTTCAAAGTAACACCAAGATCTTCATTATAGAGAGTCTCTCATTTTGTCACTTTCATATACTAGTGGGAATTTTTCATTATAGAACTTGGCTTGTATATTCCAATGATGGGCTTCATCAAATGCCCTAGGTCTTCATGAGGAAGCGAGTTGGATGCACACCCACTTATTTTCTTTTGTTGAGCTTTCATATACTTATAGCTCTAGTGCATCCGTTGCATGGCAATCCCTACTCACTCACATTGATATCTATTGATGGGCATCTCCATAGCCCGTTGATACGCCTAGTTGATGTGAGACTATCTTCCCTCTTTTTGTCTTCTCCACAACCACCATTCTATTCCACATATAGTGCTATATCCATGGCTCACGCTCATGTATTGCGTGAAGATTGAATAAGTTTTGAAAATGTTAAAGTATGAAACAATTGCTTGGCTTGTCATCGGGGTTGTGCATGATTTAAATACTTTGTGTGGGGAAGATGGAGCATAGCCAGACTATATGATTTTGTAGGCATAACTTTCTTTGGCCATGTTATTTTGAGAAGACATAATTGCTTAGTTAGTATGCTTGAAGTATTATTATTTTTATGTCAATATGAACTTTTGTCTTGAATCTTTCGGATCTGAATATTCATACCATGATTAAGAAGATTTACATTGAAATTATGCCAAAGTATCACTCCACATCAAAAATTCTCTTTTTATCATTTACCTACTTGAGGACGAGCAGGAATTAAGCTTGGGGATGCCTGATACGTCTCCAACGTATCTATAATTTTTGATTGCTCCATGCTACTTTATCTATTGTTTTGGACTATAATTTATTTTCCACTTTTATATTATTTTTGGGACTAACCTATTAACCGGAGGCCCATCCCAGAATTGCTGTTTTTTGCCTTTTTCAGTATTTCGAAGAAACAGAATATCAAACGGAGTCCAACCGAAATGAAACCTTCGGAAACGTGATTTTCTCACCGAACGTGATCCAGGAGACTTGGACCCTACGCCAAGGAACATCGGAGGCGGTCACGAGGGTGGGGGCGCCCCCCCTAGGGCGCGCCCCCTGCCTCGTGGGCCCCCTGATGCTCCACCGACGTACTCCTTCCTCCTATATATACCTACGTACCCCCAAACGATCAGAACAGGAGCCAAAAACCTAATTCCACCGCCGCAACTTCCTCAGATCCACGAGATCCCATCTTGGGGCCTGTTCGGAGCTCACGGAGGGGCATCCACCACGGAGGGCTTCTACATCAACACCATAGCCTCTCTGATGAAGTGTGAGTAGTTTACTTCAGACCTTCGGGTCCATAGCTAGTAGCTAGATGGCTTCTTCTCTATTTTTGGATCTCAATACAATGTTCTCCCCCTCTCACGTGGAGATCTATTCGATGTAATCTTGTTTTTGCGTTGTGTTTGTTGAGACCGATGAATTGTGGGTTTATGATCCAGCTTATCTATGAATAATATTTGAATCTTCTCTGAATTCTTTTATGTATGATTGAGTTATCTTTGCAAGTCTCTTGAATTATCCGTTTGGTTTGGCCAACTAGATTGGTAGTTCTTGCAATGGGAGAAGTGCATGGCTTTGGGTTCAATCTTGCGGTGTCCTTACCCAAAGGATGTAAAGGGTTGCAAGGCACATATTGTATTGTTGCCATCGAGGATAACAAGATGGGGTATTTATCATATTGCATGAATTTATTCCTCTACATCATGTCATCTTGCTTAAGGCGTTACTGCTTTTTAACTTAATACCCTAGATGCATCTTTGGATAGCGGTCGATGAGTGGAGTAATAGTAGTAGATGCAGAATCATTTCGGTCTACTTGTCTCGGACGTGATGCCTATATACATGATCATACCTAAATATACTCATAACTATGCTCAATTTCATCAATTGCTCAACGATAATTTGTTCACCCACCGTAGAATATTTATGCTCTTGAGAGAAGCCACTAGTGAAACCTATGGCCCCCGGGTCTATTCTCATCATATCAATCTCCATCACTTTTATGCTTGCTTTGTTTTTACTTTGCTTTTTTACTTTTCACTTTGCATCTATATACCAAAAATACCAAAAATATTATCTCTATCAGATATCACTCTCGTAAGTGACCGTGAAGGGATTGACAACCCCTAGTCGCGTTGGTTGCTATAGCTATCGTTTTGTGCAGGTACGAGGGACTTGTGCGTGGACTCCTACTGGATTGATACCTTGGTTCTCAAAAACTGAGGGAAATACATACGCTACTGTGTTGCATCATCCTCTCCTCTTCGGGGAAAACCAACGCAAGCTCAAGATGTAGCAGCATCATGTTACTCAGAAGCTGTCAGCGGATAGAGCTTGTGTGAAATATATATTCTCTCTACGATTGTGTATAACAGGTTCGGATACAATCATCACGTCCGAAGACTATCTTGGAGTTCGGAAAAAAGGGAACCTGCCTTGCAATGCTGAAGACAATCTGCGCGCCGGACTCCTCGTCATTGAAGCCAGGTTCAGGGGCTACTGAGGGAGTCCTGGACAAAGGGGCCCTCGAGCGTCCGGCCTGTTATTCATTGGGCCGGACTGATGGGCTGTGAAGATACGAAGGCCGAAGACTATACCCGTGTCCGGATTGGACTCTCCTCGGCGTGGGAGGCAAGCTAGGCGACCAATTGTGAAGATTCCTTCTTATGTAACCGACTCCATGTAACCCTAGATGTTGGGGATATTACTACTGGGCGTAAACTGGCCAGGAGAGGCCGGGTTAACCCCATAATGGTTGACTGTATCTGAAGCCCGTGAAGACAAAGACGGTGACGCTTTGAGAAGGCCCAGGGCCCAAGGCCGGTTTAAGGCCTATAGACATAAACCGGCATTGATAAGTAAACTTGTCTTGTAAGATAGAAAGAGCAGAGACCGAGCCGGACACATTTATGAGCCGGCCTCGAGATTCTGTAAACCGACGGGCGTCAACCCATGTATATAAGGGGACGACCCGACGACGGTTTAGGACAACAGACAACAACTCGAGACTCAGGAAAAGCGTATTCGCTCCCTGGTCATCAAAACCCTAGCAATTCCACAACAACTAGATTAGGCTTTTACCTTCATCGTAAGGGGCCGAACCAGTATAAACTCTCTGCGTCCCTTGTCCGCTTTAACCCCTTTAAGCTAACCCATAGCGATGGCTCCATGACTAAGTCCTTTCCTTAGGACATCTGCCGTGACAAAACCACGACAGTTGGCGCCCACCGTGGGGGCTATCGCACGATGGTTTCGAGTTCTTAGAGGGAAGCTTCGAAGGACTCAAGGGCTACGCTATGGGCCGGATGACCAAGAGTCGTCGTGCAAGCTCTACATCGACGATGCAAGGTGGGGCCCCGAGGCCGGCTCAATCGAGTATGGGTACCGGGTCCCCTTCGGTGGCATACACATTTTCATTGGCAAGATCGGCGAACCGGGCCATGAGCCGGACATCTGCACCGACCTCGTCGAAACGGCTCAGTGTGCGAGATCTGCCCGGGTTAAGCCTGTCATGAAGCGTGCCTTCGTGGGAGTCATCCATGGAGGGGAATCTGAGGATAGATCGGAATCTGGTGGCGAAACCATCGTTTATTCTGGCGATGAGTCATCGACCGGAGAGACCGAGTCATTATATCAGTTGCAAGATGGCCGGATTGGGGGCTGTTCCGATGGCGACAGTATTCCGGACCCCTTTGATCTGCCAAACCGGATTGCGATCTTCATGGCCGGTACACAACCATCGCTCCACTCTTCGACCGCAGCGGCGATGATTTCCGGATCAGTAGCAGCGACAACGGCCGGGGCAGGAGGCCCTGTGCGACCGCCGGCTGATGCTGATGGCGGAAGTTAATCCGGCGGATCAAGATGCACATAATGCGGAAATCGTGAAGGTGAAAAATCAGATCACCCAGGCCAAAGCCGACTTGGCAGCTGAGGATACTAGGATGGTTGCGGAACGAGCCGCAATGGATGCACAGGCTTACCGGCTTATGCTGGATCAGAGTGCGTCGAACGATGTCCTGAAGAGGAGGTACCGATCTCGCCTGCCGCTGGTTTATGAAGCTAGGAACCTCTTTAATACCCCAGGAGCAGGGACCAGTAATCCGCCGGTGGTAAACCGGGCGTAGGCACCTAGAGCGGGGGCGCCGGTTCAGCCACGTTTGGTGGATCCGCCTCATAGGAACAACATTGTGACATAGCATGTCCCAACACCACCAGGTAGGGCTGGACCAAAATCTCGTAGCTCGCGAGCTTAATGAGCGCTTGATAGTTCGGCTCGTTAAGCTCGAAGCTCGCTTCTTAATGAACAGAGCCAATCATAGATTTCAGCTTGTTAAGCTTAACGAACGAGCTAACTAGTTTCACGAGTAGCTCGTTAAGCTCGTCAGTAACAACATAACACATATTTTCATCTTACGTGACAAAATTTTTGTAGCACCTCAGCCCATCAATTCAATCCAATCGACATATGAGGCAACAAACTAGTACATTTCTTTTTGTAGTCACCATATTTCATCTTGAAAACCACACCTACACATTCATCCTGTATATCAAAACAAATTATAATCTATTAACGAGCGCTCGCAAGCGCTCACGAGCTTAACGAGCTTCGAACGAGCCGAGCCGAGCAGGGTTTTCTGCTCATTAATGTTAACGAGCTTAACGAGCCGAGCCTTAACGAGCACGAGCTTAACGAGTACGAGCTTAACGAGCCGAGCTGCTCGTTAGTCCACCCCTACCACCAGGTCATTACTCTAACCCAATGGACAACATTGTCGCTGCCGCTTCACGGCTGGCGGCCATCCTGATCGAAGGCGAGTGTCCGGTGGCAGTCGAGACGCGATGGGTTAGGGAGCTTCTTCAGACAGCTTTGGTTCAGCAGGAGGCTTATTCATATAGTCGCGAGAGGATCCATTCTACTCCCCGCCCAAGCCGGAGTTACAGCAGGCGTATGGATGAACCGGCCGTGTCAAGCAATGCGTGAAACCGTGATCCGCCCCGTGGCCATAACCCGGCGGGTGGTGGAGGTGATGCTCAGGATGTGGTGGATAGCGCTCGAGCTCGTCGAGAGGCCGAGTTAGCAGCACAACACGAGGCCTGTCAACTTATTCCGGTTCGTCCAACCACATCGGTGGAACTAGGAGTTACTTCCAGCTCTTTGGGAGTAACGTGTCTCGTCCCAGCGCTGCGCAACGTGCGCCTGCCCAAGGATTTCTATGGCCCGCGCAAAGTGCCGAATTACACCGCCGATTTATCCCCCGAGACATGGGTCGAAAGCTATGAGATGGCAATGGAGATGCTGGATGTGGACAATGCGGCGTGTGCTAAATACTTTACCATGATGTTGGAAGGAACGGCTCGCACTTGGTTGAAAAACTTGCCAGCTAACTCCATTGGGTCATGGGCCGAGCTGAGAGCCCGGTTTATTCAAAATTTCAAAGACACGTGCAAGCAGCCTATGTCGATTGTGGACTTGGCTGCCTGTGTACAGGAGGAAGGAGAATCAACAACCCATTGGGTGCGTCGGGTTTCACAAATCTTGCATTCGTCAGACCGCATCAACGTTGATACAACAATTTTGACATTGGAAGGCAATTGCTGGTTTACACCACTGAAGTTGAAATTGGGATGGCTCAAGCGTCACTGCAATGACATGGGGACTCTCATGGCTGCTCTGGTGAAGTATGCCGACTCTGATATTACCAAGGATCCCGAGTCCGACGATGACAAGACAGGGAAGGGAAAGAAGAGCGGCAATACCAAGGGGCAGCAGCATAACCGACGAGTCATGGAAATAATGGTAAGCGTAAAGCGGATGGGAGCCTGGATTTTGTGCCTAATACCAACGTGCAGGAGAAGGGTCAGCGGCATAAGGGTAAACCGCCCCAGCGTGGTGGAGGGCCAAGTCCTAGCCCGGACCGCCTGTCTTATCTGTTGAACCAGCCTTGCCCAAAACACGGAACGAAGGAGACACCATCCACGCACCTGGAAGGATTGTTATATCATGCAGGAGTTAAAAAATTCTGATCTCTTTCGGTATGATCATGGACCGGGTGGTGGTTCAGGCCCCGGATCTCATGGGTCGGGTTATGGTGGAGGCAATTCCGGTTTAGGCTTCCACGATAATCAGGGTGGACATAACAATCAAGGCAATCAGGGCAACCAAGGTGGTTATAATCATCAGGGCAATCAGCAGCAATAGGAGCAGTTGAGTTATCAGAGCAACCCAAAGCAGTTGAATAGTGGGCAGTATCATGTCTTCACCACTAGCTTGTGCAAGCGCGATCAGAAGCTTCATAAGAGGGCAGTGAACTCCGTTGAACCGGCGGTGCCCCGTTACTTGCGCTGGTCTGAGCAGCCGATCGTGTGGAGTAGAGAAGATCATCCACCCCGGGTTGACAATCCGGGTCATCTGGCATTGGTGGTGGCGCCTCAGGTGGGAGGTTATAGGTTCACTAAGATACTCATGGATGGAGGGAGTAGTATCAATATCCTTTATTATGAAACTTTCCGTCGCATGGGGTTAACAGATAAAAATCTTGAACCGTCCAATACGGTGTTCCATGGTGTGGTGCCTGGTAAATCGGCATATCCTATTGGTAAAATAGCTCTGGAGGTGGCTTTCGGAGATGAGCATGACTCGAGATTAGAAACATTGACCTTTGAAGTGGTGAAAATCAAAAGCCCGTATCATGCCCTGTTTGGACGGCCAGCTTATCCTAAGTTTATGGCACGACCTTGTTATGTCTATCTGCAGCTCAAGATGCCGGGTCACAAGGGAACTATAACAGTGCATGGGAGCCGCAAGATCGCTTTAGAGTGTGAAGAAGGTGATGCGGCTTATGCTGAGTAGGTTTGTGCAACAGAAGAGTTGAAGTTTTACAGAGACAATGTTGATCCGACAGATATGACTTCATTGAAGAAACCAACTACAGAGCATGATCCGGCCCTAAAGTTTAAATCGGCTGATGAGACTAAGCTTGTTGATTTCGTGCCTGGCGATTCGTCCAAACAGTTTAGCATCAGCGCTAACTTGGATCCGAAATAGGAAAGCGCGCTCATTGAGTTCATCCGTGAGAATCGGGACATCTTTGCGTGGAAGCCTTCTGACATGCCAGGTGTACCGAGAGAACTCGCTGAGCACACTTTCAATGTTGATCCCAAGTATAAACCGGTCAAGAAATTTCTTCGCCGGTTCAATGAAGAAAGATGCAAGGCTATTGGAGAAGAAGTTGCCAGGCTCTTGGCGGCTGGGTTTATCATCGAAGTGTTTCATCCTGAGTGGTTGGCTAATCCGGTGCTGGTGCTTAAGAAGAACGGCACTTGGCGTATGTGTGTGGACTACACAGATCTCAACAAAGCTTGTCCAGCAGATCCTTTTGCCCTCCCTCGTATTGATCAAATAATTGATGCTACGGCGGGTTGCGAGTGTTTGAGCTTTCTAGATGCGTATTCTGGTTACCATCAGATCAAAATGACAGTTAAGGACCAGGAGAAGACAGCCTTCATAACTCCCTTTGGAGCCTTCTGCTATGTATCTATGCTCTTTGGGCTCAAGAGTGCCCAGGCGACTTATCAGCGGTGTGTGCAGAATTGTCTTCATAATCAGATCGGCCGCAATGTTCATGCATATGTAGATGATATTGTGGTGAAATCAAGGAAGGAGGAGATATTGATTGATGACTTGAAGGAAACCTTTGATAACCTTCGGGTTTATAAAATGATGCTTAATCCGGCCAAGTGTGTTTTTGGTGTACCGACGGGCAAGCTCTTGGGCTTTTTGGCGTCTAACAGGGGCATTGAAGCTAATCCGGAAAAGATCAAAGCCATCACTTCTTTGGCCAAACCGAAGTGTATCAATGATGTTCAACGCCTGGCAGGTCGGATTGCCGCGTTGAGCCGGTTTATCAATCGCCTGGGCGAGAAGGCCATCCCTTTGTATCAGATGCTGAAGAAAACGGATAACTTCAGCTATAGTGACGCCGCTAATGAAGCATTTGAGGGCTTAAAGTGGCAGCTGGCTAATCCGCCGGTTCTCACTGCTCCGGTTGACAAAGAGCCATTGTTGCTATATGTGGCAGCTAACGCCAGGGCTGTTAGCGTGGCTATTGTGGTGGAGCGCAAGGAGGCCGACAAAGAGTATCCGGTTCAACGGCCGATTTATTATATCAGTGAGGTACTTATTGAGTCCAAGCAAAGGTACCCACATTGGCAGAAGCTGGTGTATGGAGTTTTCATGGCAACCCGGAAGCTTAAGCAATATTTCCAAGGTCATCCCATCACTGTGGTCAGTTCTGCTCCTTTGGGGGATATAATCCGTAATGTGGAAGCAATCGGCGGATTGCTAAGTGGGCTATTGAGCTTGGGCCTCACGGGTTAAAATATATGCCCAGGACGGCGATCAAATCTCAGGCACTTGCGGATTTCATTAATGATTGGACAGAACTACAAGCGCCAGAAGAGAAGCCGGATCATACTTATTGGACTATTCATTTCGATGGGTCCAGGCAATTGGAGGGCTCGGGGCTGGAGTCGTATTAACTTCCCCACGAGGTGATAAGTTTTGTTATGTTCTCCGTTTAATGTTCCCTTGCACTAACAATGCAGCTGAATATGAGGCCTTACTCCATGGTCTTCGGATGGCTAAGGAGATGAACCTAAGCCGAGTTAAGTGCTTCGGTGATTCGGACCTGGTGGCTCAACAAGTGTCCGACACTTGGGATTCCAAGGACCCACTCATGGTGGCATAGCGTCGTGAGGTGGATATTGTTGCAGGTCACTTCAAAGGTTGTCAGGTGGATCATGTGGACCGGCGGAAGAATGAAGTGGCGGACGCTTTAAGCCGCTTGGGTTCCCAACGTAAACCGGTTCCGCCTAATGTCGTCCTGGATGTACTGCATAATCCGTCCGTCAAGCTCCTTGGTGAAGAGGATTTGGCTATTCCTGATCCGGAGGCTCAGTTGGTGGCGGCTTTTCATGTTATTCTGGATTGGACAATTCCATATCTGGCATATATGAACCGGGGCGAGTTACCAGAGGATGAAACTTTGGACAGACAGATAATCCGGCAGTCCAAGTCCATGACTATCATCAATGGAGAGTTATATCATTGCAGTGTGACAGGGGCGTTTCAACACTGTGTGTCTCCTGAAGAAGGCCGTGAAATTTTGCGTGAGACCCACGAAGGAGATTGTGGTCACCACGCCGGTTCAAAGTCTCTGGTGGCCAAGGCGTTTCGTCACGATTTTTATTGGTTAACAGCTCATGCTGATGCCGAGGACTTGGTCAAAAGGTGTGATGGATGTAAAAAATTCTCACGACGTGCTCATGTACCGGCTCAAGAATTGAGGATGATTCCAATCACTTGGCCGTTTGCAACTTGGGGGCTGGATATGGTTGGGCCCTTCAAGAGATCCAAGGACAAGAAGACCCACCTTTTGGTGGCGGTTGATAAGTTCACAAAGTGGGTGGAGGCAGAGCCAGTCAGTAAGTGTGATGCAGCTACGGCGGTTCAATTCATCAAAAAGGTGATCTTCCGGATTGGTTTTCCACACAGCATTATAACGGACAATGGTACCAATCTGTCAAAGGGTGCCATGAAGGAGTTTTGTCAACATGAACACATCCGGCTTGACGTATCATCAGTGGCTCACCCCCAGTCCAATGGTCAAGCGGAAAGGGCCAATCAAGAGATCTTGAGAGGCATCAAACCCCGGCTTATGGTTCCTTTGCAACGGACGCCGGGTTGTTGGGTCGAGGAGTTACCTTCTGTGTTATGGAGCATCAATACCACACCCAACAGATCGACGGGATACACGCCTTTTTTCATGGTTTATGGTGCAGAGGCGGTTCTTCCTAGTGACATCCGTCACGACTCACCCCGTGTAGCGGCATATGTCGAAGCTGACAGTGAGAAGGCACGACAGGAAGCTCTTGACCTGTTAGATGAGGAGCGTGACATGGCAGCAGCCTGTTCGGCGATTTATCAGCAAGATCTGCGTCGTTATCACAGCCGCCGGGTTAGAACCAGAACCTTTCAAGAAGGCGATTTGGTGCTCCGACTCATCCAGGATCAGACGGATATGCACAAGTTATCCCCCCCTTGGGAAGGACCCTTTGTGGTCAGCAAGAATCTGCACAACGGGTCATACTACCTAATCGATGTTCGAGAGCGCAAAGACTCACGTAAATCGGAGGAGGAGACCCACCGGCCGTGGAATATAGGTCATCTTCGACCCTACTATACCTGAGCCATAGGCTCTGCTTATGTAAATAGCTATGACAATGTATATATTATGATCAATATAATAAACCGGAACCTCAGATAAATCGGGGTCTCTGTTGTTTTTCTTACATCATGTGTGGTTACATGGAGCTTCTGTTTATAAGCGACGTCTGGTTTACCCCTTGATTCAGCTTATCAAAGCTTTATACAATATCACTTGGGGGCTTGGTCGTATCCGAACCACAGCTACACCTCTTGATCGGCGCAATGCCACAACATCACTTGGGGGCTTGGTCGTATCCGAACCATAGTCACACCTCTTGATCGGCTTAAAGCCAAATCAATCCGGGTCGAAAGAGTGTTGTGAAACAACAACTCAAACATAGGCACCCACTGAGCACAACTCAAAATGTTACTTGGGGATTCTTTGTCATTTAAATGAAAAAGAATCTACACTTGTAATAGGCTATCAAGCCATGGCTTGGAAGCCCGTGTATACACCTAAACCCGGGTTAGCTTTGCCTCTTTAAGTAAGTTACTCCGCCCAGGTAAACCTGGTATGACCCATCGAACTTTGACAAGTTACTCTAATAAGACCCTGAACTTGTCAAGTTAAAATGATGTTTGGTTAAGGATTGAGGACCATCTTAAAAAGGCTTTGCAAAATGGTTTAACTCAGTGGCCCGACAGCCCATGAAAAGCCTCGAATTTGGGGCCTGGCAGCCCGTGAAAAGCCTCGACTACAAGGGTTTTTATTTGCTTTTTGCTAAGTTTTTCTCTCTTTTGACAAGATTTGTGATGTTTCTTAAACCGGTGTTCATCAACCCGGTTAGGCTGTCAACTCCAAGTTGTCAATACATGATCAGTTATAATCTGGAGATTATCAACCCGGTCTGGTTTGGACTCAAAGTCACCAGTATTGAATAAGCCGGTGTTTATCACAACCCAAAACGGTTTTATTGTAAACCGGCATCATATAACAGGAGTTACTGATACTCTGGATTAGGATTGTTACCCTCACTACAAAGTTGGTCAGCCAACGTTATGACTCAAGGTCACAGGTATCCCATATTTCCATATTTGGTTATCTTGTTATAACTTTGGTTATAAACCTTGATTATATTTATTTGGGCATTATGACCCGCCCAGTGTATACCGCCAGGGCGCTTTAAGCTTCTTATCTGTAGGGATAGCTTGAATAAATTGCTATGGATTATGAGCATCATATCTTAAGCATGGCGGATTAGCAAGCATCAGTCACAGATAAATATGCACGAAGGCATAACAGACCAAGTGTTTTAACTAGCCTATTACAAGGTGTTTCAGTGCCCAAAAGGATAATTGTTTATCAAATAAGTGTTGCAGCACATGGAAGACTAAACCGGCCTCCGGATTATGGTTGGTCACCAGCTTGACCTGATGGCTGCGGGTCATCTTGCACCAGTTCATCCTCTTCGTCTCTACCCAGCGGCTGGAAGTCAACAGTTGTCCAGTCGATCCCAGTTAACGCTTGGAACACATCTTCGTCGCTTATAAGGGTGGACGGTTCAATGTCAGGGGCATAAGTGTGCTTACAGATTGGAGGGATCAGGTTTTGAGCCTTAGGAGTCGGTGCAGCATCCCGTTTGTTGTTGGTGTCATAACTCGCCTGGTAAAATGAAAGATCAGCCTCTTCAGCGAGTTGACAATCCAATGGAAGTACTTCCCGGTTTATGGCGTGGAGGTCTTCATTGCCAAATTCTGAACCGTCTTCTTTTAAACTTGGGTAGCCTTTAGCCACGTCCGCCGGATCAAGATGAGGCACCCATGCTTTTGCCCGGGTTAGTGCGGTCAGAGCACCAACCCTTGCAGCAGATCTCTTTAGCTCTTCTACCCGGGCAGGCAACATAGATAGCCGGTTTAAAGTGTCCTTGTTTAACATCGGCGGTGGTTTATTATGAGAAACGGAGCAGATAATTCGTTGAGCGCCGGTGTATAATTGCTCTATCAGCGTGTAAGCAGCCTTTAGCTTCTTCTGTACATCAGAGCCCAGATGACTAATGCGAGTTCCTGTATCATTCTAAATGTTAGTAAACCGGAAACACATGGGAAGACATGTTGAAAGTATAGAGCACGGATGCTTACCAAACACAGCATCAGTCATAGCATGTACTTGCCGCTTTACACCAGTCAGCTCGTCTACCACCGGTTTGAGAGCTGCTTCTACGTCCTCAGCTCTTTTCTGCAAAGCGGATTTCCTGTGTTCCAATCCGCCCGCTTCTTGTTGAAACTCTCCTTTAGCTTTTCCATGGCGGCTAAAGCGCTTGTCAGCTCATCCTTTGCCTTGGAAGTTTCGGCTTGTTGGGCTTGATATTTTCTTGCAGATCGGCGGTTTGAGATTCTTTTCTGCTCAGCTCAGCCTGTAAGAAAGAGATACATTATGAGTTGATAGTACATATTTAAAGTACCAAGCCCATAAAAAGTTATGCACCTGATACTCGGGGGCTAATGCATATTTGCTCTAGATCAGAAATTTCTGCAAAGTCCCAAGCACAATACAAGTATTCCTCTTGACACTTGGGGGCTAATGTATGCTTGCTCTAATTGCTCGTCTGGGAAGTTTTTAAAAGTCCCGGTTCATCTTTATAAAGTTAAACCGACCCTTGGGGGCTACACCAGTGAAAAGGATGCAGTATTGCAAATATACAGTTATTACTAAGTCCCGGTTTAGATTGATATCATAAACTGTCACTTGGGGGCTACTGGAATTGATAAACTGCAATTGGACATAAGATAAAAATAGTTATGTTACCTCATATCGTTCCTTCATCAAGTTGACCAAGCCGGCTTCATAGTCGCGGCTAGTGTATAGACGGTTCAAGAAGCCGGAATGAATGTCTTGAGCATTGAGCTGGGTGTAGCTTGACAAATCGGCGTTCAATTTGCCTTTACCAATAGCAGAAAGCTCGTCCTTGGCAGTATGTTTCGATAAAACGACAGGATTGCCAGGAGTGGTATGGCGATACCGATAATCATGATATCATCTTCTTTATCATCAGTAGCCTTTGCTGGAGTTGACGGTTTGTCAGTCTCCTTAGCTGGACTGACCTGTTTGTCAGCAGTTCGGACGGGGCTGGTCGGTTTATCAGCATGGCCTGTGGTATCAATATCTGCTTGTTCAGTAAACAAGTCATGTTCTTGAGGCGGCGGATCATCAAGCATGGCATCATCATCGGTTTCTTCTGGATTTGGAGTTTTTTCCGGTTCAACAACCACGTTATCCTCAGTCGGTTTATTCAACCGAGCCTTCTTGCTATGTCTTGGCTTGGCATTGAGAGAAGCAAATGTAAAAGGTCAAGATATTGTTTCAAGCATAAGGCAGTGAAAATAAAAATTAAAGGTATGACTCACCTAGGAACCATTTTGAGGGGTGGAAGCTTTGTGGCCGACGACTCGCCAGAAGATGAGTGGTAAGTGCCCTGATAATTTGAATCAGATGGATTAAGAGGCTGTCGAAAATAACCCTCCTTGGGGCAAGAAGTGTCAAGAGTATAAGAGACCTCTGATCGACGTTTCTGAACCGGAGTGTTCGGTAAACCGGCGGAGGTAACTACCTGGCCGCTGTGCCGGGTCGTGCGGCGAGCTTCATGTTGCTGCGTCTTCAAAAGAAAGTTGGGGTCCAAGTAAGCAAGAGGGTGAGAAAATTTTACTTTCCGGTTTGCTCGACGAATTTTCGATGTTGGCAGAGGATCTGAATCAGAGGAAAGAATGATTACCTCTACGTCATCAGCTTGACTGCCTTCAGCGTCGTCCTGATAATAATCATTGTCAATGAGGTGTATGAAAAATGAACCAAGAGAGTCAAGTTCTACCTCTGAGTCTGGATTGGCTACATCGGCATCAGCATTTGCGTCAGAAGAAGCAGTGGTCCTTTTCTTGGCAGGTTTTTTGACAACCTTGGTTTTTGGGCGAAGTGGTTTTGCCGGTTTATCTTGTGGTTTTTATTCCAAAATGGATCATCACCCTGTCAAAATTAGACAAATTTTCAGAGAATATTTTGAAAGAAGCAACTTATGACAAGGAGGTTATGTAATTCTTACAGATGGCGGTTTGTTGAAGGTGCAGAAAGGACTTAGTCCGGTCTGGCCACAGACGGCCTCTGGTTCATTCAACATTTTCTTGACAGCTTCAGTGATTTCAGCCTCTGTCAGTTGAATATTAATGTGCCATTGAGGGCCGGTCAAACTCCCTATGTATTCACACATCAAGCCAGGGCGCCGGCTTAAGGGTAGAACGCTCCAGCCGATCCAGCAATGAGCAAAATCAACACCTGTTAAACCATTTGCCATAAAGGCTCTAAGCTTCGATAGCTGTGGGGCATAGATGGCCCTTTCCTTTCCTATTAACCTCTGAGGGAAAGGATGCGTATTGCTAAGGCGGTGAGGGCGGTAACCCGGCAGGGGGTTCTCATCAGTTGGAGATGTATCCTTGCAATAAAACCAGGTCTGGTTCCACTCTTTGGGGTGACTGTGGAGCTTGGGATGAGGGAAGGTGACTTCCCTTCCTTTTCTGAACTACCATTGCACCCAATTCAGTATTGGGTCCGTCCGTGAACTCTGTACGATGATTTAAGTGAAAGAAATCCCTAAACAGTTCAACTGTAGGTTCCTCTTGCAGATAAGCCTCACATAAGACTTGGAAGTGGCAGATGTTGGTCATAGAATTTGGACCGATGTCCTGAGGGTGAAGTTGAAAACTAGCCAGCACATATCGGAATAATTTTGAACCGGGAGGGCTAAAGCCTCAGCCCAGATGGTCAATAAAAACGACTACCTCTCCATCTTTGTGTATAGGAGGATTTTCCGGGCCAGGGGCCCTCCAGTGGATGTCATCTTTTTTGGCTAAAGCGCCCGTTGCAACGCATTTGTTTAACTGATCTTTCGTGACCCTGGAAGGGGCCCAGTTGCATTCATAGACTTGTTTGGCCATTTCAACAGAGGCTAAAACATGCTTATTGCTGGCTTCAGATTTATAATGGGCAGAATAAAAGCGATGCAAGTTAAAGCAGAGATGTACACATATTATTAAACCGGAATCTGATATTGGTAAACCGGAATCAGACAAGGAAGAAATACAAAGATAAAGCGGCTTGGCGGTTCAACAAGGGACTAATGGTACCTACCGGATTATCATTTTTTCTATGAGGTTAAACCGCCAATTCTGGAATATAAGGTACATATCTGAAGTACTTAAGTGAGGGAAAAACAAGTTTTGCAGATTGATGTGATAAATTTCAGATCTGCGGTATGACAGAAAACTAGAAAAAATTCAGACCTAATTTCAAGTGCATAAACAGTCTGGCAAGTTCAGATGAGTTCTGTGTAAAGGAGAAGGTCTAATAAGGAAAAAGAGGACTATGGCTACGACCGCATAAAAAGTATCAGATCCAGCTAGTTATTTGTGCTAATGGGAGGAACAAGGAAGAACAGCTCCAAGAGCTTCGAAGAACTATGAAGAACATTGAACCCTAATGGTGGATCTGGAGTGAGGAGAAGAGGAACTCACTGGTGCTGAGGAAGCAACGGAAGATCGTCGCGTTTCTCTGGTTGGTCAGGTTGATGCAGCGGCCGTTGTTGAGGCAGAGACGAAGACCGACGATGGCGGCGGAGCTCGAAGGGTTGGTCGGCGCGAGGAAGAAGAAGACGCGAAGAGGCACGAGGGGGAAAGTGAAAGGGACCCCTCGGCCTTATTTATAAGGTGAATGGATAAAAGGTAGGCGCGAGAATAGAGGAGCCCGAAAAATGGGATATGTGACAGCTCTGCTGCCTCGATTTTCGGAGGCCCATTAATGAAGATGGGTTATGTGCAGTTTTTAATAACAGATGTCGTCATGGCGATTTATCATGGTCCTGGAAGGTGACGTCACAGCGGTTTACAAAATTTATGTGAATATGATGATGCATTGAGGATTGACATGAACCAGTTCAAATCTATCTGGGGCCTAATGTTGGGGATATTACTACTGGACGTAAACCGGCCAGGAGAGGCCGGGTTAACCCCATAATGGTTCACCAGATTCAAGCCCGTGAAGACAAAGACAAAGTGATGCTTTGAGAAGGCCCAGGGCCCAAGGCCAGTTTAAGGCCTATAGACATAAACCGACATTGATATGCAAACTTGTGTTGTAAGATAGAAAGAGCAGAGACCGAGCCAGACACGTTTATGAGCCGGCCTCGGGATTCTGTAAACCGACGGGCGTCAACCCATGTATAAAAGGGGACGACCTGGCGGCGGTTTAGGACAACAGCCAACAACTCGAGACTCAGGAAAAGCGTATTCGCTCCCTGGTCATCGAAACCCTAGCAATTCCACAACAACTGGATTAGGCTTTTACCTTCACCGTAAGGGGCCAAACCAGTATAAAATCTCTGTGTCCCTTGTCCGCTTTAACCCCTTTAAGCTAACCCGTAGCGATGGCTCCACGACTAAGTCCTTTCCTTAGGACATCTGCTGTGACAAAACCACACACTAGATCTCTCCGATGTCTATATAAATCGGAGAGCGTAGTCCGGTAGGACATAGTCATTACCATATTCACATAGGATAGGCTTCTAGGGTTTAGCCATTACGATCTCATGGTAGATCAACTCTTGTAACACTCATATTCATCAAGATCAATCAAGCAGGAAGTAGGGTATTACCTCCATAGAGAGGGCCTAAACCTGGGTAAACATTGTGTCTCCCGTCTCCTGTTACCATCGATCCTAGATGCACAGTTCGGGACCCCCTACCCGAGATCCGCCGGTTTTGACACCGACACACGTGGCACATGTGGAGGCGTTGTCGCGACATCCTTGTGTGGATTGATCACAGTGACGTGCTGCTGGTTCCAGAAGAATGTACTCGTCCTCCCTGAGCCGCACTGGCGGTACATGCACGAAGCAAAGATGTGCACGCACGCCACGCACGCACTCATTCTGTCAGGACCGGATTTTCGGGATATCAATTTCCCAGAAAATGGCCCTTGTGCTCACCAGCCCCAGGATTACTGTTGGCTGATGAGGCACTAACTTGATACAGAAATTCCAAGCAAATTACATCAAATGTAGTACAAGACCATTCTGGCTTTTGAGTACAACAAACGCTTTCTAGTGGCTGATGGTGGAAGCGGTCTGTGGTTCATCTGCGTCTATGGGACTCCATTTCCCACAGGAACAGCTGACCTGGTTAACTCCTATCTTTGCGAGACTGCTATCACCATTGCGTGGGTTCCGGGGCTTGTCATCGCAACGCTCCTCTCCATACAAGAAATTAGGCCAAGACAATAGCCAGGGACAAGCCAGTGAGTACTTTTGAATGTACTCGCAAACATTATGAACACAAGTATAATATAACAAATGATAATCATACTCTGAAATATTCTATGATCACAACGTTAGCCACAAAATAACAATCCGTGATGCACGCAAGCGGGGTTATAACATGAATATGCAATACGGGAGTAGAAATAGATTGCACCAATCGGGTGTCTAAAGCGACGCCTCGAAAGGATATTAATATAATACATGCCTCAGTCGAGCGTCTGAGCGACGCCACATAAAGGGCTTATAAATAAAAGAAATGACAAGCATGCCACAGTCGGGTGTTTGAGCGACACCACATAAAGGGCTTATAAAGTAAATAATAACAAGCATGCCACAGTCGGGCGTCTTAGCGACACCACATAAAGGGCTTATAAATAAAAGGAATAACAAGCATGCCACAGTCGGGCGTCTCAGTGACACCACATAAAGGGCTTATATAAAAGTGATCATAGTGAATATCCAGGAGGTAGAACCGTCCCAGGGATAGTCAATAAACCAAATAATGTAAATAGTTAGTCCACAATAATAATAATCATAACAATCATATGTCACAGGTCATAATCAATGTTCTGGCTTAGCAGTTTTTCCTTCGAAGACCGACACTAAGACCGACACTTGACCCATCCCAGACTGTAGTCCTTAACCATGGACACGGCTATTCGAATAGATGTTTAATCTCTGCAGAGGGTGTACTCTTTACCCACGGGTAACGGATTCCTTTAGTCCATCCGGACTAATTCCGTCTACGGTCTTTTAGTTGAAAACACACCTGAGCGCACACACCAGCCTAACTCACCAGTGTCTGGAATCACCCATGACACCCGTTTAAGCAAAACTCTAAGTGGGGAGGCTACAACCTCGATTAGCATGGGATCACAAAATTTTTAACGTGCGCAAACTAGGGGAGCTACCCCTTCGGCTCCAACCGAAAACACCCATGCCCCCGGACCAGGTGGCATGCCTACCAGATGCAGCCGGTATCTTCCACCATGGCATCTCTGTACGGTGTGTGCTAGGGAAGGGGTTGACAACTTACTGAACCGTACCCTACCTATCGCAGGGACAAGTGGTAGTACGAAACAAGTATGGGGGTTACTGGAACAAGACTCGATCTACGGTCGACTCGGGAGGTTTAAGTATTCCCTGCAAGATTAGCATAACAAATATATTTCAACTAAGAGACAGAATCACCACCCGTCATACCTCATCATGCCGTACCGGACACAACCGTCTTGACGGAGGACTAAGGACCAGCCCGTGTCTACCCAAGACAGAGGCTTTACCGGAATCCTTCTGGTATGTATAAAAGGCATACGATGGTGACTACTATCACAACGTATCCAATTCCAATAGCACGAAATCATCAATATGCACTTATGAGTGTGTTTATATCATCACATAAAATAATGAAAACTCCGAAACGAGGGGTGTTGTAGCCGTATCAAACAACACTCGACAATATTATGCCAGGGTTCAGAATGCTTGCCTTCAAGTTGTGGGGAGGCAGGTTGCATCCCAAAACTTCTGAAAGTTTTCTTCTTCTTAAAAATCCTATTTTTGAAAATATTCAAATTAACCCATAGTTTCAAAACAGTACAAAAAAGTTGTCTAATTTTTTTTCAAATAAATATGAAAATAAACTAGACAAAATTTGAGGAAGGTAGGAAAAGAATCAATTCATTTGAGTTATATTTAAAAAGTTATAGCCAGTCAAAGTTTAGTCAAATTCTTGTTTTTTTAAATAAACAGAAAAAGAAAAACGTTTCGAAATATAAACACGTCGAAGACGTACTCTGGGTTTTCGTCTTCACTTAATCCAGCGTGTATCGGTTCGTGGTCACTGACAGTGGGTCCATGGGGCCCACTGGTCAGGTTTGACCAGTCGTCTCTCCCTCCTTTCTCCTCTGCCCGAGTGAAGGCGGGGGCTCCGGCGATCAATGTCGGCGAACAGCGGCTCCTCGCGGGTTACGAGGGAGGATGGATCCATGGTCAGGCCGCCTCCTCGGTGGTCGAGCAGTGGCCGGGGGTGAAGGGAGTCGCCGGCGGCGAGCTTCGCGGCAGCCGGTGGCTTCGGGAGAATTGGGGGTTCACGCTACGGTGGTTCTTGAGTGAGTTTGAGGTGTTGGGTGGCTCTGCAAGATCGAGGGGAGTCAGGTGGTGGTTCTAGATGGAGGGGGAGGGCCTGGTTGCGACGAACGACACCGGAGAGCGGCGGCGGCCGAACTGGCCGGAGACGGGGAAGATGGCCTTCCCTGGTCGATTGTGGGCTAGGGGAACTCTAGGAGGATGGCTTGAGGCTGCCTGGGGGTTTGGAAGAGCTCGGGGGTCACCATTTATAGCGTAGCTAGGTCGGTTCCGCGGCTGTGGATAAGGACACCGACGAACCGCCGTCCTGTTGCAGCAGGGCGACGTGGAGGTGATTGGGGCTGGTCGGCGCATTCCGACGAGCTCCCTACTGCTCAAGGGGGCGAGCTGGCGCGCGCGGGTGGCTCGGGCGGCGCCGTCCACGGCAGAGCCCTGTTGTGGACAGAAACTAAAGGCTATCATTTCATGGACCAAAAATATTCCAATGGGTCCACTCTCCTGGACTTAAGGGTTTTGTAGGGTGGTCTATAAGTAGGAAAAAGAATCATGGTGATTAGGGAAAATTAACATATGGTTGCAGTAGGAAACACCTCATTGGACCAGAGAGCAAAAGAGGATGTTTTGCTCAAATTTTTCAAAGGACACCAGTGGGTTATTGCAAAAAGTTGAATTACATACTCCTACTGACTTCCCCTAATTTTGGTGGAAGCTTTAAAATAATATTTAAATAGGTTGCAGTGCAAAAGTGCAATCTGGACCAGATTTGAAAACTTGGTGTAGAGCTCAAATTCTCCAAATGCTAAAAGATCTTTTTACATAAAAGTGATTTAGGGACCTCATATGTCATCCCCAAATTTTGGTGGGATTTTTAAATAAATTTATCAAAGGGTTGTAGTGCAATTGGAACCCAAAACTTATAAAAAACCATTTGTAAAAGAATAAAGCTCAGGGAGAATAATCATGTAAATAATTTCCACTGATATAATAAATGTTTCTTGAGAGGGTATAAAAGTCCAACAATATTTTTGAAAAGTTTTCACTTGGGGTGAAAACTCCACAATATCAAAGAAAAGAGAGGTTCTGAAATCAAAAGAAAATCCAGAAAGTAAAATTTTTAATCTCCTGGAAAAATTTTAATAAACAAAATATGTTTAAATTTTTGGGGTGTTACACATTCCCTCGCACGCACACGCGGGTTCACGAGCAGACGCAATTTTGTACCAAGATCCACCCCATGTGATAATTTGACGCGTGTAAAGTCCTTCACTTCATTGATGGTCAATTAATACAGCGCATACAAATTGAGTGGACGTGAGGGCGGAAGAAAGACATTACTACTCCACCGTATGCATGCAGTAGTTAAATCATGGGTTGCTAGTAGTACTTCCATTGGTCTACTTCGTATTTTTTTCGAATTTTTGACAAGAATATAATATTTACACATCCGAGCAAAGGTCTACTTGAAATTTATGTTCCACTAAACTCATCGGGAGCCGTTTCGGGCCTCGAAACCAAAAACCATCAATTAATCTTTACCTTGTTCCCATCACATTCGAAAGTACTAGTGCTACAATTAAGTGCAAGCCTGCTCACACCTACCCGTACATACCAAACCTGAATGTGTTCCCACTATGCAGGTTTTAGTACTACTGCTAGTACTTAGGTTATAAAAAGGGGAACTACCTAACTGAAAATTACCCTACCTTCCTCCTCATAAGTCCTGCTTCTTCGTCTGTCCTTGCCATGGCCGGTGTGCAGAGCTCTAGGTCGAGAACTACTCGTAACAAGGGAGCGGCAACCAAGGCAGCAGAAAAAAAAGAGAGGGCTCGCCGCCACGCAGAGACCTCGAAAGATCTCTCACGGCAAAGGCGATGGCTCCTGTGAGCGCCATAGACGCCGAGGCTAACATGCCGAGCTGGCGGCGCTAGAGTCGTTATCCCTCGATGGCATGCCCGATCAGCTCAATAAGCACCTCAATAAGCAGAAGGAGTTCATCCATGGCTTGGTGGAGCTGCTGAAGGAGAGCCTCGACGACATGCCCGCTGAGCTCAATGAGCAGGGGGAGTTGACCGCCGGCTTGGTGATGTCAGCCAAGAAGAGCATTGCCTCGGAGAATAAGGCGATGGCGAAATCTTGCAACTTCGGAGGACAACGTGAAGCTCGCCACGAGCTCGACTTCTGAAGGAGGAGAACGCCTACCGGAAGAAGCCGCATGAGAATAGTAGTTCCTCGATGAAGATGTTGCAGGCCCTCGTCATGGAACAGAAGGAGGAGTTGGCGAAGCTCCGCATCGAGCACCCGGCTGCTGTCAAGGTACGTAATGTGGCCGTGGAACAGATGATGAAGGCTCGCGTCGAGAAGTCCCGTGTCATGGACACAATGATGAAGATGGTGGAGGAGACGCGCAAGGAGATGGAAGTCATGGAGGCGATGAAGAAGCAGTTACGACTCCGCGGCCAGCAACCCTTCATGTAGGGAGAGCAGCGCCCCAGACTTGTGTGTGCGTCTTCCTTCTTTTTTTGGGGTGATAATCCTCCTTCTTCTTTTGCTCCTGTGTTTCTTATTTTGCTTCGGGTGTTTCGCCGCACGTGTCACCTTCTCTGCGAGGCATGAATAGAACAATGCTAAAATTGAGATAACTAGCAAATTAGATCATTCTTTATCACCAAATAGAACAATGCCTCTTGCTAGTACTCCCTCCGTTTCTTTTTACTCCGCATATAAGATTTGGTCGAAGTCAAACTATACAAACCAAATTTATATAAAAAAATATGAACATCTACAATATTAAAACTATATAGTATGAAAATACATTTCGTGGTGCATCTGATAATGTTGATTTCATATTGTCAATGTTTATATTTTTTAATATAAAGTTAGTCAAACTTTACAAAGCTTGACTTTGACCAAACCTTATATGCAGAATAAAAAGAAATGGAGGGAGTAATATATAATAAGAGTAGAGAGTAGAGGATATGGCACTGGGCTTCCGTGTTTCGTGCTCCTCCGTCGTACTCCAGTGGAAAACTTGAGTATACCGCACGGTTCTTTGCTCAAATCCTCGTCGGCACATTTATACGAGCAGTCAAATCACAAGGCCCTGCCTTCAGTAGTAATGAGCCGTCAAATCACAAAGGCCCTCGCCTCTCGTGAAAAGGACCAAGCTAGACTGCCCCACCCTCTAGCCTTTTAAAAAATGTATACATTTGTACAGTAGTAGTATCGATGGATTGCGCCATGGAGCAAAACAATGCATATACTATATGACACTACCCACTATGAAGGTACTAGTAACATAGACTAGTAATCGGTCTATGTTACTCTCCACTATGACCAGCCAAAGTCGAGGCGCGGATACCAACGAGGGCCTGGTTGTGCCTATACTTGGACAACTCACCCGATTGCATGCGCACTGTGCACGAAGCTCGTGTCGTGTTGGTGCCGTGTGCGGCCCGCACATTAACCAAAACCTCGTGCCTCCATCTTAGCCTCCGCGTTTAAAACATCTCAATCTCAAGGCCAAGGAGCAATGTGAAACCTATGATAGAGCCAATCGGATGGTTGAGAACACTACAATTGGTAGCTACAGATGCGTGTGTGAGAGAGGACGAGTGCCTGTGTGCACCTCTTCTCAGAGTAGAACTGTATGTGGGTGGCATCGGCCTAGGGAGCAGTGATGGTGCGTGCGAGAAGTCTCGAGAGATAGGCGTAATGCGTCTGAAAAAAGACTAGTCTATAGCTCACCACGAGGCTATTCCTGTTGAACGCCAAGCGTAAGATATGTATCTGACGGTGCTAGTTTTTGCACGTACACAGCAGTAGAAAAAGAACTAGTAGTACCATGGCATATGCTACACCACGGCCAAGAAAACGTGCCGACGTTACGCCATCCGGGAATAGTGCCGCACTTCGAAACTAGAACCGTCAATAAATCTTGAGCTTGTCTCGTCACATTCCAAATTACTACTACTACCACGCTATATTTAATTGCAAACATGTTCACACCGATCACAACCTAAACGGTTTCCCACTTAGGAGCGTATTAGTAGTACTCGGTTATAAATACTACTATGCTAAGATGACTGCACATTCCTCCTCAAATCCTCATCCAGAAGAAACAATCAAGACATAGCCAAAGATGAGTTACGGGTCGAGAGATTTCCACCGTGGAGAGGTGAGCATGGAAGAGGAAGCACGAGAGATGTCCCGCCTCATCGCGAAGCGATCGACATGTCCGGCACAAGCACTAGTAGCAGACAGAGGTCCCGGCCACGGCCAAGCAAAGATAGAGGTCCCGGCCACGTCGATGTAGCAGATCGAAATTGCCACGCCACGGAAGCAGCAGAGATGTCCCGCCGCGCCGCCGAAGCAGCAGGGAGGTCCCGCCGCGCCGCGGCGGCCTGGGAAAATTTCTCGCGGGCAGGCGAGGACTCTTACAGGCGCATGCATGCGATAGTCCATAGCCAGATGGATCAGATCTCCGGCTGGGCGAGGATGCAGGATGAGGCTACCGACGTCATCTGGCAACTCGAGGATGGCAATGCGAAGCTCCGGGGCGAGCGCGACCTGCTGAGGGCGAAGATCGCCGGAAGGGCGAAGCAGGAGGAGGAGACCGCTGCCGTGTTGCAGAGGACGGGCGTCATCATCAAGAAACTTATGGACGAGAATGCCATGCTCCGCATCGAGCGCAACAGGCTGGTGGAGGAATCCATGGATGCTGCCAAGCAGCGTATTAAGGACATGAAACTGATGAAAGAGATCATCACCCGCCGCGAGAACTAGTCTCCGCGACCTGCAGCGCATAAAGAAAGTAGAGATTAGCGAGCCAGATCGTTGTATGCGCCTTCCTTCTTCTCTTGCCCTTGTGTATTTCATGAGTCGCATGTGGCTTTTTAATTATCTTCCTAATTATGTAAGACAATTATTATCCACTCTCGTCGTCCTTATATATATATATGCATCATTCTTGCTATAAGTCGCAGTAGATGCTATATAGGTCCGTCGGATCTTACATCAAGATCCGTGCAAAATTTTATTTTCAGTTTTTCTTTTTTCTCTCTTAAATCTTAGTCGAGTGAGACATTGCCACACCATTAAACAGAGGCTCGAGCGCCATAATGGTACCTTGGGAGAGAGGTGGACGGCAGTTGGAAGTCAAAGGGCTCTCCTCCCGATAAGCACGCGCAGGGGTCTGATCGCACGCCTCCCTTACTCAAATAGCTACTCTGCACGACGCCTCCTAGGTAATAAAAAAGGGGACGCGTGGCGGCACATAAATGGTAAATAGAACGCCCACGGTTTCAATAATACTTGTGTTTCCAATTGTAACGTGACAACACTTGTTCCAAAATGACTTTGTTGATTGTTAATGTGTGCGCCTTCGCAAATCGGACAGCAAAATTACCACAACATGTTGGTGCCATGTCATGGCACCAAGCCAAGTTTCATGATTTTCATGCGTGTTTCGGATTTACAAGAATTAAAACACCAAGTTTCTCAATGTTTCCAGCCGAGCCATGATGCCCAGATGTTTGAATTTCATTCTCATTTCTGGCATGGGACCTAGAAATTTACCCGAGGACACACATGTGATTTTTCAAGCAGCTTTGGTGCACTGGAGCATGTGCTTGTATTTAAAATTTGAATTATGCACACAAAGGTGGCACGTTCCCTCTCAGAACCACGAGCCTTGTTGAGAGAAGCTCCGGTTTGCAAGAAACTTATACCAAAACTTGTTCCTATTCTGCATTTTTACCACAGCATGGTAGTACCATGACATGACACCAAGCCAAGTTTCATGATTTTCAGGCGTGTTTTGGATTTACAAGAATTTTAAAACCAAGCTTCTCAATGATCTCGGCCGAACCACGATGCTCAGATGTTTGAATTTCATTCCCATTTCTTGCATGGGACCTAGAAATTCACCCGAGGACACACATGTGATTTTTTAGTCAACTTTGGTGCACGGGAGCATGTGCTTGTAGTTCAAATTTGAATTATGCACATTAAATGACCGGAAACTCAATTAATGTATAAAAAAGGCCAAACGAACCCGGAATAATTCCAAAATTTAACAGGGCACTCATATAGTTCTATGTTGCCTCTGTAAAGAAAATCTGGCGGTAGGCAGCGTATATTGTTTCGCACACAAAGGTATAAAGAAATAATAAATAAAGAACTTATCCCTATTTAATTCTTGGGTTCTTATTATTTATGCCACTAGTTGTGTATCACTACTCAGTTTTGCCCTTAGAAATTACAACTACTCAAAAAATGCCATCGATCCGTGAGATGCCTGCTCAAAAATGCAATTAGATATCTAAAAAATGCCATCGTTAAGTTTGATGTTTGCTTAGAAATGCCATTATACATTGTTATTTTCACGTCAAACCCTGTTGACCATGTTACATGACAAAATAATAAGCCGATTCTCACAATGATAAGTTAATGCTGTCCAGCACAACACACCCCTCAAATAAAACTAAGCACCCTGGAATTATTTGACAAAACTAAGCACCCTGAAATTCTTTGACAACTAAATTGCTGGCTATATGATGTTGGCCATATATATTGTACGTATATAATGTCAAGAAACGAGTGGTAGTACTATACCAACTAAAAGATGAAATGTACGAAATATAACGAGAAGAAACATAGCATAGTTCTGTTGGGGGCTCAACACAACACACCCCTCAAATAAAACTAAGCACACTAGAAATTAAACTAAGCAACTAATCCGGTAGACATTGCATTAGAACCACCATGAGCAACGACACTGCCACCTTACTCGGAGTCCTCGTCCACGCCCTCGACTTCGTCCTTGTCCCTCTTCCTCTTGGGCGATACTTCTTTGCTTGAACCGCACACTTGGCTCTTGCTCTTCATCCAACCCTTTTAGATATTGAAACAAAGGTAGCCATCCATTGCAGCGTAGTGGATGTGGTCCATATCTAGTACACTCCACTGCCATGCATGACGATGAAATGTGTACGGAGGTTTCTCTAGTTTACTGTACGAAGGATGAACCATGGCTCCTGCCAGGGTCAGCATTGAAGGCTGATCAAGGGAGGGCACCAACCCTTCCTTCTAGAGGTCGAAGGGGTCGCCTACAACGAGGCCTATCCGACCCAGGATTTCCTTGTCGTTCCTAAAGTCTACAGTAACGAATTTGACTCGGCTGCCCTTGAGGAACTTCTTAAATTCCTCGCACTCAACGTTGGCATGGCATATGTGGTAGACCAAGCATAAGTCATGAACGCAAACCTGGATCACGGTAGGCTTCTTCTTCTCTGCCTCCTTTAGTTTCTTCTCGCTTCCTAGGACTGTGGTGCACTCAACATCTAGCCCAGTGACCCACTCATCATTTGAGTTTTTGAACATATGTTTGAAGCGAGCAAGGCATTCTTGAACCGTTGCGGAAGAACAGATGTAGATGACGTCGAAATCATCGCCGGTGATGGTTCTAACCTTGTACTTACCGCCAATCATGGAGATTTGGGACGCCATGGATTTGGGAGGAGGGTTAGGATTAGTGGAACTGCCGTAATGTGAAAACACGAGACGACTAGGAGCGGTTTATCAATTGTAAAAATGTCGAGTGGGGGGGGGGGCATGCGAATGGTAGAGTAGTGGCTTGCCTGGTGGATAAATGGATTCATGCACAATACTATGGGGGCCCAATTAGATGTCATGTCTACTCGACGCCCAATTAAATGGCTTTCGATGTCATGTCAAGCGTCGGAAAATTACAGTGATCTGAAGCTTTCCATTCTCCCATGATACGGGCTTCTGAGAGCCCTTGGATCTGAGATCGAACAGTTGCATGGCGTGATTCTAGACCTATGGGTGAATATCCTATCTTGGAGGGTTATTCTGCAAATTTTCAGCAACTTAGCATGCGACCGTTCAATCTCAGATCCAAGGGCTACCAGCAGCCCGTATCATGGTCGCGCCTACCACGACCGTCGCCTCGCTCGCGCGGTCGCGCCCTTGGAGATTTAACACGGTGCGTTAGGATATCTGATGTTGGCATGTCATTGATACGTCTCCAACGTATCTATAATTTTTGATTATTCCATGCTATATTATATTCTATTTTGGACATTAATGGGCTTTATTATACACTTCTATATTATTGTTGGGACTAACCTATTAACCGGAGGCCCAACCCTGAATTGCTGTTTTTTGCCAATTTCAGAGTTTCGCAGAAAAAGAATATCATACGGAGTCCAAATGGATTGAAACCTTCGGGAACGTGATTTTCGGAACGAACGTGATCCAGAGGACTTGGACCCTACGTCAAGACATCAACCAGGAAGGCACAAGGTAGGGGGCGCGCCTACCTCCTGGGCGCGTCCTCCACCCTCGTGGGGCCCATGTTGCTCCACCGACGTACTTCTTCTCCTATATATACCTATGTACCCCCAAACTACCAGATACGGAGCCAAAACCTAATTCCACCGCCGCAACCTTCTGTACCCGTGAGATCCCATCTTGGGGCCTTTTCCGGAGCTCCACCGGAGGGGGCATCGATCACAGAGGGCTTCTACATCAACACCATAGCCTCTCCGATGATGTGTGAGTAGTTTACCTCAGACTTTCGGGTCCATAGTTATTAGCTAGATGGCTTCTTCTCTCTCTTTGGATTTCAATACAAAGTTCTCCACGATTCTCGTGGAGCTCTATTCGATGTAATCTTCTTTTGCGGTGTGTTTGTTGAGACCGATGAATTGTGGGTTTATGATCAAGTTTATCTATGAACAATATTTGAATCTTCTCTGAATTCTTTTATGTATTATTGGTTATCTTTGCATGTCTCTTCGAATTATCAGTTTGGTTTGGCCTACTAGACTGATATTTATTGCAATGGGAGAAGTGCCTAGCTTTGGGTTCAATCTTGCGGTGTCCTTTCCTAGTGACAGTAGGGGCAGCAAGGCACGTATTGTATTGTTATCGAGGATAGCAAGATGGGGTTTATATCATATTGTATGAGTTTGTCCCTCTACATCATGTCATCTTATTTAAAGCGTTACTCTGTTCTTATGAATTTAATACTCTAGATGCATGCTGGATAGAGGTCGATGTGTGGAGTAATAGTAGTAGATGCTGGCAGGAGTCGGTCTACTTTTCGCGGACGTGATGCCTATATACATGATCATACCTAGATATTCTCATAACTCTGCTCAATTCTATCAATTGCTCAACAGTAATTTGTTTACCCACCGTAATACTTATGCTCTCGAGAGAAGCCACTAGTGAAACCTTTGGCCCCCGGGTCTATTTTCCATCATATTGATCTTCCAACACTTAGCTATTTTTATTGCCTTTTATTTTACTTTGCATCTTTATCATAAAAATACCAAAAATATTATCTTATCATATCTATCAGATCTCACTTTCGTAAGTGACCGTGAAGGGATTGACAACCCCTTTATTGCGTTGGTTGCGAGTATTTTATTTGCTTGTGTAGGTGTGAGGGACTCGTGCGTGACCTCCTACTGGATTGATACCTTGGTTCTAAAAAACCGAGGGAAATACTTATGCTGCTTTACTGCATCACCCTTTCCTCTTCAAGGGAAAACCAACGCAGTGCTCAAGAGGTAGCAAGAAGGATTTCTAGCACCGTTGCCGGGGAGTCTATGCAAAAGTTAACATACCAAGTACCCATCACAAACCCTTATCTCCTGCATTACATTATTTGCCATTTGCCTCTCGTTTTCCTCTCCCCCACTTCACCCTTGCCGTTTTATTCGCCATCTCTTTTCCGCTCGCCCTTCCTTCGCCATGTCGGAACAAATAGAGTTGGGGGTTCTCTCCCGAGCTTTAGTGCTTTGGACAACCCTTCTATTCTATCTAAACTCATAAATAATACTCTGGAAAAACCTGCCGGAGTTGTCAATGAGAGTCCTAATAATTTTGATGAAGATGATTCCGGAATTTCCGGAATTTTTCGTTATTTACTTAACGAATCTTTGAAAGATGCTTGGGCTAGACTGTTAAGGATCCGGGCTAACTATGTACCCCAATACAAAATTGAAATTTACTTGAAGAGCTTTTATGTTGCCCTACCTTCTTCGTTTAAGCATGTCTTAGATTCTATATTTGAAGAAGGCTTTCTTGAAGGGGATGCCGTAGATACTTATGAAAAGATGAAAACCATATTTGGGCACCCCATGAATGAGAAAGTTGAATCTACATCTCTTTTGCTTTCTTACCAAAACGAATCTATTAAAGAGATAAAAGCTAGCCTAGATGCAAATTTCCGCAACGTCCTTAATCTTTATTCTACCATTAATAGCCATGTGCTTTATCAAAATAACAATATTAATTCTATAGATAACAAGTTTTCTCCTTTCTTCCCTAAAACCAAAGATGGCAATACCTAGATCTATCCTTGCTTTTATGCCTAGCTAGGGGCGTTAAACGATAGCGCTTGTTGGGAGGCAACCCAATTTTATTTTTCACTTTTTTTTGCTTTTTGCTTCTATTTAGGAATAAATATTTGATCTAGCCTCTGGTTAGATGTGTTTTTATGTTTTAATTAGTGTTTGTGCCAAGTTAAGCCTATAGGATCTTCTTGGATGTTAGTTATTTGATCTTGCTGAAAATTCCAGAAACTTTCTGTTCACGAAAATAATTGTTAAAAATCACCAGAACGTGATAAAATATTGATTCCAGTTGATGATGATCAATAAACAAATTATCTAGGTCTTCCTATTTTGGCTGAATTTTTGTAGTTCCAGAAGTTTGCGTTAGTTACAGATTACTACAGACTGTTCTGTTTTTGACAGATTCTGTTTTTCGTGTGTTGTTTGCTTATTTTGATGAATCTATGGCTAGTAAAATAGTTTATAAACCATAGAGAAGTTGGAATACAGTATGTTTAACACCAATATAAATAAATAATGAGTTCATTACAGTACCTTGAAGTGGTTTTTTGTTTTCTTTCGCTAACAGAGCTCACGGGATTTTCTGTTAAGTTTTGTGTTGTCAAGTTTTCAAGTTTTGGGTAAAAGATTTGATGGATTATGGAACAAGGAGTGGAAAGTGCCTAAGCTTGGGAATTCCCATGGCACCCCAAGATAATATAAGGACACCAAAAAGCCAAAGCTTGGGGATGCCCCGGAAGGCATCCTCTCTTTCGTCTACTTCCATCGGTAACTTTACTTGGAGCTATATTATTATTCACCACATGATATGTGTTTTGCTTGGAGCGTCTTGTATGATTTGAGTCTTTTATTTTTAGTTTACCACAATCATATTTTCTGTACACACCTTTTGAGAGAGACACACATGATTCGGAATTTATTAGAATAATCTATGCGCTTCACTTATATCTTTTGGGCTATATAGTTTTTGCTCTAGTGCTTCACTTATATCTTTTAGAGCACGGCGGTGGTTTTTTATAGAAAATGTTATTATCTCATGCTTCAGTTATATTATTTTGAGAGTCTTAAACAACATGGTAATTTGCTTCAATTGGGAAATTAATTCTAATATGTTAGGTATTCAAGACTAGTAAAAAACTTTCTTATGAGTGTGCTGAATGCTAAGAGAAGTTTGATGCTTGATGATTGTTTTGAGATATGGAGGTAGTGATATTAAAGTTGTGCTATTTGAGTAGTTGTGAATTTGAAAAATACTTGTGTTGAAGTTTGCAAGTCCCGTAGCATGCACGTATGGTAAACGTTATGTAACAAATTTGAAACATGAGGTGTTCTTTGATTGTCCTCCTTATGAGTGGCGGTCGGGGACGAGCGATGGTCTTTTCCTACCAATCTATCCCCTAGGAGCATGCGCGTAGTGCTTGGTTTTTGATGACTTGTAGATTTTTGCAATAAGTATGTGAGTTCTTTATGACTAATGTTGAGTCCATGGATTATACACACTCTTACCCTTCCATCATTGCTAGCCTCTTCGGTACCGTGCATTGCCCTTTCTCACATTGAGAGTTGGTGCAAACTTCGCCGGTGCATCCAAACCCCGTGATATGATACACTCTTTCACACATAAACCTCCTTATATCTTCCTCAAAACAGCCACCATACCTACCTATTATGGCATTTCCATAGCCATTCCGAGATATATTGCCATGCAACTTTCCACCGTTCCGTTTATCATGACACGTTCATTATTGTCATATTGCTTTGCATGATCATGTAGTTGACATCGTATTTTTGGCAAAGCCACCGTTCATAATTTTTCATACATGTCGCTCTTGATTCATTGCCTATCCTGGTATACCGCCGGAGGCATTCATATAGAGTCATACTTTGTTCTAGTATCGAGTTGTAATAGTTGAGTTGTAAATAAATAGAAGTGTGATGATCATCATTCATAGAGCATTGTCCCAAAAAAAAGGGAAAGGCCAAAAAAAAGAGAAGGCCCCCGAAAAAAAGGGACAATGCTACTATCCTTTTTCCACACTTGTGCTTCAAAGTAGCACCATGATCTTCATGATAGAGAGTCTCTTGTTTCGTCACTTTCATATACTAGTGGGAATTTTTTAGAACTTGGCTTGTATATTCCAACAATGGGCTTCCTCAAATGCCCTAGGTCTTCGTGAGCAAGCAAGTTGGATGCACACCCACTTAGTTTCTTTTGTTGAGCTTTCATGCATTTATAGCTCTAGTGCATCCGTTGCATGGCAATCCCTACTCCTTGCATCAACATCAATCGATGGGCATCTCCATAGCTCATTAATTAGCCGCGTTGATGTGATACTTTCTCCTTTTTTGTCTTCTCCACATAACCCCTATCATTATATTCTATTCCACCCATAGTGCTATATCCATGGCTCACGCTCATGTATTGCGTGAAGGTTGAAAAAGTTTGAGATTACTAAAGTATGAAACAATTGCTTGGCTTGTCATCGGGGTTGTGCATGATGAGAGCATTCTTGTGTGACGAAAATGGAGCATGACTAAACTATATGATTTTGTAGGGATGAACATTCTTTGGCCATGTTATTTTGAGAAAACATAATTGCTTAGTTAGTATGCTTGAAGTATTATTACTTTTATGTCAATATTAAACTTTTATCTTGAATCTTTCGGATCTGAATATTCATACCACAATTAAGAGAATTACATTGAAATTATGCCAAGTAGCATTCCACATCAAAAATTCTGTCTTTATCATTTACCTACTCGAGGACGAAAGGTGAATTAAGCTTAGGGATGCTTGATACGTCTCCAACGTATCTATAATTTTTGATTGTTCCATGCTATATTATATTCTGTTTTGGACATTAATGGGCTTTATTATACACTTTTATATTATTTTTGGGACTAACCTATTAACCGGAGGCCCAGGCCAGAATTGCTGTTTTTTTGCCTATTTCAGAGTTTCGCAGAAAAAGAATATCAAACGGAGTACAAACGGAATGAAACCTTCGGGAACGTGATTTCCGGAACGAACGTGATCCAAAGGACTTGGACCCTATGTCAAGACATCAACCAGGAAGGCACGAGGTAGAGGGGCGCGCCCTCCACCCTCGTGGGGCCCATGTTGCTGCACCGACGTACTTCTTCCTCCTATATATACCTACGTACCCCCAAACTACCAGATACGGAGCCAAAAACCTAATTCCACCGCCGCAACCTTCTGTACCCGTGAGATCCCATCTTGGGGCCTTTTTCAGAGCTCCGCCGGAGGGGGCATCGATCACGGAGGGCTTCTACATCAACACCATAGCCTCTCCGATGATGTGTGAGTAGTTTAACTCAGACCTTCGGGTCCATAGTTATTAGCTAGATGGCTTCTTCTCTCTCTTTGGATTTCAATACAAAGTTCTCCACGATTCTCGTGGAGATCTATTCGATGTAATCTTCTTTTGCAGTGTGTTTGTTGAGATCGGTGAATTGTGGGTTTATGATCAAGTTTATCTATGAAAAATATTTGAATCTTCTCTGAATTCTTTTATGTATGATTGGTTATCTTTGCAAGTCTCTTCGAATTATCAGTTTGGTTTGGCCTACTAGATTGATGTTTCTTGCAATGGGAGAAGTGCTTTGCTTTGGGTTCAATCTTGCGGTGTCCTTTCCTAGTGATAGTAGGGGCAGCAAGGGACGTATTGTATTGTTGCCATCGAGGATAACAAGATGGGGTTTATATCATATTGCATGAGTTTATCCCTCTACATCATGTCATCATATTTAAAGCATTACTCTATTCTTATGAACTTAATACTCTAGATGCATGCTGGATAGAGGTCGATGTGTGGATTAATAGTAGTAGTTGCAGGCAGGAGTCGGTCTACTTATCGCGGAAGTGATGCCTATATACATGATCATACCTAGATATTCTCATAACTATGCTCAATTCTATCAATTGCTCAACAGTAATTTGTTTACCAACCGTAATACTTATGCTCTCGAGAGAAGTCACTAGTGAAACCTATGCCCCCCGGGTCTATTTTCCATCATATTAATCTTCCAACACCTAGCTATTTTTATTGCCTTTTATTTTACTTTGCATCTTTATCATAAAAATACCAAAAATATTATCTTCTCATATCTATCAGATGTCACTTTTGTAAGTGACCATGAAGGGATTGACAACCCCTTTATTGCGTTGGTTGCGAGGATTTTATTTGTTTGTGTAGGTGTGAGGGACTCGTGCGTGGCCTCCTAATATATTGATATCTTGGTTCTCAAAAACTGAGGGAAATACTTACGCTGCTTTACTGCATCACCCTTTCCTCTTCAAGGGAAAACCAACGCAGTGCTCAAGAGGTATCAGTCATACATAGTCATCACTTAGTCACTCATACAACAAGGTTAGCTATAAGGTTGGCTATAAGAGTATTTTTTGTTTACTTCTCTCTATCTCTTTCTTCGTAGTATTTATTGCATTTTCCAAGGAGTGACCTCTTCAATGAAATGGTGCTTAGATGAGGTGCTATGGGCATTAAATGGCTTAGCAACTCAAGGCCCCAATGCATAGGTGCTTAGTTTTTTATTACTAAGTTTGCTTCATCTAGGTACACACGCTTAGCACCGTTTCTTCCTGGGGTCACCAAACTAGTCTCTGTCTTCTTAATTAACTTGCCACATCAGACTTTATGCCTATGTGGCAGGCTTAGCACCTGTAGGATCAAGTACAATAGTGGGCTATAAGCCCGCTTTACATGGCATTTTTGCATATGTGGGGGAAAGAGGCAAGGAAAAAGTGGAGGAGTGGGCTCTCAAGCAAGAGACAGCCTTTACATGGTGGAGCATCGGGAGAGGCACCTGTATGGAGGTGGTCAGGAATCGGGAGACTCAAGCCGGTCGTAGCGCCATAGTTAAAATGATAATGGCAAGTCAAATCACCGGGTCCCACCTGTCCAGCAGTAACTCACTGTCAAATCACACAACCCTACGTTTGCAGCAGCCTACTCCCTCATCTTCTCGCGTCTCTGTCGAACCGACTAGGCGGAACTGCCCCGCCTACCACGCGGGAAAAGCCCCGCCCTCGATTTTTAAATAGTACAATATACTAATTTTGTATCCATGGATTGAGCCATGGAGCAAAGCCTCAAGAAAACGGCGGTACACATGTACGGAATATACAACATGCCCATCGCATTCGCGTCGCACCCCAGACGGTTGATCGGTCTGGCACGCTGCTCTCCGAATGGAACGAGCGTCATATTGCGTTTGCACACACATGTGGGACCGTAATTGAGAACCGACCATAGGCACACTCCCCGGCCCTGCAAGTTGGCTGAGTTAATAGAATCACATACTCCACCTTGGTACCTGGACGATCCCTGCAAGACACGGAAGATCAGTTCGTCCATGCATGTGACCAGACTCCAGCAGACACGCCTGGATTGGCTATCGTCTACTTATCATGCAGGCTGTGTTGTACATGGCTGTAGTTCTAGTGGAGAAATCTAAAAAAAGGTTGCTTGTCATCTCGCAAAATTAGGTGTCATGTGCTTCGGATCACTGCGAGGGTTAAACAACGACAACTGAGTTGGGCTAGTCATTGGGGGCACATGCATGAAGACTACTCGGCTACCATCTAGGTCAAGCCGGCTATATTATTTAGGACATTTATCGATGGACCCCTTTTCTACGGGTTTATCTTTAATTTGAGCTTTGATCCTCGTCTAGTTTGTCCGTCGGGATTCATCTTGTCTCCTTTCGGCAGTGAGGTTATGATTTCTTGTCATGTGGCATTTTTTCGTGTTACATGTTATAGTCCGGTGCTTCAGATCAAAATGACGACAACTGCGCCTCCGGGGCACGTGCATGAAGACTCCTCGACAGTCATTGCCGAGGTCAAGCCGGCTCCGGCCGGTAGACAAAAGAAAACTAGTCCTCCACTATATGGGCAGGAGCCTCTGCGCTTGCTTGCTAGTGTTGCTCTCTTCACACTGTCTCGTCCTCTCCAGATCTAAACACGACAGCGGTGGCCACACACTCTCTCTCTACTCACCGCTGGTCACAGATCCAGCCGGATCCTCTCCACAGGGAAGGTGAGAAGGTGCAACGTTCACGCGGTCGTCCTTAGCGACGGCTCTTACCCACTGCCGGCGCGTCCCGATCAGCGTGCCTTGCCGTTCTCTCCCAAGCATCACTGGTGAGGGAGGGCCTCCCACCCCTTCTTCCTCGCTGCCGTTGTGTGGGCAGATCCAGCCTCCCGCCGCCCACCTAGCAACATCCCGGCGACCCTCAGGTATAACTTCCTTCGAAACCGGCCTTGCTCTACTTCCCAAGCTCCTGACGTCGCTGCATTTGCATCTTTTACTATTTCTCAGGCCCCCTCGTGTAGATAGGATCGATCGGCTATTCGAAAACCACCTAATTTTTTTACTGTTAAGAGGTAAAACTAGTTCATGCACTCGAATCTAGTAGTACTTGGTTCAAACAAGGAAGAAAGGGGGTGGGGTGGGGTAAGATTTGTTACCTGAATCTAGGACTTGGTCGAAAGAGGAAATAATGGGGGCGAAAAGTAGCAGAGATTGGCTATCCAACTGGTCTCTAGGTCTAATAGGGAAATAAAGGGAACGCAGTACAAACTCAATATAAACCCGATCTACTGGTTGAAAAAGGAAAGAAAGTGGGGACTGGGGGACAAGTCAACAGAGTAAGTCCATCATTAGATTTGCTAGCCTCACACAGTATAAGGTGGCTATATACCGAACAAAAATGGGACCAAACCAGATATCCTCTTCTGATGTTTGTTGCCCCGAGCCGCTCTTATGTAATGCCACTTGTAAAATGTAGCAGTCGCATTGTTAAAAGTAGGGACACGTTAAACCAATGTTGTTTTCAATGTAATGCCTCCAGTAATATGAATCAATGGCACTTTTTTTCATGTCCTGCTAAATTTCCCATTAAGATAAGTTACTTCTTTTCGTTAGAGATGCAACCGTCCTGGTCCGCCTACCCTCCAGAAGCTTCACGACCAACCTTGATGTTGCTCAATTTTATTGCAACTAATGAAGAAGCTCTGTGGGTTTCGTTTTCTGACGGAAATGGAACCGGGGCTGGAGCCCTTTTCTTAAAAAGAAGAAGAAGAAGAAGCTGCTAGCTCATGGGACATTGCTTCATTTTAGGTGAACTGCACCAAAAGGTCCCATGAATTGAATCATCCATGCTGGTGACTGGTGTCATCCCTTCTATGATGGCGTAGACTGCAGATATGGTTCCCATCACGAGGTATGTTCCTTTTTGGTCTGACTGTTTTCCAAAGATCCTGCATGTTGATCCTGCTCTTGTGCTACTGTTTTGGCACTGCCATGATAAAGCAGTAATGTTATTATTTTGCACCTTAATCTAGTGGCACTATTAATTTGAGGCAATGTTTTGGCACCGCTAGTGCCACTGTTTTTTTTATATATTGAAAGAGGGGGTTCCCTCCGATTTCATTAAAGAAACCCAACCATAGAGAACCATTATCCGACAACATCTCAGTGTAAACAGGCAGTTATGCAACTACTACTAGAACGGACTGAGTACTAGCAGGAGACAAATTCGCCACATAAGCTAGGCAGGTAGGGGGACACAGCACTAGCTCGACCAAGTTTGGATTACAACCCAAATGCTACCACATAAACATCAGGGGGAAGATAGGGACTGAAAGAGCTAGCTTCAGCATCCCAGTTTAAGCACCCCCGGCCTTCATCCTTGCGACGCACGGTACACCTCATTTGCCACCTGCTCGACCCTAGTGTCACAGATAAAATAAAGTAACAATACAGTTAAAATAGAGCGACCGTCCTCTCTATCATTTCATTTCCAATGTAGATAAAGAAAGTGCTTGTCTTTGTTAATGTATGTTTCATCGACTAGTCCCATTGTTAATGTTTAAGCGTTTCTGCAGACTGGGGTGCTTAATTTTAGTTGATCTGCACAAAAATAGAGATTTGAATGTCTCAAGGCCCCTCCTTGTACTCATCAGACAATCGATGTTCATCATGGCGGAAGGTGTATCGGGAGACTTGGGTCAATTTCGATATGATGTAATATTTTCTTACATTTATTAGTGTATGTTTCATCAACTAGTGCCACTATAATCTAATCACGCCTTCTCATTATACATGCAAATAGGGTTATTCAATTTGCATTTTGGTGGAACTGCACAAATGTACGGATGGAACCGACATATATGCAGAGTGCGAGGTGCCAAATAAAAATTACCGACACCAACCCTGCTCCATCTAAGCATTGGCATCCACCACCATCAGTGGGATGTGTGGCGCTCACTGTGGACGGATCTTTCTCGGCAACAAATCCTCTAACCAAATACTAGTAGCATAGACTTCAAAAAAATACTAGTAGCTTATATTGGCAGTTTTCTAGGGGTGTACTCTTTTCTAAAAGAAGCACCAATCTATTTTTCTTTATTTGTACACAGTGTCACAACTTTGACCCATAGGGCCAGAGCTATTTTAGTGCGATTGGCGTAGGACTCTGAGACTGATTGTTAGCATGATTTTTATTAGTTGTCCCAATGATTGGAAGCATGTGCAGATGGAAGATTAGGTTAGTGCGAAGCTTACCTTAAACCCTACCGACGCCCGTTGAAACGAGGCGAAGCGTCGAGGGAACCGTGGAGAACGGCGGGAAGCGGCGCCACGCCATCCGCCTCCTCTTGCGGTGGGAGAATGAATACTCTCGTGGCTCGGCTGGCTCGCACCCTCACGAACGCACACCGTACTCGATCGATTCGTTATCCTCTGGGTGCTCGACCTTCGACCTGTACGCCCACCACCTACGCCTGACTTTCACCTCGGGTGAATCTGTCTGCTCCATCGCCCAGAGGAGATACTCGATGAACTTGAAGGACTACGGCGTGACTGCCGCCGTGGAGTACATCGCCGCCCTCATCGCGTTGTCTCACTCTTTCGCATACATTGCCACATGGCCCTCACCATCCTCGAAATATCCCACTCATTGTCAAACCAAGTAAGGATCTCCTTCAACCTGGCTAACTTTGCCTGGTCGCCACCGGCGATCTGCCAGATTCGCTGCTGCATCCCCTCCATAGATGTCCTTCTGAGTGGTCCGGTGCTAGCTTTGGAAGATGGGAGGAGAGACGGTGGTCTTGCAATAGAGAAGAGGGAGAGGCGAGATGATGGTTTTGGAATGGAGATGATGGAGAGGAGAGGTTCCCCTGCCTTTCGGTCACGGGACAGTGTGGGCCTCGCAGGTGGGACCCATGTGTCAGTGTCTCAATGACATAATGGGCTACATCAGGGGATCCTCGTCCGAGGAGAGAGGAGGTGGTTTTGCAATGGAGAAGAGGGAGAGGCGAGACAGTGGTTTTGGAATGGAGATGATTGAGAGGATATGAGGTGGTTTTGCAATGGAGAAGAGGGAGAGGAGCGTGCGGCAGCGATTTAGGATTGGACGAGAGGGCCGACGCGCTGTGACTGGATCAAAATCAAAATCAACTTAACATTCAATTAAGAAAGCGACCCCACATTAACTAGTCTCCCTTTTATTCTGGGTCATAATTGACCATGATTTTAGCAAATAAAATATATGTTATACGTTGCAAAAATAATATAATTTCAAAGTACATTCAGATACGAACCAAACGATACAATTTTTGGTGACATGCATTCACATTTTGCTTGTCAAATACAGTACGTGGTCAAACTTTGACCCAAAATACGCAAAACAAAAAACTACTTCCAAGACCAGCGCCGCTCTTCTCCTCTTAAACCACCGCCGCTCCTCTCCTGTTCCAATCTAAATCCAGCACTGCTCCTCCCCTCTTCCATTTCAAAACCACCGCCCCTCCTCTCCTGTTCCAATCCAAAACCAGCGTCGCTCCTCTGCCGTTCTAAACCAAAACCAGCGCTGCACCTCTCCTCTTCCATTCAAAAACCACTGCCAAGTAGTGAAGGTCTTGTGGAGAAGTAGATCGATGGAGGAGTACAACCGATATGTGAGGATGGCGCAATGACCACTGTAAGCTAGCTAGGATGTTGGAGAATCTGATCTTGGTTTGACAACAAGGACCAACTAGCGGCGATGGCGACATCCATGGCCAAATATCTGCAACAGAGCGAAAAGGCGGCGATACTCCCGGAGGGAGTCGCGCGGGAGTACATAGATCTACTCCTCTGGTCCATGGAGCAAACATATTCACCAAATCCGATTGTGAGGGAGCGGTGGTGGGAGTATCGATCCCAGATGGAGCATCCACCAGAGATTGAAGGATCGGGCATCTATAAGGTGCCGTTTGTGAGGGTGACGTGCCAGAGCGAGCCGGTGGAGTCTTCGTCGACCGAACCCAACTGCAAGAGGAGAAAAATAGTTGGCCCGACGATGCTTCCCCACCATCCTCTCCCTCGCCATTCACATCGTCTCATGGGGCGGCTGTCTGCCGCCGAGGAATAGGAGGGATTTGCCCCCCAGACCAATAGTCGGGCATGTTGTGAATTGTCAGGAGGAGCTTAGGGTTGTTAGTATTTGCAGGTTGTGAATTGTGTTTTGTGTTGTGTATTTTGAGAGTACTTTCAGATATGAATGTCTTTTGAATTTCAGATTTGCAGTATTGAGCATATGAAGTATTTTATGAATTCTAGAGATGTATTTTTAGCACTTAAAAAATGTAGTTTCATAGGAGTATAAAAGTGCAGACAATGTGATTCTCAGGGAAGAAACTGCAAGTTTCAGTTTCAGATAAGAAACTCCAAGTTAAGTTTCAGATAAGAAACTGCAACTTCCAGAGGCAGAGCATTTATACTAACACGGCCTTTTCAAATAGTGTTAACATCATGCTGGAAGTTTATTCATGGTTGAAACTGGAACTACCAGCCAGTTAACATCATGCTGATCAGCATTCATGCATAGCACATCTTCATATGATGCACAGTCAAAAAGATATGCTATTTTCAAAATGCCCACACAATGTCGAGTGTGCGAAAAACAGAGAAAACGAGGGACGAAGTTTTGGCAAGTGTAGAACGTGGTGTGCGTAGATGACAATTGGCTGAGGCAAAAAATTTGGAGATATTTTCTCTGCACAGGTGGAATCGAACCCGGGCGGAACAACTGTCGGGTAGTGTCACTCGGCTACTGGGCTAGTTCAGTTGTTTTGTTACTAATAAGGCACTTCCTCAGGTTGTCGGATCTCCTCCTACGCCTTTGTGCGCTCGCCGCCATGCCGCTGTCTGTCGTTGTGAACATGCTGAACAAACGAGAGGAATCTGGAGAGGACTGTACATGGAGAGGCGGACAGTCGGGACCCACCAGGTCTATGGCCGTACGCAAGCAAGTGCCTCATCAAAAAAAATACTTCCTCCTAATGCTATACTGATGTTGGGGCCCACGGGTTTGTCAACATAGTTACATTTTTAGGTGCTTCAACGTAGTTACTATAGGAGATAAATTCACAACGAAGCCGGGGAGCTGGCAGGTATCATTTATTATCACTGGGGCAGCAAGTATCAGCTGGGTTTTGGGCTGCCCCGTCTAGGCTTTCTTTTTTAACATGCGCAGCCCACGACCTCGGATGTGAGGTCCATAAGGATGTTTGTATTTTCTTGAGGGCCGTCATGTATCGACCGGCCTATGGACCTCCCATCTGATATTTTATTTTTCCTGAAACATCAGCAGCCCAATTTATGTATTTTTTTTTGAAGAAAACGCAGAGGTCTGTTCTATTTTTCTATATAAGAATAGGAACGCCTGGTCCAACTTATGTTTCCCTTCTAACTATATTATATATATTTAAATTATTTTATATGTTATTATATATTATTGTTATTGTCATCATATATTTAACAGATACTTACATATGTAAGAAAAAAATATCCCACATCTTGTTAACTTATGAAATAATTTCTTAACAATAAAATTATGGATTTTTTTGGCAACGAAAATCCTGGTGATTGTGTACAAAAGCTTGGTAAGATTTAAGGACCAATGTAATAATAAATCACTTATTATTTATATATATATATATATATATATATATATATATAAATGCTCAACCCCTGTTTATTTTTTGATAACATTGCTGCGCCCACCCCAACATTATAATTAGAATCAGCCCAGCAAAATCGTATATATCAAGAAAGTGCAAATGGCCTGTAATTTTTTAGGAAAAACATAAATGGGTCGCATGGACGCTACATTATTTGTTCACCCAGCCCAGCTAATGGACTGTAATTCAAAAAGAAGATCAAATGTACTGTAAATTCTACCCCGCAAAAAGATCAGAATTCTAAAAAATGGGTTGAATACGTGCCACATTTTTTGGAGGCTGAAATGTGGGCCAATAGACCGAAGCCAATGCAAGTCGTTGTCAACTTAGTCAACAAATGATTCTGACATTGTTAGCCGTTGGATTTACATCCAACGACCGGCATCCATCTTCAATCTCTCGTCTTGTTCCTCCAGCGCCGCCGGGACCACCTGCTCCCGCCTCCTGCTGCTAGCAGCTCTGCTTAGCACGCTTCATTGTGAAGCGCTACTCCATCATTGGCCAGGCCATTCCTCCACCCCTCCACACCTCCTGTTCTTCTCCACCGACTGTCGAACCACACTGCAATAGAACCAGTTAACCCTCGTACACCTCTCCGTCCGCGACTATACTTCCGCGTCTTCCCATCTCCGGCTCATTGCTGTCCGGGGCCTCGCCGTCGTCCACCACCTTGGTTGCGCTCGGCGCGGAGTGGTCAACATGGTCAACGAACGACACCATGGGAAGTAGACTGTGTGTTGAGAGCTGGCAGCTGGGTCCACGGCCGCACGCAAGGAAATGCCTCCTTATTACGTGCAAAATAATGATTCCTCCACCTAACAGCTGGGACCCACCGGAAGGGCCTCTGTATTTCGCGAAAAAATGTTCCCACCGCTGACAGGTCGGACCCACCAGCTATATCTTCGCACGCAAGGAAGTGCCTCCTTATTACGCACAAAAAATGAATACTCCCCCTGCTAGTTGGGACCTACCTTGGTGGGAGGCTGACTTGTGGGCCTACTAAGTTGATGGGGACGGAGTGCTTTGTCAACTTAGTCAATATGAACGATTCTAGCTCCTGTGACCGTACGATGTCCATCCAACGGCCGTAGTGCTTCTTTAACCTCTGGTCTTGTTGCTCCAGCCGCCCAAAGCAGCGCCGCCGGTCGTGTCAAGATGCTCCTGCCTCCCGTGGTCGGGTGTCTTTGCCATGAGGCCTCACTTCCCCTACTATTCCCACCGCTGCCTGTGCCATCCCTCTACTCACCCACACCCTCGTTATTCTGCGGCAACGGCAGCCTCACACCGTAGCGAACGGTGAACCCTCGTTCTCCTCTGCGTGGGCATCCACCGCCGCGTCTTCCCGGCTCCGCGTCGTCCCTTCCTGTGCCTCGCCGTCGTCCACCGCCTTGGTGCTCTCGGCGTGGCGTGGTTAACGTGGTCAAGGAACGGCTTCCATCGGACGTGGATCGTGCGTGGAGAGGCTGACAGCTGGGTCCACGGCCGCAGCAAGGAAGTGCCTCCTTATTACGCGTGAAATAATTATTCCTCCACCTGACAGCGGGGACCCACCGGACGGGCCACCGTATTTCATGAAAAAAACGTTTTCCCTGACTGTTGGGACCCACCAGCTACATCTTCACACGCAAGGAAGTGCGTCCGGGAAAAAAATGATTCGCCCCCCTGACTGCTGGGACCCACCAGCTACATCTTCGCACGCAAGGAAGTGCCTGACGGTCGGGACCCACCTGGTCGAAGCGTACGTAGCATTGTCATTCTGGTCGCGAACGATAATGCGTACATACCGGTCGATGTAGAGGCACGCATGTGTCGTAGTAGAGGCGCCGCACATAGCATGTACACGCACGCATAACGCCGTGGTGCAAGAAAGTAAATACGGCCACGTACGTACATACGGGTGGGGTTCCGAACGCCTACTCGCGCGTACGTACGGCCATGGCTCGTGTACATGGCTGGGTCGGAACGGAGAAACAACGTCGTCGTCGTGTTCATGGGGAGCCAACTGGCTGGGTCGGACCGGAATGCGTCTCGTGTTCATCGGGAGGGCTTGGATGGAATAGCCGATGGAAACGAGGCCTGGCGTACCGCAGAACGGAGGAAACGGCCTTGTGTTCAACCGGCCATGGTCGAAATGGGATCCTACTCATTGGGAGGGGTCTGGCGTACCGCAAAATGGAGGAAACAGACCTCCTACGGTCGAAACGGAGTGCTGTTGATCGGGAGGGGTGTGGCGTACCGCAAAACGGAGGAAACAGACTTGTGTTGGAGCGCTATGGTCGACGGGGGTCCTACTCATCCGGAGGGGTGTCGCGTACCGCAAAACGGGACTCCACAGGATATTGTTCATCTCTACCGTTGACCCCTCCGGCCTCCACGGCCATCGTTCATCCACCGTCGACCTCCTCCGGCCTCCACACAGGATCGTTCATCCACGGGCTCCTGCTCATCCAGCCTCCACCGCGGCGCTACTTCACCGGCCATCGCTCAACCAACCCTCTCCACGGGCTCTGTTCAACCACCCCTCCACGGCCATCGCTCATCCAGCCCTCCACCGCTCATCGTTCATCCTGCCCTCCACGGGGTGGTCCTGTTCATCCAGGCCGGGGTCCTGTTCATCCAGCCCCAACCGGCTCGATCGATCGGGGTACTGTTCATCCAGAGGCAACACCACGAGGTCCTGTTCATCCACACCCACCGGGAACTGTTCATCCAACCCCCCCCGCAACGCCTTTGTTCATCCAGAGGCGCATCGATCGGCTTGATTAGCGGCAAGAGCGGCGAAGGAATCGCTCGATCGAAGTTCGATTAACAACCATCGATCGATCGCTCAAGTTCAAGAACGCCAGTTCGCAAAGGTAATCGCCGAGTTCAGTTAGAGCCCAACGCTCGCTTCGGGTTCGATTAGAGCCCAACGCCTCGCACACACGCGCGTACGTATGAGACAAACGCGCATCGCTCGGCCTCCGACCACCCACCGTAACCGGGGACTCCCTGATATTTTCTGCGCCCTCGCTTCTACCACGGTTTTTTCCGTCATGGACAGCCCAAAGAATGTCATGCAGCCGCGTCTCCGGCCCGCCGAGGACGAAAAGCCCATTTCCTGTCATGATTTTTTTCATAGAAGTAGGACCCACCACATCTATGATGATACCGGGTTTTGCCACAATTATCGTCATAGAAGTGTCATAAGTATGACATAATTTTTTTCGTTCGGCCCAAAATGTCACGGCTGTCTTTTTTTGTAATGCAAGGCAATTGCTCTAGTATTGTCACAAAAGATTTTCATTGGACCCGATGCACTAGGTATTACACCTAGATCGGATATGAACTCCTTCATTTGCTGCTTCCGAAGCAGCTACGTATTCCGCTTCACATGTAGATCCCGCCACGACGCTCTGCTTGGAACTGCACCAACTGACAGCTCCACCATTCAATATAAATACGTATCCGGTTTGTGAATTAGAGTCATCCAGATCAGTGTCAAAGCTTGCATCTACGTAACCATTTACGGCAAGCTCTTTGCCACCTCCATAAACGAGAAACATATCCTTAGTCCTTTTTAGGTATTTCAGGATGTTCTTGACCGCTGTCCAGTGATCCATTCCTGGATTACTTTGGTACCTTCCTGCTAAACTTATAGCAAGGCACACATCAGGTCTGGTACACATCTTGGCATACATGATAGAACCTATGGCTGAGGCATAAGGAATGACTTTCATTTTCTCTCTATCTTCTGAAGTGGTCGGGTATTGAGTCTGACTCAACTTCACACCTTGTAACACAGGCAAGAAACCTTTCCTTGACTGATCCAGTTTGAACTTCTTCAAAACTTTATCAAGGTATGTGCTTTGTGAAAGTCCAATCAAGTGTCTTGATATATCTCTATAGATCTTGGTGCCCAATACATAAGCTGCTTCACCGAGGTCTTTCATTGAAAAAATCTTATTCAAATATCCTTTTATGCTATCTAGAAATTCTATATCATTTCCAATCAACAATATGTCATCCACATATAATATCAGAAATGCTATAGAGCTCCCACTCACTTTCTTGCAAATACAGGCTTCTCCAAAAGTCTGTATAAAACCATATGCTTTCATCACACTATCAAAGCATATATTCCAACTCCGAGATGCTTACACCAGTCCATAAATGGATCGCTGGAGCTTGCACACTTTGTTAACACCTTTAGGATCGACAAAACCTTCTGGTTGCATCATATACAACTCTTCTTTAAGAAATCCATTAAGAATGCAGTTTTGACATCCATTTTCCAAATTTCATAATCATAAAATGCGGCAATTGCTAACATGATTCGGACAGACTTAAGCATCACTACGGGTGAGAAGGTCTCATCATAGTCAACTCCTTGAACTTATCGAAAACCTTTCGTAACAAGTCGAGCTTTGTAGACAGTAACATTACCGAGCGCCGGTCTTCTTCTTGAAGATCCATTTATTCTCTATGGCTTGCCGATCATCGGACAAGTCAACCAAAGTCCACACTTTGTTCTCATACATGGATCACATCTCAGATTTCATGGCCTCAAGCCATTTCACGGAATCTGGGCTCATCATCGCTTCCTCATAGTTCGTAGGTTCGTCATGGTCTAGTAACATGACTTCCAGAACAGGATTACCGTACCACTCTGGTGCGGACCGTACTCTGGTTGACCTACGAGGTTCGGTAGTAACTTGATCTGAACTTTCATGATCATCATCGTTAACTTCCTCACTAATTGGTGTAGGTATCACTAGAACTGATTTATGTGATGAACTACTTTCCAATTTGGGAGAAGGTACAATTACCTCATCAAGTTCTACTTTCCTCCCACTCACTTCTTTCGAGAGAAACTCCTTGTCTAGAAAGGATCCATTCTTAGCAACGAATATTTTCCCTTCGGATCTGTGATAGAAGGTGTACCCAACAGTTTCCTTTGGGTATCCCATGAAGACGCATTTCTCCAATTTTGGTTCAAGCTTATCAGGTTGAAGCTTTTTCACATAAGCATCGCAGTCCCAAACTTTAAGAAGGGACAGCTTGGGTTTCTTGCCAAACCATAGTTCATATGGTGTCGTCTCAACGGATTTAGATGATGCCCTATTTAACGTGAAAGCAGCCGTCTCTAAAGCATAACCCCAAAACGATAGTGGTAAATCGGCGAGACACATCATAGAGCCCACCATATCTAATAAAGTACGGTTACGACGTTCGGACACACCATTACACTGTGGTGTTCCAGTGTAACATCCCAAAATTCTAAATTTTGGAATGTTATATTACATACATATATTTGATTGTTTGTTTGATTGATTGTGTGAAATTGAGTGAAATTCGAAACCTTTTGAAAGTTAAATGAGAGGGAATAAAAGGACTTTCCCAAACTTTCATTTTGCATTTTGATCTCCGTGAATTCAAATTCTTTTCTAATACAAAACCCTAGAGAGAAGATGACATGACATCTTCCATTTAAATAAATGAAAAGGGTGTTTGAAAATATTTGAATTCCATTTGGAAAATATTTTCCAATTCATAAACTTCATGCAACTCAATGATTTTCATGAGAGAAGATAAAATGACTTCTTCAAAACATATGAAATATTAGTTGGGAGTTTCGAAGAATCAAATTCAAAGTCCCTTTGAAATTATTTTTCAATTTCGAGTTATTTGGGTTTTTTTTCAAAATTATTTTTCTCCAAAATAAAAATATATGGAAAATAGGGTAAAATGATTTCCTACATCAGAGAATTGGAGTTAAATAAATTTGATATCATTTTGGTATTTTTAAAATGATTTTTATTGGATTTTAGTAGGGCAGTAGCACTCTTTGAATTATTTGAATTCTTCTCGATTTTATTTGACTTGACAAAAATGTCTACGTTGAAGAAAATGTTTTTCTCAAATTTTTTGATATATTATATGCCTATATAATTTATTTATTTATTTTGTTTTTATTATTTTGTTTGTCTGGAAAATCTTTATTTTTTAGAAAAAACTTCTTCGGACCGGGCCAACCTGGCTGAAGCCCAGCCAGCTGGCCCAGCTCCACCTTCCCCGACCCTGAACCGGTTTCCAGCCGTGCCACGGCGCGCCGCCGGACTGACCTCGACATCCGTGCCGAGGCCGGACTTCGCTGCCCCCTCGCGCAAGGCGCCGCACTCCCTTGCCCCTTTATAAGGCCGGCTCCGGTTGCTCTCTCCTCCTCCAAAGCCGTCGCCGCCGCCTCGTGCACCACAGTGCCGCCACCGCACTTTCCGCCGCCCATCCGCGTGCCCGCGCCTTCTTGTCACTTTCAAGACGCCGCCACGCCTTGTGACTGCAAAGACGACGCCGTTGCCACACCTCGCCGGAGCCGCAGCAGCCGATGAACCGCTGCCCGATCCGCCCGATCCGACCCGCTGTGAACCGGTAATATACCCGCCCGGTTCGCCGGTTTTTTAGGGTTTTGGTTTTCGTTTAAAACCCGTTTTTTATTTAGTTAGTTTATTTAGCGAGCATTCGCTCGTTAGCTTCTGGTAGTGAACATATTCGTTCTTTAGTGTTCGGTAGCGAACGTTAGTTCGGTAGAGTTTTTATTTTTCTTTTTAATTTCGGCCAGGGACCCATCCGTGAATATTATATTTACAGATTAGTCCCTGTTTTTCAATCCATCATAACTTTTTGCTCGTTGGTCCAAATCCAACGAAACCAACACCCACTTCTTCATCTTGATCCCCTCTATCCAGTAAAACAACTTAAACATGCTTTTGAAAGTTTTAAAATTTAATTTCAAACAGATTTGAATTTTAATCTTCTTTTGTTCATAACTTGAGTTTTATAACTCCGATTTAGTTGATTCTTTTTGCAAATTAAAGCTCTTGACCTAAACTTTCTGATAAGGCCAAATTCATATAATTTTGGTGCTGATTGAAATTGTTTTCTATTGCAAGAGTTATTTGCTTGGTTTTGATGCTTTTCGAATTGTCTTCTTCGTTCTTTCCGATCTTTTGAGTGATTGCTTATGTGTGGTTACTATTGCTTGCTTACGATAGATTGACCGGAGTGTGACGAGTAGAAATATCAAGAGTTTTGAGTGCGAATCATCTTCATCAACAGTACATGCAAGTTCACACTTTGACCATTCCCCTTTCATACCCAGTTTTTATGCATTAGTTTCTCCCTCAAACATTGCATGGTTAGGAATTGGTAACATGTGGGTATTGGGAAGTAGTTGATGAGGTAGGAACCTATTGCCCTGCATTCAAACCTTGTGAGTTACTATTACGTTATGCTTATATTGCCATGCTATGCTCGTAGACGTTGATTGGGTTTGAGTGTATTCCATGACAGATGTGAGATTGTTTACTTAATGATTCAACTTAAGGTGGCTACTTTAAAAAACATTTGGTGGATTGGTTGTGGGCACCTGGGGATGGACCAGTGCTGTCCATTTGGTTTGCCACCCAGGCTCAAAGGGATCATAAGATTATTCATGCTAGAAACTTCCGTGTGCAGCCACAAGCCATTATGGGCTCTGGCATAGTTGAGTATGTTGTGACCTCTTTCAGTGGTGGGCTAGTGTGACGCCCCTGATTCGACCGTACACTAATCATACACGCAAATGTGTACGATCAAGATCAGGGACTCACGGGAAGATATCACAACACAACTCTAGACACAAAATGAAATAATACAAGCTTCATATTACAAGCCAGGGGCCTCGAGGGCTCGAATACAAGCTCGATACACAAGAGTCAGCGAAAGCAACAATATCTGAATACAGACATAAGTTAAACAAGGATGCCTTAAGAAGGCTAGCACAAAAGCAACAGATCGAAGAGGCAAGGCCTCCTGCCTGGGACCTCCTAACTATTCCTGGTCGTCGGGTGGTCTCCATGTAGCAGAATCCGTTGGCGCTGGCATCTGGCTCCAAGTATGCACCATCTGGTTGCGACAACCAGAAAGAAGGAAGAAGGGGAAAAGGGGGTAGCAAAGCAACCGTGAGTACTCATCCAAAGTACTCGCAAGCATCAGATCTATACTAAGTATGCATTGGTATCAAATGGAAAGGTCACATGGCGTGGTGAGCGCATCTTGCTAGAATAGAGGGGGAAGGCCTAGCCTAACAAACACTAGAATCTTCAAGCAGCTCCGAGCATCTTGCAGCATGTAGAAGAGTAAAGAATAGCAGTTTTAATTAACAAACATGTTGTAACATCAATGCCTAGAGATCCTTCCTCGACTCCCTGCGAGAAAGCAATCCCAGAGCCACATAACTTAAGTATCCATTTCTAGTTGTATTAGATCAAGATATAAGTCTGAACGTCCATTACCGTGGACACGGTATTCGAATAAAGATCTTCCCTGCAGGAGTGCACCACGTTTTCCAACACGCTCGATCACTCTGGCCGGACACACTTTTCTGGGTCAATGCCCGACCTCGGAAGATCAACACATCGCAGCCCGACCTAGGTTCAGCAGAGAGGTCCCCGTCGGTCTACATCCTAAGCACTCCGGGGTCTGGGCCCATCGCCCGTTGCACTCCTGATCGTTGTGTGCAGGGTGGATAACAGAACCACCCGTGTAGTGGATGGCACGATCCTACCATGCCACAATGCTGAACTGGACATCTGACAAAGCTTCGGCTGATACCACGACGTCGAGGCCCATAACTATTCTCGCGTGGTGGTTACTGCGTAAAGGCCAAAGGCCAATTCAGAACAAATACCCAAACCATAGTGTATTGTTAGCTCGCGGAGACAAGCAGAGATTCACGATAATGTGACCCCGTCGTCCTGTCTCGAGGAAATACGGCAAGGGCAAGCCCAGCCCACACGCGGGCTGCCTGACTTCCCGGTCGTGCCTCGTAATCATCTTGTGGGTGCTCTCTGGGCCCGCCCGGCTTTCCCAATGGTCTCAAGTAATGTCAAGGTAACCGTGTGTCCAAACATCAAGGGGAAAACCCAAGGAATCACGCTCGGAGGATTCCACTCGATGTAATCATCAAGGTGAACGTAAGAGGAACCACCCTCGAGGTTCACACTTGAGGGGTTGCACGACAGAGCCGTATCGGGAATGGTGAAGGAGGAAATCACCCTCGATGACCACGACCGGATAGCTACACTATAGAATTATCATCAGGAGTGCGTTATGAGGGATCACCCTCGGCACTCGATAGTAGCTCTTCAGAGTCGAACAACTGAAGGGGCGTGATGTGATGTGCAGTGTCGGGCTCTGGTCGTCGATCATGTAGCTCGAGTCATCGATGATGAAGCAGGGGCAGCAAGGACAAGGTGGAGGTCACTGACGGATCACTAACCAACCTATACTAAGCAGTTTAGGATAAGCAGGTAGGTAACAATAGCAGGTACAAAAGCAGGCTATGCATCAGAATAGGAGCAATCAAATATAGTAGCAAAATCTAATGCAAGCATGAGATAATGGAATGGGCGATATCGGGATGATCAAAGGGGGGGCTTGCCTGGTTGCTCAGACAAGAAGGGGTCGTCGTCGACGTAGTTGATTACAGCGGCATCAGCGGCAGTCTCGGGTCTACCAGAGAGAAGAGGAGGGAGAAACAGTAAATACATAGCAAGTAAGAGCATAACAGGACCACAGGCAGAGCTAGACGTGTTCTAACGCGGTGCTACACGTTACCGGCGAAGGGGGAAACATCCGGGAAAGTTTTCCCAGTCTCGGACGTCTGTCAGCCAGATGAACTGGAGGGGAAAGTTTGCAGGTTCGCTATGCTAGAGACGTGTGGCAGACGAACGGACAGCGTAACCGAGTTCGTCTCGAAATTCTTAGCAACTTTCATGTAGAAAACGTTTTCATCCGAGCTACGGTTTAATTTCTATCAATTTTCAAATTTTTATAAATATTCCGAAATTATTTAAATAAGAAAAATAAATGCTAAAATGCTAGGCGCACTCAAAGACAAAGTGTACCTGAAGTGTACCTAGTGGTCGACAGTGTGAGCTGGGGGTCGATTGACGGTCAATGTTTGATCGGTCAATGGGGGTGGCCTCATCATAGACTGTTTCACTAACTAACTAGTTAATTTAGTCTAACTAGCATGATTAGACTAATTAATGTTAATTAGATTAATTAAGCCAAATTAACTAAGTTAAATCAACAATTATTATTTATTTATTTTTTTGGAAAACTTCTTTTCCTTGTTTTAAAGAAAAGGGGGCCGGTGGGGCCCGCTGGCAGTGGCATTTGACCAGCGGGGCGGGGCGGGTCAACGGACATGCGCCCGCTACCGAGGCCAGGGGCGTTGGCCATGGCAACGGCCGGAGGGGCCGCAACCATGGTGAGGTCGTTCGAGCGGCGTGACGGGCCGACAATGGGCAAGCGAGGCAGAGAGCGGCGCTGCAAGGCTTGATGGTGTATGGGGCGGCATGGAGAGGCGGGACCACGGGGCCACCACACGCGGCGCCAGCAAGACGGGTGCGGGAGGGCGTCAGGCGCGAGGGAACGCGTGCATCGGGCGAAGCCTGTGGGAGCGACGGGTCTGGTGAGTGCGTCTGGCGCTGGCGTGGCTGTGGCACGGCAGGGGAGCCCGGGGCTTGGCCGAGGCTTGGTGAGCGCGAGGTGGTCGGCGGCGGCTTACGGCAGCCTACGTGACAAGGAAAACAGGAGGGGGAGCGAGGAACCAGAGGAGGGCTCACCAGCCTTGTAGAGGTGCAAAGGCATGCTCGGGGAGGGCTGGAGTTGCGAGGCGACGGCGCGCAACAGTGATGGGGACGGCGAGGCGACGACATCCAGCTGGGGGAAGGAGTAGCGCGCGAGAGAGGAGGGGGCGAGGCGGTCGAGCGAGTGATGAGCGGCGACGGGGAGGAGGTCCGGTGACGGGGTGACCCGACGTGTAGTCAGGGACACCTCTAGCGATATCGGTTGGCATCGGGGCGCCGGTTTCCGTCTGATCCAGATCGGATCGGGAGGGGTGAGGAGTGGGGAGTGGGGTGGATCGTGCGGGGTTAGGGTTCGGGGAGGTGGCGTGGTTATACCAGGGCGCCGGGTGGGCCGGTCGGACCTGGTGGGCCGCCTCGGCCATTTGGGCCAAGCCTAGAGGAGGAGGTAGCTTTTCCTTTTTGGGTTTTTCTATTTTAAGAAAACTCCTACTGATTTTTTGACGGAGCTCAAACTATGCACAAAAATGCTATGCAATATTCTAGGGCTGCACAAAAGTTTTTGAGGCATTTGCAAAGCTTGAGAAGATTTGCTTAAATGAAAAGGCCCATTTAAATGCCTTTGGACCACTTATTGAATTCCTAGGAATTTATTTGTGAGTCAATTCAAGTTGGATTCAACTTTCAAAGGTCAGGAGAATTTATAGAATATTGTGAACATTTTAGTTTGAACGTTCAAAAACTATTACCGTTCGACTTGATTTTAAATTTTGAATTCGAACAGGATGGAAGCAACGCGAGGTTATCAACAGAAATCGTGGTGGCATGGCAACATTAGTGGAGGGTTAATGTAGCTTAAATATCCGGGTGTCACAATTCTCCTCCACTACAAGAAATCTCGTCCCGAGATTTAAGGGGTGGAGTAAGGGGGAAAGACTCGGGAAGGACGGAGCTCAACACAAGATAGGTACCAGGGGGCTATCTCAGTGAACGTGGCGTATAGGCATCTCTCGAGTTAAAATTCAAGAAAGTCATCAAGAGCAAGGTAATCAGATTCAATAAGAAGTTTCAAGCGGGTAGGCAATCGTTCGTTGCCTGAAAGAGTGAGTGAGAGGGGTTCACAACAACGAAAATAAGTGTTGTGTTTGATACTAGATTAGATCATCTCTAGGAAGGTGGCTCGTGATTTACATACGAAGCCAAGCATGAGGAATAACTTTGGAGACAAAAAGGGGGGGTACAGGAGAGTCAGGTTTCGATCCTGTGGAACTGTGGGTTATGGGCCCACTATGTGGGTTAAAAGTAGGAAGGGTGCTAACATTTTGCACGGTCATGAAAGCAAGGCGGGTCAGAGGATAGCCTGTCAGTTATGTTGGAAACAACATTGGTACCAAGGGCGAGGGACGAAGAGAACCATTTTCCTGCTCGTTAAGACGAGGCGGACCAATAGGCAAAGTTCTCGTCCATTGGCGGCTACCGGAATGTCATCAACAATAGTAACAAGTTCTTACTGACAGAGTTGGTACACCAAGGTGTTTACATAAGCAGGGAATTATCACTGCTCAGATATGTTAGGTTACCAGAAAGCTTAAACAAAACAATGGGAAGGAAAGTGCAGACTCGAATAAGTTATCGGCGTTCTCGAGTGTCCAACAACTCAGAACCCGTGGAAACTTGGAACGGCGAGAAATAATAGTTGATGAAGAACTCATAAGAAGTCATGTAGTTCCATGATATTCTCGAGATACCAGACGGTAATACTCGAGGGTAGAACATGATAGAGTTTGGACAAGTGAAAAGATCTGAAGAAGACAAGTACTCAACTCGTCCGAGAAATGGAATCAAAGGAGAACAATCATGGTCGGAACCACGGTTGCAAAGGACCAATTATAGATACAAGATGAACTTATCACTAGGGGATTATTATTATTACAAGAAGCTTCCATGATAAGTTCCACATCGGGTCCATGGGCATGAACACAAAGGTTCAAGGTCGACTCCCACTTCTCAATGCATAACTTTCCATTCACTTCTTGTTTTTGATGAAGCCATAGTGTTGAGATTTTATCTGGCATAACACCAGTAGAGTATGACCCATAGAGGCCTCCAGGTTCACACAGATTAGGGAAGGCATAGTTTCAACCCATCAGGGTCATCTTAGAAACATATATCACAAACTTCACGAGTAAATAACTCAAGCTCGGAAGTAGAGTATGGTTGACAAGAGCGGGGATACATGTTACCAAAGGCATTATGTATCAGGGAAAGAACTCACAAGGTGGTGAAATATGAAGAAAGTTGTCGGATAAAACCCAACAAAGGATCTGGTGGTCCACAAGGGATGCGATGTGAGCATCGATACTCACCGGAGAAGAAGAAAGAATATAAGGATATCAAATTATAGAAATAACTGAATAATTCAAAGCTCGAAGGCAAAGGGAATTATGAGTTCCAAAACGGGGGACCAGAAGAAGAGGCTCTGATAAAAAACAAGTAAGTTGAATAGACATAGACCGAGAATCGAACAAGGTTTGATTTGTCGAACACCAGCTCATGTCCGGGGTGACGTCTGAGCCGAAGGGAAGAATTCTAACTAGGACTGATGATCGCGAGCATTCGCAAACATATCGAATCAAATGTTTGAAATTACGATGACAAAGGATGCTAGTGAGTATAGTCAGACATATGGAAAGTTTCCATAATGCAAGCAGACAAGGAGGAGCAAGAGTAATAGGTTTCTAAGGATTTTCGTAAGATCGGATAATATTACAAAGAATTTTGTGAAACAAAGATCAACTGTGGGAGAACGGATACTCGGCAAGCGCGAGTAATTATCCGCAGGGGGTATTCATGTGACAAAGAACTGCAAGGCAATAGACTCAACGGATTCTCAGGACAGCAGAAAGTAATTCAGGGCATCTTGTAATAACAAGAGCAACTGGGGATGAAGGTATGAACGACAATGTAGGTAGTTTCGCATAAGGATTTATCGATGGTAGGGATCGCAACGGTGAAGGGCACAAGGGTTTCGGAAAAACATCGTAGAGTATCTTCAGAATCTTCTGGTGCACCAACTAATCATCTGGAGTGAGGGGCTCTCCGGGAGAAAGTATTTACGAGAACCTAGAGTTGTTAGCAAAAATCATTTAACCTGAATAGAAGAGAGATTAGAGTCCCAGAGTAAATGCCGAGGAGTATAAGATCCTAATACCATCCAATGGCGACGTGGGACCGTAAGCCACACAACCATGTTAGTAAAACCGTTTTTTAAAGACTAGACTCAACTTCGACCAAGGAGTTGGAAAGGGGGATCCTACAGGCAGTCGGCTCTGATACCAACTTGTGACGCCCCCGATTCGACCATACACTAATCATACACGCAAATGTGTACGATCAAGATCAGGGACTCACGGGAAGATATCACAACAAAACTCTAGACACAAAATGAAATAATACAAGCTTCATATTACAAGCCAGGGGCCTCGAGGGCTCGAATACAAGCTCGATACACAAGAGTCAGCGAAAGCAACAATATCTGAGTACAGACATAAGTTAAACAAGGATTCCTTAAGAAGGCTAGCACAAAAGCAACACGATCGAAGAGGCAAGGCCTCCTGCCTGGGACCTCCTAACTACTCCTAGTCGTCGGCGGTCTCCATGTAGCAGAATCCGTTGGCGGTGGCATCTGGCTCCAAGGATCCACCATCTGGTTGCGACAACCAGAAAGAAGGAAGAAGGGGGAAAAGGGGGTAGCAAAGCAACCGCGAGTACTCATCCAAAGTACTCGCAAGCATCAGATCTATACTAAGTATGCATTGGTATCAAATGGAAAGGTCAGAATCGTGGACTGAATCGAGAATGCCAGAATAGAGGGGGAAGGCCTAGCCTAACGAAGACTAGCATCTTCAAGCAGCTCCGAGCATCTTGCAGCATGTAGAAGAGTAAAGAATAGCAGTTTTAATTAACAAACATGTTGTACCATTAATGCCCAGAGATCCTTCCTTGACTCCCTGCGAGAAAGCAATCTCGGAGCCACATAACTTAAGTATCCATTTCTAGTTGTATTAGATCAAGATATAAGTCTGAACATCCATTACCATGGACACGGTATTAGAATAAAGATCTTCCCTGCAGGGGTGCATCATGTTTTCCAACACGCTCGATCACTCTGGCCGGACACACTTTTCTGGGTCAATGCCCGGCCTCGGAAGATCAACACGTCGCAACCGACCTAGGCTCAGCAGAGAGGTCCCCGCCGGTCTACATCCTAAGCACTCCGGGGTCTGGGCCCATCGCCCGTTGCACTCCGGATCGTTGTGTGCAGGGTGGATACCAGCACCACCCGTGTAGTGGATGGCATGATCCGACCATGCCACAATGCTGAACTGGACATGTGAGAAAGCTTCGGCTGATACCACGACGTCGAGGCCCATAACTATTCTCGCGTGGTGGTTAGTGCGTAAAGGCCAAAGGCCAATTCAGAACAAATACCCAAACCATAGTGTATTGTTAGCTCGCGAGACGGCAGAGATTCACGATAATGTGACCCGTCACCCGTCTCGAGGAAATACGGCAAGGCAAGCCCAGCCCACACGAGGGCTGCGACTTCCGGCCGTGCCTCGTAATCATCTTCTTGGGTGCTCTCCGGGCCCGCCCGACTTTCCCAAAGGTCTCAAGTAATGGCAAGGTAACCGTGTGTCCAAACATCAAGGGGAAAACCCAAGGAATCACCCTCGGAGGATTCCACTCGATGTAATCATCAAGGTGAACGTAAGAGGAACCACCATCGAGGTTCACACTTGAGGGGTTGCACGACAGAGCCGTATCGGGAATGGTGAAGGAGGAAATCACCCTCGATGACCATGACCGAATAGCTACACTACATAATTATCATCAGGAGTGTGTTATGAGGGATCACCCTCGGCACTCGATAGTAGCTTTGCAGAGTCGAACAACTAAAGGGGCGTGATGTGATGTGCGGTGTCGGGCTCTGGTCGTCGATCATGTAGCTCGAGTCGTCGATGATGAAGCAGGGGCAACAAGGACAAGGTGGAGGTCACTGACGGATCACTAACCAACCTATACTAAGTAGTTTAGGATAAGCAGGTAGGTAACAATAGCAGGTACAAAAGCAGGCTATGCATCAGAATAGGAGCAATCAAATACAGTAGCAAAATCTAATGCAAGCATTAGAGAATGGAATGGGCAATATCGGGATGATCAAAGAGGGGGCTTGGCTGGTTGCTCAGACAAGAAGGGGTCGTCGTCGGCGTAGTTGATCACAACGGCATCAGCGCCAGTCTCGGGGTCTACCGGAGAGAAGAGGGGGGAGAAACAATAAATACATAGCAAGTAAGTGCATAAAAGGACAACATGCAGAGCTAGATGTGTTCTAACGCAGTGCTACACGTTACCGGCGAAGGGGGAAACATCCGGGGAAGTTTTCCCGGTCTCGGACGTCTGTCAGCCAGATGAACCGGAGGGGAAAGTTTGCAGGTTCACTATGCTAGAGACATTTGGCAGACGAACGGACATCGTATCTGGGTTCATCTCGAAATTCTGAGCAACTTTCATGTAGAAAACTTTTTCATCCGAGCTACGGTTTAATTTCTATTAATTTTCAAAGTTTTATTAATATTCTGAAATTAATTTAAATACGAAAAATAAATGCTAAAATGCTAGGCACACCTAGCACAGTGTACACAGAAGTGTACCCAGTGGCTGACAGGTGGGCCAGGGGGTCCCGGTGTCATAGACTGTTTCACTAACTAACTAGTTAATTTAGTCTAACTAGCATTATCAGACTAATTAATGTTAATTAGATTAATTAAGCCAAATTAATTAAGTTAAATCAATAATTATTATTTTAATTATTATTATTTATTTATTTTTTTGGAAAACTTCTTTTTCCTTTTTTTAAAGAAAAGGGGGCCAGTGGGGCTCTTGGCGATGGCATTTGCCAGTGGGCGGGTCAGCAGACGCGCGCTTCTAGGCAGGCGTGGCCACAACAGCCGGAGGGCCGCAGCCACAGTGAGGTCGGTCAGACTCGAGCAGCGGATGGGGCCCGACAATGAGTCGGGCGAGGGAGGCGGGTGAGCACCGTCTTGGGGCAGGTGGTGGCAGGGCGGCAGGCGGCGGGACAGGGCCACCGCATGAGGCGACGCCAGGCAAGACGAGTCGAGGAGGGCGTCAGGCGTGATCGAGGGAGCCTGGCGAAGCCTGAGGGAGCGACAGGTCTTGTGGTGCGTGGGAAAGCGACACTGGGCGTGGGGTGTGGCGTGCTGGCCATGGCTAGACGCAGTGGGGAGCTCGGGCGTGGCCGAGGCTTGGTGGCGAGGTCGTCGGCGGCGGCTTCGGCAGCCTCGTGACGAGGAAAACATGAGGGGAGCGAGGAACGGAGGAGGGCTCACCAGCCACAGAGGTGCAAAGGCGTGCTCGGGAGGGCCGGAGTCGCGAGGCGGCGAAGGTGCTAACGGTGACGGGACGACGGCGACGGCAAGGCCCAGCTGGGAGGGAGAAGCCTTGAGGAGAGGTGGGGAAGCCCAGTCCAGCGAGTGACGAAGCTGACGGGAGGAGGTCCGGTGTTGGGGCGGCCCGATGTGGAGTCGGGGACGCCTCTAGTGACGGCGGTTGGCATCGGGGCGCCGGTTTCGGTCTGATCCAGATCGGATCGGGAGGGGTGAGGAGTGGGGAGTGGGGGGGGGGGGGGATGGTGCGGGGTTAGGGTTCGGGGAGGTGGCGTGGTTATACCAGGGCGCCGGGTGGGCAGTCGGACACAGTGGGCGCGATCGGCCATTGGGGCCAAGCCTAGAGGGGGAGGGAGCTTTTCCTTTATGGGTTTTTCTATTTTAATAAAACTGCTACTGTTTCCTAGTTAGTATAGATAGTAATTGATTTTTTGGTCGGAGCTCAAACTATGCACAAAAATGCTATGCAAGATTCTAGGGCTGCACAAAAGTTTTTGAGGCATTTGCAAAGGTTGAGAAGATTTTCTTAAATGAAAAGGCCCATTTAAATGCCTTTGGACCACTTATTGAATTCCTAGGAATTTATTTGTGAGTCAATTAAGGTCAGGAGAATTTATAGAATATCGTGAACATTTTAGTTCGAACGTTCAAAAACTATTACCGTTTGACTTGATTTTAAGTTTTGAATTCGAACAGGATGGAAGCAACGCGAGGTTATCAACAGAAATCGTGGTGGCATGGCAACATTAGTGGAGGGTTAATGTAGCTTAAATATCCGGGCGTCACAATTCTCCTCCACTACAAGAAATCCCGAGGTTTAAGGGGTGGAGTAAGGGGGAAAGACTCGGGAAGGACGGAGCTCAACACAAGATAGGTACCGGGGCTATCTCAGTTAACGTGGCATATAGGCATCTCTCGAGTTGAAATTCAAGAAAGTCATCAAGAGCAAGGTAAGCAGATGCAATAAGAAGTTTCAAGCGGGTTGGCAATCGTTCGTTGCCTGAAAGAGTGAGTGAGAGGGGTTCACAGCAACGAAAATAAGTGTTGCGTTTGATACTAGATTAGATCATCTCTAGGAAGGTGGCTCATGATTTACATACGAAGCCAAGCATGAGGAATAACTTTGGAGATAAAAAGGGGGGTACATGAGAGTCAAGTTTCGATCCTGTGGAACTGTGGGTTATGGGCCCACTATGCGGGTTAAAAGTAGGAAGGGTGCTAACATTTTGCACGGCCATGAAAGCAAGGCGGGTCAGAGGATAGCCTGTCAGTTATGTTGGCAACAACGTTGGTACCAAGGGCGAGGGACGAAGAGAACCATTTTCCTCCTCGTTAAGACAAGGCGGACCAATAGGCAAAGTTCTCGTCCATCGGCGGCTACCGGAATGTCATCAACAATAGTAACAAGTTCTTACTGACAGAGTTGGTACACCAATGTGTTTACATAAGCAGGGAATTATCACTACTCAGATATGTTAGGTTACCAGAAAGCTTAAACAAAACAATGGGAAGGAAAGTGTAGACTCGAATAAGTTATCGGCGTTCTCGAGTGTCCAACAACTCAGAAACCGTGGAAACTTGGAACGGTGAGAAATAATAGTTGATGAAGAACTCATAAGAAGTTATGTAGTTCCATGATATTCTTGAGATACCAGACGGTAATACTCGAGGGTAGAACAGGATAGAGTTTGGACAGGTGAAAAGATCTGAAGAAGACAAGTACTCAACTCGTCTGAGAAATGGAATCAAAGGAGAACAATCATGGTCGGAACCACGGTTGCAAAGGACCAATTATAGATACAAGATGAACTTATCACTAGGGGATTATTATTATTACAAGAAGCTTCCATGATAAGTTCCACATCGAATCCATGGGCATGAACACAAAGGTTCAAGGTCGACTCCACTTCTCAATGCATAACTTTCCATTCACTTCTCGTTTTCGATGAAGCCGTAGTGTTGAGATTTTATCTGGCATAACACCAGTAGAGTATGACCCATAGAGGCCTCCGGGTTCACACAGATTAGGGAAGGCATAGGTTCAACCCATCAGGGTCATCTTAGAAACATATATCACAAAGTAGTGAAATATGGTTGACAAGAGCGGGGATACATTTTACCAAAGGCATTATGTATCAGGGAAAGAATTCACAAGGTGGTGAAATATGAAGAAAGTTGTCGGATAAAACCCAACAAAGGATCTGGTGGTCCACAAGGGATCTGATGTGAGCATCGATACTCACCCAGAAGAAGAAAGAATATAAGGATATCAAATTATAGAAATAACTGACTAATTGAAAGCTCGAAGGCAAAGGGAATTATGAGTTCCAAAACGGGGGATCAGAAGAAGAGGCTCTGATAAAAAACAAGTAAGTTGAATAGACATAGACCGACAATCGATCAAGGTTTGATTTGTCGAACACCAGCTCATGTCCGGGGTGACGTCTGAGCCGAAGGGAAGAACTCTAACTAGGACTGATGATCGCGAGACTTCGCAAACATATCGAATCAAATGTTCAAAATTACGATGACAAAGGATGCTAGTGAGTATAGTCAGGCATATGGAAAGTTTCCATAATGCAAGCAGACAAGGAGGAGCAAGAGTAATAGGTTTGTAAGGATTTTCGTAAGATCGGATAATATTACAAAGATTTTTGTGAAACAAAGATCAACTGTGGGCGAACGGATACTCGGCAAGCGCGAGTAATTATCCGCAGGGGGTATTCATGTGACTAAGAACTGCAAGGCAGTAGACTCAACGGATTCTCAGGACAGCAGAAAGTAATTCAGGGCATCTTGTAATAACAAGAGAAACTGGGGATGAAGTTATGAACGACAATGTAGGTAGTTTCGCATTAGGATTTATCGATGGTAGGGATCGCAACGGTGAAGGGCACAAGGGTTTCGGAAAAACATCGGAGAGTATCTTCAGAATCTTCTGGTGCACCAACTAATCATCTAGAGTGAGGGGCTGTCTGGTGCACCAACTAGCTTTTCCACCAACCATTTATGCATGTAGTGATAGTTATTATTCATCATTATCCTATGGTGTGAATTTGCCAGTACATTCAATGTACTGACCCTTTGTGGCTGCAACTTCTCATGTTGCAGGATTCTTACGACGAGTAAGTGATACGTTAGGGTTATGGTTTCTACACTCAACTTTGCCGTTGGTGTTGATGGGAATCCACAACCTTCTTGTTACTTCCGCTATTTGGATTGAGGTAATAGTATTTACGTTCCTTTATACATGTGATTTACCTCTGTTATAAATCCTCGAGTACTGTGTGTGTCAGCATACCGCAGGGATGACACTTAAGCACAGAGACTTGACCGTCTGAGGTCGGGTTGCTACAAGATGGTATCAGAGCACATGTTGACTGTAGGAGGTGACCCTAGAAACTGGCAAGCCCATAGGAAAGATTTTCTCTACAACTTCATTTTCAAAATGATCTTTTACCTCTCTTCTCTTCTGAGCTTATACAAATATTCCCTTTTAGTGAGACCATACCCCTTTCCCCTTTTGACGACATGAAGATACGACGGATGAGACCACTTCAAGAAGTACAAGATATCGGACAACTAAGACCACTTTGGAATGAATAGGATTTTACCGTGCTTTATAATAATGGAAACTACAACGGTTGGAGACTCCGAAGACTAGGAGAATGTGAAGGCTCTGAAGAATTTCCGGATTGGTATGACCTAGGGAAAGCTACCCTTATGGAACTTGAAAGACTATGGAAGCTGTCAATACCTGAGATCAAGGTGTATCGGAGAAAGACCGGAAAATGGAGCATAAAAACTCAAAGTTTTTGTCAAGAAACCCTAAGGCAGGAGATGTCAACTATGGAATGATAGCTCATGGAAATGACGAGGGCAGAAACACGGCTATCCATGATGTTATCGCCCGCTTATGCTATTGTCACCGTGCTGAGTTAATGCATGCATTTCGTCGGAAGGATTGGATGGAAGAAGGCTGATGGAGCATCTATCAGCAAAGGATGCACTTTTAACTTTAGTTGGTGTATCACCAGGATCTGGAATATTACATCAGGAAGTTTAAGATGGACCTTCAGGAAGCTGTATTTGACAAGGAAGCAATTCGTGAAGAACTCGGGACCCAGCAGCTGAAGTAGCCAAGCCAGAGGAGCAAAACCTCAAGATACCGGAGATTTGATATGAATTGAAGGATAGTAGGACCATGGTTCATGCCAAGGATGTTGAATCCCAGAAGTTTGGAACACAACTCCAGAAATATTGAAGGACATCACGAGAGACTTCGCGTTAACAGAGTTGATCTGGCAAAAGAACTTGAGAAGGACAAACATGATCGGAAGAAGCCCATCAGAGACATGAACATGACTTGAAGAGTTTGGCAACTTTGAAGATTTATTGACCTTTAGAAGACCAAACCCCTGTTAAATACCTATGTTAGATGCGACGTTTTTGAGCTGTCATTTTGTTATGTTTTTCCGACAGCCACAAATAAAATCTGTCTTTTCAAAACTTTTGTTTGTATTGAGTTCATCCCTCTCGATCTCTCTTATCTCACCCCAAAACCCTTGGATCCCAAAAGATGACGAATAGAGATGGACGAGTATTTCTGAGATTCATGACACAACCGGAGGTAGCACACTGGATACGGAACATGGAAGATCGCATGAAGGAGCACGGTATTGAAGGAGAGTATATGGTACCATACACCCTACGAAAGATCACACAAGGTGCTGCAAAATGGCGAGAGATACATCAAGCCATACAAGGATGGAATGGAACCAATGCTTGGGATGAATTCAAGACGATCCTACTGAGGTACCATCTTACCGAAAAGCCATGTGAACCTAAAGAGAAGAAGCCTCGTGCATGTAAGATTTGTGGAGAAATGGGACACACCCATAAAGAACACAAGGATGAATGCCCTAATTGCGAAGGAAGTCACCCAACTGAAGAATGCCCAACTAGGCAGATCACTTGTTTCTTGTGTGAAGGGACTACTCACTACCCTATCCAGTGTCACATTTACCCCATGGTGCAAAGAACCATCCAGCAGAAGAAAGAAGCAATGAAAGGAGCCCTTATGGAAAGTATAGAAGAACCTATGATGAAGGAAGAGGTGGAGGACACACCCAAAGAAGACCCAGTTAAACCCTGCACCAAGTCTTGCTATTCATGTGGAGAAGAAGGACATTTTTCCCATAATTGTCTGAAGGGAGATCTAGTAGCATTCCCGACGGTGGAAGTAGAATATGACCCACAGGAAATAGAAGCCCTGATTGGCATGGAAAAGTCCAGGAAGAGAAATAGATTGGATTCCAGGAACAACTCAATTTCTGCAGAGAAGGATCTGAGTCATATCACCTGTTAGAGGTGCAAGGATTTAGGTCATTACGCCTATAAATGTCGGAAGAAGAAGTACGCCGAAAAATGTCGAAAGAGGAAGCCTAAGAGCCCAAAGGGCGGACACCATCCCCAAGAAGCCTAAAGACTTATCGGAAGTTATTTGTTTACGCTGCAGGGAAACATGATACTATGCTAATAAATGTCCCGGCAAGATGAAAGCTGGAGCTAAGTAGTTGAGAATTTAATATTGGTAATAAGCGTAGTAGGAAGCATTTTTTTGGGGGATATGGAGTGAGATATGGAATGGAAGTTGAGATATTGTAATGAATTCATGAAATGAATAAAGTTCTTGTGTCATGATTTCATACATTGAATCTTTATGAGTTGTTACTCTATGAAGAAAGATTTTGACCATTTTCGAGGATATGAGAAATATGGTCTATGGAAGAAGAGGTGCATTTCAAGGGTGGTAGTACCCTGTGAGGACACTTGACCCATGGAGAAGATAATGATATTCCACGGAATGGATTTCAGACAAAATAAGTATGAGTTTTGTCTCGATATGTGGGATACCCCAAGTTTATGAAGGGATGAAGTACTATTGTACATAAAGGAAGTATGATGTTAGAAATATGGAGCAATTGTAACTCCGTGATGAGTCTGAGTAATCACGTCTTAGTTTGGTACCAATAGAAGGAAGAGAGACATACAATGGGATGGATTTAAGAATGCTAGGAAGCTGGATGTTGGAATAAAAGATCAGTTGCCCCACCGATGATAAGTTCAAGGATTACAAGCGATGGGATGGGCCATAACCCACAGGCCCCAGGACCTGCCAAGAAGCAAGCACATTGTTGCTGAAGGAAAACCCCTGGAAGAAGTTATGATTTTATCGATAGACAATCTTATAGGAGTAACGCAAAACCTGAGAGTTGTGAAGGAACGATAGATGTTTGTTTGGCTTGCAGAATAAATGGATTTATCCTAACTTGGTTCGGCGACAAGAGAAAATTCCGCAATGCTTGTGAGGATGACCGAGTGTTAGAATGCGAGATTCGCTAAACCATATACAAGGTAATGATTTGGGTGCGGGATGGATTGATCACCATACTGAATTACTCTTATTACTCGCCTTGCTATATGGGATGGTAAATCTAAGTGACTTACCTATAGTAGAGAGACGACGATAACCTTGTTTGAACCTTAGAATGGTATAAGTATTTTTCCCCTTGTACAAGGCAGCTGTTGCCAATCGTAGGATATACGGCGAGGTTCACCCCAGACCCATTTCCTGCAGGAGAAACCATAAATTGATGACCACCATGAGATATCGATAGTTTATTAGTATTGGCGCCAGACCCGTCAGCTAAGAAGACCCAATCTCGGAATAACCTTACCAAGATGAAAGGACAGAAGAATTGCGGTAAAGGTTATGCCACTACCAGAAGAGCCCAGAGAAGGAATTTTCCCGAGAATTGGAGAAGACCGGCCCCGTCAAGAATAAGGATGGAGTATATGAGTAATGATGGGACCGTAACAATGTTTCTAAGGGTGGTAGTACCCCAGACCCCCTGTGATGATCGAGGGATTTTGAGAAGACCCCCAAACCTAACCTATTTCTTTCTAGCCTCTCCGAATATCGAGGACAAGATTCATTTTAAGGGTGGTAGGTTTGTAACATCCCAAAATTCTAAATTTTGGAATGTTATATTAAATAGATAGATTTGACTGATTGTTTAATTGATTGTGTGAAATTGAGTGAAATTCGAAACCTTTTGAAAGTTAAATGAGAGGGAATAAAAGGAGTTTTCCAAACTTTCTTTTTGCATTTTGATCTCCGTGAATTCAAATTCTTTTCAAATACAAAACCCTAGAGAGAAGATGACATGCCTTCTTCCATTTAAATAAATGAAAAGGGTCTTTGAAAATATTTGAATTCCATTTGGAAAATATTTTCCAATTCATAAACTTCATGCAACTCAATGATTTTCATGAGAGAAGATAAAATGACTTCTTCAAAACATATGAAATATGAGTTGGGAGTTTTGAAGAATCAAATCCAAAGTCCCTTTGAAATTATTTTTCAATTTGGAGTTATTTGGGTTTTTTTCCAAAATTATTTTTATCCAAAATAAAAATATATGGAAAATAGGGTAAAATTATTCCCTGCATAAAAAATATGGAGATAAATAAATTTGAAATCATTTTGGTATTTTTAAAATGATTTTTATTGGATTTTAGTAGGGCAGTAGCACTCTTTGAATTATTTCAATTTTCCTTGATTTTATTTGACTTGACAAAAATGTCCACGTTGAAGAAAATGTTTTTCTAATTTTTTTGATATATTATATTCCTATATAATGTTTTTATTTATTTTATTTTTATTTTTTTGTTTGTCTGGAAAATCTTTATTTAAAAAAAACTTCTTCTCCGGACCGGGCCAACTGGGCCGAAGCCCAGCCAGCTGGCCCAGCTCCACCTTCCCCGACCCCAAGCCGGTTTCCAGACGCGCCACGGTGCCCCGCCGCGCCGACCTCGGCGTCCATGCCAAGGCCGGACTTCGCTGCCTCCTCGCGCAGGGCGCCGCACTCCCTGGCCACTTTATAAGGCCGACCCCCGTCGCCCTCTCCTCCTCCCAAGTCGCCGCCACCGCCTCGCGCACCATCGCGCCGCCGCCGCACTTTCCGCCACCGCCGCATCCCGCGCGCCCCGCGCCTCGCCGCCGCTCCGCCGCACTCCGCCGCCGTGCTATCTCTTGAGCACTCCGTTGGTTTTCCCTCGAAGAGGAAAGGGTGATGCAGCAAAGTAGCGTAAGTATTTCCCTCAGTTTTTTGAGAACCAAGGTATCAATCCAGTCGGAGGCCACGCACGAGTCCCTCGCACCTACACAAACAAATAAAATCCTCGCAACCAACGCAATAAAGGGGTTGTCAATCCCTTCACGGTCACTTACGAAAGTGAAATCTGATAGATATGATAAGATAATATTTTTGGTATTTTTATGATAAAGATGCAAAGTAAAATAGAAGGCAATAAAAATAGACCCGGGGGCCATAGATTTCACTAGTGGCTTCTCTCGAGAGCATAAGTATTATGGTGGGTAAACAAATTACTATTGAGAAATTGATAGAATTGAGCATAGTTATGAGAATATCTAGGTATGATCATGTATATAGGCATCACGTCCGCGAAAAGTAGACCGACTCCTGCCTGCATCTAGTACTATTACTCTACTCATCGACCGCTATCCAGCATGCATCTAGAGTATTAAGTTCAAAATAACAGAGTAATGCCTTAAGTAAGATGACATGATGTAGAGGGATAAACTCATGCAATATGATATAAACCCCATCTTGTTATCCTCGATGGCAACAATACAATACGTGCCTTGCTGCCCCTCACATCCTTTGGGAAAGGACACCGCAAGATTGAACCCAAAGCTAAGCACTTCTCCCATTGCAAGAAAGATCAATCTAGTAGGCCAAACCAAACTAATAATTCAAAGATACTTGCAAAGATAACCAATCATACATAAAAGAATTCAGAGAAGATTCAAATATTGTTCATAGATAAACTTGATCATAAACCCACAATTCATCAGTCTCAACAAACACACCGCAAAAGAAGATTACATCGAATAGATCTCCACAAGAGAGGGGGAGAACATTGTATCGAGATCCAAAAAGGGAGAAGAAGCCATCTAGCTAATAACTATGGACCCGAAGGTCTGAGGTGAACTACTCACACATCATCTGAGAGGCTATGGTGTTGATGTAGAATCCCTCCATGATCGATGCCCCCTACCTCGTGCCTTCCTGGTTGATGTCTTGACGTAGGGTCGAAGTCCTCTGGATCACGTTCGTTCCGAAAATCACATTCCTGAAGGTTTCATTCCATTTGGACTCAATTTGATATTCTTTTTCTGCGAAACTCTGAAATAGGCAAAAAACAACAATTCTGGGCTGGGCCTCCGGTTAATAGGTTAGTACCAAATATAATATAAAAGTGTATAATAAAGCCCATTAAACATCCAAAACAGAATATAATATAGCGTGGAACAATAAAAAATTATAGATACGTTGGAGACGTATCAAGCATCCCCAAGCTTAATTCCTGCTCGTCCTCGAGTAGGTAGATGATAAAAATAGAATTTTTGATGTGGAATGCTACTTGGCGTAATTCCAATGTAATTCTCTTAGTTGTGGCATGAATATTCAGATCCGAAAGATTCAAGACAAAAGTTTAATATTGACATAAAAATAATAATACTTCAAGTATACTAACTAAGCAATTATGTCTTATCAGAATAACATGGTCAAAGAAAGTTATCCCTACAAAATCATATAGTCTGGCTATGCTCTATCTTCACCACACAAAGTATTTAAATCATGCATAACCCCGATGACAAGCCAAGAAATTGTTTCATAATTTTGATGTTCTCAAACTTCTTCAATCTTCACGCAATACATGAGCGTGAGCCATGGACATAGCACTATATGTGGAATAGAATGGTGGTTGTGGAGAAGACAAAAAAGGAGAAGATAGTCTCACATCAACTAGGCGTATCAATGGGCTATGGAGATGCCCATTAATAGATATCCCACTAGTATATGAAACGGATGCACTAGATCTATAAGTATATGAAAGCTCAACAAAAGGAACTAAGTGGGTGTGCATCCAACTCGCTTGCTCACGAAGACCTAGGGTATTTTGAGGAAGCCCATCATTGGAATATACAAGACAAGTTCTATAATGAAAAATTTCCCACTAGTATATGAAAGTGACAACATAGGATACTCTCTATCATGAAGATCATGGTGCTACTTTGAAGCACAAGTGTGTTAAAAGGATAGTAACATTGTCCCTTCTCTCTTTTTCTTTTTTTTATTTGGGCCTTTTCTCTTTTTTTGGCCTGTTTTTTTTAGTCCGGAGTCTCATCCCAACTCGTGGGGGAATCATAGTCTCCATCATCCTTTCCTCACTTGGGACAATGCTCTAAAAATGATGATCATCACACTTTTATTTACTTACAACTCAATACTCAGAACAAAATATGACTCTATGTGAATGCCTTCGGCGGTGTACCGGGATATGCAATGAATCAAGAGTGACATGTATGAAAGAATTATGAATGGTGGCATTGCCACAAATACAATGTCAACTACATGATCATGCGAAGCAATATGACAATGATGGAGTGTATCATAATAATCGGAACGGTGGTAAGTTGCATGGAATATATCTCGGATTGGCAATGGAAATTCCATGATAGGTAGGTATGGTGGCTGTTTGAGGAGGGTATATGGTGGGTGTATGATACCGGCGAAAAGTGCGCGGTATTAGAGAGGCTAGCAATGGTGGAAGGAAGAAAGTGCGTATAATCCATGGACTCAACATTAGTCATAAAGAACTCATATACTTATTGAGAAAATCTAAGGGTTATCAAAGCAAAGTATTACGCGCATGCTCCTAGGGGGATAGATTGGTAGGAAAAGACCATCTCTCGTCCCCGACCGCCACTCATAAGGAAGACAATCAATAAATAAATCATGCTCCGACTACATCACATAACGGTTCACTATACGTGCATGCTACGGGAATCACAAACTTTAACACAAGTATTCCCCAAATCCACAACTACTCAACTAGCATGACTCTAATATCACCATCTTTATATCTCAAAACAGTTATCAAGCAATTAAACTTCTCATAGTATTCAACACACTCATAAGAATTTTTTACTAATCTTGGATGCCTATTACCTTAGGACAAAATTCTAAATTTAAGCAAATTACCATGCTGTTTTGTAGGACTCTCAAAATAATCTAAGTGAAGCATGAGAGAACAATAGTTTCTATAAAAGAAATCCACCACCGTGCTCTAAAAGATATAAGTGAAGCACTAGAGCAAAAGCTATATAACTCAAAAGATATAAATGAAGCACATAGAGTATTCTAACAATTTCCGAAACATGTGTGTCTCTCTCAAAATGTGTGTACAGCAAGGATGATTGTGGCAAACTAAAAAGCAAAGACTCAAATAATACAAGACACTGCAAGCAAAACACATATCATGTGGTGAATAAAAATATAGCTCCAAGTAAAGTTACCGATGGAAGTAGACGAAAGAGGGGATGCCTTCCGGGGCATCCCCAAGATTTGGATTTTTGGTGTCCTTAGATTATATTGGGGTGCCATGGGCATCCCCAAGCTTAGGCTCTCACCACTCCTTGTTCCATAATCCATCAAATCTTTTACCCAAAACTTGAAAACTTCACAACACAAACTTAACAGAAAATCTCGTGAGCTCCGTTAGCGAAAGAAAACAAAACACCACTTCAAGGTACTGCAATGAACACATTATTTATTTATGTTGGTGTTAAACCTACTGTATTACAAATTCTATATGGTTTGTAAACTATTTTAATAGCCATAGATTCATCAAAATAAGCAAACAACACACGAAAAACAGAATCTATCAAAAACAGAACAATCTGTAGTAATCTGTAACTAACGCAAACTTCTGGAACTCCAAACATTCAGCAAAAATAGGAAGACCTAGAAAATGTGTTTATTGATCTGATGCAATTGGAATACATATTTATCACTTTCTGGTGATTTTTAACAATTATTTTCGTGAACAGAAAGTTTCTGGAATTTTCAGCAAGATCAAATAACTATCATCCAAGAAGATCCTATAGGTTAAACTTGGAACAAACACTAATTAAAACATAAAAGCACATCTAACCAGAGGCTAGATCAAATATTTATTCCTAAACAGAAGCAAAAAGCAAAAAAATTAAAAATAAATTTGGGTTGCCTCCCAACAAGCGCTATCGTTTAACGCCCCTTGCTAGGCATAAAAGCAAGGATAGATCTAGGTATTGCCATCCTTGGTAGGCAATTCTTCAATGAGACATATATCACCCTTAGGAGTTTCTTTCTTTTTATTAATTATCAAACTTCTAGGCACAAAATCGAAAAATTCATTTGTAGCAAATGGTTCCTTAATGATAGCAAAAAGATTGGGATGAATACTTATAGATTTAAGATCCATGATTTCCTTACTAGAGGATTCACCCTTATTTTTAGGAACATACATAAGCTTGGCAATTTTAGTTGGAGGACTTGGAGTATTCTTTACGGAAGAAAAGCGGTTCCCAAGTTGGTAATGATACCCTCAAGTTTATCGATTCTAGTGGAATCCTGATTTATTCTCTCATTAACTATGGGTTCCTTCTCCTTAATATTTTTCAAAGTGACTCCTACTTTAGATCCATATTGGGTAATTTGGTTGTGGATCTTTTATCCAAATTTTCAATTAACTCTACGGTAGCAACTTTATTTTCAATAATTTCAAGTCTTTGCATTACATGCTCCAAAGTTAACATAGTTCCATTAACAAAAAGAGGGGGTGAGCCAAACAAATCTATCATAGCATTATAAGAATCAAAAGTATGGCTACCCAAGAAATTCCCTCCAGTAATGGTATCAAGGATATATCTGTACCAGGGTGTAGCGCCTACATAAAAATTGCGGAGAAGAACGGAAGTAGATTGCTTCCTGGTAGATCTATTTTGAGCATTGCAAATTCTGTACCGAGCGTATTTTAGATTTTCTCCCTCCCTTTGCTTAAAATTAAGAACTTCATTCTCGGGAGACAATGGAGAAGATAGAGGACTAGCCATAATGATGAAGCAAGCGAAAAAGAGGCAAACGAAAAAGAGAGGGTGAATAAAACGACAAGGGTGAAGTGGGGAGAGGAAAGCGAGAGGCAAATGGCAAATAATGTAATGCGGGAGATAAGGGTTTGTGATGGGTACTTGGTATGTTGACTTTTGCGTAGACTCCCCGGCAACGGCGCCAGAAATCCTTCTTGCTACCTCTTGAGCACTACGTTGGTTTTCCCTTGAAGAGGAAAGGGTGATGCAACAAAGTAGCTAAGTATTTCCCTCAGTTTTTTGAGAACCAAGGTATCAATCCAGTAGGAGGCCACACACGAGTCCCTCGCACCTACACAAACAAATAAAATCCTCGCAACCAACGCAATAAAGGGGTTGTCAATCCCTTCACGGTCACTTACGAAAGTGAAATCTGATAGATATGATAAGATAATATTTTCGGTATTTTTATGATAAAGATGCAAAGTAAAATAGAAGGCAATAAAAATAGATAAGTGTTGGAAGATTAATATGATGGAAAATAGACCCGGGGGCCATAGGTTTCACTAGTGGCTTCTCTCGAGAGCATAAGTATTACAGTGGGTAAACAAATTACTGTTGAGCAATTGATAGAATTGAGCATAGTTATGAGAATATCTAGGTATGATCATGTATATAGGAATCACGTCCGCGACAAGTAGACCGACTCCTGCCTGCATCTACTACTATTACTCTACTCATCGACCGCTATCCAGCATGCATCTAGAGTATTAAGTTCAAAATAACAGAGTAATGCCTTAAGTAAGATGACATGATGTAGAGGGATAAACTCATGCAATATGATATAAACCCAATCTTGTTATCCTCGATGGCAACAATACAATACGAGCCTCGCTCCCCTACTGTCACTAGGAAAGGACACCGCAAGATTGAACCCAAAGCTAAGCACTTCTCCCATTGCAAGAAAGATCAATCTAGTAGGCCAAACCAAACTGATAATTCGAAGAGACTTGCAAAGATAACCAATCATACATAAAAGAATTCAGAGAAGATTCAAATATTTTTCATAGATAAACTTGATCATAAACCCACAATTCATCGGTCTCAACAAACACACCGCAAAGAAGATTACATCGAATAGATCTCCACAAGAGAGGGGGAGAACATTGTATTGAGATCCAAAAAGAGAGAAGAAGCCATCTAGCTAATAACTATGGACCCGAAGGTCTGAGGTGAACTACTCACACATCATCAGAGAGGCTATGGTGTTTATGTAGAAGCCCTCCATGATCGATGCCCCCTCCGGCGGAGCTCCGGAAAAGGCCCCAAGATGGGATCTCACGGGTACAGAAGGTTGCGGCGGTGGAATTAGGTTTTTGGCTCCGTATCTGGTAGTTTGGGGGTACGTAGGTATATATAGGAGGAAGAAGTACGTCGGTGGAGCAACCAAGGTGCGTTTCTCCAATTTTTTCATCCGTTCACCATTGAAAATATTTTTTTCTATTCAGGGTGGTACTAAATTTATGTCTGTTCATGTATTAGAAAAGAAAAACGCCGGAATTTCGTACCTGGGCCGCCTGCAATGTGGCCCAATAAATCCAGCCCATTTATTTTCGTGCCCACCTGGAAAACCCTATTGATCGCATGTTGCGTCAAATAGTCTGTAGCGACCCGACCTCAGACAGTCAAGCCTTTGTGTATCCGTGCCATCCCTGGATCAGTATGCTGGCACACACAGTACATCAATGTATATATCAAAGTGCAATCACATGTATAAATAACGTAAAACTGATATATACCTCAATAGTCTCGTGAAACAAGTAATCGGGTGTGGAGTCCCATCAACGCCATCGGCAGGTTGAGTGTAGACCGTAACCCTGCATCGTATTCTTACTGTCGGAAGAAAGTATACGCAACATGATACGTTGCAGGTAGTGTAGGTCAAGACATTGAATGTACCGCAAGATCACGATGGGAGAAAGCAGATAATAAACTATACTATATGCGGTATGGCTTTATGGCTCAGATGTCGAGTTTTGTTTGCGTAAAAGCTGGTTTTATTTTCCCTACATCAAAGGAATAAATGAAGTCTGTACTATGGAGTTTTTCTGTCATGACATGGTTCCGCCAACCGATGTCTCATAGCCCAAAATCATCATAAGTTGCCCACAATTAAGTTATCAGTCCGGTGTTGAGAGTTCCGAGATAGATCCAAGTCCAGAGGCTCAAATTGTCCGTAACCGGGGACACGGCTAATCGATTAGGTTTTAAACCCTCTGCAGAGGTTTGTACACTTTACCCGCAAGATTCGATCCCTCTCTTTACGTTCTCGCACTTCAGAGTGTTTGAGAACAAGATGACCGAAACATGGTCTTCCAAAGAGTTCCTCTGACCACTGTCCGATACTCATCCCATCCTACCGTAGTTCTACATCTGCTAGTACCGTCCCAGCCAGAGTCACTACTAAGGTCAACCAAGCCAGAGCCCATAATGACTTGTGGTTGCACAGGTAAGCTTCCGGGCATGAAGTATTCTTCCGTCTCTTTGAGTCTGGGTGAAGCTTTCCGCAAGATGTCATGGCGCTTCTCCATGCATCCCGGCCAACCACTGGTTCCTCCAGGGTGCCCGTCAGCAACCGTCCTTCACCCGATGAGTGTGTATTGAATTCTTGTCTCGAGTCTTGAAGTCTTGAGGCCTTGAAGATGCAGTCCTTGCAGGTGCCATCATGGAGTTGTCGTCATTGGCGAAATCCTTCATTCTCACACCACTCCACGAGCACTCATACCAAACCCCGTCTACTATAGCGTAGCATTAAAATAAATAACGTCCGGGCTTGGTAACAGGGTGATGGCTTCCTACCTCATGCATACTACTCAACTACAAGGATTCAATAACACTCTTGAGGGGTGGTTGCAAAGATGTCACTAAATGCAATAAAACATAGGTATGAAAGCATGGTCAAAGTGAACTTGCCTTCTTGGCGATCTTGAAAACTAGGGATTGGTAGTAGCAAGCTTCGCACTCCGGAAACTCTACCGAAACAAACAATAATCACAATAAGCATATAGCATATGATCACATAACACAATAGCATAGTAATATAACACACCAAAACAAACGAATCAAAACCCAAAGGGAAAAACTCAAAGAAAACCAACTCAAGTTTTTCCTACTTCAAGCAACAACTAAAAATAGTTTTTATATAACAAAAATTTTCTCAACATAACCTAATCATGGTTTTATGTTAACTTAACAGAAAAGATTTCATTAAGCAACTAGGAGCAAAAAGAATTAATTAAAAATCTATTATGAAACTCCTATTAGGCCTAATTCAATTTCTATTAAGAAAAAATAAAATAAAAGTTTTATTTATTATAAATAAAAGTTCATCCTGTAAAGTGACAGAAACTAACCTAGAATAATCAATCACATGTTAAAAATAACTTTATTTACTAATTAAAATAATAGAAAAACAGTAGCTAGTTAATTAATTAGGATTAACAAGATTCTGCTTAAAACTATTTTTTTATTAATCCTAAAATACCCAAATTAATTCCTATGGTTTGGCAATGTCAAAATAAAGTTGGGACAAAAGAATCAACCAAAAATAATTTTCCTAGCTCATGTTATAACAGATTTACTATTCTGACTAAAACTAAAATAAAGCAATTTTAATTAATTTTAACATAGCTAAATATATTTTCTACAGAAACTATAGAAAATTTGCAAACCAACAAAAAAGAATGACCTAAAAATATTAAACAGAATAAAAGATATGAATTTTTCAAAGCAGGAACTATTACATTAAAACAGAAAATAAAAATAAATGAAAAAGGGCCTAATGGGCCTAAACTACAGACTGAGCGTAATATAAACTAAACGGGCCTAAGGGTTAAACTAGTTGGGCGGCTAAAAAAATAAACCCTAGCTAAAATCTAAACCGGACTAAACCGGTCGAACCGGCTTTATAAAACGCGTACCCCTTGGGGTTTCTAATCTACACCGTAGATTATGAATCAGACGAAGTGCTCTCTGGTGACTCACCGGAGCTCGACGGCGGCGGCGGCGGTGGCGAGTAGTGGCCTCTCGGTCGTCGGGAGGTCGGGAGTGGCTCGGTAGTGCAGACGAGCTCGGGAGGTGTTCGGTGGGAGTCGGTGGGGAGTCGAGGAGGCTAGGGCGGCGACGACAGGCGCAAATGGCGGCGGGAGGTTCGAACTCGGCGGCAGCGAGAGAGGAGGAGGAGCTCGGCGAGGGGTAAGGGGGAATGGGGTGCGGGAGGGGCTTATAGGCGGGGGCCTCGGCCTTGGCAAGGGGCGATCGGGGAGATCGGCATCCGGATCTCATGAGATCCGGCGATCGATGGCGGGCGTGGCGTGGGGCGGGGTTGAAGGCAGGCGGGTCCACCGGAGAGAGAGGTGGGTCGGGCCAAAGGCGGAAGGGTTTCGTGTGAAGTGCTGGCAGTCTTTGGGTCGGCTCATTTGGCGCTGTGGGCAGCAGGCTGCGCTGGCGCTGATGGTCGGCTAGCTGGGCTGGGCACTGGCTGGCGCTTTGGGGGGTTTCCTTTTAATTTTTTTATTTTAAATAAAACAAAAACAGAGATATCTTTTAAAATATAAATATTTTATATAGGACATATATATACCAAAATGATCAGGGAATATTCCTATCATTTGAACATTTTTCCAAAGGCAAAATCCAAACTTTATAAAAATTCATTTTTTTCAAATTCAATTAAAACTGATTTGAATTCAAAACTTTTGGCATTGTTTTCCTCACGATATTTTGGAGTGTCATATTTACTCCTCTCATACTTTTGCTCAAGTATTTATCAGGCATAGATTTTGAAATGATTCCCACTTGCCAATGTTTGAATTCAAATTCCAAAACTCAATTTGAAAGAGGGTTTCAAGGCACTTTCAAATGACTTTCAATTTGATACTTTTTAACTTCCAACTCATATTTCATATAATTGAAGAAGTCATTTTATCTTCCCTCATGAAAATCATTGAGTTGCATAAAGCTTTGAATTTGAAATATTCCCAAATGAAATTTAAATCTTTTCCAAAACCCTTTTCATTTCAAAATGGAAGAAGTCATGTCATCTTCACTCTAGGGTTTGGTGTTGGAATGTACGTGAATTCATTGGGATCCCAGAGGCAAAGGGAAAGTTTGGGAAAGTCATTTCATTCCCTCTCATTCAACTTTCAAAAGTTTTCAAATTCCACTCAGTTTCACCCAATCAATCAAACCATCAATCAGACAACAAGCATAGTTAATTATCTAATATAACATTCCAAAATTTAGAATTTTGGGATGTTACATAGTCGCACCTTCACACAGTGCACCCATGCTAGGCGGAACCAGTTTTTTTACAGTATTATGTTTCTACTTTGTTCTTCCGTTTCTTTCCTGATTATTTTTCCTTTTTCCTTTCAAGTTTATTTTTCTTTCACCTTTTTCTTCAAAAATTCACAATTATCAAAAAAAAAATCATAATTTCAGAAAAAACGATTTTTTAGAAATGTTCAGAATTCCAAAAACTATTATGTTTTGTAGAACTTTATATGTTTGTCCTCATTCCAAAATTGGTTCAAATTTTAAAAAAATGATCCATTTTTTCTTTTCATTTTCCAAAGTTTTACACGATTTTCCAAAAAAATGCATTTAAAAAATTTGCAAATACGGAAAATATTAATTTTTACTGAAATATTCGCAAAATCAAAATAATTTCCGAGTTTAAAGAAAATTCGTTTTCTAAAATTGTTCTGAATGTTTAAAATATGTTTCATTTCAAAAACACAAATGCAAAAAAATGTTCGTGTTTTGATAAAGGGTTCGTGTTTACAAATAAAATTGTGAATTTCGAACATGTCAAATTTTGTTGTGTATTTCTGAAAATGTAAAGAATTTCAAAAAAATTGGGATTTTCTACATTATTCATGTTTCCAAGAATATTCAGCAATTTATATTTTTTAAAAAGTTCAATAAATCATAATTTCATAAAAACGATATTTTCAGAAATGTTCAGAATTCCAAAAACTATCATGCTTTGTAGAACTTTATATCGTTGTTCTCATTCCAAAATTGGTCCAAATTTTAAAAAAATGTTCCATTTTTTACTTGCGTTTTCCAAAGTTGTACACGATTTTCCAAAATATGCATTTACAAAATGTTGCAAATACGAAAAATATTATTTTTTTAGTGAAATATTCACAAATTCAAAATAATTTCCGAGTTTAAAGAAAACTCATTTTCTAAAATTGTTTGAATGTTTAAAATATGTTTCATTTTGAAAACACAAATTAAAAACATGTTCATGTTTTTATAAAAGGTTCATGTTTTCAAATAAAATTGTGAATTTTGAACATGTCAAATTTTGTTGTGTATTTCCGAAAATGCATAGAATTTCAAAACAAATTGGGATTTTCAAATTTATTCATGTTTCCAAGAATATTCAGCAATTTATATTTTTTTAGAAGTCCAAAAAAACAAAAATTGTTTCGAATCTGACATTGGAGTATGTTCTTAACGGTTCGAGCTGGCCATTGGTTGATAGGGCTCGTTTCTTCGAGTGGCTAGCAGCACGTAGTCGTTCTTTGAGGATATGGTTTTGATCCTTCAACACATCTTTGAGATTTTTGCCCGCCTTACAAACATTGGTCGTCTTGGAGCCTGCCAGTGTGTTGGGCCATACACGAACTGATGTGTGTACCACGTGCTATTTTACGCAACTAGCGGCATATAGTAGCCCCCACGCAGTTGGCCCAAGAAAAAAATTGCGTCCCCAGGCAGTATTGGGCCTCAACTGCACTCCCCTACTGGGTCGTCCGCCTCCGGCCCATCAATCCTCGTCGAGGGAACCAAAATATTTGTCCATCGTAAGGAATAGAATTTGCGACATTGCATCCACATCCTCAGGCGAATGCCAACTGAGCTAGAGCGGCTTTGTTACATAAAAATTGCTGGTCCTCCTATTAAATATACATATAGATTTTGTTCCGCCCGCTCATGGTTCCTGAATTTTTTTTACCCCGGGTGGGACGAACTGGGCCTACCCACACATTTTTTTCTGTGAGACTAATGAGCAACAAAAATTTAAGCCCCGATGGAATTGAACTATGGACCTTCTGTATTATGTCGATGGACAAAACCAGCTCATCTATCTTTCAAATATGATGGGAATAGTATCTCCTTGAAACTTAATAGTAAATCCCCACCAATTTGTATATGTCCATAGGTTGTCTGGTAATAAGAAGTTTATATCAAAATAAGGAAGTTATCTCGAGAACCGTGAGCAGAAGGAGGGACTCCATAAATTATTGTCGGTGCTAGCTTGCAAGTGCCAATAAAAGAGAATATTTTGGTTTGGCTTGAATAAAAAAATTGTGGGCACACGAGCGCTAAAACAAAGAGATTAAACCCTAATAAAGAAGGGTCATTGATATCTGGTTATGCACTAATTATGCTGAAGAAATGGGATTTATGCGCTACAATTAGTAATCCATCTGGTTACACCATCATGAGAGTGATCGAAGCAACCATGCCTCGAAAGTCGCCGCATAGCTACCAAATAAGAAGGCAGACACAACCACCGCATAGCTACCAAATGAGGTGGCAGACACAACCACATGACGGAGGCGGACCCAGAGGGAAAAAATGCACGAGTAGGATGGTTGCCGCCACACCGACTATCAAGATCTCGCGGGACAAACATGACTCGTGAGAAGACTGCAACTCTTCGCTCTATCGCACCGCTGCGGATATCGTTTTTGCTAGGCACATCAATTATCTCTCCCATTGCTTCTCGCAAAGAAATGTCTCTCCCGTTGCAACGCACGGGCATATGTGCTAGTGTATAATAAAGCCCATTAAACATCCAAAACAGAATATAATATAGCATGGAACAATAAAAAAATTATAGATACGTTGGAGACGTATCACGCCGCCGCGCTACCGCACGCCGCCGCCCGCATTGCACGCCGCCGTTGCCACACCTCGCCGGAGCCGCCGCCACTGACGAACCACCCCCGATCCGCCCGATCCGACCCGCTGTGAACCGGTAATATACCCGCCCGGTCGCCGGTTTTTTTAGAGTTTCAGTTTTCATTTATAACCCGTTTTTTTATTTAGTTAGTTTATTTAGCGAGCGTTCGCTCATTAGCTTCTGGTGGTGAACGGATTCGTTCGTTAGCGTTCGGTAGCGAACGTTCGTTTGGTAGAGTTTTTCTTTTTCTTTTTAATTTCAGCCAGGGACCCATCCGTGAATATTATATTTACAGATTAGTCCATGTTTTTCAATCCATCACAACTTTTTGCTCATTGGTCCAAATCCAACGAAACCAACGCCCACTTCTTCATCTTGATCCCCTCTATCCAGTAAAACAACTTAAACTTGTTTTTGAAAGTTTTAAAATTTGATTTAAAAAAGATTTGAATTTTAATCTTCTTTTGTTCATAACTTGAATTTTATAACTCCGATTTAGTTGATTCTTTTTGCAAATTAAAGCTCTTGACCTAAACTTTCTGATAAGGCCAAATTCATATAATTTTGGTACTGATATAAATTGTTTTCTATTACAAGAGTTATTTGCTTGGTTTTGATGCTTTTCGAATTGTCTTCTTCGTTCTTTCCGATCTTTTGAGTGAGTGCTTATGTGTGGTTACTATTGCTTTCTTACATAGATTGACCGGAGTGTGACGAGTAGAACTATCAAGAGTTTTGAGTTTGAATCATCTTCATCAACAGTATAGGCAAGTTCACACATTGATCATTCCCCTTTCATACCCAGTTTTTATGCATTAGTTTCTCCCTCAAACATTACATGGTTAGGAATTGATAACATGTGGGTATTGGGAAGTAGTTGATGAGGTGGGAACCTATTGCCCTGCCTTCAAACCTTGGGAGTTACTATTACGTTATGCTTATATTGCCATGCTATGCTCGTAGACGTGGATTGGGTTTGAGTTTATTCCATGACAGATGTGAGATTGTTTACTTAATGGTTCAACTTAAGGTAGCTACTTTAATACACATCTAGGTGGATTGGTTGCGGGCACATGGGGATAGACCAGTGCTGTCCATTTGGTTCGCCACCTAGGCTCAAAGGGATCATAAGATTATTCATGCTAGAAACTTCCGTGTGCATCCACAAGCCATTATGGGCTCTGGCATAGTTGAGTATGTTCTGTGACCTCTTTTAGTGGTGGGGCTAGCAGATGTAGAGGGAAAGTAGGTGTAGCTGTCCACCCAGAGTAAAGAGTTAATGCTTCTGAAAGACTGTGTCTCGGTCATCTGTTTCTCAAACACCATGTAGTGCGAGAAATCCAACGGAGGAGATCGAGTCTTGTGGGGAAAAGTGCGCAAACCTCTGCAGAGTGTATAAACTAATCATGGTTAGCCGTGTCCCTGGTTATGGACATCTTGAGTATCTGGTTCTTGGATTATCATATGGATCTCATCACTCTATAATTAATTTGTTGGGTTGTTGATGATTACTTTTAATTGGGATTGAGAGGTGGATTTACCTTCTCAATGTTTTCAACAAACTTTGTAGTTAAATAAATCATATTCCTTTGCAGTAGGGAAAATTGGCTTTTCGCAAAACATTATAACCATAGAGCTTTTCCACCAACCATTTATGCATGTAGTGATAGTTATTATTCATCATTATCCTATGGTGTGAATTTGCCAGTACATTCAATGTACTGACCCTTTGTGGCTGCAACGTCTCATGTTGCAGGATTCTTACGACGAGTAAGTGATACGTTAGGGTTACGATTTCTACACTCAACTTTGTCGTTGGTGTTGATGGGAATCCACAACCTTGTTGTTACTTCCGCTATTTGGATTGAGGTAATAGTATTTACGCTCCTTTATACATGTGATTTACCTTTGTTATAAATCCTCGAGTACTGTGTGTGTCAGCATACCGATCCAGGGATGACACTTAAGCACAGAGACTTGACCGTCTGAGGTTGGGTCACTACATCCAAGTAGCGTGAGTTGCGAAACTATTCGACATTGTTTCAAATGAAGACCAAACTCATAACTCAAATATTCACCTCCACGATCAGATCATAGAAACTTTATTTTATTGTTACGATGATTTTCCACTTCACTTTGAAATTCTTTGAACTTTTCAAATGTTTCAGACTTATGTTTCATTAAGTAGATATACCCATATCTGCTCAAATCATTTGTGAAGGTCAGAAAATAACGATACCCGCCGCGAGCCTCAACACTGATCGGACCGCATACATCAGTATGTATTATTTCCAATAAGTTAGTTGCTCGCTCCATTGTTCCGGAGAACGGTGACTTAGTCATCTTGGCCATGAGGTATGGTCCGCAAGCATCAAGTGATTCATAATCAAGTGATTCCAAAAGCCCATCAGCATCGAGTTTCTTCATGCGCTTTACAGCAATAGGACCTAAATGGCAGTGCCACAAATAAGCTGCACTATCATTACTAACTTTCCATCTTTTGGCTTCAATATTATGAACATGTGTATCACTACGATCGAGATTCAACAAAAATATACCACTCATCAAGGGTGCATGACCATAAAAGATATTACTCATATAAATAGAACAACCATTATTCTTCAATTTAAAGGAATAACCGTCTCGCATCAAACAAGATCCGGATATAATGTTCATGCTCAATGCTGGCACCAAATAACAATTATTTAGATCTAAAACTAATCCCGAAGGTAGATTGTAACGTCCCAAATTTTCAATTTGGAATGTTATACATTAGATCATCATTGCATATCATATTTTTATTGCATTTTGGCTTGATCCTAGAAATTCTACACAACTCAAGGACCCACGGAGAGAGTTGGGGATTTCGTAATTTTCATATTTGAGTTTTTCTCAAATTTTGAAAAGAGGATCGTTTGATTTTAATTATTTTCTCTTCGAATATTTTTTATGAAAATAGAAGAGAGGCCCAAATAAATGTTCACCTTGTCCACTATATTTTTAGAGGACGGGAAAAATTTATTTCAAGATTTTGGAGTCCGTTTAGTATTTCTTTTCTTTGTTTTTCTGCATGGAATTATTTTAGAAAAAAGTCAACCGACTTAGTCGGGCCATACCCGACTAGGACTTCCGCCGCCCCAGGCTTTATAAGCCGCCCCGCCGATTCCGCAGCCCACCCCAGCCCACCCGCCGCCGCCACCGAACCCTAACCCTAACCCTTGTGACCAGCTGCTGCCGCCCGCCGCCCGAAACGCTTCTCGCCGCCCTAAATCGCCCGACCTCGCCTTGAGTTGACCTTGTCACCGGGAGTTGAGCCGCCCGCCCTTGCCAGCGCCGCGACCCCGCGCCGCCGCCGCTGAATGCCACCGCCGCCCTCGTCACCGACCTCGCCGCCGGAGTTGACCGCTGTCACCGCCGGAGTTGACCGTCGCCGCCGCCGCCACGCGAACCGAGATAGCCGCCAGTTTTCGTCATAAGACCGTTCGGTTTTTTTAGAAACCCCGGTTATTTTTTAGATCGGTTTTGTTTTTTTTCGGTTTAGTTATTTAGCGAACGCCCGTTCGTACGTTCGTTTTAACGAACGCTTTTCATTCGTTAGCCGCAGACAGCGAACGTTCGTTCGTTAGCCTGTTCATCAGTTTTTCTTTTTCTAGAGTTTTTCCGTGATTATTTTCGATCGCGATTTCTGACCCTATTTTCGTTTTAGTTTATCTTTTCGCTCGTTTATCAGAATCAGGCGATTCAAGCGCCTAGATCTTCGTTTCTAAGCCCTCTTTCTGTTTAATCAACTTGAACAAGAATTTGCTACTGTAAAATTTGACTTAAGTCCAGATTAGTAAACGGATCTTGTTTCTTTCACAGTTTGAGTTTTGTTGCTTCGTTTGATTTGATTCTTTTTGCAAACTGGAGTTCTTAAGTTGAACTTTCTGGTTAGATCTCTTATTTGAGTTTTACCCGTGCATCTAGTTGAGTGCTTATTGTATGCTTGTTTGTTTGCGATAGAGTACCCAGAGTGCGAAGCGTGCTACTACGAGTCTCTAGGTCTCACAGATCATCAGGAAGGCAAGTAACACTTTGATCATACCTCTTTACTACCCAGTTTTATTGCATTAGATCAATCCTCAAACAATTGCATGGTTAGGATTTGATTAACTTGTGGGTTTTGGGAAGTAGATGAGGTAGTACCTATTCACCTATTTATTATCAAACCTATGGGAGTTACTTCTACGTTGCTTATATTGCTATGCTATGCTAGTAGACGTGGATTGGGTTTGAGTGTATCCATGACAGATGTGAGTTTGTTAATTAATGGTTCAACTTAAGGTGGCAACTTAAATACACATCTGGGTGGATTGCTTGTGGGCACCTGGAGAACCCAGTGTTGTCCTAGGATATCCCGGAGTACCCGTGTGATCATCCTACGGCCCGCCACCCAGGCTCAAAGGGATCATAAGGTTATTCATGCTAAAAACTTCCGTGTGCAGCCACAAGCCATTATGGGCTCTGGCATAGTTCAGTAAGTCGCGTGAAGCTCTTGAAGAGGTAGACTAGCAGGATGTAGTGGGTTGTAGGTGGTCTTGTCTACCCCGAGTAGAGAGTTAATGCTTCAGAAAGACTGTGTCTTGAATCTCCGACCATGGATGTATTCGAGTCTTGTGGGGAAAAGTGCGCAAACCTCTGCAGAGTGTACACACTAATCATGGTTAGCCGTGTCCCCGGTTATGGATGTTTTGAGTATCTAGTTCTTGCATTATTTTGTTGGTCTCATCACTCTTAATAATTTGATTGGGTTTAATGATGATGCTTAATTGGGATTGAGTTGGAGGAACCTTCTCAATGTTTAACAACCACCATGATAGTTAAATAAAATTTATTCCTTTGTTGTAGGGAAAAATTGGCTTTTCGCAAAAACATGTTAACCATAGAGCCTCCACCAGCCATATATGCATGTAGTGATAGCAACTATTCTGTTCATTACTCTCTTGTGTTACATTGCCAGCATATTCCATGTGCTGACCCGTTTTGGGCTGCAACATTCATGTTGCAGACTTTTCAGACGACAAGTAAGGAGCCATAGGTCGTTTTCTTTCACTCAGTGATGCCGTTGGAGTTGATGGACTCACTTTATCTTCCAAGCCTTCCGTTGTTATCGATTTTAGATGGCCTTAAGCCATATTTATTGTAATAAGTTCTCTTTTGAGACATTCAATGTAATAAGTGTGTGATTGCTACTTTGTTATAAATCCTCGAGTACTGTGTGTGTCAGCATTACCAATCCAGGGATGACACTGATGCACAGAGATCAGACTGTTTGAGGTCTGGTCGCTACAAGATGGTATCGAGCACCTGTTGGTAGAGGACATGACCACTAAGCTAAAACCCTAGATCACTACTCTCTTCTCATTTCTGACTCCTCTCCCTTTTCTACTCTTTAGGATGGCGGATGCAAGGAACAAGTTCACTCAATTGGATGAAGACACACCCTTTGGATGACACTTGAAGGAAATCACTAGGTACCTGAACATCAGAATACCAAGCTTCACCGGGACCTACAACGCCACTTCACCAGAAGAGGAGCGCTGGATGATTCAAGTTCAAGTTCCAGGAAGGACGTTCATGCTACCATCGAGCCCACAGAGTTTTCCTTTGATGCACCAACCTGGAGTCTAGGAAAGAGCATGGCAGCCCACATCACCATGGGACGCATTGGAGAAGTTTACCACAAGGATCTCAAGGATACTATCTACCAGATTTGTGGGCACCGAGATGAGCAATGGGAGATGATCAGCACCAGGAAGGATATATCTATTGCAGCTTTCATCCAGGAGTTAAACCAGCACATTCGTCGCCAGGAGAACCTGATGTGCGCAGGCATGATAGATCTGAAGAAGGCAATGACCAGGATCACGGAGCTGGAGGAAGAACTCAAGTCTACACGCGATGGATACGAGGAGGAAATGACGATACTCGTGGAGAAGAATGACGATTTGACAAGGAAGCTAGGAGTATTCATGGGAGACCCCGCGCCAGGAGGAGAAGACGACGATTCTACTTGCCCGGAGAACTACATCATCATCGCCGACACCGATTCGGACCCCGACGATAGCGATGATGACTTTGTTGATGAAGCTGGAGCAGATATTATGGAGTCTTCCACCGATCAATTTTTCTAGTCGACCACCATATCAGTAGTAGTATTCCCCCATGTATATAGATTAGACCGAGCACCTTTGTAACGATAGTTAGAACGATTGTATGCCCTTGTTTTGAATTGATTTAAGTGATATGTTTGTGTTTATCTCATGTGCATATGGGTAGTGTTTTCCCCTAGACCTCATTCTATTCTGTTTTCTCATCTTTTCTAAACCCATCAGATGCCTCCGAGACGCGACAATGTATTTGCTTTCCCACCGGAGCTCACTCAGTTGATCCAGCAGCAGAATGCTTTGATGCAGATACTAGTCCCAAATCAGAACCAGGGGAACAACAACAACAACAACCGACCACCACCACCTGTTGATCACTTAGCCCGTTTTCTAAGGCTGAATCCACAGGTGTTCTCCAGTAGCACCGAGCCGATAGTTGCAGATGATTGGCTCCGCAAGATTGGAAGGGAGTTGACCACTACAGGATGCACAGATGCGGAGAGAGTGCGTTTTGCCGCACATCAGCTTGATGGACCCGCAACATCATGGTGGGAGAATTTCACAGCCACTTACCCCATCGACACTATTACATGGGACCAGTTTCAGTAGGCTTTTCGCACTGCCCATGTATCAGCATGAGCTATGGCCATGAAGAAGCGCGAGTTTCGCAACTTACGCCAAGGAGGAAGCACCATTGGCCAGTATGTGGATGACTTTAGTAAGCTAGCACGTTATGCCCGAGATGACGTTGCTACAGATGCAGCTAAATAGGAGAAGTTTCTGGAAGGACTGAATGATGAGCTGAGCATGCAGTTGATGGTGGCAACTTTTAATAACTACCTGGAGTTGGTAGATAGAGCTCTCATGATTGAAGGGAAGCAGCAGCAGATTGACAACCGCAAGAGGAAGTATGGACAAGGGAAGTATAATTCTGGAGCTCATCAGAGACCCCTTTTTACCTTGAACTCGGGAGGGCCCCTTCAACATAACCATGGAGTTCACAACCACAATGGAGGGATTTCACACAACCATAGTGGCCCCAAGAATGAGAGTGGTAATGGAGGAAGCAACGGCCAGAACCGTTCCAACCCAGCAACACCCGCCAAAAAAGATCTAAGTCACATTACTTGTTTCAAGTGCGGGAAGAATGGACATTATGCCACGGAGTGTTCTGAAGCAAAGAATGGAAATGGCAATGGAAGCTCTGGGAAGAAGCCCAACCCTTTCAACAGGGGACAAGTGAACCACGTTAGCGTGGAGGAGGTTGAAGCGCAACCCGATGCAGTAATAGGTATGTTTTTGGTTAAGTCATTTACTGCATCGTTCTTTTTGATACTGGTGCATCGCATTCATACATATCAAGGGGATTTGTGGATAAGTTTAAACTGCCAACCCAAGCCCTTAGGTCATCCATGTTAGTAACCTCACCAGGAGCAGAGTATATGGCTAGCCAATGGTGTGAGCGGTTACCATTAAGGATTGGTAATTACATGTTTCCCTCAGACTAATAGTATTGGAGTCACAAGGACTGGATGTGATATTAGGCATGGAGTGGTTATCGAAGTATGGAGGGAACATTGACTGCGCTAGTAAGTCGATTTTGCTTACCACCCCAGAAGGAAGAAGGATCAAGTATGTATCCCGGCATGTGCCGAATAGGACTCAAGTGAATTCCTTATTAGGAGTTGTACAGGAGGAAGTACTAGTGGTGAAGGATTTCCTGGGTGTATTTCCAGAAGAGTTGCCAGGTATGCCACTCGATAGGTAAATTGAGTTTTTGATCAAACTTTTGCCAGGCACAGGGCCAATATCTAAGAGACCGTACAGGATGCCCAAAAAGGATTTAGAGGAAATTAAGAAGCAGATTAAGGAGTTACTGGATAAAGGCTATATTCTCCCAAGCTTGTCACCTTGGGGATCACCAGTGCTTCTAGTGGAGAAGAAGGATGGATTGTTGAGGATGTTTGTTGATTATCATGGATTGAATGAGGTGACAATCAAGAACAAGTATCCACTGCCGATGATCAATGATTTGTTTGACCAGCTGCAAGGAGCTAAGGTGTTTTCCAAGATCGATCTGCAATCAAGGTACCACCAGCTGAAGATTCGAGAGCAGGATATACCTAAGACAGCTTTTACCACAAGGTACGGGCTATATGAGTATACCGTTATGTCATTTGGTCTGACTAACGCACCTGCCTATTTTATGAACATGATGAACAAGGTGTTTATGGAGTTTTTGGATAAGTTCGTCGTGGTATTCATTGATGATATTCTGGTCTACTCGGAGAATGAAAAGGAGCACAAGGAGCATTTGCGTTTGGTACTTGGGAAGCTCAGAGAACATCAGCTATATGCCAAGTTCAGCAAGTGTGAGTTTTGGTTGAAGGAAGTTGGATTCCTCGGACATATTATATCCGGAGAAAGAATAGCAGTAGACCCTACCAAGGTTGTCACTGTGAAAAATTGGGAAGCACCCACGCCAGTTGGAGAGATCCGGAGTTTTCTTGGACTCGCAGGATACTACCGGAGGTTCATTGAGAATTTCTCGAAGATTGCAAAGCCCATGACGGAGTTGCTAAAGAAGGACACCAAGTTCAAATGGACTGAGGAATGTGAGGCCAGTTTTCAGGAGTTGAAGAAACGCTTGGTTACAGCTCCAGTGTTTATTCTGCCAGATCAACGCAAGGATTATCAAGTGCATTGCGACGCTTCTCGTCAAGGAATTAGAGCAGTAATTATGCAAGAGGGAAGAGTTGTCTCATATGCCTCACGACAGCTTAAACCCCATGAGTTGAATTATGCTACCCATGATTTGGAGTTAGCAGCCGTATGTCACAGCCTGATTTTTGGCCCTTTCTTTTTCATTTGATTTTCTGAGGTTTTTGCTTGAGTTTTGTTTTTCCATGGCTTTGTGGTCTGGAAACTGAAGAATATGACCTCTTCTTTATTTCCAGAGTGGCTTGTCATCCTCAACTCCTTCCCTAGATCATATCATTTCCATCCTAGCCCAATCCCAATACTCTTTTTATTGCGAATATTCCTTTTTCTATTAAAGGAATCATCCTTTGCATCCTGTGGCCTCTAGTATGAAGGGACTCATCACTAGACAATGTTTCCCTGCCTCTTGCATCCCCTCCTTGCCGGGCGCAGTGGTGATCGCGTCGTTTGTGGGTCTGTGCACGTGCTCTAGCAGCGTTGGCCGCGCTCTGGGCGCCGGGACACGTCGGCCAGCTCTGCCTCGACGGTTTTCTCGCGTCCGAGCGTGCCGACCTGACCCCCCTCCCTCTCACGTCGCCCTGAGCCCTTGCCCCCTCCGTCTTCTTCTCCGGTGAGCCATCCCGCTCGCCGCACAATGCGTGCACTGTAGCCGACCGTCGTCTTCTCCTCTTTTGGCTTCTTCCTCTCTTGTCCCCGAGCCCCTCTCGTCTCCGTGACCCTCGTCCACTTCCCCCTCATCGTCGTTCGAGCTTGGCCACGAGCACACGCGTCCGCGGCACCGGACACGCGTCTGCAGTGGCAACCGAGTGCGAACCGCCTTGCCACGGCTATATAAGCCCACCCCAGCCTCGTCCGAGCACACCACCAGCCTTCCCACACTCCTCTGGTACCGCCTAGCCTCTAGCCCGAGCTTGAGGAGCTCCTGTTGCCCTCCATCATCACCATGGCCGCCTCTGGAGTCCTCCTAAATAGGAGCAAGCCGAGCCCTCCCTCTCCTCATAGCCACATCCACTGGAAGCCCCTCACTCCGATGACCCTCCCCGCCCTCTCTGCTTCTCGCCGGAGTGCCTTAGGCCACCGCCACCTCGTTCGGTCTCCGCCCCCCGTCCCTCTGTTGCCGCGGGATGCAGCCGCCCTAGCTCTCCCCGGCGTGCGCCTTCCCTCTAGATGGAAGCAGCGCCCCGTCCCGAGCTCGCCGGTGCTCTTGTCTCGGTCGGAGACGGCCGGAGTCGCCGGGGCCGTCGCCGGTAGCGTCTCTGCCTCGCCCCTGTTCGTCCAGGCGCGGGAGGAGGAAGCCGAGGTGAGGAGGAGAGAGAGAGAGGTGAGGAGGAGATTTGCTGCAATTGTCGTTATTTCGGTTATGCTTATGGATCGGTGTTTACCGTCATGCTTTGTTTTTCTTGCAGTTATCATGAACTACTTGCTAGTAGTACTTTCTTTTTACCATGCTTGGTAGTAATACATGCTGGTGATGGTCCTCGGTGCATGACTATCGTCTGTTCCGAGTACCGTTGTTATGCATGTTCTTTTGCACCCAGTTTGTTAAATGCTTGCATGGTAGTTTATCGTATGTTATTGCATGGTAGTTATTGTTGATGCTAGTGTTCACGTCATGCTATGAGTAGTGTTCTAGTTGTGATATTCATGCTCGTAGGTATGCCATGCTCATCTGGATAAATTGTTAAATGTTGTTGTTATGCTCGTTGATTATGTTGCACCCCCATGCTGATGTTGATATCATGTTCATGCATTGTAGTTGCATCATGTTATTTTTATCATGGCTCAGCATATTGCATTCAAGTTTAACAGGATTAAATTGAACTTGAACAACTGTTGGCTGAGTCATGGTGCCACCAGATCGAGCTGACCAGTGCAGCCACATTTGCCTTGTGTATGGGAAAGGCCCTAACGGGTCTATTGTCATGCCTCTCGTCGGTGCCTCCAACGTAGGGAAGGTTATGCACGGGCGCTACCTTGGCCAGGTAGGACGGCATAAGCCTTGTGAGCCCGAGTTGGTTGTGCGCTTTGTCCCCGTTTGGGACCGTTTTTGCCACGACGGTGGCCGTAAGACCTTTGGTAGGCATAGGCCACCCAGGACTGAACCCAAAAGGGGTGTTGGTCAGAGTGGTCGGGAGAGTGCCATGGCAATGGGTCGGATTTTTCGGAACACCGTTGGTCCACCCGAATGGGAGGGCTAGGCCATGGGTTTCGTGGTGTGGGTACAGTGTGCTACCTCTGCAGAGAGAGAGAGAGAGAGTGTGTGTGTGTTAAATCTATCGATAGCCGTGCCCGTGGATATGGGCCCACTTCGTGTCGATCACACTATGGGTCAACAGTAATAATAATTTTCTTAATAACAACCCCGGTTCGATGATGAAAGAAGTTGGTTGATATTTATGTGATCTCGAGAGGATCACTGTGATATCGTGGGAACCAACTTGTTGGATATTTGTGGTGTTATGCGAGAGTCAAGGGTAAAGGTCAAGCTCCTTGTGATCATAAATGATTGCTACGGTATTGTTAATAGCAAGCTTGATTGGATCCTGAGATGATTGTTTGATATCCGTGATGGTAAGTGATACTGGTGATGGTTACAAGGTAACCCGAGTAGAGTAAGTTGGTGCATGATAGTGTCATCATGTTGCATGCTAGTCTCATCATGTTCCTATGTTTGTGCCATGCTCGTATTGTTCTAGTTGTATCATGTTGTACATGCCATGTTATTTTGATAGTATCATGTTAATCCTTGCTTAATAACTTGTAATTGCCATGCTATTGTTTGTCTTGATTGCTTTGGTTGCTGTGAGCTTGCAAGTACATTCAATGTACTGACCTGGCGTGTCATGGCAGTTTGAAGGTCATGCCGTATTTGATTGCTTGTTTGCCATGGATCCCTTGTTTGTGCGCTAGGATAAGCGTTCCAGCCAGAGTCCCTACAGAGTGGAGTTCACCACCGTCGTCGCTTTTCCGCTACCAGTAGTCATTCCGCTGCATCATGTTGTTCTGCTGCTTGCATGGAGCAACCGTGGCAGGTGTCGGTGTCAAAACCGGCGGATCTCGGGTAGGGGGTCCCGAACTGTGCGTCTAGGCGGATGGTACCAGGAGACAAGGGACACGATGTTTTTACCCAGGTTCAGGCCCTCTCGATGGAGGTAATACCCTACTCCTGCTTGATTAATATTGATTATATGGGTAGTACAAGAGTAGATCTACCACGAGATTAAGGAGGCTAAACCCTAGAAGCTAGCCTATGGTATGATTGTTGTTAGTCACTACGGACTAAAACCCTTCGGTTTATATAGACACCGAATAGGGTTAGGGTTACATAGAGTCGGTCACAATGGTAGGAGATCTACATATCCGTATCGCCAAGCTTGCCTTCCACGCCAAGGAAAGTCCCATCCGGACACGGGACGAAGTCTTCAATCTTGTATCTTCATAGTCCAGGAGTCCGGCCAAAGATGATAGTTCGGCTATCCGGACACCCCCTAATCCAGGACTCCCTCAGTAGCCCCTGAATGTGACGCCCGGGTAGTTACCCTACAGTAACCCTCCGCCAATGATGCCACGTCACCACGATTACTGTTGCTGATCTTGCGTTAGTTCAAAACGATTCAAATTCAAATTTAAGTTAAAGGCAAACCGCAAAAGTTTTCAAACAATAAAACTAAAATGTTCAGGATGTGCCAAATAATTCATAAGTAATTATGTTGGATAAACCACACTTTTATGAAATGTTTAAATACTCTAAAATAATTAAAACAGTAGTTAAAGCAATTAAATAAATGCTTTTTAAATTGTAGAAATATTAAACTATTTTATTTTGAAGCCAAACTAATTGTGGCAGTATCCTAATTAATAATACTAATTTAGCGGCTAAGTTCATAATTTACAAAACTAAAATTAAAGTGTAACTAAAATAAAACAGAAAAGAAATAAAAACAGAAAACAAACAAATACAAAAGAAACAAACATAGAAGATCCCCCCCTCCCCTGGGCCGTTCGGCCCAACCGGGCCGCCAGGCCGGCCCAACCGCGCCCGCTACTACTCCCCACCGGGCGCCAGAAACCCTAGCCCCTCTCCCCCACTACCCCGACCCCCACTCTCTCTCGCTCGCTCCCCCACTTCCCCCCCCCCCCTCCGATTTCTAGATCGGGGCAAACCACCCCCTCCCCCAGTCGCCCCACTCGTTCCACTCCCCCTCTTCGGGATCGGGGGCGTTCGCCGCCGCTGCCTGGAACCCCCGCTGGAGCCGCCCCACCACCCGCCGTCATCGTTGCCGACTTCCCTTCTTCGTCGCTCGTCCTCGCCTCCTCCTCGCCGGACACCGTCCAGCAGGCCGCCGCCGCGCCTGATCCACCGCCTCGACCCGCCACCTCTTCGCCGGAGCTACCTCGGCGGCTGCTTCCTCCTCCCCAGTGCGCCTCCCTCTTCGCTCACGTCGTCCCGTGCGTCCTCCGCGAGCCCATTGCCTTGACCCTGCGAACCCCGGTGAGGCCCCGGGCCTCCCCCCTCTCCTCCTCCTTCCCCTGTCCCCGTGTGCGACTCGCCCGCGCATAGTTGCGGTGCCCTTGTCCGCCGTTGTGTTGCTGCTCTCCTCCTGCAACTGCCAACCCGGCTCCCCCTCGTTGCAGCGGTCGCCCCCGACCGTTTCTACCTGCGACCACCGCGCCTTCACGTCCCGCACTGGTGCCGTCGTCGCGCCCGGCAACAACCGCACGCAACCACACGCTCCCAGCGCCCCACGCCACCTCGGCCCCTTGCTGCCACTTGCCTCCGGCTGCCCTTCCCGTGCAGTCCCCCCTCTGGCGCCGCCACCGCCTGCGGCTCCTGTCAGCCGCCTCCGCCGCCATTGATGGGTTGTCCTCGCCGCCTCACCTGGCTCCGGCGCCGGCGTGTGTCGGGACTGCTCGGTGCCCCCTCGGGCACCCGCCGTTTGGGCGCCCGCTCCACCGCCCTGTTACCCAGCGCCCGCAAGGCCCTATGGGCCTATGACAACGGGGGCCCGCCCCCCAGAACAATTTTATAAAAAAACAACAACAAAATTTAAATAAATATTAGCAATAAATAATAAATAATAATTAATAATTAATAGTTAAATTCGTCAATTAATTAATTAATTAATCCTGATTAGACTAATTAATCATTTAATTAACCTGACTAATCTACTAATGAAATTAATTAATTTAGTTAGTTAGTTATCAGTCAATGACATGCGGGACCCACCGTCAGGTTGACCAGTCAACCCTGTTGACTGCTGACATCAGCATGACATCATGCTGATGTCATTAATCTATTTTTCGAATTAATTTAAATAATTAATTAAATTCCAGAAATTAATAAAATCTTTAGAAAATCATATCTTTTAATCCGTAACTCGGATTAAAATATTTTCAACATGAATGTTGCTCAGAACGACGAGACGAACCCTGATACGCAGCCCGTTCGTCCGCTACAAACCCCTAACCTATCGAACTCGCAACATTCCCCTCGGCTCCTCCGCCGAAAACCACGAAACAAGGGATATTTTCCCGGATGTTTCCCCCCTTAACCGGTACCACCTCATACCATGTTAGGGCACACCTAGCACCGCTCATTGTCACGTCACGCATCATCGTGTTTATGTTTGCATTGTATTCATTGTTTCTTCCCCCTCTTATCTCCGGTAGACTACGAGACGGCCAGCTGCTGCTGCTTGATTCGACTACTGAGTTGGCGACCCCTCCTTCTTGCCGTGAGCAACCGTGCAAGCCCCCTTTGATCACGGATATCGCCTACTCTTCTCTATACTGCTTGCATTAGAGTAGTGTAGCATGTTACTTCTTCGATTAATCCTATCTTCTTTGCATAGCTTTGTCCTTGCTACTCATTGTTACCTTTATCCGGTATCCTACCGCTTAGTATATGATGCTAGTGTTCCATCGGTGGCCCTACACTCTTGTCCGTCTCGCCATGCTATACTACCGGGCTGTGATCACTTGAGGAGGTGATCACGGGCATATATTATATACTTTACACTATTACATTACCCGTGATACTTTGTTCGGAGATGAAATTTGAAAGGACGGTGGCTCCATTCCGGTAGAGGTGGGCACAGGTTCTGACGGCCCCCCATTACTTTGTGGCGGAGCGGCAGGGCAGGTTGAGACCACCTAGGAGAGAGGTGGGCCTGGCCCTGGTCGGCGTTCGCGGATGCTTAACACGTTTAACGAGATCTGGGTATTTGATCTGAGTCTGGCCATTTGGTCTATACGCACTAACCATCTACGTGGGAGTAGTTATGGGTATCCTGACGTCGTGGTATCAGCCGAAGCACTTCGTGACGTCTGGCCGATCGAGTGGCGCGCCGGATTGGACTGAACGTCAGAGGCTTGGTCTGCTTCCGGCCACAGACGCAACATGCGTGTGTGCTAAGGGCGATGGGCCTGAACCCCGTGCGCTTAGGTTTAGACCCGGCGTCTTGACCTCTCTGTTGAGCCTAGGTGGGGCTGCGATGTGTTGATCTTCAGCGGCGGGCATGACCCAGAAAGTGTGTCGGCCAAATGGGATCAAGCGTGTTGGGTTATGTGGTGCACCTGCAGGAAGTTTAATCTATTCGAATAGCCGTGATCTTGATGCAGGGGCGACTTGGAGTTGTACCTTGACCTTATGACAACTAGAACTGGATACTTAATAAAACACACCCTTCCAAGTGCCAGATATAACCCGGTGGTCGCTCTCTCTCAGGGTTACGAGGAGGGGATCGCCGGGTAGGATTATTGCTATGTGATGCTACTTGGAGGACTTCAGTCTACTCCCTTCTACATGTTGCAAGGCGGAGGCTGCCAGAAGCGTAGTCTTCGACATGATTAGATATCCCCCTCTTATTCTGGCATTCTGCAGTTCAGTTCACTGATATGGCCCTTTACACATATATCCATGCATATGTAGTGTAGCTCCTTGCTTGCGAGTACTTTGGATGAGTACTCACGGTTGCCTTGTTCCCCCTTTTGCCCCTATCTATACTCGGTTGCTGCGACCAGACGATGGAGTCCAGGAGCCAGACGCCACTGTCGATGACGACTACTACCCCGGAGGTGCCTACTACTATGTGCAGCCCGTTGACGATGACCTGGAGTAGTTTAGGAGGATCCTAGGCAGGAGGCCTGCGCCTCTTTCGATCTGTATCCCAGTTTGTGCTAGCCATCTTATGGCAAACTTGTTTAACTTATGTCTGTACTCAGATATTGTTGCTTCCGCTGACTCGTCTATGATCGAAAGCACTTGTATTCGAGCCCTCGAGGCCCCGGCTTGTATTATGATGCTTGTATGACTTATTTTATTTTTAGAGTTGTGTTGTGATATCTTCCCGTGAGTCCCTGATCTTGATCGTACACGTTTACGTGTATGATTAGTGTACGATTGAATCGGGGGCGTCACAAGTTGGTATCAGAGCCGACTGCCTGTAGGAATCCCCTTTCCAACTCCTTGGCCGAAGTCAAGTCTAGACTTTACAAAACTTTTACTAACATGGCTGTGCGGCCCATGGGCCCACGTCGCCATTGGGTGGTATTAGGATCTTTTACTCCTCGACCTTTACTCTGGGATTCTGAACTCTCTTCTATTCGGGTTAAACAATTTTTTTACTAAAATCTAACTTTAGGTTCTCGAAAATACTTTCTCCGAGAGGCCCTTGATCGAGATGGTCACTTCATCGCACTGAAGATTTCGGAGATACTCTTTGATATTCTCTCGAGACTTGGTGCCCATCACTTTGCTATTCCGACCACCGATAAATCCTTATGGATAACTACTTACACCTGCCATTCTTACGATCATCCCCCATTGATCTTGTTATTACAAGATACCAAGTTTTCTCTATTGTTCCGAGAATACTTTGTGCCTCTTGCCTAGCAGTTCTTTGCCACATGAATACCCGTCAAATAAATCCTCGCACTTGTCGAGTATCCGCTCATCCCCAGCTTGTTCATGAGTTTCACAAAAGTCTTCAAAATACTATTCGATCTTCGAAAATCCTCTGGAGCCTTTGGCTCTTGAAATTCTTGCTTGCTCGCATTTTGGTTAATCCCCTAAGTCTCGTAGTCTTATTGACATTCCTTGTCATTATCATTTTGGGTCTATTGACTCAATATGTTTGCAAATACACGCAATCATCATTGATCCTTATAAATTACCTTCCGGCTGAGCTGCCATTCTTTAACTGGAATTGGTTCTCGACCAATCCAATTGTAGATTGATTGTACCCCTAAGTCTATTCAGCTTATCCGTTCTTGATCGAGCATTTGCTCCTCGATCCCTTGATTTGAAAATCATAATTACTTTGCTAATTAAGCGTTGAACTATTCAGCTGTTCTATAAACCGATGCATTTGCAATCTTTCTTCCTCTGATTGGGTATCGATACTCATATCAGCCCCATTGTGGATCGCCATATCCACTATTGGATTATTATCCGACAGTGTCCTTCATAATTAATCACTTTGTGAGTTCTTTCTCCAATACATAATGCCTTTGGTAAATTGTATCCTTTCCTTTTGTCAACCATGCTCTGCTTTCGAGCTGGTGATATTTACTCTTGAAGCTTATGGTATATGTTCGTAAGAAGCCCCGATGGGATTGAACCAACGCCTTCCCTCATCGGTGTGAACCCGAAAGATTTCATGAGTCATACTTATCTGGTATTGCACCAGGTAAAACTTTTAACAACTATTGTCATCTTCGAAATACGAGAGGTGAATGGAAGATTATGCATTGAGGAAGTGGGAGTCGACCTTGAACTTTGTGTTCATGCCCATGGACGCGATGTATATCCTATCATGGAAGCTTCTTGTAATATTAACTATTTCCTTGAGAGCTAACATATGGTATCTGTGAATTGATCCCTTACAACCGTGGTTCCAACCATGATTGTTCTTCTTTGATTCCATTTCTCGGACAAGTTAAAACAATTGTCTCCTATGGATCAATACACCAGTCCAACCTTTACTTTGATCTTGTGTCGAGTATTACCCCACGGTATCTCGAGATTATCATGGAAGCGCATAACTTCTTATGAGTTCTTCATCAAGTGCTACCTTCCCATCGATTCCAATTTTTCACGGGCTCGAGTTATTAAACACTCAAAGACACCGATAAGCGAACCGAGTCCGCTCTACGGTTCAACAACTCTTCAAGAAGCTTCTATAAATGCGAGTTTGTACCCGATCACGCCATTCCTAGCCTGTTTGGCTATATCATTGTCGTGGACGATTTATTCTAACTGTGCTACTCGGTCCTTATTCTCGGAGCACCAATTTGCGACGATAGCTAAGCTTACGTCGATTTTCCTCGTCATACCCTTTCACCTTAAACAACAAGCTTGAGTTCGAGTTTGTGTTGTAACTGTGGTTCCAATAACCTCTTGCTTCATCATTTCTTTGACTTGATGTCGTCGCTGATTGACTACATCTGCATGAAATCTCTCGACAATTGTGTCGTGATCATCATCAACGTTATGAGCTCTTCCAGGAATTCAATTGAATTCATGATGGGTAATACCATCCTTGCCCCTCGATGATTCCTGTTCTCATCGACCACTTTATTGCCTTCCGTTCAACACAACTTGTTCGTGTTTTGTGTAAACCTTGAGATCCTCGCTACCCAAATAGCTTGATCTTCCTTACCTCGGAAGTATTACTATCTCTTTTTGTCAAGAATGTGGTGAGAATTTCACCACCTCTTAAGAATTCTTGATATCATAATACTTCTTGCAATCTTTGTTCATTCCTTGGTCCCCGTATTGTTTTCAACCGGAATACCGACAATGGAGCTATGACGTGTGAATTCAAAACTTCTAGCAACCCTATTGCTTTGAAGTGAATGGGCGATAGTTCATTCTAAGTCCTTTGCTAATTGAATCAGCATTCTAACATTGGCCGTGCAACCCAACCCATATTTCGGGTGCACCGTTCAACCAATGTTTAATTATGTATGTTTTCCTCGAGCATATCCCATTATATCATTTGATCTAACAAATGTCATCTTCTTGTTCACATAATTGTGGTAATCCATCTTTTGGAAATCCCAATGAATTTTCATTTGAGTTCATCAGTCCACCTCCTCATTCTCTCCTTGGTTTAATGATGAACTCATGATTCGGAACTTGCTTCCATAGTTTATTCCCGGGAAGCTTGCAACCCCATCACGTCAAATTGAGTTGCACCCTCCTTCTCAGGCATCATGAGTCTGGGGTATCCTGACGCCAATCAGATCTAAATCTCGGGTCAGATATGATGGTTTGAACATATTTTCAGGAGTTATAACATTGGTCTTTATATGGCCCGGTAAGGTGATGTCATGCCTAGCATACCTGGCTGGGGAACCCAATGTTATAATAGCCCTCTTTTTCAGCAAGGTTAGTCATTCTTCCATAAGGAAATTGTAAGACTTATTCTATAAGATGTTCCTGATGGATCCTTTGTGAATACAAAGTCCGACCTTTGCTTCAAGACCATGTCAATGCTATCTCGAAGCATGTCTATGGTACCCCGATTTTTCAACAAGATCATTTGAAGCCAATGCTAAATGTTTCCTGCTAAATTATCCAAACACCACTGTATGGGTAATGTCATGAAAATTCTCCCCCTTACCTAAAGAGTTTTCTACATTATATCCTGTCATGGATATCATGCTCTGCTTGTCCTTGGGAAGGATATACCCTTGAAATATGTGTTTAAACACATTTTCCTTTCCATTGTTCTGTTTAATCTGATAATCTTATTTTCCTTTCCATTGGTTGGTTTAACCTTTCTTGAGGTCTATATAATCTAAGAAGTAATATTCTCCTGCTTAGGTAAGCACCTCGTGGTACAACTCTGCCAAGAAGACCTCATTACTATTGTTGGTGACATTTCGGTAACCACCGACGGACGAGAACTTTGCCTATTGGTCCGCCTCGATGCAACGAGCAGGAAAATGGTTCTCTTCGTCCCTCGCCCTTGGTACCAACGTTGTCGCCGAAATAACTAACATGGTACTCTCTGACATGCCTTGCTATCATGACCGTGAAAGATATCACTGCTCCTATTGAAAAAAACCACATGGTGGGCCCATAACCCACAGTTCCACAGGAACGAAACCTGACTGTCCTGTACACCCCCTATTCCCAAAGTTATTCCTCGCGCGTGGACTCGTATGTAATTCACGGGCCCCTTTGTCCTAGTGATCTATTCTGGTATCAGACGCAATACTTACTCTCGCTACTCTGAACCCCTTTCTCACTCTGGTTCAGGCTTCGAGCAACTATCTATCCTCTTGGAGCCCCTTATGGTACCTTCGTACCTTACTCTTGAGGTATTTCATATGTTCAACTCGAGAGATAATCTTATACTCATTCATGGGTTAACCCCAGATTGTTTCCCTCAAAAGCATTATGTCTTAGTGAGCTTCCCCTTATCCTTTCGTAGAAATGCGATGGAGTTCCCGAAGAAATGATGACAAGTTTATCATGATGCATCGGAATAAAGAATTGAAGACATCAACGAAAGGGATTAACTTCTTCGAGAAGGCCCGTTAGAAATATCGTAACAGACCTTTCCCCTTACTCTGCCTCTTAAATCTCGGGACGAGATTTCTTGTAGTGGAGGAGAATTGTGACGCCCGGGTAGTTACGCTACAGTAACCCTCCGGCAATGATGCCACGTCACCACGATTATTGTTGCTGATCTTGCGTTAGTTCAAAATGATTCAAATTCAAATTTAAGTTAAAGGCGAACCGCAAAAGTTTTCAAACAATAAAACTAAAATGTTCAGGATGTGCCAAATAATTCATAAGTAATTATGTTGGATAAACCACACTTTTATGAAATGTTTAAATACTCTAAAATAATTAAAACAATAGTTAAAGAAATTAAATAAATGCTTTTTAAATTGTAGAAATATTAAACTATTTTATTTTGAAGCCAAACTAATGGTGGCAGTATACTAATTAATAATACTAATTTAGGGGCTAAGTTCATAATTTACAAAACTAAAAATAAAGTGTAACTAAAATAAAACAGAAAAGAAATAAAAACAGAAAACAAACGAATACAAAAGAAACAAACATAGAAGATCCCCCCCTCCCGTGGGCCGTTCGGCCCAACCGTGCCTCCAGGCCGGCCCAACCGCGCCCGCTACTACTCCCCACCGGGCGCCAGAAACCCTAGCCCCTCTCCCCCACTACCCCCACCCCCACTCTCTCTCGCTCGCTCCCCAGTCCCCCACTCCGATTTCTAGATCGGGGCAAACCACCCCCTCCCCCAGTCGCCCCACTCGTTCCACTCCCCCTCTTCGGGATCGGGGGCATTCGCCGCCGCCGCCTGGAACCCCTGCTGGAGCCGCCCCACCACCCGCCGTCGTCGGTGCCGCCTTCCCTTCTTCGTCGCTCGTCCTCGCCCTCCTCCTCGCGGACACCGTCAGCATGAGCCGCCACAGACACCGTCACCGCCTCGACCCGCCACCTCTTCGCCGGAGCTACCTCGACGGCCTGCTTCCTCCTCCCCACCGGTCTGCCTCCTCTTCGCTCACGTCGTCCCCGTCGTCCTCCGCGAGCCCCGCTGCCTTGACCCTGCGAACCCCGGTGAGGCCCCGGGCCTCCCCCCTCTCCTCCTCCTTCCCCTGTCCCCGTGTGCGACTCGCCCGCGCATAGTTGCGGTGCCCTTGGCCGCCGTTGTGTTGCTGCTCTCCTCACAGAATCGCCAACTCGGCTCCCCTTGTTGCGGTGATGCGCCGCTTCGACTGCTTTCTACCTCGACCACCGCGCCTTCACGTCCCTCACTGGTGCGTCTGTCGCGCCCGGCAACAACTGCGCAACCCACGCTTCCAGCCCCACGCCTGCTGCCCTTGTTGCCACTTGCCTCCGGCCGCCCTTCGTGCTGGCCCCCTCTCGGCTAAGACGCGCCCTCAAGGCTCCTGCCGTAACCGCCTCCGCCGCCACAGTCGTTGCCCCCCTTCGCCGCCTCGCTCGGCGCCGGCGTCTTGTCGGACTGTTGGTGCCCCCCTCGGGCACCTGGCCCATTTGGCGCCGCTCCACCGCCTGTTACCCAGCCAGAAGGCCCTATGGGCCTATGACAACGGGGGCCCGCCCCCCAGAACGTTTTTATAAAAAAAACAACAACAAAATTTAAATAAATATTAGTAATAAATAATAAATAATAATTAATAATTAATAGTTAAATTCGTTAATTAATTAATTAATCCTGATTAGACTAATTAATCATTTAATTAACCTGACTAATCTACTAATGAAATTAATTAATTTAGTTAGTTAGTTATCAGTCAATGACATGCGGGACCCACCGTCAGGTTGACTAGTCAACCCTGTTGACTGCTGACATCAGCATGACATCATGCTGATGTCATTATTCTATTTTTTGAATTAATTTAATTAATTAATTAAATTCCAGAAATTAATAAAATCTTTAGAAAATCATATCTTTTAATCCGTAACTCGGATTAAAATATTTTCAACATGAAAGTTGCTCAGAACGACGAGACGAACCCCTAACCTATCGAACTCGCAACATTCCCCCTATGGCTCCTCTGCCCGAAAACACGAAACACCGGGGATATTTTCCCGGATGTTTCCCCCCTTAACCGGTACCACCTCATACCACGTTAGGGCACACCTAGCACCGCTCATTGTCACGTCACGCATCGTCGTGTTTATTTTTTCATTGTATTAATTGTTTCTTCCCCCTCTTATCTCTCGGTAGACTACGAGACCGAGCCTTTGCTGCCGCCCGGATCGACTACTGAGTTGGCGACCCCTCCTTCTTGCGAGCAACCAGGCAAGCCCCCACTTTGATCACGAGATATCGCCTACTCTTCTCTATATCGCTTGCATTAGAGTAGTGTAGCATGTTACTGCTTTCGATTAATCCTATCTTTGTTGCATAGCTTTGTCCTTGCTACTACTGTTGTTACCTTTACACTTATCCTCTTGCTTAGTATAGGATGCTAGTGTTCCATCAGTGGCCCTACACTCTTGTCCGTCTGCCATGCTATACTACCGGGCTGTGATCACTTCGGGAGGTGATCACGGGCATATATTATATACTTTACACTATTACATTACCTGTGATACTGTTCGGAGATGGGGGCTGAAAGGACAGGTGGCTCCATTCCGGTAGAGGTGGGCCTGGGTTCCCGACGGCCACCGACTGTTACTTTGTGGCGGAGCGGCAGGGCAGGTTGAGACCACCTAGGAGAGAGGTGGGCCTGGCCCTGGTCGGCGTTCACGGATGCTTAACATGTTTAACGAGATCTGGGTATTTGATCCGAGTCTGGCCATTTGGTCTATACGCACTAACCATCTACGTGGGAGTAGTTATGGGTATCCCGGTGTCGTGGTATCGGCGAAACTTCGTGACGTCGGCGATCGAGTGGCGTAGCGCCGGATTGGACTGGAACATCTGTAGGCTAGGTCTGCATCCGGCCGCGTACGCAACGTGCAGGTGTGCTAAGGGCGATGGGCCCAGACCCCCGTGCGCTTAGGTTTAGACCGGCGTGCTGACCTCTCTGTTGAGCCTAGGTGGGGCTGCGACGTGGTGATCTTCATGCGGCGGGCATGACCTGTGAAAGTGTGTCGGCCAAATGGGATCAAGCGTGTTGGGTTATGTGGTGCACCCTGCGGTGAAGTTTAATCTATTCAATAGCCGTGATCTTCGTGAACAGGACGACTTGGAGTTGTACCTTGACCTTATGACAACTAGAACTGGATACTTAATAAAACACACCCTTCCAAGTGCGGATATAACCCGGTGGTCGCTCTCTCTCGGGGGTTACGAGGAGGGATCGCCGGGTAGGATTATTGCTATGTGATGCTACTTGGAGGACTTGATCTACTCCCTTCTACATGTTGCAAAGGCGGAGGCTGCCCGAGCGTAGTCTTGACAGATTAGATATCCCCTCTTATTACGGCATTCTCAGCTCGGTCCATTGATATGGCCCTTTACACATATATCCATGCATATGTAGTGTAGCTCCTTGCTTATGTAGTACTTTGGATGAGTACTCACGGTTGCCTTGTTCCCCTTTTGCCCCTATCTATACTCGGTTGTTGCGACGAGACGATGGAGCCCAGAGCTGTACGCCACTGTCGATGACGACTACTACCCCGGAGGTGCCTAGTACTATGTGCAGCCCGTTGACGACGACCTGGAGTAGTTTAGGAGGATCCCAGGCAGGAGGCCTGCGCCTCTTTCGATTTGTATCCCAGTTTGTGCTAGCCATCTTATGGCAAACGTGTTTAACTTATGTCTGTACTCAGATATTGTTGCTTCCGCTGACTCGTCTATGATCGAGCACTTGTATTCGATCCCTCGAGGCCCCTGGCTTGTATTATGATGCTTGTATGACTCATTTTATTTGTAGAGTTGTGTTGTGATATCTTACAGTGAGTCCCTGATCTTGATCGTACTGCGTTTCGTGTATGATTAGTGTCTGATTGAATCGGGCGTCACAAGTTGGTATCGAGCCATTCGCTGTAGGAATCCTTTCCAACTCCTTGGCGAAGTCAAGTCTAGACTTTACAAAACTTTTACTAACATGGTTTATGCGGCCCATGGGCCGGCGCCGCCATTGGGTGGTATTAGGATCTTTTACTCCTCGACCTTTACTCGGGATTACGAACTCTCTTCTATTCGGGTTAAACAATTTTTTACTAAAATCTAACTTTAGGTTCTCGAAAATACTTTCTCCCGGAGAGGCCCTTGATCCAGATGGTCACCGGCGCACTGTAAGATTTGGAGATACTCTTTGATATTCTCTCGAGACTTGGTGCCCATCACTTTTGCTATTCCCGACCACCGATAAATCCTTATGGATAACTACTTACACCTGCCATTCTTACGATCATCCCCCCATTGATCTTGTTATTACAAGATACCCGAAGTTTTCTCTATTGTTCCGAGAATACTTTGTGCCTCTTACCTAGCAGTTCTTTGCCACATGAATACCCCGTCAAATAAATCCTCGCACTTGTCGAGTATCCGCTCATCCCCAGTTGTTCATGAGTTTCACAAAAGTCTTCGAAATACTATTCGATCTTCCGAAAATCCTCTGGAGCCTTTGGCTCTTGAAATTCTTGCTTGCTCGCATTTTGGTTAATCCCCTAAGTCTCGTAGTCTTATTGACATTCCTTGTCATTATCATGTTGGGTCTATTGACTCAATATGTTTGCGAATACACGCAATCATCATTGATCCTTATAAATTACCTTTACGGCTGAGTTGCCCTTCTTTTAACTGGAATTGGTTCTTGACCAATCCAATTGTCGTTGATTGTACCCCTAAGTCTATTCAGCTTATCCATTCTTGATCAGAGCATTTGCTCCTGATCCCTTGATTTGAAAATCATAATTACTTTGCTAATTAAGCGTTGAACTATTCAGCTGTTCTATAAACCGATGCATTTGCAATCTTTCTTCCTCTGATTGGGTATCGATACTCATATCAGCCCCATTGTGGATCGCCATATCCACTGTTGGATTATTATCGACAGTGTCCTTCATAATTAATCACTTTGTGAGTTCTTTCTCCAATACATAATGCCTTTGGTAAATTGTATCCTTTCCTTTTGTCAACCATGCTCTGCTTTTGAGCTGGTGATATTTACTATTGAAGCTTATGGTATATGTTAAGTAAGAAGCCCGATGGGATTGAACCAACGCCTTCCCTCATCGGTGTGAACCCGAAAGATTTCACGAGTCATACTTATCTGGTATTGCACCAGATAAAACTTTCAACAACTATTGTCATCTTCGAAATACGAGAGGTGAATGGAAGATTATGCATTGAGGAAGTGGGAGTCGACTTTGAACTTTGTGTTCTTGCCCATGGACGCGATGTATATCCTATCATGGAAGCTTCTTGTAATAATAACTATTTCCTTGATAGCTAACATATGGTATCTGTGAATTGATCCCTTACAACCGTGGTTCCCACCATGATTGTTCTTCTTTGATTCCATTTCTCGGACAAGTTAAAACAATTGTCTCCTATGGATCAATACACCAGTCCAACCTTTACTTTGATCTTGTGTCGAGTATTACCCCGCTGGTATTTCGAGATTATCATGGAACTGCATAACTTCTTATGAGTTCTTCATCAAGTTCTACCTTCCCATCGATTCCAATTTTTCACGGGCTCGAGTTATTAAACACTCAAAGACACCGATAAGCGAACCGAGTCCGCTCTCTACGGTTCAACAACTCTTGATAGCTTCTATAAGTACGAAGTTTGTACCCGATCACGCCATTCCTAGCCTGTTTGGCTATATCATTGTCGTGGCGATTCTAAGCTGTGCTACCTGGTCCTTATTCTCGGAGCACCAATTTGCGGCGATTTATAGCTAAGCTTAGGTCGATTTTCCTCGTCATACCCTTTCACCTTAAACAACAAGCTTGAGTTCGAGTTTGTCTCAGAATCGTGGTTCCAATAACCTCTTGCTTCATCATTCCTTTGACTTGATGTCGTCATTGATTGACTACATACGCATGACATCTCTCAACAATTGTGTCGTGATCATCATCAACGTTATGAGCTCTTCCAGGAATTCAATTGAATTCATGATGGGTAATACCATCCTTGCCCCTCGATGATTCCTGTTCTCATCGACCACTTTATTGCCTTCCGTTCAACACAACTTGTTCGTATTTTGTGTAAACCTTGAGATCCCAGCTACCCAAAGATTGAGTCTTCCTTACCTCGAAGTATTACCATCTCTTTTTGTCAAGAATGTGGTGAGAATTTCACCACCTCTTAAGAATTCTTGATATCATAATACTTCTTGCCATCTTCGTTCATTCCTTGGTCCCCGTATTGTTTTCAACGGAATACCGACAATGGAGCTATGACGTGTGAATTCAAAACTTCTAGCAACCCTATTGCTTTGAAGTGAATGGGCGATAGTTCATTCTAAGTCCTTCGCTAATTGAATCACCATTCTGACATTGGCCGTGCAACCCAACCCATATTTCGGGTGCACCGTTCAACCAATGTTTAATTATGTATGTTTTCCTCGAGCATATCCCATTATATCATTTGATCTAACAAATGTCATCTTCTTGTTCACATAATTGTGGTAATCCATCTTTTGGAAATCCCAATGAATTTTCGCTGAGTTCATCAGTCCACCTCCTCATTCTCTCCTTGGTTTAATGATGAACTCATGATTGAACTTGCTTCCATAGTTTATTCAAGGAAGCTTGCAACCCCATCACGTCAAATTGAGTTGCACCCTCCTTCTCGTGCATCATGAGTGCAGGGTATCCTCGACACCAATCAGATCTAAATCTCGGTCGAGATATGATGGTTTGAACATATTTTCAGGAGTTATAACATTGGTCTTTATATGGCCCGGTAAGGTGATGTCATGCCTAGCACACCGGGTTTGGGGAACCCAATGTTATAATAGCCCCTCTTTTCAGCAAGGTTAGTCATTCTTCCATAAGGAAATTGTAAGACTTATTCTATAAGATGTTCCTGATGGATCCTTTGTGAATACAAAGTCCGACCTTTGCTTCAAGACCATGTCAATGCTATCTCGAAGCATGTCTATGGTACCCGATTTTTCAACAAGATCATTTGAAGCCAATGCTAAATGTTTCTGCTAAATTATCCAAACACCCATTTGTATGGGTAATGTCATGAAAATTCCCCCCTTACGAAGAGTTTTCTACATTATATCCTGTCATGGATATCATGCTCGCTTGTCCTTGGGAAGGATATACCCTTGAAATATGTGTTTAAACACATTTTCCTTTCCATTGTTCTGCTTTAACTGATAATCTTATTTTCCTTTCCATTGGTTGGTTTAACCTTTCTTGAGGTCTATATAATCTAAGAAGTAATATTCTCACCTTAGGTAAGCACCTCGTGGTACAACTCTGCCAATAAGACCCTGTTACTATTGTTGGTGACATTTCGGTAACCACCGATGGACGAGAACTTTGCCTATTGGTCCGCCTCGATGCAACGAGCAGGAAAATGGTTCTCTTCGTCCCCCGCCCTTGGTATCAACGTTGTTGCCGACATAACTGACATGGTACTCTCTGACATGCCTTGCTATCACGACCGTGAAAGATGTCACTGCTCCTATTAAAAAAAAACCACATGGTGGGCCCATAACCCACAGTTCCACAGGACCGAAACCCCGACCGTCTCCTGTACACCCCCTATTCCCAAAGTTATTCCTCGTAGCGTGGACTCGTATGTAATTTACGGGCCCTTTGTCCCGGTGATCTATTCTCGTATCGGGCATTAATACTTACTCTCGCTTACTCGAACCACTTTCTCACTGGTTCAGGCTTCGAGCAACTATCTATCCTCTTGGAGCCTCTTATGGTACCTTCGTACCTTACTCTCGAGGTATTTCATATGTTCAACTCAAGAGATAATCTTATACTCATTCATGGGTTAACCCCATATTGTTTCCCTCAAAAGCATTATGTCGTAGTGAGATGCCCCTTATCCTTTCGTAAGTACGATGGAGTTCCCGAAGAAATGATGACAAGTTTATCATGATGCATCGGAATAAAGAATTGAAGACATCAACGAAGGGATTAACTTCTTCGAGAAGGCCCGTTAGAAATATCGTAACCAGACCTTTCCCCTTACTCGCCTCTTAAATCTCGATGCGAGATTTCTTGTAGTGGAGGAGAATTGTGGCCTTGGGGTAGTTACGCCACATAACCCTCCGCCAATGATGCCACGTCACCACGACATTCTCATTCTTGATCTTGCGTTAGTTCAAAGCGATTCAAATTCAAATTTAAGTTAAAGGCAAACCGCAAAAGTTTTAAAACATTAAAACTAAAATGTTCAGGATGTGCCAAATAATTCATAAGTTATTATGTTGGATAAACCACACTTTTATGAAATGTTTAAATACTCTAAAATAATTAAAACAATAGTTAAAGCAATTAAATAAATGCTTTTTAAATTGTAGAAATATTAAACTATTTTATTTTGAAGCCAAACTAATTGTGGCAGTATCCTAATTAGTAATACTAATTTAGGGGCTAAGTTCATAATTTACAAAACTAAAATTAAAGTGTAACTAAAATAAAACAGAAAAGAAATAAAAACAGAAAACAAACAAATACAAAATAAACAAACATAGAAGATCCCCCCTCACTGGGCGTTAGGCCAACTTGAACGCCAGGCCGCCCAACCAGCGCCATTACTACTCCCCACCGGGCGCCAAAACCCTAGCCCCTCTCCCCACTACCCCGACCCCCACTCTCTCTCGCTCGCTCCCCACTCCTCCGATTTCTAGATCAGGGCAAACCACCCCTCCCACGATCGCCCCACTCGTTCCACTCCCCTCTTCGGGATCGGGGCGTTCACGCCACGCTCGAACCCCAGCTGAGCCGCCCCACCACCCGCCGTCATCGTTGCCGACTTCCCTTCTTCGTCGCTCGTCCTCGCCCTCCTCCTCGCCGGACATCGTCAACGCAGGCCGCCGCCGCACACCGTCACCGCCTCGACCCGCCACCTCTTCGCCGGAGCTACCTCGACGGCCTGCTTCCTCCTCCCCACCGGTCTGCCTCCTCTTTGCTCACGTCGTCCCTGCTGCCCTCCATGAGCCCAGCGCCTTGACCTGCGAACCCCGGTGAGGCCCCGGGCCTCCCCCCTCTCCTCCTCCTTCCACTGTCCCCGTGTGCGACTCGCCCGTGCATAGTTGCGGTGCCCTTGGCCGCCGTAGTGTTGCTGCTCTCCTGCTGCAACTGCCAACCCGGCTCCCCCTTGTTGGAGCGGTCGCCCCCGACCGTTTCTACCTGCGACCACCGCGCCTTCACGTCCCGCACTAGTGCCGTCGTCGCGCCCGACAACAACCGCGCGCAACAACGCGTGCCCAGCGCCCCACGCCACCTCGGCCCCTTGCTGCCACTTGCCTCCGGCCGCCCTTCCCGTGCAGCCCCCCCTACCGGCGCCCGCCACCGCCTGCGGCTCCACGCATGATCGCCTCGCCGCCCTTGATCGTTGCCTTCGCGCCTCCCACGGCTCCGTGGCCGGCGTCGGACTGCTCGGTGCCCCTCGGGCACCCCGTCCGTTGGCGCCCGCTCCACCGCCACATTACCGCGCCGCAAGGCCCTATGGGCCTATGACAACGGGGGCCCGCCCCCCAGAACGTTTTTATAAAAAAAACAACAAAATTTAAATAAATATTAGTAATAAATAATTAATAATTAATAGTTAAATTCGTTAATTAATTAATTAATTAATCCTGATTAGACTAATTAATCATTTAATTAACCTGACTAATCTACTAATGAAATTAATTAATTAATTTAGTTAGTTATCAGTCAATGACATGCGGGACCCACCGTCAGGTTGACGATCCAACCTGTTGACTGGCACGACATCGGCATGACATCGTGCTGATGTCATTATTCTATTTTTCGAATTAATTTAATTAATTAATTAAATTCCAGAAACTAATGAAATCTTTAGAAAATCATATCTTTTAATCCGTAACTCGGATTAAAATATTTTCAACATGAAAGTTGCTCAGAACGACGAGACGAACCCGGATACGCAGCCCGTTCGTCCGCTACGCACCCCTAACCTATCGAACTCGCAACATTCCCCCTCCGGCTCCTCTGCCCGAAAACACGAAACACCGGGGATATTTTCCCGGATGTTTCCCCCCTTAACCGGTACCACCTCATACCACGTTAGGGCACACCTAGCACCGCTCATTGTCACGTCACGCATCGTCGTGTTGATTTTTGCATTGTATTCATTGTTTCTTCCCCCTCTTATCTCCGGTAGACTACGAGACCGACGCTGCTGCTGCCCAGTTCGACTACGGAGTTGACGACCCCTCCTTCTTGCCAGAGCAACCGGGCAAGCCCCCCCTTTGATCACCAGATATCGCCTATTCTTCTCTATACTGCTTGCATTAGAGTAGTGTAGCATGTTACCGCTTCGATTAATCCTATCTTGCTGCATAGCTTTGTCCTTGCTACTCTTGTTGTTACCTTTACACCGCTATCCTCTCGCTTAGTATAGGATGCTAGTGTTCCATCGGTGGCCCTACACTCTTGTCCGTACGCCATGCTATACTACCGGGCTGTGATCACTTGGAGGTGATCACGGGCATATATTATATACTTTACACTATTACATTACCTGTGATACTTTGTTAGGAGATGGGGGCTGAAAGGACGGTGGCTCCATTCCGGTAGAGGTGGGCTGGGTTCCCGACGGCCCCCGATTGTTACTTTGTGGCGGAGGCGGCAGGCAGGTTGAGACCACCTAGGAGAGAGGTGGGCCTGGCCTGGTCGGCGTCATGGGATGCTTAACACGTTTAACGAGATCTGGGTATTTGATCTGAGTCTGGCCATTTGGTCTATACCCACTAACCATCTACGTGGGAGTAGTTATGGGTATCCCGACGTCGTGGTATCAGCCAAAGCACTTCGTGACGCCGGGCCGATCGAGTGGCGCTGCTGGATTGGACTGAACAGCCTGTGAGGCTAGGTCTACTTCCGGCAGCGTCACATAGCGTGCATGTGTGCTAAGGGCGATGGGCCCGAACCCTGGCGCTTAAGTTTAGACCGTGCTTGACCTCTATGTTGAGCCTAGGTGGGGCTGCGGCGTGTTGATCTTCATGACCGGGCATGACCGAGAAAGTGTGTCCGCCAAATGGGATCAAGCGTGTTGGGTTATGTGGTGCACCCTGCGGAAGTTTAATCTATTGAATAGCCGTGATCTTGATAGCAGGTGCGACTTGGAGTTGTACCTTGACCTTATGACAACTAGAACTGGATACTTAATAAAACACACCCTTCCAAGTGCCGGATATAACCGGTGGTCGCTCTCTCTCGGGGGTTACGAGAAGGGATCGCCGGGTAGGATTATTGCTATGTGATGCTACTTGGAGGACTTGATCTACTCCCTTCTACATGTTGCAAGGCGGAGGCTGCGGAAGCGTAGTCTTGACGAGGATTAGATATCCCCTCTTATTTTGGCATTTTGCGATTCAGTCCTTGATATGGCCCTTTACACATATATCCATGCATATGTAGTGTAGCTCCTTGCTTGCAGTCCTTTGGATGAGTACTCACGGTTGCCTTGTTCCCCCTTTTGCCCCTATCTATACTCGGTTGCTGCGACTGCACGATGGAGCCCAGGAGCGACGCCACCGTCGATGGCGACTACTACCGGAGGTGCCTACTACTACGTGCGACTGTTGGCGGCGACACTGGAGTAGTTTAGGAGGATCGAGGCGGAGGCCTGCGCCTCTTCGATCTGTATCCCGGTTTGTGCTAGCCATCTTATGGCAAACTTGTTTAACTTATATGCGTACTCAGATATTGTTGCTTCCACTGACTTCGTCTATGATCGAGCACTTGTATTCGAGCCCTAAAGCTTGTATTATGAAGCTTGTATGACTCATTTTATTTGTAGAGTTGTGTTGTGATATCTTCCCGTGAGTCCCTGATCTTGATCGTACACGTTTGCGTGTATGATTAGTGTACGATTGAATCGGGGGCGTCACACTGAACCAGGCTTCAATGACGACGAGTCCGGCGTGTATATTGTCTTCGGCATTGCAAGGCGGGTTCCTCCTCCGAATACTTCAGAGAAGATTTTGAACACTAGGATAGTGTCCGGCTCTGCAAAACAAGTTGCACATACCACCGTAGAGAGAATAATTTTTGCACAGATCTGCTGACGTATTCCGCGGCGTGACATCACACCACGGCCAAGCCTTTATTTGAATCGTTTTTTACTGTCCCACCTCAGCGCGTTTAGCGAGGCGGTTTCCTTGGCACGTCTTATCAAAGCGGAGATCGTGCCCCCTTATTCCGGGGTTACCATCAATACGGATGTGGGTAACCCATCGTCCGTCCATATAAGGGGATAAGGATCCACCTTTTCACCTACGCCTTCTTCCTCCTTTGCTCATCCATTTTCGCGCACTCGAGCTCCAATGCCCAAGTCCGCACATCCCACCTCAACCTTATCCAACTATGTCCGGAGTGGGAGGCAGGTGGATGGCCTCCTCCGTCACGGAGGGGCACATCGAAAAGCTGCGGGAGGCCAGATACTTGTCTAGCAACATCGCGCACCGGCTACTCGTCGAGGGGCAGCTCATTCCAACCCCCAGGCCCCATGAGAGGGTGGTGTTTCTCCCCACTTCCTCCATGGACTAGGTTTTCCACTTCACCCATTTGTCCGGGGGCTCATGTTCTACTACGGCCTGGACTTCCACGATATGGCCCCGAATTTCATCCTCAACATCTCGGCATTTATCGTCGTGTGCGAGGCCTTCCTCTGCATCCATCCCCACTTCGGCTTATGGCTGAAGATCTTCAATGTCAAGCCGAAGGTAGTGGGCGGCCGCTAAGCGGAGTGCGGAGGCGCCATGGTTGGCAAGATGGCCAAAGTCCTATGGCTCGAGGCCTCCTTTGTGGAGACCATAAAGGGGTGGCAATCGGGGTGGTTCTACATCACCGAGCCGCGCGACTCTCAATGGGCGGCGGCCCCCAAATTCCGATCTGGCTTCCCCACACGGCTCTCATCATGGAAAGAGATGGGCCTGACGTGGGGGAATTCGGACGAGCTGTCCGGACTCAAAACATGCGTCCGAAGCCTGGTGGATAAGAATCTCAGGCTTGTCAACATAATCCAGGTGATGCTCATCCGCCGGATTCTCCCATGCCAACAACGGGCCTTCAAATTGTGGGAGTTCGATCCGGCACAACACCCAACTCTGAAAAGGCTCTTCGACACTATGTACGAAGATGCAGAAGAGTCTTGTTCAAGGGCGCCGAGGCTCCCACATCCGCCATCAAGATCGCGGATTCAGCTCATGGCGTCAAGCCAGCGAGGTAAGTTATTTTACCCTTCATGGGACTCTTTTCTCATAGTTTGACTCTATGCGGATTTAAAACTCCCTAACCTTTAACAGACTGGTTGAAGGCGTCCGACAGATTAATCGTCCGACCCTTTGCCGAAGACCCAGCGGACGCCGATTGACGTGAAGTGCTGGCTCCGGTACCTCATGTGGTGCCGGAGAAGAAGGCCAAGAAGGAGGCCACGGGAACTCGAAAGAGCTCCCGGCGCCAGGTGCTGTCGGACTCACCGCCCAACAACTCCGAGGTGGAATCTTCCTTTGAGGAAGAGGAGGAGGAAAAAGAAGCCTCTCCTCCAGCGGGGGGAGAGAAGAAAAGGAAGGCCGCCCCAACTGGGGAGGCCGGAGGGTCCAAGAAGGGAAGGACCCTTCCTCCGGACTTCTCCACCAACGTCGACAACGACAAGGAGGAGCGGCCAACAAGGTCCAAGCCCCTGGCGAGATCGTAAGTGTCTGGATACCCATGGCTTTTTTTCATTGCATAGTGTTCTCTAATGCCGAACAATCATGCAGCCTGCCCAAGGACGAGTTCGCCGCTTCATCGAGCGGGTCCCTGAGTTCGTCGGAAATGGAGAGTACTTCACTTCCGGCCGCCTCCTCACCTCACGCTGCGAACGACGCCGAGGTGGGGCCCCAAGGGGGCCTGGTCAAGAGGAGGTGGCGCAGGAGGCGCCGCAAGGCAGCCTCCCGGACTCCAGGCGCGAGGGGAGCGAGACCCCCAGGGGCTCTAAGCCCGACCCTCGTCCGGACTCCATACCGGAACCTTCAGCGGTTCCGAAGTCCGGCAAGCGGTCCCTTCATAGGAAGGGTAAGACGCCGGTGTCCTCCATCCAATCGGAGGCACCAGATAGCTTACTGGAGGCGCTTAACAGCGCCTCCATCAAGGAGGAGCACCGCACTGTTATGAGTGTGGTGATCCAGAAAGTTCAGTCCGCCAAGAGCTGGCCGACCGAAGCCTACCAGCCTTCTAACAGGCTTTGAGGTAAGTTTAGAATATGTAGAAATATTACCGCATAGACAGTAGCCCCTGATGCTTAGTTCGGTGTTCGAAAAGAAAAGCCGGACTAAGGATCTAAAAAGATATACGCAGGAGTCTAACATAAGTATGTCGATATGCGGATGCAGGCTGCGCTGCTGACCTCTGCCGCACTGACTGCAGAGGTCTATGCATTGAAGCAGAGCCTTGAGCGGTCCGAGAACGAGCTCGGCCTTGCCAAAAAGCAGCTCGAGGACAAGGAAGGTAAGTAATACCTTATTAAGAAAAGACCTTATAGAAAGGATTTGGTTGCAAAAAATAACAGGAATAACATGGGTACTGCAGGGGCCACGAGTGAGGTGGTGACCCTGAAGGAGGCGGTGTCCGTGGCTGAAAACAAAGCGGCTGTGGAGCGCACCGAGCGAGAGAAGGGGGAGGCACAGCTGGCGGAGGTGCGGCAAGAGCTCCATGCTCTCGTGGAAAAACACGAGGGTTTGGAGCGTGACTCGAAGACACGAGAGTCCGAGCTTTCCTTGGCTCTTGAGAGTGCCAAAGCTGCTAAGGCCGAGGCCCAAAAAGCCCTCCAGGAGATTGAGGCAATAAAGAAGATCGTGGCGGGTAAGGCATTCTTTATGCAGAGCAAGAATGTAAAAGTCAATTATCTAGTACTTACCCGAATCTGGAGCTCTCCAGGAGCGTTCGCAGATCTGCCCCGTAGTGTGTCTGATGCTGCCGCGTTCTACCACGCCAAGGAGGGGAGCTCGACGGAGAAGGTGTTCTGTCTCAAGATCTTGAGGCCGACCGTCTGGTGCCTTCGAGCGACCAGCTGAAGCAGCTGGTCGAGCTCCACAAGGTCGCCGAACAGGCCATGAATGGCCTCGTAGTTCGGCTGTGGCCATTGGAAGCCATGCCTGGGAGCTATTTCGGGTTAGTGCAGCGGCTGGTGGACGTCTGTCCATGGATTGAACTCATCAAGCGCTCCGTCTGCATTGAAGGTGCCCGTCGGGCCCCTTGCCCGATGCTAAAGTGCCTTTGGGGCAAGCTGGATGCGAGAAGCTTGTGACGGACGGGCCAGAAGGGCAAGGATCGTCGCAAGCCGAAATGTACTATGAGGGAGTCCTCAAGGGTGCCCGCCAGTATAGCGGATGAGTGCACCAAAGATGTAATTTTGAATAGACTCGCATTTGCTATCTGTCAGCTGAAAACTTGTTCATATGCGCTTAAGCAACGCTTGTTGATTTAAAATATTACCTTCTCAGGCGGCCGCTTATCAAATTTGAGAGATGGCAAGTCGTTGGCTTCAAATTTCATGCCACGAAAGTGCTTGGGGTGTTCGGGATAAACTTGAGCGATCTTGTTCCCATTCTTGGGTCCATCGAGGGAGGCGCTCAACGCAACGAACAAGGCAACAGGACTTATAGTGCTTGAACACTCACTTAGCCATAGAATTCTATAATTTTAAATTTCGGCGAAGCCCCTAGTATTCTAAGACCGAGTTCGGGCACTATCCACGCCTTGGCCGGACAATGCCGGTTCCTCGCTCAAAGCGGCATAAGTCTTTAGGGACCCGAAAAACCTCTCGAACAGCGATCGCTCTCGCCCTATCATGACGGCCAGTTTTAGCTTTCTCCACTGAGGTGCTCAACCCAGCTCAACCGGGGCACAATCGCAGTGGTTCTCCCAGTGCTACCTTAGCCGATATAACGGAACGTAAGGTACCAAAACATAGGAGCCGGGCAAACCCAACTATTGACCCAAGACATGATTCAGAGCCGATGCATATAATGCTATAAGTTCGGGGTGCCGCACTTGTGAAAGTGTTCGGACTTATCACACCATAATTTTGGGGTACTTAAGCCCCTGGTGTATTGGCCGTACCAAAGTGTACGGGTGCAACATGTCATGAAATGAACATATATATATAGATAAAGAAAGGAGTGCAATAATAGGCAAAAGCTATGTATTGTTTATTCAAAAAGGTACTGCAATGAAAGCAGAACGATACAAATAGTGCGATAAGCAAGGGATGGGACTATTTAACATGTCCCCTCCGTGGGTAAGCTGCGGGATGGTATGTAAAACAGGTATAATGCTCAGTAGAGACCACCTGAACACTCGACGTAGCTACGCTTCAGGCTGTTGCATCGTGAGTTCAGCAATTCTAGTGCCGACAGACTTCCGGAAAATGGAGTTCGAAAGTAATAAAAAGAAGAAAGAAAAAGAATGACACAATTGGGAGCCCACAGTGCGGTTGAGCCACATTCTGGCGTGCCGTGTGGTCGTGCCCTCCCTTATGCCCATGGTATCTCGAGAGCATAGTTATGTACGCGTACTCATCGGCTTCAGCGATTTCGTGAGGGCTGGGGTTGGGGCCGGATTGCTACGCGTGCTTGGATCGTGCCAGGCGGTCTTGTTGTAGGTTACTCCGGGCGCGCTTGACGGTGTCCGGATGTTTAGTGGCCGGACTCGAGAATTGCTTTGAGAGGCTGCTTTGCACCTCTGCCGCGAGGGCCGCCGTGTGCTCCTCCGTTCGGAGAGAGCGTTCGGTGTTTCCATTGACCGTGATTACTCCTCGAGGGCCTGGCATCTTGAGCTTGAGGTATGCATAGTGCGGCACCGCATTGAACTTTGCAAATGTGGTTCGTCCAAGCAGTGCGTGATAGCCGCTGCGGAACGGGACTATGTCGAAGATTAACTCTTCGCTTCGGAAGTTATCCAGGGATCCGAAGACCACTTCGATTGTAACTGAGCCTGTACAATTGGCCTCTACACCCAGTGTGACGCCTTTAAAGGTCGTCTTTGTAGGTTTAATCCTTGAGGGGTCTATGCCCATTTTGCGCACTGTATCCTGATAAAGCAGGTTCAGGCTGCTACCGCCGTCCATCAGGACTCTAGTGAGGTGAAATCCGTCGATAATTGGGTCGAGAACCAATGCGGCGAAACCGCCGTGACGGATGCTAGTGGGGTGGTCCCTTCGATCGAATGTGATCGGGCAGGAGGACCATGGGTTGAACTTTGGGGCGACTGGCTCCATCGCATATACGTCCCTTAGTGCACGCTTCCGCTCCCTTTTGGGTATGTGGGTTGCGTATATCATGTTCACCGTCCCACACTTGTGTGGGAAAGCCCTTCGTCCTCTATTGTTCGTGGTCGGGCTCTTCCTCGTCATCGCTATGCACCCCTTGTCATTGAGTTCGGCACTTAACTTGCCTGCTTGCTTGAACACCCAACAATCCTGTTGGTGTGGTTGGCTAGTTTTTTGGGGTGCCATGTATCTGGCACAAGCGATCGAGTATTCGGTCCAAGTTGGACGGGCCCTGGGTATTTATTTTGAATGGCTTCTTCCACTGACCGGGTTTAGAGCCTCTGAATCCGGCATTGACTGTCGTATCTTCATCATTGTCGCTGTTAATGCGGCGCTTGTTCTTGTTGCGATGCGACCTGCCATTGCTGTCCTTGGTATCCGAACTACCAGGGTTTTTGGTCAAGTTGTTACTACGAGCTAGCTACTGTCTTCTCCGCGCAAAAGCGGGTCATGAGTGTGGTGAGGGCTGCCATGGATTTCGGCTTTTCTGTCCTAGGTGCCGGGCTAGCCACTCGTCGCGGATGTTATGTTTGAAGGCTGCAAGGGCCTCGTGCATCCGGACGATCAACGATTTGATTTTTCTTGGTTAGGAACCGTGTCCGTAATTATGCGGACGATTCTTCCGGCTGTTGAATTATGTGGCTGAGTTCATCGGCGTCGTGGTCGCACATATGTGCCCCGGAAGTTATCAAGGAATGCGGCTTTCCGTGTCCTCCCAACAACCGATTGACTCTGCCGGCAAGCTGTTGAGCCAATGCCGAGCTGGTCCTTTAAGCTTGAGTGGGAGGTATTTGATGGCGTGTAGATCATCGCCGCGGGCCATGTGGATATGGAGGAGGTAGTCCTCGATCCAAACCGCAGGATCTGTTGTGCCATCATATGATTCGATGTTTACGGGTTTGAAGCCCTCGGGGATTTGATGATCCATTACTTCATCTGTGAAGCATAGTGGGTGTCTTGGCGCCTCAGTATTGGGCTATATCACGGCGTAGCTCATATGAGCTTTGTCTCATGTGTTCAGCCGGCCGGAGTTCTTTGTATCCGCGTGACGATTATCATCACGCGTCGGGGCGCCCACGCGATCCATAGATCAATCTTGTATGCCTTGCCTTGTCCTCCAATATGTCTCGCAGTGCAGTGCGTTTCCCGTGCCTTGGTACTTTTCGAGCGTCTTGGGAGTGCGGCTTGAATGGAGGGTCGAGGGCCTCTGTCGCGACCACGGGGTGGCGGTCGGCCGCATCATGCGCTGGTGATGTAGGTTTGGGTGCTGCTTCCTCTAAGCTGGGTGGCAGCCTGCATTTGGGGGTATCTCTTGGAGGGGCGTTCGAGTTCATACTCTTGGCCGCAAGGAATTCAGTCCATTTGTCACCTAGCAAATCTTGGTCGACTCTAAGCTTCGCTTTTTCTTGAGGCTCCTTGCCGTGGCCATAGCTGCGTTTGAAACGCCTCTGTTCGGCAGGATCCTGCAGCACGACAAATTCGTCGCTGCCGAGGCTTGCCTCATCTTGAGGGGGCGCATAATTATCATCCTCTACCTCTCTTTTACGCCCCACCGTCAGGCGGTCTTGCTTCTCCCTGCTCTGCGGTGAGTCCCTCTTTGGAGAAGTCGTCTTCGGCATTGTCCGGGTATTATTGTCTCCCGTCTTTGGAATCGCCGTTTTCTTGTGGCGGGATTTAGAGCGGCGCCTTGACGGCGTCGGCGCTTGGGCTGTTTCTTGGAGGGGTCATCCTCCGCTGTTCCATCGCCGTTCCCATCATTTGGGATGTCAACAATGTATATGTCGTATGACGAGGTGGCCTTCCAGTGCCTTGTAGGCGCTGGTTCTTGGTCGTCTCCAGCATCGTCGTCCATACCGTCGATGTCTTCGGAGTCGAAGTCGAGCATGTCGGTTAATTCATCGACAGTGGCTACAAAGTGGGTGGTGGGTGGGCGTTGAATTTCTTCGTCGTCCGCATCCCAACCTTCCTGCCCATAGTTCGGCCAGGGCTCTCCTGATAGAGAGAGAGACTTTAGTGAATTCAAGATGTCGCCAAAGGGCGAGTGCTGAAAGATGTCCGCGGCAGTGAACTCCATGACCGGTGCCCAATCGGATTCGATTGGCAGGGGCGCGGAGGGTTCGGAGTCCGGAGAGGAGTCCGGCACCTTGGAGTCACGGTCTTCGCAAAGAGCGAGGATGGAGTTCGCTCAATCACCGTCGAGATCGTAGCCCCGAGGCGGTGTCCAACCACTCGTCCTCGATCGGGAGTCGGCTCCGAGCTAAGGGTCGGAGCGACGCCGGTGCGGCCTCCAGGACACTGCTTGGCGGCAGAGCTAGATCGTGCCCATCGAGGACAGTCTGGCGCGACTTGGCTGTGGCTCGAATCCGTCGAAGATCAAGTCTCCGCGGATGTCGGCCGTGTAGTTCAAACTCCCAAATCGACCTGATGGCGGGGCGTATCTTTCGATCTGCTCCAGATGGCCAAGTGAATTGGCCCGCGATGCAAAAGCCGCCGAATACTGAAGATCTGTCCGGGAGAAAAGTCTCACCTGGACCGCGTCGTTGTTGATGATCGAAGGAGCCATCGGGCCTATAAGTGACGACACGGAGGAACTCTCAATGAAAGCACCAGTGTCGGTGTCAAACCGGGCGGATCTCGGTAGGGGGTCCCGAACTGCGTCTAGGCGGATGGTAACAGGAGACAAGGGATACGATGTTTTTACCTGTGTTCGGGCCCTCTCGATGGAGGTAATACCCTACTCCTGCTTGATTAATATTGATGATATGGGTAGTACAAGAGTAGATCTACCACGAGATCAAGGAGGCTAAACCCAAGCTAGCCTATGGTATGATTGTTGTTCGTCCTACGGACTAAAACCCTTCGGTTTATATAGACATCGAATAGGGTTAGGGTTACACAGAGTCGGTTACAATGGTAGGAGATCTACATATCCGTATCGCCAAGCTTGCCTTCCACACCAAGGAAAGTCCCATTCGGACACGGGACAAAGTCTTCAATCTTGTATCTTCATAGTCTAGGAGTCCGGCCAAAGATGATAGTTCGGCTATCCGGATACCCCCTAATCCAGGACTCCCTCAGCAGGCGTAGTGTCGCTGTGCCGATGTAATCCCCTTGTACCTATATAGATTGCAATAAAGAGTTGCATTGTTCTATGCTATGCGGGCTGGAATACGGGGCGTTCTGGTTTCTCTCAGCCGGGGTGCCATAGGCTTGGTATCAGAGCAGGTCTGGCTGTAGGACTCCCTAGCCCGCGCGAACGTTAGAATGCAGTAGTATAGAGCCCTGTTGGTTTATTGCACTTGATTGCTGCATTTGTTTGTTGCATAGCATGTATATAGATCATTTTCTTGTCGCTAATGGTTAATCTTGTGAGTGTAGGTGGCGTCATTTTTGATCCACTACCTGCACCCTCTTTCTTAGCATGCCTGCTCTCCGGTGTTCGGTGTCATCTCTGTCCCAGCAGAGTGATGCCCTGGTACCAAGTGTTCCAGACACCATTTGCAGGAGTTATGCTCGGATATCGCATCGATATCTTTCCGCCACTCACCCATATCGTTTCGGTGATAGACTCGTCTCTATCTCGAATCATGCCATCCATCTCATCCCTTTGGAAACCCTCACTGATACTTGTTATCGGAAAAGGGTAATGCCATCAAGCCTTGCTTTTCCTCCCCTATATTGCCTCATCATCCCATTCTTTGGACATGTACGATTCCCTTTCGTACGCTTGATGATGATGTAGTCGTGACTTCTGTGTCTCGCTGCATGATCACCAAGTCCGTCCTCGCTTCTGTATCCATCCAGATCAAGCCGGTGTCCAGCCAACGCTTGGTATAGCCTTGGTTACACCAACCCTTTCCACACATGGATCTCACTTTCGTGCACACCATCACAGCATATTAGACCATAATACCAGAGTTTCTGCGAGATTTGTGTGCTTAGGTGTGCATGCATATTATTGTGTGAGTAGCAGTAATATGTGTTGATTGCTTTATTTTGGTTGCATGCTTGTGTGCCTTTGTTTCGTTGTTCCTTTTGTTTCTTTATTTGGGCCTTCGGTGTTACAAATTTTTCCCCTTATTAAAGTTGCTCATCAACCGACACCGGACCCGAAGAATCATCAAGGAGTTCAAATGTTTGGAAGCTCAGCTAAACAAGAATGGAATTATCAGCAAACAACAGTGAAATTGGGAAAATCTTGGCTGAAGGCAAAAGAAATCCTGGATGGATTGTCAGTATCAAGTTTGCATCTGTATAGAATTCTCAGCCGACTGCATTGAGATCTAGGGATATCTGATCATGATACGGATAATCAAGTTTGCCTCAGTGTGCACTCTTCATGGCAGTAATGATCAGATCAACAAGAAGATAAGCTATGTGCAAGACCAACAGTGCAATTTCAGTCAAAGGTATGGTTCAGATACAAGGTTTGATTCTTCGTGGAGGATGATTTTGAAACATGATATGCCTAGAAGAAAGCAAGGATGTGCCACATACTCAGAAAGGAGGATGGTCCAGCAATTCCTGTTTCAGCACGAAGCCCAGTATTCCTTAGCAAGATACTCTCGATGGTTTCCAGCATAAGCCATCCCATCGTCCTCAGTACGACACTGGTGCAAGATAGTACAAGGTGAATTGACAGCAGATGACAGATGGTAGAATCAGATCCGCAACAGTTGGTCAGAAGCAAGAATCAGTCAGAACACACGTCAACCTCGGGAATTATATTCTCAGATATATGTGAAGGAAGCCAGATATACATCTTAGTGTGAGAAAATACTATGGAGATTGACGACAGCACTGAGCTCTGTACAAGTACCAGTGAACCTGGAAGATGATCTTGATGAGCCCTTGTCTCCTTTTCTTCAGTGCCGGCACCATGCCTGTGATCTGAGGTGTATTTAGCTATCCGGGGTGGATGCCAATTTTTATTTCTCTCTTCAACGACTGTCATGAGTTCTGAGCTGCTTTTCTGTCATCTCATACAACTGTTCAGTTTCTTTTTGTGACAGTAGCCCTATAGCTGCTTTTGGCTATTTTAGGGAGCTGCCACTTTCTTCTTTCAACCCGGTCTCATGTTCTGAGCTGCTTTTCAGCTGTCCTGAGCCGTGGTTGAGTTATTTCAGTAATGTCCCAGATCTGAGTTGTAAAGACCATTCTGGTGGCTACTGATTTATTTGCCGATTTCTTGCAAGGGTTCGGATAATCATTTTCCTACGGTCAGAACTTGAGAAGTGTTGAACCCGCCATTTAATGGATTACCATGTCAGAAGATGCGGATAAGAGTACAGCTGTCAGAATATTGCACCTGACGGAACCTATGGTCACACGAAGAAGCAATATGACCCCGCTCCTTCACCCGAGGATCCAGGCAAGGAAAACAGTAATGAAGGAGCCATACTGATAATTGTTTCATAATTCAAATGGTGCGTATACCGGACGATGCGAGTAAGAGTATGGATCACCATGGATATTCACCAAAAGGGTATGCTCAGTTTTGGATGGTGAATAACAATCTGGGAGCATGTGCCCTCACTTATGTGAAGCCTCAACAGATAGCCTGTCATGGACAAAATTCTTTCATGAGATTCACAGTCAATCAAGTCTGCGGATACTATCATATAAGGCCATACCCCTTATGCTGGCAATGACAGGCGACAATCATATATTTGGTATGAAACTGAGATTCAAGACAGTGGAGCCAGTCAGGATGGGTCAGAAATTCTTGCGATAAGTCAGAATCTATCAGAAAAATGGATATGCCGCCACTCACCGTTTGGAACCTGAAGGACCTGCATTTAATGGAGAAACCCAATGCAAGGAGTCAGAGCTTTGGTGTTCATCAGGACAAATCCGATCACCAATTCATGGATAGTTGTCAGTACAGACACAACCATTGGAAGTCACTCTCGGATTTGTGGGACAGGCAGATATTTCAGTCATGGTAATCTCAGCTAAGTCAGCAGATATGAACAGAATTGGAGCCAGTATAAGCAGAACATGTGAGTTAAGATCTCTCGGGATATGGATACAGTGAAGCAAGCAACCCCAGAGCCAGTCAGGTCAGTCAGATGAAGAATTTAATGGGAACAATCAACAAAGGAGAAAAGGATACCCGAGTTGGAAACGGTTTCCTTAAGGCAGTATATTCATACTTGTTCCCGGAGCAACCAAATCTCGAGGACGAGATTTCTTTAAGGGGGGAAGGTTTGTCACAGCCTGAATTTTGGCCCTTTCTTTTTCATTTGATTTTCTGAGGTTTTTGCTTGAGTTTTCTTTTTCCGTGGCTTTGTGGTCTGGAAACTGAAGAATATGACCTTTTCTTTATTTCCAGAGTGGCTTGTCCTCCTCAACTCCTTCCCTAGATCATATCATTTCCATCCTAGCCCAATCCCAATATTCTTTTTATTGGGAATATTCCTTTTCTATTAAAGGAATCATCCTTTCTGCCCTAGGTTTTGAAGCAACCTATATTTCCATCACTCCTAAAATTCTGAAATAATTCTCACAAATTGTTTGGGTCATATATTACTCAAATATGGCAAAACATTTCATTTTCCATGTTTATCATCATGCTCAAATAATTCATTTCCTATTCTGCCCTAAATGGCACATTGTGAAGCAAGTGCTATTTTCCTTTGCCCAGTTGACCTCAAACTCCTTGGTCACCTTTTCCTGTCCATATCATTGCCACATACCAAAATTAAACCTCATTTGCCTAGTAGTCATTTAATTATGATTTTCCAAAGTTTCTGTCCAGAAAAAAACTTTGTGAAGGAGGTACAAGCTAGGCATATCCAAATGAGTTGCACTTTTGCATGGTCCTTCATGTCATCAAATCATAGCCCTCCACCAAAGTTGAGATCATTTAATGCCACCATGTGAGCACAGCTTCAAATCTTTGATTCTGTCCAAAATTTCAGTTTGTGAAGCAAGTATATTTTATCTTGCTTCATTATGGCTGTAAAGTTTTCTAGGCCTTATCTTATCCATATAAACTCCCTCCACCAAGTTGTGTCTCAATCCATATAGCAATTTTCCTTCTAGAATTTCTGCAAGTTTCTGGTTAGTGGGGATGTTTGTGAAGGAAGTACCATTTTGGTTTATCCAAATGGTGTGAAACCTTTTTCAGCATCTTCATATGACCAAATAACTCTGCCCTGCCCAAGTTCAGCTCAAGTGGCTTCACCATTTGAGTGCATCATCATGATTTCTATTCTGGACCAATCTAGGCAGTTGTGAAGCAACTATATCAAATATTGGTCCAAATCCCTCCATAGTTTCCAGGACCGTAGTCCTTCCATAGTCAAACACCCCAGGCAACTCCCTGTTGATCAGCAGTACTCAGCCAAAATTGATACAACAAACTTCAGGCGATCACTCACATCTCTCCTTGGCACTTCTGCGTGATCTATCACCTCCCACGGCCTCTAGTATGACGGGACTCATCACTAGACAATGTTTCCCTGCCTCTTGCGTCCCCTCCTTGCCGGGCGTAGTGGTGACCGCGTCGTTTGCTGGTCTGTGCAGGCGCTCTGGCAGCGTTGGACGTGCTCTGGGTGTTGGGACGCGCCGGCCAGCTCTGCCTCGACAGTTTCCTCGCGTCCAAGCGTGCCGACTGACTCACTCCCTCTCCGCGTCGCTGAGCCCTTGCCCTCAGTCTTATTCTCCGTTGGTGTCCCCCTCGCGCCTGATTGCATCGCTTTAGCCGACTGTCATCTTCTCCTCTGTTGGCTTCTTCCTCTCTTGTCCCCGAGCCCCTCTCTTCTCCGTGACCCTCGTCTACTTCCCCCTCATCGCCGTTCGAGCTTGGCCACAAGCACAAGCGTCCGCGGCACCAGACACGCGTCTGCGGTGGCAACCGAGTGTGAACCGCCTTGCCACGGCTATATAAGCCCACCCCAGCCTCGTCCGAGCACACCACCAGCCTTCCCACACTCCTCTGGTCCTGCCTAGCCTCTAGCCCGAGCTTGAGGAGCTCCCGTTGCCCTCCATCGTTGCCATGGCCGCCTCTAGACTCCTCCTAAATTGGAGCAAGCCGAGCCCTCCCTCTCCTCATAGCCACACCCACTGGAAGCCCCTCACTCCGACGACCCTCCCCGCCCTCTCTGCTTCTCGTCGGAGTGCCTCAGGCCACTGCCACCTCGTTCGGTCTCCGCCCCCCATTCCTCTGTTGCCGCGGGATGCAGCCGCCCTAGCTCTCCCCGGTGTGCGCCTCCCCTCTGGATGGAAGCGGCGCCCCGTCCCTAGCTCGCCGGTGCTCTCGTCTCGGTCGGAGACGGCCGGAGTCACCGGGGCCGGTAGCGTCTCTGCCTCGCCCCTGTTCGTCCAGGCGCGGGAGGAGGAAGACGAGGTGAGGAGGAGAGAGAGAAGTGTGCGGGCCCCACCAGTCAGCCTCACAGGAGCCGGCCCCGCGTTGACCCCGCCACTGCCACGGTAGATAAGTGGAAGCACATTTGCGCGGATACATTTTCCCGTCTGGAAGGCGTATTTTTGTTCGACTTAGGCCAGGAGTGTGTTTTCCTTTCAGGAAAGCGTATTCTGTCAAATTTGTTTTCTGTTTTTCCACTCAGGGGCCTGTTTGTGGATATATTTTTACAAATAGGTCCCTGGCAGTCAAACCTCTATATCTTTTCAACCAAAACTCCAATTTAGGTGAATCCAACGCCCACGTCTTCGTCTCCTCGAGCCCGTTCTGTTCCCACAGTTTTCACTATGTTTCAAAATTCTTAAAATGACCATTTTTCCCTTGCCCCAATCAGCCCCCTCCGAGAGAGAACCTTTCCGGCGATTCCTTTCCGCGATCTTTCCACACTTCTCCCCGGAGCCTTCTTCATCTCCAGGCAAGACACAACCACCATTTGCATGATATCCATGCAGAAGCATTGGTTTTCAACTTGAATCTTTAATAACTGTCTGTTTGATTTGCTGCTATTGTCGTTATTTCGGTTATGCTTATGGATCGGTGTTTACCGTCATGCTTTGTTTTTCTTGCACTCTGTTATCATGAACTACTTGTTAGTAGTACTTTATTTTTACCATGCTTGGTAGTAGTACATGCTGGTGATGGTCCTCGGTGCATTACTATCATCTGTTCCGAGTACCGTTGCTATGCATGTTCTTTTGCACCCAGTTGGTTAAATGCTTGCATGGTAGTTTATCGTATGTTATTGCATGGTAGTTATTGTTGATGCTAGTGTTCACGTCATGCTATGAGTAGTATTATAGTTGTGATATTCATGCTCGTAGGTATGCCATGCTCATCTGGATAAATTGTTAAATGTTGTTGTTATGCTCGTTATGTTGCACCCCCATGCTCATGTTGATATCATGTTCATGCATTGTAATTGCATCATGTTATTTTTGTCATGGCTCAGCATATTGCATTCAAGTTTAACCGGATTAAATTAAACTTGAACAACTGTTGGCTGAGTCATGGTGCTACCAGATCAAGCTAACCAGTGCAACCACATTTGCCTTGTGTATGGGAAAGGCCCTAACGGGTCTATTGTCATGACTCTCGCTGGTGCCTCCAACGTAGGGAAGGTTATCTTGTGGCGCTACCTTGGCTGTAGGACGGCATAAGCCTTGTGAGCTCGAGTTGTTTGTGCGCTTTGTCCCTGTTTGGGACTGTTTTTGCCACGACGGTGGCCGTAAGACCTTTGGTAGGCATGGGCCACCCAAGACTGTACCAAAAAGGGGTGTTGGTCGGAGTGGCCGGGAGAGTGCCATGGCAATAGATCGGATTTGTCGGAATGCTGTTGGTCCACCCGAATGGGAGTGCTAGGCCATGGGTTTCGTGGTGTGGGTACAGTGTGCTACCTCTGCAGAGAGAGAGAGAGAGAGAGAGAGAGAGAGAGAGTGTTAAATCTATCGATAGCCGCACCCGCGGATATGGGCCCAGTTCATGTCGGTCACACTGTGGGTCAACAGTAATAATAATTTGCTTAATAACAACCCCGGTTCGGTGATGAAATAAGTTTGTTGATATTTATGTGATCTCGAGAGGATCACTATGATATCGTGGGAACCAACTTGTTGGATATTTGTGGTGTTATGTGAGAGTCAAGGGTAAAGGTCAAGCTCCTTGTGATCATAAATGATTGCTACGATATTGTTAATACCAAGCTTGATTGGATCCTGAGATGATTGTGTGATATCCGTGATGGTAGGTGATACAGGTGATGGTTACGAGGTAACCCGAGCAGAGTAAGTTGGTGCATGATAGTTTCATCATGTTGCATGCTAGTCTCATCATATTCCTATGTTTGTGCCATGCTCGTATTGTTCTAGCTGTATCATGTTGTACATGCCATGTTATTTTGATAGTATCATGTTAATCCTTGCTTAATAACCTGTAATTGCCATGCTATTGTTTGTCTTGATTGCTTTGGTTGCTGTGAGCTTGCAAGTACATTCAATGTACTGACCTGGCGTGTCATGCCAGTTTGCAGGTCATGCCGGATTTGATTGCTTGTTTGCCGTGGATCCCTTGTTTGCGTGCTAGGATAAGCATTCCAGCCAGAGTCCCTGCGGAGTGGAGTTCATCACCGTCGTCGCTTTTCCGCTACCAGTAGTCATTCCGCTGCATTGTGTTATTCTGCTGCTTGCATGGAGCAACTGTGGCAGGCGTAGTGTCGCTGTGCCGATGTAATCCCCTTGTACCCATATAGATTGCAATAAAGAGCTGGTTTGTTCTATGCTAAGCAGTGTCGTATTCCAGAAGACTTCTCCTCGATCTCTGGGCTGGAATACATGGCGTTTCGGTTTCTCTGAGCCGGGGTGCCACATCGTAGTGCATGCGTTGAAGACATGGAGACATTTTCTCATCAGAAACCATTGTGTGGTGTACACGGATCACAAGAGTTTGAAGTATATCTTCACGCGGAAGGAGTTGAATCTCAGGCAAAGGATATGGTTGGAGCTCATTAAGGATTACGATATGAAGTTGCATTATCATCCCGGAAAGGCTAACGTAGTAGCCGATGCACTGAGCCGCAAGAGTCATGTCAACACACTCATGACCAGAGGATTACCCAAGGAGTTAGCAGAGGATCTTCGTGAGCTATGTTTGGAAATAGTACCGAGAGGTTATGTAGCAGCATTGGAGATTCAGTCAACTTTGATGGATAAGATCCGAGAAGCTCAGAAGACGAACAAGGAGATTACCGAGATAAAGGAAAGAATGAGCAAAGGAAAGGCTAAAGGATTTCGTGAGGATGAGCATGATACCTTAAGGATTGAGGACCGCGTATATGTGCCTAATGATCCGGAGATCAGGAAGTTGATTCTGCAAGAGGCCCATGATTCGTCAGATTCGATTCACCCAGAAATACCAAGATGTATCTGGATTTGAAGGATACTTTCCGGTGGACCGTAATGAAGAAGGATATTGCGGAGTATGTAGCAGCTTTTTGATGTATGTCGAGAGTGAAGGCGTAACATTAGAAGCCACCGGATTGTTACTGACCATTGCCGATACCCGAATGGAAGTGGGATAAACTAGGCATGGACTTTATCAAGGGATTGCCCAGGACTCGTTCAGGCTATGACTCGATATGGGTTGTAGTCGATCGTTTGACGAAGGTAGCTCATTTCATCCTAGTTAAGACCACTTACACCAGTGCTAAGTTGGCAAAGATATATATGACCAGGATCGTATGTCTGCATGGAGTTCTGAGGACCATTGTATCGGATAGAGAAACCCAGTTTACCTCAAAGTTCTGGAATCACTTGCAAGAGACTTTGGGAACCAGGCTTGAGTTCAGTACAACTTTTCACCCGCAGACAGATGGACAAACTGAGAGAGTCAATCAGATTCTGGAGGACATGTTGAGAGCTTGTGCGCTAGACTATGGATCTAGTTGGGACAACAATTTGCCATATGCAGAGTTCTCTTACAACAACAGCTATCAAGCCAGTTTGAAGATGGCCCCTTTCGAAGCATTGTACGGGAGGAGATGCAGGACACCGTTGTTCTGGGATGAAGTTGGAGACCGTCAGTTGTTTGGACCAGATTTGGTTAAAGAGTCTGAAGAGAAGGTTAAGCTCATACACGAAAGACTCAAGGTAGCCCAGTCCAGGCAAAAGAGCTATGCGGATTCTAAATGCAAGGAGACAGTTTACGAAGTCGGAGACAGAGTGTATCTTCGTGTATCACCACTTCGAGGAGTGAAGCCTTTTGGAGTAAAGGGAAAGTTAGCACCACGTTTTGTGGGACCATAGAAGGTTTGTCAGGATTTCACGATGTGTTCCACGTTTCTTAGTTGAAGAAGTGCCACGCAGAGATGGCTGAAATTCCTCTGAGAGATACAGTGCCACTGGAAGCAATTCAGTTGGATAGCAATTTGACCTACGAGGAGAAACAAGTGAAGATTCTTGAGTTTGCCAGCCGAGTCACACGCAGCAAGGTTATCAAATTCTGCAAAGTTCAGTGGAGCCACCACACCGAGGATGAAGCCACCTGGGAACGAGAGGAAGACCTACGGAAAGATCACCCTCACCTTTTTTCTAGCCAACCCGAATCTCGAGAGCGAGATTCATCTTAAGGGGGGTAGGTTTGTAACATCCCAAATTTTCAATTTGGAATGTTATGCATTAGATCATCATTGCATATCATATTTTTATTGCATTTTGGCTTATCCTAGAAATTCTATGCAACTCAAGGACCCACGGAGAGAGTTGGGGATTTCGTAATTTTCATATTTGAGTTTTTCTCAAATTTTGAAAAGAGGATCGTTTGATTTTAATTATTTTCTCTTCGAATATATTTTATGAAAATAGAAGAGAGGGGATAAAATGACTTCCCCAAAATAAACAAATATTGGAGATTTACTATTAAAATCAAATTAGATTTTATTCGGAGTTTTTATCGCTATTTTATTTGAATTAGGAAAAATATGCGTTTTTCAAAATTGCATTACAGGCCCAAATAAATGTTCATCTTGTCCGCTATATTTTTAGAGAACAGGGAAAATTTATTTCAGGATTTTGGAGTCCGTTTAGTATTTCTTTTCTTTGTTTTTCTGCGTGGAATTATTTAAAAAAAGTCAACCGACTTAGTCGGGCCGTACCCGACTAGGACTTCCGCCGCCCCAGGCTTTATAAGATGCCCCGCCGATTCCGCAACCCACCCCAGCCAACCCGCCGCTGCCACCGAACCCTAACCCGATCTCGCGACCGCGCCGCCGCCACTGCCGCCGCCGCCGGATGTCGCCGCCGGAGTTGACCGCCGTCGCCATCGAAGTTGACCGCCGCCACCGCCGCCACGCGAACCGAGGTAGCCGCTGGTTTTTGTTAGAAGACCGTTCAATTTTTTTAGAAACCCCAGTTATTTTTTAGATCGGTTTTGTGTTTTTTCCGGTTTGTTATTTAGCAAACGCCCTTTCGTACGTTCATTTTAACGAACGGTTTTCACTCAATAGCCGCAGACAGCGAACATTCGTTCATTAGCCTGTTCATCAGTTTTTCTTTTTCCAAGGTTTTTCCGCGATTATTTTCGATCGTGATTTCTGACCCAATTTTCGTTTTAGTTTATCTTTTCGCTCGTTTGCCGGAATCAGGCGATTCAAGCGCCTAGATCTTCGTTTCGAAGCCCTCTTTCTGTTTAATCAACTTGAACAAGATTTTTCTACTACAAAATTTGACATAAGTCCATATTAGTAAAAGGATCTTGTTTCTTTCGCAGTTTGAGTTTTGTTGCTTCGTTTGATTTGATTCTTTTTGCAAACATGAGTTCTTAAGTTGAACTTTCTGGTTAGATCTCTTATTTGAGTTTTACTCCTGCTTTTAGTTGAGTGATTATTGTATGCTTGTTTGTTTTCGATAGAGTACCCGGAGTGCGAAGCGTGCTACTATGAGTCTCTAGGTTTCACGGATCATCAGGAAGGCAAGTAACACTTTGATCATACCTCTTTACTACCCAGTTTTATTGCATTAGATCAATCCTTAAACAATTGCATGGTTAGGATTTGATTAACTTGTGGGTTTTGGGAAGTAGATGAGGTAGTACCTATTCACCTGTTTATTATCAAACCTATGGGAGTTACTTCTACGTTGCTTATATTGCTATGCTATGCTAGTAGACGTGGATTGGGTTTGAGTGTGTCCATGACAGATGTGAGTTTGTTAATTAATGGTTCAACTTAAGGTGGCAACTTAAATACACATCTGGGTGGATTGCTTGTGGGCACCTGGAGAACCCAGTGTTGTCCTAGGATATCCCGGAGTACCCGTGTGATCATCCTACGGCCCGCCACCCAGGCTCAAAGGGATCATAAGATTATTCATGCTAGAAACTTTCGTGTGCAGCCACAAGCCATTATGTGCTCTGGCATAGTTCAGTAAGTTGCGTGAAGCTCTTGAAGAGGTAGACTAGCATATGTAGTGGGTTATAGGTGGTACTGTCTACCCAGAGTAGAGAGTTAATGCTTCAGAAAGAATGTATCTCGAATCTCCGACCATGGATGTATTCGAGCCTTGTGCGGAAAAGTGCGCAACCCTCTGCAGAGTGAACAAACTAATCATGGTTAGCCGTGTCCCGGTTATGGGCGTTTTGAGTATCTATTTCTTGGATTATTATGTTGGTCTCATCACTCTTAATATAATTTGATTGGGTTTAATGATGATGCTTATTTGGGATTGAGTTGGAGGAACCTTCTCAATGTTTAACAACCACCATGATAGTTAATTAAAATTTATTCCTTTGTTGTAGGGAGAAATTGGCTTTTCGCAAAAATATGTTAACCATAGAGCCTCCACCAGCCATATATGCATGTAGTGATAGCAACTATTCTGTTCATTAGTCTCTTGTGTTACATTGCCAGCATATTTCATGTGCTGACCCATTTCGGGCTGCAACGTTCATGTTGCAGACTTTTCAGACGACGAGTAAGGAGCCATAGGTCGTTGTCTTCCACTCAGTGATGCCATTGGAGTTGATGAACTCACTTTATCTTCCAAGCCTTCCGATGTTATCCATTTTAGATGGCCTTAAGCCATATTTATTGTAATAAGTTCTCTTTTGAGACATTCGATGTAATAAGTGTGTGATTTATACTCTGATATAAATCCTCGAGTACTATGCGTGTCAGCATTATCGATCCAGGGATGACACTGCTGCACAGAGATCAGACTGTTTGAGGTATGGTCGCTACATAGATGTAAAGGTAGCGTGCCGACGGCGATCACATCGACTTTGGAACCATTTCCCACGCGCATCATCACCTCGTCCTTAGCCAATCTTTGTTTAATCCGTAGCCCCTGTTTTGAGTTGCTAATATGAACAACAGAACCAGTATCAAATACCCAGGCATACTACGAGCATTAGTAAGGTACACATCAATAACATGTATATCAAATATACCTTTCACTTTGCCATCCTTCTTATCTGCCAAATACTTAGGGCAGTTCCGCTTCCAGTGACCAGTCCCTTTGTAGTAGAAGCACTCAGTTTCATGCTTAGGTCCAGACTTTGGCTTCTTCCCGGGAGTAGCAACTTGCTTGCTATTCTTTTTGAAGTTCCCCTTCTTTCCTCTGCCCTTCTTCTTGAAACTAGTGGTCTTGTTAACCATCAACACTTGATGCTCCTTCTTGATTTCTACCTCCGCAGCCGTTAGCATCGTGAAGAGCTCGGGAATTGTCTTTTCCATCCCTTGCATATTATAGTTCATCACAAAGCCTTTATAGCTTGGAGGCAGTGATTGAAGAACTCTGTTAATGACACTATCATCAGGAAGATTAACTCCCAGCTGAGTCAAGTGGTTATGGTACACAGACATTCTGAGTATGTGTTCACTGATAGAACTGTTCTGCTCCATCTTGCCGCTATAGAACTTGTTGGAGACTTCATATCTCTCAACTCGGGCATTTGCTCGAAATATTAAGTTCAACTCCTAGAACATCTCACATGCTCCATGACATTCAAAACGTCTTTGAAGTCCCGATTCTAAGCCGTAAAGCATGGCACACTAAACTATCGAGTAGTCATCGGCTTTAGTCTGCTAGACGTTCATAACGTCCAGAGTTGCTCCTGCAGTGGGCCTTGCACCTATCGGTGCTTCCAGTACGTAATTCTTCTGTGCAGCAATGAGGATAATCCTCAAGTTACGGACCCAGTCCGTGTAGTTGCTACCATCATCTTTCAAGTTAGCTTTCTCTAGGAACGCATTAAAATTCAAGGGAACGGTATCACGGGCCATTGATCTACAACAACATAGATATGCAAAAACTATCGGTACTAAGTTCATGATAAATTAAAGTTCAATTAATCATATTACTTAAGAACTCCCACTTAGATAGACATCCCTCTAGTCATCTAAATGATCACGTGATCCATATCGACTAAACCATGTTCGATCATCACGTGAGATGGAGTAGTTTTCAATGTTGAAGATCTCTATGTTGATCATATCTACTATATGATTCACGTTCGACCTTTCGGTCTCAGTGTTCCGTGGCCATATCTGCATATGCTAGGCTCCTCAAGTTTAACCCGAGTATTCTGCACATGCAAAACTGGCTTGCACCCGTTATATGTGAACGTAGAGCTTATCACACCCGATCATCACGTGGTGTCTCGTCACGACGAACTGTAGCAACAGTGCATACTAAGGGAGAACACTTATACCTTGAAATTTAGTGAGGGATCATCTTATAATGCTACCGCCATACTAAGGAAAATAAGATGCATAAAAGATAAACATCACATGCAATCCAAATATGTGACATGATATGGCCATCATCATCTTGTGCCTTTGAGCTCCATCTCCAAAGCACCGTCATGATCTCCATTCTCACCGGCTTCACACCTTGATCTCCATCGTAGCGTCGTTGTCGTCTCGCCAACTATTGCTTCTACAACTATTGCTACCGCAAAGTGATAAAGTAAGGCAATTACATGGTGATTGCATTTCATACAATAAAGAGACAACCATAAGGATCCTGCCAGTTTCCGATAACTTTCACAAAACATGATCATCTCGTACAATAAATTATATCACATCATGTCTTGACCATATCACATCACAACATGCCCTGCAAAAATAAGTTAGACGTCCTCTACTTTGTTGTTGGAAGTTTTACGTGGCTGCTACGGGCTTCTAGCAAGAACCGTTCTTACCTATGCATCGAAACCACAATGATTTTTCGTCAAGTGTGCTATTTTAACCTTCCACAAGGACCGGCCGTAGTCAAACTCGATTCAACTAAAGTTGGAGAAACATACACCCGCCAGCCACCTGTGTGCAAAGCACGTCGGTATAACCGGTCTCATGAACGTGGTCATGTAATGCTGGTCCAGGCCGCTTCATCCAAGAATACCACCGAATCAAAGTAAGACGTTGGTGGTAAGTAGTATGACTATTATCGCCCACAACTCTTTGTGTTCTACTCGTGCATATCATCTACGCATAGACCTGGCTCGGATGCCACTGTTGGGAACGTAACATTGAATTTCAAAAAAAATCCTACGCTCACACAAGATCTATCTAGGAGAAGCATAGCAACGAGAGGGGGAGAGTGTGTCCACGTACCCTTGTAGACCAAAAACGAAAGCGTTAGGTTAACACGGTTGATGTAGTCAAACGTCTTCACGATCCAACCGATCTAGTACCGAACGTACGGCACCTCCGAGTTCAGCACACGTTCAGCTCGATGAAGTCCCTCGAACTTTTGATCCAGCAAAGGGTCGAGGGAGAGTTCCTTCAGCATGACGACGCGGTGACGGTCGGTGTGATGTGATCCGCACAGGGCTTCGCCTAAGTACTACGGCGCTATGACCGGAGGGGGGCACCGCACATGGCTAAGAGAACAATTGATGTGCTATGGGGTGCCCCCTGCCCCCGTATATAAAGGAGGGGAGGAGGAGGCCGACCACAAGGGGGCGCGCCATGGGGGGGAGTCCTACTAGGACTCCACTCCTAGTAGGATTCCCCCCTTTTCCTTTCTTATCGGAGGGGAAAAGGAAGGAGAGGGAGAGGGAGAGGGAAAGGGGGGCGCTGCCCCCTCCCCCTAGTCCAATTCGGACTGCCATGGGGGGGGGGGGCGGCCACCCGTTGCGGTCCTCCTCTCTCTCTCCACTAAGGCCCATGTTGGCCCAATACTTCCTTGGGGGGTTCCGGTAACCCCTCGGTACTCCGGTAAAATACCCGAACCACTTGAAACCATTCCGATGTCCGAATACAACCTTCCAATATATGAATCTTTACCTCTCGACTATTTCGAGACTCCTCGTCATGTCCTTGATCTCATCCTGGACTCCAAACAAACTTCAGTCACCAAAACACATAACGCATAATACTAATCATCATCGAACGTTAAGCGTACGGACCCTACGGGTTCGAGAACTATGTAGACATGACCAAGACACATCTCTGGTCAATAACCAATAGCAGAACCTGGATGCTCATATTGGTTCCTACATATTCTATGAAGATCTTTATCGGTCAAACCGCATGACAACATACGTCATTCCCTTTGTCATCGATATGTTACTTGCCCGAGATTCAATCGTCGGTATCATCATACCTAGTTCAATCTCGTTACTGGATAGTCTCTTTACTCGTTCCATAATGCATCATACCATAGCTAACTCATTAGTCACATTGCTTGCAAGGCTTATAGTGATGTGCACTATCGAGATGGCCCAGAGATACCTCTCTGATACTCGGAGTGACAAATCCTAATCTCGATCTATGCCAACCCAACAAACACCTTCGGAGACACTTGTAGAGCATATTTATAATCACCCAATTACATTGTGACGTTTGATAGCACACAAGTTGTTCCTCTGGTATTCGGGAGTTGCATAATCTCATAGTCAGAGGAATATGTATAAGTCATGAAGAAAGCAATAGCAATAAAACTTAACAATCATTATGCTAAGCTAATGGATGGGTCTTTGATACGTCTCCAACGTATTTATAATTTTTGATTGTTCCATGCTATTATATATTCTGTTTTGGATGTTTAATGGGCTTTGTTATAAACATTTATATTATTTTTGGGACTAACCTATTAACCGGAGGCCCAGCCCAAATTGTTGTTTTTTTGCCTATTTCAGTGTTCGCAGAAAAAGAATATCAAACGGAGTTCAAACGGAATGAAACCTTCGGGAACGTGATTTTCGGAACAAATGTGATCCATAGGACTTGGAGTGGATGTCAAGCAACCAACGAGGAGGCGACGAGGCAGGGGGCGCGCCTACCCCCCTGGGCGCACCCTCCACTCTCGTGGGCCCCTCGTGGCTCCACCGACCTACTTCTTCCTCCTATATATACCTACGTACCCCCAAACCATCAGCAGAGGAGCCAAAACCCTATTTCCACGGCCGCAACCTTCTGTACCCGTGATATCCCATCTTGGGGCCTTATTCGGCGCTCCACCGGAGGGGGCATTGATCTTGGAGGGCTTCTACATCAACACCATAGCCTCTCTGATGATGTGTGAATAGTTTACCTCAGACCTTCGGGTCCACAGTTATTAGCTAGATGGATTCTTCTCTCTCTTTGGATCTCAATACAAAGTTCTCCTCGATTCTCTTGGAGATCTATTCAATGTAATCTTTTTGCGGTGTGTTTGTCGAGATCCGATGAATTGTGGGTTTATCTATGAACAATATTTGAATCTTCTCTGAATTCTTTTATGTATGATTGGTTATCATTGCACGTCTCTTCGAATTATCAGTTTGGTTTGGCCTACTAGATTGATCATTCTTGCAATGGGAGAAGTGCTTAGATTTGGGTTCAATCTTGCGGTGCTCGATCCTAGTGACAGTAGGAGAAATGACACGTATTTTATTGTTTCCATTCAGGATAAAAAGATGGGGTTTATATCATATTGCATGAGTTTATCCCTCTACATCATGTCATCTTAGTTAAAGCGTTACTCTGTTCTTATGAACTTAATACTCTAGATGCATGCTGGATAGTGGTCGATGTGTGGAGTAATAGTAGTAGATGCAGGCAGGAGTTGGTGTACTTGTGACAGACGTGATGCCTATATACATGCACTACAAAAAAAATACACTTCCGTGATGATACGTGTTTGTCACAGTAGGTCGCGTTTTTTGTCATGCATGTACATCCATGACAAATTTATGACAGAATCAAGATAGTCATACTGTCTTTGTCATAGAAGTGTTCCATGACATTACCAAAATTATCATCACGGAAGTGTCCACTTCCATGATGATAAATCGCGCGTCACCGAAGTGCTTTCGTCAAGGGTGACCGACACGTGGCATCCACCGTAATGGAACGCCGTTAAGCTATCGGGTCGGATTTTTGATCCTATAACCCGTTAACAGCCCCGACCAATGGGAAATTTCCACGTGTAAAATCATCATTGGCTGGAGGTAACACGAGTCGGCTCGTCGTTGGGACAGATGTCATCCACTCATTGGACAGAAGGCGCCTATGATACGTCGACACGTGGCACGACCCATCAAGTTTAAATGGGCCGGCCCAATTAAAGGCCCACAAGATTTTGCGGACCATAATGGGCCAGCCCAGTTAAAGGCCCATGAGATTTTGCGGACTATAATAGGCTGGCCCAGCTAAAGGCCCACAAGATTTCGCAGGCCATATTTGGCCGCCCAAAGAAACCCACAAGATTTTTACGTGCCATAATGGGCGGCCTGGTAAAGGCCCACAAAATTCTTGCGGACCATAATGGGCCGGCCCAGCTAAAGGCCCACGAGATTTCTCCGACATTAATGAGCCGGCCCAGCTGTAGGCCCACAAGATTTTATGGACCCTAGGTGGCCGGCCCATTAACTGGCTGCCATGTTTTGGGCCAAATGCCGGCCCATATTTGATCCGGTCCATTAATGGCCTGCCACGTTCCGGGCCTAATAATGGCCCATATAAGATCCGGCCCGTTAAAAGCCTCCCACTTTATGGGCCAAATCACGGCCCAAATTAGGTCCAGCGCTTTAAGAGGCTTTGGGCTCAATTATGGCCCATATCAGATTCGGCCCGTTGACTGGACGCTATGCTTTTGGGCCCACTTGCTAAAGGCCAATTTAGTAATTCGGCCTGATATTAGTTTTGGCCTGTTAAGGGCCCATTTAACATTTCAGCCCTATATTAATTTCGGCCTGTTAAAAGCCCGTCATATAGTTGGGCCTAACTACGGCCCGGTTTGCATCTTGCCTGCTCGCAGCCGATATCTGATTGGGCCAAACAAGGACCAAGGCAACTTTGGCTTGTTAAAAGCCCGTGAATTGATTCACACAATCCTGGGCCGGGGTCCATTTCGAACTTGCCGCTGTGAGCTATTAAGACGCTTCAGTCCAAATTACTTCTACCTCCTAAAAGCCCAATGAGTTTTCTTGCGAAAAGAGGGTCGGGTTACTCGGCCTATTAAAGGCCGAATCTACTAGTGGGCCATTGACTCGCCCATGATGCGGATCATACATCGTGATTGCATGACGGCCCGATTATGTACCGTAATTTTATGGTTTGGCCGGTTTACTGTAAAGACAAGATATATATACAGTAAAATAACTGCAGCATCGTGAATAAGAAAGAACCTAGACTATACAATAAAGAAATTACGACATATTACATCCACTAGGCATCAAAGTTCGGCACTATGATAATAAAGCATAAGCAGACAACAGATTACATACACTGGGCATCTAAAGATCGCCACCAGTGCAAATAAACACGCCGACAAACTAATATACAAAACCGACAGCACTTCAATAGAGTTCAAGAAAGGTTAGCCCTCATTGGGAGCCGCAGACAAGCGGTGAGCAAGATGATGAGATCGGCGCTTGTTCAACACTTATATCTTCCTCACTCGAAAGATAAACAAGCGCATAGATGATGTGTTTTGCACATAAAAGTATCAAGGTCTTGACAATTCATCACATTTCTTCTTGACGAATAAAGTGACACAGTTTAAAATTGCATTAACACAATATGGTATTGTTCAGGTCAAGACATGGCATGAAATGACATTGTGAAGGAGTTGGGAGCTTCACGACACCACTGGATTACAGATCAAGAACTCATAAGTATCAATGGTTAGTGTGCTGTCAATTTATCCCATTTCAGATTGGCAAATAAAGAGACGGTTTAAATAATACTCCCTCCGTCCGGAATTATTTGTCATCAAAATGGATGTGTCTAAAACTAAAATACATCTAGATACATCCATTTCAATGACAAGTATTTTCAGACGGAGGGAGTAGTAGAAATTTTTTTTGCGGGTGATATGACATTGTTCATAGTTAAGACATTGCAGAATATGACATTGTCTTTGTAGTGGGTAGGTTCACCACACCTTTGGATTATGGATGAAGAATGAAGCATACATGCAGTGCAAAAGAAGATCACTTGCTCTGTATAGTTTAATTTACATGGTATGAAGAAAGAACTTGGTTGTACAACTGAAAACTTAAATTGAGAAGGACAAACTTTTGTTTATGAACTACATAATAAACTTTAAACATGCAATTTGATGCAAACACCAAAAATAAATAGCTGTTGCAGTCATGCCTAACCAAATATACACAACAAAGTTTGAAGGCTTGAGAAGGACAAACATACATTCTTGGTGAAGACAGGTTCTATAAAGCCCTTGTCCATGCCGATGGGGGCAATTCAAGAAGTTTAGCATAGAATGTTCTTCATAAGCATTCCCTTTATTCTACATTTTTTTAAGAGTAAATATAGATGTGATAATATACGAAAAAATGGAGAATATTTAAGATAAGATGAAGAGTGATGCTACATAACCAAGTAGCTATAAATGTATGTGCAGCGATACAGGCAAAAGGCACAGGCACACTTCTTCAGTACCAACCTTATGGTAAGAGTAAATATAGATCTGATGTGTAGAAAATGGAGGGCAAAGGAAAATAAGCTGTAGAGTGATGGTACATGAACAACTACATGTCAATATAAGTACACTGATAAAGGACGGCATGTACTTACAAGAACAATGCAGAGCTAAAAAATTCATTGGCACCGGATATATTCTACACTAATGTAACCATTCATACAGATCGAGATAATTTGGAGCGAACAATTGATAAGCAAGCTATCATGCATCCGCTATCACATAATGAACCAGGTATGTATGCAAGTAAAGTGATACAGGACAACAGGTACTAACAAGAGCAAAGTAGCGGGCAGCATATTTGCGATATCCTCGTTGTTCTTTTCAAACCGAATTCTTCTTGAGCAGATTTCACGCAAAAAGATCCGTAAGGCACATGCGGAAAAGTAGAAGTTCAAATTGTCATGTGATTTCATAGACAGTACCTCATCACAGGAATGAGACCAGTGCATAACAAGGTTTTTCCATTCAATGTCTTCTAAATTTAGCACAGGAGACTTCACGGGAAATTCGTTTATAGACTTGCCATCAAAGTGTGATTTCCTCATGTAACACCGATATTGCTGCAATGCTTCCTTGAAAATCACAAGCAAGCTTTGCTCGTCATGACTATCCAGATTGACCCTCACCTAGTTACAACAATGTAATGTAAATCATTGATGTGTTCGATTAGCAGAAAATAGGAAAATAATAACTATGAATAATAGCACTTACACGTAAGTTGGATAGGAAGATGTGAAAATGGTGTTTGTCTTCACTATAATCTTCCCATGATGGGAATATATGCACGTAGTCCCTAACAACATTGAAAGCATTGTCTTTTAAGCGGGAATAAATGGAATGGGGTTCCAATCTGCAGGAATTGGCCATCTCTGCAGCTTGGGATAGGTCTTCGGTCGGTGGACTTGCTGTACTTTTTCTTTGGAGTGGGATTTTTACGTGGTACGGTGGTGCTATGGCAAATGAAATCGGTATACCTTTTGCTGGAGTGCAGGTCCTGTGTGGTGGGGCTAGTGGTGTGGCCAGTGAAGTATGGGTACATTCTGCTGGAGTCGGTCCTATGTTTTGTGTCACTGGTTGTACAGCCAATATAAGTGGGGCGCTGTCTGATTTCTCCGGCACCACCACGTTTTCCAAGGACTTTCTTTGGTGCTCCTTCAGGTTCGGCAATCACCCTCTTCCTTTTTGATGTCTGATGCACAAGAACAACATTTGAGTGGAGAAACATGGTATGACGACAGATGGAATATGTATTGATAATGGATGTGTGGCGACCGGTTCTCCGGGTGTCAATTCCCAGAAAATGGCCGTTGTGCTCATCAGCCCCAGGATTTACTGTTAGCTGATGAGGCACTAGCTTGATACAGAAATTCCAAGCAGAAATACAATATGTGGAGTACAAGACCATTCTGGCCTGGGAGTACAACAAATGGTTTCTAAAGGTTGATGGCGGAAGCGGTTTGTGGATCATCAGTGTCCATGGAACTCCATTTTTCCACAGGAACAGCTGACCAGGTTAACTCCTATCTTCGCGAGAATGCTATCACTATTGCTTAGGTTCCGCGGCTGTCATCGCAACGCTTCCCTCCAAGCAAGAAATCTGGCCAAGACAATAGCCAGGGACAAGCCAGTGAGTACTTTGAATGTACTCGCAAACGTAATGAACACATGCATTATTTAACAATAATATGCTAAAAATATCTTATGCTCATGACGTCAGTCACAAAAGATAAATAAACTCTGATGCGTGCAAGCATGTTATTTGCGAATATGCAATAATATGGTAGTATTAAAATTATGAAATAAATAACACCAAGAACTTCAAAAGAATAGCCACAGTCGGGCGTCTGAGCGACACCGCATAAAGGGCTTTAAAAGAAATGCCATAGTCGGGCGTCTGAGCGACACCGCATAAAGGGCTTATAAACAATAAGAACAATGTCGCAGTCGGGCGTCTGAGCGACACCACATAAAGGGCTTATAAATAAACATACCAAGCTTGTCACGACCGGTTTTTCAATAAAAATATTTATTGAACAACCGACCTATGAAGACCAATATGAGGAAAATCCTCCATACCGGTAGACAAAACTTTGATACAAAAGCCAGTAGCATATAATATTACAGGTCGGTGAAGATGCCCAACCAATTATTACAAACACGCCGATAAATATACATGATGGCGGATATGACACAATGGTGTGGGGTGGAAATACTACTGACTCGAGATATGAGTGGTTGGTGGAATAACACAGTGGGGTGGTTAATAAGTCTACTGCACTGGCAGCTCATCGAGTGTCGAGGTGAGGCTCAATGAATTTATTTGGGTAGCCGAAGCGGATATATCACAATGACTAATCCAGGGGTCGCACGAGACTGACTGGGATTCCTCTAGGCGCCGGACTCGCTATCGAACTCTTCATCCATGAGATCGCCTTCGTCAGCATCTGGCCAAATCAACAAGCCAGGTGAGTACTTTGAAAGTACTCGCAAGACAGTTCGGACAAAATATATAACAAATGAATGCATGAATGCGACATGATTAATTTTAACAATGCTCATTTTAAATCAGTAAAGCACAATAAATAAGAAGGGAGTCGGCGGTAGTCCGCTCGAAAACCCCAAGAAGACAAAACTCAAAACCGATCGGGTGTCTGAAGCGACGCCACGAAGGGTGAACAAATAAGTAAAACATGCCACAGTCGGCCGTCTGAGCGACACCTCAAAAAGGGCTTATAATGAAATAAAAATACATGCGTGCATGATCGGACATCGGAGCGACATCACGAAAGGGCTTATAATAAAAGTAAATAATAACAATGCATGATCCGGACGTCGAGCGACATCGCGAAAAGGGCTTATAAGGAATTTAAATAACAACAATGCCGCGATCGGACGTATGAGCGACATCGCAGAAAGGGCTTATAAGGAATTTAAATAACAACAATGCCGCAGTCGGACGTCTGAGCGACATCGCAGACAGGGCTTATAGATAAAAACAATGCCGCAGTCGGACGTCTGAGCGACGTCGCAGAAAGGGCTTATAATTCATTATTCATAACTGACAAGATATAGTGCTCACGGGAAATATTCATCACAAGACAATAAGCGGGTTAGTCCATTCACAGGAAATAAACATTTAACACTCAAGTAGTTATCGAGTCTCACACCGAGACTGATATCTAACAAGATAAGGTGAACCTGATACTCGGACATGAATAAGATGAATTCAAGAATTTTGACTCTACAGAGTTTGTACCAAAATTGTCCACAACCAATGGATTTCCGTAGTCACGAAGGACTAGTTCCGTTTACGGTATTTCAGAGGAAACACAACTAGCTAGCACACACCCATCATACCTCACGTTGCCAGGAATAACCCTAGACAGCGTTTAAGAAAAACTTTGAGACGGGGAGATCACAATCTCGAATAGCATGGGATCAAATTTATTTACGCGCGCTCTAAGGGGTGCCCCCCTCTCGGTCCCAACCGGAAACACCCATGCCCCTGACGGATGAAAGGCTTTAATCCAGGGCCATGGAACCTTCATCCCGGCCTCTCGATTTGGTGTGTACCAGGAAGTGGTTTGCAACCTACTAAGCCGTATCCCTTGCGGGAAACATGTGGTAGTACAGAAGGGAAGACGGATGGGAATTTGACTGATTTATGTTGACACTGGGTCAACGATCTGGCATAAGCCTGGCATGCTACAACACTGCCATCTTACCCATTCTCATGCCAACTCATGGACATGCAACATGTTTCCAACAACTCATGGATTTACCGAGCTCATTTGCCTCAATTCTTATGAGATAACTTATCATCGAAATGCTCATGAACGTGCCATGATATAAAAATAATGCAAACAAGCCCAGACACTCATCATATAAAAAGTTCAAACATTGCTTGCCTGGTTCGGAGTAGTCGGGGTCTAGCTCGGCGAAGTTTGCGGTCCCGTCACCTCCTCCGGTATCTAAGGTACACCAAAAATACACGCGCTAACATAAATACCGTGGGTTACAGAAAGTTGATCTAAATATTTTTCAAATAAACATGATAAAAAACTAGAGAAAAATTTGAAGAGGACAGAAAAAGAATCAATCAAAAATTCCTTTCTGTTAAAAAGTTATAAGGGTTTTAGTCCAAGGACCCATATGTAATGAAACAGAAAACTTCCAGGGGGCTTTGCAGAAAAGTCCAGAAAACGGTTCGTTTAAAAGAAACGACTGAGAGGCTGACAGGGGGGCTCCACCTGTCGGGTTTGAAAATTTAAAAGAGGGTAACAGGGCGCGACGGCGCCCGAGAGGTGCGGTGGTCGCCGGCGGCGATCCACGGCGAGGCAGAGTGATCGGACGGCATTCTTCGTGATCAAGACGCCCTTCCGCTCAGGCGAGGTGGAAGTGGTCGTTGGCGAGTACCACGTCGACGGCGACGCTTGCTCCGGCAGACGGCGATTCGGGTGGTCGTGGACCTCGTCGGAGAGGGCTGCGAAGATCAAATTGGAGTGGGGGTTAGACTCTTAGTTGCCCGAGAGGGTTGCTGACGAGGCTAGGGTGCCGGAGATGACCTCACCGGAGCGGATCGAGGTGGAGGCCGAGGCGGAACGAGGTGGCCAGAGTCGGGGAAGAAGAGCCCCTCGAGGCCCTTCCAGGGGCTTGGCGAGGTATGGAGAGGTGGTGGAGGTGTGCGTAGGCGAGAGCGCGCTCGGGGGTGCTATATATAGCCGGCCCGAGGCGGTTGCCGAGAACGGGGTTCTCCGGCGAGGTGATTACGGCGGCGCTATGGCTGGACGGTCGGCTTAGGAGTTTGAGCATCGACTAGACGAAGAACTGGTGCCATCCCCATGTCCAACTCAGCAAGGTTGGCGAGGTTACGGCCTGTCCTCGACGGAACGGCCGCACGGCCCGTCGGCGGCAGAGAACGCGCTCTGGCGTGCCACCAATGACGGCGATGCTTGCATTCGTGGCGCTGGCAAGGAAATGGCCACGATGGGGCTACCAGATGATTGGCGGCGCCCGAACGTTGTGCCGCCGTTCCGCTCCTGTCGGCCCGCTAGGGTGGTTACGCCACCGCCAAGACACGCCGCCAGCGGGCGAGTGCCACCGACGCCAGGAACACGCCAAGCACGCGTGTGAAGCTCCGGACAAGCAGGCTAGGCTGCGAGCAACGTGCCAAGTGCATTGTGAGCATGTGACTGAAACTCTGACGGAGATCGACACTGAACTCTGAACTTAACTGAAGATGAACAGAAATAGTGCATGCAAGGTGTTCGACAGAATGATTTAGGCATGTAGGGATTTTTCCTTGAGCTGGTTTTTGGTGGAGGGACCTCTCATTGCATCTAGAGGCTGCCTGAATATTTGTGAAATTTTTGGAGAAGTGTAGATACGAATTTCATCAAATTTGGCAAATCTGGTCCAAACTTGCAGTGACTAAAATTTGAAATATTTGAATAGAAGAGGAGTGGATCTTGATTATTCTAGGTTGTGGGTACTAAGAACTATCTAGGGGAGTTGGTTTGAGGTCAAAACTCAAATGCATTTAGGTACTTGCTTTGCAAATCACCTAGGCTCAAAATAATGGACAAAAAAGATTTGGGGGGGGGGGGAGAATTAAATGAAATAAAATTCAGAAAAGGGTTGAACTTGTTGAGACAGAATGTTTGGATTGCCCAAAGTAGAAGGAGAGACTTTTGGGAAGGTTTTACCATGTGGTGCATGGTAAAATCATGAATGGTTTCAAGTTTGGGAGAAGATGAAAAACTCCTAGGGTTTTCTTTTTGAAAGAAAAAATAAACTCCAAAGATTTTTCTTGAAATTTTGAGAAGAGGGCAATCAGAAGAAAATTTAAAAACCAAACACCAGAGTTGAAGGAGATGCAAGAATAAAATATTTCCTAAAGGAAAAAAAACTTTTGAGAGAGATTTTTGGAAGGGTTTAGAAGACCTTCTTCAAATCCAACAAATTTTTTGAAGAAAACCAAAAGAATATTTTTGGAGTGTCACAACACCTACCCCCTTAGGAAAAATCTCGTCCCCGAGATTCCAGCTGATCCTCAAATAATTGTGGGTGCTCTGTCCAAAGGAAATCCTATCTTTCCCAAGTGGCTTCACTTTCGGTGTGGTTGCTCCACTGAACCTTGAAGAACTTGATGGTTTTCTGTCGGGTTCTCCTTTCGGACTCTTCCAAGATTTTTATCGGATGCTCCCAATAAGTAAGGCTGCACGTCATTGTTTTTATGGGGTACTTGTTTCTCTGGGTTGCTTACGCACTTCCTCAATTGGGAGACGTGGAATACGTCATGGATGTCGGATAATTCTTCGGGTAAGTCTAGCTGGTAGGCATGCCTCTTCGTGCTACTATGCAGAATGGTCCGATGAATCTTGGTGCTAGCTTCCCTTTTATCTTGAATCGATGCAGGCCCCTCATAGGGGATACTCGTAGGTACACAAATTCACCGGGTTCAAAATTGACTCCTCTTGATCGTAATAACTCTTTTGTCGGCTTTGGGCTATCTTGAGTCAGTCCTTAATTACCTTGACTTTATCTTCAGCCTCCTTGAGCAGGTCTGGGCCGAAGATATGACTGTCCCCGGTTTCCGACAAATTAAGCGGGGTACGACATCTTCGTCCGTACAGAGCTTCAAATGGCGCCATTTGCGGGCTGGACTGATAACATTTGTTATAAGCGAATTTTGCGTATGGTAAGCTCTCTTCCCAACTGGTCCCATATGTGAGGACACATGCTCTCAGCATATCTTCTAGAATCTGGTTTACTCGCTCGATCGCCCATACATGCAGGGATGGTATGCGATCTTGAATGCGGTGAGTTCCCAGAGCTTGTTGTAAGTGATCCCAAAATCGGAGACGAATTGAGTGCCTCGTCCGAGATTATTTTCTTTGGGACTCCATGTAAGCAAACGACACGGGAAAGGTAGAGCCTAGCAAGCTTCTGAGTGGTGTGGGTTGTCTTCACGGGGATGAAGTGTGCTACTTTAGTCAGTCTATCAGTGATGACCCATATGGCATCATGTCCGTGTCGTGACCGAGGTAGTCCAACGACGAAATCCATTCCAATCTCGTCCCATTTCCACTCGGGTATCTTATTTGGTTGCAATAGCCCGGCCGCTTTCTGGTGCTCGGCCTTGATGCGTTGACAAGAGTCACAACATGCAATAAACGTGGCTATGTCTCTTTTTATACCATGCCACCAAAATGTTTCTTGAAGGTCTTTGTACATTTTTGATCCTCCAGGATGGATTGAATATGGAGCGGTGTGGCCTTCAGCCAGGATTTGCTGTTTAAGGTCATGGATATTTGGTACGCAAAGCCTATTCCCATACCACAATATTCCTTGCTCATCAATAACGAATTCTGAGGCCTTGCCCAACTTCATCTTCCGTTTTATGCCTTCAATGCTGGGGTGTCCACGTTGAGCCTAATTGTGCCAGATATACACAAAAATGTTGAGGTATTTTGTGACGCATCTCGGAAGGGCCTCGGGTGCGTATTAATGCAAGAAGGCTAGGTTGTCGCATATGTTTCCAGACAACTTCGCAAGCATGAGGAAAATTATCCTACTCATGACCTGGAATTAGCGGCAGTTATTCATGCACTCAAGGAATGGAGACACTTCCTACTTGGTAATCGTTGTGAAATATACACGGACCACAAAAGCCTCAAGTATATTTTCACACAACCAGAACTGAATTTACGGCAGCGACGCTGGTTGGAATTAGTAAAGGATTATGATGTTGGGATCCACTACCACCCATAAAGCAAATGTTGTAGCAGATGCTCGAGTCGGAACCCCATCCGGACAACGACAAAGATGCCAAACTTGAGACCTGAATTCCAAAGAGGAATTGCAAAGCTCAATCTGATGGTGGTCACCGAAGGCAGTGTGTCGAACTTAGAATTACAGCCCACCCTGATAGAGAAGGTTAAAGAGGCTCAACGTGGACACCCCAACATTGAAGGCATAAGACGGAAGATGAAGTTGGGCAAGGCCTCAGAATTCGTTATTGATGAGCAAGGAATATTGTGGTACCTGAATAGGCTTTGCATACCAAATATCCATGACCTTAAACAGCAAATCCTGGCTGAAGGCCACACCGCTCCATATTGAATCCATCCTGGAGGAACAAAAATGTACAAAGACCTTCAAGAAACATTTTGGTGGCATGGTATAAAAAGAGACATAGCCACGTTTATTGCATGTTGTGACTCTTGTCAGCGCATCAAGGCCGAGCACCAGAAAACGGCCGGGCTATTGCAACCAAATAAGATACCAGAGTGGAAATGGGACGAGATTGGAATGGATTTCATCGTTGGACTACCTCGGTCACGACACGGACATGATGCCATATGGGTCATCACTGATAGACTGACTAAAGTAGCACACTTCATCTCCGTGAAGACAACCCACACCACTCAGAAGCTTGCTAGGCTCTACCTTTCCCATATCGTTTGCTTACATGGAGTCCCAAAGAAAATAATCTCGGACAGAGGCACTCAATTGCCTCCCGATTTTGGGATCACTTACAACAAGCTCGAACTCGGTGGCATTCAAGATCGCATACCATCCCTGCATGTATGGGCGCATCGAGTGAGTAAACCAGATTCTAGAAGATATGCTGAGAGCATGTGTCCTCACCTATGGGACCAGTTGGGAAGAGCGCTTACCATACGCAGAATTCGCTTATAACAACAGTTATCAGTCCAGCCTGCAAATGGCACCATTTGAAGCTCTGTACGGACGAAGATGTCGTACCCCGCTTAATTGGTCGGAAACCGGGGACAGTCTTATCTTCGGCCCAGACCTGCTCAAGGAGGCTGAAGATAAAGTCAAGGTAATTAAGGACCGACTCAAGACAACCCAAAGCCGACAAAAGAGTTATTACGATCAAAAGCATTGAGGAATCAATTTTGAACCCGGTGAATTTGTGTACCTACGAGTATCCCCTATGAGGGGCCTGCATCGATTCAAGATAAAAGGGAAGCTAGCACCAAGATTCATCGGACCATTCTGCATAGTAGCACGAAGAGGCACGGTGGCCTACCAGCTAGACTTACCCGAAGAATTATCCGACATCCATGACGTATTCCACGTCTCCCAATTGAGGAAGTGCGTAAGCAACCCAGAAACAAGTACCCCATAAAAACATTGACGTGCAGCCAAACCTTACTTATCGGGAGCATCCGATAAAAATCTTGGAAGAGTCTGGAAAGGAGAACCCGACGAAAACCATCAAGTTCTTCAAGGTTCGATGGAGCAACCACACCGGAAAGTGAAGCCACTTGGGAAAGAGAGGATTTCCGGACAGAGCACCCACAATTATTTGAGTATCACCGGAATCTCGGGACGAGATTTTTCCTAAGGGGGTAGGTGTTGTGACACTCCAAAAATATTCTTTTGGTTTTCTTCAAAAATTTTGTTGGATTTGAAGAAGGTCTTCTAAACCCTTCCAAAAATCTCTCTCAAAAGTTTTTTTTCCTTTAGCAAATATTTTATTCTTGCATCTCCTTCAACTCTGGTGTTTGGTTTTTAAATTTTCTTCTGATTGCCCTCTTCTCAAAATTTCAAGAAAAATCTTTGGAGTTTATTTTTCTTTCAAAAAGAAAACCCTAGGAGTTTTTCATCTTCTCCCAAACTTGAAACCATTAATGATTTTACCATGCACCACATGGTAAAACCTTCCCAAAAATCTCTCCTTCTACTTTGGGCAATCCAAACATTCTGTCTCAACAAGTTCAACCCTTTTCTGAATTTTATTTCATTTAATTCTCCCCCCAAATCTTTTTTGTCCATTATTTTGAGCCTAGGTGATTTGCAAAGCAAGTACCTAAATGCATTTGAGTTTTGACCTCAAACCAACTCCCCTAGATAGTCCTTGGTACCCACAACCTAGAACAATCAAGATCCCCTCCTGTTCTATTCAAATATTTCAAATTTTAGTCTCGGCAAGTTTGGACCAGATTTGCCAAATTTGATGAAATTCATATCTACACTTCTCCAAAAATTTCACAAATATTCAGGCAGCCTCTAGATGCAATGAGAGGTCCCTCCACCAAAAACCAGCTCAAGGAAAAATCCCTACATGCCTAAATCATTCTGTCGAACACCTTGCATGCACTATTTCGCTTCATCTTGATTAAGTTCAGAGTTCGATGTCGATCTCCGTCGAAGTTTCAGTCACATGCTCACAAAGTGCACTTGGCACGTTGCTCGCAGCCTAGCCTGCTTATGCCGAGCTTCACACGCGTGCTTGGCGCGTTCTCGGCATCGGTGGCACTCGCCCGCTGCCGTGGCGTGTCTTGTGGCGGCAGAACCACCATAGCGACCGACAGGGAGCAGAACGGCGGCACAACGCCGTTCGGCGCCGCCCAATCATCCTGGTAGCCCTGCATGGCCATTTCCTTGCCAGCGCACGCATGCAAGATTGCCGCTGGTTCGGCACGCCGCAGAGCGCTGCGTTCTCTGCCGCCGACGGGCGTCAGGCGGCTCCGTCCGAGGACATGCCGTGAACCTCGCCCACCTTGCTGAGTTGGACACAGAGATGGCACCAGTTCTTCGTCTATTCGATGCTCAAACTCCTAAGCCGACCGTGCAGCTACTGGCGGCCAGTAATCACCTCACGGAGAACCCCGTTCTCGGCAACCGCCTCGGGCCGGCTATATATAGCACTCCCGAGCGCGCTCTCGCCCCCGCACACCTCCACCACCTCTCCATACCTCGCCAAGCCCCTGGAAGGGCCTCGAGGGACTCTTCTTCCCCGACTCCGGCCACCTCGTTCCGCCTCGGCCTCCACCTCGATCCGCTCCGGTGAGGTCATCTCCGGCGCCCTAGCCTCGTCAGCAACCCTCTCGGGCATCTAAGAGTCTAACCCCCTCTCCAATTTGATCTTCGCAGCCCTCTCCGACGAGGTCCACGACCACCCGAATCGCCGTATGCCGGAGCAAGCGTCGCCGTCGACGTGGTACTCGCCAACAACCACTTCCACCTCCCACAGACGCGGAAGGACGTGCTGATCATGAAGGTACCGTCCGATCACTCTGCCTCGCCGTGGATCGCCGCCGGCGACCACCGGACCTCTTGGGCGCCGTCGCACCCTGTTACCCTCTTTTAAATTTTCAAACCCGATAGGTGGAGCCCGCCTGACTCTCAGTCGTTTCTTTTAAACGAACCGTTTTCTGGACTTTTCCGCAAAGCCCCTTGGAAGTTTTCTATTTCATTACAGATGGGTCCTTGGACCAAAAGCATTATAACTTTTTAACAGGAAGGAATTTTTGAGTGATTCTTTTTCTGTCCTCTTCAAATTTTGGTCTAGTTTTTTGTAATATTTATTTAAAAATTATTTGGATCAACTCTCTGTAACCCACGGTATTTACGTTAGCGCGTGTATTTTTGGTGTACCGTAGATACCGGAGGAGGTGACGGGACCGCAAACTTTGCCAAGCTAGACCCCGACTACTCCGAACCAGGCAAGAAATGTTTGAACTTTTGATATGATGAGTGTCTGGGCTTGTTTGCATTATTTTTATATCATGGCACGTTCATGAGCATTTTGATGATAAGTTATCTCATAAGAATTGAGGCAAATGAGCTCGGTAAATCCATGAGTTGTTGGAAACATGTTGCATGGCCATGAGTTGGCATGAGTACGGGTAAGATGGCAGTGTTGTAGCATGCCAGGCTTATGCCAGATCGTTGACCAGTGTCAACATAAATCAGTCATATTCCCGTCCGTCTTCCCTTCCGTACTACCACCTGTTTACTACCACCTGTTTCCCGCAAGGGATACCGCTTAGTAGGTTGCAAACCACTTCCTGGTACACACCAAATCGAGAGGCCGGGATGAAGGTTCCATGGCCCTGGATTAAAGCCTTTCATCCGGTCAGGGGGCATGTGTGTTTCCAGTTGGGACCGAGAGGGGGGCACCCCTTAGAGCGCGCGTAAATAAATTTGATCCCATGCTATTCGAGATTGTGATCTCCCCGTCTCAAATTTTTTCTTAAACGCTGTATAGGGTGATTCCTGGCAACGTGAGGTATGATGGGTGTGTGCTAGCTAGTTGTGTTTCTCTGAAATATCAGAACGGAACTAGTCCTTCGTGACTACGGAAATCCATTGGTTGTGGACAATTTTGGTACAAACTCTGTAGAGTCAAAATTCTTGAATTCATCTTATTCATGTCCGAGTATCAGGTTCACCTTATCTTGTTAGATATCAGTCTCGGTGACAGAGACTCCCGATAACTACTTGAGTGTTAAATGTTTATTTCCTGTGAATGGACTAACCCGCTTATTGTCTTGTGATGAATATTTCCCGTGAGCACTATATCTTGTCAGTTATGAATAATGAATTATAAGCTCTTTCTGTGACGTCGCTCAGACGTCCGACTGCGGCATTGTTGTTATTTATAAGCCCTGTCTGCGATGTCGCTCAGACGTCCGACTGCGGCATTGTTGTTATTTAAATTCCTTATAAGCCCTTTCTGCGATGTCGCTCAGACGTCCGACTGCGGCATTGTTGTTATTTAAATTCCTTATAAGCCCTTTCTGCGATGTCGCTCAGACGTCCGACTGTGGCATTGTTATTATTTACTTTTATTATAAGCCCTTTCTGTGATGTCGCTCCGACGTCCGACAGCGGCACGCATGTATTTTTATTTCATTATAAGCCCTTTTTGAGGTGTCGCTCAGACGCCCGACTGTGGCATGTTTTACTTATTTGTTCACCCTTCGTGGCGTCGCTTCAGACACCCGATCGGTTTTGAGTTTTGTCTTCTTGGGGTTTTCGAGCGGACTACCGCCGACTCCCTTCTTATTTATTGTGCTATACTGATTTAAATTGAGCATTGTTAAAATTAATCATGTCGCATTCATGCATTCATTTGTTATATCTTTTGTCCGAACTGTCTTGCGAGTACTTTCAATGTACTCACCTGGCCTGTTGATTTGGCGGATGCCGACGGTTGCGATCTCATGGATGAAGAGTTCGATAGCTTAGTCCGGCGCCTAGAGGAATCCAGTCAGTCTCGTATACCCTGGATTAGTCATTGTGATATATCCGCTTCCGCTACCCAAATAAATTCATTGAGCCTCACCTCGATGCTCGATGAGCCGCCAGTGCAGTAGACTTATTAACCACCCCACTGTGTTATTCCACCAACCACCCATATCTCGAGTCAGTAGTATTTCCACCCCACACCATTGTGTCATATCCGACATCATGTATATTTATCGGCGTGTTTGTAATAATTGGTTGGGCATCTTCAGTCCGACCCTGTAATATTATATGCTACTGGCTTTTGTATCAAAGTTTTGTCTACCGGTATGGAGCATTTTCCTCATATTGGTCTTCATAGGTCGTTTGTTCAATAAATATTTTTATTGAAAAACCGGTCGTGACAAGCTTGGTATCAGAACAATGCTGCAGTCGGGCGTCTGAGCGACACCTCATAAAGGGCTTATAAATAAACAAGAACAATGCCGCAGTCGGGCGTCTAAGCGACACCTCATAAAGGGCTTATAAATAAACACAGAGAATATCCAGGATGTAGAACCATCCCAGGGATATTTGATAATACCAATAAAATCATGGGTTAGTCAACAATAATAATAATCATCATAATTATCACAATCCACAATTTGTGAAATTCAGTTTTGGTTTAACAGTTTCACCTCCGAAGACCGACACTAAGACCGACACTTGACCCATCCCAGACTGTAATCCTTAACCATGGACACGGCTATTCGAATAGGTTTAATCTCTGCAGAGGGTGTACTCTTTACCCACGAGTAACGGATTCCTTTAGTCCATCGGGACTAATTCCGTCTACGGTCCTTTTGTTGAAAACACACCTAACTTGCACACACCAGCTTAACTCACATGTGCCTGGAATCACCCACGACACCTGTTAAGCAAAACTCTAAGTGGGGAGGCTACAACCTCGACGTAACATGGGATCACAAAATTTATACCGCGCGCAAACTGGGGAGCTACCCCCTTCGGCTACAACCGAAACACCCATGCTCCCGGACCCGATGGTATGACTACCGGAGGCCTCCGGTATCTCCCACCATGGCCTCTCTCAGACGGTGTGTGCTAGGAAAGGGGTTGACAACTTACTAAACCGCACCCTACTTGTTGTAGAGGCAGTGGTAGTACTGAAGCAAGTATGGGGTTCTTGGCACAAGACTCGATCTACGTCGACTCGGGGAGGTTGTAATGTTCCCTGCAAGATTAGTATAACAATGCATATACTTCAAACAGCAGATAGAAACACCATGCGACATACCCCCTCATGCCATACCGGGCATGTCCGTCTCGAGGGAGGACTAGGGACAAGACCGTGTCCACCCAAGACAGAGGCCTTCCCGGCTTTCCTCCCGGTATGCATGAAAGGCATACGGCGGTGATTCCTATTACAATCATATCAGTTCCATTTGCATGAAATTCTTTAACATGCACTCATGAGTAGGAACACCTCCTCACATAAAATGACGTATGCTCGTGTCGGGGTGGTGTTGCCACCGTGCCAAGCAATACACACAAAAAAAATTACACCAGGGTTCAGAATGCTTGCCTTCATGTCATGGGAAAGAAGCGTGCATCCAAAACATCTTGAAATCTTCAAAATTCCTATTTAAAAGAATATATTTGAATTAACACACAAAATAAAAACAGCACAAAAGTTGTTTTGAAATTTTTTCAAATAAAGCTTAAAATAAACTAGACAATATTTGAGAGAGGTAGAAAAAAGAATTAATTTATTTGGAGTTGTATTTAAAAAGATACAGCCGGTCAAAGTTTTGTCAAAAATCTATTATTTATATAAAAACAGAAAAGAAAACGATTCGAATAATTACGTACACGTCGAAAGCGTAATCTGGAAATACGCTTCCACTTACTCCGCGTGGACCGTGCGTGGTCACTGACAGTGGGTCCTAGGTGGCCCACTAGTCGAGTTTGACTAGTCCGCCCTCCTTCTTCTCCCTCTGTCCCCGAGCGGGAGGCGAACTCCGGCTGACTGTCAGCCCGAACGGCGGGTCCTTGTGGGAAGCTGAGGGCGGGGATGGATCCGCGGGTCGAGGGTGATCCTTCCGGTGGTTGCAGGGTTGACAGAGGTGGAGGTATTTGCCGGCGGTGAGCTCCGCGGCGGATGAACGTTTCGGTGGTAAAGTGGTTTTGGGGCGGTGGTGGCTCCCGATCGAAATCGAGTAGGGGGATGTGATCACGGGAGGGAGAGGAAGCTCCTGGTGAAAAGAGTGGAGAGGGGGAGGCTCTGGAGGCGCCGTCAGGGCCTGGGCAGTGGCGGCGGCTGTAGTCGCCGGAGATGGGAAAGAAGGCCACCCAGAGTTGATTTGCTGCCATAGGGGTTCCTAGGGAGATGGTTTGGGACTGCCTGCGTGCGGGGATGAACTCAGGGCTCCTTAAATAGGCGATGGAGGTCGGTTCCGAGGCGGCCGGCGATAAGGACGACGGCGAACCGCCCTGCTGTAGCTTGGGCGACGTGGCGGCGACGAGCGCTAGGGGAGACATTGTGGATGAGCACGCACTGCACTAGGAGGCAGGTGGCAAGCGCTGGCGGCTTGGGCGGCGCCGACACGGCCGGGGCCTGCAAGCGGCCGTCAGCTAGCCGCCACGGCCGTCCTGACGGTGGCGCTGTGGGGTGCCAGGTTGGTCGGGGTGGTGTGGCGGTGCAAGGGGACACGGCGGGCTGGCTGGGGCCGGATTTGAGTGCGGGGTGTGACGTGGCGGCTCGGGTGCATGTGGGTGCCAAACGCATGCTCTGGGCGCGCCCAGAGCACGCCCGGGATGTGCTCGACGAAATGCCAGGGTAGCCTAGAGAGTCCCAAACCACAAGAGAGTTAGCAGAAAGGGGTTATGGGCTAGGGCAAAACCTTGGGACATGCTAGGTAGGTCAGGGGCTCAAGTTCACAATGTAAACTTGAAATCATGCCAAATCTGGCTATGCACTCAGGGTGTTTGTCAAAATGCCAAAGGCATCTAGGCAACACTTGGGGTGGCCAAATTCTCCAGATCAGTGTCTCTTTGGATGGATAAGTGGGTGGTGAAGTTAGTTTGACAAAAGCAAAAACTTGTTAGTGCAAGTTATGCAAAACTTCAGTTCTGGGCAAAAAGTGAATGGCACTGTTCCATGAACAAAAATTCTTCCAAAGGGTCCATACTTCTGGACTTAAGAGTTTGGCAAGGAGGACTATAAGAAGGAAAAGGAATTATGGATAAAGAAGCAAGTTAGGAGATGGTTGCAGTACAAATCACCAAATGGCACCAGAATGAAGATGAGGATGATTCACTGAATTTTTTCAAAGAACAGCACTAGTTTTTTTTGCATAAAGTGGAACCATAAGCTGCTACTAACATCACATAATTTTGGTGGAGGCTCTAGGGAAATATTTAATTGGGTTGTAGTGCAAAAATGTCCACTGGACCAGAGAAGAAAAACATGTGTAAAACTCAAAATATGCAATGAAATAATTATATTAATGCACACAAGTGATTTAGAGACATCTCATGACATTTCCAAATTTTGGTTGAAATTTGAAGTTATTCTATCAAATTGTTGTAGTGCAAACAGAGCTCCAAAATTTAAAACAAGCCATTTTAATGATTAAAGCTCATGGTGAAATAATTTTAATAAACAAATCTGCTGATTTAGAAAATGGTAAACATAGAGTATAGAAGACCAATATGTTTTGGAAAGTTCCACATGGAAAAGACCCCTAATATTAAAAGAAAAGCTCTAAAATCAATGGAAATAAAAAATTTAAAACTCCTGGCAAAATTTTTAATATGAAAACTTGGCTAAATCTTTGGGGTGTTACAAATACTACCCCTCTTAAGAAAAATCTCGTCCTCGAGATTCGCTAAGAGTAAATTTTAAGTAAGTAAGAATTAAAACAAAAGTGGCTGCAATGAGAGTAATAAGTGGTGCAAAAATACAGTGTGGGATACTGGCGCGGTGTGGGGAGAAATCCACGGTTTTGGGGAAAACTAGCGATTTCTACACTGGACATAAATTTAGAATAAATTCTAAATCTTAAAATCTATTTGAGTACTTTTCCGAGAAACCTGATGCTCTCTCTGGCTGGTGGACCCGGGCCCACGGTCGGCCTCTTCTTCTTCCTCCGGCTCTTTCTCCTTCCTCTCTCCCGCGCTCTCAGCGCTTTCTCCACCGGCGACGCCTAGCGCCAGAGGGCACCTAGGCTGCATCTGCAGTAGTGCGCGGCGTGCTTGCTGCCGGTGCAGCGTGCACTCACCTCACGGGCCAGTGCACTGTCGGCACTGCTCGCGGATTTGCCTCCGAACACCGGCGGTCGGGCGACGAGCGGTGCTGGTGGACCTCGCCCACCGTACACCGAGCTGGGGCTTATAAAATGACCGCGGCGTTCTCCTCTCCTTCCTCACACCTGACCTCGCTCCTCTTCCTCCTTCCTTCTCCTCTGTTCCCGCTGACCGGAGCTCAAGGCGAGGCTCTAATGGCGGAGTTGGCGCCGGACTGGTACATGATCCTGCTGTGCGGAGGGCTGGCAGTGGTGATGGGGCTCTCCGTGCTCCTGTGCGCGATGATCCTCGACGATCATCGCGATGCCGCGGCTCGGTTCCTGGCTCTCCGCGGTGGCGGTGGTCACGAGGAGTAGGTGGTGTGTGTCGGGTGTTAACTGTTGTACGGAGGTGCTTAGTTAGATGCGACACAGGTTGCAAAAATTTGCAAGCGGTGTATGTGTTCGTGTAATCGTGGTGGTGAGTCTGCTGCCGTGGTGCTGCGTGAAATAAAATAATCTATGCCGTGAGAAAATATACGATGCGGCAACTCAGGGAAAAGAAATCTCACCTGTGATTTCTCGCGAGAGAAAACAGTAATACATTAGAGTCAAACTGCGACAGAGCTTCTTACATTAATGATTTACTCGCCGCGAAACTCGGGGTACTAAGCATAAGTTACAACACATAAATAAAAGAAATTGCGGTAATAAAAACAGCGGTGCATTTAAATTGAAAACGGAAACTGGGCGGGGTCCTGTGAAAACGTTTCTGGTACGGGGATACACTCTTCCTCTATCGGAGAAAGTGGATTGACTAGTCGATGGATGTGTCTCTCCTGGTCGGGCCCCAGTGATCTGCCGATGGCGATCTGAGGATTTAAATCCGCGAGGCTCTGTAGATAACCCATCACATGTTGGGTTAAACGCTCTTGAGCGATGACGTACTGGACAAGGTTGGCCAAGACGGGGTCTCTCTCAACGCGTCCACCTGGAAAAGATGTTACTCCCCCGGGTGCTGCACGGCTCGGAAAATAATAATACCCTCGTTCGCTGGCATAGGGTACCGCGAATCGAAGGCGAGCAAGCGCTTCATATGCAGTAGCTTCACGGCCATGTGCGGGTTGGCATAGATTTCCCCACGAAGGAGACTTCATTGGGTCTTGGTTTGGGTTTACAGGAGGGATGTGCACGGCTGCCCAATATCTTGAGGTGGAAGGGGTGATCCTCGATTTGAACAGCTCGTACTGGGGTGGCTGGGTGGCGCCCATGGTACTGCGGGTAAAATCCCACAATATCTTGACAAAGCTACCTGGGGTAGCATCTGGAGTCCTCAGATAAATACTACGGCTCGGCATGTCAAGAAATGGTTGTGGGGATGGTGCACAAGGTGAGGGGTGCTTGGCAAGGTCACTCGGTGGCCCTTTTTATAGCACCGGGGCTGGGTCCTTTACCGTGGTAAAAAGTAAAGAATTTGCCGACTCAGATCGGGCCAACCACAGGTACACACATCTTACTAAAGTGACGTATCACTATGGGGGTTGTTGGGCGGTTTTTGGTGGTTGCGCCAAGGATAGAGAAATCACACTGCATGCTAATACATCCATGCAAGGCTACTATATAAAACAGATGCACGATGCCAGGCTGCGCTAATTTAAGGGATCACAGGATTACAAAGCAAGTGTACACGGGGACTCGCCACTACTCGAGTGACTCAGTCTACTTCGTTTACATCCAAGCGAGCGTCCCTTGTGGATGTCGAGGCTTCTCCACGGTTCTCACTGTCGGAATTTGCTGGAGAGGGCTGAGGGGCTGCAGGTTAGGGGTAGTGATGATGACCATCGCGGGGATTGTTGACCACAACTCACTGGAGTGTGCTCCTGTGGAGGCGTGAAGCACTGGGGTCATCAAAGCACCTTGGCTGACGGCTGGGGCTGACCTCGTGGTCTCGATCGGTTGTCCAAACAGCACGGCCGGGTTGTCGGCGTTGGGCTCGATCTCCTCTCTCATTGGGTTTCGACGTAACCAGCTCTCCACGAGCTGCAATCAGATCAATGGTGATTTGATCGAATAGGGCCTCCAGTGCACTTACATAGCGCACTAGGTGCAGCAATGCGGGATCCGTCTCGTTATCTCCGTTGGCAACTTGGGGTGGTCTACCATACCCTTCACGCCTGGGGTGGTAGTGGAACGAGCGACAGTTAACTCTGGGCGACAGGTGCCTGAGATGATGTCACAGCCCCAGATCAACCCTAGAGCTTGCTTGTAACTAGTAGCATTGCATCCATGCATCATGTTTAATTTCCATGAAAATTGAAATGGGGAAGGCAGGAAACCCTTAACACCCCCTTAAAACAACTAGGGTTTACTAAAATTTATTTCAATGAACCTGAAATGCCCTTCAAAATGTTCATCCTCTTTACTTTGGTTCGTAACCCATGTCAAAGGAGATGTACCATTTTCTAGGTCATCTAAGGGTTCTAGAATTAATCCACAAGTTTTTGAAATGAGCATTTTAAATTATATAAAATATTTTAAATGTTCAAAAATTACCAAACCAAAATGTTTCATGTTAGGAATATTCTAACAAGTGATCAGGAGCATTTTGGTGATTTTTAAAATAGTTTTGGTATTTTTAAAACCCCACAAAGTTGCAGGAAAATTAGAAAAGACTAAAAGGAGGAAAAACTTACCCGGCGCCCAACCGCCCGCTTTCTCCCCCTCCCCTCGCTGGCCCAGCGGCCCAGCCCACCACCGCCTCCTTCCTGTCGCCTTCCTCCTCTGCCCGGGAGGGCAGGCGTGTGTGCCCGACAGCGCACCCGCGCCCGGCCACCTCCACCTGCCACTGCGTCCCGGCCGACGAGACACCTCCAACGCCGCCACGCACCCCGGACCGCCCTCACTCTCCCGTGCTTCCTCCTCTCCTCTCGGCCTCTCCCTCACGCGGCCGAGCGGCCTCGTCCATCACCGTCGCCCGTTCGCCCGGCCACCGCTACCCTCCCTCCTCCCGATATGCCCACGAGCTCCGCCTCTTCCCGCTGAACCTCTCCACCGTGAGGAAGCAAGCCCGGATGGCCCGTGACGCCGCCACGCTGCTTTCCCCATCTCCGGCCGCCGAGATCGCTGGCGCTTCGCCGCCCGGCGTCTTCCCGAGCCGCTGGGCCTCAACCCGACCCCTGTAAGCCTCGCCGTCGTTCCCCTCATCTCTCCCCTCATGAGCTCAGAACCACCGCCCCACTAGCACCCGAATCCGGCCATCGCCATGGCCGGCGAGCCTCGCGCTCCCGAGCTTCCCTGCTCGTCCCCGTAGCTCCGGCGTATTCCCTGGGTCCCTGGGAAGCCGTAGAGGCCCGCGGTTGGCCTCCCCGTGCACCGCAGCGACGTTTGCGTCGTGCCGGGTTTCGGCGACCGCCGGCTCAACGCCGTCGCCAACTCCGGCGACCCGCCGCCGTGGCCTCTGTTGGATGCGCAGGAGGAAGGGCCTCGGTGCCCTCCGCCGCGTTTTTAGCCACGGAGGAGCAACCCAGCGCCTCCGCCAGATTCGACGTCGCCCGGCGTCAAGCCGGATGGCGTTGACCCTTTGACCGGGGTTTGACCACCGGGTCTTCGACATGTGGGCCCATGCCTCACCGACACTTTTAGTTAGGACAAAATTAGCACTAACAGCCTGTTAATTAACTAGGACAACGACACGTGGGTCCCGGCGTCGAGTTGACCTGGACAGCGACCCAGTTGACCGCTGACGTCACGCCTATGTCATGGCCGACGCATTAATGATTCTGGAATTATTTTAATTCAAGAAATTTCGTAAAATACTCTAAACTTCTAAAAATCATATAAATTCAACCGTAACTCGGATGGAAATAATTTATATATGAAAAATGATCAGAAAAATATGAAGAATCTGTTTATGCCATGATCATGCATGTTTGAACAAGTTAACATCACTGAATAGGATGAATCATGATTAGGGTAATTTAGGAAATAGCATTTTGAGTTGGAATTCAACCTTGTTTGAATTCCACTCCAACTAACTTGGATTATTATTGCATTAGGTGAATTCAGTACCTTAACATGATCATGCATCATATATGTGCATTGCATTGATTGTGTTCTTCTCTTGTTTGCGGTAATTGTCCCTCCCGTAGAGCGATGTACCGATGACGATTATTCGATGACACCGATGAAGAACTATTATCTTCGAAGTGCCGTGCAAGCAAAACCCCTTGTTCATTCCGATACAATCCCATTCTCTCGCTCCTGCTCTATTTTACTGCATTAGGACGACAACGACTCATGTTTTACTTGCTGCGGTAGCTGAACCCCTTGATCCTTTGCATGACTGTCATTCCACAAGAATTAGATGAAACCCACTAGCATGAGTAGGAATTGTTTGAGCCATGTTGTGCCTACTCAGTTATGCTTGTTTGTCATGCCTGCTACTGCTTAGAGTTGAGTCAGTGCGATTCATCGGGAATGAATTGGAATGGTTGTGTGAACATGTCCTATTGTGTGTGAGCTAAGTGTATGAACACGATTTGGTAAAGGTAGCGGTGAGAGGCCATGTAGGAGTACATGGTGGGTTGTCTCATTGAAACCGTCCTCGAGAACTGAGATCTGTGTTTGTGATCCATGAAACAGTTACTACCACGCATTGGGCCCGAAACCAATGGACCCTCTCGGCTTCTTAACCACCCTTGTTCCCGGTCCGGGAGTTGCAAGTAGTTTCGTGTTTGTAGTATCTTTGGGGCCGACGCCTTGCGCTGACCTCGGGGTGGGTTGTGTTGCGGTAGGCACCGTGTGGTCTTGTACCGAGTGCCGTTTGGTATCTCGGGAACCTGCACACATCGTTCGGGGCCGTATGGGAAACCTCGGCGGACTCCATGCGGATGGAACCCTAATAGGCGATAAACCCGGACTAGGGACTTGAGTGTTTAGGTAGGCTGGCCGACACCCACGTTGGGCTTCCGCTTGAAGGTTGCCGAGTACATGTCGTGTAAACGGCGGTAAGTGGTGAGAGCGTGTGTGAAGAAGTACACCCCGCAGGGTTTAATATGATCTATTCGAATAGCCGTGTCCACGGAGAAGGACTTCGGGTTGCCTATATCGGTTCATAGACAAGTGAAAGTGGATACTCTAAAATGCGCAAGACAAGCGTGAGTGCTATGGATGGCGTTCTCGTAGGGAGACGGAGGCGGGTCCATAGTGGTGTATTGATATGGTGAATATGTGGACTCGTAGCGCCACCTCAAAAGAGTTACTTGCAGTCGTAGTTCGGGATAGCCACCGAGTCAAAGGCTGGCTTGCTGCGGTCAAACTCCACCACCCCTTTTGATAATGATGCATATGTAGTTAGATCTGATGTAAGTCTTGCTTTGAGTACGTTTGTACTCACGTTTGCTTATGTTATGTTTTTGCAGAGAGACTTTAGTCTCGCTAGTAGTTCCGCTTGGACTTGACGGTTAGCTTGATACCTCACCACGATCTTGTGCCTTGGCGGGGATCGGTAGATAGCCGTGCTTCTCAGCCCTTTTCATTTATAGTTATGCGTACTCAGACATGATTAGCTTCCGCTTGTGCTATGACTTGTATGTTTCGAGTGTTGGGTCATGAGACCCATGTTTGTAATATCTCGCTCTTGAGCCTAATGAATAATATTTGAGTCGTAGAGTTATGTTGTGATGCCATGTTGTATCTACACATATTGAGCATAATGTGTGTATGTTTGAAATGCTTGGTATGTGTGGGATCCGACAAACTAGTTGTTTATCCTTGGCAGCCTCTCATATGGGGAAATGTAGTCTCGTGCTTCTGAGCGATAGTAGTCCGCACATGCTTGGCCACCGGAGTCCTCGCTAGCCCAAAGACTACCGCTTGGACACCGACCGGCGGCATGTGTTTCACCGTTCCTTATGTCTGTCCCTTCGGGAAATGTCACGGTGTTATTCGAGTCCTCGCTTAGCCTGCTACAGCCCGGGATACCGGAGTCCCGTTAGCCCAAAGGCTACAGCCCGAATACATACGCTGATGACCGACATGCTCGATGTGATTCATGTATGCCTGTCCCCATAGGTTAGCGCCGCTTTGGGTTCGCGACTAGCCATGTCGGCCCGGGTTCTTTGTCATATGGATGCTAGCGACATTATCATATACGTGAGCCAAAAGACGCAAACGGTCCCGGGCCATGGTAAGGCGACACCGTGGGAATACCGTGCGTGAGGCCGCAAAGTGATATGAGGTGTTATATGCTAGATCGGTGTGACATAGGATCGGGGTCTGACAGGCGTTGGTATCGAGCTTTGTTGCAGAGGATTACCAAGCCAAACTGGTCGAAGTTGTGTCTAGAAGTGCTTTAGTTATGTAAGGGAATTGATTGTGGAAGGAACGTAAGGCTCTTTTTACTTCTTATACCTCATGGCCTTGATCTGAGTCATCCTCTTCTCTTCTACGGGTTTAAGAACTAGGCTTCTCATCTATCCATTAGGATGACGTGTTACTAATCCATAGACTTATAAGATTGTTGGTTTTAATCCCCGATTCAGTTCCTACTATTTACGTATGATAACTTGTTGATCTCAGAATTTTGTTATGATGTTGTTGAGTGGTTATGCCACCAATTTTTGCAGGATGTCTCAAATCATTTTGAGCATTTACAGCGTTATCTTGTCCGAGTCATCCTGTGTCTCTAAATAGTCCGATGCGTTTGCAAATCCCTCCCCTCCATTTCTAATGTTCATCCGGGCCAGATTAATCACACAAATTGGTGTGTTGAGGTACTCCGCTGCCTCAACATATATGTTGGAATTATTATTATGACCCTAGTTGTTTAGGAAGTCATCTAGCAATTTAGCAATGCTTTTGTATCCCTAGTGTGATGATTCGGCCATCATTTCGAAAGCATCCCGTGATGCCATTTAGTAGTAAGTATTCTACTCCTGAGTTTCTGAATCCGAGATTCATCCTACTTCATGTTGTTAGTATTTGCTAGTGCCTCTAGGATATTAGTAACTTTGCGATAATCCTCGAGGTCCGTGGTATATCCTTCTTCCAAATACCATGAACCACTTATGGCAGAAGTTTGTTGAACCAAAAGATCACAACTAGAGTGCTCTTGAGGAGTTCTCCATTCATAATTGTGAATCTGCCAATTCTATTTTTCTCGCATGGGTTATCCAGGAAGAAATGTTGAGCTTCGTTCGACATACTAATCTGTGCTTCCACAACTCGAAAAATTATATGTTCCTTTGAGTTGCTCTCTTTAGTTGTATTCCGACCATCCTCTATCAATTGATAGTCAAGGGTATGTGTGCGATCGTGTTTATCGATGTCTATTATCCTTATGGTCCGTCAAGCCATTACGTTACGGAATGACTAGGAGAAACAAACTCGATTACCTCATCCATTTCTAGGATTGGGTCAAAGTAGTTGTATTCCGCAGATCAAAATGCCAATTCAGCTTTTGAATCTGTTCTACCCTGAAGTGTTACCATCTTTATGTCAAGAATGTCATGGGAATTGCACAACCTCTTAGAAATTCTTGACGCAGTGATACTCTCGCTATTATTATTCATTCCTCGGTTCCGCGTTGTTGTAACCGGAATGCCGACAAGTGAATTGTGATGTGCGAAATCAATACTCCGAGCCACTCGTTGCTTGGTAGTTAATGGACAATATCCTCATTTTTTAGCGTGTTGATTATTGAATCATCATCCTAAGATTGATCGTGCTACCTAGTCCTTATTTCTGGTGCACCCTTCGATTGATGAGTTAGGATTGTGTCAAGTCCTCACTCATTCGATCATATTGTCTTGCCCTTAAAAGCAAGATTTTTCTCGAGCTTGGTAACATACCGGTGGTTCGTGACTTTCCAAATATCTTTTGGAAGTGTTACCGGGTTGTCCCCTGACTGCTATGTTGAGCTCGTGATCAAGTTGGTTACTTGTGAACCACCCTTCTCCAAGAATCTGTGTTGGATATCCCTGAGCTAGTTGGTTAAGCTAGACAATAACTTGGAGAGTTGGAAGATAAAAGCTTGCCTAACCTAGTTCGATCCAATGGGATATTCTTGTGTAGTGTGTGTCGAAGAAAGATGATATCTTCATCGATTGTTCCTCGTGATCAGTTGTTGGATCTATTGTCCTACCAATTCTTTGACTTGAGTATGGGCCATTGTCAAGTCAAATCAGAACCAACGATATTCGTAATGTTGTCTTACTCGTGGTTGATCCCTCGAGCATACACCATTATGTCTTTTGGTCTGACCAATGCTAACACTTTGTGTTCACATGATGGTGGAAGTCGATTGATATGGAAATTTCGATAAGTTGCTGTTGAGCCCATCGCCAGATTTTGTCTCCCCCATGAGTCATGTTGAGCATCAACCTAGTATTGGAAACTTGTGTAAGCAATTCTTCGTGTTTCGTTCATGAAGCATATGTTTGGATGAAAGTAGTGACTTCCTCTAGTTCATGTGCATCTGGTGTAAGTTGCCGCCATGGATTTGAGAAAGGTTTGTTTTGCTCCCTTGGAATCATCCCAAGTCAGTCATGCACGTGCGAAGTATTCTATGGTCTGATAGACTGATCATCTTCATTCCATATGGATTCCATAGCACACCAAGCCACTGATTGACTTGAACAAGGAAAAGAAGTCTATGCTTGGGATCTAATCCATGGACTTGTGTAAAGACTTCGATACCCTCGATGATGGCTCCCCACCCGAACTCGGTAGTGTTTTATTATAAGACTACCATGTGGTCATGTTTGTCTAGGACAATGTGTTCACAGGTTTGTAGCAGAACCAGCTCATGTTTTGGAGCTTGCTATCGTAGTTCATATCCCGAGAATCTCGCAACGCCATCGCGTCAAATTGTGTTGCAACCTTTCCTTTTCGGACATGCTGAGTCTGAAATATCCTAACACCAACCAGATCTGAATCTCGTGCAGATATGATGGTTGGAACAGTCGAACAGTTGCATTTCGTTCCCAGCTTGCACCGTCCTTATGCCATTTCACTATGGGCTGCCTTCGTAGTAATTTCTGTTCAAGATCATCCTCAAAAGTGGACTTACCATGGGTCCCCTCCCCCCTCGATGATAAGCAAAATCATCCATTGCGTTGTCTTCAACAAGGTAGTCCACATCATCCATTTTAGTCCGGTGGTACCATTCCTTGCATTCTACCAAATGTTCGCTTGTGATTGCCTTAGGCTGGTGTAAAGAGTCTCAATGATCTCTAATTCAAAAGTAATTCTTTTTGCCACTTAAGGGAATAGTTCTTTGCGTCACCTTTTTTGAGGTGCCCCGTTACGGGATCATGGTAAATATTTCCTCACCACCATGACACCATCCACCATCTCTCTAAGTGTGGGATTGTTGCCACTAATCAAACCCGTTGTTGTTCTTCCATCCCTCTCGATGCTGTTATGTCTCAACTCAAGATGTGTCACCGTCTCGGTCCGTGAGTCGATCATGTTTATTTGATCTTCGTGAAGATCGAATCATGTAGGGTTTCCCCCTTCTTTTTGTTGTCGTGTCAGGTAAAGATCTCGAAGGCAAAGACCTCAAGACCAAGGTGATGGAATGAATCAACATTTTCGAGGAAGGCGAATGGATCATGAAGATTGTGATAGTTTGCGACTCCCTTTTCCTCTTGCCTCACGTCTTGAATCTCGGGGCGAGATTCTTGTTTAGTGGGGGTGAGTTGTCACAGCCCCAGATCAACCCTAGAGCTTGCTTGTAACTAGTAGCATTGCATCCATGCATCATGTTTAATTTCCATGAAAATTGAAATGGGGAAGGCAGGAAACCCCAGAACACCCCCTTAAAACAACTAGGGTTTACTAAAATTTATTTCAATGAACACGAAATGCCCTTCAAAATGTTCATCCTCTTTACTTTGGTTCGTAACCCATGTCAAAGGAGATGTACCATTTTCTAGGTCATCTAAGGGTTCTAGAATTAATCCACAAGTTTTTGAAATGAGCATTTTAAATTATATAAAATATTTTAAATGTTCAAAAATTACCAAACCAAAATGTTTCATGTTAGGAATATTCTAACAAGTGATCAGGAGCATTTTGGTGATTTTTAAAATAGTTTTGGTATTTTTAAAAACTCCACAAAGTTGCAGGAAAATTAGAAAAGACTAAAAGGAGGAAAAACTTACCTGGCGCCCAACCGGCCCAGCCTCTCTTTCTCCCCCTCCCCACGCTGGCCCACTCCAGCGGCCCAGCCCACCACCGCCTCCTTCCTGTCGCCTTCCTCCTCTGCCAGGAGGACGGGCGTGTGCCCGACGCGCGCACCGCCGCGCCCCGGCCACCTCCACCCTGCCTGCTCAAGGCCCCCGACGCCAGACACCTCCAACGCCGCCACGCACCCCCGGACCGCCTCACTCTCCCGTGCTTCCTCCTCTCCTCTCGGCCTCTCCCTCACGCTGACCAAAGGCCTCGTCGCCACCGTCGCCCGTTCATGTGCCACCGCTACCCTCCCTCCTCCCCGATATGCCCACGAGCTCCGCCTCTTCCCGCTGAACCTCTCCACCGTGGAAGCAAGCCCGGATGGCCCGCATCGCCGCCACGCTGCTTTTCCCCATCTCCGCCGCCTGAGATCGCGGCGCCGCTCGCCGCCCGGCGTCTTCCCGAGCCGCTGGGCCCTCCAACCGACCCCCTGTAAGCCTCGCCGTCGTTCCCCTCATCTCTCCCCCTCGCGCGAGCCTGTAACCACCGCCCCACTAGCACCCGAATCCGGCCATCGCCATGGCCGGCGAGCCTCAGCCCCGAGCTTCCTGCCGTCCCGTAGCTCCGGCGTATTCCACAGGTCCTCGGAAGCCAGAGAGGCCCGCGGTTGGCCTCCCCGTGCACCGCAGCGACGTTTGCGTCGTGCCGTGGTTTCGGCAGCCGCCGGCTCAACGCCGTCGCCAACTCCGGCGACCCCGCGCCCCCCCTGTGGCCTCTGTTGGATGCGCAGGAGGAAGGGCTCCCCCCTGGTGCCCTCCGCCGCGTTTTTAGCCACCGGAGGAGCAACCCCGCGGCGCTCCGCCGCATTCGACGCCGCCGGCGTCAAGCCGCGATGGCGTTGACCCTTTTGACCGGGGGTTTGACCACCCCGGGTCTTCTGACATGTGGGCCCATGCCTCACTGACACTTTTTAGTTAGGACAAAATTAGCACTAACAGCCTCTGTTAATTAACTAGGACACTGACACGTGGGTCCCAGCGTCAGAGTTGACTGGACAGCGACCAGTTGACCGCTGACGTCACGCCTATGTCATGTCGACGCATTAATGATTCTCGGAATTATTTTAATTCAGTAAATTTCAGAAAATACTCTAAACTTCTAAAAATCATATAAATTCAACCGTAACTCGGATGGAAATAATTTATATATGAAAAATGATCAGAAAAATATGAAGAATCTGTTTATGCCATGATCATGCATGTTTGAACAAGTTAACATCACTGAATAGGATGAATCATGATTAGGGTAATTTAGGAAATAGCATTTTGAGTTGGAATTCAACCTTGTTTGAATTCCACTCCAACTAACTTGGATTATTATTGCATTAGGTGAATTCAGTACCTTAACATGATCATGCATCATATATGTGCATTGCATTGATTGTGTTCTCTCTTGTTTGCCGGTAATTGTCCCTCCGGTGAGACGATGTACCGACGACGATTATTCGATGACACCGATGAAGAACTATTATCTTCGAAGTGCTGTGCAAGCAAAACCCCTTGTTCATTCCGATACAATCCCATTCTCTCGCTCCTGCTCTATTTTACTGCATTAGGGCGACAACGACTCATGTTTTACTTGCTGCGGTAGCTGAACCCCTTGATCCTTTGCATGACCTGTCATTCCACGGTAATTAGATGAAACCCACTAGCATGAGTAGGAATTGTTTGAGCCATGTTGTGCCTACTCAGTTATGCTTGTTTGTCATGCCCACTCTTGCTTAGAGTTGAGTCAGTCCGATTCATCGGGAATGAATTGGAATGGTTGTGTGAACATGTCCTATTGTGTGTGAGCTAAGTGTATGAACACGATTTGGTAAAGGTAGCGGTGAGAGGCCATGTAGGAGTACATGGTGGGTTGTCTCATTGAAACCGTCCTCGTGAACTGAGATCTGTGTTTGTGATCCATGAAGCAGTTACTACCACGCATTGGGCCCGAAACCAATGGACCCTCTCGGCTTCTTAACCACCCTTGTTCCTGGTCCCGGAGTTGCAAGTAGTTTACGGTGTTTGTAGTATCTTTGGGGGCCGCATAGCGCTGACCTCAGGGGTGGGTTGTGTTGCGGTAGGCATGGCCCGGTGTACCGAAAGTGCCCGTTTGGTATCTCGGGAACCCTGTACACATCGTTCGGGGCCGTATGGGAAACCTCGGCGGACTCCTGCGGATGGAACCGAATAGGCGATAAACCTGGACTAGGGACTTGAGTGTTTAGGTAGGCTGTGGCCGACACCCACGTTGGGCTTCCGGCTTGAAGGTTGCCGAGTACATGTCGTGTAAACGGCGGTAAGTGGTGAGCGTGTGTGAAGAAGTACACCCTGCGCAGGGTTTAATATGATCTATTCGAATAGCCGTGTCCACGGAGAAGGACTTCGGGTTGCCTATATCGGTTCATAGACAAGTGAAAGTGGATACTCTAAAATGCGCAAGACAAGCGTGAGTGCTATGGATGGCGTTCTCGTGAGGAGACGGGAGGCGGGTCCATAGTGGTGTATTGATATGGTGAATATGTGGACTCGTGTGCGCCACCTCAAAAGAGTTACTTGCGATCGTAGTTCGGGATAGCCACCGAGTCAAAGCTGGCTTGCTGCAGTCAAACTCCACCACCCCTTTTGATAATGATGCATATGTAGTTAGATCTGATGTAAGTCTTGCTGAAATGCGTTTGTACTCACGTTTGCTTATGTTATGTTTTGCGAGAGACTTTAGTCTCGCTAGTAGTTCCGCTTGGACTTGACGGTTAGCTTGATACCTCAGCCACGATCTTGTGCCTTGGCGGGATGGTAGATAGCCGTGCTTCTCAGCCCTTTTCATTTATAGTTATGCGTACTTTCGAGACATGATTAGCTTCCGCTTGTGCTATGACTTGTATGTTTCGAGTGTTGGGTCATGAGACCCATGTTTGTAATATCTCGCTCTTGAGCCTAATGAATAATATTTGAGTCGAGAGTTATGTTGTGATGCCATGTTGTATCTACACATATTGAGCATAATGTGTGTATGTTTGAAATGCTTGGTATGTGTGGGATCCGACAAACTAGTTGTTTATCCTTGGCAGCCTCTCATATGGGGAAATGTAGTCTCGTGCTTACGAGCGATAGTAGTCCGCTTCTGACCCGGTCCACCGGAGTCCCGCTAGCCCAGCACTACTGCTTGGACACTGACTGGCGGCATGTGTTTCACTTCGTTCCTATATGTCCGTTCTTCGGGAAATGTCACGCGGTGTTATTCGGAGTCCTGCCTAGCTCGCTACAGCCCGGGATACCGGAGTCCTGTTAGCCCAAAGGTTACAGCCCGAATACATACGTTGATGACCGACATGCTCGATGTGATTCATGTATGCCTGTCCCCATAGGTTAGCGCCGCTTTGGGTTCGCGACTAGCCATGTCGGCCCGGGTTCTTTGTCATATGGATGCTAGCGACATTATCATATACGTGAGCCAAAAGACGCAAACGGTCCCGGGCCATGGTAAGGCGACACCCGTGGGAATACCGTGCGTGAGGCCGCAAAGTGATATGAGGTGTTACATGCTAGATCGGTGTGACTTAGGATCGGGGTCCTGACAGATGAACTATAGCCTCTCGAGCAGCTAGTTGGATGGCTTGTGGCTCAAAGGAAGTTGTTCTTCCGGTGAACCTGTAGGGGCGCTCGGGTGCCAGACCCCTACTATAGATATGTACAGTGGCCCAGAATTGACGGCTCTCCCCACTTATGGGTCCTTGGTACACAACATATTCGGGTGGCTCTTCTAATGCATAGGCACGACGGGTAAGGTTTGCGAGTATGGTCACAAAACCTCCAAGGTTGGTTGCTGTAGTCTCATGGTGCACTACGGGACCAGGCATTGTGGCTTGGTTTTGTGGTAGCGGCTGTGCTGGGCTGGGTTGAGGCGAGCGTGTCCCTTTTTCTATAAAAAGGGGACGGAGTCTTCCTTCGCAGGCTTGCGAATGAGACACCTTTGGTGCTGGTCACTGGTGTGTGATAGACGGGCTAGGTTGATAGGTTGGGCACCGACTGCAGAAAGCGTCGGGTCACTGTGTGGCTATCTTGCGCGAGAAGCATGGCTGAGGTTTTGGTTATGGCTCGGTGGGTTGTTAGCCTAATTTTATTGACCTGGCTAAGATAGGATTAGCCAATGGTCATCCTGGCTCTGATACCAAGTCTGTGGCGACCGGTTCTCCGGGTGTCAATTCCCAGAAAATGGCCGTTGTGCTCATCAGCCCCAGGATTTACTGTTAGCTGATGAGGCACTAGCTTGATACAGAAATTCCAAGAAGAAATACAATATGTGGAGTACAAGACCATTCTGGCCTACAACAAATGGTTTCTAAAGGTTGATGGCGGAAGCGGTTTGTGAATCATCAGTGTCCATGGAACTCCATTTTTCCACAGGAACAGCGGACCAGGTTAACTCCTATCTTCACGAGACTGCTATCACTATTGCTTAGGTTCCACGGCTGTCATCGCAACGCTCCTCTCCAAGCAAGAAATCTGGCCAAGACAATAGCCAGGGACAAGCCAGTGAGTACTTTGAATGTACTCGCAAACGTAATGAACACAGGCATTATTTAACAATAATATGCTGAAAATATCTTATGCTCATGACGTCAGTCACAAAAGATAAATAAACTCTGATGCGTGCAAGCATGTTATTTGTGAATATGCAATAATATGGTAGTATTAAAATTATGAAATAAATAACACCAAGAACTTCAAAAGAATAGCCACAGTCGGGCGTCTGAGCGACACCGCATAAAGGGCTTATAAACAATAAGAACAATGCCGCAGTCGGGCGTCTGAGCGACACCACATAAAGGGCTTATAAATAAACAAGAACAATGCCGCAGTCGGGCGTCTGAGCGACACCTCATAAAGGGCTTATAAATAAACAAGAACAATGCAGCAGTCGGGCGTCTGAGCGACACCTCATAAAGGGCTTATAAATAAACACATAGAATATCCAGGAGGTAGAACCATCCCAGGGATATTTGATAATACCAATAAAATCATGGGTTACTCAACAATAATAATAATAATCATAATTATCACAATCCACAATTTGTGAAATTCAGTTCTGGTTTAACAGTTTCACCTCCGAAGACCGACACTAAGACCGACACTTGACCCATCCTGTGTAATCCTTAACCATGGACACGGCTATTCGAATAGGTTTAATCTCTGCAGAGGGTGTACTCTTTACCCACGAGTAACGGATTCCTTTAGTCCATCGGGACTAATTCCGTCTATGGTCCTTTTGTTGAAAACACACCTAACTTCCACACACTAGCTTAACTCACATGTGCCTGGAATCACCCACGACACCTGTTAAGCAAAACTCTAAGTGGGGAGGCTACAACCTCGACGTAACATGGGATCACAAAATTTATACATGGCACAAGAACTGGGAGCTACCCTTCGGCTACAACCGAAACACCCATGCTCCTGCACCCGATGGTATGACTACCGGAGGCCTCCGGTATCTCCCACCATGGCCTCTCTCATGCGGTGTGTGCTAGGAAAGGGGTTGACAACTTACTAAACCGTACCCTACTTGTTGTAGGGACGAGTGGTAGTACGAAGCAAGTATGGGGGTTACTGGCATAAGACTCGATCTACGGTCGACTCAGGAGGTTGTAATGTTCCCTGCAAGATTAGTATAACAATGCATATACTTCAAACAGCAGATAGAAACACCATGCGACATACCCCCTCATGCCATACCGGGCATGTTCGTCTCGACGGAGGACTAGGGACAAGACCGTGTCCACCCAGGACAGAGGCCTTCCCGGCTTTCCTCCCAGTATGCTTGAAATGCATACGGCGGTGATTCCTATTACAATGATATCAGTTCCATTTGCATGAAATTCTTTAACATGCACTCATGAGTATGAACACCTCCTCACAAAAAATGACGTATGCTCATGTCGGGGTGGTGTTGCCACCGTGCCAAGCAACACACAAAAAAAAATTACACCAGGGTTCAGAATGCTTGCCTTCATGTCATGGGAAAGAAGGGTGCATCCAAAACATCTTGAAATCTTCAAAATTCCTATTTAAAAGAATATATTTGAATTAACACACAAAATAAAAACAACACAAAAGTTGTTTTGAAATTTTTTCAAATAAATCTTAAAATAAACTAGACAATATTTGAGAGAGGTAGGAAAAAGAATTAATTTATTTGGAGTTGTATTTAAAAAAATACAGCCGGTCAAAGTTTTGTAAAAATCTGTTATTTAAATAAAAATGTAAAAGAAAACGATTCGAATAATTACATTACACGCCGAAGCGTAATCTGAAATACGCTTCCACTTACTCGCGTGGACCGTGCGTGGTCACCGACAGTGGGTCCTAGGTGGCCCACTAGTTAGGTTTGACTAGTCCGCCCTCCTTCTTCTCCCTCTGTCCCGAGCGGAGGCGGAACTCCGGCGACCGTCGCCGGCGAATGGAGGGTCCTTGTGGGAAGCTGAGGGCGGGGATGGATCCGCGGGTCGAGGGTGATCCTTCCGGTGGTTGCAGGGTTGACAGTGGAGAGGGATTTGCTTGGCGAGCTCATGGCGGAGGAAAGTGTCGGTGGTAAAGTGTTTTTGGGGCGGCGGTGGCTCCCGATCGAAATTGAGTAGGGGGATGTGATCACGGGAGGGAGAGGAAGCTCCTGGTGAAAAGAGTGGAGAGGGGGAGGCTCTGGAGGCGCCGTTAGGGCCTGGGCAGTGGTGGCGGCTGTAGTCGCCGGAGATGGGAAAGAAGGACTCCCAGAGTTGATTTGCTGCCATAGTGGTTCCTAGGGAGATGGTTTGGGACTGCCTGCGTGCGGGGATGAACTCGGGGCTCCTTAAATAGGCGATGGAGGTCAGTTCCGAGGCGGCCGGCGATAAGGACGACGACAAACCGCCCTGCTGTAGCTTGGGCGACGTGGCGGCGACGAGCGCTAGGGGACACGTTGTGGATGAGCACGCACTGCACTAGGAGGCAGGTGGCAAGCGCTGGTGGCTTGGGCGGCGCCGACACGGCGGGGCCTGCAAGCGGCCGTCAGCTAGCCGCCACGGCCGTCCTGACGGTGGCGCTGTGGGGTGCCAGGTTGGTCGGGGTGGTGTGGCGGTGCAAGGGGACACGACGGGCTGGCTGGGGCCGGATTTGAGATTGGGGTGTGACATGGCGGCTCGGGTGCATGTGGGTGCCAAACGCACGCTCTGGGCGCGCCCAGAGCACGCCCGGGATGTGCTCGACGAAATGCCAGGGTAGCCTAGAGAGTTCCAAACCACAAGAGAGTTAGCAGCAAGGGGTTATGGGCTAGGGCAAAACCTTGGGACATGCTAGGTAGGTCAGGGGCTCAAGTTCACAATGTAAACTTGAAATCATGCCAAATCTGGCTATGAACTCAGGGTGTTTTTCAAAATGCCAAAGGCATCTAGGCAACACTTGGGGTGGCCAAATTCTCCAGATCAGTGTCTCTCTGGATGGATAAGAGGGTGGTGAAGTTAGTTTGACAAAAGCAAAAACTTGTTAGTGCAAGTTATGCAAAACTTCAGTTATGGGCAAAAAGTGAATGGCACTGTTCCATGAACAAAAATTCTTCCAAAGGGTCCATACTTCTGGACTTAAGAGTTTGGCAAGGAGGACTATAAGAAGGAAAAGGAATTATGGATAAAGAAGCAAGTTAGGAGATGGTTGCAGTACAAATCACCAAATGGCACCACAATGAAGATGAGGATGATTCACTCAATTTTTCCGAAGAACAACACTAGTTTTTTTGCATAAAGTGGAACCATAAGCTGCTACTAACATCACATAATTTTGGTGGAGGCTCTAGGGAAATATTTAATTGGGTTGTAGTGCAAAAATGTCCACTGGACCAGAGAAGAAAAACATGTGTAAAACTCAAAATATGCAATGAAATAATTATATTAATGCACACAAGTGATTTAGAGACATCTCATGACATTTCCAAATTTTGGTTGAAATTTTAAGTGATTCTATCAAATGGTTGTAGTGCAAACAGAGCTCTAAAATTTAAAACAAGCCATTTTAATGATTAAAGCTCAGGGTGAAATTTTAATGAACAAATCTGCTGATTTATAAAATGGTAAACATAGAGCATAGAAGACCAATATGTTTTGGAAAGTTCCACATGGAAAATACACCTAATATTAAAAGAAAAGCTCTAAAATCAATGGAAATAAAAAATTTAAAACTCCTGGCAAAATTTTTAATATGAAAACTTGGCTAAATCTTTGGGGTGTTACAGGATGGGCATGGCATCTCGAGTTATATGATGAGTAAACTAAGCAGATGGTGGTGCAACAAAGTAGAAGAAATGCAAGACAACATATGCAAGATACGCACAATCAATAAAACCTTGCCAAATTAGAACATGCACCTTGATGGGTGAACAGGACATGCCATCTGCCTTTGACTCCTCGAGGTTAGAATAGTCATTAGGATGATATTCTGAACAAGAATCAACAGGTGGGAAGCGTACAAGTTTCATTGCTTCCAGAATGGCACTCAATGCCTTGGTGCCAATTTTGTAAGTCATTGTAGTGTTCCACAATATTCTTCTGATGCTGGATTCGATATTCACCGTAATTGCGTATAATATCCGAGAACCATGAAAACATAAATAGTTGTGAGATTATCTTTGTAATGCAGATGATATTCTAATATAGGGGCGCCCTGTAAACACTTATGTGCTATCACCGGATTACGATGAGAGAGATCATGTGTTACGTAATATCGTATGCGTGCATTTATATAATCTGCACAAGTACACAAAAAATAGGCTCCGTAAGTAAGGATAGTGGCAGATGATAGGTTCATAATATACCGTATCTGAGTTTATTGCCATACCATGATAACAAGAGCACACAAAGAACTAGGCAGATCATAGTGTACATAACAGGGTACACCATAACCACGATATATAAATCGGGAAAGTGGAACGGCTTGAAAATATGGTGTTGTATTGCCGCTTAGTAATTGAAAGCCTATCGATCACGCATGTGCCAGCACTATCGAACATGGTAAAGAAGAGCAAGCAGATTTTGGATAATAAAATGTTGGTTGCGCAGTGCCCACACAAGATGAACCAGAGCGCATTATGCAACTCCCATTTGTCTCGACCATTTCAGGCGATTGGATGAAGATCCTACGTCTCCTAACCCTTCTTCTTCCTCGTCTCTTAATTCTTCCCATACAGAACACCGCACGAGCCGCCGGCCGGACCACCAGCCCCCACCACATGTGTTCCTCCGCCACCCCCACCCCCACCCGCATCGAGTTTTCTTCGTTCGGCGAGGGCCCACAACCACCCGAGCCCCTTGGATCGCACCGGCGAACTCCGACAAGCTCTGAAAAATCGACTGACCCAATTTTGAAATTTAGTCTACTGTGATTTAACTAGTGTGGAGTATAAAAGGGGAAAACCATAAGCATTGGGAGTATAGTGTTGAGCGTGCCATGGCGGATCTGAAGGTGCAAACCGGACAAAGGCAACTTCGCAACCAAGACAAGAAATTAGAGTAAAGCGTTGGCGATCTATTTTCTTGCTGCGATAAATAAGTTGAGCAGAATCTGAAAGAGTACCGCCTGCAGTGCGGCGCCGTGTACGCATCTGCCGAGAATTTGACGGTGCTGCGGTAGCGATGGTTGTCGGCGGCGTGGAAGTAGATCTAGGAGGGTAGACGGTGGCGGCGGGGCGCGGTGGACGAGACGGTCGTAGGAGCGGCGCCGGCAAGGTGGACGACAGCGGGGATGAAGCGAGAGGACGGGATGCAAGGATCCCGGTCCGAAGGCGTGGATGAGAGAGGTCGATCTCTTGTAATGGACGGCGACGTCGGGGTATTAGCTCCGGCATGGTGGAGGAGGATGGCGGTGGATGGGGTGGCGGACGGCGGCGGATGGAGGAGGGTGGGGTGGAGAGGGTGTTTTGGCGCCCACGGAGTACGAATGGGGAAAAGAGAGGTAGAGAGGAAGGGGGAACCATGTATTCAGGGCGCGCTTGTCTCAAATGCGAGGAAATTTACAAACTTAGCCCCCGTTTCAAATTTCTACTACATCACAGCAACATTAGTCGGTTGGGGATAGGACGGTAATCTCGCATACACCGAATATTTGCCGACGAGAGTTTGTTTTTGGCGCCCACCATGTATGAATATGAATCGGGGAGGGAGTCGATTTCGGCCGAGGGCACACTGTGTTTTGGCGCCCACCGTGTATGAATCCGGGTGAGAGGTGGTTACGTCACGTTTGGGTGAAATTACAAACCTACCCCTATCAAAACCTAGAGAAATCCAGCAGATAGGCTTTGCGTGGTAGGGATAGGCAGTAGTGATTTCCATCTCGCAGATTTTGGTTTTGGGCGGGGTTACTGCGACTTTCCCCGCTTCGTTCAAATTTTGCACGGCATCGCCATCGTGCCAACTCAATTCGAATCCCGTTTATATTCTACTATTTTTTGGGCGGATCCATTTTCAATTGGAATTACATTCTATATACATCATTTTTTATATATACTTTCAAAAGCACAACACCATTTATACATAAATATGGTTTACAAATGGCATGATCTCAGATTCATAAGGTTGTATCCATCAATTTGGATTTTCAAATATTTGAAACCACTTTATATTGAAATCCAATGTATGCAATCCTCGCTAACTATCTCCAATCAATGTGTGTTTCATGCCGGGTTTTTTTAACTTCTCAAACATGTATAATGTGTTTCACACACGCAACATATAGTTTAATCCCGTTTAGACATTAATTGCATATAAACCATGCATTGTTTGTAATTAAAGAATCTATGGATCACCAATATTGATAAACTATATAATATTACACGTGTGCCCAAATTCAAATGAATATGCATGTTTGATACACCAATTTGCATTATGATATTATCGATGTCGTGATCTCCAGTTTAAATATTTGAATCCCTTTAATCCAGATATTCGTCTCATATAGCTATCACTCATGCTTATATAGGACTATCTCTCTGGACCTATACGTGTTCATCGTCTCTCAGGCATCTCTCGTGCTACCTGTATGTCGACAATGATCTTTTATCTTCGTAACACACTGACGGTACTCTCTCCCTAGACCTTCATCAATCTATCTCTCTCTAAGTATATCTCGCTCCCTGCTATGTGTCTCTAGCTATGATTCTCCATGTGGAATCTCTTTCTTTCACACAAACACAAACCTTTGTCTCCTGGGGTCTCATTTCTCTCAACTATTCCCATGTGTGCCACTCACACACCCCTCATACAGAGATGTCTTTCGCTCCTTAGATATGAGAACCTACGACTCTTCCTCTTCAATATCTCTTTCTCACACACAAACACAAACTCTGCCTCCCAGGGTCTCATATTTCTCCATTATTCTCTTGTATGTCGCTCAAACACACCCTCTCTCCCTAGAGATATCATGTGTTCCCTCATATGTCTCTCTAGCTATCACTCTCGTTGTGAAATATCTTTCTCTCTCGCAGACACAAAACTCCGTCTCTCCTGGATCTCATTTCTCTGATATCTGTTTGTATGTGACTCACATGCACCCTCTCTCTATCTCTCTCACACCCACACACATAACCCAACCTTCTGATCCACTCGACTCCTATCTCTAACGCACACTAGCTAGCATCTTTATCTTTCTATTTATCTATTTCTCCATCAACCTTCTTTCTCGCCCTCACTCTTGATTCCTATCCCGCACACTACATATGTTTCTCTCCATCCAGTCAAGTGCCCTCTCACACACATATATAACTTCACCCTTTGAACCACCTGACGGTCATCTCCAACAACCAAACTAACGGATGTCCCTCTAGCTAGCATCTCCATCTCTCAGATTCATCTCTGTAGTTTCTCCGTCAAGATTTCTTTCTCGCACGGAGTCTTGCTTCCTATCACCCACACTATATATGTTTCTCCATACATATGCATTTATAGGTTGATCTCTTTTGCACAATCATTGCGCCTCACCCCCTCTGCTCGCCATAGATGCATGCTCCAACCCACGCCACTATCTCTTAAAGACAAAAACACATGCTCAATTGTCGGGCCTTCTTCCCTGCATTCTCACATGCATGCATATTGTCATACCGACCCGTCTCTCCCATGTCGTTGTTCTTATGACTTATGTCTTCTTTCTTTTATCTCGATCATGCGCGCGCGCACACACACAACCCACGTATACATGTATACCTCTCACACATGCATGTTCAAGGTCTCTATGTCTCCATACGTAGTTAATTACCCTCAATCCTAACGCCACATCGAATCGTTCTCCTCTTTTGTGCACATAACTTCCACTTTGGATGGGCAAAACACACACTCACACTTAACAATCTCCTTCTAGCTACCCCCCTCCCGCGCGCCTCTCACTCTTCCCCTATATCCCCGAAACCAATAAGACCATCCCTTTGTTTAATTCCCACCTACATGCACCATCGATATATAGTAGTCTTCCTCGGTGTCTCTCGAACAAACACGTTCTCTCGATGTCGACTCCTCTCACGCACACGCACCTTCTCTTCCCTCTCTACGGGCATTTTCTCTCTCGCACCCCATCGTTGGTGGCCTCTGCCATACACATCACCTCTCTACGATGAAGCCATGCACACTTAAATTACATCCGCCGCAGAGGACCCCGCGACACACACACACACACACACACACACACACACACACACACGCGGGCGCGCGCATGCACGCACCCCCCCCCCACACACAAAGACTCCATCTCTCTCTCTCTCTCTCACACACACAAACACACACACACACACACGCACCCCTCCTCCTCACACACACTTAGACTCCATCTCTCTCTCTCACACACACACAAACTAAGACTCCATCTCTCTCTCTCCTCTCTCTCTCACACACACACACACACACACACACACACACACACACACACACACACACACACCCCACACACACACTAAGACTCCATCTCACACACACATGCTCTAGGCAAAGCATTTGTTCCTACCACCCTTCATCCAACCTTACCAGTATGATAAACAATCACCTTTATTTACTTGCATAACATGGACAAATTCCACTTTACTTTAGTACTAGTCAACAAACTTATCATGTACCCTTATAAAAAACGAGTTGGCAATGATGGTGTGCCCGCCATCTTGTAGTATGCAGACCGTATGATCTATATCTGACGGATAGAAAGCAAACTATGATAATTTTACAAAATATACCCGCACCTCTCTCCACATCATTATCTCCCGCAACCTCATTGCTCAGCAATTAAAAAAGGAATAAGTCTCTGGAACAATCTAGCATGCATGGTGGCCGCTGCCGTCTGCCGACGCCGTCCATCCCCATGCCTCCGCCCATTCCGACCACCAGTACCACCACGCTCCACTCCTCCTCGCCTTATCTCTCATCTTTCATTTTTTCGATGACATTCTCGAAATACCAGTTTTCCAATAAAATTCTCGAGATATCATTAGTTTTTACACATGGGATTACTCCTGCATGGGTCAATCACAACAGGTGTTTTGTAAAAGAATGCATATTGATGTTCCGTGCAATGCACGAGAATCTTGCTTGTAATTATATAACGCAAATCATGAGCAGGAAGTGACATTTTTTTGACACAACCACGTTAACATGGCCATGTAAATCACGACCAGGAAGGAGAAGGGAAGCGGGCTGTGGAGTAACGTTTTTACCACAATTTCTTAGGAAACCGAGTGCAATAATTGAGTAGTTTTGCAAAACATATACTCCCTTGCCAGCGCGCGTTTCCCGTGTGAAACGGTCAGCGTCGCCCTGGAGCGTCAGTGCTGCATTAATGCCCGACCAGAGCGGAGGCGACCTCTCACTGGCGCCGGCTTTGAAGTGGCGCGACGGCCGAGAGAGCGCCGCTTCCCGGCACGCGATCGCTCAAGGCCGAGATCTGGCCATAGGCCTGTTTGGATCCATGGGTTAGAGTTAGTTTGAGCTAGTTGGGGCTCAAATAGCCCTAAAGTATCCAAGCATGAGGGTTTAAATTGGAGCAAGTTGCACCGAACCCACACAAAAACTATCCCACCCAAGAGGTGCTAATCGGAGATAGTTCTCATTGGGAGCAATCGAAAAATCACTTTTCTCTCTCCATGAAGTGCATTTATTGTCAATCTAACCCTGTCACCCAAGCACCTCTTTGGCTACAGTTAGTTAAGGGTTAGTCATGAGTTAGTCTAACCTCTAGCTAAGTTAGAGTATCAAACAGGAGCAGTCTAGGACATGCAAGTTGCTCAAAGCATACGAGCAAATTAAATGCGTGAAAGGATTTTTTCTTTTTGAAAACGGAACGTGAAAGGAATTTTTTTAGAATGCTCTTGACATGTCGCTAACATGTGATAGTTAACCGACCTTAATAGACGGCAGAAATGCCAGCCCGCCGCACTTTGATAGAGACGAGGAGGGAGAAGCGTCTGAGCCGGATTACTAGAGATAGGTGTCGCACGGAAGCCAAGAAATATGGTGATTGCGTGGGTTAGCCATGTACTAGTATGATGTAACTACACTAGGCTGCCGTGTTTCGTACTCTTCCAGTCCACTGTGGAGATGATTGGTAAATTTTCTGTCGCTGAATAATACTCCCTCCGTTCCTTGATATAAGGTGTATAGATTTTTGAGAAAAAGTCCGAAATATAAGGTGTATTGCGTTGCACCACTCGTTTGGATATTTTTTTTAAGAAATTTGATTACATTTCCTTATATAGGGCAAGCTCCTCTATTTTCTCATGTCAATTAGTCAGGTGTAATCTCTCCCAAAACTTGTGAAATTTTCCCTTCACATGTGTTCTTTAATTTCCGTGCCAAAAACTATACACCCTATATTTAGGAACGGAGGGAGTATTAAATATTATGAGTGCAGACGCTCCACCACGAGGTTCCTTGCTCCTTCTCGGTCGTCCGGAATCTATTGTTCTTCCACTCTATTTTTTTATGTGAGCTTTGTTCATCCTTTTGCTAACACGCGAGACATCTAGCATCAAGGTGCACGTGTTATGCAACGATCGTTCCATCTATATGAAGAACACGTGGGACTGGAACTACGAGACGGACATGCACCCAGGAGTGGACGTACGAACCTGAGTAATGTAGCAGTAAGTGAAGTAGAAAGGCACAAATGGTATGAACATGCGTGGCATACAGGGTGTGTTTGGTTGCGTTCTCGTCTCAACATAGTTGTTCCCTCTTCATGCATGCTCAACTCAACACCGCTCTTCATGCATGCTCTCTTCATGCATGCTTCTAGTGTATTTGTGCTAAACTAGTGTGGACTCATGCACCCTCCATACACTCTACCAAACACCCAAAAGTAGGTCGAGAAGGGAACTCTTGGGCGTCATTTGTCTCTTACTACGTACTACCACTAAATGTTGTACGTGCAATGCACGGTGATGTTATGGAGTACGTGCCTAAGTACTCTACTACTACTATATTAGTTGGAGGCACATATTAACTTATATATTTGTTTACATGTATGCCCCGAGACCTTCCAACTAGACGTGTCTTTCTCTCCAGGTTGCACTTTGTATCGTTCATACCACTAAGTACTACTACTACGTGTGGTCTCCGACCCAGAAGTGGAAGAAGTGGAGACGCTCTACCACGCTGTTTTTTACGCTGGGCTCTACCACCTTGTTCATGTCCCACTCCTTTTCGGCGACGTGTGGGACATCCAAAGACGCGTCGTGTTTGGCACCCTTCGTCAGAAGAGTTGAAACGCTAGCATTCATCGAAACAAAAATAATTATAAATCGGCGGTGATACTATTTTTTGCGAACCAATCAGCAGTGATACTATACCACGCGGTTTCCTTGCTCCTCGATATCGGAAAGAATACTTCCGTTCGCCAACATGTGGGACGTCGACCATCCCGGTCCACTTGCCATGCATGCGTAACTCAAGGGAGAGTAACCTGTGTCATCGCTACCGCAAAGAACAATGACTAATGATCCGTCAAATCACAGGCCCACGACCCACTTTGAAGTTGCTCGGACAAAGGAACCATCATGACTTCGTTGAATTCCGCTTCTTGAAGAAAACTATCGCATCGCAGATCGCTAGCTACAGATTTACTCCAACAGAGGCCTCCTTTCATTCATAGGATAGGAATATGAAAATCATAGGAAGTGAGATGACATGCATCTCAATTCCTATAGATAAAGAGATGCCATTTGATGCATAGGATAGGAATGTTTCCATTTAGTCTAGGCTAATGTACTGGCAATTTGCTCTAAAAACTACAGAAGTAACTAGTAGTACTAGTACATGCTCGTACTCAGACACAGGCACACACACTAACTACTACTAGTACTACTACTTCTCACATGCATGGCCGACGTCATTGCGTTCTCCTCTCGACTTTTTTCGGCGACACCCCACCGTGCTTGGATCTCCGCCAACCTCTCCAAGAGCAGCCAAGGCGTCCTTTTCTTTCTTCGGCGGCGGGCCTCTCTTTTCTTGAGTGCTTTCTGACTTTTCCGCTCCCTCTGTGTGGCTTTGGCCGCCTCTTGCTCTACCGCCCATTCGGCCTTGGCATCTTCAAATTCCTCCCACATAGTTGTGAGGTCGCGAGCGGCGATGAACTCGGCACGGCGGGATGCCATCGCTTCCCTACCATTTTGTGTGCGTTCGTCGGCGGCGAGGAACTCGGCGCGGCGGGATGCCATCGCTGCCTTAGCGGTTAGTGTGCGGCGCGGTGGCATGAACGACGCTTGGTGAGAGCTCTGGGGTGTAGTGGCCGGACAACCGTATAGTGCATTGGTTTGTCAAGAGCTCAAGGACAGAAGACGAAGCAAATTAGGATTCCCCTTCAATCCTGTTCATTTATTACCGAGTAAAATGCATTGGCGGTCATCGAACTTGTCTTGATAGCTCACTTTGATCATTGTATACGAGATATGGTGATTATACGGTCACTGGCTCAGCAGATAGCTCCGTATTTGTCCGGTTGACCGATCAAACAGTCCGCATGCGCCTCATCAGCTCGTGTTCTTTATCTATCTACGCGGGCCTACCTGTGAATGGAGAAAGAAATACCGTAAAACCAAAATTATGCGTATGTGGGGAATCAAACCACGGACTCGTCGCTGCAACGCACCCTTGTCAGCCAAATGAAAATGAAATACTTCGCGTCAGACACTCACGCTCACGCTATCAAAGCATGCTAATGCATGCATGTCGCCCTCTAAATCAAAGTCCTGCTCATGGCGCAACGCAAACGGCGAGCCCATCACCTACGCGCCCCGGCGTTGCCTGACATTACTGTTTAGACGTTTGATGGAGGCCTACATGAACGCCGAGCATGTATTCACCTGGCTCAACACCAACGGTCATACTCGGACCGCCTTGCTCATGTATATCGTCCGTCACAACGACAATCTATAAAACAGCCTAAGCTAGAGAGGGTACTATTTTAGTATGGTACGGAGTATGTACTGTCGTGAGCGACCGATCTTAGTGCCACTGCACACCAAAACCCCTTCCATCGCTAGCGCGCCCTTCCCGCCTGAAACGGTCACCGTCTCTCCAGAATGTCAATGCCGCATTCACCGAACTTAACTGCAGGTGCAATTGGTGTGTCACTGACATGCGGGCCAGACGCCCATTCTGTCCACATGTCAGTAACCCAAACACATCTGTAGTTAAGTCACTGAAGCAGCGTCCCCATTCACGCCCGACGAACCTACTCCAGCGCTAGTTGTCCATCCATCTGCCGCGGCTCATTGCCATTCGCCCGCTATATTAAATTGAGCCCCAGCTCCCAGCCATAGCTAAAGACCCACACTTATTCTCCTTCGGTCCCTTCCTTCTGTCGGCACCACTTCCACCATGGCATCATGGCGCTCCGAAGCTATCTTGGACGTACTGTCGCGGGAGCAGACGAGGGACATCGGCGGCTCCGCTCCGGGCGCGCTCCGAAGCTCTCTTCGATGTACTGTCGCAGGAGCAAACGAAGGAGATCGCCGGCTCCCCCTGTCCGCCCTCCGCCGCCACGACCACGAAGACGGCGCGCGTGCGTGGGCGTAGCCGACAACGAGGAAGAGTAGTACACGGTAGGTCGCCACCGCTCTGGTCCTAGGAAGGCCACCGCTCCTCCACTCAGTCGACGCCAAGCTTGGTGGGATAAAAATCGGCGGCCGATTAGCCGCTTGATGGCGACGTGGAGGCGGAAATGTTCATAACCTTGTGCTCCGGAGGAGGAGGTTATCGAGGCGGATAAGGAGGAGGCAAAGGCAATGGCCTGCTTTCTCGGGTTCATGGCCAGACATGTTGGTCGGGGCTCGGCGATCGTTTAGATTAGGTTTACAGTAGGTTTTAGTACGGTTTGTGCGAAATATGTAATGAATTCCATCCAGTTTATAGGAAAAGTTCTCGAAATGTAATGAATTTCATCCGGTCAATTTGAAATTTGCTTTGTTTGCACGAATTTCGTCCGGTAGTTCATATAGTTGTCGAAAGGTATGCGGGCAGCATCGGATGGCATCCATCAGTGTCCTCGGACAGATGCCGGTGTAAATTTGTGGGCAAGCTGGAGATGCCCTAACTATCATGCTATAATCGCTAACAATCCTCCATTATTTGGCGAGGAACAGTTATCCCTCGATCAAAATCAGATCCGCGGTGTTTCAGACTCCTCCCGCGTAAGAGTGTAAACTCTTGCTTACATAAAAATGGAGCAAGTGGATGGCATTTGTGGCCGTCATATCACTCGAACTAGCCCGCCTAACAAGTAGGAAAGCACCGCCTCGTCATTTTGTTCGGATTTCTATCGATCGATCGCGAAAATGTTACGCCGCAAGTTCTAAAGGAAAAGGCGGCACACTTACGACTCAGACGCTGCCGCAACCCCGACAGTCCGGCTCGCACGCCGCTCACTAGAGGGGACACGCGTTGTCTTGCAATTTCACTGACATGTGGGACCGTAATTGAATAAACCATCGATAGCCGAAATCTAATCGCTCGGCGGGCGTCGGCTGAGAAGAGAGAAACGGGGGAGGGAGAAGAGATCGCCCACCCGCCACGCACGGACTCCAAGAAATATATGGTGATAATGTGAGGTGGGCCATGCTGGAGTCCGGACCGCTTCCGGAGCCCGCTCTCACCGCCCTGGCCCCTCAAGACACCAGCTGCCCGCTGCATGCATAGCAAGTACTCCCTCCGTTCCTAAATAATTGTCTTTCTAGAGATTTCAACAAATGACTACATATGGAGCAAAATGAGTGAATCTACAATTTAAAACATGTCTACATACATCCGTATGTTGTAGTCCATTTGAGATGGCTAGAAAGACAAATATTTGGGAACGGAGGGAGTAGTCCCTGCTTATGTGGAGGAGAGAGAGGCATTGACAAAGTCAAGGAGTAACAGTGGAGACAATAGCTTTCATAAAAAATAAACAATGAATACTCGTTGCTCGTCCTCTATATCGGAAAGAATACTTTCATTCACCGACATGTGGGACATCGACCATCCTGGTCCACCTTCCTTGCACAAAATTATCCTGGTCTACCCCGGTCATATCGCAGGCCCAACCTTTCCCACAGTAAGTTGTTCGGACGAAGGAACCATCATGACTTCGTTGAATTCCGCTTCTTCAAGAAAACTTACTGCACCCGCAATACCGCTACAACACGCCAAGACCGGACGGCACCGAACCACGCCATATCACTGAAACCCACTAGGCCAAACTAGCCCGCCTAGGTCATCTATTTTGGAACGGAGGGAGTACGCCTCTGACCTTTGCTATGATTTTGTGTTGCACGTTCTCTGTACTTTTACTTTTGCTACGATTTTCCTACCCTATGAACCAAATGAGGCCTGAATGTATGTCTACTATTGTCTGATCGATCGCTAAGCCTACAATTTTAGGAGCTAGGGCTATTGGTCGATCGACGAGGGATAAGTATAAGCGTATCACGAGCTCATCAGCCCCAACGTTTCTCTTCGGTAAGTGTTTTGCAAGTACTATAGCTCGCACAGTAGCTAGCCTACTAACACCAAGAATCATCGAACAAGCCCTGCTGATATGATAAATGTTTCAAAATTACATCTAAGCATGCCATATATTACATCAAAAGCTGGTGAGGATACATCTGTTTCGATAACTCGGAGAGGGTTCGCATGATTCATCGCATGATTCACTATCAAACAAAAGTAGCAAGATCCGCCCACACAAGACAGTGCACTAGCCCTAAGATGGTTGGATAACACGCATCGATCAGTTAATTAAACACAGGGCAATGCAAACTACCTTAAGGATAAGCGCGACCAACTATTTCTAGTCATCGATCACTCGGGCAAGGACCACAAAGACGGACAATGGCATGGGAATCGATTTCTGGGCGATGTCCCCAGGACTGACCGCGACATCAGAATCGATCTCTGGGGCGATGTCCACAGATGGACAGCGGCATCGGAATCGATCTCCGAGGCGATGCCAACAGGACGGGCCACGACACCAGAATCATCAAGGACAACCACCGGCTCCTGCACAACCCTAAATTATTAGCAAGCACATTGCAAATAATCAGAAAGCAAGCACATTGCAAATAATCAAAAACCACAACTATGGTAATAAGCCATTATTTTTTACCTTGTGCAGCTCACCAGGGGATCTCATCCCTCCGGGGCCATCTCCTCGTCCTCGATGGGGGCCATCACCTTGCCAGGGGAATACTGCTTCTCAACGGCGACTATCTCCTCAAACTCGGTCTTGAGCCTCACATAGGTGGCAATCAGATTTCCTGGGGTAGGCACGGTGGGGCCCTTGCTGTTCTTCTAACTTTCTTTGAGGAGTTCGTCCGCCAACATCCTCAACTCTTTGTCCAGTGCTTGTTTCTTGGAGTTCTTCGTCTCCACGGGTTGGCCCGCCAACATGGTCAACTCGTTGGTCGGTGCTCGCTTCCTGGAGATCTCTGTCTCCAGTGGGTTGTCCGCTGGCAACTCTTTGCCTAGTGCTCCAGGATCCATCAATGAACTGACAAACAAAAAGCAATCGAAAGAAAACCACAATCGCAATGAAAACGGGAAAAGAATAGGATGTGAGAATCGGTCGGTGCTTCGCAAAAAGAAGATTATTGGAATGAAAATATTAGGGGTGGAAAGTGGTAGCGGATAATCCGAAATATCCGATATTCGTATTCGAGAAAATGCCTATTCGTATCCGAAACATCCGCATCCGAACCAAAATGGAAATGGAAATTATCCGTATCCGAATTTATTAAACAAATAATAAATAAAATATGGTAGGAGATTTTGACACAAATATGGATATGGAAGTAGATATATCCGTATCCGAATAAGATTATGGGAGGTAATTTTCAAAATTCTAGACCCAGTATTCCAATTATCCAACATAAAAGCCAAATAAGGGGTCAAATTTTACTCTTTATTGATTAAACTTATAAATTATTATGCGTTACAATAGTATTTATTCATAAACCTATTTATCATTGACTTATTGTATGTCACAAGTTGATTATTTCAGGTCACATAGCTATCGACTAATTTACTTAAGCAATATGTTGATATTATTCGTATCCGTTCCGAATCAAGAAAATATCCGATAAGTATTCGTATTCAAATAATATCCGAGCCGCATCCGTGTCCGATAACATCCGTATTTGGATTCGTATTCGTTTTGAAAATATGAAAATGGAAGTGGTAAGAGCACTATCCGATCCGCATCCGATCCGTTTCCACCCCTAGAAAATATAGCATCATAACTGATTCGCCCACCTTTCCTTCGTCGGTAGAGAAGAAAAATGGCAGAAGTAAGTAGCCTGGAGTGAGGTTTTCTTCAAGAAAGGGAAGAAAGGGCTTGAACGAGCGTTCCAATGAAATGATGGTTGCTTCGTCCAGTCCAACTTGGAGGCCACCTTACCACTGCTGAAGGTGTGGGTTTTGTGATATGATGGGTCATGACGGCCACACCGGGGTGACAGGTGAGTCTCGACTGTAGCACCTCTCTGTGATTTGGTGGATGGCACGCGGGCCCGAATGCTTTGAAATGTCCTGCATGTAGATAGAGCGGCTAGTCATATAGGAGTGCTCAATATTGTGCACTGCGACCAAGGCGGAGAGGAAAACGAGAGAACTATGTAATTAATGCATGAGTTTAATTAGGGTAGTTTTGTAAAGTACGAGATACAGTACATTCCTCCAATCGCAAAATGCCTTGGTTCATGAGATTTGAGATTTCAGCCCTATAAACCGGAAGGGAGGGGGTACTGCACACGGTGTAGTCTAGTCACTTGTTGAAATCTCTAGAAAGGCAAATACTCCTTTCCGGTTTACAGGTCTATACTACTCCCTCTCTAGAAAGTCATCTTATGAAAACCAAATAATCTCAAAACACTTAGGCGCGGTGCATTAATTTTTACCTTGTTTCTTGTTTCTTGACATACGTATCAACCAATAAGAGATGAGAGGTGTGCATGCTTTTAATGACTTGCAATGACTAGTTCATTGCATGGAATGCTATTAATTAGCAAATAAACATTGGCGATCCCAGGAGGAAACGGTGCTAAGCGCGTGGACCTATGCAGAATGAGTATCAACCGATGGATAATGGAGTTTAATTTTTAAACAATACTCCCTCTGTTCCCAAATAATTGTCTTTCTAGCCATCTCAAATGGACTACAACATACAGATGTATGTAGACATGTTTTAAAGTGTAGATTCATTCATTTTGCTCCGTATGTAGTCACTTGTTGAAATCTCTAGAAAGACAATTATTTAGGAATAGAGGGAGTAGCAATTTTGTCTCATGCAAGAGCCTGGCTAGTACTCCAAGGAACCGCACCATGCGAGCGTTCGCAACTGCCAAGTTCGGTTTGCGCTTGGCTCTTTGCTTCTTCGAGAAGACGAACAATGATGTTACTCCTACTTATGCAGTATCGAATCCACTGCTGCATGTCCGTCCACCTCGTGTGGGAGAGATAGCGTGTAGCGAGAGCTTCTACTTACTGCTCCTGCCTTTGCGTCTATGACAGGTGGGCCCAACAGGTGGTTGGCCCACTGTCATGCAGCCAAAGGCAGTGTTAAGGCACCGGAGCTCGTCCGCAAGGGAGAGGGCGTCGTAGTAATCAAATTTCTCGGTCTTGTACGAGTTGACGCGACACATTAAACCACTGCACTCGATAAACGTATTTTTACACATTTCAAATGGGCTACCTCGTACTATGTAGGAGTAGACATATTCTACTTCATATGTAGTCACTTGTTGCAATCTCTAAAAAGACTTATATTTGGAAACGGAGGGAGTACAACGCATGCATGCATGTCGTGACTTTCCTTTTGATACTTGCATGTGTTGATTTGATGCACCTTGCCAAATTTTGACTAACCAAATTTTCATGCATGTCACAAAAAATTACGGGGCTGTTAGGATTTTGACTATGTTTGTCTTATGTTGCCACATTATTTTCCCACACTTGGCACACTTGCCTAACCTGAGTTGCTCAAATTGTTAGACACACTTTGGCTTGCCTAAGGGAATCTTGCCACAATTTTTGTGTCTATGACATGTGGGGTTCACTGCTAATAAAATATATTCTTGTCTTAGGTGTGGCTAATAAAAAAGACTTATATTTAGGAACGGAGGGAGTAGAAAATATAAATAATAATGCATGTTGGGGCAACCCACGTTTCCGCTAATTTTAGCCGTGGGCTTGTTCACAATTTTTACGAGGGGGTGGTTTTTCATTTAATGGACGGACTTGTAGTACCAGACTTGAACGATACAAAGTGCGACCTGGCACACCGTAACACCACTTGGAACAAGCGGGTAGCTATCTCAAAAAATAATCAACAACTAAAAAAACTGCGACCTGGCATGTAGGAGTAGTACACAATTTTAAACGATTGTTTTGATGGAGTGAAAAAGGAAAACTACCCCACTACTTATATATAGGCCGGAGCCTCCGCGCTTGCTTGCTAGGGCTGCTCTATTCACACACTCTCATCCTCTCTAGATCTAAACAAGATACGGGTAGTAACACTGTCTTTCTCCCTTCAAAAAACATTGGCTTTCTATCCACACCGCTGGTTACAGATCCGGACGTATCCCCCTCTGCCGGTGAAGGGGAGGAGGGGCAGCGTTTATGTCGTCGTTGACAGCGAGGGAGGATACCCACTGCCGGCCGCACCATTATCTCTGGCTGAGCGCCGGCGCGGGAGCTCCTCCGATCCCTTCGTCGTTGCCTGTGGGCGGATCCGGCCTCCCGCCGCCCACCTATCCACATCCCGACGACCTTCAGGTATATCTTCGTTCGAAACCGCCTTAGCTCTACTTCCCCATTTCGCTACGTCGCTGCATGTGCATCATTTTCTACCTCTCAGCCCCTCTCGATCGGATGGTCCAACGTCACCTATTTTTTTCTTCTATTGTTAGAGGTAAAGCTACTTCATGGAGTCGAATCTTGTACTCCCTCCGTCCAAAAATACTTGTCATTGAAATAAAGTGGGGTGGGGAATTTAGTATGTAGGACTTGGTACAAACAGGAAGGAAAGGGGATGAAAGTAGTACAGGTGGTCATCCAACCGGTCTCTTGGTCGAAAAAGGGAAATATAGGGTAACGCTGGCATACAGTGGTATGACCAGGACTAGATTTCCTATCCACACAAAGGAGTAGGTTGCTAGAGTGAACAAAAATTGGACCAACCCAGATATGTTTCTTGGATCTTAGTTTCTCGGGGAAATAAACTAAGAATCACCACAATATGCCCCTGTTTATGTACATGGTCTTTGTCTTCTGGTGCACCCACTGTCCCATGCCCTGATACCAAAGATTTAGGATCCGGTCGGAATAAAGGGGCAGAAAAGAGGACCGGAATAGGAAAGGAATGTAGGTATAAAACTATGGAATGGCGAACCGGAGGAAACTCTCAAGAGAATGTGTTCGGATGGACTACGAAATGTACAGATTTGTTTTTTTAGAGTAGCATGTTTCGCAGTATGAGATGCTATTTGTTTATTCAGCTGCACAGTGACTACTCTTGTCCTCACCTCACGTACCACACATAGGTTGATTTTTTTATTCGGGCAAACACAACACAGAACCTGTCCTAACGATGGCGCCGAGCGCCGCCAACTGCAACTCGTCTAACGATGGCAGCGAAGCGCCCAAAGCAGTGGAGCAACGTGGATGTTTCTAATCCGATGGAATCAGTACTACCAGACCAGCTTTCCTATGAAACACTAATCACCTTTCCCGTGTTCAACGGTTGGAAGGAAAGAATACCGTAGGAATTGTGTTCCTCTGAAAATCCTGCACCAAACTCGTGGAACCGAACGCAGCCTTAGCTGTTCTTAATATAATGTCCCTGGTAAAAATGAAGCCATGCCACTGTTTTTGCCTGTAATTGTTTGAGACTCTGACAAGTTTAGCCAAATGTTTTTTCCTGTAATTTTTCGAGACTCTGACTGTTTCCTCTGTGCCTTTTTGTGCAAACAGGGATATCCAATTCACCTGGTTGATGTTGTGACCTTTTGGTGCACTACACAAAACTCTTCTTAAAAGAAGTGACTTTTGTGCTGTTTAACTGGAATGTCAGAATGGAACAGTTGGTTCATTTTGGTGGAACTGCACAAAGGGAGATCTCTGTTCCAATACTCATCATCCATATTGGCGCCATAACCTTCCTTTAGGTAAGAATGATATTTAATGCATTTGTTCATCTCTATTTTCCGACTGCCATGAGAAAATAATGCTGTTTTTTACTAGTACACTTGTACTCCCTCACTGACAAAACCAATTCTGAATTAGAAGGCCAATCATGTACTTGGTTTCACCAACTGGTGAGGAGAAAGAGAAACAGAGCATGAAGAGGAAGAATAATAAACAGTGCCAAGGCGATCTTCTTTGAAGCTGTGAGGCCTCAGTCGAGGCTATTCAAGGGCTCTGGCAACGACTACCTTACATGTGAGACGATCCTCCAGGGAGCCCTTCCAGTTCTGCTGTCTCACTTAATTAATTAGGAGTACTTAAGTACCAGTAATTTATTACTGCCTAATTTTCCTGTTGGAGTTAAACAAATCTTTAGTAGGACCCTATGCTAAATTATGTACGTGTGAATGTTTGTCTATGGAGGTGAATCATGTGGTGGAGCAGGGAAGGAATATTATTAGTGTCATGACATAATAGTGCTATTGTTTTGCATGTCAATTTATTGCCATTGGTTCAATGAGGCAATGTTTTGCGTATTGTCCATCATGAATTTGATGCTACTGTTTGAGTAATAGGCTAATGTCTTCCTATCCTTTCTCACCAAGCTAATGAAGGTTTCACCTTGTTCCTACTTGTGCAAACAAGGACCATGTTGTGCCAATCATACATTTTAGTGGAACTACACAAGACAAACAAAGGAATCGTGATCCAAGCCGTTGCTTTAACTCTGCTGGAAGTTCTTGATAATCTTTCGATATAATCTCAGCACCGGTAAACAAGAGTGATTTCAACCATACATTTGAAGTGCACAAAAATATATACTATTGTGTGATTCCAGTGAGTGCTTTATCATCTCTTATGGGACTACATGAATAAGCTTTTTTTCTCAGGTTGGTACGGGTCTAAGGCCTTCATCCATATTATTTTGCTATCATCTCTATTTGTATCGTGCTACTGTCATGATAAACTCCTTTATCTTTGCACTTTTAAGTTTTGCAACCTATGATAAATGGCAATGCTTTGAGTGTTGAGTTGAGCTAATTGGCACTGATTAAATAAACTAATACCTCTCTTTAAGCAAGACTACATGTTGCTAACTTTACCCATTAAGATAATGAGGGTGCTTCTATTTGTTAGTGTATGTTTCATCAATTAGTCCCACTATTACAGTAATCTCACTCAATATATGTGCCAACAGGGATGCTCGATTTTGGTGGAACTGCACAAAAACTTTGGGTGCTTCATTGCCTCGACAGCTTCCGTCCTTTCCTGTCAGTCGCTAATCTCCGCTTGCTTTCTTCCTTTGCTGTCAGTCGCTTGGCTTATCTCGGCTTCCAGTCAAAGGAAATAGTAATTGATATGCTACCTCACACAGGTTGGTACTGGTCTTTATCCTGATTATTATGCCTGCCATATGTATTGGTAATTTGGTATTGTGCTACTGTTTGCCGATTTCATAAAGGAGTAATTTGGAGCCTGAACTCACAGGCAAATCATTACATCGGGTGATTTCAGTAGAACTGCACAAAATGATCTGATGGACATGTACTTATGCTGCTGCTATGTACTCCAAAGTTCACTCAGACAAGCATCGATGTTGACAAGAAGTGCCTATATTCATTCGAGTATCAACCGGTGTCAACCAATTGTCAAACTCCAAGTATTAGGAGAGTGAACGCCAAAAATATTGCTTGGTGCATAGCCCAGAAAAACACAGTCCAGTCTTTGGTCCCAACTTGTGTCGGTTGGTTATCGGCACATATGGTAGCGAACTATATGGCATGGAGTCTAAAGATTCCAGACAAGTTGGTTGACGCGTATATTCATCTGGCACTTAATCAGTCTGCACGCCAAGGATGCTCCATTTCAGTTGAACTGCACAAAAATCTGGGTGGTTCATTTTCTCAACCGCCTCCTTTCTAAATGCGCAATGTAGAATTTTGGCGAGATACATGACCAACATGAGCCAAGAAACTAGTTGGATGAAAGTAGTGGCCAAGTTGCTCAAACCTCCCCAAGACGAGGCCACTATTTGAGGATAAACCTACAAGCAAAGTTCAGACTGCATGTCTGCCTCTTATGTACTCGAAAGTTTACTCTGCATAAGAACTAATTTTAGCAAGAAGTACCTCCAATTGAACACCATTTACCAGTCTGTACCCTAGGTAATTAAAGTTCGTCCATGGATCATATTGGCTGTGATCTCAATCATTTGGATGCATAAACATACTAAACATGTGTATATCTGAATCTTTTTGTGAATTATGTATGAATATTGTCGTGTGATCTATCAATCATTTGGATGCATAGATATGCTTTGCTTGTGTATATATGAATCTTTTGAGTTGTTCATAGTGAATGTTGGCTATGAATATGAACGTGTCCTGTGAACCTGAGTTTGATATGAATGTTTACCTTTTCTCGTTGTATTTGTGTGTGAACTTGTTAGTATGCCTCTTTATCGGGTATAAAACGCAGGTCTCTTATAAAAGTAATGTTGTGTCCAATTTATGTTTTCCCTTCTAACCACATTATATATATTTATATTATTACTATTATCATATATTTTATAGAGACTTATATATACATTATAAAGACATCCCACGTGTCATTAACTTATAAAAGTAAATGTTTAAAGGAAAATCCTGGTTGTTTTTGACTCACAGGCAAGGAAAATCCTGGTGATTGTGTACAAAAGCTTGCAAAGATTTTAAGGACCAATTTAATAATAACGCGCTCATTTTTATTTTGAGCAATAACTCGCTAATTTCTTAATTATATATATATATATAATGTGCCTCTCCGGTTTATTCTTTGATACTAATTGCTCCTTCTAACATAACATTATATATATAACGAGCCCACCTAATACGTGTATTTCAAGGAAGTGCAAATGGGCTGGGATTTCTTAGAAAATATAAATGGGCACGATTGGCCTTAAAATTATTTGTTCACCCAGCCCAGCAAATGGACTGTACATTCTAGAAAACATGGGTTAAATATATGCCACATTTTTGCAGGCTGACATGTGAGCCAATAGGTCGACGCCTACGCAGGGCGTTGTCAACTTGGTCAACAAATGATTGTGTCACCCACAGCCATTGGATTTATATCCAACGGCCAGCATGCACCTTCAATCTCTCGTCTTCTTCCTCCAGCATCGCCGGGACCGCTGGTCCGCCTCCGTGACTAGCGACTCTGCTTAGCACGCATCGCTGCGAAGCGCTACCCCACCACCGGCCAGGCTATCCCTCCACCCCTCGACACCTCCTGTTATTCTCCACAGACTACAGCCCCACGCCGCAACAGAACCAGTTATAACCCTTCTTCTCCTATCAATCTGCGACTCCACTGCCGCATTTTCCCATCTCCGAGTTGTTCCCGTCCGGGGCCTCGCCGTCGTCCAGCGCCTCGCTGTGTTCGGTGTGTCGTGGTCAATAAACGAGAGTCATCGGAAGAGGACTGTACGTGGAGAGCCAGACGGCTGGGACCCACGAGGTCCATGGTCGCACGCAAGGAAAGTTCCTCCTTATTAAGCTGAAAAAAATGTTTCCTCCACCTGACACCTGGGACCCACCGGCTGTATCTTCGCACGGAAGGAAGTGCCTCCTTGTTTTGTGAAAAAAATTATTCATCCCGTTGACAGCTGGGACCCGTCAGATTTGGTGATTGACTTGTGGGCCTGCTAAGCGGATGTGTACGCATGGCTTTGTCAACTTAATCAATAAATGATTCTAGCAGCTGGACCGTTGGATGTTAATCCAACAGCCGTGCTCCTTCTTCAACCTCTGTTCTTGCTCCTGTCTCCCGTGCACCGCGGCTGTGCTGCCGCGCACCCGAACCAGTGAAGTTTCCCACTCCTCTCCATCTGCGACTCCACTGCCCCGTCTTCCCCATCTCCGGGTCGTTCCAGTCTGGGTGCGCTCGGCACGGTGTGGTCAACGTGGTCAACAACCGAGAGTGATCGGAAGATGACTGTACATGAGAGGTTGACAGTGGGGATGCACCACGCCCATGGACGCATGCATGCAACAGAACGCGGCGAGGTCAATGTGGTCAAGGAACGACTTCCATCGGAAGTATATCAGACGTGGAGAGTCTCACCGGGTCCACGGCCGCAGCAAGTAAGTGCCTCCTTATTACGCGGAAAATAATGATTCCTCCAATCGACAAAGGGGACCCAATCGGATGGGCCACCTTATTTTGCGAAAAACATTTGCCCCGATTGCTGGGACCCACCTTACGGGCCAACGATTTTGAAAACGCCTCATTGTCGGCTCGGACCCACCGGAAGTGCCTCCTTATTACGCACAAAAAATGAATACTCCCCTACTAGCTGCGACCCACCTTGGTGGGAGGCTGACTTAGGGCCTACTAAGTTGACGGGACGAAGGGCTTTGTCAACTTAGTCAATATGAACGATTCTAGCTCCAAAGGACCAGACGATGTCCATCCAACGGCCGTAGTGCTTCTTCAACCTCTGGTCTTCTTGCTCCGGCCGCCCAAACCAGCACCGGATCTCGCCTCATGCTCCTGCCTCCGTGGCGGCTGTCTTGCCATGGAGGCCTCACCGCCCCCTACTATTCCCACCGTTGGCCAGGCCATGCGGCGACGGCAGCCTCACACCACAGCCGAACCAGTGAACCCTCGTACTCCTCTCCGCGCGGGCTTCCACTGCCGCCTCTTCCCCGGCTCCGCATCGTCCCCTTCCTAGGCCTCGCCTCGTCCACCGCTGTGGTGATGTCCGCGCGGCGTGGTCAACGTGGTCAAGGAACGACTTCCATCGGAAGAGTACTGTACGTGGAGAGGCTGACAGCTGGGTCCACGGCCACAGCCCAGTTCTTTTGTTATTTGCCAAGTTTTTTTTTGTTATTTGCCAAGTAAGTCGCTTTTTTAGGCCTGTTGGGCTGCAAATCTTTCAAGACGAGGAGAGCTTTCATTCGGCTGGCCGAGAAAATGGCCCATCAGTAATGAGAAATGGGCTGTACATTTTTAAAACACATCAAACCGGCAATTAGTTTCAAATATCTTTTTTTTCATTTCGAGATTTTAAATTACATTAATTTTTAAGCATGGAGAATTTGTTGGATTTTATATTGATATACATTTATTTTTAAAATCAGTTTGAATGTGAGTCGAAATTTCGGAATTAAAAACAGTTCGGACCGCACCGAAATATGCAAAATTTTCGTATAACTTTATAACCCTGGCCACAGTATGGGCTGTAATGCTAACAAAAAGAATATGGGCTCAAAAAAAACCTTAAGAATTAGCAAATGGGCTGTAAATTATTAGAAATAATGGCAGATGGGCTGTATGCTGTTTTCCACATATTTGAGGCTTTCCTAAAAAGGTTGACGCCTGGCAAAGGATCGTTGGATGGCCATCCAACGGCCGTCGTGCTTCTTCAATCTCTGCTCTTCTGCTCCAGCCGCTCAAACAAGCGCCGACGGACTGCTGCTCCCTCCTCCTCATGTGGCCAGTATCTTGCACTTGAGCCTCACCACCCCACCGTTCTCCCATCGCTGGCCTAGCCATCCCTCTACTCACCCACACCGCTGTTATTCTCCGCGACGGCAGACGTAACCAAGAAACCCTCATTCAGTCATACTCCCCTCCGGCGTGGGAAACAAGCTGCTGAGTCTTCCCCGCCTCCGTGTCATTCCTTCCTAGGCCTCGCCGTCGTCCACCGCCTGGTGCTCTCGGCGTGGCCTGGTCAACGTGGTCAACGCATCGACATGCATCTGAAGTGGATCAGACGTGGAGAGGCCGATACCTGGGTCCACGGCTGCACGCAAGGAAATGCCTCCTTATTACGCGCAAAATAATTATTCCTCCACCTGACATCAGGGACCCATCGAAAGGGCCTCTATATTTCGCGAAAAAACGTTACCGCGGCTGACAGCTCGGACCCACCTGCTATATCTTCGCACGCAAGGAAGTGCCTCCTTATTACGCACAAAATAAATGAATACTAAGTTGACAGGCTGACTTGTGGGCCTACTAAGTTGACGGGGACGGAGGGCTTTGTCAACTTAGTCAATATGCACGACTCTAGCTCCAGTGACCGTACGATGTCCATCCAACGGCCGTAGTGCTTCTTCAACCTCTGGTCTTCTTGCTCCAGCCGCCCAAACGAGCGTCGGTCGTGCCTCGTGCTCCTGCCTCCCGTGGCCGGTTGCGATGTGGCGGAGGCCTCAGCGCCCCCTACTACTCCCACCGCTGGCCAGGGCATCCCTCTACTCACCCACACCCCCTATTATTCTGCGGCGACGGCAGCCTCACACCGTAGCCGAACCGGTGAACCTCGTACTCCTCTCCGCGGGCTTCCACCGCTGCGTCTTCCCGGCCCGCGTCGTCCCCTTACTAGGCCTCGCCGTCGTCCACCGCCGTGGTGCTCTCGGCGTGGCGTGGTCAATGTGGTCAACGACCGACTTCCATCGGAAGAGTACAGTACATGGAGAGGCTGACAGCTGTGTCCACGGCAGCCGCAAGGAAGTGCATCCTTATTACGCAGAAAATAATTATTCCTCCACCTAACAGCTGGGACCCACTAAAGGGGCCACCAGTATTTCGTGAAAAAACATTTCCCCCTGACTCCTGGGACCCACAGGTCGGGCCACCGTATTTCGTGAAAAAAATATTCCCCCCGCTGTCAGCTCGGACCCACCGGAAGTGCCTCCTTATTACGCACAAAAAATGAATAGCCCCCTGCTAGCTGGGACCAACCTTGGTGGGAGGCTGACTTGTGGGCCTACTAAGTTGACTAGGACGGAGGCCTTTGTCAAATTTAGTCAATATATGAACGACTCTATCTCCAGTGACCGTACGATGTCCATCCAACGGCCGTAGTGCTCCTTCAACCTCTGGTGTTCTTGCTCCAGCCGCCCAAAGCAGCGCCGGTCATGCCGCATGCTCCAGCCTCCCGTGGCCGGCTGTGCTGCCGCAGAGGCCTCACCGCCCCCTACTATTCCCACCCGACCAGGCCCTGCGGCGACGGCAGCCTCACACCGCAGCCGAACCAGTGAACCTCAGATTCTCCTCTCGGCTGGCTTCCATCCGCCACGTCTTCCCCGGCTCCCCATCGCCCCTTCCTAAGCTCGCCGTCGTCCACCGCCTGGTGCTCTCGGCGCGGTGTGGTCAACATGGTCAAGGAACGACTTCCATCGGACGTGGATCAGTATGTGGAGAGGCTGACAATTGGGTCCACGCAGCAAGGAAGTGCCTCCTTATTACGCCGGAAAATAATTATTCCTCCACCGACAGGGGACTCCACCGGACGGGCCACCGTGTTAGCAAAAAACGCTTTCCTCGATCGCTGGGACCCACCACTACACCTTCGCACGCAAGGAAGTGCGTCCGGGCAAAAACGATTAGCCGACTCACAGGACTCACCGATGAAGTCATGTACCTAGGGTAGGGTCATGGACCTGTCTAAGACACCCTCCCAAGGACACCTCTAGAAGAAATTACCTTTCGATCGACCAGGAAGGGTTCCACTCGACCAACTGGAAGGCGCTCGACCATGAAGCCAAACCACTCGACCACCAGGAGATCTAAAGCCAGTCTGCACGCAAACGGTCAGTCATTAAGTAGCTTTATGGTCATCATAGAACTTTATGTGGGCGTTACCAGTAACCCCTACCTGAATGTACCTTTAATCCTGCATAATCGAGGACCGAAGGGTCCGCGAACTCTATATAAGCCACCCCCTCCTCAGTGCCAGGGGTTCGCACCTTTGTAACTCATACACGCATAATCCAGTCGACCGCCTCCGGGCTCCGAGACGTAGGGCTATTACTTCCTCCGAGAAGGGCCTGAACTCGTAAAACTCATGCGTATACAACTACTCCATAGCTAGGATCTTGCCTCTCCATACCTACCCCCCATTCTACTGTCAGACTTAGAACCACGACAGTTGGCGCCCACCGTGGGGCAGGTGTCTTAGCGACTTGTTGGAGAAGTTGCATTTTTTTCGATCCCATTCATCATGGTTTGAGGCGGAGTTTTGGTTGAGGGCCGCGAGATCCGTCTCGGCGCGCTCACGTTCATCGTCGACGACTCCGCTTGGTTGCAGGAGGCTCCACTCGACGTTGACGCACTCCCCGCCCGCGGGGCGACGCACTTTCGCGCATGCGTCCGCGGCGTCCTCCTGTGGCAGCCGTCGACCCAGTATCGATCGGCTCTTGTGCCGTCCTCCCTCCCGGTCTCACACCGGCGCAAGCGCTCTGGTCTATCGAGACTTCAGCGGTGGGTGAGGCACGCGGTGGCCCGCCAGTCGGCCACTCCCCGAGTCGCGGCAATCGAGCCCGATGAATCTCTCTACGGCCTGTTCGATCTGTCGACTGGCTCCGCAGAGACTGCATCCGAGTGCGACAGCAGCGACCCAGCGGCGGAGGTTCTGATGGTCGACGGACCACGCAGTCCTCCTGGTTTCCCCCGCACCGACGGAGGCGTTGGCGGAGGCGAGCCGGCGCAGGCTCACAAAGAGTACCAACCCGAACCCCTCACTTCGCTGCAGAGGGATGAGCTCCGCCGCCGGAACATGGATGCTCTTCACACTCCTATCGTTGGAGAAACCCCTGAGGACCGTGCCTTAGAAGATGCGCGTTTGGCCAACTTGGCTGAGCGCACTCGACTGGAAAACTCCAGCGAGTGCTCGATGAACGAGCGCAACAACGGGTCCCGTCGTCCAGTCGATGTCAACTCTTTCCACAACCAACTCAGGTATATCGAACTCCCATTCAGAATCTAGCAGCTGCAGCCCGTATAGCAGAGTCCATTCAGCCTTCCCAGTCGGAGGCTGGTAGGGGCTTACTCCAGATAAGAGATTTGCTCCGGGCAGCAGGAGATCAGAATAGAGCTGTGTCGCAGTCGTGGAATAGGATTCACAGCAGATCCGTTGCTGTGAATACAGTCTAGTCGGCACATAGCCCAAGATCGCCCCCGAGGCGTGAGGGACATGGAGGCCGGCGTGATCAGTATGAGGACCGATTCGATCGTGATGATCGACGTCGAGTGTCCACTCCTCCCCCAAGGGGTGGGTCATATGCACCTCAGCAGCAAGATGACAGACGCCAGCACAATGTTGGGCAAAGGATTCCGGTCGACCCCAGGGAACCAGGCTTTGATGCGAGATCCATCATCGTTCAAGGTCTGGTCGACAGGAAGAGAGCTAACCGTGGAGGTCATGACAGAAATGCACCCATCAGCAGCAGAGTACACGTCTCAGGGCCAGAGTGTTTTAGCAGAGCCATCAGAGCCACAATGATTCCTCCCAACTTCAGGTTGGCGACTGGAGTCAGTAAGTTCATTTGTGAGTCCAAGCCGGATACCTGGCTTGAGGACTACCGAGTGGCTGTCCAGATTGGAGGCGGCAACGATGAAGTGGCCATAAAACACCTGCCTCTTATGTCAGAGGGATCGGCCAGAGCATGGTTGAATCAGTTAGCACCCAGCAGCATTTACACTTGGGAAGATCTAGCCCGAGTGTTTGTCAGGACATTTGAAGGGACTTGCAAGCGATCAGCAGGGTTGATAGAGTTGCAGCCGTGTGTGCAGAAGTCGAATGAAACTCTGAGGGATTACATCCAGAGATGGATCACTTTGCACCACACAGTAGAGAATGTATCTGATCATCAGGCAGTCTGTGCCTTCAAGGAAGGAGTCAAGAACAGAGAGTTGAGTGTGAAATTCGGTCGGACAAGAGACATGACCCCAAGTCGAATGATGGAGATTGCCACCAAGCACGCCAATGGTGAAGAAGAGGATCGGCTCCGGAGTGGCAAGTACAAGTCAGCCGCTAATGAAACCGGTGGAGGGAACTCCAGTCGGAAACAAAAGCGGAAAGCCGAGCCAGCTGCTCCTGGAGAAGCCTTGGCTGTGACCCTAGGAAAGTTCAAGGGGAAACCCAAGGGGCCTTGGAACCCCAAGAAAGTAAAATACCAAGATGGAAATGATGTGTTGGATTTGCCATGTCACATTCACACGAAGAAAGATGAAGATCGTAAACTTATTTACCCAAAACATACCACTCGACAATGCCGGCTCTTGATTCAGCAGTTCCAAGGGAAGCAGCCCAAGGACAAGGAAAAGGAATCGGACAAAGTTGAGGACAAGGAAGATAGTGACGGTGGGTACCCTCAGGTCAATTCCACTCTGATGATTTTTGCTGACATTGAAAGCAAAAGTCGATTGAAGGTTATCAACCGCGAAGTGAATATGGTCGCTCGTGACACCCAGATTACTGAAATGGTCGCAGATCGCCATCACATTCGACCGGTCGATCACCCAACACACATAGCCACCCACAGGAGGCAAGTGTTGGTGGTCGACCCGATCGTCGAAGGCACTCGACTAACTAAGGCTTTGATGGATGGTGGCAGTGGCCTGAACATTTTGTATGCAGAGACGTTGAAAGGGATGGGCATTCCGATGTCCAGACTCAGCACCAGCAACATGAGCTTCCATGGATTCATTCTTGGAAAGAAGGCTGAGTCACTCGGGCAAATTGCTCTCGATGTAGTTTTTGGTGACTACAAGAATTTTCGTAAGGAAAAGTTGACCTTTGAGGTCGTGGATTTCCAGAGCGCTTATCACGCTATCCCGGGGTGGCCGGCATATGCGCGTTTCATGGCTCGACCATGTTATGTGTACCTCAAGCTGAAGATGCCAGGTCCCAAAGGTGTGATCACTATCACTGGCAATCGGAAAAAGGCAGAAGAGTGTTTCCAGAAAGGCTCTAAGATCGCTGATGCTTAGATGGCAGTGGTCGAGCTGCAAGAGTACCAGAAAACTTCAGACCCGAGTGATTTGTTGCGAGCCAAGAAGCCCGCCACGGAGTCGGCATTTCAGTCATCCGGGGAGACAAAACCGGTTCATATTCATCCAACTGATCCCAATGCTGCTCTGACTCACATCTCAACAACACTCGACTCCAAATAGGAAGAAGCGCTCATCCAGTTCCTCCGTGTGAACTGGGACATCTTTGCATGGAAGCCTACTGACATGCCGGGTGTTCCCAGGGGACTGGCTGAGCATCATCTGCGAGTCGACTAAAAAGTTAAACCTGTCAAAGAACATCTTCGACGGTCCGCCGTCCAGAAGAGAAAGGCCATTGGTGAGGAGGTGGCTCGGCTCTTAGCAGCAGAGTTTAACCGAGAGATTTACCACTCCGAGTGGCTCGCCAATGTTGTCATGATCCCTAAGAAGGACAATGCACTGCGCATGTGTATCGACTTCAAACATATCAATCGGGCCTGCCCGAAAGATCATTTTCCTCTCCCCCGCATCGACCAAATAGTCAACTCGACTGCGGGATGTGAGCGGTTGTCTTTCCTAGACGCATATTCCGGGTACCATCAGATCCATCTGTATGGACCCGGCGAGATCAAAACAGCTTTCATTACTCCATTCGGGTTGTTCTGTTATGTCACCATGCCATTCGGCCTCAAGAATGCCGGAGCCACATTCATGAGGATGATTCAGAAGTGTTTACTCACTCAAATCAGTCGGAATGTGGAAGCATACATGGATGACATTGTGGTCAAGTCACGGAAAGGTTCCAACCTGTTGACTGACCTTGCTGAAACATTTGCCAATCTCAGGAGGTATGATATCAAGCTTAATCCATCAAAGTGCACATAGGGAGTTCCTGGCCGAAAGTTACTCGGTTTTCTCGTTTCTGAACGAGGAATCGACGCTAACCCAAAAAAAGTTGGCACTATACTCCGAATGAAACGGCCTGTGCGTGTGCACGATGTCCAGAAGCTTACTGGATGCTTGGCCGCTTTAAGTCGATTCATCTCTCGCCTCGGTTGAAAGGCATTTCCTCTTTACCGACTGATGAAGAAGTCAGACAAGTTCGAGTGGACTCTGAAGTCGATGCAGCGTTTGCGAGCTCAAAGCTCGCTCTCCACCCACCGGTGCTTGCTGCCCCAATCAGCAAGGAGCCGTTCTTGCTGCTTACATTGCAGCCACAGGACAAGTCATCGATAGTACTTACGGTCGAGCGGAAGAGGAAGGAAAGGCCTTCAAAGTTCAGCGTCCGGTATATTATCTTTCTGAAGTATTAACCCCGTCGAAGCAAAGATACCCTCATTATCAGAAGCTTGTGTATGGGATTTATATGACGGCGAAGAAGGTTGCTCACTACTTCTCTGATCATTCCATTACAGTCGTCGGCGACGCCCAATTATCAGAGATTCTGCACAACAGAGATGCAACTGGTCGAGTGGTGAAATGGGCGATTGAACTTCTTCCCCTGAGGCAAAGAAAGCCGTCAAGTCCCAAGCAATAGCAGATTTCATCGCCGAGTGGATTGAACAACAGTTACCGACTCAAGTTCACTCAAAGCACTGGACTATGTTCTTTGATGATTCCAAGATGCTGAATGGTTCGGTCTTTGGGGTAGTATTGGTTTCCCGAGGAGATAAGCTCAGATATGTGCTCCAGATTCACTTTGATTCTTCCAATAATGAAGCGAGAATACGAAGCTTGTTGTTGTGTGGGTTGCGTATGGCCATTTCACTTTCGGCGTCCGTCGCCTCATGGTTTATGGCGACTCAGATCTAGTGGTTAATCAGTGATGAAGGAGTGGGACGTCAAGTCCAGCCATGGTAGCTCTTTGTAATGCGATGAGGAATCTAGAGAAGAAGTTTGAGGGGTTAGAGCTCCATCATATACCCCGACTGAAAAATCAAGCTGCTGATGATTTGGCGAAAATAGGGTCCAAGAGGGAAGCCATTCCCAGTGATGTGTTTTTGGAGCACATCCACACACCGTCGACTCAAGAAGCTCCTTTCACTGAAGAAGCTCCACAACCAAAAAGTGCCACTGATCCGACTGAAGTTGAGGTCCCAGCAGTGGTCGACCTGATCATGGAAATCGTGGTCATCACTCCCGACTGGACATTACCGTACATCGCGTATATCCTGAGGAAAGAGCTCCCGGAGAATGAAGAAGAGGCTAGACAAATCGTGCGCCGATCCAAGGCCTTTACTGTGATCAAAGGACAACTATTCAGAGAAAGCGTGACCGGAGTCAGCTAGAAGTGCATAACGCCACAAGAAGGTCAGATAATTCTTGATGATATCCACTCGGGGACATGTGGTCACCATGCGTCCTCTCGGACCATCGTGGCTAAAGCATACCGAGCGGGATTTTACTGGCCAAAAGCAAATGAAATGGCAAAGGAAATAGTCGACAAGTGTGAAGGATGTCAGTTCTACTCCAATATGTCACACAAACCCGCCTCAGCATTGAAGACCATTCCCCTCGTCTGGCCTTTCGCTGTTTGGGGGTTGGATATGATTGGACCACTGAGAACTGGCAGGAGCAGTTTCACTCATTTTGTTGTGGCAGTCGACAAGTTTACGAAGTGGATCGAAGCTAAACCTATGAAGAACCTTGATGCGTGTAATCGCTGTCGGTTTCATCGAGAGTTGATATTCAGATATGGAGTTCCGCAGCGTCATCAATCGACAATGGGTCAAACTTTGATTCCGACAAGTTCAAAGCCTTTGGCGCCTCTCGTGGCACGCGAGTCGACTATGCTTCAGCTTGCTCACCCCGGTCGAATGGACAAGCAGAACGAGCAAATGGTCTAATTCTCAAAGGACTGAAACCTCAACTGATGCGTGATCTCAAGCATTCAGTAGGAGCGTGGGTCGACGAACTTCCGTCGGTTCTTTGGGGATTAAGGACCACTCCTAATTGTTCGACTGGGAGAACTCCATTCTTCATGGTTTATGGAGCTGAAGCAGTTCTGCTGAGCGACCTGCTCCACAATGCGCCCCGAGTCAAACTCTACTCTGAAGATAAAGCGGAGCAAGACCGGCAAGATGCAGTCGACCTCCTTGAAGAGGAGAGAGAGATGGCCCTGATCCGCTCGACCATCTATCAGCAGGACTTGCATCGATTCCATGCTAGAAATGTAAAGAGCCGAGCCTTTCAAGAAGGGGACTTGGTCCTCCGAGTGGATCAGCAGAAACCACACAAGCTCACTCCCACTTGGGAAGGTCCCTTCATCGTCACCAGAGTTCTCCACAATGGAGCTTATCATCTCTACAACGTCGAACGCCAGATCGATGAGCCTCAGGCCTGGAATGCGGAGCTGCTCTGCCCCTTTTACACTTAAGAACTCACTCGGGTGAGATGTAATAAAAGTACCTCTGTAGTTTGTTTATCAAAGACAAGAATGTTATAATTTTCCCAGTGATTGTTATTACTTTTTCGTTTACATAAGAAGTTTCCCCTAGTGGGTGGCTTAGCCGCGAACCTGTTTCGCCTAAGTTTATAAAAAAATCCCCTGCCGATTGGAGAGCCAGCCTCCCACTCGGGGGCTTAGCTGCGAATCCGTTTCGCCTAAGTATTTGAAAATCCCTGCCGAGTGGAGAGCCAGCCTCCCACTCAGGGGCTTAGCTGCGAATCCGTTTCGCCTAAGTATCTGAAAAATCCTACCGAGTGAGGAGCCAGCCTCCCACTCGGGGGATTAGCTGCAGTCCAGTACTTGCCTAAGTATTTGAAAATCCTACTGAGTGAGGAGCCAGCCTCCCACTCGGGGGCTTAGCTGCAGTCCAAGTACTGGCCTAAGTATTTGAAAATCCTACCGAGTGAGGATCCAGCCTCCCACTTGGGGGCTTAGCTGCAGTCCAAGTACTCGCCTAAGTATTTAATACAATGTGCACTTTGCAAGGACGATGAGGTACAGGTCGACTGTTGCCTTTCCCTTCAAAGCTATGACACAAAAATCCTCCTTGGAGGCTTAGCTGCAGTCCAGTACTCGCCTAAGTTTGAAAAATCCTACCGAGTGGAGAGCAAACCTCCCACTCGGGGGCTTAGCTGCAGTCTAGTACTCGCCTAAGTTTGAAAAATCCTACCGAGTGGAGAGCAAACCTCCCACTCGGGGGCTTAGCTGATCGATTACTAGCCTAAGTTTGAAAAATCCCACCGAGTGGAGAGCAAACCTCCCACTCGGGGCTTAGCTGTAGTCCAAGACTCGCCTAAGTTTGAAAAATCCTACCGAGTGGAGAGAAAACCTCCCACTCGGGGGCTTAGCTGCAGTCCAGTACTCGCCTAAGTACGAAATACATCCTGATCCGCAAGGACGATGAGGTGCAGGTCGACTGTTACCTTCTCCTTCGGAGCTGCGCCACAAGTACAACGTGTGCTTCATCCCGATCCGCAAGGGCGACGAGGTGCAGGTCGATTGCTGCCTTCTCCTTTGGAGCTGCGCCACAAGTACAACGTGCGCTTCATCCCGATCCGCAAGGACGACGAGGTGCAGGTCGACTGCTGCCTTCTCCTTCAGAGCTGTGCCACAAGTACAACGTGCGCTCCATCCCGATCCGCAAGGACGACGAGGTACAGGTCGACTGTTTCCTTCTCCTGCGCCTGCAAGAGCAACAAAGTGTAGGTCGACTGGATCCACCCAAGAGCTGCATCTCAAGCATTGAAGCATAATCCGAGTGAAGAGCAAAGTTCAGTCGAAGGCAAACTAAAGCATATTTCGACGATAAGGAAAGTTCGGATAGCATCCTAAGGATGCAGAAGTACCCAGGCCTCAAGCCTGTTAAAATTTATCGATTCTGAGGATCACTTTCGGCATTCCGAGGCAAATTTAAGACGAATCATAGAAGTTTTTACTCCTCGGCGGAGGAATTTGGAAGGCGCTGACGAACTGGTCCATGTCAATCCCATCAGCGATTCGGGTGGCAGCACCAATGAAGGTCTCCATGAAAGATCGGAAGTCGTACTACTTGGTATTGGCAACTTTGATGGACGCCAACCTTTCCTCTTGCGCCTCCTTGCAATGAACGTGGACCAGGGACAGAGCGACATCAGCACCGCATATGGCAGAAGACTTCTTCCATTCCTGCACTCGACTTGGAATATCATTCAGTCGAGTCATTAAAGACTCGTGGTCATTTTGAAGTGTTTCGCTTGGCCAGAGTGTTGAGTAGATCCGCGACACCGCAACCTTGATCGGCGAGGTAGTCCACCACAAAGAACAGCGAGATTCGGTCGGAGCATGTTCATAGCAGCTTCATCTTTCACAGGGGAGTTAATGGGGTCCAGACTTGTTTCCACTCGACTAGTCTCCTCCTCGAAATTCTGACAGGTTCTATAATGAGTCGATGGTGACAAGTTAGTCAGATTAGAGGAATTACCTTCAAGCATGAGGAATAGCTTCTTGGCGAGCCCTCCCAGATAAGCCTCTAGATCATTCCTCTTCCCCGCCAACTCACCAGCCTTGTCGCTCAGAGCTATCTTGTCGTTCTTCAGTCGGCTAACCTCCTTGTTAGCCGCATCAAGAGCAGCTTTCAGATTGGTGTTCCCTTCTTCAAGTTTTCCGACTGAATACAGCTTCTCTTCCGCGAGCTTGGTCTTGTTCAAAGCCATTTGTTGCGCCTCGGCAAGGTCATGATCCTTCTTCTTCAGAGCCTCTTCCATTTTGTCTACAAAATAACAGTGAGGTTGGAATTAGGAAGGGACGGAAAAATAAAAACAGTCGTCAAGATCTCACCAGCCATACCTTTTGCTTCGTCTCTCGCCTTCTGCAAGTTCTCCTGTGCAAGCTTCAAGTAGAGGTTGAGCTGGATCTGTTTGTTCTCCAATTCAGTGTATCGAGCCACAAGCTCGCAAGATTTCTGCAAGGAATTAGTCGACAGACGTCACAGATGGGTTACTTCCGAGTGACCAAGAAAAATTACTGCGTTTCTAAGACTACAGCCGAATCAAAATATTCGACAGTAGTCTCGGGGACTACACCCAGTGGGTGCACTTAGCGTGCCCCCACTGATCCTGCCAACTCGGTTTGATTAGTCGACCGAAAGAAGAAAAAAGAAAAGAGAAAGGAGTTCTTCAGACTACGGTCGACTGCCAACAGTCCACCATAGTCTCGGGGACTACACCAAGTGGGTGTACTCAGCGTGCCCCCACCGGTTTCAAGATTCCACTCGACATGGTCCGACCAGACCGAGTGAAGTTATCAAAGAGATACAAAGTATAAAGACTATGGTCGACTGCCCGTGATCCACCATAGTCTCGGGACTACACCTAGTGGGTGCACTCAACGTGCCTCCACCAAAGCATTTAAAAATCACTCGACACACCCGGTGGGTGTACAGATCTGAAGGTCTTGAAGAAGAGTTTTTCGGGTAGCATATCCTAACAGAACAAGTAGTGATCAACTAACACGGGCGTTGCTCAAGAGCTGAGCGGCATCATAGGCCGCTTGGCTGGCTTCCCGGATCACCTTCATTTGCTCCATCATGAGCCCGCTTGGCGTATAGCCTCCTTAGCAGCGCCCACTTGGTCCTCCGGACGTGGTGCGTGGCGAAAAGGAAAGCGGATCAGCGATCGACGTTGAAGGCCGGATACTCGTCAGCGGCACAGCGAAAGACACAGAAGTCCGAGTGGTGTTACCACCCTCATGAACCAGCGCCTCAGGCATCGATGCAACGTGAGGAGTCCTGCCAGCAGGTGTTGGGGACCGTTGCAGAAAATAAAATTTTTCCTACGGTTTCACCAAGATCCATCTATGAGGTTCATCTAGCAACGAGTGATAGGAGTGCATCTACATACCTTTGTAGATCGCGAGCGGAAGCGTTCAAGAGAACGGGGTTGAAGGAGTCGTACTCCTCATGATCCAAATCACCGATGACCAAGTGCCGAACGGATAGCACCTCCGCGTTCAACACACGTACGGAGCGGATGACGTCTCCCACACCTTGATCCAGCAAGGAGGAGGGAGAGGTTGATGAAGATCCAAAGAAGACGACGGCGTGGTGGTGGATGCAGCAGGTTCGTGAGCAGAGCCACGAGCTTCTACGATAGGGAGTGGTGTAGCAGGGGAGATGGAGGCACCAAGACTTGGGGTACGGCTGCCCTCCCTCCCCCCTTTATATAGGCCCCCTGGGGCGCCACCCCTCTAGATCCCATCTAGAGGCGGCGGCCAAGGGGAAGGCTTGCCCCAAGGCAGTGGGCGCCCCACCCCTAGGGTTTCCAACCCTAGGCGCAGGGGGGCCCAAGGGGGGGGCGCACCAACCACTAGGGGCTGGTTCCCTCCCCACTTCAGCCCACGGGGCCCTCCGGGATAGGTGGCCCCGCCCGGTGGACCCCTGGGACCCTTCCGGTGGTCCCGGTACAATACCGGTGACCCCCGAAACTCTCCCGATGGCCGAAACAGCACTTCCTATATATAATTCTTTACCTACGGACCATTCCGGAACTCCTCGTGACGTCCGGGATCTCATCCGGGACTCCGAACAACTTTCGGTTTGCTGCATACTCATATCTCTACAACCCTAGCATCACCGAACCTTAAGTGTGTAGACCCTACTGGTTTGGGAGACACGTAGACATGACCGAGACGGCTCTCCGGTCAATAACCAACAGCGGGATCTGGATACCCATGTTGGCTCCCACATGCTCCTCGATGATCTCATCGGCTGAACCACGATGTCGAGGATTCAAGCAACCCCGCATACAATTCCCTTTGTCAATCGGTATGTTACTTGCCCGAGATTCGATCGTCGGTATCCCAATACATCATTCAATTTCGTTACCGACAAGTCACTTTACTGCATCAGTAATGCATGATCCCGTGACCAAACACTTGGTCACTTTGAGCTCATTATGATGATGCATTACCGAGTGGGCCCAGTGATACCTCTCCGTGTCACGGAGTGACAAATCCCAGTCTCGATCCGTGACAACCCAATAGACACTTTCGGAGATACCTGTAGTGCACCTTTATAGTCACCCAGTTACGTTGTGACGTTTGGTACACCCAAAGCACTCCTACGGTATCCGGGAGTTACACGATCTCATGGTCTAAGGAAAAGATACTTGACATTGGAAAAGCTCTAGCAAAACGAACTACACGATCTTATGCTATGGTTAGGATTGGGTCTTGTCCATCACATCATTCTCCTAATGATATGATCCCGTTATCAATGACATCGAATGTCCATAGTCAGGAAACCTTGACTATCTATTGATGAACGAGCCAGTCAACTAGAGGCTCACTAGGGACATATTGTAGTCTATGTATTCACACGTGTATTACGATTTCCGGATAATACAATTATAGCATGAATAAAAGACAATTATCACGAACATGGAAATATAATAATAATCCTTTTATTATTGCCTCTAGGGCATATTTCCAACAGTCTCCCACTTGCACTAGAGTCAATAATCTAGTTACATTGTGATAATCGAACACCCATAGAGTTCTGGTGTTGATAATGTTTTGCTCGCGGAAGAGGTTTAGTCAATGGATCTACGACATTCAGATCCGTATGCACTTTGCAAATTTCTATGTCTCCATCTTGAACATTTTCATGAATGGAGTTGAAGCGACGCTTGATGTGCCTGGTCTTCTTGTGAATCCTGGGCTCCTTGGCAAGTGCAATAGCTCCAGTGTTGTCACAGAAGAGTTTGATCGGCCCCGACGCATTGGGTATGACTCCTAGGTCGGTGATGAACTCCTTCACCCAAATTGCTTCATGCTCTGCCTCCGAGGCTGCCATGTACTCCGCTTCACATGTAGATCCCGCCACGACGCTCTGCTTGCAGCTGCACCAGCTTACTGCTCCACCATTTAAAATATACACGTATCCGGTTTGTGACTTAGAGTCATCCAGATCTGTGTCGAAGCTAAGCGTCGACGTAACCCTTCTGACGAGCTCTTCGTCACCTCCATAAACGAGAAACATGTCCTTAGTCCTTTTCGGTACTTCAGGATATTCTTGACCGATGTCCGGTGTTCCTTGCGGGATTACTTTGGTACCTTCCTACCAAACTTACGGCAATGTTTACATCAGGTCCGGTACACAGCATGGCATACATAATAGATCCTATGGCTGAGGCATAGGGGATGACACTCATCTCTTCTATATCTTCTGCATTGGTGGGACATTGAGCCGAGCTCAATTTCACACCTTATGTCTGAGCAAGAACCCTTTCTTGGACTGATCCATTTTGAACTTCTTCAATATCTTATCAAGGTATGTGCTTCGTGAAAGACGTGTGAGGCGTCTTGATATATCTCTATAAATCTTGATGCCTAATATATAAGCAGGTTCTCCAAGGTCCTTCATTGAAAAACTCTTATTCAAGTAGGCATTAATGCTGTCCAAAAGTTCTATATCATTTCCCATGAAAAGTATGTCATCTACATATAATATGAGAAATGCTACAGAGCTCCCACTCACTTTCTTGTAAACGCAGGCTTCTCCATAAGTCTGCATAAACCCAAACGCTTTGATCATCTCATCAAAGCGAATGTTCTAACTCCGAGATGCTTGCACCAGCCCATAAATGGATCGCTGGAGCTTGCATACCTTGTTAGCATTCTTAGGGTCGACAAAACCTTCTGGCTGCATCATATACAGTTCTTCCTTAAGATAGACGTTAAGGAATGCCGTTTTGACGTCCATTTGCCATATCTCATAATCATAGTATGCGGCAATTGCTAACATGATTCGGACGGACTTTAGCTTCGCTACGGCAGAGAAAGTCTCATCATAGTCAACCCCTTGAACTTGCCGATAACCCTTAGCGACAAGTCGAGCTTTATAGATGGTAACATTACCATCCGCGTCCGTCTTCTTCTTAAAGATCCATTTGTTTTCTATCGCTCGCCGATCATCGGGCAAGTCTGTCAAAGTCCATACTTTGTTTTCATACATCGATCCTATCTCAGATTGCATGGCTTCAAGCCATTTGTTGTAATCTGGGCCCGCCATCGCTTCTTCATAGTTCGAAGGTTCACCGTTGTCCAACAACATGATTTCCAGGACAGGGTTGCCATACCACTCTGGTGTGGAACGTGTCCTTGTGGACCTACGAAGTTCGTAGCAACTTGATCCAAGTACCTTGATCATCATCATTAATCTCCTCTCCGATCGGTGTAGGCACCACAGGAACATTTTCCTGAGCTGCACTACTTTCCGGTTCAAGAGGTAGTACTTCATCGAGTTCTACTTTCCTCCCACTTACTCCTTTCGAGAGAAACTCTTTTTCCAGAAAGGATCCGTTCTTGGCAAATAAAGATCTTGCCTTCGGATCTAAGGTAGAAGGTATACCCAATGGTTTCCTTAGGGTATCCTATGAAGACGCATTTTTCCGACTTGGGCTCGAGCTTTTCAGGTTGAAGTTTCTTGACATAAGCATCGCATCCCCAAACTTTTAGAAACGACAACTTAGGTTTCTTCCCAAACCATAATTCATACGGTGTCGTCTCAACGGATTTAGGCGGTGCCCTATTTAAAGTGAATGTAGCTGTCTCTAGAGCGTATCCCCAAAATGATAGCGGCAAATCAGTAAGAGACATCCTAGATCGCACCATGTCCAATAGAGTGCGATTATGACGTTCGGACACGCCGTTACGCTAAGGTGTTCCAGCGGCGTGAGTTGTGAAACGATTCCACATTTCCTTAAGTGTGTACCAAATTCGTGACTTAAATATTCTCCTCCACGATCTGATCGTAAGAACTTTATTTTTACATCACTTTGATTCTCTACCTCATTCTGAAATTCCTTGAACTTTTCAAAGGTCTCAGACTTGTGTTTCATCAAGTAGACATACCCATATCTACTTAAGTCGTATGTGAGAGTGAGAACATAACGATATCCTCCGCGAGCCTCAACGCTCATTGGACCGCACACATCGGTATGTATGATTTCCAATAAGTTGGTTGCTCGCTCCATTGTTCCGGAGAACGGAGTCTTGGTCATTTTGCCCATGAGGCATGGTTCGCATGTGTCAAATGATTCATAATCGAGAGACTCTAAAAGTCCATCAGCATGGAGCTTCTTCATGCGCTTGACACCAATGTGACCAAGGCGGCAGTGCCACAAGTATGTGGGACTATCGTTATCAACTTTACATTTTTTGGTATTCACACTATGAATATGTGTAACATCACGTTCGAGATTCATTAAGAATAAACCATTGACCATCGGAGCATGACCATAAAACATATCTCTCATATAAATAGAACAACCATTATTCTCGGATTTAAATGAGTAGCCATCTCGTATTAAGCGAGATCACGATACAATGTTCATGCTCAAACTTGGCACTAAATAACAATTATTGAGGTTTAAAACTAATCCCGTAGGTAAATGTAGAGGTAGCGTGCGATGGCGATCACATTGACCTTGGAACCATTCCCCGACGCGCATCGTCACCTCGCCCTTCGCCAGCCTCCGCTTATTCCGCAGCTCCTGCTGTGAGTTACATATATGAGCAGCGGCACGGTATCAAATACCGGTGAGTTACTACGAGTACTAGTAAGGTACACATCAATTACATGTACATCAAATATACCTTTAGTGTTGCCGGCCTTCTTATGCGCTAAGTATTTGGGGCAGTTCCGCTTCGATGACCCTTCCCTTTGCAATAAAAGCACTTAGTCTCAGGCTTGGGTCCATTCTTTGACTTCTTCCTGGCAACTGGCTTGCCAGGCGCGGCAACATCTTTGCCGTCCTTCTTGAAGTTCTTCTTACCCTTGCCCTTCTTGAACTTGGTGGTTTTATTGACCATCAACACTTGATGTTCCTTCTTGATTTCTACCTCTGCTGACTTCAGCATTGAAAATACTTCAGGAATAGTTTTCACCATCCCCGCATATTGTAGTTCATCACAAAGCTCTTGTAGCTCGGTGGGAGCGGCTGAAGGATTCTGCCAATGACCGCCTCGTCCAGGAGGTTAATGTCCAGTGGGGCAGGCGGTTGTGCAACCAGACATTTTGAGTATGTGCTCACTGACAGAACTATTTTCCTCCATCTTACAACTATAGAACTTGTCGGAGACTTCATATCTCTCGACCCGGGCATGAGCTTGGAAAACCATTTTCAGCTCCTCGAACATCTCATATGCTCCGTGTTTCTCAAAATGCTTTTGGAGCCCCGGTTCTAGGCTGTAAAGCATGCCGCACTGAACGAGGGAGTAATCATCAGCACGTGACTGCCAAGCGTTCATAACGTCTTGGTTCAATGGGATGGGTGCTTCACCTAGCGGTGCTTCTAGGACATATTGTTTCTTGGCAGCTATGAGCATGATCCTCAGGTTCCGGACCCAGTCCAAATAGTTGCTGCCATCATCTTTCAGCTTGGTTTTCTCTAGGAACGCGTTGAAGTTCATGGTGACATGAGCGTTGGCCATTTGATCTACAAGGCATTTTGCAAAGATTTTAGACTAATGTTCATGAAAATTAAGTTCATCTAATCAAATTATTTAATGAACTCCCACTCAGATTTGACATCCCTCTAGTCATGTAAGTGTTACATGATCCGAGTCGACTAGGCCGTGTCCGATCATCACGTGAGATGGACTAGTCATCGTCGGTGAACATCTCCATGTTGATCGTATCTTCCATACGACTCATGTTCGACCTTCCGGTCTCTTGTGTTCCGAGGCCATGTGTGTACATGCTAGGCTCGTCAAGTTAACCTAAGTGTTTTGCATGTGTAAAACTGTCTTACACCCGTTGTATGTGAATGTAGGAATCTATCACACCCGATCATCACGTGGTGCTTCGAAACGACGAACTTTAGCAACGGCGCACAGTTAGGGAGAACACTTTCTTGAAATTATTATAAGGGATCATCTTATTTACTACCGTCGTTCTAAGTAAACAAGATGCATAAACATAATAAACATCACATGCAATTATATAGTAGTGACATGATAAGGCCAATATCATATAGCTCCTTTGATCTCCATCTTCGGGGCTCCATGATCATCTTCTCACCGGCATGACACCATGATCTCCATCATCATGATCTCCGTCATCGTGTCTCCATGAAGTTGCTCGCCAACTATTACTTCTACTACTATAGATAACGGTTTAGCAATAAAGCAAAGTAATTACATGGCATTGAATCAATGACACACATGTCATACAATAATTAAGACAACTCATATGGCTCCTGCCGGTTGTCATACTCATCGACATGCAAGTCATGATTCCTATTACAAGAACATGATCTCATACATCACAATATATCATTCATCATTCATCACAACTTTTGGCCATATCACATCACAAGGCAATTGCTGCAAAAACAAGTTAGGCGTCCTCTAATTGTTGTTGCATCTTTTACGATGGCTGCAATAGGGTTCTAGCAAGAACGTTTTCTTACCCTCTGAAAAAGCCACAACGTGATTTGTCAACTTCTATTTACCCTTCATAAGGACCCTTTTCGTTGAATCCGCTCCAACTAAAGTGGGAGAGACAGACACCCGCTAGCCACCTTATGCAACTAGTGCATGTCAGTCGGTGGAACCTGTCTCACGTAAGCGTACGTGTAAGGTCGGTCCAGGACGCTTCATCCCACAATACCACTGAGCAAAATAAGACTAGTAGCGGCAAGAAAGTTGACAACATCTACGCCCACAACAAATTGTGTTCTACTCGTGCAATAGAGAACTACGCATAGACCTAGCTCATGATGCCACTGTTGGGGAACGTTGCAGAAAATAAAAAATTTCCTACGGTTTCACCAAGATCCATCTATGAGTTCATCTAGAAACGAGTGATAGAGTTGCATCTACATAGATTTGTAGATCGCGAGCGGAAGCTTTCAAGAGAACGGGGTTGAAGGAGTCGTACTCGTCGTGATCCAAATCACCGATGACCAAGTGCCGAACGGACAGCACCTCCGTGTTCAACACACGTACGGAGCGGATGACGTCTCCCAAACCTTGATCCAGCAAGGAGGAGGGAGAGGTTGATGAAGATCCAGCAGCACGACGACGTGGTGGAGGATGCAGCAGGGTTCCGGCAGAGCTTCGCCGAGCTTCTGCGAGAGGGAGAGGTGTAGCAGGGGAGAGGGAGGCGCCAACACTTGGGGTACGGTTGCCCTCCCTCCCCCCTTTATATAGGCCCTCTGGGCGGGGCGCCGGCCCCTCTAGATCCCATCTAGAGGGGGGGCGGCGGCCAATGGGGAAGGCTTGCCCCCCAAGGCAAGTGGGGCGCCCCCCACCCCTAGGGTTTCCAACCCTAGGCGCAAGGGGGGCCCAGGGGGGGCGCACCAGCCCGCCAGGGGCTGGTTCCCTCCCCACTTCAGCACACGGGGCCCTCCGGGATAGGTGGCCCCACCCGGTGGACCCCCGGGACCCATCCGGCGGTCCCGGTACAATACCGATGACCCCCGAAACTCTCCCGATGGCCGAAACAACACTTCCTATATATAATTCTTTACCTCCGGACCATTCCGGAACTCCTCGTGATGTCCGGGATCTCATCCGGGACTCCGAACAACTTTCGGTTTGCTGCATACTCATATCTCTACAACCCTAGCGTCACCGAACCTTAAGTGTGTAGACCCTACGGGTTCGGGAGACACGTAGACATGACCGAGACGGCTCTCCGGTCAATAACCAACAGCGGGATCTGGATACCCATGTTGGCTCCCACATGCTCCTTGATGATCTCATCGGATGAACCGCGATGTCGAGGATTCAAGCAACCCCGCATACAATTCCCTTTGTCAATCGGTATGTTACTTGCCCGAGATTCATCGTCGGTATCCCAATACCTCGTTCAATATTGTTACCGGCAAGTCACTTTACTCGTACCGTAATGCATGATCCCGTGACCAAACACTTGGTCACTTTGAGCTCATTATGATGATGCATTACCGTGTGGGCCCAGTGATACCTCTCCGTAATACGGAGTGACAAATCGATCTCGATCCGTGACAACCCAACAGACACTTTCGGAGATACCTTAGTGCACCTTTATAGTCACCCGGTTATGTTGTGACGTTTGGTACACCCAAAGCACTCCTACGGTATCCGGGAGTTACACGATCTCATGGTCTAAGGAAAAGATACTTGACATTGGAAAAGCTCTAGCAAAACGAACTACACGATCTTGTGCTATGCTTAGGATTGTGTCTTGTCCATCACATCATTCTCCTAATGATGTGATCCCGTTATCAATGACATCCAATGTCCATAGTCAGGAAACCATGACTATCTATTGATCAACGAGCCAATCAACTAGAGGCTCACTAGGGACATATTGTAGTCTATGTATTCACACGTGTATTACAATTTCCGGATAATACAATTATAGCATGAATAAAAGAAAATTATCAGGAACAAGGAAATATAATAATAATCCTTTTATTATTGCCTCTAGGGCATATTTCCAACAGCAGGTGCCTTCTTAGTCCTCCTCCGCCTCAACGGCTCCTCATGATCATCATCAAGGAGATCAATGACATGAGTAGGGACTACAGGAAAGATTCGAAGTTAAAAACGGAAATCCCATCGACCAAAAGCAAAATTGCAGCGATCGTACCAAGGTTAGAGGTAGCAGCATCTTCCATCTCCTGGTCTTCGTTCCTAACTGAGGTCTCGGAGGTGGCAGAGCTACAGATTTCAGAAATTAGTTGATCAGTCAACAAATCGACCAAAAGTATGATTCGCGCTGAACAAAAAGCTCAAGTTCTGCTGTACCCGGAAATAGTGGGGATAACCATCTTCATCTTGGGCAAAACATTTGTCGGCTTCGACAGCGTCGGTCGAGGTTGCTTCGGCGCTTTTTCAGTCGGCGCCGGAGAGGACGTCCTGGGACGTTTCGTCGACTACCCGACAGGCGCGATAGCCTTGCCGCGCTCGACCGCGGGGTCATGGGTGAGCTTGGACCGCCTTTCCGTGCGAGGAGGGTCGACTTCTTCCTCCTCTTCCTCCTCCTCCTCTTCATCGGAACTATTGTCATCTTCGTCTCCCCCACCGTCAGACTGCCATTCCTCCTGGCTTTCACCTCCGCTCCCTTCTTCCTCCTCAACTGGTTCCTGCGCCCCGTTGGGCATCGAGTACATCTCAGTGGTGACCTGGGAGAAGACAAACAAGATGAAAGTCAGTCGACCATTTTAAGCAAACAAGATGGAGTAAGCAGAGTCGGAGTTAAAGATACGGGATTGAACCTTGTCGGGCTCGTACAATTGGTCGAGTGGTGGGATCCTCCAGGCTCCTCGGGGGTTATCTTTGTTCCCAGTGATGGCGGCCATCCATCTCTCCAGTGTGGCATCCTCGACCTCCTCTGGGTGGACCCGAGTGGTGTCTTCAGTACCAGAATACATCCACATCGGATGGTCTCGATACTGAAGTGGCTGGATGCGCTGTCGAAGAAAAACCTCTAGAAGATCCATACCAGTCACCCCGTCACGGATGAGCTAGACTACACGCTCGACCAAAACCTTGATCTGAGCCTTCTCCTCCGGGATCACCTTCAGAGAGGATGGCTTGCTCACTCGGTCCATGGAGAAAGGAGGAGTCGGTCGGCCCTCAAGGCGTCGGCTGGTCTTGGCGATAGAACCAGGTCATTGCCACCCTCGAATGAACTTCGGGAAGGATCATGGCTGGAAAAGAGCTCTTACCTCTCATTTGTACCACAAGACCCACACACATCTGAATCACTTGGGTTCTCTCATCACTCGGGTTGGCCTTTTTCACCGTCTGAGAGCGACAGGTGAAGATGTGTTTGAAGAGGCCCCAATGCGGCCGACAACCCAGAAAATTCTCACACGAAGACACGAAAGAAGCGAGATACATGATAGAGTTGGGCGTGAAGTGGTGGAGTTGTGCCCCAAAGAAGTTCAGAAACCCTCGAAAGAAAGGGTGGGGCGGCAAAGAAAACCCGCGGTCGACGTGAGTGGCTAAGAGGACGCACTCACCCTCCTGAGGTTGCGGCTACCACTCCATCCCCGGAAGCCTCGCTGATCCATGAGGGATCAGTCCTTCGTTGGCCAGGTCATCAAGATCTACCTGGCGGATGGTCGAGCGAATCTAGTCGCCCTGGATCCAGCCCTGCGGCAGACCGGCCCGCGACGAGGATCCGCCCCGACTGGTCGCCCTCCCCTTCGCCTTCGCCGTCGCCTTCTTCGTCCGTTCCAAAGCCGCCGTCTTTTCTTTCACCATTGTCGCCCGCGGAACGCGCGAGGAGCAGCGGTTCGGAGGTGGAGGCAGGCGCGGTGGATGAATCTGAGGAAGAAAGGAGGAAAGGGGAACACAATAATCAAAAAACCTCATCCCTGGACCTTATATGAGGTTACTTCCGAGTGATCGACGGTAGGCAGGCGATCTGTCAAATCCATAGCGATCGCCAGCGATACGTGGTGAAAAAGGTGGCATGGAGATCGAGGCGCCCTTGCCTTATCCCGTCCGATTACTGCGGCTCTCTCTCTCTGTCCCGCTCATTTCCCGAAGATTCAAATCCCGCCAAATCCACGCGCCGCAGAGCTAATCGTCAGACAAAAGATTTCCTCCGTCCTGACATTCGGAAATCACCAAGTACGGAAAACGCACTCGACGGATACAAAGAATGGATCAAGGCGACTGAAAAAGAAGTAGATGCCGTCACTTAAAGTCCATTCTATCCAAGACAAGACACTATTTCAGCACAAGAATGAGTCGGGAGTATGTTCAACTCCTTCCCCACTCAAACCTCGATCCATTCGGGGGCTAATGATGAAGTCATGTACCTAGGGTAGGGTCATGGACCTGTCTAAGACACCCTCCCCAAGGACACCTCTAGAAGAAATTACCTTTCAGTCGACCAGGAAGGGTTCCACTCGACCAACTGGAAGACACTCGACCATGAAGCCAAACCACTCGACCACCAGGAGATCTAAAGCCAAGACGCATAAGCGGTCGGTCATTAAGTAGCTTTATGGTCATCATAGCACTTTATGTGGGCGTTACCAGTAACCCCCTACCTTAATGTACCTTTAATCCTACATAACTGAGGACCAGAGGGGTCTGGTGAACTCTATATAAGCCACCCCCTTCTCAGTGCCAGGGGTTCGCACCTTTGTAACTCATACACGCATAATCCAGTCGACCGCCTCCGGGCTCCGAGACGTAGGGCTATTACTTCCTCCGAGAAGGGCCTGAACTCATAAAACTTGTGCGTATACAACTACTCCATAGCTAGGATCTTGCCTCTCCATACCTACCCCCATTCTACTGTCAGACTTAGAACCACGACACCACCAGCTACATCTTCGCACGCAAGGAAGTGCGTCTGGGCAAAAAAAAACAAAACGATTCGCCCCCTAACTGCTGGGACCCACCAGCTACATCTTCACAGGCAAGGAAGTGCCTGACAGTTGGGACCCACCTGGTCGAAGCGTACGTAGCGTTGTTATTCTGGTCGCGAACGTGTACGTACATATATACTGGTGGATGTAGAGGCGTGCACGTGTCGTAGTAGAGGCGTGCACGTAGCATGTACACGTACATACATCGGCGAGGGTGCAAGAAAGAAAATACGGCCACGTACGTACATACGGGCAGGGTCTCGAACGCCTACTCATGCATATGTACGTGACCGGGTCGGAACGGAGAAACAACGTCGTCGTCGTGTTCATGGGGAGGCAACGGAATGCGTCGTGTTCATGGGGAGGCAACGGAATGCGTCGTGTTCATCGGGAGGCAACGGAACGCGTGGGAGCCAACCGTCTGGGTCGGAACGAAATGCGTGGTCGTGTTCATCGGGAGGGCTTGGACGGAACATGCAATGGAAACGAGGCCTGGCGTACCGCACAACGGAGGAAACGGCCTTGTGTTCGACCGGCCACGTTCGGAACGGGGTCCTATTGATCGGGAGGGGTGTGGTGTACCGCAAAATGGAGGAAACGGACCTCCTACGGTCGAAACGAGGGTCCTGTTGATCGGGAGGGGTGTGGCGTACCGCAAAAGCGGGCCAACGGACCTGTGTTGGAGCGCCGACCGTCAAAGCGGGGTCCTGTTCATCGGGAGGGGTGTGGCGTACCGCAAAATGGGACTCCACGGGATACTGTTCATCTCCACCGTCGACCTCCTCCGGCCTCCACGGGCTACCATCGACCTCCTCCAGCCTCCGCGGGCTCCTGTTCATCCAGCCTCCACCGCGCGCTACTCCACCGGCTACTTTTCAACCACCCCTCCACGGGCACCCCTCCACCGTCTACTGTTCATCTTGCCCTCCACACCACGGGGTCCTGTTCAACCACCCCTCCACGGCCACCCCTCCACCATCTACTATTCATCCAGCCCTCCACACCACAGGGTCCTGTTCATCCAGAGGCAACGCCACCGCTCACTGTTCATCCAACCCCCATAACACTCACTTTGTTCATCCAATCAATCGGCTTGATTAGCGGCAGCAAAGGAATCGCTCCATCGGGTTCGATTAATAGCCATCGATCAATCGCCGGGTTCGGTAACACGTAACTGCGGTCTGTCGCTTCGGGTTGATTAGAGCCCAACGCCTTGCTTGGGTTCGATTAGAGCCAACGCCTCGCACTGCAGCAGCGTCGTCTGAGAAACACACATCGCTCGGCCCCGACCACCCACCGTAATCGGGAACACCCCGATACTTTTCTCGCCCTTGCTTCCACCACGGTTTTTCTGTCATGGGCGGCCCAAAGAATGTCATGCAGCTGCGTCTCCGGCCCGCCCAGGACGAAAAGCCCATTTTCTGTCATGATTTTTTGTCATAGAAGTAGGAGCCCACCACATCTATGATGATACCTGGTTTTGTCACAATTATCGTCATAGAAGTGTCATATGTATGATAGAAAATAATTTCGTTCGACCCAAAATGTCACGGATGTGTCTTTTTATTGTAGTGGTGATCATACCTAGATATTCTCATAACTATGCTGAATTCTATCAATTGCTCGACAGTAATTTGTTCACCCACTGTAATACTTATGCTATCTTGAGAGAAGCCACTAGTGAAACCTATGGCCCCCGGGTCTATTTTCCATCATATAAGTTTCCAATCTATTTTTACTTTGCAATCTTTACTTTTATATTAATCATAAAAATACCAAAAGTATTATCATCTCTATCAGATCTCACTTTTGCAAGTGGTCGTGAAGGGAATGACAACCCCTTTATCGCGTTGGTTGCAAGGTTCTTATTTGTTTGTGTAGGTACAAGGGACTTGAGCGTGGCCTCCTACTAGATTGATAACTTGGTTCTCAAAAACTGAGGGAAATACTTACGCTACTTTGCTTCATCACCCTTGCCTCTTCAAGGGAAAACCAACGCAGTGCTCAAGAGGTAGCAAGAAGGATTTCTGGCGCCGTTGCTGGGGAGTCTACGCACAAGTCAAGACATACCAAGTACCCATCACAAACTCTTATCTCTCGCATTACCTTATTTGCCATTTGCATCTCGTTTTCCTCTCCCCCACTTCACCCTTGCCGTTTTATCCACCCTCTCTTTCCATTCGCCTCTTTTTCGCTCGCTTCTTGTTTGCTCGTGTGTTGGATTGCTTGCTTGTCACGATGGCTCAAGACAATACCAAATTGTGTGACTTTAGCAATACCAACAACAATGATTTCCTTAGCACTCCGATCGCTCCTCTTACCGATGCTGAATCTTGTGAAATTAATGCTGATTTGTTGAATCTTGTCATGAAAGATCAATTCGCCGGCCTTCCCAGTGAAGATGCCGCTACCCATCTAAATAGCTTTGTTGATTTGTGTGATATGCAAAAGAAGAAAGATCTGGACAATGATATTGTTAAACTGAAGCTATTTCTGTTTTCTCTTAGAGATCGTGCTAAAACTTGGTTTTCATCTTTGCCTAAAATAGTGTTGATTCTTGGAATAAGTGCAAAGATGCTTTTATCTCTAAGTATTTTACTCCCGCTAAGATAATCTCTCTTATAAAGGATATTATGAATTTTAAGCAACTTGATCATGAACATGTTGCACAAGCTTGGAAAAGGATGAAATTAATGATACGTAATTGCCCTACTCATGGATTAAACTTGTGGATGATTATACAAAAAATTTATGCCGGGTTGAATTTTGCTTCTAGAAATCTTTTAGATTGGGCCGCGGGAGGCACTTTTATGGAAATCACTTTAGGAGAAGCTACTAAACTCCTAGATAATATTATGGTTAATTATTCTCAATGGCACACTGAAAGATCTACTAGTAAAAAAGTGCATGCGATAGAGGAAATTAATGTTTTGAGTGGAAAGATGGATGAACTTATGAAATTGTTTGCTAATAAGAGTGTTTCCTCGGATCCTAATGATATGCCTTTGTCTACTTTGATTGAGAATAATAATGAATCTATGGATGTGAATTTTGTTGGTTGGAACAATTTTGGTAACAACGCTTATAGAGGAAACTTTAATCCTAGGTCGTACCATAGTAATTCCTCTAATAATTATGGTAATTCCTACAACAATTCCTATGGAAATTTTAATAAGTTGCCTTATGATTTTGAGACTAGTGTTAAAGAGTTTATGAATTCGCAAAACAATTCCAATACTTTGCTTGAAGAAAAATTGCTTAAAGTTGACTAATTGGCTAGGAACGTGGATAGAATTTCCCTTGATGTTGATTCTTTGAAGCTGAGATCTATTCCACCTAAGCATGATATCAACGAGTCTCTCAAAGCCATGAGAATATCCATTGATGAGTGCAAAGAAAGAACCGCTAGGATGCGTGCTAAGAAAGATTGTTTTGTGAAGGCGTGTTCTTCTAGTTTTTATGAGAATAAAGATGAAGATCTAAAATTTATTGATGTGTCCCCTATTAAATCTTTGTTTTGCAATATGAATCTTGATAATGATGGGACCGGAGATGAGAACTTTAGTTAGAAGGCGTCCCAAAAATTCGGATTTTTTAGATCTTGATGCAAAAATTGGTAGAAGTGGGATTCAAGAGGTTAAAACTTTAGATAGCAATGAACCCACTATTTTGGATTTCAAGGAATTTAATTATGATAATTTCTCTTTAATAGATTGTACTTCCTTGTTGCAATCCGTGCTAAATTCTCCTCATGCCTATAGTCAAAATAAAGCCTTTACTAAACATACTGTTGATGCTTTGATGCAATCTTATGAAGAAAAACTTGAGTTGGAAGTTTCTATCCCTAGAAAACTTTATGATGAGTGGGAACCTACAATAAAAATTAAAATTAAAGATCATGAATGCTATGCTTTGTCAGAGATAAAATTAAAATTAAAGATCTCCGAACCCAAGAGGCAAGCCATGGGAGAGGAGCTAGCCAAACTATTGGAGGCCGGATTCATCAGAGATATAAAACATCTGGACTAGCTAGCAAACCTGGTGATGGTACCAAAGAAGGACAAATCCACGGCGCCTGTCGTCGATTTCAAGGACCTCAACAAGGCTTGCCCAAAGGATCCCTTCCCCTCCCGGCATCGATCAAATTATCGATGCTACCACAGACACGATTCATTGTGTTTCCTCGACGCATACTCCGGCTACCATCAAATTAAGATGGCGAGCCTGACCAAGCATAGAACGGCATTCATCACCCCATACGGCCCATTCTGCTTCAACACAATGCCCTTCGGGCTCAAAAACGCTGGCGAAACATATCAGCGCATGATTCAGACATGTCTGGCAAACCAGATCGCCAAAACAGTGGAGGCATATGTAGATGATGTGGTCGTCAAAACCAAGCATGTCGAAACTCTAGTAGACGACTTGAGGCCCACATTTGATAACCTCCGAACATATGACGTCAAGCTTAACCCGGAAAAATGCGTTTTTGGCGTACCAGCCGGAAAGCTCTTGGGCTTCATTGTATCCGGTAGAGGAATTGAAGCAAACCCAGCCAAGATCCGAGCTCTGTCACAATTAGATATCCCAAAGGACCTCAGACAAATACAAAATTATTTGGATGCGTGGTGGCTCTAAACCGCTTTATCGCCGCTTGGGAGAAAAGGCATTACCCTTTATCGCCTCCTCCGGTACCGAACACTTCGAGTGGGCCGGTTGCACGCCATGACGGACTTCGAAGAAATAAAAGCCATATTGGCAACAAACCCGGTCCTGGCCGCGCCTAACATGGAAGAACCAATGCTATTATACATCGCGGCAACTCATCAAGTTGTAAGCGCGGTGCTCGTTGTCGAACAAGAAACGGACGGACACAAGTCCCCCCTTCAAAAACCAGTTTACTACGTGTCCACTGTCCTCACTCCATGCAAGTCACGGTATCCGCATTATCAATAGATAGCGTACGCGGTGTTTATGGCATCCGGAAGCTGCGGCACTACTTTCAAGGGTGTTCGATAACAGTAGCCTCCGAAGTACCTCTTAACGGCATTATAAACAACAGCGACGCAACGGGCCGGATTGCCAAATGGGCCATTGAGCTCCTCCCGTTCGACATAACCTATAAGCCACGATGAGCTATTAAGTCGCAAGTTTTGGCCGACTTCGTCGCCAAATGTACTGAAGCCGAACTCCCTAAAGAGTACGGCACATATTCCAACTGGATCAACGGCTCCAAAATGTTGGCTGGTCTGGGGGCTGGTGTTGTTCTGACTTCCCCAACAGGAGATACAGTTCAATACGTACTCCAGATAATGTAAACGGACTCCAACAACGCAGCCGAATATGAGGCCCTTCTACATGGTCTCCGGATGGCAGTCTCCATGGGCATTCAACGCCTAGAGGTGCGCGGGGATGCGAACCTCACGATATCCCAAATAAATGGAGACTTTGATGCCAAGGATCCGAAAATGGTAGCTTATCGCAACGCCGTCCTAAAAATGTCAGCTCGGTTCGAAGGGCTCGAATTTCACCATATAGCTCGGGAAAACAATCAGGCAGCAGACATCTTGGCACGCATTGGCGCAAAGCGCGATGCCGTCCCCCCCAATATCTTCTTAGAGAGGCCGTTCAAGCCATCCGTATTATGGGAAGGGAAGTTTGGAAATAACAGCCCGGACCCAACCGCACTGCCTGACACCGAACATTCTGACACAACTGGAGGCTCTACCAATGAAGTAACATCTTCAGCCCACGTAATAATGGCAGTCATGACCCCGTGGACGGAACCATTCCTAGCCTACCTAACCAAGCAGGAACTTCCCGAGGACCAAAACGAGCCATGCTGCATAGTGCGGCAATCTAAAGCCTATAAAGTCCATGAGGGAGAGCTTTATAAGAAAAGCACCACCGGAGTCCTTCAAAGGTGTATCTCCGAAGAGGAAGGGCGGAATCTTCTGGCTGAAATTCATGCCGGACTCGGCGGACACAACGCTGCAGCCCGGGCCCTTGTAAGCAAGGCCTTCCGTACATGATTTTATTGGCCGACGGCCCGGGCAGATGCTCAGGACTTAGTCCAACGATGCGTCGGTTGCCAGCTCTTTGCTAACTAAAGCCATATGTCGCCTACCGCCCTCCAAACCATACCCATCACCTGGCCCTTTGCGGTCTGGGGGCTTGACATGGTTGGACCCCTTAAAGGAGGAACCCACAAGCAAAAATATCTACTGGTCATGGTGGATAAATTCACCAAATGGATAGAGGCCAAGCCGGTTAGGACGGCGAATGCGGACCGTGATAGACTTCATATCGAGGGTCGTACACCGTTACGGTGTCCCCACAGCATCATCACCGATAACGGCACGAACTTTACGGCCGGCGAGGTCAAACTACGGTGCAAAAACATGGGCATCAAGCTCGACTATGCTTCAGTCGATCACCCACAAACTAACAGTCAAGTCGAACGAGCAAATGGTCTAATCATGAGCGGCATCAAACCCAGATTAGTGCGGTCCCTCAAGGAATCTAACACGCACTGGATAGAGGAGCTCGACTCCGCACTCTGGGTCCTGTGGACCATGCCGAATCGCACCACCGGATTCACACCATTCTTTATGGTATACGGCGCAGAGGCGGTTCTGCCCTGCGACATAATTCATGACTCGCCTCGCGTGCGCATGTACAAAGAAATAGAAGCCAAACTTGATGGGCAGGACAGTTTGGACGCGTTGGAGGAAGAGCGTGACGTGGCAAAAGCCCGTTCCTCGTTCTATCAACAGCGGGCTCGAAGATATCAAAGCAGAGAAGTACGGGCCAAAACTTACAATGTTGGCGAGTTAGTTCTATGTCTGCCGGACAAGAAAAAGGACAAACTCAAGCCCAAATGGGAAGGTCCCTTTATTATTGACCAAGTCCTGACTGGTGGAGCGTACCGTCTGCGAGATGCATCGGATAACCGACTCGAGCCGAACCCATGGAACGCAGCCCGTCTCCGAAGATTCTACGCCTAGCGCTGGACTCTGTCTTCGTCTCCTTCCTCTGTCTATTTTTTATGCATTAGTTGTCTTTTTATTTCTCTCCTTCTCCCTCCCTTTCCCTTACAGCCTTAAGGGCCTTATCGCGCCTTGTTCGCACACAACTGACGCACTATCCGCGCTCATTATACCTGGGGGCTTCCTTAACAGAAGCTTATTTGTACGGGCTTCATGCCCAACACATGTGTCACACTTCCGCATGTACCTTTTATTCACAATTATATGCATCGATATGACTTAAGTTTTGGCCAAGATGGGTTTCCTGGCTCCTGTGCTTACCCCTACGTTCCCGATTGTTCGGCTAGGCGGTAAAGGAGCACCTCTGCGATTATTCTTGCCGGGTCAGCCGGATGTGTACCTCGACCGGGTGAAGCCAAAGCTAAGCGTTCTTAAGGGAATATTTGGTCGGTGAACTAAAGATGATTTCTCACTTGTTTATTTATACGCCCCAGATGCTTTTACGCTTTTTCGCATTAGGACATGCACTTTAGGGCATGCCTCGAGGAAAGGAACCCCTAACGGAACTATTCTGCCTGGAAGATGTTTCTTACTAACCATGTAATATAACATAACTAGTTGGGCAGTTGTCTGTTCAAGCACTAATGACCCCTACGCCTGGTCTCCATGTATGCCTCGGTTCCTACATAACCGAGAGGGTATTCGGACACACTCCGGACTATCGAGTGCCGAGGCTGAAGCGAAAAGGTCCGCCATGACAAACGATCTACAATCCGGCTAGAAGGCATTTTACATGTCATCTTAAATTACATAGTCAATTTGACTGAGCATATTCCTCTTCAATACCATCCAATAGGCTGTCTAGTTTACAGTCCCGTTGGGAATATTTGGCGGCCAACTATACTTGTCCATACACTAAGCTCACAGGGATCTCCTTCCCATCGGCCCCCACAGGTCCGACCTCGGCCATGTGGTTTGGGTCAGCCTTCGTGTACCGCCTCTTCACCATGGCCCAGGCCTCCCTGGCACCTTGACGGCATAATCGGAAGCACCGCCGCGCTCCCTTAAGCATCTCTGCAAGCTCTCCAAGGCCTTCGGGCATGGAGACAGATGGCCACAAGGCCTGGGCGACGCCTTTCATCACCGGCCGAACTTCGTTAAATGCGGTTATAAACTCGGGAAGAAGGTCACCCGTAGAACCGGGCATTTCCTCTACAGGACGACCTGTGAGCATACCTACAAACATAACTCTGTTAGTCGACTTCCTCGCCGAACTCTTTTTCAAAGTTCGTTCAAGCACTTACTAAAAATGCCGCGTCGAAGCCGTCGATTCTCCTTCACGGAGTCCGACAGCTGGGCACAAACATCCTTTAGTTCCTCGCCCAGCTGGGTGTTGGCATCTTGGATATTATTCTTCTCCTGCCTCACCCTCCTAAGCACGATCTAGCCGGCCTTTAACCGGCGCAAGAGTTGTTGCTTGTCCGGATATACTCCGGCGCCATCTGCAATGATATTGTCAGATTTGCACACACGCCGCACTTCACAACATAGCTTTCGAAGCGTATATTACCAGAGGGGGTCTCCTTGGCCTCCCACAGCCATGACTAGTCTTGACCTCAAGTTGGGCTTTGCACTCTTCCAGCTCTCAGGACAGTTGGGTATTCTTTTTGTAAGATCCTGCATAACAAATGATCCTTAAATCAGTTATTCTAACTGTTTCAAGTCTCGGGGGCTACTAACATATATAACCATCAAATTTTCTCACCGTATGTCTTTCACATCTTTGCTCCGTGGCTCTGGCTAGACCATTTCTAGCGACACGGAGGTACGCATCTCGAATTGAAGACATCCAATGCCTCTTGGGAGAAACAAGCGTCCACGAAGAACTGTCCGGCGGCCTTTGTGATTCATGGCACTCTCCACCTCGGAATTGGTGGCGGACGGTCTGTCCGCATCCTCTGTCGGAGGAGCGTCCGGCGCACACCTCGTGTTCGCCTCGCCTTACGGACCTGGCTTTGGAGCTGGCTGGTGGAGGCTCGATTGGCAATCTCTCCGGATATAGTCCGGCGAGCCCTCTTTTTCCTAAAAAAAGGAGAGCACGGGCGTTAGTATGCATCGTAAGAATAATACCTTGGAATAAGGCAGCACGCCTTACTGCTGCGCCGGTGCCTCGACCTGGACTGTGTGTCTCTTTAGCCTACCCACCCTTGCGGTCCCCTGTTGGCTAGTCGCCGTAGGCTCGGCATTCCGCCTCGGGATCCTCCCCTACGAAACACCATTGGTATACGGCGATAAAAAATAAACACGAATGGATCATCTTCGAAGTATTAGGACTTCGGTCTCGATTACTTGTGAGGCAGGGAGTAGTCCAGGATAATCGGCTGTAATAGCCACCAAGGCATTGTCGATGCTCAGTTGGTGAAATACCCCATCGATCAGCTCCATGGATATGTCCGGATCCTCATGGGAGGCCAGATCAAGGGACCGTTCCGGATCCTCGGGTTGTGGAGGAGGGCTGTTTATATCCTTTATGGCCCGGCGCAATTCCTGCGTCGAAATCACAAGATAAGGTACTTAACTATGGGAATATGGAACAGATGGGCAAAAGGAAGTGTCCGCTTACCCAGCTTGGAGGATTGTTCATAGAAAATCCATACGTGGATTGACGCGGAGGAACTCCTCCTCTTCTCCCTTGTACAATGCGGACAAGATCTTCGTCAGAGCGGCAACCGATCCCGGCCCCTTACGGCCGCAGCGGGTGGCATCATGCTCCCCGTTGAAATCCCACATGGGGTGGCCTCTATATAGAAGCGGCTGCACCCCCCGCATAATGCATGTGGCCATGACCCCGATCATGGTCAGTCCGGAATGAGCTAACAACCTTATCCGGCTCATCAGGTAAAGGATGTCCTTGTCATTTTCCCTTTGAGGGCTCCGTGGACGCCAGCTTAGGCGCTTCTTCAAAGGAGCATTATTGAACTCGGGGAGGCCGATCCGAACAGGGTCTAGCAGGGGGACATCTTCTATATAAAACAATTCTGAAGGCCAGTCTTCGGACACCTTCCTTGGGGTTCCGGATAGATATCCGGTCCCGGCGATGCGCCATAGTTCGGCTCCGCCCACTTGATATATCGACCCTCCAGAGAACGGGGCACAAGGCAGAACAGCTTCTTCCACAGTTCGAAATGAGCCTCGATGCCCAAAAAACAGCTCGCAAAGGGCTACGAAGCCCGCAATATGCAATATGGAGGCAGGCGTAAGGTTGTGCAACTGGAGGCCGTAGAACTCGAGGAGCCCCAGGAGAAAGCGGATGAATTGGAAATCCGAGGCCCTCTTATCGGATAAGGGACAAGGCATACCCGCTCTCCTTTGGAGGGACTGGGGACGCTCTCCGCTTGCTCTCCTCCATTATAGGTGGCAAGTCCGGCTCGAACCGGGACCATGAAGGCTGGGGGAAGGAATCCCTTGGTTTGGAGCATCACAAGCTCGCTGTGCGGGATGTAACATCTCTCCAAACCTCCAGGCTGAGGGCTGGGAGGGCGAGAGGAGGAGTTGCGTCGACTGGCCATGATGGAATGGATCTCTGTCGGATGCACTCCGATGAATGCTCGCGAAGGGAAGATGGTCTGATTCGGATCTAAATCCTCATCTCTTTTATATGCAGCTCATTTGCGCAGCTAGGGGGGTAAATGTAGAAACACCCTGGCTTTTCGCATTTGTTTGACACGTGGAAGACGGCCATTATTGGGCGTGGAAGCCAAGGAGCGCAATATTCATGAGAAGCCGAACACTATTCAACAGGTACACGGAATTTAGAGAAGAACCCGCCTTGCAATGCCGAAGACAATCTGCGCGCCAGACTCATCGTCATTGAAGCCTTGTTCGGGGGCTACTGAGGGAGTCCCGGATTAGGGGGTGTCCGGATAGCCGAACTATAACCTTTGGCCGGACTCCTGGACTATGAAGATACAAGATTGAAGACTTCGTCCCGTGTCCAGGATGGGACTTTCCTTGGCGTGGAAGGCAAGCTTGGCGATACGGATATGTAGATCTCCTCCCATTGTAACCGACTCTATGTAACCCTAGCCCTTTCCGGTGTCTATATAAACCGGAGGGTTTTAGTCCGTAGGACGAACAACAATCATACCATAGGGCTAGCTTCTAGGGTTTAGCCTCTCGATCTCGTGGTAGATATACTCTTGTACTACCCATATCATCAATATTAATCAAGCAGGAGTAGGGTTTTACCTCCATCGAGAGGGGCCGAACCTGGGTAAATACATCGTGTCCCTTGTCTCCTGTTACCATCCGCCTAGACGCATAGTTCGGGACCCCCTACCCGAGATACGCCGTTTTTGACACCGATAAGCAGCTTTTGCACACCTGAGTACCTCGACCTAGCCCCTACAAGAGGGAGCTGACGAAGTAAACTGGGTGCTGTACCATTTTCTTCTTCTGCGCCTCTTCACCCGGTCGCATGGGCCCCATCGTCTTGGCGCCCGATCTTCTTAGGGACCGAGCCTTGCGAGGGACTCGATCTTGCGGGACTGAGCCACAGCCGGGGTGGGTTCCTGTCCGTCAACCGTCGATTCCGCCGCTGCTACTGTCTCCTCATCAACCTCTTTCTGCGCCACTAGTGCGGCGCTAACCACCTAATTTGTCGCCGCTAGGTAAAGCAGCAACTGTTCTTGTGGTTTAGGCGCAACCAGCACTGGGGTAGAGGAGAGGTATTTCTTCAAATCTTGCAGCGATGCCTTGGCCTCTGGGGTCCACTCCATCGGCCCTGCTTTCTTCAGGATCTTGAAAAAAGGAAGGGCACGCTCCACGGACTTGGAGATGAACCGGCTCATGGGAGCAACGCAGCCAGTGAGACGACGCACGTCCTTGATCCGTTTGGGAGCCTCAATCTGCTCGATGGCCTCGATCTTATCTGGGTTTGCTTCAATCCCGTGCCGGGACACAAAGAACCCGAGAAGCTTGCCGAACGGGACGCCGAAGACACACTTCTCAGGGTTCAATTTGATGTTGATCTTGCGCAGGTTCCCAAATGTTTCCTCCAGATCTTGTACAAGTGTTGATTTGTCCTTGGTTTTGACCACTATGTCATCCATATAAGCTTCCATATTTCTATGTACCTGGGGCTCAAAACCAATTTGGACTGCTCTTGCAAAGGTTGAGCCAGCACTCTTCAACCCGAAAGGCATCCGTAAAAAGCAATACGTACCACATGGGGTGATGAATGCTGTCTTTTCCTCGTCTTCCTTTGTCATGAAGATCTGGTGGTATCCTGAGTAGGCTTCAAGGAACGACAAGAGGTCACACCCAGACGTGGAGTCAACAATCTGGTCAATGCACGGTAATGGGAAAGGATCCTTTGGACAAGCCTTATTGATGTCTGTGTAATCAATACACAGCCTCCACTTCCCGTTTGCCTTGCGCACTACCACCAGATTGGCCAACGACGTCGGATGGAGTACTCCCCTCACCAAACCTACCGCGTCTAGCTTTCTGATTTCCTCCGTGATGAACTCCTATCTCTCCAGAGCTTGCTTCCTGACCTTTTACCTGACGGGCCGTGCATGAGGACAAACAGCAAGGTGGTGCTCAATCACCTCCCTGGGAACGCTGAGGATGTCGGAGGCCTGCCATGCAAACACATCGACATTCACCCGCAGGAAGGTGACGAGCTCTCTTTCCTATTTGCCGTCGAGGGTGGAGCTTATGGTAAAAGCTCCCCCCATACCGTCCTCCATGACGGGCACCTTCTTGGTCTCTCATGGTGTGGCTCTCGACTTCTTGCTCTTGCCTGCAGAGCTCTCTGGCACGTCCTCAACAGGAGCGCAGCACCCCGAAGAGGTGCGCTTGCTGGAGTGGGTGCGAGGGGTCTCGCCGGTCTTCTCCCCCTCCGGGGCTCCGTCGGCAGGCGCAGGTGCCTTAGCGGTAGCTGCTGCAACTACTTCCCGGTAGAGTTGGTCGACGCAGATCAACACATCTTTCTTGTCGGAGGGGACGGTGATGATGTTCATCGGCCCGGGCATCTTCAGCATGTTGTAGGCGTAGTGCGAAGCCGCCATGAACTTGGCTAGTGCCGGGCGGCCGAGGATCCCGTTGTAAGGCAAGGGGATCTCGGCTACATCGAAAACAATTCTCTCTGTCATGTGGTTCAGCTTGCCTCTGAATGTCACGGGCAGCGTGATCTTTCCCTTTGGCTGGCTCCTCCCCGGATTAACCCCTTGGAACGTGCCCGTTTCCTCGAGGTCTTCATCAGGGATCTACAGCCTTTTGACCACAACAGGCAGATCAAGTTCAGGCCGGCCCCATCGTCAACCAACATATTCGTCACCTTGAGGTTGCGGATTGTTGGTGAGACCAACAATGGCAAGCACCCAACCGTAGTAGTGCGGTCAGGGTGGTCCTCGGTGTCGAAGATGATGGGCGTGCTGGAACATTTCAGCCGCTTCCGTGCGTCGAAAGATGGCTCCACTGCTGTGACCTCACGCGCCCACTGCTTGAGTTGGCGGTGGGATGTATGCAGCGAGACGCCACCATCGACGCTCATGGCCTCTGTGGCTTTCTGAAACTCATGGTCGCCGGACTCGTCATCCTCGTCATGATCATCGTCTTCCTGGTTCTTGTCACGGCCTTGGACGGGCCTCTCTTGTTGATTATCCTTCCCGCGGCGGCCTCCTTGGCCGCTACGTTTCTTGCCGGATCCCTCGGCACCATCTGGGCCTTTCTCCTTGTCCGGCCGCTCATACTCAGCTTTACGCTTCTCGTGAGCAGCTCTACCTGCCGGCAGTTTTGGAGATTGTGGCCCTTAGTGCGGTGGATCTTGTAGTACTGCTTGTCGGAGCCTCCTGGCTTATCGGCAGCCGCCAAGGCCCGGAAAGCGTCACACTCGGCAACCTCCTTGCCGGGGTCGCTCGCCTTGGTCTTCTTGGTGGCGCCGGTGTCATTGGATCCCTCAATGGCAAGCACGGCCTTGCCCTTGCGCTTCCTGTTACAGTGTCGGCCCTTCTTCGCTGGGGTGGCGGTGTCGCCAGTGGAGTCGGTTTCCGCACCGGCATCTTCACCGGGGTATTTCCTTCCCTCCTCAGCACGAGCGCGTCGATCGGCCAGAACATAGAGCTCGGCCACATCCTTAACCTTGTTCATCGCCAGTTCTTCACGCATCTTGCGATTGCGCACGGTCTGATGGAACGCACTGATCACGGCAGCGGGATGAACATCGGGGATGTTGTACTGTACCCGGCTGAACCTTTGGATGTACTTTCGCAGGTTTTCTCCTTCCTTCTGGGGGATGATGTGTAAATCACTTGCCTGGCCATGAGCTTGGTGACCTGCGGTAAAGGCGCCAACAAACTCATGGCACAGATCCGCATAAGAAGAGATGGAATCCACCGGCAAGTGCATCAACCATGACATAATGTTAGGCTTGAGTGCCAACGGGAAGTAGTTGGCAAGCACCTTATCGTCGCGGGCCCCAGCAGCTTGCATCGCGATGGTGTAGATGTTGAGGTACTCTGACGGGTGAGTCTTGCCGTTGTACTTCTCACCAACGGCGGGCTTGAACATACGGTGGGAGGGCCACTGGAACTGCCGCATCTCACGGGTGAAAGCCGGACAACCCACCTCGTAAGGTAGGCCGCCGTAGCCTCCCGGCGCTGGGTGGTCCGTAGCGGGCCCCGCCTGCCTGTCCGACTGGTGGCACGCGTCTTGTCGGTGTTCGATCGTAGTTCGAGCGTCCTCATGAGCCCGCTCCCGAAGGACTTGACACTGATCGCGGTTGGTGCGCGGGTCGGACGACGCGATGGAGATGTCGTCCCGAGCGTTGTCGCGGCGAACCTACGCCCGGGGCGGTCGGGATGGAGGTGGGGAGTACACCGTGGGCGCGTCGCTGCCGGCATGGCCTCCGCTGGCACGCGGTAGCCCGGTGGAGCAACGACCTACGGGTCCCGCCGGCCGCAACTCATCATTGTTGGCGATGCCGACGAGGCTCCGGACGGTGGCCCTCCATTCGTCAAGCTTCTCCGCGGCGGGAGGAAAATCGAGGAGCAGCTACGCGCGTGCTAGGGCCTCCGCTGGCGTGGGTGGCGGCGAGAGCTGGGTGGACCGCGATGCACCTCCACTTCTAAACATGTTAGAAGGAGCTGAGTCACGGCCCCGCAGCCGTTCGCCACCTCCGTCAACACCTCGGCGCGCATGCTGGCCCACCTCATCATGTGATGGGCGCACGGGACCCTTCCCAAGGCGGCGTGCAGGTTCACCGACAGGGTGATGTTGCTCATCACGCACAACCTAGGAAGGGCGCGCCATGGGCGCTGGTGTTGGTGTCTTGGAGGTCGCCGTGCTGCCGTCTGGCGGGATGGCAGCGCCCCTGGAGGGCCCCGCGCCGCCTGCGGGGGGCCCGACTCCGTCTCTGGAGCCCGCGACTGGTGGCTTGTCGCCTGGTGCGTGAACAACACCACTCGCCAGGCCTAAACCGCCAGGGTGATGTGGATGTTTGGGGGCCGCGCCGTGGGTTCTCTCCGCGACTGGTCCACTACTGGTCCGCACCGGTGCTGGCAACCTGGTCCCGGACGAACCTATCACCGTGGTCGCCTTCTTCTTAGGAGCCATGGCGATGAAGAACAGCTAGGTCAACTGCTAGACCAGATTCTCACAATTGCGCCCCTACAGCGCGCCAAAGATGTCGGTGGAAAGCGACACTTATGGGATCACTTTGGAATCCCTTATGCAGTTGCGGGCGCGGGGATCGTGAGAAGAGCGGGACTAGCAGACGACACAAAGGGATTTACCCAGGTTCGGGCTGCAAAGATGCGTAAAACCCTACGATCCTGCTTTGATGGATGTATTTAGTGTTCTTGAGCTCTTGAACTAGCTCTAGGTGCTACGAGGTTCGAAAGAGCCGAATCCTTCTCCCGTGTGCCATGGGCCTCCTTTTATAGGCGAAAGGGGCTACCACAGTGGCACACAAGAGGCGGAAAGTTCTATAGTGTCATGAGCTTATCGCTGGTATTACAGGACAAAGCGCATTTAATGCGAGGCTTAGGCATCCCTTCACTTTATCGGGGACGGGGGCGAGGCCCGTCCCATCCGTCGCCGCTCCTCCAAGCTTCGACACGCGCCCTGGCCAGCGATGCATGCGGTGCCATGTAGGCAGGCAGGCAGCTGAGGTGGCACGGTGGTGGAGCCTCCACGAAGGGCTGCATATTGCCACGCAGGTGCCTGCCCAGCTGGTTGGGTCGGCAGCTGCATGCGAACGGCGGCGGAGACTTGGCTGGTGTGGGCCTGACGGTGGCCCTGCTAGTGCGCTTGGCGAGGGCCTTGCCGGGTGGCCCGGCAAGGGTCTTGCCATGGCGCGCAGGCGTCCCCGGCAAGGGTATTGCCGTGGCGCGCAGGCGTCCCCGGCAAGGATCTTGCCAGGGGTCTTGTGGGTTTCTTCGGTGAGGATGGTTGCCTTCCTATCCTCATTTGATCTTGACTATTCTTTGTCTTCACAAAGATCTGCATGCCACCATAGAGGTGCCTCCCGAGCCCTGTCCCAATGCATTTTGTCGAGTGTTGGTGGGCTTGAGGGTGGCTCGCTCGGCTGGCGTGGGCGAGCTGCCCCCGCAAGGGTCTTGCCGTGGCCGATGAAACATGCTTCATCCATCTGATCTTTGTGGCCTTGATCCTTGTCGTTGCTTTGTTCGTCTTGGGCTTTGGTCTTACCTTGGCTCACCTCCCCTGCTCTGCTTGGTGTGTTCATGGGCGCGGCTCTGACTGCCCGTGCACAGGTAAAGGGGTACAAAAACGTGCCCTTCTTTTTGTACACCGACATCTTGTGATCACCTGACTTGGGTAGCAGTGTGTGCCTTAAGATCCAGTTTATTGTTGGCAGACCATACAACAAGTAGTGAACAGATCCAAACTTATGTGTATCCAAGGCAGCATCTAGGATCTCTTTGTACATGTTGGCCATAGTGTTGTGGTCTTTCTTCTTCTCTGCATAGACATCTAAGTCATCCTCATGTTCCTCAGGAGCATTGATAAGATTGGCCCATTCCTCAACTGTAGACTGGTACCTAGTACCCTCAGACATCCACACTATCCTTCCATCTGGATAGAAGTGTGTAGTGGAGTAAAACTGCATGATGAGCTCATCATTCCACTTGGTGAGCTTCTGGGCAACAGAAGTGTCAACTCCACATGCCTTGAAGCTATCAAGCACACCAGGGAAGTGATCCTTATTCGCCTTGATGAACTCCCAGTCAACCCATCTCATATTGCACACAAAGGGCTTCTTATCAAGCAGAATTGTCTCATAGAAGTCCTGTTGTTCCTTAGTGTGAAACCTATAGTCCACAGCAGTCCTTCTCCTGATAGCATATGGATCAGACTATCTCCATAGTCTCAATCATGCATCCTTCCTGATTTTCATGTTCTCTGCAACTGGGTGTGCATCAGTGTGGTCAGGGATCTTGGGTTTCAGCTTCTTCAATACAACAGAATCATGTTCTTCTTCTTCAGCAGCTTCAGGCACTGGGGCCTTGTTCTTCTCTTCAGCAGGGATGTTCCTAGTGCTCCTCTTGGGTTTACGCTTTGGAGCTGGAGTAGAAGTGTAACGCCCCGGATACAACTTTCCATATTCGTAACTCCAACTCTTGCCTTTTGCGGAGATGCGATATGTTATTTCCTCCGTGGTTGGGTTTTTATTTTTTATTTTTGCATTTTGTTCATGTCATGCATCTCATCTCGTAGCATCATGCACATTGCATCGGCATTGTTTCCTTAAAAACTTGCATCCACTCGTAGTTGCCGCTCCTCGCTTCTCTCCGTTGCGTTCGGTGGCCGTCCCGAGACCAACCGTGTTTTCGTTTCCCTCTTGTCCGACCACCTAACCTCTCTTGCCAGCTCGCAGACCCCTCGTGTGCATGTCCGAAACTTACCCGAACCCGTACCGGTCTGTTGTTACCGATGACTCCGGATCATCCCCAATCATCTCTAAAACATCTCCATTTTCTTATTTAGACTCCCTATCTATTTTTTCCCGGGCCGTTCAATTTTGATCGGTAGGACCGGATAACCCCTAACCTAATCCACGTGATGTATATATAATCATCCAACCCTAGATCCTAGGTGCCTTGTCCCATCCTTCCATTCCCTCCGCCGCCACCTGACCAAATCCCTTCGCTCTCGGGATCCTCCCAGATCCACCTCTCTGCCCGACCACCTCCCTCGTTTTCAACACCGAGCCAACCACTTTCTCCTCTCGATCCATGGTCGTCCCCTCCCGGCCTCCTCGCTGGAGCCTTTGCCCTGTCGAGCACCAGCAGATGAGCCCTGTCATGCCCTCTCCTTCCCCCGGTTTCCTCCTCTCTGTATCTCATCTCTCTCTCGTTCTCTCTGTACCAGGATCCAGCCGCCGCCCCACCTGGCAGGACCTCGCCGTCCCGCGCTCAAGCTCTCCTCGTGCCCCAAGCCATGGCGTCCGAGGCCTCCCGTGCCTCGCCTCGTCGGAGCCCTTTCAGCCTAGACGCTCCCAAGGCCGAGCGCCCCAGCCCAGGGTCTCGAGGACGTTGCCGTTCTGGACTCCTCCTCTGCGCCGGCGAGCGCGATTCCGGTAGCCATGGGTTCAGCGCCATGCCCCGCCTCCTTCCCTCCTCCCTCTCTGTATTTCTCTGAATTCTCCCCTTCATGGCCTTGCAGCTCCCGCCGCCGCCCTGCTATGTTCGTCGTCGTCTCCGCCAGATCCGGCGAGGCACCGCGTCCCCGCCGCCGGATCGGGTCGCCTTCGCCCCGTCCTCGCCTTTCCGAAGAGGCTCCGCCTTCGCCAAGTCCCGCTGCCGCCGTCTTCTGCATCGCCGTGGGTGTATTGTTGTTTACATTCTTGAAGCAATGAGCTCTTCGCCTCGACCCTCGCTTTCGTCCAGGTTGACCGATCCGGCTGGGTCACAGCCACCCCAGGCCCAGCGCCCCTTCCGGCCTCACCTCCTCCACCGACTGGGCCATGGCCCATGGTGAGCAGTGTCCAGCCCCTCCTCTCTGTTCAGCCCAGCATGCACCGGTTTCAGCCCGTGGATGTTTTTTTTCCTGGACAAATTTGCTAAATATCCTGTGCATGCATAATTACAGTAAATGCCATCATATTAAAGTGTTAATAAGTAATTATCCAAGCATCCAAATTAAACATGTCATATATGTAAAATGCTTAGAATTTCATCTAGTTTCATAATATGTTGCTTTCATCCATGTTTAAAATGTTTAACTTTCTGTTTGCATTAATTTGCCTAAATGCCATGTTAAAATGCTTTATTTCATAACTAAATAACCGTAGCTCCGAATTTAATAAACTTTATATGTAAATGGGGTGGAAAAATGCCTAGTTTAACATGGTGGACCTTATTTTCCTGTTTAACAACAATAAAATATGTTTTAAGGAGAACAGTACCAAATCTAAAATATGCAAATGAGGATTTTCTGGAATTGTTGTTTGTTGTTTCCGGCCTCATTTAAAATTGCCTAGATAGGTAGTTTTGTTATGTTTCACCTCTTGCCATGTTAACAACATTTAATCTTGTCATGCATCATACTTGATTGTGCAACATGCCTTGTTCATGTGTTGTGTGTTTACCTTGTTGTTGGTTTCTTTCCGGTTGTGCTCCTTCTTGTTAGTTCATGTTTCGTTGCGATCGTGAGGATTCATTCGCCTATGCTTTGTTCGTCTTCGTGACTTCATCTTCTTCATGGATTCATTCTTCTTCCTAGTGGGATTTTAGGCAAGATGACCGTCACCTTGGATCTCATTACTATCATTGCTATGCTAGTTGCTTCGTTCTATCGCTATGCTGCGTTACCTACCACTTGCTGCTCAAAGCCTCCCAAATTGCATGATAGCCCCTAACCGTTGTCACCCTTCCTAGCAAACCGTTGTTTGGCTATGTTACCGCTTTTGCTCAGCCCCTCTTATAGCGTTGCTAGTTGCAGGTGAAGATGAAGATTGCTCCATGTTGTATTATGTTTATGTTGGGATAACACAATATCGCTTATATTATTAATGCATCTATATATTTGGTAAAGGGTGGAAGGCTCGGCCTTATGCCTGGTGTTTTGTTCCACTCTTGCCGCCCTAGTTTCTGTCATATCGGTATTATGTTCCCGGATTTTGCGTCCCTAACGCGGTTGGGTGATTTATGGGACCCCCTTGACAGTTCGCTTTGAATAAAATTCCTCCAGGAAGGCCCAACCTTGGTTTTACCATTTGCCTCACCTAAGCCTTTTTCCCTTGGGAGTCGCGCTCCCGAGGGTCATCTTTATTTTACCCTCCCGGGCCAGTGCTGGTCCAAACCGAGCGATGTCCGGCGCCCCCTGGGCAACCAGGGTCTATGCCAACCCGTCATCTTGCTCATCCGGTGTGCACCGAGAACGAGATATGTGCAGCTCCTATCAGGATTTGTCGGCACATTCGGGCGGCTTTGCTGGTCTTGTTTTACCATTGTCGAAATGTCTTGTAAACGGGATTTCGAGACTGATAGGGTCTTCCCGGGAGAAGGAATATCCTTTGTTGATCACGAGAGCTTATCATGGGCTAAGTTGGGACACCCTTGCAGGGTTTGAACTTTCGAGAGCCGTGCCCGCGGTTATGTGGCAGATGGGAATTTGTTAATATCCGGTTGTAGTAAACTTGAAGTAAACTCTTCTAAAATACATCGAATTAATGCGTAACCGTGAGTGTCTCTTTTCGGGGTTGATCGAGAGGAGAACACGGTTTCTGGGTTATGTTTGATGTAAGTAGGAGTTCAGGATCACTTCTTGATCATTATTAGTTGACGGCCGCTTTCTAAGCTCCTCTTCTCGCTCTTGTTTCGTAAGTTAGCCACCATACTTTGCTTAGTCGCTGCTGCAACCTCACCCCTTTACCCCTTCCTTACCCATTAAGCTTTGCTAGTCTTGATACCCATGGTAATGGGATTGTTGAGTCCTCGTGGCTCACATATTACTACAACAACAGTTGCAGGTACAGTTTATGCGATGATCATGACGCGAGAGCGGTGTTTGCTTGTTTTGGAGTTCTCCTTCTGCTTCTTCTTCGATCAGGGGATAGGTTCCAGGTCGACAGCCTGGGCTAGCAGGGTGGATGTCGTTTGAGTTTCTGTTTGCGTTTCATCCGTAGTCGGATGGTGCTCTTATGCATGATGTATTGTTGTATACATGTGACACTATATGTCTTGGTTATACCCCCACTATTATGTAATGTTGATGTAATGATATCCACCTTGCAAAAGCGTATCAATATGCGGTTCTATCCTTGGTGGGACCTTCGAGTCTCTTTAGGATAGTATCGCATATTGGGCGTGACAAGCAGCCTTGGGAGCAGGTGAGGGAGTCCTGGATTAGGGGGTGTCCGGATAGCCGGACTATAGCCTTCGGCCGGACTCCTGGACTGTGAAGATACAAGATTGAAGACCTCGTCCCGTGTCCGGAAGGGACTTTCCTTGGCGTGGAAGGCAAGCTTGGCGATAGGGATATGTAGATCTCCTACCATTGTAACCGACTCTGTGTAACCCTAACCCTATTCAGTGCCTATATAAACTGGGGGGGTTTTAGTCCGTAGGACGAACAACAATCATACCATAGGCTAGCTTCTAGGGTTTAGCCTCTCTGATCTCGTGGTAGATCTACTCTTGTACTACCCATATCATCAATATTAATCAAGCAGAGTAGGGTTTTACCTCCATCGAGAGGGCCCGAACACAGGTAAAAACATCGTGTCCCTTGTCTCTGTTACCATCCACCTAGAGCGCCTGATTCGGGACCCCTACCAGAGATACGCCGGTTTTGACACCGACATTGGTGCTTTCATTGAGAGTTCCTCTGTGTCGTCGTCTTTAGGCCCGATGGCTCCTCCGATCATCAACAACGATGCGCTCCAGGGTGAGACTTTACTCCCCGGACAGATCTTCGTATTCAGCGGCTTTGCACCGCGGGCCATCTGGAGCATATTGAAAGCTACGCCCCTGGCCATCAGGTCAGATTTGGAAGTTTGAACTACACGGCTGACATCCGCATAGACTTGATCTTCGACGGGTTCGAGCCACAGCCAAGCGCGCTGCACTGTCATGAGGGGCATGATCTATCTACGCTTGGCACGGACAAGTGTCCTCGAGAGAACCGCACGAGTCCGCTCCGACCTTTAGCTCAGAGCCGACCGCGCCGATCGAGGACGGGTGGCTAGACACCGCCTCGGGGGCTGCAATCTCTACGGCGATCGAGCCGTACACCTACCCTGTCCTTTGCGAAGCTCATGACTCCAAGGCGCCGGACTCCTCTCTGGACTCCGAGCCCTCCGCGCCCCTGCCAGTCGAATCCGATTAGGCACCGATCATGGAATTCACTGCCGCGGACATCTTTCAGCACTCGCCCTTTGGCGACATCCTGAATTCAATAAAGTCTCTCTCTTTATCAGGAGAGCCCTGGCCAGATTATGGTCAGGAAGGTTGGGATGCGGACGACGAAGAAATTCAAAGCCCACCCACCACCCACTACGTAGCCACTGTCGATGATTTAACCGACATGCTCGACTTCGACTCCGAAGACATCGACGGTATGGACGACGATGTAGAGGACGAGCATGAACCAGCGCCTATAGGGCACTAGAAAACCACCTCATCTCACAATGTATACATGGTGGACACACCGAAAGGAAGCGACGACGAGGAACAACGGCACGCTATGAAGGATCGCTCCCTCGAAAAGCAGTCAAAACGGCGACGTAAGCGCCGCTCAAAGTCCCACCTTGAAAAAGACAACAGCCATACAGACCCAGCTATAGAGCAAGGTGAACCGATGGACGACGAACATGCTATCGAGCAACCGTCCGAACAGGACAATCTGGATAAACAACCCGTCCCCGACGAAGATAACAGTCCGGACGATCTCACGTCGGACAAGTTGCTGGAGCAGAAGAACCTCCACAAAAGGCTCGTTGCCACAGCACGTAGCCTGAAAAAGCAGAAGCGGAAGCTCAAAACAGCGGAAGATGCACTCAGAATCGGATGGAGCAAAGTACTCAACACCGCAGACAAATATGGCGACAGTCGCTAAACAAAGAGCTACCCAAAGCGAAAACTACTGCCCGGATTTGATGAGGAGGCCGTAGAGCCCCCACAATCAAAAAACAAGGAGGCCACACAGTCGGATGGACGACCCCATGGCAAACAGAGAGCAGCAAACGGCGCCGCACACAAGCTAGCACGCGATCCGCACAAGGATTCACATCAAAAAGATGGCCCAGTTAGATCTATCTTGTCGGTGCGGGGACGACACCTATGGGATCACAAGAATCCCTACTACGGTTGCAGGGCGCGGGGTCGTGAGAAGAGCGGATCAAACAGATAGCACACGGGTTCTTTATCCAGGTTCGGGCCGTGAGGATGCGTAAAACCATACTCCTACTTTGGTGGTTTGTTTATCTGTGTTCTTGAGCTAGCTATGGGGCGTGAGGAGCTCAAAAAAGCCAAATCCTCCTCCTGGTCGCCTTGGGCCTCCTTTTATAGGGAAAGGGGTTGCCACAGTGGAACACAGGAGGTGGAAAGAATGCAGTGATCTGAGTTTATCCCTCGCATTACATGACAAGGCGCATTTAATGCGTCTTGCTTAGGTGTCCTTGCTTTATCGGGGACGGGAGAGAGCATAGTCTCGTCCGTCGCCACTCCCTTCCGTGTTGACACGCGCCCTGGCCAGCGGTGCCCGTGGTGCAATGTAGGCAGGCACACAGGCAGCTGAGGTGGCGCAGCGGTGGGTCTCGACGAAGATCCGCTTGCCGCCACGCAGGTTCCTGCCCAACTGGTTGGGTCGGCAGCTGTATGCAAACGGAGGGTGAAGGTTTGACTAGCGTGGGCCTGATGGTGGCCCCACGGGTGTCCTTGGCAAGGGCCTCGCCGTAGCCCCGAGAAGAGTCTTGTCGGGGCCCCGGCAACGGTCTTGCCGCGGCTCCTGCTCTCATCCTCGGCAAGGCTCTTGCCGGGGGCCTTGTGGTTCTCCTTGGCTAGGATCCCGCCAAGGACCTTCGTCTTCTATAGTGTGTATCTGATCTTGAATATCTTCACAACGATCTGCATGCCACCACGGGGATGTCTCCCGAATCCTTTGCCCCATGGGGGTAGTGGACTCAAGGGTGATCCGCTCCGTAGGCGTGGGGCGAGCCGCCCCGGCAAGGGCCTTGCCGGGTTTGCTAAAACCGCCCCCCGGCAAGGATCTTGCCGGGGGAGTCCGCTTCGTCCCCTTTGCTCTTTGTGGTCTTGGTCTTGGCATCGTTCTGTTCCTTTTGAGCTTCGGCCTTACCTTGGCTCACCTCCCTTTCCTTGCCCAGTGCGTCGGTGCCCGCGGCTCGGACTGCCCGTGCACAGTTATAGGGGTACAAAAAGTGTACCCCACTTTTTGTACACCGACAGGAGCCCCCGGGCCTGGGCCACACGTAAGTGCAATCGCGTTGTTGGGCTGGGCCCAAAAACGGTGCGCGGGCAGGCGGGGTAGTTTTTACCGCGGTAAGTTTCTTCGTGCGTTGCGCTTCCCATGCCTCCTGCGCGTGGTTCGGCGTGGGGAGGCGTGCGTGACGTGGGCGTCATGCGTGGGGCTGAGCTCTGCGCGCATGCGTCCCATCGCAGTTAATGCAAAAGGAGGCGGCCCGCGTTTTCCCCCATAAGAGGGAATAACCGTGGGCGCGCTGCTCACTTTCGCCTCTTCTCTCGTACCTTTTCCAATCTTAGAGCCGCTGTTTCCTCTCTTCCTTCCCTTCTAAGTTTTCTCCATCGCCCGCCGTCGCTGCTTCGCCACCCTCCTTCTTCGCTCCTCTAGACTTCTTCGCCGCCATGGCTCCCAAATCCGCCAAAGGGCAAGGGGGGGTGGCTAAGAACTCCGGGACCGTGGAGCCGCCCGAGAGCGCGCTGTCGGGGGACCGGACGAAGTCTGCCTTCTTCATCCCGTCGTCGATTGGTGTTCATGAACTCCTGGCCTCCTTCAAGCCCTTATGGGGAGTGAAGGCGGGAAAATTGGGCACCCGGGGCACGCCAGCGCATCATTCCCGCTGCCATACCGATCCTGCCCCAAACCGGTATCCCTTTTTTGTCGATTACCTTTCTTGCGGGTTGTGCCCCCCTTTTTCCGATTTCTTCTGCGACATCATGCACACCTTCAGCTTTCGTTTTTTGGATTTCACTCCGAATGCGGTGGCGTGCCTGGCTCTCTTCGTGCATCTTTGCAAAGGTTTTGCCGGAGTGCAGCCCAACACGGCACTCTTTCGCCATTATTTCTCCCCTTGAATTCAGCCCGGAGGCGCTGTCTCCGGATGCATTGCCTGGATCTCAAGATCCAAGGGGGCATATCCGGACGGCGCCATGAAGGAGAAGTGGGATGAATGGCGTGGCTGGTGGTGCCGGATCAAAGACGAAGACCCGCCGGAATTCTGCAAAGTCCATCGAACGCCGCCGGTCCGCGGCAGCGACTGGGGTGATGTCGATGCTGCCGACGGGAGGCTTACTGTCGCCACCACCAGGATCCTCCGGCTGACCCGGGCTGGGCTCAGCTTGGAGATGATCGGGGCGGACTTCGTTCGCCGCCGGATCGCCCCGTTACATAACAAGGGGAGGCCAGCCTGGCTTTTACGAACCCGGTGACATCATGCGGCCATACCGCCTCGACCACAACTTCACGCGGTGATGGGGCATGCCCACTTACATCGGCGCTTTTCCCATTTCGATGTGGGTCGCGACGGCAAGATTAAACGGACCGGCAAGGCCGCGAGGGCTGCCGCAAAAGTCGGCAAGGCCCTCAAGGGGTCGTTCTTCAAGTTTCCAGCGGGGGTAGTCCCGTTGTGCAATAACTCATGCCGGTCCGAGATCATCGCTATGATGCCGGACTGCAACGCGCACGGCCCTGTCCCGAGCTGGCAGGAGCCGACGGATGCAGACGTGCAGCAATTCTTCGACTCTTTGACCGAGGTGTACGTCAATGCTGACGTCGAGCGGTGGCTTGTCATGGACACCACCCAGGCGGAGCTGGACTACATCGCCACTAGGGCGAGGGAGGCATAGTTCGCCATGGAGGCCGGCAGCGCCGGGGGTGTGGAGGACAAGGCCGCGACAGCTACGGAGGAGGAGCAGTTCACCCTGTGGGCGGTTGCCACCAGGGAGGTCAGCAGCGTCGACGCTGGAGCTCCGCTCGTCGAGGACGCGGCCGACGAGTCGTCGTCGGAGGAGGAGGACGTGGCGGCGGGCTCGACGCCAACCAGGGGATGAGGGCGAGTCCTGCGGCGAGCTGGCTCCGGCGAGCCGGTTCGCCCCGGCACGGCCACGCGGCCTCAATCGACCCTGGAGGGCTCCGGGCGCCACACGAGGGCCACGACAGCGAAGGGGCTGACGAAGGCCGCTGAGAAGAAGAAGAAGGCGACGGCCCCTTCCTAATCCAGGCGCGCACAAACCCCGCCGCCTTCTTCGCCTCCTCCGGCAGGCGTCGACTCGGATGATGATGTGGAGCTCCCTTTTGATCTCGGGTCTCTCAGCCCGGAGAGGAAAAGGAAACTGGTGGAAGAGGAGGAGACAGACGAGGAGTAAGTATTCCGTTCCTTACTGTCATTTCCAATTCCACAGATCGGGCCGCTTGTCTTGATCCATTTTTGCTTTTGTAGGGAGACGGAGACGTGGCCCAGAGGGCGAAGAGGGCGAGGACCTTGGCGAGCGATCAGCCCCCGGCTGGGGCTTCAGAGACACCACTGGTGGTGCTGAGCAGCCCGGACAGCAGCCCCCGGCGCAGCCCCCAGAAAAGTTTGTCACCCTATTCTTACTCGACATATGGTGGGCGCTCGATGCCACGATGCTGACCTTGCCGGGGTTTGCAGGAGGGGAGCGGCAGCAGGAGAAGCCACATATGGCTGCTCCTAACACACCACCCTCATCGACTACGCCGCCGCGGGGGCGTCCCCGGCAAGGGCACCAGGCACGGAGCCTACACCCATGGAGGAAGAGGGGAACTTGGGCGCTGGTGGCTCTACCGCGGCGCCAAATGTTGGCGGAGAGGGAACTTCTGCTTCACAGCCTGGCACGGGTGAGTCGCCTTTCCTTCGTTTCTATTTCTTTCTTTATTCTTTTCTTGGCTTCATCGCCCCCATTGCTGCCCAGGCCCTCCTTCAACAGACATGGAGGATGTGGACATTGTTGTTGGAGATATTGCTGAGGAGGCCGCAGCGGAGGCCAGCAGGATTGCGGCCGAGGAGGCCGCCAAAGATGCTGACGAGGCCGCCGCTGACGAAGCCGCCAAGGGTGCCGCCGAAGACGCCACTGCATGGGCAGCCAAGGCGTCCGGCGAGGCTTCTGCCGAGGGCACCAGCAGCGGGCCTGCCGGCGAGGCCGACAAGGCCTCCGCCGGGGAGGAGGTGGCGGGTGACCAGCCTCCCTCTTCCTCAACCATGGGCCCCGGCAGATATCTGAAGGTGGGCGACGATCTTTTCTTCCATCTTCCGGGGGCGTCGAGCCGAGCGCCCGCCGAAGGGGAAGCCTTTGACGGCGAGGTGCTTGCCGCCACCGGGCTTGAGGTGGTTGATGAGCCGGGCATTGGCGGCGACGGTTCTCCAGAAGAGCAGCTTTTCCGCGCCATGGGGGCCGACTTCCGGAAGCTCCAAGTGCTCTACCGTGCACTTTGGACAAGGTCAAGTCTAGGATGGCAGCGGTGGACAGCGGAGGTGGACTTCAAAGGCGCGCTGTTGAGGCGAGACACCTGGTTCCACAGACTTCGCGAGGAAGCGAAGGGCCTTTCAGGAGGAGTTGGCCAAACACGATGTGGAGCTCACCATGAGAATGGCCGACATCGAGAAGGCCCAGGAAGAGGCGGCGAACTTGGCTGCCGCGGCCGAAGCCGCCCGGAACCAGCATCAAGCCGCCTTGGATTCCTAGGAGGAGGACCTCTCCGCGCATGAAGCGAAGCTTAACGCAACGCTCCGCGGCAAGGATGAGGAGCTCGAGGCCCTTGTCGCGCGATGGACCCGCGAGCTGGAGCAGAGGCACAAGGAGGCACTCGATGCCCAGGCGCTGGCCCATACCGGCAAGGTGAAGGAGCTGGAGGCGGAGCGGGACGAGCTGAAGGAGCAGGCCCTGAAGCTGTCCGGCGAGAAGAACACGCTCAACCGCGCCTTGGTAGAGGCGCAAGGAGCGATCATCGGCGGGATCGGGAGCTCTCCGGCGTCTGAAAGTCCATCGAGACCTCAAGCTGAAGCTGGAGGGTCTCGAGAAGATGTTGTCGAGAGCAGCGGGGCTCGGGAGGAGACCTTGACCAGGAGCCTCGAGGAGGAGAAGCAGCTGCGGGAAAACGAGGCCGCCTCCCACCAGGAATATGTGGTGGGTGAGAACTGGTGGATCAGCCATCTGGAGGTCGTCGCCGGCAGGGTCACCTTGCAATTGGCCACCATGGGGCTGCCAAACGTGAGGTACGCCCCCGAGCGTAGCGGGACCATCAACGCCAAGCTGACCCAGTTCTTCGAGGGCGTCCTCGGAGCCTTGGCCTATCTTCACTCCAACAGGACGGCCACGCCGGCCGAGGAGGCCTGGCAACTTTGCCGAAGGGTTGTGACCAAGGTCCTCACCAAGGTGGCGCACTGGAATCCCAACCTTGACTTCGTGGCCTCGATGAAGAGCTTGCCGGATGGTGTTGACCTCACGATGCTCAAGGAGCGCATCAAGCCCATCACCAACGACATCGATGAAATCAAGAGGGTGGAAAGCCAGCGCCGGTGTTGAGCATCCCGTTCCCCTTCGCCGTTGCGGGTTCCCGACCAAGACAAATTTTAACTTTAGTTAGAACCGCAGCTATGACGTCATGTAATATAACTTTGAAGTACTCTTAATTTTCATGCATGTTATTTCCCCGTTCAATTCCTCTTTGTATGTGTGCCCCTCGTCGATCGGGTAGGCTTGCCGGCGCGAAAGCCCCTAGCGGCGTTTTGGGGACGGATCCCCAGGGCCTGCTGGGTACACGTGCTGCCGGACGAGCCAACTTTCCGTTCCAAACGCGGCCGCTCGAACTGTCGAGCTTGACTCGAGTCAGAATCGAAGGCGTTGTCGATCACGGAAGGTTACTCTGCCATTCTCGACGCAGCCGCTTGAGGCTGTGGCGGAGACTTCGAAACAGGGCAAGGGCGTTGCCGATCGTGGGAGAGCCCCCTGGCGTGCAGGTTTCTCATACAAAGGAATGACATCTCCGGGGGGGAATAACCTCAAATAAGAAGGGTAGCACAAATAAGGATTCAATGCAACTTAGCTTCTGTTTGCGATTGCTCGAGCGTAGATCTTCTGGTCTCCTTCCTTCTTCAAGGGTCACGAAGATGAAGGAGTGCCGGGCTAACTGCTAAAGCTGATTCTCACAACTGCGCCCCCTACCTGGCGCGCCAAAGATGTCGGTGCAGGGACGACACCTATGGGATCACAAGAATCCCTACTACGGTTATGCGAGTGCGGGTCGTGAGAAGAGCGGATCAAACAGATAGCACACAGGTTCTTTATCCAGGTTCGGGCCGCGAGGATGCGTAAAACCCTACTCCTGCTTTGGTGGTTTGTTTATCTGTGTTCTTGAGCTAGCTATGGGGCGTGAGGAGCTCCAAAAAGCCGAATCCTCCTCCTGGTCGCCTTGGGCCTCCTTTTATAGGGAAAGGGGTTGCCACAGTGGAACACAGGAGGTGGAAAGGGTACAGCGATACGAGTTTATCCCTCGCATTACATGACAAGGCGCATTTAATGCGTCTTGCTTAGGTGTCCTTGCTTTATCGGGGACGGGAGAGAGCCTAGTCTCGTCCGTCGCCGCTCCCTTCCGTGTTGACACGCGCCCTGGCCAGCGGTGCCCGTGGTGCCATGTAGGCAGGCAGGCAGCTGAGGTGGCGCAACCGTGGGTCTCCACGAAGATCCGCTTGCCGCCACGCAGGTGCCTGCCCAACTGGTTGGGTCGGTAGCTGTATGCGAACGGCGGTGAAGGTTTGACTGTTGGAAATATGCCCTAGAGGCAATAATAAAAGGATTATTATTATATTTCCTTGTTCATGATAATTGTCTTTTATTCATGCTATAATTGTATTATCCGGAAATCGTAATACACGTGTGAATACATAGACCACAATATGTCCCTAGTGAGCCTCTAGTTGACTAGCTCGTTGATCAATAGATAGTCATGGTTTCACGACTATGGACATTGGATGTCATTGATAACGGGATCACATCATTAGGAGAATGATGTGATGGACAAGACCCAATCCTAAGCATAGCACAAGATCGTGTAGTTCGTTTTGCTAGAGCTTTTCCAATGTCAAGTATCTCTTCCTTAGACCATGAGATCATGTAACTCCCGGATACCGTAGGAGTGACTTGGGTGTACCAAACGTCTGGCAATGGCTGGGTGACTATAAAGGTGCACTATGGTATCTCCGAAAGTGTACATTGGGTTGACACGGATCGACACTGGGATTTGTCACTCCGTGTTACGGAGAGGTATCACTGGGCCCACTCGGTAGTGCTTCATCATAATGAGCTCAAAGTGACCAAGTGTCTGGTCACGGGATCATGCATTACGGTACGAGTAAAGTGACTTGCCGGTAACGAGATTGGACGAGCTATTGGGATACCGACGATCGAATCTCGGGCAAGTAACATACCGTCTGACAAAGGGAATATTATACGGGGTTGCTTGAATCCTCGACATCGTGGTTCATCCGATGAAATCATCGAGGAGTATGTAGGAGCCAACATGGGTATCCAGATCCCGCTGTTGGTTATTGACCGGAGAGCCGCTCGGTCATGTCTGCATGTCTACCGAACCCATAGGGTCTACACACTTAAGGTTCGGTGATGCTAGGGTTATTAGGAAGACTTGTATGTGATTACCGAATGTTGTTCGGAGTCCCGGATGAGATCTCGGACGTCACGAGGAGTTCGGAATGGTCCGGAGGTAAAGATTTATATATGGGAAGTTGTCAAGCAGACACGGAAAGTTTCGGGTCATATCGGTATTGTACCGGGGCCACCGGAGAGGTTAGGGGTCCACGGGAGGGCCACCCTCTAGGAGGGCCTCATGGGCCACAAGGGGCAGGGAACCAGCCCCTGGAGGGCTGGGCGCGCCCCCCCTTGGGCCCATGCGCCTAGGGTTTGGGGGAACCTAGTGGGGGGCGCCCCCCCTTTGCTTGGGGGGCAAGCCCCCTCCCTGGCCGCCGCCCCCCCTCTAGATCCCATCTAGAGGGGCCGGCCCCCCTTCTCCCTTCCCCTATAAATAGAGGGGCGAGGGGAGGGCTGCAACACACTTCAAGGCGCAGCCCCTCCCCTCCCCAACACCTCTCCTCCTCCGTTGAGTGCTTGGCGAAGCCTTGTCGGAGTACTGCCTCTCCACCATCATCACGCCGTCGTGCTGCTGCTGGAGCCATCTTCCTCAACCTCTCCTTCCCCCTTGCTGGATCAAGAAGGAGGAGACGTCGTCCGTTCCGTACGTGTGTTGAACACGGAGGTGCTGTCCATTCGGCACTTGGTCATCGGTGATCTGAATCACGGCGAGTACGACTCCATCATCACCGTTCCCAGGAACGCTTCCGCACGCGATCTACAAGTGGTATGTAGATGCAATCTCTCTCCCTTGACTCGTTGCTTAGATGAACTGAGAGATGGATCTTGGTGAAACCGTAGGAAATTTTTTAATTTTCTGCAACGTTCCCCAACAGTGGCATAATGAGCTAGGTCTATGCGTAGTTCTCTATTGCACGAGTAGAACACAATTTTGTTGTGGGCATAGATCTTGTCAACTTTCTTGCCAGTACTAGTCTTTTCTTTCTTCAGCGGTATTGTGGGATGAAGCGGCCCGGACCGACCTTACATGTACACTTACGTGAGACAGGTTCCACCGACTGACATGCACTAGTTGCATAAGGTGGCTAGCGGGTGTCTGTCTCTCCTACTTTAGTTGGAGCGGATTAGATGAAAAGGGTCCTTATGAAGGGTAAACAGAAGTTGACAAAATCACGTTTTGGTTATTCGTAGGTAAGAAAACGTTCTTGCTAGAACCCAATTGCAGCCATGTAAAAGATGCAACAACAATTAGAGGACGTCTAACTTGTTTTTGCAGCAATTGTCATGTGATGTGATATGGCGAAGTTGTGATGAATGATGAATGATATATTGTGATGTATGAGATCATGTTCTTGTAATAGGAATCACGACTTGCATGTCGATGAGTATGACAACCGGCAGGAGCCATAGGAGTTGTCTAAATTATTGTATGACCTGCGCGTCATTGATTCAACGCTATGTAAATTACTTTACTTTATTGCTAAACGTGTTAGCCATAGTAGTAGAATTAATAGTTGGTGAGCAACTTCATGGAGACACGATGATGGAGATCATGATGATGGAGATCATGGTGTCATGCCGGTGACAAGATGATCATGGAGCCCGAAGATGAAGATCAAAGGAGCTATATGATATTGGCCATATCATGTCACTACTTTATATAATTGCATGTGATGTTTATTATGTTTATGCATCTTGTTTACTTAGAACGACGGTAGTAAATAAGATGATCCCTTAGAATAATTTCAAGAAAGTGTTCCCCTAAGCGTGTGCACATTGCTAAAGTTAAATGCGTTTCAAGCACCACGTGATGATCGGGTGTGATAGATCCTTACGTTCACATACAACGGGTGTAAGACAGTTTTACACATGCATAAACACTTAGGGTTAACTTGACGAGCCTAGCATGTACAGACATGGCCTCGGAACACAAGAGACCGAAAGGTCGAACCTGAGTCGTATGGAAGATACGATCAACATGGAGATGTTCATCGACGATGACTAGTCCGTCTCACGTGATGATCGGACACGGCCTAGTCGACTCGGATCATGTAACACTTAGATGACTAGAGGGATGTCAAATCTGAGTGGGAGTTCATTAAATAATTTGATTAGATGAACTTAATTATCATGAACTTAGTCTAAAGTCTTTGCAAAATATGTCTTGTAGATCAAATGCCCAACGCTCATGTCGACATGAACTTCAACGCGTTCCTAGAGAAAACCAAGCTGAAAGATGATGGCAGCAACTATTCGGACTGGGTCCGAACACGAGGATCATCCTCATAGCAGCCAAGAAACAATATGTCCTAGAAGCACCGGTAGGTGATGCACCCATCGAAGAACCAAGACATTATGAATGCTTGGCGGTCTCGTCTTGATGATTACTCCCTCGTTCGATGCGGCATGCTTTACAGCTTAGAACCGGGGCTCCAAAAGCGTTTTGAGCAACACGGAGCATATGAGATGTTCGAGGAGCTGAAAATGGTTTTCCAAGCTCATGCCCGGTCGAGAGATATGAAGTCTCCGACAAGTTCTATAGTTGTAAGATGGAGGAAAGCAGTTACATCGGTGAGCACATACTCAAATTATGCAGGTTGCACAACCGCTTTGTCCTAGCTGGACATTAACCTCCCGGACGAGGCGGTCATTGACAGAATCCTTGATCGCTCCCACCAAGCTACAAGAGCTTTGTGATGAACTACAATATGCAGGGGATGGTGAAGACCATTCTGAAGTATTCTCAATCTTTGAAGTCGTGAGAGGTTGAAATCAAGAAATAACATCAAGTGTTGATGGTCAATAAAACCACTAAGTTCGAGAAAGGGCAAGGGTAAGAAGAACTTCAAGAAGGGCGGCAAAGATGTTGCCGCACCTGCAAGCAAGTTGCGGGAAGAAGTCAAAGAATGGACCCAAGCACGAGACAGAGTGCTTTTATTGAAAAGGAAGAACCACTTGAAGCGGAACTGCCCCAAATACTTAGCGGACAAGAAGGCCGGCAACACTAAAGGTATATTTGATATACATGTAATTGATGTGTACCTTGCCAGTACTCGTAGTAACTCCTGGGTATTTGATACCGTTGCCGTTGCTCATATATGTAACTCACAGCAGGAGCTGCGGAATAAGCGGAGGAGGCTGGCGAAGGGCGAGGTGACGATGGCGTCGGGAATGGTTCCAAGGTCGATGTGATCGCCGTCGGCACGCTACCTCTACATTTACCTAAGGGATTAGTTTTGAACCTCAATAATTGTTATTTAGTGCCAAGTTTGAGCATGAACATAGTATCAGGATCTCGTTTAATGCGAGATGGCTACTCATTTAAATCCGAGTATAATGGTTGTTTTATTTATATGAGAGATATGTTTTATGGTCATGCTCCGATGGTCAATGGTTTATTCTTAATGAATCTCGAGGGTAATATTACACATATTCATATTGTGAATACCAAAAGATGTAAAGTTGATAACGATAGTCCCACATACTTGTGTAGCCTTTGCCGCCTATGGTCACATTGGTGTCAAGCGCATGAAGAAGCTCCATTACGATGGACTTTTAGAGTCTCTCGATTATGAATCATTTGACACATGCGAACCATGCCTCATGGGCAAAATGACCAAGACTCCATTCTCCGGAACAATGGAGCGAGCAACCAACTTATTGGAAATCATACATACCGATGTGTGCGGTCCAATGAGCTTTGAGGCTCACGGAGGATATCGGTATGTTCTCACTCTCACAGACGACTTAAGTAGATATGGGTATGTCTACTTGATGAAACACAAGTCTGAGACCTTTGGAAAGTTCAAGGAATTTCAGAATGAGGTAGAGAATCAACGTGACCGAAAAATAAAGTTCTTACAATCAGATCGTGGAGGAGAATATTGAAGTCACTAATTTGGTACACACTTAAGGAAATGTGGAATCGTTTCACAACTCACGCCGCCTGGAACACCTCGGTAGAACGGTGTATCCGAGCGTAAATGTCGCACTCTATTGGATATGGTGCGATCTATGATGTCTCTTACTGATTTACCGCAATCATTTTGGGGATACGCACTAGAGACAACTACATTCACTTTAAATAGGGCACCGTCTAAATCCGTTGAGACGACACCGTATGAATTATGGTTTGGAAAGAAACCTAAGTCGTGTCTAAAAGTTTGGGGATGTGATGCTTATGTCAAGAAACTTCAACCTGAAAAGCTCGAACCCAAGTCGGAAAAATCGTCTTCATAGGATACCCTAAGGAAACCATTGGGTATACCTTCTACCTTAGATCTGAAGGCAAGATCTTTGATGCCAAGAACGGATCCTTTACGGAAAAGAGTTTCTCTCAAAAGGAGTAAGTGGGAGGAAAGTAGAACTTCGATGAAGTACTAACTCTTGAACGAGAAAGTAGTGCAGCTCGGGAAAATGTTCTGTGGTGCATACACCCTCTTGGAGAGGAAATTAATGATGATGATCAAGGTACTTGGATCAAGTTGCTCTTGAACCCGTGGGTCCACAAGGACACGTTCCACACCAGAGTGGTATGGCAACCCTGTCCTGAAAATCATGTTGTTAGGCAACGCTGAAACTTCGAACTATGAAGAAGCGATGGCGGGCCCGGATTCCAAGAAATGGCTTGAAGCCATGCAATCCGAAATAGGATCCATGTATGAAAACAAAGTATGGACTTTGACAGACTTGCCTGATGATCGGCAAGCGATAGAAAACAAATGGATCTTTAAGAAGAAGACGGACGCGGATGGTAATGTCACCATCTATAAAGCTCGACTTGTCGCTAAGGGTTATCGGCAAGTTCAAGGGATTGACTACGATGAGACTTTCTCTCCCGTAGCAAAGCTTAAGTCCGTCCGAATCATGTTAGCAATTGCCGCATACTATGATTATGAGATATGGCGGATGGGCGTCAAAACAGCGTTCCTTAACGGTTATCTTAAGGAAGAGCTGTATATGATGCATCCGGAAGGTTTTGTCGATCCTAAGAATGCTAACAAAGTATGCAAGCTCCAGCGATCCATTTATGGGCTGGTGCAAGCATCTCGAAGTTGGAACATTCGCTTTGATGAGATGATCAAAGCGTTTGGGTTTATGCAGACTTATGGAGAAGCTGCGTTTACAAGAAAGTGAGTGGGAGCTCTGTAGCATTTCTCATATTATATGTAGATGACATACTTTTGATGGGAAATGATATAGAACTCTTGGACAACATTAAGGCCTACTTGAATAAAAGTTTTTCAATGAAGGACCTTGGAGAAGCTGCTTATATATTAGGCATCAAGATCTATAGAGATAGATCGAGGCGCCTCATAGGTCTTTCACAAAGCACATACCTTGATAAGATTTTGAAGAAGTTCAAAATGGATCAGTCAAGAAAGGGTTCTTTTTGTCTTTGCCAAGGTGTGAGATTGAGCTCGGCTCAATGCCCAACCACGGCAAAAGATAAAGAAGAGATGAGCATCATCCCTATGCCTCGACCATAGGATCTATTATGTATGCCATCTTGTGTACCAGACCTGATGTAAACCTTGCCGTAAGTTTGGTAGGAAGGTACCAAAGTAATCCGGCAAGGAACAACTGAACAGCGGTCAAGAATATCTGAAGTACACGAAAAGGACAAAGGACATGTTTCTCATTTATGGAGGTGACGAAGAGCTCGTCGTAAAGGGTTACGTCGGCGCTAGCTTCGACACAGATCTGGATGACTCTAAGTCACAAACCAGATATGTGTATATGTTGAATGGTGGAGCAATAAATTGGTGCAGTGCAAGCGGAAGCGTCGTGGCAGGATCTACATGTGAAGCGGAGTACATGGCAGCCTCGGAGGCAGACACATGAAGCAATATGGGTGAAGGAGTTCATCACCGACCTAGGAGTCATACCCGATGCGTCGGGGCCGATCAAACTCTTACGTGACTACTGGAGCTATTGCACTTGCCAAGGAGCCAGGTTTCACAAGAAGACCAAGCACATCAAGCGTCGCTTCAACTCCATCCGGAAAATGTTCAAGATGGAGACATAGAAATTTGCAAAGTGCATACGGATCACGAATGTCGCCAGATCCGTTGACTAAACCTCTTCCGCGGGCAAAACATGATCAACACCAGAACTCTATGGGTGTTCGATTCATCACAATGTAACTAGATTATTGACTCTAGTGCAAGTGGGAGACTGTTGGAAATATGCCTAGAGGCAATAATAAAAGGATTATTATTATATTTCCTTGTTCATGATAATTGTCTTTTATTCATGCTATAATTGTATTATCCAGAAATCGTAATACGTGTGAATACATAGACCACAATATGTCCCTTTAGTGAGCCTCTAGTTGACTAGCTCGTTGATCAATAGATAGTCATGGTTTCTGACTATGGACATTGGATGTCATTAGTAGCGGGATCACATCATTAGGAGAATGATGTGATGGACAAGACAATCCTAAGCATAGCACAAGATCGTGTAGTTCGTTTTGCTAGAGCTTTTCCAATGTCAAGTATCTCTTCCTTAGACCATGAGATCGTGTAACTTCCGGATACCGTAGGAGTACTTTGGGTGTACCAAAGCGTCACAACGTGCTGGGTGACTATAAAGGTGCACTACGGTATCTCCGAAAGTGTCATTGGGTTGACACGGATCGAGGCAGGATTTGTCACTCCGTGTTACGGAGAGGTATCCTTGGGCCCACTCGGTAGTGCATCATCATAATGAGCTCAAAGTGACCAAGTGTTCGGTCACGGGATCATGCATTCTGATGCGAGTAAAGTGACTTGCGGTGGCGAGATTGAGCGAGGTATTGGGATACCGACGATCGAATCTCGGGCAAGTAACATACCGTCGACAAAGGGAATATTATCTGGGGTTGCTTGAATCCTCGACATCGTGGTTCATCCGATGAAATCATTGAGGAGTATGTAAGAGCCAACATGGGTATCCAGATCCGCTGTTGGTTATTGACCGGAGAGCCGTCTCGGTCATGTCGCATGTCTCCCGAACCCATAGGGTCTACACACTTAAGGTTCGGTGGACGCTAGGGTTATTAGGAAGACTTGTATGTGATTACGAATGTTGTTCGAGTCCCGGATGAGATCTCGGACGTCACGAGCAGTTCCGGAATGGTCCGGAGGTAAAGATTTATATAAGGGAAGTTGTCAAGCGGACACGGAAAGTTTAAGGGGTCATATCGGTATTATCTGGGGCCACCGGAGAGGTTCCGGGGTCCACGGAGAGGCCACCCTCTCGGAGGGCCTCATGGGCCTGAGGCAGGGAACCAGCCCCTAGAGGGCTGGCGCCCCCCCTTGGGCCCATGCGCCTAGGGGTTGGGGGACCCTAGTGGGCGCCCCCTTTGCTTGGGGGGCAAGCCCCTCCTAGCCGCCGCCCCCCTCTAGATCTCATCTAGAGGGGCCGCCTGCCCCTTCCCTATAAATAGAGGGGTGAGGGAGGCTGCAACACACTTCAAGGCGCAGCCCTCCCTCCCAACACCTCTCCTCCTCCGTTGAGTGCTTGGCGAAGCCACAGCCGAGATCTTGCCTCTACACCATCATCACGCCGTCGTGCTGCTGCTGCAGCCTTCTTCCTCAACCTCTCCTTCCCCCTTGCTGGATCAAGAAGGAGGAGACGTTGTCCGTTCCGTACGTGTGTTGAATGCGGAGGTGCTGTCCGTTCGGCACTTGGTCATCGGTGATCTGAATCACGGCGAGTACGACTCCATCATCACCGTTCCCTTGAACGCTTCCGCACGCGATCTACAAGTGGTATGTAGATGCAATCTCTCTCCCTTGACTCGTTGCTTAGATGAACTCATAGATGGATCTTGGTGAAACCGTAGGAAAAAATTTAATTTTCTGCAACGTTCCCCAACATTGACTCGCGTGGGCCTGATGGTGGCCCCACGGGTGTCCTTGGCAAGGGCCTCGCTGTAGCCCCGGCAAGGGTATTGCCGGGGATTCCGGCAAGGGTCTTGCCGCGGCTCCTGCTGTCATCCTCGGCAAGGCTCTTGCCGGGGGCCTTGTGGTTCTCCTTGGCTAGGATCCCGCCAAGGACCGTCGTCTTCTATAGTGTGTATCTGATCTTGAATGTCTTCACAAAGATCTGCATGCCACCACGGGGATGTCTCCCGAATCCTTTGCCCCATGGGGTAGTGGACTCAAGGGTGATCCGCTCCGTGGGCGTGGGCGAGCCGCCCGGCAAGGCCTTACTGGTTGCTAAAACCGCCCCGGCAAGGATCTTGCCGGGAAGTCCTTTCGTCCCTTGCTCTTTGTGGTCTTGGTCTTGGCGTCGTTACGTTCCTTTTGAGCTTCACCTTACCTTGGCTCACCTCCTTGCCTTGCTCGGTCTTAAAGGCGGTGCTCATGGCTCGGACTGCCCACAAGACAGTTATAGGGGTACAAAAAGTGTACCCCTCTTTTTGTACACCGACATATCTACGGGCCAAGAAAGCAAGCTCTAGTGAGCAAGGCAACACATCAAGTATCCGAACATCATGGTAGACCTAAATATAGGGGTGCCGCACACCCCCTATGTTTCACCGATGAGGTGCTGGATCATGAATTTCAATGAGATTCAAGCCCGTAAACATAGAGGCATCTGACGGAACAACAGACCACAGATGCGGATTGAGGATTACATCCTCCATATACACATGGCTAGAGGAGATGATCTCACGCCATAAAATACTTACCCCTCAAGCTCAAAGGGCCAGCCCGGCATTGGCTTAAAAGCCTTCCCGAAAACACCATTGGAAGTTGGGAAGAGCTCGAGGATGCCTTTCAGGCAAATTTTCAAGGGACCTATGTCCGACCTCCGGATGCCGACGATTTAAGTCACATAGCTCAACAACCCAGAGAGTCAGCCCGGAAATTTTGGAACATATTCCTTACTAAAAAGAACCAAATAGTCGATTGTCCAGACGCCGAAGCCTTAGCAATTTTCAAACACAACGTCCGAGACGAATGGCTCGCCAGACACCTCGGCCAAGAAAAGCCAAGAACAATGGACGCATTAACAAGCCTCATGACCCGTTTTTGCGTGGGAGAGGATAGCTGGCTAGCAAGATGCAACACCAGCGACCCAAGTACATCGGAAGGCAGGGATGGAAACGGGAAACCACGACGCAGCAAGGACCAGCGTCGGACCAAGGGAAACAGCCCGAAGAGCACGGCAGTCAACGCCGGATTCAAAAGCTCTCGGCAGAATCATAAAAAGTTGCCCCTTAAGGATAACGGGGACGAGGTATCTAACTTAAACAAAATCTTGGACAAGATATGCCAAGTCCACAGTACTCCCGGGAAGCCTGAAAACCACACCCACAGAGATTGTTGGGTCTTCAAGCAGTCCGACAAACTCAACGCCGAACACAAGGGGCTCGACACACCAAGCGAGGACGATGACGAACCCCAAAAGTAGAGCACCGGAAAACAAAAGAATTTCCCACAAGAACTCAAAACTGTGAACTCACTTCACGTGACAAAAGGGAAAAATATAGCGGCACCCATAGAGGTACGCGCCATACGGCCTATCACGGAGGAGTCCGGCCACTGGTTGTTCAGACGAATCACCTTTGACCATCGGGATTACTCTAGAAGTATATGGAATGCAGGTTGGACTGCCTTGATAGTAGATTCGATAATAGGCGGACTCCAATTTTCACAAGTCCTAACGGACGGTGGCAGTATTCTAAACCTGCTATATCAGGACACAATCCGCAATATGGGGATAGACCCAACCAAATTTCGCCATAGCAACACTTCCTTTCAAGGGGTAATGCCAGGCCCATATGCCCATTTTACGGGCTCTCTACTGCTAGAAGTTGTGTTCGGCTCACCCAACAACTTCCCCGCGAAAAGTTAACCTTCCACCTCGTCCCATTTACAAGTAGCTATCAAGCACTATTGGGGCGTGAAGCTTTCGCCCGCTTTAACGCAATACCACATTATGCATCTCTTACACTTAAAATGCCCGGTCCACGTGGCATCATCTCATTAAAGGGAAACATCGAGGGTTCCTCGAGTCGGGAAAATTGTGCAGATGCCTTGACAGCCCCACAATAAACCAGCCACACCAATACAAGCACTTAGACAGGTCGTCCAGACCCCGGACACGGCTGGACGAGTCCGGCGTAAACATACAAGGGTTCGCTAGACGCATACCCCCGTACAAGGGGCTCCGCGCATCCACAACAAGAGACAATAAAGCTCAATTTTGTTCATTCTTTGAATTGTAATTAGTTTATATAATATAACGTACATTTTCGCATGATCTCTTTCAACTAAGTTCCTCTCTTTTACAGATGAACACCGTGCTACACCCGTCCCCCTCGCACGGGCACAACGGAGACAGCGCAGGCGTGTAGTAGGGACCGTTGCAAGGATTCTTTTCAGATTAAGACCTGCGTAGAACCTTTTTCTTGTCTCTTGTTGATACAGATCCCCCGATTTCTTGCTATAACCAAGGAGGAGGCTGGCGTTTTGGCATAGGCCACGTCAGAATTTTGCGCGTACCTGGACACCAGGGGCTTTTTACCAAGAGCGATTGTTCGACCCGTTTTCATAAATACCGAATACCTTAGGGAGTGTTCGGCGTCTCGAGTTAAGCCTTATATGCATCAGCTACGAATCATGTCTTTTGTCAAATGTTGGGTTTGCTCGGCTCCTGTGTTTTCCTGCCTTATGTTCCGCTCTATCGGCTAATGCGGCACCAGGAGAACTACTGCGATTGTGCTCCCGGTTCGGCCAGGGGAGCACCTCAGTAGAGAAAGCCGAAACCGATTGTCATGATACGGCGTGAGACTGGTCAACCACTCAATGACCGCTGGAATCTTTAGAATTCCTCTTGCATTGACGAAGGGCGTTTCCGGCCAGCACATCTGGCGCCGAATTCGGGTGAGCGGTGCCCCTAGGGGCTATATAGTAGCCCCACTATCGAACTCCTATGGCTAAGTGAAAGTGATAAAGCATTATAGTCCAGTTGCCTAGTTTGCTGCGCTATCACCTCCTTTGTAGGACCAAGACGTTGGATCAAGTGTGAAAATGCGTTTTCTGCAAACATCCCCACATTATATGCGTGGGGGCTGAAGCCAAAGACTGCCATCTTTCAGGTTATATACACATATACATTAACAGCCACACAGGAGGTATTTTTGATTCTTGAAAGCACAAGTATAAAAATCTTTTCTATTCCATCGAAACATTGTTTCACAATAATACAGGTTATTCGAACATAATATCCTTCGAGCACTGCGTCTCTATTAAACGAGCGCATACGAAGAACTTCACGAAAATAGTGCTCGGCAGTACTCGGCTTCCGTCCGAATCTTGGGATGCAACATCAGTGGCCTTCATCTCCGCCCAGTATGTTTTGACACGGGCAAGAGCCATCCGCGCACCCTCTATGCATGCTGACCGCCTCATTGCTTTGATATGCGGCACCGCACCAAGGAACTGCTGCACCAAGCCAAAATAAATCTTTGGCTCGGGCCTTTTCGGCCACAAATGAGTCACGACATTCTTCATGGCAAGTCCGGACAACCTATTCAGCTCCGCCCATTCGGCCAAACGATCGGTTAATGGAAGTGGACGCTCTGGACTACGGAACTGCGACGAAAAAAGCTCTTCCATCTCGTGATCCTTTTGATCTCCGAAGTGTTCGACGCGTCGCAGCACTTTTCGCCGCCAAGTCCAGATAAGCATCCGCACTTTTCTCCACAGCCGGTCCAAGCGAGCATATTTAGGATCCATGAACTTCCCTCATGGCGAGAAAGGGCTTTCGGCCGCGATATCTCCGACTGACGTAGCTCCTCCTTTATAGCTCTCATCGCAGAAGCGAGCATCCTTAGCCTCGGTGGTGGCCTTCTTGAGTCCTCTTGCTCCGCTCGACCTTCTTTTTCAAGAAGCTTCGCAGCGGTGGGTAGCATTCTTCAACTTCACGGCCATCTCGGCCATTTCCTTCTTGCTTCGGCGATGAGCAGCAGCCTGTTTGGCTTTTAGCTCTTGACGCCTTTAAAACAACCGCATCACTTTTCCTGGCTTTGTTCCTTGGCTCGGGCAAGCTCCACCGATGATTCTCCATGGCAGCGGCACCATCTGCATCAAGCATACATGTTGTAAGGCACGGGCATCAAGCTCCCTTACTAGGTGTCCGCAGAGAAACTGCATACCTTGTGACTCATCCAGCCGCTTGTTGACAAGCGCGATGTCGGCATCCGCCACGTCAAGTTGCCGCTTTAGTTCGGCAAATTCATCAGTCCGGCTAGCCACCGAAAGCCCCGCCACCTACATAGGAAGGGCGACATATTATATCTTATTATCCTCGGCACACTGTCATTTTTGACAATGCACCGAGTCTCAGGGGCTACTATCTACACGGGGCGCATCTTATATATGCGGAACCGTCAAAAGGTACATCATTGCACGTACCTCAAAACCCGTCAGTAAACTCCTGGCGGCCTCGTACAACCCGCTTTCCCCGGACGAAATCTTTTCAATCACCGTACCCATCAATGTACGGTGATCTTCTGAGATAGACACTCGCCCAAGCAGATCCTTCAACTCCTCCGACCGTGCACTAGGAGGTGTCGGACTCGTCCGATGGCCTTTTTCGAAGGCCGGACACGGAGGTCTCCGGGGGGCCCTACGACCGCACTCCACCCTTGCCGGATTCGGGGAAACCCTCTGCGACGACACCTCAGGATCGTCCGCCTCACTAGGCGGTGATCTGGCAGGGGAGGCGTTCCGCTCTCCATCATCTCGGGGCGAAAGATCCCGAAGACGAGCTCTGCTGAGAAGGGATGAGATCCGAACTACAAGGTAAAATTTCGGTCATCTTCAGAAATAAAACAGGGATGTCTTTTATTTTATAAACTCCCTCTCTACTTACGTCTCATTTGGAGGGCTGATCTCCTTGGGGAAACAATGTTGCCGGGGCATCTTCCAGCGCAGGACCCTCTGGCGAAGATTTCTTCCCGCGCTTTGAGGCCTTGGTCTCCGGATCTCCAGAGGCGGTCCTCTTCTCCCCTTGGATGGAGGGATTATCGATCCCTCCTTTATTGATAACCTCCTTCGCAGAGGCAGTAGCTTCCTTGTTCCCCCCTTCGCCTTCTCCTAAAGGCGCAGCCTCCAGCATCCTGATTAACACTGGATCTGGCGTGGTCTCAGGGAGGGGGGCCGGACACCTGATCAGTTTTGCTTTCGCTATCCACTCTTGCTTAAGGGACATCTCTTTTAAGAGCAAGTTTATGATAAATATACGGATAGTGTGTCCGGGTACGGGACTACTTACTTGAGCATCCGGGTGATTGCAGCTCAGACCTGTGTCCTCGGTCAAGTCCGGACACATTGCTTGTGATCCGAAGAACAGTTTGTACATATCCACGGGCGTTGCGCCCATGAAGTGTTGAAGAGCTCGTGGTCCCTCCGGATTGAACTCCCACAGGCGGAGGGGGCGACGTTTGCAGGGCAGGATGCGACGAATCAGCATGACCTGCTTTACTATGACCAGATTGATCGCTTTCTCTAGGAGGTCTCGAATACGACCCTGCAACAGGGGCACGTCCTTGGACGGCCCCCAGTCAAGCCCTTTATTGACCAATGACGCCAGCCGCGGTGGACGACCCGAGCGAAAGGCAGGTGGCGCCACCCATTTGGTGCCCCTTGGAGCTGTGATATAAAACCACTCTTGTTGCCATAGGCTGAGCTCCTTTTGAAAAGAGCCCTCGAGCCATGGAGCGTCAGCATTCTTACTTATAACAGCCCCTCCGCTTTTCTGCTGTTGCCCCTTGATCATCTTCGGCTCCACCTTGAAGGTTTTGAGCCACAATCCGAAGTGTGGGGTAATGCGGAGGAAGGCTTCACATACGACGATGAATGACGAGATGTGGAGGATGGACTCCGGATCCAAGTCGTGAAATTCCAGCCCGTAATAAAACATGAGCCCCCTCACGAAGGGGTCCATCGGGAAGCTTAGTCCCCGAAGGAAGTGAGACGTGAACACCACGCTTTCACCGGGCTTGGGAGTGGGAATAACCTGCCCTTGAGCAGGCAACCTATGCGATATTTCGCCGGTTAGATACCTGGCATCTCTTAGATTTAGGACATCTTCTTCCATGACGGATGAAGGAATCCACCGTCCTTGGAGGTCGGAGACGGACATCATCGAAGGTCCGGCGCTGAATCTGGAGCTTTGGGTGTTGGAACTCGAAGCGAGGGGCGGATTTGATGGAGATTGAGAAAAAGGAGCGGGGCCCTGGTCTCTTTGTAAAGAGGTTGAATACCAGGAGCCCTCCCCGTGACCGTTCGGGACTCGCCTTCGATAGAGGAGGCGTGCCAACGGGCATGATTGGGTTACCCATGCCCGTATTGATGAGAATCCCGGAATAAGGGGACATGATCTCTGCTTTGACAAGACGTGCCAAGGAGACCGCCTCGCTAAACGCGATGAGGTTGGACAGTAAAAACGATTCGAATAAAGGCTGTGGAGTGATGTCACACTGCGGAATACGTCAGCAGATTGAACTTGTGTAAATATTATTCTCTCTACGGTGTTATGTGGAACTTATTTTGCAGAGCCGGACACTATCCTTGTGTTCAAAATCTTCTATGAAGTATTCGGACGAGGAACCCGCCTTGCAATGCCGAAGACAATATGCGCGCCGGACTCGTCGTCATTGAAGCCTGGTTCAGGGGCTACTGCGGGAGTCCTCGATTAGGGGGTGTCCGGATAGCTGGACTATAGCCTTCGGCCAGACTCCTGGTGTCGGGGAAGCTGATCTGGCCCACGAACACCTATGGGACCAGCGGACCGAGCCCCTTTCGGTTCGGCGGGGGGCAGAGGTCGCACGAAGAGCAGATCGAGGCGAAGCACACGAGCAGTTTACCCAGCTTCGGAGCTCTCCGGAGAGATAACACTCCTCTTGCTGCATGTCCGAGTGTATTGAGTTCTTGCTCGGGAGGCGTGAGTGCTCTGATACACACAAGCTGCTAACTTGAGACCGGCGTGAGTGTTCTCGGCTTCGAACCTCTCGACCCCTCCTCGTTGCGCATGGGCCTCCTTTTATATGCTAAAGGGGTCTCCGACAGTGTAGCGTGAGACAAGGGTAAAATGGAAAAGGAGTGGTTGGTACAGCTACTTGTACAGTGTATCATACCTAACCTGACGGCGGGGACAAAGGCATTTAATGCCCGTCTCGTCGCCCTAACGGTGCGAGAAAGGACCGTCGGGCGCCACCGCTTGCCACGATGGCAATCTTGTCGTGCCGCTTGCCACGCTCCGGCCCGGCCGCCACGACCTCTTGCCACCTTGGCGCTGGTAAGCTCGAGGCGACACATTAGTGGATGTCTTTGGAGCCTTGAGTGCAGTGGTGGTGCGCGCGTGACAAGCGCCTTGCAGCGGTTGTTGTCTTGTCGCGTCCAGGAAGCTTGTCGCTCACGGGCCTTCTGGCAAGCTCCTCGTGCGGGGCCTTGTCTCCTAGGTGCCTTGGGTGGCCTTCCCGGCAAGCTCCTCTTGCCGGGGCCTTGTCTCCTTGGCTTGAATACTTTGTTCTTGAATGGCTCCAAAGGAACCACGGAGGACCTTGGCGGTCACCCGGTAAGTCTTGCCGCGGAGGGCTGCAACTGCCCGTGCACAAGTTCGGGATACTAGGGTACCCTACTCTAGTACACCGACAGGGAGCCCCGGGCTGGGCCACACACGGTGCCGAAGCGCTGTTGGGCGGGCCCAAAACAGGCTGCGGCAGGCACGCGGCCTGGGTTACGCCGTAATTCACCCCGGACCCACCACGCCCTCCACGAACGGCGCGGCGTCGTGTGAGAGATCGTGGGTGAGATCATGGGTGGTTTCTTTGCTGATATCTGACTGCTGATTTGTGTAGAAGCAGAGCAGCCTTACCAGGAGTGCCACAAGCAGCTCGACATGCCTTCTGCCGACTACACCGCCAAGGGAGGATTCCCGGCAAGGAGACTTCTCCGGCAAGGGGCAGTTCTCCGACAAGGGGCGACAGCGATCCCACAGTGGCGGAGACCATGATCGCAGAACCCTAGCGGGTAATCCTCTTGCTTGAAAACTTTCCTTGTGTTCTTCTTCTTCTGATTTTCTTTTTGAATATTTGCTTGACTTTTCTTCATTTTCGGTCGTCGGATCCATCCATACAGAGCCAATGGAGATCGAGGCCGCGGCGAGGAGGACTCGCGGCAATATCGACGACGCCACGACATCGGAGAAGAAGTCAAGGCGCTGATGAGCCCGGCCGCGAAGAGGCCGCCAAAGCGCCGCCGCAGAGCCGGGCGAGGTCCGGCGATCAGACCGACGGCCCCGAGGTCACAGGAGCGCCAGACACTACGCCGATCACGATCCCTCCGCCACAAGGCAGCTGGCTTCAAGAGCCCCAGCCCGGCGCCTATTTGAAGGCCGGCGATATTCCTCCGATGAGCACCTCCGACCCAGCGCCAAGCTCAGCTTGTTCTTCAAGGGCGTGGTGACGGCCCTCCAGCGACTCCGGGAAGAAATCCCAAAGCAGCTGGCCGAGGAGTCGCGCCAGATCTGCGTGGGAGCTCTTCAAAAGGTGCTGATGAAGGTGGCCTTCCGCAACCCAGGCCTCAACCTCACCAACGTCCTCAAGTCCTTGCCGCCGGATGCTGATGTGGAAGCGCTCAAGACCCTTGTCGCACCCATCGTGGACAGGGTGAGCGGGATCAAGAGGGTTGAGGCGATCGCGTAGATTAGGCCGCCCGCTTTCTCTTTTTCTTGCCGCTGCTGGTCATGTTATGAGAACAATCTATTAGAGCTGCGACAAGCTATTTTGTAATATAACTCTATTTCGGGTAGCAATTGCTATGTTATTTCCTTTACTTGGTTCCTTCCTTTGTATGTTTGTGCCCTACGCTTTTAGGGAACTTGTCATTGTGAGCACACGGGCCCTGACGAGTCGAAAAGGGACGTCAGCAGCCTGCCGGCGGTGCTGCTACCGACAAGAAACCTTGTCGCAACTAGTCGCAGCTCACTTAAGTTGTTGAGCGGACTCGAAACAAAGTAAGGGCGCAACTAGCTACGAGTTGGTTCCTCCGCGCACAGGTTTTCCATACAAAGTACAGTCGTTCGAGGAAGATAACTTAAAAATTTTAAAACTGATTGCTCAAACTTTAGCAACTTAGCTTTTCTGTCGTTTGCTTCCCGGTAAGGCTAGACTTCCTTGAGCGACGATTGGTCCACACCACTTCCTTGAGCGACGCTTGGTCCACACCATTATCTTCTCCTTTCCCCCACCAAAGATGTCGGGAAGCTGATCAGCCCACGAACACCTATGGGACGGTGGACCGAGCCCCTTCGGTTCAAGGGGGGCGAGGTCGCCTGAAGAGAGCAGATCGGCGGAGCACACGAGCAGTTACCCAGCTTCGCAGCTCTCCGGAGAGATAACACTCCTACTGCTGCATGTCCGAGTGTATTGAGTTCTTGCTCAGAGAGCTGAGTGCTTTCTGATACACACAAGCTGCTAACGAGACCGAGCGTGAGTGTTCTCTGGCTTCGAACCTCTCGAGCCCCCCTCCCCTACGTTGCGCATGGGCCTCCTTTTATATGCTAAAGGGGTCTCCGACAGGTGGCAACGTAGACAAGGGTAAAAATGGAAAAGGAGTGGTTGGTACAACTACTTGTACAGTGTATCATACCTAACCCTGACGGCAGGGAACAAAGGCATTAAATGCCCGTCTCGTCGCCTCTAACGGTGCGAAAAGGGACCGTCGAGGCGCCACCGCTTGCCACGATGGCAATCTTGTCGGCGCCGCTTGCCACCGCGCTCCGCTTAGCCGCATGGCCTCTTGCCACGCTACCGCTGGAAAGGTCGAGCGACACGTTAGTGGATGTCTTTGGAAGCGCAGTCTGCAGTGGTGGTCTGCCTTGACAAGCGCCTTTGCCATGTTGTTGTCTTGTCGCGTCCGGAAGCTTGTCGCTCATCGGGCCTTCCCGGCAAGCTCCTCTTAGCGGGGCCTTGTCTCCTAGGTGCCTTGGGTGGCCTTCCGGCAAGCTCCTCTTGCGGGGCCTTGTCTCCTTGGCTTGAATACTTTGTTCTTGAATGGCTCCAAAAGGAACCACGGAGGACCTTGGCGGTCACCGGTAAGTCTTGCCGCGGAGGCTGCAATCGCCCGTGCACAAGTTCGGGATACTAGGGTACCCCTACTCTAGTACACCGGCAGAGCCCCGGGCCTGGGCCACACTGCAGTGCGGCGCTGTTGGGCCAGGCCCAAAACAGGGCACGGGCACGCGCGGCCTGGGTTACGCCGTAACTCACCCCGGACCCACCACGCCCTCCACGAACGGCACACGTCGAATGCGGCGTCATGTGAGAGATCGTGGGTGAGATCATGGGTGGTTTCTTTGCTGATATCTGACTGCTGATTTGTGTAGGAGCAGAGCAGCCTTACCAGGAGTGCCCTGAAGCAGCTCCTGACATGCCTTCTGCTTCGACTACACCGCCAAGGGAGGATTCCCCGGCAAGGGAGACTTCTCCGGCAAGGGGCAGTTCTCCGGCAAGGGACAGCACCAGCGATCCCACAGTGGCGGAGACCATGATCGCAGACCCTAGCACAGGTAATCCTCTTGCTTGAAAACTTTCCTTGTGTTCTTCTTCTTACGATTTTCTTTTTGAATATTTGCTTGACTTTTCTTCATTTTCGGTCGTCAGATCCATCCGCCACTGAGCCAATGGAGATCGAGGCCGCGGCGAGAGGACTTCATGGCAATCTTGGCAACGACGACGCCACGACATCGGAGAAGAAGCTGGCGCTGATGAGCCCGCTGGCGAAGAGGCCGCCAGCCGCCAGAAATTTGGCGAGGTCAGCGATCGTGACTGACGGCCCTGAGGCCGCAGGAGCGCCAGACACTACGCCGACCGCCGATCCCTCCGCCGCTGCGGCAGCGTCGGGCTCCGAAGAGCCCCAGCCCGGCGCCTATTTGAAGGCCGGCGATATTCCTCCGATGAGCACCTCCGACCCAGCGCCAAGCTCAGCTTGTTCTTCAAGGGCGTGGTGACGGCCCTCCAGCGACTCCGGGAAGAAATCCCAAAGCAGTTGGCCGAGGAGTCGCGCCAGATCTGCGTGGGAGCTCTTCAATATGTGCTGATGAAGGTGGCCTTCCGCAACCCAGGCCTCAACCTCACCAACGTCCTCAAGTCCTTGCCGCCGGATGCTGATGTGGAAGCGCTCAAGACCCTTATCGCACCCATCGCGGACAGGGTGAGCGGGATCAAGAGGGTTGAGGGCGATCACGTAGATTAGGCCGCCCGCTTTCTCTTTTCTTGCCGCTGCTTGGTCATGTTATGAGAACAATCTATTAGAGCTGCGACAAGCTATTTTGTAATATAACTCTATTTCGGGTAGCAATTGCTATGTTATTTCCTTTACTTGGTTCCTTCCTTTGTATGTTTTGCCCTCGCTTTTAGGGAACTTGTCATGAGCACACAGCCCTGGCCACGAGCCGAAAAGGGAACGTCAAATTTGCCGGGCGGTGCTGCTACCGACAAGAAACCTTATGCAACTAGTCGCAGCTCACTTAAGTTGTTGAGCGGACTCGAAACAAAGTAAGGGCGCAACTAGCTACGGGTTGGTTCCTCCGCGGACAGGTTTTCCATACAAAGTACGGTCGTTCGAGGAAGATAACTTAAAAATTTTAAAACTGATTGCTCAAACTTTAGCAACTTAGCTTTTCTGTCGTTTGCTTCCCGGTAAGGCTAGACTTCCTTGAGCGACGATTGGTCCACACCACTTCCTTGAGCGACGCTTGGTCCACACCATTATCTTCTCCTTTCCCCCACCAAAGATGTCGGGGAAGCTGATCTGGCCCACGAACACCTATGGGACCGGCGGACCGAGCCCCTTTCGGTTCGGCGGGGCAGAAATCGCCTGAAGAGCGGTCGAGGCGGAGCACACACAAGCGGTTACCCAACCGCAGCTCTCAGGAGAGATAACACTCCATCTGCTGCATGTCCGAAAGTGTATTGAGTTCTTGCTCAGAGCGCTGAGTGCTACAATACACACAAGCTGCTAACGAGACCGAGCGTGAGTGTTCTCTGGCTTCGAACCTCTCGAACCCCTCCTACGTTGCGCATGGGCCTCCTTTTATATGCTAAAGGGGTCTCCGACAGGTGGCAACATAGACAAGGGTAAAAATGGAAAAGGAGTGGTTGGTACAGCTACTTATGCGATGTATCATACCTAACCACGGCGACGGGAACAAAGGCATTAAATGCCCGTCTCGTCGCCCTAACGGTGCAGAGAAAAGGACCGTCGGGCGCCACCGCTTGCCACGATGGCAATCTTGTCGGCGCGCTTGCCACCGCGCTCGGCCGGCCCACGGACCTCTTGCCACGCAGCGCTGGAAAGGTCGAGGCGACACATTAGTGGATGTCTTTGGAAGCGCAGTCTGAGTGGTGATGCCGCGGCAAGCGCCTTGCCGCGGTTGTTGTCTTGTCGCGTCCGGAAGCTTGTCGCTCACCGGGCCTTCCTGGCAAGCTCCTCTTGATGGGCCTTGTCTCCTAGGTGCCTTGGGTGGCCTTCCCGGCAAGCTCCTCTTGCCGGGGCCTTGTCTCCTTGGCTTGAATACTTTGTTCTTGAATGGCTCCAAAGGAACCACGGAGGACCTTGGCGGTCACCCGGTAAGTCTTGCCGCGGAGGGCTGCAACTGCCCGTGCACAAGTTCGGGATACTAGGGTACCCCTACTCTAGTACACCGACACCTGGACTATGAAGATACAAGATTGAAGACCTTGTCCCGTGTCCGAAAGGGACTTTCCTTAGCATGGAAGGCAAGCTTGGCGATACGGATATGTAGATCTCCTACCATTGTAACCGACTCTGTGTAACCCTAACCCTATTCGGTGCCTATATAAACCGTGGGGTTTTAGTCCGTAGGACGAACAACAATCATACCATAGGCTAGCTTCTAGGGTTTAGCCTCTCTGATCTCGTGGTAGATCTACTCTTGTACTACCCATATCATCAATATTAATCAAGCAGGAGTAGGGTTTTACCTCCATCGAGAGGGCCCAAACCTGGGTAAAAACATCGTGTCCCTTGTCTCCTGTTACCATCCGCCTAGATGCACAGTTCGGGACCTCCTACCCGAGATCCGCCGGTTTTGACACCGACAGCAGGTTTTGGCTTGGATGGAGCAGCCCCTGATTTGATTGCATCCCCCATAAGCTTTTGAGCTTTGGGTGCTGGTGCAGCATCCTCTTGCTCTTCTTCTTCAGAATCAATCCTCATAGAGGGCTTGCTAAGAACCCTAGCAGTAGTGGTTCTGGCCCTCTTCTTCTTCTTACCCTCACCAGCTGCTGCTTCTTCTTTAGATTCAATGGTGAACTGCATTGTTTCACCTGTGGCAACTTTTCTTGGCTTAGACATGGGTTGTCTTCTTGCTGGAGCCCTTGTTTTCAGACCAGGCTTTGTTGCAGCAGCTGTGCCATGCTCTTTCTTCAGCACCTTTTTCTTTGAACTGGCTACATCTTCAACTGCCACATAGTCTTCATCTTCTGAATCAGAATTCCTCTTCTTCCTTGTCCTGGTGGCAGCCTTCGGCAAATTGCTGGGAGTGCTCCTGTTGCCATCATCATAACTGCTAGAGGGATCTGAGCCCTCACTCATCTCCACCTGCTGTTCAGACTTGTTCTGGCTGTCACTCTTGTCAGACATCTTTGCAAACTCTTTGAAATCTGACCCTGTGAATAGATTATAGATGAGGTAGAGAAGATGAGCATCACAAAGTACAGAAGTTTTGCAAAACAGATGATTTAAAAACTTAGTTTAGTTCTTCACAGAAAGCATTTTGGATCTACCGATTTGTAAAGTCGGTGATACCGAAGCAGCTTTTGGAACCTAAACTAGTGAACTTGGTCAGACCGAGTCACAGTTAAATTGGTACCCGTCTTTGCTAGGGTTTCACAAAGAATCAAACTCGGTCACACCGATTTGCACTTTTCGGTCAGACCGAAAATGCATGTGTTCTGGCCTAAGCCACATCGGTGAGACCGATCTCTACAACTCGGTCGGTCCGAGATGAATTCGGCGGAGACCTATCCCTAAATTTTCAAATCAAAACTAATCTACGGGATGTTTTCGCTGGACAGGATGATTTCAATCGTGGCAAGATTCAATGCAAAGCAATGTGCTAAGAATCAGAGTAAGGATTAGCACAAGATTCAAGTTCGTACCCTAGTTCAGCGGCGAACTTGCTACGACGGCAACGACAGGGAAGATTGCCGTTGACGGCGACGGAGACCAGCGGCGGGAGGTCGCTGGTGACGAGAAGATGGTCCGGAGACCCGAAGAGGCAGAGCAGGTTATGCGCAGGCGAGGAGGTTCGATTTTTTTCCAAAATTTGGCCTGTCAGTATATATAACCTGATCCTATCAGTGTGACCGAGTGGAACGACTCGGTGGCACCGAGATGCAAAACTGCAAGCAGTTACTGCAACTCGGTGTGACCGAAAGTTTCTAATCGGTTGCACCGAGATTGAAAATCCTAGAACAACTTAGTGATCTCGGTAGGACCGAAAATGATGAATCGGTCAGACCGAGATGCACAAAGAGTTTTTGGAGGCTTGAGTCTATGACGAATCGGGAACTCCGAGTGCTCCTCACACAAAGTGGTTCGAATCTGACTTGATCAACCTTTGTGACGTAGCATGAATAGAGTTTGAGACGAGGAAAGCATAGATAGCTAGAGGGAGTTCTTAGGCATTCTTGTCCATCCATTTTGCAAAAGAGAAAAAGCCAAACAATCAAAGCAACAAATGGATGTCCTCGAATGAGTAAAGTATGCAACCAACATGCTCACACAATAAAATGGCAAATGAAATATGTGACAAAGAATGCACAAACACTCTAGCATCTATCAAGCAATTTGGCGATGACTAGGTCAACTATATATGAGTATATTGACTTAGGAGTCAAATGAGTACATTTGATCGTAGTTCATACTCATTGTTTAAGCTTAAGTGGGGGTTACCACTTTTACATAAAGCATTGTTGTGTTCACACCATTAGAGTTGCTTTAGCTCAATTGATTAGAGTAAAGCTCCCCCTAGATGTGATATCCCCCCTAAGAGGGATGAACTAACCTTGGGTTTTGTCGATGATGACTTCATGTAGGCGTTGAAGATGTAGATGCTCAAAGTTGATGTAAATCATTCGGAGCAATCCTTTGGAGTGAGTTGCACTTTCAATACCTACACGGGTTAGTCCCACAAGGAACAAACAAGGATATCCATAGACATAGAGTGATGCATACACATGATGATGTCCATGAAAGCATTAGGTTACCTTGTCCCTTGTCTTACCAACAAGATGGTTTGTGACTCCTTGAACTAGTGCAAGATATGGAAGTTGTTTGTACTTGTTCTTGCCAAAATGATAAGAGTGAAGTATGTTGGCGGAGTCACCCTCAAGAACTTTCTAGTTCTTCTTCTCCGGGATCCACGCCATCTTGATGGGAATCCTTGGAGTTGTAGTCGTACTTGATGAAGTAGAACTTGATGTAGTCTTGGGAACCCACTTGACCAAGGCCTTAGGTGCTTCTTCAAATGCATCAATTTCCTCTTGAAGCTTGTCCTTGCATTTTTGCTTGTGGTCTTGTGGTGGAAGATCATCTTGAGTTTGTGTCCCTTTGAAAGAAGTAGGATCATACTTCTCTCTTTGAGGAACAAACTTTGTCTTGGGGTATTGATCTTCTTCTCACTCAACTCCATTGGCATTGAACTTTCGTTCAAAACCAACACCTTGATTGTTCCGGTGTCTTCCTTGCTTGCGTACAATTTCTGTCGGAGTAAATGACCACGAGTAGCCTAGCCGGCTCCCTCTGGGACCTCTGAAAATATTACAAGTAAATCAAGCCATCCAACATCCAAGACGCAGGTCTGCCTTCCCCCGGCCAGCTGACCCTTAGGCCGGCTGTTAGGAGGCGGCACGGCCCCAAAAACCTACCGGAGAAGGCCACGAGATGGCCGGCTCCCAAGGAGCCGGCCACCAGAGGGCCGACTCTGCGGAGCCGGTCACGAGAAGGCCGACTCCAAGAAGCCGCCCCCCAGCAAGCGGCCAAGGCCGCACCCTCAGAATCCGCACCCACATAACGGTGATGAGACGGGGCATGGCTACAGTGAAGCCTGCCACCCCACATCCCGAACGCAGCGGCGTGGCCACAAAGACGCCCGTGCAGGTGGCCATCACCGTCCCAGCGGCACTGTTACCATGTTGACCATGACGTCACCCACGACGGGCTGTCGATTATGGCCAGCGGCGGCGGGCCCCTCGGTCGAGAGATGCCCGAAGGCGGCTCGGCCTCCCCCAGTCGGCCTGAGATATGGTCGGCTTCCCATAGCCGGCTTGTTAACTCCCTCGAAGGAAGCACCTCATTAAGGAGACAAGACGAGGTGAGACTATAGTGATCGCCACCAAGGCGGCGGCACTGTAGCCGTGCTTACCCCGACAAAACCCTCGTCATCAGGACTGAGGCACAAGTAACTAGCCCCCGACAAGGCCCTCAGCGGTGGGGCCAGCTTGTTGACCAAGAAGCCGGCAGCCGGCGGGACCCACCAGCCGGCGGGCCCCAGCGGCCGGCGGAGAAGCCAAGTGAAGGACATCGACGGCTAGGGCCCGCGCCCAGCCGGATTACCATTGTACCCCTGGGGGTAGGCCTATATAAACCCCCCAGGGCACACATGCAAAGGGTCGATCTCTTCGAGTTTTAGGCACCACATAGAGAGAAGAGGAGAGCTAGCCGCGCCCTTCTTCTTCCTCTCGCCGAACAGCTCAAGGAGCCTCTTGTAGCCACTTGTTCATTTAGTGATCACGCGGAGACCCCGCAAAGCAGCAGTAGGGGTGTTATCTCCACGGAGAGCCCCAAAGCTGGGCAAGATTCTCCGGCGTGCATGTCTTCGCCTCATCCCGTTTCCAGGAACCGGCGTGAATATGTCGCACCTACCACCCGACATTTGGCGCCCACCATGGGGCCAGGTGCACCGTCGTCCGGAGATCTGTTTTGGACGGGAACCTTCTTCCTCCCCAGCGAGCGTAGCCAGCCCGGCACGCCCGATGGCGCTTGCCCCGACGTGCTGCAAGGCATCGCTGATGCATGCGCGGCGAGCTGCCTCGCCAATCTTCTTGGCGAGGCTCACGTCTCCGACGAGCCCGCCTCCGACGCGGACACAGGCTGCCCCGGGAGCCACCTCGTCAGCCTCCTTGACCAACTCCATGTCTCCAACGAGCTAGCTGAGGATTTGGAGTCGGTCGGCTCCACCGACCCGATGCTTGTCGACTCCGACACGGCATCACTCGACGCTTTCCCCACCAACGTTGTGATCTTCAACGACCCGCTCCCCAAAGCCGACAGCTGTGGCAGTGCCATCACCGAGGTGCTGGTCATCAGCCACGGCGGCCCCTCGGGCGAGAATGCCCACGACGCCCTGCAAGCGGCGCTGCATGACCTGTCCGCCCCTCTCCCGGCCGACGCTGACGCCGAGGCACTGGAGGCGCGCCGCCTTGCCCTCCACGCGGAGGGCCAAAGGATAGCTTCCATGAGACGCCTCACTGAGGCTCACTGTGTAATCGCCGCGCCGCCTTTGGCACGCCGCCCCGATGGGCTGAGCAGGTCGGCGTCGTCAAGAAAGCAGCGCGATCATCGCCGACATCTTTGGGAGTGGACCTCCCAGCCCACGCCATGCCCTCAAGAACCTCACAACGCCCAGCCGGTCAGAGAAGAGTTGAACGGACTACTGCCCGACGAGCTCCCTTATATGGCAAGACGCATCCAGCAACTGATTGGCACGGCCACAAACGGCATGAAGACGGCGCCCACGCCGAAAGCCCTCCCCCGCGCCGAGAGCACGGCGCGACGTCACGCACGCCGACCGTGGGAAACACCCGCGCATGGTGAGAAAAGGAGCCGGCTGCCAGCCACAGCCGAACCCGGATCTCCATCGAGCACGACGCAGAAGACCTTCCTCGAGCCGTGGAGCGGTGAGGCAACCCGCCCCCTCCTCCGCCTCGCGGGGAAAGATATCCCACCCCGCCGCCAGTCACGCATCCGACTCTCAGCGGCCGACTAGGCCGCCGCGAAGGAGTCGGGCGACATTACCGCCACCGGATCGACCGCCTAGCGCGATCCCTGGCATTGGAAGAAGAAGACGATGTCGGCCCGCCTTGCTTCAGCCCCCGCATCCGCGACGAGCCCTTCCCTAAAGGGTTCTCGCTCCCAAGAGACACGCCCAAGTACAACGACTCTGTGAAGCCGGAGGATTGGCTGATCGACTACTCCACCGCAGTCAGCATAGCGAACGGCAACAGGCGCGTTGCCGTGAAATATGTGCCCCTCATGCTTCAGGGCACGGCGCGAACCTGGCTCAACAGCCTTAAGCCATATAGCATCAACAGTTGGCTAGACTTCACCGAAGCCTTCATCCGCAACTTCACCAGCACCTACAAGCGGGCTCCCAAGCCCAGACAGCTCTCCTTGTGCGTACAAGGACCCACCGAGTCGACTCGCAACTAGCTCACGCGTTGGGCTGAGCTCTGCCATTCCTGCGAGGGGGTGCACGAGGTTCAAGCCATAGAGTACTTCACCGCCGGGTGCCGAGAAGGCACCCTCCTCAAGCACAAGCTTCTTTGCGACGAGCCGACTACCCTCGACGAGCTACTAGTCATAGCGGACAAGTACGCCACCGCCGACTCCTCAATGAAAACCGAGCTCCGGGTGGACGCCTCTAGGAAGGTACTCAACCCGGCTCCCAAAACACCGGCTGGCGACTCCAGCCAACGTCCGTACCAGAACGACAACAAGCGCAGGGGCCAATGCCGCCTCCAACCAGTCGGCAGGTGGGCACCATCAAAGACGAACAACCTGAGGGGCGGCCCGCGCCCAAGAAGCCGAAGGGCGGTAGGGCGGCTTGGCAGTCGGCTTTCTCCTACGAGAAAGCCCTCGACGTCCCTTGCAAGTTCCACAGCGGCGGACGCCATCCAACCATACGACTCGGAAATGCCACAGGCTCACCAGAATCAACAAAGGCGAAGGGCTGGTGCCACCTCCGCCAGCTGGACAGCTGCCTCCGGCTCCTCAACAGCCGGCCGCTCGACCAGCAGTCGGGGCCATCCAAGACGAGTTCCCCAACGAGCATGCCGCCTACGTCGTCTTTACAAGCCAGCCCGAAGACCGGCGCAGCCGGCGCCGACAGCACCAAGAAGTCAACGCGGTCGCCTCCAACAACCCCGAGTACATGCCTTTGGTCGAAGGCCTATCAGCTGGAGCCGGGCCGACCACCCAGAGGTGATGCCGTCCCCGGGCTCTTATGCATTGGTTCTGGAAGCGACCCTAGCAACAGACATGCTTGCTTCCCGATTCTCCCGCGTACTGATAGACGGTGGGAGCAGCATCAACATCCTGTACCGCGACACCATGGAAAAGTTAAACATCAAGACCAAGCACCTCATGCCAAGCCGGACCGTGTTCCATGGCATTGTACCCTGCCTGTCCTGCTCACCAATCGGCAAGATCAAGATAGATGTTCTCTTTGGAGACGAGGATCATTTCCGCCGAGAAGTGATCTAGTTTGAAGTGATGGACCTTGAGAGCCCCTATCATGCACTGCTTGGCCGACCTGCTCTGGCCAAGTTCATGGCTGTACCCCACTACGCCTACCTCAAGATGAATATGCCAAGTACCAAGGGCATCATCACCATAGCCCGCGATTACAAGAAATCCTCCGAGTGCACTTCAGCCAGCAGCCGGCTGGCTGAGTCCCTTGTGATCGCTGAAGAGAAGAAGATATTGGACCGAGTCGTGGCCATAGCCGACAAGCAGCCAGCCCTGTCCCACGACCCCAAGGAATGTGATGCCCAAGGTTCTTTCCAGCCGGCCAAGGAAACGAAGAAGATACCTCTGGACCCAGAGCACCCAGAAAGGTTTTTCGTCATTGGGGCAAACCTGGACAGCAAATAGGAAGGCGAGCTCGTCGATTTCCTCCGTGAGAATCGGGACATCTTTGCATGGTACCCTAAGGACATGCCGGGTGTTCCGAAGGAATTCGCCGAGCACAGGCTACACGTCCGAGCGGACGCAAAACCAGTCAAGCAGCCCCTCCCCCGGCTGTCGGAGGAGAAGAGAAGGATTGTGGGAGAAGAGATAGCCCGGCTCCTGGCGGCCGGCTTCATAATGGAGGTGTTCTTTCCGGAGTGGCTTGCCAACCCGGTCCTCGTGCTGAAGAAGAATAACAAGTGGCGCATGTGTATAGACTACACAAGCCTCAACAAATCCTGCCCCAAAGATCCATTTGCCCTGCCAAGGATTGATCAAGTGATAGACTCCACAGCCGGATGCGAGCTGTTGAGTTTTTTGGATGCTTACTCAGGCTACGACCAGATAAAGTTGGATCCAACTGACCGCCTGAAGACCGCCTTCATCACGCCATTCGGAGATTTTTGCTACCTGACTATGACATTCGGCTTAAGAAATGCCGGTGCCACTTTTCAGCGTTGCATGCAGAAATGCCTCCTCAAGCAAATCGGCAGAAATGCCCACGTCTATGTAGACGATATCGTGGTGAAGACGGAGAAGCGCGGCACCTTGCTAGAAGACCTCAAGGAAACATTTGAGAACCTGCGCTGTTTTCAGATCAAGCTCAACCCCGAGAAATGCATGTTCGGAGTACCAGCCGGCCAGCTTCTAGGCTTCCTGGTCTCCGAACGCGGCATTGAATGCAACCCAGTAAAGGTCAAAGCCATTGAGAGAATGGAGATTCCCACCAAGCTGCGAGACGTCCAGAAGTTTACCGGGTGCCTGGCCTCCCTGAACCGCTTCATTAGCCGGCTTGGAGAAAAGGCTCTCCCCCTCTATCGACTCATGAAGAAAACCACTCACTTCGAGTGGAACGACCAAGCCGACCAAGCTTTCCATGAGCTAAAGAAGATGCTGGCCACGCCGCTTTGTCTTGGCGGCGCCGGCGAGAAAGAGCCCATGCTCCTTTATATTGCCGCCACCAGTAGGTGGTCAAGACCGTCATCGTGGTCCAGCGCCCAGAAGAAGGCTGAGCTCAGCCAGTCCAGAGACAGGTGTATTACTTAAGTGAAGTACTGTCCACCTCGAAGCAGAACTACCCGCACTACCAGAAGATGTGCTATGGAGTGTATTTCGCCGCCAAGAAGCTGAAGCTCTACTTTCAAGAGCACCCCATCACGGTCGTATGAACCGCCCTGCTCGCCGAGATCATAGGCAACCGGGACGCATCCGGCCGGGTGGCAAAATGGGCCATTGAGCTGGCCCCTTACACGATCTTCTACCAGCCTCGCACCGCCATCAAGTCCCAAGCATTGGCCAACTTCCTCGTCGTGGGCGAGACCCGATACTGCCGCCAGCTCCCGACTCCACTCATTGGCGGATGCACTTCGACGGGTCCAAGATGCGCACCGGCTTGGGTGCCGGCATCATCCTCACCTCTCCCAAAGGCGAAAAACTCAGATACACATTGCAAATTCACTTTGCCGCCTCCAACAATGTGGCCGAGTACGAGGCGCTCATACACGGGCTCCGGCTAGCCAAGGAGCTCGGCATCTGCCGGATCCTGTGCTATGGCGACTCGGATTTGGTGGTCCAGCAGTCATCCGGTGACTGGGACGCCAAGGATGCAAACATGGCAAGCTACCGCTTCCTCGTTCCGCAAATCAGCGGATATTTTGAAGGGTGCGAGTTCCTCCACGTGCCACGGGCCGACAACGAGCAAGCAGATGCCCTAGCACGAATAGGCTCCACTCGACAAGCTATACCAACCGGCGTCTCTCTCCAACGCCTCCTCAAGCCGTGTATCAAGCCATCTCCAGAATTCGATTCCATCTTCGTGCCGCTTAACCCCGACGCAGCCGGATCCGTCCTGGGGAACCAAGCAGGCGGCCCGAGGACTTCGATAGGCGGCTCGGGGACTGCCAAAGTCGCACCTGGCCCGGGGACTTTAGAACCCGGCCCAGGGACTATGGTAGTCGGCCCGGGGACTGCATCAACACCACAGGCTGTGACCAATTCCAGCTCTTCACCACCCAGCCTACCCGCCCTGGTTGCAGTAGCCGTGTTGGCTATAGAAGAAGTCACAGCTCCATCATGGGCTCAGCCCATCCTCAACTTCCTGGTAAACAGAGAACTGCCGGCTGACGAGATCGCGGCAAGACAAATCTAACGCCGAGCCGGAGCATATATAATTGTTAACAGATAGCTCGTCAGACGCAGTGTCACTAGAGTCTTCCAGCGCTGCGTCGAGCCAGAGAAGGGCATAGCAATCCTCAAGGACATTCACCAAGGCGAATGCGGCCACCACGCAGCCTCAAGATCACTTGTTGCCAAAGCTTTCCGCCATGGATTCTTTTGGCCGATTGCTGGACGATGCCAAGGAGTTGGTCAAACATTGCAAAGGGTGCCAAGTCTTCAGCTCCAAGCAACACCTGCCGGCTTCGGCACTCAAGACCATTCCCCTCACCTGGCCTTTTGCCGTCTGGGGAATGGACATGGTGGGCCCGTTCAAGACGGAGCGCGGCGGCATTACACATCTGCTCGTCGCCATGGATAAATTTACCAAGTGGATCGAAGCAAAGCCGATTAAGAAGCTGAATGGGCCGACTGCCGTGACATTCATCACAGATATTACAACTCGGTACGGCATGCCACACAACATCATCACCGACAATGACACGAATTTTGCCAAGGGAGCATTGGCACGTTTCTGCGCGACGCAGGGCATCCGACTAGACCTAGCGTCCGTTGCCCACCCGCAGTCAAATGGCAAAGTTGAGCTGGCCAACGGCCTCATCCTTTCCGGCATCAAGCCCCGACTGGTCGTACCACTGGAGCGTTCGGCCGGCTGTTGGCTCGACGAGCTGCCGGCCGTCCTCTGGAGGTTGCGCACTACCCCGAACAAGTCAACCGGCTTCACCCCTTTCTTCCTTGTATATGGTGCCGATGCTGTCATCCCAACTGACATCGAGTTCGACTCGCCTCGGGTGACCATGTACACGGAAGCAGAGGCCAAAGAAGCACGAGAAGACGGCGTCGACCTGCTGGAAGAAAGCCGGTTGTTAGCCCTCAGCCGGTCCGCCATCTACCAGCAGGGTTTGCGCCGCTACCACAGCCGCAAGGTCAAGCCAAGATCCTTCCAAGAGGGTGACCTTGTGCTCTGGCTGATCCAGCAAACAGCCGGCCACCACAAGCTCTCGGCCCCTTGGGAAGGCCCCTTCGTCATCAGCAGAGCATTGGGAAACGACTCCTACTACCTGATCGACGCACAAAAGCCGAAGGCACGAAAGAGAGATGATTCCGGCAAGGAGTCGGAACGACCATGGAACGCCAACCTCCTCCGAAGAATTTACAGCTAAAATGCAGTATGTATCACGCTACCTTTTGTACTAAGTATGAGACAATTGGCCCCCCGAGGAGCACTCGGGGACTGCCACCCTTTATCTATGAATGACGAGTATCATGCTTATGATTTTGTCATTACATTCTTCCTCCTCGTCCGGCATCGGGTTCGATTAGTCGGCCCGGGGACTGGCCGCCTTGAGTTATATTTAAGTTCCACCTACAGTCAGACAAGTAGTGTGCCGGCACCCAAGCCATCTCTTGTCGAAAGTCGCAGCTCGAAGAACCGACTGTCCGGCTGGCAAGAGTCAAAGGCAGGAAAGGATGCCCACACGAAAAACGGCTAAGGACTAACGAACTCGTATAACAAAAGCCGGCTTCCTCCCATCGCCGACCGGTTACCAGAGTAGCCAGCCGGCCGGCTTCCCATTTTCTCCTTGACATAATCCAAGAAAGCTCAAGTACTTGTCTTCCCACAAACGACCAAGTTCCTCCCCAGCCACAAACTGCAGAGCAACTGTTCGGCTGGGAAGGCGGCGATCAAGGGAAGGCGGCAAAGGAAACAGCGTAAGGATAAAAAGAAAATTCGAATGGAAGCCAAAAACATGCATAATTATATTTACACAAAAGCCTTCGAAAGGTCGGCATTCAACATAGTTTGAATACACCCCCAGTGAGTGGAACTGCGCAAATTTAATAAAAAGTTGTTCAAAGAGTAACAGCAGGAAAGCAAGAACGGCAGATCAGGCCAAGGGAGTGATAAGCGAGTCGGGCAGGTCGGTGGAGGCGGCAGCGCTGGCCGGAGGAGTGGCCGGCTGGCGGGTCTCGGCCTGATCATCACCCCTGGCAGGCAGCGCTCTCGCGCGCGCCTCGTTGCTGGAGGCATGATCAGGCTGAAGCTGGCTGGTCGCTTCGCTGTCGGGGACGACGCCTTCACCGCCCTCCCCTTCTTCGTCTTCGCCTTCGTTGCTGGAAGTGATCTCCTCCGCCGAGTCCTCACCTTCCGCCGGGTTCAGCCCGAACCTCTCCTCCGGCTGGGCGACACCGTTGTCATTCACCTTAGGAGCAAAAATGCTGGTGTCGGTATATTCGGCGATAGCCGAGGCCCGCTGGACGATAGCCGGCCGCACCGCCACCAGCTCCTCGTCGGCCTCCTGCCGCCAGGTGCTCAGCTGGGCTAAGCTCAGCCTAGGATACTAGGCTCGGACGAACTCCAGCGCCTGCCTGGCGCTGGACCGAGCAGCGGAAGCCTTCCAGGCCTCGAAGCGGCCAACCGCAACCTCCAGCCAGTCGGCAGTCCGACTGGGGGTGCGGGGAATCGCCTCGCCAGGCCAGAGAGCGGTCAGCACTTGCGCCCCGGCACGCTGAAGCCGGCGGAGCATGCGGTGAGCCGGCTGCAGCCGGGCCTGGATCGCCAAAAGTTGCTCCTCAAGCGTCCGGCTGGCATCTGGCGCGATCTCAACCCCTGCTTGTCGGCGTGCCTCACTGTGGGCCTCGATGGCTTGGCTGGCGGTGACGGAGTAACCGGGAAAGTAATCTACGCGAAGAACAAAGAAACAACACAAAAATCAGAAGATAAACAAGAGGGCAAGGGGCAAGCGAAGGGGTGAAAAGGAAGGCGGCTTACCGTCGATCAGATCCTCAACCCGTCCATAGCCCTCGCTCACCTCTTGCCTCACTTCAGCCCAGCCCGCCGCCTCGGTCTCGAACTCGGCCTTAAGGGCGGCCTCGCTGTCCTGCGCCTTCTTCAGGGCCGCCTTATGGCTCTCCTCCTGGTCGGCCAGTCTCTTGGCCAGGCGGTCGTGTTCCTGGGCCAAGGCGCTGCACTCAGCCTCCTTGGCGCGAAGGGCGGTTTGGGCCCCGCCTAGCTGCTCCCTCAAGTCAGCATTGGCATCTGCAAGCATGGAGAAAAAGGAAAAAGCAATAAGGAAGAAGTCGTCAGGGACGATCCGACCCGACTGCTCAGCAGTCGGCCCGATTCTCGGGGACTACACCCAGTGGGTGCGCTGACGCGCCCCCACATGAGATAAAAGAAACAAAGCACTCACTTCGGCTATTAGTCAGGTCGGTGGCCTTTTGGCTCAGCTCCTGGGCCTGGGAGTTGAAGGCAGCCGCGCAGAGATTGTGATATTCCTGAAAATTAGACGGAGTATGAATAAGAATAAGATTGCCGCCAAGGCCTGCTAAAAGTTCCAAGCCACCCGCTCAAGGCCGGCTCCTAGCTGCCGGCTCCTCGGGATAGGAAGCTGATCGAGCTTCTCTTCCTCCTTTCAGCCTCGAAGCTCAATCAGCTTCGGGGACTACTGTCGGAGTAAATGACCACGGATAGCCTAGCCAGCTCCCCCTGGGACCTCTGAAAAAATTACAAGCCAATCAAGCCATCCAACATCCAAGACGCAGGGCCGCCTTCCCACGGCCGGCTGACCCTCAGGCCGGCTGTCAGGAGGCGGCCCGGCCCCAAAAACCTACCGGGAGAAGGCCACGAGATGGCCGGCTCACAACGAGCCGACCACCAGAGGGCCGACTCCGCGGAGCCGGCTACGAGAAGGCCGACTCCAAGAAGCTGGCCCCCCCAGCAAGCGGCCAAGGCCGCACCCTCAGAATCTGCACCCACATAACGGCGATGAGACGGGGCATGGCTACAGTGAAGCCTGCCACCCCCGCATCCCGGAACGCACGTGGCCAAAATACGCCGTACGGGGCAGCCATCACCCGTCCGGCGCAGCACTGTTACCATGTTGACCATGATGTCACCCATGACGGGCTGTCAGTACGACCCGCAGGCAGCGGGCCCCTCCGGTCAGAGAGATGCCCGAAGGCGGCTCGGCCTACCCTAGTCGGCCTGAGATATGGCCGGCTTCCCATAGTCGGCTTGTTCCCTCCCTCGAAAGAAGCGCCTCATTAAGGAGACAAGACGAGGTGAGGCTACAGTGATCGCCGCCAAGGCGGCGGCACTTTAGCCATGCTTACCCCGACAACGCCCTCGTCATCAGGATTGAGGCAACAGTAACCAGCCCCTGACAAGGCCCTCAGCGGTGGGGCCAGCTTGTCGACCAAGAAGCCGGCAGCCGGCGGGACCGACTAGCCAGCGGGACCCAGCGGGCGGCGGAGAAGCCGGCGAGCGTAGACACTGACGGCTAGGGCCCGTGCCAAGCCGGATTACCATTGTACCCCTGGGGGTAGGCCTATATAAACCCCCAGGGCACCCATGCAAAGGGTTGATCTCTTAGAGTTTTAGGCACCACATAGAGAGAAGAGGAGAGCTAGCCGCGCCCTTCTTCTTCCTCTCACTGAACAGCTCAAGGAGCCTCTTGTAGCCACTTGTTCATTTAGTGATCATGCAGAGACCCCGCAGAGCAGCAGTAGGGGTGTTATCTCCACGGAGAGCCCCGAAGCTGGGTAAGATTCACCGGCGTGCATTTCTTCGCCTCATCCTGTTTCCAGGCACCGGCGACGTCTTATTGGCTCCCACAATGATAAGCCACCCGTTGGCATATGTCGCACCTACCACCCAACAATTTCCTCAAATTGCTTACTTCCGGCAAGGCTCTTGTAAACACCTTTCTCTATAATTCCCTTCAATAAGCTATTTTCTTGCTCAAGTGTAACTTGGCTAAGAGAATCATTAGTGGAATCAAGAGAACTACTAGAAGCAACAACATTGGATTTTGCATGATTGTTGTTACTACTAGATGAAGAATCTTTCTTGTACTTGTTGCTAGATTTAACTTGTGGCATGTAAGTAGACAAGAGTAAATGCTTGGCAATGTAAGAAGAACTTTTCTTGCGAAGATCATCATTGATTGCCTTTAAAAACTCCTGCTCTTGCTCAAGGTTGAGCTTTTCAAAGCGTAGCTTATCGTGAGTCTTTAAAAGTTCTCGATGATCTTCCAAGGTAGTTTCATGAGCTAACTTAAGAGTGTTTAGTTCTTTAGTTAGACTCTCAATCTCCTTCTTATCATCGTCATTCATTTTATATTGATTAGCATGATTAATTGACGTTTCATCATAGTTTTCATCACTAGAGTTGTCAACAAGTAAATCATCATCACCTAGCAAATCATCTTCATCACTATTGAAATCAACATACTCGGGATGTGTTACCTTTGGCCATGAAGCATCTTCCAATTTCTTCATTTGGTGAGTCAAATATGTCGTAGGAGTTGGTTGACACAAGTGCTAGACTGGCAACACCTTCATCTTGAGTATATTCGGAGTCGGAGTGATAACTTCTTTCGGAGTGATTGTCGGAGTCGGAGCCGGATACCCATTCACCAACATGAGCTTCATGTCTTCTTTTTGTGTAGCTCCTTGATGACTTTTCCTTCCTTTCTGAGTCCTTGTTTCTCCGAGAGGGTTTTCGTTCATAACGATCATCTCTACTCCTTCTTTCTCTTGGTGGTGATTCCTCTCTTCTACTTCTTCTTTTGGGAGAATCTTCTCTTCTTTTGTAAGGGGCCGTACACTCATTTGAGTAGTGTCCGGGTCTTAAACAATTGTAGCAATTACGCTCATGACTAGAAGATCTTTCGTCATTGTAGGACCTTGACTTGGAACTTCTTTCTTTGCTTATACTATTGTAGAACTTGTTGAAGTTCTTCACCATTAGGCTCAATTCTTCATTGAAGATTTGTTTCTCACTTGATGATGTGGGAGCATCACACGAGGCTTTGTAAGCACCACTTGACTTGTTGTGAAGCTCTTCCTTATCTTGGAGTGACATCTGATGAGGAACAATTCTTCCAATGACTTCCGTTAGCTTGAGATCTTTGAAATTGGGCATCATTTGGATCAATGTGCACACGGTATCATGTTTTCCATCCAAGGCTCTTAGGATCTTCTTGATGATGAATTTGTTTGTCATCTCTTCACTTCCTAAGTTGGCAATCTCATTTGTGATGAGATCAAGCCTAGAGTACATTTCAGCGACACCTTCACCATCCTTCATATTGAACTTGTCAAGTTGACTTTGAGGCACATCCAATTTGGATTCCTTGACGGAGTCGGTACCTTCGTCCATATCAATCAAAGTATCCCAAATTTCCTTTGCATTCTCAAGACGGCTGATTTTGTTGAATTCTTCGGGGCACAATCCGTTGAAGAGAATATCACAAGCTTGAGCATTGTATTGTAGCATCTTCAACTCTTCCACGGTAGCTTCATGGTTTGGTTCTCTCCCATCAAAGAATTCACCTTGCAAGCCAATACACACAATAGCCCAAACGGCGGGGTTATGTCCAAGAATATGCATTTTCATCTTATGCTTCCAACAAGCAAAATTTGTACCATCAAAGTAAGGACCTCTACGATGGTAATTTCCCTCGCTAGACGCCATACTCATCTAGGTTGTGAAACCAAGGCTATGACCACCAAAAGCTATGGAAATCCAAGCAAATGGAGACCAAAGCTCTGATACCACTTGTAGGATCGAAAGTATGTCTAGAGGGGGGGGGGTGATTAGACTACTTGACCAAATAAAAAATCTAGCCTTTTCCCAATTTTAGTTCTTGGCAGATTTTAGCAACTTAGCACAAGTCAAGCAATAAACCTACACATACAATTCTAAGAGTATGGCAGCGGAATGTAAAACAATTGCATATGAAGGTAATGGGAGGAGTTTGAGGGAGCAAACGCAATGTTGACACGGAGATTTTTTTATCCGTGGTTCCGATAGGTGGTGCTATCGTACATCCACGTTGATGGAGACTTCAACCCACGAAGGGTAGCAGTTTGCCACGAGTCCACGGAGGGCTCCACCCACGAAGGGTCCACGAAGAAGCAACCTTGTCTATCCCACCATGGCCGTCACCCACGAAGGACTTGCCTCACTAGGGTAGATCTTCACGAAGTAGGCGATCTCCTTTCCCTTACAAACTCCTTGGTTCAACTCCACAATCTTGACGGAGGCTCCCAGGTGACACCTAGCCAATCCAGAAGACACCACTCTCCAAGAAGTGACAAATGGTGTGTTGATGATGAAATCCTTGCTCTTGTGCTTCAAATGATAGTCTCCCCACACTCAACTCTCCCTCATAGGATTTGGATTTGCTAGAAAGAAGATTTGAGTGGAAAGCAACTTGGGGAAGACTAGAGATCAAGATTTATGTGGTTGGAATGGAATATCTTGACCTCAACTCATGTGTTGGTGGTTCTCTCTCAGAAAATATGTGTTGGAAGTGTAGGCATGTTCTGATGGCTCTCTCCATGAATGAGGAGTGGGTGGAGGGGTATATATAGCCTCCACACAAAATCTAACCGTTACACACAAATCACCAAACTCGGTGGGACTGATCCAAAGAACTCGGTCAGACCGATTTGGTTCATAATGTGACCGTTAGGTGTTTTGGTGGGACCGACACGTCAACTCGGTGGGACCGATATCATTAGGGTTAGGGCATAACGTAATCTCGGTGAGACCGATAACACAAACTCGGTGAGACTAATTTTGGTAATAGACTAACAGAGAGTTGGTCAGGCACACTCGGTGGGACCGATTCGCTCAGCTCGGTTGGACCGAAATGTTACGAAAAGGAAACAGAGTTTTTGCATTGCAATATCGGTGGGACCGATCACTCATCTCGGTTTGACCGAAACGTTACGAAGGGAAACAGAGAGATTACAATCCCATCTCAGTGAGACCGAGATCCCTATCGGTGAGACCGAAAAGACTAGTGTTTCCGGCAGTGGCTATGTCAACTGAACTCGGTGACTCCGGATATGAAATTTCGGTGGGGCCGAGTTGGACCTTTTGGTTTGGGACATAACTGGATGTGAGAAAGTAGTCGAGGGTTTTGGAGCATATCACTAAGCATTTTGAGCAAGAACCTCATTAAGCAACACCTCATCCCTTCTTAATAGTATTGGATTTTCCTATAGACTCAATGTGATCTTGGATCACTAAAATAGAAAATGTAGAGTCTTGTGCTTTGAGCTTGAGCCAATCTTTTTTCCTTAGCATTTTGAAGGGTTTCCTTTCTAATCCATGCCATGCCAATCATTGAGCTTTCCTAAAATATTCATTTTGGAATAGCATTAGCTCAATGAGCTATATGTTGTTAGGAATTACCAAAACCACCTAGGGATAGTTGCACTTTCAATATCCCCCTTTTTGGTAATTGATGACAACATATAGATCAACTCTTCGACAATGATAAATAAGATTGAAAAACATCGTCGCTTTGAGAAGTATGTGATAAGAAGGAGCCCCCGTAAATTTATGCATTATTTAAATTTGCTTTTGAATGCAAATGCACAATCGATTAGGATCATGGGTTACTCTTCCATGTCACATACATCTTGGTGGAGCGCTCAAAATGATAGAAATTAAAACACATGCACTCATCACCAAGAAAAGTGAATGATCATAAGAGGATATAAAGATAATAATCCAACAAGCATTATGGGTAGCATATGATCAACCACATGATCAAACAAGTATCTCACAAGGACACAAAGTAGTATCTCACACAAGCACAGAATAAAGTTTCAACCAAAATAGCAAGAGAGATAAAAAGGCAACACTCTCTCTCGAAGCCTATGATCTATACATTTTTCTCCCCCTTTGGCAACAAGTTACCAAAAAGTTCAAAAATGCATAGTGCTAAAGGACTCTCAGGCTTGATCTTCGGTAGGAGGTGTTGAGAGAACTCCGAGGACGAAGGCTTCAGATGAAGTAGCTGGAGCTGGTGGAGTAGCTGCTGGAGGTGGAACTAGAGCTGTTGCTGCTGGTGCTGATGATGTAGCTCTAGTGTCTGTCATTGGCACTGCAGCAGATCTCTGTCCTCTGGGCACTCTGGCAAAAGCATCTATGGTAGACTTGCCCTTCTTCTCCTTAGCTTCCTCCTGAAGTTGCTCAACTGCGGTTTGGATCTCTGTCACCTTGACATCAAGGTCATAGAATTTTGTCTCAATAATCCTCTCCAGACTCTCCTGGTTCTTGGTCAGGCTGGCCAAGCCCTTCTCAATCCTCAGGGTGGATTGGATCAGATATCCATGCTGGTCTTGCTCGCTCTTCAAGAATAGCTGAGATGCCTCCTCTACTGTTGGCATCTTTGCAGCCTTCTCTCTCTTCTCATGTGCTTGAGCTGAAGATGGTTCATTTTCATTCATCGCCATTGTGTTATCTTCAAATTCAGGATAGATGGGCAGGTGCTCCTTATCCAAAATGTACTTGCCTTTGCCCATCTTTGAGTTTATGAGCTCCTGAATTTGTGGGGCATACCCACAGCTTCTCTTCTGGTCAGCAGCAGTCCTCTTAATTGTCTGAACAATCAGGCTCATGACCTTGAACTTCTGTGGGACATCAAATATGTGCAGCAAGTTGATGGCATATCCTCTGATCATCTTGTGATCACCTGACTTGGGTAGCAATATGTGCCTTAAGATCCAGTTGATTGTTGGTAGACCAGACAACAAGTAGTGAACAGATCCAAACTTATGTGTATCCAAGGCAGCATTTGGGATCTCTTTGTACATGTTGGCCATAGTGTTGTGGTCTTTCTTCTTCTCTGCATAGACATCCAAGTCATCCTCATGTTCCTCAGGAGCATTGATAAGCTTGGCCCATTCCTCAACTGTAGACTGGTACCTAGTACCCTCAGACATCCACACTATCCTTCCATCTGGATAGAAGTGTGCAGTGGAGTAAAACTGCATGATGAGCTCATCATTCCACTTTGTGAGCTTCTGGGCAACAAAAGTGTCAACTCCACATGCCTTGAAGCTATCAAGCACACCAGGGAAGTGATCCTCATTCTCCTTGATGAACTCCTAGTCAACCCATCTCATATCACACACAATGGGCTTCTTATCAAGCAGAATTATCTCATAGAAGTCATGTTGTTCCTTAGTGTGAAACCTATAGTCCACAGTAGTCCTTCTCCTGATAGCATATGGATCATACTGTCTCCATAGTCGCAATCCTGCATCCTTCCTGATTTTCATGTTCTCTGCAAGTGGGTGTGCATCAGTGTGTTCAGGGATCTTGGGTTTCAGCTTCCTCAGTACAACAGAATCATCTTCTTCTTCTTCAGCAGCTTCAGGCACTAGGGCCTTGTTCTTCTCTTCGGCAGGGATGTTCCTAGTGCTCCTCTTGGGTGTAGGCTTTGGAGCTGGAGCAGCAGCCTTGGGTGCTGGTTTGGGCTTAGATGGAGCAGCCCCTGATTTGATTGCATCCCCCATAAGCTTTTGAGCTTTGGGTGCTGGTGCAGCATCCTCTTGCTCTTCTTCTTCAGAATCAATCCTCATAGAGGGCTTGCCAAGAACTCTGGCAGTAGTGGTTCTTGCCCTCTTCTTCTTCTTACCCTCACCAGCTGCTTCTTCTTCTTTAGATTCAATGGTGAACTGCATGGTTTCACTTGTGGCAACTTTTCTTGGCTTAGACATGGGTTGTCTTCTTGCCGGAGCGTTTGTTTTCAGACCAGGCTTTGTTGCAGCAGCTGTGCCATACTCTTTCTTCAGCACCTTTTTCTTTTAAGTGGCTTCATCTTCAACTGCCACATAGTCTTCATCTTCTGAATCAGAATTCCCCTTCTTCCTTGTCCTGGTGGCAGCCCTTGGCAAATTGCTGGGAGTGCTCCTGCTGCCATCATCATAACTGCTGGAGGGACCTGAGCCCTCACTCATCTCCACCTACTGTTCATACTTGTTCTGGTTGTCACTCTGGTCAGACATCTTTGCAAACTCTTTAACAGCTGACCCTGTGAATAGATTATAGATGAGGTAGAGAAGATGAGCATCACAAAGTACAGAAGTTTTGCAAAACAGATGACTTAAAAACTTAGTTTTAGTTCTTCACAGAAAGCATTTCGGATCTACCGGTTTGTAAACTCGGTGATACCGAAGCAGCTTTTGGAACATAAACAAGTGAACTCGGTCAGACCGAGTCACAGTTTGGTGGTACCGAGACTGCTAGGGTTTCACAAAGAATCAAACTCGGTCACACCGATTTGCACTTTTCGGTCAGACCGAAAATGCATGTGCTCTGGCCTAAGCCAAATCGGTGAGACCGATTTCTACAACTCGGTCGGTGCAAGATGAATTCAGCGGAGACCTAACCCTAAATTTTCAAATCAAAACTAATCTACGGGATGTTTTTGCTGGACATGATGATTTCAATCGTGGCAAGATTCATGGCAAAGCAACGTGCTAAGAATCAGAGTAAGGATTAGCACAAGATTCAAGTTCGTACCCTAGTTCGGCGGCGAACTTGCTACGGTGGCGACGGTAGGGCAGATTGCCATTGACAGCAGCGGAGACCAGTGGCGGGAGGTCGCTGGTGATGAGAGGATGATCCGGAGGCCCGAAGAGGCAGAGCAGGTTATGCGCGGGCGAGGAGGTTCGAAATTTTTTCCAAAATTTGGCCCGTCGGTATATATAACCTGACCGTGTCGGTGTGACCGAGTGGAACGACTCGGTGGCACCAAGATGCAAAACTGCAAGCAGTTACTTCAACTCGGTGTGAGCGAAATGTTCTAATCGGTTGCACCAAGATTGAAAATCCTACATCAACTTAGTGATCTTGGTAGGACCGAAAAGGATGAATCGGTCAGATCGAGATGCACAAAGAGGTTTTGGAGGTTTAAGTCTATGATGAATCGGGAACTCCGAGTGCTCCTCACACAGAGTGGTTCAAATCTGACTTGACCAAACTTTGTGATGTAGGATGAATAGAATTTGAGACGAGGAAAACATAGATAGCTAGAGGGAGTTATTAGGCATTCTTGTCCATCCATTTGGCAAAAGAGAAAAATCCAAACAATCAAAGCAACAAATGGATGTCCTCGAATGAGTAAAGTATGCAACCAACATGCTCACACAATAAAATGGCAAATGAAATATGTGACAAAGCATGCACAAACACTCTAGCATCTATCAAGCAATTTGGCGATGACTAGGTCATCTATATATGAGTATATTGACTTAGGAGTCAAATGAGAACATTTGATCTGTCGGCGTTCTTGGAACGGGGGTCCCCAGACTTGCCTGCCTGCGGCCTGCGGCGTGGCTCCAAGGAGGCCCAGAATGGCCCATCTTCATCAACGCAAGCTCGGGACCCTCGCGAGGGGCCAAGCCTCATGAGGCGGGGCGACAAGGAGCTTCCTCGAGCACGGCCTCGTCAGTGCTGGCTCATGAGGAGGCGGAGAGTTCAAGGCTGGGTACCTCGCGAGGTGCCCATGACGCAAGCCATGACGACCAAGGGCGCCCGATCGGCGCCAGCCAGCTGATGTCCTCCTTTCCTCTTTGGTGCAAAGGGGAGCAAGCGCAGGCGAGAGCATCAAGCAAAGGCATCCGTTTGATTGCAACAAGACCAAGACCAGCCCAACGGCTGGAAGGGAGTCATCGTGGAGCCCAAGCAAAGGCGTCATCACCAGAGCCTTTGGCAGGCGAGGACCAACTTTAGTCAGGATAAGTGTACCCGCTGTTCCCCTTCAAAATGGCCAATTGTTGGCGCCCTTCCCGCTCAATATTTGGGAAGAGGCCCAGGGCCGTCGCCTATAAATAGGAGTAGCCACCCCGAGGGCAGGGGGATCCGAATCCTCATCAAGAAACCAGTAGCTAGAGCGACTGAACACCACCTAGCAGTTCGTCGCACCCGCCAGGAACAGACCCTCACGAGGCTGTTCTTCCTTGTATTGTTCCTCATCAGCCAAGAGGCAATCCACCACACCACACCTTTGAGTAGGGTATTACACCACAATGGTGGCCCGGCAGTGTAAATCTCGTGTCTCTTGTGCTGTTCCGTTTAGTAGTTTAGGTCCCAGCGATTCGGGCGAGGTGCGAGACGGTGGAGGGTTGGATCTCCGCGCACCCCAATGTTCGAACCTCAAGGTGCCGGAACCCGAAATCCGACATTTGGCGCGCCCGGTAGTGCTGGAATCTGCTTTAAACCGTTCTTCCCCGACCACGCATAACCATGTTCGACGCCCGTCGGGCGCTGCCAGCGGCAAAACGCCCTCGCCTCCCATATGTCGCCCGACAGCTCCGCCGGTGGCGCCCTCGTCGTTCCCGTCACCTGCCATCAACGCCGCCATCGGGCCGACGGGAACGAAAGCAAGCATCGCCCCAAAGACTCCGTCCATGAGGCGGACGGCCGCACCGCCACGCTTTCGCCACCCCGGTTTCGCCACGCGCGCCCAAGGCCCATGGAGGCCCGAGCTGCACTCAGCGGCAACGAAGCTCTGCGCTACCGCCTGCCGACGACGTCTACGAAGAATGGCTTGACCGAGTCGCCGAGCTCGTCCGCGCTGCAGGAGGCGCCCCCGCACCGTCCGTCTCGCTGCACCGCACCCCGCCCCACGTGGGCGATGAAGCTCCCGGGGCGCCTCAGCCGCCTCCTCCTCAAGAAGGCGTCCTGGCCCCAAGGTGCGCGGCCCCTGGGCGGAACCCGCTCCGCCCGGCGCCGGCACGGCAAGAGCAGAGCTGTCAAGAAGTTCCTTGCCCACGAGAAGCTGCCCGAGCGCTCCCCGCTCCAGCACGTCAGGACCCTGCGCTGCCCCCAGCCGCGGCTCAAGGAGGCCTGCAAGACCAAGCTCTCTGTCGTCCGAGGCCCCCCGCGGCCACGGCGGGCTGCCGCGCCTTCACCTCCGAGTTGTGCAATGTCGCGTGGCCGACCAAGTTCAAGCCAGACCTGCCTCCTCGTTACAACGGCACAGCTGACCCCACTGAGTTCCTCCAGCTCTACGAGCTGGGCATCGAGGCTGCCAACGGGGATGAAAAGGTCATGGCGAACTAGTTTCCCATGGCGCTCAGGGCCAGACCCTTTTGGCTCCTGAATGCGGCCCCGTGCACGATCTCTTCTGGCCGAGATGCGCACCCGCTTCATCGCCAACTTCGAGGTACTCACGACCGGCCACCCGCCGTGGCGACATGCGCCGAATCAAGCGGCAGCCTGGGAAACCCTACAAAAAGTACATCCAGCGCTTCAACAAAGCACGCCTCAAGATCCCTGTGGTAACGGAGGAGGCCATCATCTCTGCCTTCTCCGACGGCGTCTTGACGTCAAGATGAAGGAGGAGGCTGGCGATGCATGAAGATCTGTGCACCTCCTTGGAGCTGTTCAACTTGGCGACCAAGTGTGCTAGGGCTGAGGAGGGGCGCCTCTCCCTCCTCGAGCTGCCTGCCGCGGATCCCGAAGAAAAGAAGTCCAAGGCCAAGGACGTGAAGTGCAAGGGGGCTGCGGTACTCGCGGCCGAACCAGACACCAAGCGAGGCAGAGATCAGCCCGAGTCCTCCAAGGGCAGCGATCGCATGCACCACGACCTCCACACCCACAACACCAATGAATGCCAAGAGCTCCGGTCAGACGCTGAAGGAAGGGTCGGCAGACGCCTGAGCGCAGCGATCGGGCTACGGCCGAGGAGGAGGAAGGAATGCAGACGCTTGGGAAGACCGTGGCGGCGCCAAGGGTTGCGCGACCAACCTCGCGAGGACCGTTGGCAAGAACCGCCTCGCGAGGGAGGCTGGAGGGATCAGCCTCGCGAGGATCGCCTGCAGGGGAACGCAGCCTCCCTCGGCCGCCGCAACCAAGGAGAAATGAGGACCGTCATCGATTTAGGGGTTGGGGCTTCCAGAACCGCAAGGCGATCGCAGCATCTGGGCGGAGCTCAAGCCCCAGCCTCTCAACAGATCTTCAAGCAGTTCGCCCGCGAAGTGAATGCAGTCCTCCCCAAGCTCGAGGTCGCGCGCCCTCTCAGGTGTTCGGCGTGCGCCATCACGTTCAGCTCAGCGGATCAGCTCAAGTGTGCGGCCACAGCCGGAGTTCTCCCGATGCTTTGTTCCCCAATCATCGCCGACAGCGTGCTGGTCACCAAGACCCTCATCGACGGCGGGGCAGGACTCAACATCCTGTCCGTGGAAACATTCGACAATCTTCAAGTGCCTTACAGTCAGCTTCAGCCAACCAAGCCTTTCTCCGGAGTCATCGACGGCTCCATGGTCCCGATCGGGCAGGTCCGCCTTCCTGTCACCTTCGGGGCTCGCGACAACTACCACACCGAGCTCATCGACTCCGACATCGCCCACATTCGTCTGCCGTACAACGCCAGCCTGTGGCCCGGCCTCAGGAGCACGCCTGCTCCTAACGATGGAACCTCAAGAGGGGTGCTGGATCACGGAGCTCAAGAGTTACTTAACGCATGGAACTTTGCCGGAGAAGGAGGAGGAGGCAGAGTGTGTGGCGCGGCAAGCCACGACATACAAAGATCATGGATGGAGAGCTCTACCGAAGCGACCGAACGACGTATCCCTCGCACCGCATCACCAGAGGAACAGGGAAGGAACTGGGCAGATATACATGGTGGAGATTAGGGCACCATTCGCCGTCCACGGGCCCTCGTCGGCAAGGCGTATGCCCGCGGTTTCTATTGGCCCATCGCGCTCAATGACGCCGTTGAACTCGTGAAGGCTTGTGAGGCTTGCCAATTCCATGCCAAGCAGGTCCACCACCAGCAGGAGGTCTGCAAACCATCCCCTCACTTGGCCATTCATGATGCAGGGCTGGACATCCTGGGCCCTTTTCCTCGGGCGCCAGGGGGCTATCGCTACCTCTACGTCGCCATGGACAAATTCACCAAGTGGGCCAAAGTCGAGGCCGTCAGCACCATCCCCGTTGGTTCTGCGGTCAAGTTCATCAAGGGCATCGTGAGCCGGTTCGGAGTGCCGAACCGCATCATCACCGACAATGGTTCGCAGTTCACCAGTAACCTTTTCAAAACGTACTGCGCTAACCTTGGGACGCAGATATGCTACGCTTCGGTGGCGCACCCCCGCAGCAATGTACAGGCCAAGCGGGCCAACGCAGAGGTCCTGAGAGGCCTCACGACCAGGACGTTCAAGAAGAAACTGGAGGCCTGCGGTAGAGGCTGGTATGATGAGCTTCCGTCCGTGTTGTGGTCCATCCGCACAACCGCAACCAAGCCAACTGGAGAGACCCCCTTCTTCCTGGTCTACGGAGCCGAAGCGGTCCTCCCTCACGAGGTCAAGCGTCGATCCGCAAGGGTCTGGCGTTCGATGAAACGCTGCGGGGCGCCATGCGGAGGCCCTCGTCTTTGGGGAGGAGCACCGTCGAGAAGCTGCGCTGCGAGCGGCAAGGTACCAGCAGGCACTCCGGCGATACCACTACCGCAACATCCACCCCAGAACTCTCGAGGTAGGGGACCTCGTGCTCCGACGCGTCCTCTCTTGGGAGGGACCGCATAAGCTCTCTCCCATGTGGGAGGACCCGTTCAAGGTTGTTCATGTTTCCAGGCCCGGCTCCGTGCGCTTGGAGACTCAAGAGGGAGTACCTATACAGAACGCGTGGAACATCCAGCACCTCCGGAGGTTTTACCCCTAAAAAGGCCCAGTGCCTGTGAAGAAGGCGAATGCCTGTGAAGCTCATTCTTTTTGGAAAAGGCCCAGTGCTTGTGAGGAAGGCGAATGCCTGTGAAGCTCATCCTTTTTGGAAAAGGCCCAGTTCCTGTGAAGAAGGCGAATGCCTGTGAAGCTCATCTTTTTCAAGAAAGGCCCAGAGCCTGTGAAGAAGGTGAACACCTGTGAAGCTGTCGCGTTCTGGAAAGGGCTCGGAGCCTGTGAAGAGGGCCAACAGCCGTGAAGCTTGCTTCCCAGAAGAAAGGCCCGGAGCCTGTGAAGAATGCGAACGCTTGTGAAGCTGTCGCGTTCTGGAAAGGGCCTGGAGCCCGTGAAGAGGGCCAACGCCCGTGAAGCTTGCTTCCCAGAAGAAAGGCCCGGAGCCTGTGAAGAGGGCCAACGCGTGAAGCTTCGCCGCCGTGACACTCTCACGTAATAATGAGTTGGGGCTGTACACGCCCGGAGTCTCGAGGAGTGCGGCCTCAGCCCTGGGGCTCCCTCCCACGCTTGATGGCAGCACTTAGCTCCGCACTGGTGAGAAGACGTCGAAGACTAGACTAGGTGCCGGACGCGACTTTTTCATTTGCTTTCTGCAGTTGACTGGTTATTCCCATTTGGAGTTTTTATGGAAACTATCGCCATCTTTTGGTCCGTGGTTCTTCGATCTTTTTCGCTCTCCTGCCTTGATTTGTCTTGCGTGGGGACTCGCGAGGCAGAAGCCTCGGGAGCCCTCGCGAGCGTTCCTACCCCTATCGCTCAAGTTTTCATGGCCCTGTTTCACAGCTGGAGCACCCCTCCTGACCATGCCTCACGGGCAGCACAACGCGAACACGGGGCCTGGATCGGTCGCCCCTGCGGCCACGGCTGGAGTTCACTTGCGAATGGGCATACAACAGAAAGGAACAGTATCAGGGTAACAAAAGCAGTACAATAATTAACGGCGTTAACCTAAACGCGCCCCCACGGGGCCACACATTGTTGTCTTTTTACGCAAGAGAAAAGAAAGGAAAAGGACAAAAGGTGAAGCACGCCTGCGGCCCCCTCTTGGAAGGCTCGAGCCGTCTCCGAGCTCAGGCGGACTCCTCTCGCTTCACCGCGCTTGGGCGGCGAAGCGGACCCGCTGCCACCCCCCAAGCAGGCGCGGCGGCGTGGGGGCTGGCCACGACCGCTGCGGGAAGAATCACCACCCGAAGAAGAGCTGGTGAAGCTTGAGGAGTCACGGGCATCGCCAGCCGCCCGCGCGCTGCCCTCTCCATCCACGCCGGGGCTGAGTCCTCGGCCGCGGTCATCGTCTTCAGGGCAGCACCCCATGTGGCGACCGTTTTCCCCGAACACCCTCACGTAGAGGGTGGCGCCGCCATCGTACTTGGAGTGCAGGGAGCACCGGCGGCGAAGACCACGCACGCGAGCGAACGTCTACCAGCCGCGGGTCAGGAACAGGTTCCCTGTAGCAGAGACCTCCAGAGAAGCCCACGAAGCCCGGCTGCAGCAACCATCCGCCTCGAGCCAGAGGCCACCCAGGGCGCCAGCTGGGAGCTCACCCAGGAGGAAGCGCGGGAGCTGAAGCCGGACGCCGGACGGCTCCTCCGCCCACACCATGAACTCCGGCAGCGCTTCAGCAGCATGGAGGCGCGGCCTCGAGGGACGCGCGACCGGGGCACGCCCTCCGACCATGGCCAGCCGCTCGTCGCCACGCTGAGAGCCTCCCCCACGACCGCGAGGGACCGCCGTGGAGTCCACGGGATGCTTGCGAGGGCGACTGTCGGTGTCAAAACCGGCGGATCTCGGGTAGGGGGTCCCGAACTGTGCGTCTAGGCGGATGGTAACAGGAGACAAGGGACACAATGTTTTACCCAGGTTCGGGCCCTCTTGATGGAGGTAAAACCCTACGTCCTGCTTGATTAATATTGATGATGTGTGTTACAAGAGTAGATCTACCACGAGATAAAAGAGGCTAAACCCTAGAAGCTAGCCTATGGTATGATTGTTGTTCGTCCTATGGACTAAAACCCTCCGGTTTATATAGACACCGGATAGGGTTAGGGTTACACAAAGTCGGTTACAAAGGTAGGAGATCTACATATCCGTATCGCCAAGCTTGCCTTCCACGCCAAGGAAAGTCCCATCCGGACACGGGACGAAGTCTTCAATCTTGTATCTTCATAGTCTTGGAGTCTGGTCGATAATGATTGTTCGGCTATCCGGACACCCCCTAGTCCGGAACTCCCTCAGTAGCCCCCGAACCGGGCTTCAGTGACGACGAGTCCAGCGCGTATATTGTCTTCGGCGTTGCAAGGCGGGTTCTCCTTCAAACTTCATTTTCCCGTCGAATAGTGTCCGGCTTCCTTATAAATGTTGCGCTCCTTGGCTTCTACGCCCAGTAATGTTCTTCTTCCACGTGTCGTATGAATGCGAAAGGCTGGGATATTTTTACATTTTACCCCCTAGCCGTGCGAACGAGCCGCCTATAAGAGAGGCGAGGATCTAGATCCAGCTCACACCATCCTCCATCCGCAAGTTCTCATCAAGCGCCTCGACAAAAATCCATTCTATCATGGATAGCCGACGCGGCTCCTCTTCTCGGCGCTCCCAGCCTTAAGCCAGGAGATTGGGGAGATGCTCGGCCCACACAAATGAGCTAGTGGTACTTCAAACCGAGGGATATCTTCCCCAGCTTTCATGGTTCGGTTCGAGCCGGACTAGCTACCTACAAGGGTGGAAAGCGGTGAGAGCGTCCCCAACCCTTCTAAAGGGGAGCGGGTATGCTTCGTCCCCTATCTAATAAGGGGACTCGGATTTCCCATACATCCCTTTCTCCGGGGGCTCCTAGAGTTCTACGGACTCCAACTTCACCACCTCACGCCCGCCTCCATTTTGCACATCGCGGGCTTCGTAGCTTTTTGCGAGCTGTTCTTGGGCATCGAGCCCCATTTTGCCCTGTGGAAGAGATTGTTTTGTCTCGTCCCCGTTCTCATGAGGGGTCGATATATCAAGTGGGCGGAGCCGAAATATGGCGCATCGCCGGGACCGGATATCTATCCGGCACCCCGAAGAAGGCGTCTGAAGACTGGCCTTCGGAATGGTTCTACATGGAGGACGCCCCTCTGCCGGATCCAGTCCGGATCGGCCTCCCGGAGTTCAACAATGCTCCCTTGAAGAAACGCCTGAGTTGCCGCCCGCGGAGCCCTCAACGGGAAGATGTTAGGAGTGTCCATTATCTGATGGGCCGGATTAGGTTACTGGCCCACTCCGGATTGACCATGATTAGAGTCATGGCCACGTGCATTATGCGAGGGGTGGAGCCACTCCAATATAGGGGCCACCCTATGTGGGATTTCAACGGGGAAGATGACGCCACCCGTCATGGCCAGAGAGGGCTGTGCGGGACCCGATCCGCAAAGATCCTGTCCGGCTTGTACAAGGGAGAGGAGGAGGACTTCCTCCGCAAGAATCCGTTGAATGGATTTTCTATGAATAACCCTCGGAGCTGGGTAAGCGGATGTTCATCTACCCGATCCATACTTTTTTTAAAGTCAAGTATCTTACTCTGCGATTTCGACGGGGAGCTGGGCCGGGGCGTGGAGGGCATACGAAGCCTAACTCCACAGCCCGAGGATCCGAACGATCCTTGATCCGACCTCAAGAGGATCCGGACATAAAGGTGGAGCTGATTGACGGGGTGTTCCACCAACATAGCCTGAACAATGCCCTAGTCGCCATTACTACCGACTACCCGGTTTGTTTCCGGCCTCCCTAGTGACTACGACCAAGGTCTTGACACCATCATTTGATCCGGCGCTCAATTCGACCATCCTATACCGATGGTGCATCGCAGAGGCGCCTTTAAGGTGGGAAGCCGAACCGCGGCCGCCAACAAGGGTCAGTCCGGCCCAGCAGAGGAAGAGGAGCGCGACGCGAACCGAACGCCGCCAAGAACGGCACGGAGCACCGCTATTTTTAAGGGAAGGATCCCTAGGAGGTATATTAATGCTCATAACTTTTCCAGAAGAAGCGCCGGACAAAGGTCCGGAGAGGTTGCCAATCAAGCCTCCGCCGGCCATGCTCCAACGCATGGTCCAGGAAGGGAGGCGAATACAAGGCGTGAGCTGGACGCTCCTCCGACGGAGGATGCCGACAGGCTGTCCGCCACCCGGTCTGAGGTGGAGAGCGCCATGAATCACATGCGTCGCCGGACAGTTCTTCGTGACGCGTGTTTCTCCCTGGAGGCGTTAAATGCCTTTGAAGCGGGAAACGCGCACCTCCGTGCCGCTCAAGATGGGTTAACCAGAGCCACGGAGCAGTATGTGAAAGACATACGGGTAAGTAATTTTAATAGTTATATATGCCAAGAGTCTCCCCGAGACTTAAAATAGTTGAAATAACTGATTTAAGGATCAATTATTATCTGAGGTCTTACGGAGAAGAATACCCATCTGTCCCAGGAGCTCCAAGATTGCAAGGCCCAACTTGAGGCCGCACTGGCCGCCACAGGGGGAGCCACAGAGAACCCCGCTGGTAAGACGTACTTTGAAAAGATAATTATTAGCAAAGTGCAGCATGAATCTGACAATAATATTGCAGAGGGCGCCGGACTAGATCCGGACAAGCAACAGCTACTGCGTCAGCTAAAGGCCGGCGAGAGGGTGCTTATGAAGGTGCAGCAGGAGAGAAACAAGCTCCAAGATGCCCAAACCTAGCAAGGAGAAGAGCTGAAAGGTGTTCGGGCCCGGTATGCAGCCGTTAAGGAAAATCAGCGGCTTCGGGGCATTTATAGTAAGTGCTTGAACAAATTCCTTTGAAAAGAAGAATTCGGCGAGGAAGTCGATTGACGTAAATATGTCTTTACGTGTGCTCACAGTGTCGCCTCATGCGGAGGAAATGCCTGAGTCAACGGGTGACCAACTTCCCGAGCTAGTGCAATTGCTCGAACTTGTTCGGCAAAGCGGCGAGTGGCGTCGTTCATGCTTTATGGCCATCCGTCTCCCTACCCGAGGGCCTTGGTGAGCTTGCTGAGAAGCTTCAGGGAGCACGGCAACGCCTCCGTTTGTGGAAGATATCGGCCTGCCGTCAGGGCGCCAGGGAGGCCTGGGCCATGGTGAAGACACGTTACCCGAAGTCTGACCCAAACCACATGGCCGAGGTCGGTCCATGGGGCCCGATGGGAAGGAGATCCTGTGAGTTTAATGTGCGGCCAAGTAGAACTGGCGCGAAATATTCCCAACAGGACTGTAAATTAGACAGCTGTTAGATGGGATTGAGGAGGAGTACAATCAGCGGTTTGACGATGTAATTTGAAATGACATGTAAAATGCCTTCTAGCCGGATTGTAGATCGTTTGTCTTTGCGGACCGTTTCGCTTCAACCTCGGGACCCAACAGTCCGAGTGTGTCCGAATACCCTTACGGTTATAAAAGAACCGGGGCATGCATGGAGACAAGGCGTCTGGGTCATAATTGCTTTATCAGACAAGTGCCCAACTAGTTATGTTGTATTACATGGTTAGTAAGAAACATCTTCCAGGGAGGATAGTTCCGTTAAGGGTTCCTTTCCCTGGGAGGCATGCCCTAAATTGCAATGCCAGTCTGCGAAAATAGCAGAAAAAGCATCTGGGGGCAGATAAATAAGTAAGCAATAAATCATCTTTCAAGTCACCGACCGAATATTCTCTTAAAAACGCTAGCTTTCGGCTTCACCCAGTTTGAGGTACACATCCAAATTTGACCGGCAAGAATAATCGCAGAGGTGCTCCCTTTACCTCCTAGCCAAAGAATCGGGAACGTAGGGGTAAGCACAGGAGCCAGGCAATCCAGCTTGGCCAAAACTTAAGTCATATCGATGCATATAATGGTGAATAAAAGGTACATGCGGAAGTATGACACATGTATTGGGCATAAAGCCCGTATGAATAAGCTTCTGTAAAAGAAGCGCCCAGGTATAATGAGTGCCAGGAGCACATCAAGTGTGTGTGAACAAAGCGCAAATCAGCCCATAAAAGGTATTGAAAAAAAAAGGTGGGAAGAAGGAGAGACAGTAAAAAAAAGGGGTGGACGGGGGAGTGAGACAAACCCGGAGTCCGGCGTTAGGCGTAGAATCTTCGGAGACGGCCTGCTTTCCATGGGTTCGGCTCGAGTCGGTTGTCAGATGTGTTACGTGACGGTATGCTCCGCCCGGTCAGGACTTGGTCGATGATGAAGGGACCTTCCCACTTGGGCTTAAGTTTGTCCTTTTTCTTGTCCGTGAGCGTAGAACAAGTTCGCCAACATTGTAAGTTTTGGCCCGTACTTCTCGCTTTGATATCTTGAGCTGCTGGCGATAAAATGCGGAACGATCTTTGCCACGCCCCGCTCCTCCACTAAGGCGTCCTAACTGTCCCCGCCGATCTAGCTCGGCTTCTCTTTCTTCGTACATGCGCATTACCCAGGTGAGTCATGAATTATATCATAGGGTAGGACTGCCTCTGCGCCGTATACCATGAAAAATGGTGTGAATCCAGTAGTTCGGTTTGGCGTGGTCCGCAGCCCCCAGAGTACGGAGTCGAGCTCCTCTACCCAGTGCGTGTTAGATTCCTTGAGGGACCGCACTAGTCTGGGTTTGATGCCACTCATGATTAGACCATTTGCTCGCTCGACTTGATCGTTAGTTTCGGGGTGATAGACTGAAGCGTAATCGAGCTTGATGCCCATGTTTTTGCACCAGAGTTTGACCTCATCGGCCGTGAAGTTCGTGCCATTATCAGTGATGATGCTGTGGGGGACGCCAAAATGGTGTACGACCCCGGATATGAAGTCTATCACCGGTCCGGATTCTGCCGTTTTAACCGGCTTGGCCTCAATCCATTTAGTGAATTTGTCCACCATGACCAATAAGTATTTGTGCTTGTGGGTTCCCCCTTTAAGAGGTCCAACCATGTCAAGCCCCCAGACCGCGAACGGCCAGGTAATGGGTATAGTTTTGAGGGCGGTGGGTGGCATGTGGCTCTGATTAGCAAAGAGCTGGCAACCGACGCATCATTGGACTAAATCCTGAGCATCTGCCCGAGCTGTCGGCCAACAAAATCCTGTACGGAAGTCCTTGCCTACAAGGGCCCGGGCTGCAGCGTGGTGCCCGTCGAGTCCGGCGTGAATTTCAGCCAGGAGATTTCGCCCTTCCTCTTCGGAGATACACCTTTGAGGGACTCCGGTTGTGCTTTTCTTATAAAGTTATCCCTCATGGACCTTGTAGGCTTTAGATCGCGAACTATGCAGCGGGCCTCATTTTGGTCTTCGGAAGTTCCTGCCGCATTAAGTAGGCTAGGAATGGTTCTGTCCGCAGGGCAATTACTGCCATTATTTCATGAGTGAAGGTGTTATTTCATTGGTGAGCCGCCGATTGTGTCGTAATGGTCTGAGTTAGGTGATGCGGCTGGCTCCGGATTGTTATTTCGGACTCCTCTTCCCATAATCTGGATGGCTTAAAGAGTCATTCCAGGAAGATGTTAGGAGGACGGCGTCTCGTTTGCGCCCGATGCGTGCTAACACGTCTGCCTCGGGTTATTATCCGGGCTACATGTTGGAATTCTAGTACTTCGAAACGATCTGACATTTTTAGGACGTCTTTGCGTTAAGCTGAAATTTTTTGATCTTTGGCGTCAAAGTCTCCATTTACTTAGGATATTGCGAGGTTTGAATCCCCGCGCACCTCTAGGCGTTGAATGCCCATGGAGATTGCCATCCGGAGGCCATATAGAAGGGCCTCGTATTCGGCTGCGTTGTTGGAGTCCGTGTACATTATTTGAAGTACGTATTGGATTGTGTCTCCGGTTGGGGACGTCAGGACGACGCCAGCCCCCAAGCCAGCCAACATTTTGGATCCGTAGAAATGCATGATCTAGTTGGAGTACGTACTCTTTAGGGAGTTCGGCTGCGGTCCATTCGGCGACGAAGTCAGCCAGAACCTGCGACTTTATAGCTCGCCGTGGTTTGTAGGTTATGTCAAATGGTTAGAGCTCGATAGCCCATTTTGCAATCCTGCCCATTGCGTCGCGATTATTTGTAATATCGTTGAGAGGTACTTCGGAGGCCACCGTTATTGAACACTCTTGAAAGTAGTGCCGCAGCTTCCGGGATGCCATGAACACCGCATACGCTATCTTCTGATAATGTGGGTACCGGGATTTGCATGGAGTTAGAACAGTGGATACGTAGTACACTGGTTTTTGAAGAGGGAATTTTTGCCCTTCTGTTTCTCGTTCAACGACGAGTACCGCGCTGACAACCTGATGTGTTGTTGCAATATGTAAAATCATAGGTTCGCCCAGGTTGGGCGCGGCCAGAACCGGATTTGTTGCCAGTATGGCTTTTATTTCTTTGAGTCATTGTGGCAAAGATCCGTCCATCCGAAATGTTCGGTGCGCCGGAGGAGGCGGTAGAGGGGCAGAGCCTTTTCTCCCAAACGGGAGATGAAGCGACTTAAGGCCGCTATGCATCCGGTTAGTTTTTGTATCTGCTTGAGGTCTTTTGGAATATCCAATTGTGACAGAGCTCGGATTTTGGCCGAGTTTGCTTCAATTCCTCTACCGGATACGATGAAGCCCAAGAGCTTTCCGGCTGGTACGCCGAAGACGCATTTTTCCGGATTGAGCTTAATGTCATATGCTCGGAGGTTGTCGAATGTCACCCTCAAGTCTTCTACTAGAGTTCCGACGTGTTTGGTCTTGACGAACACATCGTCTACGTATGCATCTACTGTTTTGCCTATCTGGGTAGCGGACATGTTTGAATCATGCGCTGATATGTTGCGCCGGCGTTTTGAGTCCGAAGGGCATTGTGTTGAAGCAGAATGGCCCATATGGAGTAATGAATGCCGCTATGCGGCTGATCTTTCTCTCGCCATCTTGATTTGATGGTATCCGGAGTATCGTCGAGGAAGCACAATGAATCGTGCCTGCGGTAGCATCGATGATTTGGTCGATGCGAGGGAGGGGGAAAGGGTCCTTTGGACAGGCCTTGTTAAGGTCTTTGAAATCGATGCAGAGGCGCCAGGATTTGTCCTTTTTTGGTACCATTACTAGATTGGCTAGCCAGTCCGGATGTTTTATATCTCTGATGAATCCGGTTTCTAAGAGTTTGGCTAGGTCCTCTCCCATTGCCTGTCTTTTGGGTTCAGAAAATCGCCGAAGAGCTTGCTTGACTGGCTTGAATCCTTTCAGGATATTTTGGATGTGCTCTGCCAGCCTGCGTGGGATTCCTGGCATGTCTGAAGGTTGCCAGGAAAAAATGTCCCAATTTTCCCGAAGGAATTCTCATAGTGCGGCTTCAACATCAAGACTTAATTGTGCCCCAATGGAGGCCGTCTTTGTGGGGTCCGTTGGATGGACCTGAAATTTGACTATTTCGTCTGCTGGTTTAAAAGAGGTGGACCTGGACCTCTTATCGAGTATTACATCATCCCTATGCACCATGGAGCGCAGCGTGGTTAGTTCTTCTGCCGCTAGGGCTTTGGATAATGCCTCTAGGGCCAGTGCGGCTGTCTTATTTTCAGCGTGGAGTGTTGTATCTGGATCACTGGCGAGAGTGATTATCCCATTGGGTCCGGGCATTTTGAGCTTCATGTACCCGTAGTGGGGTATATCTTGGAAGATTGTGAATGCCTCTCGCCCTAACAAAGCGTGATATCCGCTACCGAATGGGGCCACTTGAAACGTGACCTCCTCGGACCTGTAATTGTCCGGTGATCCGAACACTACATCTAGTGTGATTTTTGCTGCGCAGCTGCATTTCTCGACTAGGGATTATCCCTCACGAAGGTTGTGCTGCTTCGCTCAATGCGGCTCGATCAATTTCCATTTTTTGAAGGGTTTCCTCATAGATGAGGTTTAATCCGCTGCCGCCATCCATGAGTACCTTAGTAAGGCGAAAACCGTCCACTATCGGACTGAGGACCAATGCGGCTGGTGCTCTAGCTGTTCGGAATTTAGGTTCGTCGCTGGCGTTGAAGGTGATAGCCGTGTCTCTCCATGGATTTGTTGTTGCTACTTGGTAGACTTCGGCGAGGCTGCGGATTGTTCGTTTCCGCATGTTATTTGATGCGAAAGTCTCAAGACCGTTAATACCGCATCGGTATCGCTGGGTTGGTTGCGGGGCTAAAAGCCCACGCCACTTTTGGCCACCTGCCGTAGTATCCAACACGCTCGAAGGATGTGTGTTGGAGTGGCGCCCGCATCTTGTGGATTTTGCGAGGTCCGTTGAGCCAACCCTCCAAAGACGGTTCCGCACTTTTAGGGGTTTTGGTTTTTGGTATTCAACCCGGTGCTTGATAATGATGCACCCTTTTGTTTCGGACTAGGGATGTATTCGGGGCGGATTATCCCAAAATTTACTTTCGGTTTTCCAGCGCTCCATCGCATACAGTACTTTTGTACTATGGTCACCAAGTCAGTAAAGCGTGTAATTTCGCGACGACTTATGGCGTTTAGGATTCCCTTGTCCATGCAATTATTGCAAAAAAATTGGGATTGCGTCCTCCTCTCGGCAGTCCTTTATCCTGTTCATAACCAGGAGGAATCTGGCCCAGTAATGATGTACTGTTTCAGCGGGCTCTTGCCGAATTTGAGAGAGATCGCTAATGTTTGGGTGGGCGGGTGGAACTAGATCCGGAACCCTGTCCAATTCAGGACTCAAGGGCCGAGAAGTTTCCGAACTTGGAAGTTTGGATTTTTGAGTGCTATCCATGAGTCCAACCCACCGCCTGACTTTAAGTTCAAGGCTTGATCAACGTCCGTCCCTCTGCGGGAATCCGGCATGGAGGGATCGGGAATCCGGACATAACTAGTCCTTAAGATACAAGAAGAATCGCCGCATTGCTGCTCTATCACAGCAACATGATGGGTAGCACGGGAGAGTTGATCTCTCTCGAGATCGGTTTTAGGCCCGATCCGGTGCGTAGTCTGTGGCGACTCCCAGAGCGGGCGATGTGATCCAAGAGCTCGTTTATGGAGGAGAGCTCGATCGGATCTAACTGTTCGGCAAGTTCGAACTAACACGAGATTTGTTTCGATGACTCGAGAGGTCATCGCTTGATGGTGGCCGGATGGCGGTCATAAGAAAACCACCTAGTCAAGAGTCCGCCAGCGACCAAGGCTCCTTTGGCGATAGTATCGTCTTTAAAGACGAGATGAGGCATCCTACCTGACGGCGACGACATAGAGGAACTCTCAATGAAAGCACCAATGTCGGTGTCAAAACCGGCGGATCTCGGGTAGGGGGTCCCGAACTGTGCGTCTAGGCGCATGGTAACAGGAGACAAGGGACACGATGTTTTACCCAGGTTCGGGCCCTCTTGATGGAGGTAAAACCCTACGTCCTGCTTGATTAATATTGATGATGTGTGTTACAAGAGTAGATCTACCACGAGATAAAAGAGGCTAAACCCTAGAAGCTAGCCTATGGTATGATTGTTGTTCGTCCTACGGACTAAAACCCTCCGGTTTATATAGACACCGGATAGGGTTAGGGTTACACAAAGACGGTTACAAAGGTAGGAGATCGACATATCCGTATCGCCAAGCTTGCCTTCCATGCCAAGGAAAGTCCCATCCGGAAACGGGACGAAGTCTTCAATCTTGTATCTTCATAGTCTTGGAGTCCGGCGGATAATGATTGTTCGGCTATCCGGACACCCCCTAGTCCGGAACTCCCTCCGCGACCTCGACCACGCTTAGGTGGAGGAGAGGAAGACTTGGCCTGACGGCCCTTCCCCTTCTCTGCGGCCGAGAACTTCCTTGGTGGAGCCATGGAGAATAAGGAGAGACAAGAAAGGATAGACTGAAAGGGCGTGCGCCGTTCCGTACTTATAGCCGGCGAAGGCCAACCGTCGGCATCCACGATCATCGGTAATCATGACCGACTCTGCATGCAGGGACTTGTCGAATCCGGATGGTTACCGAGGCATCATGGGGAAGCAGTGCGCACGCGTCCAATCAACCGCCACGCGTCGCCCAAGGCCGCAGGCTGTTAGGGCCCGCGACGCTTTGCACTTGCCCTTTCGCCTCTCCGCTCGGCCAAGTTCGGGCGCGCCGTGGACCCGGGGCTACTTCGGTGTTCTGGGAACGGGGGTCCCCAGACTTGCTCGCTCATGGCTGCGGCGTGGCTCGAAGGAGGCCCAAAGACGACCCATCTTCATCAACGCAAGCTCAAGACCCTCGCGAGGGGCCAGATTGAGGCGGGACGACAAGGAGCTTCCTCGAGCACGGCCTTGTCAGGCTGGCTCATGAGGAGGCGGAGAGTACAAGGCAAGGTACCTCGCGAGGTGCCCATGACGCAAGCCATGGCGACCAAGGGCGCGATCAGGCGCCCGACCAGCGATGTCCTCCTTTCCTCTTTGGTGCAAAGGGAGCAAGCGCAGCGAGAGCATCAAGCAAAGGGATCCGTTTGATTGCAACAAGACCAAGACCAGCCCAACGGGCCGGAAGGAGTCATCGTGGAGCCCAAGCAGGCATCATCACCAGAGCCTTTTGCAGGCGAGGACCAACTTTAGCAGGATAAGTGTACCCATTGTTCCCCTTCAAAATGGCCAATTGTTGGCGCCCTTCCCGCTCAATATTTGGGAAGCGCCCAGGCCTTCGCCTATAAATAGGAGTAGCCACCCCTGTAAGGGGGATCCGAATCCTCATCAAGAAACCAGTAGCTAGAGCTGAACACCACCTAGCAGTTCGTACGCACCCGCCAGAATGCACCCTCACGAGGCTGTTCTTCCTTGTATTGTTCCTCATCAGCCCAAGAGGCAATCCACCACAGCACACACTGGAGTAGGGTATTACACCACAATGGTGGCCCGAACCAGTATAAATCTCGTGTATCTTGTGCTGTTCCGTTTAGTAGTTTAGGTCCCAGCGATTCGGCGAGGTGCGAGACGGTGGAGGGTTGGATCTCCGTGCGCACCCCAGTGTTTGAACCTCAAGGTTCTGCCGGAACCCGAAATCCGACATGATCATAGGTCATACTCATCATTTAAGCACAAGTGGGGTTACCACTTTTACATAAAGCATTGTTGTGTTCACACCATTAGAGTTGCTTTAGCTCAATTGATTAGAGTAAAGGTCCCCCTAGATATGATATCCCCCTAAGAGGGATGAACTAACCTTGGGTTTTGGCGATGATGACTTCATGTAGGTGTTGAAGATGTGGATGCTCAAAGTTGATGTAGATCATTCGGAGCAGTCCTTTGGAGTGAGTTGCACTTTCAATACCTACACGGGTTAGTCCCACAAGGAACAAACAAGGATATATATCCATAGACATAGAGCGATGCATACACAAGATGATGTCCATGAAAGCATTAGGTTACCTTGTCCCTTGTCTTACCAACAAGAGGGTTTGTGACTCTTTGAACTAGTGAAAGATATGGAAGTTGTTTGCACTTGTTCTTGACAAAATGATAAGAGTGAAGTATGTTGGCGGAGTCACCCTCAAGAACTTTCTAGTTCTTCTTCTTCGGGATCCACACCATCTTGATGGGAATCCTTGGATTTGTAGTCGTACTTGATGAAGTAGAACTTGATGTAGTCTTGGGAACCCACTTGACCAAGTCCTTAGGTGCTTCTTCAAATGCATCAATTTCCTCTTGAAGCTTATCCTTGACTTTTTGCTTGTGGTCTTGTGGTGGAAGATCATCTTGAGCTTGTGTCCCTTTGAAAGAAGTAGGATCATACTTCTCTTGTTGAGGAACAAACTTCGTCTTGGGGTATTGATCTTCTTCCCACTCAACTCCATTGGCATTGAACTTTCATTCAAAACCAACACCTTGATTCTTCCGGTGTCTTCGTTGCTTGCGTACAATTTTCTCAAATTGCTTACTTCTGGCAAGGCTCTTGTAAACACCATTCTCTATAATTCCCTTCAATAAGCTATTTTCTTTCTCAAGTGTAACTTGGCTAAGAGAATCATTAGTGGAATCAAGAGAACTACTAGAAGCAACAACATTGGATTTTGCATGATTGTTGTTACTACTAGATGAAGAATCTTTCTTGTTCTTGTTGCTAGATTTAACTTGTGGCATGTAAGTAGACAAGAGTAAACGCTTGGCAATGTAAGAAGAACTTTTCTTGCGAAGATCATCATGGATTGCCTTTAAAAACTCATGCTCTTTCTCAAGGTTGAGCTTTTCAAAGCGTAGCTTATCATGAGTCTTTAAAAGTTCCCGATAATCTTCCAAGGTAGTTTGATGAGCTAACTTAAGAGTGTTTAGTTCTTTACTTAGACGCTCAATCTCCTTCTTATCATCGTCATTCGTTTTATCTTGATTAGCATGATTAATTGACGTTTCATCATAGTTTTCATCACTAGAGTTGTCAACAAGTAAATCAGCATCACCTAGCAAATCATCTTCATCACTATTGAAATCAACATACTTGAGATGTGTTACCTTTGGACCTTTGGCCATGAAGCATCTTCCAATTCCTTCATTTGGTGAGTCAAATATGTCGTAGGAGTTGGTTGACACAAGTGCTAGACCGGCAACACCTTCATCTTGAGTATATTCGGAGTCGGAGTGATAACTTCTTTCGAAGTGATTGTCGGAGTTGGAGCCGGATACCCATTCACCAACATGAGCTTGATGTCTTCTTTTTGTGTAGCTCCTTGATGACTTTTCCTTCCTTTCTGAGTCCTTGCTTCTCAGAGAGATTTTTCGTTCATAACGATCATATCTACTCCTTCTTTCTCTTGATGGTGATTCCTCTCTTCTACTTCTTATTTTGGGAGAATCTTCTCTTCTTTTGTAGGGGGGCGTACACTCATTGGAGTAGTGTCCGGGTCTTCCACAATTGTAGCAATTACGCTCACGACTAGAAGATCTTTTGTCATTGTAGGACCTTGACTTGGAACTTCTTTCTTTGCTTCTACTCTTGTAGAACTTGTTGAAGTTCTTCACCATTAGGATCAATTCTTTATTGAAGGTCTATTTCTCACTTGATGATGTGGGAGCATCACACGAGGTTTTGTAAGCACCACTTGACTTGTTGTGAAGCTCTTCCTTATCTTTGAGTGACATCTCATGAGCAACAATTCTTCCAATGACTTCCGTTGGCTTGAGATCTTTGTAATTGGGCATCATTTGGATCAATGTGCACACAGTATCATATTTTCCATTAAAGGCTCTTAGGATCTTCTTGATGATGAATTTGTCGGTCATCTCTTCACTTCCTAAGCCGGCAATCTCATTTGTGATAAGAGCAAGCCTAGAGTACATTTCAGTGACACCTTCACCATCCTTCATTTTGAACTTGTCAGGTTGACTTTGAAGCATATCCAATTTGGATTCCTTGACGGAGTTGGTACCTTCGTGCATATCAATCAAAGTATCCCAAGTTTCCTTTGCATTCTCAAGATGGCTGATTTTGTTGAATTCTTCGGGGCACAATTCGTTGAAGAGAATATCACAAGCTTGAGCATTGTCTTGTAGCATCTTCAACTCTTCCGCGGTAGCTTCATGGTTTGGTTCTCTCCCATCAAAGAATTCACCTTGCAAGCCAATACACACAATAGCCCAAACGGCGGGGTTATGTCCAAGAATATGCATTTTCATCTTATGCTTCCAACTAGCAAAATTTGTACCATCAAAGTAAGGACCTCTACAGTGGTAATATCCCTCGCTAGACGCCATACTCTCCTAGGTTGTGAAACCAAGGCTATGACCACCAAAAGCTATGGAAATCAAAGCAAATGGAAACCAAAGCTCTGATACCACTTGTAGGATGGAAAGTATGTCTAGAGGGGGGTGATTAGACTACTTGACCAAATAAAAAATCTAGTCTTTTCCCAATTTTTGTTCTTGGCAGATTTTAGCAACTTAGCACAAGTCAAGCAATCAACCTACACATGCAATTCTAAGAGTATAGCCGCGGAATGTAAAACAATTGCATATGAAGGTGAAGGGAGGAGTTTGAGGGAGCAAACACAATGTTGGCACGGAGATTTTTTATCCGTGGTTCCGATAGGTGGTGCTATCGTACATCCACTTTGATGGATACTTCAACCCGGAGAAGGAGTAGCAGTTGCTTGTGAGTCCACGGAGGGCTCCACCCATGAAGGGTCCATGAAGAAGCAACCTTGTCTATCCCACCATGGCTGTCGCCCACGAAGGACTTGCCTCTCACTAGGGTAGATCTTCACGAAGTAGGCGATCTCCTTGCCCTTACAAACTCCTTGGTTCAACTCCACAATCTTGGGAGGCTCCCATGTGACACCTAGCCAATCTAGGAGACACCACTCTCCAAGAAGCAACAAATGGTGTGTTGATGATGAACTCCTTGCTCTTGTGCTTCAAATGATAGTCTCCCCAACATTCAACTCTCTCTCACAGGATTTGGATTTGGTGGAAAGAAGATTTGAGTGGACAGCAACTTGGGGAAGGCTAGAGATCAAGATTTATGTGGTTGGAATGGAATATCATGACCTCAACACAAGTGTAGGTGGTTCTCTCTCAGAAAATATGTGTTGGAAGTGTAGGCATGTTCTGATAGCTCTCTCCACGAATGAAGAGTGGGTGGAGGGGTATATATAGCCTCCACACAAAATCTAACCGTTACACACAAATCACCAAACTCGGTGGGACCGATTCAGAGAACTCGGTCAGACCGACTTGGTTCATAATGTGACTGTTAGGTGTTTCGGTGGGACCGTCACGTCAACTCGGTGGGACCAATATCATTAGGGTTAGGGCATAACGTAATCTCGGTGTGACCGATTACACAAACTCGGTGAGACCGATTTTGGTAATAGACTAACAGAGAGTTGGTCAGGCAAACTCGGTGGGACTGATTCGCTCATCTCGGTTGGACTGAAACGTTACGAAAAGGAAATAGAGTGTTTGCATTGCAATCTCGGTGGGACTGATCGCTCATCTCGGTTTGACCGAAACTTTACAAAGGGAAACAGAGAGATTACAATCCCATCTTGGTGAGACCGAGATCCCTATCGGTGAGACCGAAAAGACTAGGGTTTCTGGCAGTGGCTATGTCAACTGAACTCGGTGGCTCCGGATATGAAATTTCGGTGGGGCCGAGTTGGACTTTTTGGTTTGGAACATATGTGGATGTGAGAAAGTAGTGGAGGGTTTTTGAGCATATCACTAAGCATTTTGAGCAAGAACCTCATTAAGCAACACCTCATCCCTTCTTAATAGGATTTTCCTATAGACTCAATGTGATCTTGGATCACTAAAATAGAAAACCTAGAACATGCACCGCTTGTTCGCCGACAGCCTGACCACGCGCGAGAGCCACTTGATGACCAGCCAGGTGTTTATCACCTCCATGAACTTGCGAGGGACGACGAGCATGACGAGGTCCTCGGTGTCTTTGATCTGCTGGTAGAAGCGCAGCGACTCCCGGGCCCCCTCCTCGTGGCCCCGCCTTGGAGATCGTCCCCTTAAATGAGGCAGGCTCATGAAGGCGATCCTGCCAAGCAGGTCCGCCGTCCTGAGCCACCTGTTCGTGGGGATGAAATCCTCGGCGCCATCAGCTCTGGCCACCACTTGAGCTCCTCCACTAGCCACATCTGAGTCACTCTTCAATATCTTGTCAAGTAAGATGACAAGTATTAGTGAATAAACTCTTTGCCAAATGCCACTTATCAAATGCCACCGATCAGTTGCACTAGCACTACATCAAATGGCACTGATCAGAGACATTTTCCCAAGAGCAAATGCCACTGATCAGTGCACAAACTCTTTGCCAAATGCCACTTATCAATGGCACTTGCTCTTGGGAAAATGCCACTGATCAGTGCAAAAACTCTTTGCCAAATGCCACTTATCAATGGCACTTGCTCTTGGGAAAATGCCACTGATCAGTGCCACTTATCAGGAGACTTGCCCAACAGTAAGTGCTACTGATCATTTGGACTTGCCCATGAGAAAATGCCACTGATCAGTGCCACTAATCAGGAGACTTGCCCAACAGCAAGTGCCACTGATCAGTGGTACTTGTGTTGGGGAACGTAGCATGCAATTTCAAAAAAAATCCTACGATCACGCAAGATATATCTAGGAGATGCATAGCGACGAGAGGGGGAGAGTGTGTCTACGTACCCTCGTAGACCGAAAGCAGAAGCGTTAGGTTAACATGGTTGATGTAGCCGAACGTCTTCATGATCCAACCAATCTAGCACTGAACATACGACACCTTCGAGTTCAGCACATGTTCAACTCGATGACGTCCCTCGAACTCTTGATCCAGCAGAGGGTCAAGGGAGAGTTTTGTCAGCACGACGGCAAGGTGATGGTGATGGTGATGTGATCGGCGCAAAGCTTCACCTAAGCACTACGACGCTATGACCGGAGGAGTAAACTGTGGAGGAGGGCACCGCACACGGCTAAGAGAATAACTGATGTATTATGGGGTGCCCCCTGCCCCCGTATATAAAGGAGGGGAGGAGGAGGCCGACCACCAAGGGGCGTGATACGTCTCCATCATATCTGCTTTTCCAAACACTTTTGCCCTTGTTTTGGACTCTAACTTGCATGATTTGAATGGAACTAACCCGGACTGACGCTGTTTTCAGCAGAATTGCCATGGTGTTATTTTTGTGGAGAACTAAAAGTTCTCGGAATGACCTGAAACTTCACGGAGAATATTTTTGGAATTAAAAAAAAATCTTGGCGAAAAGAATTAAGGCCGGGGCTCAGACATCCCACGAGGGTGGGGCGCGCCACCCTCGGGCGCGCCCCTCGCCTCGCGGGCCCTCCTGGTGCTCCACCAACCTCAACTCCAACTCCATATATTCACGTTCGGGGAGAAAAAAATCAGGGAGAAGGATTCATTGCATTTTACGATACGGAGCCGCCGCCAAGCCCTAAACTCTCTCGGGAGGGCTGATCTGGAGTCCGTTCGGGGCTCCGAAGTGAGGAATCCGTCGCCGTCATCATCATCAACCATCCTCCATCACCAATTTCATGATGCTCACCGTCGTGCATGAGTAATTCCATCGTAGGCTTGCTGGACGGTGATGGGATGAGATTTATCATGTAATCGAGTTAGTTTTGTTAGGGTTTGATCCCTAGTATCCACTATGTTCTGAGACTGATGTTGCTATGAATTTGCTATGCTTAATGCTTGTCACTAGGGCCCGAGTGCCATGATTTTAGATCTGAACCTATTATGTTTTCATGAATATATGTGAGTTCTTGATCCTATCTTGCAAGTCTATAGTCGCCTATTATGTGTTATGATCCGTTAACCCCGAAGTGACAATAATCGGGATACTTACCGTTGATGACCGTAGTTTGAGGAGTTCATGTATTCACTAAGTGTTAATGTTTTGGTCCAGTACCCTATTAAAAGGAGGCCTTAATATCCCTTAGTTTCCAATAGGACTCCGCTACCACGGGAGAGTAGGACAAAAGATGTCATGCAAGTTCTTTTCCATAAGCATGTATGACTATATTGGAATACATGCCTACATTATATTGATGAATTAGAGCTAGTTCTATGTCACCCTATCTTATAACTGTTGCATGAATAATCGCATCCAACGTAATTATCCATCACCGATCCAATGCCTACGAGCTTTTCACATATTGATCTTCACTTAGTTACTTTTCCGTTGCCACTGTTACAATTGCTACAAAACTGCTACTATTGCTTTTGCCACCATTACCATTACTTCCATACGACTTTGCTACTAAATACTTTGCTGCAGATATTAAGTTATCCAGGTGTGGTTGAATTGACAACTCAACTGCTAATACTTGAGAATATTATTTGGCTCCCCTTGTGTCGAATCAATAAATTTGGGTTGAATACTCTACCCTCGAAAACTGTTGCGGTCCCCTATACTTGTGGGTTATCAAGACAATTTTCTGGCGCCGTTGCCGGGTAGCATAGCTCTATTCTTTGAGTCACTTGGGATTTATATCTGCTGATTACTATGAGGAACTTGAAAGACGAGAAAACCAAAATTTATCCCTCAACTACGAGGGGAGGTAAGGAACTGCCATCTAGCTCTGCACTTGATTCACCTTCTGTTTTGAGTTAGCTTGCGACACCTAAACGTACTTCTGCTATTAATTCTAATATGTCGCATGTCATTGATGATGCCACTTCTGCTATGCATGATACTTCTGATGAAACTACTTCTATGCTTGATGATACTGTGCCACTAGGTGAGTTTCTTGATGAACAACTTGCTAGGGCTAGAGAGAATGAAATTATTGAAACTGATAATATTGATGAAAGTGATGATGAAGATTCTCCCCCTATGTCGGTGTACTAGAGTAGGGGTACCCTAGTATCCCGAACTCGTGCACGGGCAGTTGCAGCACCCCGCGGCAAGGGTTGCCTGGTCACCGCCAAGATCCTCCGTGGTTCCTTTGGAGCCATTCAAGAACAAAGTATTTAACCAAGAAGACAAGGCCCCGGCAAGAGGAGCTTGCCGGGAAGGCCACTCAAGGCACGCAGAAGACAAGACCCGGCAAGAGGAGCTTGCCGGGAAGGCTCGGAGAGCGACAAGCTTCCGGGCGCGACAAGGATTCAGCCACGGCAAGGCGCTTGCCGCGGCAGGCAACCTCTCTTCATCTCCGCTCCAGCTCATCCACCAACGTGTCTCCATGGGACCATTCCAAGCGTGCGTGTCAAGAGGTTGTGCAGCCAGCGGGGAGCAGCGATAAGCGGCGCTGACAAGCTTGCCATCGTGGCGAACGGTGACGCTCCTGACGGTCCCTGTTTCACTGTTTAGGAGACAGGGACGGGCATTTAATGCTTTTGTCCCTTGCCGTCAGGGTTAGGTTAGGTAGAGTACATCGTATAATCGCTCGTAGGTGTACCAACTACTGTTTTTCCATTTGTACCCTCATCTACGTTGCTACACCGTCGGAGACCCTTGAGCATATAAAAGGAGGCCCATGCATAGCGTAGAAGGGGTTCGGTTCGATTCCAACGTAACTGTGAGAACACTCACGCTAGGTCTTGTAGCTCTCATCGCCTCCCTAGCAAGAACGCAATACAATCGGACAAGCAGCGGTAGGAGTGTTATCTCTCCGAGAGCTCCGGTTGGTAAACTGGTCGTGTGCTCCGCCTCGATCCGCTCTTCGCGGCGATCTCCGCCCCCCTCCGAACCAAAAGGGACTCGGTCCGCCGGTCCCATAGGTGTTCGTGGGTCCGATCAGCCTGGAAGTTTCGCCTTATCGGGAAGCAAACGACAGAAAAGCTAAGTTGCCAAAGTTTGAGCAATCAGTTTTTAAATTTTTAAGTTATCTTCCTCGAACGATAGTACTTTGTATGGGAAACCTGTGCGCGGAGGAACCAACTCATGACTAGTCGCTACTTACTTCGCTTCGAGTCCGCTCAACAACTTAAGTGAGCTGCAGCTAGTCGCGACAAGGTTGCTTGTCGGAGGCGGCACCGCCAAAGGCGTTGATGTTCACGACTTCCAGGCAAAGGTGCTGCGCCGACAAGTTCCCTAAAAGTGTAGGGCAAAACGCATAAAGGAAGGAATCAAGTAAAGGAAATAACATTGCAATCATCGCCTAAGATAGAGTTATATTACAAAATAACTTGTCGTGGATCTAATAAATTGTTCTAAACATGATCAGCAGCGACAAGGGAAAGATAAAATTGGCGGCCTAGTCTACGCGGTCGCCATCAACCCGCTTGATCTTGCTCACCTTGTCCACAATGGGTGCGACAAGGGCTTTAAGCGCCTCCACATCGGCGTCTGGCGGCAAGGATCTGAGGACGCCGTTGAGATTGAGGCCTGGATTGCGGAAGGCCACCTTCATTAACACCTTCTGGAGGGCTCCTGCATAGATCTGGCGCGATTCCTCGGCCAGCTGCTTTGGGATCTCTTCCCGGAGTCGCTGAAGACCCTTCACCACGCCCTTGAAGAATAAGCTAAGCTTGGCGTTGGGTTGGAGGTGCTCGTCGGAGGAGTATCCAAGATCCACCATCCCCAGCTCCATCAGCTCGTTGTGGATGGCGGCAGCAGTATCCACAAGACCCTCGGTCCAGTATTCTACACTCTCCCTCAAGGCGCTCTGGGTGGCAACAACATTCGCCAGCAGCTCCTCGTCGGCCTTGATCTTCTCCAACAGGCCCACCTCCCGCTCCTTGGCGCCGTCCAGCGTCTGCGTCAGAGTGGTCAGCTTCAGCTCAAGATCTGCCTTGGAATCCTTGGCGGCGTCGAGCTCCTTGCTCCTATCGGCGAGACGGCCCTGCAGCTCGCCAAGAGTGTAGGCGTCCTTCTCGCGCTCGTGCTTGAGTGCGGCAAGCTCCTCGCCGCTCTTCTGGAGACTGGACTCCAGCTGCGTCACCTTCATCTCCAACTCTTTCTTGGCGGCCTCGGCGGCTGCGGCAGCATCCTTCGCTTCCTTAAGAGCCCCGCCAAGTGACTCCTCGCGCGCGACAAGCTCTTCCTCGTGGCTGTCCAGGTTGACCTTCCGCTGCGCGGACAGCTTCTCGGCGGCAAGCCGCTGCTCCTCCTCAGTTGCGGCCTTCTCGAGGATGAAGGCCGTGCGCTCCTCGGCAAGTCGCTCCCGCTCTTCTGCTATGTTCCGGAGAGTTTCTTGGTTGGCACCCCGGAGCTCTTCAAGGCTTCTCCATGTCTGCTCCCGCCTCGCGACAAGTGCTTCCCGGACTCCAACTTGGCTTGGGGCACGGTAGAGCGACAACAGCTTCTTGGCATTGCTCCTCCTCAGACTCGCCGCTGCTGCTGCTTGGCGCGTCCACCAGCGTCAGCCCAGCAGAGGCAAGCAGCTCTCCGTCGAAGGTCTCTCCTTCGACCGGGGCCCTGGAGCTCGATGCCCAGGGGAGCTTGATGAAGACGCCGTCGCCGGCCTTCAAGTAGGCGCCGGGCTGGGGCTCTTCGGAGCCTGACGCTGCAGCAGCGGCGGGGGAATCGGTGGTCGGTGTAGCGCCTGGCGCTCCTGCGGCCCCAGGGCCGTCAGTGCGATTGCCAGACCCCTCGCCAGCGTCTGCGGCGGCAGCCTCGGTGGCCTCTTCGCCGGCAGGCCCGTCAGAGCCGGCTTCTTCTTCCACGGCGGCGGCTTTGTCAGTGTTGTCGCGCGCGTCCTCCTCGCCGGCAACCTCGGTCTCCATCGGCTCTGTGGCGGACGGATGAAGAAAGTCAAGCGAATATTCAAAGAAAAACAGAAGAAAACGAGCCCAAGGGAAATTTTCGCGCAAGAGGATTACTTGCAATGGGATCTGCAGCCATGGTCTCGACCACTGGAGGATCACTGGTGCTGTCCCTTGCCGGAGTAGCCTCCCTTGCCGGAGGACGCTCCCTTGCCGGAGAATCCTCCCTTGGCGGCATAGTCGAAGCAGATAGAATTTCGGGGGCGGCCTCCGGGCCCTCCTGATGAGGCTGCTCTGCTCCTACACAAACCAACGATGATATCAATGAAGAAGGAGCACCCATGCACACCTAACAAGAAGGAGAAAACCGCATACTTACTCTGGGGCTATGCTGGGGCTGCTTTGAGGAAGGTTGCCGGGTCCGCAAGGGGGTCTCAGACGCGCCTCCTGTTGCCACGGGTGGATCGTCCTCAACGACGACCACCGGGTCTTGGCTCTTCGACGCTCTACGGGCCAGCGTCACGAAAAGGAAAGAGTTCAGAATCTAAGCAAATCAGATTCAAGATGAAGCAACAAAATTGAAGAAATACAAGCACAATATTGAAGCTTACTCTTCTTCCTCGTCGGATCTTAGTGCGAGAGATCAAACTCCGGCTCGCCTCCGGCGACGAGGCGGAGGAGTGGGCTCTCTTGGCCTCTTGGCGGGCGTCGGCGGTGGCACAGGAGGATCCCGCCCGGTTGTCGCAGCAGGTGGGTGCTCCAGCGGCAACATCGCTTGCGCATGATGAAAGCGCGTCACGCGGCGCTACTTCTGTTAGCCCGTCTGCCGCCCGTCTCGTCTGGCCTTGCGGATACGCCTCTTTAAGCGGGCAGGGGAGCTCCGTTCATGACAAGCCGCTGGATGGTGGGGAAGAAGCGCCCTCGGCTGGTTCGCTCGACTCGCCTCGGTTTCGCAAGCTCTTCCTCACCGCGAACTCCTTCGCCGGCAAGGCTTGCCGCCTCTGCTGCGTCTGCCTCCTCCACGGTGTACCGAAGACGCCAGCGGCAGCTGCTGCCACCTCCTCCAACCTTGTGGCAATGTGCACCATCTCTTCGTCGGTGGTGTCGCGGGTGAGCTTCTTACGCTTTCGTTAGCGGATCGGCACTTCTTCCAAGCTGTCGAAGAACCGCCGCACGATGTCGTCGGAAGGCTCTTGCCAGTTGGAACGATCCCATGAGAATCGCTACAACGGCATCATGGCGCGGATGCGGTCGAGCGAAGAGTTGTTGCACAATGGGACGACCCCCCTCGGCAACCTAAACCACTCGGGGTGATCGGGGTCATTCTTGAACAGCTCTAGCAGCATCGCATCCAACTCCAAGATAGTGAAATTCCAGTTGAGGCCCGGGCGCAGCCTCATGATGTCCGGCTGCGTTTTGGAACTCCCAAGCAGGTCTCCTCCTCTCCTGCAAGGGAGATGGCGCGGCGGCGAAGGAAATCATGCGCCAACCGCGCCTACGGTGAGTCCGCAAGCCCGAGGCGCAAAATCCGGGTCATAGCTATCTTCAACCTAGCATCCTCCGGCGCCAAGTTGCTCCAATCGTTGTCACAAGACTATTGGGGTTTGGCGCAGGCGTTGAAGGGTCATGGGTTCTCCTCACGATCCAACACCAATTGGCTCTCCACTCCTCCCATTTGCTGCGGAACTCTCCTTCCAGATAGGCCTCCTTCTTGCCGACTCGAGACCCAAGCAATCCCTCCTAAGCGGCTCTCCTCTCTCAACGCTGGGCATGAAGAAGTGGCGGAAGAGGGCTACGTTTGGGTGGATCCCGACAAAGTTTTCAAAGGTGTGCGAAAACTGCCATGGTCAAAACGGCGTTGGGGGTGAAATCAAGGAGGCGGAACCGTAGGTGTTCATAATGTCACAGAAGAATTCAGAAAAGGGCGGGCAGAGCCCGCAATAGAAGAAAAGCGCAAAGAAAGGATACCCAGTTGGGGCTAGTTCCGAAGCGGTGGCGGGGAGTACCTTCGTGCGCGGATGCGCATGCGTCTCCGTCGACCAGAAGAGGTAGAATCCCTCCCTCAGCTCCTTTGCGTCGAGCTGGGGGGAGAAGATGGCCCGCTCCTTTCGCAGCGCCGCGAGTCGCTGCGCCTCGGCCGACTTCACGCCCTTCCCCTTGTCGGCTTTCGGAGCCATGGCGGAGGCGGTGGAGGAGACCGACAGCGTTGATGGCGCTGTGGCGAAAGGCGGAGCGCTCTCTTCGCACTAGAGAAGAAGGGGGGAGCGGCGGTGGTTTTCGAGATGAGACAGCAATGGCGAGATGGGCGACCTGCCCCTGTTTCCCCTGTTTATAAGGAGGGAGAGGGGGCGGACGTTCCGCTTTTCCTAATAAAGAAACCACCACGATCTCTCCCACGACGCCACGCTCGGTGCGTGCTGTTCGTGGGGGACGTGGTGGGTCCAGAGCAAGTTACGGCGTGATCAAGGCCGCGTGTGACTGCAGATTGTTTTGGGCCTGGCCCAACAGCGCTCGGCACTGCAGGTGGCCCAGTTCGGGGCTCTGCCGGTGTACTAGAGTAGGGGTACCCTAGTATCCCGAACTTCGCAGACGGGCAGTTGCAAAGCACCTCGCGGCAAGGGTTGCCTGGTCACCGCCAAGATCCTCCGTGGTTCCTTTGGAGCCATTCAAGAACAAAGTATTTAACCAAGAAGACAAGGCCCCGGCAAGAGGAGCTTGCCGGGAAGGCCACTCAAGGCACGCATAAGACAAGACCCCGGCAAGAGGAGCTTGCCAGGAAGGCTCGGAGAGCGACAAGCTTCCGGGCGCGACAAGGATTCAGCCGTGGCAAGGCGCTTGCCGCGGCAGGAAACCTATCTTCATCTCCGCTCCAGCTCATCCACCAACGTGTCACCATGGGACCATTCCATGCGCGCGTGTCAAGAGGCTGTGCAGCCAGCGGGGAGCAGCGATAAGCGGCGCTGACAAGCTTGCCATCGTGGCGAACGGTGACGCCTCCCGACGGTCCCTATTGCCTTGTTTAGGCGACGAGGACGGGCATTTAATGCTTTTGTCCCTTGCCGTCGGGGTTAGGTAGAGTACACTATACACCTGCTCGTAGGTGTACCAACTCGCTTTTTCCATTTGTACCCTCATCTATGTTGCCACCTGTCGGAGACCCCTTGAGCATATAAAAGGAGGCCCATGCGCAACGTAGAAGGGGTTCGGTTCGATTCCAACGTAACCAGAGAACACTCACGCTAGGTCTTGTAGCTCTCATCGCTCCCTAGCAAGAACGCAATACAATCAGACAAGCAGCAGTAGGAGTGTTATCTCTCCGGAGAGCTCCGAAGCTGGGTAAACTGCTCGTGTGCTCCGCCTCGATCCGCTCTTCGTGCGATCTCCGCCCCCCTCCGAACCAAAAGGGACTCGGTCCGCCGGTCCCATAGGTGTTCGTGGGTCCGATCAGCCTCCCCGACACCCTAGATATGAATTGCCTGTTGTGCCTGAGGCCTATGTTATGGATAAAGAAATTGCTAGAGACTTTCTTGCTTGCAATGATAGGAATGATCTTAAGAAATTATTAGCTAAGCTAAAAGAAAAGTCTTTGAATGCTAGAATGAAATATGACCCTGCTTTTGCTACTTCACCTATCCGCGTTACTGATAAGGATTATGACTTCTCTGTTGATCCTGAGATAATTACTTTGGTCGAATCTGATCCTTTTTATGGCTATGAATCTGAAACTGTTGTGGCGCATCTTACTAAATTAAATGATATAGCCACCCTATTCACTAATGATGAGAAAACTCGCTACTACTATATCCTTAAATTATTTCCATTCTCATTAAAGGGTGATGCTAAGACATGGTTTAATTTTCTTGATCCTGGTTGTGTGCGTAGTCCCTAGGATATGATTTATTACTTCTCTGCCAAATATTTCCCCGCTCATAAGAAACAAGCTGCCTTAAGGGAAATATATAATTTCGTGCAAATTGAAGAAAAGAGTCTCCCACAAGCTTGGGGGAGGCTTCTCCAATTACTTAATGCTTTATCTGATCATCCTCTAAAGAAAAATGAAATACTTGATATCTTTTATAATGGACTAACCGATGCTTCCATAGACCACCTGGATAGTTGTGCTGGTTGTGTTTTCAGGGAAAGAATAGTTAATCAAGCTGAATTTTTGTTGAATAATATGTTGACTAATGAAAATTATTGGACACTTCCTGAACCAACTCCTAAGCCAACTCCGAAGAAAAGGGGTATTCTTTTTCTCAGTCCTGAAGATATGCAAGAGGCAAAGAAATCTATGAAGGAAAAAGGTATTAAAGCTGATGATGTAAAGAATTTACCTCCTATAAAAGAAATACATGGTCTTAATTTGCCACCTGTTGAAGAAATACATGGTCTTGATAACCCGACACAGGTAGTAAAGGTTAATTCTCTCTATAGATTTGATGAAGGTGATATTCCTCGTTATAAGTCTGCTAGCCAATGCTTAGATGAGTTTGATAATTTTATTGTTAAACAAAAAAAACTTCAATGCTTATGTTGGTAGACAATTGAAACGTAATGCTTATATGATCGAACACTTGAGTGATTATATGTCTAGTGTTAAAGGTGAACTTAAACTCATTAGTAAACATGCTTCTATGGTTACCACTCAAGTAGAACAAGTGCTTAAAGCTTAAAATGATTTTCTCAATGAATTAAATAGTAAGAAAAATGATAATGCTATTAGAGTTGTGACTAGAGGGGGTAGAATGACTCAGGAACCTTTGTATCCTGAGGGCCACCCTAAGAGAATTGAGCAAGATTATCAGAGAACTAATGTTGATGCACCTAGTCCTTCTAAGAGGAAGAAAACTAAAAATAATAGGACTTTGCATGCTTCTAGTGAACCTGTTGTTGACACACATGAGAATCCCAATGATATTTCTATTTCTGATGCTGAAACACAATTTGGTGATGAACATGAACCTAGTGATAATATTAATGATGATTGTTCATGTTGATGCTCAACCTAGCAATAACAATGATGTAGAGATTGAACCTGCTGTTGATCTTGATAGCCCACAATCAAAGAATCAATGTTATGATAAGAGAGACTTCGTTGCTAGGAAGCACGGTAAAGAAAGAGAACCGTGGGTTCAGAAACCCATGCCTTTTCCTCCTAAACCATCCAAGAAAAAGGATGAACACCGGAAGCTGAAATTTCCACCATGCTTGCTAACTATACTTTTAAAGGTGGAATACCTAAGAAACTTGGATATCCAAGAGTACCAACTATACCATGCTCCATTAAAATAAACTATGTTATAACTGCTTTATGTGATCTTGGAGCCGGTGTTAGTGTTATGCCTCTCTCTTTATATCGTAGACTTGATTTGAATAAGTTGACACCTACTAAAATATCTTTGCAAATGGCCGATAAATCAACTGCTATTCCTGTCAGTATTTCTGAGGATGTGCCTGTTGTGGATGCAAATGTTACTATTTTGACAGACTTTGTTATTCTTGATATTCCCGAGGACGATAGTATGTCCATTATTCTTGGTAGACCCTTTTTGAATACTACAGGGGCTGTTATTGATTGCCACAAAGGCAATGCCACTTTTCATGTTAATGGTAATGAGCCTACGGTACACTTCCCGAGGAAACAACCTCAAGTCCACAGTATCAATTCTATTGGAAAAACTCCATCGATTATTATTGGAGGTTTTGAATATCCTCTTCCTACTGTCAAGAAGAAATATGATAGTCTTATTATTGGGGATGTGCATATCCCCGTTGAGGTAACTTAGTGTGATTCGAAATTTCTCAGGTTCCATGTTATTCGAAAAGAGTTTGTTAACAAGACTTGATCAACCTTGTTAGTGGATTCCTTTTGATGAGCATGAGATGGATGAAGTTAGAAAGCACAACTCTATGTACCCTTCTTTTGCTTTCTGTTATTTAGATTATCCATGCAATAAAAAAATACCCCGAAAATAAAAGTTCTCCAAATGCCCTGAAATTGAAATATGATTTTTTCTAGAATATTTGAGAATATCTGGCACTGAGAACACATCAGGGGGAGCCAGCACCTGGCCACGAGGGTCCAGGGCGCGCCCACCCCCTAGGTGCGGCCCACTGCCTCGTGGGCTCCTGGTGGTCCCCCTCCACTTATTCCTGCACCCACATGCTTCTTCTTCCTCTAGAAAAAATCACCAACCAGCTCAAGCACGTGTTCTAGCTCATCTTGCTGCCATTTTCGATCTCCTTGCTCAAAGCTCCACTCACAAAACTGCTTTGGGGGGTTGATCTTCGGTATGTGACTCCTCCAATGGTCCAATTTGTTTTTATTCTAGTGCTCTATTTATTTCAAATTTTTGCTGCTTAGGTGACTCTGTTCTTGAGCTTGCACGTCAAATTTATTTGGTCCCAAGTAGTTGTAATCCATGATGTAGTCTCTAGGAACTTGTGGGAGTAGTTGCTATCAATTTTGTTGAGTTTATGTTCACTTTTATTTTGAGTTACTAAAATTTTCAGAAATGTTTCAGAGGAAGAATTATGTTTAGGAAAATGTACCAAGGTGGTTCTTCAAGGAAGCAAGGACCCAGGCCCGCAATACGTGAGCGGGACCATGAACCACCAAGAGAAGCTCAAATGCAGCCTTGTGAATGGCCGTCGGAAAATTTCATGGTCCAAGCAGGAATTAAGGATGAATTTGACGCATATGTGCGTAATGCTGAACTCGAGGGCTTCATGTTAGATAAGTGCCCTCAATACTACCACCTTACTGATTCCTTTGTGAGGAGATTTAAATTTACATCATCACGCAATTCTCATATGGTCATGTTTGATCTCTATAATAAATCTTATACCATGGACTTAGAAGATTTTAATACTGCTTGTAAACTCCCGCAATGGGGTAGTTCTAGTGAACCTCGCAAATCTGAGTTTAAGGATTTTCTTGCTAGTATCACTGTGGGGGAATCTAGAGAAATAACACAAGCTACCATAGGGAGCATTCATTTTCATGCTATACATTATGGTCTCTTTATGGGTAGATGCATAAATGGTAAGGATGAGGCATGCCACATGTGTGTTCCAGATCTTAGTGTTCTCAAGAGTGCTGTGTTAGGAGATAAACTATATAACTTGGGGGCCATTGTTGTACGTAGGTTGCATAATAACAGTATTAGTGGAGATTTGTTTGGTGGAATTTATGCAACCCGTGTGGCTAATTATCTTGAGATACCCATACATGAAAATGATATGGAATTGCCTCCTACTTATTTAGATTATAATGCTATGGTTCGCCATCAATTTGTTGAGAGGAATGAACAACCCCTCCAGTACCGTCTAATGTATGGCAGGCGTCACGCTGTCCATATTGTTCTCCATGCTCCTACCTTCTTTGAATTTCAGGCAAAAGGGAGATATGTTATAACCAGGGAGGAGGCAAGCGAGTATGAGAGGAGGTCGGAGACAACCCGCCTCCAAGCTCCAGTTCATCAGGCGATAGTCGCTGCATCTCAGTACGAGCCCAGCTACAACTTTGGATATCCGCCAGGCCAGCCGTGGCCATAGACCAACTTAGGCCAAAAGCCTAAGCTTGGGGGAGTACATATTTCTCACTGACATTACATTCATGCTCACACACTCATTCTAGTTGTCGGTGCTCATACTCTTTCATTGTACTATCCATGGTAGTTTATTTTCTTTTCTTGCTTTCTTATTGTGTGTTTCAAATACCTTAAGCAAACCAAAAAAATTAGTTGTAGCTTTTAGCTAGTTTACTTTTCATGCCTGTAGTAGTAATAATTAAAAGAAAACCCAAAAAGATTTCTTGTTCTTCTTTTGCTTGTTGGGAGCTTTCCCGTGTAAATAGTTTTATTTCTTTTCTTTTCTTTGGGGGTCGAGACGAGAAGACCATAATTAAAATGTTGAAGTGGCTCTTATATGCATTATTGTTGATTTAACAAAGAGCCCATATTACCTTGTCTTTTCCCTTGAATTAAATGCTTGCAGATTCCAGCTTAGTCCAATGCACGTGCACTATTATTATTATCCACATCGTCCAGTCGTGCGAGTGAAAGGCAATAATGACGATATATGATGGACTGATTGAGATGAGAGAAGCTGGTATGAACTCGACCTCTCTTGTTTTTGTAAATATGATTAGTTCATCGTTCCTGATTCATCCTATTATGAATGAAACATGTTTGCAATGACAATTTGAGATTATGGTTGCTTATGCCATGCTTAATTAGCTAGGAGTTTATAATGGTTTACCTTGTGTGCCAACATGCTATTAAAATGGTTGTGATGTGGTATGATAGGGTAGTATCCTCCTCTGAATGATTCAAGTGGCTTGACTTGGCACATGTTCACACATGTAGTTGAAACAAAATCAACATAGCCTCCACGATATATATGTTCATGGTGGATTATATCCTACTCATGCTTGCACTCAATGTTTATTAATTTTAATGCATGTCCATGACTGTTGTTGCTCTCTAGTTGGTCGCTTCCCAGTCTTTTTCTAGCCTTCACTTGTACTAAGAGGGAATACTGCTTGTGCATCCACTTCCATAAACCCCAAAGTTATTCCATATGAGTCCACCGTACCTTCCTATATGCGGTATTTACCTGCCATTCCTAGTAAATTTGTATGTGTCAAACTCTAAACCTTCAAATGAAATTATGTTTTGCATGCTCGAATAGCTCATGTATCAACTAGGGTTGTATGTATCTTCCATGCTAGGTGGGTTATTCTCAAGAGGAGTGGACTCCGCTCCTCATTCATGAGAAAATGGCGGGTCACCGGGATGCCCAGTCCCATGCTCAAACCAAATCAAAATAATTGCAAACAAAACTCCCCCAGGACTGTTGTTAGTTGGAGGCACCCGTTGTTTCGGACAAGCCATGGATTGGTGTTTGTTGGTGGAGGAGGAGTATAAACTTTACCATTCTGTTTGGGAACCGCCTATAATGTGTGTAGCATGGAAGATATCGAGATCTCTCGGTTGTTATGTTGACAATGAAAGTATGCCACACAAAATATTATTTATCTCTATTTCAAAAATCGATCTCTCGCACCTCTACAAATCCCTGCTTCCCTCTACGAAGGGACTACATATATACTTTTATGTTGAGTCATCCTCCTCTTATTAAAAAGCACCAGTTGGAGAGCACCGTTGTCATTTACATCCATTACTATTAATTTATATTGAGTATGACTGGATCTCTTTTACCATGAATTACAACGTTTAGTCAGTCCTTGATCTTTAGAGGTGCTCTGCATTTATGTTTTGCGGTCTCAAAAAGGGCTAGCGAGATACCATCTTGTTATATCATATTGTGATTGTTTTGAGAAAGTGTTGTCATCCGGGATTTTTTATTAATGCTCGCTAGTTGATTATGCCATTGATATGAGTAAACTTGAGACATAAATGTTATTGTGAATATGGTTAGTTCATAATCTTTGCTGAAAACTTGACTGCCGGTTTTACATATTTACAACAACAAGAGCAAACAGAGTTTGTAAAAAATTTTCTTTATCACTTTCAGTTTATCAACTGAATTGCTTGAGGACAAGCAAAGGTTTAAGCTTGTGGGAGTTGATACGTCTCCATCGTATCTACTTTTCCAAACACTTTTGCCCTTGTTTTGGACTCTAACTTGCATGATTTGAATGGAACTAACCCGGACTGATGTTGTTTTCAGCAGAATTTCCATGGTGTTATTTTTGTGCAGAAATAAAAGTTCTCGGAATGACCTGAAACTTCACGGAGAATATTTTGGAATTAATAAAAAATACTGGCGAAAGAATCAAGGCCAGGGGTCCACACCCTGTCCACGAGGGTGGGGGCGCGCCTACCCCCCTGGGCGCGCACCCTGCCTCATGGGCCCCCTGGTGCTCCACCGACCTCAACTCCAACTCCAGATAGTCACGTTCGGGGAGAAAAAAATTAGAGAGAAATATTCATCGCGTTTTACGATACGGAGCCGCCGCCAAGCCCTAAACTCTCTCGGGAGGGCTGATCTGGAGTCCGTTCGGGGCTCCGGAGAGGGGAATCCGTCGCCGTCGTCATCATCAACCATCCTCCATCAGCAACTTCATGATGCTCACCGCCGTGCATGACTAATTCTCATAGGCTTGCTGGACAGTGATGGGTTGGATGAGATTTATCAAGTAATCGAGTTAGTTTTGTGAGGGTTTGATCCCTAGTATCCACTATGTTCTGAGATTGATGTTGCTATGACTTTACTATGCTTAATGCTTGTCACTAGGGCCCGAGTGCCATGATTTCAGATCTGAACCTATTATGTTTCCATGAATATATGCCAGTTCTTGATCCTATCTTGCAAGTCTATAGTCACCTATTATGTGTTATGATCCGTTAACCCCGAAGTGACAATAATCGGGATACTTATCGATGATGACCGTAGTTTGAGGAGTTCATGTATTCACTAAGTGTTAATGATTTGGTCCGGTACTCTATTAAAAGGAGGCCTTAATATCCCTTAGTTTCAATAGGACCCCGCTGCCACGGGAGGGTAGGACAAAAGATGTCATGCAAGTTCTTTTCCATAAGCATGTATGACTATATTCGGAATACATGCCTACATTATATTGATGAATTGGAGCTAGTTCCGTGTCACCCTATGTTATAACAGTTGCATGAATAATCGTAACCGACTTAATTATCCATCACTGATCCAATGCCTACGAGTTTTATACATGTTGATCTTCACTTACTTACTTTTCCGTTGCCACTGTTACAATTGCTACAAAACTGCTATTGTTACTTTTGCCACCGTTGCCGTTACTTCCATACTACTTTGATACTAAATACTTTGCTGCAGATATTAAGTTATCCAGGCGTGGTTGAATTGACAACTCAACTGCTAATACTTGAGAATATTCTTTGGGTCCCCTTGTGTCGAATCAATAAATTTGGGTTGAATACTCTACCCTCAAAAACTGTTGTGATCCCCTATACTTGTGGGTTATCAGGGCGTGCCATGGGGGGGTCCTACTAGGACTCCACTGCTAGTAGCATTCGGGCCCCCCTTTTCTCCTTTCTCATCGGAGGGGGAAAAGGAAGGAGAGGGAAAGGGGGTTGCGCCCCCTGATGAAGTCATGTACCTGGGGTAGGGTCATAGACCTGCCCAAAGGTACCCTCCACAAGGACACTCACAAGACAAGCAACCTTCCAGTCGACCTGGTAGGTTTCCACTCGACAGATTCAAAGACACTCGACTACGAAGACCGACTCGACCACCAGGAGTCCAAGAGCCACTCGGTACCCAAACGTTCTGTAGTTAAATAGTCTTTATGACCTTAATGACACTTTATGTAAGGCGTTACCAGTAACGCCTAGCTTTAACGCACCTTAAACCCTCTACTATGTGGGCTGGCTGGGGTCCTGGCGCACTCTATATAAGCCACCCTCCACGGTAGAAGGGTTCGCACTGTAACACATACGCATATAATCCAGTCGACCGCCTCCGGGCTCCGAGACGTAGGGCTATTACTTCCTCCGAGAAGGGCCTGAACTCGTAAATCTCTTGCGTATACAACTACTCAATAGCTAGGATCTTGCCTCTCCATACCTACCCCCCATTCTACTGTCAGACTTAGAACCACGACATCCCCTCCTCCTTGTCCTATTCGGACACCCTTGGAGGGGGGCACATGCCACCCCTTGAGGGCTCCCCTCTCTCTATCCACTAAGGCCCATGTATGCCCAATACTTCCCCGGGGGGTTTCGGTAACCCCTCGGTACTCCGAAATATATCCGAACCTTTCCGAAACCATTCCGGTGCCCGAATATAATCGTCCAATATATCAATCTTTACCTCTCGGCCATTTCGAGACTCCTCGTCATGTCCGTGATCTTATCTGGGACTCCGAACAATCTTCGGTCACCAAACACATAACTCATAATATAAATCATCATCGAGCGTTAAGCGTGCGGACCCTACGGGTTCGAAAACTATGTAGGCATGACCGAGACACATCAATGATCAATAACCAATAGTGGAACCTGGATGCTCATATTGGTTCCTACATATTTTACGAAGATCTTTGTCGGTCAAACAGCAATAACAACATACGTTATTCCCTTTGTCATCGGTATGTTACTTGCCCGAGATTCAATCGTCGGTATCTTCATACATAGTTCAATCCTGTTATCGGCAAGTCTCTTTACTCGTTCCGCAATGCATCATCCCGTAACTAACTCATTAGTCACATTGCTTGCAAGGCTTATAATGATGTGCATTACCGAGAGGACCCAGAGATACCTCTCTGATACTTGGAGTGACAAATCCTAATCTTGATCTATGCCAACCCAACAAATACCTTCGGAGACACTGTAGAGCATCTTTATAATCACCCAGTTACGTTCTGACGTTTCATAGCACACAAAGTGTTCCTCCGATATTCAGGAGTTGCATAATCTCATAGTCAGAGGAATGTGTATAAGTCATAAAGAAAGAAATAGCAATAAAAATTAATGATCATTATGCTAAGCTAACTGATAGATCTTGTCCATCACATCATTCTCTAATGATGTCATCATGTTCAGCAAATGACAACACATCTCTATGGTCAGGAAACTCTAACCATTTTTGATTAACGAGCTAGTCAAGTAGAGGCATACTAGGGACACTCAGTTTTGTCTATGTATTCACACATGTACTAAGTTTCCGGTTAATAAAATTCTAGCTTGAATAATAAATATTGATCATGATATAAAGAAATATAAATAACAACTTTATTATCGCCTCTAGGGCATATTTCTTTCAGTCTCCCACTTGCACTAGAGTCAATAATCTAGATTACATAGTAATTATTCTAACACCCATGGAGTCTTAGTGTTGATCATGTTTTGCTCGTGGAAGAGGCTTAGTCAACGGGTTTGCAACATTTTGATCCGTATGTATTTTGCAAATCCCTATGTCTCCCTCCTTGACTTGATCACGGATGGGGTTGAAACGTCTCTTCATGTGTTTCGTTCTCTTGTGAAATCTGGATTCCTTCACGAAGGCAATTGCTCCAGTATTGTCACAAAAGATTTTCATTGGACCCGATACACTAGGTATTACACCTAGATTGGATATGAACTCCTCATCCAGATTCCTTCATTTGCTGCTTCCGAAGCAGCTATGTACTCCGCTTCACACGTAGATCCCGCCACGACGCTCTGCTTGGAACCGCACCAACTGACAGCTGCACCATTCAATATAATACATATCCGGTTTGTGACTTAGAGTCATCCGAATCAGTGTTAAAGCTTGCATTGACGTAACCATTTACGACAAGCTCTTTGTCACCTCCATAAACGAGAAACATATCCTTAGTCCTTTTCAGGTATTTCAGGATGTTCTTGACTGTTGTCCAGTGATCCACTCCTGGATTACTTTGGTACCTCCCTGCTAAATTTATAGCAAGGCACACATCAGTCCGGTATACAAAGATTGCATACATGATAGAACCTATGGCTGAGGCATAGGGAATGACTTTCATTTTCTCTCTATCTTCTGCAGTGGTCGGGCATTGAGTCTAACTCAATTTCACACCTTGTAACACAGGAAAGAACCCTTTCTTTCGATCGATCCATTTTGAACTTCTTCAAAACTTTATCAAGGTATGTGCTTTGTGAAAGTCCAATTAAGCGTCTTGATCTATCTCTAAAGATCTTGATGCCCAATATATAAGCAGCTTCACCGAGGTCTTTCATTGAAATATTCTTATTCAAGTATCTTTTTATGCTATCTAGAAATTCTATATCATTTCCAATCAACAATATATCATCCACATATAATATTCGAAATGCTACAGAGCTCCCACTCACTTTCTTGTAAATACAGGCTTCTAAAAGTCTCAGATAAAACCATATGCTTTGATCACACTATCAAAGTGTATATTCCAACTCCGAGAGGCTTGCACCAATCCATAAATGGATCGCTGGAGCTTGCACACTTTGTTAGCACCTTTAGGATCGACAAAATCTTCTGGTTGGATCATATACGACTCTACTTCAAGAAATTCATTAAGGAATGCAGTTTTGACATCCATTTGCCAAATTTCATAATCATAAAATGTGGCAATTGCTAACATGATTCAGACAGACTTAAGCATCCTACGAGTGAGAAGGTCTCATCGTAGTCAACTCCTTGAACTTGTCAAAAACCTTTCGCAACAAGTCAAGCTTTGTAGACAGTAACATTACCATTAGCGTCAGTCTTCTTCTTGAAGATTCATTTATTTTCTATGGCTTGCCGATCATAGGGCAAGTCAATCAAAGTCCATACTTTGTTCTCATACATGTATCCCATCTCATATTTCATGGCCTCAAGCCATTTCACGGAATCCGGGCTCATCATCGCTTCCTCATAGTTCGTAGGTTCGTCATTGTCTAGTAGCATGACTTCCAGAACAGGATTACCGTACCACTCTGGTGCGGAGCATACTCTGGTTGACCTACGAGGTTTGGTAGTAACTTGATCTGAAGTTTCATGATCATCATCATTAGCTTCCTCACTAATTGGTGTAGGCATCACTGGAACTGATTTCTGTGATGAACTACTTTCCAATTCGAGAGAAGGTACAACTACCTCATCAAGTTCTATTTTCCTCCTACTCAATTTTTTTGAGATCTGTGATAGAAGGTGTACCCAACAATGAATATCTTGCCTTCGGATCTGTGATAGAAGGTGTACCCAACAGTTTCCTTTGGGTATCCTATGAAGACGCATTTCCCCGATTTGGGTTCGGGCTTATCAAGTTGAAGCTTTTTCACATAAGCATCATAGCCCCAAACTTTAAGAAATGACAACTTAGGTTTCTTGCCAAAACACAATTCATATGGTGTCGTCTCAACGGTTTTAGATGGTGCCCTATTTAACGTGAACGCAGCCGTCTCTAAATCATAACCCGAAAACGATAGTGGTAAATCGGTAAGAGACATCATAGATCGCACCATATCTAATAAAGTACGGTTACGATGTTCGGACACACCATTATGCTATGGTGTTCCAGGTGTAGTGAGTTGCGAAACTATTCCACATTATTTAAAATGAAGACCAAACTCATAACTCAAATATTTGCCTCTGCGATCAGATCGTAGAAACTTTATTTTCTTGTTATGATGATTTTCCACTTCACTCTGAAATTCTTTGAACTTTTCAAATGTTTCAGACTTATGTTTCATTAAGTAGATATACCCATATCGACTCAAATCATCTGTGAAGGTTTGAAAATAACGATACCTGCCGCGAGCCTCAACACTCATTGGACCGCATACATCAGTATGTATTATTTCCAATAAGTCTGTGGCTCGCTCCATTGTTCTGGAGAACGGAGTCTTAGTCATCTTGCCCATGAGGCATGGTTTGCAAGCATCAAGCGATTCATAATCAAGTGATTCCAAAAGCCCATCTGCATGGAGTTTCTTCATGCGCTTTACACCAATATGACCTAAATGGCAGTGCAACAAATAAGTTGCACTATCATTATTTACTTTGCATCTTTTGGCTTCAATATTATGAATATGTGTGTCACTACGATCGAGATTCAAACAAAATAGACCACTCATCAAGAGTGCATGACCATAAAAGATATTACTCATATAAATAGAACAACCATTATTCTATGATTTAAATGAATAACCGTCTCGCATCAAACAAGATGCACATATAATGTTCATGCTCAATGCTGGCACCAAATAAAAATTATTCAGGTCTAAAACTAATCCCGAAGGTAGATGTAGAGGTAGCGTGTCGACGGCGATCACATCAACCTTGGAACCATTTCTGACGCGCAATGTCACCTCGTCCTTAGCCAATCTTCGTTTAATCCGCAGCCCCTGTTTCGAGTTGCAAATATGAGCAACAGAACCAGTATGAAATACAGCATTAGTAAGGTACACATAAATAACATGTATATCAAATATACCTTTTTCACTTTGCCATCCTTCTTATCCGCTAAATACTTGGGGTGGTTCCGCTTCCAGTGACCAGTCCCTTTGCAGTAGAAACACTCAGTTTCAGGCTTAGGTCCAGACTTGGGCTTCTTCCCTTGAACAGCAACTTGCTTGCTATTCTTCTTGAAGTTCCCCTTCTTCCCTTTGCTGTTTTTCTTGAAACTAGTGGTCTTGTTAACCATCGACACTTGATGCTCCTTCTTGATTTATACCTCCGCAGCATTAAGCATCGCGAAGAGCTCGGGAATTGTCTTTTCCATCCCTTGCATGTTATAGTTCATCACGAAGCCTTTATAGCTTGGTGGCAGTGATTGAAGAACTCTTTCAATGACACTGTCAACAGGAAGATTAACTCCCAGCTGAGTCAAGGTTATGGTACCTAGACATTCTGAGTATGTGTTCACTGGCAGAATTGTTCTCCTCCATCTTGCAGCTATAGAACTTGTTGGAGACTTCATATCTCTCAACTCGGGCATTTTCTTGAAATATCAACTTCAACTCTTGGAACATCTCATATGCTCCATGACGTCAAAACGTCTTTGAAGTCCCGATTCTAAGCCGTAAAGCATGGCACACTGAACTATCGAGTAGTCATCAGATTTAGCTTGCCATATGTTCATAACGTCGGAGTTGCTCCTGCAGCGGGACTTGCACCTAGCGGTGCTTCCAGGACGCAATTCTTCTGTGCAGCAATGAGGATAATCCTCAAGTTACGGACCCAGTCCGTGTAGTTGCTACCATCATCTTTCAACTTAGCTTTCTCTAGGAACGCATTAAAATTCAAGGGAACGGTAGAACGGGCCATTGATCTACACAAATAGATATGTAAAAACTATCAGGACTAAGTTCATGATAAATTAAATTTCAATTAATCATATTTCTTAAGAACTTCCAATTAGATAGACATCCCTCTAGTCATCTCAATGATCACGTGATCCATATCAACTAAACCATGTCCGATCATCACGTGGGATGGAGTAGTTTTCAATGGTGAACATCTCTATGTTGATCATATCTACTATGTTATTCACGTTGGACCTTTCGGTCTCAGTGTTCCGAGGCCATATCTGCATATGCTAGGCTCGTCAAGTTTAACCTGAGTATTCTGCTTGTGCAAAACTGTCGTATACCCGTTGTATGTGAACGCAGAGCTTATCACACCAGATCATCACGTGGTGTCTCGGCATGACGAACTGTAGCAACGGTGCATACTCAGGGAGAACACTTATACCTTGGAATTTAGTGAGGGATCATCTTATAATGCTATAGCCGTAGTAAGCAAAATAAGATGCATAAAAAGATATACATCACATGCAATCAAAATATGTGGCATGATATGGTCATCATCATCTTGTGCCTTTGATCTCCATCTCCAAAGCGCTGTCATGATCTCCATCGTCACCGGCTTGACACCTTGATCTCCATCGTAGCGTCGTTGTTGTCTCGCCAACTATTGCTTCTACAACTATCGCTACCACATAGTGATAAAGTAAAGCAATTACATGGCGATTGCATTTCATACAATAAAGCGACAACCATAAGGCTCCTGTCAGTTGCCGATAACTTTTACAAAACATGATCATCTCATAAAATAACGTATATCACATCATGTCTTGACCATATCACATCACAACATGCCCTGCAAAAACAAGTTAGACGTCCTCTACTTTGTTGTTGCAAGTTTTACGTGGCTGCTACGGGCTTCTAGCAAGAACCGTTCTTACCTAAGCATCAAATCCACAACAATTTTTTGTCAAGTGTGATGTTTTAACCTTCAACAAGGACCGGTTGTAGTCAAATTCGATTCAACTATAGTTGGAGAAACAGACACCCGCCAGCCACCTATGTGCAAAGCACGTCGGTAGAACCGGTCTCATGAATGTGGTCATATAATGTTGGTCTGGGCCGCTTCATCCAACAATACCGCCAAATCAAAATAAGACGTTGGTGGTACGCAGTATGACTATTATCACCCACAACTCTTTGTGTTCTACTCGTGCATATCATCTACGCATAGACCTGGCTTAGATGCCACTGTTGGGGAACGTAGCATACATTTTCAAAAAAATTCCTACAATCACGCAAGATCTATCTAGGAGACGCATAGCAACGAAAGGGGGAGAGTGTGTCTACGTACCATTGTAGACCGAAAGCGGAAGCGTTAGGTTAAAGCGGTTGATGTAGTCGAATGTCTACATGATCCAACCGATCTAGCACCGAACGTACAACACATGCGAGTTCAGCACAAGTTCAGCTCGATGACGTCCCTTGAACTCTTGATCCAGCAGAGGGTCGAGGGAGAGTTTCGTCATCACGACGGCGTGGTGACGGTGATGGTGATGTGATCCACGCAGGGCTTCGCCTAAGCACTACGACGCTATTACCGGAGGAGTAAACTGTGTAGGGGGCACCGCACACGGCTAAGGGAATAACTGATGTACTATGGGGTGTCCCCCTGCCCCCGTATATAAAGGAGGGGAGGAGGAGGCCGGCCACCAAGGGGGTGCGCCATGGGGGGAGTCCTACTAGGACTCCACTCATCGGAGGGGGAAAAGGAAGGAGAGGGAGAGGGAGAGGGAAAGGGGGCCGCGCCCCCTCCTCCTTGTCCTATTTGGACTCCCTTAGAGGGAGGCGTGCGCCACCCCTTGCGGGCTCCCCTCTCTCTCCACTAAGGCCCATGTAGGCCCAATACTTCCCCGGGGGGTTCCGGTAACCCTTCGATACTCTAAAATAATCTGAGCCTTTCCGAAAGCATTTCGGTGCCCGAATATCATCGTACAATATATAAATTTTTACCTCTCAACCATTTCGAGACTCCTCGTCATGTCCGTGATCTTATATGGGACTCTGTACAATCTTCGGTCACCAAAACACATAACTCATAATACAAATCATCATCGAACGTTAAGCGTGCGGACCCTACGGGTTCGAGAACTATGTAGACCTAACCGAGACACATCTCTGATCAATAACCAATAGCGAAACCTGGATGCTCATATTGGTTCCTACATATTCTACGAAGATCTTTATCGGTCAAACCGCAATAACAACATACGTTATTCCCTCTGTCATCGGTATGTTACTTGCCCGAGATTCGATCATTGGTATCTTCATACCTAGTTCAATCTCGTTACCGACAAATCTCTTTACTCGTTCCATAATGCATCATCCCGTAACTAACTCGTTAGTCACATTGCTTGCAAGGCTTATAGTGATGTGCATTACCGAGAGGGCCCAGAGATACCTCTCCGATACTCGGAGTGACAAATCCTAATCTTGATCTATGCCAACCCAACAAACACCTTCGGAGACACCTGTAGAGCATCTTTATAATCACCCAGTTACTTTCTGACATTTGATAGCACACAAGGTGTTCCTCCCGTATTCGGGAGTTGCATAATATCATAGTCAGATGAATATGTATAAGTCATGGAGAAAGCAATGGCAATAAAACTTAATGATCATTATGCTAAGCTAACAGATAGGTCTTGTCCATCACATCATTCTCTAATGATGTGATCTCATTCATCAAATGACAACACATGTCTATGGTGAGGAAACTTTAAGCATCTTTGATTAACAAGCTAGTCAAGTAGAGGCATACTAGGGACACTCAGTTTTGTCTATGTATTCACACATGTACTAAGTTTCCGGTTAATAAAATTCTAGCATGAATAATAAACATTTATCATGATATAAGGAAATATAAATAGCAACTTTATTATTGCCTCTAGGGCATATTTCCTTCAACTTGCCCATGAGCAACTGCCACTCATCAGTGCACTATCCTAAGCATGGAAACATCTAAAAAGAGCAACAGCAAGTGCCACTCATGAATAGCACCCATCTGCACCCATGCACATTTGGCAGCATCCTAAAATGGTCCTACTACATGAACGTATAACAATCTAAAGCATGCAACACAAACCCTAGCTTGAACATGCATAACAATTTAGAGCATGCAACATGAACAACAACATGAACATGATCCTAGCTTGAACATGAACATGAACATGCCATTTGCATGAACACAGATCCTAGCAAGACCATACCATGAACACAGATCCTAGCAAAGCACACTAGCATTGGGGATTATAGCATGAACACAGCTCCGACCATTAACACAGTGTAACACCCCAGATGTAAAACTTCCATATTTGGCAATATATCCATGTTGATCTCCATCCAATTCCATTTGGGGTTCCATCTTTTTGGTCTCATATTGTTTAATTATGTTGTTCTACTCATTTCATTGCCATGCTTACCTTGTCATATTGCATTTGTGCTTCTTGTCATATTCCTTTTAGCGATCATATGTTTGCACCATGTGCATATCAATGTTGTGTTGTGCTTATGTCAACTTGCATTTCCATGATATGCATGCATGATATGTTGTTGCATGTTCTATGTGTGATCCATGCATCACCATCTCCATTCATCACCACCTCTCCTTCTTTTTCTTTCTTTTAGGAAGTGCCATTTTACCCTCCTCCTTTAACGTTCAACTTTGCCGCAATATTCTATCACCATGTTACTTACCTCTCTATCAAATTTAAGCTTTATCTAAGTTGTTTTGGTTAGGTTTTAAAATGGCTCAAGTTTGAATTCGATTCAAACTTGAATTATTTTACTTCCTCTAAAATTCCCAGGACAATTTTATAAAATAAAGCAATACCTCAGGATCATGAGAATATCTTTATATATCTCATACACCTGTCCTATGTTCCTGTGCTTTTCTGTTTTATTTTCTGTCTGAGGATAATGAAGAGAGAGCAGCAGCCCAGTGTAGCAGCCCATCAACCAGTGCATGCAGCCCAACTCGCGCAGCAGCAGCAGCCCATCCAGCTCGCTAGCGATAGGAGCGTCGTCTCCCCTGTACGGCAGCTCATCCAGACACGCCACGTCGACGAGCTCGTTGATTTGACGGCCGTCCGGCGCCCCTAGCCCCTATATATGGTGTCCTAGACCTAGCCCTAGTTCCCCTTGTCCACTTCCGTCCCTCTCTTGCCCTCGCCGCCGCCAGGTAGGTCTCCACGTGTCTCGCCGTCGCCCTGCCCACCATGACCCGAGCGAGCAAGAGCTTGAGCTCGGGGTAGCCGTCCACGTCGCGCCTCCGACCCTCCTGTAGCCGTGGAGAGGGCCGTCAAGTTCCTCTCTGTCCCCTTCCTCGACGCACGCGACACCACGGCCCCTGGATCGACCTCCCCGGCCCCGTCTTCTTCCTCTGCTGCATCTACTTCTCGGACCCGAAGCCCCGCCAAGTTCAGAACTGTCGCGCTTCGTCTCCGTCGAGTCCCCGGCCTCTTCTTCTTGTCCTAGGTGAGCTAGGTAACCTCCCTTCCATCCTTGATCCTTCTCGTGCCGTCTAGTTCACCGAAGGCGCCGCTCCTTCCATGTTTTTCTCGTGTTCTCGGTGCTCCGACAAAACCTGTAGCTTTATTGTAGTTGATGTTGCTGTCGTAGCATGTCCATGCCCTCCGCCCTGGATCGTCTCGCCGGACTGCTTCCCCGAATTAGGACACGCGCTCGCGCACTCATCCGCACGCAAACGCTCCTTGCCGTGGGCCTTTTCTTCCCTGCTTACCGTGCCTCGTCATGGCCCCGAGCCGAGCGTGAGCTCGTGCCCGAGTGCCTGCTCACTCGCGAGCCACCTCCACTCGCTCGCTGGAGTCCCCACAGGTTCCCGCACGCCCGCCATTGCTCTGCCCAGTGAGCCGCGCCTCCTAGCTCGTCGCCGCCGGCGCCGGTGATTTCTGTGTTGCCACGGCCAAAGGCTCGGCCTTCTGGCTCTGGTTCAAAAGGAGCCAGGCGCCTCTCTCAGTACACACACCTCCCTCTAGCGCACTTGTTAGCACGCCTTTTTCCTACCTAGGAGACCTGGGTTTGAGTCCCAGGTTCCACGTTTTTAGTGGTGGCCTTTTATTTTCACTCTGACTATGACACCTTGGTCCCAGCGTCATCCACACACACTCACATGCCCACATGTCATACTCTCGCATCCCTCATATCTATTTATTTTCCTTTATTAATCTTTTATTCCAGCGATTTCCATTTCTGGAATATGCTAGCTTTCCTTTTCAGGCAAGTCCAGATCTGGACATTCCAAATATGGAAATTGCCAATTCTGTCATATTCCCTTTTAGGGCAGTTTTTCACTTATAGCATTTGTGATGATTTTTCTACAGCAACCTAGACATATTATATATGTTTCTGGGGTAGAAAAATCTCACCAATCCAGTGGTCGCATTATTTTCTGCATTTAAGCAAGTTTGCATACATGTCATTTTACATCATGGTGCTGTTTTGGCATTTTTGTGTGATTTATTTCAAACATGCTATGAGGTTGTTTGGCACATGGTTAGCTTCATTTTCATTCCTAATCCATCATAGATTTATTTCATGCCATTATATGCTATGTAGGGAGTTAATCAAGCTTGTTAACATGCCAACATGAATCTGTTTTTGCCATGTCCTAAAATTTCACTAAGTCTAAATCTGTTTATAAATCTTGCTATGTTTGCATGGGTGTAATCATATTTTCTGTGCCCTTTTGGCTCATGTTCAGTAAGAAAGTTTTGTTCTTTGTCTTTAGTGTTAGCATGTCATGCCTTTGTTTGCCATGATAAGTTCCTGTAGAATGTTGTTTGATAGCTCTAAACATTGCAACCTGATGTTATTTCTGCCATGCACAGTGATTTCTGCCAAGCCTGTGAAACTATTATTATTTGCAATCTTGCCATGTCCTTTGGAGCATGTTCTAGTGGTTTCTGGAGATAGCTCAGTGTTCATGTTTTGTTAAGATTCTCCTGTAATTCATGTCCATACCTTTTGTTTTCATGTTGAGATGTTGTAGCATATTGTTTTGATGCTTGCTAGATGCCTAGTTGCTGCTTTGGACAGCTTGTCCTTTAAACTTGTTTCATGTGTATGTGTTGAACCGTTGCTCCGTTTTGAGTGTGCTCTATATGAAACTTGTTTAGTTTTGCATATAGTTTCATGTTACCTTGTTGCATGCATGTTTTGAATGTGTTTGCTTGATGTTTGAAAGCATTTTGCATCAATGACATTTTTAACTTGTTTTGCTCATATCTTCTAGGTCGTAGCTCCGAATTAAACGAACTTTATATGTAACTTGACTAGAAAGCCGTGTAGATCATCTTGATGCATATTAACTTGCTGTTTAACAACTTTAACATAAGGTTTATTCAGATCTGGACAAATTTTAAAATTTGCATATGAGGACTTACCGCAATTGTTATATGTTGTTTCTGCCTCATTTAAACTTGCTTTGATATGTTGCTCTTGTATGCATCATCTATTGCCATGAGTAGCTTCATGTAGCCTTGTCATGCATCATACTTGGTTTAGCATCATGCCATGTTTATGTGATGGTTGTTTACTATGTTGTTTGCTTCTTTCCGGTTGTGCCCCTCCTCGTTAGTTCCTGTTTCATTGCGATCGTGAGGATTCGTTCGTCTATGCTTGGTTCGTCTTCGTGGCTTCATATTCTTCATGGACTCGTTCTTCTTCCTAGCGGGATTTCAGGCAAGATGACCGTCACCTTGGATCTCACTACTATCATTGCTATGCTAGTTGCCTCGATGCTTTCGCTATGTCACGCTACCTACCACTTGTTTATCAAGCCTCCCAAATTGCCATGATAGCCTCTAACCTTTTTCACCCTTCCTAGCAAACCGTTGTTTGGCTATGTTGCCGCTTTTGCTCAGCCCCTCTTATAGCGTTGTAAGTTGCAGGTGAAGTTGAAGATTGTTCCTTGTTGGAACAGGTTTATGTTGGGTTATCACAATATATCTTATTTTAATTAATGCATCTATGTACTTGGTAAAGGGTGGAAGGCTCGGCCTTATGCCTGGTGTTTTGTTCCAATGTTGCCGCCCTAGTTTTCGTCATACCGGTGTTATGTTCCTTGATTTTGCGTCCCTAACACGGTGAGGGGTATGGGACCCTCTTGACAGTTCGCTTTGAATAAAACTCTTCCAGCAAGGCCCAACATTGGTTTTACATTTGCCTATCACCTATTTTTTTCCCTAGGGAGTAGCCCTCCCGAGGGTCATCTTTATTTAGCCCCCCGGGGCCAGTGCTCTTCGGAGTGTTGGTCCAACCTAGAGCCACTTGCGGTGCCACCCCTTCTTACGGGGTCTTCGGTTGCCGTACGTAGTGTTCATCCGGTCGTGGCCTGAGACGAGATACGCGCGGCTACTATCAGGGTGTCAGCACGCCGGGAGGTCTTGCTGGACTTGTTTTACCATTGTCAAAATGTCTTGTGCACTGGGATTCCAAGTCTGATCGGGTGTCCCGCGATGGAGGATTGTCTCTGCGGATCGTGAGCTAGTCATGGGCTAAGTTGGGACACCCTGCAGGGTATAAACTTTCAAGAGCCGTGCCCACGGTTATGTGGCAGATGGGAATTTATTAATATCCGGTTGTAGTAAACTTGAAGTAAACTTAACTAAAATACACCAACCGCGTGCGTACCCATGATTGTCTCTTTTCGAGGAAGTTCGGGAGGAGAACACAGTTTGTGGTATGTTTGACGTAAGTAGGAGTTCAGGATCACTTCTTGATCATTACTAGTTGGCGACCGTTTGCTTAGCTCCTCTTCTCGCTCTTGTTTTGTAAGTTAGCCACCATGTTTTGCTTAGCCGCTGCTGCAACCTCACCACTTTACCCCTTCCTTACCCATTAAGCTTTGCTAGTCTTGATACCCATGGTAATTGGATTGTTGAGTCCTTGTGGCTCACAGATTACTACAACAACAGTTGCAGGTGCAGGTTATGCGATGATCATGACGCGAGAGCGATGTTTACTCATGTTGGAGTTCTTCTTCCTCTTTGTCGATCTTGGGTTAGGTTCCGGCCTGCACTGGGCTAAAGGTGGTGGATATTGTTTGAGTTTCTGTTTATGTTTCTTCTGTAGTCGGATGTTGTTCTTATGTATGATGTATTGATGTATTCTTGCGGCATTTGTATGCCTTGTATGTATCCCCATCTATTATGTAATGGATTGATGTAATGATATCCACCTTGCAAAAGCGTGTCAATATGCGGTTCTATCCTTGGTGGGACCTTCGAGTCTCTTTAGGGTAGTGTCGCATATTGGGCGTGACACACAACACACTAGCAAAGCACACTAGAGCAGAAAAATATTATCCTAGGACACACACTGTAGCAAACATGAACAGATCGGTCTGATTGGATTCGATTCGGATTGCATCCAATCAAATCTAATCGAATCCTATCTAATCCTATCGAATCCACTAAGTACTAGCTCATGCCTAAGAAATAAACCCCTAATCTATATCTACGAGCAAGCATTGGGGGTTTGACTCACCGGAGCACGCGCAGTCGCACTGAACCAAGGCCGGGGTGAAAACCCTGGCGGGAAGGAGAGAGGTGGCGGAGCAGAGGAGGAGCCGGCCCTGGCGAGGACCTGCGGCATCGGTCCCGTGCTCATGGCCATGATGGAGGTCGAGGAGGACGGCCCGCCGATGGGAGAAAACCCTTGGACGGGGGTCAATAACCCCCCCCCCTGTCGGTGTCAAAACCGGCGGATCTCGGGTAGGGGGTCCCGAACTATGCATCTAAGGTCGATGGTAACAGGAGATGGGGGACACAATGTTTACCCAGGTTCACGCCCTCTCTATGGAGGTAATACCCTACTTCCTGCTTGATTGATCTTGATGAATATGAGTATTACAAGAGTTGGTCTACCATGAGATCGTAATGGCTTAAACCCTAGAAGTCTAGCATGTATGACTATGATTATGAGTATTGGCCTCTACAGACCTGACCCTCCGGTTTATATAGACACCGGAGGGGTCTAGGGTTACACAAGGTCGGTTACGGAGAAAGAAATCTTCATAGTCGGTCGCCAAGCTTTCCTTCCACACCAAGGAGAGTCCCATCCGGACACATGTAGAGTATTTGGTCTTTGTATATTCACAGCCCATCAGTCCGGCCGATGGCTAACAGGCCGGACGCCCGAGGACCCCTTAGTCCAGGACTCCCTCAGTAGCCCCCGGACCAGACTTCAATGACGAGCTGTCCCGCGCGCAGATTGTCTTCGGCATTGCAAGGTGGGTTTCTCCTTCGATGACTTCCAAGTGATGTATTCGGCCTTCCATTTAATGTCGTACCCCTCGGCTTCTCTGTATCAACAACTTCAGCTTCCATGTGTCAAGCGAATGCGAGAGGTCAGGGTATTTTTGCAGATAACACCCCGGCCACGCAAGAAAGAGCGTCTATTTAAAGAGATTGGATCCCACATCCATTCGGCACCACGCAGAAAAATCCTTAGAGATTGCTAGGAAAGACCACTCCAACATGGCTAGCACTCCCAGCTCCTCCTCCCGTCCCTGCGGTTCAGAAAAAGGTGAGTGGGAGAGGTGCTCCGTATCCCATGGTCAGCTGGAGAAGCTGCAAACACAGGGATTCCTCCCTCCTGCGGATCTGGTCCCTGTTCGAGCAGGGTTGACCTCCTTCAATGGTGAGGCCCAGGCGGAAAATTTTCCCAATCCGTCTGAGGGGGAGCGAGTGTGTTTCGTACCCTATCTGCTAAGAGGTGTCGGATTTCCAATTCATCCGTTCCTCCGAGGGCTTTTGGAGTATTACGGCCTCCAACTGCACAACTTTACTCCTGCCTCCATTCTGCATATCGCGGGTTACGTCGCTCTTTGTGAGCTGTTCCTGGGTTGTGAGGCTCACTTTGAATTATGAAGAAAGCTATTCTGCCTCGTCCCGCGTAACCACGAGGGATCAATATTTGAAGTGGGCAAAGCCGAAATATGGCGCATCGCCAAGACCGGATACCCATCTGGCACACCAAAGAAGGCATCCGAAGAGTGGCCTTCCGAATGGTTCTATATTGAGGACGTCTCACTTCCAGACCCAGTTCGGAGGGGTCTTCCTGAGTTCACAAGCGTTCCTTTGAAGAAACGCCACAGCTGGTGCCCTCGGAGCCTTGAGGACACTACTAGGGAAAAGCCTATACACAGAAAGTTACTAGTAGCGAGGGTTAAAACCTCTTCATATTTACCAAAGAGCGCAGGTTTTTAAACCTCGCTACTACTAAGTTGATAGCGTAGCGGGATTTTAACCTCGCTACTACTAAGCGGTCTCTACCGTGCCCCGGGACATGCCATAGTAGTAGCGGGTTTTAAAACCTCGCTACTACTAAGTTTGATAGCGATAGCGTTGGTTTTAGCCCTCGCTACTACTAAGTGGTGCCATAGTAGTAGCGAGGGGTAAAAACCGCTACTACTAAAGGTCCCATTTTCAAACTCTACCCCGTGGGATCGCCTTTTCAGTTTAAAAAAAATAAAAGAAAATGATGAAAATGTCAAAAAAATAAAAGAAAATAAGTTTCCAATGTGATATGTGGTCTAGTTGTTGGGATAATTTGCAAATATGAATTTCGACTTTATTTGCAAAATCTCTCGAGAATTTGTAAAAATGGGCATAACTTTGGCATACTAACTCGGATGAAAAAGTTCTTTTAATGAAAAATCATCTACTCGAAAAGTTACATCCAAATTTAACTGGGGGAACCCCGTTAAACATTTTCAAAATCCTCAAAAACCAAACAGAAAAAAGTTACGGGGCTTTTAAGATCTAGAGTGGAAAAAATCGAAAAAATTTCAAACTCTGTGGTCAAACTGTGGTCAAACAATGGTCAAACTAATTATTCTAGAATATTAGTCTTACTAAATAATTATTTTTGTTTTTTGAATTTTGGTCAAATCTGGTCAAACTATGGCCAAACTGTGGTCAAACTATGGTCAAACTATGGTCAAACTGTGGTCAAACTAATTATTCAAGAAATATTAGTGTTACTAATTTTTTAGAACAATAGTTTCAAACTCAAATAGTGAAATGTGTGAGTTCATGCTCAAGCTAAATTCACGAGGTTAATAGGATTGACATCTTACTATTGTCGTGAAAACAACAAGTGCAGACTTGGAAACGAGGGAGAATAGAACCCGGAAGTTAAGCGTGCTCAGCCGGAGTAGTGAGAGGATGGGTGACCGTCCAGGAAGTTAGATGATTTGGAATGATGAGGGGTGATTAGAGATTAAATTGAGCAATTTAGGGGTGATTAGAGATTTGAGGTTAAAATAATTCAGCAATTTGAAAAATTAGGGAAAAGATTGAAATATTTTTTCAAAAAATTCAAAAAACCGCTATTGGTAGTAGTAGCGCGGTTTTTTACCCACTCTACTTCTAAAGGACGTAGTAGTAGCGCGGGTGGCACCCGCGCTACTGCTATACTTTAGCTGTAGCGCCTTATTAGTAGCGTCGGCCCCTGGCGCTACTAATAGGCCCAAAACTGCTTGCTGCTAGGCTTTTCCCTAGTAGTGGGAGGAAGATAATGCGGATGTTCATCAACTCATGAGCAAGATAAGGACGCTCACTCAGTCCGGATTATCAATAGTCGAAGTAATGGCGACTTCCATAGTACGGGGGGTTCAGCCACTCCAATACAGAGGGCTTCCCATGTGGCACTACAATGGGGAGGATGACGCCTCCTGCTGCGACGAGGGGTGATTAGAGATTTGAGGTTAAAATAATTCAGCAATTTGAAAATTAGGGGAAAAGATTGAAATATTTTTTCAAAAAAATTCAAAAAAAACCCGCGTTGGTAGTAGTAGCGCGGGTTTTTACCCACGCTACTACTAAAGGACGTAGTAGTAGCGCGGGTGGCACCAGCGCTACTGCTATACGTTAGTTGTAGCGCCTTATTAGTAGCGTCGGCCCCCGCGCTACTAATAGGCCCAAAACCTGCGCTGCTGCTAGGCTTTTCCCTAGTAGTGGGAGGAAGATAATGCGGATGTTCATCAACTCATGAGCAAGATAAGGACGCTCACTCAGTCCGGATTATCAATAGTCGAAGTAATGGCGACTTCCATAGTACGGGGGGTTCAGCCACTCCAATACAGAGGGCTTCCCATGTGGCACTACAATGGGGAGGATGACGCCTCCTGCTGCGGCAGGAAATGTCCGGACACCCTCGCCGCTCTGGCCAAAATATTGGCCGAACTGTTCAAAGGGGAGGAAGAGGAATTTCTATGAATCAAGCACAGAGACGGATTCTCCATGTACAGTCCTCCTAGCTGGGTAAGTCCCAACTCCTCTGCTCTACTTACTCCACTCCCTGAGCTATCTTCAATGAATACTAATCCATCCATTTATAACAGCACTGGCGAAAGATTTCCGAAGAGCTTCACAACCCCGCCCCGCCGCCCGAGGGCCACAATCGGGACCTTGACCCCAGATTCAAAGAGGATCCGGATATATTCGTGGTGCTCGAGGATGGGGTGTTTTACCAGGCGAGCTACGACGGCACGGAAGTGGCCATCATCGCCGATTACCCCGGTCTTCTCCCTGCTTCACACGTAAGTCACTACTAGGGAAAAGCCTATAGACAGAATGTTACCAGCAGCGCGCTTTAAAATCAGGCGCTGCTGAAACAAGTTTATCAGTAGCGCGTACACTCAAAGACGCGCTACTGTTGGAAATATGCCCTAGAGGCAATAATAAATTAGTTATTATTATATTTCCCTGTTCATGATAATCGTTTATTATCCATGCTATAATTGTATTGATAGGAAACTCAGATACATGTGTGGGTACATAGACAACACCATGTCCCTAGTAAGCCTCTAGTTGACTAGCTCGTTGATCAATAGATGGTTACGGTTTCCTAACCATGGACATTGGATGTCGTTGATAACGGGATCACATCATTGGGAGAATGATGTGATGGACAAGACCCAATCCTAAGCCTAGCACAAAGATCGTAGTTCGTATGCTAAAGCTTTTCTAATGTCAAGTATTTTTTTCCTTAGACCATGAGATTGTGCAACTCCCGGATACCGTAGGAATGCTTTGGGTGTACCAAACGTCACAACGAATCGGGTGACTATAAAGGTGCACTACAGGTATCTCCGAAAGTGCTGTTGGGTTGGTACGAATCGAGATCGGATTTGTCACTCCGTGTAAACGGAGAGGTATCTCTGGGCCCACTCGGTAGGACATCATCATAATGTGCACAATGTGACCAAGGGGTTGATCACGGGATGATGTGTTACGGAACGAGTAAAGAGAGTTGCCGGAAACGAGATTGAACAAGGTATCGGGATACCGACGATCGAATCTCGGGCAAGTACAATACCGCTAGACAAAGGGAATTGTATACGGGATCGATTGAGTCCTTGACATCGTGGTTCATCCGATGAGATCATCGTGGAACATGTGGGAGCCAACATGGGTATCCAGATCCGCTGTTGGTTATTGACCGGAGAACGTCTCGGTCATGTCTACATGTCTCCCGAACCCGTAGGGTCTACACACTTAAGGTTCGATGACGCTTAGGGTTATAAAGGAAGTTTGTATGTGGTTACCGAATGTTGTTCGGAGTCCCGGATGAGATCCCGGACGTCACGAGGAGTTCCGGAATGGTCTGGAGGTAAAGATTTATATATGGAAAGTTGTTGTTCTGGTTCCGGAAAAGTTCGGGTTTTTTCGGTATTGTACCGGGAAGCTTCCAGAAGGTTCCGGAGGATTCCGGAGGGGTCCGGAGGTCCGGAAATTGTTCCACCACGTCCAATATAGTAGCATGGGCTGTAGGGGGGCGCCCTAGCCTTAATGGGCCAGGGGCACCAGCCCCCCCAAGGCCCATGCGCATGGGAAGGGTAAAACCCTAAAGGGGGAGGCCTCCACTTGACTTGGGAGGCACTCCTCCCCCCTTGGCCGCCCCCCCTAGATGGGATCTAGGGCTGGCCGCACCCCTTGGGGTGGGGAAACCCTAAAGGGGGCGCAGCCCCCCCTTCCCCCTATATATAGTTGAGGTTTGGGGCTGCCATAGAGATGAGAACTTCTCCTCTTGGTGCAGCCCTGCCTCTCCTCCTCCTCCTCTCCCTTGGTGCTTGGCGAAGCCCTGCAGGATTACCACGCTCCTCCACCACCACCACGCCGTTGTGCTGCTGCTGGATGGAGTCTTCCTCAACCTCTCCCTCTCTCCTTGCTGGATCAAGGCGTGGGAGACGTCACCGGGCTGTACGTGTGTTGAACGCGGAGGTGCCGTCCGTTCGGCACTAGGATCATCGGTGATTTGAATCACGACGAGTACGACTCCATCAACCCCGTTCTCTTGAACGCTTCCGCTTAGCGATCTACAAGGGTATGTAGATGCATTCTCCTTCTCCTCGTTGCTGGTTTCTCCATAGATAGATCTTGGTGACACGTACGAAAATTTTGAATTTCTGCTACGTTCCCCAACAGCTCGCTAAAATTCCTGACGCCGCTTGAGAGCGATTTATAGCGACAGTAGCGTTAATACAAAGAGCGCTACTGCTACGGGTCGTAGCGATGGCGCATTTACTAATAACCGCTGCTGCTAAGTTAACTAGTCGCAATAACCCACAGATCCACACACTCACTCGATCTCCCCCTCAACCCACCGCGCCGCCGGTCCTCCACCGTCGCCCCTCCTCCGATCTACGCCGCCTTCACCTCATCCTCCTCGCTGGACTCGGTACCGGCCTCCTCCTCCGTCCTCCCTCCACTCGCCGCTGGCCGGCCCCTCCTCGCTCCGCCTTCCTCCTCCGTCCTCCCTCCACTCTCCCCAGCCGGCCCCTCCTCGTTCCGCCTTCCTCCTCCGTCATACTCTCTACTCCCTCCTCGAGTCGCCCCTCCTTCTCCCTCCGCCCTGCTACATTTTGATTTAGTAGGCTAGTTTATATGCAACATTTTGATTTAGTTGATATGATTCAGTTGATTTAGTAGGCTAGTTGATTTAGTTGATTTAGAACATTTTCATTTAGTTGATTTAGTAGGCTAGTTGATTTAGTTGATTTAGTAGGCTAGTTGATTTAGAACATTGTGTCATTTAGTTGATTTAGTATGCTAGTGGATTTAGTATGCTAGTTGATTTAGTATGCACCATTTTATTGTTATTTTTTCTGTACATGGATAGGTAGATGCTTTTGTTTTTTGTAATAAGTTATTTTTTTGGCAAAATGTAGGTGCCAATTTAGATAAATTTGCCACTTGTTTTTTAATCAATTATCTTAGGCTATAGGTGCCATCAAAATGCTTTGGTAGGTGGTTCCTTGTCATCTAATCGTTAATCCTTTGCTCATATTGCTTTAGGAAAATGGCGCCACCTCCACCACCACTATGTCGACCGTGCAAGTCAAGGTGCGCCAAAGAGCCTTGCAACCGGCAAGTTGTTTGGCATCTACTTCCAAATGAAGTTTTCGGTCATGCGGGCGGTAAGAAATTAGATGAAATGTAACAACTATTTTATTTTTAGTGTTGGTATTACTACATTGTGTCATTTTTCTTTTCTTACACAGATCGTCCCATGCAATGTGAGGTTGAAATTCAACAAGCTAACAGGAGACACTGTGACATTTGAGGCTCCTGGGGGGCGTACACTATGGAGGTTGAGAAAGGACGCAATATGTCACAGATTGGAGGAGATGGATGGGCCTGTTTCCTCGCCCGCATGTGTCTTCTTGGTGGTGAGTTGATCAGCTTCTCCTTGAGCAAAAGACCCAAGCTGGCTGTCATTTATCTCAACCTGGTGGAAGATGATGAAGATGACGAAGATGATGAAGATGACGAAGATGACGAAGATGATGCAGATGATGAAGATGATGAAGATAATGAGGACCCACTTCATGAAGCCATCGTAGCTCAAAGAATGAGGCTGAGCGAGGACGAGGTGTGCAACCTATGGGACATAATTCCGCCACGTGATGACTTTGTCGGGGTGCCACTCGTGACCCGCCTGACAAGTACCATGGTCGATCGGTATGAAATGGTATGTTATACGTACTGACTGTAGTAATTTGATGATATATATATATGCTTTATTGTTATACTTACAAATGCAAATTATCCGATGATATGCTTAGTGAATCCGATGAAATGCTTAGTGTAGAGTCCAATGATATGCTTAGTAGAATTCATGATTAATTAGTACAAATGCGTAGTAATCGTGTCTTTTGATAGTGTAGAAATCTAGACTTAATAGAAATATATTTGCAAGAGTATGTGTGAGGATATTTATTAATTGATATGTTTTTCTTATTCAGAAATTGCCAAAGAACCTATTTGTGAGTTGTGGTATCGAGCCTGATGAAGAAGGCTCAGCTGGACTATGCCTTACCGCAAGGGGCTCCGTCACCACCTGTACATACCGCATGGACACAAACGGTCGCACACACTTAAACTCGGTTGGGTGGAAGAGATTCCTCATTGGCAAGAATCTTCGTGTTGGACAGGCCATCCTAATTACTATTAGGAACACCCACCGCCCAGGCTTGAGGATGATGATCGTCGTCGATATCATCTAGAACTACATATGTGTGTCTATATCATCTAGAACTCCATATGATGATCGTCGTCGATATCATGTAGAACTACATATGATGATCGTCGTTGATATCATCTAGAACTAAATATGATGATCGTAGTCGATGTCACCTTGTACTGCTTGAGGATGCATGTTGAGTATATATGAAATTGTAATCTAGTACTTCCTCGGTTCCAAATTATTGTCGTGGTTTTAGTTCAAATTTCAACTAAACCCACGACGGGTAATTTGGAACCGAGGAAGTACTACCTAGTACCTATAATGCTTTATGAAATTGATATCTAGTAGAACTAGTATCTGAAAATTGCAGCCATCTTGAAGCCGGAATGGGGAAATGGTGGAAGATATAACAAGAGCGGAGCAGGAAATCGCTTCTGACTAACTAATAGTAGCGTTGCTCGGGAAATGCGCTGTTAATATAGTCAATAGTAGTAGCGCTGAATGCATAAAGTGCTACTACTAACGGTTAGTCAGAAGCGCCTTATTCAGAAGGTGCTCAAGCGCTGCTGATAGTTGATAACCCACAAGTATAGGGGATCGCAACAATTTTCGAGGGTAGAGTATTCAACCCAAATTTATTGATTCGACACAAGGGGAGCCAAAGAATATTCTCAAGTATTAGCAGCTGAGTTGTCAACTCAACCACACCTGGAAACTTAGTATCTGCAGCAAAGGTGTGGCGACCGATTTTCCGGGTATTAATTTCCAGAAAATGGCCGTTGTGCTCACCAGTCCCAGGATTACTCTTAGTTGATGAGGCACCAACTTGATACAGAAACTCCAAGCACAATACAAAATATATGTAGTACAAGACCATTCTGGCCTGGGAATACAACAAATGGTTTCTAGTGGTTGATGGCGGAAGCGGTTTGTGGATCATCAGTGTCTATGGGACTCCATTTCCCATAGGAACAGCTAACCAGGATAACTCCTATCTTCGCGAGGCTGCGGTCTCCGTTGCTTAGGTTCCGGGGCGGGCATCGCAACGCCCCTCTCCATGCAAGATTTCTGGCCATGACCATAGCCTGGGGCAAGCCAGTGAGTACTTTGAATGTACTCGCAAAACATTATGAACACGGGTATAATATAAATGATAATCGTGCACGGAAATTTTCTATGATCGCATTGTCGGTCATAAAATAAAATCTACGATGCATGCAAACAGGTTATTTATATGTAACAAGAATATGAAATGACAGAGGAGGAAATAATGCACCATTCGGATGTCCAGGCGACATCTCGAAATGATGGTAAATAACAAGCATGCCTCGTCAAGGTTCGAGCGACGCCACATAAAGGGCTTATAAGGAAAATAAATAACAAGTAATGCCACGATAAGGCCCCGAGCGACACCACATAAAGGGCTTATAAGGGAAATAAATAACAAGTAATGTTACGACAAGGCGTCTGATCGACACCACATAAAGGGCTTATAATGGAAATAAATAACAAGTAATGCCACAGTTGGGCGTCTGAGCGACACCACATAAAGGGCTTATGAAGCAAAAACATTCATAGTGAATATCCAGGAGGTAGAACCGTCCCAGGAATACTCAATAAATCAAGTAACGGCAATAGTTAGTCCATGATAAGAATAATCATAATCATCATAATCAACACAAGTCACAAATCATGATCCATGTTACGGTTTAGCAGTTTCCTCAAGACCGAAACTAAGACCGACACTTGACCTAACCCAGACTGTAGTCCTTAACCATGGACACGGCTATTCGAATAGGTTTAATATCTCTACAGAGGGTGTACTCTTTACCCACGAGTAACGGATTTCTTTAGTCCATCGGGACTAATTCCGTCTACGGTCTTTTAGTCAAAAACACGCCTGACTTGCACACACCAGCTTAACTCACCGGTGTGCAGAATCACCCACGACACTGTCAAGCAAAACTCTAAGTGGGAGGCTACAACCTCGGCGTAGCATGGGATCACAAAATTTATACATTACAAAACTAGGGGAGCTACCCTTCGGCTACAACCGAAACACCCATGCCCTCGGTCGATGGCATGCCTACCGGATGCCTCCGGTATCTTCCATCATGGCCTCTCAGACGGTGTGTGCTAGGAAAGGGGTTGACAACTTCATCGAACTGCACCCACGTATGGCAGGTACAAGTGGTAGTACGAAACAAGTATGGGGGTTACTGGAACAAGACTCGATCTATTGTCGACTCAGGAGGTTTAAGCATTCCCTCCATTATTAGCATAACAAAAATATTTCAATCAACAGGATCACCGCTAATTATACCTTACCATGCCATACCGGATATAACCGTCCCAACGGAGACCGGCGACAAGCTCACGCCTACCCAAGGCAGAGGCCTCCCTGGATTTCTTTCCGGCATTCATGTAAGGCACATGAGGATGATTACCATCACAAGTATATTCATTTCCAACAACAAGGAAAATAACAAATATGCCTTCATGCAAAAGATCACATCACCACATAAAATAACGAGATTTTCCGATGCAAGGTGGTGTTACAACCGTGTCAACTAACACAGCAAAAATATTATGCCATGGTTCAGGATGCTTGCCTTCAAGGCGTGGAGAGGTGGGGTGCTCTCCAAAACTTTTGAAAGTTTTCTCCTCTCTCCAACAAATCCTATTTTGAAAATATTGGAATGAACACACAAATTCAAAACAGCACAAAAAAAGTTGTTTGAAATTTTTTCAAATAAATCTTAAAATAAACTAGAAAGAATTTGAGAGATGTAGGAAAAAGAATCAACTCATTTGGAGTTTTATTTAAAAAGATACAACCAGTCAAAGATTTGGTCAAAAATCTGTTTTTAAAATAAAACAAAAAAGAAAACGTTTCGGGAGAATACGTCTTCGAAAAGGGGAGACGTACTCGGCGTTGTGCGCTTCCACTTAAACACGTGGAGGCAGGGCTGGGTCTCTGACAGTGGGTCCAGGGGGCCCACTGGTCAGGTTTGACCTGTCTCCACTCCCTCCTCTTCTCTGCCTGAGCAGAGGCGGGACGTCCGGCGATCGTCGCCGGCGAACGGCGGTTCTTCGCGGGCATCCGAGTGCAGGGATGGATCCGCCACTCCTAGGCGGTCCTCCCGGTAGTCATAGGGTCGCCGGGGGTGGAGGCAGTCGCCGGCGGCGAGCTCCACGGCGGAGGGGAGGCTTCGGTGGATTTGGGGATTCCAGCCATGGTGGTTCCCGAGCGGGTCTGAGATGTTGGGCGGCTCCGTAGGGTCATGGGGAGGAGGATGGAAGCACAGGAGGGTCTGGGGCTTTGGCATTGGCCGATTTTGCCGGAGCGAGGTGGCGGCCGACCTGCGGAGTTGGGGAAGAGAGTGGCCCCGCCAACTGGGAGGGGGAGGCTTCCTACGGCTCGAGTGAGGCTGCTGATGAGCCTAGGCAGGTTCGAGAGGGCTTTATATAGCCCGGCGAGGTCGGTTCCCGTGGCCGCGGATAAGCTAGCCGGTGAACCGCCTCGCTGTAGCAAGGGTGTCGTGGCGGTGACAAGCACTAGGGGACGACTTGCGGATAAGCTATGGCTCGAGCGGTGGCGGCGGGAAGGCTCGGGCGGCGCCGACCTGAGCAGGGCTGTCGGGCGGCCGTGGCGGCTAGTCCTTGGCTTGCCGGAGACGCGGTGAGGGTCTACTTGGCGTGTTGCAGTGAGGAGGGGAGCGTGTGGCGTGGCTCTGCAGAGCGGTGGCAAACTAGGGGGCGACGCGTCGGCTCGGGCGCGGCACGTGCAAAACGCGTGCTCTGCTCGCGCTCCGGGCGTGCACGACGACTGTTCGACGAAATGCCAGGATGGCAAAAACTGCTAGAGAGCTAATGCAAATCCACAGGCCTGGGCTAGAGTAGCAGGCTACTTGACAACTTGGTTTGGACAGATGGGAAAGTGCACAACACAAACATACAATCATGCCAAATCTGTTCATGCCCACATGGTGTTTGACAAAATGCCAGAGGCATCTAGGCAGGTCTTGGAGTGGTCAAAAACTCCAGATGGTGGTCTCATTAGGTGAATAAAAGGGTGGTGAGGTTAGGTGGTGAAATACAGAAACTAGTTAGTGCAAGTTTTGCAAAAACTCAATTCTGGACAGGAGACAAATGGCATCACTTCTTGAACCAAAAATGATCCAATGGGTGCATGCGTCTGGACTTAGGGGTTTAGTAGGATGGTCTACAAGCAGGGGAAAGAATCAAGGGCCAAAGAGCAAGCAATAATATGGATGTTGTACAAACCATCATGTTGGACCAGAATGAAGATGAGGATGATTCACTCAAATCTTTCAAAGAACATTACTGAGTTTTTGCATAAAGTTGAATCATAGGCTGCTACCAACAGCCCATAATTTTGGTGGAAGCTAGAAAGGAATATTTAAATAGGTTGTAGTGCAAAATTGCCCACTAGACCAGAGAAGAAAATTGGGTGTAGAGCTCAAAATATCTAGGGAATGAAATATCTTTTTGCATAAAAGTGGTTTGGTGACATCACAGGACATCCCCAAATTTTGGTGGAATTTTTGAAAGAATTTATAAAAGGGTTGTAGTTCAAAAAGGACCATAAAACCATGGGAAACCATTTTTCAAGAAAATAAAGATCATGGAGATTATTATATAATTAATTCCTCTGATGAAAAGAAAGGATTTTTCTTGAGAGGATAAACAAGTCCAATAACATATTTGAAAAGTTTTTACTAGGGGTGAAAACTCCACAACTTAGGGGAAAAGAGAGGCTCTGAAATCAAGAATAAATCCAGAAAAATAAAAATTTATTTTCCTGGCAAAATTTTGATTAATAATACAAGGTTAAAATTTTGGGGTGTCACAACACTACCCCCCTTAAGAAAAAAATCTCGTCCTCGAGATTTGTTAAGGGTTGTTTTGAAAATATCATTTCTGTTAGCTGAAACCAAAAAGGTTTATCCATAGCACAAACTTGCGTCGTGGAGGTTGGTCTTTGGCAGCTACGCTTGGGATTAAAAATGCAATCGCACATCAACAAACTCATGCATGGCTATAACAAAAATAGGGGTGCACAGGCAAACAGTATTTAATTACGGCGATACAGGATCACACAGTTACAAGGCGAGGACCTACTAAGACTCGGTACTGCTCGGGTGACTCAGTCTACCTCGTTAATATCTAAGCGGGCTTGCGTTGCGGACGTCGGGGTTTTTCCACGGTTCTCACCGTCAGGATTAGCCGGAGGGGGTTGAGGGACTGCAGGGTCTGGGTAGCGATGATGACCTTCTCGGGGATTGTTGGCCACAATCCCGTTAGAGCGTGTTCCCAAAAGGCGACGAAGCACTTCTGGGGTCATCAAGGTATCTTGGTTGATGGCCGGGGCTGACCTCAAGGTCTCGATTGGTTGTCCGAACAATACGACTGGGATGTCAGTGTCGGGCTCATCTTCTCCTCTAGTTGGGGCTCGGCGGATCAGCTCTCCACGAGCTGCGATCAGATCAATGGTGATTTGATCGAATAGTCCTTCTAGTGCATTTACATAACGCACCAGATGCAACAATGCAGAGTCCGTCTCGTGATCTCCGTTGGCAACTTGGGGTGGTCTACCATATCCGTCACGGCTAGGGTAGTAGTAGAACGAGCGACAGTTAACTCTGGGCGACAAATGCCGGAGTTGAACTATAGCTTCTCGAGCAGCTAGTTGGATGGCTTGTGGCTCAAAGGAAGTTGTCCTTCCGGTGAACCTGTAGGGGCGTTCTGGCGATAGACCCATACCATAGACGTGCACCGTGGGCCAGATTGACGGCTTTCACCGCTCACGGACCCTTGGTACACTACATATTCGGGAGGCTCTTCTAATGCAAAGGCACGACGGGTGAGGTTCGCGAGCACGGTCACAAATCCCCCAAGGTTGTTTGCTGTGGTCTCATTGTGTACGACGGGGCCAGGCATTATAACTTGGTTTGAGGAAGAGGCCGGGCTGTGCTGTGTTGCGGCTAGCGTGCCCTTTTTATAGAAAAAAAGGACGGAGTCTTCCTTCGCACGCTTGCAAATAAGACATTATAGGCATCGGTCACTGACGTGTGATCAACTGGCTAGGATGATAGGTTGGGCACCGACTGCCAAATAGTGTCGGGGTCACTGTTTGGCTATCTTGCAAGAGAGGCTTGGCTGGGTTTTGGTTAGGGTCTAGTGGGTTGGTTTTACTAGGTTTTTTGACCTGGCTAAGATAGGATTAGCCAATGGTCAGCCTGGCTCTGATACCAAGTTTGTGGCTACCGATTTTCCGGGTATTAATGAGGCACCAACTTGATACAGAAACTCCAAGCAAAATACAAAATATATGTAGTACAAGACCATTCTGGCCTGGGAGTACAACAAATGGTTTCTAGTGGTTGATGGCGGAAGCGGTTTGTGGATCATCAGTGTCTATGGGACTCCATTTCCCACAGGAACAGCTGACCAGGATAACTCCTATCTTCGCGAGGCCACGGTCTCCGTTGCTTAGGTTCCGGGGCGGTCATCGCAACGCCCCTCTCCATGCAAGATATCTGGCCAATACAATAGCCAGGGACAAGCCAGTGAGTACTTTGAATGTACTCGCAAACATTATGAACACGGGTATAATATAAATGATAATCGTGCACGGAAATATTCTATGATCGCATTGTCAATCATAAAATAAAATCTCTGATGCATGCAAACAGGTTATTTATATGTAACAAGAATATGAAATGACAGAGGAGGAAATAAAATGCACCATTCGGATGTCTGAAGCGACGTCTCGAAATGGTGGTAAATAACAAGCATGCCTCAGTCTGGCATCTGAGCGACGCCGCATAAAGGTCTTATAAGGGAAATAAATAACAAGTAATGCCACAGTCGGGCGTCTGAGCGACACCACATAAAGGGCTTATAATGGAAATAAATAACAAGTAATGCCATAGTCAGGCGTCTGAGTGACACCACATAAAGGGCTTATGAAGCAAAAACATTCATAGTGAATATCCAGGAGGTAGAAACGTCCCAGGGATACTCAATAAATCAAGTAACGACAATAGTTAGTTAATGATAAGAATAATCATAATCATCATAATCAACACAAGTCACAAATCATGATCCATGTTCTGGTTTAGCAGTTTCTCCTCCGATGACCGACACTAAGACCGACACTTGACCGACCTGCATCGTAGTCCTTAACCATGGACACGGCTATTCGAATAGGTTTAATATCTCTGCAGAGGGTGTACTCTTTACCCACGAGTAACGGATTTCTTTAGTCCATCGGGACTAATTACATCTCACGGTCTTTTAGTCAAAAACACGCTGACTTGCACACACCAGCTTAACTCACCGGTGTCTGGAATCACCCATGACACATGTCAAGCAAAACTCTAAGTGGGGAGGCTACAACCTCGACATAGCATGGGATCACAAAATTTATACCGCGCGCAAACTAGGGGAGCTACCCTTCGGCTACAACCAAAACACCCATGCCCCGGTCGATGGCATGCCTACCGGATGCCTCGGTATCTTCCATCATGGCCTCTCCAGACGGTGTGTGCTAGGAAAGGGGTTGACAACTTACTGAACCATACCCCACGTATGGCAGGGACAAGTGGTAGTACGAAACAAGTATGGGGGTTACTGGAACAAGACTCGATCTATGGTCGACTCAGGAGGTTTAAGCATTCCCTGCATGATTAGCATAACAAAAATATTTCAATCAACAGGATCACCGCTCATTATACCTTACCATGCCATACCGGACATAACGTCCCAACGGAGACCGGCGACAAGCTCACGCCTACCCAAGGCAGAGGCCTCCCCGGATTTCTTTCCGGCATGCATGTAAGGCACATGAGGATGATTACCATCACAAGTATATTCATTTCCAACAGCAAGTGAAATCACAAATATGCCTTCATGCAAAAGATCACATCACCACATAAAATAATGAGCTTTTCCGATGCAAGGTGGTGTTACAACCGTGTCAACTAACACACCAAAAATATTATGCCATGGTTCAGGATGCTTGCCTTCAAGGTGTGGAGAGATGGGGTGCTCTCCAAAACTTTTGAAAGTTTTCTCCTCTCTCCAACAAATCCTATTTTGAAAATATTGGAATTAACACACAAATTCAAAACAGCACAAAAAAAGTTGTTTGAAATTTCTTCAAATAAATCTTAAAATAAACTAGAAAGAATTTGAGAGATGTAGGAAAAAGAATCAACTCATTTGGAGTTTTATTTAAAAAGATACAAAAATCAAAGATTTGGTCAAAATCTGCTTTTTAAAATAAAAATGTAAAAGAAAAGCGTCGGCAGAATACGTCTTGAAAAGGGAGACGTACTGGGTTTTGCGCTTCCACTTAAACACGTGGAGGCGGGGCTGGGTCTCGGCGGTGGGTCCAGGGGGCCATTGGTCGAGTTTGACCGATCTCCACTCCCTCCTCTTCTCTGCCCTGAGCAGGCGGGATGTCCGGCGATCGTCGCCGCTAACGGCGGTTCTTCGCGGGCATCCGAGTGCAGGATGGATCCGCCACTCCTAGGCGGTCCTCCGGTGGTCGAGGGTCGCCGGGTGGAGGGAGTCGCCCGGCGTAGCTCCATGTGGAGGGGACGCCGATTGGATTTGGGGATTCCGGCCATGGTGGTTCTGAGCGGGTCCGAGATGTTGGGCGGCACCGTAGGGTCATGGGGAGGAGGATGGAAGCACAGAGGGGTGCAGGGGCTTTGGCATTGGCCGTATTTTGCCGGAGCGAGGTGGCGGCCGACCCTGCCGGAGTTGGGGAAGAGAGTGGCCCCGGCCAATCGGGAGGGGGGAGGCTTCCTACGGCTCGAGTGAGGCTGCTGATGAGCCTAGGCAGGATTGAGAGGGCTTTATATAGCCCGGCGAGGTCGGTTCCTGTGGCCACGGATAAGCTCGTCGGCGAACCGCCTCGTTGTAGCTAGGGCGTCGTGGCGGCGCCAAGCGCTAGGGACGACTTGCGGATAAGCTTGCGAAGCTCCAGGGGGCAGGTGGCGAGCGGGGAAGGCTCGGGCGGCGCCGACCTGAGCAGGGCTGTCGGTCGGCCGTGGCGGCTAGTCCTTGGCTTGCAGGAGATGCGGCGAGGGTCTGCTTGGCGCGTTGCGGTGAGGAGGGGAGCGTGTGGCGCGGCTCTGCAGAGCGGTGGCAAACCAGGGGGCGACGCGTCGGCTCGGCCGCGGCACGTGCAAAACGCGTGCTCTGCTCGCGCTCGGCGATCTGCACTATTTATTCGACGAAATGCCAGGATGGCAAAAACTGCTAGAGAGCTAATGCAAATCCACAGGCCTGGGCTAGAGATCATTAGCAGGCTACTTGACAACTTGGTTTGGACAGATGGGAAAGTGCACAACACAAACATACAATCATGCCAAATCTGTTCATGCCCATGTGGTGTTTGACAAAATGCCGAGGCATCTAGGCAGGTCTTGGAGGGGTCAAAACTCTAGATGGTGGTCTCATTAGGTGAATAAAAGGGTGGTGAGGTTAGGTGGCCAAATACAGAAACTAGTTAGTGCAAGTTTTGCAAAAACTCAATTCTGGACAGGAGACAAATGGCATCACTTCTTGAACCAAAAATGATCCAATGGGTGCATGCGTCTGGACTTAGGGGTTTAGTAGGGTGGTCTACAAGGTGGGAAAGAATCAATGGCCAAAGAGCAAGCAATAATATGGATGCTGTACAAACCATCATGTTGGACAAGAATGAAGATGAGGATGATTCACTCAAAACTTTCAAAGAACATTACTGGGTTTTTTCATAAAGAAGTTGAATCATAGGCTGCTACCAACAGCCCATAATTTTGGTGGAAGCTAGAAAGGAATATTTAAATAGGTTGTAGTGCAAAATTGCCTTTGGACCAGAGAAGAAAATTGGGTGTAGAGCTCAAAATATCTAGGGAATGAAATATCTTTTTGCATAAAAGTGGTTTGGTGACATCACTGGACATCCCCAATTTTTGGTGGAATTTTTGAAAGAATTTATAAAAGGGTTATAGTTCAAAAAAAAGGACCATAAAACCATGGGAAACCATTTTTCAAGAAAATAAAGATCATGGAGATTATTATATAATTAATTCCTCTGATGAAAAGAAAGGATTTTTCTTGAGAGGATAAACAAGTCCAATAACATATTTGAAAAGTTTTTACTAGGGGTGAAAACTCCACAACTTAGGGGAAAAGAGAGGCTCTGAAATCAAGAATAAATCCAGAAAAATAAAAATTTAATTTCCTGGCAAAATTTTGATTAATAAAACAAGGTTAAAATTTTGGGGTGTCACAAAAGGGTTTAGTAGGAAAGTAATATGATAGTGGTGGTAACGGTAACAAAAGTAAAGACAACAAAAGTAATGTTTTTGGTATTTTTGTAGTGATTGTAACAGTAGCAACGGAAAAGTAAATAAGCGTAAACCAAAGATATGGAAAACTCGTGAAGCCTTTGGATCAGCTGATGGATAATTATGCCGGATGTGGTTCGTCATGTAATAGTCATAACATAGGGTGACACAGAACTAGCTCCAATTCATCAATGTAATGTAGGCATGTATTACGTATATAGTCATACGTGCTTATGGAAAAGAACTTGCATGACATCTTTTGTCCTACCCTCCCGAGGCAGCGGGGTCCTATAGGAAACTAAGGGATATTAAGGCCTCCTTTTAATAGAGAACTGGAACAAAGCATTAGCACATAGTGAATACATGAACTCCTCAAACTATGGTCATCACCGGGAGTGGTCCCGATTATTGTCACTTCGGGGTTGCTGGATCATAACTCATAGTAGGTGACTATAGACTTGCAAGATAGGATCAAGAACACACATATATTCATGAAAACATAATAGGTTTAGATCAGAAATCATGGCACTCGGGCCCTAGTGACAAGCATTAAGCATAGCAAAGTCATAGCAACATCAATCTCGTAACATAATGGATACTAGGGATCAAACCCTAACAAAACTAACTCGATTACATGATAAATCTCATCCAACCCATCACCGTCCAGCAAGCCTACGATGCAATTACTCACGCACGGCGGTGAGCATCATTAAATTAGTGATGGAGGATGGTTGATGATGACGACGGCGATGAATCCCCCTCTCCGGAGCCCCGAACGGACTCCAGATCAGCCCTCCCGAGAGAGATTAGGGCTTGGCGGCGGCTCCGTATTGTAAAACGCGATGAAACTTTCTCTCTGATTTTTTTCTCCCCGAAAGCCAATATATGGAGTTGGAGTTACGTCAGAGGGCCACCAGGGGGCCCACGAGGTAGGGGGGCGCACCCAGGGGGAGGGCGCGGCCCCCACCCTCGTGAGAAGGGTGTGGGCCCCCTGGTCTTCATCTTTGGCGAGGATTTATTATTATTTTTTCTAAGGTGTTCCGTGGAGTTTCAGTTCATTCCGAGAACTATTATTTTCTGCACATAAGACAACACCATGGCAATTCTGCTGAAAATAGCGTCAGTCCGGGTTAGTTCCATTCAAATCATACAAGTTAGAGTCCAAAACAAGGGCAAAAGTGTTTGGAAAAGTAGATACGAGGGAGACGTATCAACCCTCAAGAAGCTTAAACCCTTGCTTGTCCTCAAGCAATTCAGTTGACAAACTGAAAGAGAAAAAGAAAAACTTTTACAAACTCTGTTTGCTCTTGTTGTTCTAAACATGAAAAGCCACATTCAAGTTTCAGCAAATATTATGAACTAACCATACTCACAATAACACGAGGTCTCATAATTACTCATATCAATAGCATAATCAGCTAGCGAGCCATAATAATAAAACTCGGATGACAACACTTTCTCAAAATAATCATGACATGATATAACAAAATGGAATCTCGCTAGCCCTTTCTGAGACCGCAAAACATAAATGTAGAGCACCTTTAAAGATCAAGGACTGACTAAACATTGTAATTCATGGTAAAAGAGATCCAGTCAAGTCATACCCAATATAAACCAATTATAATGAATGCAAACGACGTTGTGCTCTCCAGCGGGTGATTTTTAATAAGAAGGGTGATGACTCAACATAAAAGTAAATGGATAGGCCCTTCGCAGAGGGAAGCAGTGGATTTGTAGAGGTGCGAGCTCGGTTTTGAAATAGGGATAAATTATATTTTGAGCGGCATACTCTCATTGTCAACATAACAACTAAAAGATGACGATATCTTCCATGCTAAACAGATTATAGGCGGTTCCCAAACAGAATGGTAAAGTTTATACTCCCCTTCCTCCACAAGCATCAATCCATGGCTTGCTCGAAACAACCCGTTGCCTCCAACATTCAACGGGTCCCAAGGGGAGTTTTTTTTTGCAATTATTTTGATTTAGTTTGCATAAAGCATGGGACTGGGCATCCCGGATACCAGCCATTTTCTCGTGAATGAGGAGCGGAGTCCAATCCTCTTGAGAATAACCCGCCTAACACGGAAGATAAGGGCAGCTCTAGTTGACATATGAGCTATTCGAGCATGCAAAGCAGAATGTTTATTTGAAGATTTAGAGTTTGGCACATACAAATTTAATTGGAACGGCAGGTATATACCGCATATAGGAAGGTATAGTGGACTCATATGGAACAACTTTGGGGTTTAAGGAGTTTGGATGCACATGCAGTATTCCCGCTTAGTACAGGTGAAGGCTAGCAAAAGACTGGGAAGCGACCAACTGAGAGAGCGACAACAGTAGTAAGCATGCATTAAAATTAATTTACACCGAATACAAGCATGAGTAGGATATAATCCACCATGAACATAAATATCATGAAGGCTATGTTGATTTGATTCAACTACATGCGTGAACATGTGCCAAGTCGAGTCACTCAATTCATTCAAAGGAGGATACCATCCCATCATACCACATCATAATCATTCTAATAGTATGTTGGCACGCAAGGTAAACCATTATAACTCATAGCTAATCAAGCATGGCACAAGCAACTATAATCTCTAAATGTCATTGCAAATATGTTTACTTCATAATAGCTGAATGAGGAACAATGAATCATCATATTTACAAAAACAAGAGAGGTCGAGTTCATACCAGCTTTTCTCATCCCAATAAGTCCATCATATATCATCATTATTGCCTTTCACTTGCACGACCGAACGGTGTGTATAATAATAAGAGTGCACGTGCATTGGACTAAGCCGGAATCTGCAAGCATCCAATAAACAGGAGAAGACAAGGCTATATGGGCTCTTGGTTAAATCAACAATGATGCATATAAGAGCCACTTCAACAATTTAATCATGGTCTTCTCCAACTGACCCCCAAAGAAAAGAAAGGAAATAAAAACTATTTACACGGGAAAGCTCCCAACAAGTAAAAAGAAGAACGGGAAATATTTTTGGGTTTTCTTTTTAATTCTACTACAAGCATGGAGAGTAGACTAACTAATTTTTTTGTTTTTTTCTTAAGGTTTATCAAACACACAAGAAGAAAGCTAGAAAAAGAAATTTAAACTAACATGGATATTACAGTGAAAGAGTGTGAGCACCGACATCTAGCAATGAGTGTGTGTGAAAATGAATGTAATGTCGGTGGGAAATACGTACTCCCCCAAGCTTAGGCTTTTGGCCTAAGTTGGTTTATTGCCAGGAATAGCCTGGAGGATACCCGTAGGTGTAGCTGGGGTCGTACTGCGATGAAGAATAGTTGGGATCATAATGTGATGAAGAGGACTCTGACTTCCACTGGCTAGCAACCTCCTCTGGATCCCAAGAATAAACAGATAGTCGTGGGGGCTCATCTTGTGGCTCCGACTCCGGGGCTGGTGCAGGATTCCGATAGGCTTGAACAGCCGCCCACGGAACAATGTAAGGACCTGTAGACAAGTTAAACAAAGAGGGAGCAGGCAAAGTAATAGTCTGAGGGTGATGTTTATCAAAGTACAATTTATATTTAAGCTCCCCTTCACGACTCTTAACAAGAAAATCATGTTCTAGCATACTCTTATAATCTAAATAAGCACGGGGCAGCGCTGTTTCTTCTTTCTCCTCATGCCTAATAGGTATCTCAAAATATTCAGCTAGGCGTGAAACATAAATGCCTCCAAAGACGGGGCCCTTAGTACGGTTCAGACTTAACCGTCTAGCAACAATTCCACCCATACTAACAGAGTTATTGCGGTATAAACCATGGAACAAAATGATAATATCAGGAATGCTAAGGTTTCCACAGTTCTCATGACCAATCAAGCAACGACTAGAAAATAAGGCAAAGTAGCGTAAAACAGGAAATGTATGCTAGTAATTCTTGCATCGTAAACCTTCCTAGTTTCTCCCACGGTGATAGTGTTAATAAAAGCTTCCACTTCATTACGGTGTGGTTCATCTAAGGTGCCCTCAAAAGGTATTTTGCAAACCTCGCAAAATTCAGCTAATGTCATCTCCTTAACAACGTCATATAAATGGAACTCTACTGTTGGAGGTGATTTCTTAGGGAAAAAGTAGAAGTTCTGCACAAAAGTATTTGTGAGTAAGAGATACTGATGACGTCGGTCGCGGAGGAAGTTGGTGAGGCTGGTGTTCTCAATCAATAAATAGAAATCCTCATAAATCCCGGCTCTCCTCAAGAAGTCGTTGGAAGGCCATTCACACGGCCGGACCTCCGTGGTGCGCGGCAAATTAAATTTGGGCTTCTGTTCTTCTTCCTTTTGTTTTTCCTTAGAGCTTCGGCTCGACGAGCCCCTCAAAATTTCTTCATTATTTCTGAAACATTCTGAAATTTTTAGTAACTTCAAATAAAAGTGAACCAACTTCAATAAAATTGATAGCAACTACTCATACAAATGCCTAGGGCATATATCAAGCATTAGAACTACTTGGAACCATATAAATTTGACATGCAAGCTCAAGAACATGGTCACCTATGCAGCACAAATTTGCAATGAATAAAGCATTAGAACAAAAACTAATTGGACCAATGGAGGAGTCACATACCAAGGAACAATCTCCCCAAGCAGTTTTGCGAGAGGTGCTTTGAGCAAGGAGATCAAAAATCACAGCAAAAGCGGATGGAACACGAGCTTGAGTTGGTTTTTCGGGTTTGTGTGAGGCAGAGGAAGAAGATGGGTGCAGGAATAAGTGGAGGAGGGCCACCGTGGGCCCATGAGGCAGGGGCGCACCCAGGGGGGCAGGGCGCACCCTCCACCCTCGTGGCCAGGTGGCAGCTCCCCCCGCGGTAATTTTTGCACTAAAAATCCTCAAATATTCCTGAAAAAATCATATTAAATTGGCATGGCATTCTGGGAACTTTTATTTTCGGGATATTTTTATATTGCATGGATAAATCAGGAAACAGATAGAAAAATACTATTTTACTTTATTTCTACTAAGTAACAGAAAATATAAAGAGGGTACAGAAGGCTGTGCTTCTAGTTTCATCCATCTCATGCTCATCAAAAAGAATCCACTAACAAGGTTGATCAAGTCTTGTTAACAAACTCATTCCGATAATCATGGAACCGGAGAAATTTCGAATAACACTATGTTACATCAACGGGGATATGGACATCCCCAATAATAAGTATATCATATTTCTTCTTGACAGTAGGGAGAGGAAATTCAAAACCTCCAAATATAATCGATGGAATTTTTCCAATAGAGTTGATACTATGAAATTGAGGTTGTTTCCTCGGAAAGTATACCGTATGCTCATTACCATTAACATGAAAAGTGACATTGCCTTTGTTGCAATCAATAACAGCCCCTGCAGTATTAAGGAAAGGTCTTCCAAAAATAATAGACATACTATCGTCCTCGGGAATATCAAGAATAACGATGTACATTAAAATAGTAACGCTTTGCAACCACAACAGGCACATCCTCACAAATATCGACAGGTATAGCAGTTGATTTATCAGCCATTTGCAAAGATATTTCAGTAGGTGTCAACTTATTCAAGTCAAGTCTACGATATAAAGAGAGAGGCATAACACTAACACCGGCTCCAAGATAACATAAAGCAGTTTTAACATAATTTCTTTTAATGGAGCATGGTATAGTAGGTACTCCTGGATCTCCAAGTTTCTTTGGTATTCCATTCTTAAAAGTATAATTGGCAAGCATGGTGGAAATTTCAGCTTCCGGTATCCTTCTTTTATTTGTAACAAAATCTTCCATATATTTAGCATAATGATTCATTTTGAGCATATCAGTCAATCGCATACGCAAAAAGATGGGTCTAATCATTTCAGCAAAGCGCTCAAAATCCTCATCATCCTTTTTCTTGGATGGTTTCGGAGGAAAAGGAATGGGTTTCTGAACCCATGGTTCCCTTTCTTTACCATGTTTCCTAGCAACGAAGTCTCTTTTATAATAACGTTGATTCTTTGATTGTGGGTTATAAAGATCAACAGCAGGTTCTACTTCTACATCATTATCATTACTAGGTTGAGCATCAACATGAACATTATCATTAACATTTTCACTAGGTTCATGTTCATCACCTGAGCGTGTTTCAAAGATCGTAAATAGAGATATCATTTGGATTATCGAATGTGGTTCAGCAATAGGTTCACTAGAAGTTTGCACAGTTCTATCATATTTCTTTTTCTTCCTTTTAGAAGAACTAGGTGCATCAATATTATTTCTCTGAGAATCTTGCTCGATTCTCTTAGGGTGGCCTTCAGGATACAAAGGTTCCTGAGTCATTCTACCAGTTCTAGTAGCCACTCTAACAGCATTATCACTTTTCTTACTATTTATTTCATCAAGCACTTCTTTCTGAGCTTTAAGTACTTATTCTACTTGAGTGGTAACCATAGAAGCATGTTTGCTAACAAGTTTAAGTTCACCTCTAATATTAGCCATATAATCACTCAAGCGTTTAATCATAAAGGTATTCTGTTTTAATTGTCTACCAAAATAAGCATTAAAGTCATCTTGCTTAAACATAAAGTTATCAAACTCATCCAAGCAATCGACTAGCAATTTTAGTGGCGGGGACTTCAGCTTTATCATACCTATAGAGAGAATTTACCTTTACTACCTTTGTCGGGATATCGGAGGTTCTTCAAGAAATAAGTAATTGAGATCATATACTTCTTCAACAAAGTGTAAATTAAGACCATGTATTTCTTCAATAGGAGGTAAATTCTTAACATCTTCAGCTTTAATACCTTTTCTTTCATAGATTTCTTTGCCTCTTGCATATCTTCGGGACTGAGAAATAGAACACCTCTCTTCTTTGGAGTTGGTTTAGGAATAGGCTCAGTAATTGGCTCTGGAGCTGGCTCGGGAGTTGGCTCAGGAGGTGCCCAATTATTTTCATTTGTTAACATATTATTCAATAAAATTTCAGCTTCATCCGGTGTTCTTTCCACGAAAAGAGAACCAACACATCTATCCCTGTAATCTCTGGAAGCATCAGTTAGTCCATTATAAAAGATATCAAGTATTTCAGGTTTCTTAAGAGGATGATCAGGCAAAGTATTAAGTAACTTGAGAAGCCTCCCCCAAGCTTGTGGGAGACTCTCTTCTTCAATTTCCACAAAGTTTTATATTTCCCTCAAAGCAGCTTGTTTCTTATGAGCAGGGAAATATTTAGCAGAGAAGTAATAAATCATATCCTGGGGACTTTGCACACAACCAGGATGAAGAGAATTAAACCATATCTTAGCATCAACCTTTAATGAGAACGAAAATATTTTGAGTAAATAAAGGTAACGCGATCTCTCATTATTAGTAAACAGGGCAGCTATATCATTTAACTTAGTAAGTTGTGCCACAACAGTTTCAGATTCATAGCCATAAAAAGGATCAGATTCAACCAAAGTAATTATATCTGGATCAACAGAAAAATCATAATAATCCTGATCAGAACACAGATAGGTGAAGTAGCAAAAGGTGGTCGGGTCTCATACTATCTCTAAAAGTTTCTTTTCTCGATTTAACTAGGATCCTATTAAGTTCAAGTATATCCTTACAAGCAAGAACAGTTGCAGAAGATTCAGCATTAAAAAGATAACCCTCAGGAATAGCAGGCATATTTTCGTCGTCACTAACATCATCGTATTCAGGTTCAATAATTTCTCTTTCTCTAGACCTAGCAATTTTCTCATTAAGAAATTCACCAAGGGGCACAGTAGTATCAAGCATAGAAGTAGTTTCATCATAAGTATCATGCATAGCGAGTGGCATCATCAATAACGTGCGACATATCGAACGAATAGCGTAAGCAGGTTTAGGTGTCGCTAGCTTACTCATAATGTAAGGTGAATCAAGTGCAGAGCTAGATGGCAGTTCCTTACCCCCCTCGTAGTTGAGGGATAAATTGTTGTCTTAGCGTCTTTCAAGTTCTTCATAGTGTCCAGCAGATATAAATCCCAAGTGACTCAAAGAATAGAGCTATGCTCCCCGGCAACGACGCCAGAAAAAGGTCTTAATAACCCACAAGTATAGGGGATCGCAGCAGTTTTCGAGGGTAGAGTATTCAATCCAAATTTATTGATTCAACACAAGGGGAGCCAAAGAATATTCTCAAGTATTAGCAGCTGATTTGTCAATTCAACCACACCTGGAAACTTAGTATCTGCAGCAAAGGGTTTAGTAGCAAAGTAATATGATAGTGGCGGTAACGGTAACAAAAGTAAAGACAGCAAAAGTAATGTTTTTGGTATTTTTGTAGTGATTGTAACAGTAGGAACGAAAAAGTAAATAAGCATAAACCAGTATATGGAAAACTCGTAGGCACCGGATCAGTGATGGATAATTATGCCGGATGTGGTTCGTCATGTAACAGTCATAACATAGGGTGAAACAGAACTAGCTCCAATTCATCAATGTAATGTAGGCATGTATTCTGTATATAGTCATACGTGCTTATGGAAAAGAACTTGCATGACATCTTTTGTCCTACCCTCCCGTGGCAGCGGGTCCTATTGGAAAGTAAGGGATATTAAGGCCTCCTTTTAATAGAGAACCGAACAAAGCATTAGCACATAGTGAATACATGAACTCCTCAAACTATGGTGATCACCGGAGTGGTCCCGATTATTGTCACTTTGGGGTTGCGGATCATAACACATAGTAGGTGACTATAGACTTGCAAGATAGGATCAAGAACACACATATATTCATGAAAACATAATAGGTTCAGATCTGAAATCATGGCACTCGGGCCCTAGTGACAAGCATTAAGCATAGCAAAGTCATAGCAACATCAATCTCAGAACATAATGGATACTAGGGATCAAACCCTAACAAAACTAACTCGATTACATGATAAATCTCATCCAACCCATCACCGTCCAGCAAGCCTATGATGCAATTACTCACGCACGGTGGTGAGCATCATGAAATTGGTGATGGAGGATGGTTGATGATGACGACGGCAACGAATCACCCTCTTCGGAGCCCCGAACGGACTCCAGATCAGCCCTCCGAGAGAGATTAGGGCTTGGCGGCGGCTCCATATCGTAAAACGCGATGAAACTTTCTCTCTGATTTTTTCTCCCCGAAAGCCAATATATGGAGTTGGAGTTGGCGTCGGAGGGCCACCAGGGGGCCCACGAGGTAGGGGGGCGCACCCAGGGCGGAGGGCGTGCCCCCACCCTCGTGAGCAGGGTGTGGGCCCCCTGGTCTTCATCTTTGGTGAGTATTTATTATTATTTTTTCTAAGGTGTTCCGTGGAGTTTCAGGTCATTCCGAGAACTTTTATTTTCTGCACATAAAACAACACCATGGCAATTCTGCTGAAAACAGCGTCAGTCCGGGTTAGTTCCATTCAGATCATACAAGTTAGAGTCCAAAACAAGGGCAAAAGTGTTTGGAAAAGTAGATACGACAGAGACGTATCAATAGCCTCAAAACCCGCGCTACTACTAGGGTTTTCCCTAGCAGTGAGTAGTCGGGAGACATCTCATTTGAGAGAGTTCTCTCATTCTCCCTCACCCACCGCATCGTCCTATGCTCAAAAGGCGGGGGGGGGGGGGGGCGTTCGGCGCGCCATGCTACCCCAGGGGTATCTCCAAAGAGAGCGGCCCGCACGCCGGGCAAGCCTTCGAAGAGGAAGGCAAACAAAGATACGGCCGAACCTTCATCAAAGAGGTATGGATTCGCGAATATGTTATTTAGCAGTCGTATTCAACTGTGATTTTTATGTTCGCCCTGCATCAGGAAAAGGGTTTGCGAGACTATGTCCGGGGATCCGGCTTGTCATACTCCCAACACCCGGGTTTCGGTCCCAGCCGAGGAGACGGGGATCGATATGGGGGCGACGCCGGACTGTACTTTGGCTGAGGGCTTGGAAGATACGTCCGTTACCAACTCGGAAGTGGAGAGAGCCATGAATCATCGGCGCCGGAGGGCCGTTTTACGAGATCCCCGCTTCTCAAAAGAGGCGTTCAGTGCCTTCAGCTCGGCTGATGCATACATCTGGGCTGCTCGAGATGGTCTTAATAGGTCCACGTAGCAGCATTTAAAAGATGTACAGGTAAGTTTAGTTTGCCTGAGTATGCTAACCGTATGCAGTAGCCCCCGAGACTTGAAGTAGTTGGCCCAACTGATTTAAGGATCATTGTTCAACCAGGTTCTTACAGAAAAGAACATCCTACTAGCCCAAGATCTAGAAAAGTGTCGGACACAACTAACTGCTGCTACCGCCGAACTGGAAAAGTCCAAGAAGGCGTCTTCTGGTAATATTTCCCTCCATTGAGAAATAATAATTATATACCAATTATGCTAACACTGTTGCTCATCTCATGATAGGATCGTCAGATCAACTGGAGGAGAAGCTGAAAACCTCACAGGCGGGAGAGAAAGAGGCCAAAAGACTACACGTCGCGGGCAAGCGAGTGCTGACCCGAGCCACGGAGGAGAAAAACAAGCTCCAAGATTTGAATACCCAGCTGGGCGAAGAGCTGAAAGATGTGCGGGCCCAGCTGGCTGACTCCATAAAAGAAAATAAAAGGCTGCGAGGCGGCATATTCAGTATATCACCGAACTTTACCTTAGAGTAATTCGGAGGTGAAGGGATCTGACAGGGCTATGTTTGTAGGTATGCTAACGGGCCGTCCCGAAGAGGACGTATCTAGATCATCGAGCGATCTACTGCAAGGGCTGTCCCAAATGCACGAGCAAGTTCGGCAGGAAATGCGGAGTGTTGCCAAGGCCTTATGGCCATCTGCCTCCCCTCCAGGAAGTATGGAGGAGCTTGTACACCTATTCAAGGGAGAACGGCGGCGTATCCGATTATGGAAAATATTGGCCTGCCGGGAGGGTGAGCGAGAGGCCTGGGCCATGGTGAAAACACGGTATACCAAGCTTGATCCGAGTCGCATGGCCCGAGTTGGACCTCTAGGGTCAGATGGGAAAGAAGTTCCTATAAATTTGGTCTATGACCAAGTAGAAGAAGCTCCCCGTTATGCCCAGCAGGATTGTAAGTTAGACAACCTGCTAAGCGGTATAGAGGAGGAAATTTTTTAGTCCAAGTGACTATGTATTTTCCTTCTAGCTGAATTGTAAAACAATTGTCATGGCAAACCTTTTCGCTTCAACCTCTGGACCCGAAGGTGCAGAGTGTTTCCAAATACCGGAGCGGTAAAATAGACCAGGGTATGCGTGGAAACCAGGCGTAGGGGTCATAGTTGCTTGAACAAACAAGTTGTATCCGGCTAGTTATGTTATATTACATTATGATTGTAAGAAACATCTTCCAGAGAGAATAGTTCCGTTAAGGGTTCCTTTCCCTGGGTGAGCATGCGTAAAAATGCATGTCCGGACTGTGATTGGAACAATCGCAGTATAAGTAACATCTGGGGGTTCACGATGGGGTGAAAGCAAAAACACCTTTAATCCTCCGACCAAATATTCCCTTAAGAATGCTAGCTTTCAGCTTCACCAAGTCTAAGATACACGTCCGGATGACCCGGTAGTAACAATCGCAGAGGTGCTCCCTTTATGCCCTAGCCGAACTAACGGGAACGTAGGGCATAAGCACAGGAGCCAGGCAACCCATCTTGGCCAAAACTTAAGTCATATCGATGTATATAATGGTGAAGAAAAGGTACATATGGGGAAAACCCGCATATGTGATGAGCTTGATGCTCAAAAAATAACATTAACAAACTTCTGTCAAAGAAGCCCCCGGGCATAATGGACGTACATATTTGAGTATGTGTATGTCACAGGTGCATGGTTGAGCCGCACGAAAAGCTTTAAGGCTAATAAAAAATAAAAAAGCAAAAAGAGAGGAAAAAAGAAATGGGAACAATAAGGAGAAGGAAACAAACAAAGAGTTCGGCGCTAGGCATAGAATCTTTGAAGTCTGGTTGTGTTCCAAGGGTTCGGCTCTAGGTGATTGTCTGATGCATCATGCAGGCGGTACGCTCCTCCAGTGAGAACTTCGTCAATGATGAAGGGACCCTCCCATTTGGGCTTGAGTTGTCCTTTTTCTTCTCCGGCAAGCGTAGAACGAGTTCGCCAACATTATAAGTCTTGGCCCATACTTCTCTGCTTTGATATCCGCGGGCATGTTGTTGATAAAATGCGAAACGGGCTTTTGCAACGTCGCGCTCCTCCTCCAAGGCGTCTAGGTTGTCCTGCCGATCGAGCTCGGCCTCTCTCTCTCTCTCTCTTCGTACATGCGCACTCGAGATGAGTCGTGAATAATGTCGCAGGGTAGCACCGCCTCTGCGCCGTACGCCATGAAGAAAGGTGTGTATCTGGTAGTGCGATTGGGCGTGGTCCGCAACCCCCAGAGTATGGAGTCGAGCTCCTCAACCCAGTGCTTGTCTGATTCCTTCAAAGATAGCACCAGCCTGGGTTTGATGCCGCTCATAATAAGACCATTGGCCCGTTCGACTTGACCATTTGTTTGCGGGTGATAGACGGAGGCGTAATCGAGCTTAATGCCCAGATTGGTGCACCAATTTTTCACCTCATCGGCTGTGAAGTTGGAGCCGTTATCGGTGATGATGCTGTGTGGAACACCATAACGGTGTACAACGCCGGATATGAAGTCTATCACTGGTCCGGCTTCGGCCGTTTTAAATGGATTGGCCTCTATCCACTTAGTGAATTTATCCACCATGACCAGCAGATATTTTTTCTTATGGCTTCCTCCTTTAAGGGGTCTGACCCCCGTTCAAGTGATGGGGATTGTTTGCAGAGCAGTGGGTGGCATATGGCTCTGGTTGGTGAAAAGCTGGCATCCGACGCAACATTGGACAAGGTCCTGCGCGTCTGCTCGGGCCGTCGGCCAATAAAAACCTGTACAAAAGGCCTTGCTAAGAAGGGCCCGAGCTGCGGATGGTGGCCGCCGAGACCAGTATGAATTTCCGCCAAGAGCTGCCGCCCCTCCTCCTCGGAGATACATCTTTGAAGGACTCCGGTAGCGCTTTTCTTGTAGAGCTCTCCGCTGTGAACCTTGTAGGCCTTCGAATGCCGAATAATGCGGCGGGCCTCGTTTTGATCCTCAGGGTGTTCTTTCCTATTAAGGTAGGCCAAGAAGGGTTTAGTCCATGGGGCAATTACTGCCATAATGAGATGGGCCGACGGTGTTATTTCGGTGGCTGAGCCCCAGATGATATCGGTGTGTTCAAAATCTGAGGTTGTGTTTGGATCCAGACTGATGTCGCTGCCCTCCCCTTGCCACACCATGGACGGCTTAAAGAGCCTTTCCAGGAAGATGTTAGGTGGGACGGGGTCGCGCTTGGCACCAATGCGAGCAAGGACGTCCGCCGCTTGTTTACTTTCTTGAGCCACGTGATGAAACTCAAGCCCCTCGAACCGAGCCGACATTTTCAGGACGGCATTGCGATAAGCCGCCATCTTCGGATCTTTGGCGTCAAAATCTCCATTTATTTGAGATATTGCGAGGTTTGAGTCCCCGCGCACTTCTAGGCGTTGTATGCCCATGGAGACGGCCATCCGAAGACCAGGCAATATGGCCTCGTATTCGGCTGCGTTGTTGGAGTCTGTATATAATATTTGGAGTACGTACTGGACTACATCTCTAGCGGGGGACTTTAAAACGACGCCCGCTCCTAATCCTGCCAACATTTTGGAGCCATCGAAATACATAACCCAGTTGGAATATGTGTCGTACTCTTTAGGGAGTTCGGCCTCTGTCCATTCGGTGACGAAGTCCGCCAGTACTTGGGATTTAATGGCCCGACGCGGTTTGTATGTTATGTCGAATGGGAGGAGCTCAGTGGCCCATTTGGCAATCCAGCCCGTAGCATCGCGGTTATTTATTATATCATTGAGTGGTACTTCGGAAGCCACCATAATCGAACACTCTTGGAAGTAGTGTCGTAGCTTCCAGGATACCATGAAGACCGCGTATGCTATTTTTTGATAATGGGGGTACCGGGATTTGCATGGTGTGAGGACAGTGGATACGTAGTATACAGACTTCTGAAGCAGGAATTTGTGCCCGTCTTGTTCTCGTTCTATGACGAGCACGACGCTTACCACCTGGTGTGTTGCCGATATGTATAATAACATTGATTCACCGATGTTTGGCGCGGCCAGGATTGGGTTTCTTGCTAGAAGGGCCTTTATTTCTTCGAGTCTGGCCGTTGTCGCATCCGTCCACTCGAAGTGATCGGTGCGCCTTAGAAGGCGATAGAGTGGCAATGCCTTTTCTCCCAATCTGGAGATAAAGCGGCTTAAAGCTGCCACGCACCCGGCAAGTTTTGGACCTATTTAAGGTCCGTTGGCGTAGCCAATTTTGACAAAGCTCGGATTTTGGCTGGATTTGCTTCAATTCCTCTATTGGAAACGATGAAGCCCAACAGTTTTCCAGAGGGGACGCCGAAAACGCACTTTTCCGGATTGAGCTTGATGTCATATGCACGGAGGTTGTTGAATGTGACACATAAATCATCTATCAGTGACTCGACGTGCCTAGTTTTGATGACGATGTCATCCACATATGCTTCAACTGTCTTGCCGATCTTCTTCTCCAGGCATGTTTGAATCATGCGTTGGTAGGTGGCGCCAGCATTTTTTAGCCCAAAAGGCATAGTGTTGAAGCAGAAAGGCCCATATGGGATAATGAATGCCGTTGCGGCTTGATCGGACTCCTTCATCTTGATTTGATGGTATCTGGAGTACGTGTCGAGGAAGCACAGTGAATCGTGTCATGCGGTTGTGTCAATGATCTGATCGATGCGTGGGAGGGGGAAGGGATCCTTAGGGCAAGCCTTGTTGAGGTCTTTGAAATCGATGCATAGGCGCAAGGATTTATCCTTCTTTGGTACCATCACCAGGTTTGCTAGCCAGTCCGGGTGTCTGATTTCTCTGATGAATCCGGCCTCTAGTAACTTGTCTAGTTCTTCTCCCACGGCTTGTCGTTTGGGTTCGGAAAAACGCCGCAGTGTTTGTTTGACCGGTTTATATCCTTTTAAGATATTGAGGCTGTGTTCGGCTAGCCTGCTTGGGATTCCTGGCATGTCAGAAGGGTGCCAGGCGAATATGTCCCAGTTTTCACGCAGGAACTCTCGTAGTGCGGCATCGACCATTGGGTTGAGTTGTGCCCCGATAGATGTTGTCTTGTTGGGGTCCGTTGGATGGACCTGGAATTTGACTATTTCTTCTACCGGCTTGAAGGAGGTGGATTTGGGTCATTTGTCTAGGATAACATCGTCCCTGTCCACCGTGGAGCGCAGTGCAGTTAACTCTTCGGCCGCGAGGGCTTCAGATAGTGCCTCAAGGGCGAGGGATGCGGTTTTATTTTCGGCGCGGAGTGCTATGTCCGGATCACTCGCGAGAGTGATTGTGCCGTTGGGCCTAGGTATCTTAAGCTTGATGTACCCGTAATGAGGTATAGCTTGGAAGCGTGTAAATGCATCTCGCCCCAAGAGGGCGTGATATCGTCTATTGAAAGGGGCCACTTGGAAGGTTATCTCCTCGGACCGATAATTCTCCGGCGTGCCGAATACCACGTCAAGTGTGATTTTTCCCTCACACCGCGCCTCCTGACTGGGAATGATTCCTCGGAAGGTCGTTCAACTTTGCTCAATGCGGTTCCTATCTATTTCCATTTTGTGGAGTGTATCCTCATAAATGAGGTTGAGTCCGCTGCCGCCATCCATGAGAACCTTGGTGAGCCAAAAGTCATCCACGATTGGACTGAGGACCAAGGCGGCTGGTGCTCGGACTATCCTGTATTTTGGTTCGTCACTGGCAGTAAAAGTTATAGCTGTATCGTTCCAAGGGCTTATTGCTACGATTTGGCAGACTTCGGCGAGTTCGCAGAGTGCCCTTTTGCGCCTATTGTTTGAGGTAAATGTATCGAAGACCGTCAATACTTTGAGGTTGTCGTCTTTCGGGGGGTATTGTTCTGGGGTATTCTTGGTGAGGATATCCTCGCTGCTCTTGGCCACTTGCCAGAGTATCCAACATGCTCTAAGGCTATGGGTTGGTATGTTGTCCGGTGTTGTGTGTATTTTGCATGGCCCATCGAGCCATCCTTCCAGAACGGTTCCCCGCCTCGTAGTGGGCTTGTATTTCTTTACTATTGGACCGGGCGTGCCACGAGTGTCGGTGTCAAAACCGGCGGATCTCGGGTAGGGGGTCCCGAACTATGCGTCTAGGTGGATGGTAACAGGAGACAAGGGACACGATGTTTTTACCCAGGTTCGGGCCCTCTCGATGGAGGTAATACCCTACTCCGGCTTGATTAATATTGATGATATGGGTATTACAAGAGTAGATCTACCACGAGATCAAGGAGGCTAAACCCTAGAAGCTAGCCTATGGTATGATTGTTGTTCGTCCCCACGGACTAAAACCCTCCGGTTTATATAGACACCGGATAGGTTAGGGTTACGTAGTCGGTTACAATGGTAGGAGATCTACATATCCGTATCGCCAAGCTTGCCTTCCACGCCAAGGAAAGTCCCATCCGGACACGGGACGAAGTCTTCAATCTTGTATCTTCATAGTCTTGGAGTCCAGCCGTGACGATAGTCCGGCCGTGACGATAGTCCGGCTATCCGGACACCCCCTAGTTCGGGACTCCCTCAGTAGCCCCTGAACCAGGCATCAAAGACGACGAGTCCGGCGCGCATATTGTCTTCGGCATTGCAAGGCAGGTTCCTCCTCCGAATACTTCATAGAAGGTTTTGAACACAACGATAGTGTCCGGCTCTACAAAACAAGTTCCACATAACACCATAGAGAGAATAATTTTTGCACAGATCTGCTGACGTATTCCGCGGCGTGACATCACACCACGACCAGGCCTTTATATGAATCGTTTTTTACTGTTCCACCTCAGCGTGTTTAGCGAGGCGGTTTCCTTGGCACGTCTTATCAAAGCATAGATCGTGCCCCCTTATTCCGGGATTCTCATCAATACGGACGTGGGTAACCTGACCGTGCCCGTTGGCTGCCTTCTCTATCAAAGGCGAGTCCTAAACGACCACGGGTGGGCTCTTGGTATTCAACCTCCTTATAATGAGACCAAGGCCCTCTTCTTTTTACACCCTCCATCGAAGTTCGCCTCGCTTCGAAGTTCCAACACCCAAAGCTTCAGATTCAGGCGCTTCAGACTTTCGACGATGTCCGGATCCGACCAGTACGGCCGATGGATGTCTTCCTCCGTTACCGAAGAAGATGTGCTAAAGCTGCGCGACGCCAGGTATCTAACCAGCGAGATCTTGCATAGGCTGCCTGCTCCAGGGCAGGTCATTCCCACTCTGAGCCAGCGAGAACATTGTGTTCGTGTCCCACGTCCTTCGGGGTTTAGGCTTCCTGAAGGATCCCTTTGTGCGGGGGCTCATGTTTTATTATGGGCTTGATTTCCATGACTTGAATCCGGAGTCCATCCTCCATATCTCGTCATTCATTGTCGTAAGTGAGGCCTTCCTCCATATTACCCCCCACTTTGGATTGTGGCTCAAGACCTTCAAGGTGGAGCCAAAAATGATCGAGGGGCAACAAGCAGAGTGCGGAGGGGCGGTCATAAGCAAATGTGCTGATGCTCCGTGGCCCAAGGGCTCTTTTTCAAGAGGAGCTTGGTTTGTGGCAATGGGAGTGGTTTTATATCACCGCTCCTAGGGGCACCAAATGGGTGGCGCTCCCCGCCTTCCGCTCAGGTCCACCACAGTGGCATCATGGGTCAACAAGGGGCTCGACTGGGGCCGTCCAAGGATGTTCCCCTGCTGCAGGGCCGTGTTGAGACCTCCAGAAAGAGGGATCAATCTGGTATGATGGGCGCAGTTATGGTGATCCGGCGCCTTCAGCCCTGCAAACGTCGCCCCCTCCGCTTGTGGGAATTCAATCCGGAGGGACCACGAGCTCTACAAAATTTTATGGGCACGACGCCCGTGGATATGTCCGGACTTGACCGAGGACGCAGGACTAAGCTGCAATCTCCCAGATACTCAAGTAAGTAGTCCTGTAATTGGACAAGCTGTTCATTCATTTATTTTATATATATGCCCTTTAAAGGAGTTGTTTCTTGAACAGGAGTGGATAGCCAAGGCAAAGTTAATAAGGTGTCCGGCTCCCCTCCCGGAGACCACGCCGGATCCCATGCTGACCAAGATGTTGAAGGTCGCGCCTTTTGAAGAAGGCGAAGGGGGGAGCGGGGAAGCAACTGCCTCTATGAAGGAGGCTATCAAGGAAGGAGGGATTAAGAGTCCCACCTTCCAAGGAGAGAAGAGGACCGCTTCGGAAGATCCGGAGGTCAAGGCCTCAAAGAGGGGAAAGGAATCTTGGCGGAGAGTCCGGCTGGGAAGTAACCCAGCCGCATTATTTCCCGAGGGGATCAGCCCTCAATGAGCCGTAAGTAAAAAGAAGGGGTCTTGTAAATAAGGAACATCCTGTATTTATTCATGAAGATAACCGAAATTGTACCTTGTAGTTCGGACCTCAGCCCTTCTCAGCAGAGCTCGTCTTGGGGATCTTCTTAGGAGATGATGGAGAGCGAACGCCTCCACGGTCGCACCCTCATGTGAAGCGGACGACCCGGAGGTGTCGTCATGAGGGTTCCCCAAGTCCGGCGGGGCCGGAAGGTCCGGCGCCAGGTGGTGTCCGGTCGGAGGAGCTGAAGGATCTGCTCGGGAGAGCGGCTATTTCAGAAGATCACCATGCTCTAATGGGTATGGTGATTGAAAGAATTGCATCCGCGGAGAGCGGATTGCATGAAGCCGTCAGAAGCTTACTGACGGGGTTTGAGGTACGCAAAAATGATGTACCTTCTGACAGTTATGCATATAAAATGCGCCCTGTATAGATAGTAGCCCCTGAGACTTGGTATGTTGTCAAAATTGACAACGTGCCGAGGATCAAATTCTCAGTTTTAACATATCGCCGCTCCTAAACAGGTCGCGGGGCGTCCGGAGGCCAGCCGGACTAATGAATATGCCGAACGAAAGCGGCAACTTGACGAGGCGGATGCGGACATTGCGCTAGTCAATAAACGGTTTGACGAGTCACAAGGTATGCGACTTCTATGCGGACACCTGGTAAGGGGGCTTGACGCCCATGCCTTACTATTCGTATGCTTAATGCAGATGGTGCCGCTGCCGTGGAGGAGCTGCAGGCGGAACTCACCCGAGCAAAAGAGCAAGCCAGGGTCAGTAATGCGGCCGCTTTAAAGGCGGCCGAAGAGCTAGAAGACGAACGGGATGCTCACTGCCGAAGCAAAGAGGAAATGGCCGATATGGCAAAAAAGTTAAGGAATACTACCGATCGCTGCGAGGTTCTTGAAAAAGAACGCCAAGAAGAACAAGAGGGCCTAAAAAAGGCTGCCGCCGAATCCAAGAATGCCCAATCGGCTTTGAGAGCTGCCAAGGAGGAGCTGAGTCAGGCCGGGGCAATTGCGGCTGGAAAACCGCTTTCATCATGGAGGAAATATACAGATCCAAAGTATGCTATGTTGGATAAGTTGTGGAGTTCGGAGGATGCTTATCTGGACTTGGCGGCGAGCATTGCGGACGCGGTTGAGCACTTCCGGGGCCAGAAGGGGCACAGAAGGGAAGAGCTATATTGGTCGCAATTCCATAGTCCGGAGCGTCCTCTGCCGCTGACCGATCGGTTGGCCGAATGGGCCGAGCTGAATCGGTTGTCCGGATTTGCCATGAAGCATGTCTTGACTCACTTGTGGCCGGGTGGACCCCAGCCGAAGAGCTATTTTGGTTTAGTGCAGAAATTTCTTGGTGCGGTACCACGTATCGACGCAATGAAGCGATCGGCGTGTATTGAGGGAGCGCGGATGGCTCTTGCCCGTGTCAAGACATACTGGGCAGAGATGAAGGCCACCGATGTTGCATCCCAAGATTTGGACAGAAGCTGAGTACCTGCCGTGCACTACTTTGAAGAAGTCCTGCCGGGCGCTCGTTTAATAGAGACGCAAGGTTTCGAAGGATATTATGTTTAAATGACATGTATGATTTGTGAAAACAATGTTTTAATATAATATAAGAGCTCTTTATACTTGTGCATTCAAGTAGCAAACTACTCCCTGTGCGGCCGTTTATGTATATGTATATATAACCTGAAAGATGGCAGTCCTTGGCTTCAGCCCCCACGCACATAGTGCGGGGGTGTTTGCAAATAAAGCGCTTTTTCACACTTAATCCAACGTCTTGGTCCTGTTAAGGAGGTGATAGCGTAGCAAACCAGGCAACCGGACTATAATGCTTTATCAATTTCACTTAGCCATAGGAGTTCGAGGGTGGGGCTACTATATAGCCCCTGGGGGCACCGCACTCTCCCGAATTCGGGGTGCGTATGTCCCTGACCGAAAACCGGTCCTTCGTTAATGCGGAGGAATCCTAAACATTCCTGTGAGTCATCGAGTGGTTGACGGTCTCTCGCTATATCATGATCAGTTTTCGGCTTTCTCTCGAGGTGCTCGCCGACCGAACCGGGCACAATCGCAGTAGTTCTCCTGGTGCCGCGTTAGCCGTGAAAACGGAACGTAAGGCAGCAAAACACAGGAGCCGAGCAACCCAACATTTGACCAAAGACATGATTCGGAGCTGATGCATATAAGGCCTAACTCGAGACGCCGAATACTCCCTAAGGTATTCGGTCTTTATGAAAATGGGCAGAATAATGCCCTAAGCCCCGTGTCCAGTGCACGCATAAAAATTCTGGTGCGGCCAATGCCAAAGCACCAGCCTCCTCCTTGGTTATATTAAGGAACCGGGGATGTATATCAACAAGAGACAGTGAAAAAGGTTTACGCAGGTCTTAATCTGAAAAGAATCCTTTGCAACGGGTCCCTACGCACGTCTGCAGGTGTCTCCGCAGCCGTATCCTGGACGGGTGTAGCACGTTGTTCATCTGTAAAAGAGAGGAACTTAGTTTGAAAGAACAAGGATCGTGCGAAAGATGTACTTAATATTAAATAAACAGAGTACGGTTTTGAATAAAATTGAGCTTTATTGTCTCTTGTTATACATGCATGCGGCCCCTCGTATGGGGGTATGCCGCTAGTAGGCGCCGGACTCGTCTAACCATGTCCGGGTTTTGAATGACCAATTCAGGTTCTTTGACTAGCAGAGCCGGATAGCTGTGGGGCTGTGAAGGCAGTCTCCCGTTCTTCCGTGCTCGAGTAACACTTAATACTTCCTTTTAACGAGATGATGCCGCATGGACCGGGCATTTTAAGTGTTAGAACCGGGCAATAGCACCGGTTCGTAAGGCCCTTTAGTGCCGGTTCCACAACCGGCACTAAAGTGTGGTCACTAAAGCCCCCCCCCCCCCCTTTAGTACCGGTTCAGCATTTAACTGGTGCTAAAGGCCAACCACGTGTACGAGGCAGCTCCGGGTCGGAGTTTTTAGTACCGGTTGGTAACACCAACCGGTACTAAATGTTTGTGGGTTTTTGTTTTATTTTTTATTTTTCAATTAAATTTGTGTTATCAATTTAATTCTTTTTCGTTTGCTGGTATTTTACGATACTACACATTGTACATGTTATGCATATATATATATATATAAATAGAATTTCTAGTAGAACCAATCATGCATATATATATATATATATCATCAATGTCTCACAAACCATCATACTAAATAATTCACACATACACACATGTATAGCTATATACAATTTCTCCTACATATGCATGTTGCCTTTGGAGCCAGTGGCATTAGCCTAATTGGTGCCTTCGGAGCACGATGGGGGCGGTAGCGGGTAATAGTATTCTCCCTTGGATTTATGACCTGGTCGAGCAAAAATCCGCTATTTCCTCTTGAAGTGCTTCTCTGGCGCTCCGTTTCTAGGAGCTTCTCCCGCACCTCTGTGAACTGTTAAGAAGGAGATCAATATGCATGTGTGTTAGTTGTGTGACTAGATATCGATAATGGTGTAAAAATTGTGAATAGTGTTTTGACAAGCGTACCCATTCCTGTCTTTGAGATCTGCTCCTTTCGGACGCCATCATGCGAATGTTCTCGCAAACGCAGAATGCACACAGATCAGTCCCCTGCGCTACCGCTTGAGGCCTTTACGAGAATGGAATTTGATCAGATAATAATTAATCAAGCATGATAATTAAAGAGATGGCAGCTAGCTAGCTAGCTAGTACTACTTAATTACTTACCTTGGGTCAAAACCATTTAAGCTTTTGTTTCCATTCTCACAGGGTCACTGATGAACCTTGCCCAAGCCCTACCCGCCGATAAAGATAATGAATATAGGGGTTATTAAATAGTTCATATCATGTAATGACGAACTAAATAGGCAGAGATATATAGTTAATAATGATTGAAATTACCTGTTGACTATCCCAAACCAGATGTTATAGTCAGTTTTTTCTTTGAGTAGTGAGTCCAAGATTTCAACTGTTCAAGGCGTCAACTTTAATGATACACAAGACCAGTGAAATCTGCATGCACACACGTTTGCATGTCTTAATTAAGCGGGCATATGTTAAAGCAAAAACATGTAGCTAGCTAGTAGGCAAAAGCAGAGAATTTGTAGTACAAGGCGGTGTGACTCCTTTGGAAGTTATAAGGAAGTAGTGTATCTTCATTGTATTTGAGGCGCTTCAAGAACTCTAGCATGTTGTCCTCACGTCCTTTTGATAACGTGGATTTAGTTTCCATGTGTATTCATTAACGGTGTTTGGGTCAATGAACCCAATGCCAAAGCGTCCACCTTTTCTCATTTCATATATCTTCATCCCGCATATAATACCACGTAAAAGAATATAGTGAGGATAATTACATGTAATGATTGATCAAAAGGATCGGTCTGACTAGCTTGAGACTTAAATTACAGAAAGAAATCACTTAAAGACAATAGCAATCGACGATAGATTTGTCGAGTGCGTCTTGATTGTATAACTGAAACAGTTCGTAATACTCAATGACACAACTTTCTCATGGAAGTAATGCTCCTCCTTGACATTCACCATGAGGGACAATCGATCGGAAATCTTGGTAATGTTCATGTACCATTGATGCAATTCATACATTCTCGTTGGGAGGTTCTTGACCTTGTCCTGCTCGACCAAAGGTTGGCCGGACATATTTCCGCTTTTATTTCATCCTCTCTAAGCTGCATGGGCTCAATCTCGAGGAGTTGTCCAACAGTGATTTTGAGAACTTCACTGCATTATATGGTCCTCTGTTATTACCACATTGCCCACCTCAGAACGTAAACTGTTTGCCCACAATAATATTGGGTGCGCGTCTTGTCACATGTTGTTGGCACAACAAGCGAGGGATCGATTCGCGCTTTGTTCTCCTAGCCGGGAATGGTTTTCCGCATTTTTGACAATTGCTTCTTGTTTGCTCGATCCCGAGCTTGCCTCGTTACGTAGACGTGCTCGATTTAACTTCACGATGTGGCGCTCATAGTCTGTGTCAACAGGCTTGGGAGCTGGTGGTTGAGCCATCTGAATGAAGTGGTCAATCGTTTCCTCAGGCACTTTCTCCCTTGGCGGCGGTGGCGTTTTCGGTGCAAAATGGGCTTCCACCTCGGACTTCGATATGGCTGCGATTTCCTCCTCGGACCTGTCATAAGACCTCTACGGAAGAGGCGTGAGGCTTGGACCATATTTATATCGCTTGCCTCCGCCTGTACTTCCTGTACTACCTCGACTCGCATTGCCACGCACCATAGCTGCGGGTGTCTCTTCTGCGATTCCGAGGCGGCGGAGATGCTTACCGACGGGGCTGAGTTGGACGAGGAGAAGTGGCCGCTGAAGCTGTGCGGACTTGGAGGAGGAGTGGCCTGAGGTTGTGCCGGACTTGGAGGAGGAGTGGACGTCTGACGCTGTGGGCGGACTTGGAGGAGGAGGAGTGGCACGACACTTTGCGGACTTGGAGGAGGAGTGGACGTCTGACGCTGTGGCGGACTTGGAGGAGGAGGAGTGGCACGACACTTTGCCGGGACTTGAGGAGGAGGTGGCACGACACTTTGCGGACTTGGTGGACTTGCGGGAGGCGGGAGGCTGGCGACTCGATGGCGGACTTGACGAGGAGTCGGATGACGCAGTGTCGGTGGCCTTGAAGATGATGCAATCCTTTTTCCATAGGATGATACGATGGTTGGCGTCTCCGAGAAAGCGCTCGTCCTCACCTCCGTGAATGTCAAGCTCTAGCCCGAATATGGCTGCACCACCTCGTCAACCATGACACGAGCATAGCCCTCTGGAATCGGGATGCAATGGTAGGTTGCTTTGGGGGTAATCGGAAACGCAACGCCGTCCGCCACCTTCATGGATATGTTCTTCATTTTGACGTGTAGCTCGCAGCTAGTGTTCTCCGTGATGTCATCCACGGGATATCTACCCAACATTGCGTCGTCCGGGGCGGAACCCATGCTGCTTCTCTGCATGGATGGGGCGGTGCTATCCAATGCTGGATCATCCGCTAGCTGCTGCAGCTGCCGAGACCCCCTTTGCTGGCTAAGTGAGTCGACCGCCTCGCCGCCGCTGGAATTTGACCGCCAATTCCGCTTGACTTGCTTCTAGGCCTTGAAGGCGTTCATAGTCCCGCTTCCTCCGCTCCTCCTCCATCTTCCTCTTCTTCTCCTCCGCAATCTTCTTTCTCACACGGGTTACGTAGTCGGTGTTCGGTCGAAAACCCCTCATACCACGGAATAAGCGCCCTTGCCTCGTGTTCTTCCCGGTGTTCAGGATTTCCCGTGGCACGTGTAAGCTCGTCGTTCTCTCTGTTGGGCTGGAACACCCCGATCGTGCCTCTTCTATTGCAACAAGTATCGCATCGTCGGGCGCCCTTCAGACTTGCCCTCGTCGAAACATTCCACATCTTGGGTCCAACTCCCCCATGCGCATAGAACCAAGTCCACGACTGGGGGCCAGCTATTAGTAACCGGAGTGGCACCTGCATCCTCCATCTCTTTCTCGGACTTATCCCACTTAGGCATTGCCACCACATAGCCACCGGCCCCAGCTTATGGAACTTATCCTTTTTTCGGCATTCTTCTTGTTTATTCTCGACCGTTCCTTAGCTAATTCCGAATCCTTGAATTTCACGAAATCGTCCCAATGAGCACGTTGGTTCTCTAGTGTTCCCTCGAATACTGGAGTCTTCCTTCCTCCCTTGACGTACTTGTCCCATTCACGATTCTTGTGGTTCTTGAATGCAACCGCCATCTTCCTAAGAGCAGCGTCCTTGACTTTCTCGCACATCCGCTTACGTGAAATGATCTGGTAGGGTGAAATGTTCCATGAGAGTATCCCAAAGCAGATCTTTTTGATTCTTGTCGACAAAAGTAACATCTGGACGTGGAGCAGCGTCCTATTTGCCTTTTTGTCCTTTGTCTTTTGCTGGCTCTCTCCATTCTTGAAGGGAGATCGGGAGTTGGTCCTTCACAAGAACTCCGCACTGACGAATGAACTTGTCCGCAATCTTCTTAGGCACTAATGGTTCGCCATTAGGTCTGACTGCCTCGATATTGTACTTTACGCCCTCCTTCAACTTTTTGTTTGGGCCTCATTTCATCCTTTTGCCTGAAGATTTGCTCGATCCGGATGGCTGAAAGAACAAAGATCGATTCGTTAATATATCTTCAAGTCATTTAAAACATGTGATGATCAACAGAAACCTGCTTATATAAATATATATACCTCACCGGTCTTTGTTGTTTCAGGATCAACATGTTCTTCATCATCGTCATAATCGTAGTTCATGACTTCATCAATTCGGTCGTCGCGATCGAATATCATATCACCCTCTCCGGTGTTGTTTAGAAATTCGGAGCCGTCATAATCTTCTTCATTCTGATTATCATCTGGCCCGCGTATCATATCGAACATGGTCTGTTCTCCCTCTCTGTCGGTATTGTCTGCCATAGCTTTTATTTAACTAATTCAAAATAAATATAAAACAATTTAGTATTCAAGTTACATCGTCTCAAATAATAGATATAATCTCGAATACTTCGTCTAGAATAATAGATACAATCTCGAATACATCGTCTCGAATAATATATAATATTGAATAGTACATCACTGGCTAGCTAATTAAAGATCGAATACTACGAAGAATCTAGGACACTCGCGGTTCTGCGTCATGGGCGGTGGACACCCAAAGAGAAGGAACCCTCACGGGATCATAGCTGAAGTGAGATCCTCAAGATATCGCCGGTATTGGAGAACTCGCCGCCTCTAACGCAACCATGTAGCGATGGGCGTGTTCGTCCTCCTCCCTAACACGGCGACGTACCTCCTCCGGCGGGGCCGGGTCCCTCCGCACCAAAACTGGCCCACGCGAACGCCACCAAACGAGATCAGGGTCGACGACGGGACCCGGGGCCGGGTTCCTCATCAAGCCAGCCCGGCGGAGCCCAGTCCCGGACATGGGCTGGCTGGACGTCGTCGTGAACGGGTCGACAGCGAGGATGCGGGCCGGGCATCGTCGAGAACAAATACTAGCTATATGCCCGCAAATAATAATATTTTTTTAATGATTGGATTTTGATAACTAAAATTTCTAACATTTCTACTATTTCAAAAATCTATATACTATTTCATACTAACTAAGCATCTAACACTAAAAACAGAAAAAACAATTTCTATACATCCATTAAAAAACAGAAAAACAACATTATATAAAAAAATTCCATACTAATTAAACACTAATTATATCCATCTAACATGCATTCATACATATATACTAGTGAAAAAACAATAATCTAAAAATCTAAACTAATTAAACATACAAAATACGTATATACTAATATATACATGCATTCATACATATATACGTATGTGTGTGTGTGTGTTCATCATGCTTGTGTGTGTGTGTATGGGCTCGGGAGGGCGGGCGCCATGGTGGCACGGGCGAGGGAGAGGGGTTAGAGGGAGAGCTCACAGCGGGCGACGGGCGACGGCGAGGAGACGGCCGGGGCAGTGACGGTCGGGTGTGACGCTGGGCGGGCGACGCAGATGAGGGCGGCGACGGGACGGGCCCAAGGCGACGGAGATGAGGGCGGCAGGGACGGGCGGCGGAGACGAGGGCGGCGACGGGCGAAGGGGCGGCAATGACGAAGGGGCGGCAGACGGGAAGCGGCGGCAGCGTCGATCGATCAAGCGGTTCAATGGGAAACAGAGGAAGAAAGCAGAGGGAGAATGAAATTTTTCAAGTGTTGTATATATAGAAGGCACCTTGATGCAGTTGGAGCCACCAACCGGTACTAAAGGTCTGTTTTGGCCAGCCCAAGCAGCGGAAGCGACCCCTTTAGTACCGGTGGTGGCACAAACCGGTACTAAAGGCCCCTTTAGTACCGGTTTGTGCCACGACCGGTACTAAAGGGGTCTTATTAGCAGCAGTCTTGATCTTGACAAGTTTAGTCCCACCTCGCTAGCCGAGGCGACCGCACTGGTTTATAAACCCCGTGCGGTCGCTCTCTCGAGCTCCTCTCCAAAGCAGGCCCTCTGGGCCTACGTGTTCTTCTTTGCTGCTCAGGCCCACTTGGCCTTCTTGGGCTGCATCACAGCCCAACAACAGGTTGGGTTTCTAGTCGTATGCAGAGCCACTCTGGCCTAGTAGGCGGGCTTTTTTGCTTTATTTATTTTTGTGTTGTTTTCTTTGTGTATTTAGAGTTTCTTTGTGAATATTTTTGCTTTAGGTACAAAAATTACAAACTTTCTGTTAGTGCCCGTAGTTTTCAAATTTGAATAGTTTAAATCTTGAATTATTTGAAATTAGTGTGAATCACTAGTTTGTGAATAATTTAACTTTAAAAATCAGTAAAGGCATGAAAGAATTTGTTTGCACATAAAATTTCTCCGCGTTTCAAATGCCAAAACACATAACTACCCAAACTATTACAGAGATTCCTCCGGGTGTGAAACACGAAGAAAGTGATGATAGTGAAGCCGATCACATCCCGGATCTTTTGTGTGAAACTTTTTCTTCGCGTGTGTCCCTTTGCGCGTAACCATGGAAAATCTTCATCATTTAACGGGATGCTCTGGTCAATATTCACTGTGAATGGAGAAATTTCATCAAACTTTTCATAATCTTTTGACTTGTCTGTCTTGTCATCCACTCCCACGATGTTTCTCTTCCCAGAAAGAACTATGTGCCGCTTTGGCTCATCGTACGATGCATTCGCTTCCTTGTCTTTTCTTTTTCTTGGCTTGGTAGACATGTCCTTCACATAGAAAACCTGTGCCACATCATTGGCTAGGACGAATGGTTCGTCTGCATACGCAAGATTGTTGAGATCCACTGTTGTCAGTCCGTACTGTGGGTCTTCCGTTACCCGGCCTCGTGTCATATTGACCCATTTGCACCGAAACAAAGGGACCTTTAAACCACGTCGATAGTCAAGTTCCCATATGTCCTGTATATAACCATAATATGTTTCCTTTCCGTCTTGGTTTACGCATCAAAGCGGACACCACTGCTTTTGGTTGGTGCTCTTCTTATCTTGGGCGATCGTGTAAAATGTATTACCATTTATCTCGTACCCTTTGAAAGTCATTATATTCGAGGATGGTAATCGGGACTGACAAGTACAGAGTCATCTTCAATAGAGGTGTCATGCATGGTATGTATACGCAACCAGTGGCGAAACTCTGGTTTGTTCACGTGTAATCCGGTCATCGAGACCGCTCCGGGTGTTTGGAGCATAGCAAATTCTTGTGTTCATCCATATACGGAGCCACCAAGGCGTAATTCAGTAGAACTGTAGTGTGCTTCGGTGAGAGAATGTCCGTCCATACATATTATTTGTTCCCCTCCTAGCGTGCCTTTTCCATCGATGCCGCCTTATGCCGCGATTCAGAACACCAATCGGCTTAAGGTCAGGAATAAAGTCAATACAAAACTCAATGACCTCCTCATTTTGATGGCCCTTGGAGATGCTTCCTTCTCGCCTAGCACGGTTATGAACATATTTCTTTAAGACTCCATGAACCTCTCAAAGGGGAACATATTGTGTAGAAATACAGGACCCAAAACGTTAATCTCTTCAAGATAGGTGAACTAGGACGTGCGTCATGATGTTGAAGAAGGATGGTGGGAACACCAACTCAAAGCCCGACAAGACATTGCACCAAATCATTCCGTAACCTTGGTATGATTTCTGGATCGATTACCTTACGAGAGATTGCATTGAGAAATGCACATAGCTTCACAATGGCTAATCGAGCGTTTTCGGTAGAAGCCCCTCAATGCAATCGGAAGCGGTTGCGTCATAATCACGTGGCAGTCATGACACTTTAGGTTCTGGAACTTTTTCTACGCCATGTTTATTATTCCCTTTATATTCGATTTAGAAGCCAGACGGTACCTTAATACTGAGCAGGCATTCAAAGAAGATTTCCTTCTCTTCTTTGGTAAGAGCGTAGCTTGCATGACCCTGATATATGCCGTCTTCTCTGTGCATACGTTGCTGGTCCTCCCGTGCCTCAGGTGTATCTTTTGTCTTCCCATACACGCCCAAGAAGCCAAGCAGGGTCACGCAAAGATTCTTCGTCACGTGCATCACGTCGATTGCGGAGCGGACCTCTAGGTATTTCCAATATGGCAGGTCCCAAAATATAGATTTCTTCTTCCACATGGAGTGCGCGTCCGTCGGCGTCCTTTGGAACAGGTTGTCCGCCAGACCCTTTCCAAATATCACCTTCAAATCCTTGACCATATCATGTACATCAGCACCAAAGACGGTGGAGAGGCTTCGTCCGGTGATCCGCCTCACCTTTGAAATGCTTGCCTTTCTTTCTTACGGGATGCCCGCTCGGAAGAAATCGACGATGTCCTGTACACATTCTTCATACAACTATTCAAATATATCTGTCGGTATCATCCAAACAGTGCGTGCATCCGCGGTATCCCTTGTTTGTCCGTCTCCGAAAGGTTACCGAGAGCAGGCCAATCATTGATGGTCACGAACAGCAACGCCTTTAGGTCAAATTCTTCCCCATGTGCTCATCCCACGACGTACACTGTTCCATTCCACGGTTGTAAGAGTTCTTCAACTAATGGCCTTAGGTACACATCAATGTCGTTGCCGGGTTGCTTAGGGCCTTGGATGAGCACTGGCATCATAATGAACTTCCGCTTCATGCACAACCAAGGAGGAAGGTTATACAAACATAGAGTCACAGGCCAGGTGCTATGGTTGCTGCTCGCTCCCCAAAAGGATTAATGCCATCTGCGCTTAGACCAAACCATACGCTCCTTGCGTCATCTGCAAACTCCTTCCCGTACTTTCTTTCGATTTTTCTCCACCGCGACCGTCACCGGTACTCTCAACTTTCCGTCTTTCTTACGGTCTTCTACGTGCCATCGTGACGCCTTGGCATGCTATTTGTTTTGGAACAAACGTTTCAACCGTGGTATTATAGGTTAATACCACATCACCTTGGCAGGAATCTTCTTCCTGGGGTGCTCGCCCTCGACATCACCATGCTCATCGCGGCTGATCTTATAGCGCAATGCACCACATACCGGGCAAGCGTTCAAATCCTCGTACTCACCGCGGTAGAGGATGCAATCATTAGGGCATGCATGTATCTTACGCACCTCTAACCTAGAGGGCGACAGCCTTCTTTGCTTCAGACGTACTCTCGGGCAATTCGTTGTCCTTTGGAAGCATATCCTTTATCATTACCAAAGAACTTTCCAAATCCCTTGTCAGATACACCATTCTCTGCCTTCCATTGCAACAATTCCAGTGTGGTTCCCAACTTTTTCTTGTCACCTACGCAATTCGGGTACAACAATTTTTTATGATCCTCTAACATGCGCTGCAACTTCTTCTCCAAATCACTTGCGCAGTTTCTCTTTGCATCAGCAATGGCCCGACCTAGATCATCAACGGGCTCATCTGATGCCTCTTCTTCAGCTTCTTCCCGCATTGCCGGCCCAGCTTCTTCCGCATTACCGGCTCAGCTTCTTCCCCATTGTTGTATCATCTTATTCAGGGAACCCATGGCCAGGATAGTCGCCGTCGTCCTCTTCTTCTTCATTGTCTTCCATCATAACCCCTCTTTCTCCGTGCTTGGTCCAAACATTATAGTGGGGCATGAAACCGGACTCAAACAGTGGACGTGAATGGTTCTTGACGTAGAGTAATTACGACCATTCTTACAGCTAGCACATGGACAAGGCATAAAACCATCCGCCCGCTTGTTTGCCTCAGCCGCAAGCAGAAAAGTATGCACACCCTCAACAAACTAGGGAGAGCATCGGTCATCGTACATCCATTGCCGGCTCATCTTCATTACACAACACCGAATAGACCAAATTAATACAAGTTCATACAACACTTAAATGCAACAAACAAATAACTCTCTAGCTAAAGCATTTAAATGCAACAACAAATGCGATCAAGATCGCAACTAAGGTAACAATTGATCCAACAAAGCATAATGATACCAAGCCTCACTATCGATGGCATATTTTCTAATCTTTCTAATCTTCAAGCGCATTTTCTCCATCTTGATCTTGTGATCATCGACGACATCGGCAACATGCAACTCCAATTCCATCTTCTCCCCCTCAATTCTTTTCAATTTTTCTTTCAAGTACTCGTATTCTCTTTCAACTAAATTTAACCTCTCGACAATAGGTTCGGTTGGAATTTCCGGTTCACATACCTCCTAGATAAAAATATCTATGTCAACTTGATGGGCATAATTTGTCATAAACACGAAATGCAACAAATAGTTTTAAAAGAGAATATACCACATCCGAATCAAAACAAGGACGAGGGCCGACGGGGACGGATATCAAAACCATGGCACTATGTATAACAAACAACGTACGGGTAAGATAATTATTATACGAGTAACTATATATCCAAATCACGCAAACATCAATTTTTTATATAAAATTTCATGAACAAGAGGCTCACCACAAGGTGGTGCCGGCGACGGGATGGTGCGGGCGATCGACGGTGGTTACGACAGAGATTTAGAAGGCACTAAGTAAACCACACCTACATATGCAAACTAAGTGTTATTTTGACCTCAAATTGCATATAAATCAAATACTAGCACATATATATATATATATATATATTTCCTCCCAAATTACTAAACTGACAAATTAATAACTATATAAAGCATTGCAAGAGCTAATCTAGCAATGAGAGATGAAAGGACAAAGTTGCTAACCTTTTTGATCACTTGAATGGATGGGGGCCTCCAAATCTTGACAAATTTTGGGCAAAATGTGTGATGAGCTCGAGGGGAGAAGAGGAAGAACAGAGAGGAGAGGAGAGGGGAAAGGGGGAAGAACAGAGCGAGCTGGACGAAGGGTTTATATGCAGGAGGACCTATAGTACCGGGTTCGTGGCACGAACCGTACTAAAGGTGCCGGAGGGGCCCAGATCGACAACATCCTGCCACCACCCTCATTAGTACCGGTTCGTGGCACGAACCGGTGCTAAAGGTTAGCCACGAACCGATACTAATGAGGGCGGCCCGGCTAGCCGTTGGAACCGGCACTAATGTATACATTTGTGCCGGCTCTAATACAAACCGGCACTAATGTGCTTCACGTTTGACCCTTTTTCTACTAGTGTTGGAACGTTATCTCCTCGGACCGATAATTCTCCAGCGTGCCGAATACCACGTCAAGTGTGATTTTTCCCTCACACCACGCCTCCTGACTGGGAATGATTCCTCGGAAGGTCGTTCAACTTTTCTCAATGCGGTTCCTATCTATTTCCATTTTGTGGAGTGTATCCTCATAAATGAGGTTGAGTCCGCTGCCGCCATCCATGAGAACCTTGGTGAGCCAAAAGCCGTCCACGATTGGACTGAGGACCAAGGCGGCTGGTGCTCGGACTATCCTGTATTTTGGTTCGTCACTGGCAGTAAAAGTTATAGCTGTATCGTTCCAAGGGCTTATTGCTACGATTTGGCAGACTTCGGCGAGTTCGCGGAGTGCCCTTTTGCGCCTATTGTTTGAGGTAAATGTCTCGAAGACCGTCAATACTTTGAGGTTGTCGTCATCCGGGGGGTATTGTTCTGGGGTATTCTTGGTGAGGATATCCTCGCCGCTCTTGGCCACTTGCCAGAGTATCCAACATGCTCTAAGGCTTTGGGTTGGTATGTTGTCCGGTGTTGTGTGTATTTTGCATGGCCCATCGAGCCATCCTTCCAGAACGGTTCCGCGCCTCGTAGTGGGCTTGTATTTCTTTACTATTGGACCGGGCGTGCCATGAGTGTCGGTGTCAAAACCGGCGGATCTCGGGTAGGGGGTCCCGAACTGTGCGTCTAGGCGGATGGTAACAAGAGACAAGGGACACGATGTTTTTACCCAGGTTCGGGCCCTCTCAATGGAGGTAATACCCTACTCCTGCTTGATTAATATTGATGATATGGGTATTACAAGAGTAGATCTACCACGTGATCATGGATGCTAAACCCTAGAAGCTATCCTATGGTATGATTGTTGTCCTCCCTACGGACTAAAACCCTCCTGTTTATATAGACACCGGATAGGTTAGGGTTACAGTGTTGGTTACAATGGTAGGAGATCTACATATCCGTGTCGCCAAGCTTGCCTTCCACGCCAAGGAAAGTCCCATCCGGACACGGGACGAAGTCTTCAATCTTGTATCTTCATAGTCTTGGAGTCCGGCCGTGACGATAGTCCGCCGTGATGATAGTCCGCTATCCGGACACCCCTAGTTCGGGACTCCTCGGTAGCCCTGAACCAGGGCATCAAAGACGCATTTAGTCCGGGCGCGCATATTGTCTTCGGCATTGCAAGGCAGGTTCCTCCTCCGAATACTTCATAGAAGGTTTTGAACACAAGGATAGTGTCCGGCTCTACAAAACAAGTTCCACATAACACCATAGAGAGAATAATTTTTGCACAGATCTGCTGACGTATTCCGCAGCGTGACGTCACACCACGACCAAGCCTTTATATGAATCGTGTTTTATTGTTCCACCTCAGCGTGTTTAGCGAGGCGGTTTCCTTGGCACGTCTTATCAAAGCATAGATCGTGCCCCCTTATTCCGGGATTCTCATCAATACGGACGTGGGTAACCCAACCGTGCCCGCTGGCCTGCCTTCTCTATCAAAGGCGAGTCATAATCGACCACGGGTGGGCTCTTGGTATTCAACCTCCTTATAATGAGACCAAGGCCCTCTTCTTTTTACACCCTCCATCGAGTTCGCCTCGCTTCGAAGTTCCAACACCCAAAGCTTCAGATTCAGCGCCGGACTTTCGACGATGTCCGGATCCGACCAGCATGGCCGATGGATGTCTTCCTCCGTCACAGAAGAAGATGTGCTAAAGCTGCGCGACGCCAGGTATCTAACCAGCGAGATCTCTCATAGGCTGCCGGCTCCAGGGCAGGTCATTCCCACTCCTGAGCCTGGCGAGAACATGGTGTTCGTGTCCCACTTCCTTCGGGGTTTAGGCTTCCCGACGGATCCCTTTGTGCGGGGGCTCATGTTTTATTATGGGCTTGATTTCCATGACTTGAATCCGGAGTCCATCCTCCATATCTCGTCATTCATTGTCGTATGTGAGGCCTTCCTCCATATTACCCCCACTTTGGATTGTGGCTCAAGACCTTCAAGGTGGAGCCAAAAATGATCGAGGGCAACAAGCAGAAAGCGGAGGGGCGGTCATAAGAAAATGTGTTGATGCTCCGTGGCCGAGGGCTCTTTTCAAGAGGACCTTGGTTTGTGGCAACGGGAGTGGTTTTATATCACCGCTCCTGGGGCACCAAATGGGCGGCGCCCCGCCTTCCGCCAGGTCCACCACAGTGGCCGGCATCATGGGTCAACAAGGGGCTCGACTGGGGCCGCCCAAGGGCGTTCCCCGCTGCAGGCCAGATTCGAGACCTCCAGGAAAGAGGGATCAATCTGGTCGCAGTGGCGCAGGTTATGGTGATCCGGCGCCTTCAGCCCTGCAAATGTCGCCCCCTGCGCTTGTGGAAATTCAATCCGGAGGGACCACGAGCTCTACAAAATTTTATGGGCACGACGCCCGTGGATATGTATAAACTGTTCTTCGGATCACAAGAGAAGTGTCCAGACTTGACCGAGGACGCAGGACTAAGCTGCAATCGCCCAGATACTCAAGTAGTCCTGTAATTGGACAAGTTGTTCATTCATTTATTTTATATATATGCCCTTTAAAGGAGCCGTTTCTTGAACATGAGTGCATAGCCAAGGCAAAGTTATTATATATATATGCCCTTTAAAGGATCCCATGCTGACCAAGATGTTGAAGGTCACGCCTTTTGAAGAAGGCGAAGGGGGGAGCGGGGAAGCAACTGCCTCTACGAAGGAGGCTATCAAGGAAGGAGGGATTAAGAGTCCCACCTTCCGAGGAGAGAAGAGGAACACTTCGGAAGATCCGGAGGTCAAGGCCTCAAAGAGGGGAAAGGAATCTTCGGCAGAGAGTCCAGCGCTGGGAAGTAACCCAACCGCATTATTTCCACGAGGGGATCAGCCCTCCAGCGAGCCGTAAGTAAAAAATAAGGGGTCTTGTAAATAAGGAACATCCCTGTATTTATTCATGAAGATAACCGAAATTGTACCTTGTAGTTCGGACCTCAGCCCTTCTCAGCAGAGCTCGTCTTCGGGGGATCTTCTTTCGGAGATGATGGAGAGCGAAACGCCTCCACCAGTCGCACCCTCATGTGAAGCGGACGACCCGGAGGTGTCGTCGCGGAGGGTTCCCCCAAGTCCGGCGGGGCCGGAAGGTCCGGCGCCAGGTGGTGTGCGGTCGGAGGAGTTGAAGGATCTGCTCGGGCGAGCGGCTATTTCAGAAGATCACCATGCTCTAATGGGTATGGTGATTGAAAGAATTGCATCCGCGGAGAGCGGATTGCATGAAGCCGTCAGAAGCTTACCGACGGGGTTTGAGGTACGCAAAAATGATGTACCTTCTGATAGTTATGCATATAAAATGCGCCCTGTATAGATAGTAGCCCCTGAGACTCGGTATGTTGTCCAAATTGACAACGTGCCGAGGATCAAATTCTCAGTTTTAACATATCGCCGCTCCTAAACAGGTGGCGGGGCGTCCGGAGGCCAGCCGTACTGATGAATATGCCGAACGAAAGCGGCAACTTGACGAGGCGGATGCGGACATTGCGCTAGTCAATAAACGGTTTGACGAGTCACAAGGTATGCGACTTCTATGCGGACACCTGGTAAGGGGGCTTGACGCCCATGCCTTACTATTCGTATGCTTAATGCAGATGGTGCCGCTGCCGTGGAGGAGCTGCAGGCGGTACTCGCCCGAGCAAAAGAGCAAGCCAGGGTCAGTAATGCGGCCGCTTTAAAGGCGGCCGAAGAGCTAGAAGACGAACGGGCTGCTCACTGCCGAAGCAAAGAGGAAATGGCCGATATGGCAAAAAAGTTAAGGAATACTACCAATCGCTGCAAGGTTCTTGAAAAAGAACGTCAAGCGGAACAAGAGGGCCTAAAAAAGGCTGCCGCCGAGTCCAAGAATGCCCAATCGGCTTTGTGAGCTGCCAAGGAGGAGCTGAGTCAGGCCGGGGCAATTGCGGCTAGAAAACCGTTTCTGCCGTGGAGGAAATAAACAGATCCAAAGTATGCTCAGTTGGATAAGTTGTGGAGTTCGGAGGATGCTTATCTGGACTTGGCGGCGAGCGCTGCGGACGCGGTTGAGCACTTCCGGGGCCAGAAGGGGCACAGAAGGGAAGAGCTATATTGGTCGCAATTCCATAGTCCGGAGCGTCCTCTGCCGCTGACCGATCGGTTGGCCGAATGGGCCGAGCTGAATCGGTTGTCCGGATTTGCCATGAAGCATGTCTTGACTCACTTGTGGCCGGGCGGACCCCAGCCGAAGAGCTATTTTGGTTTAGTGCAGCAGTTTCTTGGTGCGGTACCGCGTATCGACGCAATGAAGCGATCGGTGTGTATTGAGGGAGCGCGGATGGCTCTTGCCCGTGTCAAGACATACTGGGCAGAGATGAAGGCCACCGATGTTGCATCCCAAGATTCGGACAGAAGCTGAGTACCTGCCGTGCACTACTTTGAAGAAGTCCTGCCGGGCGCTCGTTTAATAGAGACGCAGTGCTCGAAGGATATTATGTTTAAATGACATGTATGATTTGTGAAAACAATGTTTTAATATAATATAAGAGCTCTTTATACTTGTGCATTCAAGTAGCAAACTACTCCTGGCGGCCGCTTTATGTATATGTATATATAACCTGAAAGATGGCAGTCCTTGGCTTCAGCCCCCACGCACATAGTGCGGGGGTGTTTGCAAAGAAAGCGCTTTTTCACACTTAATCCAACGTCTTGGTCCTGTTAAGGAGGTGATAGCGTAGCAAACCAGGCAACCAGACTATAATGCTTTATCACTTTCACTTAGCCATAGGAGTTCGAGGGTGGGGCTACTATATAGCCCCTGGGGGCACCGCACTCTCCCGAATTCGGGGTGCGTATGTGCCTGACCGAAAACCGGTCCTTCGTTAATGCGGAGGAATCCTAAACATTCCTGTGAGTCATCGAGTGGTTGACCAGTCTCTCACTATATCATAATGATCGGTTTCGGCTTTCTCTCTTGAGGTGCTCGCTTGGCGAAGCAGGGCTGTCGCGATAGTTCTCCTGGTGCCGTGTTAGCCGTGAAAGCGGAACGTAAGGCAGCAAAACACAGGAGCCGGGCAACCCAACATTTGACCAAAGACATGATTCGGAGCTGATGCATATAAGGCCTAACTTTCGAGACGTCGAATACTCCCTAAGGTATTCGGTCTTTATGAAAATGGGCAGAATAATGCCCTAAGCCCCTGGTGTCCACGTACGCGAAAAATTCTGGTGCGGCCAATGCCAAAGCACCAGCCTCCTCCTCGGTTATATTAAGGAACCGGGGGATGTATATCAACAAGAGACAGTGAAAAAATGTTTACGCAGGGTCTTAATCTGAAAAGAATCCTTGCAACGGGTCCCTACTGTACGTATGCGCCTGTGTCTCCGTTGTGCCGTATCCTGGACGGGTATAACACGTTGTTCATCTGTAAAAGAGAGGAACTTAGTTTGAAAGAAAAAGGATCGTGCGAAAGATGTACTTAATATTAAATAAACAGAGTACGGTTCGAAGAATTGAATAAAATTGAGCTTTATTGTCTCTTGTTATACATGCATGCGGCCCCTCGTATGGGGGTATGCCGCTAGTAGGCGCCGGACTCGTCTAACCGTGTCCGGGTTTTGAATGACCAATTCAGGTTCTTTGACTAGCAGAGCCGAATAGCTGTGGGGCTGTCAAGGCAGTCTCCCGTTCTTCCATGCTCGAGTAACACTTAATACTTCCTTTTAACGAGATGATGCCGCGTGGACCGGGCATTTTAAGTGTTAGAGATGCATAATGCGGTATTGCGTTAAAGCGGGCGAAAGCTTCGCGTCCCAATAGTGCTTGATGGCTACTCTTAAACGGGGCAACATGGAAGAGTAACCTTTCGCCACGGAAGTTGTCGGATGAACCAAACACAACTTCTAGCAGTATGGAGCCCGTACAAAGGGCATATGGGCCTGGCATTACTCCTTTAAAGGAGGTGTTGCTACGGCGAATTTTGGTTGGGTTTATCCCCATCCTGCGGATTGTGTCACGATATATCGGGTTTATGTCACTGCCGCCATCCATGAGGACATGTGTAAATTGGAATCCGTCGATTATAGGATCCAATATCAAGGCAGTCCATCCTGCGTTCCGGATATTTTTGGAATAGTCCTGATGGTCAAAGGTGATTGGTTTTGACAACTAGTGTGCGGCGCGCCTTTTAGTGGGCGCCACTCTGTTTTTCCCTTTGATCAGGTGAAGTGAGTTTACCGTTTTGACCTCCTGTGGGAATTTTTTTTGTTTTCTAAGGCTCCGCTTGTGGTGCTCGTCGTCATCTTCACTTGGTGTGTCGAGCCCCTTGTGTTCGGCGTTCAGTCTGCCGGACTGTTTGAAGACCCCAACAATTTCTATGGGTATGGTTGGCAGGCCTCCCGTGAGTCTCGTGGATTTGACATATCTTGTCCAAGATTTTGTTGAAGTTGGATAGCTCATCGCTATTGTCCTTAAGGGCAGTTTTTGTTGTTCTCGCCATGAGCTTTTGAATCCGGCGTTATTTGCCGTGCTCTTTTGATCGTTCCTTTTAATCCGGCGCTGGTCCTTGTTGCGTAGTGGTTTCATTTCCATCCATGATTTTGGATGTACTTGGAGTCATGGTGCTGCATCTTGCTAGCTGACTATCCTCTCCGCACAAAAGCGGGTCATGAGGCTTGTTAATGCGGCCATTGTTCTTGGCTTTTCTTGGCCGAGGTGTGCAGCGAGCCATTCGTCTCAGACGTTGTGTTTGAAAGCTGCTAAGGCTTGGCGTCCAGGACAGTCAACTATTTGATTCTTTTTAGTAAGGAACCTGTTCCAGAATTTCCGCTGTTGAGTTATGTGACTTAGATCGCTCAGTGATCCTGAGGGCGGACATAAGTCCCCGAAAATTTGCCCGAAATGCATCCTCGAGCTCTTCCCGCTTCCAATGGTATTTTCGGGAGGCTCTTAAGCCAATGCCGAGCTGGCCCTTTGAGTTTAAGGGTAAGTATTTTATGGCGTGGCGATCATCTCCTCTAGCCATGTGTATGTGGAGGATGTAATCCTCAATCCAGACTGTGGTATGTTGTTCCGTCAGATGCCTCTATGTTTACGGGTTTGAATCACTGAAATTCATGATCCAGCACCTCATCGGTGAAACATAGGGGTGTGCAGCGCCTATATTTGGGTGTGCCGTGATCTTCGGAATTTTGGCGTATTGCATTGCTTTGACGAGCATGCTTTCTTGGCCCATAGATGGACCTAACTGGGCCATCCTTTTGATGTGAATCCTTATGCGGATCGCATAGTGGCTTGTGTGCGGCGCCATTCGCCGCTCTCTTTTTGCCGTGGGGTCGACCATCCGACCGGGTGACCTTCTTACTTTTTAATTGTGGGGGCTCTAAGGCCTCCTCGTTGAATTCGGGCAGTAGCTTTCTTTTCGGGTAGCTCTTTGTTCGGTGACTGTCGCCGTACTTGTCTGCGGTGCTGAATAGTTTGCTGCATCTGATTCCGAGTGCATCTTCCGCTGTTTTGAGCTTCCGCTTCTGCTTTTTCAGGCTACGCGCAGTGGCGACGAGCCTTTTCTGGAGGTCATTTTGCTCCAATAGTTTCTCCGGCGTGAGATCGTCCGGACTGTTGTCTTCGCCGGGGACAGATTGTTTGCCGTTTTGACTGCTTTTCGAGGGATTTATCCTTCGTAGCATCCCGTTGTTCCTCGTCTTCATTTCCTTTAGGTGTATCCACCGTGTATACATCATGGGATGAGGTTGTCCAGCATCCTATAGGTGCTGGTTCATTGTTGTCTCCTACATCATCGTCCATACCGTCGATGTCTTCGGAGTCAAAATCGAGCACGTCGTGTAAGCTTTCGACAGTGGCTACGAAGTGGGTGGTGGGTGGGTGTTGAATTTCTTCATCGCCCGCATCCCAACCTTCCTGACCGTAGTCCGGCCAGGGCTCTCCGGATAAAGAGAGAGACTTTAGTGAATTCAGGATGTTGCCAAAGGGCGAGTGCTGAAAGATGTCCGCGGCCGTGAACTCCATGATCGGCGCCCAATCGGATCCGATTGGTAGGGGCGCGGAGGGTTCGGAGTCCGGAGAGGAGTCCGGCACCCTGGAGTCGAGGTCTTCGCAAAGGACAGGGATGGAGTTTGGCTCGATCGCCGTAGAGATTGTAGCCCCCGAGGCGGTGTCCAACCACTCGTCCTCGATCGGGGAATCTGGCTCCGGATTAAGGGTCGAAGGGGATACTGGTGCGGCCTCCAGTGCACTATTCGGCTGCAGAGCTAGATCATGCCCATCGAGACAGTGCGGCACGCTTGGCTGCGGCTCGAATCCGTCGAAGATCAAGTCTCCGCGGATATCGGCTGTATAGTTCAAACTTCCAAACCTGACCTGATGGCCAGGGGCGTAGCTCTCGATCTGCTCCAGATGGCCAAGCGAATTGGCCCGCAGTGCAAAGCCGCCGAATACGAAGATCTGTCCGGGGAGAAAAGTCTCACCTGGACCGCGTCATTGTTGATGATCGAAGGAGCCATCGGGCCTATCAGTGACGACATAGAGGAACTCTCAAAGAAAGCACCAATGTCGGTGTCAAACCGCGGATCTCGGTAGGGGGTCCCGAACTATGCGTCTAGGCGGATGGTAACAGGAGACAAGGGACACGATGTTTTTACCTGTGTTCGGGCCCTCTCGATGGAGGTAATACCCTACTCTCGCTTGATTAATATTGATGATATGGGTAGTACAAGAATAGATCTACCACGAGATCAAGGAGGCTAAACCTAGAAGCTAGCCTATGGTATGATTGTTGTTCGTCCCCACGGACTAAAACCCTCCGGTTTATATAGACACCGGATAGGTTAGGGTTACACGTAGTCGGTTACAATGGTAGGAGATCTACATATCCGTATCGCCAAGCTTGCCTTCCACGCCAAGGAAAGTCCCATCCGGACACGGGACAAAGTCTTCAATCTTGTATCTTCATAGTCTTGGAGTCCGGCCGTGACGATAGTCCGGCTATCCGGACACCCCCTAGTCCGAGACTCCCTCAACGAGGGTGCGCCCTTTTCGCCTGAACGAGGGGTTGAGTGGGGACCGATGGTTCCCAACGGGCTGCCTGAGTTTTCCATGCGCTTTCCATTGCGCTGAACTTCTGTATGATAGTTGCCAAGTTAGCAAAGTATAATATGCGACGGTGGTTGATGGCATTGAGGATTCCTTCGTCTGTGCAATTGGTGCGGAACTCTGAGATCGCGTCTTCGTCACGGCAATCTTTAATCTTGTCTTTGACAAGAAGGAATCTGGCCCAGAAGTGATGGACCGTTTCCTGAGACTACTATTGTATGCTCCTGAGAGCGCTTATGTTCGGATGGGTGGGTGGATTTAAATCTGAACCTTGACCCAATTTTGGATCCGGAGTCTGAAGATCTTCCGGACTCAACGGTCCAGGCTCCGGGATATCAACTGATTTTTTAGGCTTGTCGTCCGATTTTATGTTCGGAGGACAAGATGCATCTCTTCGCAGGTGGGTGTCCGGTTCTTCGAGGTCGGAGATCCGGACATAGTCCGTCCTCAGTATGGAGGAAGAGTTGTCGCCTCGCTCCTCGACTACCGATATCTGGTGGGTGATCGGTGGAGCTTTGATTTCTCTCTGATCGGGTTTAAGCCCAATTCAATCGTAGTCTGTAGCGACCCCCAGGGTGGCGATGTGATCTAAGAGCTCATTTAAAGATGAAACATCCGCCGGATCTATCTGCTTGGAGTGTTCGGAGTCAATGCGAGGGGGATTTTTGATGACCTGAGAGGTCATCATCGGCTTAGCGGCCGAACGGGCGGTCATGGTAAAGCCGCCCAGCCGGAGGGTTTGGCCTGGGGCCAGTGCTCCTCCAGTGGTGATACTGTCCTTGAGAACAAGGTGAGCCATCGATCCTATCTTCGACGCACAGTGAAATTCTCAATGAAAGCACCAATGTCGGTGTCAAAACCGGCGGATCTCGGGTAGGGGGTCCCGAACTATGCGTCTAAGGTCGATGGTAACAGGAGACGGGGGGCACAATGTTTACCCTGGTTCGGGCCCTCTCTATGGAGGTAATACCCTACTTACTTCTTGATTGATCTTGATGAATATGAGTATTACAAGAGTTGATCTACCACGAGATCGTAATGGCTTAAACCCTAGAAGGCTAGCCTCTACAGACCTGACCCTCCGGTTTATATAGACAACGGAGGGGTCTACGGTTACACAAGGTCGGTTACAGAGAAAGTAATCTTCATAGTCGGTCGCCAAGCTTTCCTTCCACGCCAAGGAGAGTCCCATCCGGACACAGGTAGAGTCTTCGGTCTTTGTATCTTCACAGCCCATCAGTCCGGCCCATGGCTAACAGGCCGGACGCCCGAGGACCCCTTAGTCCAGGACTCCCTCAGCCCCCCTCCCCCCGCCAAATGGGGTCCCAAGAAGCGGCGACTCCGTGGACGGCACCAGCGCTGAGCCCAGGACCACGAGGTCCAGAATCGGCGGCAGAGCAGCCACGGCCGGCACCGCATTGGCCAGTGCTCGTGGTGGCCGGCAACAGATGGGGGACGGCGCTCGCAGCGCCGATTGATATCTACTACGCCACCTTCTTCTTTTTTTTGACCTGGTACTGTAGGGTAAAACACCCCACAGCTCTTCACTACAAAAAAATACACTTCCGTGATGATATGTGTTTGTCACAGTAGGTCGCGTTTTTTGTCATGCATGTACATCCATGACAAATTTATGACAGAATCAAGATAGTCATACCTGTGCTATCGTAGAAGTGTTCCATGACATTACCAAAATTATCATCACGGAAGTGCCCACTTCCATGACGATAAATCACGCGTCACAGAAGTGCTTTCGTCAAGGGTGACCGACACGTGGCATCCACCGTAACGGAATGCCCTTAAGCTATCGAGTCGGGTTTTGGATCCGATAACCCGTTAACAGCCCCGACCAATGGGGATTTTCCACGTGTAAAATCATCATTGGCTGGAGGAAACACATGTCGGCTCATCGCTGGGACAGATGTCATCCACTCATTGGACAGAAGGGCCTATGATACGTCGACACGTGGCACAGCCCAACAGAGGCCCATTGTTGTGAAAAGGCCGGCCCGTTTGACTTGGTCAAAAGGTGGCGGGCCGGCCCATGGAAAGCCTGTTAACGGCCTGTTCGCATATAGCCCATTTACAGCCCGCTAACCCAAGGCCCGTTACGCCCTATTTGAACTAGACCAAGTAGCGTCATCTGGGCCATCCAATATGATTCCAAATTTCGCTTTTCACCGGCCCATGTATGACCCATGACGTCTTTCGGCCCATATGAGGTCCTATGTAACTCTTTGCCTATTAACGGCCCGTGGTGAAACTAGCCCGTAATGAGCAGTGTATCACTTTACACCCATTAACGGCCCATGGTGAAACTGGCCCGTATAGAATAGTGTATCACTTTATACCCATTAACGGCCCGTTATCCCGTTGGGCCGTTTCTAGCCCATGTTATCTTTCGGCCTTCTCAGAGATCATTTATTCTTGGGCTCATTTCCAGCATTCGTTTACTTACGGCCCGTTACTGTCATTTTTCGCCAGGGCCAAATTCAGCCCGTGGTTACGGCCCATTTGTGGTCCATTAATACGTTGGGCCGTTTTCATAGCGTCATCAAATACGGCCTATTAACGATGGCCCGTTATGGTCGGCCCATGAACAAACGATTCCAACTCTAGCCCGTTTACCGGTCTTTGGCCCATGTTTGGCCAATCGATCATACGGCCCATATAAGGCCCATTGATGATACGGCCCGTAGAAGGCCCATTGTTTCTACGACCTGTAGAAGGCCCATTGTTCCTACGGCCCGTAGAAGGCCCACTATTTCTACGGCCCGTAGAAGGCCCACTGTTTCTACGGCCCGTAGAAGGCCCACTGTTTCTACAGCTCGTAGGCCCAGTGTCACTACAGTAAATATTAGCCCATGGTTATTGTGGCCTAGTTTTTAAAAAATAGGTTATTGCAGCCACTAGCAAACCGCAGAAAAAGAACTGCACTGACTACAAGCAAACAAATAAACAAGACAGCAAGGAAATAAATAAGCAAGCAACTTACACTAGGCTATCACGGCTATTACACATATTACATCCACTGGGCATCAAAGTTCGCCACCAGTGCAAATATAGGGAACACATCGACATATAAACGCCAAGACAAAACAAGTCCAGAACTGAAACCACTTCAGAAGAGCTCAAGAAACAATATCCTGGGTACCCATAATGCTGGCAAGATGCTTAGCAAGCTTATTAACTTTCTATTGTTTGGCGCTTAAGTCCTCCAGCGCTTGCTGTTGCACTAGAAAGTATGCATCTGAATTCTGCAGGGACTTCCTCAGTCCTTCGGCTTCCTGTCGCATAACATCTGATCGATGTCTTTCAACTTGAAGTTGAGACTCAAGAAGCCGAACTGATTCAGGAAAAGAGTTTGAAGAGCTGGTGCCGTGAAGTGGTAGCCAAGAATTCGAACACTACATCAAGACAGGACTTTGGGGTTGTCTCAGTGTCTTCAATATAATTTTTATCAGCTTTCTTGGAGACCAACGGGGATGTCTCACTATCTTGAACCTTATCTGCATTACTTCCTTTACCATTGAATAACAGGGTACTCTTCTCCAATATTTTATCCGCGTTCTAAAAGAGAAACAAACAAACACATCTCAGGTTTACAATGTAGTATATGAAACTCATTTTGGTAAACCAGTTCAGTAGTAAGGTGGACAGGATAACAACATGAAACAAACATATATCTATGTAGTATGGTCACTGTATGGTCTATATCATTCTAGTTTATGTTGCCAAATCAAGATAGATACAGTTCGAATCATGTGACGCCCCCGATTCAATCGTACACTAATCATACACGCAAACGTGTACGATCAAGATCAGGGACTCACGGGAAGATATCACAACACAATTCTAAAACATAAATAAGTCATACAAGCATCATAATACAAGCCAGGGGCCTCGAGGGCTCGAATACAAGTGCTCGATCATAGACGAGTCAGTGGAAGCAACAATATCTGAGTACAGACATAAGTTGAACAAGTTTGCCTAAAGAAGGCTAGCACAAACTGGGATACATATCGAAAGAGGCGCAGGCCTCCTGCCTGGGATCCTCCTAATTACTCCTGGTCGTCGACAGCGGGATGCACGTAGTAGAAGGCCCCTCCGGTGTAGTAGGAGTCGTCGTTGACGGTGGCGTCTGGCTCCTGGGCTCCGAGATCTGCTTGCGACAACCAGAAGGAAAGGAAAAGGGGGAAAAGGGGGGAGAAAGCAACCGTGAGTACATCCAAAGTACTCGCAAGCAAGGAGCTACACTACATATGCATGGGTATATGTGTAAAGAGGCAATATCAGTGGACTGAACTGCAGAATGCCAGAATAAGGGGGGATAGCTAGTATTATCAAAGACTACGCTTCTGGTCGCCTCCTTCTTGCAGCAGGTAGAAGAGAGTAGACTGAAGTCCTCCAAGTAGCATCGCATAGCATAATCCTACTCGGCGATCCCCTCCTCGTTGCCCTGATAGAGAGCGATCACCGGGTTATATCTGGCACTTGGAAGGGTGTGTTTTATTAAGTATCAGGTCCTAGTTGTCATAAGGTCAACGTACAACTCCAAGTCGTCCTGCATCAAGATCACGGCTATTCGAATAGGTTAACTTCCCTGCAGGGGTGCACCACATAACCCAACACGCTTGATCCTATTTGGCCGGACACACTTTCCTGGGTCATGCCCGGCCTCGGAAGATCAACACGTCGCAGCCCCACCTAGGCATAACAGAGAGGTCAGCACGCCGGTCTAAACCTAAGCGCGAAGTGGGTCCGGGCCCATCGCCCTTAGCACACTCAAGACGTTGCGACGCTGGCCGGAAGCAGACCTAGCCTAGCGTGCGTCCAGTCCAATCCGGGCTACGCCGCTTTGGCCCGTGACGTCACGAAATGCTTCGGTTGATACCATGACGTCGAGTGCCCATAATTGTTCCCGCGAAGTTGGTTAGTGCATATAGACCAAATTGCCAGACTCAGATCAAATACCAAGATCTCGTTAAGCGTGTTAAGTATCCGCGAACGCCGACTAGGGCTAGGCCCACCTCTCTCCTAGGTGGTCTCAACCTGCCTGCTGCCTCCGCCATTAAAGTAACAAATGGGGGCCGCTGGGAACCCAGGCCCACCTCTACCGGGATGGAGCCACCGTCCTTTCAAATTTCCCCATCTCCTAACAGTATAATGTAATGTAATAGTGTAAAGTATATAGTATATGCCCGTGATCACCTCTCAAGTGATCGCAGCCCAAAGAGTATAGCATGGCAGACGGACAAGAGTGTAGGGCCACTGATGGAACACTAGCATCCTATACTAAGCAAGAGGATAAAGGTGTAAAGGTAACAATGAGTAGCAAGGACGGGCTATGCAACAGATAGGATTAATCGAAAGCAAAGAATATGCTACACTACTCTAATGCAAGCAAAGATAGAGAAGAATAGGCGATATCTGGTGATCAAAGGGGGGGGCTTGCCTGGTTGCTTTGGCAAGAAGGAGAGGTCGCCAACTCCGTAGTCGAACTGGGCAGCAGCAGCGTCGGTCTCGTAGTCTACCGGAGAGAAGAGGGGGAAGAAACAATGAATACCATGCAAACAGATGCATATCGATGCATGACATGACAAGTAACGATGCTAGGTGTGCCCAATCGCGGTAGTAGGTGATACCGACGAATGGGGAAAACATCCGGGAAAGTATTCCCGGTGTTTCGCGTTTTCGGACAGATGAACCGGAGGGGGAAAGTTGCGTGTTTGCTATGCTAGGGATGTGTGGCGGACGAACGGGTTGCGTATCCGGATTCATCTCGTCGTTCTGAGCAACTTTTATGTAGAACGTATTTTCATCTGAGTTAAGGTTTATTTTATACTAATTTTTAAAGTTTTAAATGATTTTTAGAATTAGCAGAATTATTTTAATTGAAAATCGTTTATGGCGTCATCATGACATCAGCGGTCAATTCTAACTGTTGACTAGTCATACTGACAGCTAGGTCCCACTGTCATTCACAGAGTTTAAGTAATCAAAGTTAATAAGCTTAACTAAAAGATTAGGTTAACTAGATTCAATTAGTTTAGTTAACAGAATTAGTTAACTTAATTAATTCACCAATTAATTAATAACATAATTAATTAACTTAATTAATTAATTATTAATTTATTTATTTTAGTTTTGTTTTTTATTTCTTCCTTTTTTTGGGGGGGTGGGGCCCGGTTGTCAATGGCACACGGGGGAAACGGGGTGGGCTATCGGGTGTGGGTGCACGGGTGCCTGGACCCGGGAGGGCTACATGAAGCGCCACCGCCAAGGGCCAGCGCACGCATTCGAGGCGGTGGACCGGCGGCCATGGCTCTTGGCCGGCCGCTGGGCTTCACGGCTCCGGCAGCTGAGCGGCGAGGCCGCTGGGTGGAGGCGGGCGCGGGGCGCCGGTGTAGCACGGCGAGCGCATCCCAGGGGCGTGTGGACGTGGGGCTTGCGCTCGGACCAACCAGAGACGCGTTGCCGCGGGCAGCGAGGCGAGGACAGGAACGGGCCACGATGACAAATCCATCAGGGAGGGAAAGGGGAAAGGGACAGGGCTCACAGCGCCCTGTAGTTGAGCGAGGCGTGCTCGGGGAGGAGTCGGGGAAGCACTCCGGGAGGGGATGAGGACGGGGCGGCGGGGATGAGGTAGTCCGGCGAGGCAAGACCGGCGGCACGACGTCGGCATCGCGCGGCGTCGAGGCGAGGAGGCCGTGGCATGAGTGCGAAGGGGTTCATCGCCGGCGGCGCAAGGCCCACCGTGAAAGGTGGTCGCCAGGCGAGGGCTGAGCACGGCGCCTGCAAAACCAGCATGGGTGGCCCGATCCAGATCGTGGGAGGGGGTGAGAGGAGTGGGGATCAAGAGGAGGGGGGGTTAGGGTTTCTGGGGTGTGGGGTGGCCTATAGGCGAGGGGGCGGCCGGCTGGGCCATGGCCCAGTTGGGCCAACGGTTCCAGTGGGGGGGGGGGGGGTTCTCTTTTGTTTTAGTTTAGTTTTCTGGTAGTTTGTTTTTCTATTTTATTTCTTTTTTCTTTTCTGTTTTATTAAATTTTGGTGTTTATGAAAAACCCAAGTTGTACCTAAAATATTTTTAATACTTATGCCACTACCACAATTAACTTGGCACCTAATATAAAATCATTTGTAATTGTTTATTATTTTATAATCATTTAACTAATTGTTTTTGCTACTATTTTATTTATTTTGAGTATTTACATATTTTATACAAGTGTGGTTTCTCCACCTTTATTATTTAGAATTTATCTATCCCAGCTTGAACATTTTAGTTTTAATGTTTGAAAACTTTTATTGTTTGATTGATTTTGAATTTGAATTCGAATCGGTTTCAAACTAACACGAGGTTAGCAACAACAATCGAGGTGACGTGGCATCGTTAACGCGGGACTACTGTAGCCTAATTATCCGGGCGTCACAATTCTCCTCCACTACAATAAATCTCGTCCCGAGATTTAAGAGGTGAAGTAAGAGGGAAAGTTCAAGTCACGAAATTCTAACGGATCTTCTTGTCTTTGGTTGCTCTCCTCGAAGAGGTCGATCCATAGCATTGATGTCTTCATTCCTCTGCTTCAGGGCATCATGATGAAGTCGTCATCCTTTCTTCGGGGTCTCCATCGTCCTAAGAACGCGACCAAGGGGAAAAACTCCGGAAGAACGCGTCTCCACAAAGTTGGGCATCTGATGGTGAACTCAACGGGAAATACACAAGGTACCCCACGAGTTGTATTTCAGTGAATTCATTGAGTACAATATACGATGGTACCAAAGTTTTAATAGGGTAGGCAACCATTCGATGACTAGTCAGAAGCTGGAATGGGGCTTGAACAATGAGAATAACATGGTGTTTGATTCCAGGATGAACAATGGTATAGCGTTCAGCTCGTGAATCACATACGAAGCCAGGTGCAAAGGATACATTAGAATCCGGGTTATAAAGAAGAGTCAGGTTTCGATCGAGTGGACCTGTGGGTTATGGGCCCATCGTGTGGGTTAAAAGTAGGAAGGGGGCTGACATCTTGCACGGTCACGATAGCAAGGCATGTCAGAGGGTAATCTGTTAGTTATGTCGGCAACAACATCGATACCAAGGGCGAGGGACGAAGAGAACCATTTCCCTGCTTGTTGAACGAGGCGGACCATTTGGCAAAGTTCACATCCATCGGTGGCTACCGGAATGTCATCAACAATAGTAACAGGTTCTTGCTGACAGAATTGTACATCGAGGTGTTTGCATATGTTGGGAATTATTACTGTTTAGATCATATAATTCCCAAGAAAGGTCAAACAAAACCATGGAAAGGAAAATGTGATTTCCAGATTAAATAGAACAATGGAAAGGAAAATGTGTTTAAACACATATTTCAGGGGGTATATCCTTCCCAAGGACAAGCAGAGCACGATATCCATGACAGGATATAACGTAGAAAACTCTTTAGGTAAGGGGAGAGAAATTTCATGACATTACCCATACAGCGGTGTTTGGATAATTGAGCAGGAAACATTTAACATTGGGCTTCAAATGTTCTTGTTGAAAATTGGAGTACCATAGACATGCTTCGAGATAGCATTTACATGGCCAACAGTGAAGATCAGACTTTGGAAACACAAAGGATTCATCAGGAATAACTTATAGAATAAGTCTTACAATTCCCTCATGGAAGAATGGTTAACCTTGCCAAAAAGGAACAACTATAACAATAGGTCCTCCGGCCAGGGGTGCTAGGCATGACATCACCTTACCGGGTCTTATGAATACTAGCGTTATAACTCTTGTATATATGTTCCAACCATCATATCTAATGGAGATTCAGATATGATTGGTGTCAGGATACCTCAGGCTCAGGATGCCTGAGAAGAAAGGTGCAACACAAATTGACGGGATGACACTGTAAGATTCTCGGGAAATGAACTATGAAGTGATTTCCGTTAACAAGAGTTCATTATTAACCCAAGGAGAGGTCAAGGAGGTGGCTGATGAACTCAACGACAATTCATCGAGATTTCCAAAAGATGGATTTCCACAATTAAGTGAACAAGGATATAACATTTGTCAGACCAAATGATATAAGGAAGTATGCTCGAGGAGAACATACACAACTAAACATTGGTTGAAAGGTGCGCCCGAAATATGGGTTGGGTTGCACAACCAATGTCGGAATGGTGATTCAATAATCAATAGACTAGGAATGAACGGCCGACCATTAACTTCAAAGCAATAGGGTTGCTAGAAGTGCAGGATCCAAACAGCACCGTTCACTTGTTGGTACCCCGGTTGGAATCAACACGAGGACCATGAAAGAATGGTGATGGTGAGAAGTATCACTATACCAAGAACTCTCAAGAGGTGGAACAAATCTCAGAACATTCTTGACAAGAGATATGGTAATACTCCCAGGTAAAGAAGAACAATTGTTGGATAGCACGGAACTCAAGGTACAACACAAAACAAGAACAAGTTTGTGTTGGAGGAAAGGTAGTAGAGTGGTCGATGATAACACTAATCATCGAGGGCAAGGATGGTCTTTCTCATCATGAATTCCATTGATATCCTGGAAGAGCTCAGAATGCTGATGATGATCACGACACATTTGTCGAGAGAATTCATGAAGATGTAATCAATTAGCGATGACATAAAATCAAAGGAATGATGAAGCAAAAGGTTATTGAAACCATGGGTATGACACAAACTCCAAAGCAGGCTTGCTGTCTAAAGCGAAATGATATGATGAGGAAGAACAACATAAGCTTAGCTCATCGTCAAAAATTGTGCTCTCGGAAGAAGGACCAGGTAGCACAGTTAAAATCGGCACGACAAGGATATAGCCAAATAGGCTAGGAATGACATGCTTAAGTTCAAACTCGTAAGTAATGAAGGTTACCAAGAGTTGTTTAATCGCGATGCGGACTCGAGTCAGTTATCGGTGTCCTTGAGTGTTTAATAACTCAGAGCCCGTGAAAAGTTGGAGTTAATGAGAATGTAGCACTTGACGAAGCACTCATAAGAAGTTATGCAGTTCCGTGATAATCTTGGGATACCAGGGGGTAATACTCGACGACAAATCAAAGTAGAGGTTGGACTGGGGTATTACTCCACAGAATACAAGTGCTTAAACTTGCACGAGAAATGGTATTTAAAGGAGAACATGGTCGGAACCACGATTGCAAAAGGTCAGATCCCAGATATAAGATGAACTTATACCAAAGGAATAATTATTTTAAGAGAAGCTTTAATGATAAGATCTACATCGTGTCCATGGGCATGAACACAAGTTCAAGGTCGACTCCCACTTCTCCAATGCATAACCTTAAATTCACTTCTCACCTTCGAGGAAGTTGTAGTGTTGAAATTTTATCTGGCAAAATACCAGAAGTGTATGACTCATGAAAAACTTTCGAGTTCACACATATTAAGGAAGGCATAGGTTCAACCCATCAGGGTATCGTGGAAATATATACCACAAGCTTCAATAGTAAATACTACCAGCTCGAAAGCTGAGCCTGGTTGAGAAAGCAGAGGATACAATTTACCAAAGACATTATGTATCTGAGGGAAGGCTCACAAGGTTATTGAATATGAAGGACGTTGTCAGATAAAATCCAACAAAGGATCTGGTGGTCCACAAGGGATCTGACGTGAGCATCGATACTCAACTAGAGGAAGAAGAATGCAAGGAGATCAGATTATAGAAACAACTGACTAACTCAATTGTCAAGTGCAAAGGAATTATGATTTCCAAATCAAGGGATCAGAAGCAATGCTCTGATTAGGGATGGATAGGTTGAATAGCCTTAGGGTACAATCAACGACAATTGGATTGGTCGAGAACCAATTCCAGTTAAAAGAATGGCAACTCAGCCGGAAAGGTAATTTATAAGGATCAATGATGATTGCGTGTATTCACAAACATATTGAGTCAACAGACTCAAAATGATAAAGACAAGGAATGCCAATAAGACTACGAGACTTATGGGATTAACCATAATGCAAGCAAGCAAGAATTTCAAGAGCCAAAGACTCCAGAGGATTTTCGGAAGATCGAATAGTATTTTGAAGACTTTTGTGAAACACATGAACAACTGGGGATAAGCGGATACTCGGAAAGTGCGAGAAATTACTCTTAGGGGTATTCAGGTGGCAAAGAACTGCAAGGCAGCAGGCACAAAGTATTCTGGAAACATTAGAGAGAATTTCGAGGTATCTTGTAATAACAAGATCGACTGGGCATAAAGTAAGAACGATGAGTGTAAGTATTTATCCATAGGGATATTGAAGTGGTAGGGAATTGCAAAAGCAACAGGCACAAAGTCTCGAGAGGGTATCAGAGAGTAACTTCGAAATCTTCTGGTGCAATCAGCGATCATCTGGACTCACCGGGAGAAAGTGTTTTCGAGAACCTAAAGTTAGATTTTAGAAAATCATTTAACCCGAAATAGGGGAGAGATTAGAGTCCCAGAGTAAAGATCGAGCAGTAAAAGAACCTAGCACCACCCAATGGCGACGTGGGCCCGTAAGGCACACAACCATGTTAGTAAAAGTTTTGTAATGTCTAGACTCGACTTCGGCCAAGAAGTGTGGAAGGGGTTTCCTACAGGCAGTTGGCTCTGATACCAACTTGTGACGCCCCCGATTCAATCGTACACTAATCATACACGCAAACGTGTACGATCAAGATCAGGGACTCCCGGGAAGATATCACAACACAACTCTAAAACATAAATAAGTCATACAAGCATCATAATACAAGCCAGGGGCCTCGAGGGCTCGAATACAAGTGCTCGATCATAGATGAGTCGGCGGAAGCAACAATATCTGAGTACAGACATAAGTTAAACAAGTTTGCCTTAAGAAGGCTAGCACAACCGGGATACATATCGAAAGAGGCGCAGGCCTCCTGAGGATCCTCCTAATTACTCACAGCGCCGGCAATGGGATGCACGTAGTAGAAGGCACCTCCGGTGTAGTAGGAGTCGTCGTCAACAGTGGCGTCTGGCTCCTGGGCTCCGACATCTGGTTGCGACAACCAGAAGGAAAGGAAAAGGGGGAAAAGGGGGGAGAAAGCAAACCTGAGTACATCCAAAGTACTCGCAAGCAAGGAGCTACACTACATATGCATGGGTATATGTGTAAAGAGGCAATATTAGTGGACTGAACTGCAGAATGCCAGAATAAGGGGGGATAGCTAGTATTATCGAAGACTACGCTTCTGGTCGCCTCCTTCTTGCAGCAGGTAGAAGATAGTAGACTGAAGTCCTCCAAGTAGCATCGCATAGCATAATCCTACCCGGCGATCCCCTCCTCGTTGCCCTGATAGAGAGCAATCACCGGGTTATATCTGGCACTTGGAAGGGTGTGTTTTATTAAGTATCAGGTTCTAGTTGTCATAAGGTCAAGGTACAACTCCAAGTCATCCTGTTACCGAAGATCACGGCTATTCGAATAGATTAACTTCCCTGCAGGGGTGCACCACATAACCCAACACACTTGATCCTATTCGGCCGGACACACTTTCCTGGGTCATGCCCGGCCTCGGAAGATCAACACGTCGACCTAGGCATAACGGAGAGGTCAGCACGCCGGTCTAAACCTAAGCACACAAGGGTCTGGGCCCATCGCCCTTAGCACACACGCGTTGCGTGACGGCGGAAGCAGACCTAGCCTAGTAGGCGTTCAGTCCAATCCGGGGCGCCGCTCGGTCGTGGCGTCATGAAATGCTTGGTGATACCACGGCGTCGAGTGCCCATAACTGTTCCCGCGTAGTTGGTTAGTGCGTATAGACCAAATGGCCAGACTCAGATCAAATACCAAGATCTCGTTAAGCGTGTTAAGTATCCGCGAACGCCGACCAGGGCCAGGCCCACCTCTCTCCTAGGTGGTCTCAACCTGCCATGTCGCTCCGCCACAAAGTAACAGTCGGGGGCCGTCGGGAACCCAGGCCCACCTCTACCGGGATGGAGCCACCTGTCCTTTCAGCCCCCATCTCCGAACAGTGTCACAGGTAATGTAATAGTGTAAAGTATATAGTATATGCCCGTGATCACCTCCCGAAGTGATCACAGCCCAGTAGTATAGCATGGCAGACGGACAAGAATGTAGGGCCACTGATGGAACACTAGCATCCTATACTAAGGAGTAGGATAGCAGGTAAAGGTAACAACAGTAGTAGCAAGGACAGGCTATGCAGCAGTATAGGATTAACTGAAAGTAGCAACATGCTACACTACTCTAATGCAAGCAGTATAGAGAAGAATAGGCGATATCTGGTGATCAAGGGGGGCTTGCCTGGTTGCTCTGGCAAGAAGGAGGGGTCGTCAACTCCGTAGTCGAACTGGGCAGCAGCAGCGTCGGTCTCGTAGTCTACCGGAGAGAAGAGGGGGAAGAAACAATGAATACCATGCAAACAGATGCATGTCGATGCATGACATGACAAGTAACGATGCTAGGTGTGCCCAATCGTGGTAGTAGGTGATACCGACGAATGGGGAAAACATCCGGGAAAGTATTCCCGGTGTTTCGCGTTTTCGGACAGATGAACCGGAGGGTGAAAGTTGCATGTTTGCTATGCTAGGGATGTGTGGCGGACGAACAGGTTGCGTATCCAGATTCGTCTCGTCGTTCTGAGCAACTTTCATGTAGAAAGTATTTTCATCTGAGTTAAGGTTTATTTTATATTAATTTTCAAAGTTTTAAATGATTTTTAGAATTAGCAGAATTAATTTAATTGAAAATCGTTTATGGCGTCTTCATGACATCAGCGGTCAATTCTAACTATTGACTAGTCATACTGACAGCTAGGTCCCAGTGTCATTCACAGAGTTTAAGTAATCAAAGTTAATAAGCTTAACTAAAAGATTAGGTTAACTAGATTCAATTAGTTTAGTTAACAGAATTAGTTAACTTAATTAATTCACTAATTAATTAATAACAGAATTAATTAACTCAATTAATTCACTAATTAACTAATAACAGAATTAATTAACTTAATTAATTAATTAATTATTAATTTATTTATTTTAGTTTTGTTTTTTTACTTCTTCCTTTTTTTGGGGGGTGGGGCCCAGTTGTCAATGGCACACGGGGGAAACGAGTGGGCTATCGGGTGTGGGTGCAGGCGCTGGACGGGCGAGCGCCAGGGCCAGCCGCACACATTGGAGGGTGGATCGGCGGCCATGGTTCTTCGGCCGGTCATGGGCATCACTGGCGCCCGGCGTGGCGAGGCTGTGGGGTGGAGGCGGGCGCGGGGCGCCGGAGCAGCGCGGCGAGCGCATCCCAGGGGCGTGTGGACGTGGGGCTTGCGCTCGGACGAACCAGAGCACGCGCTGCCGCGGGCAGCGAAGCGAGGACGGGAACGGGCCACGGTGACGAATCCATCAGGGAGGGAAAGGGGAAAGGGAGAGGGCTCACAGCGCCCTGTAGTTGAGCTAGGCGTTCTTGGGGAGGAGTCGGGAAGCACCTGTGGAGGAGGATGAGGACGGGCGGGGATGAGGTAGTCCGGCGCGGCAGCACCGGCGACGACGTCGGCATCACGGCGTCGAGGCGAGGAGGCCGTGGCATGAGTGCGAAGGGGTTCATCGCCGGCGGGGCGGCGCGTCCCACCGAAAGGTGGTCGTCGAGGGGGCTGGAGCACGCGCCTGAAACCAGCTGATGGCCCGATCCAGATCATGGGAGGGGGTGAGAGGAGTGGGGGTTAGGGTTTCTGGGGTGTGGGGTGGCTTATAGGCCAGGGGTCGGCCGGCTGGGCCATGGCCCAGTTGGGCCATGGCCCAGTTGGGCCAAGGGGTCGATGGGGGTTCTCTTTGTTTTAGTTTAGTTTTACATTAGTTTGTTTTTCTATTTTATTTCTTTTCTTCTTTTCTGTTTTATTAAATTTCGTGTTTATGAAAACCCAAGTTGTACCTAAAATATTTTTAATACTTATGCCACTACCACAATTAACTTGGCACCTAATATAAAATCATTTGTAATTGTTTATTATTTTATAATCATTTAACTAATTGTTTTTGCTACTATTTTATTCATTTTGAGTATTTACATATTTTATACAAGTGTGGTTTCTCCACCTTTATTATTTAGGATTTATCTATCCCAGCTTGAACATTTTAGTTTTAATGTTTGAAAACGTTTATTGTTTGATTGATGTTGAATTTGAATTCAAATCGGTTTCAAACTAACACGAGGTTAGCAACAACAATCGAGGTGACGTGGCATCGTTAACGCGGGATTACTGTAGCCTAATTATCCGGGCGTCACAAATCATATCAATTTAAGACAAAGGAGCATAGAAAGAATATAAGTGTGGGAACCTACAGAGCAATAACAACACTTGTAATGTGCATGGCATGAGAACTTAACTGTTTATTCAATTGAAACTGAAATCAACATAGAGCAAATTACAACAGCAAACAGCCAAACACGTTGAAGAAACAGGTTTAAAACATACCTGTTGCGCCATTGGAGTTTCAATTGCATCCTTCAAATTTGAAATTGGCTGGTATCAGTAAATACACTGATGCAAGAGCAAAGTAGTATGAACCATAGCTAGGAAACCTGACCTGAGAACAATTCTTCTTCTGCTTTAAGCGTTGACTTCGGGTTCGGAGTGGTGGTCCTCGTGATTTGGGCACTGCAGTTGCCTTACTAACTGCTCGTGTTTGGGTGCTCTGTGGTGGAGACGGTGCTGTGTCAATGGGAACTGGGTGTCTATCTACTGGGTTTGGGGTTAGAAGGGCTGTAGCTGGTTCTCTGTCCAACTGGGTAGGGGTACAATCTGCATGAGTGTGGGTTTTGTGTGGTGGGGCTGGTTCTTGGGAAACTACAACCGTGGTTCTATCTCCATCGACAGGTAGCACGATCTTTTCTGAATACCGTGTTTTTACTCCCACAGATACTGCCATCACTCCCTCCAATTGAAATGGCTGATAAACAAGAAAAGTAATTGAATGTCTGAGACATTGTAAGATAGACATGTGTAATGGATAGTAGGGAAGAAAACAGGGCATGAAATAATTCACATTTATGTTGTCTAAGCAAATAGAATAGCAGGACATAATTTCACATATATGATGGCTAATTAAACAGGATAGCAAGACACAATTTCACATGTATGATGGCTAACTAAACAGGATAGAATGACATACTTCAAAATATGATGACTATGTAAACAGGATGACATGATATAACTATACGATGTGTCTATTAAAGTGGTTGGCATGCCATAAATCACAAACATGCCGTCGACGGAAACATGATGGCATGATATAATTCACGGATAGAATGACATAATTTAAAATATGATGACTATGTAAACAGGATGAGATGATATAACTATATTATGTCTTTAGAAAATGGTTTGGCATGCCATAATTCAGATACATGCTGTCTATGTGAACATCATGGCATGACATAATTCAAATATATGATTTATATACTAAGGAAGTGAGCAGAGGGCGGTCGCATATATGATGTGTCAACTAAGGAGATGACATTCAATATTGTGTATATGATATAAAAACTAAGCATTGCAATACAACCTATGCATTATATGAGTAATATAACCCTGCCAAGTTTGAGCATACACCTCAGGGGGATAATAGGATTGGTCATCTGCCTCTGAATCCTCCTCTGAAGAGCTATCTGTAATCAAAGAAGGTATCTCGCTTCAGAGTAGCATTGTCTGCTCTGAAGACCTTGTTTTCACTTAGGATTTCTTCATCACCAATTCAAATGGCTGATGCATAGGAAGAGCAGTTGAATATACAAACATTATCTACAAAAGCAATGAGAAATACAAAAAAAGGATGGCATGATATAATTCACATATATGACGCTTGCCTAAACAGCATGGCATTGCATAATTCACATACATAATGCCTTGCAACAAGATAACATTGCATAATTCACATATATCATGTCTTGCAACAAGATGGCATTGCATAATTCGCATATATGGTAATTAGACACTAAACAGGTGGCATTCACACAAAGCATGTCTAAACTAAGCAAATGACATAGCAATGCAAGATACCATAAGCACGATATGAGCAACATAACCCTGCCAAGTTAGGGCATGCACCTCGGGGGGGGGGGAGGTGGAATATGACTGGTCATCTGCCTCTGAATCCTCCTCTAAGGAGCTATCGGTAACCAGCAAGACATGCGCCCGTCGAGATAACATTATGTCGCTCACGAAGACCTTGTTTCCACTCCAGATTTTTCCATGACCATGCCGAATGGCTGATGCACAGGAAGAGTAATTGAATGTACTAAAATTGTTGACAAATTTAACACGTAATAAAAAATGATGGCATGATATAATTCACATATAAGATGGTGGCTAACGGGGTGGCATTGCAAAATTCACATATATGATGACTGGCTAGACAAGATGGCATTGCATGATTCACATATACGATAAAGAAACTAAACATATGGCATTGACACAAAGCATGTCTAAACTAAGCAGATGACATCTTTAATGTATATAGTAAGCAATGCAAGGCACCATATGCATGATATTACCAACATCAACATGCCAAGTTAGAGAGAAGACCTCATGGGGTAAATAGGAGTGGTCTTCTCCTTCTGAATCCCCCTCATAACAGTTATCTTCCTCTTGATTACGATCCGAAATGGGTGGAGGGGCTGCCTTTGCACCCACCATGGAGCAGCGTCTGCATGAAATTTTATTGCCACGCAAGGCTCGTCTCTTTTGCTCTACATGATCAGTTCCATTGTGTACAATAACTGGCATGCATAGGAATAAAACATAGTGAGATTATGTAAGGAGTGCATGCACAAATCCAGAGTGATGGTAGAAAACTATGGATAGACCCAAAACCAATGATAGCAGGCAGATAATAGCTTTAGTTAAAAAATACAGATAATGGCTCCTTTAATGTTTGTTTGCACCCAACATGAAACTTAACCAGATAGTAGATAGATAGTACTGATTGCTGCCCCAATATGTACCCCACAACCATTTAAAAACTCAAGTTTCAGCATTAGTTTGGACCTGACTCGGAGTCTAATAGGTGAACAAGACGACAATGTAGCATGTCATCATATTAAGCAACGCATAACGTAAGCAGATACGGAAGAGTACGACCTCTCTTGCGGACCCGTGTAGTCCTCAAGGTCATCTGCTCAGTTGATGATGGTAATGCAGTTGTCGTGGCTGCCGGTGGCGAGGACGAAGATCCGAGGCGGCGAAGACAGTCCGAGAGCGGATCCTGCTATGGTGAACCCTTCCGTCGTTGGAGCGGTGAGCTGGGTGGAACACTGCGCCTTGTGAGCAGGACAAACCACACAAGGTTTTCTTTGACACGTATTTGTAACAGAAGTAATTGAGTAAGGGCTTGTTTGAATTTGAGGATTCTAACAATGCAGGGATAGGAAATAGACAGGACTAGGATAGGAATGCACGTGCAAAATAGAGAATTTAAAAACATAGGATTTCTGCCAATCTGGGTGTTTGATTAACAACAATTGGAAGATCACAGGATGCAAAAAAGCATGGTGAGATTAAGTCAAACCACAAGAAAATGTATGTTTATAATGCTATTATGCTACTATCTCTTAGTCTTGTGCTTGATGAATAGGAATTTGAAAAGGAGGAGAAGTGGAAATTAGAATTCCTACGGTTTTTCTTTCAAGGAGACACTAAAGGAACAAATCCTACAGTTTTCCTTTGCTCCATTCCTTTGCACCAAATTCATGAAAAGTAGTACCATAGGAAACTTTCCAATTCCTATGTTTTTCATTCACTTTTCCTTTCAAGCACTAGCGATTCTAGTAGGCAGGCTTGAGTAAGGAAAATCCTACACTAAAAAAACGTTTTTGTGCTACTTCTATTACTTTGGACCCAGGCTACTGCCATACTAGCTCAACTCCCAGACCCATCGACAAATGTACAGCTCAAACGTGCAGAGATAAATAATGATGGCGTTCAAGAGAGTCCATCATGGATAGCTAAGTTGCCTGGTACCTCACTGATTGTCGTATAGAGTAAAAAAGAGATGCAACAAGTGTACAACCTCTTTGGCTAAGCCATGTCGATATCAGCGTGATTGGGTTCGCCGGTGAGGATGCTCCGGCTGACTTTGCTATCGGAGGAGGGGAAGAAGATCTTAGGCGTCTAGAGATGGAGCCCGAGGTACTGCTCCGCTGTGATGGAGGGTTTCGTCGTTGGAGCAGCTCTGGTGAGTTGTACGATGCCGAGGCTGAAGCAGGACAAGAGAGACAACGAACAACATTAACCTGAGTGGAATTCTAATAGCGTCTCCAATACATGACGTAAAATACATAACCACAAAGTGCTAGATGTAAAATACATCAGCCGCTCGTCTCTGAACTTAACTGTCGAAACTGAACTTAACTGTCGAAACTGAACTTAGCTGTTGAAACTAAACTTGACTGTCAAAACTGAATTTTGCTGTCGAAACTAAATTTTGCTATCGAAACTGAACGCACTAGCAAGGTGAGGCTACATGTCGGTCGACTGACTTTTTCATCTCTGGTCAGTCGATTTTGCAGCCGTTGGATACGAAATCAAGGGCCTGCGGTTCATCTTCAACCTCCACCCTCCTCGAGCCGCCACCACCACCGCCAAACAGCAGCCCCCGCTGCCGCTGACGGCGGTGCGCCGCCCGCCCGCCAAAACACTCCCCACCACGGTCCGCCACCGCTCCAGCCATCCCTCTAGGCCCCCTGCATCGAAGCTTTTTCTCCGCGATCCCCACGCCACCGCCCGCCCGCCAACGCCCGCCACCACCGCGACCACCGCCCCATCCTGAACCCTAAGATAGATAGTGGGGTACCTCTCCGTGAGCCCCCTCCCGCTGCGGCTGGTTCTTCCTTCACCCGACGAGCCCCCACCCCTAAAAATCGATCGACCCAAAAGTCGATTCGGTCGATCAAGTGTAGCTAAATCGAGCAGCATCGCAAGCAAGAGCAAGAGCGAGAGCAGCAGCGAGCAAGAGCAATAGCAAGAGCAGACCAGGCGGTGGACCGAGAGCAAGAGCAGAGGAGCAACGCGGCGAGCTAAAGCGGCAGCAGCTCCTATCGATGTGGACGCCGCCACGAGGGAGCGACGCCATGGAGGAAGTGGCGGCGACGCCGCCGTGGATGGAGCTGCGCCCGTGTCGGCTCGGGACGGCGCCCGGCAGCACCGTGAGATCGAATCAAGAAGAAAATGCAGCGATTAGTGTACAACCTCTTTGGTGGCGCCGATTAGGCCGCAGCTTCATCCGAGGAAACAGTGATGATGATGCTCTTCTGGTGGTGCAGGTGAAGACGGCAGTGTGGGAATGGAGGTGGCGCGAAAGAAGAGGGGAACGTCGGGGCAGCTCCTTGGAGGTGGATGACGGGGTGGCTGAACTGGCGGGACGATGAGATCAACGACGGATCCTCATCCGGTACGGTGGATGAGGGACGTTGAGGTGTTGCTGTGGACGACGTCGTAGGGGAAGAGGCTCCGGCTGGGTGGCGGACGGAGCAGGGTGTGGGTTTAAATCCACGGGTTTTTCGTGGCCTCGGTGTACGAATGGGTGGGCGGATGGGATGGCAGTGGGGAACCATGGCTTAGAGACGCTCTTGTCCGAAATGTGGGGTATGTTATGAAAGTACCCCCCACCGATTTGAGGCGGTTCTTTCGGTCCAGGGGTACCACGGGCATTTCGCGTGTCGGGACTTCACAGGAGGTGGGAGTTTTCGCGCGCGCTGTAATTTCGGAATAGCAAGGCGCGGGTTGAGATGGAGGGAGTTGTCGGAGCACAATGAGACAAAGATATATCTTAAATATTTCGGGCTAACAAGGCGCGGGTTGAAGAGGCGGGAGTTTCACAGCACGATAGACAGAGACGCTAGCTAGAATTTTCGGCATACCAAGGCGCATCTTGAAATTTCAGAAGAACAAGCTTAATGTGTACCCAAAAAAATACAATTTGCACCTCAACACGCACAACACACACAAACACCATTTAGACTAGAGTAAGGTACACGTGCATTGCACGCATGAGATTTTGCAACCAAATTATGAATAAATACCACATTATAGCATGCAAGCTTTGAGTCATATATGCATGATGTAGATGTTCGTTTAATTCTTATAGTTCATTTCATTCAAAATCATCTAGTTTTTATAAGAAAGCTAATCTATTTTAAGATTCATGGAATTGCGCGTTGTAAGACATAAAGTAAAAACAAATAATGGCAAATCATGTGGAAAAACATTTGGGCAATTCTGATACGGAAGTTTCTACAACAAATAAGAAGTGCTTGTGTTATGATGTTTGTGCATTATGCTTAAGTTAAACCATGGAGTCTTCTAGATTATACATGTGGCGAAATCTGGTGGAATCTAGATGATATCCAACGGCCAATAGTGATCAAATTTGCCATCTTTGGACCATCGGATTCGCCTCATCCAATGACCATCTTTCAAAGTTAAAGTTACCCGCACACAAAATGAAAAAATATAATATATAATATATATAGTGGTATAGATATAGATATGTGATGCGAAAGCCGCCCATCATCTCCAATTAGAATAGTGTGTACATGCACGGATGCGACGTGGCCAAATGATGTACGCCATCGGTATCTCAAATTCAAATCAGTCGACCTTGTTCAATGTGTATACATTTCAACATGCTCGCTTCCAAACCACACCGCGCAGATATCCGTTATATTCATGCATGCATGGGTTTCAAACATCAGGATCTCTTATTCAAATATTTGAATTCAACTTTACATTGATTATGACCTCACCTATTCTTTTACACCCACACAGTAGTCTTCTCTTTATAATTGTACCACTAACTTTCTCTCGTGCATGCATGCACACACACTACTAGACGGCATTATCCATCATGACGCATGCAATCTTTTTCTTCAGGTCGGTCTCCCATGAAGGCACACACCCACACACATCCCCTCTCCATCATATCGGGCATTCTTTATCTCTCACGCGTGCATGCGCAACGATCAATGTTCCTCTATGTATGTGTGTATATAGCTAGGTCTTTCATAGTTTTCCACACAAACCGATCAATCGATATATCCAGTGAGGTCTCACCCTCTTTCCCACGTCCACATCGATCAATCTATACCTCTCTATATAGGATTAACGTATATAGCTAATACACCCACATTAATTATATATCTAGCGTCCCCCTCTCATCATCCATGCCTTCCGCTTCATCAGACGCGTGCACAATGGCGAAGAACGAGGCGATAAGGGCCACACCCCCTAACATCACTATATATCGAGGCTAATATGAATGTGATCATTAGAAAATTGCTGCTAAAAAAGGTTTAATTTCATGAATTGACCCTCCTCATAAAGGATTAGCAATGCTTGGCCCCCTAGCTCATTTATTTTTCATGGCTCCGTCACTGCGTGCAACAGCGCACGTGTTCGCCCCCTCTCTCTAAATATCGATCTCGCACTTGTGCATTCCTTCATAGTCTCCCTCCACTCGGCCCCTCGCACGATCTTCTAGCCCCCCACCGGATTTTGCCACGTGTACAATCTAGCAGACTCCATGGTTGAACTTAAGCATAATGCACAAACCTCAAAACATCAGTTGTTCTCTTTTGTTCCATAATCTTCCGTATCATAACTGCCCAAACATTTTTTCTAGTTGAATTGCCATTATTTGTTTTTACTTTATGCTTTACAACGCACAATTCCATGAATCATAAAATAGATTAAGGGCTTCTTTGATTCAAAGGATTCTCAAAGGAATTTTGGAGGATTCTAATCATTAGGAATTTTTCCTATCTTGGTTGTTTGATTCATAGGATTGTAAACCATAGGAATTTTTCCATATGATTCATTTGCACTAGATTTCATAGGAAACATCCCATCCACTCAAACCTCTTTGAAAGAATTCTGCGTTTTTCCATGCACAATCAAACACTCGTACAATCCTGTAGGATTCAAGACGACATTCCACTATAATCCCATGTTTTTCCTATTCCCGCGTTCTTAGCTTTTTTATAAAAACTAAGAGGGTGCTTGGATCCAAGGGACTTATTTTAGTCATACTAAAAATAGTCTCTTTAAGAGACTAAAGTTCCAAGCACCCCTGACTAAAGAGGGGCTAAAACTAGTCTTGAGACTAAATTTTTTTACTCAGGGGTACCCCTACTAAAATGTGGATTAGTCCTCTCTCCTCTCATTTAACTCCTCTCCTTTAACACGGGCGAGTTCTGGATTGGAGGGTTTGGAGGATAATAAATGCTCATTAACTTGATTTTAGTCTCCTTAGTATTTGGATCCAAGCATGGATGAGGCTAGCATGTTTTAGTCTCACTACTTTTTGTCATGGGACTAAAACGTATCCAAGCACCCTCTAATTGATTTTGAATGAGATGAACTATAAGAATTAAACGAAGGGCTACATCAGGCATATATGACTCAGAGCTTACATGCTATAGTGTGGTATTTATTCATAATTTGGTTGCAAAATCTGATGCGTGCAATGCATGTGTACCTTACTAGTACTTTGAGTATGTGCAAAACACGTAAATTAGAATACCAATGGCACGCTACACAGTGTCTCTCTTACAGTTCATGAAGCCACGTGGCACATGTGGAGGCGTTGTCGTGACCTCCTTGCATGGATTGATCACAGTGACGTGCTGCTGGTTCCAGAAGAATGTACTCGTCCTCCCTGAGCCATACTGGCGGTACATGCACGAAGCGAAGATGTGCACGCACGCCACGCACGCACTCATTCCCTCACACGCACACGCAGGTACACGGGCGGATGCAATTTTGTACCAAGATCCACCCCATGTGATAATTTGACGCGTGTAAAGTCGTTCACTTCATTGATGGTCAATTAATATAGCGCATGCAAATTGAGTGGACGTGAGGGCGGAAGAAAGACATTATTACTCCATCTTGGCGCCGAAAGTAGTTAAATCGTGGGTTGCTAAGTAGTACTTCCATTGGTCTCCTTCGTATTTGTGCCAATTTTTGACAGTAACATAATATTTACGCATTTGAGCAGTGTAGTACTTGAAATTTATGTTCCGCTAAACTCATCGGGAGCCGTTTCGGGCCTCGAAACCAAAACCATCAATTAATCTTTACCTTTTTCCCATCACATCCGAAAGCCTGCTCACACCTACTAGTACGTACCAAACCTGAACGCGTTCCCACTATGCAGGTATTAGTACTAGTGCTAGTACTTAGGTTATAAAAAGGGGAACCACCTAACAGAAAATTACTCTACCTTTCCTCCTCATAAGTGCTTCTTCTTCGTCCGTCGTTGCCATGGCCGGTGAGCAGAGCTCTAGGTCTAGAACTACTCGTAACAAGGGAGCGGCAACCAAGGTTGTGGAAAAAAAAGAGAGGGCTCGCCGCCACGCAGAGACCTCGAAAGATCTCTCACGGGTAGGCGATGGCTCCCAGGAGCGCCCTAGCCGCGGAGGCGAACATGCCGAGCCGGCGGAGCTGGAGTCGTTATCCCTCGACGGCATGCCCGATCAGCTCAATAAGCACCTCAATAAGCAGAAGGAGTTCATCCAAGGCTTGATGGAGTTGCTGAAGGAGAGCCTCGACGACATGCCCGCTGAGCTCAATCAGCAGGGGGAGTTGACCGCCGGCTTGGTGATGCTACTAAAGAAGAGCATTGCCTCGGATAAGAAGTGACCGGCGAAATACTGCGACTTCAGGAGGACAAGGCGAAGCTCTGCCACGAGATCGACCTGTTGAAGGAGAAGAACGCCGGCTGGAAGAAGCTGCATGAGAATAGTAGTTCCTCGATGAAGATGCTGCAGGCCCTCGTCACGGAACAGAAGGAGGAGTTGGCGAAGCTCCGCATCGAGCACCCGGCTGCTGTCAAGGTACGTAATGCGGCCGTGGAACAGATGATGAAGGCTCGTGTCGAGAAATCCTGCGTCATGGACAGAATGAGGAAGATGGGGAGGAGACGCGCAAGGAGATGGAGGTCGTGGAGGCGATGAAGAAGAAGTTACAACTCCGCGGCGAATTAGATCATTTGGGGTGATAATCTTCCTTCTTCTTTTGCTGCTGTGTTTCATCTTTTGCTTCGGGTGTTTCACCGCACGTGTCACGTTCTCTGCGAGGCATGAATAGAACAATGGGTTTTTTGAGCTAATGAATAGAACAATGCTAACAATGAGATGACTAGCAAATTAGATCATTTTTTATCGCCATATGGCACTGGGCTGTCGTGTTTCGTGCTCCTCCGTCAAGATTACTACTCCAGTGGAAAACTTGAGTATACCGCACGGTTCTTTGCTCCTCCTCGATCAGTTCGTCGACGCATTTATACGAGCAGTCAAATCACAAGGCCCTGCCTTCCAGCAGTAATGAGCCGTAAAATCACAAAGGCCCTCGCCTCTCGTGAAACTGACCAAGCTAGACTGCCCCGCCCTCTAGCCTTTTAAAAATGTATACTTTTGTACAGCAGTAGTATCGATGGATTGCGCCATGGAGCAAAACTTGAAATTAAAAAAAAGATGGTACATATAGAGAGCGCTGGTCGCCAAATTATGCATATAGTACTATTAAAAAGGCTAGTCACAATACTGGTGTCCAGCACAACCCACCCCTCAAATAAAACTAAGGACCCTGGAATTCTTTGACAAAACTAAGCACCCTGAAATTCTTTGACAACTAAACTGCTGGCTATATGATGTTGGCCATATATATTGTACGTATATAATGTGAAGAAACGAGTGGTAGTACTATACTCCATATCGGTTTACTACTCCCTCCTTTCCGGTTTATAAGGCTTATCTCAAAATTTTAGTTTTTCCATTTTATAAGGCTCAATTTGGTTGTTCCCCATCACATGTTCAAATTTCAAGGTGCATTAGATCATTGCATGCAATTATTAAGAGAAGTTGACCAATGCATGTACTTTATGCATGCATGTATTGCAATCAATGCATTGGTAACATAATTTTTTGAGGAAAACAAGAGCATTAATTAGGTGTTTTTGCAAACTACAAAAAGTATTCCACCACTCACCATCTACCTTGGTTGGTGAGATTTTTGAATTGGGCCTTATAAACCGGAAAGGAGGGAGTACCAACTAAAAGATGAAATGTAAGAAATACTAGTATGTACGTACTGAAGAGTTAAAGTAACAAGAAGAAACATAACATAGTTCTGCTGGGGGCTTAGCACAACACACCCCTCAAATTAAATTAAGCACTCCTGAAATTAAACTTTGCAACTATCCCGGTAGACACTGCATTAGAACCACCATGAGCAATGACACTGCCACCTTACTCGGAGTCCTCTCGTCCACGTCCTCGACTTCGTACTTGTCCCTCTTCCTCTTGGCCGATACTTCTTTGCTTGAACCGCCAACTTGGCTGTTGCTCTTCATCCAACCCTTGTAGATATTGAAACAAAGGTAGCCATCCATTGCAGGGTAGTGGATGTGGTCTATATCTAGTACATTTTGCTGCCATGCATGACGATGAAACGTGTATGGAGGGTTCTCCAGTTTACCGTACGAAGGATGAACCATTGCTCCTGCCAGGGTCAGCATTGAAGGCTGACGAGAGGACACCAGCCGATTCTTTTGGAGGTCGAAGGTGTTGCTTACAACGAGGCCTATCCGACGCAGGACTTCTTTGTCGTTACCAAAGTCTCTGAACGAATTTGACTAGGTTTCTCTCGAGGAAGTCCTTAAAATCCTGGCACTCAACGTCGGCATGGCATATGTGGTAGACCAAGCATAAGTCATGCACGCAAACCTGGATCACGGCGGGCTTCTTCCTCTCTTCGTCCTTTAGATCCTTATCTCGTCCCAGGACTGTGGTGTACTCAGCATCTAGCCCAGCGACCCACTCATCATCTGAGTCTTCGAACATGCGTCTGAAGCGAGAAAGGCATCCTTTCACCGTCGCGGAAGAACGGGTGTAGATGACGTCCAACTCATCGCCGGTGGCGGTTCTGACCTTGTACTCACCGCCGATCGGGGAGATTTGGGACGACATGGATTTGATAGGATTAGTGGAACTGCCGTAATGTGAATGGACGGGACGACTAGGAGCGAACCGCCGTAGTATTAAAGGACGTGCAGGGACGAGTAGGAGCGAACTGCCAGCGTGCGAACGGCAGGGTAGTGGCTTTCCATTCTCCCATGATATATACGGGCTTCCGAGAGCCCTTGGATCTGAGATCGAACGGTTGCATGGCGTGATTCTAGACCTATGGGTGAATATCCTATCCTGGAGGGTTATTCTGCAAATTTTCAGCAACTTAGCATGCGACCGTTTGATCTCAGATCCAAGGGCTTCCAGCAGCCCGTATCATGCTCGCGCCTACCACGACCGTCGCGTCGCTCGCGCGGTCGCGCCCTTGGAGATTTAACACGGTGCGTTAGGCTATGTGATGTTGGCACGTCATACATAGTCATCACTTAGTCACTCATACTACAACAAGGTTGGCTATAAGTGTATTTTTTTACTCCTCTCTATCTCTTTCTTCGTACTCCCTCCGTACCATAATATAAGAACGTTTTTGACACTAGTGTAGTGCCAAAAACGTTCTTATATTATGGGACATAGGGAGTACTAGTATTTATTACATTTGCCAAGGAGTGACCTCTTGCAATTAAATGGTGTTGCTAAGTTTGCTTCATTTAATTAGCTATAGACTCAAAATTGTCTTTTCACCTAGGTACACGCGCTTAGCACCGTTTCTTCCTTGGGTCACCAAACTAGTCTCTCTCTTCTTGATTTACTTGCCACATTAGACTGTATGCCTATGTGGCAAGCTTAAGCACCTGTAGGAGCAAGTAAAAGTAAGTACAATAGTGCGCTTTACATGGCATTTTTGCATATGTGGAGGAAAGAGAGGCAAGGAAAAAGTGGATAAGTGGGCTCTCATGCAAGAGCCAGCCTCTACTACATGGTGGAGCATTGGGAGAGGCACCTATATGGAGGTGGTCAGGAATCAGGAGTCTCATGCCGGTCGTAGCACCACACTTAAAATGATAATGGCAAGTCAAATCACGGGGCCCCACCTGTCCAGCAGTAACTCGCTGTCAAATCACACAGACCTACGTTTGCAGCAGCCTACTCCCTCATCTTCTCGCATCTCTACCGAACCGACTAGGCCCCGCCCTCGACTTTTAAATAGTATACAATATACTAATTTTGTATCCACGGATTGCGCCCGCGCCATGGAGCAAAGCGTCTAGAATACGGCGGTACACATGTACGGAGTATACATCACGCCCGTCGCGTTCGCGTCGCACCCCAGACGGTCGGTCGGTCTGGCACGCTGCTCTCCGAATGGAACGCGCATCATATTGCGTTTGCACACACATGTGGGACGGCCATTGAGAACCGACCATAGGCACACTCCCCGGCCCCGCAAGTCGGGTGACTTAATAGAACAGGGAGACGAGCGATGGTACTAGAGAAGTGTTGTACTACGTTGGTGCCTGGACGATCCCTGCAAGACACAGAAGATCAGTTCGTCCATGCATGTGACCAGACTCCAGCAGACACGCCTGGATTGGCTATTGTCTACAGATCATGCAGGCTATGTTGTACATGGTTGTACTTGTGGTGAGAAATCTAAAAAAAGGTTTCTTGTCATCTCGCAAAATTAGGTGTCATGTGCTTCAGATCACTGCGAGGGTTAAACAGCGACAACTGAGTTGGGCTAGTCATTGGGGGCACATGCACGAACAGTGACTACTCGGCTGCCATCTAGGTCAAGCAGGCTATGTTAATTAGGACATCTATCGACGGACCCCTTTTCTATGCGTTTATCTTTAATTTGAGCTTTGTTCCTCGTCTAGTTTGTCCGTCGGGATTCATGTTGTCTCCTTTGGGCAGTGAGGTTATGATTTCTTGTCATGTGGAATTTTTTCGTGTTATATGTTATAATCCGGCGCTTCAGATCAAAATAATGACAACTGCGCCTCTGGGCCACGTGCATGAAGACTTCTCGACAATCATTGACGAGGTCAAGCCGGCTCCGGTAGACAAAAGAAAACTAGTACTACTCCACTATATAGGCAGGAGCCTCCGCGCTTGCTTGCTAGTGTTGCTCTCTTCACACTGTCTCGGCCTCTCCAGATCTAAACACGACAGTGATGGCCTCTCTCTCTCTCTCTCTCTCTCTCTCTCTCTCTCTGCTCACCGCTGGTCACCGATCCAGCCGGATCCTCTCCGTCGGGAAAGGTGAGAAGGTGCAACGTTCACGCGGTCGTCCTCGGCGACGGCTCTTACCCACTACTGGGCGCGTCCCAATCAGCCTGCCTTGCCGTTCTCTCCCAAGCACCGCTGGCGAGGGAGGGCCTCCAACCCCTTCTTCCTTCTTTGTCGTGGTGTGGGCAGATCCGGCCTCCCGCCGCCCACCTAGCGACATCCGGCGACCATCAGGTATAACTTCCTTTGAAACAGGCCTTGCTCTACTTCCCGAGCTCCTGACGTCGCTGCATTTGTATCTTTTACTATTTCTCAGGCCCCCTCGTAGATAGGATCGATCGACTGTTCGAAAACCACCTATTTTTTATGTTTAAGAGGTAAAACTAGTTCATGCACTCGAATCTAGTACTACTTGGTTCAAACAAGGAAGAAAGGGGGTGGGGTGGGGGAGGATTTGTTACCTGAATCTAGGACTTGGTCGAAAGAGGAAATAATGGGGGCGAAAAGTAGCAGAGACTGGCTATCCAACTGGTCTCTAGGTCTAATAGGGAAATAAAGGGAAACGCAGTACAAACTCAATATAAACCCGATCTATTGGTTGAAAAAGGAAAGAAAGTGGGAATGGGGACAAGTCAACAGAGTAAGTCCAGCACTAGATTTGCTAGCCTCACACAGTATAAGGTGGCTATACCGAACAAAAATGGGACCAACTCAGATATCCTGTTCTGATGTTTCTTGCCCCGAGCCACTCTTATGTAATGCCACTAGTAAAATGTAGCAGCCGCACTGTTAAAAGTAAGGACACGTTAAACCAATGTTGTTTTCAATGTAATGCCTCCAGTAATATGAGTCAATGGCACTTCTTTACATGTCCTGCTAAAATTTGCCATTAAGATAAGTTGGCTCTTTTCGTTAGAAATGCAAGCATCTGGTCCGCCTACTCTCCCGTGCCCAAAGTAATGTCGTATTTAACGGTTGTCATAGTTAATCCTAATGCCCACACTAATATCTAGCAATGCCACTGCTTTAGAAATTACTCTTGTCCTTGTAGTATTGCCATTCAGATAAGGAACATGCTTCTTTTCATTTGATGCATGTTTCATCACTTGTTAGTCACCCTCCTTTCCACCTTTTTTGTGCAAACTGAGATATACATTTCACGCTCGATCTTAGTTGAACTACACAAATGATATCCAAATTATAGTTGAGCATTCCAGGAGCTTCACAACTAACCTTGATGTTGCTCAATTTTATTGCAACTAATGAAGAAGAAGCTCTGTGGGTTTCGTTTACGATGGAAATGGAACCGGGTCTGGAGCCATTTTCTTCAAAATAATTGAAGTAGAAGCTTCTAGCTCACGGGACATTGCTTCCTTTTAGGTGAACCGCACCAAAAGGTCCCATGATTTGAATCATCCAGGTTGGTGACTGAAAGAGCCAGCTTTAGCATCCCGATCTAAGCACCCGGCCTCCATCCTTGCGGCCTTGCGGTACACCTCGTTTGCCACACCTTTCGACCCTAGTGTCCTTGATAAAATGAAGTAATAATACATTTAAAATAGAGCGAGTGTCATCTCTATCATTTCATTTCCAATGTAGATAAAGAAAGTGCTTCTCTTTGTTAAAGTATGTTTCATCAACTAGTCCCATTGTTAATGTTTAAGCGTTTTTGCAAACTGGGTGCTTAATTTTAGTTGATATGTACAAAAATAGAGATTTGAATGTCTCAAGGCACCTCCTTGTACTACCACTGTACACTGATGTTCATCACATGCAGAAGGTGTATCTGGGAGACTTGGGACGATGTCCGGTATGAGGCGTCGCAGGGCCCATCTCGCCCTCACAGCATGGCATACTATGATACTATCGCAATATTTTCTTCTATTTTTTTGTGTGTTTCATCAACTAGTGCCACTATAATGTAATCACGCTTTTTCATTATCTATGCAAACAGGGTTATTCAGTTGCATTTTGGTGGAACTGCACAAATGTACGTATGGAACCGGCATATATGCAGAGTGCGAGGTGTGCCAAGTAAAAATTACCGACACCAACCATGCTGCATGCACGCATTGGCATCCACCACCACCAGTGGGATGTGTGGCGCTCTCTGCAGACGGATCTTTCTCGGCAGCAAATCCTCTAACCAAATACTAGTAGCTTATATTGGCAGTTTTCTACGGAGTACTCTTTTCTGAAAGAAGCACCAATCTATTTTTCTTTATTTGTACACTGTGTCACAACTTTGACCCAAAGGTCCAGAGCTATTTTAGGGTGATTGGCGTAGTACTCGGAGACTGATTGTAAGCATGATTTTCATTAGCTGTCACATTGATTGAAAGCATGAGCAGGTGGAAGATTAGGTTAGTGCGAAGCTTACCTTAAACCCTACTGCCGCCGTTGAAACGAGGCGAGCGTCAAGGGAACCGTGGAGAACGGCGGGGAAGCGACGTCGTGCCATCCGGCCTCCTCTTGCGGTGGGAGAACGAATACTCCTGTGGCACACCATACTCGAACGATTTGTTATCCTCTGGGTGCTCGACCTTCGACCTGTACGCCCACCACCTCCGCCTGACTGTCGCCTCGGGCGAATCTGTCTGCTCCATCGCCCAGAGGAGATACTCGATGAACTCGGAGGACTGCAGCATGACTACCGCCGAGGAGTACATGTACATCGCCGCCCTCATCGCCGCCGTCTCGCTCTTTCGCATACATTGCCACATGGCCCGCACCGTCCTCGAAATCTCCCACTCATTGTCAAACCAACTAAGGACTCCTTCAACCTGGCTAACTTTGCACAGTCGCCGCCACGATCTGCTGATTCGCCATCGCATCCTCTCCTTAGATGTCCTTCCGAGTGGTCCGGTGCTAGCTTTGGAAGATGGAAGGAGAGCGATGGTCTTGCAATAGAGAAGAGGGAGAGGCGAGACGGTGGTTTTGGAATGGAGATGATGGAGAGGAGAGGAGGTGGTTTTGCAATGGAGAAGATCAGAAGAGGGAGAGGCGAGACGGTGGTTTTGGAATGGAGATGATGGAGAGGAGACGAGGTAGTTTTGCAATCGAGAAGATCAGAAGAGGGAGAGGCGAGACGGTGGATTTGGAATGGAGATGATGGAGAGGAGAGGAGGTGGTTTTGGAATGGAGAAGAGGGAGAGGAGCGTGCGGCAGCGATTTAGGATTGGGCGTGAGGGCCGACGCGCTGTGGCTGGATCAAAATCAAAATCAATTTACCCTTCAATTAAGAGAGCAACCCCACATTAACTAGTCTCCCTTTTATTCTGGGTCATAATTGACCATGATTTTCGCACATAAAATATATGTTATACGTTGCAAAAATAATATAATTTGAAAGTACATCCAGAATCTGAACCAAATGATACAATTTTTGGTGACATGCATTCACATTTTGCTTGTCAAATACAGTACGTGGTCAAACTTTGACCCAAAATCATAAAACAAAAAAAAATACTTCCAAGACCAGCGCCGCTCTTCCGCTCTTCTCCTCTTAAACTACCGCCGCTCCTCTCCTGTTCCAATCTAAATCCAGCGCCGCTCCTCTCCTCTTCCATTTCAAAACCACCGCCCCTCCTCTCCTGTTCTAGTCCAAAACCTGCGTCGCTCCTCTCACATTCTAATCCAAAACCAGCGCTGCTCCTCTCCTCTTCCATTCAAAAACCATCGCCGGAGAGTGAAGGTGCTGTGGAGAAGTAGATCGATGGAGGAGTACAACCGATACATGAGGGTCGCAGACGGCGACCCTGTAAAGCTAGCTAGGATGTTGGAGATATAGTCTTGGTTTGATAACAAGGACCAACTAGCGGCGACGGCGACATCCATGGCCAAATATCTGCAACAGAGCGAAAAGGCGGCGATACTCCCGGAGGGAGTCGCGCCGGAGTACCCTCTGGGCCATGGAGCAAACAGATTCACCGAATCCGATCATGAGGGAGTGGTGGTGGGAGTATCGATCCCAGATGGAGCATCCACCAGAGATTGAAGGATCGAGCATCTACAGGGTGCCATTTGTGAGGGCGTCCTGCTAGAGCGAGCCGGTGGAGTCTTCGTTGACCGAACCCAACTGCAAGAGGAGAAAAGCAGTTGGCCCGATGATGCTTCCCCGCCATCGTCTCCCTCGTTGTTCACATTGTCTCACGTGGCGGCTGTCTGCCGCCAAGGAATAGGAGGTGGCTGCCCCTAGCCCAATAGTCGGGCAGGTTGTGAATTGTCAGGAGGAGCTTAGGGTTGTCAGTATTTGCAGGTTGTGAATTGTGTTTTGTGTTGTGTATTTTGAGAGTACTTTCAGATATGAATGTCTTTTGAATTTCAGATTTGCAGTATTGAGCATATGAAGTATTTTATGAATTCTAGAGATCTATATTTAGCACTTAAAAAATGTAGTTTCATAGGAGTATAAAAGTGCAGACAATGTGATTCTCAGAGAAGAAACTGCAAGTTTCAGTTTCAGATAAGAAATTGCAAGTTCAGTTTCAGATAAGAAACTGCAACTTTCAGAGGCAGAGCATTTATATTAACACGGCCTTTTCAAACAGGGTTAACATCATGTTGGAAGTTTTATTCATGGTCGAAAATGGAACTACCAGCCAAATAACATCATGCTGATAAACATTCATGCATAGCACATCTTTATATGATGCACAGTCAAAATGCATACACAATGTCGATTGTGCGAAACATAGAGAAAACGAGGGACAAAGTTTTGGCAAGTGTTGGACATGGTTTTGGGCTGCCCCGTCTAGGCTTTCATTTTTAACATGCGCATTCCACGACCTCGGATGGGAGGTCCATAGGCCTGTTTGTATTTTCTTAGGGCCGTCATGTATTGACCGGCCTATGGACCTCCCATCCGAGGTTTTATTTTGGCAGCCCAATTTATGTATTTTTTGAAGAAAACGCAGAGGTCTGTTCTATTTTTCTATATAAGAACAGGAACGCCAGGTCCAACTTATGTTTCCTTCTAACTATATTATATATATTTAAATTATTTTATATGTTATTATATATTACTTTTATTGTCATCATATATTTAACAGATACTTACATATGTAAGAAAACAATATCCCACATCTTATTAACTTATAACAATAATTTCTTAACAAATAAAATCCTGGATTGTTTTGGCACGAAAATCCTAGTGATTGTGTACAAAAGCTTGGTAAGATTTAAGGATGAATGTAATAATATCACTTATTATTTAAATATATTTATAACAAAATGCTCAGCCCCTTTTTATTTTTTGATAACATTGCTGGCCCAACCCAACATTATAATTAGAATCAGCCCAGCAAAAGCGTGTATTTCGAGAAAGTGCAAATGGCCTGTAATTTTTTAGGAAATAAAATAAGTCGGCTGCATGGACGTTACATTATTTGTTCACCTAGCCCAGCTAATGGCTATAATTAAAAAAAAGATCAAATTGACTGTAAATTCTACCGCACAAAAAAAAAGACTGTAAATTCTGAAAAAATGGGTTGAATACGTGCCACATTTTTGGAGGCTGAAATGTGGGCCAATAGGTCGAAGCCAACGCAAGTCGTTGTCAATTTAGTCAACAAATGATTCTGACATGTTAGCCGTTGGATTTACATCCAACGACCGGCATCCATCTTCAATCTCTCGTATTCTTCCTCCAGCACCACCGGGACCACCTCCCGCCTCCTGCTGCTAGCAGCTCTGCTTAGCAACCGCTATGAAGCGCTACTCCACCGTTGGCCAGGCCATCCCTCCACCCCTCCACACCTCCTGTTCTTCTCCACCGACTGCCGAACCACACTGCACTAGAACCACTTAACCCTCGTACACCTCTCCGTCTGCGACTCTAGTCCCGCGTCTTCCCATCTCCGGCTCGTTGCTGTCCGGGGCCTCGCCGTCGTCCACCACCTTGGATGCGCTTTCGGCGGCGTGGTCAACATGGTCAACGAACGACACCATCCGGTAGATTGCAGCGTGGACAGCCGACAAATTGGGTCCACGGCCGCACATAAGGAAATGCCTCCTTATTACGCGCAAAATAATGATTCCTCCACCTGACATTTGGGACCCACCGGAAGGGCCTCTGTATTTCGCGAAAAAAACGTGCCCCCCACTGCCATGTCGGACCCACCAGCTATCTTCGCACGCAAGGAAGTGCCTCCTTATTACGCACAAAAAATGAATACTCCCCCTACCAGCTGGAACCCAACATAGTGAGAGGCTGACTTGTGGGCCTACCAAGTTGACGGGGACAGAGGGCTTTGTCAACTTAGTCAATATGAACGATTCTAGCTCCTGTTACCGTACGATGTTCATCCAACGGCCGTAGTGCTTCTTCAACCTCTGGTCTTCATGCTCCAGCCGCCCAAACCAGCGCCGGTCGTGCCGCGTGCTCCTGCCTCCCGTGGCCGGCTGTGATGCCGCGGAGGCCTCACCTGTGACACCCCAAAAATTTGACCATGTTTTGTTTATTAAAATTTTGCCAGGAAACTTAAACTTTTATTTTCTGGATTCCCTGTTGATTTCAGAACCGTTCTTTTCTTTATTATTATGGAGTTTTTACCCCAAGTAAAAACTTTTCAATCATTATTGGACTTATTTACCCTCTCAAATAAAACAATTCTTTTATCAGTGGGATTATTTATATAATTATTTATCCCTGAGCTTTGTCTCTCTAAAATGGATTTTCATAAGTTTAGGGTCCCATTTGCACTGCAACCCTTTTCTAAATTCATTTAAAAATCTCACCAAAATTTGGGGATGTCATGTGATGTTTTTAAATCACTGTTATGCAAAAATATATTTCATTCATTGGATATTTTGAGTTCTACACCAAGTTTTCAAATCTGGTCCAGTGGGCAATTTTGCACTACAACCTAATTAAATAATTCTTTAAAACTTCCACCAAAATTATGGGATGTTAATAGGAGTATATTATTCAACTTTATGCAAAAAAACCAGCTATGGCCTTTGAAAAATTGGAGTGAATCAACCTCATTTTTATTCTGGTCCAACTTGATGATTTGTACTGCAACCATATTTTTGCTTGCTCTTTTTCCCTTGATTCTTCCCCCTGCTTGTAGACCACCGTGCAAAACCCCTAAGTCCAGAAGAGTGTACCCATTGGAGGATTTTAAGTGCTTACAATCATGCATTTTTCTTTTTGTCCAAAACTGAAGATTAGAAAAACTTGCACTAACAAGTTTCTGTTTTTGACAAACTAACTTTACCACCCTCTTATTCATACAAAGAGACTATGATCTGGGGACTTTGGCCACCCCAAGAGTTGCCTAGATGCCATTGGCATTTTGTCAAACACCTTGAGTGCATGGACAGTTTTGACATGAGTTTTGTCTTTGCACTGTGACCTTGCATCTCTGGTCGGACTAGCATGTCCACTAGGCCCCTAGGTGACCCTAACCCAAACCTGTTGAACCCCAGCCTCACCCAAGACCTCTGGCACGCCCTGGCATTGCATCAAGCACCTGGTGTACGTGCGCTAGGTGTGCCCAGAGCGTGCGTTTTGCACGTGCGTGCGCCCGTGCCGCCGCGTCATGCCCCTGGCCCTTGCTCGCCAATAGAGCCACGCCCGCCCTCATTCACACACCGGAGCCCTCCAAGACAGCCACTGGAGCCCTACAGCGCCGCCGTCAGGTCGGCCGTGGCGGCTAGCGGCCGGCCACAGCCGCCTCTGCCACGGACGGCGCCGCCCGAACCACGAGCACTCGCCAGCTCGCCCCTGAGAAGTTCTAGCTTATCTCCTCGCCCTGCCAGACCCCGCCAACCGTCGCCACACGCCCCCTAGCTACAGAACGGCGGTCGCCGCCGATCCTATCCACGGCCGCCACGAACCGACCTCGCTACGCTATAAATGGAGAATCCCGAGCTCGTCCCAGCACTCAGGCAGCCTCAAACCATCTCCCTTGCCCCCCCCCCCTCGTCCAGCAATCGACGGCAGGAGGTCTTCTTCCCCGCCTCCGGCCAGCTCGGCCGCCGCCACGATCCATTCCCATTCGTCGCAACCAGAGCCTCCCCCATCATTCCAGCACTACCATTCGGTTCGTCTCGATCTTGCGGAGCCGCCCAACCACTCAACTTCGACGGGGATCCACCATAGCCCAAACCCCCAACTCACCCGAAACTACCGTCCGCCGAGGAGCTGGCTGTCGGTGACTCCCTCCACCCCCGCCACCCTCTCAACCACCGGGAGGACTGCCCTGGAGTGGCGGATCCATCCCCACACTCAGAGCCCCGTGAGGAGCCGCCGTTCGCTGGCGTCGATCACCGGAGCCCCCGCCTTGGCTCGGACAGAGGAGGAAGAAGGCGGGGGACTAGTCAAACCTGACCAGTGGGCCCGCTGGACCCACTGTCAGTGACCCAGCCCCGCCACCACGTGTTTTAAGTGGAGGCGTATTTCCCAAAGTACGTCTTCGACGTGTACCCTTTTCAAGCGTTTTTCTTTTTTCAGTTTTATTTTAAAAACAGATTTGACCAAAACTTTGACTAGCTCTAACTTTTTAAATATAACTCCAAATGAGTTGATTTTTTTCCCTACCTCTCTCAAATATTATCTAGTTTATTTTCATATTTATTTGAAAATTTTCCAAGCAACTTTTTTGTACTGTTTTTAAAGTATGTGTTAATTTGAATAATTTCAAAATTGGTTTTCGAAGAAGAAGTCAACCTTCATAAGGCACACCCCACTTGCATACCCTTGAAGGCAAGCATTCTGAACCCTGGCATAATATTTTTGTGTGTTGGTTGACACGACTATAACACCACCTTAATACGGAGAACTCGTTAGTTTATGTGGTGACGCGATCATTTGCATGAATGCATATTGGAGATTTCCTTGCTGTTGGAAGTGGATATACTTGTGATGGTAACCGTCCTCGTATGCCTTGCATGCATGCCGGAAAGAAATCCGGGAAAGCCTCTACCTTGGGTAGGCGTGAGCTTGTCTCCGGTCTTCGTCGGGACGGTTATGTCCGATATGGCATAGTAAGGTATAATGAGTGGTGATTATGTTGGTTGAAATATATTCGTCATGCTAATCATGCAGGAAAATTTCAAACCTCCTGAGTCGACCGTAGATCTAGTCTTTTTCCAGTAACCCCCATACTAGTTTCGTACTTCCACTGGTCCCTGCAGCAGGTAGGGTACGGTTCAGTAAGTTGTCAACCCCTTTCTAGCACACACCGTACAGAGAGGCCATGGTGGAAGATACCGACTGCAGCCGGTAGGCATGCCACCTGGTCCGGGGGCATGGGTGTTTCGGTTGGGACCGAGAGGGGGACACCCCTTAGAGCCTTGCGATATAAATTTGATCCCATGCTATGCGAGGTTGTAGCCTCCCCACTTAGAGTTTTGCTTGACAAGTGTCGTGGGTGATTCCAAACACCGGTAAGTTAAGTTGGTGTGTGCAAGTCAGGTGTGTTTTCAATTAAAAGATCAGAGCGGAATTAGTCTGATGGACTAAAGGAATCATTACTCGTGGGTAAAGAGTACACCCTCTGCAGAGGTTAAATCTATTCGAATAGCCGTGTCCATGGTTAAGGACTACGATGCAGGATGGGTCAAGTGTCGGTCTTAGTGTCGGTCTTCGGAGGAGGAACTGTTAAACCAGAACTTGGATCATGACTTGTGACTTGTGATGATCATGATTATTATTTGTTATGGACTAACCCGTTGTATTATTTGAATTATCGAGTATCCCTGGGATGGTTCTACCTCCTGGATATTCACTGTGATTATTTATAAGTCCTTTATGCGGTGTTGCTGAGACGCCCGACTGTGGCATGCTTGTTATTTATTTACTTTATAAGCCCTTTATGTGGTGTCGCTCAGACGCCCGACTGTGGCATTCTTGTTGTTTACTTTATAAGCCCTTTATGTGGTGTCGCTCAGACGCCCGACTGTGGCATGCTTATTGTTTACATTATAAGCCTTTTATGTGGTGTCGCTCAGACGCCCGACTGAGGCATGCTCGTTATTTACTATCCTTTCGAGGCGTCGCTTCAGACACCCAACCGGTGCATTTTATTACTACCCTGTTATTGCATATTCATGTTGTATATAAATAACCTGCTAGCATGCGTCAGGGATATTGTTCTTATGACTGACGTTGTGAGCATAGAATATTTTAGAGTATGATTATCGGTTGTTATATTATACCCGTGTTCTTAATGTTTGCGAGTACATTCAAAGTACTCACTGGCTTGTTCCTGGCTGTTGTCTTGGCCACATTTCTTGCTTGGAGAGGAGCGTTGCGATGACGGCCCCGGAACATAAGCAATGGTGATAGCAGCCTCGCGAAGATAGGAGTTAACCTGGTCAGCTGTTCATGTGGGAAATGGAGTCCCATAGACACTGATGACCCACAAACCGCTTCCGCCATCAACCACTAGAAACCATTTGTTGTACTCATAGGCCAGAATGGTCTTGTACTACATACTTTGTATTTTGCTTGGAATTTCTGTATCAAGTTGGTGCCTCATCAGCTAACAGTAATCCTGGGGATGATGAGCACAAGGGCCATTTTCTGGGAAATTAATATCCCGAAAAACCGGTCCTGACAAACTTGATATCAGAGCTAGGCTGACCATTGGCTAATCCTATCTTAGCCAGGTCGAAAAACCTAGGTTAACCAACCCACCAGACCTCAACCTAACCCCGGCCAAGCTTCTCGTCCAAGATAGCCACACAGTGACCCCGACACTTTTGGCCGTCGGTGCCCAACCTATCAGCCTAGCCTGTCGATTACGCGCCAGTGACCGACCCCTAAATTGTCCAATTCGCAAGCGTGCGAAGAAAGACTCCGCCCCCTTTTTCTATAAAAAGGGCACGCTAGCCTCAACACAGCACAACACAAACTCCTTCCCCAAACCGAGCTATAATGCCTGGCCCCGTCGTGCACAATGAGACCACGGCAACCAACCTTGGTGGTTTTGTGACCGTGCTCGCGAACCTCACCCGCCGTGCCTTTGCGTTAGAAGAACCTCCAGAATATGTCGTGTACCAAGGGTCCATGAGCGGTGAGAGCCGTCAATTCTGGGCCACTGTGCACATCTATGGTAGGGGTCTATCTCCAGAACGCCCCTCTGAGTTCACCGGAAGGACAACTTCCTTTGAGCCACAAGCCATCCAACTAGCCGCGCGAGAGGCTATAGTTCAACTCCGGCACTTTTCGCCCAGAGTTAACTGGCGCTCATTCTACTACTACCCCAGCCGCGACGGGTACGATAGACCACCCCGAGTTACCAACGGAGATCACGAGACGGATCCTGCATTGTTGCATCTGGTGCGCTATGTAAGTGCACTAGAGGGACTGTTCGATCAACTCACCCTTGATCTGATCGCAGCTCATGGAGAACTGATTCGCCGAGCCCCGGTTGGAAGAGAAGAGGAGCCCGGCACCGACAGCCCAGACGTGCTGTTCGGACAACCGATCGAGTCCTTGAGGTCTGCCCTAGCCATCAACCATAATACCTTGATGACCCCAGAAGTGCTTCGTCACCTTTTGGGAACACATTCCAACGGGATTGTGGCCAACAATCCCCGGGATGGTCATCATCGCTACCCCGACCTTGCAGCTAATCCCGACGGTGAAAACCGTGGCGAAGCCTCGACGTCTGCAAGGCACGCCCGCTTAGATATTAACGAGGTAGACTAGAGTCGCTCGAGTAGTACCAAGTCTTAGCATGTCCTTGCCTTGTAACTGTGTGACCCTGTATCGCCGTAATTAAATGATGTTGCTTGTGCGCCCTATTTTAAATAGTATCCATGCATGAGTATGTCGATGTGCGATTACTTTTTTAACCCCGAACGTAGCTGCCAAAAACCAACCTCGATGACACAAAGTTTGTGCTATGAGTAAACTTTTTGGTTTCAACTAACAGGAAAGATATTTTCGAAGACAACTCTTAACAAATCTCGAGGACGAGATTTTTTCTTAAGGGGGGTAGTGTTGTGACACCCCAAAAATTTAACCATGTTTTGTTTATTAAAATTTTGCCAGGAAACTTAAACTTTTATTTTCTGGATTCCCTGTTGATTTCAGAACCATTCTTTTCTTTATTATTATGGAGTTTTTACCCGAAGTAAAAACCTTTTCAATCATTATTGGACTTATTTACCCTCTCAAATAAAACAATTCTTTTATCAGTGGGATTATTTATATAATTATTTATCCCTGAGCTTTGTCTCTCTAAAATGGTTTTTCATAAGTTTAGGGTCCCATTTGCACTGCAACCCTTTTTTAAATTCATTTAAAAATCTCACCAAAATTTGGGGATGTCATGTGATGTTTTTAAATCACTGTTATGCAAAAATATATTTCATTCATTGGATATTTTGAGTTCTACACCAAGTTTTCAAATCTGGTCCAGTGGACAATTTTGCACTACAACCTAATTAAATAATTCTTTAAAACTTCCACCAAAATTTTGCAAGCGCGTGAACCGCGGCCGCGCGGTCGATCAAACGGTGTGTCACCGTGTCGTGCTCGAAGGACATCCACCGAACCTTTTTGTGTGTGTGAAAACAACCCCCGAATATTACTCAACTTTTTTTCCGGGAAAAGTTATTGACGCTACAATATTTCCATATATTTGAATTTAGCTCCAGTTCGTGTTTATTTGGATTTGGACGTCTTAGGTGCGCCCTAGTTTTTTTTAATACTGATCTTGGGGCTGTTTGGTTCCCAGCCACCGTTTGCCAAGCCAAAATTTGGCAGCCACAATTTAGGTGGCACGTGTTTGGTTTTTGCCACACTTTGGCTTGCCACACTTTATTGCCCCTACGGCCCACTTGTCATAGAGACTATGTTGCCACACTTGCCTAAGGTTAGGGTCTGTTTGGTTGGAGACTAGTGTGGCCAAGCCAAAGTGTGGCTAGCCACACAAGTATGGCAAGCCACACAAGTGTGGCTGAGAAATTGGACGCCAAACTTTGGCAAAAGTTGGCAAAAAAATTGTCTCTATGACAAGTGGACCAAAGGGGCAATAAAGTGTGGCACAAACCAAACACATGCCAACTAAATTGTGGCTGCCAAATTTTGGCTTGGCAAACTGTGGCTGGGAACCAAACAGCCCCTTAGTTCTTCAAAATAAGAGCCACAAGTTGGCAAGCCTAAGGGAATCTTGCCACACTTTTTGAGTGTATGTAATGTGGACCCTAATGTGGCTTGCCTAAGGTGTGGTTTGAACCAAACACCCACCTAAGTTGGTCAAACTTACCTAACCTTAGGTGTGGCAAACTTAGTTTCAAACCAAACAGCCCTTTAGTCTCAGACCAAACAGCCCATGTGTGTGACTGAGAGAGAACGTGTGTATGTGTCCATATGTGTGTTGTGGCGGAAGGGCAATGTGGAGACGGTGTGCGTGTGATAGAGACATAGGGAGGTGTGAATGTGCAAATGATCATGCATGAGTGAAACATAGACAGATGCTGATACGTTGTGTATACATGAGATAACAGTCTTCTATTTTACTTGTGTGTGTGTGTGTGAGAGAGAGAGAGAGAGGAGCATCCGTAACACAACCATCTCTCTCGATTCGTCCATCCCTCGCACGATCGCATGTAACACATGCATCAACGCGCACATTTTGACACCCTCACCCGGCCCCTGCCCACTTCAAGTCTCGCACATCGCTCTCTTTCTCGCACGCACAATCTCTTCGTGAATACCCTGTTTAGCAAGTAGCTTTCCGTCACATACACACACATTTCGCTCCTTAGGTTTGTTTTCTCTCAATATCTGACACACACACACACAGCACACATCACACACACACACCCCCTCCCCCGAGCATACAATTCATCCCCATCCAAGGTATATGGCGACCACTCTCGCTTGTGCTTCTTCGCACCCCAGCATGCACAACACTTCAATCTTCAAAGAGGGCATCGAGGAGATCGAAGACGGCGACCACACTGCGCTAGAGAGTGCGGGGCCATTTGGAAGCAGGATGATGTGACGACGGCTGACTGACTCTTCCCCCCACCCTCTCTCTCTCTCTCGCACAAAATTACCAATCCCTCTCTCCCCCGCACAAATTTATCAATCGCTCAACCCATGAGATCCTTCCCCTCTCGTCCATGTTTTTCCAGCTCTCTCATAAAACCTGTTGTCTCTTCTCCTTCCACGTGTACAGAATCCGGATGCACACGCATCTCACGTATATTACATGTCTCCATCTTTCTCATAGACCTAACTTCTTCCTCTCTCTTTCTCTCTCTATCTCCCTCTTTTTCTGTTTCGTTAGGTTTGTCTCCTACTCTCTCGTCAACATACATAGAATTTTTCCTGCCCTATCTGATCCATCTTCACAAGCTCTCTCTGCACGTTTCATTCACACATTTGGATATGTTCAAAATGTTGCTTTTATAATGGCTGATGTAGAGTTATTGTTGGTTTTGTTGCATCCTCCAAAGTAATAACTATGAAATGCATTTTGATTGTCATTTGACTGGGATTATGTGAGTTTGAGCATGTTGTGAAGTACTATAGACCTCATATACATCTTGGAATTCATTGTAACTATTGAATTGTATAGACCATTACATTCGAAATCAATAGCCTAATATATTTATTTCACAATTTCAACAAATGATTAATTCACTACATACTAAGAAAACAAATGTGTACACCCTCCATTTTCATTTAAGTCTGCGTATTAGCATTGGTCAAAGTCAAGTTTTCTGAACTCTCAAAAAGTTTATAACAAAAAATATTAACATATACAATAACAAATAAATACCATTAGATTCATTATTGAATGTACTTTCACATCATACATATTTGTTATGGTAAATGTTTATATTTTTCTATAAACATGGTAAAACTTTAGGAAGTTTCACTTTGGTCAAACCTAATATGCAGAGTTTACTAGTACTACTCGCTAGTTGCTTAGCCGAATCACCCAACACGCCACATGGGGAGTTCAGTGTCACAAAATTTTGAGGTCGGCGGGAAAATCTCCCGCGACCCTGATTCGAGCAGTGGGAAGTTACCATCATAGCCTTCGGAAGAGGCCTATAGATGACGGTTGGTAGGGGGTTGTTTTCGTAACTTCAGGTTCACCCTACCTAGCCAACTCCACCCCGGCACCCAGAGTAGTACACCTGAATACTCCCCATTTTCTATCCCCACCGCAAAATAGACTTCTCCACGGCACCGCAGCCTTTGTGCTCCTCCCCTTCTACATCGGCGCACTCATCCACCGCAGTGCATCTGCCTCATCGATGACCTCGTATGCTGCACTGGAGCCAGTCCACCATCGCCGTCGTCGTACACGGAGCCTCTTCCCCGGCACCGTCTTCCACGGTCTCGGATCTGCTTCCCGCAAGCCGACACCAAGGGCAGAAGCACCACCATCGTGGACAATGAACTGACTCCCGTTGCCGACCATGACTCACAGAGGCCGCCGTGACCATCGTTCTCCTCCTTGATTGGTAATGTGTGTATTGAATCACTTAGCAGTACATGTGCCGTTCCAATTTTTTTCATACCTACCCTTCAAATTTCCTGGGTGCTATTGTTCCCGTAAAAGTAATTGGTTATAGCCTCCATTGTCCAACAGAATATCAGCTTGTAATTGTGCTTCGCTCATGTATCGCGCTGTGCTTGGGTAGGTATTTCATCTGCAACCAGTAGTGTGGCAAATGATGGATAGTTTTTTAGAACTAGCAAGATGCCCATGTGTTGCGCGCATCAAGATGCATTTGTATGAGTAGTTTATCTTGTGGGAGAAAAGGATGAACGAGGGAATGCCTTATTTGCAAATGCAGAGAGGGGTGTGGGTATCTTTTTGCAAAATTGCCACAGTTTCCTTCCTATCCGTCGGATATAAATCGGATGGCCTATATTGCAGGATGGCAGGAACACCATCATCACCAACTCTGTTTTTTATAAGAGTAGGGAAAAGGTAGAGGAAAAAAATAGAGAGTAGATAAGTAGAGATAAATATTAAATATAAAATAAATATAATAGTAGAGAAGAGAGTAGAGATAGCAGAGACGTCGAGAAAGGATTGCGTGCGTGGGAAGAAGCGGCCGGGCGTGCGCTAGTTTTGGCGCGCGGTGTCCGGCGCGCTTTATAAAATCCAACGCCCTCCCACTGCTTTGTGCCTTGCCACCGCTCTCTCCCTGCTTTGTGCCTCGCCACCGCTCTCTCCCCGCTCTTTCTTGCCTCACCGCCGCCGCGAAACCATGCCGCCGCGTCACCAGGAAACTTGGGGATACCGCGGCGTCCGTGCACGCCCCTCCGGCAGCTTCTCCGCCGAGATCCGGTTCCGCGGGATGCGCCTCGGCCTCGGCAATTCCGACACCACCAATGAGGCCGCCCGCACGTACGACGCGCCGGCGTGGCGCCTCCGGTGGCGTCATAGAACATTGAACTTCCCCAATGTGCCGACGCGGGTGCGGGCACAGGAGCTCACGCCTCTGCCATGGCTTATCACCGATGAGGATCGTCACGGCAACCGGAGGCGGGAGCACCGTCTCGGCATCGCCGAGATGGACGAGGAAGCCATGGTGTTGTGGCGCCAACGCTTCCCGCAGGACATCATCAACGAGCACGAGTTCTACGAGCAAAGGAGAGCGGAGAGGGATAAGAGGAGGGCGGAGCGAGCCGCCTATCGCGAGGACAAGCGTAGGCGAAAAGCAGACGCTCAATTCAACATGAGGCTAGGAGCAGCGTTCCCCTAGGAATCCGACGATGATCGGTATCTTTACGCCTACAGTTAGACGTCGGAGGAGGACATCACCGAGGAGGAGTCAGACGACGAGGAGTAGTTGAATAATCTATTTTTTTATCTATCTATGCTGAGAACTATCCTCTACTCTCTATCTCTACTTCTCGATCTCAGCACTGAAAAATGCTTTTTTAAAGCGCCGCGCATTGCGGTTCTGTTGGAGATGCTCTAACATGGCAGACGAGTGCTTTAATTTTTCCCACAATATGCGCGAGTATTACTAGTAGTATATTTTTCTTGCCATCTTGAGATTTTAAAACCATGAGTGCGAACATGCAGAGGAGCAATGAAGACCAAACACGGGATATTGGGGACATCTTCAAGGAGCGTGGCAAGTTAAAGAGGAGCTGCACCGAACACCGTAAAAGCGAGCTTTGGTAAGTAACACCCTTTCAATTACTTTCATTTAGCCTCGTGTTCTTCGATGTGTATATGTTGTAGTTTCTGTTTCTCTTAAGCCTCGTGTTCTTTGATGTGTCATAAGAAGAGTCTTAATCATCCTAATGCTTTCGTTTTTAGCTTGATGTAGGAAGTGGGTGTTCTCAACTTGTAGTCTGTTTTTATATTTTTTTTCCTTTCGAATCTACTTATCCCAGTTCTGTTTATCTGGCTTCTACTAAATGTCAGGATGCAGTTCCTGCGAGGAGGGAAGTATGGTCAACCTCGAGATCATGTTTCCAGAATGAGGCTGGATTACACACAAGGTGCCAGTTCCCTAATGATGCTGGATTAGACACAAGGTGCAAATTCCCACATGATGCTGGATTACACACAAGCCAGGTGGAGTCGTCAGTTGTTCGTGTCCTTGTGGCTCTAGTAAAGGCTGAAAGAAAGTGTGCAGAAGCCCTTGAGAATGTAGCTGAGTTCCTGAAGAAGCGAAAAGAGCAATCAGATGCTCTCTTCACCCATGTCAAAGAAGAGATGGAAGAAGCCAAAAATAAGCTAGCAGAGGCAGAGCAGGCCAGGCGTCTCCTGCTATCTAAAATTGTTGTCAATACAAAATTTCCTTCATAGTAGCTAGGTTCAAATTTTTATCCAGTCAGCATGCCTGTTGTGATGTCTGTGCATCTACTGATGTGGCACAAAACTTTTTTTTTCGGGTCATTGTAATAACAGCAATTACTTTCCAAACAATAACAGATGAAGCATTGGACATGGTATAGTTCACGCGCAAGCCCGACATTCCAAGTTCAACCTCCACATCAAAATCGTGTTCACAGATATCTCCACATTCATACATAATGTCCACAACCATGATTCACTTCAAAGCCAAAAAAAATTGAGGAGAGTTATGAATAAAGAAAAAACCTCTAGTTCCTGCTACCAGTGCGAGCACAACAAGTCAAGAACATGCGTAATTAATTATATTTTGGTCACTTTTTGTGTTCTAAAATGCCGGCCGGCTTGCGGAAGGACGTGTTGCCGGCACACGTGCGGATTCAATGAAGGCAGGCGGGGCAGTCTAAAGCCGGTTGCATGCGGCGAGGAGGCGTGTTCAGCCGGGCCTGCAGGTGTGGGGCCCTCTTGGCTGGCGCATCGGTTCAATGCCTGCGCTATGAGAGGTCGCGTCCGTGTCAGAGCAATCACTCCCTCAAGTCCTTTGTTGTTTGCGTATAACAAAATCTCGTTTTCCATTCACATTTTACAAGTAAAATTCATGGACAAACTTTGATCCAAAAAACGATGGGGACTAGTAAACCAGAACGGAGGTAGTAGTTTTTTTAATCAAAGAAGGGTTTCCCCTTCCGGTTTTCATTACTGAAAACCAACATCTAAATCTAAACATAGTATTTGCCCTAGAACTACTAGGTTCAACATCTCGCAACATAAACCCATACAACCATACGCCAAGGAGGTACGTAGTAGGTAGTACTATGAATTACATTTTCGCTCCATACCAATCGTTCTAAAAACTACTTAGTACTTATAACGCGCCATTGAAAATCGGAATTCTTAACCCCGCTAAAAAAATGATACTATTTTAAACATGGCTACTCGATCTGTGGCAACTGGCGAGCCACCGCCTCCAAGTCGTTCACCTGTGGTCCCGACCATCAACTCCTACAGATCAAATTATCACGCGAGCTGACTATTCCTACAAAGGTGTGCTCCACCATGTACCCGGTACCCGCGAATGCAGCAATCGTGCACCTAGGGTTTTAGGGTTTATTTGTTAACGTTGCCTTTACGTAGCACTCGTGTGTGAGAGATAGCGAGAGACCGACTGCGTGTGTGCGCCTCTTCTCTTCATATATGTACTCCACCATCTGTCTGGTGTCCAAAAAATTATAATAACTACTAGCAATGTGCCAATGCGTTGCCACCCGATCTGAGTAGATTAATACATATTCACCAATTTGATAGAAAAAAAGTCTAGTTTTGAAATACATATATCACTAAAAAATTGTTATGTTTCACTCAAAATATATTCCTTTGGCAGTTTTGATGAGATAAGGGAGGAATGTTGTTGGTTTCACGATTCGAGAAGTGGTATATGTCTAATATCTACTCTTACTAGCAAGATGCACCTGCGTTGCACGGAACATCAAGATCTTGTGGGAGAAAAGGATGAACAAGGGAAGGCCTTATCTACAAATGTGGAGTGGAGTGCGGGTATATTACCATAGTTTTGTTCCTATCCGTCAGATATAAATTGGACGCCTATATTGCAGGATGGCAGGCCCACCATAATCACCAACTCTGTTTTTTATCCCTACTCTTATAAAAAGCATAGTCGGTGATGATCGTGTGCCTGCCATCCTACAATATAGGCCGTCCGATCTATATCTGACGGATAGGAAGGAAACTATGGCAATTTTGCAAAAAGATACCCACACCCCTCTCCACACTTGCAAATAAGGCCTTCCCTTGTTCATCCTTTTCTCCCACAAGATAAACTACTCATACAAATACAGCTTCATGTTCCGTGCAACGCATGGGCATCTTGCTAGTTGTTACAAAAAGCCCATGTGTGAGAGAGAGAGAGGGAGAGAGGAGGAGGACTGAGTGCATGTGTGACAAAGACACAAAGAGTGTGTGCGCGAGAGGTATCAGCTTAAAATGAGGCGATAGTGTGTGTGTGCACGATCGAGAGGGCGTGTCTCAAGAAGGGAAGAAAAATCTACATAGATACAAGGAGCGGGAGAGAGACATGTATGCGATAGTGGAAGCACGAGTGTGCGGGTGTATAAACCTATCTAGAGGCTAGTCGATAAATTTTTGTGAGAGAAATATGAGGCCAGAGTGCGAATGCAAGAGTTTTGTGTGTGAGAGAGAGACGGTAGTCGGGAAGGGGAGTGGAAGCAGGAGTTGTGTGTGTGTGAGAGAGAGAGAGAGGGGGAGTTTGTCCGATCGATAAAAAAATGAATAATGTCAGTCTGGGATGGAGACGAAAAGGAGACCGCAACAAATGTTGTGTCTACAGGAGAGAGAGAGAGAGAGAGAGAGAGTAATTTTAGTGGTATGATTCATATCTAGAGACATATAGGGTGTGTGAGAGAATCCCATAGAGAGAAAGAGAAAGTGCAAGACGAGTGGAGACTGTGTGTGTGGCGGTGAAAAAGAAAGCTTAGGTGCCTAGTGATACGAGAGAACGGTAGAGACGTGAGAGATAATGAAAACCGTGTAATGTATAATGATAGGGAGAGTGTGACACTTCTCAAGGGAGACGCCGAGAGACCATGTTTGCGAGGATAGGAGAAACATGAAGTGAGCGTGCGGGTGAGCTGGAGAAAAGAGAGTGATAGCTACATGAAGGAGCATGCATGCGAGAGAGATGGGCGTGAAATGAGTGAACATAAAAGGGATTCAAATATTTGAATTCGAGATGATGATACATGTAATCCATACTCGAACCAAAATTGATCTATCAAACATGCATACTCATATGAATTCACGTGCATCTATGTTATTTTATATGTAGATATTACTGATCCATACATTTTAGAAGAACATAATTTGGTTGAAAAGTTTTGAATTCAACCTTATGATTTTGAGATCATTGTATTTGTAAAGCATATTATACATATAAAGGAGCAGAATTCTTTGTTGTGCTTTTGAAAGTATATATAAAAAATGATGTACATATAATTTTATTCCAATCGAAAATGGATCCCGGCCAAAAAAATAGAATACAAACGAGATTCGAATTGAGTTGGCACGGTAAACATGCACTCTGCAAAATTTGAACGAAGCGGGGAAAGTCGCAGTAACTGCCCGAAACCAAAATCTGCGAGATGGAAATTACTACTGCCTATCCCTGCCACGCAAGGCCTATCTGCTCAATTTCTATATGTTTCGATAGGGGTAGGTTTGTAATTTCACTCGAACATGACATAACCGCCTCTCACCCGGATTCATACACGGTGGGTGCCAATACACAGTGTGTCCTCGGCCGAAATCGACCCCCTCCCCAATTCATACACTGTGGGCGCCAAACACAAACTCTCATCGGCAAATATTAGGTGTATGCGAGATTACCGTCCTATACCCAACCGACTAATATTGTTGTGATGTAGGAAATTTGAAATGGGGGCTAAGTTTGTAAATTTCCTCGCATTTGAGACAAGCGCGCCCTAAAGACATGGTTCCCCCTTCCTCTCCACCTCCATTTCCCCATTCATACTCCGTGGGCGCCAAAACACCCTCTCCGCCGCAGCCTCCTTCGTCCGCCACCCCATCCACCGCCGTCCTCCTCCACCATGCCGGAGTTGATACCCCGACGCCGACGTCCATTACAAGAGATCGACCTCTCTCATCCACGGCTTCAGACCGGGATCCCATCCCATCCTCTCGCTTCATCCCCGCCGTCGTCCACCTTGTCGGCGCCGCTCCTATGACTGTCTCGTCCATCGTGCCCCACCGCCACCGTCTACCCTCCTAGATCTGCTTCCACGCCACCGACAGCCATCGCTACCACAACACCGTCAAATTCTCAGCAGATGCATACACGGCGCCGCACCAGAGGCGGTACTCTTTCATATCTTCTCAACTTATTTATCGCAGCAAGAAAATAGATCGCCACTGCATTACTCTGATTTCTTGTCCATCACTTACTTGCCAGTTGAGAGCAAACATTGGTTGCGAAGTTGCCTTTGTATAGTTTGCACCTTCAGATCCGCCATGGCACGCTCAACACTATACTCCCAATGCTTATGGTTTTCGCCTTTGATATTCCACACTAGTTAAATCACAGTAGACTAAATTTTGAAATTGGGTCAGTCGATTTTTTAGAGCTCGCCGGAGTTCGCCGGTGCGAACGAAGGGGCTCGGGTGGGGACTTTGGTCGTGGGGGTGGGGGTGGGCGGTGGTGGGGCCTCGCCGAATGAAGAAAACTCGACGCGGGTGGGGGCGGGGGTGGGGGTGGGGGTGGCGGAGGAACACAGGCGGTGGGGGCCGATGGTCCGGCTGGCGGCCCGTGCGGTGTTATGTATGGGAAGAATCAGGGACGAGGAAGAAGAAGGGTTAGGAGACGTAGGATCTTCATCCAACCACCTGAAATGGTCAACTAACCCAAATGCAGACATGCCTTATATTTAGTACCATCATCGTACCTGCTTAGAACTGCTCCTGAATCCATCAAGCTAAACAACGTGCCACTCATAATTCCAAACTTGTTGCTCAAATATGAATCTGATATGATGCTGATATTACTAAAACAGATAAAATTTAATTGGCCAACTAATGTTCCTACTTTACTTTCAAAAAAGCACGTGCACCACATATAGAGAGACAGCAGGGAGTTGCTTTCTTAATGCGCTCTGGTTCATCATGTGTGGGCACTGCACAACGAACATTTTATTATCCAAAATCTGCTTGCTCTTCTTTAGCATGTTCCTCTTCCGTTCTTCTTTAATAAGTACTCTCTCCGTTCCCAAATACAAGTCTTTGTATAGATCCCACCATGGACTACATATGGAGCAAAATGAGTGAATCTACACTCTAAAATGTATCTGGATGCATCGGTATGTGATCCATAGTGGAAATCTCTACCAAGACTTGTATTTTGGAACGGAGGGAGTATGATAGTGGTACAGTATGTTCCTTGTAGTGAATATGAGCAGGGACATATGCAGTGTAGAGGTCTATACGGTCGGTTGGTATGGACACTTTGAACTCGTTGGGTCTCTTTGATTCGTAGGATTTTGTAAACATGGGAATAGGATTTGTAGTGGCCTACCGACTTGAATCCTATAAGAATAGCAAGGAAATGCGGAGAGCTGTGTCGCCTTTGAGAGTTACACGGATATTAACAGTACCGCACCTTTAGTTGAAGAGAGCTGGTATCCGAAGGCTTTCTAGCTGTGCCGGCAATACTAGCACATATATTCCAGCAAGTTCCACTTTGCTGATTTTACTATGATGCTTACAGTTTTCCCGTTATATCTACACTATGATCTGTGTAGCTGCTTTGTGTCGAACTAGCAGCAGTCCACTCTTGAAGCTAAACACCGCAATGATTTACAAAATTGGCACCAAGGCATTGAGTGCCATTCTGGATGCAATGAAACTCACACACTCACCACATGTTGATTCTTGTTCAGAATATCATCCTAATGACTATTCTAACCTCGAGGAGTCAAAGGCAAATGGCATGTCCTGTTCACCCATCAAGGTGCATGTTTTAATTTGGCAAGGTTTTATTGATTGTGCGTATCTTGCATATGTTGTCTTGCATTTCTTCTACTTTGTTGCACCACCATCTGCTTAGTTTACTCATCATATATGTCGAGATGCCATGCCCATCCATTATCAATACATATTCCATCTGTCATCATACCATGTTTTTCCACTCAAATGTTGTTCTTGTGCATCAGACATCAAAAAGGAAGAGGGTGATTGCCGACCCTGAAGGAGCACCAGCAAAGTCCTTGAAACACATGGTTGTGCCAGAGAAAACAGACAGCACCCCACTTATATTGGTTGTACAACTAGTGACACAAAACGTAGGACCGACTCCAGCAGACTGTACCCATACTTCACTGGCCACACCACTAGCCTCACCACGCAGGACCTGCACTCCAACAAAAGGTATGCCGATTTCAGTTGCCATAGCACCGCATTCACGTAAAAAATCCCACTCCAAAGAAAAAGTACAGCAAGTCCATCGGGTCAAGACCTATCCCAAGCTGCAGAGACGGCCAATTCCTGGAGATTGGAACCCCATTCTAGTTATTCCCAGTTTAAAAGACAGTGCTTTCAATGTTGTTAGGAACTACGTGCATATATTCCCATCATGGGAAGATTATACTGAAGACAAACACCATTTTCACATCTTCCTGTCCCACTTACGTGTAAGTGCTATTATTCAAGGTGATTATTTTCCTGTTTTCTGCTGATTGAACACATCAATGATTTACATTACATTTTTGTAAGTAGGCGAGGGTCAATCTGGATAGTCATGACGAGCAAAGCTTGCTTGCACTTTTCAAGGAAGCATTGCAGCAGTATCGGTGTTACCTGAGGAAATCACACTTTGATGACAAGTCTATAAACGAATTTCTAGTGAAGTCTCCTGTGCTAAATTTAGAAGACATTGAATGGAAAAACCTTGTTATGCACTCGTCTCATTCCGAGGATCAGGTACTGTCTATGATATCGCATGACAATTTGAACTTCTACTTTTCCGCATGTGCCTTACGGATCTTTTTTGCAGGAAATCTGCTCGAAAAAGAATTCTGGTTTGAAAAGAACGACAGGATATCGCAAATATGCTGCCTGCTGCTTTGCTCTTGTTAGTACTTGTTGTCCGGTATCACTGTACTTGCATACATACCTGGTTCATTATGTGACAGCAGTATGCATGATAGCTTTCTTATCAATTGTTCGCTCCAAATTATCTGATCTATATGAATGGTTACATTAGTGTAGAATATATCCAATGCCAATGAAATTTTTTAGCTCTGCTGTGACGCCCGGATAATTAGAATACAGTAATTCCCTGATAATGATTTTTTTATTTGTTCAAATCGAGAGAAACTCATGTGTTCATTCATGGGATAACCGCCGAGATGATTACCCCTATAGCATTCTAATGCTGTCATATTGCCCCTTACTTATTATCTAGTACGATGGAGTTCCCGAAGGAAAGGACGAATTCACCATGATAACCTTAAGCAGAGAAATGAAGACGTCAATGTAATGGATCGACCTCTTGGAGAAGAGCAACCAAAGACGAGAAGATCCGTTAGAATTTCATAACCAGAACTTTCCCCCTTACTCCCCTCTTAAATCTTGGGACGAGAATTCTTTTAGTGGAGGAGAATTGTGACGCCCGGATAATTAGACTACAGTAATTCCCTGCTAATGATGCCACATCACCTCGGTTACTGTTGTTAATCCCGCGTTAGTTCGAATCTGGTCCAAATTCAAATTTAAATTAAAGTCAAAAATAAAAGTTTTCAAACATAAAATCTAAAATGTTCAAAGTGTGGCAAATAATCCCTTGATATTTGTCATGTTGGAACCAACCACTTTTGATTTCCCCAAATGCCCGTGGGAATTAATTTTGGTCCAATAACAATTAAATAGGCCTTTTCCATTTCTAAAAATTGTTAGACAACTCCTTTTGACCCCATACCTTTTGTTCCATCTTAATATATTGTGTTGGAATTATGTGCCAAGTTTTGTTCAAAACAAAACTCATTTGTTACTAAAAGGAAATGAAAAACTGAGGCTAGAGATGATAAACAGAAAAGATAAAGGCAAAACATCCAAAGGGTTAAAAACAGAAAACAGAACCCCCTCCCCCAGTGGACTTCGTGGCTCAACTGGCCATTCAGCCAGTCAGGCCGGCCCACTCCCCGCACGCCCGCCTGGCCTATAGGCCACGCCCCGCTAACCCTAACCCACCGCCACTATCCCCACTTCCCCCCACCTCTTGATCCACACCGCTCCCTCTCCCTCGCCCGATACCGATTCTGGATCGAGCCCCGAACATGCCGTCGCCAGACCCCACCGCCCTGCCTCGTCCCCGCAGCCCCTTCCTCGACTCCTCGCTCGACCCGATCTGGACGGCACACCGCTCCCGGCGCCGCTCCACCGTCGCTGCCTCACCTCCACCTCGACGGCTCCAACGAGCCTCGCCGCCCCGCTTCTCTTCAACGCTGGTGAGGCCACCGGCCTCCTGCTCCCCCTGCACTCCGTCGTCGATCCGACCACCGCGCCGGCGCACGCCCTTGACCACAGACCGTCTGCAGCGCCGACCCAGCGCTTACAGCCTCGCCCGCCCGGTGTGCCGTCAGCGCGCCAGAACTCGTTCCGACCACGCCCTGGCTTCCCGCGTGCACACGCTGCCGCTCCCGGCCACGACTGTCTCCGGTCGGCCGCGGCCTGCTGCTACCCGGCCGCACGTGCTCCCCCACCCTTGCCTCGCGCCTGCCTGCCCCCGTGCACACCCCACATGCTGGCCGCTCCCCACCGACCGGCCTCCCCTCGCCCGCCTGCTCCGGCTCCGGTTCCGCGCTGCTGCCACAGCCCCACCTCCCCTCGCCACTCTGCTGCCGCCTCGCCATGCGCGCGCATGCTCCCTTGCGCCGGCTAGTCGCGCTGGGCTCGCCTCGGGGCTCCGTTGCCTGGGAGCCCGCTAACCGCCCATTCCTCCCTGACCTTTGTGGTAGGGGCCCACGCCTGTTTTATGAAAAGAAGGATTTAGAAAATAAATAAATAAATAGTTAATTAGTTAAAAGATTAATTAACTTAATTAAGTCTATTGAATTAGCCTAATCACTTAATTAAAACTAACCAGTTATATTTAGTTAAAACTGTCTCAATGACAAAGGGGGCCCACCTGTCAGATTGACCCAGTCAATGGTCAGAGTTGACCGCTGACGTCATGCTGATGCAATATATGTTTTCGAATTAAAATAATTTATAAAATGAATTAAAACTTTAAAAATTAATATAAAATAAACTGTAACTAAGATGAAAATACGTTGTACATGAAAGTTGCTCAGAACGACGAGATGAATCCGAATACGCAGCCCATTCGCCCGCCACACATTTCTAGCATAGCGAACACGCAACTTTCCCCCCTTCGGTTCATCTATCCGAAAACGCGAAACACCGGGGATACTTTCCCGGTTGTTTCCCCCCTCCGCCGGTATCACCTCCTACCACGTTAGGGCACACCTGGCACCGTTACTTGTCTTGTCATGCATTGATATGCATCTGTTTGCATTGTATTCATTGTTTCTTCCCCCCCTCTTCTCTTCGGTAGACTACGAGACTGACGCCGCTGCTGGTGCACCATTCGACTACGTTGTTGACGACCCCTCCTTCTTGCCAGAGCAACCTGGCAACCCCCCCCCCCCCCCTTGATCACCAAATATCGCCTATTCCTTCTCAATACTTATTGCATTAGAGTAGTGTAGCATATTACTGCTTTCGGTTAATCCTATACTGATGCATAGCCTGTCATTGTTGCTACAGTTGTTACCCTTACCTGCTATCCTACTGCTTAGTATAGGATGCTACTGTTCCATCAGTGGCCCTACGCTCTTGTCCATCTGCCATGTTATACTACTGGGCGTGATCACTTCGGGAGGTGATCACGGGCATATGCTATATACTTTATACCGTTACATTACTTATGATACTGTTCGGAGATGGGGCCTGAAGGGGCAGGTGGCTCCATCCCGGTAGAGGTGGGCCTGGGTTCCCACGGCCCCCGACTGTTACTTTGTGGCGGAGCAACAGGGCAGGTTCAGACCACCTAGGAGAGAGGTGGGCCTGGCCCTGTTCGGCATTCGCGGATACTTAACACGCTTAACGAGATCTTGGTATTTGATCTGAGTCTGGCCACTGGCCTATACGCACTAACCAACTACACGGGAACAGTTATGGGCACTCGGCGTCGTGGTATCAGCCGAAGCTCTTTTTGACGTCGGCGACTGAGCGGCGCGTGCCGCATTGGAAAGCTCGCGCTTGTAGGGCTAGGTCTACTTCCGGCCGCGTACGCAACATGCAGGTGTGCAATGGGCGATGGGCCCAGACCCCTGCGCACATAGGATTTAGACCAGCGTGCTGGCCTCTCTGTTGAACCTAGGTGGGGTTGCGACGTGTTGATCTTCCGAGGCCGGGCATGACCCAGGAAAGTGTGTCCGGCCAAATGGGATCGAGCGTGTTGGGAAATGTGGTGCACCCCTGCAGGGAAGTTTATCTATTCGAATAGTTGTGTCCCTCGGTAAAAGGACGACCAGGAGTTGTACCTTGAACTTATGACAACTAGAACCAGATACTTAATAAAACACACCCTTCCAAGTGCCAGATATAACCCAGTGATCGCTCTCACATGGCTGACGAGGGAGGATCACGGTAGGTTTATGCTATGCGATGCTACTTGGTGAACTTACCATCTACTCTCTTCTACATGATGCAAGATGGAGGTGGCCTGAAGCGTAGTCTTCGACAGGATTAGCTATCCCCCTCTTATTCTGGCATTCTGCAGTTTAGTCCATCGATATTTCCCATTTACACAGATACCCATGCATATGTAGTATAGATCCTTGCTTGCGAGTACTTTGGATGAGTACTCATGGTTGCTTTTCTCCCTCTTTTCCCCCTTCCCATTCTACCTGGTTGTCGCAACCAGATGCTGGAGCCCAAGAGCCAGACGCCACCGTCGACGATGACTCCTACTACACCGGAGGTGCCTACTACTACGTGCAGGCCGCTGACGAGGACCAGGAGTAGTTTAGGAGGATCCCAGGCAGGAGGCATGCGCCTCTTTCGATCTGTATCCCAGTTTGTGCTAGCCTTCTTAAGGCAAACTTGTTTAACTTATGTCTGTACTCATATATTGTTGCTTCCTTGGCCGAAGTCGGTTCTAGACATTGCAAAACTTTTATTAACATGGCTGTGTAGCTTACGGGCCCACGTCGCCATTGGGTGGTATTAGGATCTTTTACTCCACGTCTATACTCTGGGACTCTGATCTCTCTTCTATTCGGGTTAAATGATTTTTACTAACTCTGACTGTAGATTCTCGTAACTACTTCCTCCCGGAGAGCCCCTCACTCTAGATGATTGCTTAGTGCCCAGAAGATTTCAAAGATACCCTTCGATGTTCTCTCGAGGCCTTGTGCCCTTCGCTTTTGCAATTCCCTTCCATCAATAAACCCCTATGGATGACCACATACATTTGTCATTCATACGATCATCCCCCGATGATCTTCTTATTACCAGATACCCCGAAATACTCTCTATTGTTCTGAGAATACTTGGTGCCTACCGACTTGCAGTTCTTTGTCACGTGAATACCCCTACGGATAAATCCTCGCACTTGTCGAGTAATCGCTCATCCCTAGTTGTTCATGTGTTTTACAAAAGTCTTCAAAATACCATTCGATCTTCTAAAAATCCTCAGGAGCCTTTTGCTCTTGAAATTCTTGCTTACTTGCATTATGGTTAATCCCATAAGTCTAGTAATCTTATTGACATCCTTTGTCATTATCATTTTGAGTCCGTTGATTCAATATGTTGCGGTTGCTTACAATCCTCAACCGAATCATAGAATTCGGCCTTCCGGCTCAGACCTCATTTTAAACATGAGCTGGATCTCGACCAAACAAATTGTCATCAATTGTACCCCTAAGTCTACCCGACTTATCCATCCCTAATCAGAGCATTGCTTCTGATCCCTTGTATTGGAATTCATAATTCCTTTGCATTTAAGCTTTGAGTTAGTCAGTTGTTTCTATAATCTGATGCACTTGCATTCCTTCTTCCTTTGATAGAGTACCGATACTCACATCAGCTCCGTTGTAGACCACAGGACCTCTTGTTGGATTATTATCCGACAGTGTCCTTCATATTCAAATAACCTTGTGAGCCTTTCCACGGATATATAAAGCCTTGGGTAAATTGTATCCTCTATTTTCTCAACCATGCTCTGTTTTTGAGCTGGTGGTATTTACTATTGAAACTTGTGGTATATGTTTCCACGATACCCTGACGGGTTGAACCTATGCCTTCCTTAATATGTGTGAACTCGGAAATTTTCACGGGTCATACTCATCTGGTATTTCACCAGGTAAAACTTTCAACACTAATGCCATTATTGAAACGAGAAGTGAATGTAAGGTTATGCTTTGGAGAAGTGGGAGTCGACCTTGAACTTTGTGTTCATGCCCATGGACCCGAGGTGGAACTTATCATGGAAGCTTATAGTAGTAATAATAATCCTTGTGATAACTTCTTCTCTTATCTATGCTTGGTCCTTTGCAACCGTGGTTCCGACCATGATTGTTTTTCTTTGGTCCCCTTTCTCGGACAAGTTAAATCGCTTGTCTTATGCAGATCAGTGTGCCTGCCCAACCTCGATTCTGCTCAACCTTCGAGTATTCCCCTATGGTATCTCGAGAATATCACGGAACTACATAACATCTTATGAGTTCCCATCAAGTACTACATTCTCACTGATTTCAATTTTTTTTTCACGGGCTCTGGGTCATTAAAAACTCAAGGACACCGATAACTGAATCGAGTCCGCATCGTGATTAAACAACTATTAGTAATCTTCTTTACTTGCGAGTTTGTACTCGATCACGTCATTTCTAGCCTGATCGGCTATATCAGTATCGTGCTGATTTTAACTGTGCTACCTGGTCCTTATTTCCGGAGCACCACTTTCGGTGATGAGCTAAGCTTTAGTCGATCTTCCTTGTCTTATCGTTTCACCTCGAACAGCAAGCTCGATTTTGAGTTGGAGACGTATCCGTGGTTCCAAAAATCTTTTGCTACAACACTCCTTTTGCTAGATGCAGTCATTGTTCGATTGCTTCTTCGTGGAGCCTCTCGACAAAATTTGTCGTGATCATCACATTTTGACTCCTTCCAGTATATCAATCAAATTCATGATGACAAGTACCATCCTTGCCCCTTGATGAGTGTGTTATCATCGACAACATTATTGCTTTCCCTCCAACAAAAACTTGTTCATGTTTTGTGTTGTACCTTGAGACCCTTGCTATCCAACTTATGTTATGTTCTACCTTGGAGTATTACCATATTTTATGTCAAGAAGGTTGTGAGAGTCTCGCCACCTCTTAAGAATTCTTGATATAGTAATACTTCTCGCCATCTCCGTTCATATCTTGGTCCGTGTGTTGATTCTACCCAGGATACCAGCCATTTAACTATGATGTGGGAATCCAAAATTACTAGCAACCTTATTGCTTGTAAGATAATGAACGATAGTTTCATTCTTTGTGCATTGGTTATCGAATAACCATTCTAACATCAGTCATGCTACATAAGCCCATATTTCGGCTGCACCTTTCAACTGATGTTTAATTGGGTATGTTTTCCTCGAGCATATCTCGCTATATCATTTGATCTGACAAATGCTATCTCCTTGTTCACATAATTGTGGAAATCCATCCTTCGCAATTCACGATGAATTGTTGTTGAGTCCATCAGCCACCTCCTCATCCTCTCCTTGGTTTACTGATGAACTCTTGTTTCGGAACTCGCTTCCATAGTTCATTCCCGAGAATCTTACAATCTCATCCCGTCAATTTGTGTTGTACCTTTCTTCTCAGACATCCTGAGTCTGAGGTATCCTGACACCAATCAGATCTGAATTCCGGTCAGATATGATGGTTGGAACATATTTCCAAGAGTTATAACATTGGTTGTTATACGACCCGGTAAGGTGGTGTCATGCCTAGTACACCTGGCCGGAGGACCTATTGTTATAGTTTCCTTGATTAGCAAGGTGATCCATTCTTCCATGAGGAAATTGTAAGACTAATACTATAAGTTGTTCCTGATGGATCCTTTGTCAATCCAAAGTCTGATCTTTAACCAATGACCATGGCAATGCTATCTCGAAGCATGTCGGTGGTACTCCGATTTTTCAACAAGGACATTTGAAGCCCAATGTTAAATGTTTCTTGCTCAATTATACAAACACCGTTGTATGTGTAATGTCATGATATTTCTCTCCCCTTACCTAAAGGGTTTTCTACATTATATCTTGTCACAGATATCATGCTCTGCTTGTCCTTGGGAAGGATATGTCCCTGAAATATGTGTTTAAACACATTTTCCTTTTCATTGTTCTGTTAATCTGATAAACACCTTTTCCTTTCCATTGTTTGGTTTGACCTTTATGGTGATCATTATAATCTAAGCAGTAATATTCTCCTGCTTATGTAAACACCTCGGTGTAAAATTCTGTCAGTAAGACCCTGTTACTTTTGTTGATGACATTCCGGTAACAACCGATGGACGAGAAATTTTCCTACTGGTCCGCCTTGTTTCAACGAGCAGGAAAATGGTTCTCTTCGTCCCTCACCCTTGGTACCAACGATGCTGCCAACATAACTGACCAGTTATTCTCTAACGTGCCTTGCTTACATGATCGTGCAAGACGTCACCCATCTTCCTACTTTTTACCCACATGGTGGGCCCATAACCCACAGTTCCAAAGGATCGAAACATGACTCTTCTGTACACCCCCTGTTCGCAAGTGTTGGTGTCAAAACCGGCGGATCTCGGGTAGGGGGTCCCGAACTGTGCGTCTAGGCGGATGGTAACAGGAGACAAGGGACACGATGTTTTACCCAGGTTCAGGCCCTCTTGATGGAGGTAAAACCCTACGTCCCGCTTGATTAATATTGATGATGTGTGTTACAAGAGTGGATCTACCACGAGATCAAAGAGGCTAAACCCTAGAAGCTAGCCTATGGTATGATTGTTGTTCGTCCTATGGACTAAAGCCATCCGGTTTATATAGACACCGGAGAGGGCTAGGGTTACACAGAGTCGGTTACAATGGTAGGAGATCTACATATCCGTATCGCCAAGCTTGCCTTCCACGCCAAGGTAAGTCCCATCCGGACACGGGACGAAGTCTTCAATCTTGTATCTTCATAGTCTGAGTCCGGCCGATGATGATAGTTCGGCTATCCGGACACCCCCTAGTCCGGAACTCCCTCAGTAGCCCCTGAACCAGGCTTCAATGACGATGAGTCCGGCGTGCATATTGTCTTCGGCATTGCAAGGCGGGTTCCTCCTCCGAATAATTTATAGAAGATTGTGAACACCAGGATAGTGTCCGCTCGCAAAGATAAATTCCACGTACCTCCGTAGAGAGAATAATATTACACAAGTTCAATCTGGCCGACGTATTTAGTGGCGTGACGTCATGCCATTACCAAGCCTTTACTCGTTTTTATTGTTCCACCTCCGTGCGTTTAGCGAGGCAGTTTCCTTGGCACGTCTTGTCGAAGCAGAGATCGTGTTCCCCTTATTCCAGGATTCCCATCAATACGGACGTGGGTAATCCCAACCGCGCCATTGATTGTGACTCTTGGGAGATAAGCGAGTTTTCCAGGCCGGTGGGGACACATGTTTTTGTCCGCCCATATAAGGGGATAAAGATCCAACCCTTTTACCTGCGCCTTCTTCCTCCTTGGCTTATCCATCTCCGCGAACTCGAGCTCTAGCGCCCAAGTCCGCACTTCTCACCTCAACCTTCTCCAACTATGTCCGGAGCGGGAGGCAAGTGGATGGCCTCCTCTCACACGGAGGGGCAGATCCAGAATCTGCTGACGCCGGGATATTTGTCCGGCAACATCACGCATCGGCTCCCCGACGAGGGAGAGCTCATCCCCAACCCCAGGCCCCATGAGAGGGTAGTATTTCTTCCCATTTCCTCCACGGACTGGGCTTCCCTTCATCCCTTTGTCCGGGGCTCATGTTCTACTACGGCCTAGATTTCCATGAGCTGGCCCAATTTCATCCTCAACATCTCGGCGTTTATCGTCGTGTGCGAGACCTTCCTCTGCATCCAGCCCCACTTCGGCTTGTGGCTCAAGACCTTCAGTGTCAAGTCGAAGGTTGTGAAGGGCAGCCAAGCGGAGTGCGGAGGCGCCATGGTGGGCAGGATGTCCCACGTTACGTGGCTGGAGGGCACTTTCGTGGAAACCATCAAGGGGTGGCAATCGGGGTGGTTCTACATCACTGAGCCGTGACTGACTGATTGGGCAGCCCCCGAATTCAGATCTGGCATCCCTACACAGCTCACCTCCTGGAAAGAGAGTGGCCGGATTTGGGGGGATTCGGAGGAGCTGACCGGACTCCAAGCCTGTATCCAAAAGCTGGTGGACAAGAAGCTCAAGCTTGTCAACATAGTCCAGGTCATGCTCATCCGCCGGATTCTCCCGTGACAGCGACGGGCTTCAACATGTGGGAGTTTGATCCGCGCAGCACTGCACTGAAAGGTGCTCTTCGACACTATGTACGAAGATGTCCGGAAGGTCTTTGTTCAAGGCGCCAAGCTCCGCATCCGCCACCGAAGATTGCGGATTCCGCTCGCGGCCCAGCTGACGAGGTAAGTGATTTCACCACTTGTTTTCCATAGTTTGGCTCTATGCGGGATCTAAACTCCCTTTACCTTTTGACAGGAATGGCTGGCGAAGGCCGAACGGACTATCTGTCCGGCCCCATTGCCAGAGGACCCAGCGGACGCCCACCTAACGGGGCTGCTGGCTCCGGCACCCCACGTGGTGCCGGAAAAGAAGGCCAAGAAGACGGCCACGGGGACTCGAAAGAGTTCCCGTTTTCAGGTGCTATCGGATGATGAATCCGAGGCCGACTCCTCCCACCAAGGCGAGGAGGAGAAGAAGAAAGCCTCTCCCCCAGTGGGGGGAGGGAAGAAAAGGAAGGCCTCCCCAACAAGGGAGGCCGAAGGGTCCAAGAAGGGAAAAACTCTTCCCCGGACTGCTCCGCTAACGCCAAAGGATTTGACGACGAGGATCGGCCTCCAAGGGCCAAACCCTGGCGAGATCGTAAGTATCCGGACTCGAATAACTTCAAAGTTTTTTCTTTTCGCCACATAATGTCTTTCTAATGCCGCATACAACCCTGCAGTCCGCCCAAGGATGATCTTCCTGCTTCATCGGCGGGTCCTTGGGTGCGTCGGATATGGATTCCCTTCCGACTGCCTCCACCCCCCGTGCCGCGGACGACACCGAGGTGGGATCCCAGGAAGGGACCCACCAGGAGGAGGAGGCCCCGGAGGTGTCACAGGACAACCTCCCGGACTTTGCACCGGACTCAGCCCCAGAGGCCACAGTGGCTCCGGAGTCCGGCGGGCGACCCCTTCGTCAGAAGGGCGAGACCGCGACGCCGGCTGCCTCCGTCCAACCGAGGTGCCGGATAATTTGCTGGAGGCGCTCAACGGCGCCTCCATCGAAGAGGAACACCGCATCTTGTTATGAGTGCGGTGATTCAAGGTTCAGCTCGCCAAGAGCGGGCTGATCAAGCTCGCAGCAGCCTTCTAACAGGACTTGAGGTAAGAATTTCAATATATGTAAAATGGTACCGCATAGACGGTAGCCCACGATGCTCGGTTCGGTGTTCGGAAAGAAAAGCTGGACCGAGGATCTTTAGAAAGATAAACGCAGGAGTCATAAAAATATGTCAATATGGGATTGCAGTCAGGTTGCCGACCTCCGCCAGACCGATCATGGAGGTCAATACTTTGAAGGAAAACCTCGGCGGTCCGAGAACGAGCTCGGCCATTCCAAGAAGCAGCTCGAGGAAAAAGAAGGTGAGTAATACCTTATGAAAATTGTACCTTCTGTAAAAGGATTTGGTTGCAAGAAAAATGACAAGGATAACGTGGGTATTGTAGGGGCCACTAACGAGGTGGCGACCACAGAAGGAGGCGGTGGCAGCCGAACGTAATGCGGCATGAGCGCACCGAGCGAGAGAGAAGCAGGAGGCGCGGGTGGCGGAGGTACAGCAAGAGCTCTAGGATCTCGTGAAAAACATGAGAGCTTGGAGCGTGACTCAAGACTTCGAGAGTCTCGAGCTTGCAATGGCTCTTGAGAGTGCCAAAGCCGCTAAGGTCAAGCTCGCAAGGCCCTCCAGGAGGTTGAGGCGGTGAAGAAAATAGCAGCGGTAAGGCATTTTCATGCAAAGTAAGCATGTGAGTGTTAATTACCGTTGCTTACCCGAATTCGGAGCTCTCCAGAGCGTTCGCAGATCTTCCTCGTAGCGTGTCCGATGCTGCCGCATTCTACCAGGCCGGGGAGGGGAGCTTGACGGAGAAGGTCTGCTGGTCTCAGTATGCTGAGGCCGGACATCCGGTGCTCCTTAGCGACCAGCTGAAGCAGCTGGTCGAGCTCCACAAGGCGGCCGAACAGGCCATGAAGGGCCTCATAGTTCGGCTGTGGCCTAAGGAGGCCATGCCTGGGAGCTACTTCGGCCTGGTGCAGCGGCTAATGGATGCGTGCCCGTGGGTAGAAGTCATCAAGCATTCCGCTTGTATTGAGGGTGCCCGTCGGGCCCTTGCCCGCGCAAAAGTGCACTGGGGCAAGATGGATGCCCGAAGCTCGTGGACGGACCCGCCACCAGTGAGGGCAAGGAGCATCGCACGCCCGAGATGTATTATAAGAGTGTGTCAAGGGCGCCCAGACTATTGCGGGTGAGTGCTCCAAAGATGTAATATTTGAGTAGACTCGCATTTTGTTATCCCGCAATCGAAAACTTAGTTCATATGCGCTAAGCAACGCTTGTTAATTTAAAATATTACCTTATGTGTGGCTGTTTATCAAATCTGAGAGATGGCAAGTCGTCGGCTTCAGCCCCCATGCCACGAGTGCTGGGGTGTTCGGGATAAACTTGAGCGCTCTTGTTCCCATTTTTTGGTCCATCTAGGGAGGCGCTCAACACAGCGAACAAGGCAACCAGACTTATAATGCTTGAACACTCTCACTTAGCCATAGAATTCTATAATTTTAAATTTCGGCGAAGCCCCTAGTTTTCGGAAGGCCGAATTTGGGGCGCTATCCACGCCTTTGCCGGACAGTATCCGGCTCCTCGCTCTAAGCGGCATAAGTCTTTAAGGACTCGCAAAAAACCTCTCGAACATCGACCGGCTCTCGCCTCATCATGACGGTCAGTTTTAGCTTTCTCCACTGAGGCGTTAACCCAACTCAACTGGGGCAGAATCGCAGTGGTTCTCCCAGTGCTACCTTAGCCGATATAACGGAACGTAAGGTACCAAAACATGGGAGCCGGGCAAACCCAACTATTGACCCAAGACATGATTCGGAGCCGATGCATATAATGCTATAAGTTCAGGGTGCCGCACTTGTGAAAGTGTTCGGACTCATCATACCATAATGCGGGAAACATAAGCCCCAGGTGTATATTAGCCGTACCAAAGTGTACGGATGCAACATGCCGTGAATGAACATATGTATGAAAAAGAAATGCAATTATAAGCAAAAAGGTGCTGGATTGTTTTATTCAATAAGTGCTGCTACGAATGTAGAACGATACAAATAGTGCGATAAGCAAGGTATGGGACTGTTAAACATGTCCCCCTCCAGGGGTAGGCTGCAGATTGGTGTATAAAAATGCTCATAATGGAGACCACACAGATATTCGTTGTAGCCTTTATCCTTCCCTGGCTGTTGCATCGTGAGTTCGGCAGGTCTGCTGCCGGACGGGCCTCGACAAACAGAGTCCTGTGGGTAAAAAGTAAAAGGTAAAAAGAAAAGAAAAGGAACGACACTTGAGAGCCCCTGGTTTGGTTGAGCCGCGATGCTGGGTTTATCGTGGTCGTGCCCCTCTCCCCATGCCCATGGTATCTTCAGAGCGTAATGGTGTACGCGAAGGACCTGCTGACGCTTTCACGGGAGCTGGGGTTGGGGCCGCCTTTCTGGCGTGCTCGTAACGTGCTGTGGTCTTGTTGTAAGTTACTCGGCGCTTAGGCTGCGTCCGGTCGCTTAACGGCCGGACTCGAGAATTGCCTTAAGAGGCTGCATTGCACTTCTGCCGCGAGAGCCGCTGTATGTTCCTCCGTGCGGAGAGAACGTTCAGTGTTTTCGTTGACCGTGATGACTCCTCGAGGGCCTGGCATCTTGAGCTTGAGGTATGCGTAGTGCGGCACCGCGTTGAACTTTGCAAACGCGGTACGTCCGAGCAAGGCATGATAGCCACTGCGGAACGGGACTATGTCGAAGATTAACTCCTCGCTTCGGAAGTTATCCGGGGATCCGAAGACCACTTCCAGTGTAATTGAGCCTGTACAATTGGCTTCTACACCTGGTATGATGCCTTTAAAGGTCGTTTTGGTAGGTTTAATCCTTGAGGGGTCTATGCCCATTTTGCGCACTGTATCCTGGTAAAGCAGGTTCAGTTGCCGCCGTCCATCGGGACTCGGTTAGGTGAAATCCATCGACGATTGGGTCTAAGACCGGTGCGGCAAATCCGCCGTGGCGGATGCCGGTGGGGTGGTCCTTCGGTCAAAAGTGATCGGGCAGGAGGACCATGGATTGAACTTCGGGGCAATTGGCTCCATCGCGTAGACATCCCTGAGTGCACGCTTCCGCTCCCTTTTGGGTATGTGCGTTGCATATATCATGTTCACCATCCGCACCTGTGGGGGGAAACCCTTCTGTCCTCTATTGTTCGGCGGTTGGGTCTTGTCGGGGATATACCCCGCGGTGTAAACCGGCCGGAAGTTAACCCGGCCGGACTTGGCGGTTTATTTGAGACCTCACGAGACTTGGCGGTTCACGACTCATTGGTAATCCGCAAAGCGGGTGCGAGGAACGACAAGACTGGTGGCCCAACCAAGTGTTCATGAAGGCCGGTTCATACTATGGTGGGCGGTTTAAGAGGAAAGGAATAAGGAATATTTGTCTTACAAGGAGTTAAGACCGGACTTGTATCCGGTTTGTATTAGAGATAGACTAGTCCTAATCCTAATAGGACTCCACATGTAACCCGCCCTTCAACATATATAAGGAGGCAGGGCTCCCAAAGAAGGACAGGCTACAAGCAAGAAGAAACAATCTTAGGGCTAGACACAAAGAGGAGAGCCGGTTTACTGGCGACTCCCTCGTGATGATAATGAGACCTAGCCTCAAACAGCATGTAGGGTTTTTTACCGGATGATGTTTCCGGGCCAAGCTGTCTAAATCCCTGTCTTGTGTTGCGTCTCGATTCCGCTCAACCCCTCTCAAGCTACCACATAGATGCGTTGGCCTCGCGACTAAGTCCTCGACACTAAGGACATCTGCCGTGACAATTCCACGATGTGTCTCGTCCTCGTCATCGCTTATGCAGCCCCTTGTCATTGTTTTCGCAATTAACTTGCCTGCTTGTTGAATACCCAACAGTCCCTGTTGGTGTGGTTAGCTGGCTTTTCGGGAGTGCCGTGTATATGGCACAAGCGGTCGAGTATTCGGTCCAAATTGGACGGACCCGGAGTAGTTCTTTTGAATGGCTTTTTCCGCTGGCCGGGTTTAGAGGCTCTGAATCCGGCATTGATTGCCGTATCCTCAATATTGTCGCCGTTAATGCGGCGTTTGTTTTTGTTACGACGCAGCCTGCCATTTCGGTCCTTGAAGTCCGGACTGCCAGAATTTTTGCTGAGGTTGTTGCTGCGTGCTAGCCAGCTGTCCTCACCAGCTTGAAGCGGGTCATGAGTGATGTGAGGGCTGCCATGGATTTCGGCTTTTCCTGTCCTAGGTGCCGGGCAAGCCACTCGTCACGGATGTTATGCTTGAAGGCCGCGAGGGCCTCCACATCCGGACAGTCGACGATTTGGTTTTTCTTGGTTAAGAATCGTGTCCAGAATTGTCTGGCCGATTCATCTGGCTGCTGAATTATGTGGCTTAGGTCATCGTGCGGTGGTCGCACATAAGTTCCCCGGAAGTTATCGAGGAATGCGGCTTCCAGGTCCTCCCAGCTCCCAATTGACTCTGGCCGGCAAGCTGTTGAGCCAATGTCGGGCTGGTCCTTTAAGCTTGAGGGGAGGTATTTGATGGCGTGAAGATCGTCACCATGGGCCATGTGGATGTGAAGGAGATAGTCTTGATCCGGACCACGTGGTCTGTTGTGCCATCATAGGATTCAATATTGACGGGTTTAAACCCTTCGGGATTTGATGATCCATTACTTCGTCTGTGAAGCATAGTGGGTGTCTGGCGCCCAGATCGGGCGATATCACGACGGAGCTCAAAAGAGCTTTGTCTGCTTTTGTTCGCCCGGCCGGACTTCTTGTGTCCGGGCTGACGGTTGTCGTCACGTACCGTGGGGCGCCCACGCGATCCATAGATCGATCTTGAATGTGTTGCCTTGTCCTCCAATATATCTCGCAGGTCCGGTGCGTTCCCCTGTGGTCGTGTGCTTTTTGAGCGATGCCGGGGTACGGTTCTAGTGAAGGGCCTAGAGGCCTCTCTGTCGCGACCATGGGGTGGTCGGTCAGCCGTATTGTCTCCTGGTGATGCGGGTTCGTAAGCCTCCTCCTCTAATCGGGGAGCAGCTTGTGTTTAGGGTAGCTTTTGAGGGGCGTTCGAGCTCATGCTCTTCGCCGCGAGGACTTCAGTCCATCTGTCGGCCAGCAGATCCTGATCAGCTCTAAGTTGTTGCTGCTTTTGTTGAGGCTGTTCGCCGTGGCCATAAGCCTGCGTCTAAAATGCTCTTGTTCGACGGGATCCTCAGGCACGACGAATTCATCGTCGTCGAGGCTTGCTTCGTCTCCGGAGGGAGGCATATAATCCTCTACCTCTTCTTCTGCCGCTCTCTCGTGAGGGCTGGCGTCTCCATCCTCCTGCACTGGATCTTGCTGGAGTGGATTATCTTCGGCACTGTCCGGTGTATTGTTATCTCCGGTGCCGGAATCTTCATTCTTGCTGTGGCGGGATTTAGAGCGGCGCCGCTGACGCCGGCGCTTGGGCTGTTTCTTGGAGGGGTCATCCTCCTCTGTTCCTTCGCCATTCCCATCCTTTGGGATGTCCACCATGTATATGCCATATGATGAGGTGGCTTTCCAGCGTCTTGTAGGCGCTGGTTCTTGTTCGTCTCCGGCATCGTCGTCCATATCGTCGATGTCTTCGGAGTCGTAGTCTAGCATGTCGGTTAGATCGTCGACAGCGGCTACAAAGTGGATGGTGGGTGGGCTTTGAATTTATTCAACGTCCGCATCCCAACCGGCCCCGACAAAGAGTCCGCCGTGGCTCTCCGATAACGAGAGGTACTTTAGCAAACTCAAGATGTCGCCAAAAGGTGAGAGTTGAAAGATGTCTGCTGCGGTGAACTCCATGACCGGGCGCCCAATCGGATTCGATCGGAGGGGGCGCGGAGGTTCAAGTCCGCAAGGAGTCCGGCACCGGAGTCGCGAGCTTTATGAGGGACAAGATCAGTGTTCGGCTCTATCGCCGCAGAGGTTGCAGCCCCCGAGGCGGTGTCTAGCCATCCATCCCCGATCTGCGCAGCCGGCTCCGAATTGAAGATCGGAGCGGGTTCAAGTGCGGCCTCCAGGGTACTGTCCGGCTGCAGAGCTAAATCATGCTCGCCGTGACAGTGCGGCACGCTCGGCTGTGGCTCGACTCCATCGAGGATCAAGTCCCCGCGGATGTCAGCCGTGAAGTTCAAACTTCCAAATCTGACCTGACGGCCAGGGGCGTAGCTTTCGATCTGCTCCAGATGGCCAAGCGAATCGGCCCGCAGTGCGAAGCCGCCGAATACGAAGATCTGTCCGGGGAGAAAAGTCTCACCCTGGACCGCGTCGTTGATGATGGTCGAAGAAGCCATCGAGCCTATCGGTGACGACACAGAGGAACTCTCAATGAAAGCACCAATGTCGGTGTCAAAACCGGCGGATCTCGGGTAGGGGGTCCCGAACTGTGCGTCTAGGCGGATGGTAACAGGAGACAAGGGACACAATGTTTTACCCAGGTTTGGGCCCTCTTGATGGAGGTAAAACCCTACGTCCTGCTTGATTAATATTGATGATGTGTGTTACAAGAGTGGATCTACCACGAGATCAAAGAGGCTAAACCCTAGAAGCTAGCCTATGGTATGATTGTTGTTCGTCCTATGGACTAAAGCCATCCGGTTTATATAGACACCGGAGAGGGCTAGGGTTACACAGAGTCGGTTACAATGGTAGGAGATCTACATATCCGTATCGCCAAGCTTGCCTTTCAACGCCAAGGAAAGTCCCATCTGGACACGGGACGAAGTCTTCAATCTTGTATCTTCATAGTCTTGGAGTCCGGCCGATGATGATAGTTCGGCTATCCGGACACCCCCTAGTCTGGAACTCCCTCAGCAAGGTTGTTCCTCGCACGTGGCCTCATATGTAATTCATGGGCCACCTTCCTAGTGATCTATTTTGGTATTAGACACAATACTTATTCTCGTTAATGTGTACCCCTTTCACACTCTGTTTCAGGACACGAACGATTGCCTATCCACTTGAAAATTCTTGTTGCACCTGCTTACCTTGCTCTCGATTTTTTTTATTTGTTCAAATCGAGAGAAACTCATGTGTTCATTCATGGGATAACCGCCCAGATGATCACCCCTATAGCATTCTAACGCTGTCATATTGCCCCTTACTTATTATCTAGTACGATGGAGTTCCCGAAGGAAAGGACGAATTCACCATGATAACCTTAAGCAGAGAAATGAAGACGTCAATGTAATGGATCGACCTCTTCGAGAAGAGCAACCAAAGACGAGAAGATCCGTTAGAATTTCGTAACCAGAACTTTCCCCCTTACTCCCCTCTTAAATCTTGGGACGAGAATTCTTTTAGTGGAGGAGAATTGTGACGCCCGGATAATTAGACTACAGTAATTCCCTGCTAATGATGCCACATCACCTCGGTTACTGTTGTTAATCCCGCGTTAGTTCGAATCCGGTCCAAATTCAAATTTAAATTAAAGTCGAAAATAAAAGTTTTCAAACATAAAATCTAAAATGTTCAAAGTGTGGCAAATAATCCCTTGATATTTGTCATGTTGGAACCAACCTCTTCTGATTTCCCCAAATGCCCCTGGGAATTATTTTTGGTCCAACAACAATTAAATCGGCCTTTTCTGTTTCAAAAAATGGTTAGACAACTCCTTTTGACCCCATACTTTTTGTTCCATCTTAATATATTGTGTCGGAATTATGTGCCAAATTTTGTTCAAAACAAAACTCATTTGTTACTAAAAGGAAATGCAAAGCTGAGGCTAGAAATGATAAACAGAAAAGATAAAGGCAAAACATCCAAAGGGTTAAAAACAGAAAACAGAACTCCCTCCCCTAGTGGGCTTCATGGCCCAGCTGGCCATTCAGCCGGTCAGGCCGGCCCACTCCCCGCACGCCCGCCTGGCCTATAGGCCACGCCCCGCTAACCCTAACCTACCCCCACTATCCCCACTTCCCCCCACCTCTCGATCAACTCCGCTCCCTCTCCCTCGCCCGATCCCCATTCTGGATCGAGCCCCGACCGCGCCGTCGCCAGACCCCGCCGCCCTGCCTCGTCCCCGCAACCCCTTCCTCGACTCCTCGCTTGACCCGATCTGGACGGTGCTCCGCTCCCGGCGCCACCACGCGCCGCTGCCCGAGGACCTCGTCGCCCGGCGCCGCTCCACCATCGCTGCCTCGCCTCCACGTCGACGGCTCCAACAAGCCTCGCCGCCCCGCTTCTCTTCAATGCTGGTGAGGCCACAGGCCTCCTGGTCCCCCTGCACTCCGTCGTCGATCCGACCACCGTGACCGCAAGACACCTTGACCACCGATCAGACGCTGCGGCCGACGCTCACATCAGCCACGCCCCACCCGTGCCGTCGCGTGCCCGCAACTTCGTTCCAGCCGCGCCTGGCTTACAGCGTGCCGTCTGCTGCTCCTGCCATGATCGCCTCCGCCACCATGACTTCACTGCCACAAGGCCTCCGCCCTTGCCTCGCGCATGCCTGCCGCCGTGCACACCCCACACATCGGCCGCTCCCCGCCGACCGGCCTAGCCTCGCCCGCATGCTCCGACTCCGGCTCCGCCGCTGCTGCCACAGCCCCACCTCCCCTCGCCACTCCGCCGCCGCCTCGCCGTGTGCGCGCGCATGCCCCATTGCGCCGGCTAGCCGCACTGGGTTCGCCTCGGGGCCCCGTTGCTCCGGAGCCCGCTAACCCGCCCCATTCCTCCCCTGTGACACTGACCGCAGGGGCCCATGCCCCTGTTTTATGAAAAGAAGGATTTAGAAAATAAATAGTTAATTACTTAAAAGATTAATTAACTTAATTAAGTCTATTGAATTAGCCTAATCACTTAATTAAAACTAACCAGTTCTATTTAGTTATAATGTCTCAATGACAAAGGGGGCCACCTATCAGATTGACCCAGTCAATGGTCAGAATTTACCGCTGACGTCATGCTGACGCAATATATGCTTCGAATTAAAATAATTTATAAAATGAACTAAAACTTTAAAAATTAATATAAAATAAATCGTAACTCAGATGAAAATACTTCGTACATGAAAGTTGCTCAGAACGACGAGACGAATCCGAATATCCAGCCCGTTCGAAAGCCACACATTCCTAGCATAGCGAACACGCGACTTTCCCCCTTCCGGTTCATCTGTCCGAAAACACGAAACACTGGGGATACTTTCCCGGTTGTTTCCCCCCTTCGCCGGTATCACCTCCTACCGCGTTAGGGCACACCTGGCACCGTTACTTGTCTTGTCATGCATTGATATGCATGTGTTTGCATTGTATTCATTGTTTCTTCCCCCTCTTCTCTTCAGTAGACTACGAGACTGACACTGCTGCTGGTGCCCCGTTCGACTATGTTGTTGACGACCCCTCCTTCTTGCCAGAGAACAAGGAAAGCCCCCCCCCCCCCCTGAACACCAGATATCGCCTATTCCTTCTCTATACTTCTTGCATTAGAGTAGTGTAGCATGTTACTGCTTTCGGTTAATCCTATACTAATGCATAGCCTGTCATTTTTGCTACAGTTGTTACCCTTACCTGCTATCCTACTGCTTAGTATAGGATGCTACTGTTCCATCAGTGGCCCTACGCTCTTGTCCGTCTACCATGCTATACTTCTGGGTCGTGATCACTTCGGGAGGTGATCATGGGCATATGCTATATACTTTATACTGTTACATTACTTATGATACTGTTCGGAGATGGGGGCTGAAGGGGCAGGTGGCTCCATCCCGGTAGAGGTGGGCCTGGGTTCCCGACGGCCCCCGACTATTACTTTGTGGCGGAGCGACAGGGCAGGTTGAGACCACCTAGGAGAGAGGTGGGCCTGGCCCTGGTCGGCGTCCGCGGATACTTAACACGCTTAACGAGATTTTGGTATTTGATCCGAGTCTGGCCACTGGCCTATGCGCACTAACCAACTACGCGGGAACAATTATGGGCACTCGGCGTCGTGGTATCAACCGAAGCTCTTTTTGACGTCAGCGACTGAGCGGCGCGCGCCGCATTGGACCATAAGCTGGCGCTTGTATTAAGGGGGCTAGGTCTGCTTCCGCCCGCGTACGCAACGTGCAGGTGTGCAATGGGCGATGGGCCTGCACCCTGCGCATAGGATTTAGACCGGCGTGCTGACCTCTTTGTAGAACCTAGGTGGGGCTGTGACGTGTTGATCTTCCGAGGCCAGGCATGACCCAGGAAAGTGTGTCCGGCCAAATGGGATCGAGCGTGTTGGGAAATGTGGTGCACCCCTGCAGGGAAGTTTATCTATTCGAATAGTCGTGTCCCTCGGTAAAAGGATGACCCGGAGTTGTACTTTGACCTTATGACAACTAGAATCGGATACTTAATAAAACACACCCTTCCAAGTGCCAGATATAACCCGGTGATCGCTCTCACACAGGGCGACAAGGGGAGGATCGCCGGGTAGGTTTATGCTATGCGATGCTACTTGGTGAACTTACCATCTACTCTCTTCTACATGCTTCAAGATGGAGGTGGCCTGAGGCGTAGTCTTCGACAAGATTAGCTATCCCCCTCTTATTCTGGCATTCTGCAGTTTAGTCCACCGATATTGCCCATTTACATAGATACCCATGCATATGTAGTATAGATCCTTGCTTGCGAGTACTTTGGATGAGTACTCATGGTTTCTTTTCTCCCTCTTTTCCCCCTTCCCATTCTACCTGGTTGTCGCAACCAGATGCTGGAGCCCAGGAGCCAGACGCCACCGTTGACGCATTTACTCCTACTACACGGAGGTGCCTATTATTACGCAAGGTGTCACCGGCGGCGACCAGGAGTAGTTTAGGAGGATCCCAGGCAGGAGGCATGCGCCTCTTTCAATCTGTATCCCAGTTTGTGCTAGCCTTCTTAAGGCAAACTTGTTTAACTTATGTCTGTACTCAGATATTGTTGCTTCCACTGACTCGTCTATGATCGAGCACTTTTATTCGAGCCCTCGAGGCCCCTGGCTTGTATTATGATGCTTGTATGACTTATTTATGTTTTTAGAGTGTTGTTGTGATATCTTCTCGTGAGTCCCTGATCTTGATCGTACACATTTGCGTGCATGATTAGTGTATGATTGAATCGGGGGCGTCACATCTGCGTTGTTCTTGTAAGTACCTGATGTCCTTTATCAGTGTACTTATATTGACAGGTAGTTGTTCATGTACCATCACTCTGTAGCTTATTTTCCTTTGCCCTCCATTTTCTACACATAAGATCTATATTTACTCTTACCATAAGGCTGGATAACACCGATGGTACTGAAGAAGTTTAGCTTTGCATTGCTCTTGGATGTACCTTTTGCCTGTATCGTTGTACTTACATTTATAGCTACTTGGTTATGTAGCATCACTCTTCATCTTATCTTAAATGTTCTCCATTTTTTCTTATATTGTCACATCTATATTTACTCTTAACAAAATCTTATATTTACTAATTGGAAGCACCGTATGAGACACCATGTTAATCCTTGACAGTAAGAAATTTCATCCGTTCAATTAATATATAGTTTTTTAATGACCATCGGATGGGAAAACATACGTGCTGCCCATGGTCTCTCCCTTCTACGCTTGAAACCAAAAAAAATCTACAAGAGACATCCTCCTCTTGGTCTCTCCCTTCAACACTTAAAAAGGAAAAAAAAGATCTACTAGAGACGTGCTCCCCTTGGTCTCCCTTCTTTGGTTGAAGTTACCCATGCATACGTGATACAACTACGTAAATATGTTGTGCGTACGTGCACCTAGGTATGTGAAGTAGTTTATTTCTGATCGAAAAGTCACCACGCACATCACATAGCATACATGTTGTGTACTATACAAATCATGCATGTATTTATATCACACTTACATATATACTCTCAAATATGTATGTGGCATGCACAGTGTGCTTATAAAATATTAAAATACCCAGTATCAGCAAAGTTATAAATCTATATGGCAAATACATGTAAAGAAATCCTAATATATATGTAAAAAAATCAAAATTGCTAAACTGTGCAAGTGCATACAAAATATCCCAAAATACTTTTAAAAAATCAAAGAGTGAGGGCGTTTAGATTAAGTTTAATCGCACGACAATCTTAGCGCTTAATTAAGTAAAAATATATTTTGGTAGTAGCAAAGAATATCATTGTTATTACTTTTCGTGACGAATGAGTTGGGATCATGGATCAATTCCCAATATGTTCAAACAAAATTTCAAAATCATATAAGTGGGCATCCAATATAGAATGGTGAGCTTCTAGAAATTCACTGGCCAATTAAAAAATAAAACAAACTTCTAATGTTAATGTTGAAATTTTAATATATGAGGATGGCGTGTAGAGCGTTGCGGTCCAAGCGAAAAAATGATTTGACAAAATAAACCAAAAAAAAGGGAATTATTGGAAAGACAAAGAAGGCATCCAAAAGTTAAAAAAAATCTTCAAGAAGTTCAGTGATTTCCCGAACATTTTAAAAGTACAAGGATAACCTGAACTGAGCCATGTCTCATAACGAGGCATGCAACTCAGGGCATTCTTAGAATGATTGACATAAATTAGCTACTCTGAGAATGTTGGAAGCTAATCTATGTTTTCGAGGAATATTTCAATCGTATGTACGATCTAGATGCAACCAGTAATTGTGCAAGTAGTAACCCGTAGAGAGCAATATCAAAAAGTAAAAACGCTACAAAAAAAATTAAAAGTAGATGATATATGTGTAATAGAGTTAAATAGAAAACACATTTTGAATGTATTTATTAATTTCAAAAGACAAGAGCCGATAATCATATAGAATGACGCCACCGCTTTTTGTTGTCGCACAATGCGTAAAACAAAATTTAAAAGATAGAAGATGATCCATGATGTGCTGGTCATAACAGGAAGTAGAGAAACATAAAACGTTATACACTATGAAAATACTTTTCTTTATACAAGATTCAAACAAAACAATGCTTATATAAATTTCCTGTATACAGTATTAAATCATCAAAATTACTAGCCCGTGCAGGAGCACGGGTTGATGACTAGTGTAGAATAAAGGGAATGCTTATGAAGAAGATTCTGTGGTAAACTTCTTGAATTGCCCCCCCACCCCCATCAGCATGGACAAGGCCTTTATAGAGCCTGCCTTCACCTATAATGTAAGTTTGTCATTCTCAAGCCTTCAAACTTTGTTGTGTATATTTGGTTAGGCATGACTGCAACAGCTGTTTATTTTTGGTGTTTGCATCAAATTGCATGTTTAAAGTTTATTATGTACTCCAGTTCATAAACAAAAGTTTGTCCTTCTCAATTTAAGTTTTCAGTTGTACAACCAAGTTTCTTCTTCATACCATGTAAATTAAACTATACAGAGCAAGTGATCTTATTTTTCCAATCTGAAATAGGATAAATTGACAGCACACTAACCATTGATACTTATGAGTTCTTGATCTGTAATCCAGTGGTGTCATGAAGCTGCCAACTCGTTCACAATGTCATTTCCTGCCATGTCTTGACCTTAACAATACCATATCGTGTTAATGCTATTTTAAACTATGTCACTTTATTCGTCAGTAAGAAATGTGATGAATTGTCAGCACTGATACTTATATGTGCAAAACCTGTCATCTGTCTGCTTGTTTATCTTTCAGAGTGAGGAGGATATAAGTGTCAAACAAGTGCAGTCTCACCAGCTTGCTCAGCTGCTTGCGCTGCAGCTCCCGAGCAGGGCTAACCTTTCTTGAACTCTATTGAAGTGCTGTCGGTTTTGTATATTATTTTGTCGGCGTGTTTAGTTGCACTGGTGGCGATCTTTGATGCCCAGTGTATGTAATCTGCTGTCTGCTTGTGCTTTATTATCATAGTGGCGAACTTTGATGCCCAGTGGATGTAATATGCCGTAATTTCTTTATTGTATAGTCTAGGTTTTTTCTTATTCATGATGCTGCAGTTATTTTATTGTATATATATCCTGTCTTCGCAAAGAACCGCCAAACCGTAAAATTACGGTACATAATCGGGTCGTCATGCAAATCACCATGTATGATCCGCATCATGGGCCCCGTCATCTTGGTCCGTTGACAGGCCTAAATGTAAACCGGCCCACTAGTAGATTTGGGCCTTTAATAGGCCGAGTAAACCGCCGGCCCTATTTTCCCAAGAAAACTCCATGGGCCTTTAGGAGGCTGAAAAGTAGGTTGAGCTTGAAACGTGCCGAACAGCTCATGGGCCGGAAGTAGGCTGAAATAGACCCCGGCCCATGAATGTGCGAATCAAATCATGGGCTTATAACAGGCCAGAATTGTCTCGGTCCTTGTTTGGCCCGATCAGATTATCGGCTGCGAGCAGGCCGAATGCAAACTGGGCCGTAGTTAGGCCCAACTATATGACGGGCTTTTAACAGGCCGAAATTAATATAGGGCTGAAATGTTAAACGGGCCCTTAACAGGCCGAAACTAATATCATGTTGAATTACTAAATGGGCCTTTAGCAAATGGGCCCCAAAGCGTAGCGTCCAGTTGACGGGCCGAATCTGATATGGGCCATAATTTAGCCCAAAGCCTCTTAAAGGGCCGGACCTGATCTGCGCCATAATTTGGCCCAGAACGTGGTAGGCCTTTAACAGGACGGATCTCATATGGACATTATTAGGCCCGGAACGTGGCAGGCCATTAATGGACCGGATCAAATATGGGCCGGCATTTGGCCCAAAACATCGCAGCCAGTTAATGGGCCGGCCTACTAGGGTCCTCAAAATCTTCTAGGCCTACAGCTGGGCCGGCCCATTAATGTCAGCGAAATCTCGTGGGCCTTTAGCTGGGCCAGCCCATTATGGTCCACAAAAATCTTGTGGGCCTTCACCTGGGTCGGCCCATTATGGCCTGCAAAAATCTTGTGGGCCTTTACCTGGGCCAGCCCATTATGGCCCGCAAAATCTTATGGGCCTTTAGCTGGGTCGTCCCATTATGGTCCGCAAAATCTTGTGGGCCTTTAGTTGGGCCGGCCCATTTAAACTTTATGGGCCACTTTTGGGCCGGTCCACGTGTTAACATATCATAGGCGCATCTCGCCCATTGGATGAGTGAAACCTGTGCCAACACAGAACTGACACGTGTTTCCTCCAGCCAATGATAATTTTACACGTGGAAAATCCCCATTAGTCAGGGCTGTTAACGGGTTATCATATCCAAAACCGGACCCGATAGCTTAACGGCGTTCCGTTACGGTGGATGCCACGTGTTGGTCACCCTTGACGAAAGCACTTCTGTGAAGCGCGATTTATCGTCATGGAAGTGGACACTTCCGTGATGATAATTTTGGTAATGTCATGCAATACTTCTACGACAGCACAGGTTTGACTATCTTGATTCTGTCATAAATTTGTCATGGATGTACATGCATGACAGAAAACGTGACCTACTATGACAAACGCGTATCATCACGGAAGTGTATTTTTTTTGTAGTGATGGTAAAGGCTATCCTTGACATTTTTATTGAAAATAGAGATGCAGAACATTATTCTAAATAACAGCAAGCTAAACTAAATAAAATAAAATGACGCTCCAAGCAAAACATATATCATGTGGTGAATAAAAATATAGCTCCAAGTAAAGTTACCGATGAACGAAAACGAAAGAGGGGATATCCCCAAGCTTAGGCTCTTGGTTGTCCTTTTTTAGAATCGATGGCAGTGAGATTATCTCACTGCCTTTTATATTAATAAGACAAAATTAGGGGGGTTAGAGTGTCCAGCACTGTACAAGTTACATAGGGGGGGCGGGGGTTAGATAAAAAGCCTAACACAAACAGAAGGTGAAATCAAAGCAAGCTAACTATTGATAGAATGTAAGGGCCCTTCTCCTGCTTTGGTCGATGAACCAGCATGGCAAAGTCCCGCTTGAATCTGCTCCTCCAAGATTCAAATGAGGGTTGAATTCCTCTAAAAGTGTTTATCATTCCTTTCCTTCCAGATCCCCCAAGCTTCCACTACAAAAACTTCTAAGAACATTGGACTTGCCCTCATGCAGCATTCTGAACCAGTCAGTATCATTTGGCCATTGTATCCCCAAAGCATCCCAGCATCTCCGACTGAAGGGGCAGGTGAAGAAGAGGTGAACAATATCTTCCTCAGGTGGATGGTGGCAGAGTAGGCAGTTGTAGTCATCGTTTTGGACTCTGAAGTGTCTTCTCCGGAGCATATTTCTAGTGTTCAACCTGTGAGCCAACAGCAACCACAAGAACAACATCCATTGCATTGTACATTTGGTTTTCCAGATCCAGCCAAAAGCCTCATCAACGTGTATCTGGCTAAAACGATGGGCGTAGTATTTTAGGATCGAAACTCACCACCCCCCCCCCCCAAACACAAGACCACACATCCTTGTCGTCAGTCATTGAGGTATCCAAGGTCTCTGACTGCAGTCCAGCAACCTCATTCCTAGCCTCCAAAGATAGAGGCAGGTGGAACACATCACCCAATCTCTGAAAGGACAAGAGATGCCTCACTGAGATATCTGGCTCCTTGGCAAAGGAAAAGGCTCGCGGGTACCTGTCTTTAAAAATCTCAGTATTCCATTTATCTTTCCAAAACAAGATCGTGTCCCCTGCCAATACCTCCGATTTTGTGACCCCTCTATATATATCGGATAGTCGCATGAGGTCTTTCCACCAGAAAGATCCACACGGATCAGAGGCATGCGGTATTTTGCCCACGTAGTAGGTGTCCCAGACTAAGCTAACCCAAGGAACATCATATTTGTTATAGAACTTGTGAAGATGTTTCAATAATAGCCCTTGGTTTTGGGTCTTAAGATTAATGATCCCCAGCTCGCCTTTGCTCTTGGGTTTGCACACCATACGCCATGCTGCCAGTGAGCTGCCCCTATACCCATCGTCTGACTTTCTCAGCCATAGACATGACCTGTTGCAGTTTATCAAGGTGCTCGATGATCTTTGGGTTTATCTTGATGGAACACATGGCATAAATAGCCAGAGAGGTGACCATCGAATTGAGCAGTGTTAGCTTGGAGCCGTAATCCATGAGTGAAGCTGCTACTGGGACCCTCCTCTGAACCAAGGTCACCAGTGGCATCAGGTCAGTCACACTCGGGCGCGTGGTGCCCATGGGCAGGCCCAGGTACGTAAACGGCATGTTGCCAATGGAGCAGCCAAAAATGGCTGCAATTTCCTCCGCCTACACCGGATCAGTATTGATGGGAACCAATGTTGACTTGTGAAAGTTGATCTTAAGGCCCACCAACTTTGCGTAATCAACCAGGATAGATTTCAACACTTGCGCTTGCGAGGTACAAGCAGGGAGCACAGCAATCGTGTCGTCAGCATACTGAATTACATGATAGTTACTGTCAGAAGTGGGCAGGGGTAAATGCAGCAAACCTGTCCGACTGGCATCATTAATCGCTGACTGTAAAAGGTCCGCTGCGAGAACAAAGATCAAAGGCGACAGTGGATCTCCCTATCTCTCCCCACAAAGGTAGTCAAACTGTTTCCCTGGGGTTCCATTAACCAACACCGAAGAGCTCCCGGAGGAAAAGATACATTTGATCCACCCCAACCACTTCTCATCAAAACCCATATGCCGCATGATCTCAATCATAGGTTCATGCTGGATGGTGTCGAATGCCTTCGTGAAGTCTAGCTTCAGAATACAACAGGCTCTTCCCGATGCTTGTCATTGGTGAATGTACACAAAAGCCTAGGCCAAGCAGTCCTGGATCGATCACCCTTTGAGGAATCTGTACTAGTTCCGGTGAATGATCTTGAGCACTAGTTTCTGCAAGCGGTTGGCCAGCAATTTAGTTATCAGCTTCAGACAACAATTAAGTAACGTGATGGGCCTGAAGTCATTAGCAGTCTCCGGCGACTGGGTTTTTGGGATGAGTGTTATAAATCCCGAGTTTAGGCTCTGAAGATCAATGACACCATCATAGAAATCTTTGCACAGCCGATAGAAATCTTCTTTGATAATGTGCCAACAAGATTTCAGAAAGCAGCCATTGAATCCATCGGCACCTAGGGCTCTATCCGATGGCATCTCGCGAACGACTCTGTCAATCTCAACGTGCGTGAATGGTGTGGTTAGCTCCTCCAAGCCCTCCACCTTTTTAATGATTCTGGACAGATCAAACTTCATTTCGTACTCTCCTTTCTTGCCCAATCTCTCCCTGTAACTGTCAAACAGTTCTTTTGCTTTACCCAGATGGTCAGTCACCACCGTACCATCCTGAAGTTTAAGCGAAGCTGTGGAATTTTTACGGTATCTTTTGGACGCTGCAGAATGAAATAATTTGGTGTTATCACCTCCACAAGTAAACCAACGGACCGTGTACCTCCTTTTCCAATATTCTCGTTTGTAACCAAGGAGGGTAACTGATGACCCACAAGTATAGGGGATCTATCGTAGTCCTTTCGATAAGTAAGAGTGTCGAACCCAACGAGGAGCAGAAGGAAATAATAAGCGGTTTTAAGCAAGGTATTCTCTGCAAGCACTGAAATTATAGGTAACAAATAGTTTTGTGATAAGATCATTGGTAATGAGCAACAAGTAACAAAAGTAAATAAAGTGCATAAAGGTGGCCCAATCCTTTTTGTAGCAAAGGACAAGCCTGGACAAACTCTTATATAGAGAAAAACGCTCCCGAGGACACATGGGAATTATCGTCAAGCTAGTTTTCATCACGTTCATATGATTCGCGTTCGGTACTTTGATAATTTGATATGTGGGTGGACGGTGCTTGGGTGCTGCCCTTACTTGGACAAGCATCCCACTTATGATTAACCTCTATTGCAAGCATCCGCAACTACAACAAAAGTATTAAGGTAAACCTAACCATAGCATGAAACATATGGATCCAAATCAGCCCTTTATTTAAGCAACGCATAAACTAGGGTTTAAGCTTCTTTCACTCTAGCAACCCATCATCTACTTATTACTTCCCAATGCCTTCCTCTAGGCCCAAATAATGGTGAAGTGTTATGTAGTCGATGTTCACATAACACCACTAGAGGATAGACATCTCATCAAAATATCGAACGAATACCAAATTCACATGACAACTAATAGCAAGACTTCTCCCATGTCCTCAGGAACAAACGTAACTACTCAAAAAGCATATTCATGTTCATAATCAGAGGGGTATTAATATGCATAAAAGATCTGAGGATATGATCTTCCACCAAATAAACCAACTAGCATCAACTACAAGGAGTACTCAACACTACTAGCAACCTACAGGTACCAATCCCGGACTTAGAGACAAGAATTGGATACAAGAGACGAACTAGGGTTTGAGAGGAGATGGTGTTGGTGAAGATGTTGATGGAGATTGCCCTCTCCCGATGAGAGGAGCGTTGGTGATGGCGATGGTGATGATTTCCCCCTCCCGGATGGGAAGTGTCCTCGGCAAAACAGCTCTGCCGGAGCCCTAGATTGGTTCCGCCAAGGTTCCGCCTCGTGGCGGCGGAGTCTCGTCCCGAAAGCTTGCTTCTGATTTTTCTTCAGACGAAAGACTTCATATACTATAAGATGGGCATCGGAGAGCCAACAGGGGGCCCACGAGGCAGGGGGCGCGCCCCCCACCCTCGTGGACAGGTGGAGGCCCCCTGACGTAGATTCTTCTTCCAGTATTTTTTATTATTTCCAAAAATAACTTTCATGGAGTTTCAGGACTTCTGTAGTTGTGCAGAATAGGTCTCTAATATTTGCTCCTTTTCCAGCCCAGAATTCCAGCTGCTGGCATTCTCCCTCCTTATGTAAACCTTGTAAATAAGAGAGAATAGGCATAAGTATTGTGACATAATGTGTAATAACAGCCCATGATGCAATGAATATCGATATAAAAGCATGATGCAAAATGGACGTATCAACTCCCCCAAGCTTAGACCTCGCTTGTCCTCAAGCGGAAGCCGATAACGATAAATATGTCCACATGTTTAGAGGTAGAGGTGTCGATAAAATAAAATACGGACATGAGGGCATCATGATTATTCTTATAATAGCAACGTATATGGATATTGTCATATGATTCCTTGTTCTCAAGTAATAATCTATTCACAATGCAAAGTACAAATCAGAAACCTTATTGAGAACTAACAAACTATAATCTCAGTCATTGAGGCAATTGCAATTTATCATAACATCAGAAAGAGTCTATGTCAGAGCTTTCTAGCAAGTCCACATACTCAACTATCATTTAGTCTTTCATAATTGCTAACACTCACGCAATACTTGTGGTTACGAAGTTTTTACCGGACACAGAGAAAGATAGGGGCTTATAATTTCGCCTCCCAACCTTTTACCTCAAGGGTAATGTCAACAATAATAGTTCATGCTAACTTACATCCAATTAGATATATCTATCAGGGTCTTTCCAACACCCTGTGCTTGCCGAAGGTTAAAATGTAAAAAGGAAAGGTGAAGATCACCATGACTCTTGCATAAGTTAGAAGATAATAGTAACAGATAGGCCCTTCGCAGAGGGAAGCAGAGGTTGCCATGCGCTTTCAGGGTTGGATGCACAAAATCATAATGCGAAAGAATGTCACTTTATGTTGCCACTTGTGATATAGACCTTTATTATGCAGTCCGTCGCTTTTATTTCTTCCACATCACAAGATCGTATAAAGCTTATTTCCTCCACACCAATCAATCATACATATTTAGAGAGCAATTTTTATTGCTTGCACTGATGACAACTTACTTGAAGGATCTTACTCAATCTATAGGTAGATATGGTGGACTCTCATGGCAAAACTGGTTTAAGGGTTTTTGGAAGCACAAGTAGTATCTCTACTTGGTGAAAAGAATTTGGCTAGCATGAGGGGGAAAGGCAAGCTCAACATGTTGGATGATCCATGACAATATACTTTATCTCGGATATAAGAAAACATAACCCATTACGTTGTCTTCCTTGTCCAACATCAACTCTTTAGCATGTCATATTTTAATGAGTGCTCACAATCATAAAATATGTCCAAGATAGTATATTTATATGTGAAACCTCTCTTTCTTTATTACTTCCTATTAATTGCAACGATGACCAAAACTATGTTTGTCAACTCTCAAAAACTTTTAATCATCATACCCTTTCTATGTGAAGTCATTACTCTCCATAAAATCAGTAAGATCTCTTTGTTTCTTTTTATTGTTTTTCTTTTATTTTATTCCCTCAAGATCATAGCAAGACAATCAAGCCCTTGACTCAACACTAATCTTTATTATATATCTCACAAACTCGATTAGATAGAAAGATCATAAAGCAAAACTCAAAACTAGATCATACCAAAACTTTATTCTACTAGATCAAGATACTACTAAAAGGATCGAACTAAGAAAAATGGTAAAGATAGGAGCATGATGGTGATACGATGCCGGGGCATCTCCCCCAAGCTTGGTAGTTGCCAAGGGGAGTGCCCATACCCATGTGATTATGTCTCCTTTGCTGGTGAAGAAGATGGTGGTGATGATGGGTAGTCGCACATCGAGCGTAAGAGATCCTCCAACTTGCGGATAATGCCCTTGAGTGCAACGATATGCTCCTTCAACAAAATATTTTCACATGTGAGATACTTGTTTTGTATACGAGCTAACTGAATCATCTTGAAAGCTTCGATCTCAGTTGGGGTAAGAAGATTGTGATCAAGTTGAAGAATTTCTTCTGTTGCCGGAACTTGGTCCTTCATGGCCTTCTTGATCCCTTCATCCTTGTTAATCTCCATGGGTTCTTCCCTCTTCAGCTCTATCTTCATTAGCCAAGCATCGTTTCCACCATTGTTGGAGGAGGGGGACGACACGATGCTTGGCCTTGACAACCCTGACAGAAAACAGCTCGAAACAAGAACAGAGGACAATTGCGTGATACGGGAGTCAAAACCTTCGGGAGATTATATAATGAATTTTTACCGACCAAAATATGTATCATGCAAGAAAACGGAGTCCGAAAAGCGCACGAGGTGCCCACGAGGCAGGGGGCGTGCCCTCCACCCTCGTGGAAGCCTCGTGTCCTTCCCGGACTGCTTCTTATTTTTCTATTTTTCTAAATATTCCAAAACGGAGAAAAATTGCCTTTAGAACTGTTTTGGAGTCGGTTTACTTACCGTACCACATACCTATTACTTTTCGGAATCTAAAACGTTCCGGAAAGTGTCCCTTATGTATTCCTCTGGGGTTATGGTTTCAATAACATTGTTTCAACATTTATAGGATTACCTGAGATATAATGTTTGATTCTTTGACTGTTCACCACCTTCGGATTTGTGCCTTCGAAGTTGTTGATTTTTATGGCACCGGAACGATAGACCTCCTCGATAACGTAAGGGCCTTCCCATTTAGAGGGAAGTTTTCCTGCAAAAGATCTTAAACAAGAGTTGTATAGCAATACATAATCACCTACATTAAACTCACGCTTTTGTTTCCTTTTGTCATGCCATCTTTTAACTTTTTCTTTAAACAATTTGGCATTTTCATAGGCTTGTGTTCTCCATTCATTAAGTGAGCTAATGTCAAATAACCTCTTCTCACCGGCAAGTTTGAAATCATAATTGAGCTCTTTAATAGCCCAATAAGCCTTATGTTCTAGTTCGAGAGGTAAGTGACATGCTTTTCCATAAACCATTTTATATGGAGACACACCCATAGGATTTTTATATGCAGTTCTATAGGCCCATAATGCATCGTCAAGTTTCTTGGACCAATTCTTTCTAGATCTATTAACAGTCTTTTGGAAAATTAATTTGAGCTCTCTGTTACTCAATTCTACTTGACCACTAGACTGTGGGTGATAAGGAGATGCAATTCTATGATTAACATCATACTTAGCAAGCATTTTATGGGAGGCACCGGGAATAAAATGTGAACCACCATCAGTCATTAAATATCTAGGGACTCCAAACCTCGAAAAAATAACTTCTTTAAGCATCTTAGTAGAAGTGTTATGATCAACACTACTAGTTGGAATAGCTTCTACCCACTTAGTAACGTAATCAACAGCAACTAAAATATGTGTGTATCCATTAGAGGCAGGAAAAGGTCCCATATAATCAAAGCCCCAAACGTCAAATGGTTCAATGACAAGTGAATAATTCATAGGCATTTCTTGACGTCTACTAATATTACCAATTCTTTGACATTCATCACAAGATAAAACAAACTTATGGGCATCCTTGAAGAGAGTAGGCCAATAAAAGCCGGATTGCAATACCTTATGTGCAGTTCTATCTTCAGCGTGGTGTCCTCCATAAGCCTCGGAATGACACTTGTGTAGGATCTGTTCTTGTTCATGCTCAGGTACACAACTTCTAAAAACGCCATCTACTCCTTTATAAAGATGTGGGTCATCCCAAAAGTAATGTCTCAAATCATAGAAAAACTTTTTCTTTTGCTGGTATGTGAAACTAGGTGGTATAAATTTAGCAACAATGTAATTAGCATAATCAGCATACCATGGAGCAGTACGAGAAGTATTTATAATATTTAATTGCTCATCAGGGAAGCTATCATCAATAGGTAGTGGGTCATCAAGAACATTTTCTAACCTAGACAAGTTGTCTGCAACGGGGTTCTCAGCTCCCTTTCTATCAATAATATGCAAATCAAATTCTTGTAGCAAGAGAACCCATCTAATAAGTCTTGGTTTAGAATCTTTCTTTTCCATAAGATATTTAATAGCAGCATGATCAGTGTGAATAGTTACTTTAGAATCAACAATATAAGGCATGAACTTATCACAAGCAAATACAACTGCTAAGAATTCTTTTTCAGTAGTAGCATAATTTCTCTGAGCATTGTCTAGAGTTTTACTAGCATATTGAATAACATTTAATTTCTTATCAACTCTTTGCCCTAGAACAGCACCTACAGAATAATCACTAGCATCACACATAATTTCAAAGGGTAAATTCCAATCAGGTGGCTGAACAATAGGTGCAGAGATCAATGCTTTCTTAAGTATTTCAAATGCTCTACACAATCATCATCAAAGACAAATGGTATATCTTTTTGCAATAGATTAGTCAGAGGCCGAGAAATTTTGGAGAAGTCATTAATGAACCTCCTATAAAAACCGGCATGACCAAGGAAACTTCTTATACCTTTGATGTCCTTGGGACATGGCATCTTTTCAATAGCGTCAATCTTGGCTTTATCAAGTTCAATACCTCTTTCAGAAATTTTATGCCCCAAGACAATACCTTCATTAACCATAAAGTGGCACTTTTCCCAATTCAAGAAAAGATTAATTTTTTCACATCTCTGCAAAACTCGATCAAGGTTGCTCAAGCAATCATCAAAAGAGGATCCATAAACGGAGAAATCGTCCATGAAAACCTCACAAATATTTTCACAAAAGTCAGAGAATATAGCCATCATGCATCTTTGAAAGGTAGCAGGTGCATTACATAAACCAAAAGGCATACGTCTATAAGCAAAAGTACCGAAAGGGCAAGTAAAAGTGGTCTTTGATTGATCATCAGCTGACACAGGTATTTGAGAGAAACCAGAATAACCATCTAGAAAGCAAAAATGTGTACGTTTGGATAATCTTTCTAGCATTTGATCGATGAAAGGTAAGGGGTAATGATCTTTTTTAGTAGCTTCATTTAAATTGCGAAAATCAATTACCATTCTATAACCTATAATAATTCTTTGCGGAATCAATTCATCTTTATCATTAGGAACGACAGTAATACCTCCCTTCTCAGGGACACAATGGATAGGACTTACCCACTGACTATCAACAACGGGATAAATTATACCTGCCTCAAGGAGCTTTAGAATTTCCTTTCTTACCACTTCTTTCATCTTAGGATTCAGCCGTCGTTGGTGATCACGAACTGGTTTGGCATCTTTCTCCAAATTTATTTTATGTTGACATAGAGTGGGACTAATGCCCTTAAGATCATCAAGAGTATATCCAATAGCAGCGGTGCTTCTTCAGAGTTTTCAATAATCTCTCTTCTTCATGCTCTGAAAGGTTAGCACTAATAATAACAGGATATATCTTCTTCTCATCAAGATAAGCATATTTAAGAGTATCAGGTAACGGTTTAATCTCAAACACGGGATCACCCTTGGGTGGAGGATGATACCCTAGGATTTCAATAGGCAAATTGTGTTTCAGGATAGGTTCCTGTTTAAAGAATACTTCATCTATTTCCCTTCTTTCATTCATAAACATCTCATTTTCATGGTCTAGCAAATATTGTTATAAAGGATCACTAGGAGGTAGGGCAATAGAAGCAAGACCAATAATTTCAACCTTACTAGGCAATTCTTCTTCACGGTCTTGTCTACTAAATTTAGAGAAATTAAACTCATGAGACATATCACCCAAACCAATAGTAACAACATCCTTTTCACAGTCTATCTTAGCATTAATAGTGTTCAAGAAGGGTCTACCAAATATAATGGGACAAAAGCTATCTTGTGGGGAACCAAGAACGAGAAAATCAGCAGGATATTTAGTTTTCCCACACGAGACATCAACATCTATAACAATTCCCATGGGTGAAATAGTATCCCTATTGGCAAGTTTAATTGTGACATCAATATCTTCTAACTCAGTAGGTGCAATATCATCCATAATTTCTTTGTATAAGTCAATAGGTATTGCACTAGCACTAGCACCCATGTCACATAAGCCATGATAAACAATGATCTCCTATTTTAACAGAAATAACAGGCATGCCTACCACAGGTCTATGTTTATCTTTAGCACAAGGTTTAGCAATTCTAGCAGTCTCTTCACGGAAATAAATAACATGCCCATCAATATTATCGGCCAAGAGATCTTTAACAATAGAAATATTAGGTTCAACTTTAACTTTCTCAGGAGGTGTATAGGTTCTAATATTGCTTTTACGAACCACAGTTGAAGCTTTAGCATGATCCTTCATTCTAACAGGGAAACATGGTTTCTCAACATAAGAAGTAGGAACAATAGGATCATTATAAGTGATAGTCTTTTCTTCAACTTTAATAGGTGCATCTACTTTTACTTCTATGGGAGGATGATATTTAAACCACTTCTCCTTAGGGAGATCAACGTGAGCAGCAAAAGATTCACAGAAAGAAGCTACTATCTCATAGTCAAGTCCATATTTAGTGCTAAATTTACGGAAAACATCGGTATCCATAAAAGATTTAACACAATCAAACTTAGGTGTCATACATGACTCCTTACCTTCGCCGAGATCCCAATCTTCAGAGTTGCGTTTAATTCTTTCCAATAAGTTCCATTTGAATTCAATAGTCTTCATCATAAAAGAGCCAGCACAAGAAGTATCGAGCATGGTGCGATCAGAAAGCCGAGCATAAAAACTTTGAATAATTATTTCTCTTGGGAGCTCATGATTGGGTCATGAATATAACATTGATTTAAGCCTCCCCAAGCTTGAGAGATGCTTTCTCCTTCGCGAGGCCAAAAATTATATATATAATTGCGATCACGATGAATAAGATGCATAGGACAAAACTTCTGATGAAATTCCAACTTCAATCATTTGTAGTTCCATGACCCCGTATCATCACATAGCCTATACCATGTCAATGCATCTCCCTTCAAAGATAAAGGGATGACCTTCTTCCTATATAATAGGGTATACCTGCAAGCTTATATAATCCACAAACTTCATCCACATAGATTAGGTGCTCATCAGGATGCATTATTCCATCTCCTGCAAAAGGATTGGCTAGCAGTTTTTCTAACATACCCGAAGGAACTTCAAAGTAGACATTTTCATTTTCAGTAGGTTCTGTAGGTTGAGGAGCAAATCTTTGCTCTACTGGTCAGGGTGAAGATTCCCCGAACAAGCCCCTCAGAGGATTACTTTCCATAGTAATAAGTGGCAGTAAATTTCAGCACACTATATAAATTTTTCCTTACCAAATTCCACCTACCAAAGGCGCTTCACTCCCGGCAACGGCGCCTTTAAAAGAGTCTTGATGACCCACAAGTATAGGGGATCTATCATAGTCCTTTCGATAAGTAAGAGTGTCGAACCCAACGAGGAAGCGAAGGAAATGATAAGCGGTTTTCAGCAAGGTATTCTCTGCAAGCACTGAAATTATAGGTAACAGATAGTTTTGTGATAAGATAATTGGTGACGAGCAAAAAGTAACAAAAGTAAATAAAGTGCAGAAAGGTGGCCCAATCCTTTTTGTAGCAAAGGACGAGCCTGGACAAACTCTTATATAGAGAAAAGTGCTCCCGAGGACACATGGGAGTTATCGTCAAGCTAGTTTTCATCACGTTCATATGATTCGCGTTCGGTACTTTGATAATTTGATATGTGGGTGGACCGGTGCTTGGGTGCTGCCCTTACTTGGACAAGCATCCCATTTATGATTAACCTATATTGCAAGCATCCGCAAATAAAACAAAAGTATTAAGGTAAACCTAACCATAGCATGAGACATATGGATCCAAATCAGCCCCTTACGAAGCAACGCATAAACTAGGGTTTATGCTTCTGTCACTCTAGCAACCCATCATCTACTTATTACTTCCCAATGCCTTCCCCTAGGCCCAAATAATGGTGAAGTGTTATGTAGTCGACGTTCACATAACACCACTAGAGGATAGACAACATACATCTCATCAAAATATCGAACGAATACCAAATTCACATGACTACTAATAGCAAGACTTCTCCCATGTCCTCAGGAACAAACGTAACTAGCATCAACTACCAGGAGTAATTAGAGGGGTATTAATATGCATAAAGGATCTGAACATATGATCTTCCACCAAATAAACCAACTAGCATCAACTACAAGGAGTAATCAACACTACTAGCAACCTACAGGTACCAATCCCGGACTTAGAGACAAGAATTGGATACAAGAGATGAACTGGGGTTTGAGAGGAGATGGTGTTGGTGAAGATGTTGATGGAGATTGCCCTCTCCTGATGAGAGGAGCGTTGGTGATGACGATGGCGATGATTTCCCCTTCCCGGAGGGAAGTGTCCCCGGCAGAACAGCTCTGCCGGAGCCCTAGATTGGTTCTGCCAAGGTTCCGCCTCGTGGCGGCGGAGTCCCGTCCCGAAAGCTTGCTTCTGATTTTTCTTCGGACGAAAGACTTCATATACCAGAAGATGGGCATCGGAGAGCCAATAGGGGGCCCACGAGGCAGGGGGCGCGCCCCCCACCCTTGTGGATAGGTGGAGGCCCCCCCTGACGTAGATTCTTCTTCCAGTATTTTTTATTATTTCCAAAAATAACTTTCGTGGAGTTTCAGGACTTTTGGAGTTGTGCAGAATAGGTCTCTAATATTTGCTCCTTTTCTAGCCTAGAATTCCAGCTGCCGGCATTCTCCCTCCTTATGTAAACCTTGTAAAATAAGAGAGAATAGGCATAAGTATTGTGACATAATGTGTAATAACATCCCATAATGCAATAAATATCGACATAAAAGCATGATGCAAAATGGACGTATCAGTAACTAGATGGTTTTTGAGAATCAACCTAAAGTTGGCTTCCGATATTGTGAGAGGTCTTTTGTCTTTGATATTTTCAAGTTCCAGAAGAGCCCAGTTGGATTTATCGATACATAGATTCAACCGAGAAATCTGTTTACTCCACCGTTTAAGAGCATGTCTTAAGTTCTTAAACTTCTTGCACAATAGTTTAGCCTGGTGCATAGCAGTATTTCTCCCAGGTGGATTGCACCAGATTAGAGAATCTTGGGTGGGATATCCAGAAGTTTTCAAACCTAAACACCTTACTCTTAGGGACCGAAGTTTCAATTGAAATCATACATGGAGTATGATCAGACACTGGTTTGGGAAGGGGGCCCACTGTGGTGTTAGAGTAATTAGAAGTCCAGTTGGATGAGGTGAAGAACCAATCAATTTGTTGGAGCAAGGGATCAGTCTGCATGTTACTCCGCGTGTACTGCCTACCCTTAATCGGTAACTCAACAAGCGCCTGTGAGTGAATGAAATCATTAAAAGTAAGCATGTCATTAGCATCCCCCCCCCCGGTTTATTGCGATTATCAGGCACTCTAATGTAATTGAAATCCCCACAAAGTAACCAGTCCTCATTATCAGGTATATCCAGATCAAACAACCATGATGTGAAAGCAGTTCTGCCTGACCCAGCGCACGACCCATAAACATTAATGAGTTTCCAAGACCTGGTTGTTTGCATCAAAGTAAACTGAATACCCAAAGCAAAGGATTCAGAGCAAAATACACTGCCAGAGAACACAGAGTTGTCCCACAACACAATTAAACCACCAGAGGCCCCCTGGGAGGGCACCACCTCAAACTTATCAATTTTTTTGGGACAGAAAAGTTTAACAAAAGCAGCATCAAAGGTAGCACGCTTAGTTTCTTGCAAACAGATAACTGAACAACCACTACTACTGATAGCATTACGCAACACTAGTTGCTTTTTGTCCGAGTTGATCCCTCGGACATTCCAGCAGAGAACTTTCCATACTTTAAGCTGCATCGGGGTCCGTGACATCGCTCTTCTGCACACCTTGGATAGCAAGCAACTTCCCTGCGCTTAACTGGCTCGGATGAACACCACACATATTAGTCCCAATGGACTGAATAGCATGGATAGAAGTAGGAGGTGGGACAGCATCAGATACCTTGTCATGTATCCCAGTGCTAGGCATGCCACCAATGGAAAGGCTAGGAAGAGATGGATCCCTCCTAGGCTTGAACTTGGACCTTGTAGCTTTCTTATCAGTAACGGGAGGGACCCTGAGCCTGTCATATTTGTTTGAGCGGGCACTGCGACGAAGAAGAACAGTGTCCACATGAGTTGGCTCCATGAGCATCATACGTCCGATCGGGCCCACAACACGATCCACACAGTCAGGCACATCCAGGTTCACTGGGGGGGCAGGCAGTGGCTCCTCCAGAACTGGCATCACAGAGTTTGAATCATCCAATGAGACAGACAGAACAAACACATTACCCACACTAAAAGCTGAACTGAAGATGCGTCCAAAAACATCAGTTTCCGGCCTCACTTGGGCAAGCAGAGCCATGCACACACGATCAAGCTAAAATTGAATAACAGTGAAAGGATTGAGTGGGAAACATGCTATACTGGGAGACACAGCAGGTAATATAGCGCGGGTATAGATCCTCTTGAGCATACCACCCATCCATGAAAGCAAATCAATGTCAGTGACAATGAACATAGCAGCTACAGAGCCTCCAGCTCTGACAAAAGCATGAACAGCAGAAGGAGCACCATTGATGAAATTGTCGGCCAAATCCTCCACATAAGAATATTCAGACCAAGCATCAGACAAATTGTCCACCAGGTTGTGCTCTTGTGGCACACCATCCATCAGAGACGGACCATCGTACTCAAAGTAAGTTCTGAAGCTGAAACCTATGTAAGGAATTGGTAAAACTGGCCATGCACTCCAGCCATTGGCTTGCACCTGATCCTGGGCTTGCTCATTGTCATTCCAAGCAGCCTCATTAGCTGCTTGCTGGGCCTCCATCTCATTAATCCTAGCTTGTTGCATGATGGTATAGTAGGGCAGAGTGTACGGGTGCAGAAACGCATTCAGAAGTGGTGGAGTATCTTAAGTTCCTTGCAAGCCCGGCACTGTGTTTCTTCCTTTCAACACATAGACAGGGACGGACCAAGAACGACCCAGCCCCGGCAGCAAACCAACTTTGGTGACAAGCAGACTATGAGGAACTTCCGCAATGTCCTTGATGTGACATTTAACAAGAACTATAACTTTGTTCTCGTTCGGTCTTGGCCAAGCCAGCAGTTTACCAAATCGGGAAACCGCCTTATGAACATAATGTTCAGTCATGTAATCCATAGGGAAAGCAAGCATCAAGATCCAAACTTCATACTCAAAAGCAGGCATTCTCATGTTAATCCCTTCATCATGGGGGATTAAAGTGAAATAAGAATCCTCAGTTAAAGCATGCGGCCCCTCTCTAATGGCGTCATCTCTACTCTGAACATCAAGAAAAGCAACACAGCCTACTGCAATCGGATAGACAAACTCATCCTCAATTTGATACTCCAGATCTTCCCTAATGATCCGACAAACTTCCTCTAACCAATACCTCTTCTGTTGATCCAGCACTGGGGGGGGGGGGGGGTTGATCTCAATCAGAGCGTACCTTTCGTGGTTCATCGGCGGCTCATCCACAACCATAGTGCTCCTCTGCAGCCGATGATCTGGCCCGCACTCAATGTGTGCTCCGATGGGGGTGAAGGTGAAAGGCCTGACCGGAAAGTTCACCATGGCGGCACCACTAGGGTTGTTCGAGGGCTCCAGGCTTGGAACAGGGGAGGGCGAGGCAAGAACAGAGGAGGGAGGGGAGGTGGACGAAACTGGGAGGACTGCGTCTGATTGGGCCAGGGCGGTGGAGTTGACACCTGTTGGGGGAGGGAGTCGTATCGACGAGCAATGAGGGCTAGCCATGTCACTTGTACACGGGATTTTCTGTTTCACTTTCCAGAACCGACCCTGATTTTTACCGTGTATATCCCGCCATCCCGGGTGGCTGATATCTTTTCGTTCCTCAAAAACAGGCAAAGTTTGTTTGAAGCTCTTGGGCCGCCAATAATAAATTGGCCCATTCCAACCCCCATGGCAAGCAGTATGACCCAATAAGCTACAGAATCGACACATCTTAAGGCCAGGACAACTAGTTGTATAATGACCACTATGTTTACACGCTAGGCAGGTATGTAGCTTACGGCCCAATATGCATGTATCAACCCGATCATACTGATAGTCAAGACATAAACATTGATCGATGAGATGAATGCAACGTTGGCAAAATGTACCTGGGCAGTCTGAGGCAAGATAGCCATGACGTGTGCAATTTAAGCATTTCAGCAAACGAGAATCAATATATTCCTGAGTTGGCACATCTTTGATCTGGACCATAGAGGAGACATCAGCATCAGAACAACCCGCTTGCCAACCATCCATAATATGATATAGCTTTTCAACTGAGATAGAATTCCAATAGGACTCCCTGAAACGAGATCCCTTGAAAGAAGGCATGACGTGCAAATTATCCTTTCTAAAACAAATAAAATCCCCCAGACGGATATTCAGCTCCGGATCTGAAATCATCGGAAATTTGAACTGTCCAAAAGAGATGCATTCAGCGGCCGGAGTCGGGCTCAACTCCGGCGAGGAAATTTGATCATCACATCGCAAAGGCACCGGGAGTTGAACATCCAATCTCTGTTGATCAATATTGCTCTGTTGTTCTTGAAACCATTTAGATTTAACAGCTATAGGACGAAAACCCACCTCAGGAAGAAAACTATCCGCGTGCCAACCAATCTCTAAACGAACACAACCTGATTCAATTTCTCCAAGAAAGATATGAAAATGACAAATGAAATCTGGCCAAATCCGATCCTTAAGGCCATAGATAAAATGAGCCACACGATTAGAGGCTACCGAGAACTGGAAACGGCGATCACTTAGCTGCAAAACCATAAACCTTGAACTGAGACCACATATGCAAGACTGGAGTGCGAGGGCCACTGATTCCTCTGTCAAAGTGAATGATGCCGAAGAGAACGAGACGACAAGGAAGAATTCCTTGGAGGATCTAGGGTTGGCCGAAGAGAAGTGCACCATGGACCAAATTTGTCATGTACATGAGATTCAATCACCAAGCCCGGGGAGAAGTCCCAATAGAGGAGACTCTCCATGAATATGAGGTGGCTGCCACCGCCGGAGTGGCCAGTGGCAGGGGGTGTGGCCGCCGGGTCCGGAGTGGCCACCGGCGGGAGTCGCCTAGGAGAGGGAGTCACCTTGGTCGATAGAACTTTACTCTTGGTTGTCCTTGAATATTACCTTGGGCTGCCTAGGGCATCCCCAAGCTTAGGCTCTCGCCACTCCTTATTCCATAGTTCATCGAATCTTTACCCAAAACTTGAAAACTTCACAACACAAAACTCAACAGAAAACTCATAAGCTCCGTTAGTATAAGAAAATAAATCACCACTTAGGTACTGTTGTGAACTCATTATAAATTCATATTGGTGTAATACCTATTGTATTCCAACTTCTCTATGGTTCATACCCTCCGATACTACTCATAGATTCATCAAAATAAGCAAACAACATAGTGAAAACAGAATTTGTCAAAAACAGAACAGTCTGTAGTAATCTGTATCAAACGTATACTTCTAGAACTCTAAAAATTCTTAAGTAAATTAGTGGACCTGAGGAATTTGTCTATTAATCATCTTCAAAAAGAATCAACCTAAAAGCACTCTCCAGTAAACAATGGCAGCTAATCTCGTGAGCGCTAAAGTTTCTGTTTTTTACAGCAAGAACATAAAGACTTCACCCAAGTCTTCCCAAAGGTTCTACTTGGCACAAACACTAATTACAACATAAAACCACATCTAACCAGAGTCTAGATGAATTATTTATTACTAAACAGGATCAAAAAGCAAAGAACAAAAACAAAAATGGGTTGCCTCCCAACAAGCGCTAACGTTTAACGCCCCTAGCTGGGCATGATGATTTCAATGATGCTCACATAAAAGATAAGAATTGAAACATAAAGAGAGCATCATGAAGAATATGACTAGCACATTTAAGTCTTACCTAGTTCCTATGCATAGGGATTTTGTGAGCAAACAACTTATGGGAACAATAATCAACTAGCATAGGAAGGCAAAACAAGCAAACCTTTAAGATTTTCAACACATAGAGAGGAAACTTGATATTATTGCAATATGTAGAAGCATATGATCCTCTCTCATAATAATTTTCAGTAGCATCATGAATGAATTCAACCATATAAACAGCACATAAAGCATTCTTTTCATGATCTACTTGCAAAGAAATTTTACTACTCTCCACATAAGCAAATTTCTTCTCATTAGGAATAGTGGGAGCGAACTCAACAAAATAACTATCATATGAAGCATAATCCAATTGAAAATTAAAATCATGATGACAAGTTTCATGGTTGTCTTTATTCTTTATAGCATACGTGTCATCACAATAATCATCGTAGGTAGGAGGCATGCTTTCATCATAATAAATTTGCTCATCAAAACTTGGGGGACTAAACATATCATCTTCATAGTGACGGTGTCAAAACCGGCGGATATCAGGTAGGGGGTCCCGAACTGTGCGTCTAGGCGGATGGTAACAGGAGACAAGGGACACGATGTTTTTACCCAGGTTCGGGCCCTCTTGATGGAGGTAATACCCTACTCTGCTTGATTAATATTGATGATATGGGTAGTACAAGAGTAGATCTACCACGAGATCGAGAGGCTAAACCCTAGAAGCTAGCCTATGGTATGATTGTTGTTCGTCCTACGGACTAAAACCCTCTGGTTTATATAGACACCGAATAGGGTTAGGGTTACATAGAGTCGGTTACAATGGTAGGAGATCTACATATCCGTATCGCCAAGCTTGCCTACCACGCCAAGGAAAGTCCCATCCAGACACGGGACGAAGTCTTCAATCTTGTATCTTCATAGTTTAGGAGTTCGGCCAAAGATAATAGTTCGGCTATCCGGACACCCCCTAGTCCAGGACTCCCTCAGTAGCCCCTGAACCAGGCTTCAATGACGACAAGTCCGGCGCGCATGTTGTCTTCAGCATTGCAAGGCGGGTTCCTCCTCCGAATACTTCATAGAAGGTTTTTTAAACAAGGATAGTGTCCGCTCGCAAAACAAGTTCCACATACTACCGTAGAGAGAATAACTTTTGCACAGATCTGGCTGACGTATTCCGCGGGCGTGACATCACACCACGGCCAGGCCTTTATTCGAATCGTTTTACTTGTCCACCTCGGTAGCGTTTAGCGAGGCGGTTTCTTGGCACGCTTTTATCAAAGCGTAGATCATGCCCCCTTATTCCGGGATTCTCATCAATACGGACGTGGGTAACCCAACCGTGCGTTCGCTGGCACGCCCTCTATCGAAGGAGAGTCCTAATCGACCACGGGAGGGCTCTTGGTATTCAACCTCTTTATAATGAGACCAAGGCCCTCTTCTATTTACCACCCTCCATTGAGTTCGCCTCGCGCTACGAGGTCTAACACCCAAAGCTTCAGATTTAGGCGCTAAGGACCTTCGACGATGTCCGGCTCCGACCAACTCGGCCGATGGATGTCTTCTTCCGTCACAGAAGAAGATGTGCTAAAGTTGCGAGACGCCAGGTATCTAACCGGCGAGATTTCGCATAGAATGCCTGCTCCAGGGCAGGTCATTCCCACTCCCGAGCCCGGCGAGAGCGTGGTGTTCGTGTCTCACTTCCTTCGTGGTTTAGGCTTCCCGACTGATACCTTTGTGCTGTGGATCATGTTTTTTTATGGGCTGGATTTACTTGACTTGAATCCAGAGTCCATCCTCCATATCTTGTCATTCATTATGCATTATGTGAGGCCTTCCTCCATATTACCCCTCACTTTGGATTGTGGCTCAAGACCTTCAAGGTGGAGCCGAAGATGATCGAGGGCAACAAGCAGAGTGCGGAGGGCGGCCATAAGCAAGTGTCTTTGATGCTCCGTGGCCCGAGGGCTCTTTTCTGGTGGAGCTTGGTTTGTGGCAACGGGAGTGGTTTTATATCACCGCTCCCAGGGGCACCAAATGGGTGGCGCCACCCGCCTTTCGCTCAGGTCCACCACAGCGGCTGGTATCATGGGTCAACCGGGGGCTCGACTGGGGGCCGTCCAAGGATGTTCCTCTGTTGCAAGGCCGTATTCGAGACCTCCAAGAAAGAGGGATCAATCTGGTCGCAGTGGCGCAGGTTATGTTGATTCGGCGCCTATACGCCTGCAAGAACGCCGCCTCCGTCTATGGGAATTTAATCCGGAGGGACCACGAGATCTCCAACATTTTATGGGTACGACGCCCGTGGAGATGTATAAACTGTTCTTTGGATCACAAGAGAAGTGTCCGGACCTAACTGAGGACGCAGGACTAAGCTGCAATCGCCCAGATACTCAAGTAAGTAGTCCTGTACCCGGACAGGCTGTCCGTTCATTTATCATTAACTTGCCCTTAAAGGAGCTGTTTCTTGAACAGGAGTGGATAGCGAAGGCAAAGTTGATAAGGTGTCTGGCTCCCCTCCCAGAGACCACGCCGGATACCATGCTAACCAAGATGTTGAAGGCCGCGCCCTTTAAAGAAGGCGAATGGGGGAGCAGGGGAGCTACTGCCTCCACGAAGGAGGCTTTCGAGGAAAGGGGGATCAAAAGTCCCTCCCTCCAAGGAGAGAAGAGGACCGCTTCGGAAGATCCGGAGGTCAAGGCCTCAAAGAGGGGAAAGAAATCTTCGTCAGAGAGTCCGGCGCTGGGAAGTACCCCAGCCGCACTATTTCCCCAAGGGGGTCAGCCCTCCAGCGAGTCGTAAGTAAAAAAGAAGGGGTCTTGTAATAAAGGTCATCCCTATATTTAATTTTGAAGATAACCGAAATTATACCTTGTAGTTCGGATCTCAACCCTTCTCAGCAGAGCTCGTCTTCGGGGGATCTTCTTCCGGAGATGATGGAGAGCGAAACGCCTCTACCTGTCGCACCTTCATGTGAGGCGGACGCCCCTGAGGTGTCGTCGCGGAGGGTTTCCCCGAGTCCGGCGAGGCCGGAAGGTCCGCGCCAATCGGCGCGGTCGGAGGAGGCTGAAGTCAAGGATCTGCTCGGGCGAGCGGCTATCTCAGAAGATCACCGTGTGCTAATGGGCACGGTGATTGAAAGAATTGCATCCGCGGAGAGCGGATTGCATGAAGCCGTCAGAAGCTTACTGACGGGGTTCGAGGTACGCAAAAATGATGTACCTTCTGACAGTTATGCATATAGAATGCGCCCTGTATAGATAGTAGCCCCTGAGACTCGGTATGTTGTCAAAATGGACAGCGTGCCGAGGATCATAATCTCAGTCATAACATATCGCCGCTCCTAAATAGGTGGCGGGGCGTCCGGTGGCCAGCTGGACTGATGAATTTGCCGAACTAAAGCGGCAACTTGACGAGGTGGATGCGGACATCGCGCTTGTCAATAAGCGGTTTGACGAGTCACAAGGTATGCGACTTCGCCGCGGACACCTGGTAAGGGAGCTTGACGCCCATGCCTTACTACTTGTATGCTTTTGATGCAGACGGTGCCGCTGCTGTGGAGGAGCTGCGGGCAGAACTCACCCGAGCGAAAGAGCAAGCCAGAAATAGTAATGCGACCGCTTTAAGGGCGGCCGAAGAGCTAAAAGCCGAACGGGCTGCTCACTGCCGAAGCAAAGAGGAAATGGCCGATATGGCCATAAAGTTGAAGAATGCTACCGACCGATGCGGGGTTCTTGAAAAAGAACGTCAAGCAGAGCAAGAGGACCTGAAAAAGGCCACCGCCGAAGCCAAGGATGCCCGCTCCACAATGAGAGCTGCAAAGGAGGAGCTGCGTCAGGCTGTGGATGTTGCTGCTGGAAAGCCTTTTCAGCTGCGGAGGAAGTTCACGGATCCGAAGTATGCTCAGTTGGACAAGTTGTGGAGTTCGGAGGATGCTTATCTGGACTTAGCGGCGAGCGCTGCGGACGCGATTGAGCACTTCCGAGGCCAGAAGGGGCACAGGAGGGAAGAGCTATATTGGCCGCAATTCCATAGTCCGGAGCGTCCTCTTCCGTTGACCGATCGGTTGGCTGAATGGGCCGAGCTGAATCGATTATCCATACTTGCCATGAAGCATGTCATGACTCATTTGTGGCCAAAGCGGACCCTCGAAGAGTTATTTTGGCTTAGTGCAGCAGTTCCTTGGTGCGGTATCGCCAGACGACGCAATGAAGCGGTCGGCGTGCATAGAGGGAGCGCTGAAGGCTCTTGCCCGTGTCAAGACATCTTGGGCGGAGATGAAGGCCACCGACGTTGCATCCCAAGACTCGGATAGCCGAGTACCGCCGAGCACTATTTTGAGGAAGTCCTGCAGGCGCTCGTTTAATAGAGACGCAAAGGTTTCGAAGGATATTATTTTTAAATGACATGTATGATATGTGAAAACAATGTTTCAATATAATAGAAGAGCTTTTTATACTTGTGTGTTCAAGTATTAAAACGCCTCCTGTGCGGCCGTTGATGTATATGTGTATATAACTTGAAAGATGGCAGTCTTCGGCCATTACGCACATAGTGCGGGGGTGTTTGCAAAAAAGGCGCATTTTCACACTTAATCCAACGTTTTGGTCCTGTGAAGGAGGTGATAGCATAGAAAACTAGGCAACCGGACTATAATGCTTTATCACTTTCACTTAGCCATAGGAGCTCGATGATGGGGCTACTATAGAGCCCCTAGGGGCACCGCGCTCTCCCGAATTCGGGGCGTGTATGTGCCTGACCGGGAAACAGCCCTTCGTCAATGCGGGGGAATTCTAAACATTCCGCTGGGTCATCAGTGGTGACAGGTCCTCACGCTATATCATGATGATCGGTTTTAGCTTTCTCCACTGAGGTGCTCAACCCAGCTCAACCGGGGCACAATCGCAGTGGTTCTCCCAGTGCTACCTTAGCCGATATAACGGAACGTAAGGTACCAAAACATGGGAGCCGGGCAAACCCAACATTTGACCAAAGACATGATTCGGAGCTGATGCATATAAGGCCTAACTCGAGACGCCGAACACTCCCTAAGGTATTCGGTCTTTATGAAAATGGGCAGAATAATGCCCTAAGCCCCTGGTGTCCAGGTACGCGCAAAAATTCTGGTGCAGCCGATGCCAAAACGCCAGCCTCCTCCTCGGTTATAGTAAGAAACCGGGGGATGTATATCAACAAGAAACAGTAAAACAGGTTTACGCAGGGTCTTAATCTGAAAAGAATCCTTGAGACGGGTCCCTGCTACACGTCTGCGCCTGTGTCTCCGTTGTGCCGTATCCTGGACGGGTGTAGCACGGTGTTCATCTGTAAAAGAGAAGAACTTAGTTGAAAAGAAAAAATATCGTGTGAGAAATGTACTTTATATTAAATAAACAGAGTACGATTCGGAAGGTGAATAAAATTGAGCTTTATTGTCTCTTGTTGTACGTGTGTGCAGCCCCTTGTATGGGGGTATGCCGCTAGTAGGCGCCGGACTCGTCTAGCCGTGTGTCCGGGTTTGAATGACCCATTCAGTGCTTTGATTAAGCGGAGCCGGATTGGTGTGGGGCTGTCAAGGCAGTCTCACGTTCTTCCGCACTCGAGTAACACTTAATACTCCTTTTAATGAGATGATGCCGCGTGGACCGGGCATTTTAAGTGTAAGAGATGCATAATGCGGTATTGCGTTAAAGCGGGTGAAAGCTTCACGCCCCAGTAGTGCTTGATAGCTACTTTCGAATGGGGCGGTGTGGAAGGTTAACTTTTTGCGGCGGAAGTTGTCGGATGAGCCGAACACAACTTCTAGCGAGGGAGCCCGCATACAATGGGCATACAGGACTGGCATTACCCCTTTGAAGGAGGTGTTGCTATGGCGAATTTTGGTTGGGTCTATCCCCATCTTGCGGATTGTGTCATGATATATCATGTTTATATCACTGCCGCCATCCATGAGGACTTGTGTAAATTGGAATCTGTCGATTATAGGATCCAATATCAAGGCAGTCCATCCTGCGTTCCGGATACTTTCGGAGTAGTCCTGATGGTCGAAGGTGATTGATTTTGACAACCAGTGTTGGTACTCCTCTAGGGTAGTCTGTGCAGCGCGCATTTTAGTGGGCGCCGCTCTGTTTTTTCCTTTTATCACGCGAAGTGAGTTTACTGTTTTTACCTCTTGTGGGAAATTCTTTTGTTTTCCGGGGCTCTGTTTGTGGGTTTCCTCATCGTCCTCGCTTGGTGTGTCGAGCCCCTTGTGTTCGGCATTGAGTCTGCCGGACTGCTTGAAGACCCAGCAATCTCTGTGGGTATGGTTTGCAGGCTTCCCGGGAGTACTGTGGATTTGGCATATCTTGTCCAAGATTTTGTTTAAGTTGGATAGCTCATCGCTGTTGTCTTTAAGGGGCAGTTTTTTATTGTTCTGCCGTGAGCTTTTGAATCCGGCGTTGACTGATGTGCTCTTTGGACCGTTCCCCTTAATCCGGCGATGGTCCTTGCTGCGTCGTGGTTTCCCATTTCCATCCCTTACTTCGGATGTACTTGGATCGCTGGTACTGCATCTTACCAGCCAACTATCCTCTCCCGCGCAAAAGCGGGTCATGAGGCTTGTTAATGCAGCCATGGTTCTCGGCTTCTCCTAGCCGACGTGTCTGGCGAGCCATTCGTCTCGGACGTTGTGTTTGAAAGCTGCTAAGGCTTCGGCGTCCGGACAGTCGACTATTTGGTTCTTTTTGGTGAGGAACCTGTTCCAGAATTTGCGGGCTGACTCTCCGGGTTGTTGAGTTATATGACTTAAATCGTCTGCATCCGGAGGACGGACATAAGTCCCTTGAAAATTTGCCCGAAATGCATCCTCGAGCTCTTCCCAACTTCCAATGGTATTTTCAAGGAGGCTTTTGAGCCAATGCCAGGCTGGCCCTTTGAGTTTGAGGGGTAAGTATTTTATGGCGTGGAGATCATCTCCTCTAGCCATGTGTATGTGGAGGATATAGTCCTCAATCCAGACTCCAGGGTCTGTTGTTCCGTCGTATGCCTCTATGTTTACGGGCTTGAATCCTGCTAGAAATTCATGATCATGCACCTCATCGGTGAAACATAGGGGGTGCGCGGCGCCCCTGTATTTGGGTGTGCCGTGATGTTCGGATATTTGACGTGTTGTATTGCTTTGAAGAGCTTGCTTTCTCGGCCCATAGATGGACCAAACTGGGCCATCCTTTTGATGTGAATCCGTATGCTGATCGTGTACCGGCTTGTGTGCGGCGCCATTTGCCGCTCTCTTTTTGCCGTGGGGTCGTCCATCCGACCGGGTGGCCTTCTTACTTTTTGATTGTGGGGGCTCTACGGCCTCCTCATCAAATTCGGGTAGTAGCTTTCTTTTTGGGTAGCTCTTTGTTGTTCGGTATCGCCGTATTTGTCTCATGATGTTGAGTACTTTGCTCCATCTGATTACGAGTGCATCTTCCGCTGTTTTGAGCTTCCGCTTCTTCTTTTTCAGGCTACGCGCAGTGGCGACGAGCCTTTTGTGGAGGTTCTTCTGCTCCAACAATTTGTCCAGCGTGAGATCGTCCGGACTGTTATCTTCACCGTGGACGGGTTGTTTCTCCAAGTTGTCCTGTTCGGACGGTTGCTCGATAGCATGTTCGTCGTCCACCGGTTCGCCCTGCTCTATGGCTGGGTCTTTGTCGAGGCGGGACTTGGTGCGGCGTTTACATGGCCGTTTTGACTGCTTTTCGAGGGATTTATCCTTCGTAGTGTCCGTCGTTCCTCGTCGTCACTTTCTTTAGGTGTATCCACCATGTATACATCATGGGATGAGGTGGTTGTCCAAAGATCCTATAGGTGCTGGTTCATGGTTGTCTCCTACATCGTCGTCCATACCGTCGATGTCTTCGGAGTCGAAATCGAGCACGTCGTGTAAGCTTTCGACAATGGCTACAAAGTGGGTGGTGGGTGGGCGTTGAATTTCTTTGTCGTCCGCATCCCAACCTTCCTGACCGTAGTCCGGCCAGGGCTCTCTTGATAAAGAGAGAGACTTTAGTGATTTCAAGATGTCGCCAAAGGGCGAGTGCTGAAAGATGTCCGCGGCAGTGAACTCCTTGACCTGCGCCCAATCAGATTCAATCGACAGGGGCACGGAGGGTTCGGAGTCCGGAGAGGAGTCCGGCACCTTGGAGTCACGGTTTTCACAAAGGACAGGGATGGTGTTCGGCTCAATCGCCGTAGAGATTTCAGCCCCCGAGGTGGTGTCCAACCAACCATCCTCGATCGGCGAGATCGGCTCCGAATCAATGGTCGGAGCGGACACTAGTGCGGCCTCAGGACCTTTGTTAATCGGCAGAGTTAGATCATGCCCATCGAGATAGTGCGGCGCGCTTGGCTGCGGCTCGAATTCGTCGAAGATCGAGCCTCCGCGGATGTCGGCCGTGTAGTTTAAACTCCCAAATCTGACCTGACAGCCAGGGGCGTAGCTTTCGATCTGCTCTAGATGGCCAAGTGAATTGGCCCGCAGTGCAAAGCCGCCGAATACGAAGATCTGTCCGGGGAAAAAAGTCTCACCCTGGACTGTGTCGTTGTTGATGATCGAAGGAGCCATCGGGCCTATAGGTGACGACACAGAGGAACTCTCAATGAAAGCACCAATGTCGGTGTCAAAACCGGCGGATCTCGGGTAGGGGTCCCGAACTGCGTGCGTCTAGGCGGATGGTAACAGGAGACAAGGGACACGATGTTTTTACCTGTGTTCGGGCCCTCTCGATGGAGGTAATACCCTACTCCCGCTTGATTAATATTGATGATATGGGTAGTACAAGAGTAGATCTACCACGAGATCGAGAGGCTAAACCCTAGAAGCTAGCCTATGGTATGATTGTTGTTCGTCCTATGGACTAAAACCCTTCGGTTTATATAGACACCGGATAGGGTTAGGGTTACACGTAGTCGGTTACAATGGTAGGAGATCTACATATCCGTATCGCCAAGCTTGCCTTCCACGCCAAGGAAAGTCCCATCCGGACACGGGACGAAGTCTTCAATCTTGTATCTTCATAGTTCAGGAGTCCGGCCAAAGATGATAGTTCGGCTATCCGGACACCCCCTAGTCCAGGACTCCCTCACATAGCATCCCCAATCTTGTGGCTTTGCATATCATTAGCATCATGGGTATTCAAATAATTCATACTAACAACATTGCAATCATGCTCATCATTCACATATTTTATGCCAAGCATTCTATGTAATTCTTCTTCTAGTACTTGAGCACAATTTTCCTTCGCATCATTTTCACGAAAGACATTAAAAGCATGAAGCATATGAGGCACCCTTAATTCCATTTTTTTGTAGCTTTCTTTTATAAACTAAACTAGTGATAAAACAAGAAACTAAAAGATTCAATTGCAAGATCTAAATATATACCTTCAAGCACTAACCTCCCCGGCAACGGCGCCAGAAAAGAGCTTGATGTCTACTACGCAACCTTCTTCTTGTAGACGTTGTTGGGCCTCCAAGTGCAGAGGTTTGTAGGATAGTAGCAAATTTCCCTCAAGTGGATGACCTAAGGTTTATCAATCTGTGGGAGGCGTAGGTTGAAGATGGTATCTCTCAAACAACCCTGCAACCAAATAACAAATAGTCTCTTGTGTCCCCAACACACCTAATACAATGGTAAATTGTATAGGTGCACTAGTTCGGCGAAGAGATGTTGATACAAGTGCAATATGGATGGTTGATATGGGTTTTTGTAATCTGAAAATATAAAAACAGCAAGGTAACTAATGATAAAAGTGAGCACAAAAGGTATTGCAATGATAGGAAACAAGGCCTAAGGTTCATACTTTCATTAGTGCAAGTTCTCTCAACAATAATAACATAATTGGATCATATAACTATCCCTCAACATGCAACAAAGAGTCACTCCAAAGTCACTAATAGCGGAGAACAAATGAAGAGATTATTGTAGGGTACGAAACAACCTCAAAGTTATTCTTTCGGATCGATCTATTCAAGAGTTCATACTAGAATAACACCTTAAAATACAAATCAACCAAAACCCTAATGTCACCTAGATACTCCAATGTCACCAAAAGTATCTGCGGGTATGATTATATGATATGCATCACACAATCTCAGATTCATCTATTCAACCAACACAAAGAACTTCAAAGAGTTCCCAAAAGTTTCTACCGTAGAGTCAAGACGAAAACGTGTGTCAACCCCTATGCATAAGTTCACAATGTTACGGAACCCGCAAGTTGATCAGCAAAACATACATCAAGTAGATCATGTGAATACTCCCATTGTCACCACAAATAAGCACATGCAAGACATAAATCAAGTGTTCTCAAATCCTTAAAGACTCAATTCAATAAGATAACTTCAAAGGGAAAACTCAATCCATTACAAGAGAGTAGAGGGGGAGAAACATCATAAGATCCAACTATAATAGCAAAGCTCGCGATACATCAAGATCATAGCACCTCAAGAACACGAGAGAGAGAGTGAGTGAGAGAGAGAGAGAGATCAAACACATAGCTACTGGTACATACCCTCAGCCCCGAGGGTGAACTACTCCCTCCTCGTCATGGAGAACGCCGGGATGATGAAGATGGCCACCGGAGAGGGATCCCCCTCCGGCAGGGTGCCGGAACGGGTCTAGATTGGTTTTCGGTGGCTACAGAGGCTTGCGGCGGCGGAACTCCCGATCTAAATTATTTTCTGGAGGTTTCTGCATATATAAGAGGTTTTGGCATCGAGAACAAGTCAGGGGGGTCTCCGAGCTATCCACGAGGTAGGGGGCGCGCCCAGGGGGTGGGCGCGCCTCCCACCCTCGTGGGCAGCCCGGACTCTTCTGGCCCACCTCTTTCACTCCATGGCCTTCTTCTGGTCCAAAAATAAGCTCCGTCAAGTTTCAGGTCAATTGGACTCCGTTTGGTTTTCCTTTCCTGCGATACTCAAAAACAAGGAAAAAACAGAAACTGGCACTGGGCTCTAGGTTAATAGGTTAGTCCCAAAATCACATAAAATAGCATATAAATGCATATAAAACATCCTAGAATGATAATATAATAGCATGAATACTTCATAAATTATACATATGTTGGAGACGTATCACCGATGCCACGTCCCTGCCCGAGTTCTGCAGCCCGGCCACCAGCCCTCCTGGATGGTGGCGATGCGCTGGTTGACGGGGGTCAGAGGACGGCGCGGCGGTGGGCTAGGCGAAGCCATCTGACATGTCCATTTTGCATCATGCTTTTGTATCGATATTTATTGCATTATGGGATGTTATTACACATTATGTCACAATACTTATGCCTATTCTCTCTTATTTTACAAGGTTTACATGAAGAGGGAGAATGCCGGCAGTTGGAATTCTGGGATGGAAAAGGAGCAAATATTAGAGACCTATTATACACAGCTCCAAAAGTCCTGAAACTTCATGGAGGCAGTTTTTGGAATAAATAAAAAATACTGAGCGAAGAAAGTAGCAGAGGGGGGCCACCCACCATCCATGAGGGTGGGGGGTGCGCCCTACCCCCTGGGCGTGCCCCCCTGCCTCGTGGGCCCCATGGCAGGCCTCCGGTGCCCATCTTCTGCTATATGAAGTTATTCACCCTGGAAAAAATTAGGAGGAAGCTTTCGGGACGAAACACCGCCGCCATGAGGCGGAACCTTGGCGGAAGCAATCTAGGGCTTCGGCGGAGCTGTTCTGCCGGGGAAACATTCCTCCGCGAGGGGGAAATCATCACCATCGTCATCACCAACGATCCTCTCATCGGGAGGGGGTCAATCTCCATCAACATCTTCAGCAGCACCATCTCATATCAAACCCTAGTTCATCTCTTGTATCCAATCTTTGTCTCAAAACCTCAGATTGGTACATGTGGGTTGCTAGTAGTGTTGATTACTCCTTGTAGTTGATGCTAGTTGGTTTATTTGGTGGAATATGATATGTTCATATCCTTTATGCATATTAATACTCCTCTGATTATGAACATGAATATGATTTGTGAGTAGTTACGTTTGTTCTGGAGGACATGGGAGAAGTCTTGCTATAAGTAGTCATGTGAATATGGTATTCTTTCGATATTTTGATGAGATGTATGTTGTCTCTCCTCTAGTGGTGTTATGTGAACGTCGACTACATGAAACTTCACCGTTGTTTGGGCCTAGAGGAAGGCATTGGGAAGTAATAAGTAGATGATGGGTTGCTAGAGTGACAGAAGCTTAAACCCTAGTTTATGAGTTGCTTTGTAAGGGGATGATTTGGATCCATATGTTTCATGCTATGGTTAGGTTTACCTTAATACTTCTGTTGTAGTTGCGGATGCTTGCAATAGGGGTTAATCATAAGAGGGATGCTTTTCCAAGAAAAGGGCAGCACCCAAGCACCGGTCCACCCACATATCAAATTATCAAAGTAACGAACGTGAATCATATGAGCGTGATGAAAACTAGCTTGACGATAATTCCCATGTGTCCTCGGGAGCGTTTTCCTTCATATACGAGTTTGTCCAGGCTTGTCCTTTGCTACAAAAAGGATTGGGCCATCTTGCTGCACCTTATTTACTTTCATTACCTATTGCCCGTTACAAATTACCTTATCACAAAACTATCTGTTAGCGATAATTTCAGTGCTTGCAGAGAATACCTTACTGAAAACCGCTTGTCATTTCCTTCTGCTCCTTGTTGGGTTAGACACTCTTACTTATCGAAAGGACTATGATAGGTCCCCTGTACTTGTGGGTCATCAAGACTCTTTTCTAGCGCCGTTGCCGGGGAGTGAAGCGCCTTTGGTAGGTGGAATTTGGTAAGGAAAATTTTATATAGTGTGCTGAAATTTCATCGTCACTTGTTACTATGGAAAGTACTCCTTTGAGGGGCTTGTTCGGGGTATCTTCACCCCGACCAGTAGAGCAAAGAGTTGCTCCTCAACCTACTGAACCAACTGAAAATGTTTACTTTGAAATTCATTCGGGTATGATGGAGAAACTGCTAGCTAATCCTTTTACAAGAGATGGAACATTGCATCCCGATTTGCACTTAATCTATGTGGATGAAGTTTGTGGATTATTTAATCTTGCAGGTATGCCCGAGGATGTTATCAAAAAGGAGTTCTTCCCTTTATCTTTGAAGGGAAAGGCATTGACATGGTTTAGGCTATGTGATGATATGGGATCATGGAACTACAACCGATTGAAATTGGAATTTCATCAGAAGTTTTATCCTATGCATCTTGTTCATCGTGATCGTAATTATATATAATGTGTGTCCTTGCGAAGGAGAAAGCATCGCTCAAGATTGGGGAGGCTTAAGTCAATGTTATATTCATGCCCCAATCATGAGCTCTCAAGAGAAATTATTATTCAAAAAAATTATGCTCGGTTTTCTCTCAATAATCGCTCCATGCTCGATACTTCTTGTACTGGCTCTTTTATGATGAAGGCTATTGAATTTAAATAGGATTTATTGGAAAGAATTAAACGCAACTCTGAAGATTGGGACCTCGACGAAGGAAAAGAGTCAGGTATAACACCTAAGTTTGATTGTGTTAAATCTTTTATGGATACCGATGTTTTCCATGAATTTAGCACTAAATATGGACTTGACTCTGAGATAGTAGCTTCTTTCTGTGAACCATCTGCTACTCATGTTGATCTTCATAAGGAGAAGTGGTTTAATTATAATCCTACCATTGAAGTAAAAGTAGTTGCACCTATTAAAGTTTAAGAAAAGACTATCACTTATAATGATCTTGTTGTTCCTACTGCTTATATTGAGAAACCACCTTTCCCTGTTAGAATAAAGGATCATGCTAAAGTTTCAACTGTGGTCAACAGAAGTAATATTAGGACTTTCAAACCCCCTAAGAAAGTTAAAGTTGAACCTAGTATTGTTATGGTTAAAGATCTCTTGGTTGATAACATTGATGGGCATGTTATTTACTTCTGTGATGAAGTTGTTAGAACTGCTAGACCCGATACTAAAAATAAACATAGACCTGTTGTTGCCATGCCTGTTATTTCTGTTAAAATAGGAGATCGTTGCTATCATGGCTTGTGTGATATGGGTGCTAGTGCAAGTGCAATACCTCATTCCTTATACAAAGAAATTATGCATGATATTTCACCTGCTGAGATAGAAGAAATTGATGTTACAATTAAGCTTGCCAATAGAGACACAATTTCACCAGTTGGGATTGTTAGAGATGTTGAAGTTTTGTGTGGGAAAGTTAAATATCCTGCTGATTTTCTTGTTCTTGGTTCCCCACAAGATAGCTTTTGTCCCATCATATTTGGTAGACGCTTCTTGAATACTGTCAATGCTAGGATACACTGCAAAAAGGATGTTGTTACTATTGGCTTGGGGGACATGTCTCATGAGTTTAATTTTGCTAAGTTTCGTAGACAACCCCATGAGGAAGAATTGCCTAGTAAAGATGAAATTATTGGTCTTGATTCTATTGTTGTGTCTCCTAATGATCCTTTAGAACAATATTTGCTAGACCATGGAAATGATATGTTTATGAATGAAAGAAGGGAAATAGATGAATTATTCTTTAAACAGGGACCTATTTTGAAACACAACTTCCCTGTTGAAATCCTAGGGGATCCTCCTCCACCCAAGGGTGATCCCGTGTTTGAGCTTAAATCATTACCTCATACTCTCAAATATGCTTATCTTGATGAAAAGAAGATATATCCTGTTATTATTAGTGCTAACCTTTCAGAGCATGAAGAAAAGAAATTATTGAAAACTATGAAGAAGCTAATCAGTGCTGCTATTGGATATACTCTTGATGATCTTAAGGGCATTAGTCCCACTCTATGCCAACACAAAATAAAATTGGAGAAAGACGCTAAACCCGTTGTTGAGCACCAATGAAGGTTAAATCCTAAGATGAAAGAAGTGGTAAGAAAAGAAATACTAAAGCTTCTGGAGGCAGGTATAATTTATCCCGTTGCTGATAGTCAGTGGATAAGTCATGTCCATTGTGTCCCTAAGAAGGGAGGTATTACTGTTGTTCCTAATGATAACGATGAATATAGGTTATAGAATGGTAACTGATTTCCGCAAACTAAATAAAGCTACTAAAAAGGATCATTACCCTTTACCTTTTATTGATCAAATGCTAGAAAGATTATCCAAACATACACATTTTTGCTTTCTAGATGGTTATTCTGGTTTCTCTCAAATACCTGTGTCAAAAGAGGATCAAGAAAAGACCACTTTTACTTGTCCCTTCGGTACCTTTGCTTATAAACGTATGCCTATTGGTTTATGCAATGAACCTGCTACCTTTCAAAGATGCATGATGGCTATATTCTCTGATTTTTGTGAAAAGATTGTTGAGGTTTTCATGGATGATTTCTCCGTATATGGAACTTCTTTTGATGATTGCTTGAGCAACCTTGATCGAGTTTTGCAGAGATGTGAAGAAAATAATCTTGTCTTGAATTGGGAGAAGTGCCACTTTATGGTTAATGAAGGTATTGTCTTGGGGCATAAAATCTCTGAAAGAGGTATTGAAGTTGATAAAGATAAAGTTTATGCTATTGAAAATATGTCGTGTCCCAAGGACATTAAAGGTATAAGAAGTTTCCTTGGTCATGCCGGTTTTTATAGGAGGTTCATTAAAAACTTCTCAAAAATTTCCAGGCCTCTGACTAACCTCTTACAAAAAGATGTTCCTTTTGTCTTTGATGATGATTGTGTAGAAGCATTTGAAATACTTAAGAACGCCTTGATTTCTGCACCTATTGTTCAGCCACCTGATTGGAATTTACCCTTTGAAATTATGTGTGATGCTAGTGATTATGCCGTAGGTGTTGTTCTAGGACAAAGAGTTGATAAGAAATTAAATGTTATCCAATATGCTAGTGAAACTCTAGATAGTGCCCAGAGAAATTATGCTACTACTGAAAAAGAATTTTTAGCAGTTGTATTTGCTTGTGATAAGTTCCGACCTTATATTGTTGATTCTAAAGTAACTGTTCACACTGATCATGTTGCTATTAAATATCTTATGGAAAAGAAAGATGCTAAACCTAGACTTATTAGATGGGTTCTCTTGCTACAAGAATTTCATTTGCATATTCTTGATAGAAAGGGAGCTAAGAACCCCGTTGCAGACAACTTGTCTTGGTTAGAGAATGTTCTTGATGACCCACTACCTATTGATGATAGCTTTCCTGATGAACAATTAGCTATCATAAATGCTTCTCGTACTGCTCCATGGTATGTTGATTATGCCAATTACATTGTTGCTAAATTAATACCACCTAGTTTCACATACCAGCAAAAGAAAAGGTTTTTCTATGATTTAAGACATTACTTCTGGGATGACCCACACATTTATAAAGAAGGATTAGATGGTGTTATTAGACATTGTGTACCTGAGCATGAACAGGAACAGATCCTACGCAAGTGTCACTCCGGAGCTTATGGAGGACACCATTTGGAGATAGAACTGCACACACTACAAAAAATACACTTCCGTGATGATACGTGTTTGTCATAGTAGGTCGCATTTTTTGTCATGCATGTACATCCATGACAATTTTATGACAGAATCAAGATAGTCATACTTGTGATGTCGTAGAAGTGTTCCATGACATTACCAAAATTATCATCACGGAACTGTCCACTTCCATGACGATAAATCGCGCGTCATAGAAGTGCTTTCGTCAAGGGTGACCGACACGTGGCATCCACCATAACGGAACGCCGTTAAGCTATCGGGTCCGGTTTTGGATCCGATAACCCGTTAACAGCCCCGACCAATGGGGATTTTCCACATGTAAAATCATCATTGGCTGGAGGGAACATGTGTCAACTCACCGTTGGGACAGATGTCATCCACTCATTTGACACAAAGTGCCTATGATACATCGACACGTGGCATGGCCCAATAGAGGCCCATTCCTATGAAAAGGCTGGCCCGTTTGACTTGGTCAAAAGGTGGCGGGCCGGCCCACGGGAAGCCTGTTAACGGCATGTTCACATATAGCCCATTTACAGGCTGCTAACCCAGGGTCCGTTTACGGCCTAACTGAATTAGGCCCAGTAGCGTCATTTGGGCCGTCCATATAATTCCAGCCCATTTTAACTTCCGGCCCATGTATGGCCCATGATGTCTTTCGGCCCATATGAGGCCCTTATTACTCTCGGCCCATTAACGGCACGTGGTAAAACTGGCCCGTAATGAACAGTGTATCACTTTATACCCATTAGCGGCCCGTGGTGAAAACTGGCCCGTAATGAACAGTGTATCACTTTATACCCATTAACGGCCCATTATTCAGTTGGGCCGCTTCAAATTTCATGTTATCTTTCGGCCTTCTTGGGGCCCATTTATTCTTGGGCTCATTTCCACATTCGTTTACTTATGGCCCGTTACTGTTATTTTCTGCTTGTGGGGCAAATTCAGCCTGTGGTTACAGTCGGCCCGTTTGAGGCCCGTTAATACGTTGGGCCGTTTTGATAGCTTCATCAAAATACGGCCGATTAACGATGCCCCGTTATGGTCGGCCCATGAACGGACGATTTCAACTCTAGCCCATTTACGGCCATAATGTGGTCTGTTATTGGCCCATGTTTGGCCAACCGATCATAAGCCCGTTGAAGGCCCATTGATGATACGGCCCATAGAAGGTCCATTGTGTCTACGGCCCGTATAAGGCCCATTGTTTCTATGCCACGTAAAAGGCCCATTGTTTCTACGGACCTTAGAAGGCCCATTGTTTCTACGGCCCGTAGGAGGCCCATGTAAACTACAGCCAGTGGGCATCAAAGTTCGCCACTAGTGCAAATATAGGGAACACCATACACTATACAAAAATGGCTTGCTATTTTCTTCAGCCGGTGGCTGCACGTTAAGAACAAATTTTGTATCGCACCAAAACAAATTACAACTATAAAACAAAAGGAAGGTTGGCATAAAAGTTAACAGTCTAGCGTATAAATGCACCACCGAAGTTCGAAGCTCGGTTCATTTGACCTAATCGACACGTTTCATGTTGTATTGTCCGATGGAGCACCATAACCTTGGCCTTCAGTTCTCCTATGCTCCTGAACAACATAGCAAATGTCTGATAGTCTGGTTTCAAAACCATGCATATCTTGACAACATCGAACAATGTCTCTCCTTGTTTCACAAAGGGTCTCTGTTAGGGAATGGACTTGTGTCTGGAGCGCAGATACAACATTGTTTTGAGCTTGAATATCTTGATCATGAGGCAGTTTGGACAAGATTGCCTTAACAACCAACCCAGTATTACGCAGGAACGTGCTTTCGGCACTGTTAGTGGACAGGTACTGACCTGCTGCATCAAGAGCTGACATTGCGGTTATAGTTGCCTCGCCACCTTTAGAAGGTGGCGATTCCACCATTTTTTCCGTAGCTCACTGAAAAGTTGTGGTTTTACATTAGTAGTACCAAAACAGAAGATATTAAGGAGGCAGCAAAACCAAACAAAATAGTTTTGGTCTATATACAGAAGTTATTCTGGTGAACCCATGTAAAATAATAGTTGTATTTTATTGCAAAGTACATAATAAAACCAGGTTCCAAACATATGACCATGTACCATCGCTAATGTATTGTCTATTTCTTCACATTGTATTGAGGGCTAAGGATAAAGAGACGAAGCTTATAATACAGTAAGCATAGTTTGACATCATTCATATCACAAAACAACTGAGAACAGACAAATAGGCAATTGTGACGTTGTGTGGGCAAGTCCAGCACGGAACTAGATTACAGGTCAAGATCAAAGGAACATCACTCCTCTCTTTTAAACCTTGTAAGGTGCAATGATACGCTAAGAAAATTGTGTATAAATTGAAAAGAGTAATAGACATTGGCTGCAAACCATGCAGTTCAAGGCACAAGTCGAGTAAGTAGTAGTTAAAAGGCATGAGGATTAAGGACTTACAGTGGCTTTGACCGGTGTAGTCATGCCCTTCTTCTTCCGGTGTGAGCGGTCCTTGAAGATTTCCACAAAGCATTTGGTTCAGGTACTTTTTGGTCCTTGCCGACTTTCCTCCGCATTTGGAACAAGTCAATATAGATCCGATAATATGGTACAAATGAAAAGAGTGAAACAGCAGCTAATTACAAGAGCCTTGCGGCGTGCAATATAGCTACGAGATCCCTGCCCTGTTGGAATTTCACTTTCGTACGGTTGGCCTTGTTCTTTGAACAGTTCACCTACAAGAAGATAGATTTGTGTGGCACATGCGTAAATAGGACTTCAACATGTGATTTGATCATATATATATATATATATATATATATATATATATATATATATATATATATAATGTACCTGATACTTCGGATCGGACTAGTGTTTAACGAGGCCTCTATTGTCTTCATCAGATATATTTTCCACTGGAGATGTTTGGGCAAGTTCACTGTTAGCATTGCCTTCAAAGTGAGTTTTCCTCAAGTTATACCGACATCAAGCAGCAGAAAGGTACTTGAAAACATGGGTGCAAGCTTGTCCGGTTGCATCATCTTGGCTATCCAACTTGAACCTCATCTGTTGAAAATTATGGGAGTCTCATTATCAAAGAACCTAGAAAGTATTGGACAGAGCAAGACGATATTACTAGTTTCCATACATAACCATACTTACGTATAAATGGTCGAGGAAGGTGTTGAATCGGGTTTCGCTTTTGTCATTCCTGTAATGAATCCATGTTGGGGGATACGTACATGACACCTAACAAAGAACCGCTGCCTCGATACTAACTTGGTCGACTCAGAGCATCACGTGGCCTTTTTAAACCTGCCTAAAACGGATCTCCATTCTTCCTCCTCTAGATTTAGTTAACCTATCAAGCATATCCATGATGTTTGTTTCCTCTTGCGCCTAGGTGCTAGTCCAACAACAAACATAGGAAGTGTTAGTGTACATCAAACTGTGAGACTACATATAAAGAAGCATGCAACTGTAACTTGACTCCAACAACTACCTTCTTGTTGTTGAAGCTCACAAAGTTCATCTGATCTTGCCAACTCATCTTGTGTCAAGAGTGCTGTGACGCCCCCGATTCAATCGTACACTAATCATGCACGCAAATGTGTACGATCAAGATCAGGGACCCATGGGAAGATATCACAACACAACTCTACAAATAAAATAAGTCATACAAGCATCATAATACAAGCCAGGGCCTCGAGGGCTCGAATACAAGTGCTCGATCATAGACGAAGTCGTGGAAGCAACAATATCCGAGTACAGACATAAGTTAAACAAGTTGCCATAAGATGGCTAGCACAAACCGGGATACAAATCGAAGAGGCGCAGGCCTCCCGCCTGGATCCTCCTAAACTACTCTCGGTCGCCGCCGGGCTGCACGTAGTAGTAGGCACCTCCAGCAGTAGTAGTCGCCATCGACGGTGGCGTCGCTCCCGGCTCCATCGTCTGGTTGCAGCAATCGAGTAGAGATAGGGGAAAAGGGGAAACAATGCAACCGTGAGTACTCATCCAAAGTACTGCAAGCAAGGAGCTACACTACATATGCATGGATATATGTGTAAAGGGCCATATCGGTGGACTGAATCGCAGAATGCCGTAATAAGAGGGGGATAGCTAGTCTTATCGAAGACTACGCTCGGGTCACCTTCGTCTTGCAACAGGTAGAAGAGGGTAGGTTGAAGTCCTCCAAGTAACATCACATAGCAAATATCCTACCCGGCGATCCCCTCCTCGTATCCCTGAGAGAGAGCGACCACCGGTTGTATCTGGCACTTGGAAGGGTGGGTTTTATCAAGTATCCGGTTCTAGTTGTCATAAGGTCAAGGTACAACTCCAAGTGTTACCGAAGATCACGGATATTCGAATAGATTAACTTCCCTGCAGGGGTGCACCAACTTACCCAACACGCTTGATCCCATTTGGCCGGACACACTTTCCTGGGTCATGCCCGGCATGAAGATCAACACGCCGCAGCCCCACCTAGGCACAACAGAGAGGCCAAGACGCCGGTCTAAACCTAAGCGCACAGGGTCCGGGCCCATCGCCCAATGCACACCTGCACGCTATGTGACGCTGCCGAAAGCGTAACTAGCCCCTTAATACAAGAGCAGGCTTACATTCCAATCCGGCGCGCCACTCGGGCCGGGCCAAGGCCACGGCGTTTTACCGATATCACGACGCCGGATACCCATAACTACTCCCACGTAGATGGTTAGTGCGTATAGGCTCGTGAGCCAACTCGGATCAAATACCAAGATCTCGTTAAGCATGTTAAGTATCCGCGAACGCCCGAACAGGCCAGCCCACCTCTCTCCTAGGCGGTCTCAACCTGCCTGCCGCCTCCGCCACAAAGATCCACTCATGGGTGCTCCACCAAATTGACCCGACTTTTAGTCTCCACATGTATCATGTATAAGTATATAGTATATACCCGTGATCACCTCCCGAGTGATCACGGCCCGATAGTATAGCACAAAGAGACGGACAAGAATGTAGGGCCACAGATGGAAATACTAGCATCCTATACTAAGCATGTAAGATTGCGGTAAAGGTAACAACAAGAGTAGCAAGGACAAAGGCTATGCAAGAAGATAGGATTAATCGAAGCGATAACATGCTACACTACTCTAATGCAAGCAAAGATAGAGTAGAATAGGCGATATCTGGTGATCAAGGGGGGCTTGCCTGGTTGCTATGGCAAGAGAGAGGGTCGCCAACTCCGTAGTCAAACCGGGCGGCAAAGAATTGGCCTCGTAGAGTCTAGGGAGAGAAGAGGGAGAAGAAACAATGAATACCATGTAAACAGATGCATATCGATGCATGTCAAGACAAGTAACGATGCTAGGCGTGTCCTAACGTGGTATGAGGTGATACCGGTTAAGGGGGGGAACATCCGGGAAAATACCCCCGGTGTTTCGTGTTTTCGGGCAGAGGAGCCAGAGGGGGAAAGTTGCGAGTTCGATAGGTTAGGGGTGTGTGGCGGAAGAACGGACTGCGTATCCGGATTCGTCTTCTGCTGCTCGAGCAACTTTCATGTTGAAAATATTTTAATCCGAGTTACGGATTAAAAGATATGATTTTCTAAAGATTTTATTAATTTCTAGAATTTAATTAATTATTTAATTAATTCGAAAAATGGATTTATGATGTCAGCATGATGTCATGCTGACGTCAGCAGTCAACGTTGACCGTTGACCTGGTCAACCTAACATGTGGGTCCAGTGGGACCCACCTGTCATTCTCTCGCTTAGGTTAATTACATATTAGTTAATTTAATTAGTTATTAGGTTAATCTAATCAGGATTAATTAACTTAATTAATTACTTAATTAACTAATTAATATTTTAATTATTTTAATTATTATTTATTTATTTATTTAATATATTTTTTTAATTCCTTTTAAAAAAACGTTATGGGCGGGGCGGATGGGCGGTGAAATTTGGGCCGTTTTGGCCCAAAGAGGGTGGTTCAAATAGGGGGGCTTCTCCCCCCTTTGTTTTGTTTTTTTTGTATTTTCTTTCTTTTATTTATTGTCTTTTCTGTTTTAATTCATTTAAACATATTTATGCATTTTATAAAGATGGGTTTGTTGCACCATAATTAACTTTGTAATATTTGACAACCAATTTAACTTTTTAGTTTTAAATTTTTGAAAACTTCTATTTTCATCGTATATTTGAATTTGAATTTCGAAACAGTTTTGAATTAACCCGAGATTAACTACAGTGACAGAGGTGACGTGGCACCATCAACGTGAGTTTACTGTAGCATGATTATCCGGGCGTTACAAATCTCCTCCACTACAAGAAATCTCGTCCCGAGATTTAGGAGGTAGAAGGAAAGAGTGCGGGGTATTCATCACGCAGGCGATCCTCGCGTTCCCAGGTGGCTTCATCTTCAGAGTGATTCGACCATCGGACCTTGAGGAACTTGATCGCCTTACGGCGTGTGCGGCGTTCAGCTTGGTCGAGAATGCGGACCGGATGCTCTTTATAGGAGAGGTCTGTTGCAATTCGAGCACTTCATGGTCCACTACTCGGATTGGGTCCTTGAAGCGGCGTCCGGAGTTGTGACACGTGGAACACATCGTGAACCTGAGAAAGGTTCGACGGAAGCTCCAGTTGATATGCCACTTTTCCACGCCTTTCCAGAATAGTGAATGGGCCAATATAGCGAGGAGCTAGCTTGCTCTTGATCCCGAAGCGGTGAGCACCCTTCATTGGTGTAACGCGAAGATAGGCCTTTTCGCCAAGTTGATAGACCATGTCTTTATGATGACGGTCATAATTACTCTTTTGACGAGGTGGCGGTCTTGAGATTCTCGCGAATAATGCGGACTTGTTCTTCGGCATGTTGGATAATATCCGGACCGAAGAGTGGACGTTCCCGATTTGACCGATTCAGAGGGGTTCGCACTTTCGTCCATATAACACTTCGAAGGGGCCATCTTGAGACTAGCTTGATAGCTATTATTATAAGAGAACTCAGCATACGGAGAGATTCCTCCCATTTCTTGCGAAGGAAATGACACAAGCTCAAGCATGTCTTCGAGAACTTGGTTGACACGCTCAACTTGCCCTTGTATTTGCGGATGAAACGCAAAGATCGAAAGATAAGTGAGTACCCATAGCTTCTTGAAAACTTGCCCAAAATCTTGAAGTGAATAAGCCGCCACGGTCCGAATCGATAACCGGTGGAATCTCGTGAAGTGAAACAATTACCGACATGTAGAGCGTTGCAAAGTCGACTAGCGATGATCGTTTCTTTGACCGCCGGAAAATGTGCAACTTTAGAAAGCCGGTCAATGACGACAAGAATAGCATCATTACCTTTACTGCGACTTGGGAAATCCAAAGCGATTTAAGTCCATCTCAACATGGTCCCATTTCCATTCGGGAATAGAGATAGGTTGCAGAGTCCCAGCAGACCTTTGATGTTACGCTTTGATCTGACGGCAAACGTCACATTCAAGAACATAACGAGCAATGTCTTGCTTCATATTAGACCACCGTAATCTCGGCGATTTAATGTCTTGGTACATCTTTGTACTACCGGGATGGATACATAGAGGCGTATCATGAGCTTCTTTCATAACCTTCGAGTCATATTCAGGTTTTCCTTCTTACACGTCACCACTAGGCGGCCTTTGAAGTACAAGGCGCCATCATCGAATAGTGAAGAATGAGGGCTTTCCTTCTTTGAGGTCTCGCTTAATCTTGTAGACTTGAGTCATATCCCCGCATTGTCTTGACGGAGCTCACGAGATCGGGTTCGATGACCTGTGGTATAGAGGGAACCACAGGGAAACAACACGGAGATTCATCTTGCGGAACTCCGGAGGAGGAGGAGCGAGTGCACCGGAGGAACAATATGGAGGTTCACTACGAACTCTTCAACAAGTGAGGGCTGAACCTTGTGAATCTGGAGGTGGCTGCGGTAAGACTTGCGGCTTAAAGCATCACCATTACATTAGCCTTGCACAGGGTATAGGAAATACCCAAATCAAAGTCTGCAGCAGTCTCCATCCATCTGGCCGACGGAGGTTCAGTGTCCGGCTGAGTAAACAGATACTTCAGACTTTGGTGGTCGGTGAAGATCTACATAGCGATTACCGAGAAGGTAATGTCGCCATCGCTTCAATGCATGAATGACAGCAACAAGTTCGAGGTCGTGAACTGGGTAATTCTCTTCGTGAGGCGCAATTGCCGAGAGGCATAAGCAACCACTTTGCGCTCTTGCATTAGGACACAGCCTAATCCTTGACGGAAGCGTCGCGATAAATGTGAAGTCCTTCTTAGTATCGGGAGGAGCTAGTACTAGGGCAGAAGTCAACTTGTCTTTGAGTGCTCGGAAACTTTCCGACATTTATCTCATCCATTGGAACTTGACGCCCTTATGGAGGTTAGTCGGAGGCACGGCAATCTTGGAGAAGTTCTCGATTTAATCGACGGCAATAGCTGGCGAGACCGAGAAAACTTCGACTTGCTTGACGCGTTCTTCGGAGGAGTCCAATCGAGAATAGCCTGAACTCGTTCGGTGGTTGACGCAATACCATCCTTAGAGATGACATGCCCGAGATAGGTTACTTCGGGAAGCCGTAATTCACATTTGGAGAACTTGGCATAAAGTTGATGCTCTCGTAGCTTTTCCAAAGACAAGATGAAGATGTTCAGCATGTTCTTCTTCATTCTTGGAAAATATCAGGATATCATCAAGATAAACCACGCATTTAACCGGTCGAGGTAATCCATGAATATATAGTTCATCAGGCGAGAGAAGGTGGCTGGAGCATTGGTTAAGCCGAAAGACATGACGGTGTACTCGTATGAACCATAACGAGTCACAAAGGCGGTCTTGGGGATATCCTCTTCACGCACACGGATCTGGTGGTAACCCAACCTCAAGTCGAGTTTAGAGAACACTGATGAACCAGCCAGCTTGATCATACAGATCATTGATCCGAGGAAGAGGATACTTATTACGAATTGTAGCTTGGTTTATAGGACGGTAGTCTTGGACCAATCGGTTTGTCCCATCCTTCTTCTTGACAAAGAGAGAAGGTGCTCCCCAAGGAGAGCAACTTGGGCGAATGAAACCACTTCAAGAGATTTGTCGATTTCCTCCTTGAGCTCAAGGAGTTCATGCGTGACATCTTGTAGGGTCGCTTGGCTATAGGAGTGGTGCACGGTTTCAAGTCGATGACGAATTCGACAGCTCTAGCAGGGGAATCCTGGAAGTTCTTGAGGAAGACGCCCCGGAAATCGCGAACAGGTGAATGTTTTCAATGCCCTCGAGGGTGCGGCGTTCAATGCATTCAATGCATAGAGCCTTGCCTCGGCATCTGAACTGCACGAGCATTGTAGCTTATTATTTCATCGAAGGGTGTAGCAGATGGACGGTCTTAAGCGGCGCATAAGCGATTGAAGCAAAGATAGCGCTTTCAACCAATCCATCCCCAAAATGAGGTCGATGTTAGACGTCTTGAGGATAATGGGTGAGGCATAGAATTCCAGCCGTTCGATTTCCACGGGACGTCGGCGCCAACCATGGAGGTTTGACATTGTCCCAAGGGGTTTTTACCACTATCAAGAGTTCATCTCCTCACACTTAACGTCGTGCTTGTATGCAAAATCTTGACATGAATGAATGCGATGCTCTGAATCGAATAAAACAGATGCAGTACTGAATTTACGAGGAGTGTACCCATCACAAAGAGTGCTGGTCTTGAGCTTCGTTCGAGATCAACGTGGTTGTCATGAACTCGACCATAAGGCTTGGCATTGTTGTTGCGGGACTGGTTGCTTCCCGGCCGATTCTATGGAAGTGCCGATTGATTACGATTCTGATTGCAATCCCTAGCACGGTGATCTGGTTGACCACACTTGTAGCACAGACCATTATTGGGAGTGGGAACAGGAGCTTGGAGTGGTGGAGCTGGAAGCTTTGGCTGCCTAGTTGGAGTAGGCAGACGAGGTGCAGCATAGCTCTGCCTTGGGGCAGGTGCATTTGGCTGGTACATGCTGTTGGGAATCCATATCTTACGCTTCTGCGAGGACGGGCCTGTAGATGAGCCCGTGTCACGGTTGCGCCTATTAGAGCTCTGGTATTCTTGCAGACCAGTTTCGACATTGATAGCCTTGTTCACCAAGGTGGCGAAATCAGCAAAGTCGTGCACTAGAAGTGCGAGCTTGATGTCGACTTGAAGGCCGTCACGGAACTTCTCTTGTGCATGTGCATCGGTTGCAATATCCTCTTCAAAGATAGCGAGACAAGTCCGAAACTCTCACGATAAGCTTCAATAGTCTTGTTGCCTTGGGTGAGGTTATGGAACTCACGCTTCTTCCGGTCCATGACTCCTTGAGGATGAAGCGGGCACGGAAAAGCAACCTGGAAGTCCAGCGGTGATGATTGTTCCAAGCTGGCGTAGTACGCCTGTGGCTGTCCCACCATTGAGCTGCGGGTCCCTTCAGGAAGAAGGAAGCAAAATTGACATAGCTGGCAGGGGCTACATCAGCAGACTCCATCTCATAGGTGATTTCATGGAGCCAGTCATCAGCATCCAGGGGCTGGGTTGACCTGCGGTACACACTTGGGTTGAGGCGCATGAAATTCTGCAGAGTTGTTGTGTTTGGCTGCTGGTTCATATTGGGGCGAGGAAACTGAGCCATCATGTTCTCCATGAACTGGCGATTCATCTCAAGCTGTTGGATCATACTAGCCATGTACTCAGGCGGTGGTGGGAAGTTGCCACCACGACCACGACCAGCTGGTCTAACCATCCTACTACTATATAACAGGGGTAGTTCAGCATTTGAGAAATTATGCAAAGGACAAGAATCATTCATGATGAAACAGGCATAATGAAAGCAGCACGATAGAAACTACATAGTAGTCGGCATATCTTACAAAAGGGATCATGCATAGAGTTCGGTACACGAGTTCAAAGTACATAGACTAAGACATCATAGGCGACACGCAGTGCTCATGGGCGAATGCATCTAACACTAACAAGCAAACCTACATCAGTCCCCACGCTGTATTGCGGAGGTAGGTAGCTGAAAGTCGGTAGTGTGGCAGCGGATAGTCCTCCACTTGGTGACTTGGGGGCGCATGGATACTGCAGTGCAGAACCCAACGACCAAGTGGCGGAGAGGACCAAGTGCGGAGAGTAGCCTCCCACCTCGCCAACCGACACCTGGGGCATCACGGTCTGGCTGGGTAGATCGCAGAACGCAGCTCTCTGGATCGGACAAAGGGGTGCGAGCGTCGAGCACGGTAAAGGTGCCGACGGGTGATGTACAACTTCGTGGCGAAGAGCTTGGTTAGCTCGATCCAGCCCATCGACATGCGAGAACAAAGTTACGATGGTAGAAGGGCTCTCTGGTGACGATGGAGTAGGCAGCGGTGTAGTAACCCTCCTCACCAACATCGACGCGATAGCAATGTGCACGAAGGGGAGGTGTCCAACTCCGGTACTCTCCACGAAGACGTGTCGAGCAGCATAAGCAAGATCGTGGACTGCCATATCGATAGTCACCCCAACACCATGTGCGGTGTGCAGACAAGAGTGGAGTCATACTCCCGAGAGTAGAGGTGGACGATGGCTCGGTCTGCTCTGGTTAAAGTCCTGGTACTCCTCAAAGGCGGTGTACTCGGGGTGCGGCGATAACCCGGATAGGTCATCATCTCGCTAGCACCGCAGGTGATCCCGAGGCACCAATGGCCGTCATGTGGCGACGACCTGCCTCGTGGGTTCCATCTGAAAACAAAGATGTTTCAAAGGAGTCAAATGACAGTGTGGAAATTGATCAAAATACAATTCCAAGGAATAACTATGGCTTTATCCAACTTTGGGGTGAATGTGGTCACGGGATCCTAGTGTTAGTTAGTAAATTCGTTTAACCCGAGTAGAAGAGAGTTCGGAGTCCCAGAGTAAAGGTCGAGGAGTAAAAGATCCTAGTACCACCCGATGGCGACGTGGGCCCGTAAGGCACACAGCCAAGTTAGTAAAAGTTTTGTGATGTCTAGACTCGACTTGGCCAAGGAGTGTGGAAGGGGATTCCTACAGTGAAGGCTCGATACCAACTTGTGACGCTTCGATTCAATCAGACACTAATCATGCACGCAAATGTGTACGATCAAGATCGTGGACCCGCAGGAAGATATCACAACACAACTCTACAAATAAAATAAGTCATACAAGCATCATAATACAAGCCGGGGCCTCGAGGGCTCGAATACAAGTGCTCGATCATAGACGAGTCAGCGGAAGCAACAATATCTGAGTACGGACATAAGTTAAACAAGTTGCCATAAGATGGCTAGCACAAACCGGGATATGAGATCGAAGAGGCGCAGGCCTCTGCCTGGGATCCTCCTAAACTACTCCCAGTCGTCGCCGCCGGGCTGCACGTAGTAGTAGGCACCTCCAGTGTAGTAGTCGCCATCGACGGTGGCGTCGGCTCCTGGGCTCCATCGTCTGCTGCAGCAATCGAGTAGAGATAGGGGAAAAGGGGAAACAATGCAACCGTGAGTACTCATCCAAAGTACTCGCAAGCAAGGAGCTACACTACATATGCATGGATATATGTGTAAAGGGCCATATCAAGGACCGAATCTGCAGAATGCCGTAATAAGAGGGGGATAGCTAGTCTTATCGAAGACTACGCTCGGTCACCTTCTGCCTCTTGCAACAGTAGAAGAGGGTAGGTTGAAGTCCTCCAAGTAACATCACATAGCAAATATCCTACCCGTGATCCCTCCTCGTATCCACGAGAGAGAGCGACCACTGGTTGTATCTGGCACTTGGAAGGGTGGGTTTTATCAAGTATCCGGTTCTAGTTGTCATAAGGTCAAGGTACAACTCCAAGTCGTCCTGTTACCGAAGATCACGGATATTCGAATAGATTAACTTCCCTGCAGAGGTGCACCAACTTACCCAACACGCTTGATCCCATTTGGCGGACACACTTTCCGGGTCATGCCCTACCGCGGAAGATCAACACGTCGCAGCCCCACCTAGGCACAACAGAGAGGCCAGCACGCCGGTTTAAACCTAAGCGCACAGGGGTCTGGGCCCATCGCCCAAAGCACACCTGCATGTTGCGTCTGTGACGAAAGCAGAACTAGCCCCTTAATACAAGAGCAGGCTTACATTCCAATCCGGTAGCGCCACTCGGTCAAGGCGTCACGAAGTGCTTGGTGATACCACGACGCCGGATACCCATAACTACTCCCACGTAGATGGTTAGTGTGTATAGGCTCGTAGCCAACTCAGATCAAATACCAAGATCTCGTTAAGCGTGTTAAGTATCCGCGAACGAGCTGAGGGCTGTGCCCACCTCTCTCCTAGGCGGTCTCAACACCTGCCCTGCTCCGCCACAAAGATCCACTCATGGGTGCTCCACCACCGACCCGACTTTAGTCTCCACATGTATCATGTATAAGTATATAGTATATACCCGTGATCACCTCCCGAGTGATCACGGCCCGATAGTATAGCAGCAGACGGACAAGAATGTAGGGCCATAGATGGAAATACTAGCATCCTATACTAAGCATGTAGGATTGCGGTAAAGGTAACAACAAGAGTAGCAAGGACAAAGCTATGCAGCAAAGATAGGATTAATCGAAAGCAGTAACATGCTACACTACTCTAATGCAAGCAAAGATAGAGTAGAATAGGCGATATCTGGTGATCAAGGGGGGGCTTGCCTGGTTGCTATGGCAAGAGAGAGGGGTCGTCAACTCCGTAGTCAAACTGGGCAGCAGCAGCGTCGGTCTCGTAGTCTACCGGAGAGAAGAGGGAGAAGAAACAATGAATACCATGTAAACAGATGCATATCGATGCATGTCAAGACAAGTAACGATGCTAGGCGTGTCCTAACGTCGGCCTCGTAGTCTACCGGAGAGAAGAGGGAGAAGAAACAATGAATACCATGTAAACAGATGCATATCGATGCATGTCAAGACAAGTAACGATGCTAGGCGTGTCCTAACGTGGTATGAGGTGATACCGGTTAAGGGGGGAAACATCCGGGAAAATATCCCCGGTGTTTCGTGTTTTCGGGCAGAGGAGCCGGAGGGGGAAAGTTGCGAGTTCGATAGGTTAGGGTGTGTGGCAGAAGAACGGACTGCGTATCCGGATTCATCTCGTCGTTCTGAGCAACTTTCATGTTGGAAATATTTTAATCCGAGTTACGGATTAAAAGATATGATTTTCTAAAGATTTTATTAATTTTTGAAATTTAATTAATTATTTAATTAATTGAAAAATGGATTTATGACGTCGGCATGATGTCATGCCGACGTCGGCGATCAACGTTGACCGTTGACCTGGTCAACTGACATGTGGGTCCAAGTGGGACCCACCGGCCATTCTCTCGCTTAGGTTAATCACATATTAGTTATTATAATTAGTGATTAGGTTAATCTAATCATGATTAATTAACTTAATTAATTACTTAATTAACTAATTAATATTTTAATTATTTTAATTATTATTTATTTATTTAATTAATATTTTTTAATTCCTTTTTTAAAACGTTATGGGCGGGGCGGATGGGTTGGTGGCATGGTGGGCGTTGGGCCCAAGAGGTCAGTCCGAGGGGGCTTCTCCCCCCTTTTGTTTTGTTTTTTTTTTGTATTTTCTATCTTTTATTTATTTTCTTTTCTGTTTTAATTCATTTAAACATATTTAGGCATTTTATAAAAATGGGTTTGTTGCACCATAATTAGCTTTGTAATATTTGGCAACCAATTTAACTTTTAGCTTTAAATTTTTGAAAACTTCTATTGTCATCATAAATTTGAATTTGAATTTCGAAACAGTTTTGAATTAACCCGAGATTAACTACAGTGACAGAGGTGACGTGGCACCATCAACGTGAGTTTACTGTAGCATGATTATCCGGGCGTTACAAGTGCTTCGGAAGTAGTGTCAGGTGGCAAGGGAGCTTGGGAATGTGCTGCTAGCTGAGTTGACGAACGAGTAAATCGTGTAGCTGGTGGTACTGTGGAAGGTGTTGCAACAACTAGGGTTGTCTCTGCTTGTTTGGTGGCAGCTATTTGTTTCTGTTTGGCTTGTTCTACAGCTCGTGTAGCATGGGATATCCTGTCGGTACAATTTTCCGCTGGACTTTGACCTTCTATTGCACCATCAGTACCAGGAGAATCTGCAGGATTGTTCCACTTCACTTTCCCTGTCATTCTGTCTTGCTTCCTCTTTCTTTGTGCCATGTTAAGTCAAGCCGACAAGAAAAACAAATAACAATTTAGTTCTTCAGAACAAATGTACTTTGATGTAAGAAGAAGATGTGATAGACAGATATTGTATGTTCTAGAAACAAGAACACGTGTATTAGTCACAAGTATAATGTGTAAAGTAAGAAGATGCAATTCAACAAAATTAGAAGCAATACAAGCTAGACATCATACATAACATGCAACCACATATAACAGTGCCAAGTTAGAGGGAGCACCTATGATGGTGCACTAGGGGAGACGTGCTCATCACCAACACAGCTACGTTGAGTGTCTATGCATGTGTTGTCTTGGAAATCATCTTGGGGGGATGGAGGAGTAGAATATGTAGAGGCCCTCCATTTGGAAGGAGCACCTTCATCCGCTGCCTTGCTAACTTCCTTCCGCTTTATTGACTTTGAATTGTCAAGTAAAACCGACAAGAAAAAGCAATAAAATTCACTCTTCAGAACTCATTCATGCATGATACTGACAATCACTACTTTGATGTAAGGCAAACACATGATTCCGTGGATGGAATAATACGAAAACAGGACGGCATGGCATATTCACAACTATTTGTGTAAACTAAGCGTAAATCATTTCACCAAATAAGAAGCAATGCAAGCTAGACACCACGTGAAAGATGCAACCAATATGACTTCGCCAAGTTAAAAGTGTCCCATCATAAATGGCATTTCAACAAATTAGAAGCAAGCATGCTATAAATCATATCAAAGATGCAACTAATATCACACTTTGCATATCTTGAAGGTGTCTCGTCATATTGATTTATGCGGGATACAAAAAAACAATAGTTTTATGTGAGTACATGCTTAATAGAAAGATGTACTATGTACTAAATACAGGAAGGCATGTCACATTAACAGGTATAATGTATAAGCTAAGCAGAATAGCACATGCAGTTTAACCAGATTGGAAGAATTACAATCTAGACACCATATGCAACATGGAACCACATATCATGCTACCAAGTTAGAGCAAGCACATGTGATGCTAGTGTAGGGGAAATGTGGTAATCAACTACAGAGCTACGTTCACTATCTTCATCTAGCCTTGCTGTTTCTTGAGAATCATGTCGGGAGGCTGATGCTGCATTCTTTAAATGAGGAGTATTCCGCTTGCCTGACTGCCTCATCATAAGTGATTGATGAGGGATACACAAGAACATTAGTTTTATGTAAGAACATGGTTAATACATAGATGTACTAGTATGTACCAAAAACAGAAAGGCATGTCATATTCAAAGGTATAATGTGTAAGCTAAGCAGATGCAATTTAACCAAATTGGAAGCAATACAAGCTAGACATCCGGCTGGAGTGATAAGCATGATCATCTAGGACCTAAGAGCCTGGTGGGAGGCGGGCTGCTTCGCCACCATCGCGGCTTTTTAGTTGGCTTCCAGGTGATGCCTCTCTTTCTTGGGCTTGTCACCTTTCGGCCAAAGGCTCCTGACTAGCTATTTTTCTTCTAGTGCTCACGGGATGGTGGTTCATGTAAAAAATATCTTTCCTTATCTTAATAAAGACTGACTTCAGCCTTTCGAATACAAGCTAGACACCATACGGAACATGCAACCACATATGACACTGTGAAGTTAAAGCAAGCACCTGGGATGGTGGTTCATGGCGAGCGAGATCATCAACTCCAGAGCTACGTTTCCCGTCTCCATCTGCTGACACTGTCGGCGTTCTGGGAACGGGGGTACCTAGACTAGCCTGCCTGCGGCCTGCGGCGTGGCTCAAGGGGTGGCCCAGCACGGCCCATCTTCATCAGCACAAGCTCAAGACCCTCGAGAGGGACCAAGCCTCACGGGGCGAACGACAGGAAGCTTCCTCAGGCACGGCCTCGTCAGGCTGGCTCGCGAGGAGGCGGAGAGATCAAGGCGGGGTACCTCACGAGGTGCCCATGACACAAGCCATGATGACCAAGGGCGCCAGAGGGCGCCAGCCGCCAAGATGTCCTCATTTCCTCTTTGGTGCAAAGGAGGCAAGCACAAAGTAGAGCATAAGCAAAGGCAACCATTTCGTGCAACAAGACCAAGACCAACACAACGCATGGGGAAGGAGGTCATCGTGGAGCCAAAGTCGGCGTCATCGCTGTGAGCCTTTGACAAAGCGAGGACCAACTTTAGTCAGGATAAGTGTACTAGATGTTCCCCTTCAAAATGGCCAATTATTGGAGCCCTTCCCGCTCAATATTTGGGAAGAGGCCCAGGGCCTCTGCCTATAAATAGGACTAGCCACCCATGGGGTAGAGGGATCGGGAATCCAGAACAGAGCTAGAGGTCAAGCAATCTAGAGAGAGAGAGAGAGAGCGACCGAACTCCCCCTAGCAGTTAAATGTCAGACCGGCCAAGAATGCAGACCTTTGCGAGGCTGTTCTTCCTTATCTTATTCATCATAAGCCCTGAGGCAATCCACCACACCACACACTGGAGTAGGGTATTACACCACAATGGTGGCCCGGACCAAAGATAAACCTTGTGTCCCTTTGTGTTGCTCTTTGTGTAGTTTAGATCCTTGCGAGGCGACGAGGTGCAGTAGGTAGGGGTGAGATCTCCACGGCACCCCTGTAGTTCGAACCTAGAGGGTCCGGAACCCGAATCGACATTTGGCGTGCCAGGTAGGGGTGCACCGGAATCCATCTTCCGCCGCCCTATTCTTCACCACCATCGCATCCATGTCGGACGCTCGTCGGGCTCGCTGAAGCGCCGGCCGCTCTCGCCACCAGCGTCGCCAGACGGCCCCCTGCCGGGCTGCCCCCCGCCGTTCCTCGCTAACGCCGCCACCGGCCCGGCGGGGAACAAGCAGCAAGCATCATCCCAACATCTGTCCGTGAGGCGAGACGGCCGTACCACTACTCCTTCGCTTGCCCTAGCTGGTTCTTCGTCTTGCGCGCTCCGTGCGCCCATAGAGGCTCGAGCCGCGCTCATCACGGCAAACGAGCTCCTGCGCTACCGCCCCGTCGACGACGTCTACAAGGAGTGGCTCGACCACGTCGTCGAGCTCGTCCTCGCCGCAGGGGGCTCCCCGCCCGTCCTTCTCCTTTGCACTGCGCCCGCCTTTGCGCTGGCGATGAAGCTCCGGGCGCCACTCCCCCCCTCAAGAAGGCGCTTGGCCCCAAGGCGGCGTGGCCTGGGCGGAACCCACTCCGCTGTGCACCAGCGCAAGAAGAGCAGAGCTGTCAAGAGGTCCTCGCCCCCAAGAAGCTGCCCGAGTGCTCCTCGCACCGGACCGCCACAACCGCAGCCCGCCTGCACGCCAAGACCCCGCTGCTCCAGCGGCAACAAGACGGGGACCGCAAGACCAAGCCCTTCGTCACCAAAGGCCTCCGTGGCCCTGCAGGCTGCCGCGCCTTCACCACCGAGCTACGCAGCGTCGCGTGGCCCGGCAAGTTCAAGCCAGACCTGCCTCCTCGCTATGACGGCACGGCCGACCCTGCGGAGTTCCTCCAGCTATACGAGCTAGGAATCGAAGCCGCCAACGGGGACGAGAAGGTCATAGCAAACTGGTTTCCCATGGCGCTCAAAGACGGTGCCCGCACTGCTCTGAACACAGCTCACAGCACGATTTCCTCCTGGGACGAGATGCGCACCCGCTTCATCGCCAACTTCCAAGGCACTCGCGACCGGCCTCCTGCCGTGAGCGACATGCACCGCATCAAGCAGCAACCAGGAGAGACCCTGCAGAAGTACATCCAGCGCTTCAACAACGCACGCCTCAAGATTCCCAAGGTGACCGAGGAGGCCATCATCTCAGCCTTCTCCGATGATGTGCGTAACGTCAAGATGAAGGAGGAGCTGGCGATGCATGAAGACCTGTGCACGTCCTTGGAACTATGGGCTGAGGAAGGACGCCTTTCCGTCCTCGAGCTGCCGGCTGCAGACCCAGAAGAGAAGAAGCCCAAGGTCAAGGACGTGAAGCACAAGGGGGCTGTCGTGCTCGCGGCGGAACCAGACACCAAGCGAGGCAGGGATCAGCCTGAGTCTTCCAAGGGCAGTCGGTACTGCGTGTACCACGACCTCCACACCCACAACACCAACGAATGTCAAGAACTCAGAGCCGTGCGAGAAGGGCGAATCGGTCGACGCCCCGACCGCAGTGATCGAGGCTACGACCGAGGAGGAGGAAGAAACGCAGGACGCTGGGAAGACCGTGGCCCTCGCCAAGGGTGGCGCGACCGACCTCGCGAGGACCGCTGGCAGGATCAGCCTCGCGAGGGAGGCTGGAGGGATCAGCCTCGCGAGGATCGCCCGCAAGGCAACGCAGGCCTCCCTCCTCTGCCACCGTAGCCAAGGAGAAACGAATACCATCATCGGGGGCTGGGGGCTTCAGAGCCGCATTAATCGCTTGCATCTGGGCGGACCTCAAGCCTGACCTCTCGGCGCATCTTCAAGCGGTTCGCATGAAGTGAATGCAGTCCTCCCAAGCTCAAGGCCACGCGCCCTCTCGGTGGTCAGCGTGCGCCATCATGTTCAGCTTTGGATCAGCTCAAGTGCGCGGCCACACCGAGTCCCGCCGATGCTTTGTTCCCCAATCATCGACAGCGTGCAAGTCACCGGGACCCTCATCGATGGCGGAGCGGGGCTCAATGTCCCGTCCGTAGAGACATTCAACAATCTCCAAGTGCCTTACAATCAGCTTCAGCCAACCAAGCCTTTCTCCGAGTCACCGATGGCTCCATAGTTCCGATTGGGCAGGTCCGCCTCCTGTCACCTTCGGGCGTCGACAACTATCAAGAGCTCATCGACTTCGGCGTCGCCCACATTTGCTCGCCATACAATGCCATCCTCGGGTACCCAGCTCAGCCAAATTCATGGCCGTGACTCATCACGGCTACAATGTCCTCAAGATGCCACGGCGGCGGAGTCATCACGGTGCCTTGTGAAGAGAGAGACGACCGTGCTCCTGGAGCGTGCTTTTCAAGCCGAGTCACTTGAAGACCCAGATCGCAGGAGCGGAGGCTCCCGAGGCTGCTCCCAAGAAGAAGAAGACATTGTCGGCCCGGCCCTCGGAGGCAGGCCCCTTAGGGTCCGCTCTGTTCAGGGGGCACCTCCTTTTGTCGCATAGGAAGGCGCGCCCGGCGCCCTCCTCGAGCAAGGCTCGGGGGCTCTCTCCTGGAGGGCCACCGACCTTGCTAAGATCACGAGGGAGGCGCTTGGGCAACACTTGGAGGCGTGTTTCAAAGCACGTTTCCCTCAGGAAGGAGCAAGGCAAGGAGGGCCAAACCCTCAGGAGTTTGTCAGCCAGATCATTCAAGAGCTGCAGGAGTCAAGAGTCATGAGTGGCAGCCGCCGCTTACCCGCCGTAGCTCCCCATCCAGGCGAGGATGGTGGGATGCGTGTCTGCATCGACATACCAGGGCTCAACCGAGCCGCCTCTCAGGAGCGCCTCTGGCCCTCACGCGTGGGGCGCTGTGAATGTCCACCCCACAGCTATGTTCACATGCCTAACGGCTTGCCGAACGCGGCTGGCCACGCCTCGCCATGAGGAGCATCCTGGAGGCTCAAGAGGCCAGGCGTTCCGCAGTCCTGGTGGAGATGAAGATAGCCCGCGAGGAGCCACCAGCGCTTCCGGAGCCTCCCAAGGCTCCTGGGCCTAGGGGATCGTGAAGATCGGCTTCCGCAGCCCACGACGTCCGCTACTTCAGCATCCCTTCGTCTTCAACGTTATCAGGTGACATCCTTCGAGTTTCATTTTCAGCTGGGAGCGCCCCCCCCCCCCAGGGCTGCATCATTCCCAGGCCGCGTGGGTCCGTCCCTGCGGCATGTATCCCTTTTGCTTCATGTTCCTAGCATACTTTATTGGGGGCGACCCTCGGGCTGCATCAGCCCCAAGCCACTCGGGCCAGACCCAGCGGCATGTACCCCTCTTGCATTTATTCGGGTTGTGCGTTTGACCCATCATGATTGTTATTTGGTGCCTGTCCACGGCACCCCTTCTTCCTTCATGTCGGCCGCTTGCACGTTAAAGGGGGGGTACCTGAGCATCGTAGTCTCCTACTGGCTCTCTAGCCCTCACCCTCTGGCCTTGTCCACGGCATCGCGACCTGGCATACCAGCGACGGCTGAGACCTGCTCGAGGTCCGGGACCCGAGGACGTAGAGCGTCGACATCTAACCAAATTTGCAGGAACACATCACAAGTTAAGGCCCAGTGCCAGGCGCAACCCGCCTTGAGGTAGGGCCTCGTGAGTCCCGTGCTGGCTCACGGGTGCCCAGATACACCTAGTCAGGCCCTACCGTGCCAGCCACGTGTCAGGGCAGGGTTGTACACGCCCCGGGGGCTCCTCCCGGAGGGGAGCCCCCTCCCACGCACTAGTGGAAGCAACATGCTCCGCGCTGGCTGGCGACACTGCCGAGGAGTGGCTATGCCCGTACACATATGGAAGCGCTATGCTCCGCTGGTGATAAACAACTGAGGGTGGCCCCCAGCCGCATCAACCTCAGGGAGCCCAGAGCTCAATGTCTGGCCTCATCATAACACCTCCCCTCGGGAGTGCTTGAGGGCTGGGCACGCAGTAGCTACGCACTGGTCACGCCAGACGACGCCACCTAGACAGGCCCTCGGGCCTGGTTCGTCACGCCTCCCGAGCGGAGCCAAGGTACGAAGGCCGTTTGAACGTCAAGGGGGACTCCTGAGCATCGCGACTCAGGAGCCTAACTGGTCACGTAGCCCCTCACCCCTTAGTTCTGAAAGGCTAACGGCAGTTGAGGTATGCGCGGGGCCGGGCTCTATCGACGTAGAATGGTAAATTCACCCATACATCTCACCTCCCTACTTGTTGTTCGTGCGCCAAGGGGGACTCCTGAGCATCGCGACTCAGGAGCCTAACTTGTCACGTAGCCCCTCACCCCTTGGTCCCATCCTGGTTTCCAGTCGAGGCTAACGGGCTGAGGTATCTGTGAGGCGGGCTCTGCCGGCGTAGAACATAAGCAAGTAGGAAGGAAAAGCGCAAATATCAAGGAATTCAAAAGCAAACATTACAGTCCATAACTGTTTTCACAATGCCAAACGCAAGTTTAAACGCCTCCACGAGGCAAGATGCATGTTGCAGGAGCTGAAAGCAGGACAGGAGCCACAAAGGAGTCACTTGTTGGTAGCATCGTCGCTGGCGCGCGAGCTGCTGGGCGGAGTTCGCCTCGTGAAGCCTCGGGATCGGCGCCTCGCTGGCTTGGTCTTTGAAGGCCGGAACTTCGCCAGCAGAGCCTCTGCTCGACCCTTCACGGCCTCAGCAGCGGCAGCGGCAAGTTCGCCACTCACGGGCTCCAACAAGCTGTCAAGGTCGACGTCAGGGTCGTGAAGGTAGACGTGGGTGAAGACGCGCGTCAGCACTGCAGAAGACAGGACACGCGCCTCGGCCTCAGCCGTGGGTCCAAGGCCAAGGGTGACATCTTCAAGGGCGTGGACCAGGAAGGGAAGCAGCTTGGCAGGGCCGTCCTCGGCGCCGGCCAGCGGGCTTTCCAGGCCGCTGTCATAAAGCGACCTCAGCAAGGTGCGAGCCTTCGCCTCGAGCTCCGCAAAGGCCACACGGTCCTCGGCGAGGACCCGCGCCTTGCCGTCCAACTCGATCCTCTTCGCCTCCAACTCCTGCTCCAGCGCACCCAAGCGGTCATGGCGCTTGTCAAGCTTGGCATCCCGGTCCTTGGCGGCCGCCTCACGAGCCTTCATGTCTTCCTCCTTCTCTTGGCGGGCGCGGGCCTCCTTGGCAAGCTGGTCGCACAGGCCCTGCAGCTCGCTCTCCAGCGCCTTGCAGCGACCTCGGACATTGGCTACCTCCCCCAAGGCGGCGTCGCGAGCGGCCTTTGCCCCAAGGACGGCCTGTTTCTCCTCGTCCCAAGCCGTCGCGGCCTGAACCAGCGCCGCTCGAATCGAAGCATCAGAGCGAACCCAGCCGGAGGCCAACTCCAAGCGTCCGACCACCAAGCAAGGGTCGACGCCCAGAAGATCTTGCTGCAGCCGGTCCAGTTCAGCAGCAGCACGATCCAGGATAGTAGAAGGAGTCGGAGAGACAGCAGTTGGCGGAATAGGAGGAGAGGACGGTAGCGTAATCACAGCATCATGAGGCGGGACCTTCTGCGCCCCGACGACTGCGGCAGTGGCATCAAGCAAGGATACCTCGGGAGTCGCTTGGGCCATGGGGGCTGAGCTCGCCCTAGCTAGCTCCGCCAGGCCTCGCGAGGATGACCGGGTAGGAGAGGCCCGTGTCTTGCCATCACCTTCTTTCATGAGACAGGCGCTGCCGGGACGAAGCCTCGGGAGCTCCCTTGACTTCTTCGCAGCGCCCGGCCTAGCCAAGGAATACAGATATCAAGCCTCGCAACAAAGCAAGAAATAAAGCGAGAATCAAGCACTCATCGTCATCGCTCGTGGGCTCGAGCAACCTCGGCCGAACTTGAAGCCCGAGAGCCGGCTGCAGGGATCAGCCTCAAGAGGCTCGGGAGCAGGAGACGCGTCTGCAGATCGCCTCGGAGCCGGGGCAGACCCGCGGGGGACCAGCCCCGTCCTGTCCTTCTTCTGGATCAGGGGCAAGCTCTCACCACCCCGCTCATCGCCATCCTCATCGTCGTCCGGCAAGAGGCGGAGAGCGCGGGACCTGCGCCGGGGGAGGGGCGCTCTCGACTCCCCGTCGGTCGCCTCGGAGTCGGGCCTCCCCGCTCCCTTTCTTCCTCCTCTCCGCTGGAGTCGCCGGAGGACACGTTCACCGTCGCCAGGGCCGCCAGGTCCTCGGGAACCTCCGCGGGCACAGGCCCATCCCCGTTTAAAGCAGGCATGGAGTCCACCACCTGCTCCCAATCATCTCGAAGGAACAGGGGTACAGGAGCGCCCTCCAGCCTCGCCACGTCTCCCCCGACCAAAGATTGGAGGACCGCGGCCAGATCTTCGTCGACCAAGACTACGGGGCTCGGGCGAGGCCTCCACAGCGGAAGCGAGTACTGACGAAGCAGGGCCACCCGGTGCTCCAGGAACTCCCTCAGGAGCGACGCCCCGGTCAGCTTCGCCGTTGCCATGTTGCCCAGCCACAGGTCCGCGTTCATCTTCTCCAGCACTGGCTTCGCGCGGGGATCCACGAGTTCCGTGCGAGACCAATCATCAATGGGCGTGGCTTGCTCCGTGGGCAAAATCAGCCGAGGATGGATGTGCCCAGCATCTACCATGACCCACTTGCTCCTGAAGCCTTCAATACTCTTCCCGGGCTTCGAGATGGCGTTGGAGCTGCCGTACGCGACAAAGCTCGTGCACACGGTGATGGGGCCGTGAGAGGCCCGGAGGTAGAAGTAGTGGCGTAGCAAGGCCACTGAGGGCTGCACCCCGACATGAGCCTCACAATAGTAGGCGAAGATCGCCAGGAGAAGAACAGAGTTGGGATGGAGGTGCAGAGTTTGCAGTTTGTAATGGCGGAGGACAGAAAAGAAGAACTCAAAAAAGGGAGGCACCAGACCGGCAGCAATGGCACTCACGAAGAGCGGATAGAAGGTGCTTCCTTGGTCCTCGGGAAGGGTGGAGCCAGCCCTGAGCACCGCTGCCCCGTTGCCTTGCGCCGCCACCATCCGGCGCGCTCGGGCAAGGCTCTTCTCCGACACGTTAGGGGAGTCCAAAGCAGGCGAGTACCAAGCTCGGCTGGGTTCTGCAAGGCGCCATATCTTGCTAGGGCACGCGGTCGAAGTAGATCTGCAGATTTCGGAAGCAGGAAGGATAGGCGCGAGAAGGGGGATCTGGGCAATGACTGGAGAAGGCAAAGGAGGTAAAGCCTAGACGGGTGCCGCTCTTTTGTCGATTCGCGCAGTTGCCAAGGCGTCGCGGGGAAGCAGAGACGCCCACGTCCAATCAACCGCCACGCGGCGCCCAAGGCCGCAGGCTGTTAGGGCCCGCGGCGCTTCGCACTTGCCCCTTCGCTTCTCCGCTAAGCTGGCATAGCGCCTTTGAGCCCGGGGCTACTGCCGGTGTTCGGGAACGGGGTACCCAAACTTGCTCGCACTGCGGCTGCGGCGTGGCTCAAGGGTGGCCAAGACGACCCATCTTCATCGGCACAAGCTCAAGACCTCGCAGAGGCCAAGCCTCATGGGCGGGCGACAGGAAGCTTCCTCGAGCCTGACCTCGTCAGTGGCTGGCTCATGAGGAGGCGGAGAGATCAAGCGGGGGTACCTCACAAGGTGCCCATGACGCAAGCCATGACGACCAAGGGCGCAGGAGGCGCCAGCCCATGTGATGTCCTCATTTCCTCTTTGGTGCAAAGGAGGCAAGCGCAGGCGAGCATCAAGCAAAGGCAACCATTTCATTGCAACAAGACCAAGACCAACACAACGGCAGGAAGGAGGTCATCGTGGAGCCCAAGCCCGGCGTCTGCCGTCGAGCCTTTGACAAAGCGAGGACCAACTTTAGTCGAGGATAAGTGTACTAGATGTTCCCCTTCAAAATGGCCAATTGTTGGCGCCTTCCCGCTCAATATTAGGCAAGAGGCCCAGGGCCTCTGCCTATAAATAGGACTAGCCTCCCACAGGGTAGAGGGATCGGGAAACCAGAACAGAGCTAGAGGTCAAGCAATCTAGAGAGAGAGAGAGCGACCGAACTCCCCCTAGCAGTTCGTCGCACCGGCCAAGAACAGTCCCTCACGAGGTTGTTCTTCCTTGTATTGTTCATCATCAGCCCCTGAGGGAATCCACCACACCACACACTGGAGTAGGGTATTACACCACAATGGTGGCCCGAACCAGTATAAACATTGTGTCCCTTGTGTTGCTCTTTGTGTAGTTTAGATCCTTGCGAGGCGACGAGGTGCAGGTAGGTAGGGGGTGAGATCTCCGCGTGCACCCCAGAGTTTGAACCTAGAGGGTCTGCCAGAACCCGAAATCCGACATACACTACACCCTTTATAGTCTTGAAACGTGTCTGGCTTAGCCGCGTACCATGCAGGAGCGACTTCTCTCTTATCTTTTACATACTGTCAAGCGGGTCTGAAATACCCTTGCATAAAAACACAATAGTGAGAGTATGGGTGAAGTGTGTGCGAGAACTAGTGCCTTTGTAAAAGTAGCGAGATAGCGGTGGCTGAAAAATAAATGACAGGAGACATATGATAGCTCTACAACATTGCATGGCAAACAAAATTAGATTCTACTCCGTATGATTTTCTAATATATGAGCACGGAAATGCAGGTACTCCTCCAAAGACACCACCACATGTGGTCATGTCAAGATAAGAGTCATTGAAAATAAATAGGTCAGTCAATTTTTAATGAACCGTCCGATCTATAAGGAGCAGGCAGATGGCCTTCGTCTACCTCCCGCCAGAACCTTTGTTGTGATCTTTCTCGAACCGCCAGCGACCACCGGCCCAGACCCCTGCCTCCGCTGCCCCGCCCTCCCCTCGACCTCACACCACCGCCGTGCTTGGCAGCGCCCCCAGGCCATCCCTTTAATCCCGGCCGACCTCTAGATCGGGCGCCAGTAGCTCTAGGCCCCACACGCCCCTAAGATAAACACCGAGGCGCTGCTTCCCCGGCGTAATAGGCGGACTAGCGCCTGTTACACCGGGGAATGCTTCCGTTAATTGGGAATCAACTGACCAGGAATTGAAATTGTGGCGGCGGACCTCTAGCTAAGGTGAAATAGTATATGAGGAGAAACCTTGTGCATCACGAGTTTCTAGGAACGTCTAGTATCAAGAAGAAGCGGTCAACTAGTCTCTTCTGTGGGATGAATACTGTGCAAGCAGACACGTAAGATTTGCACGAATAAGGGAAGAGGAGTACCCTTATTGGTTGCCAGTGTGGTCTCCTCCATATGTCACGGCGATCTTATTTTTTCTCCCGGGGGAACCGATCTTTTGGAGAACCGTGGATTCTTGGACGAACCCATGGCCAAATTGTTGACTGTGTTGCCGTGGCCGTATGTCGGTGGAGGGGAAGCAGATCTGAGGCGGCGAAGGATGGCGTAGCAGGAACAGCTCCGGTCCGGTGTAGGGTGGCGAAGTTGGAGCAGCAGCGGTGAGGCGCAAGACGGCGTGGTTGAACTGGCTCGGGTATGGACAGCTCGGCCTCGGCTTCAACTACTAGCCGTGGAGGGCGTTGCGGTTGAGGTTGCGATGGGCGGACGGCATTATCGCCGGGATATCGGCTCCGGCGTGATGGAGGAGGGCGGCGGTTGATGGGTGGAATGGGGTGGCAGACGGAGGACGCCGGAGTTTCGCGGCTGGTGGAGAGGTAGTTTTTGCGCCCACGGAGTATGAATGAGGAATCGAACGGGTGGGCGGGGGAGAACCATGTTTCAGTCTGGGACGCGCTTGTTTTTGGCTTTTTTGAACAGAAGATGGGACGCGCTTGTTTGAAATTTGGGGAAAGTACAAACTTTGCCCCCTCTTAAATTCGGACCCTCATGCGGTCGGGGTAGGATGGTAATCCCCAGGTGTCTCAAATAGTGTGCGGGAGCGATTTCGGCCGCGCGCATGTGTGCTTAGGCGGCCATTGTGTATGAATGTTTTTCGGAGGTGGTTGTGTGGCGTCTAGATGAAGCTACAAACCTACCACGGTTTAGACCTTTGGATGTCGGGCCGGTAGGTTTCACGGGTCAGAGTTATTAGAAAAGTAATTTCCTTGTACTACCAAACATTGGTCTCACGCGGTTTCAAGTAGTAGAGGCTCTTTTGGTAACCGTTCGAAATTTTGAAACACAAGCATTCACGTTTAGAGTACTCTTGAACTTTGAGGATTGACCTAAATAGACAATGTTAAATTTGACCTTGTATGTTTGAAAACCTCATTAAATTATCTGCTTCTTTTTGAAATTTTGACACCTGAAAATCCTATAACTACAATTATTTTGGAATGGAGGAGCTAAATTAGAATCTATTTTGTACACGACTACATATGCTATTATGTACAAAATCAGAGCAAAGATTGGTGCCCCCATAATTTAGGTATGATTTACAAACGCCATGATATCAAATTCAAATAATTGAATGGACTTCATGTTGAATTCAATTTTTTAAAACCACCTTAAGTTGAATTCAAATGTATGCTAGTTCATAGGTAGCTATTTATAATGTTCATTGTGTAACTTTCATATGTATAATGTGCTTTACACACACAACATGAATTATACTCACGTTTATATTTGATTGCTAAAGCGATGCATTGTCTGGAGTTCAAAATACTAACTGTGTGGATCAATTGTGTCAAATAATAACATAGACATGCTCAAATTCGATAGAATCTAGATGTCTGATGGATCAATGACCGTTCCTTACGTGAATTGCAAATATCATGATCCCATCCTAATATTTGGATACAATTTATATCTTTAATCAATGTGTACAGCAGTCTTGTACGTGTAGTTTCACTCTCCATCGATGGTCTCTCACACATGCTCACACACTCTCTCCCGAGGTGTCTTTCTCGCACACATGCTCTCGATATAACCCTCCCTCCCTCTCGTAGCCATTTACGACTGTTTTCACTAACCTTTATCACAAGCACTCTTCCTCTCGCAAGCATACACACGCACAATCCCCATCGACCCTTTCTATATACATAGACCTGCCTACGTGTCTTACATGCGCACATTATCTTTAGGCATGTCTCTCACGCATTGTCTCACACCTCTCTTCCTAATCGATTTAGTATGATTCTAGCAGAGCATTCTGTAGGATGCCCCTTAAAGTTAGGTTGGATGAATAGTAATATCAGAGATAAAGGGGTTACCTTAGTCTGAGAACCCAGGGTTACAAATCCTAGCCGGCTTTGTCAGTGGACATAGAGTCCTTCACAATTATGCTATCTTTGTCTTGTACGACTAGTCATCCATGGGTCTCCCTAAATGCGTCACGGGCCGACCAATGTGGCGGGGGACAGAACCGAATGAAGGGCCTCACCTCGACCCACCGGACCTCACGCGGTGACACACCCTCTGCCCCCCCATGTATCGTTATCTTCTCACACCCACACATACCAACACAGACACCACATACAAAAAAAAATATTCTCCTAGTGCCTCTATCCACTCCCCCCTTGCATATACACACTCAAGGGAATCTCTCACCATGACGTCATATTGTCTCTCTCTCTCTAGACCACTCTCATTTCTCGTGCTATCTCTCCCATGCCCCCCCCCCCCTGTCGGCCCCTCTATCCATGCCTCTCTCGAATACGTAATACACACACATACCTCTCTAGGCCCTGCCAAATGCATCAACTACACATTCAGACATGTTACATCACGTACCCCATTGATCTAAAAAGCCCTCTCTTCACGTTTATTTCACATACAACATTCCTTTGAATAAATTGTGGCCAAAAAAATATTTTAGAATTTCTACATATATACAACATTACAAAGTTATATGGAGGAGTATGAACGCTTGCATTGCATGGTGCCCACAATGATATTTATTCTGCAATGTGAATTTGTATATTTTTATACTATATATAAAGGTAGTCATAATAAAGAGAAATGAAGAGCATCTCTCTCCATCGCATACCCCCCTCTATGCCCCTTTTAGGTACGCACACAAACTATCTCCAGGTCCTCTAAAAGTAAGCCCCCAACACATTTCATGCATGTTTCATCTTTCTCTCGTGATATATACAGTGACGATCATTGTATTTGAAGCGAAAGCACGATACGTACATTGGACTTCAGAATCCACTCATTACGGTCACCATTTACATTGTGTGGTTATTATACAGTCACGGGCTCACCGTACAACTCTGTATTTGCTCAAGACACGACTAGTTGACCAGCTAAACGCTCCACATGGCACCTCTAGTGTTGCATCACATTATCTCACTACCATCGGGCCCACCTGTCGGCTTGTATCTACTCTACATCTACACTCTTATAAAACACTAGCAAGATGCCCATGCGTTGCACGGAACATCAAGATGCATTTGCATGAGTAGTTTATCTTGTGGGAGAAAAGGATGAACAAGGGAAGGCCTTATTTGCAAGTGTGGAGAGGGGTGTGGGTATCTTTTTGCAAAATTGCCATAGTTTCCTTCCTATCCGTCAGATATAGATCGGGCGGCCTATAGTGCAGGATGGCAGGCACACAATCATCACCGATTATGCTTTTCATAAGAGTAGGGATAAAATACACTCTTATAAAAAAACAGAGTTGGTGATGATGGTGTGCCTGCCATCCTACAATATAGGCCGTCTGATTTATATCTGACGAATAGGAAAGAAACTATGACAATTTTGCCTAAGATGTACCCACACACCTCTCCACATTTGCAAATAAGGCCTTCCCCCGTTCATCATTTTCTCTCACAAGATAAACTAGTCATACAAATGCATCTTGATGTTACATGCAACGCACGGGCATCTTGCTAGTAAGAATGAAAACAAACGACAAAAAAATATTGGACGGTGGTTCGAAGTCATGACCGCGGGCACAGCGGACAAGGTGGCCTTGTATTGGTATGTTGAGCCGTCTGTTTTAACACACAGGAGCTGGTGTTGTGATTATACACACACGCCCGCATGCACACGAACTGCATGCACGCAACACTCACACGAACACATGCACCCACGCACGCACGCAACACTCACACGTACACACGCAGCCACGCACGCATGCAACACTCACACGCACACACGCACGCATGCATGCACACACCAGTACACCACACGACCAACACACACTCTCACACTCAAGTGCTCAACCTACATGTGCATGCGCACACATCGAATACAGCAGACACATACACAACCAGGTGATTCCAGCGCAGGGGTGGAGTCTTGTCGCGCCTGCGTAAATTTGTGTTTATCTGACCTTTTCCCTATGCGAATTGACAGGTGGGACCCACAAGGAACATGGTCAATTTAACTAGCCAACATGGTGCCACGCAGACTATTTGGCCGGTCAACAGAGTGCAATCCGATGCTGAACCATGAGCAAGTACCATATAATCACCGCAAAACATATATAGTGACCGTAATCAGCTTATTCTGAAATTCGGTGAACGTATTACGCTTTTCTCTCTGTAGGCCCTCCAAAACTACATCTCTACACGTTCTCGCATGTTACATCTACAACTATGCAATACAGCTGTGGGGACCCCGACTCATAAGTCGAGATCACCGAATGCACGTGTACAGTGATCCCAGAGATCAGTGCTCACTGAACACACAAAAGCTGAATAACAAGAGTCTTACATCCATACATACCGTTTTACACAAGTAGGACCATTATGGTCAAGTCTTGAGTGTATGATTGCAGCGGAAATCTTCAATAACCACTTGGACCCATGCCATCTGCCTTAACCCTACAGGCATTACATTGGGAAGCATCCTAGCTTCGCATGTTCGTCACCAAGGTACTCTTCATTATATCCTGTTCTTTCATGCACCGCCAATAAAATAACTAGTGGCAAGCCAATGAGTACTTTGAATGTACTCAAAACAACCCATGTTTTGGTTCCGGATATAACAATGCATGATATAGGTAAATTTTTGCAGAAAGCTAGTTTTGAGTACAATGACATGTTCAACAACTTGTAAGACATGCATCAGGAGAATTCAAGTAACCATGAGGACAGGTTACAGATATCAACATAAATAGAGTGGGCACTAACCCAACTCAATTATGCCAAGTCCTTTGACTCGACCCAAGTAGATCTTCCCACTTATCCAAACACACACTCTGGTTTGTAAACATGTGGACGTAGCCCAAGAGCGGTTACCCAATTGTCCTTGACCGTGGACACGGCTATTCGAATAGTTTTACACTCTGCAGAGGTTGCACACTTTACCCACAAGATCCGGGGAACTTCCGTGTCATCTACGACCCGCGATACCTCAAGTACCCGGTGTAAGCACCCGATCACTACCTTTCCCTAGACGACACTAACAAGGAGTCCACTCGTTGTTCCGTATCCTCGTGATGTACACCATACGAGACTCTCTCGAGATCGTAACATCCGAGAGGGGACACAACGGTGTATCCAGTGCCCTGTGAAAACAATCATGGCCGCCCTACCTGGCACGACTCCGTCCCGAGAGAGAGCACCAACTCTCCCCCGTCACTAGTAATGCGGGCTCCAAGCTAGTATCGGCCTAGGTAGTCAATAATGCCCTTTCCCATATAAGGGTAGAGTGGTTGCGCATGTAAGGTTGGAATAACGGTCGCAACTTAAACCAATCCGTTTTGAAAACAACACACACACTTGCCTCGGTACACCACTTCGTCATCAAGTGGTTACCCATCTCATTATCTCCCTCGGGCATAAGTGGCACCCGACGGGGTTTTCGAAAAGTCCTTTGAAAATACTTTATCTCCATCACCATGCATATACCCGTCCCTTTTTGCGTAGCACTACATTAGCATCCTATCTACTCCCACCGGCATAACCCTCATAAGAAGGTAGGGTCATGCACAATGCAAGTATCAACGAGGAAATGCGGTGGCAACCCATCAAAGTGGTTACTACCTCATCATGATTCCGTTGCAACAACAATATGGTGCTGTATGACATGCATAAAAAGGGTTTCATAGACATGGTCAAAGGGCTGCTTGCCTGGTTTATCAGAGTCTTGAAATCTTCTGGTCCTTCTCCAAGTACTCCGTCTACTTCGTCAACTAACGTCAGAAACAAACCCAATAAGCAACACAACAAGGCAAGAATGAATGTGCTCTAAAAATATGAAGTTGACTTTTATTGGATACCTCTGGTCATATGAGGAATGACCAAAGTGATTTCATTGGAAGGGGATCAATGGATATTTCGATATGACGGAATCAAGGGGTTTATGGATTTGCAAGAAGTGCACAGAAATATATTTTTGAAAAATGAGCAAAGGCACCCATTTAACAAAGGATGATTTTGAAGCATCTAGGAATTGGTTTCACTGGATTTGGAGTTGAGATGATTTTCCTATGAATTTGCAAAGTTGGCTATATATAAAGAAATAGACCATTATTTGAGGTGATACAGAAAGTATTAGTAAAAATGTTCAAAAACTAAGTTTTGAACTTATAGACATCTAGGATTTTGAATCATGGAATTTGGATCAAAAATGGGATCTCTGTGATTTTCTAAAGTTTATCACGAGAAATAGGAAAAATAGGATGTGATAAATATTTGTGAAGGAAATGCTTCTGTAAAAATGTGACAATAGCACCATGTGGTAGGGAATGATTTTAGAAACTACTAGAAATTTGAATCATCAAATTTGGAGTTAATTTGAATTATTTATGGATTTTAGAAACTCACTGGAAAAGAATAAAAAGAAATATAAGGCATTACCCTTATCCTGCGCACCGGCGAGAGATAGCCGTGGGCCGGCCCAGCGGCTCGGCCACGCGGACGACAGGCGACGCTGAAGGCGTATTTTGTCCGGCCCATCTGCACTTGCCAGCGTGGCCCGGTGGCTGGGCCACTGACGGCGAGGCCCTTTTGCAAGTCATCGTCTTAAATCTTCCTCCCGCCGCTACTTTGGCCGAGAGCAGAGAGCCCCGACGGCGACTTCCGGCGCTACGGAGCACCTCCGGCGATGCTCTGGCTATGGATGAGCTCGGCGTCGAGCGCCGCATCCATTCGTGTATGCCACGGATGCCGGGGATGGTCGAGGCGACGGCGGCTTGGATGCCGGCGGACGGTGGCGTCGAGCGAGATTGGGCACGGCGCTACGGTGCACCCTCGGACGAGGGAAAGAGTGTGGGAGCTCCGCCTTGCTCAGGGGAGCCTGCTGGTGGAGAGAGGAGATGGAGAAGAGCTCGGGCTTGGATGAATTTAGGTGGAGGCCCGCGGCGGCTCTCCGGCCATGGAGGGCTATGGAGGGCGCGGGGAGAGGAGTGAGTTGGTACAGGGGGTCTCTGGGTGGGAGAGAGAGGCAAAGGAGTATGGAGGAGGCTCGGGGTGGCCTTAAATAGAAGGGGGCGAGGTGCACAGCGGGGTCGTGCGCCGGCGAGGTCGTAGCCATCGCTGGAGGCCACGGGAGTGCTTGGTCAGTCGGGTCTTCTGGGCGTGGTCTGACGGGGAAGGGAGAGAAGGAGCGGGGGAGCGTCAGGGCAGCGCGAGTGTGAGCCTTCCCTTTGGCGCTCTCGGGCGGCCATGGTGCGCGTGCGAGCAGGGGCAGGAGAGAGAGGAAGAAGGGGGCCGACAGCGTGCCGTGTACTGGACGTCGAGGCGACCTCGGGAACACTGAGGGGAGGCCCTAGGTGGTCCGGTGGCTCGGCAGAGAGCGGCTACGGTGCTAGGGCGATGTGGCAGCTCAGAGCTGCGTCTTTGGCCCGGCATGGCCATTGTTTTGGCAAAGTGGGCTGACCACTAATGTGCAGTAGTGCTAGGGGTAGTAAAGAAGTGTGGAGAGGCATTGGATGCCTGGAGAGCGATGGGAGAGGAGAGAGGTTGAGGAGAGAGGGAAATGGGCTGTCCGGAGAGAGAGAAAGTGGGTTTTACCCTCCAATAATTGAGTTAAGGATTTGCCATTGCTACTGGAGGTGCAAGGGGACTAGGAGGGGCTGTGGTAAAAAGTTGAGCTCAAGGAGAATAGTGGAAGAGGTCAAAATGGCATTTTGGTAAAGTGGCAGAAGGTGTTTGATATTGGTTTGGGCTAGTAGATGATCTCCATTTGTCATGAGGCTTGACAGGGTTCAATGGCATGAGATAATAATAGGTTCCACCAAGGTTGCGTCCATTTGGGCAAAGTTGCCAATGCAACTTTTGTAAACCCTAGAAATTAGCAGAAATGAACTTGTGTAGATCTAGTTGAGCAAATCATTTCTCCTTGATGCACCACTTGGTGTGGTGGCCTCATTTGGTCATGTGAACATGCTCACAAAAGTTGGGGTCAAGGAGAGAAAGTTGGTAGTACAAAGTTGTTCAAATTTGATTACAGTCAGAGAGGGTTTTGGGGCACTTTGATCAATATAACTTTTTCTCCAACTTGTGCCATTTGGTCTAGATGAATGATTAGACCATTTGAGCATGTACACAATATTTGAGAGCATTTGGACATGTTTGGCAATGCAAAAATGTTCAAACTTGAAAAAGGACAGAAGTGGTTTTGAGAGGGTTTCATGGGGTTATACTATTCTCCATGAAATGGTACTTGGCAAGATCATCCAAAATATCATATGTGACTTGTTAGAAAAAAAAATTGGATTTTTATAAAAATATTTCTTGTAGAAATATTTCAAATCCTTCAAATGAGAAGAAATGGTTTTGGGAGGTTTTGTCCAATATTTTGATCATGACCATGTGTTGAAACTCATATATATGGAAACTATATGTCCATTGAGTCTCCCTAATTTTTCTCAAATATTTTTAAAGCTTTAAAATAATTTTAACCTATTAAAGACCATTTCTGGCCTTAAGAAAAATCCTTTAAATAAAATAGAAAAATAACTTTTAAAATTATATTTTTGTGGTTTCTGGGTATCCTATATCTAATAGGAGTCAAATGTATTTTTGGAAATATTTTTACTGCCCTTAATTAAGTACTTGCAGTGCAAACCTCAATTCAGGGGTTTTTGAAAAACTAATTTTTGAAAATACTATTTGGCCAAATTATTTTTGCAAGAAATTATTTTTATGTCCTATACACATGGCATGATCATTGGTTCAAGAGTTTGGAGCAAGGAGATGAAGTATAGGAGTTGGAGGATTTATTTGATTTTTAGAGCACTTGCAAACAGCAGACAAAAAAAATCAAGTCAAGCAAAGTCCAAAACACTCAAAAGTTTTTGTCAAACCACATTTTATCATGATTCATTAGCTTAAGTGTTGTGGCATGAAAATCAGGGTGTGACAACAGCACTACTACTACACTCTAACACAATAAATCATATGTATTTTTAGTTTTACTAGATATCATATTGTTACTTAATTATTTAGTTTGCATACATTAAAATTTCCTTTGAAATGTATGGCCAGTATCATATACCGTGCGGGAAAAATCCCGCCCTTTCTTGTTTAATCGGGTTTGTATCGATGGATCGTGCGAAACAGCAAAACTATAGTACTATATACAGTACAAGTGACAGTTCACTAGGCCTTTGTGTCGTGTACTCCTCCGTCGTAAGAGTGGAGCGCTTGCTTTCATAAATCTTCTAGTCCCTTTCACCGACATGTCGGGCATCAAGCTACCGGGTCCACGTGCCATACCGGAATACAGTGCAGAGCAGCCGCGGTGAAGCACCCAGTCATGGCGCCGGCGTAGTAATGAGCAATGAGGCGTCAAATCACAAAGTTGCACCTTTCCCGCAGTTAAGTTGGAGGGACGAAGTAATAATGCTATAAAAGAAGTTGGAGGGACGAAGCAACCATCATTTCACTCGTTGCTAAATCCGCTTCTCCCTCATCTTCTTCAAGTTAACCACGTGTTGCTTCTGTCGTTGTTATGCCTCATGTGGGAAGCGGATCGGCTTGGTAAAGCACTGACACGTGGGGCCGCATGTTAGCAAACCGCTAGGACAACGTCCTCTAAAAATAAGAAACCTCCCCCTCCATCCGCGCGGCAAAATCACCTCCTTTTTACTAATCTTGGTTCTATGATTTTTTAGATCAATATAATTGAGATTTGTATAGATAGCACACAGGAGCAAAACCAAGTGGTACGGTTAAGGGCATCCACAATTTGTAGCCAAATGTGAAAATAGCTTTTGGCATCGTGGGAACCATTGTGGACGGTGTTGCCAAAGCCAAAAGAATGGAAACCAAGCTCCATGATTGATTGATTGAAGGAATAGAAAAATGCCACGTCTCTCCTCTTTCTCCCATGCTTGGACGCATGTACAGTATAGAGTACAGAGTCTACTCCCCTATCCCTTCTATCACAAATCACAAAGCAGTGAGGCGTCAAATCACAAAGCACGGATGAAGCAACCATCATTTCACTCTTCGCTGACTCCGCTTCTCCATCGTCTTCTTCGAGAAACCATCTCACCACACTAAGCTGGACGGACGACGCTATTGTGTACGAGTAGTACTAGTACATTTACGCGTCCTTTGGTTCAACGGACTTCCTGGATGCAAATAAGGCGGTTGTCTCGGCTTGCAGGCGGCACTTGCGAACGACTTACCGTGGTCTCCCTCAATGGTGTTCTCTGTCGAACGCACTTCGCCAAACCACAACGATCGAGTTATCGTCGTCCTTTGCAATGGGGAAGGAAGTCAAATATAGTTACTACCTCCATTTTTTTGTACACAAGGCGGTATATCAAAATTACAATTTGCAAAAGGCCACTAACAATAATCGAGGCAAAATTGGTGGGGTTTGCCTCGTACTAGCACCCAAGGACATTAATATCCCCTGCATGCATGCCGAAGTGAGAAGGTTGGTTTGCATGGCGCTGCATTAATCAAGCGATGAGGAGTGAGATGGTTAGCTCTTCGGGCTTTGGAGAAAAAAATACGCATTAATTGACACGTGAAACGAGGATTTGTATCGATTAATCCCGCGAAGGAAAACCCCGCCTTTCTTTTTTAACACTAGTACTACGTACTTATCCTGTTTGGGTCTAGGCCTTGCATTGCCATACTTCGCCATACATTTTTGCCAAGCTTGCCTAAAGTTTTCAAAATGAAAAGGAGGTACACTTGCGCACGGCTGTCATCATGTCGCACCGCACCCTCCACAGTCGCTCCTGCACACCGCAGTCGCACCGCACCCTCGGATCTGCGATCGCTCACGCCGCATAAACCCAACCAAGGGAACGCACCCTCACTGACACGTGTTGTCACATGTGAACAAACCAAACTCAGCCATCCTACCGCTAACACATAATTTTCGTTCATAGAGTATGTTTATCCAACCGCATGTTGGGGAGTATCCGTATGGCCCGTGCGATGGTCTGTTGGGGAAGAAGAAGAAGTGAAGAAGAAGGGTTAGGAGACGTAGGATATTCATCCAACCGCCTGAAATGGTAGACTGACCCAAGTCAGGCAACTTGCATAACAATATATGTTTTTACATAGAAAAAGATCCATAAAAATAACAACATAAAGAAAAACTATCACTGCTCGTGGAACGAGACGGCCTCGTCGTCTTTGGCTGCCGGCGTGAACCAGCCGTAGCTGCCAACATGTGTCTCTGCACCGTGGTTATCCTCGGCCTCCAGCTACTCGTTCATGCAGAGCGTGCGGGTGCTCTGCATGGATGAGAGCACCGCCCGGTTCAAGTCGAGGATGTCTGGTTCCGCCTGCAGGAGGGCCTCGATGGCAGCGGCATCCGCGCGCTCCGCATCGAGTCGAGCCTCCGCCGCCCGGTTCAAGTCCAGGATGTCCGGTTCCGCCTGCAGGAGGGCCTCGATGAGAGCGGCATCCGTGCGCTCCGCCTCGAGTTGAGCCTCTGCCGCCCGGTTCAAGTCCAGGCGTCCGGTTCCGCCTGCAGGAGGGTCTCGATGGCAGCGGCATCCGCGCGCTCCGCCTCAAGTTGAGCCTCCACCGCCGGTTCACATCCACGACATCCGGTTCCGCCTGCAGGAGAGCCTCGATGGCAGCGGCATGCGCGCGCTCCGCGTCGAGTTGAGCCTCTGCCTCCCGGTCCTCCTTTAGTATCGCCAGGTTGAACCGCTGGTCCGCCTGCACCATAGGGGACTCGGACGCCAGCATGAAGTCGACGTCCATCTTCTCATACCCATCGGGGGCCTTCTGCGCCGCGACCTCCGCCATGAACATTGGATCGCCTTCCTCCTCCTCGTAGCTTGGCTCCAGAGAACTCGGGGATTGGCCCGCCGCAAAGCGAGCTTGGGAACGAAGGTCTCTGGCGCCGACCGCCGCCGTGATTTTTGCACGGCGCTCCGGCGTGAGCATCTTGTAGTACGTGATCTTGCAGCGCACCATGGCTTTCCGGCGAACTAGAGGACGATTGATGCGGGCTAGGGGATCAAAAGGTGGGGGAAGGGGCTGGAGATTAGGTGTGGTTGGCTGGCGTAGGCCGAGCAGTGAAGGTTCTGGTGTGAATAGTGGTTCCGGTGACGACCGGTCAATCGGTTTTGACTGTACATCGCTCTTGTCGCCTTCGCGTTGCAGCCCGGCACGCTGGACCCCCCACATCGCTCACCAAATGGAACGCGCTTCGTCTTGCATTTTCGCTTGCTTGTGAGACCGCAGTTGAGAGCAAACCGACGTCCTTCCCCCTCCCCCGCCTGTGTCATTTTATGCGGATTAAATAAAATAGAGGGAGTATACTACGGATGAGGATCCCCTGACGTGGCCGAACCCATTGAGTAACTGACATGCGGGGCCTAGCAAGCATGGGGTCCGCCAGTAAGTGAACGAAAGGGAGGGTAAGGCAGGGATACATATGTGAGACGAGCTTCCAATGATATAATTTTCACATCATACATCTCATGTACTATTAATCTTGTCAATAGTCAAATGCGGTTTTGAAAAACGCATTAGAGCATGGTTAATAATATAGCCAGTCGATGGCTATAAGGAACTGCCATGTCATCTATAGCCATCATCTATTATATGCACTCATACAGTAGTGTGGGCTATAAGGTTGGCTATTTCCATAAAAAAATTATAAGGTTGGCTATTGTATTAGTACTTTTTCCATCTCCTCTCCATCTCTTTCTTCATATTTATTATGCGTATTTAACTAGGAATGCGTATATAGCTAGGCTCTTGCATGAGAGCTCACTCCCTTACTTTTTCACATCTCTCTCCTCCACATAGGCCCTATATAGCTGGAAGGAGGGAGTACAACTATGAGCACTTGCATACTCTAGTACAGATGTTGTCGGTACTCCACTAGTACTATTGGACAGGGAGCTTAAAAAAGTTACTATTGGACTGGCTATACGTAGTGAAATCCTAGTAGGAAGAGCATGTGCGAGAACAAGCACATTCACGTGGTTGAAAACAAATTGGAAACCATCTCGAGTACAAATCTAGGAGTACGTACGAATCTAACAATATTGATTGGGCGTTGTTGAATGTTGATACTTTTTTATCAAAGTAGAGATACTTTGAGTACACATAAAACTTATATGTAAACTAGAAAGGATATGAGGGAGTATATTGTATGTTCAAAAACGAAACGAACATTGAAACTTGAATTTGATGACATAGTTTGATGTTGGACTGCAATTTGCTCAACATCTTCGAATGAGAACAAAGCTGACCCGACAGGTCCTCTGCTAATTTATTTATTTATTACCAAAAGGGCCTCTACTATTTATTTATTTATTTATGAGCAAAAGGGGATACACCCTGATTTCCGTTAATAGAAATCATTAAGTGTTCACAACACTACGCCCAGCCTGCTACACAGGTTTCATTCATTACTAGTTTCAGCAAAGTGCTCATGTCACAGCCACTGAATACATCACGAGTGCTACATACACTGCAAATAAAGAGACAATCATCCTACAGAGCACATTGATTTTGCCCATTATCTTCACAAACTCTTTCATCTCCTCATTGCTGCCAAGGCCGTTCGGTTGATTGTTTAGCCATGATCAGAGGAACTGCATCTTTAACCTTCTACTCTGCATCTTCCTCTTCTGTCGTTCCTTTAGTTACTTGTCCAACACCCCAATCTGTTGGTATTGGGATTCCTCGGCTAACCAAATAATCAGCGTAGTTGCACTCCCCCACTGTCACAGCCTGATTTTTGGCTCTTTCTTTTTCATTTGATTTTCTGAGGTTTTGGCTTGAGTTTTCTTTTTCCGTGGCTTTGTGGTCTGGAAACTGAAGAAGATGACCTCTTCTTTATTTCCACAGTGGCTTGTCATCCTCAAATCCTTCCCTAGATCATATCATTTCCATCCTAGCCCAATCCCAATATTCTTTTTATTGGGAATATTCCTTTTCTATTAAAGGAATCATCCTTTTTGCCCTAGGTTGTGAAGCAACCTATATTTCCATCACTCCTAAAATTACCAAATAATTCTCATAAATTGTTTGGGTCATATATTCCTCAAATATAGCAAAACATTTCATTTTCCATGTTTATCATCATGCTCAAATAATTCATTTCCTATTCTGCCCTAAATGGCACATTGTGAAGCAAGTGCTATTTTCCTTTGCCCAATTGACCTCAAACTCCTTGGACACCTTTTCCTGTCCATATCATTGCCACATGCCAAAATGAAACCTCATTTGCCTAGTAGTCATTTAATTATGATTTTCCAAAGTTTCTGTCAAGAAAGAAACTTTGTGAACGAGGTACAAGCTAGGTATATCCAAATGAGTTGCATTTTTGCATGGTCCTTCATATCATCAAATCATAGCCCTCCACCAAAGTTGAGATCATTTAATGCCTCCATGTGAGCACAGCTTCAAATCTTTAATTCTGTCCAAAATTTCAGTTTGTGAAGCAAGTATATTTTATCTTGCTTCATTATGGCTGTAATTTTTTCTATGCCTTCCCCAGTCCATATAAACTCCCTCCGCCAAGTTGTGGCTCAATACATTTAGCCATTTTCCCTCTAGAATTTCTGCAAGTTTCTGGTTAGTGGGAATGTTTGTGAAGGAAGTACCATTTTGGTTTATCCAAATGGTGTGAAACCTTTTTCAGCGTCTTCATATGACAAAATAACTCTGCCCTGCCCAAGTTTAGCTCAAGTGGCTTCACCATTTGAGTGCATCATCATGATTTCTATTCTGGACCAATTTAGGCAGTTGTGAAGCAACTATATCAAATATTGGTCCAAATCCCTCCATAGTTTCCAGGACCGTAGTCCTTCCATAGTCAAACATCCCAGACAACTCTATTTGACCCAATCATCTCCCTGTTGATCAGCAGTACTTAGCCAAAACTGATACAGCAAACTTCAAGCGATCACTCACATCTCTCCTTTGCACTTATGTTTGATCTATCACCTCCCTCGGCCTCTAGTATGAAAGGACTAAACGCTAGACAATGTTTCCCTGCCTCTTGCGTTCCCTCCTTGCCGGTCACAGTGGTGACCACCGCCCTGGCATGCCATGGACGCGAGCTGAAAGGCGTTTTGCTCGGGCCCCTCCTCGGTTCGTCGTGCTCGCGCGCCTCGTCGTGTCCAACAGCTAGCCCGTGTTATCGCCGTTCCCCTGGAGCCGTCTCCCCCTCCCAAAGCCTCCTCGCTGGCGCTCGTCACCGTGCACCCACGGGCGAACTGTAGCCGACCGGCTCAATTCGTGTCGCAGCAGCTTCCCTCCCTTGTCCCTGAGCTCCGCTCGTCTCCGTGACCTCTGGCACTCGTCCGTTCCCACCCCGTCGTCTTCCCCGAGCTCATGCGCGAACACATGCGTCCATGGCCGACCACGCATCGTGGCGGCCTTGACTCGGCCATGACCTCGACGGCTATAAGTAGCCCCTCCCAGCAGCCAGGCACTCCATCAGCCTCACCTCACTCCCAGCCCCTCCCTAGCTAGTCTCCCGAGCCCCGGAGCCCCTCCTCGCTGAAGTAGGCCACCATGGCCGCCGCACGGCCTTGGCTAAATTTGGTCGAAGCCGAGCCTCCCCCTCCTTTCTGTCGCCACCAGAGCAACTCCCGTAGTCCACCCAAGCCCCTCCGCTCTTCTCCGACTCCTCCGGTGGCTTCTGGCTGCGAGCCCCGCCGGCGTCCGACGCCTCTGTCCGCCGCGGCCGACGCCCCGCCCCTTCCTGTGGTCTCCGGCGTCCGTGGCATGGCCCATCCGACGCGGCCCCATCTCCCAAACACGCGGTGGTCCGAGCACATGGGTGGTGGTAAGCGCCGGCAGCGTCATCGCCGGAGGCGCTTCAGACTCGGGCCTCTCTGCAAGGCGTCGGGATGAAAGGAGGAAGAACGAGGAGGAAAGAGATAGAGTCTTGGGCCCCACCGATCGACCTCACGAAGCCGGCCCGTGTTGACCCGCTGCCCACGTGGATAAGTGATGGGCCCCAGCCCGTGGGACCCGCGTCGGCGTCACGCCCGGTCCCGCCTCGGTGGCCCGGATTAAGTGGGCGTACTTTCGGTTGAGTACGTTTTCATCTCTGAGGAAAGCGCATTTTCCCTCTGCTTCAGCTCAAAGTACGCTTTCTTTTACTGAAAGCGTATTTCCTCTCTGTTTCAGCCCAGAATGTGTTTTCTTAATCAGAAAGCGTATTTCTAATATTGCGCCTCTGTCTTATCCACTCAGGGACTTGTTTGTGATGATGTTTTTGCAGAAAAGTCCCCGAACTTCAACCCTTCACAACTTTTCAACCGTAGCTCCGATCGAGGTGAAACCAACGCTCACGTCTTCGTCTCGTAGAGCCCAAACTTTTGGTACCATTTTCACTATGTTTCAACATTCTGAAAATGACCATTTTGCCCTTGCCCCAATCAGCCCCCTCCGAGAGAGAACCTTTCCGACGATTCCTTTCGCGATCTTTCCACACTTCTCCCCGGAGCCTTCTTCATCCCTAGGCAAGCCACAACCACCATTTCCATGATAGCCATGCAGAAGCATTGGTTTTCAACTTGAATCTTTAATAACCGCCTGTTCGTTTTTCTACTGCTGTCGATATCTCGGTTATGCTTATGGATCGATGTTCCTTTGCACCCAGTTGGTTAAATGCTTGCATGGTAGTTTATCGTATGTTATTGCATGGTAGTTATTGCTGATGCTAGTAGTCATGTTATGCTATGAGTAATGTTCTAGTTGTGATATTCATGCTCGTAGGTATGCCATGCTCATCTGGATAAATTGTTAAATGTTGTTGTTATGCTCATTGATTATGTTGCACCCCCATGCTTTTGTTGATATCATGTTCATGCATTGTAGTTGCATCATGTTATTTCTATCGTGGCTCAGCATATTGCATTCAAGTTTAACCGGATTAAATTGAACTTGAACAACTGTTGGCTGAGTCATGTTGCCACCATATCGTTCCAACCAGTGCAACCACACTTACCCTATGGGGGGTCCTAGCTGGGTCTATTGTCATGCCTCTCACCGGTGCCTCCTGTGAGGGAAGGTTATGCGCCGGCGCTACCTTGGCCAGGTAGGACGGCATAAGCCTTGTGTGCCCGTTGTTTTTGTATGGATCCTTGTCCCCGTGTGGGACCGTTTTACCACGACGGTGGCCGTTGGTGCCTTTGGTAGGCACGGGGCCACCCAGGACTTAGCCCAAAGGGGAGTTGGTCGGAGTGGCCGGGAGGGTGTCATGGCAGTAGGACGGTTTTGTCGGAACGCTTTGGTCCACCCGAATGGGAGTGCGAGGCCAGGGTTCCGTGGTGTGGGTATAGTGTGCTAACCTCTGCAGAGTGTGTGTTAAATCTATCGATAGCCGCGCCCGTGGATAAGGGCCCAGTTCGTGTCAGTCACACTATGGGTCAACGGTAATAATAATGTGCTTAATAACAACCCTGGTTCGTTGATATAAGAAGTTGGTTGATATTTATGTGATCGTGAGAGGATCACTGTGGTATCATGAATACCAACTTGTTGGATATTTGTGATGTTATGCAAGAGTCAAGGGTAAAGGTCAAGCTCCTTGTGGTCATGAATGATTACTACAGTATTGTTAATACCAAGCTTGATTGGATCCTGAGATGATTGTGTGATATCCGTGATGGTAAGTGATCTGGTGTGAGTTCACGAGGTAACCCGAACAGAGTAAGTTGGTGCATGATAGTTTCATCATGTTGCATGCTAGTATCATCATGTTCATATGTTTATGACATGCTCGTATTGTTCTAACTGTATCATCTTGTTCATGCTATGATTGATCTGATAGTATCATGTTAATCGTTGTTAACCTGTAAATGCCATGATATTGTTTGTCTTGATTGCTTTGGTTGATGTGAGCTTGCAAGTACATTCAATGTACTGACCTGGCGTGTCATGCCAGTTTGCAGGTCATGCCGAATTTGATTGCTTGTTTGTCGTGGATTCCTTCTTTGCGCGCTAGGATAAGCGTTCCAGCCAGAGTCCCTGCGGGGTGGAGTTCACCACCGTCGTCGCTTTTCCGCTACCGGTAGTCATTCCGCTGCATCGTGTTGTTCTGCTGCTTGCATGGAACAACCATGGCAGGCATAGTGTCGCCGTGCTGATGTAATCCCCTTGTACCCATATAGATTGCAATAAAGAGCTTGTTTGTTCTATGCTAAGCAGTGTCGTATTCCAGAATACTTCTCCTCGATCTCTGGGCTGGAATACGGGGCGTTTCGGTTTCTCTGAGTCGGGGTGTCACAGGCATCAGAGCAGGTCTGGCTGTAGGATGCCCTAGCCCGCGCGAACGTTAGAATACGGTAGTATAGAGCCCAGTTGGTTTGTTGCACTTGATTGCTGCATTTGTTTGTTGCATAGCATGCATAAGATTATTATCTTGTCGCTAAAGGTTAATCTTGTGAGTGTAGGTGGTATCGGTTTCGATCCACTACCTGCACCCTCCTTTGCATGCCTGCTCTTCGGTGTTTGGCGTCATCTCTGTCTCAGCAGAGTGATGCCCTGGTACCAAGTGTTCCAGACACCATTTGCGGGAGTTATGCTCAGGTATCGTGTCGATATCTTTCCGCCACCCACCCGTATTATTTCAGTGATAGACTTGTCTCTATCCCGAATCGTGCTATCCATCTTGTCCCTTCGGCAACCCTTACTGATAATTGTTATCAAAAAAGGGCAATGCCATCAAGCCTTACTTTTCCTCCACTATATTGCCTCATCTTCCCATTCTTTGGACATGTATGATTCCCTTTCGTACGCTTGATGATGATGTGGTTGTGAGCTTGTGTCTCGCTGCATGATCACCAAGTCCGTCCTCGCCTCCATATTCATCCAGTTGCAACCGGAGTTCAGCCAGCGTGGTGTAGCATTGGTTACACTAACTCTTTCCACACGCAGATTCACTTTCGTGCACACTGTCACAGCATATTAGACCATAATACCAGAGTTTCCGCGAGATTTGTGTGCTTAGGTATGCATGCATACTATTGTGTGAGTAGCAGGGATATGTGATGTTGCTTGATTATATATATTATTGTATGCTTGTGTGCTTTTGTTTTAGTCGTTTCTTTTGCTTCTTTCTTTGGGCCTTCGGTGTGGCATTATTTTTCCCCTCATTAAAGTTGCTCGTTAACCGACACCGGACCTGAAGAATCAGCAAGGAGTTCAAATATTTGGAAGCTCAGAAAAATGGAATGAAATTATCAGCAGACAACAGTGAAATTGGGAAAATCTTGGCTGAAGGCAAAAGAAATCCTGGATGGACTGTCAGTATCAAGTTTGCATCAGTATGGAATTCTCAGCCGACTGCATTGAGATCTGGGGATATCTGATCGTCATGCGGATAATCAAGTTTGCCTTAGTGTGCACTCTTCATGGCAGTAATGATCAGATCAGCAAGAAGATAAGCTATGTGCAAGACCAACAGTGCAATTTCAGTCAAAGGTATGGTTCAGATACAAGGTTTGATTCTTCGTGGAGGATGATTTTGAAACATGATATGTCTGGAAGAAAGCAAGGATGTGACACATACTCAGAAAGGAGGATGGTCCAGCAATTCCTATTTCAGCACGAAGCCCAGTCTTCCTCAGCAAGATACTCTCGATGGTTTTCAGCATAAGCCATCCAATCGTCCTCAGTACGGCACTGGTGCAAGATAGTACAATGTGAATTGACAGTAGATGGCAGAATCAGATCTGCAGCAATTGGTCAGAAGCAAGAATCAGTCAGAACACAAGTCTGCCTCGGGAATCAGATTCTCAGATATATGTGAAGGAAGCCAGATATACACCTCAGTGTGACAAAGGACTATGAGGATTAGCGACAACACCGAAGCTATGTACAAGTACCAGTGAACACGGAAGATGATCTTGATGAGCCCTTCTCTCCTTTTCTTGATTGCCAACACCACGCTTTGTGATCTCGAGCTGTTTTAGCTATCCGGTGGATGCCGATTTTTATTTCTCTCTTCAACGACTGTCATGAGTTCTGAGCTGCTTTTTGGCGGTCTCATACAACTGTTGTGTTTCTTTTTGTGACAGTAGCCCTATAGCTGCTTTTGGCTATTTTAGGGAGCTACCACTTTCTTCTTATCAACCCGGTCTCATGTTCTGAGCTGCTTTTCAGCTGTCCTGAGCCGTGGTTGAGTTATTTCAGTAATGTCCCAGATCTGAGTTGTAAAGACTGTTCTGGTGGCTACTGATTTATTTGCCGATTTCTTGCAAGGGTTCAGATGATCATTTTCCCCTGGTCAGAACGTTGCACTCGACGGAACCTATGGTCACTCGAAGAAGTAATATGACTCCGCTCTTTCAACCAAGGATCCAGATCAAGAAAACAATAATGAAGAAGCAAGACCAACATGGTGCAGATACCCCAAACTGTGGCACCCCAGCTCAGAGCGACCGGTTTACCCTGCATTGCCAGCCCAGAGACCATGTCTTCTGGCAACACACAACATCTTGGTACAGAAAACAACCGCTTTATTGATGCTAGCGGATTAGAGTTTATATTACAATAGATGTCGAGGCCAAGCGGCACGCACGGTGTGGCTGAACAATATGTACAATATTTAGTGAACATAAAGGGGCCTTGATCATGACAACTACGCGGCAGCGGAACAATGTCGTAGCGGAAGCTCCATAGCACAGGGACACCAATGTGGACACGATCTAGACCCGGACAACACTCCTTTCCAACGAGACTTTCCTGAAATCTGGCATGATACGCCAGGTCAGTACATTGAATGTACTTGCAAGCTCACAACAGACATAATCATAATGACAACCAATATCATGATAATTAACCAATTAATAATAATGCAACACCATATGTCCAACATGATGTGATCGTTCTCGAACGTCCCTCGGGACGGACTTACCAGCCGTGATCATTTACGGATCACAAAAAAATCACCGTCGTGGTCTTGTCAAGAGTAACTCGTGATCCTTACGGAGATCACAACCACGACCAATATTTGGTCTCGAACATCTCGATGGCTTTTCCGCCATCATCAACAGTGCAAAGTACATAACTTAGTGTGCAAATTTATTAAACATTGGCTCATGGTGGGATCTACTACGAGGCGTCCGTGACCGTGGACTCGGCTATTGGTAGATTATACACTCTGCAGAGGTAGCACACTGTACCCACACCACGGAACCCATGGCCTCGCACTCCCATTCAGGTGGACCAACGGCATTCTGACGAAACCCCTCCATTGCCATGACACTCTCCCGGCCACTCCGACCCAATCCCCAACGGTCTAGTTCTGGGTGGCCCCGTGTCTACCAAAGACACAACGACCACCGTCGTGGCCAAAATGATCCCACTCGGGGACCTGGTACCATAATATCAACAACGGGCACACAAGATTATGCCTGTTTACCGGGCCAGGGTAAGCATGCCCATAACCTTCCCAAGTTGGAGGCACCGACCAGAGGCATGTCAATGGACCGAATCAAGGGCTTCCCACAAAGGCAAGTGTGGTTGCACTGGGAAAAACTCCATTCAGCGGCACCATGACCCAGTCAACGATATATTCAAGTTGAGTTATATTCAGGTTCAACTTAAAATGAAAATGACCGGTGTCGTAGCATGCCATGAAATGCAATACTACACATGCATCACATATTAACGAAAATGGCTGATGTCAACCATATTCACACTAAGCATAAACATCAACAACTTATATTACTTTCACAGTCAGGGTAACTCTCACTTTAACAAGATATTTTGTAGAAAGTTTTATTATTTTTCTCATGCAAGAAAATAACTTCGATTAATTTCTCATATGCATAACAAAAATTATACTATCATCACCACAAGCAAATCCTAATTTCTTTACCAACAAAGTTAGGTTCAAACATTCTGTAAATCAAGCAAAATAGCTAAACAAGCACTTAACAGAATATTAATAACAAATTTTACTATTTTATTTGTGCAAGAAAATAACTTTAAGTAATTACTCATATGCATAAAAAATCATTTTATCATTACCACAAGTAGATCTTATCTTCTTTACCAACTAAGCTAGTCTAAAAAATTCTGTAAATCAAGCATAATAACTAACAAACACTTAACAAAATATAAATAACATAATAGTTATTTAAATGCATGGATTAAACATTTCATTCAAGTAAGAAAATCATAAATATTGAAATGACACCATGAAAATGTTGATGTGGCTTGCCTTAGTGCAGATGAGGTTCACAAGCCTTCTGGTGATCCTCAAGACAAGCCTCACCCTCTGAAAATAATTTTAAATACAAGAAGAAGATATCAAGAACACTTCTGAAAACCACCAGAAAATCTAGGCAGCACAAAAAATCTTATTTTTGGTGAGCTGCGAGATTTCTTTGCAAAGAACATAATGCAAAAAGAATCAATTCATTTGGACTTATGGTTGAAGAGTTATGGCTGTTGAAAGCTTTCTGTAAATTCAAATGAATTTGAATAAAAAATAAAACAAACTGGGGGGGTGACGTCGAAGGCGTAAAGCCCAGGGGCGCCACCACTCGTGCAGCTGGCCACAGTCTGAGTGGCTGACTAGCAGGCCCCGCTAGTCAGGTGAGGAGGAGGGGAGAAGGAAACAGAGGGGGTCGCGGCTTCTCCGGAGCTCTCGCCGGCGACGAGGGCTCCTTGGCCAAAACGAGAGGGAGGGATTTAGAGAGGGGACGGAGGCGCACCTGCCCGTACCCGTAGCGTAGCTAGGGGTGGTCGGACGGAATCAGAATCGACCTCGCAAGCGGAGGAAGAACGTGGTGGTCGCCGAAGATGAGGAAGACGGCGAGCAGAGGCAACTCCAGGGGCTTCAAGTGGTCAGAACAGCTTCACCGACGATAGGCGGAGGCTCTGGATGGGTCGCCCTGGCCTGAGAGGGGCTGGAGCTACCGCGATGACCAGAGGGGATCGCCGGCGAGCTCGAGCTCGGGGACGGCGGCCCGCGGCCTGCCCGGCCGGGCTACGGTTGCCTACGTGCTAGAGGAGTGGGTGGGAGTGGTGGACGGTGCTCGAGGAGGTTGGGGGCGGCTCCATTTATAGGCGAGCGGAGAGGGGGGGTTCAGGCTCCACCGGTGGACACCTGTCCACAACACCCGGCGACGAGCGGCGTCAGTGACAGGGGAGAAGGCCACGCAGCTCATGCGGCGACTGTTGGCGAACGGGGACGAGCACGGGAGTGAGGAGAAGGCGACGAGCACAGTGCGCACCGCACTGTTTGTGTTGGCCGGACCATGCATGTGCTCGCTGCGGCGAGCTCCGGTGTCGGCGAGCACCAGGGGGGAGTTAATGGCGTTGAGACGAGGATGGTGGCGAAGTTTGGCATGCTCGGGCAGACGGGGGAAGCGAGCACGCGCGAACAGAGCGCTCGGCGGCACTCAGAGCGCGTCGACACGCAGGCATGGCATGGTGGACACACGTGGTCACCGCGTGAACTCTTCCCTCAGGCCAGCTTACGTCCAAAAATCATGTCTAGCTTGTTGTTCGTGGTGGTTTTGAAGTTTACCACGCTTTGGTTTGGATTCAAAAAGAGAGGAGTTTTTACAAGCCAAGTAAGTTTCTGATCAGCAACTTTGATAGGTTACTGAGGTCAAATGGCTGGGAGTTGGGGGCTGTGCTTTGGTGGTTAGCCATGATCTAACTAAGGTGAAGATGCATAAGAAAATCCAGGCACAATGGACCAAGTAAAATGGTAGTTGCTGTAGAAACCACCATTTATGTCCAGAACAGAAAATATTTTATGTAGCAAAAATATTCCAAAAAGTGATGAAATATTTTTGCTCAGGAAGGTGTCCTAGGGTTCAAATAATATTTTTGAAGTATCTCAAATTTTTTGGGCAATAAAAATTGGGGTTGCTTTGGAGCATATTGAACTAGCTAGGGTTTTTGAGAGGAAAATGAATATTTTTCATTTAAGAAAATATTCCAAAGATTATTTTGGGCGTGGATCAGAAGGGAAATGATGATTAGGGAGGGAAATGAAGCACTTGGGTGAAAGCCAAGGATACCCAAGTGTTTAAGTCCATATGAAAAGATTCAAAATTTCCAAATTTCAGAATAACACCAAATGAAAATCAAGCAAATAAGAGGGGGCAAAAACCAGGCTGTCACACGAACAGTCTAATTCAGTATGGATCACCATGGATATTCACCAAAATGGTCTGCTCGGTTTTGGATGGTGAATAACAGTCTGGGAGCATGTGCCCTCACTTATGTGAAGCCTCAATGGATAGCATGTCATGGACAAAATTCTTTCACGAGATTCACAGTCAGTCAAGTGTGCGGATACTATCATATAAGGCCATACCCCTTATGCTGGCAACGACAGGCGACAATCAAATATTTGGTATGAAGCTGAGATTCAAGACAGTGGAGCCAGTCAGGATGGGTCAAAAATTCCTGCGATAAGTCAGAATCTGTCAAAAAACGGATATATCGCAACTCACTGTTTGGAACCTGAAGGACCTGCATTTAATGGAGAAACCCAATGCAAGGAGTCAGAGCTTGGGTGTTCATCAGGACAAATCGGATCACCAATTCATGGACAGTTTTCAGTACAGACACAACCATTGGAAGTCACTCTCGGATTTGTGAGACGGGCAGATATTTCAGTCATGGTAATCTCAGCTAAGTCAGCAGATATGAACAGAATTGGAGCCAGTATAAGCAGAAAATTGAGTTAAGATCTGTCAGGATATGGATACAGTGAAGCAAGCAACCCTAGAGCCGGTCAGGTCAGTCAGATGAAGAATTTAATGGGAACAATCAACAAAGGAAAAAAGGATACCCGAGTTGGAAACGGTTTCCTTAAGGCAGTATATTCATACTTGTTCCCGGAGCAACCAAATCTCGAGGGCGAGATTTCTTTAAGGAAGGTTTGTCACGACTGATTTTTGGCCCTTTCTTTTTCATTTGATTTTACGAGGTTTTTGCTTGAGTTTTTTCCGTGGCTTTGTGGTGCAGAAATCAAGAAGATGACCTCTTGTTTATTTCGAGTGGTTTGTCATCCTCAAATCCTTCCCTAGATCATATCATTTCCATCCTAGCCCAATCCCAATATTCTTTTTATTGGGAATATTCCTTTTCTATTAAAGGAATCATCCTTTTTGCCCTAGGTTGTGAAGCAACCTATATTTCCATCACTCCAAAAATTCCCAAATGATTATCCTAAATTGTTTGGGTATATCTTCCTCAAATATGGCAAAAAAATTCATTTGCCATGTTTATCATCATGCTCAAATAATTCATTTCCTATTCTGCCCTAAATGGCACATTGTGAAGCAAGTGTTATTTTCCTTTTCCCAATTGACCTAAACCTCCTTGTACACCTTTTCATATCCATATCATTGCCACATGCCAAAATGCAACCTCATTTGCCTAGTAGTCATTTAATTGTGATTTTCCAAACTTTCTGTCCAGAAAGAAACTTTATGAACGAGGTACAAGCTAGGAATATCCAAATGAGTTTCACTTTTGCATGATCCTTCATATCATCAAATAATAGCCCTCCACCAAAGTTGAGCTCATTTAATGCCTACATGTGAGCACAGCTTCAAATCTTTGATTCTATCCAAAATTTCAGTTTGTGAAGCAAGTATATTTTATCTTGCTTCATTATGGTTGTAAATTTTTCTAGGCCTTCTACTATCCATATAAACTCCGTCCATCAAGTTGTGGCTCAATCCATTTACCCATTTTCCCTCTAGAATTTCTGCAGCTCAGTGGGGATGTTTGTGAAGGAAGTACCATTTTGGTTTATCCAAATGGTGTGAAACCTTTTTCAGCATCTTCATATGACCAAATAACTCTGAGCTGCCCAATTTCAGCTCAAGTGGCTTCACCATTTGAGTGCATAATCATGATTTCTATTCCGGACCAATTTAGGCAGTTGTGAAGCAACTATATCAAATATTGGTCCAAATCCCTCCATAGTTTCCAGGACCGTAGTCCTTATATATTCAAACATCCCAGACAACTCTGTTTGACCCAATCATCTCCTGTTGATCGCCAGATCACCAACACCGACATACAAGAAACTTCAAAGGCGATCACTCACATCTCTCCTTTGCACTTATGCGTGATCTATCACCTCCCTCGGCCTCTAGTATGAAGGGACTTAACGCTAGACAACGTTTCCCTGCCTCTTGCGTAACCTCCTTGCCGGTCATAGTGGTGACCACCGCCCTGGCACGCCATGGACACGAGCTGAAAGGCGTTTTGCTCGGGCCCCTTCTCGGTTCGTCGTGCTCGCGCGCCTCGTCGTGTCAAACAGCTAGCCCGCGTTGTCGTCGTTCCCTTGGAGCCGTCTCCCCCTCCCGAAGCCTCCTCGCTAGCGCTCGTCGTCGTGCGCCCACGGGCAAACTGCAGCCGATTGGCTCAATTCGTGCCGCGGCAGCTTCCCTCCCTTGTCCCCGAGCTCCGCTCATCTCCGTGACCTATGGAGCTCGTCCGTTCCTCCCCGTCGTCTTCCCCGAGCTCATGCGCGAGCACACGCGTCCACGGCGCCATCCACACGTCCGCGGCGACGCCAGCTCGGCCATGACCTCACACGGCTATAAGTAGCCCCTCCCCGCGCAGCCCGAGCACTCCATCAGCCTCACCTCACTCCCAGCCCCTCCCTAGCTAGTCTCCCGAGCCCCGGAGCCCCTCCTCACTGCAGTAGGCCGCCATGGCCGCCGCACGGCCTCGGCTAAATTTGGTCGAAGCCGAGCCTCCCCCTCCTTTATGTCGCCACCAGAGCAACTCCCGTAGTCCACCCAAGCCCCTTCGCTCTTCTCCTACTCCTCCGATGGCTTCTGGCCGTGAGCCCAGCCGGCGTCCGACGCCTCTGTCCGCTGCGGTCGATGCCCCGCCCCTTCCTATGGTCTCCGGCGTCCGTGGCATAGCCCATCCGACGCGTCCCCATCTCCCGAACACGCCGGTGGTCCGAGCGCCGCGGATGGTGGCCCGTAGCGCCGGCAGGCATCGCCGGAGCGCTCGGCCTCGGGCTCCTCTGCGCGGCCTCGGGATGAAAGGAGGAAGGAGGAGGGAAGAAAGAGAGAGCTGCGCGGGCCCCACCAGTCAGCCTCACAGGAGCCGGCCCCGCGTTGAGCCCGCCTGCCCACGTGGATAAGTGACGGGCCCAAGCCCCGTGGGACCCGCACGTCACTGTCACACGCCCCGGTCCCGCCTCGGCTGATTGGATTAAGTGGAGGCGTACTCAGTTGATTACGTTTACATCTACGGGAAAGCGTATTCTCCCTCTGCTTCAACTCTAAGTAAGCTTTCTTTTAGTGAAAGCGTTTATCTCTCTGTTTCAGCCCAGAATGTGTTTTCTTGATCAGAAAGCGTATTTCTGAATTTGCGCCTCTGTCTTATCCACTCAGGGACTTGTTTGTGATGATATTTTTGCAGAAAAGTCCCTAAACTTCAACCCTTCACAACTTTTCAACCGTAGCTCCGATCGAGGTGAAACCAACGCTCACGTCTTCGCCTCGTCGAGCCCGAACTTTTGGTACCATTTTCACTATGTTTCAACATTCTTAAAATGACCATTTTGCCCTTGCCCCAATCAGCCCCAAGAGAGAACCTTTCCGACGATTCCTTTCGCGATCTTTCCACACTTCTCCCCGGAGCCTTCTTCATCCCTAGGCAAGCCACAACCACCATTTCCATGATAGCCATGCAGAAGCATTGGTTTTCAACTTGAATCTTTAATAACCGCCTGTTCGTTTTTCTACTGCTGTCGGTATCTCGGTTATGCTTATGGATCGATGTTTACCGTCATGCTATATTTTCTTGCGCTCTGTTATTATGTTTTTCATGCTAGTATTACTTTCTTATGGACCATGTTTGGTAGTAGTACATGCTGGTGATGGTCTTCGGTGCCTGACTACCGTCTGTTCTGAGTACCGTTGTTATGCCTGTTCCTTTGCACCAAGTTGGTTAAATGCTTGCATGGTAGTTTATCGTATGTTATTGCATGGGTAGTTATTGCTGATGCTAGTAGTCATGTTATGCTATGAGTAATGTTCTAGTTGTGATACTCATGCTCGTAGGTATGCCATGCTCATCTGGATAAATTGTTAAATGCTGTTGTTATGCTCATTGATTATGTTTCACCCCCATGCTTTTGTTGATATCATGTTCATGCATTGTAGTTGCATCATGTTATTTCTATCGTGGCTCAGCATATTGCATTCAAGATTAACCGGATTAAATTGAACTTGAACAACTGTTGGCTGAGTCATGGTGCCACCATATCGTTCTGACCAGTGCAACCACGCTTACCATATGGGGGTCCTATCTGGGTTTATTGTCATGACTCTCATCGGTGCCTCCCGCGAGGGAAGGTTATGCGCGGGCGCTACCTTGGCCAGGTAGGACGGCATCAGCCTTGTGTGCCCGTTGTTTTTGTATGGATCCTTGTCACCGTGTGGGACCATTTTGCCACGACGTTGGCTGTTGGTGCCTTTGGTAGGCACGGGGCCACCCAGGACTTAGCCCAAAGGGGAGTTGGTCGGAATGGCCGGGAGGGTGTCCTAGCAGTAGGACGGTTTTGTCAGAATGCTTTGGTCCATCCGAATGGGAGTGCAAGGCCAGGGTTCTGTGGTGTGGGTACAATGTGCTAACCTCTGTAGAGTGTGTGTTAAATCTATCGATAGCCACACCCGCGGATAAGGGCCCAGTTCGTGTCGGTCACACTATGGGTCAACAGTAATAATAATGTGCTTAATAACAACCCTGGTTCGATGATGAAAGAAGTTGGTTGATATTTATGTGATCGTGAGAGCAACACTGTGGTATCGTGAATACCAACTTGTTGGATATTTGTGCTGTTATGCAAGAATCAAGGGTAAAGGTCAAGCTCCTTGTGGTCATGAATGATTACTCTGGTATTGTTAATACCAAGCTTGATTGGATCCTGAGATGATTGTGTGGTATACGTGATGGTAAGTGATACAGGTGATGGTTACGAGGTAACCCGAACAGAGTAAGTTGGTGCATTATAGTTTCATCATGTTGCATGCTAGTATCATCATGTTCATATGTTTATGCCATGCTCGTATTGTTCTAGCTGTATCATCTTATTCATGCTATGATTGATCTGATAGTATCATGTTAATCCTTGTTAACCTGTAAATGCCATGCTATTGTTTGTCTTGATTGCTTTGGTTGTCGTGTGAGCTTGCAAGTACATTCAATGTACTGACCTGGCGTGTCATGCCAGTTTGCAGGTCATGCTGAATTTGATTGCTTGTTTGCGTGGATTCCTTGTTTGCGCGCTAGGATAAGTGTTCTAGCCAGAGTCCCTGCAGAGTGGAGTTCACCACCATCGTCGCTTTTCCGCTACCAGTAGTCATTCCGCTGCATCGTGTTGTTCTGCTGCTTGCATGGAACAACCGTGGCAGGCATAGTGTCGCTGTGCCGATGTAATCCCCTTCTACCCATATTGATTGCAACAAAGAGCTGGTTTGTTCTATGCTAAGCAGTGCCGTATTTCAGAAGACTTTTCCTCGATCTCTAGGCTGGAATACGGGGCGTTTCGGTTTCTCTGAGCCGGGGTGCCACACCCACATCAGCAACTTCCCAGAAATACAAATCACATGAATCTTCCCTTTTCTGCACGAATCAAATTGGAAGATCATCAACCAAACTATTAAAAATCAGCAACCAAAGCGGCAGAACAACACTTAAACATATTATTACCCCATGATTCGGGCATTTGTAGAAGACTCGGCCAGGGTTGAGGATTGTGGTCGAGATGCGACGGATGACTCTGCGTGATTTGCAGCAATGGCACCACACCAACGGTAGCGGGTTTAGATGAGCAACCGGCTGCGGTGCGCGTGCCAGCGGGGGTGTGATGAGACCCACAAGCGATGGTACGGGTGGCGACTTGGCGCATATTTGGTTGTTGCCTGCTGAAGAGCAGGTGGACGAGCAGCCAGCGGACATGGTTGCCGCGGCGAGCTTCGATGCTAGGCGAGTAAGTAGAGAAGAGGAGAAGCGAACATTGGATATGTCGGTTTCATTACTTGCAGAGTAGCATAGCACCATATATAGTCATAGTCTAGGTTTGGATTCGAACCAGCCATGTGAATATGTCTCTTTTTTCTAAAACTCAAAGAACGTCTCTTTCTTTGGTACACTAGCTTGTTCTGTACGCCTTCTCAAGTCTTTGATTCCTCCACCTGACATCTGGGACCCACCGGAAGGGTCTCTGTATTTTGTGAAAAACGCACTTCACCGATGTGTCGGACCCACCAGCTATCTTCGCACGCAAGGAAGTGCCTCCTTATTACGCACGAAAAAATGAATACTCCCCCTGCCAGCTGGAACCCAGCATCATGGGAGGCTGACTTGTGGGCCTACCAAGTTGACGGAGATGGAGGGCTTTGTCAACTTAGTCAATATGAACGATTATAGCTCCAGTTACCGTACAATGTTCATCCAACAGCAGTAGTGCTTCTTCAACCTCTGGTCTTCTTGCTCCGGCCGCCCAAACCAGCGGTCGTGGCGTGCTCCTGCCTCGTGGCGGCTGTGATGCATGGAGGCCTTACCGCCTCTACTACTCCCACCGCCGCCAAAGCCATCCCTCTACTCACCCACACCCCTATTATTCTGCTGACGACGGCAGCCTCACACCACGCCGAACGGTGAACTCCTCAGATTCCTTCTCCGCCTGGGCATCCACTGCCAGTGTCTTCCCGGCTCCGCGTCATCCCTTCCTAGGCCTCACCGTCGTCCACCGCCTTGGTGCTCTCGGTGCTGGCGTGGTCAATGTGGTCAACGACCGACTTCTATCTAAGAGTATCAGACGTGGAGAGGGTCGACAATCGGGTCCACGACCGTGATTGGGTCCATGGCCACAATTTCTTTTTTTTGATTTGCCAAGTAAGTCGCATTGTCGCCTGTTGGGCTGCAAATATTTCAAGACGAGGAGAGCTTCATTAATTTGGCCGAGAAAATGGCCTATCAAGAATGAGAAATGGGCTGTACATTTTAAAACACATCAAACCGGCAATTAGTTTCAAATTTCTTTTTTTCATTTCAAGATTTTAAATTGCATTAATTTTTATGCGTGGACAATTTGTTGGATTTTATATTGATATACGTTTATTTTTAAAATCAGTCTGAATGTGACTCAAAATTTCGGGATTAAAAACAGTTCGGACGCACCGAAATATGCAAAATTTCGTATAATTTTTTAACCGTGGCCACAATATGGGCTGTAATGCTAACAAAAAGAATATGGGCTCCAAAAAAACCTTAAGAATTAGCAAATGGGCTGTAAATTATTAGAAATAATGGCAGATGGGTTGTATCTTGTTTTCTACAGATTTGAGGCTTTCCAAAAAAAGGTTGACGACAAGCGGATTTGTTGGATGTCCATCCAACGGCCGTCGTCTTCTTCAATCTCTGCTCTTCTGCTCGATCGCTCAAACAAGCGCCGGCCGGGACTGCCTGCTCCCACCTCCTGCGGCCGGGTGTCTTTGCCTTGAGCCTCACCGCCACCAGATTCCCCACCATGGCCTAGCCATCCCTCTACTAACCCACACCTGCTGTTATTCTCCGGCGACGGCAGACTAACCAAGAAACCCTCAGACAACAGATTCTTCGCGTGGGAAACAACTGTCGAGTCTTCCCTGCCTCCGTGTCGTTCCCTTCCAAGGCCTCGCCGTCGTCCACCGCCCTGGTGCTCTCGGCGCGGCGTGGTCAACGTGGTCAAGGAACGAATTCCATCGGAAGTGTAATGTACGTGGAGAGGCTGACAGCTGGGTCAACGGCAGCCGCAAGGAAGTGCCTCCTTATTACGCGGAAAATAATTATTCCTCCACCTGATAGCAGGGACCCACCGGACGGGCCACCGTACTTGGCGAAAAAACGTTTCCCCCTGACTACTGGGACCCACCGGACGGGCCAACGTATTTCGTGAAAAAAACGTTCCCCCCACTGTCAGCTCGGACCCACCGGAGGTGCCTCCTTATTAAGCACAAAAAAATGAATACTCCCCCTGCTAGTTGGGACCCACCTTGGTGGGAGTCTGACTTGTGGGCCTACTAAGTTGACGGGGACGGAGTGATTTGTCAACTTAGTAAATATGAACGATTTTAGCTCTAGTGACCGTATGATGTCCATCCAACGGCCGTAGTGCTTCTTCAACCTCTGGTCTTGTTGCTCCAGCCGCCCAAAGCAGCGCCGGTTGTGCCGCATGCTCCTACCTCCTGTGGCGGTGTCAGGCCATGAGGCCTCACCGCCCCTACTATTCCCACCGCTGGCCAGGCCATCCCTCTACTCACCCACACCCCCTATTATTCTAGGGCGACGACAGCCTCACACCACAGCGAATTAGTGAACCCTCGTACTCCTCTACGCGTGGGCATCCACTTCCGCGTCTTCCCCGGCTCCGCGTCGTCCCCTTCCTAGGCCTCGTCGTCGTCCACCTTCCTGGTGCTCTCGGTGCGGCGTGGTCAACATGGTCAAGGAACGGCTTCCATCGGACATGGACTGTACGTGGAGAGGCTGACAGCTGGTCCACGGCCGCAGCAAGGAAGTGCCTCCTTATTACGCGCAAAATAATTATTCCTCCACCTGACAGCGGGGACCCACCGGACAGGCCACCGTATTTCGTGAAAAAACATTTCCCCCCTGACTGCTGGGACCCACCAGCTATACCTTCGCACGCAAGGAAGTGCGTCTGGGCAAAAAAATGATTCGCCCCCCTGACTGTTGGGACCCACCAGCTACATCTTCGCAGGAAAGGAAGTTCCTGACAATTGGGACCCACCTGGTCGAAGCGTACGTAGCATTGGCATTCTGGTCGTGAACGTGTATGTACATAGTGGTTGTTGTAGAGGCGCGCACGTGTCGTAGTAGAGGCGCGCACGTAGCATGTACATGTACATACAGCGGCCAATGTGCAAGAAAGAAAATACGGCCACGTACGTACATACGGGCAGGGTCTCGAACGCCTACTCGCGCATACGTACGGTCACGGCTCGTTTACACAGCTGGGTCGGAACAGAGAAATAGCGTCGTCATCGTGTTCATGGGGAGCCAACCGGCTGGGTCGGAACGGAATGCGTCGTCGTGTTCATCGGGAGGGCTTGGACGGAACAGCCGATGGAAACGAGGCCTGGCATACCGTAGAATGGAGGAAACGGCCTTGTGTTCGACCGGCCACGTTCGAAACGGGATCATGTTCATCGGCAGGGGTCTGGCGTACCGCAAAACGGAGGAAACAGACCTCCTACGGTCGAAACGGGGATCCTTTTGATCGGGAGGGGTGTGGCATACCGCAAAACGGAGGAAACGGACTTGTGTTGGAGCGCTACGGTCGAAACGGGGGTCCTGTTCATCGGGAGGGGTGTGGCGTACCGCAAAACGGGACTCCACGGGATCTGTTCATCTCCACCGTCGACCCTCCGGCCTCCACTTGCCATTGTTCATCCACCGCCGACCTCCTCGGCCTCCACCGCGATTGTTCATCCACGGGCTCCGTTCGTCCAGCATCCACCGCGGCGCTACTCCACCGGCCATCGTTCCACCAGCCCTCCACGGGCTCTGTTCAACCACCCCTCCACAGACTCTGTTCATCCTACCATCCACCGTCTCATCGCTCATCCTGCCCTCCACGGGTGGTCCTGTTCATCCTACCCTCCACGGGTCCTGTTCATCCAGCCCCAACCGGCTCGAACGATCGGGTCCTGTTCATCCACCCCACCGGTAACTGTTAATCCAAACCCCCCATCAACGCTCACTTTTCCTCCCGAGGCAACGCCACGGGGTCCTGTTCATCCACCACCACGGGGAACTTTTCATCCAGAGCCCCCCCCCCCCCCCCCCGCAACACTCACTGTTCATCCAGAGGCAGCATCGATCGGCTTGATTAGTAGTAGTAGTAGCGGCGAATCGCTCGATCGGGTTCGATTAACGACCATCAATCGATCGCTTCGGGTTCAAGAACGCGTAGCCTACATGATCTGTCGCCGGGTTGATTAGAGCCCAACGCCTCGCTTCGGGTTCGATTAGAGCCCAACGCCGCACACGCTGCAGCGTGTGTACAAGAGAAACGAGCATCGCTCGGCCCCGACCACCCACCGTAACCGGGGACTCCCCGATATTTTCCGCGCCCTCGCTTCTACCACGGTTTTTCTGTCATGGACGGCCCAAAGAATGTCATGCAGCTGCGTCTCTGGCCCACCCAGGACGAAACCATTTTCTGTCATGATTTTTTGTCATAGAAGTAGGACCCCACCACATCTATGATGATACCGGGTTTTGTCACAATTATCGTCATAGAAGTGTCATAAGTATGACAGAAAAGATTTTCGTTCGACCCAAAATGTCACGGATGTGTCTTTTTTTTTGTAGTGACATAAGGTATTGCAATCCGGTTTTTATTGGCCTACTCTCTTCAAAGATGTCTGTAAGTTTGTCTTGTCTTGTGATGACTGTCAAAGAATTGGTAATATTAGTAGACGTCAAGAAATGCCTATGAATTATTCACTTGTTATTGAACCATTTGATGTTTGGGGCTTTGATTATATGGGACCGTTTCCTTCCTCTAATGGCTATACACATATTTTAGTTGTTGTTGGTTACGTTACTAAGTGGGTAGAAGCTATTCCAACTAGTAGTGCTGACCATAACACCTCTATTAAGATGCTTAAAGAAGTTATTTTTCCGAGGTTTGGAGTCCCTAGATATTTAATGGTGATGGTGGTTCACATTTTATTCATGGTGCCTTTCGTAAAATGCTTGCTAAGTATGAGGTTAATCATAGAATTGCATCTTCTTACCACCCACAGTCTAGTGGTCAAGTAGAACTTAGTAATAGAGATCTCAAATTAATTTTGCAAAAGACTATTAATAGATCTAGGAAGAATTGGTCCAAGAAACTTGATGATGCATTATGGGCTTATAGAACTGCATATAAAAATCCTATGGGTATGTCTTCGTATAAAATGGTTTATGGAAAAGCATGTCACTTACCTCTCGAACTAGAACATAAGGCATATTGGGCCATTAAAGAGCTCAATTATGATTTCAAACTTGCCGGTTAAAAGAGACTATTTGACATTAGCTCACCTGATGAGTGGAGAACCCAAGCCTATGAGAATGCCAAACTATTTAAAGAAAAAGTTAAAAGATGGCATGACAAAAGGATACAAAAGCGTGAGTTTAATGTAGGTGATTATGTGTTGCTATTCAACTCTCGTTTAAGATTTTTTGCAGGAAAACTTCTCTCTAAATGGGAAGGTCCTTACGTTATCGAGGAGGTCTATCGTTCCGGTGCCATAAAAATCAACAACTTCGAAGGCACAAATCCAAGGGTGGTGAACGGTCAAAGAATCAAACATTATATCTCAGGTAATCCTATAAATGTTGAAACTAATGTCATTGAAACTGTAACCCCGGAGGAATACATAAGGGACACTTTCTAGAACGTTTCATACTCCGAAAAGGAATAAGTATGTGGTACGGTAAGTAAACTGACTCCAAAACAGTTCTAATGGTAATTTTTCTCCATTTTGGAATATTTAAGAAAATAGGAAATAAGAAGTAGTCCGGGAAGGACACAAGGCGTCCACGACGGTGGAGGGTGTGCCCTACCCCCTGGGCGCGCCCCCTGCCTCGTGAGCACCTCGTGTGCCCTCCGGACTCCGTTTTCTTGCACGATACTTCTTTTAGTCTGTAAAAATTCATTATATAATCTCCCGAGGGTTTTGACCCTCGTATCACGCAAATATCCTTTGTTGTTGTTTCGAGTTGTTTTCTGCCAGAGTTGTCAAGGCCAGGCATCATGTTGTCCCCCTTCTCCAACAATGAGGGCAACGATGCTTGGCTAATGAAGATAGAGCTGAAGAGAGAAGAACCAGGGGAGAACAACAAGGATGATGGGATCAAACAGGCCGTGGAGGATCAAGCTCCGGTAGTAGAAGAAGAAGACCTTCAACCTCATCACGATCTTCTTACCCCAATGGAGATTGAAGCTTTCAAGATGATTGAGTTAGCTCGTATACAAAACAAGTATCTCACTCGTGAAAATATTTTTTTTGAAGGAGCATATCACCGCACTGAAGGGCATTATCCGCAAATTGGAGGATCTCCTACGCTCGATGTGCGATTATCCATCATCACCACCATCTTCTTCACCAGCAAAGGAGAACTGAGTATCTGGTATGGGCACTCCCCTTGGCAACTGTCAAGCTTGGGGGAAGTGCCCCGGTATCGTATCACCATCACACTCCTATCTTTACCGTTTTTCTTAGTTCAATCCTTTTGGTAATATCTTGATCTAGTAGAATAAAGTTTTAGTATGATTTAGTTTTGAGTTTTGCTTTATGATCCTTCTATGTAATCGAGTCCGTGAGCTATATATAATAAAGATTAGTTTTGAGTCAAGGGCTTAATTGTCTTGCTATGATCGTGAGGGAATAAAAGAAAAAGAAAGAATAAAAAAATAAAGAGATCATATTGATCTTATGGAGAGTAATGACTTCACATATAAAGAGTATGATCAATAAAAGTTGTTGAGAGTTGACAAACATAGTATTGGTCATCGTTGCAATTAATAGGAAGTAATAAAGAAAGAGAGGTTTTCACATATAAATATACTATCTTGGACATCTTTTATGATTGTGAGCACTCATTAAAATATGACATGCTAAAGAGTTGATGTTGGACAAGGAAGACAACGTAATGGGTTATATTTTCTTATATCCGAAATAAAGTATATTGTCATGGATCATCCAACATGTTGAGCTTGCCTTTTCCCCTCATGCTAGCCAAATTATTTGCACCAAGTAGAGATACTACTTGTGTTTCCGAATAACCTTAAACCAGTTTTGCCATGAGAGTCCACCATACCTACCTATGGATTGAGTAAGATCTTTCAAGTAAGTTGTCATCGTTACATGCAATAAAAATTTCCCTCTAAATATGTATGATTTATTAGTGTGGAGAAAATAAGCTTTATACGATCTTGTGATGTGGAAGCAATAAAAGTGACGGACTGCATAATAAAGGTCCATATCACAAGTGGCAATATAAAGTGACGTTCTTTTGCATTAAGATTTTGTGCATCCAACCATAAAAGCACATGACAACCTCTCGCCTTCCTCTGAAGGGCCTATCTTTTACTTTTGTCTTATACCTTATGCAAGATCATGGTGATCTTCACCTTTCCTTTTTACATTTTATACTTTGGCAAGCACCTTGTGTTGGAAAGATCACGATATATATATATATATATATATATATATATATATATATATATATATATATATATATATATATATATATATCCAATTGGATGTAAGTTAGCATGAACTATTATTGTTGACATTACCCTTGAGGTAAAAGGTTGGGAGGCAACACTATAAGCCCCTATCTTTCTCTCTCAGGTCCGATTGAAACTCCATAACCATAAGTATTGCGTGAGTGTTAGCAATTGTGAAAGACTAAATGATAGTTGAGTATGTGGACTTGCTGAAAAGCTCTTATGTTGACTCTTTCTGATGTTATGATAAATTGCAATTGCTCCAATGACCGAGATCATAGTTTGCTAGTTCTCAATGAAGTTTACGATTCATACTTGACATTGTGAATAGATTGTTACTTGAGCATAAGAAATCATATGACAATATCTATATATGTTGCTGCTATAAGAATGATCATGATGCCCTCATGTCCGTATTTTATTTTATCGACACCTCTATCTCTAAACATGTGGACATATTTTTCGTTATCGGCTTCCGCTTGAGGACAAACGAGGTCTAAGCTTAGGGGAGTTGATACGTCCATTTTGCATCATGCTTTTGTATCGATATTTATTGCATTATGGGTTGTTATTACACATTATGTCACAATACTTATGCCTATTCTCTCTTATTTTACAAGGTTTACATGAAGAGGGAGAATGCCGGTAATTTGGAATTCGGGTGGAAAAGGAGCAAATATTAGAGACCTATTCTGCACAGCTCCAGAAGTCATGAAACTTCACGGAGGCAGTTTTTGGAATTAATAAAAAAATACTGAGCGAAGAAAGTACCAGAGGCGGGCCGCCCACCATCCACGAGGGTGGGGGCGTGCCCTACCCCCCTGGGCGCGCCCCCTGCCTTGTGGGCCCCCTGGCAGGCCTCCGGTGCCCATCTTCTGCTATATGAAGTCATTCACCCTGGAAAAAATTAGGACGAATCTTTCGGGACGAAACACCGCCGCCACGAGGCGGAACCTTGGCGGAACCAATCTAGGGCTCCAGCGGAGCTGTTCTGCGGGGAAACATCCCTCCGGGAGGGGGAAATCATCACCATCGTCATCACCAACGATCCTCTCATTGGGAGGGGGTCAATCTCCATCAACATCTTCACCGGCACCATCTCATCTCAAACCCTAGTTCATCTCTTGTATCCAATCTTTGTCTCAAAACCTCATATTGGTACCTGTGGGTTGCTAGTAGTGTTGATTACTCCTTGTAGTTGATGCTAGTTGGTTTATTTGGTGGATATCATATGTTCAGATCCTTTATGCATATTAATACTCCTTTGATTATGAACATGAATATGATTTGTGAGTAGTTACATTTGTTCCTGAGGACATGGGAGAAGTCTTGCTATAAGTAGTCATGTGAATCACATTTGGTATTCGTTCGATATTTTGACGAGATGTATGTTGTCTCTCCTCTAGTGGTGTTATGTGAACGTCGACTACATGACACTTCACCATTGTTTGGGCCTATAGGAAGGCATTGGGAAGTAATAAGTAGATGATGGGTTGCTAGAGTGACAGAAGCTTAAACCCTAGTTCATGAGTTGCTTCGTAAGGGGCTGATTTGGATCCATATGTTTCATACTATGGTTAGGTTTACCTTAATACTTCTTTTGTAGTTGCGGATGCTTGCAATAGGGGTTAATCATAAGAGGGATGCTTGTCCAAGAAAAGGGCAGCACCCAAGCACCGGTCCACCCACATATCAAACTATCAAAGTAACGAGCCTGAATCATATGAGCATTATGAAAACTAGCTTGACGATATTCCCATGTATCCTTGGGAGCGTTTTCCTTCATATAAGAGTTTGTACAGGCTTGTCCTTTGCTACAAAAAGGATTGGGCCATCTTGTTGCACCTTATTTACTTTCATTACCTGTTGCCCGTTACAAATTATCTTATCATAAAACTATCTGTTACTGATAATTTTCAGTGTTTGTAGAGAATACCTTACTGAAAACCGCGTGTCATTTCCTTCTGCTCCTCGTTGGGTTCGACACTCTTACTTATCGAAAGGACTACGATAGATCCCCTATACTTGTGGGTCATCACCATCGGAGAAGAGGAGAGGGAGGGGCGGTGAGGCAGACAGGGAGCGGTGGGAGTGCTGGCGGGGCGGTGATAGGAGAGTGGGCGGAAGTTATGAGACATCCCCTCCGTCTCCTGCGCTACCCGAGGCGTGCAACCCCCTCGCACGCGTGGCCGTGCCGAGCCAGGCTTGCGAGAAACTGCCGATTCGGCAGTTTCCGCCGGGCCAGGCTCATGCCTGCTTTAAGTTCCGTGCGGGCCACAAAACACATGCAGCCCAGGCAACCAAACAGGCTACGCACATCCGTCGCGGGCCTGGTTGGGTTGCATGCGGGCAACCAGACACGCCCTTACCCATTGAGCAAGACATACGTGTAAGAGGGAATAAAGAGGGAGGATTGGCGTAATGTGTTGGATTGTTGTTTTATTGCTTGAGCTTCGTGGACACACATATATATATAGGAGTTACATGACTATCTTGGAGAACAAGGCAAGTTAAATAATTCTTAGTCTATCTATGTTACCTAATAATTACGATACTCAACATCCCCTCGCAGTCACAATGATAGCGACGCAGACGGTGAGACTGGAGAATAATCCGAAGGTAAGCCGACAAATATCCCCCTGCAGTTGTAACAGTTGATGCATCGCGGAAGTTGTGGCTCGAGTGAAAACTGACGAGGTTGCTCAAGCAAGGTGGTAGCCCATTGTGCCGATGTCGAGGTAGCCGAGAGCGTAGGGTGGTGTAGCCGTGGTCGAGGTAGCCGTGTGAGGGACGCCGTGGTTGATGTCGAGTCGGGGTGGCCAGTGTCGAGGTAGTCGCCATGGACCGGGAAGAAGAGCGGCGGCGGCGGCGGCAACGGCTAGGTTAGGAGCGCAGCGGAGGTGCTTGAAGTGGGCGAGGAAGAACCTGATAGCGTGATGAAGACCGGCGTGGACGGTGGCGTCCCGCGTGCGGCGCGGCGCATACCACACAGAAGTCAACGCACGTGCACGGCAAAGTGGACCGCGTGCCGCGGTTCTACGGCCCGAAGGGGCGACGCAGTGGCAGCGCGCGGGTCGGGGCGACGACGGGGAAGACCTCAGGGCGGCAGCACGGACCGCGTAAACCGATTTTAGATCGAAAAATGAGAAAAACGATCAAATCGACCAGCAAGAGAGAGATAAAAGCCGGGTCAAATGATCGAGAGAAAAGACTCTCTAGGGCAGCCGGTCAACACAACCGACGGACGATCCCTACGGTAAGGGCGACGTGGCCCATGGCGGTGATCATGGAGACTGACCGCCCCGAGGGCAGCGTAGAGCGGAAGCGGCGGCTAGAGTTTGGATCGGTTAGGCTAATACCATGCGAGGAGAATAGAGAGGGAATTTGTGAAAATTATAAATTGTTGTTGTATTGCTTGAGCCTCGTGGACATATATGTACTCCCTCCGTTCAGAATTACTTGTCTCGAAAATGGATGTATCTAGAACTAAAATACGTCTAGATACATCCATTTTTGCGACGAGTAATTCCGAATGAAGGGAGTAGGAGTTATATAACCATCTTGGAGTACACGACAAGCTAGAATAATTTTTGGTCTATCCTATGTTTTTTAATAATTACCATACTCAACAGTACGTTGGTCATGTTGTAAGCTCACGAGTAGAACAACGTGGATATGAACTCAATGATCCTTCAACCTTTTTATTCTTGATAAAGAAAGCTTTTATTAACTATTATGTGTCTGAATTTGACTGTTTCCACATTCTCTAATCAAATACAGTATATAAATAGATTCGTTCGGTGGGTCTGATATCTGATGGATCAATATGTTCGTCTCGGCCATGACGACACACAGACATGATACAAAATACTCCACCTATGGTCAGGAAAATAAATATAGGTTGCATGATATAAATATAGGTTACAAAATACTCCACCTATGTTCGAACGCCCTTCTTTTTCTTATTTTCGTTTTAAAATTTGGCTACTTTTTCTTCAGTATGATGTATGTGCTTGTCGCATTGACGTTGCTGCAAACATTGGATATGGACATATGGTAACAACGATGAATTGTAATTCCATGGCAGCATGACGTGCCTCGAGGTACGCCCGAGGAGGAGCTGCTTCCACAAAACGGAACTTGACTTGTTAAAAGTAGGTCATGTTTTTCGCCGTGTGACTTATGTTTCGGAAGTCAGTCAACGTTGCGTATATTACTCCATACGAGGTGCATGTTTCTATAGTTAGCTAGTAGATTGCTTCCATACGAGGATCTGAGCTCTAGTGAGAAAATATAGGTTGGTTCTACCTGCTCAATGGACCTTCCTTTTCTTTATCTTTTCCAATTTGACCTTGTTTTCTTCAGCATTAGGTATGACCTAGTATTATGTATGGCATGAGGAAGTGGAGAGAGAGAGAGAGAGAGAGAGAGAGAGAGCGCTTGCACTATATATTTGGCATGTTTGTTCTCTGGTACTTGCTTCATCAAAGATATCACAGCTGAGAGAAAGGTGTTTTGCTTCATTATGTTGCCACGCTTCCTCGTACTCTTTCTCCTCTTCATCATCCCTATGTTCAAGCCCTATGTCATTGGTGAAGATGGCTTTAGATACGGTGATGGCATCCCTTTGGGCATGCTCCGGCTTGATGGTGTGGCTTCTATCACAAGCGGAGCACTTATGCTGATCAACAGCGATCCCCAGAGAAGTGGACGGGCTTTCTCTAGGCGCTCGTTTGGCTATATTACCTCTTTCTCGACAACCTTTGTGTTCCTCATCATCCCTCCGGATAGCAAGGATGGGGTGAGTGCGCATGGGCTTGCCTTTGCACTTTCATCCACGGTGGGATTTGTGTTCGATGCCCACCCGGGTCCGTACTTGGGCCTGACCAACATGAAGAGCCGTGGTAATGGCACAAATCAACTATTTGTTGTTGAGCTTGATACCATCAGGAATCCCCAATTTTCTGATATTGATGACAACCATGTTGGGATTTATGTAAACAGCATGGTGTCTATCAATTCCCACACAGCTGGTTACTACGCATCAAATGGTATGTTCTCTCCCTTGAAGCTTGCTAGTGGTCAACCAATGCAAGTATGGGTGGATTATGATGGCACCTCACACAACCTTAGTGTCAGCTTAGCACCTTATTTAGAGCATAAGCCTCAACGTCCACTACTATCAAGCACTGCCAATCTTACATCTGTGTCGGCAAACAACTCATTCTATGTTGGGTTTTCATCTTCAACCGGCCTCCTTAAGTATAGGCACTACATTATTGGTTGGAGTTTCAATACAACTGGGAAGGCTCAACCATTGAACTACACATCTTTGTCTCAAGTTATAGAAGATGTTAGGCCGAAACCACAGACTCGCTCGCATATCCCTAGGGCTATTATTGTACTGGTTGTCACAATATCAACGGTGATTGTGCTTCTTATTTGTGTTGTTCTTTATGCTCTTAGAAAGAAGGCAAGGAATAATTTTGAGTGGGAAATCGAGGCTGGTCCACCATCTTTCACATATAAAGAGCTAGTCAGTGCAAGTGATGCAATGCTACTAGGGCCGGGAGCGGGGATTTGGAAAGGTGTATAAAGGGTTGCTACAAACCTCGAAACAAAATGTTTTTTGAAACGGAGGCAAAAGTTTTGCCTCATCGATTAATTAAGAAGAAGAGAATTGCCCAGTTAATTTAAGGAAAACCGGGCGAAAACCTACACAAATAGAGCACGGACTAACTACTCACATGGCAAGAAATCCCCCAACCACACAGTCGGCCCTTGCCAAACTCTCCGAATGCACAACATCCGCAAACCCTGACACTACTACTACGCCAAGTGAATCCCAACAAGAACACCACAACACAAGACATCATGCACCTCCCAATCCAAGAGGACAAGCCGAGAGATCGAAGATCATCCATCAAGCAACCAGAGACGCCTTGCCTATGACGCCACTCTTGCCTTTGCCCATCTTCTTTTGTTTGCCCCTTATTGGCGTTCCCGTCAGGAGGCAAGCAATCGACCTGCCCAAACCAGGTCTAGCAACCTCCACGCTAGCGAGCAAGTCACAAAGTTCCTTCGCAAAGAGAACATTTGGATTTGGAGTTGGAGTAGGTGCCAACACACTTGGCTCAATGGCCATGCCACTCACGGGCATCACCTGCTCGATGGTCGCAGATGAGGGAAGGGCAGCAACATTTGAAACTCCGCGCTTGATGACTAACGTCTGACGCCCAATGGACTTGGGCGAGCAAGAGACCGCACCGTCCAAATCACTACTCTCCTTGGCATCAACTATCTGGCTCGACTCCAGGGGTGATGTTGGTGGCAAGGCCACACTCGAGATCTCGAAAGGGTCTACCTGCAGTTGCTCGACACACAAAGGCAAAACCGGGCCCCCACACAACTCCCGAAGCTCGGGCATGATCTGTAACACCGGAGTCACAACCACATCATTGTCAAGTCCCTCAGATGCTAATGGCGGTGAGTTGGCCCTAGCACGAGGGGAGAAACGACCATGAAGCCCGTCTCCCTTCTCAGCGTCGAAGCTGCCATCGGGCACAACCAAAGGGCGCAACACATGAGTAGTCTGCAACACAGGCGGCGTCAGGGAGAGCCCGCCCAGTGCAGCCTCAGCTCGATCCATGAAGCTCTCCATCCGCAACATCCAACCTTTCATGGAGTCAACGACATCACGCAGAGGCTGGACTGTTTTCTCAAACTGAAAGGAAGCCATACCAAGGAGCTCAGAGCGCAGCAGCTCGGCCTGCCTCTCCGAAGTGGGCTGCATCGAGATATCCGTCGGGGCCATTGAGCCAGCAGGAGCAGAAACGATCGATGCCCAAGAATCACGACAAGATGTCTTTGAGAGGGGCGGGCTTCTTTTTGGACCTTGTATGGAGATGGAGCTTGTTGGTGCTCGACGGGGAGGCGGGGCAATGGCGACACAGTAGCTCTTCCCAAGGAGCCGAGGGGACGCCAGGCATTGCAGCACTCACGCGCTCGATGACCGTTCTCAAGGCATCGATAACATCTAAAAGGATCTCGACAATCCGCTGCACGGTGTCCAGGAAAGAGACATCTGCAACATCTACCATGAAGCCAAGGAGGGACGGGACGGGGAGCCAAAGCAGGGGCTTGTGACGCCTGGCGTTGCACATCGCGCGGCGGGAGCACCTTCTGCCAACCTCCGCATGTATCCGCTTCACACGCCACGTCCTGCCGAGCAGCCGAAACCGAGGATTTGATAGCCGGCGGTGGCGTCCGTTGGGCCAGCACATCATCATCGTCGTTGTCTTCTTCGCTGTCAGTAAGGGCCACGAAACAGGTAGCTCTGAGTCAAGACCCGTCGCAGTATGGACAGGAGCCGAGGATGGAGCCGTTTCCACAGGAGCCGTGGACAGCGCTTCAGCAGCAGGAGTTGTGGTTGTGGGCGGCGCTTCAGCAGCAGGAGTTGTGGGCGACGCTTCAGCAGCAGCAGCCGGGGGTGACGGCGGGGCTTCCACAGGAGTCAAGTAGGACGTAGCAGCACTTGCAGGAGTCGGGGATGGCGCGCCCACAGCAGCAGTCGAGGTTGACGGTGCGCGGCCGATGAAGCAGCGTCAGCAGAGGCCGGGGACGGGAGACATCCAAGCGGCAGCGACGATGAGGCCCCGGCCTGGGGAAGCCCCGAGCTATGCACCGTCCGAGATGCAGCCACAACCGGCCTCGGCGGCTGCCCAACGCGAGACAAATGGCCACCTGCGGCCGGGGCAGCCTTGCAGGAGGCCAGGGCAGCCGCGGCCAGCATTACGGCAGAGGTGGCTGACCCTGACGGAGCAGCCGGCATCGTGGATGCAGGCGCAGGCCGCTTGCTCGGTGACAGCGGGACGACGCTCGGCCTGAAGCCTGCAGGCAGCAGCGTGCCAGCCGGGACGCAGGGCGGCGGTGGGGAGGCCGCCGCCGGCGAGGGCCTCGGGGAGCGCTCGGCGGACTGAGCTCCCGCCATGGCCGACGCCGCGGACGCAGGCTTGGAGCACGGTCGTGGAGGCATGGCGTCGGATGGAGCGAAGCTTCGCAGGGGAGAAAGAGGAGGTGGAGGGGATCCCGGATCCGGTCTCGGCTGAAGAAGGGGAGGCCGGAGGCGGTAGATCGGGCGGCGCCGCCGCGAGCGCTCACCCGCCAGGAGCGCGAGCGCGAGAGCCTCTCATGTCCTTTCACTTCAACCGAAAACAATGTTGTTCTCTCCTCTCTCCTCGAAACAAAATGTTGCGATCAAGCGAGTTTCATCAGAGTCCAGGCAGGGGATGAAGGAGTTCATATCTGAGACTATGATCCTTGGTCACCTCCGCCATCGCAACCTTGTTCAGTTGCTCGGCTATTCTCGTCATCGAAATGAGTTGCTTCTAGTTTATGATTACATGCCAAATTGTAGCCTTGATAGATTTTTGCACGGTCAAGATAGGCAAGACCTAGACTGGGTTTACAAATTTAACATTATCAAGGGCATCGCATCTGGTCTCTTCTGCCTCCATGAGGATTGGGAGAAAGTTGTCATCCATCGAGACATCAAGACAAGCAACGTGCTACTAGACGGCGAAATGAATGCAAGACTTGGTGATTTCGGCCTTGCAAGGTTGCACAACCACGAAAATGGAACAGGAGCCCATGTCACAAACATTGCCGGCACACGAGGGTACATTGCTCCTGAGCTGGCCATGCTTGGGAGGGCAGCAACCAAGGCAACTGATGTGTTTGCGTTTGGTGTGTTCATGTTGGAGGTTGCTTGCGGTAGGCATACGATAGGAGTGAGCTATTCTGGTGAGCAGCTGTTACTAAAAGATTGTGTGCGCCATGCATGGGAACGCGATGCAATCCTTGCAACAGTAGACCCAAGACTGGAAGATTATATGGAGGAGGTGGAGTTAGTATTAACAGTTTTGCTAGAACTCATCTAGATGAGATATAATTTGATCTCATTCACCTTTTATAGCCATTAAATGTGATGCTATAAGATGTGTGTGTGCTGACGTGAGTTGTATCTGTTCTTGTTTTTAAAGTGAATGAGACCAAATTATATCTCATCTAGATGAGTTCTAGGTATTCCCTAGTATTAAAGCTTGGCCTTCTATGCTCACACTCGATATCCAATGCTAGGCCAAGCATGCGCCTAATTATGCAATACCTTGGAAAGATGCGCTGCTCCCAGATTTCCCACCAAGTTTTCCAGGAAGAGATGAAGGCTTTGATCAATATATCAGTTCATCCAACTCTGTAGCCACGACCATGACTTATCTTTCAGGAGGAAGATGATCAATACAGTATTTTTTAGTGAAACCGAAAGATGTCATGTATGGTAACCGTGAAGTATGTTTACTGGTGGAATAATCTTGATACCTATCAAGTTATTGCTTGAGTGTAAGAAGGTTGACTAGTCTATTTGTTGTTCGGCTATTGCATTTGCATGCCATATTTGGTGGTAGGTGAGCTTGTGTAGGTAGGACCCGCATGAAAATCATACAAAATAGAAGTAACAACTTTGTGTACAAACCATAGTTCATCAGTGCGTGAAGTATAGATCTTCATAAGTAGTACTCCCTCCATTCCATTTGAACTAAAACCACGATACTACTATTATGAACGGTGAGCACATATGAATTATTATTATTATTAAAAGGAGGATAACCCCTGACCTCTGCATCAGGACGATGCATGCAGCCATATATTACATATGAATGCTCTGCTATTTCTTGAGACTTAACTAGGATACGAGATCGCCCAGGTTGCTCCCGCGGGCGGCTGGGCGAAACCCTAGCCACTGTCGCCCGCACCCCATCCCCGCCTCCCCCTTCCCTCGCCGCCGCCGCTGAAGGGCGCCACCGGGCGAAGCCTAGTTTGGCGTCGGCGGCGGCGGGGCTCTTATCCCTCCTCCCTTGGTGGCTACGGCGCGGGACGTGGCGAGCAGACGTGGACCGTGGCGCTCCCGCAGGGCGTTGCGGCGGCGTCTCGAATGGCCGGACCTTGGGCGCAGTGGTGCGTGGACGCGGTGGTGGCTGCGTGGCGAAGGTGGCGGGACGGGCTGGCGCGGCGTGATGGCGGGGCGGCTGGTGCCAGTTCCGTCCGATCTGGCGCTTGGAGTCGCGGGTTGTGAGCAGCGAGGGCCGTTGTCCTCCGTCGTGGTGGCGATGGCGTCAACATGATGGAGGCAGCACTGTGATGGCGGTCCTTGTAATCTTGTCGCATCACGGCATTGATCTCCATGATCGATCCTCTTTGATCTGACTGTCGACGTGTTCCGGAACTACTGCTGAAGATCTTGCGCAAGGATATCTGGACCGGATAGTATCCGGCCGTGCATGTCCATATCAGCCTACATGGCTCCAGGAGGGCGCGTCGCGAAGCTCTGTTGTTTGTCGACACAATGGGACATGTCGGCATCTCGATTTACATGGCACAAACAGCAGCGGAGAAAATCTTGATGGCTAAGATCGGAGGATCAGTAAGGCGGATGGGGCCTTATAGGAGATGGAGTCAGCCAGATGTTTGATAACTTTCAGTAGCAGCAGTGTCAAGTGGGGGCGGCAGTACAGGAGGATTTCATTTTTGATGGTGCTCCTCGGGTGCCGAGTTGTGACTTTCAGGATGAAAACTTAAGATCTGTCCTTCATTGAATGTGCCTAGCAATTGCCTTGTTGAAGGTATTGTTTTGAGAGCTCGGTCTTTCTCCAGGGTGAATACCTATAATCTTGGATCGGGCGACAACAACGTTTGTGCATTGTTTCCTTCTTGAAGGCGTCACTTTTGGAGGCCTTTTATGTTTTCCGGGTGCTGTCTTTGATGGTGGTTGTGTGCCGATGCTGAGAGAAGTTGATCACTTTGGCGCGGCCATTTTTTTATTTCTTTTTTTTTCTTTTCGGATTGTGTGCATCCCAAATGTCTTTGTAACTTTTTGTTGGGATAGAGGTCGGGTGTAATCGGTATGTACGCGATATTAATATATTCCCCTTAAAAAAAGACTATGTACTACGTATGTTGCTGTATTGGAGACAGAAGATGAAAACAGCGCTGCTGATGTAGTGATGTTTATATGTACGAATGTAGAGGTGTGGTTTGTCAGAAGATAAAAAAGATAAGATTCATCATCTGTATCGATCCCATGGCGCACAGCCAGAATGATTCTAGTCAATCATCATGTGAGTACCAATTAAAACCAGAGCTACCGGATGCTGCTACTTCTTCTACACAAAACAAACATACATGCTCAGATCAAGCTGCCGCTCCCGTGGCCATGGAAGGGCGTGCCCTGCCCCTGCCCCTGCCCCTGCCCCTGGGGTAACATAGCAGAGTACGCGTCACCGAACGGATTGGCCTGAGACCCAGAAGCACCGGCACCGGCATGCTGAAACGGCAGCGGCATCCCAAACATCTCCTGCTGCTGTTGCGCCATCATCGACATCTGCACGTCGGTCGGCGGCGCGACGCTCGTCGACGCGGCGAACGGGTCCCCGGCGGGGTCCGCGTAGGTGGCCTGCGGCTGCTGCCTCCTCGCCGCGTCCTCGTACAAGCTGTCGAGCAGCAGGCCGTCGAAGCCCCCGGCCTGCAAGAAAGCATCAACGGCGGCAATGCAAGTGAGAACAGAGTTACAGAAATATGGGGGCAGTTCACATGGATCAATGGATGGTACTGCCGCACGGGGTTCTGCTCTTTGCGTAGTACCAGTTTCATCTCTGTCGATCGGTTGCTGATGTCGGTCCGTGCCGCGACCAAAGCCAGCTCCCAGCCCGAAGATCCAGCCATGTCAACAGCAGCAGACGCAGACGCGCCGCTGCTACCACCTGAGCCACAGAGGAATGGAGCAGAGTGAGTCAGCGGCTGCTGAACTGAATCCATGAGACGACGAGCAGGGAGGAGCTGGGAAGTGGAGCGAGGAAGATGAGAGCCCAGCTGCATGGAACATGCTTGTTACCTGGCGCTACAATGGCCAGGGCCAGTGCGTTGCTCTCCTCGATCTCAGCGGCAGCAGAGGTCACCTCATGTAAACCCTGCACACACACACACCGGCAGATAACAGTTGGCTAAACATCAGGGCTGTATAATGCACTGACAGACATTGGCAGCTTACCAGTAAATCGAAATCGTCAGTGGTGGTGGTAGGTTGCGGTTCATCGTTGAGCTCAGCTGCAGAGTGGGGTTCCTCTTGAGGCTCCGGCAGCGGCTCCTCCACCGCAGGTTCTTCGGTCGTGGCTTCCCGGGGCGGTTCAGGTGGTGGTTGTTCTTCTTGGCCTGCAGTAGGATCCAGTTGCCGATATTCCTGCCAATTTGATTCCAAAGCCAATGAATTTCACCGGAATTCCAGATTTTTCAGTCGGTACCGAAATAATTACGTTTCAGTAAAAGAAAAGATCAGGACACATGAATTCGCGTCAAGTTTCAGACACGGTGCAAACTCTGGTCAAATACTGGTCGAACATTAGTCAAGTTCAAACGACAATGTCACTGGCATTTTTCTTCATTCAGTGGTAACTGAAGCTGAGAGCCTTTTTTAGCTCATAAGCAGTAAGCACTTTTGAGATCAGAGAAAAGACTACTGAAATAATAGCTCCGGGAGCTTCTCCGATGACTCACAATGGTCTTATTTGCAACGTGACCAGCTCTGGGAGCTTCTCTGATGTACTCTTCCATCGTCACAAGAAACGACGCCGGTGGCTGAAGAAAACACAGGGAAAACAACATCATTTTAGCATAAAAATAAAACATACTCCTGAAGGATTACTTCCTTGAATAGTTGAATTGAACTGAAGTGAAAGTGAAACAAATGAAATGCTAAAGTAAGTGAGTATAGGTGTCTGCCTCTCTGAGAACTGGAAACTGGAAGTTCCTGGCGAGCTCCAAGCCCCTGCAGAGCTCGTAGAATGCAGACAGGCTCTTCGCCTGGCATTCCAAGTACCATTTCTCATTAGCTTCAGTCCACATGGACAGTTAATTTGACATGGGAAAATGCAGAAGAAGCGCAGATTTCATAAGCACGCGTACCAGAGTTCCTGTTCTTCTGTATATGTCCTGGGCTTTGATCGCATCGAGCTTGCTCATGTCGAAGAACTGCGCAAGGCCAGACAGATAGAAACCTCAATCCGGTCAAAGGCAGAGCTCAACGATCAACCAGTAGAAAAAGAGGAGAAAAATTCAGAGAACACAGGAAAACAACGCACCACATCCACGAGGTTGATGATGCCATCGTTCACCGCGCAGTAGATCTTGAAGCTCTCCTTCAGCACCTGCGTAATGGTGCCGATTTCACAGCGGTTCGTCAGGAAGAGAAACTAGACGAATGGTTCTGAAATGCTGCTGTGTCGAACTGAGATTGATTTGGTCATGCGTACCAGAGCTAGAGCGTACTGTATGAGGTAGTTCCCGAACGCCGCTCCTTCGGGCTGCAGTACAAATTTGGACACCAATGTTTGCAGAAAACTGTATGTGCAAAATGTGCAGTAACAATACGATGAACTGAACCTCACCTGGCAGCCGACGAGCCGGGAGAGCAGCTGCTGCAGCGCGGGCAGCTGCTCGAGGAGGTCGTCCTTGCCGAGGCCCCTCGTCCTGCCCTGCGCCTTGGTGTGAGGCGTCTGCCCCTCCGCCGCCGGCGCCGGGGCTCTGAGGCGCTCCGCCTCCACGTCGTACCGGAGCACCGCGAAGCACTCGAGCCGCTCCTCGAGGAAGAGCGCGTAGGTGCGCACCCACGCGGAGCAGTCCCAGGCCAGGTGGCCCGAGTCGTCCTTGAAGCTGGACATCTGCAGCGCGTGGCCCCGCCGCCGCCCGTGGCTCAGCAGCTCCTCCCTGAACGCGCCGCCGTCGCCCTCCCGCAGCGCCCTGTGGATCACCACCAGCGCCTTCAGAGCCACCTGCGCGGGCACGATCCGTCCATCAATGCGAGTGTTTAGATTGTCAATGGCGTCGACGTCGTGGTGCCGGCGTGCGTACCACCCAGTTGCTGGTGTTGGAGAGGCGCCTGGCGAGCGCGTGGACGCAGTGGGAGACCTCCGTGCGCGACCTGGCGCCGACGATCTCTGCAACGAGGAAGACGACGACACCCGCGGCGGCGGCGGCGCAGGTCACCGGTCAGAACGTACGGAGGGGTCGCAGGTGTGGGGAAGACGATCGAGAGGAGAGAGAGAGGAGAGGCGATCTCACTGGCGAGGTGTCGGTCCTTGGGCGGGCGCTCGACGTGGCTGGTGGCCTTGACGACGGCGACGTCGAGATCCTTGAGGTGGTCGCGGCTGCTGTTGACCTTGGCGAGGCTGACGGTGGTGGAGTCCTTGATGGCGCCGCACGCCTTGCGCCAGCTCTTCTGCATCGAAGCCGTGCCCATCCCGCTGCCAATGCGCGGCCGGGCGGATACGTGTCGGCGGCTGGCCGGCGAGCGGGGAGCCGGCTTCTCTGTCCGATGTCCGATCCCCGGGTGTCGCTGGCTTGGTCGTGCTCGTAGGAGTACGTCGTGGCGAGTCGTGCTAGTGCACTCGCGGTCGCGGGTGGACGGATTTGGCCCACTTGTGGGTGAATATTATTTGGGCCTCCTTCCCGCACGGGAGCTATGCCTCGCTCGCCTCTGGCGTGGCCCTACTGGGCCGGCTCAGTAATGTAGCTGCAAGGCGAGTTTTCTCTCTCTGGGTTTTTATCTTTTTTACTGTTTCCAGCGGTTATCTTCGGGTTTCTCTGGTTATCTTCGGTTTTATTTCTTGTTTTTCTTTGTTTCCATCATTTTCCTTCAGATTTATGTCGGGAATATCTAAATTTTTCCACTCTTCTTGTTTTTACTGTTTCCAGCACATATCTAAATTTTTTGTATATGTCGGGAATATCTTTTATACATGTTTAACATTTTTTAAATACATGATTAACATTTTATAAATATTTTGATCTCTATTTTTTTCTATGCATTGTAAATTTTTGGTATACAAATTAAAAAAATTCGTATACATGTTTAACATTATTCATTTCACTTCTTATCTGATTGACAACACACACATATCTTCTCTAGAATGCCAACTCATTCCGCAAACAATAGTTTTCCATGTTCTAGCCCAGAAGAAATATACGGATGCAATTGCAAATATGAAGAACATAAAAGACCCGTGCTTGTAACTTTCAAACTTGAGTCCAAGCCTTAGTATACCGATAACTCGTTGTCTAGTGATCATCCATTCTTTTTGCTTGAAAACCACCTCATATATTAATTAAATAAAGGAGTTATTACAATCGTTCATTTCAAAATTCACCATGTAGAGCGGAACATTGTTAGCAAGGGCACCATCCACTCTATTATCAAAGCTAAACTTCGCAATCTGACGGGCTTTCACATTGGCCAAACGATTAATCTTGGAGATTTTAAAATTACATACTCATCTCACTTCCTTCCTATTCTGTTGGAATGAATAAGATACCATTTATCCAGGTCGTAGTAGCCGGAGAAGCTGCACCTACAACCAACATTATATAGATCATGTAAGTTCATGTTACGAATTACAAAACTGTTTATCATATGGTATATGGTTCATTTCAATCACAACCTTTATATGAAATCTAACGTTTTATTTATTCAAGTTTTCTTCTACTTTGGAGATGTTCATGTTCCTCCAAAAATCAACGGCAAATTTTTGCAGTAATGCGGAGGAGGCCATCATCTTGTATATATAATTCCAACGGGCGCTTCATATAGTCGATAGAGTCCAAATAGTACTCATTCATGGTCAGAGGGAAACCAAAAATTAATTAACCATAGTTGATTACTTCTTAACAGTTTCACCAAGCCCATTGGATTCAAGTGAATTTCAACATCTAGTAGTTCTCGCTGGTGATATCCAAAGCCACAAAATCGAGTTCGTCAAGATTGGATATACTAAACTGCAAAAATAAATTGTAAAATATAAATGAAAGTAATAAAACAATGGAGTATATCTCTATTATTAAGAAGGGAGTTGGTGCATTCTCCTCATCTCTTCCGCAGGTTCCCTTACCTTGCCTTTTTCTTCTCCACCGCCCCTCCCCTTGTTTGGAATAATCTAAACCAAATCGTTGCTTTCATTTCCTTGTCCTACTAATCAATTTTTACGAAAATCATGTTCTGCATTAACTCAGTCAAAAAAACAAATCTTACTGAAGCCTCAAACCTTAGATAAATCTTTCATCGACTTCCCTACCCATACCCAAATTAAATCAAATCTTACCAAAACCTAAACTGAATCAAGCTTTTCTTGTATTCTCCTAGCCATACTCAAATCAAATCAAATATTACCAAAATCTAGAATGGTGTAAGGCACTGCCTTCATTTTTTTATGTAAGGCGTATTGTTTTTGGCATGGCGATCAAGGCACATTGTGGCACCCCAGCTCAGAGCGACCGGTTTACCATGCATTGCCAGCCCAGAGACCATGTCTTCTGGCAATACACAACATCTTGATACAGAAAACAACCGCTTTATTGATGCTAGCGGAACAGGGTTTATATTACAACAGTTGTCGAGGCACGCCCGGTGCGGCTGAACAATATGTACATTATTTAGTGAACATAAAGGGGCCTCGATCTGAACAACTACGTGGCAGGGGAATAACGTTGTAGCGGAAGCTCCATATCACAGGGACACCGATGTGGACACGATCTAGACTCGAACAGCGCTCCTTTCCAACGAGATTTTCCTGAAATCTGGCATGACACGCCAGGTCAGTACATTGAATGTACTTGCAAGCTCACAACAGGCATAATCATAATGGCAAACAATATCATGATACTTAACCAATTATTAAGAATGCAACACTATGTCAAACATGTTGTGATCATGCTCGAGCGTCCCTCGGGACAACTTACCAACCGTGATCATCCTCAGATCACAAACACACCACCAACATGGTCTTTAACAAAATGACTCGTGATCCTTACGGCGATCACAACCACAACCGATATCTGGTCCCAATTTCCTCGATGGTCTTTCTGCCATCCTCAACAATGCAAAGTTAACAGCTTAGTGTGCAATTTTTATTAATCGGTGACTCATGGTGGGACCTACTACGAGGTGTCCGTGACCGTGGATTCGGCTATCGATAGATTATACACTCTGCAGAGGTAGCACACTGTAGCCACACCACGGAATCCATGGCCTCGCACTCCAATTCGGGTGGACCAACGGCATTCCGACAAAACCCTTCCATTGCCACAGCACTCTCCCGGCCACTCCGACCAAATCCCCAACGGGCTAGTCCTGGGTGGCCCCATGTCTACCAAAGACACCCCGACCACCATCGTGGTCAAACACTCCCACTCGGGGACTCGGTACCATAATCTCATCAACGAGCACACAAGATTATGCCTGCTTACCGGGCCAGGGCAAGCATGGCATAACCTTCCCTAGTTGGAGGCACCGACCAGAGGCCATGTCAATGGACCAAATCAAGGCCTTCCCACAAAGGCAAATGTGGTTGCACCGGAAAGAAACTCGATTCAGCGGCACCATGACCCAGTCAACGGTATATTCAAGTTGAGTTATTTTCAGGTTCAACTTAAAAATGAAAAGACCGTGTCATAGCATGCCATGAAATGCGAAACTACACATGCATCACATAATAATAAAATGACCGATGTCATCCATATACACACCAAGCATAAACATCAACCACTCATGTTACTTTGCTGCTCAAAATGGCTCATAGCTTAACCAAAATATTTTGCAACAAGTTTTATTAATTTCTCACACAAGAACGTAACTCCGATAAATTTCTCATATGCTTAACAAAAGATTTCACTATCAAGGATGCCCAAGTGTTAAGTCCATATGAAAAGATTCATGAACTCCAAGTTTTCAAAAAATTTCAAATGAAAATCAAGCAAATAAGAGAGGGCAAAAACCAGGTTGTCACACACATAATTATAGATAATCAATGACGAAATTACACTTGGTTAATTAGTTGATTATCGGCAAGTAAATCATTTAGCCTAGAAAAGGAAGAGAGCAATTGGGATAAAGATACTTTTCTTTTCTTTTCTCTACAAGAAGATATACATGCAATCAGTGGGGAGATACTTTGCTTTTTCTGAAGGGTTAATTAGAAGAAATGCACCTTACGTTGTGAAATTTTATCGGAAAACAAACACACCTTATATAAAGGAACAGAGGGAGGACTAATACAATATGTTATACTCCCTCCGTTCCTTAATATAAGTTGTATTAGTTTTTCAAAAAGTCAAACATTGTCTATGTTTGACCAACTTTATAGCAAAATCTATAAATATTTACAATACTGAATATGTAAAATATAAAAATATATTTCATGGTGAATCTAGTGACAATGATTTGGTTCTAGACATTGATATTTTTGTCTGAGAACTTGGTCAAAGTTAGAGAAGTTTTACTTTTTAAAAAAATAATACACCTTATATTTAGGAACGGAGGGAGTAATATGTATGCCCCCGTTGCAATGCACGGACAATTAAATAGTAAATAAAAATGATCAAAATAGCATCTTATTATTTGAAAGAGATGTGGTGAATAAAATGTTCTTTGATGATGTAATTGCACTTCATGAAGGTCTTGAGAACATCGTGTTGATAACGTGTTATATAGGGCATGTTCGGATCTAGGGCAAGAGCTAATCTAGCCTTGTTGGGCAAGGTTATAAGTTTCATATAGACAGAAAAAATCTGACTTTTGATGGCTATTAAGTACTACACAATGCACACCGCAAAGTACAAAGAGAGAGTGGCGTTTTGCCACATGGAAGCATATGCTCCTGAGTTTTAAACATATATTGAAATGTCATAAAATTAAGAAATTCACTTTGGCACATGGGAGCATATGCTCCTGCCATCGAAAAATATACTATATTTCAAAATGTCAAAAAAAATCGAACACAAATTTGACGCGCACATCTCATCACTGTATGTGCGCACGCCAAATTTCATGAAAAAGAGACATTTTATACGCATTGTGTAAATAAGACAAAAAAAATGTCTCATGAAAAGCCTTTTTAAACACTAAATTTTGTCCTTTTTGCATATAACATAAAAGTTGTCGGTTTTCCAAAAAACAAGTTTGTATGCACGTAAAATATCGAGATGTATGCGAGAATCATTTTGTTAGAATTTTGTGGCATTCAAAATATGTTTAAAACACATTTAAAATCCAGGAGCATATGCTCCCATGTGCCAAAGATTCTCTTTGGCACATGGAAGCATATACTCTTGCCATCGAAAAATATATTTCAAAATGTCAAAAAAAATCAAACACAAATTTAACGCGTACATCTCAATATTATATGTGGGCACGTCCAAGTTTCGTGAACAATCATACATAGACCACAATATAAATTGAACTGGATTCGTTCTCCAACGGCGGGTGGCAGCGCTTCAGGCCAATCGGTAGGCGCAGCTTAACATCCGCCGCAACGCCGCGTTAGCTCGTCGACGAACTCATCGAAGCTCCGCTGCGATGACCCGCCGTGCGCCGCCGCGGCCTCAAGGGTCGCCCTCACCTTCTTCACCGCCTCCCCGAGGTCCTTCCCCTCTTTCCCGGACATCACGCGCTCGATCCTCGCCTTCACCTCGTCGGCAAACACAGCGCCACGATCCCCGATGGTCACGCCGACGCGCCACTCCCGCACGACAAGCCGCCGGTTGGTGATCTGGTCGGTGAGCAGAGGGAAGCACAGCATGGGCACTCCCGCCCACACGCTCTCCAGCACGGAGTTCCACCCACAGTGCGTGAGGAATCCACCCACCGCGGCGTGGGAGAGCACCTCCACCTGGCAGCACCACGGCACCACCAGCCCACGCCCGGCGGACGCCGCCGCGAACCCCTCGGGCAGCGGGTCCGGGTCGTCGGAGCTCACGATGCCCGGCCGCATCACCCACAGGAACCTCGCGCCGCTGGCCAGGACTCCCCCGGCGATCTCGCGCAGCTCCTGCTTGGTGACGTGCGCGTAGCTGCCGAAGGAGATGTAGAGCACGGACCCCGGCGACTGCGCGTCCAGCCAGTGGGAGCAGTCGGACTCGGCCCACATGGAGGTGGCGACGGCGCTGCGGGCGAAGCCGGCGGGGAGGATGGGGCCCACGGCGTAGAAGGGCTTCTCGGCGCGGAGCGCGGCGATGGTGGACGGCTCCAGCTCCTCCACGGTGTTGCAGAGGATGTAGTCGGCGCCGCGCGCCTGCTCGAACGCCTTGAAGATGATGCGGTGCACCACGCTGGTGGCGTCCGTCTCCTGGAGGTACGACATGAGCTCGTGCGGCTCGATCGCCGGCACCCCCGGGATGTACGTGATCGTGCCTTTCCGAGGCTCTGCAACACATCCCAGAAAGGATCTTCAAAATCGATGCCATGGCAGACCATTTCGCTACGTTGGATTGAAACATGAGCATATGGGAGCTGCTCACCGTTGCAGCCGAAGTGGCCGTTCTCTGTGAGCAGGTGGACGTGGTAGTAGAGGTTGAAGATGAGCGCGGCCTCCGTCCAGAAGGACACGTACGGGATGCCGAGCTTCCTGGCCAGGGTCGCCGGCCATGAGAAGAAGGTGTCGGCGACGAGGCACGTGGCGGCCGGGTCGACGACGACGCGGCCGAGCAGCTCCTCGACGTGGCCGGAGAGCGCGTGGAGCAGCGAGCCGTGGAACTCGTCGTGGTGCAGCGACCGGTCGAACCCCAAGGGGAGGCCGTCGCTGACAAGCTCGCAGCGCACGTCCATCCCCGCCGAGCGCGCGCCGGCGAAGGCGTCGTGCCCGGCCGGGTCGACGCCGAGCGCGCGCGCCGTCTGGTCGTGCACGGCCTCCGTGGTGACCACCGTCACGGCGAAGCCCCGCGCCGCCAGCCGCAGCGCGAGGTGCGTCTCGGGGATGATGTGGCCCTGCATCGGGTACACCACCACCACCGCGTGCGGCTTGCGCTTGCAGCCGCCGCTCGCCGCTACGCCGGCCTCCTTTTGCGCCATGATCGCCTGGCACTGTGATTCCTACTGGCTGCCGCTTTCAGGTAGTGGTGTTTGTTGCCAATGTTTAGTCAAACTTTGCATCATCTGGCATTTCGATCTGTGCGGGCCGGTGTGAGTGCGCAGGTGATGTAGCTCACAGTGATCTACGTCCCTGCAGATTCGCTCATCTCATTTTATTTTATTGTTGAGATGGAACAGATTCGCTTCTTAACCGTGCTTTAACTCAGCTCAAAGGTAGGTCATGTCTCATTGTATAACCACAGTTCAACAGAAAAAGGAAAAAAGGATGCAGCGAAAGTTATTTTTTAAATATTCGTTGCATGCGCAACCACTCTCCTCCTACGCCCACATGTACATGCATAGCCCAACAACCACCGTTGTCGCGCTCACATGTCTAGGTTCCGAACCAGCCTATCAAGGTTCAAAGTCAGTATCTCAAAGGTGATTATATATGTAGAATATATGTACGTTCATAATGATGGGTGTATGTACGTGCATATAAGCATCTGTGATTATATTTTTTTATAAGCATCTGCAACTGTACTTTTTTTAAAAACACCCTATATATTGATTAAGCCAAAAAAAAGTTCTTACAATCATTCATTACAGCATACATCACGCAGGGCGAAATGGAATTGAAAAGAATCCTATCGGACCTAGTACTAAAGCAAAACTTAGCAATCTCATGTGTCACCCCATTGGCAATCCGACTTATCTTTGCGATACTAAAATTTTAGATCATCCTAGATATACTAAGAGCCTCATCCATCAAATCAGCCAGAGAGGACCTGTCAAGCTTCTTATTAGTAAGAAACGAATGTACGAAAGCACAGTCAGTCTCTAAAATAATAGATTGGTGATGGGTGATACCTATATAAAGTCCTGCGAGGCAGGCGCGGAGTTCAGCTTCATTCACACTGGTACACCGATCAATAAAGTCCCACCAAGAAACAAGAATTTCTCTAGATGAATTACGAGCTACGACCCCCACACTAACTGCATTAGTACTCTACACAAAGTTGGCGTCAACATTGATCTTGATATGATCATTGGGAGGAGGAGTCCACACCACATGATCTTTTAACGGTGTGTAATCCGCTACAACTCCGCTCACCTTCTCCTTATCTTTATTGCTAGCGTCCAATTGAGCGATGTCATGACTGGACGTGAAAGTGGTCCAAAAATTGTCCACAAAATGATCTGTGACTGCACTTTGTCTAAAAGAACACCATCAATTGGAATTCTATAGTCATTTTCTTAACAAGACAATGCGCCTATCGTTCAATAACATCCCATGACTAACATCTTTTTTTTTTTGAAACGAGGCAAAAGATTTGCCATTTTCATTGATTAAGGAGTGAAAATTGCCCGGTTAATTGACGGAAAACCGGGCTAAAACCGATACAATCCAACCCATATAATATGGGTACCATCGGCCAACCTGGTCACCGACATGGGATCACAGAGCTACAAAGAGGACAGCTGCACCAAAACCATGACGGCACATGCCAACAGAAGGCCACACGCGCGAACAACTGACAGCTCCGACTCTGACGACGATCATCACAAGGGAAAATGCAGGACTTGCGCCGACCATGCCCGCCGTAGCCGACCACCAAGCGCCTGTCATCGTCACCGCATGGACAACTCCACCGCAGCTCCGACTTCAAAGCAACCAAGCAACCAACGGAAGAGCACCTCGGACACGCCGGAAAGATCCGACTACCGAAGCCCGAGCCGCGACCAAAGCTCCTCTCGACGCCATCATCGTTGCCAAACAGAAATCAGCGCCCCTGAGATGGTCGCCTCAGCAAACTACACGGCGAAGATGCCGCAGACCACGCGGCTAAGATGCCGCCATCCACTGGTCTCCAGGTTGTGGCCGGCTCCAAGACGATGCCCCAAGGAGGAAGAAGACGTGAAACCGCTGCCCTACCACGGTGAACGATGTTGCTGTAGGGGGCGTCGACAGCACTGCGACCTCGAGGAGGATGCTAATGCATGGGCTGTCGACAACCGTTCACGGAAGCCGCTGCCCTACCACGGTGAACGATGTTGCTGTAGGGGGCGTCGACAGCACTGCGACCTCGAGGAGGATGCTAATGCATGGGCTGTCGACAACCGTTCACGGAAGCACTGCCACCGGCGAGGAGCGATGCCATGGCGAGCGAGGTTGCTGCAGGGGCGTCGACGGCATGGCAACCTAGAGGACGGATGCACACGTCCAATGCAGAAGAGGATTTTTTTTGTCTCGTTGACCAACTAAGATGAAGGTGATGATTCGAGGAGTGGCATCGTACGGTGCCGATTGATTCAATCAGGCGGCTGCTAGGCGACCGGTCGAAAATTGGGCCGGTCGGCCGGCGCCTAGCATCTCCCATGTGAATAGCGGTCCATCGACCGATTTATCATTACAACACGGGGCGAAATAGTACATTAGTGCATCATCGTCTCCAAAAGAATAGCCATCAGTGCGCATCATCACTGGTTTTAACTCTTGGGGGGAAACAAAATGTATGCCAACTTTTGATTTGTTTGCAAACCCTAGTCAATACTCAGTACTACTACTACGCAGTATACCATATTTCCACCAACATGAAACCTTCACTTCCAGCTTTCCTCTAGAAAAACAACTCTTCACTTTCAGCTTTCCTCTAAAAAGAAAATCCCATCCGTTTCAAAAAAAAAAAAAAAATCCCCCCTTCAAGCACGCTCTTGTTCACCAATGATTTCCATCCCGGCCTCCTTCTGTCAAAGGCCATCCGCAGCAGAGATGATGAACTTACCTTGTCTGGCCGAAATCCATGGTTGTTGGTGTATGCTGAACATTGCAATGCTGGTTTACTTTCAGTGAGCTTCTAGCTTATAGTCGTCCGCACCGAATCCGAGCGGTCTGGACTGCTGTGCGCCGCTGCTTGTTGGCTGCATTCCTCGACCACCCTCGTCGGCGTCCTCGCCTTGAGCATCATCTCGGCGTACTCCGCCTCCGGGTCCGACAGCGCCACAATCGCCCCGCCCGCCCCGACCAAGGCCTCCCCGTCGTGCAGCACCACCGTCCTGATCACGATGTTCAGGTCAAACGTGCGGTTGTACGAGAAGAACCCGATCGACCCCGAGTAGATGCCCCTCGGGCTGCTCTCCAGCACGTCAAGGATCTCCATCGACCTGACCTTCGGGGCGCCCGTCATCGAGCCCCCTGGGAAGGCGGCTTTGATACAGTCGACCGGGCTTAGCTCGGGCTTCTTTGTTCCGCGGATGGTGCTAACCATGGTGTGAACTGACTTGTATGACTCGACATCCATGAGGCGGGGAACGTGCACGCTCCCGGGCTCGCAGACCTTGCCCAGATCATTTCTTAAGAGATCGACAATCATCAAGTTCTCAGCCTGGTCCTTTTCACTGTTTGAACAAATGCAGAACAAAAAACAGTACCAGCATTATAAGCACTGTGGTATCCCAATTCACTAATTTGTAGGAATAACAATTGACACATCTAGACTATAGTGATACTGAACAGCCAAGAGGACATGTCATTTTCGATGATAAAACTGTGATGTAATGCGATGTCAAAAATTAAATAGTTTCAGCAAGCGCAGTTTGTTACTCTGCAGGCTACTGAAATATTTTGATATCAAATTATCAAATCATTTACGAAGCAAATTAATCCAAAAGAAAAACCAGTAAACAACCTAATTAAACATCTGACAGTACTGACCGTGAGTAGCGCACATGAATAAATCAGCAACAAATGAAACTGCATGTCACTGGTGTAACATCTCAAAAAGGGCACATGAAAAGATGTCTGAATAATAAAAGAAGATTATATTTTATATACTTACCTGTATTTCAGTTGCAAGCGTAGACATTCATCTTCCTCGGGTGTTCTGCCACGTGCTATAGTACCTTTGATCGGTTTTGCCTCCAGAATTGCATTTTGATCAAGTCGCAGAAACCTCTCAGGAGAAGAGCAGCATATACTCAGGTTTTCTGACGAGAAGTTAAGCCAGGCTGCATAGGGCGCCGGATTTTGCTTTCTCAATTTAAGGTACAGTTGAAGAGCATTTATATACTCTATCCCTCTCCTCATCCGAGTGGTCAGGCACAACTCATAACTTTCTCCATCTCTGATATAATCCAGGCAACTTCGAACATCCTTAATGTATTGATCCTTTGATTTTTCTACAACGAAACTTTGTTTATTCACATTGGATGATCCAATGAGTGATTTTCCATTAATCGGTAGTCCTGGTGACATAGCAGCCATCCTGAGAAGCCTCTTCTCAGTCTCCAGCAACCATGAAGTATGTGTTGTATTATGGTGCATTCCATTTCCGTTACTTAAAGAATATTCGTCATATAATGACAGAATATATACATCACCATTGTTGTGATCGATTGCCAAAAGGTTATCAGCAAAGAAGAAGCATGCATCAGGAGTACTTGATTTAGCTTTGTTAGATGATGCATCACATTCAACCTTAAGACCATACCTAGTTTCAAAGGAAAGCTATTGAGTCAGAGAAGAGCTAAGAGAACTTAAAAAAAAATTACTATGGCATTTCATTAAAATGCAAAAGCATAACGAAATCATGGAAGACAAATATGAGAATGAAGGACACAAGATTGAGGCGATTCTTTGTGAAGCAAGAAACTATGAACATGCTATCTTAAGAAGTAACCTAACTGCAGGCAGGAAAACAGTTAAATACCAAGCATATGATGAATCCATGATAACAAATCTACATACCCTAGATATCCAACAAATCCACCATGGAATTCAAATGGCAGCCCTTCAAAATCCTCTTCATTGTATCTAATGGACTGAATTTCCTGCAAAATGTGAAACATTGAGTAATTGGAGCTCACAGGCAAGATTCTGCTTTGCTGATAAGCTCAAGGTTTAGTCATAGTACATGAGCTTAATACCAAATCAACCATAGTGAGAATTCATGAATATATTAGGTGGAGAATACAAACACTATGGGTAAAAAAAGATGCAACATAATCAAATGCCTATCAACGGATTGTGTTGACACGTCTCCAATACCAATCAAGCACTTACGTTCAGATTCGTAAAAGAACACTTCTAGTTCCTTGCTAATGTGTATGTAGCCTCACATTTGCTTAATCATTGTGATGTACGGTGCGGGCAGAGAAACTAAATAACTTGAATACAATGGCAGACTACAATATTACCACAAAAATATAACGTGAGGTTCATCAAGTGCACCATTTCAATTTATACCTTGTCAAGGAATTCCAAGAAGCCATCTTTGAGAGAGTTTTTCACAGCAGATCCATGAGCACCTCGAATAGTAATGGTTCCTCCACAGTTGGCCCTGGAAGAAATCCAGGATAACATGAAGATTTAGGACACATGAAAATGCACTAAATATTTTTGCTTGAGTGCCTTCCTACCTTTGATTGGAGAGGTGAAATGTCATTTGCTTCCACAGAGGTCCACCCTTACCACCCATAAATGAAAAGCGTGCCCTGTTCTGCAAGAAGCAATAGCTCAGAACGAAAATATGATGATCATTTAACTAAAAAAAACAGAGAGAAAAATGCATTGTCGATCGGGGAAGTTAATACATTTCCAATTCACTGACTTGACTGCAAACTGATTCCAACTTAATTCACGCAGATTAAGACAAATATACCCACATTTGTTCTGATCATTTCATCTCCTAGAGTGAAAGCAAGGGTTTTTTTTAAACAGGCTTGAGTTAGAAAAAAAAATGTAAATGGATAAGTTTTATGCATATTTTGTTGTTTATGCAGTAAATCTGCATGTCAATGAGCATCTAATTAGTTGTAATAACATAAAATCATATCCTCGTCAAGCTCCACTTACGTCAGATGAAATCCACACAGTAAAGTAACTGGATGATCAATCAAGAGTAAGCTGAATTGGCACCTGATCAACTGATGAGCTATCCAGCCAAAATGTATCTTCAGCATTTTGATGACCAAAAAGCTCTGAGAAAATGTCTTCAGAGCCACTTGTGCGGCTGAGGAAGTTATCAATCCTCTTCCACCTCAACCGTAAATATTTTTTCTCGATGTTTCTCTCTGCAAGCATGTGAACCCCAACAGAATTGTCAAGCTCTAGTCCTTCAGTGTGTGACAAGCCCTTCGGGACATAATTGCATTGATCTGCAGAATTGACCTGCCGGCCAATTAGAAAGTCAACTACGATGGAGTATGAAGGGTATGCACAGGATATTTAGTCATATATGGTACTTGAGGGCTGTCCAGTTTACCAATACTGTGAACCTTTCTTTCCTGAAACAACGATGATTGTGATCCAAAATCAGTTGTTATCCTCTTAAAGTTCTGAAAAATCTGTCTTCCGTAATGAGTAGCAACACTCTCTGGATGGAACTGAAATAAAAGGCAATCAATTATAAGAAGAAAAAAACAATTTAAGAGGAAACATGAAACAGAAGTAGCCAGTATACCTGCACTCCATAATGAGGCATCCTGGAATGCTTGATGCCCATGACAATCTTGTAGCCGTCTTGCTTACTAGCATTTTTTATGGTAATTGGAACTTCACCATTGTTAGTGTGCCCTGAAGGGTCTGTTGTGGAAAAGTTATTCAATGACCTCCAGAATGAAGTGTTGTCAGGCTGATCGCTATCAAGGAAAGATAGCATTCTGGGAGAAGCAGTCCATGCTATTGATACAAGATCCTCAGGCAGCGAGCTTGCTTCTATTACAAGTGAATGGTAGCGCACTACCTGAAAATAGCATCAGTAAGTACAGTTCTTTTTGCTGCGCAAGTGGAAAGTGAAGACTGACACACAAATGGTACAGGGCTTGGTAACTTCAGTGGTACACTTACCTTGAACCCAGAGTTTATACCTGATGGGATATGATTAAAGAGGTAGCATCCATTATGTTCAATTTCACTGATTTGGGAAAGATAAGTGTCAGGCCATGTGTTAAACATAAGAGCAGCTAGAACTCAAAGATCATGATACAACCAGCAAGGGTTGTGCATGGATCAGAAAGCTGAAAGTACATATTAGCGCTCAGAAGAGTTCAAGGTCTTACCTAAGTCGTCCATGTATAGCTTCAGGAGCATGAACAATCTTAGCGCCATGAACTAATCCCAAGGCCTGCAACAATCAAACACGGTATCCTTTTCAGGCAATGACGCCACCACACGTCCATAACTCCCCTTCATAAACAAGTTCACAAGGACAAACATTATTGTTTCACCTGGTGGCCAAGGCAGACACCGAGGATGGGTATATCTCCGCACTCGCAAAGTATCCGCAGACATACACCTGAAAAAACAACACATGTATATAACATCATTCTTTGACATATACAAGCGTAGCAAGTAGCAAGTGAATTAGAATTGGTGCATAGCCCTCACCTATGTCGGTAGGACACGCCGGAGATCCAGGGCCCGGCGAGATCACGATGTTGTCGAAGGCCCTCTTCTTGTACACCCAATTGTAAACATCCCTCCACGCCCACTCGTCGTTGCGCACCACCACAGGCGGCACTGCAGATTCAGACCACCGGCCATAAGGACAGCGTCCAGCAAAGCAGTAGAAAAGGTGCGATCTCTCTCAATCTACTCTAGTTCAGAACATCTCCAATAATAATCAATTCAATTCAATTCAACATATGGGCACTGCGGGAAGCTATAAAGAGACTACTCGTCGGTCGCGGAGCTAGGTTAAGGCAAAGATGAGAGTGTTCATTGAGAGCGAGAGGGGAGCGGCCAGGCGGGGTTGGTGGGGCGGCTCACCGCCGTTGACGACGGAGAGCTCCTGGAAGATGTTGTAGGTGTAGCTGTCGTAGTTGTCGATGAGGAGCGTCCTCACCGGCGGCTCCTCCGGGCCCGGGCCCTCCTCCCCGCCGGCCCGCAGCGCCGCGGGACGCCTGGCGCCGCCCCGGCACAGGGGGTGCTGCCACCGCGCGGAGGACGGCGGCGGGGACCACCTCGCCGTCGGCGGGGCGGGGAGGCGGAGCGCGGCCATTTCTATCCCTCCGCGCGACGGTGCGGCCGGGAGATCAGAGGAGAGGAGGGAGGGAAAAGGAAGCGAGGAGAAAAGGCGGCTCGCTTTTCTGGGGCGGTGGTTCGCTGCTGGTGCGGAATTTTTTTATGAATGAAATCTTTTGTGCTGCTCTTCCTATCGTCTTGGCGGCTGTGCCCCAATGCCGTCCCCCGTCTCCTCCGCCACCGCCACCAGCGGCCCACTGCGGTGGGCGGTCATGGGCTTGATGCTGCTGGGTGGGGGTTGGTGATGGAAACAGCGGCACCAAATTTTGCAGAATTTCAGAGCAGGGGATTCAGAATTAGGGTTCATTTGATCCAGAGGAATTCTATATGAGTGTTGGAGCATTTGAAGAGATTTTTCATATATAGTAATTCTATAATATTGTACAAAACGTTCTTCTTTGTACGATTCTTTGCTTTACATGTGGCATGAAACACTCTTCGACCCAAATTTCTATGATTTCTAACCTTATATAGGACTCAAAATGACATTCCAATCGTGTGTCTCTCCTATTCCATGTATTTTAATAATCTTGCACCTAATAGATTTGACACTGGAGGAATTGGTAATATTTTAATTTACTTTCTCTCGTTTTCCTTCCTTCACCCAGACGGCTAAGGCAAACCCTCTCCCCTAGAATTCATTGGCCAGCCGGTGGATTCGCCTCTCCTCTTCTTGCCGCTCCGGCGGCTGGTGCCACGAAGGGAAATACGGGTGCCTCCGCTCCGATTAGTAGTTAGGTTAGGGATTTTAGCCCTCGTAGGTGTGGCGCTCGAGCGAATGGCGGCGCTTCTTCTTCGAGTTTGACTTCCGGGCTCCGATCCTCCTTGACTCTGTTCGTCTGGACGTAATTGACAGACTCCAACATAGCTTCATGTTGTCTCCTTGGGTGGTATTGTTAGGGTGAACCTGGGTGTAAGGGCATATTTCTCCCTAAGTGGTTTTGGTGATTGATGACAATGCATTTGCGGACTAATCTTGTGCATTGAGCATTTCAGATATCTCATGTCTAGGCACAAGACGATTCAGTGCCCCTCGAAGCCTATCGAAAACGGTGTTTCTCTATGTTTCTTTTCGGTGAATTTGAGTCGTAGGAAAGTCGTACTATTAAGAGGGGGTCCGCTTCGGAAAGATAAGGGTGGAATAAAACACATACACATTTGTTCCTTTGCACCACCTTTCCTTGCTTCATTGGAGCACCAGTTGTTCCCCTTGTCGTTGCGAAGATGAAGGCTTCCTAGTGCTACTGTTATGTGGCGTGGCGGTAATCTTGCTCAAGGGAAGCGATGAGTAATGCTGACAAATAGTACCGCCCATGGCAGCGGTAGTACCGCTCCTAGAACGCGGTAGTACCGTGGCCTCTGGCCCAGAACGGTGGCATGCACAGAAGTAGGTGCGGAAGTGATTTTTTACTTCCACACCCTACGCGGTAGTACCGCTCCCTGTGAGTTGTAGTACCGTGCCGGATTTTTGCACAGACAGAAACTCAGCGGAAGTAACCACGGATGTAATTTTATTAGTCCGTGCCTTCCCAGCCCAGAATGAACCCTGCCTTGCGGTATTACCGCAAGGGCGCGCGGTAGTACCGCTCGTTGCCATGTGCAACAGGGCCTCATCTGGCCCCTGTCGCACGAGCGGTAGTACCGCATGGCTGTGTGGTAGTACCGTGAGTATGTGCGGTAGTACCGCATGTCGCGGGTTGAGTAAGCGAGTAACGGTTGGATCTTTCCTCTCACTATTTAAGGGGGGTCTTCTTCCCCAAGTTGACCACCTCTTCCCTCCCCAAGCTCCATTGTTGATCAAAGCTCCATTTTCGCTTGATCTCTCTCCCTAGCCAATCAAATTTGTTGATTTTCTAGGGATTGGTTGAGAAGGCCCCGATCTACACTTCCACCAAGAGAAATTTGATTCCCCCCACTAATCCCTTGCGGATCTTGTTACTCTTGGGTGTTTGAGCTGTTGGGGAACGTAGTATTTCAAAAAAATTCCTACGATCACGCAAGATCTATCTAGGAGAAGCATAGCAACGAGCGGGGAGAGTGTGTCCACGTACCCTCGTAGACTAAAAGCGGAAGCGTTAAGTAACGCGGTTGATGTAGTCGAACGTCTTCGCGATCCAACCGATCAAGTACTGAACGCACGGCACCTCTGTGATCTACACACGTTCAACTCGGTGACGTCCCTCGAACTCTAGATCCAGCTAAGGCCGAGGGAGAGTTTCGTCAGCACGACGGCGTGGTGACGGTGATGATGAAGTTACCGACGCAGGGCTTCACCTAAGCACTATGACAATATATGACCGAGGTGGAAATCTGTGGAGGGGGGCACCGCGCACGGCTAAGAAATCAACTTGTGTGTCTATGGGGTGCCCCCTCCCCCGTATATAAAGGAGTGCAGGAGGGGGCGGCCGGCCTCATGGGGCGCGCCCCGAGGGGGAATCCTACTCCTACTAGGAGTAGGTTCTCCACTTTCCTAGTCCAACTAGGAGGGGGAGGAAAGAGGAAGAGGGAGAGAAGGAAAGGGGGGCGCCCCCCCCCCAATTTGGATTGGGCTTGGGGGGCGCGCCCCTCCACTTGGCCGCCTCGTCCTCTCTTCCACTGAGGCCCATGAAGGCCCATTAACCCCCCCGGGGGGGTTCGGTAACCCCCCGGTACTCCGAAAAATGCCTGAACCTATCCGAAACCTTTCCGGTGTCCAAACATAACCTTCCAATATACCAATCTTCATGTCTCGACCATTTCGAGACTCCTCGTCATGTCCGTGATCTCATCCGGGACTCCGAACAACCTTCGGTACATCAAATCACATAACTCACAATAAATGTCTATGGCTAGGAAACATAACCATCTTTGATGAACAAGCTAGTCAAGTAGAGGCATACTAGGGACACTCTGTTTGTCTATGTATTCACACATGTATCAAGTTTCCGGTTAATACAATTCTAGCATGAATAATAAAATTTTATCATGATATAAGGAAATGTTAATAACAACATTATTATTGCCTTTAGGGCACATTTCCTTCAGTCTCCCACTTGCACTAGAGTCAATAATCTAGATTACATAGTGATGTCTACTACACAACCTTCTTCTTGTAGACGTTGTTGGGCCTCCAAGTGCAGAGGTTTGTAGGACAGTAGCAAATTTCCCTCAAGTGGATGACCTAAGGTTTATCAATCCGTGGGAGGCGAGGGATGAAGATGGTCTCTCTCAAGCAACCCTGCAACCAAATAACAAAGAGTCTCGTGTGTCCCCAACACACCCAATACAATGATAAATTGTATAGGTGCACTAGTTCGGCGAAGAGATGGTGATACAAGTGCAATATGGATAGTAGATATAGGTATTTGTAATATGAAAATATAAAAACAGCAAGGTAGCAAGCGATAAAAGTGAGCAAAAACGGTATTGCAATGCGTTGAAACAAGGCCTAGGGTTCATACTTTCACTAGTGCAAGTTCTCTCAACAATAATAACATAATTGGATCATATAACTATCCCTCAACATGCAACAAAGAGTCACTCCAAAGTCACTAATAGCGGAGAACAAACGAAGAGATTATGGTAGGGTACGAAACCACCTCAAAGTTGTTCTTTCCAATCAATCCATTGGGCTATTCCTATAAGTGTCACAAACAGCCCTAGAGTTCGTAGTAAAATAACACCTTAAGACACACATCAACCAAAACCATAATGTCACCTAGATACTCCAATGTCACCTCAAGTATCCGTGGGTATGATTATACGATATGCATCACACAATCTCAGATTCATCTATTCAACCAACACATAGAACCTCAAAGAGTGCCCCAAATTTCTACCGGAGAGTCAAGACGAAAACGCAAAGCCAACCCCTATGCATAGGTTCATGGGCGGAACCCGCAAGTTGATCACCAAAACATACATCAAGTGGATCAATAGAATACCCCATTGTCACCACGGGTATCCCACGCAAGACATACATCAAGTGTTCTCAAACCACTAAAAGACTCAATCCGATAAGATAACTTCAAAGGGGAAACTCAATCCATTACAAGAGAGTAGAGGGGGAGAAACATCATAAGATCCAATTATAGTAGCAAAGCTCGTGATACATCAAGATCGTATCACCTCAAGAACACGAGAGAGAGAGAGGTCAAACACATAGCTACTAGTACATAGCCTCAGCCCCGAGGGTGAACTACTCCCTCCTCGTCATGGAGAGCGCCGGGATGATGAAGATGGCCACCGGTGATGGATCCCCCCTCGTGAAGTCTTGGAACAGGGTCCCAATTGGTTTTTGGTGGCTACAGAGGCTTGCGGCGGCGGAACTTCCGATCTATTCTGTTCCCCGATGGTTTTAGGGTATATTGGTATATATAGGATGAAGAAGTCGGTAAGGGGAGCCACGAGGGGCCCACGAGGGTGGAGGGCGTGCCCAGGGGGTGGGCGCGCCCCTGCCTCGTGCTCTCCTCGCTGATCCCCTAACATGCACTCCAAGTCTCCCACATTGCTTTCTTTCCAAAAATAACTTTTCCGAAGGTTTCATTCCGTTTGGACTCCGTTTGATATTCCTTTTCTGCGAAACACTGAAACAAGGGAAAAAATAAATCGCACTGGGCTCTGGGTCAATAGGTTAGTCCCAAAAGTAATATAAAAGTGCATAGTAAAGCCCATAAAACATCCAAGATGGATAACATAATAGCATGAATACTTCATAAATTATAGATACGTTGGAGACGTATCAACATCCCCAAGCTTAATTCTTGCTCGTCCTCGAGTAGGTAAATGATAAAAGAAATAATTTTGAAGCGTGAATGCTAACAGGTGCATAAGTTTGATCAATGATAATTTCATTCACCTTTTCTAGCATCATTATATGTCATAACAGTAGCTCAACTCATAGAACTTTGCATGATCAAGTAACAAACTATTCACATGTTAAAGTATAGATCATAAACTTTCTTGAAAACTAACAAACTATGTTCTCGGTCATCAAACAATTGCAATTCATCTTATTTTCAGGAAGATTTTATGTCAGAGCTTTGATTCAGCAAACTTCACATGCTCAACTATCATTTAGTCTTCCATGATTGCTACCACTCAAAGCATATTTTTAGAACAAATAGTATTCATCGAGCACAGAGAAAGATAGGGGCTTAATGTTTTGCCTCCCAACCTTTTACCTCAAGGGTAATGTCAACAATAATAATTCATGCTCAAATATATTTGAATGGCCATATATGCTTAGATCTTTCCATCACATGATGCTTGCCAACTAAAGAGTGGGTTGGAATGAGAAGGAATACTCTTGACTCTTGCATAAAAGTAAAAGATAGGCCCTTCGCAGAGGGAAGTGGTGGATTTGCAGAGGTGCCAGAGCTCGAAAAAACAGAGATGAAAATAATTTTGAGAGGTATGCTTTCATTGTCAACATAACGACCAAGAGTTCCCAATATCTTCCATACTACATACATTATAGGCGGTTCCCAAACAGAAAGGTAAAGATTTTTACTCCCCCTCCACCAACAATCATCAATCCATGGCTTGCTCGAAACAACGGGTGCCTCCAACTAACATCAATCCTAGGGGAGTTTTGTTTGCAATTATTTTATATTTGATTTCGATCTTTTGATCATGGGACTGGGCATACCAGTTAACAGCCATTTTCTCGTGAATGATGTGCGAAGTCCACTCATCGTGAGAATAACCCACCTAGCATGGAAGATACTGACAGCCCCTAGTCGCTACATGAGCGATTCAGGCATACAAAACATATTATTATTTGAAGGTTTAGAGTTAGGCACATGCAAATTTACTTGGAACGGCAGGTAAATACCACATATAGGTAGATATGGTGGACACTCATGGGAGAAACTTGGTTCAAGGAATTTGGATGCACAAGCAGTATTCCCGCTTAGTACAGATATTTTGGCTAGCAAAGGATTCTAAATAGCAAGCACCACATGTTAGAGGATCCATAACAATATAACTTCTATACAAATATACCCAAGCATAACTCATTAAGTTGTCTTCTTTGTCCAACTTCAACTAATTTGCTCAGGCTTGAAAATAATTAATGGGGCTCACAATCATAGAAGATGTCCAAGATAGTATATTTATATGTGAAATCTCTCTTCCTTCAATATTCTTTCATGAATTGTTCAAGTGACCAATACAACGTTTGCTAACCTTCAATAAATTTACCACCTCTACTTCTTATATGTGAAGGCATTACTCCCCATGGGAAAGGCATATGAAACATATATAATTTCAGATTTATGGCATTCAAATCATTCAACCATTTACTCATAGGATATAAGTGAAGCACACGAGTAAATGACAAACCACTCCAAAAAGATATAAGTGAAGATCAATGAGTAGTTAAATAATTATGTAGCTATGTGAGGACTCTCTCTCATTTAAGAATCTCAGATCTTGGTATTTTATTCATACAGCAATCAAAACAAAAGAAAACGACATTTCAAGGATAGCACTCATCATGTGAAGAAGCAAAAACTTAGGCTCAACCGATACTAACCGATAGTTGTTGAAGAGGAAAGGTGGGATGCCTACCGGGGCATCCCCAAACTTAGATGCTTGAGACTTCTTGAAATATTAACTAGGGATGCATTGGGCATCCCCAAGCTTGAGCTTTTGTGTCTCCTTAATTCCACTCATATCACGGTCTTCCTAAATCTCAAAAGCTTCATCCACACAAAACTCAACAAGGACTCGTGAGATAAGTTAGTATAAACCAATGCAAAAACCTTATCATACTCTACTGTAGCAAATCACAACATTGCATACTAAATGCCTCTGCATATTTAATACTCATATCCTCAAATAGAATCATTAAACAAGCAAACATATGCAAAGAATGCAAACATAACAGCAATCTGCCTAAACAAGACAGTCTGTAAAGAATGCAGCAAGATCCATACTTCCATAGCTCCAAAAATTATGAAAGAACATTCCCACTGTAGTGAATTTATCAGAGCTTAATGCAAAAGGTTTCAACATTTTATCACATTCTTACTTTTCTAGGGAATTTTTGCAACAGCGGTAAACTTTTTGTTTTGAAACAGCAACATGTAGACTTGCAAAATAAGCATGGTAAAGGCCATCCTTGACATTTTTATTGAAAATAAAGATGCAAAACATTATTCTAAATAACAGCAAGAAAATACTAACAAAATAAAATGACGCTCCGAGCAAAACACATATCATGTGGTGAATAAAAATATAGCTCCAAGTAAAGTTACCGATGAACGAAGACGAAAGAGGGGATGCCATCCGAGGCATCCCCAAGCTTAGGCTCTTGGTTATCCTTGAATATTACCTTGGGGTGACTTGGGCATCCCCAAGCTTAGGCTCTTTCCACTCCTTATTCCATAGTCCATCGAATCTTTACCCAAAACTTGAAAACTTCACAACACAAAACTCAACAGAAAACTCATAAGCTCCGTTAGCAAAAGAAAACAAAACACCACTTCATGTACTGTAATGAACTCATTCTTTATTTATATTGGTGTTAAACCTACTGTATTCCAACTTCTCTATGGTTTATAAACTATTTTACTAGCCATAGAGTCATCAAAATAAGCAAACAACACACAAAAACAGAATCTGTCAAAAAATGTAATCAGTAGTAATCAGAACTAACGCAAACTTCGGAACTCCAAAAATTCTAAAATAAATTGGTGGAACTGAGGAATTTGTCTAGTAATCATCTGAAAAAATAATCAACTAAATAGCACTCTCCAGTAAAAAAGTTTTAGCTAATCTCGTGAGCGCTAAAGTTTCCGCTTTTCTGACATGATCATATAGACTTCACCCAAGTCTTCCCAAAGGTTCTACTTGGCACAAACACAAATTAAAACACAAAACCACATCTAAACAGAAGCTAGATGGATTATTTATTCCTAAACAGAACCAAAAAGCAAGAAACTAAAATAAAATTGGATTGCCTCCCAACAAGCGCTATCGTTTAACGCCCCTAGCTGGTACACATCATTGCATACATGATAGAACCTATGGCTGAGGCATAGGGAATGACTTTCATTTTCTCTCTATCTTCTGCAGTGGTCGGACATTGAGTCTCACTCAACTTCACACCTTGTAATACAAGCAAGAACTCTTTCTTTGACTGATCCATTTTGAACTTCTTCAAAATCTTATCAAGGTATGTGCTTTGTGAAAGTCCAATTAATCGTCTTGATCTATCTCTATAGATCTTGATGCCCAATATGTAAGCAGCTTCAACGAGGTCTTTCATAGAAAAACTCTTATTCAAGTATCCTTTTATGCTATCCAGAAATTCTATATCATTTCCAATCAGCAATATGTCATCCACATATAATATTAGAAATGCTACAAGCTCCCACTCACTTTCTTGTAAATACAGGCTTCTCCAAAAGTCTGTATAAAACCATATGCTTAATTTGACCACACTATCAAAACGTTTATTCCAACTCCGAGAGGCTTGCATCAGTCCATAAATGGATCGCTAGAGCTTGCACACCTTGTTAGCACCCTTTCGATCGACAAAACCTTCTGGTTGCATCATATACAACTCTTCTTCCAGAAATCCATTCAGGAATGTAGTTTTGACATCCATTTGCCAAATTTCATAATCATAAAATGCGGCAATTGCTAACATGATTCGGACAGACTTAAGCATCATTACGGGTGAGAAAGTCTCATCGTAGTCAACTCCTTGAACTTGTTGAAAACCTTTCGCAATAAGTCGAGCTTTGTAGACAGTAACATTACTGTCTGCGTCAGTCTTCTTCTTGAAGATCCATTTATTGTTTATGGCTTGCCAATCATCGGCAAGTCAACCAAAGTCCACACTTTGTTCTCATACATGGATCCCATCTCAGATTTCATGGCCTCAAGCCATTTCGCGGAATCTGGGCTCATCATCGCTTCCTCATAGTTCGTAGGTTCGTCATGGTCAAGTAACATGACGTCCATAACCGGATTGTCGTACCACTCTGGTGCAGATCTTACTCTGGTTGACCTACGAGGTTCTGTAGCAACTTGATCAGAAGCTTCATGATCATCTTCATTAGCTTCCTCACTAATTGGTGTAGGAATCACCGGAGTTGATTTCTGGGATGAACTACTTTCCAATGAGGGAGCAGGTACAATTACCTCATCAAGTTCTACTTTCCTCCCACTCACTTCTTTCGAGAGAAACTCCTTCTCTAGAAAGGATCCATTCTTAGCAACAAAATCTTGCCTTTGGATCTGTGATAGAAGTTGTACCAAATAGTTTCCTTTGGGTATCCTATGAAGACACATTTCTCTGATTTGGGTTCGAGCTCATCAGGTTGAAGCTTTTTCACATAAGCATCGCAGCCCCAAACTTTAAGAAACGACAACTTGTGTTTCTTGCCAAACCACAGATCATATGGTGTCATCTCAACGGATTTAGATGGTGCCCTATTTAACTTGAATGCAGCCGTCTCTAAAGCATAACCCCAAAACGATAGCGGTAAATCAGTAAGAGACATCATAGATCGCACCATTCTAATAAAGTGCGGTTACGACGTTCGGACACACCATTACGCTGTGGTGTTCCGGGTGGCGTGAGTTGTGAAACTATTCCGCATTGTTTCAAATGAAGACCAAACTCGTAACTCAAATATTCACCTCAACGATCAGATCGTAGAAACTTTATTTTCTTGTTACGATGATTTTCCACTTCACTCTGAAATTCTTTGAAATTTTCAAATGTTTCAGACTTATGTTTCATTAAGTAGACATACTCATATCTACTCAAATCATCTGTGAAGGTCACAAAATAACGATACCCGCCGCGAGCATCAACACCCATCGGACCGCATACATCAGTATGTATTATTTCCAATAAGTCTGTTGCTCGCTCCATTGTTCTAGAGAACGGAGTCTTAGTCATTTTGCCCATGAGGCATGGTTTGCAAGCATCAAGTGATTCATAATCAAGTGGTTCCAAAAGTCCATTAGCATGGAGTTTCTTCATGCGCTTTACACCAATATGACCTAAACGGCAGTGCCACAAATAAGTTGCACTATCATTATTGAACTTATATCTTTTGGCTTCAATACTATGAATATGTATATCACTACTATCGAGATTTAGTAATTACAGACCACTCATCAAGGGTGCATGACCATAAAAGATATTACTCATATAAATAGAACAACCATTATTCTCTGATTTAAATGAATAACCGTCTCGCATCAAACCAGATCCAGATATAATGTTCATGCTTAACGCTGGCACCAAATAACAATTATTCATGTCTAAAACTAATCCTGAAGCTAGATGTAGAGGTAGCGTGCCGATGGTGATCACATCGACTTTGGAACCATTTCCCACGCGCATCGTCACCTCGTCCTTAGCCAATCTTCGCTTAAATCTGTAGCCCCTGTTTCGAGTTGCAAATATGAGCAACAAGAACCAGTATCAAATACACAGGCGCTACTGTGAGCATTAGTTAAGTACACATCAATAACATGTATATCAAATATACCTTTCACTTTGCCATCCTTCTTATCCGCCAAATACTTGGGGCAGTACCGCTTCCAGTGACCAGTCCCTTTGCAGTAGAAGCACTCTCCGTCTCAGGCTTAGGTCCAGACTTGGGCTTCTTCACTTGAGCAGCAACTTGCTTGTCGTTCTTCTTGAAGTTCCCCTTCTTCCCTTTGCCCTTCTTCTTGAAACTAGTGGTCTTGTTGACCATCAACACTTGATGCTCCTTCTTGATTTCTACCTCCGCAGCCTTTAGCATCGCGAAGAGCTCGGGAATTGTCTTATCCATCTCTTGCATATTATAGTTCATCACGAAGCTTTTATAGCTTGGTGGCAGGGATTGAAGAACTACATTAATGACACTATCACCGGAAGATTAACTCCCGATTGAGTCAAGTGATTGTGGTACCCGGACATTACGAGTATATGCTCACTTGTAACTATTCTCCTCCATTTTGCAGTTGTAGAACTTATTGGAGACTTCATATCTCTCAATTCGGGCATTTGCTTGAAATATTAACTTCAACTCATGTAACATCTCATATGCTCCATGACGTTCAAAACATCGTTGAAGTCCCGGTTCTAAGCCGTAAAGCATGGCACAATCGAACTATCGAGTAGTCATCGACTTTGCTCGCCAGCGTTCTAACGCCCGCGTTGCTCTGCGTGGTCTTGCACCTAGCGGTGCTTCCAGGATGCAATTCTTCTGTGCAGCAATGAGGATAATCCTCAAGTTATGGACACAGTCCGTGTAGTTGCTACCATCATCTTTCAACTTAGCTTTCTCTAGGGACGCATTAAAATTCAATGGAACAGTAGCACGGGCCATTTATCTACAACAACGTAGACATGCAAAATACTATCAGGTACTAAGTTCATGATAAATTAAATTCAATTAATCATATTACTTAAGAACTCCCACTTAGATAGACATCCCTCTAATCATCTAAGTGATCATGTGATCCGTATCAACTAAACCATGTCCGATCATCATGTGAGATGGAATAGTTTTCAATGGTGAACATCACTATGTTGACCATATCGACTATACGATTCACGCTCGACCTTTCGGTCTCAGTGTTCCGAGGCCATGTCTGCATATGCTAGGATCGTCAAGTTTAACCCGGGTATTTTGCGTGTGCAAAACTGGCTTGCACCCGTTTTATGTGGACGTAGGGCTTATCACACCCGACCATCATGTGGTGTCTCAGCACGACGAACTGTTGCAACGGTGCATACTCAGGGAGAACACTTGTACCTTGAAATTTAGTGAGAGATCATATTATAATGCTACCGCCGTACTAAGAAAAATAAGATGCATAAAGGATAAACATCACATGCAATCAATATAAGTGATATGATATGGCCATCATCATCTTGTGCCTTTGATCTTCATCTCCAAAGCACCGTCATGATCACCATCGTCACCGGCTTGACACCTTGTTCTCCATCGAAGCATCGTTGTCGTCTCGCCAACTATTGCTTCTACGACTATTGCTACCTCTTAGTGATAAAGTAAAGCAATTACATGGCGAATGCATTTCATACAATAAAGCGACAACCATATGGCTTCTGCCAGTTGCCGATAACTTTTTACAAAACATGATCATCTCATACAACAATTTATATATCATCATGTCTTGACCATATCACATCACAGCAAACCCTGCAAAAACAAGTTTAGACCTCCTCTACTTTGTTGTTGCAAGTTTTACGTGGCTGCTATGGGCCTAGAAAGAACCATTCTTACCTATGCATCAAAACCACAACGATTTTTCGTCAAGTGTGTTGTTTTTACCTTCAACAAGGACCGGGCGTAGTCACACTCGATTCAACTAAAGTTGGAGAAACAGACACCCACTAGCCACCTGTGTGCAAAGCACGGCGGTAGAACCAGTCTCATGAACGCGGTCATGTAATGTTGGTCTGGGCCACTTCATCCAACAATACCGCCGAATCAAAGTATACCATGCTGGTAAGCAGTATGACTATTATCACCCACAACTCTTTGTGTTCTACTCGTGCATATAACATCTACACATAGACTTGGCTCTGATACCACTATTGGAGAACGTAGTATTTCAAAAAAATTCCTACGATCACGCAAGATCTATCTAGGATAAGCATAGCAACGAGCGGGGGGAGTGTGTCCACGTACCCTCTTAGACCGAAAGCGGAAGCGTTAAGTAACGCGGTTGATGTAGTCGAACGTCTTTGCGATCCAACCGATCAAGTACTGAACGCATGGCACCTCCACGATCTGCACACGTTCAGCTCGGTGACATCCCTCGAACTCTAGATACCGTTGAGGCCAAGGGAGAGTTTCATTAGCATGACTGCGTGGTGACGGTGATGATGAAGTTACCGGTGCAGGGCTTCGCCTAAGCACTACGACAACATGACTGAAGTGGAAATCTGTGGAGGGGGGCACCGCACACGGCTAAGAAATCAACTTGTGTGTCTATGGGGTGCCCCATCCCCTGTATATAAAGGAGTGGAGGAGGGGGCCGGCCGGCCTCATGGGGCGCGCCCCAAGGGGGGAATCCTACTCCTACTACACTACAAATAAATACACTTCCGTGATGATACGTGCTTGTCACAATAGGTCACGTTTTCTGTCATGCATGTACATCCATGACAAATTTATGACAGAATCAAGATAGTCATACCTGTGCTGTCGTAGAAGTGTTCCATGACATTACCAAAATTATCATCACGGAAGTGTCCACTTCCATGACGATAAATCGCGCATCATGGAAGTGCTTTCGTCAAGGGTGACCGACATGTGGCATCCATCGTAATGGGACACTGTTAAGCTATCGGGTCCGGTTTTGGATCCGATAACCCGCTAACAGCCCGGACCAATGAGGATTTTCCACGTGTAAAATTCTCATTGGCCGGAGGAAACACGTGTTGGCTCACCGTTGGGACAGATGTCATCCATTCATTGGACAGGAGGCGCCTATGATACGTCGGCATGTGGTACGGCCCAACAGAGGCCCATTCCGGTGAAAAGGCCAGCCTGTTTGACTTGGTCAAAAGGTAACGGGCTGGCCCACTAAAAGCCTGTTAACGGCATGTTCGTATATAGCCCATTTACGGCCCGCTAACTCACGGCCCGTTACGGCCTATCCGAATTAAGCCCAGTAGCTTCATCTGGGCCTTCCAATATGATTCAAGCCCGTTGTAACTTCCGGCCCATGTATGGCCCATGATGTCTTTCGGCCCATATGAGGCCATTTGTAACTCTTGGCCCATTAACGGCCCGTGGTGAATCTGGCCCGCAATGAACAGTGTACCCCTTTATACCCATCAACGACCCATTATTCCATTGGGACGTTTCCAACCCGTGTTATCTTTTGGCCTTCTCAGGGCCCATTTATTCTTGGGCTCATTTCCAGCATTCGGTTACTTACGGCCCGTTTGCAGCCCGTTACTCTGTTGGGCCATTTTCATAACGTCATCAAATACGGCCGATTAACGACGGCCTGTTATTGTCGGCCCATGAACGGACGATTCCAAATCTAGCCAGTTTACGACCCATAATGCGGTCTATTATTGGCCCATGTTTGTCCTATCGATCATACGGCACGTAGAAGGCCCATTGATGCTACGGCTGGTAGAAGGCCCATTGTTTCTACGTCCCTTAGAAGGCCCATTGTTTCTACGGCCCGTAGGAGGCCCATGGTAACTACAGTAAATATGTAGCCCATCATTATTGTGGCCTAGTTTTAAAAAATAGGTTATTGCGGCCACTAGCAAACCGCGGAAAAAGAACTGTACTGACTACAAGCAAACAAATAAACAAGAAAACAAGGAAATAAATAAGCAAGCAACTTACGCTAGGCTATCACGGTTATTACACATATTACATCCACTGGGCATCAAAGTTCGCCACCAGTGCAAATATAGGGAACAAAGCAGCATATCATATACACTGATTGTCAAAGTTGGCGACCAGTGCAAATAAACGCCACAGCAAAACAAGTCCAGAACTGAAACCACTTCAGAAGAGCTCAAGAAACAATATCCTGGGTACCTGTGACGCCCCCGATTCAATTGTACACTAATCATACACGCAAATGTGTACGATCAAGATCAGGGACTCACTTGAAGATATCACAACACAACTCTAGACACAAATTAAAATAATACAAGCTTTATATTACAAGCCAGGGGCCTCGAGGGCTTGAATACATAAGCTCGAATACAAACGAGTCAGCGAAAGCAACAATATCTGAGTACAGACATAAGTTAGACAAGTTTGCCTTAAGAAGGCTAGCACAAAAGCAACAACGATCGAAAAGGCAAGGCCTCCTGCCTGGGATCCTCCTAACTACTCCTGGTCGTCGGCGGCCTCCATGTAGTAGTAGGCATCGGCGGTGGCAGCATCGGCTCTGGCTCCAAGCATCTGGTTGCATCAACCGGAAAGAAGAAGAAAGGGGGAAAAGGGGGAGCAAAGCAACCGTGAGTACTCATCCAAAGTAATCGCAAGCAAGGATCTACACTACATATGCAACATTATCAAAGAGAGGCTGTATATGTGGACTGGGCTGCAGAATGCCAGAATAGAGGAGAGAGCCTAGTCCTATCGAAGACTAGCATCTTCAACATCTTGATGACCTTGCGGCATTAGGAAGAGTCTTGAGACTAGCATAAAGTAAAGTAGTAGTAGTGTTATCAACCTCGGCCAGAGATCCTTTCTCAACTTCCTACGAGAAAGCAATCCCAGAGCCATACTATCCAATTCTCATCACAATCCAATTCTCATATCCATGTCTCATCTCAAGTATCCAGTTCTAGTTGCATCAATCGGGATACAACTCCAAGTGTTCGTTACCGTAGGACAGGCTATCGATAGATGTTTTCTTCCCTACAGGGGTGCACCAACTTACCCACCACGCTCGATTAACTCTGGCCGGACACACTTTTCTGGGTCATGCCCGGCCTCGGCCAAAGAATACGCCGCAACCCGACCTAGGCTTCATAGGGAGGTCAGCACGCCGGACTAAACCTATGCCCCCAGGGGTCATGGGCATCACCCCGGGAACTCCTGCACGTTGCGTACGCGGCCGGTGAGCAGACTTAGCTACCTCCTTCAAAAAGGCAGGTGCTTACCAGTCCAACCAGTAGCAGCGCCCGCTTCGATCGACGACTATTAAGCTTCGGTGATGCATACGATGCTGAGCGCCCATACTATGCCCACGTGATGGTTAGTGCTATTAGGCGGAGGCCCTCGGATCAAATATCCAAATCATAGTGGATTAGGAACGCGCGGTAACAAGCAGAGACTCAAGAAATATGTGACCCCATTGCCCCATCTCGAGGACTTGCGGCAAGGGCTAGGAATGCCCGGCCACGCCTCGTAATTATCTCGCGGGCACCCTCCAGGTCAACCCGTCTCCACATCACTCGCGCGTACCCCTCAGGGTCGACCCGCCTTTCCAAGTAATGGTGGTAAAGTCCAAGTATCCGTGTGTCCAAACATCAAGGGGAAAACCCGAGGAATCACCCCCGGTGAATTCGACTTGATGTAATCATCAAGGTGAACGTAAGAGTAATCACCCCCGAGGTTCACACTTGAGGGGTTGCACGACAAAGTCGTATCAGAAGTGGTTAAGGCGAAATCACCCTCGATGACCACGACCAAATAGCTACACTTCAGGGTTAACATCGGAAGTGTTGTAGAGGTCTCACCCTCGGCACTCGATAGTAACCCAGTAGTGTCGAGCAACTAAGGGGAAAGTGATGTGCGGTGCGGGGCACGGTCTTGATCCCGTTGATCGGGTCTTCGATGATGAAGCAGGGGCAACAGGGACAAGGTGGGGGTCACTGATGGATCACTAACCAACCTATACTAAGCAGTTTAGGATAAGAAGGTAAGGTACAATGAGCAGGTTACAAAAGCAGGCTATGCATCAGAATAGGAGCAAACAATAACAATAGCAAAATGTAATGCAAGCATGAGAGAATGGAATGGGCGATATCGGGATGATCAAAAGGGGGGGCTTGCCTGGAAGCTCGGCCGAAAGGGAAGAAGAATTAAATCGTCGGCGTAGTCGATAAATCACAAGCAACATCGGTCTCGGGTCTACCGGAGAAGAGGGGAAGAAACAATAAATATATAGCAAGCAAGTGCATAACATGACAACAAGCAGAGCTAGACGTGTTCTAACGCGGTGCTACACGCTACCGGCGAAAGGGGATAACATTCGGGAAAGTTTTCCCGAAGTTTGGCATTTTCAGGCAGATGAAACGGAGGGGGAAGGTTGCATGTTTGCTATGCTCGAGGCATGTGACAGACGAACGGGCTGCATATTTGGATTCGTCTCGTCGTTCTGAGAAACTTTCATGTATAAAACCTTTTCTCGGAGTTACAGTTTATTTTATATGATTTTTCAAAGTTTTAATTATTTTCTAAAAATATGTAAATTTAATATTAATTCGAAAATACACCTAAAATACTAGACGCACCCGGTCTAGTGAACCCAACAGTGCATTAGAGGATGAGAAGGGTCCCAGCTTGGACTTGCCCGGCCAGCCAACGCTGACCTTGATCGTCAACGGGGCCTGTGGGGTCCCACACGCCGTTGTCTTAACAATTTCTAATTTGATTTTCTTTAATCTAATCAAGGGGAGGCCCCACATGTCCTTTGCTATAGACTAGTTTAGTACTAATCTAATCCTAGGCTAACCTAATACACGCACGCACACACACAGAACGCACGCACACATAATGCACACACACGCGCGCGCATGGCCGCTCGGCCATGGCCGGCCATGGCCAACAACAGGAGCAGCCGGCGGGAAGGCGAGGCCACGCAGGGGCAGGGCCCCTGGTGCGATGGAGCGGCAGGCAGAATCTGATTAAGCGGCCATGGCAACAAGGGCGATAATCTGAGAAGAGGAGCAGCGAAAGCAACGCGGGCCAGCGAAGCGAGCCAAGGAACGCGGCGCTTGGTAGAAGCGGCCCCAATGGGCCACGACAGATGCGAAGCGGCGAGCACGCGGCCGGCGAAGCGGCCATCAGCGCCAATGAGGCGGCGCAGCTAGTGCGCAGCGGAGAAGCGACGGCGTCGGTGAGCAAGCCGTGGCGGGCCCGGAGCGAGTAAGCGCGCAATGCGGCAGGCAGCGCGTCTGATCGCGGAGCGGCGGATATGGCGAGGCGGCTGGAGCTTGCGGGCCTTGTGAGGGGAGCTTCGGCGAAGCGGCGGTGGAGCGTGGCGGCAGCGATTGCGGCAGCTAACGTGATGGCGAGAACACGGCGGCAAGAACAATAGTAGCAGCCTATGAGTAGCGATAGCAAAGCGCATGAGCAGGCAGCAACGACAGAAGTAGCGCGGCGATAGCGAGGAGCGCGTGGGGGGCAGCGAGGCGGACTCACGGGTGGGGGAAGTAGGGCGAGGCGAACAGTGGTGGCGAGCTATGGCATCAACGGCGATGGCTACGCATAGCTCGAATTCGACAGGAGGAACGAGGGGAAGTGGTGCGGTGCTCACCTAGAGAGCACACGATGGCCCATCGACAGATTAGGAGCAGCAGCGGCGCCGGACTTGACGACGGACGCCGGCGAGCCCTGAGGTAAACGTCGGCTCGATCCCGGCGATGGAGTGCTCCCCGGCTTCAACCCGGTGATGTGGTCGGCGGAGATGAACCCGCCAGGGCTTCTGGACACCTCGGAACAACGTGCGTTGGCCGGTGGCCACAGCTATGATGGTGGCACGGCCATGGACGCGTGTGGACGAGCTTGCAGCGGCGGACCTAGGTGGAGAGGGAGCCGAGCCCTAGGTCACCGGGGACGACCTTATACTCGCCAAGGATGTACCGATGGTCGGCGCGTGGCAATCCAAGCCATGGACGCGGGGGCAACGGCCACGACGCCATGGATGAACAGGGGGAAGGAGATAAGATGGGGGAGTTTGGCTGGGCCTCCCTGTAGTCATAGAGCCCAAGTGCACAGTAGTTTCTTGCTCCTTTTCTTTCCTCTTTTAGTTTTTCTTTTTCCAGCAGCTTTTACTTTTCTTTTAGACACAACTGACTTTGCAAAAATATGCCACTGGCCAAAACAATTTCAAAGAATAATTGGGCACTGCCACAAAAAGTTTGGGGCCTTCAGCAGTTTTCCAAGCATTTTTAGAAAATGAAAAGGACATCTTAAATACTGCTGGACCAGATAATAAATCCTCAGGGATAATTTGGGAATTCCAAAAATGTTGGCTTCAACATGACAAATATCTAGGGATTATTTGCCATAGGATGAACTATTTTATTTGCATGAAAGAAGAAGCAAATATTTGACATGCAATTTGAATTTGAATTTGAAGCAGATTTTGGACAAGTGGCATTTTGGCATGATAATCATGATGACACGACCTTCATTAGGGGGAGATTACTGTAGTGTGATGCTGGGGATGTTACAAATCTTCTCCACTACAAGAAATCCCGTCCCGAGATTTAAGTGGGGAAGTAAAGAGTAACTTCAGGTGAACTGACCCTTATAGGGTTAATTGTCTGGTGAACAATGCAGCGAATGTGACAAAAGTATCTCTCGAGTTGAAATTTAAGAAAACGTCTAGAGCAAAATATGAAGGTGCAATAAGAAGTTTCAAGCGAATGGACAAACGATCGATACCTGAACAGAGTGTGAGAAAGGGGTTCAGAGCATCGGGAATAGATAATCTCTCGAAAGGTGGCTCGTGACATGATACGAAGCCAATTGCAAGAATATTTCAGAATCAAAGATATACAAGAGAGTCAGGTTTTGATCCTGTGGAACTGTGGGTTATGGGCCCACCATGTGGGTTAACAACAGGAAGGCGCTAATAATTTGCACGGTCATGATAGCAAGGTAGGTCAGAGGATATATAGACTGTCAATTATGTTGGCAACAACGTTGGTACCAAGGGCGAGGGACGAAGAGAACAATTTTCCTGCTCGTTGAACGAGGCGGACCAATAGGCATAGTTCTCGTCCTTCGGTGGTTACCGAGATGTCGTCAGCAATAGTAACAGGGTCGCACTATCAGAGTTGTAAACCGAGATGTTTCCATAAGCAGGGAATTATTTCTGCTTATAACATATATAGATCACAAGAAAGGTTTAAACAAACCAATGGAAAGGAAAATGTGTTTATACACAAGATTTAGGAGTGTATCTTTTCCCAAGGAAAAGTAAAGCATTTTATACATGTTAGATCAACAAGTACATCACCATTTGGACAAAGGGGCAAGGGAATTCATGATGTCATCCATACAATGGTGTTTGGATAATAGAGCAAGAAACATTTGGCAATGCACTTCCAATGTTCTTGTTGTTGTTCGGCGTACCACAGTCATGCTTTGAGGTAACATTAACATGGTGTTTCAAGCAAGATTGAATCTGAAAGTCACAAGAAGTACAAAGGAACAATTGCAAGAATGTCAAGGAATGTAAGATATAACCAAAACATGACCAAGTTTGTATTGGCAGGAAGTCAAGGATGGTGTCGATGACAACACGAATCATCGACGGGAAAGGATGGTATTTCTCCTCAAGAATTCAATTGATATATAAGAACAAGGCAGTATATTGATGGTCATCACGACAAATTTTGTCGAGTGGCTCTATGAAGATGCCATCGAGCAGCAACGACATCAAGCAAAAGGAATGATGAAGCAAAGGCTATTGGAACCACGGATACTACACAAGCTCGGATTCAAGCTTGTTGTTCAAGGTGGAATGATAAGATGAGGAGGATCGATGTAAGCTTCGCTCATCGTTGAAAAGTTGTGCTCTGGGAATAAGGGTCAGGTAGCACAGTTAAAATTTAGCACGATATGATATAGTCGATCATGCTAGGAATGACTTGAAGGATTATTAAACTCGTAAGAAATGAAAATAGCTTAGAGCTATTGAATCGGAGTGCGGAATCGATTCACTTATCGGTGTTCTCGAGTGACCAATAACTCGGAACCCGGGGCAATCTGAAACCGCTGAGGAGCAATGTCGGATGTGGGGTTCCGGCAAACCCTTAAGGTTCTAACACTGGGGTGCACGCAAAGTCTTTCCCTCCTGCCGATCTACGCCCTAGCTCGCTAAGATCTCGTGGACGAACTCGACGAACTCGCAACACAGAAAGACACGAGATTTATACTGGTTCGGGCCACCATTTTGGTGTAATACCCTACTTCAGTGTGGTGGTGGTGGATTGCTTCTTAGGCTGGTAATGAACAGTACAGAGGGAAGAACAGCCTCCTGAGGTTGAGGTGTTCTTGTGCATGGTGTCTTAGCGGGTGAGAGAGCTGGGTGGACTGCTCGATGCCCCTACTTTGGTGGCTAGCTCTACTTATATAGGCCCTAGTCCTCTTCCCAAATATTGAGCGGGAAGGGAGCCAACAACGGCGGGAAAACTTGAAGGGGGACAGCTAGTACAAGCTATCCTGACAAAAGTGCTCTTCGCCTGCAAAAGGCTCTGGTGGTGACGCCGTCTTGGGCTCCACGATGACCTCCATCTTGCCGTCCTCCTGGTCTTGGTCTCATTGCACCGATATAGCAACCTTTGCCTGATGCCTCGGTACTCCTTGCCCGCGCTGGCCTTATTAGCACCAAAGGGGAAACAAGGACGCTGCACGCGCTGGCGCCCGCCTGGTGTCGATCGTCACGGCTCACGTCACGAGGGCCTCGTGAGGTTTGCCCCACCTTGATATCTCCGCTCCTCGTGAGCCTGCCTGACTAGGCCACTCCTGAGGAGGTCTTGCGTTGTCCGCCTCGCGAGGCTTGGCCCCTCGCGAGGGTCTTGGATGCCTTGTTGATGAAGATGGGCCGTACGGCCTGCTGGCTTAGCCACGCCGCGGGCCGCAGGCAGGCAAGTCTGGGGACCCCCGTTCCCAGAATGCCGACAGTAGCCCCCGGGCCCAAGGTGCGCTTGGGCTTGGCTTCACGGCGAAGCCAAGGGCCAAGTACGGAGCACCACAGGCCCCAAAAGCCTGCGGCCTTGGTTGACGCGTGGCGGTTGATTGGACGTGGGCGTCTCCGCTTCCCCACGCTGCCTTTGAATCCGCCTAGCTATGCGGCCCTCGTGGCCTACACAGTTATTCTTTCGTCTCCTGCGCCTCGCTTCCCCAATCTCCTTGCTTCCTCGAGACTCTACTTCCCTTCTCCGATCTGACCTGCCCCCCCCCCCTTCTTCATTGCCACGGTGCCGGAACAAGCGGACAAGGGGAAGAAGCCAATGTCTCCGTCAGGCACACCCCCGGCTGTCGAGCCGGTGCTAGGCCGATCCCGGGTGCTCAACGACGAGGCCATGGACAAGGTGCGTCCGATGCTTGCTTCCAGCTTCAACGAGTGGGGAGAGACGGTGGCTTGGCCAGCATCTCGCACTCGCATGGCTCGGGTAGCCACCGAGGTCCCAATCTTCATAGATGCCCTCTGGGCTGGCCTGATTCCTCCCTTCTCCACCTTGCTCAACGCGGTGTTAGAGCATTACCAGATCCACATGCTGCATCTTGACCCCCAATCGGTAACTCTTCTTACCGTCTTCGCTTTCGTGTGCGAAGCCATGGTGGGTATCGCTCCTTCGGTGGCCCTCCTCCGTCATTTCTTCTCGCTGCATCTGGCCGACCCTCAGCAATGCTCGGGGCGTGTGAGCTTCCAAGCCGTGGTCGTGACTGCGGGCGCGGGGATTGACTTCGAGCTACCTTCATCCACGAGCGAGTTTCGTACGCGATGGGTGTTTGTTGATGCCGGCGTGCTCAGCCCCCTACTTCGTCTACCGGCGGGGCCTGCTGTTCCAAACCTCGGCTAGGGCCACCAGAAGCTCTCGAGACCCCGCCTTGCTCTCGTCTGGGCCAGGCTGAGGCTGCTGAAGGACCGCGGCGTGACCACGCCTATGGTGGTGAAGGAGTTCGTCAAACGCCGGGTTGCTCCGCTTCAACGCCACTCTCGCCCAATGTGGACCTTGCTCAACAGTCAGGACCACATGAGGTTCCAGGAGTCTGGGCTCCCTCTCAGGAAACCGTGCTCAAGGTCTTGACGGGTGTCCCTTTGCCGGCCGAAATGCCTGGGAAGAATTGCCTGCTGTATCGCTGCAAGAACAAGGAAGAGTTTGCAGTGAGCATATGCCTTCCTTTGACGAATGGGGGCTGCGGCCGATCGGTCTGGTGGGGCCCCGGGAGAACCCCGTCATCGTGGTTCCCTTCCTTGCCGCTGGTGCCGAGCTCACCCCAAGTGGGGGTGCAGGAGGGCGAGCTCTGACGGAGGCTGGTGGCCCAAGTGCTGAGGAGCACATGCCGCGCGGTGATCCTGGGGCGTCATCCTCGGGAGCTTGCGACCCCCCTCCTGAAACACCGGTCGCTGAGGAGACGCAGCGTGCGGCTCCCGAGGCTAAGGCCCCGGAAGCCTCGGGAGTTGGTGGTGAGGCGGTGCCCGGCCGTTTGCCGCATCCGGGCACCCCTGAAGTTGTCTCTCCAAGCTCTTTGCCCCGTGTAGGCTGCCAGGTCCAGCGATACGGTCGGCTCTGCGTTGATTTCGCGGAGCTTTGCAAGAGGAGAGGATCCCCGAGCGGCAACAACATCTTTGGACCGCTGAAGTGGAGGAAGTACATCGCCGTTGACGTGTAAGTATCGTATCGCTGTGGCTCCTTGTGTGCTGTTTTCCATCTCCTGACTTTAGTTCTTCAGGGCTCCTTCCGTCGAGGCGTCTGCGCCTCCTGAGAAATGGCCTCCTCCTTCCTCAACTCCCCCATCGTCCTTGAGCGTTCCTGGTCTGCCTACCGCCCCTGGAGCAGGGTCGGTTGGGGGAGCATCTCCGCCTTCATGGCGCGCTGAGCCCACGGCTTGGTCACCCCTCCCCCACGGTCTGGCGTGGAGCCTGGAGGGCGTGCCCAAGACCCCTCCTTTGCTCACGGACAGCAGCTGGTTGGCTTCGATCTTCGGTTCCTCTTCAAGCAGCAAGCCCCAATCGGCTTGGGCTCCTCGCAAGGACGGGCTGACGTCAGGTGCGGCATCAGCCCCCAGCCTCCTGTCGGGAGGTGGCGCCCCACTTGGCGTCCCGCCCGCAGCCCCTGAGGAGGAGGACGAGGTGGGTCGAGCGTTCGAGCTTGAGCGCGGGCGGAGCGTAGTTTGCCACGAGCTCTTCCAGGAGGCGATGGGCGTGATGAACCGGCTTGGTGAAGAGCTCGGGGGTGTCGACTCGCTCCTTGAGGCTGAAGGTCTCCGGCTGGTGGAGGAGCGGCGCAAGCTGAGGGCGGCCATCAACCTCGGTCGCTATCAGCGCGACCTTGAGAATGCGAAGGCCGAGGCGTCCCTCAAGATCGCCCATGAAGCCCGCTCGCGAGCCTTGGAAGAGGCCCGCGAGGCTGATCGCCGTCGCGAGGCTGCGGAGGAGCGCACGTGGGAGCTCCAGGCCTGGAGCGCGTCCCTTGAGCAGCAGGTGGAGGCGCGCATGGCCGCTCTTGCATCGCTGAGGGGGACGCCCACGGAGGATGAGGAGGTCCGAAAGCATGATGAGGCGCTGGCCCTGGAAGCCATGGAGCGCAACCTCGAGCTTGAGCAACTGGAGATGAGGGAGCATCAAGTTGCTCAAGCAGAAGATGTCGTCGGGGCTCGCGAGGCCAGGGCCGAGGAGGAGGTCAATCGTCGGGTGGCCGAGGTTCACCCAGACCTGGAGGGTAGGTCACGACTGAAAATTTGAAGCTTCATGGTATGGAGGATGCGGGCAGGGCCGCTGCCCTCAGGCCCAGGTTGGATGAGGCTGAGAGGTGCGCGGAAGCCACGGCCGCCGCCCTGGTTACGACGCAGGCGGACTTGGCCTCCGCCCGCGCCGAGCTGCGTTCCCTTCGGAGGCGGGTAAGGCCGCCGCATGGCAAAACACGGAGGAAGTGCTCCAACAACGAACGCTTTTGAGCGCGAGCATGCCCCTATGCTTCAGGATCTCCGGAATAGGGCCAATATCACCCTGGGCCATATCTGCGACGTGGAGGTGCCGGCCCCTCACTCGAATGATTATGCCAGCCACCTGACCTTCTTCACCGAGGTGGTGACACGCCTGGAGGCTCGATCTGCCAGAGCTCGCCAGCTTGTGGAGGAAAGGGGTGGTGGCCTGCTTGAGCGTGCTTTCTCCCGTGTCTTCAGCCACCTCCTGAATGCCGACCCCAACTTTGATTTCGACGCCGCCATCGCCCCCGTACCCACGGCTGTCCGGGGCGACCTGGCGCGTTGGGTTGAGGACAATGTGGACGCGTTGGTCAGGGCCTTCACCTCGGAGGATGACGCGGTGGTGGTCGTCGCAGACGAAGGCGACGTGGTTGACGACGGCGACGAGGGCGTCGCCGATGGCAGCGAGGATGCCGACGAAGATGATGACGACGCGAGTGACGCGTCCGCGGGTGATGCAGCGAGCGACATTTCTGGCTGATCCCATGTTCTCTTGTCGTTTCATCCTGCACACAAAACTCGGGCGTGGCACTTGGAAAACTTGTAAGAGCATTTTGAGAGGGGGATCCCCTCATGTAAGCAAATTGCAGTTTTACTTTCCTATGCGGTGTGAGTTTGTGTCCTCGTGGACTCATGAATCCAGGTGCGAGTTTTCTGTCATGGTTTACCTTAGTCAGCGCCAGCTTTGAGCTGGGTCGCGAGGCGTCAAGTTTCTGAGAATCCTGCGGAGCTTGTCGCCCCGTCAGAAGGGGCCCCACTAGAGGTGAGCACCAGTTGCAGTGCTAGCACGCACTTGGTGTGCGCGTGCTTCGCACAGTCCCGCTCGCGAGGAGCTCATGAGGGGAAGGCAACGGACATGAGTCCCAGACAAAACGAGATCTAGAAGGCAAGAAATTGCTCGAACAAGAAAAGGCTCCCCCCGTGTGCATCGATAAAAACTCGGCTTCAACTTAAATCCAGATCCAGAAAACAAAGCTACATAAAGAGAGATCCAAAGCAAAAGGCCGCGTCCGGCACCTAGTCTAGTCTTCTGGTCTTCAAGTCTTCTCACCAGCACGGAGCTAAGTGCTGCCACTAGGCATGGGAGGAAGCCCTAGGGCCTGAGGTCGGCACCCCTGAGACTCCGGGGCGTGTATAGCCCCAACCCATTATTACGTGAGAGTGTCACGGGCGGCGAGCTTCACCGGCACTGGGCCTTCTTCACAGGTACCGGCCTTGCTTCATATCGCCAGACGAGGGCCCCACCTTACGCCACCCTTGACCTCCTTTGAGCCGATCGGTCACCGGGACGACACAAAAGAGGGAAAGAGGACGCCAGCGGTACCCTCGGCGACCACAGGTCCTCTGCCGGGGGAAGGGTCGTCGAGGCCTCCCCGGCAGAGGGCCTACCTCCGGGTGTCGCCAGGCGTCACATGACGCGGGAGGGCCTTGCTCTGGATCCCTCTGGCGGCCCCAGCGTGTTTCCCTTGTTGGAAGGGTCTTGCCCGTGTGGTCGTCGATCGACGCTGCAAGCTAATTCATCTGTAGCCCATGGTTAGCGTAAGCCTGTTCCTGAGAGATTAGCGGTACCCTGTAGTTGCCGTTGCCGGCGCGATCGTCGTGGTTCTCCGTTGGTTCTTGGAAAGCTTCGGCTCCTAGCGCCCCCTCTCCCCAATCTTCTCCAACGAATGAGCCGGGGTCGTCCTCCGGTGCGTACTCTTGGTCCATCATGCGGGGCACGTAGGCCTCCGGGGCCGTCACCCCGAACACCTCGCCGTAGTGCCCCACGCTCCATGTTGCTCGGCCCAGGGTGGCGTCCTGAGGATGGTAGCGTGGCATCCGGCTAGGACCATGGGGGGCGACGCTTGCGCCCGTGCTTGTTACGGCCGGCATGGGGGCGGCGGAGACCCCTACGCCGCTGGCCATGCTAATGTTGACGAAGACCCCGGGCGTAGTTGATGGCGCGCGGTTGTGGTGAGGCTCGCCGTGTGGCCCTGCAGTGGCCTGAGGAGAAAGTCGATAGCAGAAAGGTGGTGCTCCCAACGCTGCTGCATCCAGTAGCTCGGCAACACGCTCTAGTAGTGCATCCCGGCTGCTTTCCATCAGCCTGCATCGCAGTAGCTCCCTTGCCACGGTGAGCGCTGCCCGCATGTTTGCTTGCTCCCGCCGCGAAGTGCGTTCGTTCTTCTTGGCATGGCTCGCTGCTCTTGCAGCGGCTCGTACTTGCCGCGGGGTGAGGGTGGACGACCCCTAGCTGCGCTGCCCGCGCCCGGCGGAGTTTGGCGGCGCTCGTGCCGCCTGGAGCGCGGGGTCGAGGTCTTCATGGGCAGGCGGCGCTGCCCGGGCTGGCCATGCTGCCCAGCGGTCGGAGCCGGCCCTTGATTCGCCGGACATTGTGGCTGTGGAGCGTCGGAAATGTCAGATGTGGGGTTCCGGCAAACCCTTAAGGTTCGAACACTGGGGTGCGCGCGAAGTCTTTCCCTCCTGCCGATCTACGCCCTAGCTCGCTAAGATCTCGTGGACGAACTCGACGAACTCGCAACACAGAAAGACATGAGATTTATACTGGTTCGGGCCACCATTGTGGTGTAATACCCTACTCCAGTGTGGTGGCGGTGGATTGCCTCTTAGGCAGGTAATGAACAGTACAGAGGGAAGAAAAGCCTCCTGAGGTTGAGGTGTTCTTGTGCTTGGTGTCTTAGCGGGTGAGAGCTGGGTGGACTGCTTGATGCCCCTACTGTGGTGGCTAGCTCTACTTATATAGGCCCTGGTCCTCTTCCCAAATATTGAGCGGGAAGGGAGCCAACAACGGCGGGCAAATTTGAAGCGGGACAACTAGTACAAGCTATCCTGACAAAGTGGTCTTCACCTGCGAAAGGCTCTGGTGGTGACGCCGTCTTGGGCTCCACGATGACCTCCGTCTTGCCGTCCTCCTGGTCTTGGTCTTGTTGCACCGATATAGCAACCTTTGCCTGATGCCTCGCTACTCCTCGCCCACGCTGGCCTTCTTAGCACCAAAGGGGAAACAAGGACGCTACGTGCGGTGGCGCCCGCCTGGTGTCGATCGTCACGGCTCACGTCGCGAGGGCCTCTTGAGGTTTGCCCCACCTTGATATCTCCACTCCTCGTGAGCCTGCCTGACTAGGCCACTCCTGAGGAGGTCTTGCGTTGTCCGCCTCGCGAGGCTTGGCCCCTCGCGAGGGTCTTGGATGCCTTGTTGATGAAGATGGGCCATACGGCCTGCTGGCTTAGCCACGCCGCGGGCCGCAGGAAGGCAAGTCTGGGGACCCCCGTTCCCAGAATGCCGAAAAGCAATACCAGATGAAGACTCATAGGAAGCAACAAAGTTCTTTGTTATTCTCGAGATACCGAAGCGTAATACTCGAAGGAAGGCCAAGATAGAGGTTGCGAAGATGCATTGATCTGAAGAAGACAAGTGCTTTAACTTGTCTGAGAAATGGAATCAAAGGGGAACAATCATGGTCAGAACCATGTTTTCAAAGGACCAAACATAGTTACCAGATGAACTTATAGCAAGGGGATTATTATTATCACAAGAAGCTTCCATGATAAGTTCCACATCAGGTCCATGGGCATGAACACAAAGTTTAAGGTCGACTCCCACTTCTTCAATGCATAACCTTCCATTCACTTCTTGTTTTCGATGAAGTCGTAGTGTTGAAATTATATCTGGCAAAACACCAGAAGAGTATGACTCGTGAAAACTCTCGGGTTCACACGGGTTAGGGAAGGCATAGGTTCAACCCATAGGGGCATCTTAGGAACATATACCACAAACTTAAAGAGTAAATAACACAAGCTCGAAGGTAGATAATGGTTGACAAAAGGAGAGGATACAATTTACCGAAGGCAATATGTATCAGGGGAAGAGCGCACGAGATTTAGAATATGAAGGACATTGCCGGATAATAATCCAACAAAGGATTCGACGATCCTCAATGGATCTGATGTGAGTATCAGTACTCAATCAGATGAAGGAAAGAATGCAAACGCATCAGATTATAGAAACAACTGACTAGTTCAAAGTTTAATTAACAAAGGGAATTTTGATATCCAGATCGGTGCATCAAAATTAGATGCCCTAATTAAGTGTGAGTAAGTTGGATAGGATTAGATGGGCAATCAATCAAGGTTTGATTTACCGAGAACCAGCTCATGTCTAGAATGACGTCTGAGCTGGAAGGACAATTTACAAGGAACAACTGATGATTGCATGCATTCACACACATGTTGAATGAATAGGGTAAGGACGACAATTGCAAAGGATTTTAAGGAATATTGCTGGACATATGGACTTAACCATAATGCAAGCAGGTAATGAAGAACAAGAGCAATAGGCTACGAAGGACTTTTAGAAGATCGAACGGTATTTCGAAGACTTTTGTGAAATACATGAATCAACTGGGGATGAGCGGATACTTGATAAGTGCGAGAAATTATCCGTAGGGGTATTGAGGTAGGCACACAGTATTCTCGGAGTAATAGAGAGAATTTCGGGGCATCTTGTAATAACAAGATCAATGGGGAATGATTGTATGAATTGCAAGTGTATGTGGTTATCCATAGGGGTTTATCGATGGAAGGGAATTTCAAAAGCGATGGCACAAGTCTCGAGAGAACATCGTAGAGTATCTTCAAAAAATTCTGGTGCATCATGCAATCATCTGTAATAAGGGGTTATCCGGTAGGAAGTAGTTACGAGAACCTAGTGTTAGAGTTAGCAAAATCATTTAACCCAAATAGAAGAGAGATCAGGATCCCAGAGTATAGACGAGGAATAAAAGATCCTAATACCACCCAATGGCGACGTGGGCCCGTAAGCCACACAACCATGTTAGTAATTTTTTTCAATGACTAGACTCAACTTAGCAACCCGACCTAGGCTTCATAGAGAGGTCAGCTAGTCGGACTAAACCTATGCCCCCAAGGGTCATGGGCCATCGCCCCGGGAACTCCTACACGTTGCGTACGCGGCCGGTGAGCAGACCTAGCTACCTCCTTAAAAAATGCAGGTGCTTACCAGTCCAACCCGGCGCGCGCCGCTCAGTCGCTGACGTTTATTAAGCTTCGACCGATGCATACGACGCAGAACACCCATACTATGCCCACGTCATGGTTAGTGCTATCAGGCTTGAGGCCCCTCGGATCAAATATCCAAATCATAGTGGATTAGGAACACGCGGTAACAAGCAGAGACTCACGAAAGATGTGACCCTGTTGCCCCGTCTCGAGGACTTGTGGCAAGGGCTAGGAATGCCCGACCACGCCTTGTAATTATCTCGCGGGCACCCTCCAGGTCAACCCGTCTCCACATCACTCGCGGGTACCCCTGAGGGTCGACCCGCCTTTCCAAGTAACGGTGGTAAAGTCCAAGTATCCGTGTGTCCAAACATCAAGGGGAAAACCCGAGGAATCACCCCCACTGAATTCCACTCGATGTAATCATCAAGGTGAACGTAAGAGGAACCACCCCCAAGGTTCACACTTGAGGGGTTGCACGACAGAGTCGTATTGGAAGTGGTTAAGGCGAAATCACCCTCGATGACCATGACCGAATAGCTGCACTATAGGGTTAACATCAGAAGTGCTGTAGAGGTCTCACCCTCGTCACTCGATAGTAACCCAGTAGTGTCGAGCTACTAAGGGGAAAGTCATGTGCGGTGCCAGGGCCTGGTCTTCGATCCCGTTGATCGGGTCTTTGATGATGAAGCAAGGGCAACAGGGACAAGGTGGGGGTCACTGATGGATCACTAACCAACCTACACTAAGCAGTTTAGGATAAGAAGGTAAGGTACAATGAGCAGGTTACAAAAGCAGGCTATGTATCAGAATAGGAGAAAACAATAAAAGTAGCAAAATCTAATGCAAGCATGAGAGAATGGAATGCGCGATATCGGGATGATCAAAAGGGGGGGCTTGCCTGGAAGCTCCGCTGAAAGGGAAGAAGGGTCGTCGTCGACGTAGTCGATCACAGGGGCAACATCAGTCTCGGGGTCTACCGGAGAGAAGAGGGGGAAGAAACAATAAATATATAGCAAGCAAGTGCATAACATGACAACAAGCAGAGCTAGACGTGTTCTAACGCGGTGCTACACGCTACCGGCGAAAGGGGATAACATCCGGGAAAGTTTTCCCGAAGTTTGGCATTTTCGGGCAGATGAAACGGAGGGGGAAGGTTGCATGTTTGTTGTGCTAGAGGTATGTGACAGACGAACGGGCTGCATATTCAGATTTGTCTCGTCGTTCTGAGCAACTTTCATGTATAAAACCTTTTCATCGGAGTTACGGTTTATTTTATATCATTTTTCAAAGTTTTAATTATTTTCTAAAAATACCTAGATTTAATATTATTTCGAAAATACACCTAAAGTACTAGATGCACCCGGTCCAGTGAACCCAGCAGTGCATTAGAGGCTGACAGCGGGTCCTAGTTGACTGCCCAGCCAGCAGTCAACGTTGACCCGTTGACTGGTCAACGGGGCCCAGGAGGTCCCACACGTACAATTTCTAATTTGATTTTCTTTAATCTAATCAAGGGGAGGCCCCACATGTCCTTTGCTATAGACTAGTTTAGTACTAATCTAATCCTAGGCTAACCTAATACACGCACGCACACACACACGTAACGCACGCACACACATAACTCACGCGACACACGCGTGCGCATGGCCGCCGACCATGGCCAACAACAGAGCGGCCGGGAGGCGAGGCCACACACGGACGGGCCCGGCACTGGGCGCAATGGGAGGCGGCGGACCTTGATTGAGCACCGTGGCGCGGCAGCCGCGGCGATAGTATAGGAGGAGGAGCAGCCGGCAGAGCAACGCGGGCGGTGGGCGAGGCCAAGGGAACGCGGGCGCGGGTAGAGGCGGCCCCGGCCGGGCCGCGACCAAATGCGGGGGTGGCGGGCACGGCGGCCGTCGCCTGCAGAGGCGAGGCGCAGCTAGTGCGCGGCGGAGACGGAAGCGACCCATCATCTCCAATTAGAATAGTGTGTCCATGCACGGATGCAATGTGGCCAAACGATGTCTGCCATCGATATCTCAAATACAAATCTGTCTGACCTTGTTCAATGCTTATACAGTACACCATGCTCGTTTCCGAACCACACCATGCATATCTCAGTTATATTCATGCATGCATGGGTTTCAAACATCATGATCTCTTATTCAAATATTTGAATTCTACTTTACATTGATTATGACGTCACCTAGTCTTTTACACCCACACAGTCATCTTCTTTTTATAATTGTACCACTAACTTTCTCTCATGCATGCATGCACACATAGTACCGGTCAGCATTATCCATCGCACACATGCAATCTTTTTCTTCAGGTCGGTCTCCCATGCATGCACACACACACCTCCCCCTCTCCATCATATCGGGCATTCTTTATCTCTCACGTGCATGCGCAACGATCGATGTTCCTCTATGTGTGTGTATATATAGCTAGATCTTTCATAGTTTTTCACACAAACCGATCAATCTATATATCTAGTGAGGTGTCACCCTCTTTCCCACGTCCACATCGATCAATCTATACCTCTCTATATAGGATTACATAGCTAATACACCCACATTTAATTATATATCCAATGTCCCCCTCTCATCATACATGCCTCCGCTTCATCTCTTAGACGCGCGCACAGTGGCGAAGACAGGGGGCAGCAAGTGTCCTACCCCCCTAACATCACTATATATCGAGGCTAATATGAATGTGATCATTAGACAATTGCTGGTAAAATGGTTTAAGTTGATGAATTGGCCCTCCTCGTAAAGGATTAGCAATGCTTGGCCCCTAGCTCATTTATTTTTCATGGCTCCACCACTGCGTGCAGCAGCGCACGTTCTCGCCCCCTTTCTTCAAATATCGAACTCGCACTTGTGCACTCCTTCATAGTCTCCCTCCACTTGGCCCCTCGCACCATCTTCTAGCCCCCACCGGATTTTGCCACATGTACACTCTAGCAGACTTCATGGTTGAACTTAAGCACAATGCACAAACCTCAAAACACAAGTGCTTCTCCTTTGTTCTAGAATCTTCCGTATCATAACTGCCCAAACTTTTTTTCTAGTTGAATTGCCATTATTTTTTTAACTTTATGCTTTTCAACGCACAATTCCATGAATCATAAAATAGATTAAGGGCTTCTTTGATTCAAAGGATTCTCAAAGGAATTTTGGAGGATTCTAATCCTTAGGAGTTATTCCTATCTTGGTTGTTTGATTCGTAGGATTGTAAACCATAGAAATTTTTCCATAGGATTCATTTGCACTAGATTTCATAGGAAACATCCCATCCACTCAAACCACTTTGAAAGAATCCTGCATTTTTTCTATGCACAATCATACACTCGTACAATCCTGTAGGATTCAAGACGACATTCCACTCCAATCCCATGTTTTTCCTATTCCCGCGTTTTGGAAATCCTACGAATCAAAGAGGCCCTAGCTTTTTTATAAAAACTAATTTATTTTGAATGAGATGAACTATAAGAATTAAACGAAGGTCTACATCAGGCATATATGACTCAGAGCTTACATGCTATAGTGTGGTATTTATTCATAATTTGGTTGCCAAATCTGATGTGTGCAATGCACGTGTACCTTACTAGTACTTCGAGTATGTGCAAACACGTAAATTAGAATTCCAGTGGCATGCTACACAGTGTCTCTCTTACAGTTCATGAAGCTACGTGGCACATGTGGAGGCGTTGTTGCGACCTCCTTGTGTGGATTGATCACAATGACGTGCTGATGCTTCCAGAAGAATGTACTCGTCCTCTCTGAGCCACACTGGCGGTACATGCATGAAGCGAAGATGTGCACGCATGCACACGCGAGTACACAGGGTGATGCATTTTTGTACGAAGATCCACCCCATGTGATAATTTAACCCGTGTAAAGACCTTCATTTCATTGATGGTCAATTAATACAGCGCATGCAAATTGAGTGGACGCGAGTGCGGAAGAAAGACATTACTACTCCACTGCGCGCATGCGAGTAGTTAAATCATGGGGTGCCAGTACTTCCATTGGTCTCCTTCGTATTTTGTGCCAATTTTTGACCATATTTGTAAGTAACATAATATTTATGCATGTCAGAAAAAGTGGCACAAAAAAAGGGGGCCAATAAACCAGACGCAGGCAGCATGATCAATTTTGCAGGAGCTCTTGTTGGTGGCCTTTGTATTTAAATATGGACGGAGTGGAGTAGTACTATCTTTATCTTAGCCTCGCCCACCGGATCCCGCCATGGATAATCCCCTTAGATCCCAGGATCCCGCGGGCTGCCCTCTCGCTGCAGCCCGCAGCACTGCCACCTTTGAGCGAAACATGTGTTTTAGAGGGGATCCATTGCTCTGGAATCACAGATCGGTGGCGCCGGAGGACATGCCAGGTCTGCGTTTCAGGTGGTGGGCAGCAAGGGTAAATCGGATCGAGGAAGCATCGCATCAATTGGGGAGAAGTTCCAAGGAGCTACGCCTGGCGCAGCACAAGGCAGAGGCGCAAGTCGATCTCAGGGGAGAGATGCTGAGGGATGTCAACATCTGGCAGCATCGCGTTGATTTTGAGCTAGGGCTAATGGCAGAGATCATTGAGGGAGTCCTGTATTAGGGGGTCTCCGGACATCCGTACTATATCCTTTGGCCGGACTGTTGGACTATGAAGATACAAGATTGAAGACTTCGTCCCGTGTCCGGATGGGACTCTCCTTGGCGTGGAAGGCAAGCTTGGCAATACGGATATGTAGATATCCTCCCTTGTAACAAACTCTGTGTAACCCTAGCCCCCTCCGGTGTCTATATAAACCGGAGGGTTTAGTCCATAGGACAAGAACAATCATACCATAGGCTAGCTTCTAGGGTTTAGCCTCTACGATCTCATGGTAGATCAACTCTTGTAATACTCATATCATCAAGATCAATCAAGCAGGAAGTAGGGTATTACCTCCATCGAGAGGGCCCGAACCTGGGTAAACATCGTGTCCCCCGCCTCCTGTTACCATCCGCATTAGACGCATAGTTCGGGACCCCCTACCCGAGATCCGCCAGTTTTGACACCGACATTGGCACTTTCATTGAGAGTTCCACTGTGCCGTCGCCATAAGGCTTGATGGCTCCTTCGATCATCGGTAACGATGCGGTCCAGGGTGAGGTTTTCCTCCCTAGACAGATCTTCGTATTCGGCGGCTTCGCACTGCGGGCCAACTCGCTTGGCCATCTGGAGAAGATCGAGAGCTACGCCCCTGGCCATCAGGTCAGGTTCGGAAACTTGAACTACACTGCCGACATCCTCGAAGACTTGATCTTCGACGGATTCGAGCACATGCCAGGTGCGCCGCACGATCACGACGAGCATGATTTAGCTCTGACGTCAGACAGTGTTCGGGAAATCACACCTGCAACCGCTCCGGCCTCCAACCCGGAGCAAATTGCGCCATCCGAGGACGGGTGGATTGACCCCGCCATGGAGGCCGCACTCTCAGTGGCGATGGAGCCGGATACTGATTTCACCCCTTGTGAGACCCGTGTTGCCAAACCACTGGATTCGCCTCCGACCACGTACTCCGAGCTGCTTGCGTCCGTGCCTATCGAATCCGATTGGGCGCCGATCATGGAGTTTACCTCCGCGGATATCTTCTTAGCACTCGCCCTTTGCCGACGTGCTAAATTCGTTAAGGTCTCTCTCCCTGTCAGGAGAACCTTGGCCGAACTATGTCTAGCTAGAATGGGATGCTGACGACGAAGAAATTCGCTGCCCACCCACCACCCACTTAGTAGCCACTGTCGATGATTTAACCGACATGCTCGACTTTGACTCCGAAGACATCGACGGTATGGACGACGATGCAGGAGACGAACAGGAACCACCTCATCATATGACGCAAGGCTTCCTCAAGGACGGCCTCGCCAGGCAGGCTCGCGAGGAGGCAGAGAGATCAAGGCAGGGTACCTCGCGAGGTGCTCGTGACGCAAGCCATGACGATCAAGGCCAGGCGGGCGCCGGGCTGCGCAGTGTCCTTGTTTCCTCTTTGGTGCAAAGGGAGCAAGCACAGACGCGGAGTACCGAGGCATCAGGCAAAGGTTGCCATTTCGGTGCAACAAGACCAAGACCAGCGGAGCGGCAGGATGGAGGTTACCGTGGAACCCAACATAGCATCATCGCCAGTGCTTTTGGCAGCCGAAGACCAACTTTAGTCAGGATAACTTGTACTAGATGTTCCCCTTCGAAATGGTCGTTGTTGGCGCCCTTCCCGCTTAATATTTGGGGAGAGGCCCAGGGCCTCTATAAATAGAGCTAGCCACCATAGAGTAGAGGCATCTGGAAGGGACGTGCATCTGATAGAACCCTAGCCAGAGAGAGAAAGAGAGGCGATCGAACTCACCCAAGCAGTTCATCACACCAGCCCAAGAACACCTCTCGCGTAGCTGTTCTTCCCTTGTACTGTTCGTCATCAGCCCCTGAGGCAATCCACCACACCACACACTGGAGTAGGGTATTACACCACAACGGTGGCCCAAACCAGTATAAATCTCGTGCCCCTTGTGTTGTTCATCGTTTCCAGCTTAGATCTCACGAGGCGATCGGACGTAGATCGGTAGGGAAGAGATCTTCGTGCGCACCCCATTGTTCGAACCTTAAGGGTCTGCCGGAACCCAGCATCCGACATTTGGCGCGCCAGGTAGGGGTGCGCCGGAATCTTCTTTCCTCCGTCCTACGTTCCACCGCGCCACCGCCTCCATGTCCGGCGATCCGACTGCCAACTCCGACCGCTGGGCGGCATGGCCTGCCCATGCCGTGCCGCTTGCCCAAGGTGACCTCAACCCCGCACCCCAGGCATTCTGCGGGACGCAGGCGACGCGGTCAGGCGTCCCCTGCCCTCACTCCACGACAAGTACGATCTGCAGCGCGGGCCTCAAGCCACGCTGCAGCCACGACGCCGCACACCCGGCGAGAGCAGGCGAATATGAAGGCCGCACTCACGGTGGCGCGAGAGTTGCTGCGGTGTATACTACAAGAAAGTGGCCGCGACGTGCTGTTGGAACGCGTCGCCTAGCTCCTGGATGCCGCTGCGTCGGTTGCTCCCCCGTTCTGCGTCCAGCTCCCACCCCAGGCGCCGGGAGGATCACGAGGCGGGCCGATCTGCGCCCGCGCGCCCCCGAGCGCACTTCAAGGCTTCGTCAACACCGGCTTGGCCGTCAGCGCTGAGCAGCAGGCTGCGCCGGCACCGCCCCTAGTGAGCGAGGGCATGCGCGGTGCTGTCTTTGGTCCCAGCGGGCTGCCACCTTACCATCCCCAAGATGGAGCTTCAAGTCGAGCTGCATGGTGTGCGGAGCACCACGACGAGGCCTTTGGGGTGGCGGCCTCGGAGGCCTATGTGCCCCGCATGGTGGATCGAGGGTACACGCTGGAGGAAGATCACAACTCGTTCCTCGGGTCAGGCTGGGAGGAAGAAGCGCCAGAAGCCGACCTCCTTCAGGAGCCTCACGGGAGCCTAGACAACTACCGGGTACCGCTAATTCCTCAGGAGCAGGCTTATGCTAACCATGGGTCGCAGGAGGTTCAGGTCATCATGGGCGGATGGCTGTCCCAGCAGGTGGCGATCTCCTTCCCTCGGGAGGAGGGCACTGGGGCAGCAGGAGAGGGTCGAGCCAGGCTCCTCCTCGGCCTTGTGAGCAAGGTGTTCTTTGGAGGTAGGCCCTCTGCCGGGAGGTGCCCAGGGCTGCCCTTGAGAGACCCGTGGTCATCGGGGGAACCGCTGGCGTCCTCTTTTCCCCATTGGCGTCATCCTGGTTTCCGGTCGCCGTCGGTGGGGTCAAGGGTGTCGCAAGGTGGGGCCCTCATCTGGCGATATGAAGCAATGCCGGTACCTGTGAAGAAGGCCCAGTGCCTGTGAAGCTCGCCGCCCGTGACACTCTCACGTAATAATGAGTTGGGGTTGTACACACCCCGGAGTCTCCGGAGAGCCGCCCTTGGGCCTAGGGGGCTCCCGCCCACGCCCAGTGGCAGCACTTAGCTCCGCGCTGGTGAGAAGACGTCAAAGACTAGACTAGGTGCCGGACGCGGCCTTTTGCTTTTGCTTTCTTTCTCGTGCGAACAAGCTTTCTTGCTTCGGATCTAAGTTGAAGTCGAATTTTTGTTTGCGTATGCGGGAAGGGGTGTTGCGTCTTATTCGCGTGCTTTCTCGTGCTCTATTTCCGCTCAAGTTGAAATTCACACTAGCTTCCTCCCTCTCACGGGCCCCTCGTGAGTAGGGCAGGGCCAGGCGCTTGCACCCGCCATGCCGCGGCCGGTGTTCACTCCAGCCAGGCTCTCGCCGCATGGCTAAATGGGACCCCCACGGGCCCTCAAATATACACCACAAGCCTACTCGGGGCTCGCCAAGACAAAGGTAAAACCGCAACAACCTATTCATCACGACAATCACGGCGTCACACAGACACTCGTCCGGCGCCAATCTTGACAACATGTAGGCAACAATTTTCTTACATGAGGGGCTTCCCCTCCCCAAAATGCTCTCACAACCTTCAGGGCCACGCCCAAGTCTCTTCCTGCGCAGGGCAAGCAGCGGGAGAAGGCACAGGGTCAATCGGACAAGTCACTCATCGCGTCTCCCAGGGCGTCCTCGGAGGCGTCGCTGGCGCCACCGTCATCGCCGCCAGCCTCTTCATCACCGTTGTTGGCACCGCCTCCGCCACCGTTCACCACGGCGCCTTCATCGGCAGCGACGATCACCCCATCATCGTCAGATGTGAAGGCCCGGACGAGCGCATCAATGTTGTCCTCCGCCCACCTCGCCAGGTCGCCTCGGATGGCCTCAGGCACCGGGGCGATGGCGGCATCAAAGTCGAAAAGGGGATCAAGGTTCTAAAGATGGCTGAAGACGCGGGAAAATGCCCGCGCGAGCAGGCCACGGCTCCATTCTTCCACCAGCTGGCGAGACCTCTCAGAGCAATTCTCCAGACAAGGCCACCACATCGGTGAAGAAGCGGAGGTTGCCGGCGTAGTTGGTCACGTCACGGCTCCTCGGCAGCCTCGCAGATGTTGCCCAAGGCCGTGTTGGCCCTTTCCTAAGCGTTGAGCATGGGGCCGTGCATGTGTTCCAATATGCGCATTGGCGGATCTCGTCCGCATTCCGCTCCGCGATGGCCTCGGCATCATGAACCCACCGTTGAAGAAGAAGCAGTTCGGCGCGGGAAGAGGCCAGCTCGGCCAGCGCCGAGCTTAGCGCGGCAGCGGTGGCCTCAGCTCTCCGTGTGGCTTCAATCAACCTAGTCCTGAGGGCAGCAGTCCTGCCCACGGCTTCAACCCTGATCAACTCCAGCCGCTCTTCATACGTGCGCTCAAGGCCGGCGCGAGCTTCCGCCACGCGATGGTCGATCTCCTCCTAGATCCGGGCCTCCCGCACTCCGACATCGTCGTCCTCCTGGGCAACCTGGCGCTCCCTCATCTCCAACCGCTCCAGATCAAGGTTGCGCTCAGCAGTCTCCAGCGTCAGCTCTTCCTCACGCCTCCGGAGCTCCTCCTCTTCAACAGGCCCTCCTTTCAGCAGTGCGAGGGCGGATCAGCGCAGCTCCACCTGCTGCTCTAGGGAGTTGCACCAGTCTAGGAGTTCCCACGCACGCTCCTCCGCAGCTTCGCGTCGCTTGTCAGCCTCTTGAGCTTCTTCAAGGGCCCGGGAACAGGCCTCCCGAGAGGCCGCCAAGGACACTTCAGCCTTGGCGTTCTCGAGGTCATGCTGGTGGCACGCGAGGCCAACAGCCGCCTTCAGCTTGCGCCGCTCCTCGACCAGCCTCAAGCCTTCAGCCTTGGGACGCGCTTCTTCAGCCGCCAGCTCTGCGCCGAGCTGGCCCGCCGCATCGACTGCCCTTCGGAGGAACTCTTGGCAGAGAACTCTGCTCTCCCGCGCGCGCCCGAGCACGTCATCAACACCGTCCTCCTCTGTCAACGCCGGCGGAGGGCCTTGGAGCGGTTCACCCCCTCTCGGCAGGGGGCTGGGGGCTAGTGCCCCTGCGATCGCCGGGCGGGCCCCGCGAGGGACCCGACCTGGCGTCAATCTACCTTCCGCCGGGGGCCCGAAGATCGGCTTCAGCCACTCGCCGCTGATGATCCATGAAGGAGATCTGGGCAAGCTAGATGCGCCCAGGGAGGGCTCACGAGGGAAGAGCGGAGCTGACGGGGATCAAGGCAGCGCCCAGAGCACTGCCTCTCCGGTAAACTTGCACCCAAGGCGGCGCGCGAACCCGAGGCAGTTGAGGTTGGTGGCGGAGGAGGAGCCTGAGGGAGTGGCTCTTCAGCTGGCTCCGCGGGCTCGTCAGAGGGAATCCTGAAAGGCCACGATCAGCAAAAAGAGGGGCAGACGAGGAACCATGAGAAGGGGAGATTTACTTGTCCATGGAAAAGTACTTCCTGTGCTTCAACGGGCGGTGCGGGCGCTCATCACCACCGGAAGCCTCTTTCCTCTTGCGAAGGGCCTCAAAATCTATGCGGAACCAGCCCAAGCTTCATGACGTGTGGGCGGCCTTGGCGGCATGGGAGAGCAAGCATCAGGCCGGCCTCAAGGGAGCACCCGGCCAGAGGGAGCAATCGGACACCATCTCTTGGTGGCTGGCGGGGTCTCGGGGCTTTAGCCTCAGGAGCGGCAGGCCGCGTTCCCTCGCCAGCCACCACCTCGCGAGGGGTACCATCAGCTCCGGAGGAGGGCGCCTCGGGAGCCCCATGCGACATCAGCACCTCGACGCTAGGCCCCCCAGCTCCTGCCAATGCTTGCCTTCCTACGACGACTCCTGGGGCAAGGACCGCGCGGGCGGCTGGGGGAAGCACCACAACAACCGGGTTCTCGCGGGGCCCTGCGAGGCCAGCTGGGCGCAACCCCCATTCGTCGAAGCGGGGCATTTGCCTCATGAACTCGACCCTGTTTGTGCAAAGATACAACAGGGCGCCTCCATGACCAACGCTGCCGGGAGAGGGGTCGCCAGTCAGGACCTGCAACACCTTCCTCAGCGTCTCAGGCGCGAGATCCCCTTCCTGGAGCCTCATGCGGTCCTGACGGCCGGAGTAAGCCCACATCGGGCGGGAATGGCGCTGGAGAGGAGCGATGCAGCGCCGGAGGAACTCCTTCAGCACCTTCGGTGCCGTCACTCCGAGCTTTCTCAGCCTCTCGAAGCGATGCCAGGTGAAGGCAAGCTGGGGGCCCGTAAGTTCCTCATGACCCCAATCAGGATTGGGAATAGCAGGCAGCGTCGGGTGCGTGAGCAGGGGGCTGGGCACCCCAACGTCCACATACAGCCACCGCTCTCGGAACCCACTCGCAGAAGGTGGGAGGCCAAGGTCGACCCCCGATGCGGCCGTCTCCGGCACGGCTTGGAAGCTCACGCATCCCGAACACTAGGAAGGATCAGACAGGCGCAAAGAGAAGAAGTGGCGCAGAAGGGCAACGGAAGGAGGAATCCCCACCATGGCCTCACAGACGAAGGCGAAGACAGCAAGCAGAGCAATGGATTGGGGGCCGAGATGCATCATGTGGATCTGGTAATGGGACAACACCGCATTGAAGAAATTGGAAAAGGGGGGAACCAGGCCCGCCCATAAGGCGTCGACAAAGAATCGGACCTCAGTAACGATCCTGTCGAAGGAGTCATGGGATGCGGGCCAGACCGTCGTCCTCCCGCACTCATTGAAGATGGAGGCAAGCGCGGAGCGGACCTTCTCCAGGGCCTCAGATTGAGTACGATCGACTTATCGACGGCAGGAGCGGCCGCCGGAGGCGCGCTGGTCGAGGGCGTGGGTTTCTTCCCCCTGTCCTTTTTCGTCGGCGCCATGGCAATGGGATAGGGGAAGAGCTTGAGATGGATTGGAAGCAGAAGCAGAGGCCCGAGGAGGAAGGAGGAACAAGAAGTGCGCAGGTTGCGAAGGGAGGATAACTGTGTACAAATCTCGTGGCCACCTAGCCAAGCGCATAATGAGGGAGCGTGGGGAAGCGGAGATGCCCACGTCCAATCAACCGCCATGCGGCTCCCAAGGCCGCAGGCTGAGGGGCCCGTGATGCTCCGCACTTGCCCCTTCGCTTCTCCGCTAGGCCAAGTCCGAGCGTGCCTTGGGCCCAGGGGCTACTATCGGCGTTCTGGGAACGGGGGTCCCCAGACTTGCCTTCCTGCGGCCTATGGTGTGGCTCAAGTGGTGGCCTAGTACGGCCCATCTTCATCAGCACAAGACTCAAGACCCTCGCGAGGGGCCAAGCCTCGTGGGGCCGACGATGCAAGGCTTCCTCAAGGACGGCCTCGCCAGGCAGGCTCGCGAGGAGGCGGAGAGATCAAGGCAGGGTACCTCGCGAGGTGCTCGTGTCGCAAGCCATGACGATCGAGGCCAGGCGGGCGCCGGGTTGCACAGTGTCCTTGTTTCCTCTTTGATGCAAATGGGGCAAGCAGGGGCGAGTACCGAGGCATCGAGCAAAGGTTGCCATTTGATTACCAGCGAGACCAAGACCAGCGGAGCGGCGGGATGGAGGTCACCGTGGAGCCCAAGACGGCGTCATCGCCAGTGGTTTTGGCAGCCGAAGACCAACTTTAGTCAGGATAACTTGTACTAGATGTTCCCCTTTGAAATGGCCGTTGTTGGCACCCTTCCCTCTCAATATTTGGGGAGAGGCCCAGGGCCTCTATAAATAGAGCTAGCCACCACAGAGTAGAGGCATCTGGAAGGGACGTGCATCTGATAGAACCCTAGCCAGAGAGAGAAAGAGAGGCGATCGAACTCACCCAAGTAGTTCATCGCACCAGCCCAAGAACACCTCTCGCGTGGCTGTTCTTCCCTTGTACTGTTCATCATCAGCCCCTGAGGCAATCCACCACACCACAGACTGGAGTAGGGTATTACACCACAACGGTGGCCCGAACCAGTATAAATCTCGTGTCCCTTGTGTTGTTCATCGTTTCCAGCTTAGATCTCATGAGGCGATCGGACGTAGATCGGTAGGGGAGAGATCTTCGTGTGCACCCCAGTGTTCGAACCTTAAGGGTCTGCTGGAACCCAACATCTGAAAGAAGCATTAAAACCTACATCACCAGCATATGATGCGGCTGATCAGCCACCTCGTGGCCGAGAAAGAGAGGCGTTTCAGCCCGAAGTCCAGCCCGCACCCCGCCGCCAATCAAATAAAAATACCAAGGGCCGGGGCAACACGCGGGACCAGCGAGGTGTATTGGAAAACAAGGAAAAACATGCAAGATCGATCTACGGATCACGGGGGCGCGCACCAACACGTGATGATCGTCACACCGGATACACTAAAAGTAAATCCGGCCGAGCCGAACACGGCAGACAAGATTCGTACGAACTACGTCGTGATATAGCCCGGCACAGAGGCGCCGCACACCCCTATGCTTCACTGATGAAGTAATGGATCACGAATTCCCAGAAGGGTTCAAACCCGTAAACATTGAATCATACAATGGTACTACAGACCCCACGGTATGGATAGAAGACTTCTTCCTCCACATTCACATGGCCCGCGGGGATGACCTACATGCCGTCAAGTATCTCCCGCTAAAACTCAAAGGGCCGGCTCGGCATTGGCTCAATAGCTTGCCGGCAAACTCCATCAGAAGCTGGGAGAGCCTGGCAGAGGCATTCCTGGACAACTTCCAGGGTACTTATGTGCGGCCGCCGGACGCTGACGATTTAAGTCATATAACTCAACAGCCAGGGGAATCGGCCAGGAAATTCTGGACCCGGTTCCTAACCAAGAAGAACCAAATAGTCGACTGTTCGGATGCAGAGGCCCTAGCGGCATTTAAGAATAATATCCGCGACGAATGGCTTGCCCGGCACCTCGGTCAAGAGAAGCCAAAATCCATGGCAGCCCTCACGACACTTATGATCCGCTTTTGTGCGGGTGAAGATAGCTGGTTGGCTCGTAGTACCAATACAGCAAGCAAACCTGGCATATCAAAAGCCAGTGATAGCAACGGCAAACCACGACGCAACAAACATAAGCGCCGCAAATATGGTGAAAACGCCGAAAATACGTCAGTCAATGCCGGATTCAGGGGCTCAAAGTGCGGTCAACGGAACAGGCCACCTAAAAGTAAAACTCCGGGTCTGTCCAGCCTGGACCGCATACTCGATCGCCAATGCCAAATTCATGGCACCCCAGAAACGACAGCCACCCATACCAACAAAGAATGTTGGGTTTTCAAACGAGCCGGCGGGGCAGGCACCAAAAACGAAGGGGGGGGGGTCTCAAAGCAACGATAGCGACGAAGAGCCCAGACCACCGAACACAGGAGGGCAAAAGAAATTTCCCCCGCATATTCAATCGGTGAATGTGGTAAATACCACCCAAATTACCAATGCGGACCGGACATGCATCCTTAGGGATAGCGACTCAGCGGAACTAGCCGTCCCACAATACAAGCTGGGGCCGGTCACCTTCAACCGCACGGATCGTCCGGTTAATGCCAATCAGGGCAATCTAGCCGCACTAGTCCTCGACCCAATAATAGACGGGTTCCACCTCACTCAAGTCCTTATGGATGGCGGTAGTAGTCTCAATCTGCTTTCCCAAGACATAGTGCACAAGATGGGCATCGACCATTCGGCGATCAAACCCACTAAAGCCACTTTCAGAGGCATTATACCAGGTGTGGAAGCCAGATGTACAGGCTCCATCACCCTTGAGGTAGTCTTCAGACCACCAGAAAACTGCCGTATCGAAGAGTTAATCTTCGAAATCGTCCCTTTTCGCAGTAGTTATCAAGCACTGCTCGGACGAACCGCATTCGCTTGATTCAACACGGTGCCACATTATGCCTACCGTAAGCTCAAGATGCCCGGTCCATGCGGCGTCATCACAATTAATGGCAAGGCTGAACCTTCCCTCGGCACCAACATATACACCACTGCCTTAGCAGCAGAGACAACGAGCAGCACCTTGCAGCCGAACCTCGGTGGCGTCCGAAGCTGGACACCGTCAAGGGACTCCGAACTACTTGGCGGAAAGATAGCCCGGCCCGTCCAGGACTCAACTAAACACTACGGCAAAGGCCAGGACAAGCCGAATTCAGCGGCTCAACCGCCCTCCGGCACATAAATATTTCTTACATTTCATTCGCAGGTTCACCTTTGCGCCCGATCGGGGCCGGGCTACGGAGGCAGCTTAAACGCGTAAGGGAATCCTTAGACATTCCTCGCAATGACTGTCCGGTTATAGTACGGATCCGCACTCAGCCTCTTCCCCCCCCCCCGGTCTCAGCAGGTTCCGCAATCATATTCCTTTTTTTACATTACTTGTACCCATACGCATAGACGTACTATTCAAATACAACATGTGGATTTATATGATGTTTACCTGCTGTTATTTCTCATTGAAATAATTTTCTCAAGTGGCATCCGTACATAGCGATATGCCTTCAAATATGCCAGGGGCTTCGTTTTACCCATAACACGGCAGTAAAGTCCGAACACCTTCATGGAAGCTTGGCACCCCGAACTTATAGCATTATATGCATCAGCTCTGAATCATGTCTTGGGTCAATAGTTGGGTTTTCCCGGCTCCCATGTTTTGGTACCTTACGTTTCGCTATATCGGCTAAGGTAGCACTGGGAGAACTACTGCGATTGTGTCCCGGTTCTTCCGGACGAGCACCTCAGTAGAGAAAGCCAAAAATTGACTGTCATGATACGGCGAGAGCTGGTCAGCTGTTCGAGAGGTTACAAAATCTTTAAGGATTTCTCCTGCATAATGCCATTACCAATGCAGCATGCGATGGATCGGTTCTTTCTCCGACCAGGTGCTTATAGAGCCCCTAGTACGGTCTTCCGAACACCAGGGGCTACACCGACCATACTAAAGCTCCTATGGCTAAGTGAGAGTGATAAAGCCCTATAGTCCGATTGCCTGGTTCGTTGTGCTGAGCACCTCCCTCGAAGGACCCAAAACTGGGATAAAGAGTGCTCAGGTTTATCCCGAACACCCCCGTACTTCTTACGTGGGGGCAGAAGCCGACGACTGGCCAACTTTCAGGTTTAACATATAAAACGGCCGCACAGGAGGGTAAACTTTTATATAACAGGCGATAGATAAACGACCTTGTTCAAACACTACAAAGGACAACATGATTGGCATTCATGGAAATATAATGTCCTTGGTGCATATCCCCACTGCAAGGTAAGATACTTTCAGGACACTCTCATAATACAATTCGGGCTTGCGGTGCTCCTTCCCCTCTGGCGGTCCTTCGGTCATCAGCTTTTCGGCATCCATCTTCCCCCAGTGCACTTTCGGCGGCGAAGGCCATTCGCGCACCTTCTACTCTGACCGACCGCTTGATGGCGTCAAGTCGAGGGCAGCGCCACGAGCCGCTTCACGAGCGAAGTAGCTACTTGGAATCGGCTCGACGAGCCTAACGGATTACCAAGTCTTTCATGGCAAGTTCCGCCGCCTTATGCGATTCGACCAGCTGTTTGGTGATCGGCAAAAACACCGGATAATTGATTGCCAAATCTGCGACGGAAGAGCTTATCCATGATTTTCCTTTCTTATTTCGTTAGAATTGGCGGCATCGATATCTTTGCGAGGTAGCTCGGCAAATACCCACGAGAAATCCAGATTCAAAATTTGAAACATAAGTCCCCCCCCCCCACATACTTACTCTACAGGGAGAAGGCCTTACCGGCCGCGATCTTTCTCGCCTCTTGGATCTCCTGCAGGGTGCTTTGGGTTTCCTCCCGGGCATCGCTCATGGCCGGATGCGCCTTGGTGAGTTCGGCTTCTTTCTCTGTTAAACTCTGCTCCAAGGTCTCGCATTTCCTCACGGCCTCTTGTAGCTCCTGCTCAGCTTTTTATAACCCTGGCCTCGTGCTTCTCACGAAGAGCACCTTTCGATGGCTGCCTTTTTCTCGGCCTCGGCCACAGCCTTCTTAAGGGCTTCGACTTTGGTCACAATCCCTAGCACAATGTCATAAAACTCAGTTCATACTGAAAATTGATTCGCAATAAAAGCGACCAAGACTTGTGCATACCTTGTTTATCCCTTAACTGCATTTTCAATTGGCCAAGTTCTTCTGTGGCCGCTTGACTTTTGATTCAGCCCGGAGATCTCCGCGGTATGAGAAGAAGCGGCCGTTCAGACACACTGCTTATAACGGAAGAGAAATAGATGCCATTCAATGAGTCTTCCTGCGAACATCTGATTCGATCCTCCGTCCGGTTCTTTCTTTCACGAGCAGTATCGAGGGCTACTATCTATACTATGACACTCTTCGACAACTCATAAAACATACCTCAAAGCCTTTTATCTGGTGATACAAGCTTTGTTCGGTCCACTCTCAGTTGACTGAATCTTCTCAATCACCGCACCCATAAGGGTACGGTGTTCTTCAACGATGGAGGCATCTTTCAACGCCACCAACAAAGCATCCGACACTTCTGGATAGATAGAGGTCGCCGATGGAACATGCACGCCCCCTCTCGAAGGAGGCTGCCTGCTTGATCCTAGAGCCGTATAGGTCTCCGGAATCGCATCCGGCTGGGAGCCGAACTCAGGATCACTCCCGCTGACAGCCACCATGGGAATCTTTTCCCCCATGTGTCCGGCCCTTGAGGTTTGACCTTCAAGCGCCGCCTTCAAGGTTTGTTCCTTTCCTCCTTGGCCGGGGTCCTTCTGGGACGAAGCCTCAGTGTTATGCACCTGTATGGAGGAAAGGGCCTTTGGGGGCGTCCCGCTCTCCATAGCATTTGGGCTCAACAAGTCCTCTGATAAGGATTGTTTGGTGCGGGACCTCGCCGGACTGCAAAAATTGTGGCTTAGGTTAAAACACTAAGTCACGATGGGTCCGGACACCTAAAACGTACTCGGATTTCATACACTTACGAGTTCGCCAGGGGCTGGGCCCTGGGATCCCATGCCGGTCAGTCGGCGGCGGCAGTGGACTCCTCCGGAAGAGCCTTTCCCCTTTTGGGCAGCCCGGCCTCCAAGTGTGCGGAGGCCGTCCTCTTATTTCTTCCCCCCGCAGGGGATTTATCTTCCTCCTCCTTGTCCTCTTCGGAGGTAGAATGGGCATTGGAACCTTCGGATATTGTGTTCGAATTGCCGCAGTGACGAAGGCCGCCCCGGGTCTTTTTGGCCTCCTTCTCGGCTGTCTTCTTCGGCACCTTGTAAGGCGCCGGTACCAACATCTTTGTCAGAAGTGGGATGGCCGGTTCTTCGGGCAGCGGGGCCGGACAATGGATCCGCTCCACCTTCTTCATCCAGCCCTGGGAGAATTGTATAAAATATGTTAAGAGCTTCCTTTGGGTTACGCGGATAGAAAAGTTTGATAACTTACCGAACTTGCCGGGCGGGACAGTTGGAACCCACGGTCCTCGGCGGAGTTCGGCCACGATTTGCTGGACTTGAAAAGCACCTTCCAGATGTCCTTGTGCGAGGGCGAAAAGCTCTCGCAAGGTTTGGTGCTGGCACGATCAAATTCCCATAAATTGCAAGTCCGGTCTTGACAAGGCAAGATCCGTGAACTAACATCACACGGACCACATTGACAAGTTCAATGTTCTTGTCTCCCATGTCTTCAGCGTTATGCGGAGCATCGACGGTTAAATCGGCGAAGACCGATCCAGTGTCGATGTCAAAACCGGCGGATCTCGGGTAGGGGTCCCGAGCGTGCGTCTAGGCGGATGGTAACAGGAGACAAGGGACACGATGTTTTACCCAGGTTGGGCCCTCTCGATGGAGGTAATACCCTACTCACGCTTGATTAATATTGATGATATGGGTAGTACAAGAGTAGATCTACCACGAGATCAAGGAGGCTAAACCTAGAAGCTAGCCTATGGTATGATTGTTGTTAGATCCTATGGACTAAAACCCTCCAGTTACGGATAGGTTAGGGTTACACAAAGTCGGTTACAATGGTAGGAGATCTACATATCCGTATCGCCAAGCTTGCCTTCCACGCCATGGAAAGTCCCATCCGGACACGGGACGAAGTCTTCAATCTTGTATCTTCATAGTCTTGGAGTCCGGCCACGATGATAGTTCGGCTATCCGGACACCCCCTAGTCCAGGACTCCCTCAGTAGCCCCTGAACCAGGCTTCAATGAAGGCGAGTCCGGTAGCGCATATTGTCTTGACATTGCAAGGCGGGTTCCTCCTCCGAATACTTCATAGAAGGTTTTGAACACAAGGATAGTGTCCGGCTCGCAAAACAAGTTCCACATACCATCGTAGAGAATAACTTTTGCACAGATCTGGCGGCGTATTCAGCGGCGTGACATCACACTACTGCCAGGCCTTTACATGAATCGTTTTTTACCGTTCCACCTTAGCGCGTTTAGCGAGGCGGTTTCCTTGGCACGTCTTATCAAAGCATAGATCATACCCCCTTATTCCGGGATTCCCATCAATATGGACATGGGTAACCCAACCGTGCCCGTCGGCACGCCTCCTCTACCAAAGGCGAGTCCTAATCGACCACGGGGTGGACTCTTGGTATTCAACCTCTTTATAATGAGACCAAGGCCCTCTTCTTTTTACACCCTCCATCGAGTTCGCCTCACGCTTCGAGTTCTAACACCCAAAGCTTCAGATTTAGGCGCTTCCGACCTTCGACGATGTCCGGCTCCGACCAGCACGGCCGATGGATGTCTTCCTCTGTCACAGAAGAAGATGTGCTAAAGCTGCGAGATGCCAGGTATCTAACCGGTGAGATTTCGCATAGGCTGCCTGCTCCAGGACAGGTCATTCCCACTCCTGAGCCCGGCCGAGCGTGGTGTTCGCGTCTCACTTCCTTCGGGTTTAGGCTTCCCGACGGATCCCTTTGTGCGAGGGCTCATGTTTTATTATGGGCTGGATTTCCATGACTTGAATCCGAGTCCATCCTCCATATCTAAATCATTCATTGTCGATTATCTGAGGCCTTCCTCCATATTACCCCTCACTTTGGATTGTGGCTCAAGACCTTCAAGGTGGAGCCAAAGATGATCGAGGGCAACAAGCAGAGTCGCGGAGGGCGGTCATAAGCAATTGTCTTTGATGCTCCGTGGCCGAGGGCTCTTTTCAAGAGGAGCTTGGTTTGTGTAGCAGGAGTGGTTTTATATCACCGCTCGGGGGCACCAAATGGTGGCGCTTTCCGCCTTCCGCTCAGGTCCACCACGGTGGCGTCATGGGTCAACAAGGGGCTCGACCGGGGCCGTCCAAGGGCGTTCCTTTGTTGCGGGGCCGTATTCGAGACCTCCAAGAAAGAGAGATCAATCTGGTTGCGATGGCGCGAGTTATGTTGATTCGGCATATACGCTTGAAGAATATGTCAAGGCCTCAAAGAGGGAAAGGAATCTTCGTCGAGAGAGAGTCCAGCTGAGAAGTAACCCAGCTGCACTATTTCCCCAAGGGGATCAGCCCTCCAATGAGCCGTAAGTAAAGAAGGGGTCTTGTAAATAAGGAACATCCTGCATTTATTTATGAAGATAACCGAAATTGTACCTTGTAGTTCGGACCTCAGCCCTTCTCGGTAGAGCTTCGTCTTGAGGGATCTTCTTAGGAGATGGAGAGCCAACGCCTCCACCTGTCGCACCCTCATGCGAGGCGGGCGACCACGAGGTGTCGTCATGGCGGGTTCCCCAAGTCGGCGGGGCGGAAGGTCCGGCGCCAAGTGGTGTGCTTGGTCGGAGGAGCTGAAGGATCTGCTCGGGCGGCGGCTATCTCAGAAGATCACCGTGCTCTAATGGATGCAGTGATTGAAAGAATTGCAACATGGAGAGCGGATTGCATGAAGCCGTCGAAGCTTCTTGGCGGGGTTCGAGGTACGCAAAAATGATGTACCTTCGGCAGTTATGCATATAGAATCGCCCTATATAGATAGTAGCCCACGAGACTCGGTATGTTGTCAAAATTGACAGCGTCCGAGGATCAAATCTCGATTATAACATATCGCCATTCCTAAACAGGTGGCGGGCGTCCGATGGCCAGCCAGTGATGAATATGCCGAACTAAAGCGGCAACAGCCGAGGCGGATCACGGACATCGCGCTGGTCAATAAACGGTTTGACGAGTCACAAGGTATCACGACTTCTACGGACACCTGGTAAGGGAGCTTGGCGCCCATGTCTTACTACTTGTATGCTTAATGCGGATGGTGCAGCTCTTGTGGAGGAGCTGGTGAGCTCGCCCGAGCGAAAGAGCAAGCCAGAAATAGTAATGTCGGCGCTTTAAGGGCGGCGAAGAGCTAAAAGCCGAATGGGCTGCTCCTTTGCCGAAGCAAAGAGGAAATGGCGGTTGGCGGAAAGTTGAAGAATACCACCGATCGCTGCGAGGTTCTTGAAAAGGAACGTCAAGCGAGCAAGAGGGCTGAAAAAAGGCCGCCGAATCCAAGGATGCCCGTTCGGCCTTGAGAGCTGCCAAGGAGGAGTTGAGTCGAGGCGGGGCAATTGCGGTGGAAAACCGTTTTCGCTGCGGAGGAAATATCTGGATCCAAAGTATGCTCAATTGGACAAGTTGTGGAGTTCGGAGGATGCTTATACGGACTTAGCGGCGGCTGGACGCGATTGAGCACTTCCGAGGCCAAAAGGGCCTGAAGGGAAGAGCTATATTGGTCGCAATTCCATAGTCCGGAGCGTCCTCTTTTGTTGACCGATCAGTTGGCCGAATGGGCCGAGCTGAATCGATTATGCGGACTTGCCATGAAGCATGTCATGACTCAGTTGTGGCCAGGCGGACCCCAGCCGAAGAGTTATTTTGGCTTAGTGCAGTTGTTCCTTGGTGCGGTACCGCGTATCGATCCAATGAAGCGGTCGGCGTGGATTGAGGGAGCGCGGATGGCTCTGGCCCGTGTCAAGACATACTGGGCGGAGATGAAGGCCACCGATGTTGCGTCCCAAGATTGAATGAAGCCGAGTACTGCCGAGCACTATTTTGAGGAAGTCCTCCAGTATTTCGTTTAATAGAGACGATGCTCAAAGGATATCATGTTTAAATGACATGTATGATTTGTGAAAACAATGTTTCAATATAATATAAGAGCTTTTTATACTTGTGCGTTCAAGTAGTAGACTACTCCCTGTACGGCCGTTTATGTATATGTATATATAACCTGAAAGATGGCAGTCCTTGGCTTCAGCCCCCACGCACATAGTGCAGGGGTGTTTGCAAAGAAGGCGCATTTTCACACTTAATCCAACGTCTTGGTCCTGTTAAGGAGGTGGTAGCGTAGCAAACTAGGCAACCAGACTATAATGCTTTATCACTTTCACTTAACCATAGGAGTTCGAGGGTGGGGCTACTATATAGCCCCTGGGGGCACCGCACTCTCCTGAATTCGGGGTGCATATGTGCCTGACCGAAAACCGGTCCTTCGTTAATGCGGAGGAATTCTAAACATTCCGATGAGTCATAGTGGTTGACCAGTCTCTCGCTATATCATGACGGTCGGTTTTCGGCTTTCTCTCGAGGTGCTCGCCCGGCGAACCGGGACACAATCGCGATAGTTCTCCTGGTGCCGCGTTAGCCGATAAAAGCGGGCGTAAGGCAGCAAAACACGAGCCGGGCAAACCCAACATTTGACCAAAGACATGATTCGGAGCTGATGCATATAAGGCCTAACTTTCGAGGCGCCGAATAATCCCTAAGGTATTCGGTCTTTATAAAAGCAGGCGAGAATAATGCCCTAAGCCCTGGTGTCAGTGCAGCATAAAAATTCTGGTGCGGCCAATGCCAAAGCGCCAACCTCCTCCTCGGTTATAGTAAGAAACCGGGGATGTATATCAACAAGAGACAGTAAAAAGGTTTACGCGAGGTCTTAATCTGAAAAGAATCCTTGCAGCGGGTCCCTCACCGCACGTCTGCGCGTGTCTCCGTTGTCTTTGTATCACGGGCCGGGTGTAGCACGTTGTTCATCTGTAAAGAGAGGAACTTAGTTTAAAAGAAAAGGATCGTGCAAAAGATGTAATTTATATTAAATAAGCGATGCGATTCGAGGAAGTGAATAAAATGGAGCTTTATTGTCTCTTGTTATACATGCATGCAGCCCCTTGTATGGGGGTATGCCGCTAGTAGGCGCCGGACTCGTCTAGCCGTGTCCGGGGTTAGAATGACCTATTCAGGTTCTTTGACTAGCGGAGCCGGATAGGTGTGGGGCTGTCAAGGCAGTCTCACGTTCTTCCGTGCTCGAGTAACACTTAATACTTCCTTTTAATGAGATGATGTCGCGTAGACCGGGCATTTTAAGTGTTAGAGATGCATAATGCGGTATTGCGTTAAAGCGGTAGCTTGGCGTCCCAATAGTGCTTGATGGCTACTTTTAAATGGGGCGACATGGAAGATTAACTTTTCATGACGGAAGTTGTCGGATGAACCGAACACAACTTCTAACAGTATGGAGCCCGTACAATGGGCATATGGGCCTGGCATTACTCCATTAAAGGAGGTGTTGCTACGGCGAATTTTGGTTGGGTCTATCCCCATCCTGCGGATTGTGTCCTGATATATCAGGTTTATGTCACTGCCACCATCCAAGAGGACGTGTGTAAATAGGAATCTCTCGATTATAGGATCCAATATCAAGGCAGTCCATCCTGCGTTCAGGATACTTTGGAATAGTCACGATGGTCGAAGGTGATTGGTTTTGACAACCCGGTGTTGGTACTCCGCTAGGGTAGTTTGTCTTGGCGCATTCTAGTGGGCCTTGCTCTATTTTTCCCTTTGATCACGTGAAGTGAGTTTACTATTTTAACCTCTTGTGGGAAATTCTTTTGTTTTTCGGGCTCGCTTGTGGTGCTCGTCATCATCTTCACTTGGTGTGTCGAGCCCTTGTGTTCGACATTGAGTCTGCCGGACTGTTTGAAGACCCAACAATCTCTGTGGGTATGGTTTGCGGGCCTCCGGGAGTCTTGTGGATTTGACATATCTTGTCCAAGATTTTGTTTAAGTTGGATAGCTCATCGCTATTGTCCTTAAGGGGCAGCTTTTTATTGTTCTACCGTGAGCTTTTGAATCCGGCGTTGACTGCCGCACTCTTTGGACCGTTCCTTTTAATCCGGCGCTGGTCCTTGTTGCGCCGTGGTTTCCCATTTCCATCCCTGACTTCGGATGTACTTGGGTCGCTGGTGCTGCATCTTGCTAGCCAGCTATCCTCTCCCGCGCAAAAGCGGACCATGAGGCTTGTTAATGCGGCCATTGTTCTTGGCTTTTCTTGGCTGAGGTGTTTGGCGAGCCATTCGTCTCGGACGTTGTGTTTGAAGGCTGCTAAGGCTTCGGCGTCCGAGACGATCAACTATTTGGTTCTTTTTAGTAAGGAACCTATTCGAGAATTTCGGGCTGACTCTCCGTGCTGTTGAGTTATGTGACTTAGATCGCTTTGCATCCGGATGGCGGACATAGGTCCCTGAAAATTTGGAAACGCATCCTCGAGCTCTTCCCGGCTTCCAATGGCATTTTCGGGAGGCTTTTAAGCCAATGTCGAGCTGGCCCTTTGAGTTTGAGGGTAAGTATTTTATGGCATGGAGATCATCTCCTCTAGCCATGTGTATGTGGAGGATGTAATCCTCAATCCAGACTCAGTGCATTGTTCCGTCGTATGCCTCTATGTTTACGAGGTTGAATCCTTTGGAAATTCATGATCCAGCACCTCGTCGGTGAAACATAGGGGATGTGTGGCGCCCCTGTATTTGGGTGTGCCGTGATGTTCGGATATTTGGCGTGTTGCATTGCTTTGAAGAGCTTGCTTTCTCGGCCCATAGACGGACCTAACTGGGCCATCCTTGTGATGTGAATCCTTATGCGGATCGCGTACCGGCTTGTGTGCGGCGCCGTTTGCCGCTCTCTTTTTGCCGTGGGGTCGTCCATCCGACCGGGTGGCCTTCTTACTTTTTGTTTGTGGGGGCTCTATGGCCTCCTCATCAAATTCGGGCAGTAGCTTTCTCTTTGGGTAGCTCTTTGTTCGGCGTATCGCCCGTATTTGTCTATGATGTTGAATACTCTGCTCCATCGATTACGAGTGCATCTTACTGCTGTTTTGAGCTTCCGCTTACGCTTTTTAGGGCTCTGCAGCGATGGCGACGAGCCTTTGTGGAGGTTATTCTGCTCCAACAATTTGTCCGGCGTGAGATCGTCCGGATTGTTGTCTTCGCCTTGAGGGGACGGGTTGTTTATCCAAGTTGTCTTGTTTGGATGATTGCTCGATAGCATGTTAAATGCGTCCACCGGTTCGCCCTGCTCTATGGCTGGGTCTCTGTTGAGGCGGGACTTGGTTCGGCGTTTACGTTGCCGTTTTGACTGCTTTTCGAGGGATTATCCTTCGTAGCGTCCCGTTGTTCCTCGTCTTCATTTCCTTTAGTTGTATCCACCATGTATAGAGGTGGTTGTCCAGCATTCTATAGGCGCTGGTTCATGGTTGTCTCCTACATCGTCGTCCATACCGTCGATGTCTTCGGAGTCGAAATCGAGCACGTCGTGTAAGCTTTCGACAGTGGCTCCGAAGTGGGTGGTGGGTGGGCGTTGAATTTCTTCGTCGTCCGCATCCCGACCTTCCTGACCGTAGTCCGGCCATGGCTCTCCGGATAAAGAGAGAGACTTTAGTGAATTCAGGATGTCGCCAAAGGGCAAGTGCTGAAAGATGTCCGCGGCAGTGAACTCCATGACCGGCGCCCGATCGGATTCGATTGGCAGGGGCGCGGAGGGTTCGGAGTCCGGGGAGGAGTCCGGCACCCTAGAGTCGAGGTCTTCGCAAAGGAAAAGGATGGAGTTCGGCTCAATCGCCGTAGAGATCGTAGCCCCCGAGGCGGTGTCCAACCACTCGTCCTCGATCGGGGAATCCAGCTCCGAATTAAGGGTCGGGCCGGATCTTTGATGCGACCTCGAGGCACCGTTCGCCGCAGAGCTAGATCATGCCCATCGAGACGGTCGCGGCACGCGCTTGGCTGCGGCTTGAATCCGTCGAAGATCAAGTCTCCGGGATATCGGCCGTATAGTTCAAACTTCCAAATCTGACACGATGGCGGGCGTAGCTTCGATCTGCTCCGGATGGCCAAGCGAATTGGCCGCATGATGCAAAGCCGCCCGAATCTGAAGATCTGTCCGAGAGAAAAGTCTCACCCTGGACCGCGTCGTTGTTGATGATCGAAGGAGCCATCGGGCCTATCGGTGACGACACAGAGGAACTCTCAATGAAAGCACCAAGGTCGGTGTCAAAACCGGCGGATCTCGGGTAGGGGGTCCCGAACTGTGCGTCTAGGCGGATGGTAACAGGAGACAAGGGACATAATGTTTTACCCAGGTTCAGGCCCTCTCGATGGAGGTAATACCCTACTCCTGCTTGATTAATATTGATGATATGGGTAGTACAAGAGTAGATCTACCACGAGATCAAGCAAGCTAAACCCTAGAAGCTAGCCTATGGTATGATTGTTGTCAGTCCTCTGGACTAAAACCCTCTGGTTTATATAGACACCGGATAGGTTAGGGTTACACAGTCGGTTACAATGGTAGGAGATCTACATATCCGTATCGCCAAGCTTGCCTTCCACGCCAAGGAAAGTCCCATCCGGACACGGGGCGAAGTCTTCAATCTTGTATCTTCATAGTCTTGGAGTCACGCCATGATGATAGTTCGGCTATTCGGACACCCCTAGTCCAGACTCCCTCACAGTGCCTTTCTTGACCCGGGATGTAAGCGCGTGGGGGCGCGGATCGGAACTTCGGGAGGCGGCCCACCCTATGCCGCTGCTCGGTAATATAGAACCACTTCTTGTTTCCACTCCTTGTGAGAATCATTAAAGGTTCCGTTGGCCATATGACGTTGGGCATCTTGCTCACCATGGCGCCCCCACATTCGGCGTGCTCGCCGCCCACCACCTTGGGCTTCACATTAAAGATCTTCAGCCATAAACCGAAGTGCGGTGAAATTCGGAGAAAAGCCTCGCACACGACAATAAATGTCGAGATGTTGATGAAGGAATTAGGGGACAAATCGTGAAGATCGATACCATAATAATACAAGATGCCGTGAACAAACGGGTGAAGGGGAAACCCCAGCCCACAGACAAAGTGAGGGAGGAATACAACACTCTCGTGGGGTTCCAGAGTAGGGACGATCTGTCCCGCCGTCGGGAGACGGTGGCTGATTTTCTTGGTCAGATACCGGCCTTCCGGAGCTTTTTGATATCCTTCTCTCGGACGGTAGAGGCCATCCATTTGCCTCCTGCTCCGGATCCAGACATCTTCGGAAAACCTTTGTGGTCAGAGAAGAAGAGCGCTTGAGCGGAAGGGAATGAATCGGGAAGAAGGCGTGGGTGAAAAGAGTAGATCCTTGTCCCTTTATAAGGGCGGAAGAGGCGATGCGCCTCCCCACTCTCCTGGTAAAGCCTCTTATTTCCCAAGCGCCATAATTGGTGGCGCGGTCGGGTTACCCACATCCGTATGGATGAGAATCCCGTGATAAGGGGACACGATCTCTGCTTCGACAAGACGGGCCAAGGAAACCGCCTCGATGCGTGCGGTGGCTGGTTGTGAAAAACGGTTCGAATAATGACCGGGCCGTGGTGTGGTGTCATACTGCAAAATGCGTCGGCAGATTAGATTTGTGGAAATATTATTCTCTCTGCGGTGGTATGTGGAATTCGTTTTGCAGAGCCGGACACTATCCTTGTGTTCAAAATATTCTATGGAGTATTCGGAGGAAGAACCCGCCTTGCAATGCCGAAGACAATCTGCGCGCCGGACTCGTCGTCATTGAAGCCTGGTTCGAGACTCTTGAGGAGTCTGGATTAGGGGGTCTCCGGACATCCGGACTATATCCTTTGGCCGGACTGTTGGACTATGAAGATACAAGATTGAAGACTTCGTCCCGTGTCCGGATGGGACTCTCCTTGGCGTGGAAGGCAAGCTTGGCAATACGGATATGTAGATCTACTCCCTTGTAACCAACTCTATGTAACCCTAGCCCCCTCCGATGTCTATATAAACCGGAGGGTTTAGTCCGTAGGACAAGAACAATCATACCATAGGCTAGCTTCTAGGGTTTAGCCTCTACGATCTCGTGGTAGATCAACTCTTGCAATACTCATATCATCACGATCAATCAAGCAGGAAGTAGGGTATTACCTCCATCGAGAGGGCCTGAACCTGGGTAATCATCGTGTCCCCCGCCTCCTGTTACCATCCGCCTTATACGCACAGTTCGGGACCCCCTACCCGAGATCCGCCGGTTTTGACATCGACAATCATATTCACGGAGTCGACTGCGGAGGAAAGAACGCGCATGCCTGCGCAATGGCATGAGAAGTCGGTGCAGTTGTTCAACATGTATTGTTTTCCTGGAAAAAGATGGTAATTGTAGGCGAGGTGAGCTTCCCTCCTTCCCCGCCAGCGATGCAGTGACCTAGTCGGTTGCTGCTGCAGTGAACTTGCAACGCCATGTCGGTTTGCAACCTTGACAATCACTCCATCTACATGTATTGTTTTCCTGGAAAAAGATGGTAATTGATTTATCACTAGTTTTAGAATGCTTGGTCATGACAATCAACCGAAGCCACAACCATAAGTCTCCATCGCGTAAGTACTTTATGATCGGTCGCACCAACAGACGGTCGGGCGGACCCGCGTCTCACTAAAGGGACACACATCGGCTTGGTCTGACATGTACGACCAATTACATCACTGACTTGTGCGACCGCATTTGAGCAGTGTAGTACTCCCTCTATCTCAGTTTACAAGTCTTGCACGTGTACCTAGGTCGTTAATTTGACCAACTTAATAAGAGGCATACATTACGAAAAATATATCGTTACAAACTTCAAATATTCTATTTTTAATGATATATTTTTTATGTTAAACAATTTATGTTCTACTAAACTCATTGGGAGTACTTAAAATTTATGTTCCACTAAACTCATCGGGAGCCGTTTCGGGCCTCGGAACCAAAACAATCAATTAATCTTTACCTTGTTCCCATCACATTCCAAAGTACTAGTGCTACATTAAGTGCAAGCCCGCTCACACCTACCAGTACGTACCAAACGTGAACGTGTTCCCACTATGCAGGTTTTAGTACTAGTGCTAGTACTTAGGTTATAAAAAGGGGAACTACCTAACCAAAAATTACTCTACCTTCCTCCTCATAAGTCCTCCTTCTTCGTCCGTCCTTGCCATTGCCAGTGTGCAGAGCTCTAGGTCGAGAACTACTCGTAAAAAGGGAGCGGCAACCAAGGTTGCAGAAAAAAAAGAGAGGGCTCGCCGCCACGCAGAGACCTCGAAAGATCTCTCACGGGCAGGCGATGGCTCCCAGGAGCGCCCTAGCCGCGGAGGATAAGATGCCGAGGTGGCGGCGCTGGAGTCATTATCCCTCGACGGCATGCCCGATCAGCTCAATAAGCACCTCAATAAGCAAAAGGAGTTCATCCACGGCTTGGTGGAGCTGCTGAAGGAGAGCCTCGACGACATGCCCGGCCGAGCTCAATGAGCGGGGAGTTGACCGCCCGGCTTGGTGATCTTCTTTGAAGAAGAGCATTGTCTCGGAGAAGAAGGCAAACGGCAAAAATCTGCAACTTCAGGAGGACAAGGCGAAGCTCTGCCACGAGGTCGACCTGCTGAAGGAGGAGAACGCCGGCTGGAAGAAGCTGCATGAGAATAGTAGTTCCTCGATGAAGATGCTGCAGGCCCTCGTCATGGAACAGAAGGAGAAGTTGGTGAAGCTCCGCATCGAGCACCCGGCTGCTGTCAAGGTACATAATGTGGCCGTGGAATAGATGATGAAGGCTCGCGTCGAGAAATCCCGCATCATGGACACAATGAAGAAGATGGCGGAGGAGATGCGCAAGGAGATGGAGGCCGTGGAGGCGATGAAGAAGCAGTTACGACTCCACGGCCAGCAACCCTTCATGTAGTGAGAGAAGCGCCCCAGACTTGTGTGTGCGTCTTCCTTCTTTTTTTGGGGTGATAATCTTCCTTCTTCTTTTGCTCATGTGTTTCTTCTTTTGCTTTGGGTGTTTCGCCGCATGTGTCACCTTCTCTGCGAGGCATGAATAGAACAATGCTAAAAATGAGATGACTAGCAAATTAGATCATTCTTTATCACCAATAGAACAATGCCTCTTGCTAGTAATATATAATAAGAGTAGAGAGTAGAGATATGGCACTGGGCTGCCATGTTTCGTGCTCCTCCGTCGTACTCCAGTGGAAAACTTGAGTATACCGCACGGTTCTTTGCTCCTCCTCAGGTCGTTGGCACATTTATACGAGCAGTCAAATCACAAGGCCCCGCCTTCCAGCAGTAATGAGCCGTCAAATCACAAAGGCCCTCGCCTCTCTTGAAACCGACCTAGCTAGACTGCCCCGCCCTCTAGCCTTTTAAAAAATGTATACTTTTGTACAGTAGTTGAATCGATGGATTGCGCCATGGAGCAAAACTAACAAGATTTAAAGAAAAAGGTGGTACATATAGAGAGCGCTCGTCGCCAAATTATGCATATAGTAGTATTTAAAAAGCTAGTACGTGCTTAAATGGGGTGCTAAATTCTATTAAAGAAATTAGCGTACCTATTTAATTCTTGGGTTCTTATTATTTATGCCACTAGTTTGTGTATCACTACTTTGTTTTGCCATTAGAAGTTACAACTACTCAAAAATGCCATCGACCTGTGAGATGCCTGCTCAAAAATGCAATTAGATATCTCAAAAATGCCATCGTTAAGTTAGATGTTTGCTAAAAATGCCATTAGACATTGTGATTTTCACGTCAAACCCGTTGACCATGTTACATGACAAAAATAAGCCGACTCTCACAATGATAAGTGTGGCCCCGCTTGTCAGGAGTAACCAAGCGAACAACTTTACAGGAAAATAAGAACGCTGTTGGGATCAAGTAGGCCCCACACTTTATTTTACTGTAGTGAGATAGAGGGAGAGCTGGCATGTTGGTCCATCGGTATTTATGTCATTATAACATGGAAAAAGATATTTGAGTCACAATAATGGTGTCCAGCACAACACACCCCTCAAATAAAACTAAGCACCCTAAAATTCTTTGACAAAACTAAGCCCCCTGAAATTCTTTGACAACTAAACTGCTGGCTATATGATGTTGGCCATATATATTGTACGTATATAATGTGAAGAAACGAGTGGTAGTCGTAGTACTATACCAACTAAAAGATGAACTGTAAGAAATACTAGTATGTACGTACTGAGGAGTTAAAGTAACGAGAAGAAACATAACATATTTCTGCTGGGGGCTCAGCACAACGCACCCCTCAAATAAAACTAAGCACACCAGAAATTAAACTAAGCAACTAATCTGGTAGACACTGCATTAGAACCACCAGGAGCAATGACACTGCCACCTTACTCGGAGTCCTCGTCCACGTCCTCGACTTCGTCCTTGTCCCTCTTCCTCTTGGCTGATACTTCTTTGCTTGAACCACACACTTGGCTCTTGCTCTTCATCCAACCCTTGTAGATATTGAAACAAAGGTAGCCATCCATTGCAGCGTAGTGGATGTGGTCTATATCTAGTACATTCCACTGCCATGCACGACGAAACGTGTGCGGAGGTTTCTTCAGTTTACCGTATGAAGGATGAACCATGGCTCCTGCTAGGGTCAACATTGAAGGCTTATCACGGGAGGACACCAGCCCATTATTCTGGAGGTCGAAGGGTTTGCCTACAACGAGGCCTGTCTGTTCCAGGACTCTTATGTCGTTCGTAAAGTCTACAGTAATGAATTTGACTCGTCCGCCCTTGAGGAACTTCTTAAATTCCTCGCACTCAACGTCGGCATGGCATATGTGGTAGACCAAGCATAAGTCATGCACGCAAACCTGGATCACGGTGGGCTTCTTCCTCTCTTCCTCCTTTAGATTCTTCTCTTTTCCCAAGACTGTGGTGTACTCAACATCTAGCCCAGCGACCCACTCATCATTTGAGTTTTCGAACATGCGTCTGAAGCGATCAAGGCATCCTTTCACCGTCGCGGAAGAACGGGGTGTAGATGACATCGAACTCATCGTGGTGATGGTTCTAACCTTGTACTCACCGCCAACCATGAAGATTTGGGACGCCATGAATTTGGGAGGAGGGTTAGGATTAGTGGAACTGCCGTAATGTGAAAGGACGGGATGACTAGGAGCGGTTTATCGATTGTAAAAATGCCGAGTGGGGGGGCGCGTGCGAACGGCAGGGTAGTGGCTTGCCTGGTGGATAAATGGATTCATGCACAGTACTATGGTGGCCTAATTAGATGTCATGTCTACTCGATGCCCAATTAAATGGCTTTCGATGTCATGTCAAGCGTCAGGAAAATTAAAGGTGATACGAAGCTTCCGATAGCCCTTGGATCTGAGATCGAACGGTTGCATGGCGTGATTCTAGACCTATGGGTGAATATCCTATCCTGGAGGGTTATTCTACAAATTTTCAGTGACTTAGCATGCGACCGTTCGATCTCAGATCCAAGGGCTGCCAGCAGCCTGTATCATGGTCGCGCCTACCACGACCGTCGCCTCGCTCGCGTGGTCGCGCCCTTGGAGATTTAACACGATGCGTTAGGCTATCTGATGTTGGCATGTCATACATAGTCATCACTTAGTCGCTCATACTACAACAAGGTTAGCTATAAGGTTGGCTATAAGAGTATTTTTTTTGTTTACTTCTCTCTATCTCTTTCTTCGTAGTATTTATTGCATTTTCCAAGGAGTGACCTCTTCTAATGAAATGGTGCTTAGAAGAGGTGCTATGGGCATTAAATGGCTTAGCAACTCAAGTCCCTAATGCATAGGTGATTATGTTGGGGAACGCAGTAATTTCAAAAAATTCCTACGCACACGCAAGATCCATCTAGGTGATGCATAGCAACGAGAGGGGAGAGTGTTGTCTACGTACTAAATGAGACCGAAAGCGGAAGCGTTATGACAACACGGTTGATGTAGTCGTACGTCTTCACGATCCGACCGATCCTAGTACCGGAAGTACGGCACCTCCGCGATCTGCACACGTTCAGCTCGGTGACGTCCCGCGAACTCTAGATCCAGCTATGTGTCGAGGGAGAGCTTCGTCAGCACAACGGCGTTTTGACGGTGATGATGAAGTTACCGGCGCAGGGCCTCGCTTAAGCACTACGACGATATGACCGAGGTGGAAATCTGTGGAGGGGAGCACCGCACACGGCTAAAAGCAATCAACTTGTGTGTCCTGGGGTGCCCTGATACGTCTCCTACATATCTATAATTTTTAATTGTCCCATGCTATTATATTATCTGTTTTGGATGTTTAATGGGCTTTAATATGCTCTTTTATATTATTTTTTGGGAATAACCTATTAACCGAAGGCCCAGTGCAAATTGCCGTTTTTTGCCTATTTCAGTGTTTCGCAGAAAAGGAATATCAAATGGAGTCCAAATGGAACAAAACCTTCGCGAGGATCTTTTTTGGAACAAATGCAATCCAGCAGACTTGGAGTGGACATCAAGGAAGCAGCGAGGAAGCCACGAGGCAGGAGGGCGCGCCCGGGGGGGGGGGGGTCCGCGCGCCCCCACCCTCGTGGGCCCCTCGCAGCTCCACCGACCTACTTGTTTCGCCTATATATACTATTATACACTAAAAGCATTCGAGGGGAGCCATGAAACCACTTTTCCACCGCCACAACCTTCTGTACCCGTGAGATCCCATCTTGGGGCCTTTTCCCGCACTCCGCCGGAGTGGGATTCGATCATGGAGGGCTTCTACATCAACACCATAGCCTCTCCGATGATGTGTGAGTAGTTTACCACGGACCTTCGGGTCCATAGTTATTAGCTAGATGGCTTCTTCTCTCTCTTTGGATCTCAATACAAAGTTCTCCTCGATCTTCTTGGAGATCTATTCGATGTAATTCTTTTTATGGTGTGTTTGTCGAGATCCAATGAATTGTGGGTTTATGATCAAGATTATCTATGAACAATATTTGATTCTTCTCTGAATTCTTATATGCATGATTTAATATCTTTGCAAGTCTCTTCGAACTATCAGTTTGGTTTGGCCTACTAGATTGATCTTTCTTGCAATGGGAGAAGTGCTTAGCTTTGGGTTCAATCTTGCGGTGCCCGATCCCAGTGACAGAAAGGGAAATGACACGTATTGTATTGTTTCCATCAAGGATAAAAAGATGGGGTTTATATCATATTGCTTGAGTTTATCCCTCTACATCATGTCATCTTGCCTAATGCGTTACTCTGTTCTTATGAACTTAATACTCCAGATGCATGCTGGATAGCGGTCGATGTGTGGAGTAATAGTAGTAGATGGATAATCGTTTCGGTCTACTTGACACAGACGTGATGCCTATGTTCATGATCATGCCTAGATATTATCATAACTATGCGCGTTTCTATCAATTGCTCCACAGTAATTTGTTCACCCACCGTAATATGTGCTATCTTGAGAGAAGCCACTAGTGAAACCTATGGCCCCCGGGTCTACTTTACATCATATAAGTTTCCAATCTATTATTCTACTTTACTATTTATTTTGCAATCTTTATTTTCCAATCTATACAACAAAAATACCAAAAAATATTTATCTTATTATCTTTATGAGATCTCACTTTCGCAAGTGGCTGTGAAGGGATTGACAACCCCTTTATCGCATTGGTTGCAAGGTTCTTGATTGTTTGTGCAGGTACGAGGCGATTTGCGTGTAGTCTCCCACTGGATTGATACCTTGGTTCTCAAAAACTGAGGGAAATACTTACGCTACCTTGCTCCATCACCCTTTCCTCTTTAATGGAAAACCAATGCATGTTCAAGAGGTAGCAAGAAGGATTTCTGGCGCCGTTGCCGGGGAGATCTACGTACAAGTCAAGACATACCAAGTACCCTTCACAAACTCTTCTCCCTCGCATTACATTATTTTCCATTTGCCTCTCGTTTTCCTCTCCCCCACTTCACCGCCGTTTTATTCGCCCTCTTTTTTGGTTCGTCTCTTTTTGCTTGCTTCTCCTGTGCTCGTGTGTTGGATTGATTGTTTGTCGCGATGGCTCAAGATAATACTAAATTGTGTGACTTTTCCAATACCAACAACAATGATTTTATTAGCACTCCAATTGCTCCTATCACCGATGCTAAATCTTGTGAAATCAATGCTGCTTTGTTGAATCTTGTCATGAAAGATCAATTTTCTGGCCTTCCTAGTGAAGATGCCGCTACCCATCTAAACAACTTTGTTGATTTGTGCGATATGCAAAACAAGAAAGATGTGCATAATGATATTGTTAAATTGAAGCTATTTCCGTTTTCACTTAGAGATCGTGCTAAAACTTGGTTCTCTTCTTTGCCTAAAAATAGTATTGATTCTTGGAATAAGTATTTTCCTCCTGCTAGATCATCTCTGTTAGAAACGATATTATGAATTTTAAGCAACTTGGTCATGAGCATGTTGCATAAGCTTGGGAGAGAATGAAACTAATGATACGTGATTGCCCTACACATGGATTGAATTTATGGATGATTATACAAAAAATTTATGCTGGATAGAATTTTGCTTCTAGAAATCTTTTAGATTCGGCCACAGGAGGCAGTTTTATGGGAATCACTTTAGGAGAAGCTACTAAACTCCTAGATAATATTATGGTTAATTATTCTCAATGGCACATCGAAAGATCTACTAGTAAAAAAGTTCATGCGATAGAAGAGATTAATGTTTTGAGTGGAAAGATGGATGTGTTGGGGAACGTTGCAGAAAATTCAAATTTTTCCTACGGTTTCACCAAGATCCATCTATGAGTTCTACTAAGAAACGAGTGAAGAGAGAGAGTTTGCATCTACATACCACTTGTAGATCGAGTACGGAAGCCGCTCGAGGGAGTGGTGATGATGAAGACGTTCCCAACGTGATTCCGATCATCGATGACCAAGTGCTGAACGGACAGCACCTCCGCGTTCAACACACGTGCACGGAGACGATGGAGTCTCCTTCGTCTTGATCCAGCAAGGAGGAAGGAGAGGTTGAGGAAGACAACTCCAATGGCAGCACGACGGCGTGATGCAGATGGAGTGGCAGTTCTCCGGCAGGGCTTCGCCAAGCTTATGCGGAGGAGGAGAGGTGTTGGGGAGGGGAGGGGCTGCGCCTTCAATGGTGTTTGCAGCCCTCCCCTCACCCCTCTATTTACAGGAGGAGAGGGCAAGGGGGGGCGGCCATCTAGGGGAAACCCTAGATGGGGCGGCGGCCAAAGGGGAGGAGGGGAGGGTGGCTTGCCCCCCAAGCTAGGGGGGCGCCCCCTTTAGGGTTTCCCCTCCCCATGCCCTAGCCGCATGGGCCTAGGTGGGAGGTTGCGCCCAGCCCACCAGGGGCTGGCTCCCTCTCCCACTTAGCCCATGTGGCCCCCCGGGAGGGGTGGCCCCTCCCGGTGGACCTCCGGAACTCTCCCGGTGGCCCCGGTACATTACCGGTATACTCCCGAAACTTTCCGGAGTCCGTTTAACCACTTTCCATATATAAATCTTTACCTCCGGACCATTCCGGAACTCCTCGTGACGTCCGGGATCTCATCCGGGACTCCGAACAACATTCGGTAATCACATACAAGTCTTCCTATTAACCCTAGCATCACCGAACCTTAAGTGTGTAGACCCTATGGGTTGGGGAGACATGAAGACATGACCGAGACGCTCTCTGGTCAATAACCAACAGCGGGATCTGGATACCCATGTTGGTTCCCACACGCTCCTCGATGTTGTCATCGGATGAAAGACGATGTCGAGGGTTCAAGCAACCCCGTATGCTATTCCCTTTGTCAGACGGTATGTTACTTGCCAGAGACTCGATCGTCGGTATCCCAATACCTCGTTTAGTCTCGTTACCGGCAAGTCACTTTACTCGTACCGTAATGCATGATCCTGTGACCAGACACTTGGTCACTTTGAGCCCATTATGATGATGCACTACCGAGTGGGCCCGATGATACCTCTCCGTCATACGGAGTGACAAATCCTGTCTCGATCCGTGTCAACCCAACAGACACTTTCGGAGATACCGTAATGCACCTTTATAGTCACCCGATTACGTTGTGGACGTTTGGTACACCCAAAGCATTCCCTACGGTATCCGGGAGTTACACGATCTCACGGTCTAAGGAAGAGATACTTGACATTGGAAAAGCTCTAGCAAAGCGAACTACACGATCTTTGTGCTATGCTTAGGATTGGGTCTTGTCCATCACGTCATTCTCCTAATGGCGTGATCCCGTTGTCAATGACATCTGATGTCCATAGTCAGAAACCATGACTATCCGTCGACCAACGAGCTAGTCAACTAGAGGCTCACTAGGGACGTATTGTGGTTTATGTATTCACACGTGTATTACGATTTCCGGATAATACGGTTATAGCATGAATAAAAGACAATTATCATGAACAAGGAAATATAATAATAATGCTTTTATTATTGCCTCTAGGGCATATTTCCAACAGTCTCCCACTTGCACTAGAGTCAATAATCTAGTTTACATTGTGATGAATCGAACACCCATAGAGTTACGGTGTTGATCATGTTTTGCCCGCGAGAGAGGTTTAGTCAATGGATCTGCGACATTCAGATCCTTGTGCACTTTACAAATTTCTATGTCTCCATCTTGAACATTTTCACGGATGGAGTTGAAGTGACGCTTGATGTGCCTGGTCTTCTTGTGAAACCTGGGCTCCTTGGCAAGTGCAATAGCTCCAGTGTTGTCACAGAAGAGTTTGATCGGCCCTGACGCATTGGGTATGACTCCTAGGTCGGTGATGAACTCCTTCACCCAAATTGCTTCATGCGCTGCCTCCGAGGCTGCCATGTATTCCGCTTCACATGTAGATCCCGCCACGACGCTTTGCTTGCGGCTGCACCGACTTCTTGCTCCACCATTCAACATATACACGTATCCGGTTTGTGACTTAGAGTCATCCAGATCTGTGTCGAAGCTAGCGTCGGCGTAACCCTTCTGGCGAGCTCTTCGTCACCTCCATAAACGAGAAACATGTCCTTTGTCCTTTCGGTACTTCAGGATATTCTTGACCGCTGTCCGGTGTTCCTTGCCGGGATTACTTTGGTACCTTCCTACCAAACTTACGGCAAGGTTTACATCAGTCTGGTACACGACATGGCATACATAATAGATCCTATGGCTGAGGCATAGGGGATGACACTCATCTCTTCTTTATCTTTTGTTGTGGCCGGGCATTGAGCTGAGCTCAATCTCACACCTTGCAACACAGGCAAGAACCCCTTCTTGGACTGATCCATTTGAACTTCTTCAAAATCTTATCAAGGTATGTGCTTTGTGAAAGACCTATGAGGCGTCTCGATCTATCCCTATAGATCTTGATGCCTAATATATAAGCAGCTTCTCCAAGGTCCTTCATTGAAAAACACTTATTCAAGTAGGCCTTAATGTTGTCCAAGAATTCTATATCATTTCCCATCAAAAGTATGTCATCTACATATAATATGAGAAATGCTGCTGAGCTCCCACTCACTTTCTTGTAGCGAGGCTTCTCCATAAGTGCGCATAAACTAAACGCTTTGATCATCTCATCAAAGCGAATGTTCTAACTCGAGATGCTTGCACCAGCCCATAAATGGATCATTGGAGCTTGCATACTTGTTAGCATTCTTAGGATCGACAAAACCTTCCGGCTGCATCATATACAGCTCTTCCTTAAGATATCCGTTAAGGAACGCTGTTTTGGCGTCCATCTGCCATATCTCATAATCATAGTATGCGGCAATTGCTAACATGATTCGGACGGACTTAAGCTTCGCTACGGGAGAGAAAGTCTCATCGTAGTCAATCCCTTGAACTTGCCGATAACCCTTAGCGACAAGTCGAGCTTTATAGATGGTGACATTACCATCCGCGTCCGTCTTCTTCTTAAAAATCCATTTGTTTTCTATCGTCGCCGATCATCGGCAAGTCGGTCAAAGTCCACACTTTGTTTTCATACATGGATTCTATCTCGGACTTCATGGCTTCTAGCCATTTGTTGGAATCTGGGCCGCCATCGCTTCTTCATAGTTGAAGGTTCACCGTTGTCTAACAACATGATTTCCAGGCAGGGTTGCCGTACCACTGCAGTGCGGAGCGTGTCCTTGTGGACCTCTGAGGTTGTTAGCAACTTGATCCGAAGTACCTTGATCATCATCATTAATTTCCTCTTCGGTTGGTGTAGGCATCACAGAACACTTTCTGAGCTGCACTACTATCCTGTTCAAGAGGTAGTACTTCATCGAGTTCTACTTTCCTCCCACTTACTTCTTTCGAGAGAAACTCCTTTTCCAGAAAGGTTCCGTTCTTGGCAACAAAAATCTTGCCCTCGGATCTTAAGTAGAAGGTATACCCAATGGTTTCTTTAGGGTAACCTATGAAGACGCATTTTTCCGACTTGGGTTCGAGCTTTTCAGGTTGAAGTTTCTTGACATAAGCATCGCATCCCCAAACTTTTAGAAACGACGACTTAGGTTTCTTCCCAAACCATAATTCATACGGTGTCGTCTCAACAGACTTAGGCGGTGCCCTATTTAAAGTGAATGTAGCTGTCTCTAGAGCGTATCCCCAAAATGATAGCGGTAAATCGGTAAGAGACATCATAGACCGTACCATATCCAATAGAGTGCGATTCTGACGTTCGGACACACCATTACTGTTGAGGTGTTCGGCGGCGTTAGTTGTGAAACGATTCCACATTTTCTTAAGTGTGTACCAAATTCGTGACTTAAATATTCTCCTCCACGATCGATCGTAAGAATTTTATCTTTCGGTCACGTTGATTCTCTACTTCATTCTGAAATTCCTTGAACTTTTCAAAGGTCTCGGACTTGTGTTTCATCAAGTAGACATACCCATATCTACTCAAGTCATCTGTGAGAGTGAGAACATAATAATATCCTCCATGAGCCTCAACGCTCATTGGACCGCACACATCGGTATGTATGATTTCCAACAAGTTGGTTGCTCGCTCCATTGTTCCGGAGAAGCGGAGTCTTGGTCATCTTGCCCATGAGGCATGGTTCGCATGTATCAAATGATTCATAATCTAAAGACTCCAAAAGTCCATCGGCATGGAGCTTCTTCATGCGCTTGACACCAATGTGACCAAAGGCGGCGATGCCACAAGTATGTGGGACTATCGTTATCAACTTTACATCTTTTGGTATTCACGCTATGAATATGTGTAACATTACGCTCGAGATTCATTAAGAATAAACCATTGACCATCGGAGCATGACCATAAAACATGTCTCTCATATAAATAGAACAACCATTATTCTCGGATTTAAATGAGTAGCCATCTCGCATTAAACGAGATCCAGAAACAATGTTCATGCTCAAACTTGGCACCAAATAACAATTATTAAGGTTCAAAACTAATCCCGTAGGTAAATGAAGAGGTAGCGTGCCGACGGCGATCACATCGACTAAGTAACCATTCCCGACGCGCATCGTCACCTCGACCTTCGCCACTCTCCGCTAATTCCGCAGCTCCTCCTGTGAGTTACAAATATGAGCAGCGGCACGGTATCAAATACCCAGGAGTTACTACGAGTCTTGGTAAGGTACACATCAATTACATGTATATCAAATATACCTTTGGTGTTGCCGGCCTTCTTATCCGCTAAGTATTTGGGGCAGTTCCGCTTCGGTGACCCTTCCCTTGCAATAAAAGCACTTTCGGTCTCGGGTTTGGGTCCATTCTTTGACTTCTTCCGGCAACTTGCTTGCGGGCGGCAACCTCCTTGCCGTCCTTCTTGAAGTTCTTCTTACCCTTGCCCTTCTTGAACTTAGTGGTCTTATTGACCATCAACACTTGATGTTCTTTCTTGATTTCAACCTCGGTGACTTCGGCATAGAGAACACTTCAGGAATGGTCTTTACCATCCACATATGTTGTAGTTCATCACAAAGCTCTTGTAGCTTGGTGGGAGCGACCGGAGAATTACATCAATGACCGCCTCATCGGGGAGGTTAATATTCATTTGGGTCATACGGTTGTGCAACCCGGACATCTTGATATGTGCTCCTTGTGAGCTGTTTTCCTCCATCTTACAACTATAGAACTTGTCGGAGATGTCATATCTCTCGACCGGGCGTGAGCTTGGAAAACAAGTTTCAGCTCCTCGAACATCTCATATGCTCCGTGATGCTCAAAAGCGCTTTTGGAGCCCGGTTCTAAGTTGTAAAGCATGCACCTTGAACGAGGGAGTAATCATCGTGAAGTTTGCCAAGCATTCATAATGTCTTGGTTCTGCAGAGACGGGGCGTCACCTAGCGGTCCTTCTAGGACATATTGTTTCCTGGCAGCTATGAGGATGATCCTCGGGTTAGGACCCAGTCCGTATAGTTCTTGCCGTCATCTTTCAGCTTGGTTTTCTCTAGGAACGCGTTGAAGTTCAAGTTGACATGAGCGTTGGCCATTTGATCTACAAGACATATTATGCAAAAGTTTTAGACTAAGTTCATGATAATTAAGTTCATCTAATCAAATTATTTCAATGAACTCCCACTCAGATTAGACATCCCTCTAGTCATCTAAGTGTTACACGATCCGAGTCGACTAGGCCGTGTCCGATCATCACGTGAGACGGACTAGTCATTGTCGGTGAACATTCTCATGTTGATCGTATCTTCCATACGACTCGTGTTCGACCTTTTCGGTCTCCGTGTTCCGAGGCCATATGCGTACATGCTAGGCTCGTCAAGTTAACCCTAAGTGTTTTTGCGTGTGTAAATCTGTCTTACACCCGTTGTATGTGAACGTAAGAATCCATCACACCCGATCATCACGTGGTGCTTAGAAGCAGCGAACTTTAGCAGCGGTTGCACGATTAGGGGGAACACTTCTTGATATTGTTGTAAGGGATCATCTTATTTACTACCGTCGTTCTAAGTAAACAAGATGCATAAACATAATAAACATCACATGCAATTATATATAGTAGTGACATGATATGGCCAATATCATAAAACTCCATTGATCTCCATCTTCGAGGCTCCATGATCATCTTGTCACCGGCATGACACCATGATCTCCATCATCATGATCTCCATCATTGTGCCTCCATGAAGTTGTCACGCCAACGACTACTTCTACTTCTATGGCTAACGCGTTTAGCAATAAAGTAAAGTAAGTTACATGGCGTTCTTCAATGACACGAGGTCATACAAAATAAAGACAACTCCTATGGCTCACGCGGTTGTCATACTCATCGACATGCAAGTCGTGATTCCTATTACAAGAACATGATCTCATACATCACAATGTGTCATTCAACATTCATCACAACTTGGCCATATCACATCACATGACAATTGCTGCAAAAACAAGTTAGACGTCCTCTAATTGTTGTTGCATCTTTTACGTGGCTGCAATTTGGTTCTAGCAAGAACGTTTTCTTACCTACGAATAACCACAACGTGATCTTGTCAACTTCTATTTACCCTTCATAAGGACCCTTTTCATCGAATCCGCTCCAACTAAAGTGGGAGAGACAGACACCCGCCACCACCTTATGCAACTAGTGCATGTTAGTCGGTGGAACCGGTCTCACGTGAAGCGTCACGTGTAAGGTTGGTCCAGGCTGCTTCATCCCACAATACCGCGGGAAGCAAGATAAGACTAGTAGCGGCAAGTAAATTGACAAGATCCACGCCCGACTAAATTGTGTTCTACTCGTGCAATAGAGAACTACGCATAGACCTAGCTCGATACCCTTTGTTGGGGAGCGTTGCAGAAAATTAAAAATTTTCCTACGGTTTCACCAAGATCCATCTATGAGTTCTACTAAGCAACGAGTCAAGAGAGAGTTTGCATCTACATACCACTTGTAGATCGAGTACGGAAGCGTTCGAGGGAGTGGTGATGATGGAGTCTTTCCCAACGTGATTCCGATCACCGATGACCAAGTGCTGAACGGACAGCACCTCCGCGTTCAACACACGTACGGGACGATGGCGTCTCCTTCGTCTTGATCCAGCAAGGAGGAAGGAGAGGTTGAGGAAGACAACACCAATGGCAGCACGACAGCGTGATGCAGATGGAGTGGCAGTTCTCCGGCAGGGCTTCGCCAAGCTTATCCGGAGGAGGAGAGGTGTTGGGGAGGGGAGGGGCTGCGACTTCAATGGTGTTTGCAGCCCTCCCCTCACCCCTATATTTATAGGAGGAGAGGGCAAGGGGGGCCGGCCATCTAGGGGAAACCCTAGATGGGGCGGCGGCCAAAGGGGAGGAGGGGATGGTGGCTTGCCCCCCAAGCTAGGGGGCGCCCCTTTAGGTTTCCTCCCCATGCCCTAGCCGCATGGGCCTAGGTAGGAGGTGCGCCCAGCCCACCAGGGGCTGGCTCCTCTCCCACTTAGCCCATGTGGCCCCCCGAGGGGGTGGCCCCTCGGTGGACCTCCGAACTCTCCCGGTGGCCCCAAAGTACATTACGCAGTATACTCCCGAAACTTTCCGGAGTCCGTTTAGCCACTTTCCATATATAAATCTTTACCTCCAGACCATTCCGGAACTCCTCGTGACGTCCGGGATCTCATCCGGGACTCCGAACAACATTCGGTAATCACATACAAGTCTTCCTATTAACCCTAGCGTCACCGAACCTTAAGTGTGTAGACCCTACGGGTTCGGGAGACATGAAGACATGACCGAGACGCTCTACGGTCAATAACCAACAACGGGATCTGGATACCCATGTTGGTTCCCACACGCTCCTCGATGTTGTCATCGGATGAAAGACGATGTCGAGGGTTCAAGCAACCCGTATGCTATTCCCTTTGTCGACGGTATGTTACTTGCCCGAGACTCGATCGTCGGTATCCCAATACCTCGTTTAGTCTCGTTATCGGCAAGTCACTTTACTGACCGTAATGCATGATCCCGTGACGGACACTTGATCACTTTGAGCTCATTATGATGATGCATTACCGAGTGGGCCCGATGATACCTCTCCGTCATGCGGGTGACAAATCCTGTCTCGATCCGTGTCAACCCAACAGACACTTTCAGAGATACCTGTAATGCACCTTTATAGTCACCCGATTCGTTGTGGACGTTTGGTACACCCAAAGCATTCCTACGGTATCCGGGAGTTACACGATCTCACGGTCTAAGGAAGAGATACTTGACATTGGAAAAGCTCTAGCAAAGCGAACTACACGATCTTTGTGCTATGCTTAGGATTGGGTCTTGTCCATCACGTCATTCTCCTAATGGCGTGATCCCGTTGTCAATGACATCCGATGTCCATAGTCGAAACCATTACTATCGTCGACCAACGAGCTAGTCAACTAGAGGCTCACTAGGGACGTATTGTGGTCTATGTATTCACACGTGTATTACGATTTCCGGATAATACAGTTATAGCATGAATAAAAGACAATTATCATGAACAAGGAAATATAATAATAATGCTTTTATTATTGCCTCTAGGGCATATTTCCAACAGGATGAACTTATGAAATTGTTTGCTAATAAGAGTGTTTCTTCTGATCCTAATGATATGCCTTTGTCCACTTTGATTGAGAATAATAATAAATCTATGGATGTGAATTTTGTTGGTAGGAACAATTTTGGTAACAACGCGTATAGAGGAAATTTCAATTCTAGGCCGTTCCCTAGTAATTCCTCTAATAATCATGGTAATTCCTACAAAAACTCTTATGGAAATTTAATAAGATGCCCTCTGATTTTGAGACTAGTGTTAAATAATTTATGATTTCACAAAAGAATTTCAATGCTTTGCTTGAAGAAAAATTGCCTAAGATTGATGAGTTGACTAGGAACGTGGATAGAATTTCTCTTGATGTTGATTCTTTGAAACTTAGATCTATTCCACGTAAGCATGATATCAATGAGTCTCTCTAAGCCATGAGAATTTCCATTGATGAGAGCAAAGAAAGAACCGCTAGGATGCGTGCTAAAAAAGATTGCTTTGTGAAAGCGCGTTCTTCTAGTTTTCATGATGATAATAATGAAGATCTAAAAGTGATTGATGTGTCCCCTATTAAATCTTTGTTTTCCAATATGAGTCTTGATAAAGATGGGACTGGAGATGAGTCAACTTTAGTTAAAAGGCGTCCCATTGATTCAGAGTTTTTAGATCTTGATGCAAAAATTGGTAAAAGTGGGATTGAAGAGGTCTAAACTTTACATAGGAATGAACCCACTATTTTGAATTTCAAAGAATTTAATTATGATAATTTTTCTTTGATAGATTGTATTTCCTTGTTGCAATCCATGTTAAATTCTCCTCATGCTTATGATCAAAATAAAGCTTTTACTAAACATATCGTTGATGCCTTAATGCAATCTTATGAAGAAAAGCTTGAATTATAAGTTTCTATCCCTAGAAACTTTATGATGAGTGGGAACCTACTATTAAAATTAAATTAAAGATTATGAATGCCATGCTTTATGTGATTTGGGTGCTAGTGTTTCGACGATTCCCAAAACTTTCTGTGTTGTGCTAGGTTTCCGTGAATTTGATGATTGTTCTTTAAATTTGCATCTTGCGGATTCCACCATTAAGAAACCTACGAGAAGGATTAATGATGTTATTATTGTTGAAAATAGGAATCATGTGCCCGTAGATTTCATTTTTCTTCATATAAATTGCAATCCTACATGTCCTATTATTCTTGGTAGACCTTTCCTTAGAACGATTGGTGCAATTATTGATATGAAAGAAGGAAACATTATATTCCAATTTCCATTAAGAAAATGCATGGAACACTTTCCTAGAAAGAAAGTTAAATTACCTTATGAATATATTATGGGAGCCACTTATGGATTGCATACCAAAGATGACAATACCTAGATCTATTCTTGTTTTTATGCCTAGCTAGGGGCGTTAAACGATAGCGCTTGTTGGGAGGCAACCCAATTTTATTTTGTATTCCTTGCTTTTTGTTCCTGTTTAGTAATAAATAATTAATCTAGCCTCTGTTTGTATGAGTTTTTATGTTTTAATTAGTGTTTGTGCCAAGTAGAACCAATAGGATCTTCTTGGGTGATAGTTGTTTGATCTTGCTGAAAAAGACAGAAACTTTGCACTCACGAAAACAATTGTTAAAATTCACCAGAACGTGATAAAATACCAATTCTTTTTGCAGTGGACCAATATACAAATTATCCAGGTTGTCCTAGTTTTTCAGGATTTTTGGACTTCCAGAAGTATTCGAACAAATCAGATTGCTACATACTATTCTGTTTTTGACAGATTCTATTTTTCGTGTGTTGTTTGCTTATTTTAATGAATCTATGGCTAGTATCGGGGGGTATCAACCATAGAGAAGTTGGAATACAATAGGTTTAACACAAATATAAATAAATAATGAGTTCATTACATTACCTTAAAGTTGTGGTTTGTTTTCTTATACTAACGGAGCTCATGGGATTTTCTGTTGAGTTTTGTGTTGTGAAGTTTTCATGTTTTTGGGTAAAGATTTGATGGATTTTGGAATAAGGAGTGGCAAGAGATTAAGCTTGGGGATGACCAAGGCACCCCAAGGTAAAATTCAAGGACAACCAAAAGCCTAAGCTTGGGGATGCCCCGGAAGGCATCCCCTCTTTCGTCTTCGACTATCGGTAACTTTACTTGAGGCTATATTTTTATTCACCACATGATATGTGTTTTGCTTGGAGCGTCTTGTATGGTTTGAGTCTTTGTTTTTTAGTTTACCACAATCATCCTTGCTGCACACACCTTTTGGAGAGACACACATGAATCGGAATTTATTAGAATACTCTATGTGCTTCACTTATATCTTTTGAGCTAGATAATTTTGCTCCAGTGCTTCACTTATATCTTTTAGAGCATGGTGGTGGTTTTATTTTATAGAAATTATTGATCTCTCATGCTTCACTTATATTATTTTGAGAGTCCTTTAGAACAGCATGGTAATTTGCTTTGGCTATAAAATTAGTCTTAGTATGATAGGCATCCAAGATGGGTATAATAAAAACTTCCATATAGAGTGCACTGAATACTATGAGAAGTTTGATACTTGATGATTTTTTTGAGATATGATTATGGTAATATTAGAGTCATGCTAGTTGAGTAATTGTGAATTTGAGAAATACTTGTGTTGGAGTTTGTGAGTCCCGTAGCATGCACGTATGGTAAACATTGTGTGACAAATTTGAAGCATCGGGTGTTTCTTTGATTGTCCTCCTTATGAGTGGCGGTCGGGGACGAGAGATGGTCTTTTCCTACCAATCTATCCCCCTAGGAGCGTGCGCGTAGTGCTTGCTTTTTGATGACTTGTAGATTTTTGCAATAAGTATGTGAGTTCTTTATGACTAATGTTGAGTCCATGGATTATACGCACTCTCACCTTTCCATCATTGCTAGCCTCTTCGGTACCTCGCATTGCCCTTTCTCACCTTGAGAGTTGGTGCAAACTTCGCACGTGCATCCAACCCCCGTTTATATGATACGCTCTGTCACACATAAACCTCCTTATATCTTCCTCAAAACAGCCACCATACCTACCTATTATGGCATTTCCATAGCCATTCCGAGATATATTGCCATGCAACTTTCCACCGTTCCGTTTATTATGACACACTTCATCATTGTCATATTGCCTTGCATGATCATGTAGTTGACATCATTATATGTGGCAAGGCCACCATGCAGATTTTCATACATGTCACTCTTGTTTCATTGCCCATCCGGTACACGGTAGGAGGCATTCATCTGAGTCATACTTTGTTCTAGTATCGAGTTGTAATCTTTGAGTTGTAAATAAATAGAAGTGTGATGATCATCATTAATAGAGCATTGTCCCGAAAAAAAGAAAAAAAGGAAGGCCAAATAAAAGAAGGCCAAAAAAAGAGAAATGAAAGGAACAATGGTACTATCCTTTTTCCACACTTGTGCTTCAAAGTAGCACCATGATCTTCATGATAGAGAGTCTCTTATATTGTCACTTTCATATACTAGTGGGAATTTTTCATTATAGAACTTGGCTTGTATATTCCAACAATGGGCTTCCTCAAATGCCCTAGGTCTTCGTGAGCAAGCAAGTTGGATGCACACCCACTTAGTTTCTTTTGTTGAGCTTTCATACACTTATAGCTCTAGTGCATCCGTTGCATGGCAATCCGTACTCCTCGCATTGACACCAATTGATGGGCATCTCCATAGCCCGTTGATTAGCCGCGTCGATGTGAGACTTTCTCCTTTTTTGTCTTCTCCACACAACCCCCATCATTATATTCTATTCCACCCATAGTGCTATGTCCATGGCTCACGCTCATGTATTGCGTGAAAGTTGAAAAAAGCTTGAGAATACTAAAGTATGAAACAATTGCTTGGCTTGTCATCGGGGTTGTGCATGATGAGAGCATTTTTGTGTGGCGAAAATGAAGTATAGCAAAACTATATGATTTTGTAGGGATAAGCTTTCTTTGGCCATGTTATTTTGAGAAGACATAATTGCTTAGCTAGTATGCTTGAAGTATTATTATTTTTATGTCAATATTAAACTTTTGTCTTGAATCTTTCGGATCTGAACATTCATGCCACAATAAAGAAAATACATTGAAAATTATGCTAGGTAGCATTCCACATAAAAAATTCTATTTTTATCATTAACCTACTCGAGGACGAGCAGGAATTAAGCTCGGGGATGCTTGATACGTCTCCAACATATCTATAATTTTTTATTGTTCCATGCTATTATATTATCTGTTTTGGATGTTTCATGGGCTTTAATATGCTCTTTTATAATTTTTTTGGGACTAACCTATTAACCGAAGGCCCAGTGCAAATTGCTTATTTTTGCCTATTTCAGTGTTTTGCAGAAAAGGAATATCAAACGGAGTCCAAACGGAACGAAACCTTCGCGAGGATCTTTTTGGAAAAAACACAATCCAGGAGACTTGGAGTGGACGTCAAGGAAGCAGCGAGGAAGCCACGAGGCAGGAGGGCGCGCCCAGGGGGTAGGCGTGCCCCCATCCTCATGGGCCCCTCGCAGCTCCACCGACCTACTTCTTTCGCCTATATTACTCTTATACCGTGAAAACATCGAGGGGAGCCACGGAACCACTTTTCCACCGCCGCAACCTTCTGTACCCGTGAGATCCCATCTCGGGGCCTTTTCCGGCGCTCCGTCGGGGGGGGGGGGGGGATTCAATCACGGAGGGCTTCTACGTCAACACCATAGCCTCTCCGATGATGTGTGAGTAGTTTACCATAGACCTTCGGGTCCATAGTTATTATCTAGATGGCTTCTTCTCTCTCTTTGGATCTCAATACAAAGTTCTCCTCGATCTTCTTGGAGATCTATTCGATGTAATTCTTTTTGCGGTGTGTTTGTCGAGATCCGATGAATTGTGGGTTTATGATCAAGATTATCTATGACAATATTTGATTCTTCTCTGAATTCTTATATGCATGATTTAATATCTTTGCGAGTCTCTTCGAATTATCAGTTTGGTTTGGCCTACTAGATTGATCTTTCTTGCAAATGGGAGAAGTGCTTAGCTTTGGGTTCAATCTTGCGGTGCTCGATACCAGTGATAGAAAGCGAAACGACACGTATTGTATTGTTGCCATCAAGGATAAAAAGATGGGGTTTATATCATATTGCTTGAGTTTATCCCTATACATCATGTCATCTTGCCTAATGCGTTACTCTGTTCTTATGAACTTAATACTCTAGATGCATCTTTGGATAGTGGTCAATGTGTGGAGTAATAGTAGTAGATGCGAGAATCGTTTCGGTCTACTTGACACGGACGTGATGCCTATATTCATGATCATGCCTAGATATTCTCATAACTATGCGCTTTTCTATCAATTGCTCGACAGTAATTTGTTCACCCACCGTAATATATGCTATCTTGAGAGATGCCACTAGTGAAACCTATGGTCCCCGGGTCTACTTTACATCATATAAGTTTCCAATCTACAATTCTAGTTTAAATTTATTTTGCAATTTTTATTTTCCAATCTATACAACAAAAATACCAAAAATATTTATCTTATTATCTTTATCAGATCTCACTTTCGCAAGTGGTCGTGAAGGGATTGACAACTCCTTTATCGCGTTGGTTGCAAGGTTCTTCATTGTTTGTGCGGGTACTAGGCGATTTGCGTGTAGTCTCCTATTGGATTGATACCTTGGTTCTCAAAAACTGAGGGAAATACTTACGCTACTTTGCTACATCACCCTTTCCTCTTCAAGGGAAAACCAACGCATGCTCAAGAGGTAGCATGCCCCCTGCCCCCATATATAAAGGAGCAAGGAGGGAGGCCGACCGGCTCTATGGCGCGCCAAGGAGGGGAGGAATCCTTCTCCTAGTAGGAGTAGGATTCCTCCTTTCCTAGTCCTACTAGGAGGGGGAAGGAAGGAGTGGGAGAGGGGAAGGAAAAGGGGGGCGCCGCCCCCCTCCTAGTCCAATTCGGACTCAAGGGGAGGCGGCCTGCCCCGCCGCCCCTCTCTCTCTCCAGTAAGGCCCATCTAGGCCCATTAGTTCCCCGGGGGGGGGGGGGTTCCGGTAACCCTACGTCACTCCGGTTTTATCCGAAACCACCCGGAACACTTCCTGTGTCCGAATATAGCCGTCCAATATATCAATCTTTATGTCTCGACCATTTCGAGACTCCTCGTCATGTCCGTGATCACATCCGGGACTCTGAAAAGCCTTCAGTACATCAAACCACATAAACTCATAATACCAATCGTCACCGAACGTTATGCGTGCGGACACTACGGGTTCGAGAACTATGTAGACATGACCGAGACTCATCTCCGGTCAATAACCAATGGCGGAACCTGGATGCTCATATTGGTTCCTACATATTCTACAAAGATCTTTATCGGTCAAACCGCATAACAACATACGTTGTTCCCTTTGTCATCGGTATGTTACTTGCCCGAGATTCGATCGTTGGTATCTCAATACCTAGTTCAATCTCGTTACCGGCAAGTCTCTTTACTCATTCCGTAATGCATCATCCTGCAACTAACTCATTAGTCACATTGCTTGCAAGGCTTATAGTGATTTGCATTACCGAGAGGGCCCAAAGATACCTCTCCGATACTCGGAGTGACAAATCCTAATCTCGATCTATGCCAACTCAACAAACACCATCAGAGACACCTGTAGAACATCTTTATAATCACCCAGTTACGTTGTGACGTTTGATAGCACACTAAGTGTTCCTCCGATATTTGGGAGTTGCATAATCTCATAGTCAAAGGAACATGTATAAGTCATGAAGAAAGCAATAGCAACAAACTAAACGATCAAGTGCTAAGCTAACAGAATGGGTCAAGTCAATCACATCATTCTCTAATGATGTGATCCCGTGAATCAAATGACAACTCATGTCTATGGTTAGGAAATTTAACCATCTTTGATTAACGAGCTAGTCAAGTAGAGGCGTACTAGTGACACTCTGTTTGTCTATGTATTCACACATGTACTAAGTTTCCGGTTAATACAATTCTAGCATGAATAATAAACATTTATCATGATATAAGGAAATATAAATAACAACTTTATTATTGCCTCTAGGGCATATTTCCTTGCCTCCCACTTGCACTAGAGTCAATAATCTAGATTACACAAGTAATGATTCTAACACCCATGGAGTCTTGGTGCTGATCATGTTTTGCTCGTGAGAGAGGCTTAGTCAACGGGTCTACCAACATTTAGATCCGTATGTATCTTGCAAATCTCTATGTCTCCCTCCTTGACTTTGATCGCGGATGGAATTGAAGCTTCTCTTGACCTGCTTGGTTCTCTTGTGAAATCTGGATTCCTTTGCCAAGGCAATTGCACCAGTATTGTCACAATCATTAGACCCGATGCACTAGGTATGACACCTAGATCGGATATGAACTCCTTCATCCAGACTCCTTCATTTCTTTGCCGAAGCAGCTATGTACTCCGCTTCACACGTAGATCCCGCCACGACGCTTTGCTTAGAACTGCACCAACTGACAGCTCCACCGTTCAATATAAATATGTATCCGATTTGTGACTTAGAGTCATCCGGATCAGTGCCAAAGCTTGCATCGACGTAACCATTTATGATGAGCTCTTTGTCACCTCCATAAACGAGAAACATATCCTTAGTCCTTTTCAGGTATTTCAGGATGTTCTTGACCGTTGTCCAGTGATCCTCTCCTGGATTACTTTGGTACCTCCCTGCTAAACTAATAGCAAGGCACACATCAGGTCTGTTACACAACATTGCATACATGATAGAGCATATGGCTGAAGCATAGGGAACAACTTTTATTTTCTCTCTATCTTCTGTAGTGGTTGGGCATTGAGTCTGACTCAACTTCACACCTTGTAACACATGCAAGAACCCTTTCTTTGCTTGATCCATTTTGAACTTCTTCAAAACTTTATCAAGGTATGTGCTTTGTGAAAGTCCAATTAAGCGTCTTGATCTATCTCTATAGATCTTGATGCCCAATATATAAGCAGCTTCACCGAGGTCTTTCATTGAAAAACTCTTGTTCAAGTATCCTTTTATGCTATCCAGAAATTGTATATCATTTCTAATCAACAATATGTCATCCACATATAATATTAGAAATGCTACAGAGCTCCTACTCACTTTCTTGTAATACATGCTTCTCCAAAAGTCTGTATAAAACCATATGCTTTGATCACACTATCGAAGCGTTTATTCCAACTCCGAGGTGCTTGCACGAGTCCATAAATGGATCACTGGAGCTTGCACACTTTGTTAGCATCCTTTGGATCGATAAAACTTCGGGTTGCATCATATACAACTCTTCTTCCAGAAATCCATTCAGGAATGCAGTCTTTACATTCATTTGCAAAATTTCATAATCATAAAATGCAGCAATTGCTAGCATGATTCCGACAGACTTAAGCATCACTACGGGGGAGAAGGTCTCATCGTAGTCAACTCCTTGAACTCACTACACCACGACACTCAAAGCAGCGTCAAACAATGTGTCGGCATAGGTCACCTAAGGCGACACATTTAGTGTTGGCAAAGACCTTCACCGACAGAAAGGAGCTGTCGCCTATAGTGCTGCCGGGAAAAGTCTTTGCTGACAGATAAATGTACGCTGATACACAGTATGACAGTGTTGGTGAGAGCTTCACCGACAGACATTTCTACACCGACAGTTCATCTGACGATGTGCTATGCCGACAGATTGTGCAATGTCTATAGATATGCCGACAGTTTATTCAACATCAAGCTACACCAACAGATAGTGCAACGTTAATACTTTTGCCAACACACTTTCTGCCAAGGTCTACATTTTAGCACAAATGCAAATGCACCATATATTAATACGACATTAATTTCATATTATTCAATTCATGTTCAATACCGAACACATATACAAACAATTACACTCATATTCATCAGAATTACACTCTTCTATTCATCACCATATACCATTGGTCAATGCACAAGATACCATTCAACATATATAGAAGATTCATTAGTCTTCTTTACTCAAGTTAGCTACAGTGGACTAAGGACATACATAAGCTGGCATTCAAGCCGCGGTCTGTTACAAAATGTGATGGCCAAGTTCCTATGAGACCAATTGTTCAATCACTTAGACTAATGTACACAATATTATGGAAGAGCCCAAGTCTTTAGTCACCCAGCCGACATGAACTTCCATATGAACAAATGTGTCAATCATGTTATGAACAAAGCAATCACCAGAACATTGTACATCAACTAGGTGCCTTGCTACATTTTGCCATTTGTCCCTGCAAAAGAACTCGTATATTTGAGCAATCTTAGAAAATGGGACTTTCTTAAAATTTGCAAGTGGCCCTTGGTCCCAAAGATCTAAAAGTACATGCACTGCAAACAGGTTACAAAAGATACCCTTATCACCACATCAACCAAAGTCAGGCTAACACATATAGCATACCACATGGCTTACAATGAAAATTGCATTTGAAGTTCCTCAATCAGCAAGCAATCATATATGCACTTGTATGAACTTTGGTGACCTGTAAGGGCCTCAGTCTAAGGCCGGGCAGATGCCTCCTTTCTAAAAAAAATGTACTAGCAATCATATACTCCCTCCGTCCTTTAAAGAGTGTACTTCCAATTTTGTTGAAGGGTCAAACTATCTCAAAGTTTGACTGAGTTTGTGGAAAAATATATCAATGTTTATGAAATCAAATAGGTATATGATGAAAATATATTTTATCATGAATCTAGTGATAATAATTTGATGGCGTAAATGTTGGTATATTATTATATAAATACAGTCAAACACAAAAAAGTTTGACTTTCCAACAAAGTTGGAAGTACACTTTTTGAAGGACGGAGGGAGTATGTAGTAGCAGGAAGGGCACTTGATGAAAACAAAGCCATTTCAAAGACCATATGTCTTGTACGAGTAATTGCTCGGATAAATGTATGAAAACTTAAAATAAAATCATGGGTACTATTTACAACGTGCTCCCAGTTCATCTATAATCCATTTAATTGCTACATGCTCTCAATTCATCTAGACAAAGTTCAAAGCATGTGCATATTTAAAATTTGTCATTCCCAGTTGTGGAAGTAGTACTGTGACCTTACTGGAACTATTACTCAAGTTTCAGTGCCTTTGGTCTCAGTTTTTACCTGCTCCCAGATTCATCAATCTTCAATCAAGTGTAATTGGCCATTTGTGTTTTTCTGTCCTGTTCATCGCCTCTCCTGTTTCAATGAGCAGAACCATGCTATTAATTATTTATTTTCTTAGAAGTACAAGGAAAGGGAATCCAGAAACTAAATCAAGCAAGAGTGAACATTTCACCACTGATATTGTTAAGTTTCGCTTTCAGGAACAACTTACATCAGACTGTAGATATGTTTCTTTTCTCACCACGGATTTTCACATATGATGGGTATTGAAATAGTAGAAGACCTTGGATAGGTAAAGAATGTGTACTAATAGCAGCAAATATATCTACACGTAGCTGCATCGGGATTTCAATTGCAATTTCGTTTCAAATACTTCGCAAAGCATGTGTGGACTGTAAATTCATCAAGGTTTGCACTTTCAATCTGTTCAGAAATCATTGAAGACCAAAGCTAGCAATTTGTATTAATTTATATGCCTTTACTCGTACTTCTAAAATTTGTCATTCATGGTTGTAGAAGTAGTAATGTGAGCTTACTCGAACTATTACTCAAGTCTCAATGCCTTTGGTCTCAGTTTTTACCTGCTCTCAGGTTCATCAATCTTTAATCAAGTGTACATGGCCATTTCTGCTTTTTCTGTCTTGTTCAGCGCCTCTCCTGTTTCAATGAGCAGAACCATGCTATTAATGAGCCCTGAAAAGTACATATAGAGAAAGACCAGATTGACTTATTGGCATGCTAATGAATTGGTAACCAGCCTTTTTTGCTCAAGTGCTATAGTTTTCAGTCCGACCAAGTATTGTTGTGCATAGAACTAGCGACCAATGTAGAATTAACATGCCATTGGCCAAGGATTTTAGATTTTTGGCAAAAAGCAAGAGTGAGCAGCGGATTGAAAATATTCAATTCAACTTCACCAGGTTAGTCCAAGGATTTTGAACGACAATTGAAGAATTGAACATACAAAAAGGTCACCTTGTGTCATCAGTAGCAGCCAATCGTTGTGGTCAGAGGATGACATAGCCTACTCCACGCATCTCCAGGGGTATTGTTCTGCACTGCAGAGGGAGAAACACCAATTTGACCAACTGAACAAAACCAGTATGGAAGCAACAATAAGCTCCTGTGCAAACATACATGAGAAAGTCACCTGCTGCCGTGAGGAGAGATTCAGAAATTTCATGTGCAAAAAGGGTTCATCATTGAGACATTAGAGCTGAGTCAAAATTGACAGTAGAAAACCAGGTCACGTATACACATTAAAAGGAAATCTTACGGGAACATCTTTGGGAAAAGGGCGCGCACATTAATCTTTCCTATGTTTATAGGTCGTTCTACTTTTCTTATTGAGAAATGGGCGTGCATCAAAGTCACTGGGCCTTCATAGGCTTGATATGTGGATAATACAGATTTGGGTGCCGAATAGGTGCGCAGGATTTTGCATGGCAGGGAAATCTAGCACGTGAAGCACACTTGCCGGACTTCAGATTAAAACGTAACTAATCTATTCAGCATTCAAAAAGAAGCTCATGAAGTGTTTCTTTGAACCCTCTAAAAAATTTAAGCAACTGTTGCAGACAAAAACAAGGGAGGTATTATCACAGTATATCATTGACTTATATTTTTTTATACACATTTACTGCAGGCTATCTTCTTTATAGTTTTCTAACTAATAACTAATAGACTGTCTTTATGAACATTCCTTCCATCCATTTATATATGTACTAGCACATATGCCCGTGCGTTGCAACGGGAGTAATAAATGCCATCCTCTGTGCCGTATGGGTGCCAGCTGGTCGAGGCTGGCCTCTGGCCTATGGCACAAGCTTTAACGGATACCATGCAGCGGGAGCCCAGCTAATGTGTGTAGCCCTGGATGGCATCATTTACTCAATCATGTCCTCGATGGGTCACGGAGGCTGTCGAGGCACCACCGATGTGCCATGCTCCATTCCAGAATTTAAGATGTATTTTTTTTGCAAGTCAACGATTTGAATGTTTGATCAAGATTATATAATAAAATAACAATATCTGCAATACCTAGTATAGCAAAAGGGCCCGTGCGTTGCAACAGGAGAAAAGAAATCCTTATCATCAAAAATAATTTTGCAAAGGAAAATTCGCCGCACATTCTTCTCCGTGGAGCAATAGTCTTTCTCAAATATGCCCATGTCTTGTAACGGGAGAAAACACAATAAAACGACCCAAAACCCTGCCCATTTGCTCCACCCACACACAGGTCCACGTCCTCTATTTCTACATCCTCCCTTTGAACACAACACCCCACTCGTGCTACGGCTTATTCTCTCTCTATGTATTTTGTTGATTGCAATAAATGACAACATATTAGAAACTAAAATAATGTAACTACAAATCAAGTGTCCACAATATTCTCATAAAATGCAAATGTTAAAAGGCTACGCTACACAATATAGTATAAAGCGGAATTAACATCAGGGCTAGATTTGCCAATACAACAAGGAAATGTTGTGCCAATAAGTTTGCTGTGAATATGTTAGAAAAGCGACAAAAGCGCTAGCACATCACTCACAGAATAGGTAGATACAACATATTGTGCAAATTAGCTAAAGAATCACCCTCATACAAAAATATAGCGGTCAGAAAACCGACAGAAGTCACGCGCGAAAAAAAAGACAATATGATATTTTGACTAAATTCTATTCACACCATTATTTAATTCTGTTTTTGTTAGCCCCCGTCATGCATGTCGCAATATCAGGGATTTTTGTGTGCCTATTTAATGGATCTTTTCTTTTCCCCCACCAACCCTTCATGCAAGTCCCTCTCTTTAATTCCGTTTCACCACGCATGCCAGACCCATTTACTGGGTCTTTCCTTTCTCTCATTGCCCATCATAATCTCCCACAAACATGCAAGTCCCTCTTTAATTCCTTTTTTGTTAGTGATTTTCCATTCTGCCAGTTTATGTAAAAATCCATACGGGACTATTTATTGGATAAACCGAAATTATTGTTATGTTGCCTCGCTTAGGCCTTGGACTGGAAGAACAAGCCAAATAGAGGTGAGCTGCATAGCTGGGCCGACCCAAGGCCCATCTCCCCCTCTACCCTAGTGTCACGGGAGAGCATCTGCTCGATCCCCATCTCCCCCGAGCGCAGTCACGCGCAGGAGACGGCAGCGCCCACTCTCGATCCCCCTCTCCTCGATCCCTCCCATGGCGCCACCATCCTCGGGAGAGAGCGCCTCCCATGGTCGCAAGACCGACCCAGCGCCTGACTTCCATTCCAAAGGAGCTCCGTTGCCCTTCTCAGCCCTGCTTTCCCACCTCGCCTCGGCTTCGATGCGCGGACCCGACCTTTGCGGCCATGGCGGCAGCCGAGCAGCCTCGCCAAGCCGGCGTCGTCCTCGGCTCCGCCACCTCTACCATCTTGTGTGCGACCAGCACCACCTTGGTCCACCGAGCCGCCCTGCTCATCTCATCTCTGTTTTCCCTCAAAACGTTTTTTCCAGATCCACTAAAGTAGGGAGTGCGGGTTCAATATAAAAAAACAAAGGAACCTTTGTGTAAAAACGCCGCGACGGTGAACCCGACAGATTCAATCCGTGCTTTATTATTAAACTAGCACATATGCCCGTGCGTTGCAACGGGATAATAAAGATAAAAATTATTCTGTCGGCAAACTTAGTCACAATACCTGTATGAATTTCGTAGAAAATTTGTTAAATTTTCAAGCTAAGTCTAGAATGCATATAATACGCACATCTTAATCTTGAATCAAAAGCACGGAGGTAAACATACTCCTATAACTGTACATAAAACTACAATATATCTGCCTGATTGAAATTGTATTACATCAATTTGTGCATACGCAGTGCTCCAAACTGATTAAGATAGTTACCTCACAGAAGTTGACAAATACCTTGTGGGAGATAATCATAAACTTTGATCTCTTTATGTGAATCTGGTTCCTTAACATCATGTAATGGAAAAACAGGAAATATTGTCGATCTAGGTGATGATAATGTATCATGATTCATCTGATTATCTGATTCCGGCACAATTGATTCAAAACACTCTGAACCTGGAGAAGACGTTGACATAGTTGGTGACATAGGTCATGGCTCCAGAACACCTGATTCGGAAATTTTTGCCTTTTTGGAAGGTCGGTTATCAAAATCCTCTACAATGTTCACTTCAGCAATGTCATCTAATTTCTGCAGTCACAACAAAAATAAAATGTAAACCTCCAACCGTTAGTACATCATAGTGAGTTTACAGTTGGGATGTTATGCATAAACTGGATTTATCCAAGCTCAGAGAACCATGATATGCAGCAGGCCAGCGCCACCTAAAGAGCAAGAGTTGGCCATTCAGAAGGTCAATACAGAGGCGCCAATCAACAAGGTAACTAATTTTCTAGCTGGGCTGAACGAGTGTAAATGTTAGCAGAGATGAGATCACCTAGCGCGGTGTTGCTACATAGCTAACGGCACAAGACCAACATCACTGAATTATTTTTCATGAAAGAAATACATCACTAATTTACTGAATCATTTGTCCTGAAAGAAGAACACCACTTGTCCTGTAAGAAGAACATGCCTTTAACTAACTGACTGAATTTACTTGAGCACACTTGCTGCCGCTGCTCTAAAAAGGCCTCTAGTCAACATATTAACATCATGGGCAATGTTTCTGAATGGCTCAAAATATTCACTGTCAAATTTTTCAGTATACTGTCAACTGAAAATAACTGCCTGAAGCTGACACTCTTTTTCAGTTTTGACTAAAAATAACTGCCTGAAGCTGACACTCTTTTTCAGTTTTGACGATAGAAACAACATCTAAAACAGGGAATTGCATCCAATCAATATCAAGGGGATATATACCTCTGTTGTAGCCGCCGGCAGCGACATTGGATGGTTGGACGGACGTTCTTGTTCCTCCGGCAAACTCTGCGCTTCTTCCTCCGCCGAACTCGGCGGCGACATGGATGTTTCGACGAAGATTGTAATTTCGACGGGATTTGATTTGATGCGATGGAGCTTCTGGTCCGAGGACCCTTCCTTCTTATAGTAGGCAACTCAAATCCGGCTCGGGAAATCCATTGATTGGTGTTGGAGAAGAACACGTATTTGCTGTTGGAGAAGAACACGGAGTCCAATCACGACACGGGAGCAGCAACTCTGCCGTCGCTGGCAGCTTGCGACGCCATAGGCACCAACTTGCAGCAGGTGGTGGAGGTTGAGGGACGCGGCGACCACACGCAGGAGGCGGAGTTCGCCGTGGGGGCAGGCGAGAGCGCGCAGCTGCACGGGGATGAGGACGGGAGGGGCTTGGCAGTCCAGCACGAAGCAGAGGGGGTGAGGGGTCGAGGCAGAGGCGTTGTCCTCTGCCCGAACTGCTACTGCTCGATGCAGAGAGCTGCGGGCGGGCGTCTGGAGTTGCAGGGAAGCGCGCACAGGAGGGATGGATGGGTTCATGGCGGAGGCGTCGGGGCTCCATGGAGGCGATGGCAGCTGCCATCAAGAAAGGAAGGAGAGAGATCCAGAGAGGAACATGGGAAGGAAGCAGAGAGACTGCGGGATAGGGGTTTCTACCACTCCTGCTTGACCCAGCAACCGGTCGCCGTCGCGGCTGTCTTCCTCCTTCCTGGCCCCGGCTCCCGTGTACGCGCACTCCTCCCACTCTCTCCCCACACGCATCAGCATCTGTCGGCCCCTTCGCCTTATCCATCGTTCTCCTCCCCATGCGGGACAATTTGGTGTAAAAAGGCGAGGTGGGACAATTCAATATGCGGGTCAACATACTTTCGTGCAAATAACGGGATGTAGCCCAACGGTAGCAACGCTAGTTATTTACCATGAAGGTTGTGTCTTCGATTCGTTGCACCGGCACTATTTTTGCTTCCCTGTGTCTTAAATGGGCCAGGATAGGTGGGCGGCTCAGCTCGGCCCAGCGACGCGAGTGATGGGCCGTGGGCGGCTCACGAGCTAGGCCCAGACGGCGCAAACACGAGTGATCGCTGTTGGTCTACACGAGCTAGCGTGCGACGTATCAAATTTTATTAGTACCACCTCGCTTATACGTTTAAATTCAAACCGAAATCGTAAATTCACAGGAAGAAAGCGTATTATGACAGTAAACCCGGAGACCCAATCCGTGTTTTATTATTAAATTATTATATTAGGGAGAGACTAGAAGAGATTAGGGATAGATATATACTGACTCAAATATATTTTTCTCACATGTGTCGCCATGGTTCTTCACATGAACTTCCTTTTCGCTGAGAAATTGTACACATGATGCAGTGGCCTAGAAGTGAACACACACACACACACACACAAATAAAGTCATGGCTGCAGTGCAAATATATTCTCTACTAACTAGTGGGCATACTTCAAGTTATTTTTCAGAATCCCTGCAGTATTGTCTCTGCGGCGATACAAGTATGGCAGAAAAGCACATGTTTGTGAAGCCACTCTAAAAGAAAATTCAAATTCAAAAACCTGACAAAGACAAGCAAACTCTATCAGGTATATCCTTTGCTTTTTATGTCCATGTACTGATATACCCCATACTAACTGCAGCCTAATAACCTTGCATATTGTGTCGAGACTCCTTTTTTTAGGGGGACAATACTATTTTCTAAGATGACTTACAATAGCAATTCCCATCCATCGACCGACTGCTATCCATTGAGAAAACATTAACAGCACCACACCACTAATGCCATGACCTAGACCTGGAACCACCCGACTATAATCACACAAGGCATGCCATCAGAATGAGATTATAAACCATTCAGAATAAAATGTGAACTCCATATAGCAAAATTAAACCCTTTAACAGTCGCCACAAAGGCGCTGGCTGGGCATGTCCACGTCGGCAACACAAGTGACAATTGATTTAGTGTGCAGTCGGATGTGTATTGGGCTATTGGCTAGGAAAAACAAAGGGTGGCCCATCACGTTTGCAGAGAAGAGGGAGTCGCCTCAAGCCCCATCCCTTCTCCTCCCTCCCACGCAACCTCCCCTTTCCTCATCTTCCCGGGTGGGCGGCCGGCTAGGGTTGCCACCGCCGCCGCCCCATCGGCCCATCCCAGCTCATCCTACGCCGGTCATCGGAGAAGGCGCCTTCCTCAGATCCTCTTCTCCCCAAACCTTCTCGTCTCCGCGTTCCATCCGTCCTCATCATGGCTGTAGAGAGGGCGGGGAAGGGGATGCCATCAAGGTGCCGTTCGGGCGACGAGTTGCAGAGGAGGGGCGCGGGCAAGAGGATGCCATCGAGGTGTGTTGATTCCTCTGTTTTTTCGGTCATCTTATGCAGAGATCTTGCCCTCATTCTTGAGCTTGTTGGTTTTGTAGGGTTCTTGCGGATGTTGTTGGTCGCGCTGGGTTGTTGGAGTGGGCCAAATACCTGACGACGGGTAAGATAGAGGTGCTGTACAAGCAATGAATGCTCGGCTGCGACCATAAGGTGAGGCTCAATATTCTTTTTTTTTTGTGATTGATTGATTGTTCACAAGATAGGGGTCCCGATAACTGCCACACGTGTGGGCGTTAAGGGATCTGCCCACACGTTCTGTGTGGTGCCTAAGAGGACCAGCCCACACGCTTGTGTGTGGGCAAAAAAACTAGCGCCCACACGCCTTTTTTTCCCTTCCGGTCCCTCTTATATGCGTGCGTGTGGGCGAAATAGATAACGCCCACACGCTTGGTACGTCAGGCCTCGTACCTCGTGGTCCCGCACGCCCCACGTGACACTTTACCGTGCGCACGCAGTTGCCATGGGCCGGACCCTTGTCTATGTTCGTTTAAGTGCAGTTGCCATGTCGCTGAACTACGGTTGCCATGTCGGACAACTTGATTGCCATATACGCTCAAGCTGCGATTGCCATCTCAGTCAAAGTTTCAGATTGCCATTTTTGGACAACTATAGCTGTTGCCATGTGTGGTGCGGTCTCTGCGGTTGCCATGATTTCAAAATTTTAGGAGTTGCCACCTACTAACACTAGGCGATTGCCATGTAGCACCTTTGAAAAAATGGCATGGCAAAAAAACATGTTCGGGTAAAAGAGAGAGTTGCCATGTGCTCACAAGCATGTTAGAGGCGGTTGCCATGTAAAAAGAAAGAGTTGCCATCCGCCACGTGCACGCTAGGGCAGTTTGCCATGTACCATGCAAAACATATGGCAACCGACATGTTCGGGTAAAAAGAGAGAGTTGCCATCCGCTTGCAATCACACTAGGGCGATTGCCATGTACACCGCAAAACGCATGGCAAGCTGGGCAGCTTAGGTGTGGGAGAGAGGCGGACGTGTGGGCGAGATGGCAAATGCCCACACACCAGCCCTTGTGCGTGTTGAAAACTGGTGTGTGGGTGAGCTAAACGCCCACACACCGCCCTCCATGTGGTAAAACGGATGTGTGGGCGAACTATGTCACACACCACACACACGCCTTGTCCCACGTGGGCACGTAAAAATCGCCGATTATGCCAAGATTTGTGCATATAGTACTGAACGGTGATGGATGCGTGTGGTCGAGATGGTCAATGCCCACATGTGTGGGCGTTAACATTTCCGTAGATTTTTGTGGCATATCACTATGCTTTTTTCTGTTGGTGTAGACCTTTTCCTATTGTAATATCAGCTGTGTGACGAGAGATCAGAGTGACGAATCTGAAGCTGCTATTCCCTTGTAAGTTCCATGTCTTTGGGATTTTACTTCTTGATTTTCTCTCTAAATGGTAGAATGAAAAGAGGCATGAGTTATAGGTGGATTGATTCACAAGTGCTTAGATCACATAGGCGAGACTTCATAGTGGGACTTTGTGTCAATTGTTCCTCCATTTAGGTGTATTAGTGTTTACGAACTAGCGGTATAAAGGATTCCTAACCTTGTTCATCTGGTGACCACTGGCCATTGTCTTTCTTTTTTTCTGAAATATGCGACCAAGTGATTATAGCCTGAAACTAAAGCTTGATCTTTCTCAAAATTTACCATGGTGTAATTTTATGCTACAATCAAGCCTTGGAGCTAAATTATCTTCACAACATCCGCTGTTCTGTAAAACATACCTTTTGGACAAGGATATATAGTCAAACTATTGCGGACGCGGTGTTTTGGCTCCTAGGTGCATATGTACTCATTGTCTAAATACATATTTTGAAAATTTGAAAAATTCGGAACAAAAATTCCATGGGTATATCCGGACATTCTATGTGCATGCACAAAGTTTCAGTGAAAAACAACATTTTTTGTGGCTTGTGTAAAAAAGATAAAGAAATGCAAAATGAATAGTTGTAATGAAGCATCAGAAATTGTCTTTTTTACACAAGCCACCAAAAACCTCGTTTTTTACCGAAAACTTTGTGCATGCACATAGAATGTCTAGATATACACGCTGGATTTTTGTTCGGAATTTTTCAACTTTTCAAAACGTGTATTTAGACAATGGGTGCATATGCACCTAGGAGCCATTGCCAATTTCCGCAAACGATTGAAATTTTGATTGATAATATCTTTGCAAAATGTTTAGGTTAGGAACTTGAAAATCCTATGTGTGAATCTATTTTGGAAATTACTTTCACAATATACATTTTTGTATTTCAAAGATCGCAAAGATGTTTGAAATGGCCGCTTTTATAGGACTGAAGGGAGTAAATGGTGATTATATCACATTTTCGAGTAATCCTTTTGGGGATCGAATAATTTGTGGATGCTTTTAAGCATAAAATAAACTTCTGCTATAATAATTATTTTCATCTGGTTCTTACTTCTTAGTCCCTTTTCTGGACGATAAGCCTTTTGGTCTAGAATCTAAACTGATATTTATCCCTCTTATTGTTGGTAGGCTGTACCATTCTCCACAACACAAAGTCAAAGTGGGCATGTTTCTTCTGTCTTTAAACTTGTGCACTATGAGCTGGTGTTGCAATGCTTGAAGAAGTTGACTGGCGTTGTTGTGCAAGATATACCTTATAGAACAAGCCGTGCTGTTCAAAATGCTGGCACAAACTGCGCTTCTAATGAAGAAGTTGATGAGCTTCTCATGAAGCTGCCCCGTCGATTACGAGATGCACTTCTACCCTTCCAACTTGAAGGTGTGAAATTTGGGCTTCAGAGGCAAGGGCACTGCCTTATTACAGATGAGATGGGGCTTGGCAAGACTCTCCAGGTGAGCATATTGTATTTTATGTATAACTATCGTGCAGATAGTTTATATGCAGAAAATTGTTTGTTCAACGGTGTTACAACTTGCAAAATACAAGAAATTGGCATATGGATATTGAGCACATCGATATTGAGCTTGCATCAATACATTTTGGGCAGTAATGGATTGGAATTTTATGTCTATTTTACTAAATAGTTAATTATATAGCACTTGCTTTTTAGACCTTATGAAGAAATCATCATATCTGCTTTTGAGCGTAATTTTTCCCCATGTTGAAGCAGTATTATTTTCTTGAACAGAATGGAAGCAGTATGTTCTCATTTATTTAAATGCAGGCAATTGCAATAGCTGCTTGCTTCAAGGACGAGGGCCCTCTATTAATAGAGTGTCCAGCTGTTCTGCGTTATACTTGGGCGGAGGAATTGGAACTCTGGGATCCTTCATTTCTTCCAAAAGATATTCATCTTGGTACTGATTCAGAGTTTCATTATTCAAGAGTTAATTTTACTAATGTCAAACCTGGTATTATAATTATTTCATATCAGTAGTGTATCTAATTTGATCCTGAATGCTTGTGAAGTTACAACAATCTCCATATTTATTTTCATCAAGTTTGAATTGCCTACCACATGTGCCATGTGGTAACGATCTCCATATATGAATTGTATATTTTGTATTTTATCCATACAAATTCTAAGTATCGAATTCTTTTGGCCCAGATATCATTCATTTGTTGCGTCAGCGTCAGTTTTGAAATATTGCAGTAAAAGCAGTTGCATGACAAAATTGCATTCCGTATGAACAATCATAGATGGACCAGATCACTCACATAAAAAAGAGATAGACTTGACGCCACTGTCGTGGTCGTCTTCGATGCCGCCGATGTTCTCCTCCTCGTCGTCCATGGTGAGGTCGATGTACGGTGGTGGTTGCCATAGGTGGGCAGACGCCCCCTGCAGCGAATGCCAGGCCGGAGGCGCCTGCGCCACCTCTTCCAGTGGCGGGAAAGGCGCCCACCACACGGGCGGCACGAACACGTGTTCCGGCATGCACGACACCTTGTCCGTCCACGTCTAGGGCTGGCCCGCCAATGCCACGAAGGGTGGCTCGTCGTCGGCCTCCTCCTTGACCTACAACTCTGGGGGGATGGCAACGTCGCATGCGGCGGGGAGGGCCAGCATCTCATCAAAGCCCTCCCATTGGGCGCAGTTATATTTCAGCTTTAGAAATACATATCGATGGACTATAGCAGCGTTTCTTTTTCACTTAATTTTGTTTTGCTGTTTTTCCATATATGTCACTCATTTTGTTGTATATATCAAATGCAGTCCATGTCTTGGCCTCTTTTTGATGTCTGCGTTATCTTCCCGCAGGTGTTGTAATTTTAACAACACGTAGGAAGGATTTATGGTGGAAGGAGCGAGGCATCATAGCTGGTGATCGCCAAAGATGTCACCTAGGTAAGTGCCGATTTTTTCGGCTCCTTGGTGTCCACATTTTGAGATGGCCGACTGTCGGCCATTCACCTTTCCCCCAGTTTTCTCAGGTGATTTTCCTCTGTTTATGATGTAGCTGATCAGAGACACGCCACACCATGCCATTGGTGCACCTCAACAAGACCGGTGACTAACTGGTCTGTGATGTTATGATCTTTGTACTGACAGGTTGTTTGGACCATAGTCTTTGACTCTGTTTCTGAGATCAGGTAGCTGGACTACTTTGACACATAGTTGAGATAATTACATTTCAATGACTGAAACTATTTTTGCATTAAACTTATATTTTATTAACCTCTGTACAACCATCTAAAAGACTGCACAAATCTTCCCGTTCAACCTGTAAAAAATTGACCTTTATGTTTTGAAGTTTGAAGCACATTTATAGTTTGGGATGATCTTACTGTTTGTTCAAAGTGAATTTACTCTTTAAAAAATATCCTATGATTTGTTGATAATGTGTATTGCAGATTCATCATGTAATAAAAAAGAGCCTTTGTGATACAAAACACGATTTGATTATCTTGTACAACTCCCATTTGGATTTTTTTAGTGTCCATAGCTCTAGACATCGGTCTCATCTACCTCATATGTATGGTAATGATTCAACGGTTAAATGTCTGCACTTGGTAGTTTTTTGAGCATGTCTATCCAATGGGCATTGAAGTTGTAGATTTTTTGTATACTGATTTGGTTGAGATACTTAAAAAATAATTGTTAATTCACTTCCTGATAAATGTAGGGATAAAGCAACAACGGGGAAATTATGAATTTCATGTACTTGTAATAGCCGATTCTTTGTTGTTTAGTAGTTTATTTCAAGAGTGCATGTCATTTTTCTCTGAATGAATAGCTCCCTTATTTAGTATGTGCTGAATTTTACTTGCTATTTTATTAATCCTATTAAACCAAGATGCCTTTTCTGCAGTCTCACACATTGATACTCCTATATGAAGGACCCAGGAGTAAATTCAGCGTTTGTACTGCTCTGTTTCCATAGTAGTTATGCTCTTTCTCTGAAATCAGAACAATCAAATACAAAAATAGTGTTGGTTCTTCTCATTTTTTACAATTTGTTCTAACTATAACATTAACATGAATTGTATTTATGAAATTGTCCCTATTGCAGAACAAGTTGGCATGGAGCAGTCTGTTCTAAAAATAATGTATCCATATGTTACTGCCAATCAGGTGTTTCCTTTCTTTCTTTTGCTGAAGCTCTATATGAATTGTTCTCTGCGTGTAAGTGGTCCATATGGATTTTTAATATATCATGCTATGCACAAGTGATAGTTCTCTATTTCCAGATTAGGTATGATGGATAGTGTCAGATCACTGAGCATCATTTATGTATCCCTGAAGTTATATTACACTGTTGTTGTGGATGCTGATGCATGCAATTATAGGAGGAAAATAATCGTTTTTGTCGAAGGTCGTGGTTTCTGTGGGATGGGTCTACATGTTGCCCTCTTGGGTTATCATCCTTGTTTTGCCCACAATGACTAAGCTTTAGTTACTCTGTTTTGATTCCCTAACTCAGGCATTATATGTAGTCAGACTAACCCAACAGTACTACTAACACTTGGTGACATAGGCCTTTGGCACTTTGTTAGTGAGGTTTGAAGAAATAAATCATCCTTTTTTTGGCCTCATCTGATCTTCTAATTAATTACATGACATATATCACACAATCCATATATGGTTGACGAGATGTATCCATATCGAATGATCCAAATCCAATGGAACCTTTCCAGTCCCAATCCTACATAGTATCTAATTTGCGTTGATACATATGTTTTAGCTAAACTCGTATGGTTTTGAGATCACAATGTTTGATGTATGACCCTACCAACATCATACAATAGTACAATCCTACGATGCTGGTCTTGCCAAAAAAAAAATGAACCACCTAATCTTCCCATTCCACAGTTCTTTAAATCATGTTGGATTTGTTTATTCACTGCTATAGTTACGTCTATACCTGCCTTCGTACTTGTCATAGCTTTGGTATATTTCGCACATTTTTTCAGCGTGGCTATTTTGGTACTTATATGATGTTTCTCATCTTAGCAAACATGGAAACTGGTATTGCAGCTAATGAAGAATCCATTTATTTATTGATGTCTATAATCACAATGTTCTACTTTGTTTATGCAGTTTCATCCATGACTTCTTATCAATCAAATCCACACGAGTTTGTCCCAATTATATCTGTCGTTGGACTGAAGGGTGCTATACTATGGAATCATGGTATGAATACAACTATGCCTCCAATTTTTGTTGTGGAAACTATCTTTATCTATTGACAGTTTGGACCAGTGCTTAATTGATTCTTTTGGCAGAGGGTTATATTGGCCCAGAAGATCTTAAGGAAAGCATTGAGAAAGCTTGGGCTGCCCTTCATCTGCAGCTATAAACTGCAACTTAGATCATTTGTTAAAGTTTACCGGGAGCCTGTTTTGTATAAAGTTGCATCCCTCTTTTCTTGAAAATTGACGATGTAATTTCTTGTTTTCTTAGAACTGATCCTGTAAATTATTAATGAAGTTTGGCGTTCAAGCTATTTGAGAACAACAACTGGGACATCACAAACTATTATTAGTTGATACTGATTGTGGTTAACCTCATCCATTTTGTTGGAGGCCAGCAGCCATGTGGCAAACACAATGCAAAAAAGAAATTGAAATGGGTGTCACCTACCTGGTACCGCAGAGCTTCCGCTCAAGCGGCGCACCAGGGCGCGCCCCAACCACTAGTAAGGGAAGATAGGTAAGGAAAAATAACTGCATCTTACTTGTTGAGATGAGATCTGGAGGCAGGGCCGGGACAAGGGTCGCCAGTGGAGGAAGAAGAACGGCGGGCTGCTCCTCAACAACAGTTGTTGCGGCGAATCCACCAGCGTATGGTACGGTGCCGCTGTTCCCGGCGCGCGGCGGATCCTTGAGGGCGGACAGCGCTGCTGTTCCTCGGTGGCGGACGGTGCTCCTCCGTCGCAAACGGCGCTGCTACTACTGCGGACTAAGGGAAGGGAGGTCGGGGTCCCAGACTTGGTGGCGCGAGGGGACCGGCGGGTGGGTTGTGGCGGCGGCGTGCAGGTCGGGGGCGGCGGCGCGGTCGGGTTAGGGTTAGGGTGTGTTGTGGTGAAAGACAGAGAAGGGCGAGATTGGGGATTGAATAGGTCGGGGGTCGGGGTGTGTTTTTTCTTTTGTTTAGCTGGTCTGGTGCGAATCGGGTATTTCGCATCGCGCGCGCATGCCCCTCTTTCCGCACCACAGTTTTTGGACGTGGGCTGAGCATAAAATGCCGACACTTTTTATGTCCTCATGAATTGGCGACACACAAACAGGTACTGTCTCTATCTACCGACAGAAAATTCATCGGTGCTTTTGCGGGCTTCGGCGACAGACAATGTGTCAGAAAGCTTATATAACACTAACATATTGTGTGTCGGTATAGTTTGGGACAAAAAGAGTGTCGGCGATACTCACTTATACCAACAGAGGCATGTCGTCTTTTCAGTGTCGTGGTGTAGTGACTTGTTGAAAACCTTTTGCAACAAGTCTAGCTTTGTAGACAGTAACATTACCGTCAGCGTCAGTCTTCTTCTTGAAGATCCATTTATTCTCTAGGCTTGCCGATCATCGGGCAAGTCAAGCAAAGTCCACACTTTGTTCTTATACATGGATCTCAGCTCAGATTTTATGGCCTCAAGCCATCTTGCGGAATCTGGGCTCATCATCGTTTCCTGATAGCTCGTAGGTTCGTCATGGTCAAGTAACATGACCTCCAGAACAGGATTACCGTACCATACTGGTGCGGATCTTACTCTGGTTGACCTACGAGGTTTGGTAGTAACTTGATCTAAAGTTTCATGATCATTATCATTAGCTTCCTCACTAATTGGTGTAGGGATCACAAGAACTAATTTCTGTAATGAACTACTTTCCAATAAGGGAGAAGGTACAGTTACCTCATCAAGTTCTACTTTCCTCCCACTGACTTCTTTCGAGAGAAACTCATTCTCTAGAAAAGGATCTATTCTTAGCAACGAATGTCTTGCCTTCGGATCTGTGATAGAAGATGTACCCAACAGTATACTTTGGGTATCCTATGAAGACACATTTCTTCGATTTGCGTTCAAGCTTATCTAGTTAAAGCTTTTTCACATAAGCATCGCAGCCCCAAATTTTAAGAAACGACAACTTGGGTTTCTTACCAAACCACAATTCATAAGGTGTCGTCTCAATGGATTTAGATGATGACCTATTTAACGTGAATGCAGCCGTCTCTAAAGCATAACCCCAAAATGATAGCGGTAAATCAGTAAGAGACATCATAGATCGCACCATATCTAATAAAGTGCGGTTACGACGTTCGGACACACCATTACGTTGTGGTGTTCTGGGTGGCGTGAGTTGCGAAACTATTCCGCATTGTTTCAAATAAAGACAAAACTCGTAACTCAAATATTCTCCTCCATGATCAGATCGTAGAAACTTTATTTTCTTGTTACGATGATTTTCCACTTCACTCTGAAATTCTTTGAACTTTTCAAATGTTTCAGACTTATGTTTTATCAAGTAGATATATCCATATCTGCTCAAATCATTTGTGAAGGTGAGAAAATAACTTGACACCATTGACCTCAATATTCATCGGACCACATACATCAGTATGTATGATTTCCAACAAATTTGTTGCTCGCTCCATTGTTCCGGAGAACCGAGTTTTAGTCATCTTGCCCATGAGGCATGATTCGCAAGTATCAAGTGATTCATAATCAAGTGATTCCAAAAGTCCATCAGAATGGAGTTTATTCATGCGCTTTACACCAATATGACCCAAACGGCAGTGCCACAAATAAGTTGCACTATCATTATCAACTCTACGTCTTTTGGCTTCAATATTATGAATATGTGTGTCACTATTATCGAGATTTAACAAAAATAGACCACTCTTCAAGGGTGCATGACCATAAAAGATTTATACCTACTAATAAAGCAAGATGCGTTTCTCCAATTTTTTCATCCGTTCACCGCTGAAAAGTATTTTTCCTATCCGAGGTGGTACTAAATTTTTGTGCATCTATCCGCTATAAAAAAAAGGTTTGTCCAGAATTCTAAATTGGGCCGCGCGCTCCTTCCCAACAAATCCGGCCCAGTAATTATCCTGCCCATGCAGTTGACAAGACCTTATTTGTTGCACAGGGCAACAAATAGTTAAAGCTATTAATTATGCACAGGCTGCCGAAGACTGGGCCTGCCCGTTTCCGTTCCTTTCTCTTTCCTATTTATTTTTCATATTTTCCTTCTTTATTTTAATTTTTTCGTGATCTAAGAATTTACAAAAATACTCAGAATTTCAATTTATGTTGGAATATTCAAAAAATGTTCATAATTAAAAAAACTGTTTTCAAAAATATTAGAATCTTTTGAAAAATATCGTTTCAGAATTTGCTTAACATTTAAAAAATGCTCCTTTTGTTTTTAAGAAAATTGTGTTTTTCAAAATTGTTTGAGATTTTTTATGAAAATCAAATTTTATAAAATCTTCCACATTCAAAGAATATTCTTATTTTAGCAAAATATTCACAAATAGATAATAATGTTTGCGTCAAAGAATTTATTTTCTAAAATTGATCTAAATGACCCTTTTTAAAATAATAAAAAATGTTTTTGTTTTTATAAAAGCTTGATGTTTTCAAAATATTGTTTGCGAATTTCAAAAATTATTTCTGTTTCTAATTTTGTTCATGTTTCTTCCAAAAATAAACAGAATTTAAAAAAAAACAATGTTCGCATATTTCAAAACTGGTTGGGATTTCAATTTTTTTTACATTTCCATGAATATTCGGCGGTTCATATTTCTTTGAATGTTCAAAAAGAATCTAATAATATTTCAAATCTGACTCTAGAATATTTTCTTAATATGCACTTGCCATTGGTTAGCAGCTTGCGTTTGTCCTACGCTCGTTAGCAATAAATTAAAGAAATTGTGGGCATGTGCCAATAAAGAGAATATGTTGTTTGGCTCTACTTAGAAAAAAGGTGAGCATATGAGCGCTAAAATAATAAAAGAGAATAAACTGTCATATAGAATGAACATTCATCCGGTTACGTCATCATGGGAGAGAGTGGTCGAAGCATTTGTGTCTCGAACATCGCCGTGCATCCACCTAATGAGGAGGCATGCACAATCCTGAGATGAAGGCGGACCAGGAGCAAAAAAAAAACACGAGTTGGATGTTCACCGCCACGCCAACCAATCCCATCACTGTCAAGATTTCGTGGGCCAAACATGTCCAACAAGAAGACCACAACTCCTTGCTTTGTCATCTACTGTTGTGGAGACCATTTTTGGTGGATACATCAATTATCTTTCCCGTTTCTTATCGCAACAAAAATATCTCTCCCGCTGCAACGCACGGGCATATGTGCTAGTATTACTCATATAAATAGAACAACCATTATTCTCTGATTTAAATGAATAACTGTCTCGCATCAAATAAGATCCAGATATAATGTTCATGCTCAATGCTGTCACCAAATAACAATTATTCAGGTCTAAAACTAATCCCGTAGGTAGATGTAGAGGTACCGTGTCGACGGCGATCACATCGACTTTGAAACCATTTCCCAGGCGCATTGTCACCTGGTCCTTAGTCAATCTTCTCTTAATCCGTAGTCCCTGTTTCGAGTTGCAAATATTAGCAACAAAATCAGTATGAAATACCCAGGCACTACTGCGAGCATTAGTAAGGTACACATCAATAACATGTATATCACATATACCTTTGTTCACCTTGCCATCCTTCTTATCCGCCAAATACTTGGGGCAGTTCCGCTTCCATGACCAGTCCCTTTGCGGTAAAGAGAAGCACTCGGTCTCGTGCTTAGGTCCAGGACTTGGGCTTGTTCACTTGAGCAACAATTTGCTTGCCATTCTTTTGAAGTTCCCTTCTTCCCTTTACCCATTTTCTTGAAATCGGTGGTCTTGTTGACCATCAACACTTGATGCTCCTTCTTGATTTCTACCTCTGCGGCCTTTAGCATCGCTAAGAGCTCAGAATTGTCTTGTTCATCCCTTGCATATTATAGTTCATCACGAAGCTCTTGTAGCTTGGTGGCGATGATTGAAGAATTCTGTCAATGACACTATCATCGTGAAGATTAACTCCAGTTGAATCAAGTGATTGTTATACCTGCATACACTTTGAGTATATGCTCACCGATGTAACTATTCTCCTCCATCTTGCAGCTGTAGAACTTATTGGAGACTTCATATCTCTCAATCCGGGCATTTTCTTGAAATATTAACTTCAACTCCTGGAACATCTCATATGCTCCATGACATTCAAAACATCGTTGAAGTCCAGCTTCTAAGCCGTAAAGCATGGCACACTGAACTATCGAGTAGTCATCAGCTTTGCTCTGCCAGACGTTCACAACGTCCGGTGTTGCTCCTGCAGCGGGTCTTGCACCTACCGGTGCTTCTAGGATGTAATTCTTCTGTGCAGCAATGAGGATAATCCTCAAGTTACGTACCCGGTACGTGTAATTGCTACCATCATCTTTCAACTTAGCTTTCTTAAGGAACACATTAAAATTCAAAGGTACAGTAGCACGGGCCATTGATCTACAACAACATAGACATGAAAAATACTAGCAGGTACTAAGTTCATGAGAAATTAAAGTTCAATTAATATTACTTAAGAACTCCCACTTAGATAGACATCCCTCTAATCATCTAAGTGATCACGTGATCCAAATAAACTAAACCATGTCTGATCATCACGTGAGATGGAGTAGTTTGCAATGGTGAACATCACTATATTGATCATATCTACTATATGATTCACGCTCGACCTTTCGGTCTCAGTGTTCCGAGGCCATATCTACATATGTTAGGCTCGTCAAGTTTAACCCGAATATTCTGCGTGTGCAAAACTGGCTTGCACCCGTTGTATGTGAACGTAGAGCTTATCACACCCGATCATCACGTGGCGTCTCGGCACGCATTTAACTTTCGCAATGGTGCATACTCAGGGAGAACACTTGTACCTTGAAATTTAGTGAGAGATCGTCTTATAATGCTACCGTCAATCAAAGCAAAATAAGATGCATAAAGGATAAACATCACATGCAATCAATATAAGTGATATGATCATCATCATCTTGTGCCTTTGATCTCCATCTCCAAAGCACCATCATGATCACCGTCGTCACCGGCGCGACACCTTGATCTTCATCGTAGCATCGTCGTCGTCTCGCCAACTATTGTTTCTACGACTATCGCTACCGCTTAGTGATAAAGTAAAAACAATTATGTATGCGATTGCATTGCATACAATAAAGCGACAACCATATGGCTCTCGCCGATTGCCGATAACTCCGTTACAAAACATGATCATCTCATACAATAAAATTTAGCATCATATCTTGACCATATCACATCACAACATGCCCTGCAAAAACAAGTTAGACGTCCTCTACTTTGTTGTTGCAAGTTTTACGTGTCGCTACTTTGAGCAAGAACCGTTCTTACCTACACATCAAAACCACAATGATTTTTCGTCAAGTGTGCTGTTTTAACCTTCAACAAGGACCGGGTGTAGCCACACTCGACTCAACTAAAGTTGGAGAAACTGACACCCGCCTGCCATCTGTGTGCGAAACACGTCGGTAGAACCAGTCTCACGTAAGCGTATGCGTAATGTCGGTCCGGGCCGCTTCATCCAACAGTACCGCCGAATCAAAGTATGACATGCTGGTAAGAAGTATGACTATTATCGCCCACAACTCATTTGTGTTCTACTCGTGCATATAACATCTACGCATAAACCTGGCTCGGATGCCACTGTTGGGGAACGCAGTAATTTCAAAAAATTTCCTATGCACACGCAAGATCCATCTAGGTGATGCATAGCAACGAGAGGGGAGAGTGTTGTCTACGTATCCTCGTAGACCTAAAGCGGAAGCGTTATGACAACGCGGTTGATGTAGTCGTACATCTTCACGATCCGACCGATTCTAGTACCGAAAGTACGGCACCTCCGTGATATGCACATGTTCAGCTCGGTGATGTCCCGCGAACTCTAGATCCAGCTGAATGTCGAGGGAGAGCTTCGCCAGCACAATGGCGTGTTGACGGTGATGATGAATTTACTGGCACAGGGCTTCGCTTAAGCACTACGATGATATGACCGAGGTGGAAATATGTGGAGGGGGGCACCGCACACGGCTGAAAGCAATCAACTTTGTGTGTCCTAGGGTGCCCCCTGCCCCCGTAAACAAAGGAGCAAGTGGGGAGGCCGGCCGGCCCTAGGGGTGGGCTTAAAAACCGACCAACCGAATACCAAACCGAAGCCGAAACCGAAAAAACCGAATTTTCGGTTTTATTGCTGCAACACATAAATTTGGTTTTTGATTTTAGTAACCGAATATAAATCGCTCGGTTCGGTGTTATACCGGATAACCGAAAGGAAATACCGAAGCTCAGAGAGAGTTCACATCCATTCCATTCAGTATGATTCTCCATCATGCATGTCTCGCCACGCGCTCGTAGTCGCATGCACGTGTTTCGCCACACAGTCTATGAGACGAGCGGTCAAAAGGCTTTGTCTCACGTACTAATGCTTTTCTAAGCGGTCAAAAGGCCTTGTACGTACACTAGGCAGACATAGCTTCAACGTGATGGACATGGGACGGCCACCTCATTGCATGGCCCAAAAACATGAGATGCTACTTATGGGGCATCGGCACGGGGCTATTCTATTCTTTAGTCCCACATCTCACCACCACGCCGAAAGACAGCAAAGTGTTTAGTATAAGAGGGCAGAATGCTGGCTTGAGAAGCACTCGGAGCTTCATATCAATTGTTCGGTATTAGACGAAAACCGAACCGAAGTAGTCGGTTAACCGAATTTTCGGTTAGCTGTTTTTTTGTTGCCATTTTCGGTTTTTGCTTATGCTAACTGAATTAATAAACCGAATGGTATAAACCCAATTTTCGGTTTCTACCGAACGCCCACCCCTAGCCGGCCCTATGGCGCGCCAAGGAGGGGAGGAATCCTCCTCCTAGTAGGAGTAGGATTCCTCCTTTCCTAGTCCTACTAGGAGGGGGAAGGAAGGAGTGGGAGAGGGGAAGGAAAAGGGGGGGGGGCTCCTAGTGCAATTCGGACTCAAGGGGAGGGGGCGCACGGCCTGCCCTGGCCGCCCCTCTCTGTCTCCACTAACGCCCATCTAGGCCCATTAGTTCCCCCGGGGGGGGGGGGGTTCCGGTAACCCTCCGGCACTCCGGTTTTATCCGAAACCACCCAGAACACTTTCGGTGTCCGAATATAGCCGTCCAATATATCAATCTTTGTGTCTCGACCATTTTGAGACTCCTCGTCATGTCCGTGATCACATCCGGGACTCCGAACAACCTTTGGTACATCAAAACACATAAACTCATAATACCGATCGTCACCAAACGTTAAGCGTGCGGACCCTACTGGTTCGAGAACTATGTAGACATGACCGAGACTCATGTCCGGTCAATAACCAATAGCGGAAACTGGATGCTCATATTGGTTCCTACATATTCTATGAAGATCTTTATCGGTCAAACCGCATAACAACATACGTTGTTCCCTTTGTCATCGGTATGTTACTTGCCCGAGATTCGATCCTCGGTATCTCAATACCTAGTTCAATCTCGTTACCGGCAAGTCTCTTTACTCGTTCCGTAATGCATCATCCTACAACTAACTCATTAGTCACATTGCTTGCAAGGCTTATAGTGATGTGCATTATCGAGAGGGCCCAGAGATACCTCTCTAATACTCGGAGTGACAAATCCTGGTCTCGATCTATGCCAACTCAACAAACACCATCGGAGACACCTGTAGAGCATCTTTATAATCACCCAGTTATGTTGTGATGTTTGATAGCACACTAAGTGTTCTTCCGGTATTCGGGAGTTGCATAATCTCATAGTCATAGGAACATGTATAAGTCATGAAGAAAGCAATAGCAACAAACTAAACGATCAAGTGCTAAGCTAACGGAATGGGTCAAGTCAATCACATCATTCTCTAATGATGTGATCCCGTTAATCAAATGACAACTCATGTCTATGGATAGGAAACTTAACCATCTTTGATTAACGAGCTAGTCAAGTAGAGGCATACTAGTGACACTCTGTTTGTCTATGTATTCACACAAGTACTAAGTTTCCGGTTAATACAATTCTAGCATGAATAATAAACATTTATCACGATATAAGGAAATATAAATAACAACTTTATTATTGCCTCTAGGGCCTATTTCCTTCAGCTTAGTTTTTTGTTGCTAAGTTTGCTTCATCTAGGTACACGCGCTTAGCACCGTTTCTTCCTGGGGTCACCAAACTAGTCTCTCTCTTCTTAATTAACTTGCCACATCAGACTTTATGACTATTTGGTAGGCTTAGCACCTGCAGGATCAAGTACAATAGTGGGCTATAAGACCGCTTTACATGGCATTTTTGCATATGTGGTGGAAAGAGACAAGGAAAAAGTGGAGGAGTGGGCTCTCAAGCAAGAGCGAGCCTCTACATGGTGGAGCATCGGGAGAGGCACCTGTATGGAGGTGGTAAGGAATCGGGAGACTCACGCCGGTTGTAGCGCCGCCGTTAAAATGATAATGGCAAGTCAAATCACCGGGCCCCACCTGTCCTATCAAATCACACAACCCTATGTTTGCAGCAGCCTACTCCCTCATCTTCTCGCGTCTCCGTCGAACCGACTAGGCGGAACTGCCCCGCCTACCGCAGGGAAAAGCCCATCTCGACTTTTAAATAGTACAAGTATACTAATTTTGTATCCATGGATTGCGCCACGAGCAAAGCCTCAAGAAAACGGGCGGTACACATGTACGGAGTATACAACACGCCCGTCGCGTAAGGCGTCACACCTGCACGGTCGATCTGGCACGCCTCTCTCCGAATGGAACGCGTGTCATATTGCGTTTGCACACACATGTGGGACCGCAATTGAGAACCGACCATAGGCACACTCCCCAGCCCCGCAAATCGGGTGAGTTAATAGAAGAGAGAGACGAGCGATAGTACTAGATAAGTGTTGTACAGACGTTGGTGCCTGGACGATCCCTGCATGACACAGAAGATCAGTTCATCCATGCATGTGACCAGACTCCAGCAGACACGCCTGGATTGGCTATCGTCTACATATCGTGCAGGCTGTGTTGTACAGGGCTGTAGTTCTGGTGATAAATCTAAAAAAAGGTTTCTTGTCATCTCGCAAAATTAGGTGTCATGTGCTTCGGATCACTGTGAGGGTTAAACAACGACAACTGAGTTCATCCAAGGCGCTAGTCATGGGGGCCACATGCACGAAGACTACTCGGCTGTCATCTATGTCAAGCTGGCTATGTTAATTAGGGCATCTATCGATGGCCCCCTTTTCTACGAGTTTATCTTTAATTTGAGCTCTGTTCCTCGTCTAGTTTGTCCGTCGGGATTCATGTTGTCTCCTTTGGGCAGTGAGGTTATGGTTTCTTGTCATGTGGCATTTTTTTGTGTTATATGTTATAATCCGGTGCTTCAGATCAAAATGAGGACAACTGCGCCTCCGGGGCATGTGCATGAAGACTTCTCGACAGTCATTGACGAGGTCAAGCCGGCTCCGGTAGACAAAAGAAAACTAGTAGTACTCCACTATATAGGCAGGAGCCTCCGCACTTGCTTGCTAGTGTTGCTCTCTTCACACTGTCTCGTCCTCTCTAGATCTAAACACGACAGCGGTGGCCATACACTCTCTTTCTCTCTGCTCACCGCTGGTCACAGATCCAGCCAGTTCCTCTCCACCGGGGAAGGTGAGAAGGTGCAACGTTCACGCTGATGCCCCTAAGAACGGCTCTTACCCACTGCCGCACGTCCCAATCGGCGTGCCTTGCCGTTCTCTCCCAAGCACCGGCTTAGGGAGGGCCTCACCCCCTTCTTCCTCGCCAGTAGTGTGGGCAGATCCGCCTCCCGCCCAGCCTAGCGACATCCGGCGATCCTCGTATAACTTCCTTTGAAACCGGCCTTGCTCTACTTCCCGAGCTCCGACGTTCTTTGCATTTGTATCTTTTACTATTTCTCGGGCCCCTCGTAGATAGGATCGATTTGCTGTTCGAAATCCAACTAAATTTTTACTGTTAAGAGGTAAAACTAGTTCATGCACTCGAATCTAGTACTACTTGGTTCAAAGAAGGAAGAAAGGGGGATGGGGGGTGGGGGTGGGGGAAGATTTGTTACCTGAATCTAGGACTTGGTCGAAAGAGGAAATAATGGGGGGCATAGTAGCAGAGACTGGCTATCCAACTGGTCTCTAGGTCTAATAGGGATATAAAGGGAAACACAGTACAAACTCAATATAAACCTAATCTATTGGTTGAAAAAGGAAAGAAAGTGGGGACTGGGGGACAAGTCAATAGAGTAAGTCCAAAGACTAGATTTGCTAGCCTCACACAAAGATAAGGTGGCTATACCGAACAAAAATGGGACCAACCCAGATATCCTGTTCTAATGTTTGTTGCCCCGAACCACTCTTATGTAATGCCACTGGTAAAATGTAGCAGTCGCACTGCTAAAAGTAAGGACACGTTAAACCAATGTTGCTGGTAAAATGAAGCAATGGCACCATTAAAGTAATGTCATATTTAACGGTTGTCATAGATAATCCTAATGCCCACACTAATATTTAGCAATGTTGCTGCTTTAGAAATTGCTACTGTCCTTGTAGGATTGCCATTCAGATAAGGAACATGCTTCTTTTCATTTGATGTATGTTTCATCACTTGTTTGTCACCCTCCTTTCCACCTTTTTTGTGCAAACAAAGACATACATTTCATGCTTGATCTTACTTGAACTGCACAAATGATATCCAAATTATAGTTGAACATTCCAGGAGCTTCGCAACCAACCTTGACAATGCTCAATTTTATTGCAAGTAATGAAGAAGAAGCTCTGTGGGTTTCGTTTTCTGATGGAAATGGAACCGGGGCTGGAGCCCTTTTCTTAAAAAAAATGAAGAAGAAGCTGCTAGCTCATGGGACATTGCTTCATTTTAGGTGAACTACACCAAAAGGTCCCATGAATTGAATCATCCATGTTGGTGACTGGTGTCATCCCTTCTACGATGGCGTTATTTGCAGACATGGTTCCCATCACGAGGTATGTTCCTTTTGGTCCGACTGGTTTGCCAAAGATTACGCATGTTGAGTCTACTCTTGTTACTGTTTTACGCCGCCATGATAAAGCAAAGTAATGTTATTATTTTGCACCTTAATGTAGTGGCACTATTAATTTGAGGCAATGTTTTGGCACCGCTAGTGGCACTGATTTTTTTATATATCGAAAGAGGGGGTTTCCTCCGATTTCATTAAAGAAATCCAACTATAGAGAACAATTATCCGACAACATCTCAGTGTAAATGGGAAGTTATGCAACTACTACTAGAACGGACTGAGTACTAGCAGGAGACAAGTTCGCCACATAAGCTAGGCAGGTAGGGGGACGCAGCACCAGCTCGACCAAGTTTGGATTACAACCCAAATGCTACCACAGAAACATCAGAGGGGAAGATAGGGACTGAAAGAGCCAACTTCAGCATCCCAGTCTAAGCACCCCCGGCCTCCATCCTTGCGATGCACGATACACCTCGTTTGCCACTTGCTCGACCCTAGTGCCACTGATAAAATGAAGTAATGATATAGTTAAAATAGAGCGAGTGTCCTCTCTATCATTTCATTTCCAATGTAGATAAAAGAAAGTGATTCTCTTTGTTAGTATATATTTCATCAACTAGTCCCATTGTTAATGTTTAAGCATTTCTACAAATTGGGGTGCTTAATATTAGTTGATCTGCACAAAAATAGAGATTGGAATGTCTCAAGGCCCCTCCTTGTACTATCGCTGTACACTGATGTTCATCACTGGCAGAAGGTGTATCGGGGAGACTTGGGTCGATTTCCAGTATGAGGCGTACCGTATGAGGCGTCATAGGGCCCATCTCGCCCTCGCAGCATGGCATACTATGATACTATCGCAACATTTTTCTTCTATTTATTAGTGTTTGTTTCATCAACTAGTGCCACTATAATGTAATCACGCCTTTTCATTATCTCAGGCAAACAGGTTATTCATTTGCATTTTGGTGGAACTGCACAAATGTATGGATGGAACCGACATATATGCAGAGTGCGAGGTGCCAAGTAAAATTATTGACACCAACCTGCTCCATCTAAGCATTGGCATCCACCACCATCGATTGGGATGTGTGGCGCCATCGTGACGGATCTTTCTCGTGACAAAGAAATCCTCTAACCAAATACTAGTAGCTTAGACTTCAAAAAATACCAGTAGCTTATATTCGCAGTTTTCTAGGGAGTACTATTTTTTGAAATAAGCACAAATCTATTTTTATTTATTTGTACAGAGTGTCACAACTTTGACCCAAAGGTCCAGAGCTATTTTAGGGTGATTGGCGTAGTACTTGGAGACTGATTGTAAGCATGATTTTTATTAGCTGTCACACTGATTGTAAGCATGAGTAGATGGAAGATTAGGTTAGTGCGAAGCTTACCTTAAACCCTACCGACGCCGTTGAAACGAGGCGAGCGTCAAGGGAACCGTGGAGAACGGCGGGGAAGCGACGTCGCGCCATCCGGCCTCCTCTTGAGGTGGGAGAACGAATACTCCTGTGGCTCCGGCTGGCTCTGCACTCTCACGAACGACACACCGTACTCGATCGATTTGTTATCCTCTGGGTGCTCGACCTTCGACCTGTACGCCCACCACCTCCGCCTGACTTTCACCTCGGGCGAATCTGCCTGCTCCATCGCCCAGAGGAGATACTCGATGAACTCGAAAGACTTTGGCGTGACTGCCGTCGAGGAGTACATCGCCGCCCTCATCGCCGCCGTCTCGCTCTTTCGCATACATTGCCACATGGCCCTCACCGTCCTTGAAATCTCCCACTCATTGTCAAACCAAGTAAGGATCTTCTTTAACCTGGCTAACTTTGCTTGGTCGCCACGATCTGCTCGATTCACGTTGCATCCTCTCCATATATGTCCTTCCAGGTGGTCCGGTGCTAGCTTTGGAAGATGGGAGGAGAGACGATGGTCTTGCAATAGAGAAGAGGGAGAGGCAAGACGGTGGTTTTGGAATGGAGATGATGGAGAGGAGAGGGGGTGGTTTTGAAATGAAGAAGAGGGAGAGTCGAGACGGTGGTTTTGGAATGGAGATGACGGAGAGGAGAAGTTTCCCTGCCTTTCGGTCGCTGACAGGTGGGCCCCGCGCTTGGTAGGACCCATGTGTCAGTGTCTCAATGGCAGGATGGGCTACATCAGGGGATCCTCGTCCGAGGAGAGAGGAGGTGGTTTTGCAATCGAGAAGAGGGAGAGGCGAGACAGTGGTTTTGGAATGGAGATGATGGAGAGGAGAGGAGGTGGTTTTGCAATGGAGAAGAGGGTGAGGAGCGTGCGACAACTATTTAGGATTGGACGAGAGGGCCGCCGCGCTGTGACTGGATCAAAATCAAAATCAATTTACCCTTAAATTAAGAAAGCGACCCCACATTAACTAGTCTCCCTTTTATTTTGGGTCATAATTGACCATGATTTTCACAAATAAAATATATGTTATACGTTGCAAAAATAATATAATTTGAAAGTACATTCAGATACGAACCAAACGATACAATTTTTGGTAACATGCATTCACATTTTGCTTGTCAAATACAGTATGTGGTCAAACTTTGAACCAAAATACGCAAAACAAAAAAATACTTCCAAGACCAGCGCCGCTCCACTCCTCTTAAACCACCGCCGCTCCTCACCTATTCCAATCTAACTCCAGTGCTGCTCCTATCCTCTTCTATTTCAAAACCACCGCCCCTCCTCTCCTGTTCCAATCCAAAACCAGCGTCGCTCCTCTCCCGTTCTAATCCAAAACCAACGCTGCTCCTCTCCTCTTCCATTAAAAAACACCGCCAAGTAGTGAAGGTGCTTTGGAGAAGTAGATCGATGGAGGAGTACAACCGACACGTGAGGATCGTGAAGCGGCGACCTGTGAAGCTAGCTAGGATGTTGGAGATACAGTCTTTTGTTTGACAACAAGGACCAACTAGTGGCGACGGTGACATCCATGGCCAAATATCTGCAACAGAGCGAAAAGGCGGCGATACTCCCGAAGGGAGTCGCGCGGGAGTACATAGAGCTGCTCCTCTAGGCCATGGAGCAAACAGATCCACCGAATCCGATCATGAGGGAGCGGTGGTGGGAGTATCGATCCCAAATGGAGCATCCACCAGAGATTGAAGGATCGAGCATCTACAGGGTGCCGTTTGTGAGGGTGTCGTGCCAGAGCGAGCCGGTGGAGTCTTCGTCGACCGAACCCAGCTGCAAGAGGAGAAAAGCAGTTGGCCCGACGAGGCTTCCCTGCCATCCTCTCCCTCATCATTCACATCATCTCACAGGGTGGCTGTCTGCCGCCGAGGAAAAGGAGGGGACTGCCCCCCCCCCCGGCCCAATAGTCGGGCAGGTTGTGAATTGTCAGGAGGAGCTTAGGGTTGTCGATTTGCGAGTTGTGAATTGTGTTTTGTGTTGTGTTTTTTGAGAGTACTTTCAGATATGAATGTCTTTTGAATTTCAGATTTGCAGTATTGAGCATATGAAGTGTTTTATGAATTCTAGAGATTTATTTTTAGCACTTAAAAAATGTAGTTTCATAGGAGTATAGAAGTGCAGACAATGTGATTCTCAGAGAAGAAACTGCAACTTTCAGAGGCAGAGCATTTATATTATCATGGCCTTTTCAAACAGGGTTAACATCATGTTGGAAGTTTTATTCATGGTCGAAAATGGAACTACCAGCCAGTTAACATCTTGCTAATCAACATTCATGCATAGCATATCTTCATCTGATGCACAGTCAAAAAGATATGCTATTTTCAAAATGCCCACACAATGTCGAGTGTGCGAAAAACAGAGAAAACAAGGGACGAAGTTTTGGCAAGTGTTGGACGTGGTGTGCGTAGATGATAATGGGGAACCACATGTCAATAACAGCAGAGGCAAAAAAATTGGAGATATTTTCCATGCATCAGGTGGAATCGAACCTGGGCGGAACAGCTGTCGGGTAGTGTGACTTGGCCACTGGGCTAGTTGGTCCGATCACCTCCCGCGCCTTTGTAAGGCCGCCAGGGTTCACTGCCTGCCGTTGCCAGAACATGCTGAACAAACGAGAGGAACTGGAGAGGTGCAGACGTGGAGAGGCGGGCAGTCGGGACCCACTGTGTCTATGGTCAGACGCAATCAAGTGACTCATCAAAAAAATACTTCCTCCTAATGCTATACTGACGTTGGGGCCCATGGGTTTGTCAACATAGTTACATTTTTTTAGGTGCTTCAACATAGGAGATAAATTCACAACAAAGCTGTCGAGCTGGCGGGTAGTATCATTTATTATCACTCGGGCTGCAAGTATCCGCTGGGTTTTGGGCTGCCCCATCTAGGCTTTCTTTTTTAACATGCGCAGCCCACGACATGCTGGTTTGTATTTTTTGAGGGCGGTCATGTATCGACCGGCCTATGGACCTCCCATCCGAGGTTTTATTTTTCCTGGAACATCGGCAGCCCAATTTATGTATTTTTTTAAAGAAAACTCAAAGGTTTGTTCTATTTTTCTATATAAGAATAGGAATGCCTGGTCCAACTTTTGTTTCCCTTTTACTATATTATATATATTTAAATTATTTTATATGTTATTATATATTATTGTTATTGTCATCATATATTTAACAGATACTTACATATGTAAGGAAACAATATCACACATCTTATTAACTTATAAAAATAATTTCTTAACAATAAAATACTGGATTTTTTGGCAACGGAAATCCTGGTGATTGTGTACAAAAGCTTGGTAAGATTTAAGGACCAATGTTATAATAAATCACTTATTATTTAAATATATTTATAACAAAATGCTCAGCCCCTGTTTATTTTTTCATAACATTGTTGCGCCCAACCCAACATTATAATTAGAATCAGCCCAGCAAAATCGTGTATTTCGAGAAAGTGCAAAATAAATGGCCGCACGGACGCTACATTATTTGTTCACCCAGCCCAGCAAATGGATTGTAATTCTAAAAAAAGAGATCAAATTGTCTGTAAATTCTGGAAAAATGGGTTGAATATGTGCCACATTTTTGGAGGCTGAAATGTGGGCCAATAGATCGAAGCCAACGCAAGTCATTGTCAAATTAGTCAACAAATGATTCTGACATTGTTAGCCATTGGATTTACATCCATCTTCAATCTCTCGTCTTCTTCCTCCAGCACCGCCGGGACCACCTGCTCCCGCCACCTGCTGTTAGCAGCTCTGCTTAGCACGCTTCATTGTGAAGCGCTACCCCACCGTTGGCCAGGCCATCCCTCCACCCCTCCACACCTCCTGTTCTTCTCCACCGACTGCCGAACCACACCACACCAGAACCAGTTAACCCTCGTACACCTCTTTGTCTGCGACTCTACTCCCGCGTCTTCCCATGTCCGGCTCGTTGCAGTCCGGGGCCTCGCCGTCGTCCACCACCATGGATGCGCTCGGCGCGGAGTAGTTAACGTGGTCAACAAATGACATCCATCAGAAGTAGACCGTGTGTCGAGAGGTTGACAGCTGGGTCCACGGCCGCACGCAAGGAAATGCCTCCTTATTACATGCAAAATAATGATTCCTCCACCTGACAGCTGGGACCCACCGGAAGGGCCTCTTTATTTCGTGAAAAATGTTTCCAATCGGCAAAGTTGGACCCACTACTATATCTTCGCACGCAAGGAAGTGCCTCCTTATTACGCACAAAAAAATGAATACCCCCTGCTAGCTGGGACCCCCATAGTGGGAGGCTGACTTGTGGGCCTACTAAGTTGACGGGGACGGAGGGCTTTGTCAACTTAGTCAATATGAACGATTCTATCTCCAGTGATCGTATGTTGTCCATCCAATGGTCGTAGTGCTTCTTCAACCTCTGGTCTTGTTGCTCCAGCCGCCCAAACCAGCGCCGGTCGTGCCGCGTGCTCCTGCTTCTCGTGGCCGGCTGTGATGCCGCGGAGGCCTCACCGCCCCCTACTACTCCCACCGCTGGCCAGGCCCTGCGGCGATGACAGCCTCACACCGCAGCCGAACCAGTGAACCCTCGTACTCCTCTCCACATGGGCATCCACTGCCGCGTCTTCCCTGGCTCCGTGTCATCCCCTTCCTAGGCCTCGCCGTCGTCCACCGCCTTGGTGCTCTCGGCGCGGCGTGATCAACATGGTCAAGCAACGACTTCCATCGGAAGAGTACTGTACATGGAGAGGTTGACAGCTGGGTCCACGGCCGCAGCAAGGAAGTGCCTCCTTATTACGCGGAAAATAATGATTCCTCCACCTGACAGCAGGGACCCACTTGACGGGCCACCGTATTTCACGAAAAAAAGGTTTCCCCCCTGACTGCTAGGACCCACCAGCTACATCTTCGCACGCAAGAAAGTGCATCCATATTACGGGCAAAAAAATGATTCGCCCCCTGACTGCTGGGACCCACCAGCTACATCTTCGCACGCAAGGAAGTGCCTGACAGTCGGGACCCACCCGGTCGAAGCGTACGTAGCATTGTCATTCTGGTCGCGAACGTGTACGTACATACTGGTCGATCGGTTTGTCTGCAGGCTGCAGCGATGAACCGTGGTTGTGTAAGGAAGGGAGGCGCGCACGTAACATGTACACATACGTACAACATCATGCAAGAAAGTAAATACGGCCACGTACATACATATGGGCGGGGTCTCGAACGCCTACTCGCGCATACGTATGGACAGGGCTCGTGTACATGGCTATGGCTGGGTCGGAACGGAGAAACTGCGTCATCATGTTCATGGAGAGGCCACGGAATGCGTCGAGTTCATCGAGAGGCAACGGAACGCGTGCTGTTCATCGGGAGCCAACCGGCTTGGATGGAACAACCGATGGAAACGAGGCCTGGCATACCGAAGAACGGAGGAAACGGCCTTGTGTTCCACCGGCCATGGTGGAAACGGGATCCTGTTCATCGGGAGTGGTATGGCTACCGCAAAACGGAGGAAACGGACCTCCTACGATCGAAACGGGGTCCTGTTGATCGGGAGGGGTGTGGCGTACCACAAAACAGAGGAAACGGACTTGTGTTGGAGCGCTACGGTCAAAACGGGGGTCCTGTTCATCGGGAGGGGTGTGGCGTGCCGCAAAAGCAGGACTCCACGGGATACCTTGTTCATCTCCACCGTCGACCTCCTCCGGCCTCCACAGACTCGCTCATCCACCGTCGACCTCCTCCAGCCTCCACTGCATCGCTCATCCACGTGCTCCTGTTCATCCAACCTCCACCGCGCGCTCCTCCACCGCTACTATTCAACCAGCCCTCTCCACGGGGTCTGTTCAACCACCCCTCCACGGGCTATCGCTCATCCAGCCCTCCACCGGCCATCGCTCAACCAGCCCTCCACGGGTCCTGTTCATCCAGCCCTCCACGGTGTCCTATTCATCCACCGACTTCGATCGATCGAGTCTTGTTCATCCAGCAGCGGCCTCTACTACCACAGGTCTGTTCATCGAACCCCCACCAGAACTGTTCATCCAAACCCCCAACAACGCTCATCGCTCATCCAGAGGCGGCATCGATTGGCTTGATTAGCGATAGTAGGCGAAGAATCGCTCGATCGGGTTCAGTAACGCGTAGCCTCCAGTGCAATCGCTCGGGTTTAGTTAGAGCCCAACGCCTCGCTCGGGTTAATTTAGAGCGCAATGCCTCGCACACACGCGCGTACGTACGAGACAAATGCGCATCGCTCGGCCCCGACCACCCAACGTAACCAGGAACTCCCCCGATATTTTCCTCGCCCTCGCTTCTACCACGGTTTTCTCCGTCATGGACGGCCCAAAGAATGTCATGCAGTTGCGTCACCGGCCCACCCAGGACGAAAAGCCCATTTTGTGTCATGATTTTTTGTCATAGAAGTAGGAGCCCACCACATCTATGATGATACTGGGTTTTGTCACAATTATCGTCATAGAAGTGTCATAAGCATGACAGAAAAAATTCGTTCGGCCCAAAATGTCAAGGATGTTTCTTTTTTTTGTAGTGCTAGGAGTAGGTTCCCCCCTTTCCTAGTCCAACTAGGAAGGGGAGGAAAGAGGAAGAGGGAGAGAAGGAAAGCCCCCCCCCCCCAAATTGGATTGTGCTTGGGGGGTGCACCCCTCCACTTGGCCGCCTCCTCCTCTCTTCCACTGAGGCCCATGAAGGCCCATTAACCCCCCGGGGGGTTCCGGTAACCCCCCGGTACTTCGGAAAATGCCTGAACATATTTGAACATTTCCGGTGTCCAAACATAACCTTCCAATATATCAATGTGCATGTCTCGACCATTTTGAGACTCCTCATCATGTCCGTGATTTCATCCGAGACTCCGAACAACCTTCGATACATCAAATCACATAACTCACAATACATATCGTCATCGAACGTTAAGCGTGCGGACCCTACGGGTTCGAGAACTATGTAGACATGACCGAGACTCATCTCCAGTCAATAACCAATAGCGGAACCTGGATGCTCATATTGGTTCCTACATATTCTACGAATATCTTTATCGGTCAAATCACATAACAACATACGTTGTTCCCTTTGTCATCGGTATCTTACTTGCCCGAGATTCGATCGTCGGTATCATCATACCTAGTTCAATCTCGTCACCAGCAAGTCTCTTTACTTGTTCTGTAATGGATCATCCTGCAACTAACTCATTAGTCACATTGCTTGCAAGGCTTATATTGATGTGTATTACCGAGAGGGCCCAGAGATACCTCTTCGACAATCGGAGTGACAAATCTTAATCTCGATATATGCCAACTCAACAAACACCATCGGAGACACCTGTAGAGCATCTTTATAATCACCCAGTTACGTTGTGACGTTTGATAGCACACTAAGTGTTCCTCCGGTATTTGGGAGTTGCATAATCTCATAGTCAGAGGAACATGTATAAGTCATGATGAAAGCAATAGCAACAAGCTAAACGATCATAGTGCTAAGCTAACGGATGAGTCTTGTCCATCACATCTTTCTCTAATGATGTGATCCTGTTCATCAAATGACAACACATGTCTATGGCTAGGAAACATAACCATTTTTGATGAACAAGCTAGTCAAGTAGAGGCATACTAGGGACACTCTGTTTGTCTATATATTCACACATGTACTAAGGTTCCGGTTAATACAATTCTAGCATGAATAGTAAACATTTATCATGATATAAGGAAATGTAAATAACAACTTTATTATTGCCTCTAGGGCACATTTCCTTCATGAGCACCTTAGACGGTTGAGGTTACTGCAGAGCCATATTCCATTGTGGTGAAGCTTCGTGGTGTCGTTGGGAGCCTCCAATTAAGTTGTGGATATTGCCCCAACCTTGTTTGTAAAGGTTCGGTCGCCGCCTACAAGGGCACTAATAGTGGAATCACGGCATCTCGCAATGTGTGAGGGCGTGGGGAGAATACGGTGGCCCTAGTGGCTTCTTGGGGAGCATTGTGCCTCCACACCGCTCCAACGAAGACGTACTTCCCCTCAAAGGGAAGGAACTTCTGTATGACATCCTCGTCTCCACCGGCTCCACTTTTGGTTTTCTCTTACCTTTACTCGTGCAAGCTTATATTGTGTTGTTCCCTTGCTTGCTTGTGTGCTTGTTGTTGTTGCATCATATAGGTTGCTCACCTAGTTGCATATCTAGACAACCTACTTTGATGCAAAGTTTAAATTGGTAAAGAAAAGCTAAAATTTGTTAGTTGCCTATTCACCCCCCTTCTAGTCAACTATATCGATCCTTTCAATTGGTATCAGAGCCTCATCTCTTTATTAAGGACTTTGCCGTTCGAAGAGTATGGTTGACACCGTAAACGGTGGGGAGGAGCACTCAGGTGTGATTCCGTCCTCGTCTATGGCCAATGGGGGATCCTCGGCCTCTCATGAGTAATTCAATGCGGCTTTGGACACATTGAAAACTTCAATGATGACCGAGGTTGAAGGCATGTTCAACAAGTTTTTAGAAGGCCTTAAATTATCCACCGCACCAATGAAAGTGGGTGATCCCGCTAGCAAGGTGACGGATGCTAACTCCGACAAGGGGGAAGCTACTAGCGACAAAGTTCCTCTATCTAGTGGTAGAAGTGGAAATGGCATATTTGCCCATGTTGAACCTCCACTTATTTACGGAGGAGCGGTTCCCTCCACTCATTTGAATCATGTTGGTCGTCCTCCTAAGTTTGTGAAAAATGAGGATTTTGCCTCTTGGGCCTATCGCTTTAAACATCATTTAAATCATAGTAATACTAATATTTGGAGAATCATTGAGCAAGGTTTCTATCCGCATGACCCAAGCAACTTCATCATCCAAGATGCCGCGGATAATCAATTCAACGAGTCTGCTCTCTTCATCATCCAAGATGCAATTTGATACATCTCCATCGTATCTTCTTTTCCAAACACTTTTGCCCTTGTTTTGGACTCTAACTTGCATGATTTGAATGGAACTAACCCGGACTAACGCTGTCTTCAGCATAATTGCCATGGTGTTATTTTTGTGCAAAAATAAAAGCTCTCGGAATGACCTGAAACTTCACGGAGAATATGTTTGGAATTAATAAAAAATACCGACGAAAGAATCAAGGCCAGGGGGCCTACACCCTGTCCACGAGGGTGGGGGTGTGCCTACCACCCTGGGCGCGCCCCCCTGCCTCATGGGCCCCCTGGTGCTCCACCGACTCAACTCCAACTCCGTATATTCACGTTCGGGGAGAAAAAAATCAGAGAGAAGGATTCATCGTGTTTTACGATACAGCGCCGCCGCCAAGCCCTAATCTCTCTCGGGAGGGCTGATCTGGAGTCTGTCCGGGGCTCCGGAGAGGGGAATCCGTCGCCGTCATCATCATCAACCATCCTCCATCACCAATTTCATGATGCTCACCGCCGTGCGTGAGTAAAAATTCCATCGTAGGCTTGCTGGACGGTGATGGGTTGGATGAGATTTACCATGTAATCGAGTTAGTTTTGTTAGGGTTTGATCCCTAGTATCCACTATGTTCTGAGATTGATGTTGCTATGACTTTGCTATGCTTAATGCTTGTCACTAGGGCCCGAGTGCCATGATTTGAGATCTGAACCTATTATGTTTTCATGAACATATGTGAGTTCCTGATCCTATCTTGCAAGTCTATAATCACCTATTATGTGTTATGATCCGTTAACCCCGAAGTGACAATAATCGGGATACTTACCGGTGATGACCGTAGTTCGAGGAGTTCATGTATTCACTAAGTGTTAATGCTTTGGTCCGGTACTCTATTAAAAGGAGGCCTTAATATCCCTTAATTTCCGATAGGACCCCGCTGCCACGGGAGGGTAGGACAAAAGATGTCATGCAAGTTCTTTACCATAAGCACGTATGACTATATTTGAAATACATGCCTACATTACATTGATGAACTAGAGCTAGTTCTGTGTCACCCTATGTTATAACTTTTGCATGAGGAATCGCATCCAACACAATTCTCCATCACCGATCCAATGCCTACGAGCTTTTCACATATTGCTCTTTGCTTAGTTACTTTTCCGTTGCCACTGTTACAATTACTACAAAACTGCTACTGTTACTTTTGCCACCTTTACCGTTACATCCATACTACTTTGCTACTAAATACTTTGCTGCTGATATTAAGTTATCCAGGTGTGGTTGAATTGACAACTCAACTGCTAATACTTGAGAATATTCTTTGGCTCCCCTTGTGTTGAATCAATAAATTTGGGTTGAATACTCTACCCTCGAAAACTGCTATGCGATCCCCTATACTTGTGGGTTATCAAGACTATTTTCTGGGTGCCGTTCTTGGGAAGCATAGCTCTATTCTTTGAGTCACTTGGGATTTATATCTGCTGATCACTATGAGGAACTTGAAAGACGAGAAAACCAAAATTTATCCCTCAACTACGAGGGGAGGTAAGGAACTGCCATCTAGCTCTGCACTTGATTCTCCTTCTGTTTTGAGTAAGCTTGCGGCACCTAAACCTGCTTCTGCTATTAATTCTGATATGTCGCATGTTATTGATGATGCCACTTCTGCTATGCATGAAGCTTATGATGAAACTACTTCTATGCTTGTTACTACTGTGCTATTAGGTGAATTTCTTGATGAAAAACTTGCTAGGGCTAGAGAGAATGAAATATTGAAACTGATAATATTGATGAAAGTGATGATGCAGATTCTCCCCCTAGATATGAATTGCCTATTGTGCCTGAGGGTTATGTTATGGATGAAGAAACTGCTAGAGACTTTCTTTCTTGCAATGATAGATATGATCTTAAGAAATTATTAGCTAAGCTGAAAGAAAAATCTTTGAACGCTAGAATGAAATATGACCCTGCTTTTGCTACTTCACCTATACGTATTCTTGATAAGGATTATGATTTCTCTGTTGATCCTGAGATAATTACTTTGGTTGAATCTGATCCTTTTTATGGCTACGAATCTAAAACTGTTGTGGCACATCTTACTAAATTAGATGATATAGCCACCCTATTCACTAATGATGAGAAAACTCGTTACTACTATATCCTTAAATTATTTCCGTTCTCATTAAAGGGTGATGCTAAAACATGGTTTAATTCTCTTGATCCTGGTTGTGTGCATAGTCCCCAGGATATGATTTGTTACTTCTCTGCTAAATATTTCCCCGCTCATAAGAAACCAGCTTCTTTAAGGGAAATATATAATTTTGTGCACATTGAAGAAGAGAGTCTCCCATAAGCATGGGGGAGGCTTCTCCAATTACTTAATGCTTTGCCTGATCATCCTCTCAAGAAAAATGAAATACTTGATATCTTTTATAATGGACTACCCGATGCTTCCAGAGACCACCTGGATAGTTGTGCTGGTTGTGTTTTCAGGGAAAGAACAGCTGATCAAGCTGAATTGTTATTTAATAATATTTTGACTAATGAAAATAATTGAGCACTTCCTGAACCAACTCCTAAGCCAACTCCGAAGAAAAGGGGTATTCTATTTCTCAGTCCTGAAGATATGCAAGAGGCAAAGAAATCCATGAAAGAAAAGGGTATTAAAGCTGAAGATGTTAAGAATTTACCACCTATTGAAGAAATACATGGTCTTGATAACCCAACACAGGTAGTAAAGGTAAATTTTCTCTATAGATATGATAAAGCTAAAATCCCGTCTACTAAGTTTGCTAGCCAATGTTTAGATGAGTTTTGTCGTGGAATTGTCACGACAGATGTCCTAGTGTGAGGACTTAATCGTGAGGCCAACGCATCTATGTAGTAGCTTGAGAGGGGTTGAGCGGAATCGAGAGACGCAACATAAGACAAGGATTTAGACAGCTTCGGGCCCCGGGAAACATCATCCGGCAACAAGCCTACATGTTGTTTGTGGCTAGGTCTCATTATCATCACGAGAGAGTCGCCGGTAAACCGGCTCTTTGTGTCTAGCCCTAGAGATTGTTTCTTCTTGCTTGTCCCTATTTGGGGAGCCCTGCCCCTCCTTATATATGTTGAAGGGGCGGTTTACATGACTAGTCCTAGTTGGATTAGGATTACTCTATTACAAGTGGAGTCCTAGTCTTGCTTCCTTTGTAGGAGAATATTCCTTGTGCTTTCCTCATAAACCGGCCCACCATAACATGAACCGGCCTTCCATAAACCGCCTTCTGGGCCACCGGGTCTTGTCGTTCCTCTGACCTGCTCGCCGGGTCACCCATGAGTCGCCAGGCTCGGGCGGGTCACTTAGTGAGTCGCCAAGTCCAGCCGGGTTATACTTCCGGCCGGGTTACACCGAGGGGTATATCCCCGACGTTAGCCCCCAGTTTAATTTGGATTCATCCATGTTAAACTGATCTGTAACATAAACACAAGAACAAATTTGTCGGGTTGTGCTCCGGCTTAAATATTCTTATAAACCGGCACTTGATCATCCTTAAGTCCTTGTCATTTCTTCCTTCTGAGAAATCCGAGTCAATAGACCAGCTTCATAATCAATTTGCTTGCAAAAGATATTTTGCAAATAAAGAATCCATTTGAATTGGCCTTCAATGCTCTAATTTGACAAAAATATTGGTCTTCAAATATTCAACTGATATCAGCCGGTTTGAAAATGTAGAACTTGCCGGTTTATCATTGCCAAAATTGCCGGGTTATAAAAAAATGATGATCCCGGTTCATGACCGTTTATAGACGCCGGGTTATGATTGTTGCCAACACCGGGTCACACAATTAATCTTCCTTATTTGCCCAAAACTGAGAATTTGAAGATGTTCCTCCTTTAAATGCATATTACCTGTAGCCCCCAAGTCTTAAGAGGAGAACATAGTGATAGCTTAGGACTTGTTTCAATATAAATGTTGCAACCTTGAAGAAATCCAGGTTGTTCATCACAGTCACTAGTCACAACTGAATATTCCATATTATGTAGCCCCCAAGTGCCGAGTTTTCATGCTTGCAGCAACCTGGGACTTGCAATTTCCTGATGCTCAAAAAACTTCAACCAGTGTAGCCCCCAAGGGCCGGGTCATTATGCAATAATGAGCAGGGACTTTATAAATATGATCATGTAGATTTGAACAGCAACATGTAGCCCCCATGGGCCGGCTCAGTAAGATAATATTGAGCTAGGACTTTCTATATACTTCAATGAAAATAACATCATATGATGTAACCCCCATCATGGGGCTTGAACCCACGTCCACAAGGTTAAGAGCTTTGTGCTTTACCAACTGAGCAATAAACCTTTCAATATAATGGATTAAAGTTTGTGTACCTTAAATTTTTTGACAGAAGCAATTGGTAGCCCCCAAGGGCCGGCCCATTACACTGTGATGAGTCGGGTCTTCAATAAGGTGAGTAAAAAATGACTTTGCATTAGCCCCCAAGTGTCATGGTGCATACTTGCAGCGACATGAGACTTGCATATTTGCTGTAATCTCAACTTGAATAATGTAGCCCCAAAGTGCCGGGTCGTAAGCCTGCAGCGACTCAGGACTATTCCTTCAATTGTAGAATAAATCATATCCATTGATAATATAATAGCCATTGCGCTAAAGCGACTTTGAAAACCTTAGTCATAATACTGGTTATTGATAACCATAATAAAATCCAGCCATGTTGGCTATTTGAAGATTTGAATAATATAATCCAATAATTTATGAGCGCATGATTCCAAAGGCGCAATCCAAATATATACTGGCGACTTATAGTCCCAAGCCAGGCCGGTTTAATAAACACCGAATAATTTATCATTATACTGGTGACTTATAGAGAAAGCCAGGCCAAGTTAATAAACACCAGATAATTTATCGTCATACTGGCGACTTATAGTCCAAAGCCAGGCCGGGTTAATAAACACCAGATAATTTATCATCATACTAGCGACTTATAGTCGAAAGCCAGGCCGGGTTAATAAACACCGGATAATTTATTATCATACTGGCGACTTATAGTCCAAAGCCAGGACGGGTTAATAAACACCGGATAATTTATCATAAAGTGTTGTAAACCTCAAAAAGAGGAAATTTGTCAAATAAAAGTATGGGAAGATGCGAGGCTTTTCATGGGCTGCCGGGCCCAAAATCGAGGCTTTTCATGGGCTGCCAGGCCACTGAGTTAAACCATTTTACAAATGCTTTTAAGATGGACCTCACATTAACCAATCGTCATTTTAAATTTGACAAGTTCAAGGTCTGTATAAGATTGACTTGTCAAACGTTCGGCGGGTCGTACCAGGATTACCTGGGCGGAGTGACTTACTTAGAAAAGGCAGGATAACCCGGGGTTTTAGGTGAATACACCTAGCTTCCAAGCCTGGCTTGATAGCCTATTACAAGGGTCATTAAAGCTCTTTGTTGCTGTGCAAAAAGAGCCCCCAGGTAACATTTTTAGCTGTGCTCAGTGGGGGCCTATGTTTGAGTTGTGCTTTTGGAACACTCTCTTTGGTCCCTGTTAACTTTGGGTAGCAAGCCCCCAAGTGTTTTTGTAAACATGGCGTATAAGCCGGATCAAAGGGTAATCACAGCTTACCTCAATAAACCGGAAGCCCCCAAGTGATATATTTCTGAGCTGTGCTCGCCGGGTGCCTATGTTTGAGTTGTGCTGTGCAACAAACTCTCTTTGGTCCCTTTAATTTTCCTGAGAACTCGAACTTTGCTAGAGATATTTCTTCTTGAACCGGATGTTAAACCGGATATTGAGAGCTTCAAAGCTTTATGGGAGACATCTTTCCCTTGAACCGATTTTTGAACTGGAATCTTTATTTTCAGCCGGAAATTTTCTGACGGCCTTTAAACTCGAACTTGCGAGAGATTAATTTTTTTTGAACCGGAAATTCTTAAACCGGATTCGAGAGCTTCAGAGCTTTGTGGGAGAACAGATTTCCCTCGAACTGGATTTTAAACCGACATTCTTCATTTTGAACCAGAAATTTTCTGACGGCCTTTAAATTTTCATCAATATGGTAGTAGCCTCCGGGACTGGGTTATCTTTACCTCCAACATCCTGGGGTTCTTGACTTCACTGAAAACCGCGGACATTTGCTGAGTCATATCATTGTAGCCCCCGAGTCTCAAGGTGACTCGAGGAGTTGGCTTGAGATTCTCCATATTTGACCGTGACATAACTCGACATAAGTTGTATATCATTGGTGTTGATAGCACGATGTGAATCCACATAAGGTTGAGGTGACTGCGGCGGGTTATAAATGATCCCGTATGAGCCGTGTCAGCAACTCGGCCATTGGTTCCTTCCAACTGGCGATTTGAAGTTAACCAAACTATAGTGGCGGCGACTTGTGCGCCTGCCCATGGCCACCCAGTGCAGACGGCGGTTGATAGTATATGATAATTTGCCTCCATTTTGTTGAAAGAAAACCGGGCTACCCAAGCTGTGACTTGCTCATACTCAATAAACAGCTCATGCAGACAGGTGCGGCCCGGTATGTTGATGTAGACCATGCCGCGAGAGACGGGCAGCAAAGACGACCACATCATTAGAGGCAGCTCGGACAGATGAGTCGGCCCCGGCATTGTAAGCCGACACGGACGAGCGAGTTAATCGCAGGCGCGGTCCCGGCAAGTTGATGTAAACCGGGCCGTAAGGGCGGCGTCTTGCACGCGTCCATTCACCGTGTAATGTGGCACGGACGGACACCGGGCAGGATGTTGCCAGCGTGTGCTCCGTACCCATGAATAAGCCATGTTTATAATGAATAATTATCCTGCATATCAAAATATACGGAACAAAGTAAACTGTTTCCTTGGTAAAAACAATATATATCAAGAAAATAGATTTAGATGGATATCACCTAATTTGCTCGGATGACGGATGATCCGTTCAACACGACAGAGGCGGCTCAATGCGGCCCCGGCGGCTCAACACAGCAGAGGCGTCTCAACACGACCATGGAGGCCCGAGCACGACGACGGCTTAGAGTGGCCCCAGTGACTCGAGTAATTGCTGGCACAGTAAGCCGCACGGACGGGCGAGTTGATGTAGACCAGGCCATAGGGGCGGCGACTTGCTCACGTTCGTTCATCGGGTAGTGTGGTACGGACAAAAACGTCTTTGCAGAACGTTGCCAATGCGTGCTCTATAGCCGTAGCATAACGCCTCATTTGTAATGAACGATTGTCCTGCGAAACAATATTACATGCCCAAGTAATTGTTCTCATATGAATTAAATATGCTGATAAAATATAGAGGAAAGATATCACCTGATGTATTTGGACAACATATGTCAATCGTCCGCTATGATCTGTCCAGGACGTTATGTACTAAGATTTTAACCTTTGAACAGAGAAAAGTACTACCAGTACTTGGCCTTGTATGTATGCAGCAATGATAGTAATGACAGTAGTTTTCATCGGCCTAGCGGCTGCTCATGGTACATCCATCCGTGACTCTCCAGCCAGATACGCCATCGTGGCACCCTTTTTTTACAACACAAACTCCCAGCCCTTTTGACTTTTCTTCCAACCGACCATACTTATATCTTTTACTCATACCGACGGAAGCAGACGGAGAGGCCGAGACAGTCACTCAAGGCACGGCGACACGAGAGCCAATCCGTATCAACGACCGGCCAGGGGCAGAGGCGCGAAGCGAAAACCGGACAGGCGTAGCGACGGAGTCCGTGCCCATGATCCTATCCACTTCCGGGTCATGGTTGACCTCGGGTCTTGATTCCAGCCCACTCACGCGCGCGTTGATACGGATTGGTACAACGTGGCATACGGCGTCTGTAGTTGAATTCTTATCTGACTCGGCGACGCGTAGCAGCAACACCACAACAGATCCAAACAAAACCTTGTCTAGGTCTCGCCGTAGAATTTTCCATCTATAGTAATGAACTTGGAAATACAACTTTATTGCTGTCGTTGGATTTTTTCCTTCTTTCCAATCTCGTTTGATGAACTCGAAGTTGATCCTATGCTGACTCTTCTTCATCTGAACGATCGCGAGCTTCTCGAAACCCTAGGAAAGATCCCTCTAAGAACTCAACACCACCATGCGCGGGCCCCATGGTGGGCGCCAACTATCGTGGAATTGTCATGGCAGATGTCCTAGTGTGAGGACTTAATTGTGAGGCCAACACATCTATGTGGTAGCTTGAGAGGGGTTGAGCGGAATCGAGAGACGCAACATAAGACAAGGATTTAGACAGCTTCGGGCCCCGGGAAACATCATCCGGCAACAACCCTACATGCTGTTTGTGGCTCGGTCTCATTATCATCACGAGAGAATCGCCGGTAAACCGGCTCTTTGTGTCTAGCCCTAGAGATTGTTTCTTCTTGCTTGTCCCTCTTTGGGGAGCCCTGCCCCTCCTTATATATGTTGAAGGGGCGGTTTACATGACTAGTCCTAGTTGGATTAGGATTACTCTATTACAAGTGGAGTCTTAGTCTTGCTTCCTTTGTAGGAGAATATTCCTTGTGCTTTCCTCATAAACCGGCCCACCATAACATGAACCGGCCTTCCATAAACCGCCTTCTGGGCCACCGGGTCTTGTCTTTCCTCTGACCCGCTCGCCGGGTCACCCATGAGTCGCCAGGCTCGGGCGGGTCACTTAGTGAGTCGCCAAGTCTGGCCGGGTTATACTTCCGGCCGGGTTACACCGCGGGGTATATCCCCGACAAGTTTGATAATTTTATTGTTAAACAAGAAAACTTCAGTGCTTATGTTGGTAGACAATTGAAACAAAATTCTTATATGATTGAACACTTGAGTGATTATATGTCTAGAGTTAAAGGTGAACTTAAACTCATTAGTAAACATGCTTATGTGGTTACCACTCAAGTAGAACAAGTGCTTAAAGCTCAAAATTATTTGCTCAATGAATTAAATAATAAGAAGAATGATAATGCTATTAGAGTTGTGACTAGAGGGGGTAAAATGACTCAGGAACCTTTGTATCCCGAGGGCCACCCTAAGAGAATTGAGCAGGATTCTCAGAGAACTAATGTTGATGCACCTAGTCCTTCTAAAAAGAAGAAAAAGAAAAATGATAGGACTTTGCATGCTTCTAGTGAACCTGTTGTAGACACACCTGAGAATCCCAATGATATTTCTATTTCTGATGCTGAAACACAATTTGGTAATGAACATGAACCTAGTGATAATGTTAATGATGATGCTCAACCTAGAAATAATAATGATGTAGAGATTGAACATGCTGTTGATCTTGATAACCCACAATCAAAGAATCAACGTTATAATAAGAGAGACTTTGTTGCTAGGAAGCATGGTAAAGAAAGAGAACCATGGGTTCAGAAACCCATGCCTTTTCCTCCTAAACCATCCAAGAAAAAGGATGATGAGGATTTTGAGCGCTTTGTTGAAATGATTAGACCTATCTTTTTGCGTATGTGTTTGACTGATATGCTTAAAATGAATCCATATGCTAAGTACATGAAAGAAATTGTTACAAATAAAAGAAAGATACCGGAAGCTGAAATTTCCACCATGCTTGCTAATTATACTTTTAAGGGTGGAATACCAAAGAAACTTGGAGATCCAGGAGTACCAACTATACCATGCTCCATTAAAAGAAACTATGTTAGAACTGCTTTATGTGATCCTGGAGCCGGTGTTAATGTTATGCCTCTCTCTCTTTATATCATAGACTTGATTTGAATAACTTGACACCTACTGAAATATCTCTGCAAATGGATAATAAATCAACCGCTATACCTGTCAGTATTTGTGAGGATGTGCCTGTTGTGGTTGCAAATGTTACTATTTTAACGGACTTTGTTATTCTTGATATTCCCGAGGACAATAGTATGTCGATTATCCTTGGTAGACCCTTTTTGAATACTGCAGGGGCTATTATTGATTGCAACAAAGGCAATGTCATTTTTCATGTTAATGGTAATGAGCATACGGTACACTTTCCGAGGAAACAACCTCAAGTCCACAGTATCAATTCTATTGAAAAAATTTCAACTATTACTATTGGAGGTTTTGAATTTCCTCTTCCTACTGTCAAGAAGAAATATTATATTCTTATTGTTGGGGATGTGCATATCCCTGTTGAGGTAACATAGTGTTATTCGAAGTTTCTCCGGTTCCATGTTATTCGGAATGAGTTTGTTAACAAGACTTGATCAACCTTGTTAGTGGATTCCTTTTGATGAGCATGAGATGGATGAAGTTAGAAAGCACAACCTTCTGTACCCTCCTTTCACTTTCTGTTATTTAGATTAAATGAAGCAATAATAGTATTTTCTGTCTGTTTTCTGAATTATCCGTGCAATAAAAAAGTACGTCGAAAATAAAAGTTCTCCAAATGCCCTGAAAATGAAATATGATTTTTTTCTAGAATATTTGAGAATATCTGGCCTTGAGAACACATCAGGGGGAGCCAAGACTGCCACGAGGTCTAGGGCGCGCCACCCCGGGCGCCCACCGCCTTGTGGGCCCCTGGTGGCCCCCTCCACTTATTCCTGCACCCACACACTTCTTCTTCCTCCTAAAAAATCACCAACCAGCTCAAGCACGAGTTCTAGCTCATCTTGCTACCATTTTCGATCTCCTTGCTCAAAGCTCCACTCACAAAACTACATTGGGGGATTGTTCTTCGGTATGTGACTCCTCCAATGGTCCAATTAGTTTTTGTTCTAGTGCTTTATTTATTGCAAATTTTTGTCTTGAGGTGACCTCGTTCTTGAGCTTGCATGTCAAATTTATATGGTTCTAAGTAGTTCTAATGCATGATATAGTCTCTAGGCACTTGTGGGAGTAGTTGCTATCAATTTTGTTGAGTTTGGTTCTCTTTTATTTTGAGTTATTAAAATTTTCAGAAATTTTTCAGAGGAAGAAATATGTTTAGGAAAATGTACCAAGGTGGTTCTTCAAGGAAGCAAGGACCCAGGCCCACAATACGTGAGCCGGACCATGAACTACCAAGAGAAGCTCAAGTGCGGCCTTGTGAATGGCCTTCAGAAGATTTCATGGTCCAAGCAGGAATTAAGGAGGAATTTGATGCATATGTGCGTAATGCTGAACTCGAGGGCTTCATGCTAGATAAGTGCCCTCAGTATTTATCACCTAACTGATTCCTTTGTGAGAAGGTTCAAATTTACATCTTCACACAATTCTCACACTGTCCTATTTGATCTCTATGGTACATCTTATACTATGGACTTAGAAGATTTTAATACTGCTTGTAAACTCCCGCAATGGGGTAGTGCTAGTGAACCTCGCAAATATGAGTTTAAAGATTTTCTTGCTAGCATCACTGTGGGGGGGGGGGGGAATCTAGAGAGATAACACAAGCTACCATAGGGAGCATTCATTTTCCTGCTATACATTATTTTGCCCTCTTTATAGGTAGATGCATTAATGGCAAAGACGAGGCATGTCACATGTGTGTTCCTGACCTTAGTGTTCTCAAGAGTGCCGTATTAGGAGATAAACAATATAACTTAGGGGCCATTGTTGCACGAAGGTTGCATAATAATGGTTTAAGTGGAGACTTGTTTGGTGGGATTTATGCAACTCGTGTAGCTAATTTTCTTGAGATACCCATACATGAAAATGATATGGAACTGCCTCCCACTTATCTAGATTATGATGCTATGGTCCGCCATCAGTTTATTGAGAGGAATGAATAGCCTCCCAAGTACCGATTAATGTTTGACAAGCGCCGCACTGTCCATGTTGCTCTCCCTGCTCCTACTTTCTTTAACTTTCAGGCAAAAGGGAGATATATTATAACCAGGGAGGAGGCGAACGAGTATAAGAGGAGGACGGAGGCAGCTCACCTCCAAGCTACAGCTCATGAGGCAATAGCTGCTGCTTCTTAGTACGACCCTAGCTACAACTTTGATCCTTAGGCATAGACCAACTTAGGCCAAAAGCCTAAGCTTGGGGGAGTACGTATTTCTCACCGACATTACATTCATGTTCACACACTCATTCCAGTTTTCAATGCTCTTACTTTTTCATTGTACTATCCATGCTAGTTTATTTTATTTTCTAGCCTTCTTCTTGTGTGTTTGAGAAAAAAACCTTAAGAAAAACCAAAAAATAGTTGTAGCTTCTAGCTAGTTTACTTTCCATGCTTGCAGTAGTAATAATTAAAAGAAAACCCAAAAAGATTTCTCGTTCTTCTTTTGCTTGTTGGGAGCTTTCCCTTGTAAATAGTTTTATTTCCTTTCTTTTCTTTGGGGGTCGAGAGGAGAAGACCACAATGAAAATGTTGAAGTGGATCTTATATGCATTATTGTTGATTTAACAAAGAGCCCATATTACCTTGTCTTCTCCTGTGTATTAAGATGCTTGCAGATTCCATCTTAGTCCAATGCACGTGCACTATTATTATTATTCACACTGTTCGGTCGTGCAAGTGAAAGGCAATAATGACGATATATGATGGACTGGTTGAGATGAGAAAAGCTGGTATGAACTCGACCTCTCTTGTTTTTGTAAATATGATTAGTTCATTGTTCCCGATTCACCCTATTATGAATGAAACGTGTTTGCAATGACAATTAGAGATCATAGTTGCTTATGCCATGCTTAATTTGCTAGGAGTTTATAATGGTTTACCTTGCGTGCCAACATGCTATTAAAATGATTGTGATGTGGTATGATAGGGTGGTATACTCCTTTGAACGATTCGAGTGACTTGACTTGGCACATGTTCACGCATGTAGTTGAAACGAAATCAACATAGCCTCCACGATATTTATGTTCATGGTGGATTATATCCTACTCATGCTTGCACTCAATGTATATTAATTTTAATGCATGTTCATGACTGTTGTCGCTCTCTAGTTGGTCGCTTCCCAGTCTCTTTCTAGCCTTCACTTGTACTAAGCGGGAATACTGCTTGTGCATCCACTTCCATAAACCCAAAGTTATTCCATATGAGTCCACAATACCTCCCTATATGCGATATTTACCGCTGCTCCAAGTAAATTTGTATGTGCCAAACTCTAAACCTTTAAATGAAATTATGTTTTGTATGCTCGAATAGCTCATGTATCAACTAGGGCTGTCTGTATCCTCCATGCTAGGCGGGTTATTCCCAAGAGGAGTGGACTCCGCTCCTCACTCATGAGAAAATGGCTAGTCACCGGGATGCCCAGTCCCATGCTCAAACCAAATCAAAATAATTGCAAACAAAACTCCCCCAGAACTGTTGTTAGTTGGAGGCACCCGTTGTTTCAGGCCAGCCATGGATTGATGCTTGTTGGTGGTGGGGGAGTATAAACTTTACCATTCTGTTTGGGAACCGCCTATAATGTGTGTAGCATGGAAGATATCGAGATCTCTCGGTTGTTATGTTGACAATGAAAGCATGCCGCTCAAAATATCATTTATCTCTATTTCAAAATCAAGCACTGGCACCTCTACAAATCCCTGCTTCCCTCTATGAAGGGCCTATCTATTTACTTTTATGTTTGAGTCATCCTCCTCTTATTAAAAGCACCAGTTGGAGAGCACCGCTGTCATTTGCATCCATTACTATTAATTTATATTGAGTATGACTGGATCTCTTTTACCATGAATTACAATGTTTAGTCAGTCCTTGATCTTTAGAGGTGCTCTGCATTTATATTTTGCGGTCTCAGAAAGGGCTAGCGAGATATCATCTTGTTATATCATATTACGATTGTTTTGAGAAAGTGTTGTCATCCGAGATTTATTATTATTGCTCGCTAGTTGATTATGCCATTGATGTGAGTAAATATGAGACCTAAATGTTATTGTAAATATGGTTAGTTCATAATCTTTGTTGAAAACTTGAATGCTGGCTTTACATATTTACAACAACAAGAGCAAATAGAGTTCGTAAAAGTTTTTCTTTATCACTTTCATTTTGTCAACTGAATTGCTTGAGGACAAGCAAAGGTTTAAGCTTGGGGGAGTTGATACGTCTCCATCATATCTACTTTTCCAAACACTTTTGCCCTTGTTTTGGACTCTAACTTGCATGATTTGAATGGAGCTAACCCGGACTGACGCTGTTTTTAGCAGAATTGCCATGGTGTTACTTTTGTGCAGAAATAAAATTTCTCGGAATGACCTGAAATTTCACGGAGAATATTTTTGGAATTAATAAAAATACCGGCAAAAGAATCAAGGCCAGCGGGCCCACACCCTTTCCACGAGGGTGGGGGCGTGCCTACCCCCCTAGGCGCGCCCCCTGCCTCGTGGGCCCCTTGGTGCTCCACCGACCTCAACTCCAACTCCATATATTCACGTTCAGGGAGAAGAAAATCAGAGAGAAGGATTCATCGCGTTTTACGATATGGAGCCGCCGCCAAGCCCTAATCTCTCTCGGGAGGGTTGATCTGGAGTCCGTTCGGGGCTCCGGAGAGGGGAATCCGTCGCCGTCATCATCATCAACCTTCCTCCATCACCAATTTCATGATGCTCACTGTGCGTGAGTAATTACATCGTAGGCTTGCTGGACGGTGATGGGTTGGATAAGATTTACCATGCAATCGAGTTAGTTTTGTTAGGGTTTGATCCCTAGTATCCACTATGTTCTGAGATTGATGTTGCTATGACTTTGCTATGCTTAATGCTTGTCACTAGGGCCCGAGTGCCATGATTTCAGATCTGAACCTGTTATGTTTTCATGAATATATGTGAGTTCTTGATCCTATCTTGCAAGTCTATAGTCACCTATTATGTGTTATGATCAGTTAACCCCGAAGTGACAATAATCGGGAAACTTACTGGTGATGACCGTAGTTTGAGGAGTTCATGTATTCACTAAGTGTTAATGCTTTGGTCCGGTACTCTATTAAAAGGAGGCCTTAATATCCCTTAGTTTCCAATAGGACCCCGCTGCCACGGGAGGGTAGGACAAAAGATGTCATGCAAGTTCTTTACCATAACCACGTATGACTATATTCAGAATACATGCCTACATTACATTGATGAACTGGAGCTAGTTCTGTGTCACCCTATGTTATAACTTTTGCATGAAGAATCGCATCCGACATAATTCTCCATCACCGATTCAATGCCTACGAGCTTTTCACATATTGCTCTTTGCTTAGTTACTTTTCCGTTGCCACTGTTACAATTACTACAAAACTGCTACTGTTACTTTTGCCACCGTTACCGTTACTTCCACACTACTTTGCTACTAAATACTTTGCTGCAGATATTAAGTTATCCAGGTGTTGTTGAATTGAAAAATCAACTGCTAATACTTCAGAATATTCTTTGGCTCCCCTTGTGTCGAATCAATAAATTTGGGTTGAATACTCTACCCTCGAAAACTGTTGCTATCCCCTATACTTGTGGGTTATCAGAATTCCATCCGAAGATATTGCGCATCTCCGACCTTTCACCGTGGCCAAGGAAGCATGGCAACATGTTGTTTCCATTTACAAGGGAAGCACAAGCATTCAGTGCTCCAACTATGAAGTGGTGCAAGATGAAGCCGATGAGTTTGCAATGAATGATGATGAAGAACCTCGTGAGATTTACCGGAGATTAACCTCTCGTGCGCTCACTCCGAGATCATGGGAGCAAGGATACGGATGACAATTGGATCTAGCGCAAGTTTCTCAAGGCCATGATGCGTTACCATAAGTCCATGTCATCCGTCATCCGTCAAAGGCCAGACTTCCACACCTTGTCCTTAAGTGAAGTATTGGATGAGTTTGTGGCAATGCGGATCTTGGACAAGACCGTCGACAATGCGGTGTTGCGTTCTCAATGAGCAAAGAAGCCCAACCTTGCCTTGAAGGCCAAGGCTAGTGTGGAAGAAGAGGATGAAGAGTAAGAAGAGGAGAGTAACCCCGAAGATACAAAATATGCTTATCATGAGCATACGCACTACAAAAAAAAGACACATCCGTGACATTTTGGGCCGAACGAATTTTTTTCCTGTCATACTTATGACACTTCTATGACGATAATTGTGACAAAATCTGGTATCATCATAGATGTGGTGGGTTCCTACTTCTATGACAAAAAATCATGACAGAAAATGGGATTTTCGTCCTGGGCAGGCCCGCAGCTGCATGACATTCTTTGGGCCGTCCATGACGGAAAAAACCGTGGTATAAGCAAGGGCGAGGAAAATATCGGGGAGTTCCCGGTTACGGCGGGTGGTCGGGGGCCGAGCGATGCGCGTTTATCTCATACGTACGCGCGTGTGTGCGAGGCGTTGGGCTCTAACTGAACCCGAGCGAGGCATTGGGCTCTAACTGAACCCGATCGACAGACCGCAGTTACGCTACATCGAACTCGAAGCGATCGATCGATCCCTTGCTGTTAGCTACTACTGCTAACTGAAGCTGATCGATGCTGCCTCTGGATGAACAGTGAGTGTTGTTGGGGGGTTTGGATGAACAGTTCCCGGTGGGGGGTTGGATGAACATGACCCCATGGTAGTAGAGGCCGTTGCCGCTGGATGAATAGTACTCCGATCGATTGAGCCGGTGGATGAACAGGACCCCGTGGAGGGCTGGATGAACAGGACCCCGTGGAGGGCTGTTGAACAGTAGCCGGTGGAGGCCTGGTTGAACAGTAGCCGGTGGAGGGCTCGATGAACAGTAGCCCGTGGAGGGGTGGTTGAACAGGACCCCGTGGAGAGGGCTGGTTGAACAGTAGCCAGTGGAGGAGCGCGTGGTGGAGGATGGATGAACAGGAGCCCCGTGGATGAACAGTCGCAGGTGGAGGCTGGAGGAGTTCGACGGTGGATGAACAGTAGCCTGTGGAGGCTGGAGGAGGTCGACGGTGGATGAACAGTAGCCCATGGAGTCCCGTTTTGCGGTACGCCACACCCCTCCCGATGAACAGGACCCCCGTTTTGACCGTAGCGCTCCAACACAAGTCCGTTTCCTCTGTTTTGCGGTAAGCCACACCCCTCCCGGTCAACAGGACCCAGTTTTGACCCTAGGAGGTCCAACAGAAGTCTATTTCCTCCGTTTTGTGGTACGCCAGACCCCTCTCGATGAACAGGGTCCCGTTTCAACCGTGGCCGGTCAAACACAAGGCCGTTTCCTCCGTTCTGCGGTACGCCAGGGCTCGTTTCCATCGGTTGTTCCGTCCAAGCCGGTTGGCTCCCGATGAACATGACGATGCATTCCGTTCCGACCCAACCGGTTGGCTCCCCATGAACACGACGATGACGCAGTTTCTCCGTTCCGACCCAGCCATGTACACGAGCCCTGGCCATACATATGCGTGAGTAGGCATTCGAGACCCCGCCCGTATGTACGTACGTGGCCATATTTACTTTCTTGCACCCTGGCCGTTGTACGTACGTGTACATGCTACATGCGCGCCTGTACTACGACACGTGCGCGCCTCTACTACGACACGTGTGCGCCTCTACATCGACCAGTATGTATGTACACGTTCGCGACCAGAATGACATCGCTACTTATGCTTCGACCAGGTGGGTCCCAACTGTCAGGCACTTCCTTGCGTGCAAAGATGTAGCTGGCGGGTCCCAGTAGTCAGGGGGGAAACGTTTTTTTTGCGAAGTACGGTGGCCCGTCCGGTGGGTTCCTGCTGTTAGGTGGAGGAATAATTATTTTGCGCATAACAAGGAGGCACTTCCTTGCTGCAGCCATGGACCCAGCTGTCAGCCTCTCCATGTACAGTACTCTTCTAATGGAAGTCGTTCCTTGACCATGTTGACCATGCTGGCCGAGAGCACCAAGGCAATGGACGACGGCAAGACCTAGGAAGGGGACGACACGGAGCCGGGGAAGACGTGGCAGTGGATGCCCATGTAGAGAGGAGTACGAGGGTTCACTGGTTTGGCTGCGGTGTGAGGCTGCCGTAGCCGTAGGGCCTGGCCAGCGGTGGGAGCAGTAGGTGGCGGTGAGGCTTCCGCGGCAGCACAGCCAACCACGGGAGGGAGGAGCAGGCGGTCTCGCCGGCACTGGTTTGGGCGGCTGGTGCTAGAAGAGCAGCAATTGAAGAAGTAGCAGGACCGTTCGATTCAAATCCCATGGTCACTGCTACTAGAATCGTTTGTTGACTAAGTTGACAAGCCCTGCATACGCGTCAACTTAGTCGGCCCACATGTCAGCCTCCCAACCGGTGCGCTCCAGATGTCAGTGGGAGGATTTTTTTTTGCATATCACACAAATCAACGAAGCTATTTACATGGGTAGCGGCATATTCACTAGGAAGGCCGGCGAATTGATCTTTCATGACAAGATTCAACAAAGCAACATTAATTTCACAAGATTCATCATCGGTAAGAGGAGCAATCGGAGTGCTAAGAAAATCATTGTTGTTGGTATTGGTAAAGTCACACAATTTAGTATTATCTTGAGCCATAGTGACAAGCAAGCAATTCGACACACGAGTAAACAAGAAGCGAGTGATAAAGAGGCGAACGGAAAAGAGGGGGCGAATAAAACGGCAAGGGTGAAGTGGGGGAGAGGAAAACGAGAGGCAAATGGCAAATAATGTAATGCGAGGGATAAGAGTTTGTGATGGGTACTTGGTATGTCTTGACTTGTGCGTACACTCCCCGGCAACGGCGCCAGAAATAGCTCGTTGTTGGGAGATCAAATCTTGACTTGACTTTGCGTAAGCCTCCCCAGCAACGGAGCCAGAAATCCTTCTTGCTACCTCTTGAGCACTGCGTTGGTTTTCCCTTGAAGAAGAAATGGTGATGCAGTAAAGTAGCGTAAGTATTTCCCTCAGTTTTTGAGAAACAAGGTATCAATCTAGTAGGAGGCCATCCTCGAGTCCCGTGCACCTACACAAACAAATAAGACCCTCACAACCAACGCGATAAAGGGGTTGTCAATCCCTTCACGGTCACTTACGAGAGTGAGATCTGATAGATATGATAAGATAATATTTTTCGTATTTTTATGATAAATAGAAATAAAGATGCAAAGTAAAAATAAACGGCAATAAAAATAGCTAAGTGTTGGAAGATTAATATGATGGAGAATAGACCCGGGGGCCATAGGTTTCACTAGTGGCTTCTCTCAAGAGCATAAGTATTACGATGGGTGAACAAATTACTATCGAGCAATTGATAGAATTGAGCATAGTTATAATAATATCTAGGTATGATCATGTATATAGGTATCACGTCCTTGACAAGTAGACTGAAACGATTCTGCATCTACTACTATTACTCCACACATCGACCGATGTCCAGCATGCATCTAGAGTATTAAGTTCAAAAGAACAGAGTAACGCTTTAAGCAAGATGACATGATGTAGAGGGATAAACTCATGCAATATGATATAAACCCCGTCTTTTTATCCTCGATGGCAACCATACAATACGTGCCTTGCTGCCCTCACCACATCGGGAAAGGACACCGCAAGATTGAACCCAAAGCTAAGCACTTCTCCCATTGCAAGAAAGATCAATCTAGTAGGCCAAACCAAACTGATAATTCGAAGAGACTTACGAAGATAACCAATCATACATAAAAGAATTCAGAGGAGATTCAAATATTGTTCATAGATAAACTTGATCATAAACCCACATTTCATCGGTCTCGACAAACACACCGCAAAAGAAGAATTACATCAAATAGATCTCCATGAGAATCAGGAGAACTTTGTATTGAGATCCAAAGAGAGAGAAGAAGCTATCTAGCTAATAACTATGGACCCGAAGGTCTGAGGTAAACTACTCACCCATCATCGAAGAGGCTATGGTGTTGATGTAGAAGCCCTCCATGATCAATGCCCCTCCCAGACGAAAAGGCCCCAAGATGGGATCTCACGGGTACAGAAGGTTGCGGCGGTGGAATTAGGGTTTTGGCTCCGTGTATGATGTTTCCAGGGTGTATGGGTATATATAGGAGGAAGAAGTACGTCGGTGGAGCAACGTGGGCCCCATGAGGGTGGATGGCGCGCCTGGGGGAGGTGGGCGTGCCCCCCTACCTCGTGCTCTCCTTGTTGATTGCTTTACATAGACTCCAAGTCCTCTAGACCACGTTTGTTCCAAAAATCACGTTTCCGAAGGTTTCATTCCGTTTGGACTCCGTTTGATATCCCTTTCCTTCGAAACACTGAAATAGGCAAAAAAACAGCAATTTGGGCCGGGCCTCCGGTTAATAGGTTAGTCCCAAAAATAATATAAAAGTGTATAATAAAGCCCATTAATCAAACAAAACATAATATAATATAGCATGTAACAATAAAAAATTATAGATACGTTGGAGACGTATCAGGCACCCAGAGTAGTACACCTGAATACTCCCCATTTTCTATACCCACCGCAAAATAGACTTCTCCACGGCACCGCAACCTTCGTGCTCCTCCCCTTCTACATTGGTGCACTCGTCCACCGCAGCGCATCTGCCTCATCGACGACCTCGTACGCCGCAGTGGAGCCGGTCCACCCTCGTCATCGTACATGGAGCCTCTTCGGCGGTACCGTCTTCCACGGTCTCGGACCTGCTTCCCGGAAGCCGACGCCAAGCAGAGAAGCACCACCGTCATGGAAAATGAACTGACTCCCGTTGCTGACCATGATGCACAGAGGCTGCCGCGACCATCGTTCTCCTCCTCGATTGGTAATGTGTGTATTGAATCACTTCGCAGTACATGTGCAGTTCCAATTTTGTTCATACCTACCCTTCAAATTTCCTGGTTGCTATTGTTTCCGTAAAAGTAATTGGTTATGGCCTCCATTGTCCAACAGAATATCAGCTTGTAATTGTGCGTCGCTCCTGTATTGTGTTGTGCTTGGGTAGGTTCTTCATCTGCAACTAGTAGTGTGGCAAATGATGAAAAGTTTTTTAGAACTAGCGAAATGCCCATGCGTTGCACGGAACATCAAGATGCATTTGTATGAGTAGTTTATCTTGTGTGAGAAAAGGATGAATGAGGGAAGGCCTTATTTGCAAATGTGGAGAGGGGTGTGGGTACCTTTTTGCAAAATTGCCATCGTTTCCTTCCTATTCGTTGGATATAAATCGAACGGCCTATATTGCAGGATGGCATGCACACCATCATCACCAACTCTGTTTTTAAAAGAAACTAGCGAGATGCCCATGTGTTGCACGGAACATCAAGATGCATTTGTATGAGTAGTTTATCTTGTGTGAGAAAAGGATGAACGAGGGAAGGCCTTATTTGCAAATGTGGAGAGGGGTGTGGGTATCCTTTTTGCAAAATTGCCATAGTTTCCTTCATATCCGTCGAATATAAATCGGACGGCCTATATTGCAGGATGGCAGGCACACCATCATCACCAACTCTGTTTTTTATAAGAGTAAAGAGTAGAGAAGTAGAGATAAATATAAAATATAAAATAAATATAACAGTAGAGAAGAGAATAGAGATAGCAGGGACGTCGGAAAAGAGTCGCTGGGGAAAATCGGCCGAGGCTGCTTAGTTTTGGCGCATGTCCGGTGCGCTTTATAAAATCCAAAGCCCTCCCACCGCTCTATGCCTTGCCACCGCCCTCTCCCCACTCCGTGCCTTGCCACCGCTCTCTCCCCACTCTGTGCCTTGCCACTGCTCTCTCCCCGCTCTTTCTCGCCTCACCGCCGCCATGCCACCATTCACTACCAAAAAAAGACACATCCGTGACATTTTGGGCCGAACGAAAATCTTTTCTGTCATACATATGACATTTCTATGATGATAATTGTGACAAAACCCGGTATCATCATAGATGTGGTGGGGTCCTACTTCTATGACAAAAAATCATGATGAAAAATGGGCTTTTCGTCTGGGCGGGCCGGAGACGCAGCTGCATGACATTCTTTGGGCCGTCCATGACGAAAAAACCGTGGTAGAAGCGAGGGCATGGAAAATATCGGGAGTCCCCTTACACGGTGGGTGGTCGGGGCCGAGCGATGCGCGTGTTTCTCAGACGACGCTGGCGTGTGTGTGCGAGGCGTTGGGCTCTAATCGAAACCGAAGCGAGGCGTTGGGCTCTAATCGAACCCGGCGATTGACCGCAGTTACGGCGTTATCGAACCCAAGAGATCGATCGATGGTCGTTAATCCGAACCCGATCGAAGCGATTCCTTCGCCATCGCCGCTAATCAAGCCGATCGATGTCAAGGCCCGGATGAACAGTGAGTGTTGTTGGGGGATTTGGATGAACAGTTCCCGGTGGGGGTGGATGAACAAGACCCCGTGGTGTTGCCTCTGGATGAACAGTCAGCGTTGGTGGGGGGTTTGGATGAACAGTTCCCGGTGGGGGTGGATGAACAGGACCCCGATCGTTCGAGCCGGTTGGGGCTGGATGAACAGGACCCCGTGGAGGGTAAGATGAGTAGGACCACCTCGTGGAGGCAGGATGAACAGTAGACAGTGGAGGGCTGGATGAACAGTAGCCCGTGGAGGGGTGGTTGAACAGGAGCCCGTGGTGAGGGCTGGTTGAACAAGAGCGGTGGAGTAGCGGTGGAGGCTGGATGAACAGGAGCCCGTGGATGAACAGTCGCAGGTGGAGGCTGGAGGAGGTCGACAGTGGATGAACAGTAGCCCGTGGAGGCTGGAGGGGGTCGACGGTGGAGATGAACAATATCCCGTGGAGTCCCGTTTGGCGGTATGCCACACCCCTCCTAATCAACAGGACCCCCGTTTCGACCGTAGGAGGTCCGTTTCCTCCGCTTTGGCGACGCTGCACCCTCCCGATGAACAGAACCCGCTTTAACAGGGCCGGTCGAACACAAGGCCGTTTCCTCTGTTCTGCGGTACGCCAGGCCTCGTTTCCATCGGCTGTTCCATCCAAGTCCTCCCGATGAACTTGACGACGCATTCCGTTCTGACTCAGCCGGTTGGCTCCTCATGAACACGACGATGACGCTGTTTCTCCTTTCCGACCCAGCCATGTACAGGAGCCCTGGCCGTACGTATGCGCGAGTAGGCGTTCGAGACCCTGCCCGTACGTACGTGCGTGGCCGTATTTTCTTTCTTGCACACCGCCGTTATGCGACGCGTGTACATGCTACGTCGGCGCCTCTACGACACGTGCGCGCCTCTACATCGACCAGTATGTACGTAAACGTTCGCGACCAGAATGACAATGCTACATACGCTTCGACCAGGTGGGTCCCGACTGTCAGGCACTTCCTTGCGTGCGAAGATGTAGCTGGTGGGTCCTAGTAGTCGCAGTCAGGGGGCGAATCGTTTTTTTGCCCAGACATTGTTCCTTGCTTGCGAAGATGTAGCTAGTAGGTCCCAGCAGTCAGGGGGAAATGTTTTTTTCGCGAAATACAGTTGCCCGTCCGGTGGGTCCCAGCTGTCAGGTGGAGGAATAATTATTTTGCGCGTAATAAGGAGGCACTTCCTTGCGGCCATCGTGGAACCAGCTGTCAGCCTCTCCACGTACAGTACTCTTCCGATGCAAGTCGTTCCTTGACCAGGTTGACCACGCCGCGCCGAGAGCACCAGGGCGGTGGACGACGGCGAGGCCTAGGAAGGGGACGACGCGGAGTTGGGGAAGACGCGGCAGTGGAAGCCCGCGCGGAGAGGAGTACGAGGGTTCACTGGTTCGTCTATGGTGTGAGGCTGCCGTCGCCGCAGGGCCTGGCCAGCGGTGGGAATAGTAGGGGGCGGTGAGGCATCCGCGGCCACACAGGCGGCCACGGGAGGCAGGAGCATGCGGCACGACCGGCGCTGCTTTGGGCGGTTGGAGCAACAATACCAGAGGTTAAAGAAGCACTATGGCCGTTGGATGGACATCGTACATTTACTGGAGCTAGAATCGTTCATATTGACTAAGTTGACAAAGCACTCCGTCCCCATCAACTTAGTAGGCCCACAGGTGAGCTTCCGAAATGGTGCGCCCCAGATGTCAGGGGGAGGAATCATTTTTTGGGCGGGTGAAGCTAGAATATCCGAGATTGAAGAAGAAGCACGGCATCCGTTGGATGGACATCCAACGCCACCGCCGCTAGAACTGTGTGTTGACTATAAGTTGACAAAGCCTTGCATACGCGTCAACTCTTTTTTTTAGGGGACGCGTCAACTTAGTAAGGCCACAAGTGTGTGGCAGAGGACTTATAGCCCATTTGTGATTTGTAAGAATGTGCAGCCAATTTTTGAATTCTAATGGAATTTACTACAACCCATTTATGTTAAAAGTACAGCCCATTTGAACCAACCGTTCAAAACATAATTCAATAAAATTTCCCACATTTTGATGGGATCCGAAATATTTTTATCCCGAAATTTCTAGTCAGATTAAATAAAATTTCAGTATAAATTTATATTACGTAAAAATCCAAGGAAACATTACGCACGCAACAATTAATGAAATTAAAATTTTCAATATCCAAAAATAATATTTTATAAAGTAATTACGTGTTTGGTGCATTTTTATAGTTCTTGCCCAGCTTTTAAAATCACATCCCATTCATTATTTCTTAAAGCCTATTTTCTTGTTAAGCCTAATGCATCCCTCCTAGGAAAGATTTGCAGCCCAGCGGGGCGGAGAATAACAACTTGACCTTGCCTTGGTATTCCTAAAAAAAGTCTAGCTGGGGTAGCCATTTTCAGCTTGAAAAAATTTAATATCTGGGCTGGATATCTGGCCTGTGCTAGACGGGCCACAACCCGCCTAGTTAATAGCTGCAACGATGTTTTCGTTGTTGTTCAGAGGAGAAAAATTAATATCTGGGCTAAATATCGCTCAAGAAAAACTCTGCAGTGCTCACACCTCAAAAACACAAATACTGCTCGAGCTGCTTGGTCCCAACTGTCGGCCGCTTCTTGTGAAATTCTCTCGTTTATTGACTACATAGGTTCACAATGGTGTGGGACCGTGATGTCAGGAAATCAGGAGGATGCAAAAAAAATATAGTTTTATATACTAATAAGGAGGCACTTGCTGTCATCCTCTCCAAGTAAAGTCATCTCCTCATCCTCATGTCCATTGACCATGTTGACAACGCGAGACGGTGGTGCCACGGCGAGCTCAACAACTCGAAGGATGATGGAGAGGGCCTCGCGGGCCCTACGGATGGTCTGATACAGCGCCCGCTGCTCATTCGGGAAGCCAGGATCATAGGGCCACATGTCCGCGACGGCATTGTCATTCGCTTGTTCACCGGTGCTCGTTGAGGAGACGGAGGTTGCAGCATAGGTCCTCCTGCGCTGGTAGCTCTTCCGCCATTAGGGCGTTGAAGTGCGGCCGGACCTACTCTATGGTGAACACGACATGAATCGGCTTGGACAGTGGCGCCTGCTCCTGATCGGAAGCTACGTCCATCGTCTGATTGTCGTCGCTCAGCTCGGCGAGGTAGCTGGGAGCTAGCATGTCCGGCTCCTGGACCGACCCGCTGCCAAGCACGAGTCTGACTGCCCTAGCCCACCCAGACCGCCTCCCTCGCTCGCGTGCGCTTTCCGCCAGAAACGGTCAGCGCTGCCCGCCCCGCTTCCGGGTGCATGCGATTGCTCCGCCTTCAAACGACACAAGTGTCATCCGTCCGTCCTTCTGCTGCCCACATTATTGATACGCGGTTGCCGAGGCTGCTACTCCGGCGCCACACGTCCGTCCCTCCGCCGCCCACCATTGCTATATAAACTGCTGCGCCGGCCATAGCCGCAGTCATCTGCATCTATTCCTATTCTCCTGTCCACACCACTACTGCCCACCATGGCTTCCTCGCGCTGCAGCACTCTTCGGGACGGGCGGACGACGGACCACAAGGAGATGGCAGCCATTGCTGCCGACTGGATGGCCGACAGGTAGCCGAAGGACGACGACGTCCCAATGGAGAACATGGTAGTCGACGATCCGGCGCCAACCCCCTCCTCCGCGCCATCCTCACCGGTGCATTGCACCATGACCATCGGGGAGGCTCGTGCCCAATATATGGATACGGTGAGGCAGAAGTGTGAGGAGCAGTTCCAGGAGGCGCAGGCCGACGCCGCCTACAACCACAATCTCCTCTAGGAGCACCTGCAGGCGGTGGAGGAGATCGCCACGGAGCGGGCGGAGTAGGAGGCGCTGCTCGACCTGCACCGCTCTCCGCCATGAGGCCGCCGAAGGCCGGGCGGTACCGCATGCGGGTGGCGGAGGCTGTGGCCGCCTACAAAGACGGCTATGAAGCGGGCGGGGCACTGTTTGGCGAGACCGAGGACGAGGCAGAGGACACTGCCGGCTCCGGCGAGTCCCCGCTCCGCTGGCGTCGACGAGGCCCCTGCTCCGTCGAGGCCCCATGGCGCCAACAATGAGGCAGAGGACACCGCCGGCTTCGCCGAGGCCCCACCCTACCGGCAACGAGGGGGAGGATTTTCGCCCGCTCCCCTGAGGTGCCGCCCGCCGGCAACGAGACAGAGGACATCTCCGGCTCTGCCAAGGCCCCGCCCCGCTGCCAACGAGGCTGCGCCACACAGAAAACGAGGAACAGTAGAACACGGTAGGTCGCGACCGCTCGGGTCCAAGTAAGGCCACTGCTACTACCCTCCGGTTGCTGGCACTGAGCTGTACATCATGGAGCAATTCTATGATTACAGGCTGATTGAAGAGCGCTCCATGGTTGAGCAAGCTCATGTACAGTCATTTGCTAGAGAACTTGAGCACTTCCGTTGTATGCTACCAGACAATGTGCGAAGTAAAAAAGGAACATAAGGAGTACAAAGAGTTTGAGCAGCTTTTTAGCGTTCTTGTACATTGCAATCACAACGATTCACATGTCATAGAGAACATTCAAAACAATCGATGATTATGCATCTCAGCGATTCACATGTCAGAGCCAATATTTACTTCACAACTGAAGAATAAAGAAAAAATGGATCGACGCTGCTGACAGCAAAGGGCGTCCCATTTGAAAATATCAAACGCATGTCTTGCTAAAATCAATGAGCAAAATTTGACAAGGTTTTCCCATTCTAAAATATCAAATGCCTACGATTGTGGAATGGGAACGGTTTGCCATCAGTTCGGACATTGACATGGCACCTCGTGCTAAATAAACCAGTTGTTCTTTTTGTGCAGTTCCACCAAAATCAACCAAATTCGTGCGTAGCTTGTATGATTTCGCCCTTATATGTTGCAACGCCTTGAACTTATCGGCACCTCCTTTCTTGTGGTGGAAATGAATGATTCGATGTATTCATGAACATTTTGTGCAGTTCCCATTGAAATCAAGTCGAGCACCCTATTTGCACAAATACAAAAAAGTGATTAGTATAAAGCAAACTGTACTATTAATTGACAGTTTAAACAGGCACCTACATGGTCCATGTAGAGCACACTTTTACAAAAATGGAACTCACCGGAAAGAATCCTAGAACAACATTGTACTTGCGCATCACAGCAAGAAAATTGAGATTTTTTAGTCCTTCTGAGCTGAAGTTAGTTTGGTCTTGTGGGGGGGGGGGGGGGGGTAATGTAACCATCCTTCAACTGCTCCTTCTGATGAGAAGATAGACAAGGCTTCTTCATCCTAGCATAATCGGAACTAGTCACTTCACGTACTCCATATTCTTCTTCAAAGGAGGATGATCCTGTTGTGCAAAGACAAGAGGATAACTAAATGCTAGCATCCCTGTTTGCTGGAAAAAAGAAAAAGGAAATATTTAAAATAGCACAGATGAAGCACTTCTCAAGGACAATACCACTTTTTGATGACAACATCTAAACAGTAGCAATACACCAATAGAGATGACAAAGCTCAATCATATGGATGAAATCACTGGGCGAGTAGCAACCTTTGTCAGGAGGCTTATTGTGTAGAGCATACATATGAATCACTTCTCCGGAACCATCTGTTGCTATCTACGGTGGTGGCCATGCTTACTATATACTCCTCGATTAGATTAATGTTTCCAACATCTTCTTGTGCAATTCCACTAAAATATATGGTATCTTCAAAGAAGATCCCTGTTTGCACAAGTAGAGATAATTACGTATTACATTAAGAGTGGCATCAAATCAGTGGCAAAACAATTGCTCGTTCCAGCCATAGCAATAAATTAAGATGCAAAACTATATCATTACTTGTGTCATCACAGTTCTAGTGCTTCATTACAGCACCAGGAGTTGATTTTTGTTTTTCTTCCGCTTGTTCTTCCCCTTCATCACTTGGTTCAATAACAAACAAGCTTCGCCTTCAATGTAAGATTTGACATGTCAATTAGGTTGCACAAGTATAGCACTAAACAATGACATTTATTTTACGATGAAAGTGGCAAAATACAGGCCAGCAGTTGTGAAATACCCTTATCTTACCTCAATGGGATATTACGGTGCACATTTGATTGTAAGTCTTGTCTCAATTTGTGCAGTTCACTAAAATCAAGCAACATTACCGCATAAGTAGCACAACATATGAAAGCACCTTGTAGAATCATGTGAAAGAAGGCTAGTACTGACCTCTCATGACGCGGAATTCAAACAACTCACAAGAAGAAGATCTGAACCAAATTTGCCAACACGGATAGGAAGTAAGATCTCCTCTTGTGCAGTTCCACTAAGATCAAGCAACGTTGTCGGTGTGACATTTTGGTTGAACTGCACAAAACACTCTTAAAACAGAAGTGTTTTGTGCAAAGGCAAATGAAGGTCACAATGGCAACGAGGTGAAGTAGATAACCCTGTTTACACAGAGGTGCAAAGGAAACAACTAGTGGTCAATAACGGTGGATGACACAGAAGCCAACAAAAAGAAGCATCTACCTTATCTAAATGGGAAAGAAAGCAAGATAGTAGCATTTCTCAAACGGTGGCATTGATTAATATTAACAGAGAGATTATATTAACAATAAAATTTGTTAAACTTGTAATTTGCTTTTAACTATGGCATTGCATCAATTTTCCAGCGGCATTATTAGAGGGTGTTTGTTTACAGGGACATTTTGGTGGAAGGACTAAAAAAACTCCGTGTCAGTCCCATCTAAACCAAACATGAGGGACTTTTAGGGACTAAAAGTGGGCATTTGGGACTACATAAAGAAGACCCCGAGGGAGTCCTTTTGGGACTTTTTCCAACAGTTGCCCCTGCCACGCATCACACCTTGTCTCTATTAGTTCACAACTAGGGGTAACATGGTCTTTTAGCATGTCATTTAATAACCTCTAGTCCATGTTTAGTCCCTGGAACCAAGCAGGTAGGGACTAGGGAGTTTTTAACCAAATAGGGCCTTAGATTAACAACAACTAAAGAGTTGCACGGGACAGTGGACGCACCAGCACCATATGCATCTACCGATGTACTAGGGTGATGCACAGTCTGTTGCAACAAAGAACAAACAACCAAGGAGCATATTTGTGTTGGTCCCAGTTTTGTTATCTTTAGACACCTTTCCCTATGTGAGCGCATCAAATCTAGTCCTGCTCAAACTCTACAGCCTTGTCCCCCAAAACAAAAGATCAGTTCGTTAGAGATGTGCGTACTGCGTTTGTCATTGTTTTCCCTTTTCGACCAACGTAGGTGCTGGATAGCCAGTCTGTACTATTACTTTCCCCACTTCCATTCCTCTCTGAACCACGTCCTAGATTTATGCTGTACAACTTTCCCCACTACTTTCCCCCATTCCTGTCCTCTTTGAACCATGTCTTAGATTCATGCGATACAACTTTCCCCACTACTTTCCCCCCTCCTTTCCTTTTTGAACAATGTCCTAGATTCATGCTATACAACTTTTCCCACTACTTTCCCCCATTCCTTTCCTCTTTGAACCACGTCCTAGATTCATGGTATACAACTTTCCCCACTACTTTCCTGTTCGATCCAACACCTAGATTCGAGTGCAGAAGCGGAAAAAGCCCACATGCAGCTAGAGCAATGCATGTGGAACAAGTAAATTATACCTTAAGGTTCTTGGGGTGTGGTTCGGCGACGGAGGCCGTTCGACCCACACTATGTACGGCGGCGAAGAAGAAGGGGTCGGAGGCCCTCCCGCGCCGCCGCTGGGGGAAAGTGAATAGCTGCACCGGTAGTGGATTCCCTCCCTCGCCAATGGCGATAGCGTTAAGCCTCCTTCCCTTCCCGACGGACGGCTCTTTGACCAGCAGTGAGGGGAGAAAGAGAGGCCAGCGAATTCTTGTCTAGATCTGGAGACGGTGGGAGAGTGTGAAGAGAGCAACTACACTACAAAAAAATACACTTCCGTGATGATACGTGTTTGTCACAGTAGGTCGCGTTTTCTGTCATGCATGTACATCCATGACGATTTTATGACAGAATCAAGATAGTCATACTTGTGCTGTCGTGGAAGTGTTCCATGAAATTACCAAAATTATCATCACGGAAGTGTCCACTTCCATGACGATAAATCGCGGGTCACAGAAGTGCTTTCGTAAAGGGTGACCGACACGTGACATCCACCGTAACGGAACGCTGTTAAGCTATCGGGTCGGGTTTTGGATCCGATAACCCGTTAACAGCCCCGACCAATGGGGATTTTCCACATGTAAAATTATCATTGGCTGGAGGAAACATGTGTCTGCTCATCGTTGGGATAGATGTCATCCACTCATTGGACGTAAGGCGCCTATGATACGTCGACACGTGGCACGGCCCAACAGAGGCCCATTCCTGTGAAAAGGCCAGCCCGTTTGACTTGGTTAAAAGGTGGCGGGCTGGCCCATGGAAAGCCTGTTAATAGCTTGTTCGCATATAGCCCATTTACAACCCGCTACCCAAGGCCCGTTACGCCCTATCCGAATTAGGCCCAGTAGCGTCATCTGGGCCATCCAATATGATTCCAGCCTGTTTTCACTTCTAGCGCATGTACGGCCCATGACGTCTTTCGGCCCATATGAGGCCCTATGTAACTCTTGGCCTATTAACGGCCTGTGGTGAAACTGGCCCGTAATGAACAGTGTATCACTTTACACCCATTAACAGCCGTGGTGGCGGCCCGTAATGAACAGTGTATCACTTTATACCCATTAACAGCCCGTTATTCCGTTGGGCCGTTTCCAGCCCATGTTATCTTTCGGCCTTCTTAGAGCCCATTTATTCTTGGGATCATTTCCAGCATTCGTTTACTTACGGCCCGTTACTGTCATTTTCTGCTTGTGGGCCAAATTCAGCCCGATAATTCTGGTCGGCCCGTTTGTGGTCCCTTAATCGTAGGGCCGTTTTCATAAGCGTCATCAACACGGCCTATTAACAATGGCCCGTTATGGTCGGCCCATGAGCAGGCGATTCCAACTCTAGCCGTTTACGGCCATAATGCGGTCTGTTTGGCCCATGTTTGCCAATCGATCATACAGCCCGTATAAGGCCCATCGATGATACGGCCCGCAGAAAGCCCATTGTTTCTATGGACCGTAGAAGGCCCATTGTTTCTACGGCCCATAGAAGGCCCACTGTTTCTACGGCTAGTAGGAGGCCCAGTGTCACTACAGTAAATATTAGCCCATGGTTATTGTGGCCTAGTTTTAAAAATAGGTTATTGCAGCCACTAGCATACCGCGGAAAAAGAACTGCAATGACTACAAGCAAAAAAATAAACAAGACAACAAGGAAATAAATAAGCAAGCAACTAACGCTAGGCTATCACGGCTATTACACATATTACATCCCCTGGCCATCAAAGTTCGCCACCAGTGCAAATATAGGGAACAAAGTAGCATATCATATACACTGGTTGTCAAAGTTGGCGACCAGCCAAATAAACGCCGCAGCAAAACAAATCCAGAACTGAAACCACTTCAGAAGATCTCAAGAAACAATATCCTGGGTACCCATAATGCTGGAAAGATGCTTAGCAAGCTTATTAACTTTCTCTTGTTTGGCACTTAAATCCTCCAGTGCTTCTTTGTTGCACGGAAAATATGCATCTGAATTCTGCAGGGACTTCCTCGGTCCTTGACTTCTGTCGCAAAGACATCTGATCGATGTCTTTCAACTTGAAGTTGAGACTCAAGAAGACGAACTGATTCAGCAATGAAGTTCGAAGAGCTTGTGCGGTGAAGTGGCTAGTAACTTCGAACACTACATCAAGACATGACTTTTGGGTTCCCTCACCGTGCCAAGATAGTTTTTATCAGCTTTCTTGGAGACCAACAGGGATGTCTAACTATCTTGAACCTTATCTGCATTACTTCCTTTACCATTGGATAACGCGGTACTGTTCTCCAATATTTTGTCCGCATTCTAAAAGAGAAACAAGAAGACACATCACATGTTTACCATGTTGTATATGAAACTCATTTTGGTAAATGAGTTCAGTAGTAAAGTGGATAGGATAACAGCATGAAACAAACATATATCTATGTACCATTGTCACTTTATGGTCTATATCATTCTAGTTTTTGTTGCCAAATCAAGATAGAGACACAGTTCAAATAATATTTGTTCAAGACAAAGCAGAATAGACAGAATATAAGTGTGGGTAAGTATAGAGCAATAACAACACTTGTAATGTGCATGACATGAGAACATAACTGTTTATTCAATTGAAACTGAAATCAACATAGAGTAGGTTACAACAAAGAAACCAGTTAAAGAAACAGGTTTAAAACATACATTGCGCCATTGGAGTTTCAATTCCATCATTCAAATTTGAAAATAGTTGGTATGAGTAAATACAGTAATGAAACAACAAAGGAGGAAGAACAATAGCTACATAACCTGACACGAGAACAAATCTTCTTCTCCTTTAAGCGTTGAGTTGGGATTGAGTGGTGGTCCTCGTGCTTTGGGCGCTGCAGTTCCCTTACTAGCTTTCGTGTTTGGGTGCTCTGTGGTGGAGAAGGTGCTTTGTGTCAGCTGGAACTGGGTTACTATCTGCCGGGTTGGGGTTAGAAGGGTGTAGCTGGTTCTCTGTCCAATTGGGTAGGGTACAATCTGTGAGAGTCTGGGTTATGTGTGGTGGATCTGGTCCTTGGGCAAGTACAACCGTGGTTCTATCTGCATCAACCGGTAACACTATCTTTTCTCAAGACCGTGTTGTTACTCCCTTAGAATCTGCCATCACGCTCTCCAATTCAAATGGCTGATAAACAAGAAAAGTAATTGAAAGTATAGACATTGTATGACAGACAGGTGCAATGGATAGTGGGGAATAAAAGAGGGCATGAAATAATTCAAATTTATGTTGTCTAACCAAACAGGATAGCATGCCACAATTTCACATATATGATGGCTAACTAAACAGGATAGCATGCCACAATTTCACATTATGATGGCTAACTAAAAAAGATGGAAAGACATAGTTCAAAATATGAGACTATGTAAGCAGGATGACATGACATAACTATATAATGTGTTTATTAAATAGGTTGGCATGCCATAATTCACATACATTCACGGATAGAATGCCATAATTCAAAATATGATGACTGCAAACACTAAACAGGATGAGATGATATAACTATATGATGTCTTTATTAAATGGGTTGCCATGCCATAATTCAGATAGATGATGTGTATGTACTATGTAAACATGATGGCATGATATAATTCAAATATATGATTTATATAGTAAGCAAGTAAGGAGATGGCAATCCATATATGATGTAAAAACTAAGCAATGCAAGACAACATGCATGACATGGGTAATATAACCTCGCTTAAGTTTGAGAATAGACCTCGGGAAATAGGACTGGTCATCGGTCTATGAATCCGCCTACGAGGAGCTCTGTAACCAGCAAGATGTCTCGCTTCAGCAGTAGCATTGTCACTCCTGAATACCTTGTTTTCACTCGAGATACTTCCATCACCGCTTTAAATGGCTGATGCACAGGAAGAGTAGTTGAATATACAAACGTTGTCGACAAATGGAACACGTAATACAAAATATGATAGCATGATATAATTCACATACATGATGATTGGCTAAACAGCATGGCATTGCATAATTCACATATATAATGCCTCTGCAACAAGATAGCATTGAATAATTCACATATATAATGTCTTGCAACAAGATGGCAATGCATAATTCACATATATGGTAATTAGACACCTTTGAGCAGGTGGCATTCACACAAAGCATGTCTAAACTAATCAAATGACATAGCAATGCGAGACACCATACGCATACGATATGAGCAACATAACCCCGCCAAGTTAGAGCATATACCTCGGGGCGGGGGAATAGGACTGGTCATCTGTCTCGAATCCTCCTCTCGAGGAGCTATCCGTAACGAGCGAGATATGCACTTCGTCGAGATAGCATAGTACGCTCACGAAGACTTTGTTTTCACTCGAATTTGCTATCACCGTGTCAAATGGCTGATGCACACGAAGAGCAGTTGAATGTACTAACATTGTTGACAAATGTAATATGTAACAAAAAAAGGATGGCCTGATATAATTTACATATAAGATGACTGGCTAAGCAGGATGACATTGCAAAATTCACATATATGATGCCTGGCTAAACAAGGTGGCGCTGCATAATTCACATAAACGTTGAATAAACTAAACAGATGGCATTCGCACAAAGGATGTCTAAACTAAGCGAGATGACATATTTGATGTATAAAGTAAGCATTGCAAGACACCATATGCATGATATAACCAACATCGGCATGCCAAGTTAGAGCGAACACCTCGAGGGTAAATTGGAGTTGTCTTCTCATACGAATCCCCCTCGTAATGTATATCTTCCTCTCGATTACAATCTGAAATGCGTGAGGGGGGGCTGCCTTTGCGCCTACCATGGAGCGGCGTGCGCATGAAATTTTATTGCCACGCAAGGCTCGTCTCTTTTGCTCTACATGTTCGGTTCCATTGTTTACAATAAGCTGTCATGCATAGGAATAAAACATAGTGAGATTATGTAAGGAGTGCATGCAGAAATCCAGTGATGGTAGCAACGTGGATAGACCCAAAACCAATAATAGCGAGGCGGATAATGGCTTCAGTTAAAAAATACAGATAATGGCTTCTTTCTTGTTTGTTTCCCACCCAACATGAAACTCATAGTAGACAATCAAGATTAACCAGATAGTAGATAGATACTATTGATAAGCGGCCCGATATGTACCGCACAACCATTTAAAAACTCAAGTTTGACCATTAGTTTGGAGTCGACTCAGAGTCTAATCGGTGAACAGGATGATAAAGTAGCATGTAATATTAAGCGATGCATAACATAGCGGAACACGAAAGAGTGCGACCTCTCTTGCGGACCCGTGTAGTCCTCGAGGTCATCTGCTCGGTTGATGATGGTAATGCAGTTTTCATGGCTGCAAGCGGGGAAGAAAGATCTCGAGGCGGCGAAAAGATCCGAGGCCGGATCCTGCTTGTCTTTGGACCCTTCTATCGTTGGAGCGGTGAGCTAGGGTGGACGACAGGTAGCAGGAGCGGGACAAACCACGCAAAGGTTTTCTTTGACAACTATCTGTAAGAGAAGTAATTCTGTAAGTGCTCGTTTGAATTGGAGGATTCCAACAATGCGGTATAGGAAATAGACAGGAATAGGATAGGAATGCATGTGCAAAGCAGAGAATTAAAAACACGAGTTTACGCCAATCTGGGTGTTTGATTCATAACAATTGGAATATCACAGGATGCAAAGAAGCATGGTGAGATTAAGTCAAACCACAAGAAAATGTACGGTTATAATGCTATTATGCTACCAGCTCTTAGTCTTCTGCTTCATGAATAGGAATTTGAAAAGGAGGACCCGTGAAAATTAAAATTCCTACGTTTTTTCTTTCAAGGAGATACTAAAGGAACAAATCCATGTGCTCAGTGGACAATATATATAACCTGTAGAGTAAAAAAGAGGTGCAACAAGTGTACAACCTCTTTGGCGAAGCCATGTCGATCTCATCATGATTGGATTGGCGTGAGGTTGCTTGGTGACTTTCTTTGTCGGAGGAGGGGAAGAAGATCTTAGGCGTCTGGAGATGGAGCCCGAGGTATCGCTCCGCTATGATGGAGGGTTTAAATCGTTGGAGCAGCTCCGGTGAGTTGTACGACGCCGAGGCTGAAGCAGGACAAGAGAGACAACGAACAACGTTAACCTGAGTGGAAGTCTAATAGCATCTCCAATACATGACGTAAAATACATAACCACAAAGTGCTAGATGTAAAATACATTAGCCGCTCATCTCTGAACTTAATTGTCGAAACTTAACTTAACCGTCGAAACTAAACTTAACTGTTGAAACTGAATTTTGCTGTCGAAACTGAATTTTGCTGTCGAAAGTGAACGCACTAGCAAGGTGAGGCTACACGTGGGTCGACTGACTTTTTCATCTCTAGTCAGTCGATTTTGCAGCCGTTGGATACGAAATCAAGGGCCTACGGTTCATCTTCAACCTCCACCCCCCTGAGCCGCCAGCCACCACCGACCAAACAACAGCCCCGCCGCCATGACGGTAGCGCCCGCTCCGCTTTGCCAAAACAGTCCCCACCGCCGGTCCGCGCCGCTCAAGCCATCCCTCTAGCCCCGTGCCGAGCTTTTTCTCCGTGATCCCCACGCCATCGCTTCGCTTAACGCCCGCCATACGGCGACCACAGCCCGCCATCGCGCCACCACCGCCCCATCCCGATCCCTAAGATAGATAGTGGGGTACCTCTCCAAGAAGCCCCCTCCTCAAGGCTGGTTCTTCCTTCACCACTGGCGAGCCCCCCACCCCATGAAAATCGATCGATCCAAAAGTCGATTCGATCGACTAAAGTTTAGCTAAATCGGAGCAAAGATCGCAAGCAAGAGCAAGAGCGAGAGCAGCATGAGCAAGAGCAATAGCAAGAGAAGACCAGTAGGGGACCGAGAGCAAGAGCAGAGAGCAGCGGCGAGAGCTAAAGCAGCAGCAGCTCCATCGATGTGGACGTCGCCGCCGAGGGAGCGACGCCTTGGAGGAATTGGCCGGCGACGCCGCCGTGGATGGAGCCGCACCGTGTCGGCTCGGGACCGAGCGCCGGCAGCACCGTGAGATCGAATCAAGAAGAAAATGCGGCGATTCGTGTACAACCTCTTTGGTGGCGCCGATTAGGCCGCAACTTCATCCGAGGAAACGGTAATGATGATGCTCTTCCAGTGGTGCAGGTGAAGACGGCGGTGTGGGAATGGAGGTGGCGTGAAAGACGAGGGGAACGTCGGGGCAGCTCCTTGGAGGTGAAGGACGGGTTGGCTGTACCGGTAGGACAATGAGATCGACGACGGATCCTCATCCGGTATGGTGGATGAGGGACGTCGAGGTATTGCTGTGGACGACATCGTCGGGGAAGAGGCTCTGGCTGGGTGGCGGACGAAGCAGGGTGTGGGGTTTCGTCGCGGGTTTTCACGGCCTCAGTGTACGAATGGGTGGGCGGATGGGATGGCAGTGGGGAACCATGGCTTAGAGACGCGCTTGTCCGAAATGTGGGGTAAGTTAAGAAAGTACCCCCCCCCCCACCAATTTGAGGCGGTTCTTTCGGTTCAGCGGTACCACGGGCATTTCACGAGTCAGGATTTCACAGGAGGTGGGAGTTTTCGCGCGCGTTGTAATTTCAGAATAGCAAGGCGCGGGTTGAGATGGAGGGAGTTTTCGGATCACAACGAGACAAAGATATATCTTAAATATTTCGGGCTAACAAGGCACGGGTTGAAATTTCCGGACAAGCCTAATGTGTACTGTACCAAATCAATGCGCACTACAAATGTCATTCAGAACTTCGAAGTCATGTTATGTTCAATTAAAATATTCCGCTACGTGTATAATGCATGCAACTTACTACTCAAATGAACGTTTTAGTGCATTCCAAGCATATATACTACCGCTTCAATATGAACTAAATTTGAATTCGTTTCTCTATTTGAATAAGATCTACAGTAATGATTGTTGTGAAGTCAAAGCATTTGAATTCGTGTCTTTGTTTTAATAAGATCTACAATCATCATTATTGTCAAGTTAAACCATCGTTTGTGTATTATTCTTCACAGCACACCGCATGATTAGTCTCGAGTTATATATGAACTATGTGTACTATATGAACTCGAACTCGATTTTTTGAATCAAATTTATTTTGATTTCAAATCACATTACATTTCTAGCTCTAGCTAGATCTTCATAATCTAAACCATGTCTCATATATATAATGTGTTTATCACATTATGTATGGTGCCCCGCCCCCTACGCCTACAAGTATTTAGATGTGAGTTGCAAACACCACACATTACCACAAATTCAAATAAAATGTGAGAATGTTTGATATATAGTATTGTTTAGATTGTTTGATATTTAGTTGTAAGCTGCAAACGCCACACATTATCACAAATTCATATAAAATGTGAGATTGTTTGATGTATAGTATGGTTTAGATTGTTCGGCCCTTAGTTGTGAGTTGCAAACGCCATGCATTATCCATTATGGTATAACATGTGCACATCACGTGTATCACCGCTATATTCATGCATGCAATGTTTAAAACACTATGATCTCCTGTTCAAATATATGAATCCGCTTTCATATCAAATTATGATCTTTGTTAGTCTCTTACACCCACACAATCCTCTAACCTTTGTAGCTACCACTAACTTTCTCTCGAGCAAGAACACGCCCTCCTTTCCCCCCCTCACACGGCAAACAATCCACCGGGCACATTCATTTTTTTCTTTAGGTCATTCTCCCGAGTCTCCACAACTCCTTTTCGACACACACCGATCGATAAACCTCTCCAAATGATGCCTGCCTACAACATACACACGCACCTTCAATCTCCTCCTTTATGTGTCCTTGCCTCGTGTCTCTCATGCATTGGAACACTGCGTGTAAACTCTCGCCCCTCTTTTCATCGATCTCACAACCGCACACTCCCCCCTATCTATTCTCTCTGTCTATCCGTCTCGCTGGGCCTTATTTGCCTCTAACAAATGGACGTACACCGACCGGTCTCTCGCTATACATATAGCTAGCTAGGTCCTTATAACTCATTTTTACCCACACGTCCATCGATCTACCTCATTAGTTGTGTCTCTCCCTTCCTCCGACAAACAACAATTGATCTACCGATCTAGTTAGGTTTGCTTACCAAACACATGGTTCCCTTTCATCATCCATGGATGCGTCTCGACAGATCTATCACGCATGTGCACACACGTAAACACATCCCCACTCTTATTGATAACATTGCAGTTCCACCCTCAGTTTGTCTAGTAGGCCTCTCCCACCATCTCCGAGAAGCAACTCCATCACCCATCCAGCACTCTACCCCTCTCCCTCCCTCTCCCTACCTCTCTCTCTCTCCTCTCTCTCTCTATGTCCCATCATATTTCCCATCCTTCAGTTATGTATGGATGTCGACCGATCTCCCTCAAGACATAGCTGGGTCTCTCCTTCTCAACACATATACGAGTCGTTCTACCTCTATAGTCAGGCCTCTCCCTACCCCTCCCCCCACCCCCTCCCCCCCCACACACCGATACATCGAACGCTCTAGTCATGTCTCCCTGCCACACACAAACTTGACATGTGCCCTCTAACGTTCCGGTAGGCCATTCGCCCTATATCTTTGACTTGCACATACACACAATTTCGATGGCTCTCTTCATCGATCTCGCACCCACCCACTTGATCCTCTCTTTGACTCTATGTAACATCCCAAATTTTCAATTTGGAATGTTATACATAGGTCATCCATGCATATCATATTTTATTGCATCTTCGTTCCGCAATCCTCGAAATCCTAAGCAACTCAAGGACCCCCGGAGAGAGTTGGGGATTTTCCGGTTTTCATATTTGATTTTTCTCAAATAGCGAAAACGAGGATTTTTTATTTTAATTATTTTTCTCTCCGAAAAATATTTCATAATAAAATAAATGAGGGGAGATAATATGACTTCTTCAAAGCAATTGAAATATTGGAGGAAAAATGTTAAAATCATTTGTTGGGTTTTATTTGATTTTTATTTGGGTTTTATTTGCATTAGAAAAATTGCACGTTTTCAAAAATTGCATTTTAGGGCTAAGAAAATGTTCATCTCGTTCTAAATATTTCATTTAGACGGTGAAAATTTGTTTTGGCATTTTTAGATTTTTATTTTATTTTATAGGATTTATTTTCTGTCGGTGGAACTATTAAAAAAAAGGTTTCCCCGCGCTCGACTGGGCCGAGGCCCAGCCGAGCCAGGCCGGCCAGCCCGCAGCCGCCTCCACCCCCTTCCCCTTAAATACCGTCGCCACCCCCCCCCTTGAACCCAAGTTGCCGCTGCCCCGAGCCCGCAGCCGTCGCCCCGCACCTCGAGCCGCCGCCGCCGCCACCCGACGACACCCCACCGCGTCGGAACCTCACGGAGCCAAGCCGAGGTAGCCGCCCGCCATCGCTGGTTTTCTAAAGAAAACCGTTCCGTTTTTTTAGAAACCCTAGTTTTCATTTTTTTAAATAGATCGGTTTTTCTCCGGTTTATTTATTTAGCGAGTGTTCGCTCGTTCATTCGTTTTAATGAACGCGTTCTTCGTTTAGATCCAGATAATGAACGTTCGTCCGTTAGTCAGTTCGTCAGTTTTTCTTTTTCTTGGATTTAGTCCGCGATTTTTCTGATCGCGATTTCTGATCCGATCTTAGTTTATGTTTATCTTTTCGCTCGTTAGTCGGAATCAGGCGATTCAGGCGCCTAGATCTTCGTCTCGAGACCCTCTTTCTGTCTAAACAACTTAAACAAGATTTTGATATTGTAAAATTTTACCCTAGTTCAGATTAGTAAGCGGATCTTGTTTCTTTCGCCATTTGAGTTTCGTTGCTCCGTTTGGTTTGATTCTTTTTGCAAACTGGAGTTCTTAAGTTAAACTTTCTGGTCAGCCTCGTTTATTTGAGTTTTGCTTGTGCATCTTTGCTTGTTGCTTATGTATGTTATTGTTTTCTTGCGATAGAATTCCCGGAGTGCGAAGCATGTTACTACGAGTCTCTAGGATTCGCGGATCGTCAGCAAGGCAAGTAACACTTTGATCATACTCTTTTCATACCCAGTTTTTATGCATTAGCTCAATCCTCAAACATTGCATGGTTAGGATGTCATTAACTTGTGGGTTGGGAAGTAGTAGTTGAGGTAGAACCTATTGCCCTGTTACTATCAAACCCTTGGGAGTTACTTCTACGTGTTGCTTATATTGCTATGCTATGCTCAGAAGCGTGGTTTGGGTTAGAGTGTATCCATGACAGATGTGAGATTGTTAATTAATGGTTTAATTTAAGGTGGCAACTTTAATACACATCCGGGTGGATTGAGGCACTGGGGAACCCAAAGTGTTGTCTGCTTTTATTTTGGAAATCCCGGGTACACGTGTGATCTTCCTATGGACCGCCACCTGTGCTCAAAGGAACTGAGATTATTCATGCTAGAAACTTCCGTGTGCAGCCAAGAGCTACTATGGGCTCTAGCATAGTTGAGTAAGTTACGTGAAGCTCTTGAAGAGGTAGATCAAGAGGTAGTGGGTTTTGTAGGTTTGGTATGGTCTACCGGAGTAGAGAGTTAATGTTTACGAAGATCGTGTCTCGGTCATCCGCTTTCTCAAACACCATGTAGTGCGAGAAATCAACGGAGGCGATCGAGTCTTGTGGGGAAAAGTGCGCAAACCTCTGCAGAGTGTACAATCTAATCATGGTTAGCCGTGTCCCGGTTATGGACAATTCTCGAGTATCTAGTACTTGATTTATCACATGTATCTCATCACTCTTAATTAATATTGTTGGGTTGTTAACTACTTTAATTGGGATTGAGTTGGGGTTATACCTTCTCAATGTTTCAACCACCATGATAGTTAAATTATAATCTATTCCTTTGTTGTAGGGAAAATTTGGCTTTTCGCAAAACTATAACCATAGAGCTTTCCACCAGCCAAATATGCATGTAGTGATAGCCTTATTCTGTTCCTGCTCCATTGTTTTATATTGCCAGCATATTCCATGTGCTGAACCGTTCTCGGGCTGCAACGTATTATGTTGCAGACTTTTCAGACGAGGAGTAAGGTTCGATAGGTCGTTGCCGTGCAGCTCAGCTATGCCGTTGGAGTTGATGGACTCACTTTTTCTTCCAAGCCTTCCGCTGTTATCGCATTAGATGGCCTTAAGCCATATTATTGTAATAAGTTGATACATACGATGTAATAAGTGTGTGATTGCCACTCTGTTATAAATCCTTCGAGTACTGTGTGTGTCAGCATTACTGATCTAGGGATGACACTGGAACACAGAGACTTGACCATCTGAGGTCGGGTCGCCACACTCTATCGATAGCTATGACCCCTCCCTCTCTTCTCGTGGATTGCCCGACCCTCTATGTATGATATGGATAGGCCTCCATTTCACACACATTGCGTGCAAAATTTTGTTTGAGATGTCATCGACACATATTCCCACAAATAATTCACGAAATCAACCCCCCTCCGCACCCCCTCCCCAAAACAAAAAACACTCATGAACGCGGTTTGTATCTCTCACACACACCCACGTAGGTGGGGGACGTGCAGGAAGAGAAGAGGTGCATGCACGGCGCACGTACTCCCGTCTCTTTCCCAACCACACCGGCGCGGGTACACGGTGGAGCTCAATTCTATACGAAAAAGGCAGCCCACGTGGTAATTTGGCACGTGTACTGGTTGTACACTTGGTGGAGGGAGGATCGTCTACCACGGGTGAACAAACAAATTGCGAATCGACGTGTTATGTTAAAAAAAGAGGCAAACCATGTGGGGCCTACCTTAGAGGCAAGACTTTTGATGTGTCCCGTCAACTCGTAGAACGAGGAGAAGCTTGCTTAGTACGCCGTCTCCCCCGCCCACGGGCGCGGTGGCTCGCAGGATGAGGTGAAGCTTGCTCCGCCTTACGCCCGCTCCCTCGCCCATGCGCGCGGTGGCTCGCAGGACGAGAAGAAAAATTTACTACACCCTCCATTTACTCCTCGTCCCTAATACCTTGGTTATAGAGATTATATCATATTGTTTGGAATATAAATGTCCTTGAGTAGATTTCAATATGAACTACTAGTACATACTCCAAACACTGATGTATATAGACGTATTTTAGAGTGTAGATTCACTCATTTTGCTCGTATGTAGCACTCTCCCTCGCCCTCGACCTCGCCCACGTGGTGGACGTGCAGCAATTCATTCGGTCTCATATAGCCAGAACGATATATGCTGCACTACCATTATTGCCCGACTTCCCGAAGAGGCGAAGAGCCAATCGCAAGGTTAATATTTTGGATATGGCAAGCGCAAGGATATAGGAGAACGAGTAGTAGGTGCCGTGTCATTTATAAATAAAGTTTTTTTTCTTCAGTGGCACGTACGCAATATGATAGGTTCATATGGAGAGAAAAGGAAACCGCTCCACTATATACATAGTCAGGACGGGCCAGCCTACACGGTTGCTTGATGGGGTTGCTCTCTTCACACTCTCTCGCACAAAATGACCGTGGCCACATCTCTAACATCTCGGTGGATCACGTCCGCTTGGGGAAGGGGTGGATGCTTAGTGTAGATGCGGTGGCCGTCGCCGACGGTGAAAACCCACTGTCGGCACGTCCCGGTCAGGGTTCCCGCCGTTCTCTCTCACAAAGGTGAGGTTGCCTTCGTCCCTTGCTCCTTTGCCATGGCGTGGGCAGTTGCCGCCTCCCGCCGCCCTCCTCAAGGTTGAGCTACGTCCCTCAGGTACAACTCCCTTTACAGCCGGCTTGGACCACTGCTCCAGCTGACCACATCACTCCCTGTGGATATTTCTCTACTTCTTTGTCCCGCACATACCAATACTGGCTTCTACGTACTATATTTGTGATGAGTTTATGTCTCATCAACTAGTCCCAGTAATCTTATTCTAATCACACTTCTTCAATTTGTTTGCCACAGGGATGCTCATCTCGATTTTGATGAAACTGCACAAAATGATCCGATGGTCAAAAGGTTGCAAACTTCATTTATTAGGAAGCTCGAACGTTGCCAGCAAATTGAAGGCTGGTCAGGGTTCGCGGTTCAAGGGCTAGGGACTGCATGGATCGTTTTTTTCTTTAGCTGCCTCTGTTCCAAAATAAGTGTCAACTTTAGAAGTAGTACGACTTTGTACTAAAGTTTGCACAAAGTTGAGACACTTATTTTGGAACGGAGGGAGTACATATTTGCTATGATCATCAATCATTGAGATGCAATAGCATGCATGTTAGTCTCCTTTGTATTTGATGAAATGTTGCAACAGGCAACCTTGGACGCAAGATACATGTAATGTAAGTGGAAGCTTCATAGCATTGTACAAATTTATCTCGCTGATAAATTAAAGTACGTACTATACTAGTACTTCCTCCATTCCGAAATATAAGTCTTTGAAGAGATTTCACCATGAACCACATGCGGATGTATATAGATGCATTTTAAGTGTAGATTCATTCATTTTGTTCTGTATGTAGTTCACCTAGTGGAATCTCTACAAAGACTTATCTATTAGTAATAGCTAGCCCCACTACTAGGAATTCTCTATCCTCTCCTTGAGCCACATCATCAAAATTGATGTAGCCATTAGATGAAGTAAATCAGTCCATAATAGCCGTCTGATCTAGATGTTGAGAGGCTTCACTAAGCCACATGCAAGCATGCAGAAATACCGTGGCACATGCATGTGAGTGGGTTTTAAATCACATCAACATGTTCGCATGCAAGCATGCACCGTAGCATGCATGTAAGTGAGCTTTTAAGTCCCATTAACATGTCAAAAAGAAAAATATAATCCCATTATGCAGTAGGAGTTGGCTGATCTTTTTTCCTTACGTGGGATGATCTAAATGATGATGGGAGTTTATTTAGTTTGCCTACCACATTTTTCATGTGGTTATAGAGTTTTTTTTAGTTCTGTGAAATAGATAATTTTGCGCAGAGAGATATACCGTTGTTCAAGCGGCAGCGGACTCATCTAGTAATATTTAGGAGCGAGGGAGTACTATGTAAAGAGTTAGGTGTCATACGGTGATAGTGTGAGGTGGGCCATGTAATCACCGAGCTGCGTGTTTTCACTGCTCTTGCACTCCTCCGCTGTAAGAATGGAGAAAATTGTAATCTAGTAGTAGTAGTACCTCCTTTCACCGAAAGCGTGGGACATCGAGCAGTCCTACCACCTCAGTAATAAAGACCAATGAGCCGTCAAATCACATAGACCCAGCAGTAAGTTGGACGGACGAAGCAACCATCACTCTTGCGCCCGGTGAGAGGTCGCGTCCGCTCTGCCGGGCATGAATGCGGCACCGATTCTTTAGAGCGGCGCTGACTGCTTTGAGGCGGGAAGCGTCTTGTGAGCGATGGAGGGGCTTTGGGTGGGCCAGGCTGGTCAGGAGCGGGCGTGGCAGCTGTCCGCATGTCCCTACCGGACACGCCCGGAAACGAGAGGATGCACGGACTCTCGCAGCTAAAATCATACACTACACACCATCTCTCTGTAGGAGTAGGTCGATCTGTCGCACTCTCTAACACACACATGATGTTAAACATACACACGCACACGCATGCACCTTGGTCCCGTTGCACCTTCTAACGTGACTTATTACACCTAGACGGAGGGAGTAAGTATACGAGATACGGTGGCACACTGACTTAAATCGAATACAAGTGCCCAAAATTTGTGTGCATGTTATAATAAGGATTCACTTAAAATAGTACACGAGAGAACAGAGGGATCAATTGGACAGTGTTCCCGAGCAGTAGCGAGACGTGTGAGGTAAGATACACCGCTGGCGCTTTTAATTTTTCTTATTAATTTGTTTGTTTCACCCTCTGACTGATGGAACCCTTCACCCTCTGACTGATGGGACCCAACGTACTACGTGGAAAGAGGTAAGGTGACTAAGGCTGCATTATTTCTGCACCACTGTGGATAGTCTTACCACCAAAGCCACATGACATGATTATGATTGAAATCCCAATGACTCCCACACACACACAAGAAAACACGGCATGCTTGTCACACGGATGCAGGAATGTATAAAAGGTTATTTTCCTCTCGTTGAACATAACGGGAGGGTTGTGTAAATGGTTAGCTTTGTTCACTCATCAAACTTGAGGTCTCGGGTTCGATAACTACACTTGAGCATAATTTTGCCAGGAGGATTCTTTGACCGTCAAAATGTTTTCTAGGGTTTGCACGCTTCACACTCTCTCTCCAGTATATATATACACGCTGGAGCCTCAACGCTTGTACTTGCTCTCTTCACACTCTCTCGCCCTCTCCTACTGGAGCCTCAGCACTTATAGTTGCTCTCTTCACACTCTCTCGCCCTCTCCAGATCTAAACAAGACTTCGTTGGCCTCTCTCTCTCCCCCCTCACTGCTGCTCAAAGAGCCGGTAGGATCTGTCCGCCGGGAAGGGAAGGAGGCTTAATGCTGTCGCCGTCGGCGAGGGAGGGAATCCACTACCGGCGCAGCTGTTTAGTTTCCACCCAGCGGCGGCGTGGGAGGGCCTCCGACCCCTTCTTCTTCGCCGCTGTCCCGTCGCCCACCGAACCATGCCCCAAGAACCTTAAGGTATAATTTACTTACTCCACATGCATTGCTCTAGCTGCATGTATACCATGAATCTAGGACGTGGTTCAAAGAGGAAAGGAGTGGGGGAAAGTAGTGGGAAAAGTTGTACTCCCTCCGTTCCTGAATATAAGTATTTGTAGAGATTTTACTAGGCCTACATACGGAGCAAAATGAATGAATCTGCACTCTAAAATGCATCTATATACATCCGTATTTGGTTCATAGTGTAATCTTTACAAAGACTTATATTTGGGAACGGAGGAAGTATATAGCATGAATCTAGGACGTGGTTCAAAGAGGAAATGAAGGGGGAATGTTGTATAGCATGAATCTAGGAGGTGGTTCAAAGAGAAAAGGAATGTGGGAAAGTAGTGGGGAAAGTTGTATCGCATAAATCCAGGACGTGGTTCAAAGAGGAAAGGAAGGGGCGAAAGTACTAGTTCAAAAAGGAAAGGAAGGGACAAGGCTGTAGAGTTTGAGCAGGACTAGATTTGATGCGCTCACATAGGGAAAGGTGTCTAAAGATAACAAAATTGGGACCAACACAAATATGCTCCTTGGTTGTTTGTTCTTTGTTGCAACAGACTGTGCATGACCACAGTACATCGGTAGATGCACATGGTGTCAAAAGGCCCACCGTCCCGTGCAACTCATTAGTCGTTGTTAATCTAAGGCCCTGTTTGGTTAAAAACTCCCTAGTCCCTACCTGCTTGGTTCCAGGGGCTAAACATGGACTAGAGGTTATTAAATGACATGCTAAAATACCATGTTACCCCTAGTAATGAACTAATAGAAACAAGGTGCGATGCGTGGCAGGGGCAATTGTTGGAAAAAGTCCCAAAAAGACTCCCTCGGGGTCTTCCTTCTTTAGTCCCAAATGCCCACTTTTAGTCCCGAAAAGTCCCTCCTGTTTGGTTTAGATGGGACTGACACGGAGTTTTTTAGTCCCTACACCAAAATGTCCCTGTAAACAAACACCCTCTAATAATGCCGCTGGAAAATTGATGCAATGCCACGCTTAAAAGCAAACTACATGTTTAACGAATTTTATTATTAATATAATCTCTATGTTAATATTAATCAATGCCCCCGCTTGAGAAATGCTACTGTCTTGCTTTCTTTCCCATTTAGATAAGGTAGATGCTTCTTTTTGTCGGCTTCGTGTCATCCACCGTTATTGACCACTAATTGTTTCCTTTGCACCTCTATGTAAACAGGGTTATCTACTTCACCTCGTTGCCATTGTGACCTTTTGTTGCACTGCACAAAACACTTGTTTTAAGAGTGTTTTGTGCAGCTCAACCAAAATGTCACACCGACAATGTTGCTTGATTGCTTGATCTTAGTGGAACTGCACAAGAGGAGATCTTACTTCCTATCCGTTAAGGCGAATTTGGTTCAGATCTTCTTCTTGTGAGTTGTTTGAATTCCGCATCATGAAAGGTCAGTACTAGCCTTCTTTCACATGATTCTGCAGTGTGCTTTCATATGTTGTGCTACTTGTACGACAATATTGCTTGATTTTAGTGAACTGACAAATGGAGACAAGACTTCCAATCTGTATGTGCACCGTAATATCCCATTGAGGTAAGATAAGGATATTTCACAACTGCTGGCCTGTATTTTGCCACTTTCATCAGAAAATTAAGTTTAGTACTATAGTTGTGCTCCCTAATTGACATGCCAAATATTACATTGAAGGCGAAGCTTGTCTGTTATTGAACCAAGTGATGAAGGGGAAGAACAAGCGGAAGAAAAACAAAAATCAACTCCTGGTGCTGTAATGAAGCTAATCGGAACTGTGATGACCCAAGTAATTATATAGTTTTTCATCTTAATTTATTGCTATGGCTGGAACGAGCAATTGTTTTGCCACTGATTTGATGCCATACGTAATTATCTCTACTTGTGCAAACAGGGATCTTCTTTGAAGATACCATATATTTTAGTGGAACTGCACAAGAAGATGTTGGAAACATTAAACTAATCGAGGAGTATATAGTAAGCATGGACACCCCCGTAGATAGCAATAGATGGTTCTGGAGAAGTGCTTCATCTATATGCTCTACACAATCAGCCTCCTGACAAAGGTTGGTACTCGCCCACTGATTTCATCCAAATGATTGATCTTTGTCATCTCTATTGGTGTTGTGCTACTGTTTAGATACTGTCATGAAAAAGTGGTATTGTCCTTGAGAAGTGCTTCATCTGTGATGTTTTAAATATTTCCTTTCCTTTTTTTTCGAGTAAACATGGATGTTAGCATTTAGTAGTCCTCTTGTCTTTGGACAACAGGATCATCTTCCTCTAAAGAAGAATATGGAGTACGTGAAGTGACTAGTTCCGATTATGCCAGGATGAAGAAGCCATGTCTATCTTCTCATCAGAAGGAGCAGTTGAAGGATGGTTACATTACTCCCCACAAGACCAAACTAACTTCAGCTCGGAAGGACTGACAAATCTCCATTTTTTTGCTGTGATGCGCGAGTACAATGTTGTTCTAGGATTCTTTCTGGTGAGTTCCATTTTTTCTAAAAGTGTGCTCTACATGGACCATGTATGTGCCTGTTGAAACTGTCAAATTATAGTACAGTTTGCTTTATACTAATCACTTTTTTGTGTTTGTGCAAACAGGGGTGCTCAGCTTGATTTCAGTGGGAACTGCACAAAATGTTCATGAATACATCAAATCATTCATTTCCACCACAAGAAAGGAGGTGCCGATAAGTTCAAGGTGTTGCAACATATAAGGGCGAAATCATACAAGCTACGCGCGAATTTGGTTGATTTTGGTGGAACTGCACAAAAAAGAACAGCTGGTTTATTTAGCACGAGGTGCCATGTCAATGTCCGAACTGATGGCAAACCGTGCCCATTCCACAATCGCAGGCATTTGATATTTTGGAATGGGACAACCTTGTCAAATTTTGCTCATTGATTTAGCAAGACATGCGTTTGATATTTTCGAATGGGACACCCTTTGCTGTCAACAGTGTCGATCAATTTTTTCTTTATTCTTTAGTTGTGAAGTAAATATTGCCTCTGACATGTGAGTTGCTGAGATGCATAATCATCAATTGTTTTGAATGTTCTCTATGAATTGCTAGGCCTGTGTGTTTGATTGCAATGTACGTAAACGCTAAAAAGCTGCTCAAACTCTTTGTACTCATACATTTCCTTTTTACTTCGCACATTGTGAAAGTGCATACTTTTTTTGTATAAGATTGGTCAAAGTAGAGATACTTTGACTGCAGACAAAACTTGCATGCAGACTAGAAAGGACCGGAGGGAGTACATGTGAAACTGCTACAAACGAGGTGATCACCCTGGAAATAATGCTAGTACGTATTGTTTTGCATGTTCATCCAATGCCAGTGATACAAGAATTTGAACTAATAGAAATAAATTCATTAATACACGGTCGGACTTCATATAAACATGCCGGATTTCATTACATTTCATACATTCTTCAACTAAAAAGGGGTGCGCTGGAGGTATAATTAATTAACCGAAGCTACCCACCTGTGTCCCGGCCGAGCAGAAGCTTGGTGACTTAACTGCAGTGCGATTGCATAATCGACATGTGGCCTGTTGGGCACACGGTTCTGTACCCAATCGCACCAGCAATTAAGTAGAAGCAGCGTTCTTCTCCAGCGCAGCTCTCCGACTCCACGTCGCCGCCAAGAAGCTAACCGGCCGTCAATGGTCAACCCGCCTAGCTAGGCTTCAACCAGAGGGTAACAGCAGTGTCCTTACTTGGACCCGAGCAGCGGCGACCTACCGTGTTCTACTCTTCCTCGTTTTCTATGGGGCGCGGCCTCGTTGGCAGCGGGGAGGGGCCTCGGCGGAGCCGGCGATGTCCTCTGTCTCGTTGCCGGCGGGCGGCGCCAATGAGCGGTGGAAATCCTCCCCACGTTCTTTGGCGGGTGGGGCCTCGGTGAGCCGGGCGATGTCCTCTGCCTGCCGACGCCCGGTGAGCGGGACTCATCGGAGTCGGCATCGTCCTCTGCCTAGTCCTCGGTCTCGCCAAACAGCGCCTCGCCCGCTTCATCGCCCTCTTTGCTAGCCTCTTTGTAGGCGGCCGCAGCCTCCGCCACCCGCATGCGGTACCGCTTGGCCTTCGAGGTGGCCCTTGCGGCGGAGCGGTACAAGTCGAGCAGCGCCTCTGCTCCGCCGCTCGCTGGCGATCGCTCCTCCGCTGCAGGTGCTCCTGGAGGAGATGGTGGTTGTAGGCGGCGTCGGCTGCGTCTCCGGAATCGCTCCTCACGACCGCCTCACCATGTCCATATATTGGTCACGGGCCTCGCCGATTGTCATGGTGCAATGCACCGGCGAGGATTGCGCGGAGGAGGGGGTTGGCGCTGGATCGACGACTAGCATGATCTCCATTGGGACGTCGTCGTCCTCCGACTGCCTGCCGCCCAGCCGGTCGGCAGCAATGGCTGCCATCTCCTTGTGGTATGTCGTCCGCCCGTCCCGAAGAGCGCTGGAGCGCGAGGAATCCATGATGGGCAGTAGTGGTGTGGACAAGAGAAAGGGAACGGATGCGGATGACTGCGGCTATGGCCGGCGCAACAGTTTAAATAGCAATGGTGGGCGGGCGGAGGGACGGACGTGTGGCGCCAGAGTAGCCGCCTCGGCAACCGCGTATCATTAATGTGGGCGGCAGATGGACGGACGGACGACACTTGTGTCGTTTGAAGGCGGAGCAATCACCGCACTGTGAAGCTGTAGGCAAGGCCGATCGCTTTCAAAGTGGAAAGCGGGCAGGCGAGGAGATGACTTTACTTGGAGAGGATGACAACGGGGACCCACCAGGTCCATAGCCTCACGTACGCAAGTGCCTCGTTATTATATATATATACATATATGTATATATATATATAACTATAATTTATTTTTCTTCCTCCTGGTTTCCTGACACGGTCCCACACCATTGTCAACCTCCTGGAGTAGTCAATAAACGAGAGAATTGCACAAGAAGCGGCCGACAGCTGGGACCAAGCAGCTCGAAAAGATTTGTGCAGAGTTTTTGATGTTTACCCCGGATATTAATTTTTATCCTCTGAACAACAACAAAAACATCGCTGCAGGTATTAACTGGGAGTGTTGTGGACCGTCTAGACCATGCCAGATATCAAGCCCAGATATTAATTTTTCAAGCTGAAAATGGCTAGCCCAAATATATACTTTTTTAGGAATACCCAGGCAAGGTCAAGTTGTTATTCTCCACCCTGCTGGGCTGCAAATCTTTCCTAGGAGGGATGCATTAGGCTTAACAATAAAATGGGCTTTAAGAAATAATAAATGGGATGTAATTGTAAAAACTAGGCAGTAACTATAAAAAATGCACCAAACACGTGATTACTTTATAATTATTATTTTTGGATATTGAAAATTTTAATTTCATTAATTGTTGCGAGCGCAATGTTTCGTTGGTTTCTTACGTAATGTAAATTTATATTGAAATTGTATTTAATCTGACTAGAAATTTTGGGATAAAAATATTTCGGATCCCATCAAAATGTGGGAAATTTTATTGAATTCTGTTTTGAACGATTGGTTGAAATGGGCTGTACTTTTAACAAACTGTAAATGGGCTGTAGTAAACTCCATTAGAATTCAAAAATGGGCTACACATTCTTACAAATCTCAAATGGGCTATAAGTTCTACGCCACACACTTACGGCCTTACTAAGTAGACGCGTCCCCTAAAAAACAGAGTTGACGCGTATGCAAGGCTTTGTCAACTTATAGTCAACACACGGTTCTAGCAAGGGTGGCCGTTGGATGTCTTTCCAACGGATGTCGTGCTTCTTCTTCAATCTCGGATATTCTTTCTTCACCCGCCCAAAAATGATTCGTCCCCTCGACATCCGGGCGCACCGTTTCGAAGTCGACTGTGGCCTACTAAGTTGGCGTACCAAGGGATTTGTCAACTTAGTATATATAAACGATTCTAGCCGCGGTGACCATACGATGTCCATCAAACGGTTGTCGTGCTTCTTAGACCTCCGGTGTTCTTGCTCCGGCCTAAAGCGGCGTCGGTCGTGCCGCTTCCTGCCTCCCGTGGCGGCCAGTGCCGCCACGGAGGCCTCATCGCCCCTACTACTCCCCACTGGCGAGGCCATCCCTCCACTCACCCACACCCCTGTTATTCTGCGGTGGCGGCAGCCGCCGAACCAGTGAACCCTCGTACTCCTCCCTGCGTGTGCATCCACTGCCGCGTCTTCCCCGGCTCCGTGTCGTCCCCTTCCTAGGCCTCGCCGTCGTCCACCGCCGTGGTGCTCTCGGCGCGGTGTGGTCAACGTGGTCAAGGAACAACCTCCATCGAACGTGGACTGTACGTGGAGAGGCTGACAGCCGGGTCCACAGCAGCCGCAAGGAAGTGCCTCCTTATTACGTGCAAAATGATTATTCCTCCACCTGACAGCGGGGACCCACCGGACGGGCCACCGTATTTCGTGAAAAAAATGATTCGGCCCCTGACTGTTGGGACCCACGAGCTACATCTTCGCACGCAAGGAAGTGCATCCGAAAAAAAAACGATTCGCCCCTAGACTGCTTGGACCCACCAGCTACATCTTCGCACGCAAGGAAGTGCGTTCCAAAAAAATGATTCGCCCCCCGACTGCTTGGACCCACCTGCTACACCATCGCACGCAAGGAAGTGCGTCTGGGCAAAAAACGATTCGCCCCCCTGACTGTTGGGACCTAGCAGCTACACCTTCGCACGCAAGGAAGTGCGTCCGGGCAAAAAAAACCAAAATGATTCACCCCCCTGACTGCTGGGACCCACCAGCTACATCTTCGCACGCAAGGAAGTGCGTCCGGGCAAAAAAACCGATTCGACCCCTGACTGCTGGGACCCACCGGCTACATCTTCGCACGCAAGGAAGTGCGTCCGGGCAAAAAAATGATTCGCCCCCAGAGTGCTGGGACCCACCAGCTACATCTTCGCACGCAAGGAAGTGCCTGACAGTCGGGACCCACCTGGTCGAAGCGTACGTAGCTTGTCATTCTGGTCGCGAACGTGTACATACATACTGGTCGTTGTAGAGGCGCACACGTGCCGTAGTAGAGGCGCGCATGTGGCATGTACACGTACGTACAGTGGCCAGGGTGCAAGAAAGAAAATACGGCCATGTATGTGTACATACGGGCGGGGTCTCGAACGCCTACTTGCGCATACGTACGGCCAGGGCTCGTGTACATGGCTGGGTCAGAACGGAGAAACAACGTCGTCGTCGTGTTCATGGGGAGGCAACAGAGTGCGTCATGTTCATGGGGAGGCAACGGAATGCATCGTGTTCATTGGGAGGCCAACCGGCTGGGTCGGAACGGAATGCGTGGTCGTGTTCATCGGGAGGGCTTGGACGGATCAGGCGATGGAAACGAGGCCTGGCGTACCGCACAACGGAGGAAATGGACCTCCTACATTTGGAACGGGGTCCTGTTGATCAGGAGGGGTGTGGCATACCGCAAAACGGAGGAAACGAACCTCCTATGGTCGAAACGGAGGTCCTGTTGATCGGGAGGGGTGTGGCGTACCCCAAAACGGAGGAAACGGACCTCCTACGATCGAAACGGGGGTGGAGGGGTGTGGCGTACCGCAAAACGGACGAAACGGACTTGTGTTGGAGCGCTATGGTCGAAACGGGGGTCCTGTTCATCGAGAGGGGTGTGGCGTACCGCAAAACGGGACTCCACGGGATACTGTTCATCTCCACTGTCGACCTCCTTCAGCCTCCACGGGCTACCGTTGACCTCATCTAGCCTCCACGGGCTCCTGTTCATCCAGCCTCCACTGCGCGCTACTCCACCGGCTACTGTTCAACCACCCCTCCACCGTCTACTGTTCATCCAGCGCTCCACACCATGGGGTCCTGTTCAACCACCCCTCCACGGGCACCCCTCCACCGCTTCATCGTTCAGCCAGCCTCCACCACACCACGGAGTCCTGTTCATCCAGAGGCAACGCCACCGCCAATCGCTCATCCAAACCCCCCGCGATGCTCACTGCTCATCCCAGAGGCAACATCGATCGGCTTGATTAGCGGCAGAGCGGCGAATCGCCGATCGGGTTCGATTAATGACCATCGATCGATTGCTCGGGTTCAAGAACGCTGTAGCCTCGCAATGCAATCGCCGGGTCGATTAGAGCCCAACGCCTCGCTTCGGGTTGATTAGAGCCAATGTCTCGCACACACGCAGCGTATGTGTCACGAGAGAAAGCAGCGCATCGCTTCGGCCCCGACCTCCCACCGTAACCGGAACTCCCCAAAATTTTCCTCCCCTCGCTTCTACCACGGTTTTTTCCGTCATGGACGGCCCAAAGAATGTCATGCAGCTGCGTCTCCAGCCCGCCTGTGACTTAAAAGCCCATTTTCTGTCATGATTTTTTGTCATAGAAGTAGGAGCCCACCACATCTATGATGATACCGGGTTTTGTCACAATAATCGTCATAGAAGTGTCATATGTATGACATAATTTTTTTTCGTTCGGCCCAAAATGTCACGGACGTGTCTTTTTTGTAGTGCTACAAGAAGACCAGCAGTGAGGGGAGAGAGAGAGGCCAACGAAGTCTTGTTTAGATCTGGAGAGGGTGAGAGAGTGTGAAGAGAGCAACTACAAGTTACCGAGGCTCCAAGGTATATATATAATCGGAGAGAGTGTGAAGAGTGCAAACCCTAGAAAACAAGCGCCGAGGCTACAGCTTACACGTGATGAGGTGATTATACGGTCACTACGAGATCGTATAGCTCCGTATCCATCCATTTTGACCAGTTAAAGAATCCTCCTGGCATGAATTATGCTCAAGTATAGTTATCGAACCCGAGACCACAAGTTTGATGAGGGAACAGGCTAACCAGCTACACAACCCTCCCGTTATGTTCAACAAGAGGAAAATAACCTCTTATACATTCCTGCATTCGTGTGATAAGCATGCCATGTTTTTTGTGTGTGTGTGGGAGTCATCGGGATTTAAATCATAATAGTGTGAAAGTGCAACTATCCCTAGGTGGTTTTGGTAATTCATAACAACATATAGCTCATTGAGCTAATGCTATTCCAAGACTATTATTTCAGGAAAGCTCAATGAATGGCATGGCATGGATGATGAAAGTGGATCCCTCAAAATACTAAGGACAAAGGATTGGCTCAAGCTCAAAAGCTCAAGACTCTTCATTTTACATTTTAGTGATCCAAGATCACATTGAGTCTATAGGAAAAGCCAATACTATCAAGAAGGGATGAGGTGTTGCTTAATGAGCCTCTTGCTTCATGTGCTTAGTGATATGCTCCACAACCCTCAACTACTTTCCCACATCCACAAATGACCTAAACCTAAAGCCAAAATTGGTCACACCGATTCTTTCTATCAGGCGCCACCGATTCCAAAAGTCATAGCCACTGCCACAAACCCTAAGCAAATCGGTCTTACCAATAGGGATCTCGGTCTCACCGAGATGGGGTTGCAATCTCTCTGTTTCCCTTCGTAACGTTTCGGTCTAACAAGAGCAAGGAGTTCATCATCAACGCACCATTTGTTACTTCTTGGAGAGTGGTGTCTCCTAGATTGGCTAGGTATCACTTGGGAGCTTCCGACAAGATTGTGGAGTTGAACCAAGGAGTTTGTAAGGGCAAGGAGATCGCCTACTTCGTGAAGATCTACCGCTAGTGAGGCAAGTCCTTCGTGGGCGACGACCATGGTGGGATAGACAAGGTTGCTTCTTCGTGGACCCTTCGTGGGTGGAGCCCTCCATGGACTCATGCATTGCTACCCTTCAGAGGTTGAAGTCTCCATCAACATGGATGTACGATAGCACCACCCATCGGAACCACGCCAAAAACATCCGTGTCTCCATTTGGCGCTTGAATCCTCCAAACCCTTCCCTTACTTTCTTGCAAGTTGCATGCTTTAATTTCCGCTGCCTATACACTCTTTGCATGCTTGCTTGAATTGTGTGATGATTGCTTGACTTGTCCTAAAATAGCTAAAATCTACCAAACTCTAAAATTGGGAAAAGGTTAAGTTTTTATTGGTCAAGTAGTCTAATCACCCCCCCCCCTCTAGACATACTTCAAGGTCCTACATAGTGTCATGTGGCTTTGGTGGTAAGACTATCCATAGTGGTGCAGAAATAATGCAGCCTTAGTCACCTTATCTCTCTCCACATAGTACGTTGGGTCCCACCAGTCAGAGGGTGAAACAAACAAATTAATAAGAAAAATTAAAAGCGCCCGTGATGTATCTTACCTCACACATCTCGCCATCGCCGAACACTGTCCCAATTGATCCCTCTGTCGCTCACATACTATTTTAAGTGAATCCTTATTATAAAATGCACACAATTTTGGGCACTTGTATTCGACCTAAGTCAAGGTGCCACCGTATCTCGCACGACTCCCTGCATCTAGGTGTAATAAGTCACGTTAGAAGGTGCAGCGGACCAAGGTGCAAGTAGATTGGAGGAGAAGGAGAAACTTGACCGGTCATTCCTCCAGCCAATGCCCTGATTGCCTCTAAACGCAACAATTAATCCAAACAACTAAGAGATGCCTCTTCTCTTCTTGTACGTACTCCATTTGTATCTCACTTCCTGTGGCTTCACACTCGCACGATTTTCCTATTCTATGAACCTGTGTGTGCGTGTGCGTGTGTGTGTTTAACAGCATGTGTGTGTTAGAGAGAGCGACACATCGACCTACTCCTATAGAGAGATGGTGTGTAGTGTACGATTTTAGCCACGAGAGTCGGCACATCCTCTCATTTCTGGGCGTCCGGTAGGGAAAGGCGGACAGCTGCCACACTCGCTCCTGACCAGCCTGGCCCACCCAAAGCCCCTTCATCGCCCGCACGCGCTTCCCGCCCGAAACGGTCAGCACCGCTCCAAGGAATCGGTGCCGCATTCATGCCCGGGCAGAGCGGACGCGACCTCTCACTAGCGCCTACGCTGAAGGGAGAAGCGGATTCAACAGTGATGGTTGCTTCGTCCGTCCAACTTACTGTTGGGTCTATGTGATTTGATGGCTCATTGGTCATTATTACTGAGGTGGTAGGACTGCTGGATGTCCCAGGCTTTCGACGAAAGGAGGTACTAATAGATTGCAATTTTCTCCATTCTTATGGCGGAGGAGTGCAAGAGCAGTGAAAACACGCAGGCTCGGTGATTACATGGCCCACCTCACACTATCACCATATTTTCTGGACACCGTGCGACACCTAACTCTTTACATAGTACTACTTGTATAGTACGTCTTGTAATTTATCACGAGATAGTATAATGCTATGAAGCTTCCAAATTGCTACATGTATCTTGCATCCAAGGTTGCCCCTTGCAACATTTCGTCAAATACAAAGGAGACTAACATGCATGCTATTGCATCTCAATGATTGACAGATCGTAGCAAATATGTACTCCCTCCATTCCAAAATAAGTTTCTCAACTTTATTCTACATACGGAGCAAAATGAGTGAATCTACACTCTAAAATACGTCTATATACATCAGTGTTTGGAGTATGTACTAGTAGTTCGTATTGAAATCTACTAAAGGACATATATATTCAAAAAATATGATAATCTCTCTAACCAAGGTAGTAGGGACGAGGAGTAAACGGAGGGAGTACTAGTAAAATTTTCTCCTCGTCCTGCGAGCCACCGCGCGCGTGAGCGAGGGAGCGGGCGTAAGGCGTACTACTACTACTACTACTCATGCAGTCCCTAGCCATTGAAACAGAGACAGCTAAAGAAAAAAATTATCCATGCAGCCCCTAGCCTTTGAACCGTACACCCTAACCATGCTTTAATTTGCTCGCAACGTCGGTGCTTCCTAAGAAATGAAGTTTGCAACCCTTTGACCATCAGATCATTTTGTGCAGTTTCACCAAAATCGAGATGAGCATCCCTATGGAAAAGAAATTGAAGCGTGATTAGAATAAGATTACTGGGACTAATTGATGAGACATAAACTCATCACAAATATAGTACATAGAAGCCAGTAGAGGTATGTGCGGAGCAAAGAAGTAGAGAAATATCCACATGGAGTGATGTGTGCACCGAGCAAGCGATGGTGCAAGCCGTCAGAAGGGAGTTGTACACGAGGGATGTCGGCACGTAGCTCAACCTAGAGGAGGGCGGCGGAGGAGGCAACTACCCACGCCGCGGCAAAGGAGCAATGGACGAAGGCAACCTCACCGCTTTGTGAGAGAGAATGGCGGGGACCCCGATCGGGACGTGCCGACAAGGTTTTCGCCGGGCGACGGCGACCAAGATCTACACTAAGCATTCACTTTCCCCATGGACGTGTTCACGGGATGTTAGAGATGTGGCCACAGTGGTTTTATGCGAGAGAGTGTGAAAACTGAAGAGAGCAACCCCAGCAAGCAACCGTGTAGGCTCGCCCTGCCTATGTATATAGTGGAACGGTTTCCTTTTCTCTCCATATGAACCTATTTATATTGCATACGTGCCACTAAAGAAAAAAAACTTTATTTATAAATGACGCGACACCTACTACTCGTTCTCCTATAAACCTTCTCCAAACTATTAACCTTGCGATTGGCTCTTCGCCTCTTCGGGAAGTCGAGCAATAATGGTACTGCAGTATATATCGTTCTGGCTATATGAGACCGAATGAATTGCTGCACGTCCACCATGTGGCGAGGGTCGAGGGGCGAGGGAGAGTGTGTACTATTACGTCCGTTTCAATATGGACTACATACGGAGCAAAATGAGTGAATCTACACTCTAAAATACGTCTATATACATCAGTGTTTGGAGTATGTACTAGTAGTTCATATTGAAATCTACTAAAGGACATATATTCCAAACAATATGATAATCTCTCTAACCAAGGTAGTAGGGATGAGGAGTAAACGGAGGGAGTACTAGTAAAATTTTCTCCTCGTCCCGCGAGCCACCGCGCGCGTGGGCGAGGGAGCGGGCGTAAGGCGTAGTAAGCAAGCTTCACCTCATCCTACGAGCCACCACGCCTGCATGGGAAGACGGCGTGCTAAGCAAGCTTCTCCTCGCTCATGCGAGTTGACGGGACACATCAAAAGTACTCCAAAGGTATAGAGCCTTGCCTCTAAGGTAGGCCCCACATGGTTTGCCTCTTTTTTAACATAATGCGTCAAGTCGCAATTTGTTTGTTCACCCGTGGTAGACGATCCTCCATCCATCTAGTGGACAACCAGTACACGTGTCAAGTTACCATGTGGGTTGCCTTTTCATATAGAAATGAGCTCCACCGTGTACCCGCGTGGTTTGGTTGGGAAACAGACGGGAGTACGTGCGCCGTGTGTGCACCTCTTCTCTTCGTGCACGTCCCCACCTACGTCGGTGTGTGTGAGAGATACAAACCTAGACAAATGGCTTGTGCGTTCGTGAGTGTTTTTTGTTTTTCTGGGGGGGGGAGGTTGATTTCGTAATGTACTTGTGGGAATATGTGTCGATGACATCTCAAACAAAATTTTTCATGCAATGTGTTTGAAATGGAGGCCTATCCATATAATATATAGAGGGTCGGGCGATCCACGAGAAGAGAGGGAGGGGTCATAGATATCGATAGAGTCGAAGAGAGGATCAAGTGGGTGGGTGCGAGATCGATGAAGAGAGCCATCGAAATTGAGTGTGTGTGCAAGTCAAAGATATAGGGCGACTGACCTAGCTACCGGAACGTCAGAGGGCATAGGTCAAGTTTGTGTGTGGCAGAGAGACATGACTAGAGCGCTCGATGTATTGGTGTGTGTGTGTGTGTGTGTGTGTGTGTGTGTGTGTGTGTGTGTGTGCGAGGGGGTGGGGGGAGGGGTAGGCAGAGGCCTAACTATAGAGGTAGAACGACTCATATATGTGTTGAGAAGGAGAGACCCAGCTATGTCTTGAGGGAGATCGGTCGACATCCATACATAACTGAAGGACGGGAAATAGGATGGGACAGAGAGAGAGATGAGAGAGAGAGGGAGGGAGAGGGGTAGAGTGCTGGATGGGTGATGGAGTTGCTTCTCGAAGATGGTGGGAGAGGCCTACTAGACAAACTGAGGGTGGAACTGCAATATTATCAATAAGAGTGGGGATGTGTTTCTATGTGTGCCTATGCGTGATAGATCTGTCGGGATACATCCATGGATGATGATGGGGAACCATATGTTTGCTAAGAAAACCTAACTAGATCGGTAGATCAATTGTTGTTTGTCGGAGGAAGGGAGAGACATAACTAATGAGGTAGATCGATCGACGCGTGGGGAAAACGAGTTATAAGGCTCTAGTTAGCTATATGTATAGCGGGAGATCGGTCGGTGTACATCCATTTGTTAGAGGCAAATAAAGCCTGGAGACGGATAGACAGAGAGAATGAAGCTAGGAGGTGGTGCGAGTGGCCCAGCTACTAGCTAGATAGGGGGAGGAGTGTGCGGTTGTGAGATCGATGAAAAGAGGGGCGAGAGTTTACACGTGAGTGGGACCGTATGAGAGACACGAGGCAAGGACACATAAAGGAGGATATTGAAGGTGCGTGTGTATGTTGTAGGCAGACATCGCTGGAGAGGTTTATCGATCGGTATGTGTCGGAAAAGAGTTGTGGAGACTGTGGGTGAACGACCTAAAGAAGAAAAAAAATGAATGTGCGCGATGGACAGAATGCTGAGGGAGGGGGAGGGCGAGGAGGGCGTGTTCATGCACGAGAGGAAGTTAGTGGTAGCTACAAAGGTTAGAGGATTGTGTGGGTGTAAGAGACTAACAAAGATCATAATTTGATATGAAAGTGGATTCATATATTTGAATAGGAGATCATAGTGTTTTAAACATATGCATGCATGAATATAGGGGTGATACGTGTGTTGTTGTTTTGCACATGTTATACCATAATGTGATAATGCATGGCGTTTGTATCTCACCGCTAAATGTCAAACAATCTAAACCATACTATACATCGGACAATCTTACATTTTATTTGAATTTGTGACAATGTGTGGCGTTTGCAGCTTACAACTAAATATCAAACAATCTAAACAATACTATATATTGAACATTCTCACATTTTATTTGAATTTGTGGTAATGTGTGGTGTTTGCAACTCACATCTAAATACTTGTAGGCGTAGGGGGCGGGGCACCATACATAATCTGATAAACACATTATACATATGAGACATGGTTTAGTTTGTGAAGATCTAGCTACAGCTTGAATGTACTATGATTTGAAAGCAACATAAAGTGGATTCAAAAAATTGAGTTCGAGTTCATATAGTACACATAGTTCATATGTAACTCAAGACTAATCATGTGGTGTGCTGTGAAGATATTACACAAACGATGGTTTAACTTGACATAATGACGATTGTAGATCTTATTAAAACAGAGAAACGAATTCAAACTCTTTGACTTCACAACAATCATTATTGTAGATCTTATTCAAATAGAGAAACGAATTCAAATTTAATTCATATTGACGCAGTAGTATATACGTTTGGAATGCACTAAAACGTTCATTTGAGTACTAGGTTGCATGAATTATACACGTAGTGAAATATTTTAATTGAACATAACATGAATTCAAAGTTTTGAATGACATTTGTAGTGCAAATTGATTTGGTACAGTACACGTTAGGCTTGTCCGGAAATTTCAACCCGCACCTTGTTAGCCCAAAATATTTAAGATATATCTTTGTCTCGTTGTGCGCCGACAACTCCCTCCATCTCAACCCGCGCCTTGCTATTCCAAAATTACAACGCGCGCGAAAACTCCCACCTCCTATAAAATCCCGACACACGAAATGCCCGTGATACCCCTGAACCGAAAGAACCGCCTCAAATCGGTGGGGGTACTATCGTAACTTACCCCACATTTCAGACAAGCGCGTCCCTAAGCCATGGTTCCCCGCTCCCATCCCATCTGCCCACTCATTCGTACACCGAGGCCGGGAAAACCAGCGAAGCCCCACACCCTCCTCCATCCGCCACCCAGCCGGAGCCCCTTCCACGACGACATCGTCCACAGCAACACCTCGACGTCCCTCATCCACCGTACCAGATGAGGATCCGTCGTCGATCTGGTCGTCCCGCCGGTTCAGCCACCCCGTCCTCCACCTCCAAGAGAGCCCCAACGTTCCCCTCGTCTTTCGCACCACCTCCATTCCCACACCGCCGTCTTCACCTACACCACCATAAGAGCACCAGCATCACCGTTTCCTCGGATGAAGCTGCGGCCTAATCGGCGCCACCAAAGAGGTTGTACACTAATCGCCTCATTTTCTTCTAGATACGATCTCACAGTGCTGCCGGCGCTCGGTCCCGAGTCGACACGGCGCGACTCCATCCACCGCGGCGTCGTCGGCCACTTCCTCCACGGCGTCGCTCCCTCAGCGGCGATGTCCACATAAGTAGGAGCTGCTGCTGCTTTAGCTCTCGCTCGCGCTGCTGCTCTGCTTTTGCTCTCGGTCCCCTGCCTGGTCTGCTCTTGCTCTTGCTCTTGCTCGCAGTGCTGCTCTCACTCTTGCTCTTGCTTGCGATGCTGCTCTGATTTAGCTACACTTCAATCGACTGAATCGACTTTTGGGTGATCGCTTTGGGTGGGTGGGGGGCTTTCGCCAGGAGTTAAGGAAGAACCACCAATGGGAGGGGGCTCATGGGAGAAGTACCCCACTATCTATCTTAGGGTTCAGGTGGGGGCGGTGGTCGCGGTGGTGGGGCGGTGGCGTGGATCACGGGAGAAAAAGCTTCGCAGGGGGCCTAGAGGGATGGCCGGGGTGGCGGTGGACCGGCGGTGGTGAGTGTTTCCGGGGCGGGCGGGGCGGCTGTTTGGCCGGTGGTGGCTGGCGGCTCAGGAGGGTGGAGGTTGAAGATGAACTGCAGGCCCTTGATTTCGTATCCAACGGCTGCAAAATTGACTGACCAAAGATGAAAAAGTCAGTCGACTAACGTGTAGCCTCACCTCTAGTGCGTTCAATTTCGACAGTAAAATTCAGTTTCAACAGCAAAATTCAGTTTCGACAGTTAAGTTCAATTTCGACAGTTAAATTCAATTTCGACAGTTAAGTTCAGAGATGAGCGGCTGATGTATACATCTAGCACTTTGTGGTTATGTATTTTACGTCATCTATTGGAGATGCTATTAGAATTCCACTCAGGTTAACGTTGTCTCTCTTGTCCTGCTTTAGCCCCGGCGTCGTACAACTCACCGGAGCTGCTCCAATGACGAAACCCTCCATCACAGTGGAGCAGTACCTCGGGCTCCAACTCCATACGCCTAAGATCTTCTTCCCCTCCACCGACAGCCAAGTCAGCCGGAGCGTCCTCACCGGCCAACCCAATCACGTTGAGATCAACATGGCTTCGCCAAAGAGGTTGTACACTTCTTGTGGTTTGACTTAATCTCACCATACTTCTTTGCATCCTGTGATCTTCCAATTCTTGTGAACCAAACATCCAGATTGGCAGAAATCCTGTGTTTTTAAATTCTCTCTTTTTCACGTGCATTCCTATCCTATTCCTGTCTATTTCCTATCCCTGCATTGTTAGAATCCTCAAATTCAAACAAGCCCTTACACAATTACTTCTGTTACAGATATGTGTCAAAGAAAACCTTGTGTGGTTTGTTCTGCTCCTCACGGTGTCAGGTTCCACCCCAGCTCAAATTGCTCCAACGACGGAAGGGTTCACCACAGAGGATCCGCTCTCCAGACTGTCTTTCGCCGCCTCGGATCTTCTTCCCCGCTACCGCAGCCATGACAACTGCATTACCATCATCAACTGAGAAGATGACCTTGAGGACTACATGGGTCTGTAAGAGAGGTCGCACTCTTCCGTGTCTGCTTACGTTATGCATCGCTTAATATGATGACATGCTACTTTATTGTCGTGTTCACCTATTAGACTTCGACTCAGGTCCAAACTTATGCTGAAACTTGAGTTTTTAAATGGTTGTGGGGTACATATTGGGGCGGCAATCAGTACTATCTGTATACTATCGGGTTAATCTCGGGTATCTACTATGAGTTTCATGTTGGGTGCAAACAAACATTAAAGGAGACATTATCTGTATTTTTTAACTAAAGCTATTATCTGCCTGCTATCATTGGTTTTGGGTCTATCCATAGTTTGCTACCATCACTCTGGATTTGTGCATGCACTCCTTACATAATTTCACTATGTTTTATTCCTATGCATGTCAGTTATTGTACACAATGGAACTAAACATGTAGAGCAAAAGAGACGAGCCTTGAGTGGCAATAAAATTTCATGCATGGTCGCTCCATGGTGGGCGCAAAGGCAGCCCCCCTCCACCCATTTAGGATCATAATAAAGAGGAAGATAACTGTTCTGAAGGGGATTCAGAAGCAGAAGACCACTCCTATTTACCCCATGAGGTCTTCGCTCTAACTTGGCATGCTGGTGTTGGTTATATCATGCATATGGTGCCTTGCATTGCTTACTTTATACATCAAATATGTCAACTGCTTAATTTAGACATGCTTTGTGTGAATGCGATCTGTTTAGTTTATTCATCATTTATGTGAATTATGCAATGCCATATTGTTTAGCCAGGCATCATATATGTGAATTTTGCAATGCCATCCTGCTTAGCCAGTCATCTTATATGTGAATTATATTAGGCCATCCTTTTTTTCGTTACGTATTACATTTGTCAACAATGTTAGTACATTCAACTACTCGTGCGCATCAGCCATAGACACAGTGATGGAAAATGCTGGAGTGAAAACAAGGTCTTCAGAGCAGACTATGCTATCTGACGAAGCGCATATCTCGCTGGTTACGGATAGCTCCTCGGAGGAGGATTCAGAGACAGATGACCAGTCCTATCCCCCCCCCCCACGAGGTGCATGCTCTAACTTGGCAGGGTTATGTTGCTCATACCGTGTGTATGGTATCTTGCATTGCAATGTCATTTGCTTAGTTTAGACATGATTTGTGTGAATGCCACCTGTTTAGTGTCTAATTACCATATATGTGAATTATGCAATGCCATCTTTTTGCAAGACATTATATATGTGAATTATGCAATGCTATCTTGTTGCAAGGCATTATATATGTGAATTATGCAATGCCATGTTGTTTAGCCAAGCGTCATATATGTGAATTATATCATGTCGTCCTTTTTTTGTATTTCTCATTGCTTTTGTCGATAATGTTTGTATATTCAACTGCTCTTCCTGTGCATCAGCCATTTGAATTGGTGATGGTGAAATCTGGAGTGAAAACAAGGTCTTCAGAGCAGACAATGCTAGCTGGTGAAGCAGATATGTTGCTGGTTACATATAGCTCTTCAGAGGAGGATTCAGAGGCAGATGACCAGTCCTATTATCCCCCTGAGGTGTATGCTCAAACTTGGCAGGGATATATTACTCATATCATGCATATGTTGTATTGCAATGCTTAGTTTTTACATCATATACACGATGTTGAATGCCATCTCCTTAGTTCACACATCATATATGTGATTGCCCTCTGCTCACTTCCTTAGTATATAAGTCATATATTTGAATTATATCATGCCATGATGTTTACATAGACAACATGTATCTGAATTATGGCATGCCAACCCATTTTCTAAAGACATAATATAGTTATATCATCCCATCCTATTCACATAGTCATCATATTTTGAATTATGCCATTCTATCCGTGAATAATATCATGCCATCATGTTTCCATCGACGGCATGTTTGTGATTTATGGCATGCCAACCACTTTAATAGACACATCGTATAGTTATATCATCATCCTGTTTACATAGTCATCATATTTTGAAGTATGTCATTCTATCATGTTTAGTTAGCCATCATACATGTGAAATTGTGTCATGCTATCCTGTTTAATTAGCCATCATATATTTGAAATTATGTCCTGCTATTCTGTTTGGTTAGACAACATAAATGTGAATGATTTCATGCCATGTTTTCTTCCCTACTATCCATTGCCCTGTCTATCTTACAATGTCTGTACATTCAATTAATTTTCTTGCTTATCAACCATTTCAATTGGAGGGGGGTGATGGAAGTATCTGTGTGAGTGAAAACACGGTCTTCAGAAAATATCATGCTACCTGTCGATGGAGATAGAACCACAGTTGTACTTGCCCAAGAACCAGCCCCACCACACATAACCCAGACTCACGCAGATTGTACCCCTACCTAGTTGGACAGAGAACCAGCTACACCCCTTCTAACCCCAACCCCAGCAGATAGTAACCCAGTTCCCGTTGACACAAAGACCGTCTCCACCACAGAGCACCCAAACACGAGCAGTTAGTAAGGCAATTGCAGTGCCCAAAGCACAAGGACCACCACTCCGAACCCCAAGTCAACGCTTAAAGCAGAAGAAGAATTGTTCTCAGGTCAGGTTCGGTAGCTATGGTTTATACTACTTTGCTCTTGCATCACTGTATTTACTCATACCAACTAATTTCAAATTTGAAGGATGCAATTGAAACTCCAATGGCGCAATAGATATGTTTTAAACCTGTTTCTTTAACGTGTTGCTGTTGTAACTTGATCTATGTTGATTTCAGTTTCAATTGAATAAACAGTTATGTTCTCATGCCATGCACATTACAAGTGTTGTTATTGATGTGTAGTTTCCCACACTTATATTCTGTCTATGCTGTTTTGTCTTAAATAGATATGATTCTAACTATATCTATCTTGATCTGGCAACATAAACTAGAATGATATAGACCATACAGTGACCATACTACATAGATATATGTTTGTTTCATGCTGTTATCCTGTCCACCTTACTACTGAACTGGTTTACCATAATGAATTTCATATATGACATTGTAAACCTGTGATGTGTTTGTTTGTTTCTCCTTTAGAACGCGGATAAGATATTGGAGAAGAGTACCCCGTTATGCAATGGTAAAGGGAGTAATGCAGATCAGGTTCAAGATAGTGAGACATCCCTATTGTTCTCCAAGAAAGCTGATAAAAACTATATTGAAGACAGTGAGACAACCCCAAAGTCCTGTCTTGATGTAGTGTTCGAAAGCATCGGCTACTACTTGGCACCCGGCTCTTCGTGCTCACGCTGAATCAGTTCGGCTTCTTGAGTCTCAACTTCAAGTTGAAAGACATCGATCGATGTTATGCGACAGAAGTCAAGGACCGAGGAAGTCCTGCAGAATTCGGATGCATACTTTACGGTGCAACAACAAGTGCTTGAGGATTTAAGCGCCAAACAAGAGAAAGTTAATAAGCTTGCTAAGCATCTTGCCAGCATTTTGGGTACCCGGGATATTGTTTCTTGAACTCTTCTGAAGTGGTTTCAATTCTGGACTTGTTTTGCTATAGCGTTTATATGCTGCTTTGTTCCCTATATTTGCACTGGTGGCGAACTTTGATGCCCAGTGGATGTAATATGTGTAATAGCCGTGATAGCCTAGCGTAAGTTACTTGCTTATTTATTTCTGTTGTCTTGTTTATTTGTTTTCTTGTAGTCAGTGCAGTTCTTTTTCCGCGGTTTGCTAGTGGTCGGAATAACCCATTTTTTAAAACTAGTCCACATTAACAATGGGCTACATATTTATCAGAGGCCTCCCACGCGTAGAGAAACAATGGGCCTTCTAAGGGTCGTAGACACAATGGGCCTTCTACGGGGTGTAGACACAATGGGCCTTCTACGGGGCGTTGACACAATGGGCCTTCTACGGGCCGTATCATCAATGGGCCTTCTATGGGCCGTATGATTGGTTGGCCAAACATGGGCCAATAACAGACCACATTATGGTCGTAAATGGGCTAGATTTGAAATCGTCCGTTCACGGGCCGACCATAACGGGAAGTCGTTAATAGGCCGTATTTGATGACGCTATGAAAACAGCCCAACGTATTAACGGGACACAAACGGGCCGACTGTAACCACGACCTGTATTTGGCCCACAAGCTGAAAATGACAAAGAACGGGCCGAAGTAAGCGAATCCGGAAATGAGGCCAAGAATAAATGGGCCCTAAGAAGGCCGAAAGATAACATGGGCTGGAAACGACCCAATGGAATAATGGACCGTTAATGGGTATAAAGTGATGCACTGTTCATTACGGGCCAGTTTTACCACGGGCTGTTAATGGGCCGAGGGTTACTAAGGGCCTCATATGGGCCAAAATACGTCATGGTCCATACATGGGCCGGAAGTTAAAACGGGCTGGAATTATATTGGACGGCCCAGATGACGCTACTGGGCCTAATTCGGATAGGCCGTAAATGGGCCCTGGGTTAGCGGGTTGTAAATGGGCTATATGTGAACATGCCGTTGACAGGCTTACCATGGGCCGGCCCGCCATCTTTTGACCAAGTCAAACGGGCCGGCCTTTTCACAGGAATGGGCCTCTGTTGGGCCGTGCCACGTGTCGACGTATCATAGGCGCTTTGTGTCCAATGAGTGGATGACGTCTGTCCCAACGGTGAGCTGACACGTGTTTCCTCCAGCCAATGATGATTTTACACGTGGAAAATCCCCATTGGTCGGGGCTGTTAATGGGTTATCGGATCCAAAACCGGACCCGATAGCTTAACGGCGTTCCGTTACGGTGGATGCCACGTGTCGGTCACCCTTGACGAAAGCACTTCTATGACGCGCGATTTATCGTCATGGAAGTGGACACTTCCGTGATGATAATTTTGTCATGGAACACTTCTACGACAGCACAGGTATGACTATCTTGATTCTGTCATGAATTTGTCATGGATGTACATGCATGACAGAAAACGTGACCTACTGTGACAAACATGTATCATCACGGAAGTGTATTTTTTTGTATGATCCCGCCGTGTCGCCGGGAAACTTGGGGATACATCGGCGACCGCGCGCGCCCCTTCGGCGGCTTCTCCGCCGATATACGGTTCCACGAGATGCGCCTTGGCCTCAGCAATTTTGACACCGCCAACGAGGCCGCCCGCGCGTACGACGCAGCGGCGTGGCGCCTCCGGTGTCCTCATAGAACATTGAACTTCCCCAACGTGCCGACACGGGAGCGGGCGCTGGAGCTCGCGCCTCTGCGGCGGCTTATCACCGACGAGGATCGTTGCGACAACCTGAGGCGGGAGCACCGTCTCGGCATCACCGAGATGGACGAGGAAGCCATGGCGCTGTGGCGCCAACGCTTCCCGCAGGACATCATCAATGAGCGCGAGTTCTACGCGGAAAGGAGGGCGGAGAGGTTGAAGAGGAGGGCGGAGCGAGCAGCCTATCGCGAGGACAGGCATACGCGAAAAGCGGACGCTCAATTCAACATGAGGCTAGGAGCAGTGTCGCCCTGGGAATCCGACGATGATCGGTATCTTCACGCCTACATTGAGACGTCGGAGGAGGACATCACCGAGGAGGAGTCGGACGACGAGGAGTAGTTGAACTTATCTATTTTTTTATCTATCTATGCTATATCTATGCTGAGAACTATCCTCTACTCTCTATCTCTACTTCTCGATCTTAGCACTATAAACACTTTTTTAAAGCGCCACGCGTTGCGCTTCTGTTGGAGATGCTCTAACATGGCAGACGAGTGCTTTAATGTTGCCCACAAGACGCGTGAGTATTACTAGTAGTATATTTTTGTTGCCATGTTGATATTTTAAAACCACGAGTGCGAACATGCAGAGGAGCAATGAAGACCAAACGCGGGATATTGGGGACATCTTCGAGGAGCATGGCAAGTTAAAGAGGAGCTACACCGAACCTGTAAAACGAGCTTTGGTAAGTAACACCCTTTCAATTACTTTCGTTTAGCCTCGTGTTCTTCGATGTGTATATGTTTTAGTTTCTGTTTCTCTTAGCCTCGTGTTCTTTGATGTGTAATAAGAAGAGTCTTAATCGTCCTAATGCTTTCGTTTTTAGCTTGATGTAGGAAGTGGGTGTTCTCACCTTGTAGTCAGTTTTTATATTTTTCCTTTTGAATTCACTTCTGTGAGTCCTGTTTATCTGGCTTCTACTAAATGGATCTAGGTTGCTCTGAGTATTGATCTAAAAAAGAAGTAACTTCATGCTAGGATGCAGTTCCTGCGAGGAGGGAAGTATGGTCAACCTCGAGATCATGTTTCCAAAATGAGGCTGGATTACACACAATGTGCCAGTTCCCTAATGATGCTGGATTAGACACAAGGTGCAAATTCCCAGATGATGTTGGATTACACACAAGCCAGGTGGAGTCGTCAGTTGTTCTTGTCCTCGTGGCTCTAGTAAAGGCTGAAAGAAAGCGTGTAGCAGCCCTTGAGAATGTAGCCGAGTTCCTGAAGAAGCGAAAAGAGCAATCAGATGCTCTCTTCACCCAAGCCAAAGAAGAGATGGAAGAAGCCAGAAATAAGCTAGCAGAGGCAGAGCAGGCTAGGCGTCTCCTGCTCTCTAAAACTGTTGTCAATACAAAATTTCCTTCATAATATCTAGGTACAAATGTTTATCCAGTCAGCATGCCTGTTGTGATGCCCGTGCATCTACTGATGTGGCACAAAATAATTTTGTTCGGGTCATGTAATAACAGCAATTACTTTCCAAACAATAACAGACGAAGCATTGGTCATGGTATAGTTCACGCGCAAGCCCGACATTCCAAGTTCAACTTCCACATCAAACTCATGTTCATAGATATCTGCACATTCATAGATAATGTCCACAGCCATGATTCACTTCAAAGCCAAAAAAATGTGAGGAGAGTTATAAATAAACAAAAACCACTAGTTCCTGCTACCACTGCGAGCACAACAAGTCAAGACCATGTGTAATTAATTATATTTTGGTCATTTTTTGTGTTCTAAAATGCCGGCCAGCTCGCGGAAGGACGTGTTGCCTGCACACGTGCAGATTCAATGGAGGCAGGCGGGGCAGTCTGAAGCCGGTTGCATGCGGCGAGGAGGCGTGTTCAGCCGGGCTTGCAGCGAGTGGGGCCCTCTTGGCCAGCGCGCCGGTTCAATGCCTGCGCTATGAGAGGTCGCGTCCATGTCAAAGCAATCACTCCCTCCAGTCATTTTTTGTTTGGGTATAACAAAATTTCGTTTTCCATTCACATTTTACAAGTCAAATTCGTGGACAAACTTTGACCCAAACTACGACGGGGACTAGTAAACTGGAACGTAGGTAGTAGTTTTTTTTATCAAAGAAGGGTTTCCCCCTTCTGATTTTCATTACTGAAAACCAACATCTAAACCATAGTATTTGCCCTAGAACTACCAGGTTCAACATCTCGCAACATAAACCCATACAACCATACGCCAAGGAGGTAGTAGTTATAAATTCCATTTTCACTCCATACCAATCGTTCTAAAAACTACTTAGTACTTATAACGCGCCATTGAATGTCGGAACTCTTACCCTGCTAAAAAATGATATTTTAAACGTGGCTACTCGATCTTCCGCAACTGGCGAGCCACCGCCACCAGGTCGTTCACCTGTGGCCCCGACCATCAACTCCTATGGATCAAATTATCACGCGAGCTAACTATTCCTACAAAGGTGCGCTCCACCATGTAGCCGTACCCGCGCATGAAGCAATCATGCACCTAGGGTTTTAGGGTTTATTTGTTAATGGTGCCTTTACGTAACTCTCATGTGTGCGAGACAGTGAGAGACCGACTGCGTGCGTGCACCTCTTCTCTTCGTATATGTACTCCACCGTTTGTCTGGTGTCCAAAAAATTATACAGTGGTAATAACTACTCCCTCCGTTCCATATTGTAGTGCCTATAGATTTTTAGAAAAGTAAAACCTCACAAACTTTGACCAAGTTTGTGGAGAAAAATATTTACATCTAGAGTGCGGAACATATATCACTAGATTCATCATATGATGTAGTTTCGCATTATATATTTGTGCTATTGTAGATATAAATATTTTTCTCTACAAACTTGGTCAAAGTTTGCAAAGTTGACTTCATAAAAAATCTATAGGCACTACATTGTGGAACGATGTGTTGCCACACAATCAAAGTTGATTAATACATATTCACTGATTTGATAGAAAAAAGAGTCTAGTTTTGAAATAGGTATATCACTAAAAATATGTTATGTTTCACTCAAAATATATTCCTTTGGCGGTTTTGATGAGATAAGGGGGGAATGTTGTTGGTTTCAAGATTCAAGAAGTGGTATATGTCTAATTTCTACTCTTACTAGCAAGATGCCCGTGCGTTGCACGGAACATCAAGATCTTGTGGGAGAAAGGATGAACGAGGGAAGGCCTTATCTGCAAATGTGGAGAGGAGTGCGGGTAAATTATCATAGTTTCCTTCCTATCCGTTAGATATAGATCGGACGGCCTATATTGCAGGATGGCAGGCACACCATCATCACCGACTATGCTTTTTATAAGAGTAGAGATAAAAAAACAGAGTTGGTGATGATGGTGTGCCTGCCATCCAGCAATATAGGCCGTCCGATTTATATCTGGCGGATAGGAAGGGAACTATGGCTATTTTGCAAAAAGATACCCACACCCCTCTCCACATTTGCAAACAAGGCCTTCCCTCGTTCATCTTTTTCTCCCACAAGATAAACTACTCATACAAATGCATCTTGATGTTCCGTGCAACACATGGGCATCTTGCTAGTTGTTGCAAAAAGCCCATGTGTGTGTGAGATAGAGGAGGAGGACGGAGTGCATGTGTGACAAAGACACAAAGAGTGTGTGTGCGAGAGGTACCAGCTTAAAATGAGGCGATAGTGTGTGTGTGCACGATCGAGAGGGCGTGTCTCAATAATGGAAGAGAAATCTACGTAGATACAAGGAGCGCCAGAGAGACATGTATGCGATAGTGGAAGCACGAGCGTGCGGGTGTATAAACCTATCTAGAGGCTAGTCGATAAATGTTTGTGAGAGAAATACGAGTCGGGGGTGCGAAAGCGAGAGTTTTGTGTGTGAGAGAGAGAGACATCAGTCGGGAAGGGCAGTGGAAGCAGGAGTTGTGTGTGTGTTGTTTCTGAGATAGAGAGAGAGAGAGAGAGGGAGGGGGAGTTCGTCTGATCGGTAAACAAATGAATAATGTCAGTTTTATAACTGGGATGGAGACAGAAAGGAGACCGCAACAAATGTTGTGTCTGCAGGAGAGAGTAATTTTAGTGGTATGAGTCATATCTAGATACATATAGGGTGTGTGAGAGAACCCCATAGAGAGAAAGACAAAGTGAAAGACAAGCGAGACTGTGTGTGTGGTGGTGAAAAAGAAATCTTAGGTACCTAGTGATACCAGAGAACGGTAGAGACGTGAGAGATAATGAAAACCGTGTAATGTATAACGATAGGGAGAGTGTGACACTTCTCAAGGGAGACGTCGAGAGACCATGTTTGCGAACATAGGAGAAACATGAAGTGAGCGTGCGGGTGAGCTGGGCGAGAGAGATGGGCATGAAAGGAGTCAACATAAAAGGGATTCAAATATTTGCATTCGAGATGATGATACATGTAATTCATAATTGAACCAAAATTGATCTATCAAACATGCGTACTCATATGAATTCACGCGCATCTATGTTATTTAATATGTAGATATTACGGATCCATACATTTTAGTAGAACATAATTTGGTTTAAATTTTTTGAATTCAACCTTATGATTTTGAGATCATTGTATTTGTAAATCATATTATACATATAAAGGAGCAGAATTCTTTGTTGTGCTTTTGAAAAATATATATATATATCTATATAATGATGTATATAGAATTTTATTCCAATCGAAAACGGATCCTGCCCGAACAAAAATAGAATACAAACTGGATTCGAATTGAGTTGGCACGGTAAACGTGCACTCTTGCTCTGCAAAAATTTGAACAAAGCGGGAAAAGTCGCAGTAACCGCCCGAAACCAAAATCTGCGAGATGGAAATTACTGCCTATCCCTGCCACGTGAAGCCTATCGGCTCGATTTCTATAGGTTTCGATAGGGGTAGGTTTGTAATTTCACTCAAACGTGACATAACCGCCTCTCACCCGGATTAAAACACGGTGGGTACCAAAACACGGTGTCTCCTCGGCCGAAAGCGATTCCCTCCCCGATTCATACACGGTGGGCGCCAAAAACAAACTCTCGTCGGCAAATATTCGGTGTATGCGAGATTACCGTCCTATCCCCAACCGACTAATATTGCTGTGATGTAGGAAATTTTAAACGGGGGCTAAGTTGGTAAATTTCCTCGCATTTGAGACAAGTGCGCCCTGAAGACATGGTTCCCCCTTCCTCTCTCCCTCCATTTCCCCATTCGTACTCCGTGGGTGCCAAAACACCCTCTCCACCCCAGCCTCCTCCATCCGCCACCCCATCCACCGCCGTCCTCCTCCACCATGCCGGAGCTGATACCCCGACGTCGTCGGCCATTACAAGAGATCGACCTCTCTCATCCACGGCTTCGGACCAGGATCCTTGCATACCGTCCTCTCGCTTCATCCCTGTCGTCGTCCACCTTGCCGGCGCCGCTCCCACGACCGTCTCGTCCACCGTACCTTGCCGCCACCGTCTACCCTCCTAGATCTGCTTCCACGCTGCCGACAGCCATCGCTACCGCAGCACCGTCAAATTCTCAGCAGATGCATACATGGCGCCGCAACAGAGGCGGTTATTTTTCGTATTAGCTCAAATTATTTATCGCAGCAAGAAAATAGATCGCCACTTCTTTACTCTGATTTCTTGTCCATCACTTACTTGTTAGTTGAAAGCAAACATTGGTTGTGAAGTTGCCTTTATCTGGTTTGCACCTTCAGATCCGCCATGGCACGCTCAATACTATACTCGCAATGCTTATGGTTTTCCCCTTTTATATTCCACACTAGTTAAATGACAGTAGACTAAATTTAAAAATTGGGTCAGTCGATTTTTGAGAGCTCGTCGGCGTTTGCTGGTGCGAAGGAATGGGCTCGGGTGGGGACGGTGGTTGTGGGGCGGTGGCGGGGCCTCGCCGAACGAAGAAAACTCGACGCAGGTGGGGGCAGGGCTGGGGGTGGTGGTGGTGGAGGAACACAGATGGTGGGGGCGGTGGTTCGGCCGGCGGCCCGTGCGGTGTTCTGTATGGGAAGAATCAGAGACGAGGAAGAAGAAGGGTTAGGAGACATAGGATCTTCATCCAACCGCCTGAAATGGTCGACTGTCCCAAATGAAAAAAGTCACGCAACTTGCAGGCAGACATGCCTTTATATTCAGTACCATCATCGTACCTTCTTAGCACTGCTCCTGAATCCATCAAGCTAAACAACGTGCCACTCATAATTCTAAACTTGTTGCTCAAATATGAATCTGATATGATGCTGATATTACTAAAACATATAACATTTAATTGATCAACTAATGTTCCTACCTTACTTTCGAAAAGCATGTGCACCACATATAGAGAGACAGCAGGGAGTCGCATTCTTAATGCACTCCAGTTCATCATGTGTGGGCACTGCGCAATGAACATTTTATTATCCAAAATCTGCTTGCTCTTCTTTAGCATGTTCCTCTTCCGTTGTTCTTTAATAAGTACTCTCTCCGTTCCTAAATACAAGTCTTTGTATAGATTCCACCATGGACTACATATGGAGCAAAATGAGTGAATCTACACTCTAAAATGTATCTATATACATCTGTATGTGATCCATAGTGGAAATCTCTACAAAGACTTATATTTTGGAACGGAGGGAGTATGATAGTCATACAGTATGTTCCTTGTAGTGAAGATGAGCAGGGACATTTGCAGTGTAGAGGTCTATACGGTCGGTTGTGATGGACACTTTGAACTCTTCAGGCCTCTTTGATTCGTAGGATTTTGTAAACATAGGAATAGGAATTGTAGTGGCCTGCCAACTTGAATCCTATAAGATTAGCAAGGAAATGCGGGGAGTTGTGTCGCCTTTGAGAGTTACATGGATATTAACAGTACCGCACCTTCAGTTGAAGAGAGCTAGTATCCGAAGCCTTTCTAGCCATATCGGCAATACTAGCACATGTATTCCAGCAAGTTCCACTTTGCTGATTTTACTTGTGATGCTTACGGTTTTCCCGTTATATCTACACTATGATCTGCGTAGCTGCTTTGTGTCGCACTAGCAGCAGTCCACTCTTGAAGCTAAACAACACACCAATCATAAGTCCAAAGCTTACTTCTTCAAATACGAATTGTGATATGATACTGATATTAGTTAACAAACACAGATTTAATTGGTCAGGTAATGCTCCCACTTGATTTTCCAAATGCATGTGGCCACATACAGAGAGACAGCATGGAATTGCATTTCTTTGGGCACTGTTATTCATCATGAATGGGCAACCAACACTGTATGCAATGAAGCGGAACCTCAAGAATATGCTTCCTCTTCTGTTCTTTAACATGTTACTCTTTTGTTATTCTGTATTTAGTACGCACTGTATGTTCCTTGTCAGGAAGGGGAGTAGGAACATCTGCAGTCAACAGCTGATAGAGCTGGCCTGTACGTGATCGATAGGCTTTCAATTAGTAGCGGCAATACAACACCGTAATTTCCAGCCAGTTCCACTTTCTCGATATATATATCCTGGTTATGGTGTATCCCTTTTATGTAAACTACAATCTGCCTAGTTGTTGTGTGCTCTTGTTATCATGGTTTGGCAATAAAGTCTCTATACAGTATATTATGAACCTATCATCTGCTAACTATCCTTACTTCTGGAGCCTATTTTTTGTGTACATGTGCTAGATTATGTTAATGCACTCACCATATTACAGCACACATTAGCTCTCTCATCAGAATCCAGTGATAGCACACAAGAGTTTACATGGGCGCCCCTATATTAGAATATCCTCTCCATTACAAACATAATCTCACTAGTATTTATGTTTTCATGCTTCTCAGATATTATACGTAATCACAGTGAATATTAGAATCCACGCATCAGAAGAATATTGTGGAACACTGCAATGACTTAGAAAATTGGCACCAAGGCATTGAGTGCCATTCTGGTTGCAATGAAACTCATACGCTCCCACCTATAGATTCTTGTTCAGAATATGATCCTAATGACTATTCTGACCTCGAGGAGTCAAAGGCAGATGGCCTGTCCTGTTCACCCATCAAGGTGTCTGTTCTAATTTGGCAAGGTTTAATTGATTGCGCATATCTTGCATAAGTTGTCTTGCATTTCTTCTACTTTGTAGCACCGCCATTTGCTTAGTTTACTCATCATATATGTCAAGATGCCATCCCCATCCAATATCATTACATATTCCATCTGTAATCATACCATGTTTTTTCACTCAAATGTTGTTCTTGTGCATCAGACATCAGAAAGGAAGAGGGTGATTGCCGAACCTGAAGGAGCACCAGCAAAGTCCTTGAAAAATGTGGTGGTGCCGGAGAAATCAGACAACACCCCACTTATATTGGCTCTACAACCAGTGACACAAAACGTAGGACCGACTCCAGCAGATTGTACCCATACTTCACTGGCCACACCACTAGCCCCACCACATAGGACCTGCACTCCAGCAAAAGGTATGCCGATTTCAGTTGCCGTACCACAGAAAAATCACACTCCAGCAAAAAGTACAGCAAGTCCACCGGCGGAAGACCTATCCCAACTGCAGAGACGGCCAATTCCTGCAGATTGGAACCCCATTCCAGTTATTCCTAGTTTAAAATACAATGCTTTCCATGTTGTTAGGGACTACGTGCATATATTCCCATCATGGGAAGATTATAGTGAAGACAAACACCATTTTCACATCTTCACGTCCCACTTACGTGTAAGTTCTATTATTCATGGTGATTATTTTCCTGTTTCCTGCTGATTGAACACATCAATGACTTACATTACATTGTTGTAAGTAGGTGAGGGTCAATCTGGATAGTCATGGAGGGCAAAGCTTGCTTGCGCTTTTCAAGGAAGCATTGCAGCAGTATCGATGTTACCTGAGGAAATCACACTTTGATGGCAAGTCTATAAACAAATTTCTGGTGAAGTCTCCTGTGCTAAATTTAGAAGACATTGAATGGAAAAACCATGTTATGCACTGGTCTCGTTCCCAGGATGAGGTACCATCTATGATATCACATGACAATTTGAACTTCTACTTTTCCGCATGTGCCTTATGGATTTTTTGCAGGAAATCTGCTCGAAGAAGAATTCCGGTTTGAAAAGGACGACAGGATATCGCAAATATGATGCCCGCTGCTTTGCTCTTGTTAGTACATGTTGTCCTGTATCACTGTACTTGCATACATACCTGGTTCATTATGTGACAGCTTGCTTATCAATTGTTCGCTCCAAATTATCTGATCTGTATGAATGGTTACATTAGTGTAGAATATATCCAATGCCTATGAAATTTTTTAGCTCTGCATTGTTCTTGTAAGTACCTGCTGTCCTTTATCAGTGTTCTTATATTGACAGCTAGTTGTACATGCACCATCACTCTGCAGCTTATTTTCCTTTGCCCTCCATTTTCTACACATCAGATCTATATTTACTCTAACCATAGGGTTGGATAACACTGATGGTACTGAAGAAGTTTAGCTCTGCATTGCTCTTGGTTGTACCTTACGTTTAGAGCTACTTGGTTATGTAGCATCACTCTTCATCTAATCTTAAATATTCTTCATTTTTTCTTATATTATCACATCTATATTTACTCTTAACAAAAGTAGAATAAAGGCAATGCTTGTGAAGAAGATTCCGTGGTAAACTTCTTAAATTCCCCCCCCCCCCATCAGCATGGACAAGGGCTTTATAGAGCCTGTCTTCACCAATAATGTAAGTTTGTCCTTCTCAAGCCTTCAAACTTTATCGTGTATATTTGGTTAGGCATGACTGCAACAACTGTTTATTTTTGGTGTTTGCATCAAATTGCATGTTTAAAGTTTATTATGTAGTTCATAAAAAAAAGTTTGTCCTTCTCAATTTAAGTTTTCAGTTGTACAACCAAGTTCCTTCTACATACCATGTAAATTAAACTATACCGAGCAAGTGATCTTCTTTTGCACTGCATGTATGCTTCTATTCTTGATCCGTAATCCAGTGGTGTTGTGAACCTACCCACTACAGCACAATGTCATATTCTGCAATGTCTTAACTATGAACAATGTCATATCATTCTACTATTATTTAAATCATCTCTTTATTTGCCAATCTGAAATGTGGTATATTGACAGCACACTAACCATTAATGCTTATGAGTTCTTGATCTGTAATCCAGTGGTGTCGTGAACTTGCCAACTCCTTCACAATGTCATTTCCTGCCATGTCTTGACCTGAACAATACCATATTGTCTTAATGCTATTTTAAACTATGTCACTTTATTCGTCAGTAAGAAATGTGATGAATTGTCAGCACTCATACTTATATGTGCAAAACCTGTCATCTATGTGCTTGTTCATTTTTTAGAGTGAGGAGGATATAAGTGTCAAACAAGCGCTTGATCTCATCACTTGCTCAACATTATACGAAGACCGAAAGCAGGGCTAACCTTTCTTGAACTCGTATTGAAGTGCTGACGGTTTTGTATATTATTTTGTCGGCGTGTTTATTTGCACTGGTGGCGATCTTTGATGCCCGGTGTATGTAATCTGTTGTCTGCTTGTGCTTTATTGTCATAGTGGCGAACTTTGATGCCCAATGGATGTAATATGCCGATGTCGGATTTCGGGTTCCGTCAGACCCTCTAGGTTCGAACTCTGGGATGCACGCGGAGATCGCACCTCCAACCTACCTACGTCTCGTCGCCTCGCAAGGATCTAAACTACACAGAGAGCAGCACAAGGGACACGAGGTTTATACTGGTTCAGGCCACCATTGTGGTGTAATACCCTACTCCAAAGGTGTGGTGTGGTGGATTGCCTCTGGGGCTGATGATGAACAGTACAAGGGAAGAACAGCCTCGCGAGGGTCTATTCTTGGCTGGTGCGATGAACTGCTAGGGGAATTCAGTCGCCTCTCTTTCTCTCTCTCTCTAGATGCCGATGCCGATCCCCCCTACCCTGTGGGTGGCTAGTCCTATTTATAGGCGGAGGCCCTGGGCCTCTCCACAAATATTGAGCGGGAAGGGCGCCAACAATTGGCCATTTTGAAGGGGAACATCTAGTACACTTATCCTGACTAAAGTCGTTCCTCGCCTGCCAAAGACTATGACGGTAACGCCGGATTGGGCTCCACGATGACCTCCTTCCTGCCGTTCTGCTGGTCTTGGTTTGTTGCACCGAAATGGTTGCCTTTGCCTGATGCCTTGGCCTGCGCTTGCCTCCTTTGCACAAAAGGGGAAATGAGGACGCTGCGTGGGCTGGCGCCCGCCTGGCGCCCTCGGTCGTCATGGCTTGCGTCATGGGCACCTCGTGAGGTACCCCGCCTTGATCTCTCCGCCTCCTCGCGAGCCACCGACGAGGCCGTGCACGAGGGAGCTTCCTGTTGTCCGCCTCAGCAGGCTTTCGCTTCGCGAGGGTCTTGAGCTGTGTTGATGAAGATGGGCCGCATCGGGCCACCCCTTGAGCCATGCCACAGGGCCGCAGACAGTAAGTCTAGGTACCCCCGTTCCCGTAACGCCGACAAGAGCCCCGGGCCCAAAGGCGGCGCTGGACTTGGCTTAGAAGAGAAGCGAAAGGGCAAGTGCGAGCGCGAGTTCTAACAGCCTGCGGCCTTGAGTGCCGCGTGGCGATTGGTTGGTCGTGGGCGTCTCCACTTCCCCACGATGCCTCGGCAACCGCATGACTTGACAAGTCCTTGCATGCAGAAACGGGTCATGATTACCTGCGATCGTGGAGGCCAACAATTGGCCTCATCCGGCTATAAGTACGGAACGGCGCGAGCTCTTCCAGCCCATCTCTTCTTGCTTCTCCCTCTTCTCCATGGCTCCGTCGAAGAGGTTCTCGGCCGCGGAGAAGGGAAAGGCCCGCCAGGTGGAGCCTGACTCTCCCCCGGCCAAGCGCGGTCGAGGTCGTCCTCGCAAGCACCCTGTGGCTCCCGCAGCGGCTTCCCGCGGCCATGGAGGCGATCTCCTGCGCGGCGATGGGCGCCAGGCCGTTGATGGGGGGCGCGCTACGACCGCGCGACCTCCTAGGCCGCGCTTCCACTTGGCGGAGGTGCCATCGGAGTTTGTCGTGTGATCGGTGGAGCAGACCAGCACCTGGCTCCAGCTTCCCCGCTTCCTTTTAGGTGAACTTCCGGTCGGCGCCCCGGGCGGCCTCTGGCTCCAGGCGGGCCAGTTGCTGCAGCCGGGCCTCTGGCTTCGCTGGAGGTCTCCGCCGGGAGGCGTGGCCACGACCAGCGGCCGGCAAGCGTTTGCCAGCAGCAGCGTGGTCTAAGCCGGCGGTGCACCTTGCACTTCAAGTTCGACGGCGATGCCACCCTCTACATGAGGGTGTTTGGGGAAGACGGTCGCCGCGTCGGGTGCTGCCCCGAGGACGACGACCGCGGCCGTGGGCCCAGGCCTGGCGACGAACGGGATGAAGATGGCAGCGCACGCGTGGTCGGCAGCGCTCGGGGCTCGTCAAGCTTCGGCGGCTCTCCTTCGGACACCAGCTCCTCCAGCGGTGGTTGCGACCAGCCTCCGTGCTGCCGCGCCCGCCTGGAGGGAGGTAGCGGGTCTGCCCGCCGTCGCGCCCCGGTGAAGCGCGAGAGGGAGTCCGCCTGAGCTCCGGAGGCGGTACAAGCCTTCGCCGCGAGTTGGTGCCAAGCAAGTCGCGCCTATTTTTTCCTTCCCCCCTTCCTGCGCAAAGAGACAGTAGTGTAGGGCCCCGCGGGGGCGTGCTTGGACTGTTGTTGTTAATCGTCATAATGTTTCGGCTATTTCTGTATTATGCCTTTGTGCCACACGCTTGCGCGTAGAAATTACTTAGCTCGGGGGGACCTTTCGTGGTCTTCGCTTCCCGAGGCCGAGGCCTCATTGAACGCTTCATGTCCTGCAAAGGTTAGTCAGGAGAGGTAGCTTCCGGCCTCGGGCCATGGAGGCTAATCGACCCAAGCCATGTGTTCATACACGGTGCCCGTGGGGCACGGATCGGGAGGGGTGCTCCGTAAGGACCCGGCTTGGGAAGCCTCGACGACAGGCGTAAAACGCCATGAGGGTGCTCAAGGCTCCCTCGCGAGACTCGCGCGAAAGAAATCGAGGCAGGGGAGCGAAAAAGGTAGAGAGTCACAAGCCAAAGATGGCAACAACTTCAATAAAACTTCAAATGGGAATGAACAAGCCAACTGCAGAAAGCAAATGAAAAAAGCCGCGTCCGGCACCTAATCTAGTCTTCGACGTCTTCTCACCGGTATGAGCTAAGTGCTGCCACTGGGCGTGGATGGGAGCCCCCGAGGCCCGAGGGCGGCACTCCGGAGACTCCGGGGCGTGTACAGCCCCAGTCATTATTATGTGAGAGTGTCACGGGCGGCGAGCTTCATAGGCATTTGCCTTCTTCACAGGCACCGGGCCTTTTTCCCAATCGCAGCAGCTTCACAGGCATTCGCCTTCTTCACAGGCACCGGGCCTTTTCCAAAATGCGGCAACTTCGCAGGCATTCGCCTTCTTCACAGGCACCGGGCCTTTTCCAAAATGCGACAACTTCACAGGCATTCTCCTTCTTCACAGGCACCGGGCCTTTTCCAAAACGCGACAACTTCACAGGCATTCGCCTTCTTCACGTGCACCGGGCCTTTTCAAACGCATAACAACTTCATTGCATTCGCCTTCTTCACAGGCACCGGGCCTTTTCAGGGGTAAATCCTTCGGAGATGCTGGATGTTCCACGTGTTCTGGACGGGCACCCCCTCCTGAGTCTCCAAGCGCGCAGAGCCGGGCCTGGAAACATGAACAACCTTGAACGGGCCCTCCCACATGGGAGAGAGCTTATGTAGTCCCTCCCTGGAGAGAACCCGTCTGAGCACGAGGTCCCCTACCTCAAGAGTCCCGGGGCAAATGTTGCGGCAGTGGTATCGCCGCAGTGCTTGGTACCTTGCTGCTCGTAGCGCGGCTTCTCGACAATGCTCCTCCCCCAGCACGAGGTCCGTCCCCCGCATGGCGTCCTGCTGCGCCTCGTTGAACGCCAGGACCCGTGCGGAATGACGTCTGACCTCGTGAGGAAGGACCGCTTCAGCTCCATAGACCAGGATGAACGGGGTCTCGCCAGTCGGCTTGGTCGCGGTCGTGCGTATGGACCACAGCGCAGACTGAAGCACGTCGTACCAGCCCCTGCCGCAGGCTTCCAGCTTCTTCTTGAAGGTCCTGGTTTTGAGGCCCCTCAAGACCTCTGCGTTGGCCCGCTCGGCCTGACCGTTGCTCCGTGGGTGTGCTACCGAAGCGTAGCATACCTGCGTTCCAAGGTTAGCACAAGATGCTTTTGAAGAGGTTCTTGGTGAGCGCAAACCGTTGTCGGTGATGATGCGGTTCGGCACCCCGAACCGGCTCATGATGCCCTTGATGAACTTGACCGCGGAACCTGCGGGGATGGTGCGGAAGGCTTCCACTTCAGCCCACTTGGTGAACTTGTCCACGGCGATGTAGAGGTAGCGATAGCCTCCCGGCGCCCGAGAGAACGGGCCCAGGATATCCAGCCCCCAGACTGCGAATGGTCACAAGAGGGATATAGTTTAAAGACCTCCTGCCGGCTGATGGATCTGCTTGGCATGGAATTGGCAGGCCTCGCAAGTTTTCATCAGTTCCACGGCATCATTGAGCGCCGTGGGCCAAGAACCCGCTGCGGAACGCCTTGCCAACGAGGGTCCGTGATGACGAATGATGCCCACAGTCTCCACAGTGTATGTACGCCAAGCTCCTCCCTTGCTCCTGGAAATGCAACGTAGGGACACATCATTCGGTCATCTCGGTAGAGCTCTCCATCCTCGATGCAAGACGTCTGGCTGTCGCGCCACACGCCTCCGCTTCCTCCTCCTTTTCCGGCAAGGTCCCTTGCGTCGGGTAACTCCTGAGCTCTGTGATCCAGCACCCTCCCGAGGCTCCAGGCGCCAGGAGTGCAGGCAGCCTCGAGGTCGGGCCGCACTGTGGCTCCCGAGGCAGGTGGCTGGGGGAGCTCTTCCTGAGGCTGCACCGTGCTTAACAATAATGGCGGCATCGAGGGCTTGAAGAGCCGCTCCTCGAAGACGCTAGGTTCCTGAGGTAGTCGCCTGGATGCCCGTTTGGCAATGTCATCAGCCTCTTGATTGGTGCCGCGAGGCACATGCTGCAACTCCAGTCCCCAGAACTACTTCTCCATCCTGCGGACCTCTGCGAGGTAGGCTTCCATGTGCTCATCCCTCGGCTCATATACTTTGTTGTAGAAGTTGACGAGGAGTTGTGAATCACCCTTGATGGTAAGGCGCTTCACCCCCAGGGCGACTGCGGCTTTTAGGCCTGCTATCAGGCCTTCGTATTCTGCTATGTTGTTGGAGACCTTTTCTCCGTGCTGGAAACAGAGTTGCACGGCGTAGTAGAGCTTGTCTTGGGTGGGAGATATGAGCACTGCGCCAGCCCCCGCACCGTGTCGGGAGAACGCCCCGTCGAAGTACATGACCCAACCGTCCGGTGCCTCGCTTCCCGGGGAGAGGGATCGATCCTCATCAGCCTTGAGGCCCTGCGCCTCCGCCCATTCCGCCATGAAGTCCGCTAGCGCGACCCCCTTGATGACTCTGGTTGTGCTGAATTCTAGCTGAAACGCTTGCAGTTCGATGTTCCACTCAGCGACTCTTCCAGCCGAGTTGGGGCTCCTGAGCACCCTTTCCAAGGGGTACGCCGAGACGACCTTGATGGGATGAGCCTGAAAATAGTGTCGCAGCTTGCCCGAGGCTACCAATAGCGCGACGAGTAGTTTCTGGGGCATGGGGTACCGCGCCCTCGCATCCCGCAACACTGTGCTGACGAAGTACACAGGGTGTTCGACGAGGTTGGGAGTGCTGGTGCTGCTAGCTTCCTCTGGAGACCGTGGTGCCTCCTGAGACAGTGGAGCCCCCAGCGGTTGGTCGCCTGGGGGAGGGGCCTCTTCTGTTCCGAGTGCGCTTCCCTGCGGCGGCTGATCCTTCTCAGCTGTGGTAGTGGTCCCTGTGAGGCCCCTTTGATCCTGCTTCGCCTCGACCCGGGCAGCTGCCGCGGCTTTGGCAACGCTCCTCCCTAACCGCCACCAGGGCTGCGCTGGCATAGTAGGGGTGGATGCAAGGTAGAGCACCAAGGCTCTTGAGGGCGTGGAGCCACCATTACCGGAGGGCTGGTTAAGTACCTTTTGAGATCCTGGAACGCCTTATCGGCCTCTTCAGTCCATTCAAAGGGGCCCTTTTTCTTCATCAGCTTGAAGAAGGGCAGCGCTCGTTCCCCCAACTTGGAGATGAAGCGTCCTAGTGTGGTCACGCGCCCAGTGAGCTTCTGCATCTCTCTGAGGGTCTTCGGCGGGCTCATGTCCTCGATCTAGGGTTTTATAAAAAAACCGAAGGGTTTTCAAAAAAAACGTAATAAACCGGCGGCGGCGGGGTCGGGTACCTCCGGCGAGGCGCGTCCGGCGAGCGGGCGGCTCCGGCGGGTCCGGCGAGGGGCGGGGTGGCGAGGGGCGGCGACGCGCGGGCTTGGGACGGCTCGGGCTCCGGCTCCGGCGTGGTCGTGGGCGGGCGGGTCGGTGGTGGCGGTGGTGGTGGTGGCGGGCGGCATATATAGGGAGGCGGGCTCGGCTTGGGAAGGCGCGCCGGGGTGGAGTCCGGCTCGGACTCCCCTCGGCGTCCGCGCCATGCACTGTGGAGAGGGAGGCGGCGGCTCGTGGTCGGCTCAGTTGGGCCTTTGGCCCGATCGAGTGGGGTCCGTTTTTGTTTTGTTTTTTTTAAGTCATTCCGCCGAAAGAAAAATTCCTAGAAAAATAAATAAAAATCTAAAAATTCCAAAATAAGTTTTCTCCGTCTAAATAAAACATTTAGAACTAGATGAACTTTTCTTGGCCCCTAAAATGCAACTTTTTGAAGCATGCAAATTTTTCTAGGGCAATTAAAATTCCAAATAAAATCAAATAAAAACCAAATAATGATTTTAATATTTTCCCTCCGTTATTTCAATTATTTTGGAGAAGTCATATTATCTCCCCTCATTTATTTATTTAAATTGAAATATTTTTCCGGAGAGAAAAATAATTAAAATCCATTATCCTCGTCTTTCTTTATTTGACAAAATTCAAATACGAAAATTGAAAAATCCCCAACTCTCTCCGAGGGTCCTTGAGTTGCTTAGGATTTTCGAGGATGGTAAATGAGAATGCAAATAAAATATGATATGAAAGAATGACCTATGTATAACATGCCAAATTGAAAATTTGGGATGTTACACTGAGGAGGGCCTCTTACATTAAGTCGGCTTCCTGGGCGGTGATCCTTCTCGGCTGTGGTAGTGGTCCCTGTGAGGCCCCTTTGATGCTGCTTCGCCTCGACCCGGGCAGCTGCCGCGGCTTTGGCAACGCTCCTCCCTAACCGCCACCAGGGCTGCGCTGGCAGAGTAGGGGGTGGCTGCAAGGTAGAGCACCAAGGGCTCTTGAGGGCGTGGAGCCACCACACGGAGGGCTGGTTAAGTACCTTTTGAGATCCTCGAACGCCTTATCGGCTCTTCACCCATTCAAAGGGGCCCTTTTTCTTCATCGGCTTGAAGAAGGGCAGCGCTTCGTTCCCCAACTTGGAGATGAAGCGTCCTAGTGTGGTCACGCCTGCTGAGCTTCAGCATCTCTGTGGGTCTTCGGCGGGCTCATGTCCTCGATCGCTTTGACCTTTTCGGGTTGGCCTCGATGCCCGGTGGGACACGAGGAAGCCCAGGGAGCTTGCCCGAGGGACTCCAAACACACACTTCTACGGGTTGAGCCGCAGTCCACTTCGCTGAGGCTCATGAAGGTTTCCTCCAAGTCTTGTATCGTGGTTTTTGCCTCCAGAGACTTCACCACAATGTCATCAACGTAAGCCTCAGCATTCCTCCCGAGCTGCCAACCCAAGGCGATGTGCATCACCACGAAAGGTCGTGACTGCATGGCGCAGTCCGAACGGCATGCATGTGTAGCAAGACACTCCACACGGGTCGAAAGCCGCTTTTCCACGCCTTCTATCGCCATCTTGATCTGGTGATAGCTAGAGAAGGCATCCAGGAAACATAACAGGTCGCACTCGGTGGTGGAGTCGACGATCTGATCGATACGGGGGAGCGGGAATGGATCATGCGGGCAGGCTTTATTGAGGTTGGTGAAGTCGACACACATGCGTTCCTTCCCCCCTTTCTTTGGCACGACAACCGGGTTAGCCAACCAATCTGGGTATCGGACCTCGCGAATGACCCCTGCCGCCTCTAGATTGCGGGTCTCTTGGACGATGAAAGCTCGCTTCTCGGTGGACTGTCGTCTCGCTTCGCTTCGCAGGCGCACGCGTTGGGGCACGTTGAGGTGGTGCTCGCCACGCCTCTTAGAACCCCTCGCTAGCTGATCAGGTTCCCATGCTAACACCTTCTTGTTCGTGCGTGAGGAACTTGATCGTGGCCTCCTCCCGCCGGGCTCGAGGTTGGCGCCTATGGTGAAGGTGGCATTAGTGGATCCGCCTCGCCGACCAAGATCTTCTTGGTTTCTGCCTTGTCTTGGGTGAATAGCTGCTTCTTCTTGGTCGGTGCAGCCCCTTTGGGCTCGGGGCGTCGAGTCGGCGGGCTGCGCCGGCCAGCCTCTTGAAGACGAGCTTGAGTACTTGTAACGCATCCGGTGTCTCCGGATATGGTGAGGATGCCGCTGCCCCTGCATCTTCATGAGGTTGTATCTTTGGGTGAGTCGCGGCCATGAATCGGGCTAGTGCCGGGTAGCCGAGGATGGCGTTGTTTGGGAGGCCGATGGGGGCGATGTCGGTTGATTAGCTCCATGAAGTTTTCAGAGGTGCCAAGGTCACCGGAAGACGGATCTTCCCTGTGGAGCCGTGGAACCGCCTCCGACGCCCAAGAAGGGCTCTTTGGGCTGAAGCGCCCGGCGGTACATGGAGGAGGTCAAGGCTTCAACCGAGAGCACGCCGAGGCTCAAGCGCCGTCGATGAGAGTCCTAGTGACGGCCACTGGCAGATGGTGGGGTGCACAAGATTGGGAGCGCCCGAGCAGGCTGAGTTGGAGGGGCGATCATCCAAGCTGAAGGCCAGATCAGCCTTTGGCGCCGACCGACCCGGAGGAGCCCCATGCTGCGCGGAAGCAGCGCCGATCTGGCGGACGAATGGCTTGATGTGGTGGCCTGAAGGTGGCACTTGCGAGCCGCCCAGGAGAGCTGCAATGATCGGGGGCGCCGGTGCAACGTGCTGAGCGAGGAAGAGGCCTCGCAGCTCCCTCCCAAGAGGCCACGGAAGCCGCTGGCAGGTGGAGTAGCCACATGCGCGGGGCGCCGGTGAGGGCCATGGGAAACCAGTTAGCCATGACCCTGTCGTCGCCCCCGGCTTCGAAGACGGCTCCCTCGTACGCCAGCAGGAAGGCCAGCGGATCGGTCGTGCCGTTGTTGCGCGGTGGCAACTCCGGCTTGAACTTGTTCGGCCACTACACCTACCGCAAGGCTGGGGCCAAGGCTCGGAGCTCCCTGGCCCCAGCGCTGGCGCTGGCGACCGGAGCGGGCGACGTTTGCTCATCATAGGGCGAATCGCGATGTTGGCGGAGAGTGGGTCGATGGAAGGGAAAGCTCCGGCGCACCCCTACCTGGCGCGCCAAATGTCGGATTTCGGGTTCCGGCAGACCCTCTAGGTTCGAACTCTGGGGTGCACACGGAGATCGCACCTCCAACCTACCGACGTCTCGTCGCCTCGCAAGGATCTAAACTACACAGAGAGCAACACAAGGGACACGAGGTTTATACTGGTTCAGGCCATCATTGTGGTGTAATACCCTACCCAAAGGTGTGGTGTGGTGGATTGCCTCACAGGGGCTGATGATGAAGCAGTACAAGGGAAGAACAGCCTCGCGAGTGCATTCTTGGGCAGTGCGATGAACTGCTAGGGGAATTCAGTCGCCTCTCTTTCTCTCTCTCTCTCTCTCTCTCTCTCTCTCTCTCTCTCTCTAGATGCCGATGCCGATCCCCCCTACCCTGTGGGTGGCTAGTCCTATTTATAGGCGGAGGCCCTGGGCCTCTCCCCAAATATTGAGCGGGAAGTGGTGCCAACAATTGGCCATTTTGAAGGGGAACATCTAGTACACTTATCCTGACTAAAGTCGGTCCTCGCCTGCCAAAGACTACATTGTGGACGCCGGATTGGGCTCCACGATGACCTCCTTCCTGCCGTTCTGCTGGTCTTGGTCTTGTTGCATCGAAATTGTTTCCTTTGCCTGATGCCTTGGCCTGCGCTTGCCTCCTTTGCACAAAAGGGGAAATGAGGACGCTGTGCGGGCTGGCGCCCGCCTGGCGCCCTCGGTCGTCATGGCTTGCGTCATGGGCACCTCGTGAGATACCCCGCCTTGATCTCTCTGCCTCCTCGCGAGCCAGCCTGACGAGGTCGTGCCTGAGGGAGCTTCCTGTTGTCCGCCCCGCGAGACTTGACCCCTCGCGAGGGTCTTGAGTCTGTGTTGATGAAGATGGGCCGTACTGGGCCACCCCTTGAGCCACGCCGCAGGCAGCAGGCAGGCAAGTCTGGGTACCCCCGTTCCCAGAACACCAACAAATATGGGCCATAATTTGGCCGAAAGCCTCTTAAAGGGCCGGATCTTATTTGGGCCGTAATTTGGCCCAGAACGTGGTAGGCTTTTAACGGGCCGGATCTCATATGGGCCTTTATTAGGCCGGAGCATTAACAAAAGTCGTTAATGGACCGGATCAAATATGGGCCAGCATTTGGCCCAAAACATGGCAGCCTGTGAATGGGTCGGCCCACTAGTGTCATCAAAATCTTGTGGGCCTTTAGCTGGGCCGGCCCGTTATGGTCGGCAAAATCTTGTGGGCCTTTATCTGGGCTAGCCCATTATGGTCAGCAAAATCTTGTGGGCCTTTAGCTGGACCGGCCCATTATGGTCCGCAAAATCTTGTGGGCCTTTAGCTGGGCCATCCCATTATGGTCCGCAAAATCTTGTGGGCCTATAGTTGGGCCGGCCCATTATGGTCCGCAAAATCTTGTGGGCCTTTAGTTGGGCCGGACCATTTAACCTATATGGGCCTCTATTGGGCCCTGCCACATGTCGACGTATCATAGGCATGTCTCCTCCAATGGACGGGCGACATCTGGCCCACTGAGGAGAAGACACGTGTTTCCTCCGGCCAATGAGAATTTTACACGTGGAAAATCACCATTGGTCCGAGCTGTTAACGGGTTAACGGATCCAAAACCGGACCCGATAGCTTAACGTTGAGCCGTTACGGTGGATGCCACGTGTTGGTCACCCTTGACGAAAGCACTTCTATGACACGCGATTTATCATCATGGAAGTGGACAATTCCGTGATGATAATTTTGGTAATGTCATGGAACACTTCTACGACAGCACAGGTATGACTATCTTGATTCTGTCATAAAATTGTCATGGATGTATATGCATGACAGAAAACATGACTTGCTGTGACAAACACGTATCATCACGGAAGTGTCTTTTTTTGTAGTGATGGCTCTCGCTTCAAGGCAATTTTGGAGCAAGAAGAACTCAAGGCCCAATTTCAACAAGAACAACTCAAGTGGCGCCAAGGGAAAGTAACGTGTGAGGACATGCTATAATTGTGCAATGTGAGCCACTTTGTTGCGGAGTGCCCATATGAGAAGAGGGAAGACAATGGTGGCAAGCTCATCCGAAAAGATAAGGCCAAGTCCTTTCCCAACAAGAACAACTTCACCAAGCAGACTCCTCCCAAGGGGTTGGTGGCACAAGAAGAGTACAATGAGGATGATGACGATGATGAAGACGGGGAGATGGTTGCCATGGCCTTTGTTGCCATTGCAAAAACTCCACGGGTGTCCCTCTTCGACTCGCCCAACGAGAACATCACCGCCAAGAGCCTCATGGCCAAAGCCACCAACAAGGTAATCCCCAACATCAAAACCGCCATCACTACTAATCCCTCTTTGACCGATTGCATTGATGAAAGTGACGGGTCCAATGAAGAAGAAAATTAATTTGAGTCTTTTATGAGTAAGCTCAAGGGTAAATCCAAGAAGCACTTTGTTGCTCTCTTGGAACAACTTGGTGAAGCCAATGACATGATCGAGGCTCACGAAGACACAATTCTCTAAGATGGAGGGGCATAGTCGTGACTATGCCGATGAGATATCGGATCTCTCTAATGCGCTTGAGGAAGAGCGTGGTCATCGTTGGCTCTTGAGGAGTCACACAATGATGATCATGCTAAATTAAATAAAGATCTTGATCATGCTCTTGTTGTATCTCGTGTGCTCAATTCCGAGAAGGCCAAACTTGGGGTTGATCTTGCTAGACTCAAGGAGGAGTTTGATATACTTGACAAGGCTCACAAGGCCTTGAAGGGTGCTCATGCTAGCCTCAAAGAGTCTCATGATTAACTCCAAGTGAAGCTAACCAAGGAAAAAGCCACTTTTCCTCATATGGGTTTAATTGATAATGCAAATGCTACTAACCCGTGTTGTGAGCATGTGCATCTTGTGGAGGAGAATGCAAAGTTTAAGGAGCGACTTGAGAAAGGCCTTGTGTCTTGCATACAAGGTGAGAAGAACCTCAACAACCTTTTGAGCAATCAAAAGGAAGTTGTGGGCAAGGAGGGAATTGGGTTTGCACCCAAGTCCAAGAACAAGAAGAAGAATGGCAAGGCCAAACGACCTCCTCCTCTCAAGCAAACTTTTGTGAAGGAGGGAGAGGGGGCTTCTAAGGAGAAGAAGAACAATGAGAAGGGTGGTGGTGTCAAGAAGGGAAATGCCACCCCTTCCAACAAAGCCGGTGACTTTAACCCTTCTTATGTGTTATGTCGTGCTAGTGATGGGTATGTTTATGCTAAATTTGTTGGTTCTCCTTATGAGTACATTGAATGGTCTATTTGGGTTCCTAAGACCCTTGTTGCTAACATCAAAGGACCCATTACAAAATGGGTACCTAAAACCAAGCATTGATCTCTTGTAGGTGTTTGCTTCCGGTGGGGATCATGGTTGCTCGATAGTGGAGCCACAAATCATATGACTGGGAAGCAAGGACTTGGTGGTGGACGTGCACAAGATTTCATCTACGCCAACCAATGTCGAGTGGGGTGATGCCTCGTCTTCTAAGGTACTGGGTCTTAGCAAGGTTGTCATTTCCCATGATCTCACGGTCGAGAAAGTCATGCTTGTTGAGTCCCTTGCATACAATTTACTTTCCGTTCGTTAACTTGCACTCATGGGCTTTGCCACTTTCTTTGGTATTGATATTGTGGCCCTCTTGTGGAGAAAGACTCTTAAAGTAGCCTTTATTGGGCATGCCGAGGATGGTCTTTATGTGATTAAATTTTTGGAGCGACCCACTAAGACCGCGACATGCCTAATGGCTAAAGTTGACGTGGCATGGCTTTGGCATCGCCGTTTAGCCCATGTCAATATGAGATCTTTGCAAAGTCTTCTCAAGGGGGACCCTATCCGTGGACTAACAAATGTTAGCTTTGCCAAATATCGTGCTTGCAGTGCTTGTATAGAAGGAAAGCTACATGAGAAGGCTCACCCTCCCACGACTATCATCTACTCGAAGAGGCCCTTGGAGCTCCTTCACTTGGATCTCTTTGGACCTCCATCCTTTGATAGTCTTGGGGTAGAAAGTATGTCTTGTTGATTGTGGATGATTATTCAAGATATACATGGGTATATTTCTTCAAGAGGAAGAGTGAGACCCAACAAACCGTCATCGACTTTGCAAATGAAGCTCAACGCCAACACAATGCAAAGATCTTGACGATAAGAAGTGATAACGGCACCGATTTCAAGAACTACACCTTGGATGAGCTTCTTAGTGATGAGGGGATCAAGCATCAATATTCCACACCTTACACCCCTCAACAAAATGGTGTAGTGGAGAGGAAGAACCGAATGTTGATGGATGCGGCAAGGACCATGATGGCAGAGTTCAAGTCTCCATACAACTTTTGGGTCGAAGCCATCAATGCCGCTTGTCATGCATCCAATCGGCTCTATCTCCGCAAAGGCTTGAACAAGACTCCTTATGAGATACTCACCGGCAACAAGCCCAACCTCAAGTACTACGGTTTTCGGGTGTAAGTGTTTCATTCTCAAGAAAGGTGTTCGTTTGTCTAAATTTGAGGCTAGAGCTCATGAGGGCATATTGTTGGTTATGCTACAAACTCTCATGCTTACCGTATCCTCAACAAGTCCAGCGGACTCATTGAGGAGACGTGTAACGTGGAGTTTGATGAGAATAACGGCTCCCAAGTGCAGCAAAGTGGTACTTGTCAGGTAGGTGATGAAATTCCTCTCCAAGCCATAAGAATAATGGGTGTTGGTCATATCCTACCCATTGAGGAACCCCTTGTGGCCGAAGGAGAAGGACAATGTTCCACTCATGTGGAATCATCACCCACCCAAGACCGACATGCTTCCGAAGAACAAAGTGAAGGTCCTCAACCAAATGAACAAGATCAAGGCCAAGATCAACCTCAAGATGGTGGTGAACCACCAAGTGATGCCCAAGGTCAAGTTCTCTCCACCGAGCAAGTTCAAGATCAAGATCAAGCTCAAGATCAAGAACAAGATCAAGACGACGCTCAAGATGATCAAGTTACCACTCCTCAACTCTCTCTTGAGGAGGAATTGGAGTGTAGTGACGCCAAGATTGCCTCCAAGCTCACTACCAAAGATCATCTCATGAAGAATGTGCTTGGAAGCTTAAGAAAGGGGATAAGCACTCCTAGACAATTAGCAAATTATTGTGAACATCACGTGTTTGTCTCTTGTGTTGAACCCCAAAAGGTCTATGGGGCGCTCGAGGATCCGGATTGGCTCAATGCCATGCATGAAGAACTCAACAACTTCGAGCATAACGAGGTGTGGAGATTGGTGCCAAGGCCAACAGGGAACCTTAATGTCATTGGAACCAAGTGGATATACAAGAACAAGCAAGATGCTCATGGAATTATCGTTCGCAACAAGGCTCGTTTGGTAGCACAAGGCTACTCCCAAGTTGAGGGTATCGACTACGGTGAAACCTTTGCTCCCGTTGCTTGCCTTGAATCTATTTGTTTGTTGATTGCTTATGCTTCTCATCATAACTTCAAGTCGCAACAAATGTATGTGAAGAGTGCTTTTCTTAATGGTCCTATTAATGAGTTGGTGTATGTCAAACAACCCCCGGGGTTTAAGGATCCTGAGTTCCCCAATCATGTGTGCCAACTCGATAAGGCACTCTATGGCCTTAAAGAAGCCCCACATGCATGGTATGAGCACCTTACCGAGATGTTGCAAGATCATGGGTTTGAAATTGGGAAAATCGACCCCACTCTTTTTACTAAGAAGGTCAAAGGGGAGTTGTTTGTATGCCAACTATATGTTGATGATATTATCATTAGTTCCCCTAACATAGCTTTCAATGAGGAATTTGCCGCTCTCATGACCTGAGAGTTCAAGATGTCCATGATGGGAGACTTGAAGTTCTTTCTCTTGTTCGAAATCAAGCAAAGAAGAGAAGGAACCTTCATCAACCAAGCCAAATACACTCAAGACATGCTCAAGAGATTCAAGCTAAGTGATGTCAAGCCGGCTTCCACTCCAATGCCCGTCAAATGCCAACTTGAAATAGATCCCAATGGTAAAGAGGTGGATCCAAAGGAATATCGCTCCATGATTGGCTCCTTGCTTTACATTTGTGCATCTAGACCGGATATCATGTTGAGTGTGGGAATTTGTGCACGGTTTCAACGCACCTAAGGAAAGCCACTATGTGGCGGTCAAGCGAATCTTTCGATATTTGGCTCATACCCCAAACTTTGGCTTATTGTAACCAAGAGGAGCTAACTTCAACCTTGTGGGCATTTCGGACTCGGATTGGGCGGGAGACAAAGTGAATAGGAATACAAATTCCGGAGGGTGCCAATTTATTGGTTGCTCTTTGGTGAGTTGGTCTTCTAAGAAGCAAAGTTGTGTGTCTCTCTTGTCCACCGAAGCGTAGTATGTGGCCGCCGGTAGTTGTTGTGCTCAACTTCTTCGGATGAGGCTGATGTCTACTATGCAACTTTATTCTTGTAGACACGTGTTGGGCCTCCAAGCGCAGAGTTTTGTAGGACAGTAGCAATTTTCCCTCAAGTGGATAACCTAAGGTTTATCAATCCGTGAGAGGTGTAGGATGAAGATGGTCTCTCTCAAATGACCCTGCAACCAAATACAAGAAATCTCATGTGTCCCCAACACACCCAATACAATGGCAAATTGTATAGGTGCACTAGTTCGGCGAAGAGATGGTTATAAAAGTGCAATATGGATGGTATAAATATATTTTATAATCTGAATAAATAAAAACAGCAATGTAGCAAATATTAAACGGGCACAAAAACGGTATTGCAATGCTTGGCCTAGGGTCCGTACTTTCACTAGTGCAACCTCTCAACAATGCTAATATAATTGGATCATATTACCATCCCTCAAAGTGCGATGAAGAATCACTCCAAAGTTCCTATCTAGCGGAGAACATAAGAATAAATTGTTTGTGGGGTACGAAACCACCTCAAAGCTATTCTTCCCGTTTGATATATTCAAGAGTTCGTACTACAATAAAACAAAGGTATTCTTTCTGTTCGATCTACCCTAGAGTTCGTACTAACACCAAAGTAAATTCATATTCATAATACTCAATCCAACACAAAGAACTTCAAAGAGTTCCCCAAGATTTCTACCGGAGAAACAAAGACAAGAATGTGCATCAACCCCTATGCATAGATTACCCCAATGTCACCTCGCGAATCCGCGAGTTGAGTGCCAAAACATATACCAAGTGAATCAATACGATACCCCATTGTCATCACGAGTATTCAATTGCAAGACATATATCATGTGTTCTCAAATCCATAAAGTATTCAATTCGATAACAACGAAATCTCAAAGGAAAGAACTCAATTCATTACAACAAGATAGAGAGGGAAAACACCATATGATCCGGCTATATTAACAAAGCCCGCAATACATCAAGATCGTGACATCTCAAGAACATGAGGGAGAGAGAGAGAGATTAAACACATAGCTACTGGTACAAACCCTCAGCCCCGAGGGTGGACTACTCCCTCATCGCGGTGGCCGTCGGGATGATGAAGATGGCCACCGGAGATGATTCCCCCCTCCGGCAGAGTGCCGAAACGGGGTATAGATTGGTTTTCGGTGGCTACAGAGGCCTGCGGCAGTGGAACTTCTGATCTAGGTTAACCCCTGATGGTTTCTCTATTTATAGGATATTTTGGCGTCAGTTTCACGTGAAGATGGGCCTCTAGGTGACCACAACCCACCGAGGCACGGACAAGGGCACAGGCGCGCCCCGGTGTGTTGTGCCCTACTCCTTCACCTTCTGGTCCTTCCACGAAGCTTTGGGGGTCTCTTTTGTTCCAAAAAAACGTCAAAAAGTTTCAGCTCATTCGGAGAACTTTCATTTCTGCACAAAAAACAACACCACGGTAGTTCTGCTGAAAACAGCGTCAATCTGGGTTAGTTCCATGCAAATCATACCAAAACCATATAAAATTGTAGTAAACATGGCATGAATACTTCATAAATTATAGATACGTTGGAGACGACAAGCATCTAAGCTTAATTCCTACTCGCCCCGAGTAGGTAAATGATAAGAGAAATAATTTATGAAGTGTGAATGCTAGCAAAGTGCATAAGTTTGATCATTGATAATTTCAATCACTTTTCCTAGCATCATAACAGCAACTCTTTCTCATAAAACTTATCATGATAAAGTAGCAATTCAAAATGGAATTTTTGTTGTGGAATGCTACCTATCATATTCATCATAAACTCTTTCCTTTTGTAGCATGGACATTTGGACTTCATATGGTTCAAAGCAATAGTCTAGTTTTGACATGAGAACTTTAATACTCAAACATATCAACAAGCAATCATGTCTTTCAAAATATCAACGCTATAATAAGTTATCCCTGGCCCATCATGCTCAATCATTGATCCATTCATGAGACACACTTTCGCATATTAGCTACACCCAATGCTCAAGTAAGATCATAGTGCCTCCTAGTTGGTGCTTTATAAGAGAAGATGGAGACTCAAAATAAAAAAAAATTGCATAAAGTAAAAGAAAGGCCCTTCGCAGAGGGAAGTAGGGATTTGTAGAGGTGCCAGAGCTTAAAGCGAAAATTGAGAGATAAAAACATTTTGAGAGGCATACTTTTCCCACCAACGAAAGCGACTTAGAGCTCCCAACACTTCCCATGCTAGAAATATCATAGGTGGTTCCCAAATAGAAAATAAAGTTTATTCCTTTTTCCACCATACTTTCACTTTCCATGGCTAGCCGTATCCACGGGTGCCCTCCATACCAACACTTTCCAAGGAATTTATTATTTGACAACATAAAGTAAATTCATTTTTCATTTCAGATTGGGCATCCCTAATACCTTTGCCTTACTCTCGTGCAATGACAAGTGAATAAACACTCATCGTGAGAATAACACATCTAGCATGGAAAATATTGGCCACCCCTCACCGCCTCGCGAGCGGTACAAGCACACAAAAGAGAAATTTATTTTCAAAATTAGAGATGGCACATACAAATTTGCTTAGAATGGCAAAAGAATACCGCATATAGGTAGGTATGGTGGACTCATGTGGCAAAACTGGTTTAAAGGATTTTGGATGCACACGTAATGATCATACTTAGTGCAAAATGAAGGCTAGCAAAAGGTTGAGAAGCGAACAACCAAGAAACGAATAATCTCATAAGCGAGCATTGAGCATAATTAACACCAAATAATGCACCACAAGTAGGATGTTATTTCATTGCACAACTATTGACTTTCGTGCTTTCATAGGGAATCACAAACCTTAACACCAATATTCTCACTAAAGCATAATTACTTATCAACATGACTCACATATCACATCATCATATCTCAAAACTATTACGAGGAATCAAGTTTATTTTTTCCAATGATCTTCATGAAAGTTTTTATTATATCCTCCTTGGATATCTATCACTTTGGGACTAATTTTCATGTGTTGCTTTTGATAAGCTCAAACAAATATAAGTGAATATCATGAGCATAATATTTCTTGCTCTCAAATTAATTTAAGTGAAGCAAGAGAGAATTTCTTCAAAAATACTAAAGCACATCGTGTTCAAAAGAATTAAGTGAAGCACTAGAGAAATTCCATAGAAAAGAGCTTCATTGACGGGATGTGTGTGCCGCTTACCTAGCCTTCCTAGCAACTATTTGAGGACTCTATTTTATTTAAAAACTTTCAGATCTAAGTACTTCATTAAAACAGCAAGAAAAAATGGCATTCCAAGAATAGCGTGCATCATGTGAAGAAGCAAAACTTAGGATCAAACGACATCGACCGATAATTTTTATGAAGGTGGGATGCCTACTGGGGCATCCCCAAGCTTAGATGCTTGAGACTTCTTGAAATATTATCTTGGGATTCCTTGGGAATCCCCAAGTTTGAGCTTTTGTGTCTCCTTAATTCCTTCTATATCACGGTTACCCTAAATCTTAAAAAATTCATCCACACAAAACTCAACAAGAACTCGTGAGATAAGTTAGTATAAACCAATGCAAAAACCTTATCATTCTCTACTGTAGAAAATCACTAAAATTATTATTCAAAATTGCATGCTAAATGCCTCTGCATATTTAATACTCGAATCATTAAACAAGCAAATATATGCAAATAATGCAAACATAACATCAATCTGCCAAAACAGTACAGTTTGTAAAGAATGCAAGAGTGTCAATACTTATATAACTCCAAAAGTTATGAAAAATTTACCAAACTATAGAAAATTTATCAGAGCATATTATGCAAAAAGTTTCAACATTTTATCACATTCTGCCTTTTCTAGGGAATTTTTGCAACAGCGGTAAACTTTCTGTTTTCAAACAGCAACATGTAGACTTGTAAAATAAGCGTAGTGAAGTCTATCCTTGACATTTTTATTGAAAATAAAGATGAAAAATATTATTCTAAATAACAGAAAGCAAATGCAAATAAAATAAAATGACGCTCCAAGCAAAACTCATATCATGTGACGAATAAAAATATAGCTCCAAGTGAGGTTACCGATAATGTTGGAGGCGAAAAGAGGATGCCTTCCGGGCATCCCCAACCTTAGTTGCTTGGATATTCCTTGAATATTACTTTGGGGTGCCTTGGGCATCCCCAATCTTAGGGTCTTGTAACTCCTTATTCCCCTCATATCGATATCTCACCCAAAACTTGAAAACTTCAATCACACAAAACTTAACGGAACTTCGTGAGATAGGTTAGTATGATAAAGAGCAAATCATTTCACTTTGGTACTATCAAAGACAAGATTCATAATTGATTCCACACAATGCCTACTGTAGCATATCATTTCCACAATTTATATTGAGCAATATAATCCATAGAAACTAGAAAACAAGCAAACTATGCATTGAAAACCTAATCTGTCAAAAACAGAACAGACTGTAAAGGTCTGAATATTAGTCATACTTCTGCAACTCCAAAAATTCTGAAAAAATAGGACCACGTAGAAAATTTGTATATCAATCATATGTAAAAGATCAACTCAAAAGCACTGTTCTGTTAAAAGTAAGAATTATTTTCGTGAGCGCAAAAGTTTCTGTTTTTCAGCAAGATCAAATCAACTATCACCCAACATGATCCCAAAGGCTTTACTTGGTACTTTATTGAAACAAAAGCTATAAAACATGATTACTAAAGTAGCATAATCATGTGAACACACAAAAAGAGTTGGTAAAAGTTTTGGGTTGTCTCCCAACAAGCGCTTTTCTTTAATGCCTTTTAAGCTAGGCATGATGATTTCAATGATGCTCATATAAAAGATAAGAATTGGAACATAAAGAGAGCATCATGAAGCATATGACTAGCACATTTAATTCTAACCCACTTCCTATGCATAGGGATTTTGTGAGCAAAAAAATTATGGGAACAAGAATCAACTAGCATAGGAAGGCAAAACAAGCATAGCTTCAAAATTTTCAACACATTGAGGGGAAACTTGAAATTTTTGCAATATGTAAAAGCATATGTTGCTCTCTCATAATAATTTTTAGTAGAATCGTGAATGAATTCAACAATATAACCATCACATAAAGCATTCTTTTCATGATGCATAAGCATAGAAATTTTGTTACTCTCCACATAAGCAAATTTATTCTCATTCATAGTAGTGGGAGCAAACTCAACAAAATAACTATCATGGGATTGAAAATTAAAATCATGATGACAAGTTTCATGGTTATCATTATTCTTTATAGCATACATGTCATCACAATAATCATCATAGATAGCAACTTCATTGTCAAAATCAATTGAAATACCTTCCAAGATAGTGGATTCATCATTAAACAAAGACATGACCTCTCTATATCCACTTTCATCGATATAATCATCATAAATAGGAGTCATTCTTTCATCACAATAAAATTTCTCATCTAAACATGGGGGAGTAAAAAAATTATCTTCATCAAACATAGCATCCCCAAGCTTATGGCTTCACATATCATTATCGTCATGGATATCCAAAGAATTCATACTAATAACATTGCAATCAAGCTCGTCATTCAAATATTTTGTGCCAAACATTTTATTGACTTCTTCTTATAACAATTGAGCACAATTTTCCGATCCATCATTTTCAAGAAAGATAGTCCCTTATAAATATGATCAATAATATGATGCAACCTCGATTCCTTTTTTTTGTAGCTTTGTTTTAATAATCAAACTAGTGATAAAACAAGAAACTAAAAGATTCAATTGCAAGATCTAAAGATATACCTTCAACCACTCACCTCCCGGCAATGGCGCTTTAAAAGAGCTTGATGTCTACTACGCAACTTTATTCTTGTAGACACGTGTTGGGCCTCCAAGCGCAGTAGTTTTGTAGGACGGTAGCAATTTTCCCTCAAGTGGATGACATAAGGTTTATCAATCCGTGAGAGGTATAGGATGAAGATGGTCTCTCTCAAACGACCTGCAACCAAATACAAAGAAATCTCTTGTGTCCCCAACACACCCAATACAATGGAAAATTGTATAGGTGCACTAGTTGGGCGAAGAGATGCTGATAAAAGTGCAATATGGATGGTAGAAATATATTTTTATAATCTGAATAAATAAAAACAGCAAGGTAGCAAATAGTAAACGGGCACAAAAACGGTATTGCGATGCTTGGCCTAGGGTCCGTACTTTCACTAGTGCAACCTCTCAACAATGCTAATATAATTGGATCATATAACCATCCCTCAAAGTGCGATGAAGAATAACTCCAAAGTTCCAATCTAGCGGAGAAAATAAGAATAAATTGTTTGTAGGGTAATGAAACCACCTCAAAGCTATTCTTTCCATTCAATCTATTCAAGATTTCGGTACTAAAATAACACAAAGTTATTCTTTCCGTTTGATCTATCCTAGAGCTCGTACTAAAATAACACCAAAGCAAGTTCATATTCATAATACTCAATCCAACACAAAGAACTTCAAAGAGTTCCCCAAGATTTCTACCGAAGAAACAAAGACAAGGACGTGCATCAACCCCTATGCATAGATTACCCCAATGTCACCTCGGGAATCTGCGAGTTGAGTGCCAAAACATATATCAAGTGAATCAATACGATACCCCATTGTCACCACGAGTATTAAATCGCAAGACATATATCAAGTGTTCTCAAATCCATAAAAGTATTCAATCCGATAACAACGAAATCTCAAAGGGAAAAACTCAATTCATCACAACAAGATAGAGAGGGGGAAACACCATATGATCCGACTATATTAACAAATCCCGTGATACATCAAGATTGTGACATCTCAAGAACATGAGAGAGAGAGAGAGAGAGCGATTAAACACATAGCTACTGGTACAAACCCTCAGACCCGAGGGTGGACTACTCCCTCCTCATCGTGGTGGCCGCCGGGATGATGAAGATGGCCACTGGAGATGATTCCCCTCCCCGATAGAGTGCCGAAACGGGGTCTAGATTGGTTTTGTGGCTCTGAGGAGGCCTCACGGTGGCGGAACTTCTAATATAAGTTAACCCCTGATGGTTTCTCTATTTATAGGAATTTTTGGTGTTGGTTTCACGCTAAGATGGGCCACGAGGTGAGCACAACCCACCGGGGCAGGCACAAGGGCCCAGGCGCGCCCCGGTGTCTTGTGCCCTACTCCTTCACCTTCTGGTCCTTCCACGAAGCTTCGGGGTCTCTTTTGTTCCAAAAAAATCATCAAAAAGTTTCACTCATTTGGAGAACTTTCATTTCTGCACAAAAACAACACCTTGGGTAGTTCTGCTGAAAACAACGTCAATCCGTTAGTTCCATGCAAATCATACCAAAACCATATAAAATTGTTGTAAACATGGCATGAATACTTCATAAATTATAGATACGTTGGAGACGTATCAGAGGAAAACTTTAAAGGATTACAGTGTCATTTGTGACAAAGTGCCTCTTTGGTGTGACAATGAAAGTGCCATCAAGATCTCTCTCAACCCGGTGCAACACTTCAAGACGAAGCATATTGAGATTTGGTATCACTTTATCTAGGATCATATTAGGCGAGGGGAGATCGAGCTCAACTATGTCAACACTCATGATAACCTTGCAGATACCTTCACGAAGCCCTTGGATGAAGCAAGATTTCATGAGTTAAGGCATGAGCTAAATATCATTGATTAGAGCAATGTGGCTTGAACCCCTGCACACCCCACCATACTCATCTTGATGTCTTGTTTAGGTGTAGGCATGGACATAGAGGTTGTGTTGTTCTCTCAATGAACTCTCCCTACCCCCCATTATGCATAAATTGATCAACTCTTTCACATTAGCCATTTTTTATGGTACTTGTGCTTCAAAGACGAGTTTTGCTCATGGGCCCAAGGATAATTCTTTGCGGTGCCATACCAATTGACTCAAACATAGGTGGCTCCGGCCACCGCCCTCTCTTTGGAGAGGTTGTGTTTCATGTTTGGTCCTTGTTGTCTTTTGCCTTTCCTTTGAGCCGTGATTGTGTTTGAGTTGCCTCATGTGTGTGCTCTTTTGCGTGTCCGGTTGCTTGAAGGTTATATTGCAAAGGCCGTGTTCCTCTCTTCTTGTCGAAACTTGCACTTTCTTGGGTTTACGGTACTACCGTGGCAAGCCACGGTACTACTGATGGAGATGGGTTGCCCTTTGCGTGCACAGCTGCATCCCAGGCATGGTAGTAGCTACCGCTTCCATCATGACAGTAATTTTTTACTGCCGCTGGAAGAGCGGTACTACCGCCTTGCGAGCGGTACTTCCGCCCAGGCGGTACTACCGTCAGGACCCTCCGTACTACTGCGCCGTCGCGAGTGGGTGGGGGTTAAGAGAGGGGTAGGGGGAGTTCCAACTCCCCCATACCCATTCATCTCTTTTCCCCACTCCGTCTCTCTCTCCTGCCCAAGAACGGCGCCGGAGAACCTCACCGGATCTCCGTCTTTGGCTGCTCTCCTTGCATTCCGACCGGTGGGATCGATCCCCACCTCGCCCTCTTGCCATGGACCTCGGTATCTCCCCTAGTCCCTCTCTTTTTGCCCCGTTCTTGTGCTTCTAGGTCTTGGGGAGATGCAGGTGTAGTTCGTGTGATTTTCGGCTAAATCTTTGCAAGAGGAGATTGTAGAAGAGTGCTAGTGTAGTAGATATGATATTTGGTGTGATACAATAGTGTAATCAACGGTAGTACCGATCTAATTTTGCGGATATTTTTAGATCCGGAGATGTTGTTCTTGAGGGATTTGAATCCATGCGGTACTACCGCTCGCTCACCCAAGAACCATCCTCGTGCGGTACTACCGCTCCGCTGGAACGGTACTACCGCCCGGGGCGCGGAAGTAAAATTTTACTTCCGCTCCAGGCGCGGTACTACCGTGCCACCCCGTTATAGTACTACCGCGGCTAGAGCGGTTGTGAACTTTTACTTCCGCACCCTAGCCCGGTACTACCGTGGAGTTAACAATTACGTTGTTTTATCTTCCCAATCTCATTTCTACTTGTTTCATTTGGTTTTGGCCCTTGTCTTTGCAATAATCCTTCTCGGTTTTCTCGTGTTTGTGTTGTGTGTCATAGGTGGTGGCTTAGGTTCCAATGTCTGGCGCTCAAGTCCCAGCCGTGACACGAGCTCGAAGCGCCTTCGCAACCAAGAGGCTCCAGAGGGCTCCAATGCCCCACAACACAGAACCAAGTCCACAGCCAGTAAGACCAAGGAGCCAACTCTTGGCATGGATGAAATACCTCAAGCGGAGTTTCTGGTTCGAAGGAAGCTCAACCCTTACGTCAACCCTAGGGAGGTCACAAGGGGCAATGACTTGTTTTGGACCAAGCAACATAATCTTATCTTCCTGGATGTGATCAAGGCCAAGCAGAACACCTACGTGCCAGTGCACTGGATTGACATGGTTGATATGAGGAAGGACATCAACCGGGCATATTTTTGTGAGACTCTGGATCTGGTGGAGCAGTTGCTCACGTTCCACATGGACTTTGACCCAGAGATTGTGGCTCAGTTCTTTACTTCGGCCCACTTCCATACGGATGAGCAGCGGACCATGACTTGGATGACTAATGGGAAGAGGATGTCTGCTAAGTGGAAGGAGTTCATGGCGATGTTACACGTTTGTGATGAGGGGCTCAATGTGCCCGTTGGTGTCCGCCCCACACGGCAAACCCCCGAGTCGACCAACAAGAACAAGCTTCAACCCTACCTTGTTGAGAAGAAGCTAGCCAATGACAAGAAGACTTGGGTGCTGAATCCATTCCTTGACATCATGCACCGGATCTTCCGCAACACACTTTTTCCTCGCATAGGCGAAAAGGATAAGGTGCATGCTTATCTAGTGGACATGATGCTCATCTGTGGGAAGGCGCGTATCCAACAAATGGAACCACTTGATGTCTCCCATATCATGTGGTGTGAGCTGTAGTTTGCTGTGTTCAACCGTAAGGTGCCCATCTATGGACCTTACCTGTTTCTATTGATCTCGAAGACTTGGGAGCAGCTTTTTTCGAATGAAGAGTTTGTTGCCCCCAACTGGATTCGCCATGACCCTATCAAGCTACGCACCAAGAGCAAGTGGGCCAACACCACTACCCGGGCTAAGACATAGGCTGCTAGGATGGATGTGGATGAGGATGGGCTTGAGGAGGAGGAAGCGGCTGAGGACAGTTCTGAGGGATACACTCCTCCCTCTACTGAGCCCACTTGGGGTAAGAAGCTTAAGGCCAAGATGAAGGCTCTATTCTGCATGCAGGCCAAGGGACAGTACCGGGATCATGTGAACGCCAAGATGGCTCATTGTCGCGACAAGGCTATTATGAGGCAGGTTGGCCTCGAGGTCCAGGATGGCTCTAAGGAGAGGATCACAGATGAGGAGCAGTGGACCAGACAGCATTGCCAATGGAGTGAGTCTGAGGAGGAGGAACATGAATGGTGATGCCTTGGAGTTCCGCCACCACATGTCGTGAGGTGTCCTCTACGCCTTTTTGGTGTCTCGGTGCCACAGGGGAGAGAGTGTAGGATTTGCAGTCTTGTGTCGAGTCTTGTTTCGCTTTGCTTTCGCTCATTGAACCTTCGCTCGCTTTGGCTTGTTGGCTTGTGGTTGTGTTCGTAAAAGGCCTGTGGAGACTATCATATGGTGTAAGATATATGTCCTCGGCTTATCTTATTGTCTTATCCTATTTTCTAGTATGCTTAGTAGGTCGTGAGCTTATTATGTCCTGTGCCCTGTACTTCATGCTCATTTCTATACCTTGCCTCCATTCTTAATGTCATTTATATTGTTGCAAGGATTTCCTTGCTTATAAAATATAGGGGGGGTGTTGATCCTAGTATGTGTGTCGTGCAGTCCAAAGCATTTCTAGAGTGCACACATCTAGGGGGAGCCTGTCTATATTTTATAGATGTTGGGTTTGCTTATGTTTCATTTTATATCCCTATGTGCAAATCCTGTATTGTCATCAATCCACCAAAAAGGGAGAGACTGTAAGGGCATATTTCTCCCTAAGTGGTTTTGGTGATTGATGACAATGCATTTGTGGACTAATCGTGTGCATTTAGCATTTCAGATATCTCATGTCTAGGCACAAGACGATTCGGTGCCCCTCGGAGCCTATCGAAGACGGCGTTTCTCTATGTTTCTTTCGGTGGATTTGAGTCGTAGGAAAGCCGTACTATTAAGAGGGGGTCTGCTTCGGAAAGGTTAGGGTAGAATCAACACGTACACATCTGTTCATTTGCACCACCTTTCCTTGCTTCATTGGAGCACCGGTTGTTTCCCTTCTCGTTGCGAAAATGAATGCTTAGTGCTACTATTATGTGGCGTGCGATGAAAATCTTTGCTCAAGGAGGCGATAGTACCGCAATGCTGACCCATGGTAGTACCGCCCGTGGCAGCGGTAGTACCACTAGTGTGGTAGTACTGCTCCTAGAACGCGGTAGTACCGTGACTCTGGCCCAGAACGGTGGCATGCGCGGAAGTAGGTGCGGAAGTAATTTTTTACTTCCACACCCTACGCGGTAGTACCGCTCCTTATGAGCTGTAGTATCGTGCCGGATTTTTGCACAGACCGAAACTCAGCAGAAGTAGCCACAGATGTAATTTTACTAGTTCGTGCCTTCCCAGCCCAGAATGAGCCGTGCCTTGCTGCAAGGGCACGTGGTAGTACCGTTCCGACGGTTCTACCGCTCGTTGCCATGTGCAACAGGGCCTCATCTGGTCCCTGCCTGTGACGCCCAGATAATTAAGCTACAGTAATCCCCTGCTAATGGAGCATTGTCATCACATTACTATTGCTAATCCTCACTTGATCCAGATTTTAATTCAAATCAAAATCCCAAATTCAAAATTCTCAAACATGAAAACTAAAATGTTGATCATGTGACAAATATTCACTTCTTATTATTGGTGGTGATCCAACATTTTTGCAAAGTGGTGTAATGACCTTATCTTTGTAAAAACAGATCTGTAAAAAAATTAAAAAGGGGGGAAAGGTCCCCTCCCCACTGGTCCGACCGCCCAGCTAGCCGCCGGCCAGCCCACCTAAGTCAGCCCACCCCGCCTCGAGCAACCCTCCCTCCTAAAACCCTAGCTACTCACCCGATCCACCACTTCCCCTGTTCTCACTACCTCCCACGAACTGGATCGGGGAGGGGCTCGATCTCGCGCCACCCTGCGCCTCCGACATCGGCGCCCATCCCCGGCGCCGCCTTGTTGCTGCCGTGCTCCGCCACCTCGTCGGCGTCGCTCCATCGACTCTCCCTCACCGACGCCAACGCGCACCGTCGCCCCCTCTTCCCTGCTCGCAAGCGAGCGCCACCGTCCCCCTTCGCCCCCTTTCTTCCTAGGTCGCCACGGGCACCTCCCCCCCCCCCCACACGCGGTCGACGCGCTTCGGCCGCGCCCGTTGCATGCTCACCGCGCCTCTCTCCCCGTCGCTCGCGCCCTGACCGCTCGTCGCAGACCGCTACCGCCACCTACCTAGCCACCCCTTTGGCACCGGGCCGATCAAGCGTTCGACAGCGGTCGCCCTGCCTCCTCCGGCCCGTCGTTGTCGGGCTGCAGGGAACGGGGGTACCCATACTGCTCGCACAGCCTGCGGCATGGCTCAAGGTGGCCCAAGACTGGCCCATCTTCATCGGCACAAGCTCAAGACCCTCGCGAGGGGCTGAGCTGCTGAGGCGGATGACAGGAAGCTTCCCTCAGCACGGCCTCGTTGGCCGGGCTCACGAGGAGGCGGAGAGATCAAGGCGGGGTACCTCACGAGGTGCCCATGACGCAAGCCGTGACGACCGAGGGCGCCAGGAGGGCAACAGCCGCGTAGTGTCCTCATTTCCTCTTTGGTGCAAAGGAGGCAAGCGCAGGTGAGAGCATCAAGCAAAGGCAACCATTTTGGTGCAACAAGACCAAGACCATCACAACGGAAGGAAGGAGGTCATCGTGGAGCCCAAGTCGGCGTCACCGTCAGAGCCTTTGACAGGCGAGGACCAACTTTAGGCAGGATAAGTGTACTAGATGTTCCCCTTCAAAATAGCCAATTGTTGGCGCCCTTCCCGCTCAATATTTGGGAAGAGGCCCAGGGCCTCTGCCTATAAATAGGACTAGCCACCCACAGGGTAGAGGCATCTTGAATCCGGAATCCAGAACAGAGCTAGAGGTCAAGCAATCTAGAGAGAGAGAGCGACCGAACTCCCCCAAGCAGTTAATCATGCCGGCCAAGAATGCACCCTCACGAGGCTGTTCTTCCTTGCATTGTTCATCATCAGCCCCTGAGGCAATCCACCACACCACACAATGGAGTAGGGTATTACACCACAATGGGGGCCCGAACCAGTATAAACCTTGTGTCCCTTGTGTTGCTCTTTGTGTAGTTCAGATCCTTGCGAGGCGACGAGGTGCAGTTAGGTAGGGGGTGAGATCTCCGCGTGCACCCCAGAGTTCGAACCTAGAGGGTCTGCCGGAACCAGAAATCTAACATTTGGCGCGCCAGGTAGGGGTGCACCAGAATCCGTCTTCCGCTACCCTGTTCTTCGCCGCCCGTCGCATCCATGTCGGACGCTCGTCGGGCCCGCGCCGAGCACCGAGCCGCTCTCGCCACCTGCGTCGCCCAGACGGCCCCTGTCGGCGGCCGCCCCTGCCGTTCCGTCGCTTACTGTCGCCACCGCCCGGCGAGGGAACGAGCAGCAAGCATCGTCCCCAACATCCGGTCCGTGAGGGAGACGGCGTGCACTCCTTCGCCGCTGCGCCCGGTAGGTACCGTCTCGCGGCTCAGCAGCGCTTATGGAGGCTCGAGCTGCCATCGCTGCAAACGAAGCCCGCGCTTATCGCCTTCACTTCTGTCAGCGATGTCTATGAGGAGTGGCTCGACTGCCGCCAAGCTTCGTCCATGACGCAGGGGCTCTCCGCGCCCGCCCTTCTCCTTTGCACCTACGCCCGCCTTTGCGTGGCGATGGCTCGGGGCGCCTGACCGCCCCTCAAGAAGGCGCCTTGGCCCCAAAGGCGCGTGGCCTCTGGGCGGAACCTACTCCGTCCGGCACCAACAGAGCAAGAGCAGAGCTGCCAAGAGGTCCTTCGCCCCCAAGAAGTTGCCGAAGTGCTCCCTGCACCGGCCCGTCCACGATCAAGGCGCTCTGCTCGACGCCAAGACCCCGCGCTGCTCCCAGCGGTGGCGCATGGGGACCCGCAAGACCAGGCCCTTCGTCACCAAAGGCCTCCCGTGGCCACTGCAGGCTCCCGCGCCTTCACCGCCGAGCTACGCAGCGTCGCATGGCCCGGCAAGTTCAAGCTAGACCTGCCTCCTCGCTACGACGCCACGGTCGACCCTGCGGAATTCCTCCAGCTCTACGAGCTGGGCATCAAGGCCGCCAACGGGGACGAGAAGGTCATGGCGAACTGGTTTCCCATGGCGCTCAAAGACGGTGCCCGCACCTGGCTCCTGAACACAGCTCTGGCACGATCTCCTCCTCGACGAGATGCGCACCTGCTTTCATCGCTAACTTCCAAGGCACTCGCATGACCGACCTCCTGCCAGGAGCGATATCGCCGCATCAAGCAGCAGCCGGAGAAACCTGTGAAGTACATCCAGTGCTTCAACAACGCACGCCTCAAGATTCCCAAGGTGACCGAGGAGGCCATCATCTCAGCCTTCTCCGATGGTGTGCGTGACGTCAAGATGAAGGAGGAGATGGCGATGCATGAAGACATGTGCACATCACTAGAGCTGTTCAACTTGGCGACCAAATGCGCGAGTGGCTGAGGAAGGTGCCTCTCCTCCCTCGAGCTTCCGGCTGCCGATCGAGAGAAGAAGAAGCCCAAGGCCAGGGCGTGAAGCGCAAGGGGGCTGCCGTGCTCGTGGCAGAATCCGGACACCAAGCAAGGCGAGGATCAGCCCGAGTCTTCCAAGGATGCCGATCTGCATGTGGTACCACGACCTCCACACCCACAACACCAGCGAATGTCAAGAGCTCACAGCCGTGCGAGAAGGCGAATCGGTCGACGCCCCGACCGCAACGATTGAGGCTACGACAGAGGAGGAGGAAGAAACGCAGGACGCTGGGAAGACCGCGACCCTCGCCAAAGGTGGCGCGACCGACCTCGCGAGGACCACTGGCGGGATCAGCCTCGCGAGGGAGGTTGGAGGGATCAGCCTCACGAGGATCGCCCGCAAGGAAACGCGGACTGCAGCCAAGGAGAAACAAAGACCATCATCAGGACGAGGGGGCTGGGGGCTTCCAGGAGCCGCGCGCAATCGCTTGCATCCTGGGCGGAGCTCAAGCCCCAGCCTCCCAACGCATCTTCAAGAAGTTACGCCCAAGTGAATGATGATCCTCCCCAAGCAGAAGCCACGCGCCCTCTCGGTGGTCGGCGTGCACATCACTGTTCACTCGGCCGGATCAGCTCAAGTCTTGGCCACAGCCGGAGTCCTCCGATGCTTTATTCCCCAATCATCAACAGCGTGCAGGTGTCACCAGGACCCTCATCGATGGCGGAGCAGGGCTCAATGTCCCGTCGTGAAACATTCAACAATCTCCAAGTGCCTTACAATCGGCTTCAGCCAACCAAGCCTTTCTCCGAGTCACGATGGCTCCACAGTTCCGATTAGGCAGGTCCGCCTCCCTGTCACCTTTCGGGCGCGCGACAACTACCGCAGACCGAGCTCATGACTTCGACGTCGCCCACATTACGCCGCCATACAATGCCATCCTCGGGTAGCTAGCTCTGGCCAAATTCATGACCGTGACCCATCACGGCTACAACGCCCTCAAGATGTCGGAAGCGGCGAGTCATCCACGGTGCCTTGTGAAGAGAGGGACAGCGGTGTGCTCTGGAGCGTGCTTTTCAAGCCGTCACTTGAAGACCCAGAATCGCAGGAGCGGAGGCTCCACGAGGCTGCTCCCAAGAAGAAGAAGACATCGCCCGGCCCGGCCCCTCGGGAGGCAGGCCCCTCGGGTCCGCGCAGCTCAGTGGGGCACCTCCTTCGTCAGATAGGAAGGCGCGCCTGGGCGCCTCCTCGAGCAAGGCTCGGGGGCTCTCTCCTGGAGGGCCACCGACCTTGCTAAGCTCACAAGGGAGGCGCTTGGGCACCACTTGGAGGCGTGTTTCAAAGCACGTTTTCCTCAGGAAGGAGCGAGGCAAGGAGGGCCAAACCCTCAGGAGTTCGTCAGCCAGATCAGGAGCTGCAAGAGTCAAGAGTCATGAGTGGCAGCCGCCGCTTACCCGCCGTAGCTCCCCATCCAGGCGAGGATGGTGGGCTGCGCGTCTGCATCGACATACCAGGGCTCAACCTAGCCGCCTCCTCAGAGGCGCTCTGGCCTTCACGCGTGGGGGCGTTGTGAAGGTCCAACCCACAGCTATGTTCGCATGCCTTCACGGTTTGCTTGAACGCTGGCCACGCCAGCGCCTCGTAGGGAGCATCCTGGAGGCTCAAGAGGCCAGGCGTTCCGCAGTCCTGGCGGAGATGGAGATGGTCCGCGAGGAGCCACCAGCGCCTTCGGAGCCTCCCGAGGCTCCTGGGCCTAGGGGCTCGTGAAGATTGGCTTCCGCAGCCCACGACGTCCGCTACTTCAGCATGCCTTCGTCTTCAACGTTATTAGGTGACATCCTTCGAGTTTCATTTTCAATGGAGGCGCCTGTGGATGCATCATTCCTGTGCGTGGGTCCGCCCCCGCGGCATGTATCCCTTTTGCTTCATGTTCCTAGCTTACTTTATTGGGGGCGCCTCGCATCATCCCCAAGTCACTCGGGCGAACCAGCCGCATGTACCCCTTTGCGTTATTGTGCCAGCGTTTGACCCATCATGATTGTTATTTGGCGCCTCGTCCACGGCACCCTTCTTCTTCCTTCATGTCGGCCGCTTGCACGCGTTAAAGGGGTACCACGAGCATCGCGACTCATGGGCTCCTACTGGCTCTCCAGCCCTCACCCTCCAGCCTTGTCCACGGCATCACGACACAGCATACCAATGACGGCTGGACCCGCCGAGTGGGACCCGAGGACGAGAGCGTCGACATCTAACCAAATTAGGAACACATCACAAGTTAAGGCCCGAGCACAAAGAACCTCGCTTGAGGTAGGGCCCCGTGAGTCCGCGTTGGCTCACGGGTGCCCAGATACACCTCGTCGAGCCTCTACTGCTGCCTACGTGGTCGTGCGGCTGGCTGTACACGCCTCGGGGCTCCTCGGAGGGGAGCCCCCTCCCATACACCAGATGGAAGCACCCATGCTCCGCGCTGGCCGACGACACCGGGCCGAGGAGCGGCTATGCCTGTGACACATACGGAAGCGCTTATGCTCACGCCGCTGGTGATAAACAATCGAGGGTGGCCTCGGCGCATCAACCTCGGGGAACCCAGAGCTCAATGTCCGGCCTCATCGCAACGCCTCCCCTCGGGAGTGCCGGCCAGGGCTGGGCACGGGCTACGCACTGGGGTCACGCCCAGACGCTTACGCCACCAGCACCAGGCCCCTGCCTAGTTCGTCCGACGTCCCCTCCCTCGAAGGAGCCAAGGTACGAAGGCCGCTTGAGCGTTAAGGGGGACTCCTTGAGCATCGCGACTCGTGAGCCTAACTGTTCACGTAGCCCCTCACCCCTTAGTTCCAAAGGCTAATCTGGCGGTTGAGGTATCTGCGAGCCGGGCTCTGCAGATAGAATGGTAAATTCACCCATACATCTCACCTCCCTACTTGTTGTTCGTATGGCGCCAAGGGGGACTCTCGAGCATCGCGTCTCAGAGCCTAACTTGTCACGTAGCCCTCACTCCCTTGGTCCCGGCCTGGTTTTCGGTCGGGCTAATTGGGTCGAGGTATCTTGTGAGGCAACCCAGGGCTCGCCGTGCAGAACATAAGCAAGTATGAAGGAAAAGCGCAAATATCAAGGAATTCAAAAGCAAATATTACAGTCCATAACTATTTTCACAACGCCAAACACAAGTTTAAATGCCTCCCCGGGGCATGATGCATGTTGCAGGAGCTGAAAGCAGGACCGAGACCACAAAGGAGTCACTTGTTGGCGGCACCGCCATGGCGGCGGAGCTGCTACCGCGTGTTCGCCTCGTGAAGCCTCAGGATCGGCAGCTGCCTTCGCTCGCTTTGGTGCCGAGTCGGAACTTCGCTAGCATGAGCCTCCGCTCGACCCTTCACGACCTCGTAGCAGTTAGCCGCAAGCTCGCCGCTCACGGGCTCCAGCAGATTTGTGAAGGCTTCCACGCTGGGTCGCCAAGGCAGACGTGGGTAAGGATCGCGGGGCAGCCGCAAGACAGGACACGCGCCTCGGCCTTAGCCATGGGGCCAAGGGACAAGGGTGACATCTTCAAGGGCGGACCAAGAAGGGAAGGAGCTTGGCAGGTCCGTCCCTCGGCCGGCCGGCGGGCTTTCAATGTGCCTTTCATCGTAGCGACCTCAAGAAGGTGCGAGCCTTCGCCTCCATCTCCATAAAGGCCACGCTGCCCTCGGCGAGGACCCGCGCCTTGCCGTCCACTCGACCCTCTTCGCCTCCAACTCCTGCTCCAATGACCCAAGCGGTCCACGGGCGCCGGTCAGCTTGGCATCCCGGTCCTTGGCAGCCGCCTCATGAGCTTTCATGTCTTCCTCCTTCTCTTGGCGGGTGCGGGCCTCCTTGGCAAGCTGGTCAGCATGCAGCCTGCTCGCTCTCCGGCGCCTTCTGGCGACCTCGGACATCCGGCTACCTCCCCAAATGGCGGCGGGCGCGAGTGGCCTTCGCCCCAAGGATCAGCCTGTTTCTCCTCGCAAATGCGTCGCGTCTCGAACAGTGCGCTCGAATCGAAGCATCAGTTAACCCACCGGAGGCGGCCTCAAGCCGTCCCTACCACTGGCAGGGTCGGCGCCTAAAAGATCTTTGCCTCAGCCGGTCCAGTTCAGCAGCAAAGACGATCCAGACAGTAGGGAGGAGCCTGGGAGAGATAGAAGTTGGCGGAGTAGGAGGAGAGGACGGCTGTAATCACACGGCATCATGGCCGGGGCCTTACTGCGCCCTGACGATCGCAACGAAGTGGCATCGAGCAAGGACATCTCGGAGTCGCTTGGGCCATGGGGGCTGAACTCACCCCAGCTAGCTCCGGCCAGTTCGCGAGGATGACTGGCGAGAGACCGTGTCTTGTCACACCTTCTTTCACTTGACGGAGGCTGCGCTTGACGAAGCCTCGAGATCCCCTTTAGCTTCTTTCGCCAGAAAGCCAGCTAGCCAAGGAATACGAATATCAAGCCCAGCGATAAAGCAAGGAATAAAAACAAGAATCTAGCACTTCTTGGTCATCGCTCGTGGGCTCGAAAGCAACCTCGGCTGAACTTGAAGCCCGAGAGCTGCGGGGATCGGCCTCAAGAGGCTCGGGAGCAGAGGAGGCGCGTCTGCAGATCGCCTCGGAGCCGGGCAGACTCCGCGAGGGACCAGCCCGTCCCTGTCCTTCTTCGGGATCAGGGCAAGCTCTGCCGCCCAGCCATCGCTCGCCATCCTCATCGTTGTCCCAAGCAAGAGGCGGAGAGCATGGGACCCGCGCCAGGGGAGGGCGCCCTCGACTCCCCATCTGGCCGCCTCGAGGTCGGGCCCTCTCCCCTGCCTCCTTTTCTTCCTCCTCTCCGCTGGAGTCGCCGAAGGACACGTTCACACGTCGCTTTGGGCGCCCGGGCCCTCGGGGAACCTCCAGGGCATGTGCCGTCCCCATTGAAAGTGGGCATGGAGTCCACCACCTGCTCCCAGTCATCTCGAAGGAACAGGGGTACAGGAGTGCCCTCCGGCCTCACCACATCTCCCCCAACCAAAGATTGGAGGACCGCGGCCAGATCTTCGTCGGCCAAGACTGTGGGGCTCGGGCAGGGCCTCCAGTGAAGCAGGCAATCTTGTGACGGCGGGGCCACCCGGTGCTCCAGAACTCCTCGGAGCGACGCCCCGGTCGGCGGGCATGTCGCCATGTTGCCCGACCCACAGTCCGCGTTCATCTTCTCAAAGATTGGCTTGGCGAGGGATCCACGAGTTCGCTAGACCAATCGTCGGCGTATGGGCTGCTCAAGTGGGCTGAATCAGGCCGAGGATGGATGCGCCAAAGATCTACCATGACCCACTTGCTCCTCGAAGCCTTCAATCCTCTTCTCGGGCTTCGAGATGGTGTTGGAGCTGCCGTACGCGACAAAGCTCGCGCACGCGGTGATGAGGCCGCGAGAGGCCCGGAGGTAGAAGTAGTGGCGCAGCAAGGCCACTGAGGGCTGCACCCCTACATGAGCCTCACAATAGTAGGCGAAGATCGCCAGGAGAGGAACGGAGTTGGGGTGGAGGTGCAGAGCTTGCAGTTTGTAATGGCGGAGGACAGAAAAGAAGAACTCAGAAAACGGAGGCACCAGACCGGCAGCAATGGCGCTCACGAAGAGTGGATAGAAGGTGCTTCCTTGGTCCTCAGGAAGGGCGGAGCTAGCCTTGAGCACCGCTGCCCCGTCGTTGCCTTGCGCCGCCATCATCCCGCAGACGCTTTCGGCAAGGCTCTTTCTACGACACGTTCGAGGAGTCCAAAGCAGGCGATTAAGTTCGGACCGGGTCCGGCGAGGCGCCATACCTTGCTAGGGCACGAGGGTCGAGCGAATCCGGGATTTGGAAGCGTGAAGGATAGGAGCAAGAAAGGGGATCTGGCAATGGCGGAGAAGGCAAAGGAGGAAAAAGCCTAGACGGGTGCCGCTCTTTTGATGATTCGCGCAGTTGTCAAGGAATGCGTGGGAGAGCAGAGCGCCCACCGCCCAACCAACCGCCACACGGTGCCCAAGGTCGCTTAGGGCCGTTAGGGCTCACCGGCGCCGCACTTGCCCTTCGCTTCCTGCTCGGCCAAGTCAGCGTGCCTTGGGCCCGGGGGCTATTATTCGGCATTCCGGGAGCAGGGTACCCGGACTTCTGCTCTGCTCATGGCGTGGCTCAAGGGGTGGCCCAAAGACGGCCCATCTTCATCAAGACAAGCTCAAGACCTCGCGAGGGGCCAAGATTGCTGGGCGACAACAGGAAGCTTCCTCGAGCACGGCCTCGTCGGGCCTGGCTCATGAGGAGGCGGAGAGATCAAGGCGGGTACCTCCACGAGGTGCCCATGACGCAGTCGTGACGACCGAGGCGCCAGGAGGGCGCTCAGCTACAGTGATGTCCTCATTTCCTCTTTGATGCTAAGGAGGCAAGCGCAGCGAGAGCATCAAGCAAAGGCAACCATTTCGATTGCAACAAGACCAAGACCATCTGCTTGTGGCGGGAAGGAGGTCATCGTGGAGCCCAAGCCGGCCACACTGCTGAGCCTTTGATGCGAGGACCAACTTTAGTCAGGATAAGTGTACTAGATGTTCCCCTTCAAAATGGCCAATTGTTGGCGCCCTTCCCGCTCAATATTTGGGAAGAGGCCCAGGGCCTCCGCCTATAAATAGGACTAGCCACCCACAGGGTAGAGGCATCTTGAATCCAGGAATCCGCAGAGCTAGAGGTCAAGCAATCTAGAGAGAGAGCCACCGAACTCCCCTAGCAGTTGTCAAGACCGGCCAAGAAACAGACCCTCACGAGGCTGTTCTTCCCTGTATTGTTCATCATCAGCCCCGAGGCAATCCACCACACCACACACCGGAGTAGGGTATTGCACCACAATGGTGGCGAACCAAGATAAACCTTGTGTCCCATGTGTTTGCTCTTTGCGTGAGTTCAGATCCTTGCGAGGCGACGAGGTGCAGGTAGGTAGGGGTGAGATCTCGCGTGCACCCTAGAGTTGAACCTAGAGGTGCCGGAACCCGAAATCCGACGATCGTGCCTTCCTGGGCCGGGTGGCCACTGACCGCGCTTGTCCGTCCTCCTGGACTCGCTCGCTCGCCCCTCATGCAACATCACCTTTGTCACCATGGCCGCGTCCCTATTCAGGCGCCTCAAGCAGCGCCCGGACCCGATAACAACCGCCCCGCTAGGCCCTTGTGCCGCTGCATAATGGGGCCCATGCCACTTTTTTAAAATAAATAAATAAATAATGAATAAAATAATAATTAAATTAATTAATTAATTAATTAATATGTTAATTAATTAACTTAAACCTAATTAGTCTAATTAACATGTTAGTTAGTTAAAACGGCCTATGACAGGGGGGACCCCACCCGTGTTGACCAAAGAAAAGCGTTGACTAGCCAAGCGGGACCCTGGACCCACATGTCACCCTCTGGTACACTTATGTGTACACAGATATGGGTGCACCTAGCTTTACTCATTATTTTGAATTAAATTAAATTGCAGAATATCTTTAAAACTTTGAAAAATCATATAAAATAATTCGTAACTCGGATGAAAAACTTTTCTACATGAAAGTTGCTCAGAACGATGAGACGAATCCGAATACGTGGTCCTTTCGTCTGTCGCATGCCCCTAGCATCACAAACATGCAACTTCCCCCTCCGTTCATTTGTCAAGAAAATGCTAAACACAGGAAACATTCCCGGATGTTATCCCCTTCGCGGTAACATGTAGCACGCGTTAGAACACGTCTAGCTTTCTGCCCGTTGCCTGTTATGCTCTTGCTTGCTATGTATTTACTTGTTTCTCCCCTCTTCACTCCGATAGACCCAGAGTATCCATTTGATGCATTGTGATCCTTCGTGAAACAACGACCCCTTCTTCTTATTCGAGCAACAGAGCAAGCCGCGCCTTTGATCATCCCGATATCGCCCATTCCATTCTCATGCTTGCATTAGATTTTGCTATTGTATTTGATTGCTCCTATTACGATGCATAGCCTGCTTTTGTACCGCTATTGTTACCTACATGCTTCTCCTAAAAGCTTAGTATAGGTTGGTTAGTGATCCATCGGTGACCCACTTGTCCTTGTTGCCCTGCTTCATCATCGACGACTCGATCTACATGATCGTGACTCGAGCCCGACACCTCACATCACATCACGCCCCTTTTGTTGCTCGACTCTACAGAGCTACTATCGAGTGCCGAGGGTGATCCCTCATAACACACTCCTGATGATAATTCTGTAGTTTAGCTATTCGGTCATGGTCATCAAGAGTGATTTCCTCTTTCACCATTCCCGATACGGCTCTGTCGTTCAACACCTCAAGTGTGAACCTCGAGGGTGGTCCCCCTGACGTTCACCTTGATGATTACATTGAGTGGAATCCTCCGAGGGTGATTCCTTGGGGTTTCCCCTTGATGTTTGGACACACGGATACCTTGACTTTACTTGAGACCTTCGGGGAAGTCGGGCGGGCCCGGAGAGCACCATAAGATGGTTGCAGTGGCCCTTGGCTGGGAAGTTAAGCAGCCCTCGAGTGGAGTTGGAGCTTGCCCTTGCGGATTTCCTCGAGGCAGGCGATGGGTTCACATTATCGTGAGTCTCTGCTCGTCTCCGTAAGCTAATAATACACTATGGTTTGGGTATTTGTTCTGAATTGGCCTTTGGCCTTTACGCACTGACCACCACGCAAGAATAGTTATGGGCCTCGGCGTCGTGGTGTCGGTACCAAGCTTTGTCGACGTCCGATTCGGCATTAAGATTACAGCCTGGTCCAGCGCCTGTACAATGGAGGTGGCTGTATCGCCCTGCGGCATAATGATCCGTCGAGTGTAACAGCAGGCGATGGGCCCCAGAACCGAGTGCTTAGGATGTAGACCGGCGGGGACCTCTCTGCTTGAGCCTAGGTAGGGCTGCGGCGTGTTGATCTTGAGGCCGGGCATTGACCCGAGAAAAGGTGTGTGCGGCGAGAGTGATCAAGTGTGTTGGAAAACATGGTGCACCCCTGCAGGGAAGATACATATTCGAATACCGTGTCCATGGCAATGGACGTTCGGACTTATATCTTGATCTAATACAACTAGAAATGGATACTTAAGATATGTGGCTCCGAGATTGCTTTCTCGTAGGGGAGTGGGAAGGATCTCTCGGGCGTTAATGCTACAATATGCTTGCTAAATATAAACTGCTATTCTTTACTCTTCTACATGCTGCAAGATGCTTGGAGCTGCTCGAAGATGCTAGTTTTCGATAGGCTAGGCCTTCCCCTCTATTCTGGCATTCTGCGGTTCAGTCCACAGATACAGCCCTTCCATTTGATACCAATGCATACTTAGTATAGATCTGATGCTTGCCAGTACTTTGGATGAGTACCCACAGTTGCTTTGCTACCCCCTTTCCCCCTTCTTCCTTCTTTCCGGTTGTCGCAACCAGATGGTGGATCCTTGGAGCCAGATGCCACCGCCGACGGATACTACTACATGGAGGCCACCGAAGACCAGGAGTAGTTAGGAGGTCCCAGGCAGAAGGCCTTGCCTCTTCGATCATGTTGCTTTTGTGCTAACCTTCTTGAGCATCCTTGTCTAACTTATACGTACTCAAATAGTGTTGCTTCCATTTGACTCTTGTGTATCGAGCTTGTATTCGAGCCCTCGAGGCCCCTGGCTTGTAATATAAAGCTTGTATTATTTTATTTGTGTCTAGAGTTGTGTTGTGATATCTTCCCGTGAGTCCCTGATCTTGGTCGTACACATTTGCGTGCATGATTAGTGTATGATCGAATCGGGGGCGTCACAAGTTGGTATCAGAGCCGACTGCCTGTAGGAATCCCCTTTCCAACTCCTTGGCGAGAGATTGAGTCTAGTCTTTGAAAAATTGTTTTACTAACATGGTGTGTGGCTTACTAGGGCCCACGCCACCATTGGGTGGTATTAGGATCTTTACTCCTCGTCTATACTGGAACTCTCGATCTCTCTTCTATTGGTTAAATGATTTGGTTAACTCTAACTCTAGGTTCGTATATGTCGTTCTCCCGAAGAGCCCTCACTCCAGGATGATTGCTTGGTGCACGAAGACTCTGAAGATACTCTTCGATGTTTTCACGAGACCCACTGTACCCATTCTTGCGATCCTACCACCGATAAATCCTTATGAGTAACTACCTATGTTGTCATTCCTACCTCCATCGGTTGCTCTTGTTATTGTAAGTGCATCTAGTGCCCTTAGTGATTTTGGTGTATTGAAGACTTATAGGTTAAGTAACTAATCGTTTGTGAGTGTACGAGTCTATAAGTCTATGAGGAGTTTGATATTCTGAGAGAAAATCGACCCTAAAAATGAAGTTCTTCATAAGACTTTGATACGACTTTACAAGACTTTGAAAGTGAAGAAATTGGTGTGACCTTGAAGACTTGGTATTCATTTGAGGAACATGAAGCGTGAAGACTTTTGTTTCGTAGTTTCATTTTCTCTTTCTTGAGTCATAGGAAACTGCATCTCTTGTTAAAGAGGTCGAGGAAATACTAAGGAAAAATTTCCATTTGATGCTCAACTCAAAATCTACACCTACCAATCCCTTGAGTGAAGCTTTTGGAAATCTCATACGATTCAGTCAATTTCTTGATGTGAGAAGCTCTTACAGTCGCTGAGAATTTCATTCGGCCCGAGGAGTTAAGAATTAGCCGATCTTGAATTGCCTACGATGAGGAACATGATAGCCACGAGAATTTGAGAGTCAAATTTCCGACCCGTTCTTTGTCTTTAACGCGCCATTTGTCCCAAAATATCTTATCCACCTACTTGGTCATATCATTGAAGGGCATTTATGTCTTATCATGTCGGGCTGCTCCCTAGGCTATAAATAGCACGCCCCCTACAACCACTAGGCGGTTGGCTGCTCAAGAGAACTTGACACTTGTCATTTGAGAGCAACCCATCCTCACGAGGACTTTGAGAGAAAATCATCAAGTGAGGAAAAACCCAAAAGTGAGGAAAAATCCAAAAACCAAACCCCAACAAACCCAAAGTGATTGAGCATCGAAGAAATTGATCCTGCGTGGATCCAACGCTATTACCTTTGAAAATGTGCTTCTTCCAGACGGTTAGGCGTCATGGTCTAGAGCATCCAAGAGGAATTGTGGATCGCCCGAGTGACCAAATGCTGTGAAGGTTTGGAAGTCGCTGAAGACTACCACCAGTGATTGGGCCGAGGTACATGTGACCTTAGTTCAAGGAGAATACGGTGAGGACTTGGTGTCCACGAGCTGCGTGCTCAGGGTGGCGGGTGTCGGGGCTGTGTGTCCTCGAGTTTAAATACTCACCGCTCCAGCAGACGTACAAGCCCAGGAGCGGCAGTTGGAACTAGTCTACAAATCATTGTCTTCACCAACCTAAGCCCCGGTTCTATTTCCTCAACCCTTTCATTTCCTCATTCTTGTGTTGAGTATTTGTTCATATCATGTTTGAAGACTTTGTTGAAGACTTTCTCAATTTCCTCAGCTCAATTTCTTGATCTGTTTGTCTTCATCTGTGTTATCTGTGATTACGCTTTACTCCTACTCGTGATTGTCTTCATTTCATCATGATGACTATGCTTGTCTGTTATACTTACTTCGAGTACTTATTCCGCTGCAAGTAGTTCTTCGCTAAGGAATTTCCTCACCGCAAATTCCTCGGAAGAATTCATAAAAATAACCTATTCACCCCCCCTCTAGTCGATATAACGCACTTTCAATTGGTATCGAGCAAGGTACTCCCTTGTGCAGCTGTGATTTAGTTTAACCACAGGAGTTTTAGTTATATCGACCTTGAAAAGGTATGATCAAGGTCTCACCAGGGTGTCCCTACCTTGATGGGAACGGACTACCCCCTTTGGAAGAACAAAATGCGAATGCATCTTGAAGCAATTGACAACGATCTACGGTATGTTGTGACAAGGTGTTTCCTCAGTCACACCTTCTCTACGAATGATGCTTGATGTGAAGAGATTCAAGCAACTCGATTCTCAAGCGAAGAATATCATATGTGGCCATCTGAGCAAAGGTCGATATGGAAGAGTGAGTGCTTTGGAATCTGCCAAACTCATGCGGGACGAGGCTGTCCAAAGTAAATGAAGGTGTTTCAACTCAAGCGTGACTCTCGAGTTGATGTTCTTGAATCTCTTCAACGCTTCAAAAGACTCGACAAGTAAAATGTTCAACAAACCTTCGATCGCCTCACTGACATCTCAAATGAGCTTCAAGCAGCAGAATTGGGTGCCATGACATCACCGACCATGAGGTGGTGAAGAAATTGCTAAGATAAACGATTCCTCATTTGATACTCTGCGCGATGATACAAGAACGAAGCTGACTACAAGTCTCTTGATCCTGTGATATCCTCGAAAGGCTAAATACTCCACGAGTTCCATCTTCTAACTGAAAAGAGAGATCTCTATGGTTACGGCTATGGAAAACACGTGCCACGAAGGCCAAAGGCATGTCCCAGAATGCGAGTGAAGACTACGGTAGTAGCCTAGGAGATCACGAAGAAATTTGGCGAGAGCTAGCCTTTGCTGTGAAGAAATTCCAGAAATTCTCAAGGCGTGGTACTATGGAAAATCCTCAAGAAGCGTTGATTCCTCATCTAGTGACTATAAGAGAAGACTTTGTCACAAATGCAAGAAACCTGGTCACTATATCCAAGATTGTCCTCGATTAGGAAAAGGAATTAAGAAAGAAGAAACACGAGGATTACGATTACGATGATGTGAAGAAGAAAAAGAAATCATCAAAATCTTCATCATCAAAATCCTCAAAACCTTCTTCTCACAAAACAGCTCAAAAAGGCTCGGCATTCATTGGCAAGGAAATGGACTTTCGAAGCTGAATCTGAGGAAAATGAGGAAAAGGAGAATGCAGAAGAATCCGAATACGGGTGTAGCTAGTCGGCTCTTGCTCTTGCTTTTGTTAGCAAGTCCATCTTCAACACTTGAAGAAGCTGACTCGTCGACAAGCACTTTGATGAGGATGATGATGACTTCGCTCCACCTATTGCTTCATGGCAAAAAGGTGCTAAGGTACTAAATTTCACCTCCTCTTTGAATCTAGTGAAAATGAATCGATGAGGATCTCAAGCCCGGCTACTCTAAACTTGCTGGGTGCTATAAAACAACAAAGGGCTTTTGAGAAGGTTCAAAACATGCTAGATAAGAGTGATGATATGTTAGGTGAAGAAGAATGGATCGCACTCAAGCCACGGTGAAAATCTTGAGACTTGATCTAGGCTTGACAACCTTCAAGGTCATCATAACACTCTCTTATCTGATCATGAGAAACTTTCTTATGAATTTCTTTAAAGAAAGCAAGATCTTGAGAAGCTAAGAGTGAGTTATGAAGATCTTGAAGGAAGACGCGATTCATTACTTGCTCAACAAATCAGTAGCTTCTCAGAAGAATTTGTTCCTCCATGCTTAAAGTGCATTGAGCATTGAAGCGCTAATTCTTCACTGAATGTTCAAATGCTTCAAGCGTTACCTAAATTCTTCACCTGCCTACGCTTATCACTAATTCCTCATCGAGGACATTGCTAGTATCAACGACGATGCGAAGGGGTGAAGGAATTGTACATGACGGGCATGTACAAAAAGCCTCAAGAGCATCAGACTCTTTGTGATGTGCTTAAAAGCGAGATCCTCAATAGGAACCCTAGGAAAGAGGGCATTGCCTTTGAGAGGAAACTCAATCTTGATGGAGCGTATTGGAAGCTTTGGCGGTATCCCAAAACCTCATGGGTTCTTGCAAAGGGACCTCAGTTGATCCATCTACCTTATCTTCAGTTTTACGTGCGAATTTCCTCATACTTTGATGAGTCATTTGACTCCAACTATAAACTGTTCAAAATCAAAATGGTGAAGTATTTGCTAGATATGTTGGCACTAGCTGCGAGGAGCGGTTCCCCTATGAAGAAAATCTGGGTTCCCAAGAAGTGCCTTGAAAGTCTTCGGTGAATGTCCTCATGACACCACCCGTGAAGAATGGAACCCCAAATCAAATTCTTCATATGGACCAAATTCTTCATATGGATCCAAGTCCTCATCCTGAGGACCAAATTCCTCACGTGGATCAAATTCCTCAAAAGGATCAAAGTCCTCATATGATTATCATCGTGCTAACAACTTCTGTTTATGGAGGTAGAGCTAAGGGCTATGAATATGTGCATTATTCTTCAAACCAATATGTTCATAAGTCCTCGAAGAATTTCTGCGCTTATTCATATGCTTACCTAACCCCTCTTATGTGAAAGCGAAATGGTTTGGCCTCTATGCCCACCATTCTCGTATGGTGCTCATGAATGATGAACTCTTTAGCACCCCTTCAGATGTGGGTGGTGAAGAAAAAGAACTAATCTCTTCTGCAGGGTGCGAGTCTCGGGGCGTGCCTAAGCGTCGAAAGAATTTCAGTCGGGGGTGACAAAATGCACGAAAGTGACGCAGCTAATCATGATGAAATGAACTTTCATTTCACACGTCCTCACCTTGCTTATCTCACGAATCTGTTGATGAAATTCATACGATGAACTTGATATCATATTCTTCAGCGATGAAGTATATGAGATCGTAAGTTGTACTAATTCATCTGCCCGAGGATGATCAACCCAAAAACCTTCGAGTGGGTTCTCGATAGTGGATGTACAAATCACATGACTGGTGACAAGAATCTATTGATGGATGCTACCTTATCACCGTCACATCTGAAGCATATCATCTTTCTTGACAAAGGCAAAAGAAAATCGGTATTGGGACTTAGTAAGGTTGCTATCTCTAAGGACATGCACATGGAAAAAGTCATGCTTGTTGAGTCTTTAGGATATAACCTCATATCCAGTCTCAATGCTTTGTGATCTTGATATGGATTTGTTATCTTTGGCAAATGTCGTTGTGTTGTGATTATGGAAGGTGACAATTCCAAAGTCTTGAAGGCTTTGGGAGAGGAGACTTGTATATTTTTGACTTCTCTACGGGACGACAACTAGCCGTGTGCCTACTTGCAAAAGCTTCGGAAGGTTGGCTATGGCATCGGCGACTTAGTCACGCATGAGCATGAGGAATTTGCACACGCTTTGCGAAGAAGAAGCATGTCATTGGCATTGAGAATGTCAAATTCCTCAAGGATCACCTATCACCGGAGCTGTGAAGGCTGGAAAAATGACCAAGGCCAAGCATCCAATGAAGACTATCATGACCACTACTCGTCCCTTGAATTGCTTCACATGGACCCTTTGGTCCCAATCATTATTCATTTGTCGTTAATGAAGCATCACTATATGGCTTTTGTTATTGTTGATGATTACTCTCGTTACACATGGGTACACATTGTTACTTACAAAAATCAAGTGCGGGAAGTCTTCAAATGATTTTCCTCGAGGGGCTTCAACTAACTTTGGTGTGAAGATCAAGCACATCGGGGTGACAATGGAACTGAGTTCAAGAATTCCGGTCTTGATGACTATCTTGATGAACTTGGTATCACTCATGAGTTATCTTGCTCCTTATACTCCTCGACCAGTAATGGCATCGTGGGCGCCAGAACGAACTCTTGTTGAGATGGCTCGCACTATGCGATGAATACAAAGCGCCTAGTCGTTTACGGATTGAAGCAATTGACATTGCGTGCCACATCATCAACAGAGTATATCTTCACAAATTCTTCAAGAAGACCGCCTATGAACTCCTCACTAACAAGAAACCTAATGTAAGTTATTTCAAAGTCTTGATTGCTAAATCTTTGGATTAGAGATCCTCACCACAACTCTAAATTTGCACGAAGAAAGCACATGAAGGTTTTATGCTTGGTTACGGAAAGGACTAAGCACACCTACAGAGTCTTCAACATCGCTCTTCACAAGATTGTTGACCTTGTAGATGTGCGGTTCGATGAAACTAATAGCTGTAAAGAGAGCACCTACTATACATGTTAGGCAGAACCGGCACACGAGGATTCTATCGTTCAAGACAACAGCGAGGATGTCATTCCCTCTTGAAGAAACTGCTGAAGAATTCATTCTGTCATGCGTGAAGAAGGCATTCGAGCTGATGCACACGAAAGATAATCTTTGAAGAAAATGGTCTTTGAGGAAAATGATCAAATTCCTCGAAAGCGACAACCAGCTCATCCTCGTTGCAAAAGAAGTGCAAGTTGACAAGATCGCCGATGACATTGAAGCGCGGGTCCTCTCACACGCTCAAAAGCTTCACATTTATCTAACTTTTGTGGGCACTATGCTTTGTCTCTATCCACAGAGCCCTCTAAGGTAGATAGGCATTTACGGGCCGGGTGGATTCGGGCCATGCAAGAAGAATTACATCGATTAAGCTCAACAATATGCAGGGAGCTGGTCAGCGTCGAGATCTCGCAAGCATAATATCATTGGCACAAAGTGGATCTATCGCAACAAGCAAGATGAAAATGGTCTTGTGGTGAGGAATAAGAGCACTAGTAGCTCAAGGCTACTACGTCAGTTGAAGGAATTGACTTGATGAAACTTTTGCACTGTCGCTAGACTTGAGTCTATTAGCATATTACTGCATATGCTAACCATCACAATATCACTTTATATCAAATGGATGTGAAAAGTGCATTCCTCAATGGTAAGCTTGAGGAAAGAAGTATATGTTGCTCAACCCCAGGTTTTGAAGATCCAAAGAATCGACAAAGTCTTGAGACTCAATAAGGCCCTCTATGGCCTCAAGCAAGCCCCTCAGGCGTGGTATGATACATTGAAGGAATTCTTCGTGAAGAATGGCTTCACCTAGTTCACTCGATCCTACTCTCTTTACTAAATCTTATGATGGTGAACTTTTGTGTGCCAAATATATGTTGATGATATTATCTTTGCTGTCACATCGATAGCGCTATAGTGATGAATTTGCCTACATGATGAGTGAAGAATATCAAATGTCTATGATGGGAGAGTTGAAATTCTTCTTAGGTCTTCAAATTAAACAACACAATAGCATATTCATATCTCGGGAGAAATACCTCAAAGATGTCACGAAGAAATTCGGCATGCAAGGCGCAAAGGTGTCAAAATTCCTATGCCCACAAATGGCCATCTATGCCTTGATGAAAATAGTATTGACTTCGATCACAAGGTATACCGCTCCATGATTGGTTCCTTATTGTACTTATGTGCATCTAGGCGGATATAATGCTTAGTGTTTGCATGTGTGCCCGATTTCAAGCTACACGGAAGGAATCACACCAAGTAAGGTATGAAGCATATTCTTCGATATCTAGCTCACACACCAACACTGGGATTATGGTACCCCAAGGGCTCTACTTGCAGTCTCATTGGATATTCTTACGACTACGACTATCTTTGGTGATCGTGTGGACATAAGTCAACATCTGGTACTTGTCATTTCCTCGGACGATCTTTGGTACATTGGTCCTCGAGAAAAGCGAGCTGCGTATCACTTTGTCGCGAAGCTGAATACATTTCTTTCAGCTGGCTCGTGTTGTGCTCAATTGCTATGGATAAAGCAAACCCTCAAGGACTATGGCATCAACGTGAAGAATGTGCCTCTCTATTGTGACAATGAGAGTGCCATCAAAGATTACTCACAACCAGTTCACACTCAAAGACTAAGCACATTCAAATTAAATCATCATTTTCCTACGTGATCATGTGTTGAAGGCGACATCTCCATCGAACGCGTGAAGGCGAAGAACAGCTAGTGATATCTTCACTAAGCCCTTGGATGAGAAGAAATTTAGCAAGTTGCGGTGTGAGCTAAATATCTTAGAATCTTCGAATGTTCTTTGAAAGGACACACATCCTAACACTTATGCAAAATTGATGACTTAGATGTGCAACACATGAAGAAAGCGTTTTCTTCAATCAATGAAGAATAACACTCTAATTGTGAAGAAATTGATTCTCGAGAACCCTCACGACAATTATGCAGCGATTATGAAATCATCATTCTTATACTCTGATGGGTCACGCCACCACCAAAGTTGAAATCTTCAATTTGAGTTTTTCCTCGGTTTTGAAATTCTTGATTTTTCAAATTCTTCAAGTTTGCAAAATCTTCACTATTTCTGTCATCTTTCTTCATTGGCTATATATATATATGGGTTTATGTCCTCTGACATTCACTTATGGCTATTTCCTCAAGTCGCTTTTATGCTAAGTGAATGTGATGGACCCTTCCCTCTATACTATACTCAACCCAATCCATTCACAAATTCTTCATGTGCGTTCTACTTTGAAACTCGTTCAAAATCTTCTTTGTGTCCTTGATAGCGGTTTGAAGAAATTACGACGGAACTTTAAAGCGAATCTTATCCAAACCTTCGTTTTGCCGCTCAAACCGTTCCGCATCCCACGATGCATTACTTTATTCACCCACGATGGTACACGATCTCCACTACCTGATCGTGGGTGACACATATGCGTGAAGGGGAAATGGTTAGGGCATGTTAGTCCTAAATCTTAGGCGACCCGTTTTTCACCGCGTCTATAAATATCCCTCTCCCCTTCCTCACTCTTTTACTCGCCGACCTCTCTCTCCTTCAGCTCCTCAAACCCTAGCGCTTGCCGCTACTCCATCGTCAGCCGGTGAGGAAAAGCTTCTTTACCAGCCTTGACCTCGTCGCCCGGCGTTACTCGCGCCAAACAAGGAAATCTTCACTCCCGCCCGTGCTTCGCGCTGTCTTCCTCCGCCAAGTTAGAGGGCGTGGAAGATCTGAGCAGACGAACTTCCCAACTGTTCTTCTCGATTCGTGTTCTTCACTTCGAGTAATTAAAAAGTTAATTTTATTACTAGCTTTTATTCTCAAATTTTCTTCAAATTCTTCAAAGGTGTTTATTCCTCAAATCTTCTCACTTATTTACTCCTCAAATCTCTTGACTCGTTTCTCTTAGCTATGATTTTCTTCAAGATTCCTCAATTGTGTGGATACTCGATCTATACAACTACTGAACCTAAGACAAAGAACGCTTAGTAAAATTCTTCAAGGCTCATCTGGTCAAATCCTCAAAACTTGTTCTTTTGAAAAACCTTACGAGCATATGACCTCTCCAAATTCCTCGCACCTATACTGTTCACAGGTACAAATGTCCATGCTGAATCCCTAGGTTCTCATCAACTTAACTCATTTGCAGCTTTCCTCGAAGAAAACTGCACACTTCTTGAGAAGAACTCAATTGTTCCAATTTCCTCAGCAAGAAAATGGCGGATGGTAAGAAGCCACCGAAGGGAGGAAAGAAAGCACGAGAGTTATGACTGTTTGAAATCCTGAGGAAATATATGCTGACTCTCGCACACCGGATGATGAAAGCAAAAATCAGCGCAAGAGTGCGTATTCGGAAAGATTGAGCGGAGATGGAGCACGGGAATGGAGGGAATATAGATATGTAACTCCTAAGTACATGAAGAAATTCGCTCTTAATCCTCCATGCCCAAGAGCTCCTTTGGCACTTGGCCAAATAGCTGATCCCACAAGCATCAAAGCGAGGTGAGGACTTTCTCATGAATGGGCTAGCGCCAAGCAAAATTGGCAAAGCAAGCAAAGGAGGCGGTGGAGAAATTCAATGAGGATTACGCGGCATTGCCTCGCCCTGGAGAGGTCTCGGTCGAACCGAGGGAAATCAATGCAAAATAAGCCTGCTCATAAGCCAAGTGCTTCATCATCTGCGCCCTCACGGCCAAGTTCCTCAGTGACACCTTCCAAGCAAATTCCTCAAGCCGCTGCTTTGCTCCACCAAAGTCCTCAACAGCTCCGTCAAAACCTTGGGTTCACATGCACCTAGCTACATGTCAAAGGACTGGCTTTTCAATTACCTCGAGGCGTCTCTGCAAGTTCCTCAATCGGCTCCCATTTCTTCAAGCTCGGTCTGGTGAAGACCAAAGCAACGGTGGACGAGGTCCTCGGCCTAGCCCAAAGAAAATGGTTGCATTCCATGTGCCATCCGATGATGGCATCGATGAAGAACTCGCGAGAATCATCCAGAGACCGTCAAGTAAGGGCCGCTAGAGCCAAAGGTACATCTTCCACTTTGCTATTGGACCGAAGAAAGTCCTCGACTTTATTGATCTGGCACAATAGTCCCAATACCCCTTGCACGACCTTCATTTGACACCTGGACAAAGTCATATGTTGACTCACTTCATAGCAAGAAAATGGAAGTATGAAAGCGAGAAATCAAAAAGGCTCAATACGGAAGGAGAAGTTCACGAAGAAAAACGTTGTCAAGATGACACACGAGGAGCTTCTCGGAGTCAGATTGAAATTCAAAACCTCGGCCAAAAACTTGATTCATACTTATGCTGATTGGCAAGGAGCCAAGGTCAGATTCACAACTCGACGTGAAGAAACTCACAAATGTTGCTGTCCCAATGCAACATGAAATTCCTACAGTGGGAGCCTCGGCTCAATATCTGACCGAGAAAAATACGTACCGCTTATGGCGTTCAACCTGGCACGATGAAAACTTAGTGATTCGGGCTGATGATCCCATTCCGACCCGGCGAAGAAATTGCGGGGCACCCACTAGTAGTGCGCTGAAGAAATTACTCAAGGCAGAGGAACTGCATCGATTGCTCCACGAAAAGCTGAACCAAATTCCTCAGCTCCTCCTGCGTAACTCAAACTCCAATTCTTCCATACGTACGATGTGAAGAAAACCAAAGGCTTGAAACCTTGGCGAGGCTGTGAAGAAAAGGAAAGCTTGTCCGCGTCGATTCTTAATTTGTAAGAAATGAAGCCAATGACCAGCTCATTCGAAAATCCAATTGATCTTTGACCAATTTCCTCCATACCATCAAAGGAAGTTGTTCCTTTTGGAGAAGACTATGAGATCCCAATGGGATCCGATGAAGAACATCGATCTGCTTCGTCATTGGAAGCAACTTGATGAAAAATTGAAGTGGATGTCATCCCTTCAACCCAGTTATTTCCTCATCGAGACTTATGAAATTCCTCGGTAGTCTTGAGGAAATTGAAAGATGAAGATGTGGATATTGGATGCACCACACCAGTGATCAATGATGACTTTTGGGAAAGTCGATCCCAATACTCCTCTCTTCACCCCGCTCCAACAGATTCCGGTCCCCACGCACAAACAGTCCGAATCGACTACGAAGAAAATCAACCCAGCGGTTACGTGCATGAAGAAATTCCAGCCACTAGTGCTGATGAAGCTATGCTTCTTGCTAATCTCCCGGGCTTTACTGTTGAGGAACAAGAAATTCCTCGTTTGAAAAAGAACCTGAACTTCACGATTCACGAGGTGGTGATGCAACTCTCGACACCCCTACGCCCAAGCAAAAGAACCCAGTTCTCAACCAAGCAAAAGTTCAAGGCTGAAGATTTCTTTGCCGAACACGTATTCTTCAGCGAATATAATCCTTATGATTACGCTGCATTAGGAAGAGGCGCTTACACGGATACGACCAAGCCAACTTCTATTCCTCGGTGCTCTTCAACAAGGATAAAATCTTGATCATGCTCATATTCCTCATATGGATATGGAGTCTCCTTGCCAGGCTTTGAGTCGGTCCTCGGTGTTCTTCACGACGCAGACTTCTAAATTTCTGCAGCGATATACGTGGCCGGAATGAAGAGCTAATTCTTGATTTTATGCAACCTTTGCGCACATCACGGAGGCCAGTGAAAGCGTTGAACTCATGGGTCTTAGGTTGGATGGCCGAAAATACTCACTACAAGAGGCACAGCACCCGTAACTGAATTGGCTTCGTTGCCCTACCACTCCGATCCTCCACTTGATGGTGCCACGCGTCGTATCTATAGCCGAACCGGAGAACTTACAAATCACTATATGCAAGTCTTCGATGATAAAGCCTTTATGAAGCCAAGGCAGGCCCCAAGAACCAAATTCTCGTCAAGGAATTATTATATGTACCTCGGACGGTAGTCTATACGTATTACGACGAAGACAATGAGTCCAATCAAAGGTCACGATTTCCCGAATGATGTAGAAGAAGTCGTTGGCATCATAAGGAAGAAGTATGCTTTTCAACATCATCCATGGCGTTCCCGTCCAACTACCATGATTTCTTCATGAGGACTTCCGGCAAACATTAAGTATGTCACCATTTGAGTTGAAGCCTTATGCGCCTTGGATTATAAAGAGATTCATCGGGACAAGGTCTTCACTCCAATTATAAAGCTTATACTTTGATTCCATCGCGACTATCTTGCCCTCGATTGAAGTCCTCAAGCGGACAATTACCTCGGTGATGACAAAGGGCAAGGCCACGGTATCGATCGATGAAGAGCATTCGTCATTGGATGGACAGTTCGCCAAAGCAACATCCTACTCACCAATGATGAGACTCTACCACACATGACTATTACATAAATTAGAACCTCGGTCGAGCAAAATCCTCAAGCTATCGCACCCGGGGTGATGAGCGATGTGAGTTACTCCTCGGTCTTCATCGGAGAAGGTTGATCGTAATCATAAGTGGGTCAAGCGTACCAATTTGGTACTCTTCTTTAGTAACATGACCTCAACACACAATGCAAAGTGAAGAAAAACCACTACTACCTTCATGAAACCTTCCAAGCGCACTGGGCTATTCTTTCACATGTAATACGGTGAAAGAAGAAGCCCGGCTTCAATGGGTCTCAAGGAAGAATTTGACAGTGCCGCACCTCCTCAAAGAAATTCAAAAGAAGGTCAAAGTTCCTTCCTTAGGTGGCCCGACTCCTATTCTGTCTGGCGACACTGATGAAAATATGAAGACTTGGAAGACACATGAGCTGGTCCTACTTCAAGTAACAACTCCGACAATCTTTGGCGCTCCGTCTTCAGCAGAAATTCTTCAGAAGCGTTAGTCCTCGGTTTCGATCCTTTTGGTCGTTGGAGTGACAAAGGGGAGAATTTGGAGATTAGTCTTCAAAGCGGGTCCTAGTTTTGTCTATATACCGTATTTTATTAAGTTGTTACAACTCTTGTTCAACCACAGAAACCTTTTATTGGATCGAGTTGTAATCTTAAACCCGATGGTGCTTTGATACTTTTGATGGCATTATGCTCTTGCTCTCATGTTACTGATTCTCGTGGAGCTCCTTGAAAATCTTCACTGCTTAAATCCCGATTTGAGCTCGATATTCTTGATACGTTACTTTGCATAACATCAAGCACCATATTTCATCATGCATTTCAAATTCTTCATATTATATATTAAATGCGTGTATGGTCCACAGGAGATATAGGGGAGATCTCCATGATTCAATTCTTCAAATGTGCGTGCCTCTTTTGCCAAAAGCAAATTCCTCACTATTGCACATCTTCGAGGGGAGTTCTTCTATATCTTGCAAATCAGAATTCCTCATTATCGTGATTTACAATTCATATGTTTATCCCTTTGTTGAAAACTTAACCTGTGTTGTCATCAATCACCAAAAGGGGGAGATTGTAGAGTGCATCTAGTGCCCCTTAGTGATTTCCTTGGTGTATTTGAACCTTATAGGTTAAGTAACTAATGCGCGTTTGTGAGTGTACCGCAGTCTATAAGTCTATGGGGAGTTTGAAGTATTTACACAGAGAAAGTCGACCCTACCCAAAATGAAGTTCTTCATCCAAGAACTTTGATATTACGACTGAAGACTTTGAAAGTGCGAAAGAAATTGGTGTGACCTTGCAAAGGCTTGGTGATGTTTGAGGAACATGGAAAGGCGTGAAGACTTCTTTTGTTTTCAGTAGTTTCATTTCTCTCTTTCTTGAGTCATAGGAAACACATTACTGTTAAAGGGGGTCCGAGGTTTAAAGTACTAGGGAAAAATTTCATTTGATGCTCAACTCAAAATCCTGCACCCATCAATCCTTCGAGTGAAGCTTTTGGAAAATCTCACTCTGATTCAGTCAATTTCTTCAATAGATGTGAGACGAAGCTCTTCCGTAATTGTTGAGGTATTCTGTTCTCGACCGAGGAGTTGAGAATTCGCCAGTCACAGTGCCTGCACAATGGTGTAACATGATAGCCCTAAGGAATTTGAGGAGTCAAATTCTCAGGCCGTTGCTATCTTCATGGCCCGATACCAGCTGTCCCAAAATATCTTATCCACCTAGCAATTCAAGTATCATTTGAAGGGCATTTATGTCTTATCATGTTCGAGCTGCTCTTTAGGCTATAAATAGCACTTCTACAACCACTTAGTTGATTTGTCTTCGAGAGAACTTGACACTTGTCATTGGAGAGCAACCCATCCTCAAAGGGACTTTGAGAGAAAATCATCAAGTGAGGAAAAACCAAAAGTGAGGAAAAACCCAAAAACCAAAACCTAACAAAACCCAAAGTGATTGGGCATCAGAAGAAATTGATCCTCGCGTGGATCCGGCGCTTGATACCTTTGAAGAACTGTGGCTTCTTCCAGGACGGTTAGAAGGCGTCATGGTCTAGAGCATCCAAGAGGAATTGTGGATCGCTTGAGTGACCAGAGTTCTGTGAAGGTTTGGAAATCATGAAGACTTCACCACGAAAGTGATTAGACGGCCGAGGTCTGTGTGATTCCTTAGTTCAAAGGAGAATCACAGTTGAGGACTTGGTGTGTCTGAGCTGCGGGGTCTTTAGTGGATTTGGTGTCCCAGGGACCGGTGTGTGTCCCTCGAGTTTAAATACTTCGGCCGCTCCAACCCGGGCCATTACAAGCCCGGGGCGAAGCAGCTTGGAACTGGTCTACCAAATCATTATCTTCATAACCCTAAGCGGTTTTCCTATTTCCTCAACCCTTTCATTTCCTCATTACTTTGTGTTGAGTGTTTGTTCATATCTCAGTGTTTTGAAGACTTTTGGTGAAGACTTTCTCAATTTCCTCGGCTCAATTTCTTGAAATTGCATTTGTCTTCATCCTGTGTTATCACCTCGTGATTCACGGCTTTACGTACTCTGTGATTGTCTTCATTTCATCATGATTTATGCTTGTAATCTATTATGCTTAAAGGTACTTATTAGCTGTCAAGTAGTTCTTAGCTAAGGAATTTCCTCACCCGACAAATTCCTCGGTGAAGAATTCATAAAATCGCCTATTCACCCCCTCTAGTCGATATAACGACTTTCAAAACGCCAACATTTGCCATTTCACAATGACCAGCTTTGAAGGAAATCCGAAGCTTCACATTCAATGCTCGCACCGCTGGACGTAGACCCAAAAATATGCTTCAGGGAACGGGGTCCTTAGACCCTTGCACCGACTACCTCGGCTAATGGATCTTCACGACATCTTCAAAGCATCCAAGATCTTTGCTGAGGGGCCAGTTTCGTCTGACCGAATTGCTCTCAAGCAAGGAATTTAAAGAATGTCAGGCGGGGAATGTTTTTAAGTAGATTTTCTATGAAATTTGAAGTCTGACCAAATTTCTCCAATAAGCTAATCAAAGGTGCAGTAGACATGCTTTCAAGACTAAATATATTGAAATCAACATTATGAGGTCATGCTAGGCCACTCCCAAGACCGATTTTGTTTATTAACCACTTTTGAAGCTCGGCCTATGACCGATCGTCATCGCCAAATCTTTCCAATATTATAAGTGTATCCAGGCCTGATGTATGGGCACCCACCATTGTCACAATACACTATCCAAGATCGAGAGCCTATATCGCCACAGAAACACGGCTTCAACCTCAGAGGTGTTCTTCCCTCGCTATTATCATATACACAAGATGCACCACCAACAACCTCGAGTAGGGTATTCCTCCCCTCAATAATCCAAGTTTGAGCATTAACCTCGTAGAAAAGGCCATTCGAACCCATGTATTCGCAACGCTAATCTTAGGTAGCCTCTTTTCAGGTTCTGAGATATGTTCATCCATGACATAAACCTGATTCATCAATTAACCATAGGACAAATGGGATCTACTACATACACTACTAAGGAAAAGCTTATACACAAATGCTTACTAGTAGCGGGTTTATACCTCGCTCGCATTTACTAGTAGCGGGGTTTTACCTCTCGCTACTACTAAGTTGATAGTAGTAGCACGGGTTTTTAACCCTCGCTACTACTAGCGGTCTCGCTACTACTAAGCGGTCTCACTGCGTGCCCCGGGACATGCCATAGTAGTAGTAGCGAGGGCTAAAACCCGCTACTACTAAGTCTTGGGTTTTTAACAACCCTAAAATCCCCATCTCCTCGTCCAAATCACCTCTCCCTCGTCCTCTCCTCCTCCCCTCTCTCTCTCTCTCTCCATAGGCTCACGCCATGGCGCTCCTGCCCATGCGCTTCTCCTCCTCCATAGCGACCAACGAGGCTGCCGCCTCGGCCGGCATCCGAGCTCGCCGGTCTTCCCTCTCGCCTCCCGCCACCACACCGGAGTACCTCACCACCAACGACTAGCCCTGGTGCTCCCTCCATATCCTTCATCTCTCCTTCTTTCTCTTTTCCCCTCCCCTCTGGTTTCACTCGCCCTGCAATGTCCATTGCTACGTCTTGAGCTTGTGTTGGTTTTCCTCAAAGAGGAGAGGGTGATGCAGCAAGTGTAGGTAAGTATTTCCCTCAGTTTTGAGAACCAAGGTATCAATCCAGTAGGAGGCTCCTCAAAAGTTCCACGCACCTACACAAACAAACTGAGAACTCGCAACCAACGCAATAAAGGGATTGTTAATCCCTTCACGATCACTTGTGAAAGTGAGATCTAATAAAGATAGTATGATAAGATGAATATATTTTTGGTATTTTATAATATATATGCAAAAAGTAAAGATGCAAATAAAAGTAGATTGGGAGCAAATATGATAGGAGATAGACCCGGGGCCATAGGTTTCACTAGTGGCTTCTCTCAAGATAGCATAAGTATTACGGTGGGTGAACAAATTACTGTCGAGCAATTGAAAGAAAAGCACATAGTTATGAGATTATCTAGGCATGATCATGTATATAGGAATCACGTCCATAACAAGTAGACCGACTCCTGCCTGCATCTACTAATATTGCTCCACACATCGACCGCTATCCAATATGCATCTAGAGTATTAAGTTCATAAGAACAAAATAACGCATTAAGCAAGATGACATGATGTAAAGGGATAAACTCATGCAATATGATATAAACCCCATCTTGTTATCCTCGATGGCAACAATACAATACGTGCCTTTGCAACCCTTTCTCACATCGGGTAAGGACACCGCAAGATTGAACCCAAAGCTAAGCACTTCTCCCATGGCAAGAAAGACCAATCTAGTAGGCCAAACCAAACTGATAATTCAAGAGACTTGCAAAGATAACTTAATCATACATAAAAGAATTAGAAGATTCAAATATTATTCATAGATAAACTTGATCATAAACCCACAATTCATCGGATCTCGACAAACACACCATGAAAAGAGTGTACATCGAATAGATCTCCACAAGAGAGGGGAGAACATTGTATTGAGATCCAAAAAGAGAGAAGTCAACTAGCTAATAACTATGGACCCAGAGGTCTGTGGTAAACTACTCACAACTCATCGAGGGGCAAGGATGTTGATATCGAGGCTCTCGTGGTTGATTCCCCCTCCGTGGGTGTGAAGGCTCCAATATGGGATCTCATGGATCTGAGAAGGTTACTGGCGGTGGAAATTGTGTTCGTGGTGCCTGGATGTTTTCGAGTGCGTAGGTATATATAGGAGGAAGAAATGCGTCGGTGGTCGCCGAGGGCCCACGAGACTGTGGGCGCGCCTATAGGGGCGCCTCCTATCTCGTGGAGGCCTCTGCTGCTTCTTGACTTGCACTCCAAGTCCTCGGATCACGTGACGTTCCAAAAATCACGCTCCCGAAGGTTTCATTCCATTTGGACTCCGTTTGATATTCCTTTTCTTGAAATCTGAAATAGGCAAAAAACAGCAATATGGGCTGGGCCTCCGGTTAGTAGGTTAGTCCCAAAAATGATATAAATGTGTAAAATAAAGCCCATAAACATCCAAAAGGGGTAATATAATAGCATGGAACAATAAAAAATTGTAGATGCGTTGGAGACGTATCAAGCATCCCCAAGCTTAATTCCTACTTGTCCCCGAGTAGGTAAATGATAAAAGAGAATTTTTGATGTGGAATGCTACCTAGCATAATTCATAATGTAGTTTTCTTTATTGTGGCATGAATGTTCAGATCCAAATGAATACAAAATAAAAGTTCATATTTATAAAAGAAATAGTAATACTTCAAACATACTAATCAAAGTAATCATGTCTTCTCAAAATAGCATGGCAAAAGAAAGTTCATCCCTACAAAATCATATAGTCAGGCTATGCTTCATTTTCGTCACACAAAGATGTTCCCAACTTCTATACCCCGATGACAAGCCAAGCAATTCTTTCATACTTAAATAATCTCAAACTTTTCAACCTTCATGCAATACATGAGCGTGAGCCATGGATATAGCACTATGGGTGGAATAGAATATGATGATGGGGATTGTGTGGAGAAGACAAAAGAGAAAGTCTCACATTGACGAGGATAATCAACGGCTATGGAGATGCCCATCAATTGATGTCAACATGAGGAGTAGGGATTGCCATGCAACGGATACACTAGAGCTATAAATGAATGCTCAACAAAAGAAAACTAGTGGGTGTGCATCCAACTTGCTTGCTCACGAAGACCTAGGGCATTTGAGGAAGCCCATCGTAGGAATATACAAGCCAAGTTCTATAATGAAAAATTCCCACTAGCATGAAAAGGACAACTTACAGACTCAATATATGAAAAACATGGTGCTACTTTGAAGCACAAATGTGGAAAAAGAGATGCACTACAGGAATCAGCTACTTTGCCGTCTGCCACGGCGGACGACAAAGGCATGAATGGCGGACGGCAAAAGGGGACGGCAAAGTAAGGTCCGGCAAGAACAGCTACTGGTTGGCCCCGCTTTACGTGGTCGACTTAAAGGGCCTTTGCCATCGCAGCAGACGGCAAAGAAAGCGTAGATGGCAAAATTGGCGTTGTTAGTCCGTTAGGTGGCTAACGGCAGCCCTTACCGTCACGACGGCAAAATTTGTCCGCCTTTGCCGCCCGCCAGATGATGTCGGCTAGACGTCACTACTCTTTTTCGACTGGCCATCAGAGGCAACCGGCCAAATGGGTCAGCTCGAAGCTGATTGGCTACCACGTGGCTTCTTTGCCGTCCGACGGCAAGAAGAGACCGCTGCTACCTGGTGGCGACGGCAAAGAGCGTGCGGTATATTGGCTCTTTTTTGTTTTTATAATCCAACAATTTTCACAAGAAATATATATATGACATATATAGATATATTTCACATGTATATTTAATGTTACAAACATATCACATATCCAAAGACATAATTAAGTTTCACCCATCTACACATAAGCAAGTTCCATCAAGTTCCATCCATACACATTGTTCCATCCATATACATATTACAATGCAAAGGTTCATCAAGATAGCAAGTTCCGTCATAGCAAGCTAGATACAATGCAAAGTTTCATCAAAGAAAAACAAGCACTCCATCACAGCAAGCTAGCTTCCATGAAGTGAAATGAAATCTCGCAAAAATGGCAACAAGAAAAGCAGAAATAGGTGACTAGAAGAAGAAGATCAGAACAAGAAGAAGACTAGAACAAGAAGTATATGTCATTTGGTGAGGTAACTTAGGTGAAATGGATCATAGCGAGCTAACTATGTTGAAATGGGCTCGCTTATGTGAGCTAACTAAGGTGAAATGGATCATCCATGCAGCTAACTTAGTTGAAATAATCGCTGGTGAGCTAACTAAGGTGAAATGGATCGCTTTTGAGCAATCTAAGTTGAAATGGATCGCTTTTTAGCTAACTTAGGTGAAATACCATTTATGAGCTAACTTAGTTGAAATGGGTCGCTTATGAGCTAAGTAAGGTGAAATGGATCATTTTTAGCTAACTACAGGTGAAATGGACTGCTTTTTGAGCTAACTTCGTGAAATGGATCGCTTATGAGCTAACTTAGTTGAAATGGATCGCTTATGAGCTAACTTATAAAAAAGCATCATTTTAGAGCTAACCTGGGTGTGATGGGTCATTTTGGAGCCAACCTAGGTAAAATGGGTCATTTTGGAGCTAACCTAGGTGAAATGGATCTTTATGAGCTACACCTAGGTAAATGGGTCATTTTAGAGCCAACTTGGGTAAAATGTATCATTTTAGAGCTAAATCAGGGTAAGATGGGTCATGGGCTTTGGAAGCCTTAACTCCTAGGTAGATGGGTCATTTTAGAGGCTAACGTAGGTAAAATGGATCATTTAGGAGCTAATCTAGTTAAAATAGGTCATTTTAGAATAACTTGGGTAAAATGGATCATTTATCACCTAAGTAAGGCAAAATGGGTCATTTTAGAGCTAATTTAGGGTAAATGGGATCGCCATGAGCTAACTAAGCTACTCATGCCATTTTTACATAAGTAAACTAAGTACATATCGCTTTAGAGCTAACATAGGTAAAATGGATGGTTTTGGAGGTTAGTGTGTTTATTAGAAGTCATTTTGGAGGAAAAGAAGCCAACTCTAAGTCATTATGGTAAGCATATCGAGGGAAATAAACCTAAGTCTAGGGTCTTTTATACATTTGTTAAGCAAAACATCAGGGGAGACACTTACCGTGATGATGGAGGTGTTGTGGTGGGTGGCCTCAAGCGCTTCTGTGAAGTCGGAGAAGGCGATCGTATGATGCTTGTCCTGGAGTTACGCTGCAAAAATCAAAGACCATTTCCAATGTCTCAAGAATGATGACACTCAAATGTCAAGACTAGCAAGTAATGTCCATTCAAATTAAAATCACCGTGGTCCCCGAGTAAATCACCGGCATCTATGGAGCGGTCCGACCGGACTTCTTGCATACAGACTGCACATTACTGGTTTCGACGACTCAAATATATACTGAAGAAGTAATGAGACAAACTCATACATGAATGCTTTGGCTAATGTGTAGGAAAAACTTACCTACAAAGGAGCTCGCACATATTCTTTGCACTCAGACAAGTCATTCGGCAGCCCTCTCCTCCTCCAACATCTTTCACGGCTCTCCTCCAACTCCCCGCTGCTCCTCCGCCGCCTCCATGCCAAGTAAGCCTGCCTCTATCTCTACTCACTTTGTATAGCAGCCCCGCAACACCACTCCCTCGCTACCATTTGTAATCATGGCTGATGGAAAGCTCACATAATGTAATGGAGAAAGATAGTTTAGCACGTATAACTTATTAACCTATGAAGGCGCGAGTTGGATTGGCTGCTCCACGAGGCCTTATCTCAGAGCTGGAGCCTGATCGGCGCCGCCTGTTGGATCTCCGGGAGAGTGCTAGGACAACGGATAAGTTCATCTCCCATGGCTAAGGGAGCCATGGGGACCTCCCCGCCACTGTGACATCATCGCAGCGCCCGGTATCAATGGGACCCTCAGCTCAAAGTTAAAAGTCCCCCTTTCTCTACGCCTTTTACCTCTCATCTCTATATTTCACGGAAAGCTTACCGTTGGAGGAGATGTTATGAAGTTTTTTTGGATCATCGAGGGCTTCCATACGTAGAATGCCTTGACTTTCTTTGTAAGAGCCAGCAGGGCTATGGCATATCAGGTCGCATGCACCGCAGCACCTCATCCCACTTATTATTGCAGTGTGTCCTGAAAGAGATAAACAAAGTAAATTAGTAATTAAAGGGCTTGAAAGTTAGCATGAATGAATCTAATTGCATGAATCAAGGTAAGAAGCAAAACCACACTTTTGACCTGGGCTCCGCCTGCAGATCGAGCATAAGTTGGAGCTGCCTCGATGCGTGTGGCACACCTTCCATTTGGGCACGCTTTGTCCTTGGCCTCGCTAGGATGGCTGCAGGCCATTCTTTGAGCACCACTTTCATCGACCAACACTCCTCCTGCAACAATCCATCCACATCCGCACACCATCTCTAGGGGCCTAAGTTAGAAATAGAAACTTGAGCGCTACGTAGCTTAGGAATTACTAAATGAAGGAAGTAGAAGCACAAGGCCTTAAGAATTACCTTCATGTACTCCTCCCTTACTCAAGAACTTCATGACGACTTGGTCTTCTTTGGATACCATCAGCACGTAGCAATGAAAGTCCTTTAAGACAAAGCATGCACCGAGCCTCGTGCTACAGAGATTCTCCGTGAGTAGGCGCAGCACGCACGTTATCGTATAACATTTGCCGCCTCCTCCCTCGTATCCTCTCCCCCTCACACTCAGAGAATGTCTCGCAATCAAATGAGACAATATTGATTAGTACAATTAATAACTAGCTAGTTGAAGATTTTAATTGAGTAAAGGAGAAATTACCTGTAATCCTTTCTAATCACCACGCCCCGCCTCGCCTTGCACAAGACAATCACGATAATCTCACCCTGTTCCCACAAAGGCCGAGTGCAGCCAAGTAGTGCTCCTAACTCAATCCAAGCTCGAGGCCGACTCCTCACCAGCAACGTTTGACAAACCCCGTGCAAGTTTTGCCGGCTAAAGGAACTTCCAAGGATTCGGAGTTGGGCAAGGACACTATGATGGTGGTCCCAACCCCGCAAAGCATGACAAAGCCAACGCATTAAATATTTGAAGAAACGTGAATGCGTATAGAAGGGTACAAAAAAGATTAAATGTACTTTACCTCTCCCCATTAGGGAAATCAACCACCTCTACTCAGCTGGTCGCCGCAAGACGTCCGGGAGCCGCGGTACAACCACTACCGGTAGATCGGTGGCCCCTCCTCCCTCAATATGGGGCAGTAATGGCTCGCCATCATCAAGCATGTGGCCACTGGCTCCCTCAGGGCCGATCCGCCAGGTACTCCCATCCAGACGTAGGTTCCTCCTCGGGTCTCGTGGGTCAACTCGTCAGGCCTCAAGGCCTGGCGTCTAACACCTGAGGCTCAGGTCAAGGCCCGTGGGACCCAGGACCCAGGCTCGTGGGACCGGAGTCCGTGGTAGCTCCTCCTCCTGACGAAGTCCACCTCTAGTCAAGTCACGTGCTCTGTGTGTGAAACAGTTGGGGTGGCGTCACGGCGACAAGGCTGCCTGGCAACCACCCTACCTCCTCTCGCGACCACGTCGCTCCAGCCTCCTCTCTTCTTCTTACCTCCGCCTCTGCTCGTACAATCATGCCGGGTCGCATTTAAGAAGGGCCCAGCGTAGTCGCTTATACTATCCATTTTTACGTCATGGAGAGGTGCGTGGTGGAATGGAAGACCTCGCACTCACGCGCCGACGACAGAAGTGGTCCCCTCGGAGCGCCTCCCAACCAGCGCCCACCATCTTTCAACACCTCGCCATGCGACAAAGAGTAAACGTTTTAAATTAGTACAACATATAAAAAATACCTACTACGAATAATAATATGTATATATCACTTATTTTCTTTTCTTCTTTTCTTCTTCTTCTACTTCTTCTACTCTGTTTTCTCTTCTTCTTCTTTTTTCATCTTTTTTTCTACTTCTCTTTCTTTTCTTTTCTTTTCTTTCCCGCTTCTTCTTCTTCTACTTCTTTTCTTCTTCTTCTTTCTTTTCTTCTTCCATATTCTTTTTCTAACACCTCAACACTCAAATCTTTCTTCTTCTTCTAACACTAAATCTAACACTAACACTAACACTAACAATTAAACAGCAAAAAATAATATGTATATCACTTCTTTTCTTTTCTTCTTTTCTTCTTCTTCTACTTCTTCTACTTCTTTTCTTCTTCTTCTTTTTCATCTTTTTTCTACTTCTTTTACTTGTTTTCTTTTCTTCTTTTCTTCTTCTACTTATACTTATTTTCTAACACTAAATCTAACACTAACACTAACACTAACAATTAAACAGCAAAAAAAAGAAAAATATGTATATCACTTCTTTTCTTCTTCTTCTACTTCTTCTACTTCTTTTCTTCTTCTTCTTTTTCATCTTTTTCTACTTCTTTTCTTTTCTTCTTTTTCTTCTTCTTCTACTTCTACTTCTTTTTCTTCTTCTTCTTCTTCTTTTTCTACATATTCTTTTCTAACACTAACACTAAATCTTCTTCTTTTCTAACACCAAATCTAACACTAACACTAACAATTAAACAGCAAAAAACAGAAAAAATACTCACCGGAGTCAGTTTATCACGCCGGGCCGGGTGGTGGGCTGGGGGGGCAAGTGGGGTTCGGGTAGGGACGGTTTAAGGCGATGGCGGGGCAACAGGTAGAGGACCGGGGTACTGGCTCAGAGTACTGGCCAAGTGGATGGTGGGGGCTGTCAGCGGGGGAGGTATATGGCGGGCGTGTCATGGGGCGCGGTGGCGGGGCGAGGAGTGAAGAGGAGGCGCCGGATGGTGGGAAGGCCACTGGTGGGTGAGGGGCGGGGAGTGGCAAGGCAAGAAGTGCTGGGCGGGGGAAGGGGCGGGGCGGTGGTGGAATGGCGCCAAGCGGCGGGCGGCGCGGGTGGATGTGGGCAGGCCGGGAGGAGAGAGAGAGAACAGAGAGTAACGGGCGTGGGGGCTCGCTAGTTAGGGTTAAGGTTAGAAGTTGTCCGTCTTCATTTTTTTGTATCTTTGCCGTCACCGCGGACGGCTAAAGAGGAGGACGTTATGTTTTCGCAGTGGTGCCACCTCTCTCTTCATACCGGGCCGCCCGACGGCAAAGATTCTTTGTCGTCACCAGCGGACGGCAAAAGAAATAGCCGATGGCAAAGGACTCTTCCGCCGCCCCGCCGCTTCGTTGTCGCCCGCTGGTAGTCGATGGGTAAGAGTTTTTGTCGTCTGCCAGCGTGACGGCAAAGAGCCGGCAGATGGCAAAGTAGCTGATTCCAGAGTGATAGTAACATTGCCCTTTTTTGGGCCTTTTTTGTTTTGGCCTTCGCTTTTTTTGATTGGGCAATGCTCTAATAATGATGATCATCGCACTTCTATTAAATACAACATAAGGATTACAACTCAAACTAGAACAAGATATGACTCTATATGAACGCCCAAGGTGTGTGTGGTTGGTGCAATGAATCAAGAGGACATGTATGAAAAATAATGCATGGTGGCTTTGCCACAAATACGATGTCAACTACATGATCATGCAATGGCAATATGGACAAAAGTAAAGTATGGCATGATGATGATGAACGGAACGGTGGAAAGTTGCATGGCAATATATCTCGGAATTGCTATGGAAATGCCATAATAGGTAGGTATGGTGGCTGTTTTGAGGAAGATATAAGGAGGTTTATGTGATAGAGCGATCGTGATCACGGGTTTGATGCACCATGAGTTTGCACCAACTCTCAAGGTGAGAAAGGGCAATGCACGCATCAAGGCTAGCAAAGGCGAAAGGTAAAAGTGCGAGTAATCCATGGACTCAACGTTAGTCAAAAAGAACTCATATACTTATTGCAAAAAATTTAAAAGTCATCAAAAATCAAGTACTACGCTGCATGCTCCTAGGGGGATAGATTGGTAGGAAAAGACCATCGCCGTCCAATGCATCGCCACTCATAAGGATGCACAAGCCAGTACACTTCATGTTTCAAATTTGTTACACAACTTTAACCATACATGCATGCTACAGGACTTGCTAACTTCAACACAAGCATTCTTTTAAATTCATAATCACCCAACTAGCATGACTTTAATATCACTACCTCCATATCTCACAACAATTATCAAGTATCAAGTTTATCATAGCATCCAATTCACTTCCTATGATAGTTTTTATTATACCCAACTTTGATGTTCATCATTCTAGGACCAACTTTATGATCATAGCAAATACCATGCTGTTCTAAAAGACTCTAAAAATAATATAAGTGAAGCATGAGAGACTAGCAATTTCTTCAAAATTAAGACACCACCGTGCTCTAAAAAGATATAAGTGAAGCACTAGAGCAAAACTATCAAGCTCAAAAGATATAAGTAAAGCACATAGAGTATTCTAGAAAATTCTAATTAAATAGGCTTCCTCAAAAGGTGTGTACAGCAAGGATGATTGTGGTAAACTAAAAAGAAAAGACTAATATAATACACGACGCCCAAGCAAAACACTTATCATGTGGCTAATAAAAATATAGCTCCAAGTAAAGTTACCAATGAACGAAGATTTAAAGAGGGGATGCCTTCCTGTGTATCCCCAAGCTTAGGCTTTGTCTATTCTTGAATATATTGGGTGCCTTGGGAATCCCCGAGCTTAGGCTCTTGCCATCCTTTATTCCATAGCCATAAAAGCTTTTACCCAAAACTTGAAAACTTCACAACACAAAACTCAACCAAAATCTTATAAGTCTGCTAGTGAAAGAAAACAAAACCACCACATAAGGTACTGCAATGAACTCATTCTTTATTTAATTTGGTGTTAAACCCACTGTATTCCAACTTCTATGGATTATAAACTATTTTATTGGCCATAGATTCATCAAATAAGCAAAACAACACACGAAAAACAGAATCTGTCAAAAACCGAACAGAATGTAGTAATCAGTAACTAACGAAAACTTCTTGATCTCAAAAAATTCATCCAAAATAGGAAGACCTAGGCAATTTGATTATTGATCAGCATAAATTGGAATCACTATTTTATCATGTTCTAGTGATTTTTAACAATTAATTTCGTGATCCGAAAGTTTCTGGGAATTACAGCAAGATCAAATAACTATCATCCAAGAAGATCCTATAGGTTTAACTTGGCACAAACACTAATTAAAAGATAAAACCACATCTAAACAGAAGGTAGATGGATTATTTATTCCTAAACAGAAACAAAAACAAAAAACTAAAGATAAAATTGGGTTGCCTCCCAACTAGGGCTATCGTTTAACGCCCCTAGCTAGGCATAAAAGCAAGGATAGATCTAACGAGTGCCATCTTTGGCACTAAACTCATAAGTAGCATGATAGATTCATAGGGTAATTTTACTTTCTTTCTTGGAAAGTGCTTCATGCCTTTCTTTAATGGAAATTGGAATCTAATATTCCCTTCCTTCATATCAATAATCGCACCAATCGTTCTAAGGAAAGGTCTACCAAGAATAATAGGACAAGAAAGATTGCAATCTATATCAAGAACGATAAAATCTACTAGCACCAAATTTCTATTTGCAACAATAAGAACATCATTGATCCTTCCCATAGGCTTTTAATGGTGGAATCCCAAGGTGAAAATTTAAAGAACAATCATCAAGATCATGGAAACCTAGAATATCACATAAAGTTTTCGGAATCGTGGAAACACTAGCACCCAAATCACACAAAGCAAAACACTCATAATCTTTTAATTCTAATCTTTATAGTAGGTTCCCATTCATCATTCATTTTTCTAGGTATAGAAACTTCCAAATTAAGTTTTTCATCATAAGATTGCATCAAGGCATCAACAATATGTTTGGTAAAAAGCTTTGTTTTGAATATAAGCATGAGGAGAATTAAATAAATCTGGCTTGCAACAAGGAATACAACCTTTATAGAGCAATTATCATAATTAAATTCCTTGAACTGATATAGTGGGTTCATTATTATTAGAAGTTGAGGATTTTCCATTCTCACTTTTACCAAATTTAACATTAAGATCTAAAGACCTCAATTCTTGGGACGCCTTCTAGGAAAAGTTGATTCATCATCATCCCATAATCATCAAAATTCATATTGCAAAACATAGATCTAATTGGAGACGATCAATAACTTTAAGATCCTCATCATTATTTTCATGTAAACTAGAAGAACACGCCTTTATAAAGCTTTTCTTTAGCACGCAATCTAGTTGTTCTTTCATTGCACTCGCCAATAGAAATTCTCATTACTTTGAGAGACTCATTGATATCATGCTTAGGATGGAAGATCTAATTTTAAGAGAATCAACGCTGCTTTAAAGTCTATCAACGCTCCTAGCCAAATCATCAACTTTGAGCAATTTTTCTTCAAGCAAAGCATTAAAATTCTTTTGAGAAATCATAAATTCTTTTCACACTATTCTCAAAATCAGAGGGCATATTATTAAAATTACCATAAGAATTATTGTAGGAATTTCCATAATTATTAGAGGGATTACTAGGAACGGTCTAGCATTAGAATTTCCTCTATAAGCATTATTTCCAAACTATTCCTACCAACAAAATTCACATCCATAGATTCGTTATTATTCTTAATCAAGGAAGACAAAGGCATATCATTGGGATCAAGAGGAGTATTTTTACTAGAAAACATCTTCATAAGTTCATCCATCTTTCCACTCAAAACATTGATTTCTTCTATAGCATGCACTTTTTTACTAGAAGATCTTTCGGTGTGCCATTGAGAATAATTAGCCATAATATTATCTAAAGTGATTTCCATAAAGGTGCCTCCCGCGGCCAAATCTAAGAGATTTCTAGAAGCAAAGTTCAATCAGGCATAAAATTTTTGTATAATCATCCATAAATTCAAACCATGAGTAGGGCAATTGTGAAGCATCAATTTCATTCTTTCCCAATATTGGGCAACATGCTCATGATCAAGTTGTTTTAAATTCAAAATATCGCTTCCTAAGAGTGATGATCTTAGCGAGGAAAATACTTAGAGATAAAAGCATCTTTGCACTTGTTCCACCAATCAATACTATTTTTAGGCAAAGACGAAAACCAAACTTTAGCACGATCTCTAAGTGAAAACGGAAATAGCTTCAATTTGACAATATTGTTATCCGTGATCTTTCTTCTTTGCATATCACACAAATCAACAAAGTTGTTTAGATGAGTAGCGCATCTTCGGCCGGGAAGGCCGAGAATTGATCTTTCATTATTATTGGTATTCGAGAACTCACACACTTGGTATTATCTTGTGCCATGGCAACAAGTAAACCAACACACAAGCAAACAGAAAAACGGTAAGTGAAAAGAGAGGAGGAGATTGGGAAACGAGAGGGCTTAATAAAACGCAAGGGTGAAGTGGGGAGAGGAAAACGAGAGGCAAATGGAAAATAATGTAAATGCGAGGGAGATGGGTTTGTGATGGGTACTTGGTATGTCTTGACTTCTGAGCGAAGACCTCCCTCAACGGCGTAAGAAATCCTTCTTGCTACGCCTTGAGCTTATGCTGGTTTTCCTCAAGAGGAGAGGGTGATGCAGCAAGTGTAGCGTAAGTATTTCCCCGCTTTTGAGAACCACAGGTATCAATCCAAAGAGGGAGGCTCCTCAAAAGTCCCACGCACCTACACAAACAAACTAAGAACTCGCAACCAACGCAATAAAGTGGTTGTCAATCCCTTCCCGCCACTTCATGTAAAGTGAGATCTAATAAAGATAGTATGATAAGATAAATATATTTTGGTATTTTATAATATAGATGCAAAAAGTAAAGATGCAAATAAAAGTAGATTGGGAGCAAATATGATAGGAGATAGACCCGGGGCCATATGTTTCACTAGTGGCTTCTCTTAAGATAAGCATAAGTATTACTATGGGTGAACAAATTACTCACGAGGAATTGAAAGAAAAGCTTATAGTTATGAGATTATCTAGGCATGATCATGTATATAGGCATCACGTCCATAACAAGTAGACCGACTCCTGCATATACTTCTATTACTCGACACATCAACCGCTATCCAACATGCAGCTAGATTATTAAGTTCATAAGAACAGAGTAACGCATTAAGCAAGATGACATGATGTAGAGGGATAAACTCATGCAATATGATATAAACCCCATCTTGTTATCCTCGATGGCAACAATACAATACGTGCCTTGCAACCCTTTCTGTTACTGGGTAAGGACACCGCAAGATTGAACCCAAAGCTAAGCACTTCTCCCATGGCAAGAAAGATCAATCTAGTAGGCCAAACAATACCGAGTAATTCAAGAGACTTGCAAAGATAACTTAATCATACATAAAAGAATTCAGAGAAGATTCAAATATTATTCATAGATAAACTTGATCATAAATCCACAATTCATCTGGATCCTCGACAAACACACAAGAAAAAAGAGTTTACATCGAATAGGATGTGCACAATAGAGGGGAGAACATTGTATTGAGATCTAAAAAGAGAGAAGAAGCCATCTAGCTTAATAACTATGGACCCGTAGGGTCTGTGGTAAACTACTCACAACTCATCTCCTGGAGGGGCAAGGATGTTGATGTAAAGGCCCTCCGTGGTTGATTCCCTCCCAGCAGAGTGCCGTGAAGGCTCCAAGATGGGATCTCGCTGGATACGTATGTTATGGCGGTGGAAATTGTGTTTCATGGTGCCCCTGGATGTTTTCGGGTACGAGGTATATATAGGAGGAAGAAGTACTTTGCCGGTGGTCAGCCGAGGGGCCCACGAGACAGGGGGCGACCCTATAGGGGGTCGCGCCTCCTATCTCGTGGAGGCCTCGGCTGCTTCTTGACTTGCACTCCAAGTCCTCCGGATCACGCCTGCTCCAAAAATCACGCCTCAAGGTTTAATTCCGCTTGGACTCCATTGATATTCCTTTTCTTCAAAATACTGAAATAGGCAAAAAACAGCAATATGGGTCGGGCCTCCGTTAGTAGGTTAGTCCCAAAATGATATAAATGTAAAATAAAGCCCATAAACATCCAAAAGGGGTAATATAATAGCATGGAACAATAAAAATTATAGATATGTTGAGACGATCATCCATCCCCTGCAAAGTTGTCGCCATGGATGAACAAGAGCTCTCGCTTTGGCCGTGAAGAGGATCCCCACACCGCTGCCTTGCTTCCGCCTCGATCTCGTCCTGTCTCAAAGAATCGCCACCGTGATATGGTCTCGCCATCGCCTGGCCCACGCCATTGGAGATCCCTACCATTGCTGGATCAATCATTGCCGCCATTGACATCACCCACGGGATCGGTAGAATTTTTTTGTTTTTGAAATTAATAGTAGTAGCGCTGGTGGCAGCCGGGCTTACTACTAGCTTATTTAACCCGCACTACTAGTAGGCTTTTTCCTAGTAGTGATAATACAGTATGCAAGAAATCATTGATAACAATGCATAGCATCAAACACCATGTTTAGTAGGGTATTATAGAGGTTTGCGGAAGAGTTAACCACTATATAGAGAAGGAGGATGGATATGGTGGTGAAGTTGATGGAAGTGATGGTGGTGATGATGGTTCCCCTGGTAGCACTCGGTCACTGCTGGAAGAGAGGGGAGAGAGCCCCCCTCCTTTTCTTTCTTCCTTGGCCTCTCCCCGGTGGGAGAGGTTTCCTCTTGTCTGGATTATGGTCCCTGAGGGCGAGCCCCTCCGATATTGCATCTCTCTCTCTCCCTGCTTTTTGGCACTTTTCCCGAGTTGTTCCACCATTTCTTAAATATTCAAAAGATCCATAACTCGATTGGTCTAAAATTTGTAGGGCAGTTCAAAATATATTGGATCTTTCTTGCGCATTTAAGGAGAGCATAAACCGACTCACAAGTTGTCCACACAGACCCACACCACGCACCCCCATGCCACGTGAAGGGTGTGCGTGGCCACACTATGGCTCCCCGATGCCCATCTTCCGCATATGGACTCTTCTAGTGTAAACGAAGTTTTAGTAAAAAATGGATTTTTCGCTCCAAACTTTTTCACCTTAATGGTCAAAACACTAGAAAAAGCAACCGCCTTTGCACCGCATTAGTATGTTAGTCCAAATAAAAATGATATAAAATTGTACCAAAAGCATGTATAATTGATAAACATAGCATGAACATAAGAAAAATAATAGATACGCCGGAGACATATCAGCATGTTAGTGGGCCTGTGCAAAGATGTCTTAGTTGTCCTTGAGGAATTGTATGAGCGCATCAATGCCGGCCCGGGCTCAGCTTTCCTCCCATAATTGTTGTTTTAGGAGGGTCCTGAAGGCACTTGGAATGTCTTGTTTTCCTCGCCTGCTGGAACAATGTGCTAGGCTTGGGCTTCCAAGGCAAAAAAGGTGTCGGGTTGGGTCGATTTCAACCTTTGATCTCCTCAAGATCTCGCAGAGAATATGCACACTCTACATTGGCAACCTTCCGATTCTAGTGCCCTCTAATAATCGCTTGCAAGTGATGACGTTGTTTGGGTCGGGCATCTTTAGCGAGCAGATACGCTGCATCAGAAGCAGCGCCACAAACTTCACGTATGCGTTTCACCGAGGATGGCATTGTAGCCAAGATGGAAAGGCGTAAACTTAAATTAAAGTGTTTATGAATAAAAAGTATCTTCGTGTCCTAACATCATTTCGAGGTGGATTTGTCACAATGGTTGCACCTTCGTCCCCTGGCACAAACCCATGGAAGCTCTGCGCTTAAGGGCTCGATGGAATTTGAGATCCCCATCTTTGCCGTGAGTGTCGTGAAAGATGACGCCGACCCCATTCTACTCTTCTTGAGTTTGTGTTGTTTTTTCCTTGAAGAGGAAAGGGTGATGCAGCAAAGTAGAGATAAGTATTTCCTCCGCTTTGAGAACCAAGGTATCAATCCAAAGAGAGAGACAACGACAAATCATCAATACCGTGCACAAACAATCAAACAACTTGCACCCAACGCAATAAAGGGGTTGTCAATACCTTCACGGTTACTTGCAAAAGTGAGATCTCGATAGAGATAGATAAATGATAAGTAAATATTTTTGGTATTTTTGGTTTATAGATCAAAAAGTAAAAGATTGCAAAATAGTATATCGGAAACTAATATGATGGAAAATAGACCCGGGGGCCATAGGTTTCACTAGAGGCTTCTCTCAAGATAGAAAATAATACGGTGGGTCAACAAATTACTGCCGAAAGCAATTGATAGAAAGCACAAAGTTATGACGATATCTAAGGTAATGATCATGAATATAGGCATCACGTCCATGTCAAGTAGACCAACCGATTCAGATCTACTACTATTGCTCCACACATCGACCGCTATCCAAGATGCATCTAGAGTATTAAGTCTATAAAGAACGGAGTAACGACAAGTAAGATGACATGATGTAGAGGAATTAACTCAAGCAATAAGGATGAAAACCCCATCTTTTTATCCTCGATGGCAATAATAAAATATGTGCCTTGCTGCCTCACTGCTGTCACCGGGAAAGGACACCGCAAGATTGGAACCCAAAGCTAAGCACTTCTCCCATTGCAAGAAAAAAACAATCTAGTTGGCCAAACCAAACCGATAGTTCAAGAGAATTACAAAGATATCAAATCATGTATAAAATAATTCAGAGAAGATTCAAATAATATTCATAGATAAGCTGATCATAAATCCATAATTCATCGGATCTCGCAAACACACCTTAAAAATTATTACATCTAATAGATCTCAAAGAACATCAAGGAGAACATGGTATTGAGAATCAAAGAGAGAGAAGAAGCCATCTAGCTACTAGCTATGGACCGGTAGGTCTGCCATGTAAACTACTCACGCATCACTCCAAGGGCAATAGAGTTGATGCAGAAGCCCTCCGTTATAGATCTTCCCGGGTGTCGGAAAAGGTCCCTAGATGGGATCTCACGGGTACAAAAGGCTGCAAGGTGGAAAAGTGTTTTCATGGATGCGCTTTGGTGGTTTGGGGATATTTGGGAATATATAGGCTAAAGAATTAGGTTAGGAGAGGCATGAGGGGCCCACAAGAGTGGGGCGCTGTTGGAAATATGCCCCTGTGAGGCAATAATAAATTAGTTATTATTATTATATTTCCTTTGTTCATGATAATCGTGCATTATCCATGCTATAATTGTATTAATAGGAAACTCAGACACATGTGTGGGTACATAGACAACACCATGTCCCTAGTAAGCCTCTAATTGACTAGCTCGCTGATCAATAGATGGTTATGGTTTCCACCATGGACATTGGATGCCATTGATAACGGATCACATCATTAGAGAATGATGTGATGGACAAGACCCAATCCTAAGCCTAGCACAAAGATCGTAGTTCAGATGCTAGAGCTTTTCTAATGTCAAGTATCATTTTCCTTAGACCATGAGATTGTGCAACTCCTGATACCGTAGGGAATGCTTTGGTGTACCAAACGCCACAACGTAATCGGGTGGCTATAAAGGTACTACGGTATCTCGTAAAGTGTCTGCTGAGTTGGCAATGGAATCGAGACTAGGATTTGTCACTCCGGCTGACGGAGAGGTATATCTGCCCACTCGGTAGGACATCATCATAAGATCGTACAATGTGACCAAGGGGTTGATCACGGATGATGTGTTACTGAACGAGTAAAGAGACTTGCCGGGTAACGAGATTGAATAAGGTATCGGATACCGACAATCTAATCTCGGGCAAGTACTATACCGCCAGACAAAGGGAATTGTACACGGATTGATTGAATCCTCGACATCGTGGGTTCATCCGATGAGATCATCGTCGAACATGTGGGAGCCAACATGGGTATCCAGATCCTCATTGTTGGTTATTGACCGGAGAACGCCCCTGGCCATGTCTGCATGGTTCCTCAACCCGTAGGGGTCTACATACTTAAGGTTCGGTGACGCTTAGGATTATAGGGAATATATATACGGTTACCGGGAATGTTGTTTGGAGTCCCTAGGATGAGATCCGGATGTCATGAGGAGTTCCGGAATGGTCCGGAGGTAAAGAATAATATATAGGAAGTAAGGTTTTGGCCACCGAAGTGTTTTGGGGGTCACTGTAATGTACCGACCACCGGAAGGGTTCTGGGGTCCACCGGGAGGGGCCACCAGCCCCGAGGAGGCTTGCATGGGCCTAGTGTGGAAAGGGACCAGCCCTGAATGGGCTGGTGCGCCCCACCAAGGCCCAAGGCGCAGCTAGGAGGGAGAGGGAAACCCTAGGCGCCAGATGGGCCTAAAGGTCACCACCCTAGGGCGCGCCTCTCTCCCCTCTTGGTCGCCTCCAAGTCCCATCTAGGTTCTGCTTGACCCCTAGGGTGGAACCCCAGATGGGGGCGCAGCCACCCTCCTCCTATAACAGGGGTTTTTCTCGGGCTGCCATGGACATGAGAACCTCTCCTCTTGGCGCAGCCCTACCCCTTCCCTCCTCATCTCTCGCCATGTGCTTGGCGAAGCCTCCCTGGAATACCACGCCCTCCATCACCGCCACGCCAGTTAGGCCGTTCTGGACGGAGTCTTCCCCAACCTCTCCTCTCTCCTTGCTGGATCAAGGCATGTGAGACGCCACCGGCTGCACGTGTTGAACGTGAGGTGCCGTCTGCTCAAGACTAGGATCTCCGGTGATTTGGATCACGACAGCAGTACACTCCTTCAACCCCATTCTCTTGAACGCTTCCGCTTAGCTTATCTACAAGGGTATGTAGATGCACTCTCCTTCCCTCGCTGCTAGATTACTCCATAGATTGATCTTTGGTGATGCGTAGAAAATTTTGAATTTCTGCTACGCTCCTCAACAATGGCATCATGAGCTAGGTCTATTATGTAGATTCTATGCACGAGTAGAACACAAGTTGTTGTGGGCGCTATGATTTTGTTCAATATGCTTACTGCTACTAGTCCAATCTTGTTTCGACAGATTAGGGATGAAGCGCCTGCATCCGACCTTACACGCATTAATTTACGTGAGACATGTTCCACCGATTGACATGCACTTGTTGCATAAGGTGGCTAGCGGTGCCAGTCTCTCCCACTTTAGTCGGATCGGATTCATGAAAAGGGTCCTTATGAAGGGTAAATAGCACTGACATATCACGTTGTGGTTTTCAAGCGTAGGTAAGAAACGTTTGCTAGAAACCCATAGCAGTTATCAGAAACATGCAAACAACAATTAGAGGATGTCTAACTTGTTTTTGCAGGTATGCTATGTGATGTGATATGGCCAAAAGAATGTGATGAATGATATATGATGTATGAGATTGATCATTTTCTTGTAATAGGAATCACGACTTGCATGTCGATGAGTATGACAACCGCGTGAGCCATAGGAATTGTCTTAATTTATTGTATGACCCGTGTCAATGAATAACGCCATGTAATTACTTTTACTTTATTGCTAAACCGTTAGCCATAGTAGTAGAAGTAATAGTTGGTGAGACAACTTCATGGAGACACGATGATGGAGATCATGATGATGGAGATCATGGTGTCATGCCGGTGACGTATGATGATCATGGAGCCTTCAAGATGGAGATCAAAGGAGCAAAATGATATTGGCCATATCATGTCACTTCTTTTGATTTTGGCCGTGATGTTTATCATGTTTATGCATCTTATTTTGCTTAGAACGACGGTAGTAAATAAGATGATCCCTCATTAAAATTTCAAGAAAGTGTTCCCTAACTGCGCACCTGCTGTGAAAGTTCGCTGTTTCAAGCACCGCGTGATGATCGGGTGTGATAGATTCTAACATTCACATACAACGGGTGTAAGCCAGATTTACACACGCGAAACACTTAGGTTGACTTGACGAGCCTAGCATGTACAGAGATGGCCTCGGAACACAATAGACCGAAAGGTCAAGCTATGAGTCGTATGGTAGATACGATCAACATGAAGATGTTCACCGATGATGACTAGTCCGTCTCACGTGATGATCGGACACGGCCTAGTTGACTCGGATCATGTAATCACTTAGATGACTAGAGGGATGTCTATCTGAGTGGGAGTTCATAAGAAGAACTTAATTATCCTGAACATAGTCAAAAGGTCTTTACAAATTATGTCAGAAGCTCGCGCTTTAGTTCCCATCAAGGCTTAGACATGTTCCTAGAGAAAATTTAGTTGAAAGTTGATAATGGCAAATTATGCGATGAGAAGGCTTATATCCTTAATGCACCGCCGGGTGTCGACCTCAAAACGTGTTTTGTGGATGTTAAGTAACATCCGACATACACGCTTTTGATGACTACATGATAGTTCGGTAATGTTGGATGGTTTAGAATTGAGGCACCGAAGACTTTTTAGAAACGTCATGAACACATAAGATGTTTCGAGGGCTGAAATTGGGATTGTGTCGTGCTCACGCCAAGAGGTATGAGACCGACGATTTTCTTAGCCTCGAAACTAAGGGAGAAAAGCTCAATCGTTGAGCTTGTGCTCAGATTGTCTGAATACAACAAATCACTTGAATCGAGTGGAGTTGATTTTCCGTGATGAGATAGTGATGTTTTCTCAAAGTCATTGCCACCAAGTTGCTAGAGCTTCCTCGATGAACTATAACTTATCGTGGATAGATATGATGATCCTTGAGATATTTTATGGCGTTTGACACCGCCGAAAGTAGAAATCAAGAAGGAGGATCAATTGTTGATGGTTGGTGAAACCACTAGTTTGAAGAAGGGCAAGGACAAGATGGGATACTTCATGAAACGCAAATCAACTGCTGCTCTAGTGAAGAAACCCAAGGTTGAACCCAAACCCGAGACTCGGTGCTTCTCGTAATAAAGGGAACAGCCAATCGGAGCAGAATTACCCTAGATACTTGGTAGATGAGAAGGTTGAAAGGTCGATAGAAGTATATTGATATACATTATGTTAACGCAGTACTTTATCGGTACTCCTAGTAGCAATTGTGGTATTAAGATGCCGGTTCAAGGTTGCAAAGTGTTAGTAACTCAAATAAAAGAGCTACGGAATAAACGGAGACTAGCTAAAGGTGAGATGACGATGTGTGTTGGAAGTGTTTCCAAGGTTGATGTGATCAAGCATCGCCGCCTCCGGCTACCATCGAGATTGGTGTTGAACCTAAATAATTGTTATTTGCGTTTGCTGAGCATAGACATGATTGGATTATGTCTATCGCAATACTTGTAAGTTATTCATTTAAGGAGAATAATGGTTACTCTGCTTATTTGAATAATACCTTCAATGGTCTTGCACCTAAAAGAATGGTTTATTGAATCTCGATCATAGTGATACACATTTTCATGCCAAAAGATATAAGATAGTAATGATAGTACCACTTACTTGTGGCACTGCCATGTAAGTCATATTGGTATAAAAATCATGAAGAAGCTCCATGTTGATGGATCTTTGACCTACCTCATTTTTGAAAGTTTGAGACATGTAACCATGTCTATTGGCAGTGTATATGCATGAAGAAACTCCATGCAGATGGACCGCTTGGGACTCACTTGATTTTGAATCACTTGATACATGCAAACCATACCACATGGGCAAGATGACCTGAAAGCCTTGTTTTTAGTAAATGGAAACAACAAAGCAACTTGTTGGAAGTAATACATTTTTGATGTGTGCAGTCCAATGAGTGCTAAGGCACGCAGTGGATATCAAGTATGTTCTTACTTCACAAGATGATTTGAGTAGATACCGAGTATATTTACTTGATGAAACACAAGTCTAAATTATTGAATGGTTCAAGTAATTTCAGAGTGAAGTTAAAGATCATCGTGACAAGAGGGATAAAATGTCTATGATATGATCATAGAGATGAGTATCTGAGTTACGAGCTTTGGCACGCTTATTAAGATATTGTGGAAATTGTTTCACAATTAATACCGAACACCATAGTGTGATGGAGTGTCCGAACATCATAGTTGCACCCTATTAGATATGGTGGCACTTTATGATGTCTCTTATCGAATTACCACTATCGCTCATGGGTTAGGCATTAGAGACAACCGCATTTCGCTTTTATTAGGGCACCACGTAATTCCGCTGAGACGACACCGCTTGAACTATGGTTTGAGAAACCTGTTGTCATTTTCTCAAAAGTTTGGGTCATGTTTATGTGAAAAAGTTTCATCGCGGATAAGCTCGAACCCAAAACGATAAATACATCTTCACAGGATACACAAAATGGTTGGTTATACCTCCTATCTGTGAGATCCGAAGCAAAGAAATTGTTTCTAGAACGGGTCCTTTCTCGAGGAAAAGTTTTCTCGAAAGAATCGAGTGGGAGGATGGTGGAGACTTGATGAGGTTATTGAACCGTCACTTCAACTAGTGTGTAGCAGTAAGTACGTGAAGTTGTCTCTATGGCACCTACACCAATTGAAGTGGAAGCTAATGATAGTGATCATGAAACTTCAGATCAAGTCACTACTAAACCTCGTAGGGTCGACAAGGATGCGCATTTACTTCAGAGTGTACTTAATCCTGTCTTGGAGGTCATGTTTCTAGTCAACAATGAACCTATGGAGCTATGGAGAAGCCATGGTGAGCCCGGATTCCGACGAATGGATCGAAGCCATAAAATCCGAGAGAGGATCCATGACTTTGGAAGAACTACTTGATGGTCGTGAAGGCTATTGGGTACATGTATGGATTTTGAAAGGAAGATGACAATGATGGTAAGTATCACCATTAAGAAAGCTCGACTTGTCGCTAAGATGTTTTCCGACAAGTTCAAGGAGTTGACTACGATGAGATTCTTCCTTTCTCACCAGAGCGATGCTAAGAGTCCGTTGAATTATATTAGCAATTACTGCATGATTTATGAAATCTTGCAGATAGGATGTCAAACATTGTTTCCTCGACGATATCCTTGAGGAAAGGTTGTATGTGATACAACCAAGGTTTTTGACAACTCAAAGACGCTAACAAGTATGCAAAGCTCCAAGCAATCCTTCCAAGGACTGGAGGCATCTCGGAGTTGGAATGTACGCTTGATGAGATGATCAAAGATTTTGGGTTTATACAAAATTTATGAAAAACTTGTATTTCCAAAGAAGTGAGTGGAGCACTATAGAATTTCATGAGTATATGTTGTTGACATATTGTTGATCAGAAATGATGGAAAGTGTTGGGGATATAACTATTTGTGTAAGCCGCCCAGAGGGGCCGTGTTACGTGAAAAGAGATTACTGCACGTAAGCCCAAGTCCAAGCATGAAGATGGCTGCTCAACAAAGGGCCTAAGGCCCACAGCGCACTTTAAGGCCCGTTGTAGTAAAACCGCCATAATGGCATGACTTGTATCATAAGGTAGACTTAATTAGTCACCGAGTTTACATTGTTTATAAGTTTGACTGGACGATTTCAGAGGCTGCTGTATGCCAACCCGTGTATATAAGGGACGCAATTGCGGCGCTTAGGCAAAAAACAACCAATCGAGAACCGGGTATAGCGATCTCGCTCGTCATCGAAACTCTCAAGCAATACCAACCCAACTCAGACGTAGGGCTTTACCTTCACCGTAAGGGGCCGAACTAGTATAAAACCTCTCGTGTCCTTTGTCCCGATTAACCCCTTTAAGCTTTCCTAGTTGCGATGGCTCCACGATTAAGTCTCTGTAAGAGGACATCTGCCGCGATAATTCCACGACAGCTGGCGCCACCGTGGGGCCAAAAGCACGATGAATTTGTGGAGTTCTTGAAGGGCAGCTTCAAGGGCTCAAGGGATACATAAAGGACGGATGACCAAGAGTCGCCGCGCAAGATCTACATCGACAACGAAGGTCGGGGGCCCCGAGGCCGACTCAATTGAGCACGGGTACCGGGTCCCCTTTGGCGTAATCCATGTCTTCATCGGCCGATTGGTGAGCTGGGCCCAGAGTCGGACAAATTGCGACCGACCTCATTGAGACGGCTCAACAGGCGTAAACCCGCCTCCGGTTCAATCCTGCCATGAAGCGTGCCTTTGTGGGTTGTGTTCACGGAGAGGCACTTTCAAGGATCTAAAGATGGCGAAGAGACGGTCATTCCCCATCGATGACGATTTATCATTCGCCTCGGTTCAACAGATTCTCTCAGACGTCCAAGAAGGCATGCTTGGGGGCTGTTCGACGACTCTAGCGCTCCAGACTTCTATGAGCCGCCAAGCTGGGTAGGGAGTCTTCATGGTTGGTACTCAAGCCGGGCTAAAACTCGACGGCCGCGACAGAATAATGTCCGTTCAGAGCTGCCGGGCAGAGGCTCACACCACGCCAGTGTAATCGATAGATCTTATGGACAAGTTGACGGCCCGGTTAACCACCACGGTTATTCCCGTGAACCGTTGAGCACAATGCGAGGTGGCAAAGGTGCGTGAGGAGATAGCCTTGCCCAAGGAGGCCTTGGCTACCGAGGACGCCAGGATAGCGGCGAGCGGGCGGCTGGATGCACGGGCGCAGCCGACTCAAATGTAGGCTTTCCACTTAATATGAGTCTGAATGCATCCAATGAGGTGATGAGAAGGAGACATCAAGACCCAGCCCCATCCGCTTCCGGGGTTTATGATCCCCTAATCTTTTCACAACACCCAGAGCTGGTCCTAGCAACCCGCCAAGCCAATCAGTTTATGACACCCGAGCTGGAGGGCCGTTCAGCCTCGAGAGATGGCACCTCACGGGAGCATGCCCCGCCCGACATATACCGACACCAATGGCCACTTCTCCAACCCCATGGAGAACCCGATAGCAGCGCCGGGCGCTGTTCGCAAGGCTCTTCAAGTGGATGGTGATGACCGACGGCGTGGAAACCTGGAGGGTCCGGGATCTTCTTCAGACGGCCTTTGGCACAAAGAAGAGACCTATTCCTACAAAGTAGGACGGATTCATTCCACCTCAGCCTTGGTTAGCACTCTCGCCCAAACCGGAGTCCGAGATACAAAGCAGCACATGGAATCGGCTTTATCCAAAGAATGCTCAGCGTCAGAACCAACCCGGTGGCTATAACCCGCAAGACAGATCGACAAGGCCGAGGATGAACGGGCGGCTCAATTAGCGTGCTCAGCAGACGCATTTGCATATGAAGGTCTTCCAGAGTATCCAACGACTGGTCGAGCGAGAGTGGCCACTAGAACCGGTGGTGTCCCTTGTCCGTGCCGCTCATGGGATGTGCCCTCGCCCAAGGATTTCAAGGGACCTCGAAGGTGTTGAATTACACGGCCAACTTATAGCTGTGGGCATGGATTGAAAGCTACGAGATGGCCATGGAGTTATTGGGAGGTCGTGACGCGGCAATGGCTAAGTATTTCACCATGATGTTAGATGGAACGGCCCGATCGTGGCTGAAAAGTTTGCCTCCCAATTCCATCGCTCTATGGGCAGAATTAAAGGCCCACTTATCTGTAATCTCAAGGACACTTGCAAGCAATCTATGTCAATTTTGGACTTGACCAATTGTAAGCATGAGGAGGGTGAGTCCACAACTCATTGGGTGCGCCGGGTCAATGAAATAATACATTCATCTGATAAGATGGATGCCGGCTCTACTGTACTTATGCTCCATCAGAATTGTCGTTTTGAGCCGCTGAAGCAGAAGCTGGGGCGCCTTAAGCGTGATTGCAATGACATGGCTACGCTAATGGAGGCTTTGGTTAAATATGCCGATTCTGATACTACCAATGATCCCGTTCCGAGGAGGAAAAGACAGGAAAGGAAAGAAGAACGGCAATGGAAAGGGACAAAAAGATCACCCGCAAGTCAAGGAGGCAACAAGTTTAAGTGCCTGAGGGTAACCCGGAGTTTGTGGCCAATGCTAATGCCCAAGGTAATAACAAGAAGCGTAAGGGAGAGCACCCCTCAATCTGGTGACTCAGTCCATCTCTTGAGTAGCTTCGAATGAGCCTTGTTCAAGACACTTACTGGAAAATCCTGCCACCCACTTATGGAAGGACCGCTCGATCATGAAGGCTTTTAAGAATTCAAACATGTTTGATGGCAGTCATGGATCAAAAGGTTCAGAGCAGGTGGTTTCCATGGCCCGGTGGTGGTTCAAGTTCCCGGCTTTGTATGGCGGTCAAGGTGGCTATAATCGCCAGCAGTCTCGTCAAGGAGGACAAAGCAAAGAACAGCCAAAGTTATCGTGAAACGAGTCCAAAATAGTTGAACGGTGGGCAATACCATGTGTTTACCACTAACTTGTGCAAACGTGACCAGAAGGTTCATAAAGGGTTGTGAATTGGGTTGAGCCTGCCGGTTCCCCGTTACTTGAGGTGGTCGAGCAGCCTATCATTTGAGTAGAGAAGATCACCCCTCCGGATGATAACCCGGCCGGCTTGGCCTTAGTGGTGGCCCTCAGTGTCGGTGGATATAAATTCACCTAAGGTGCTCATGGATCTGAGGAAGTAGCATCAATATTCTCTATTATGAGACCTTTCGCCACATGGGTTTGACCGATAAGGACTTGAGGACGCCTAACACTATTTTCATGGGGTGGTACCTGGTAAGTCGGCATATCCGGGTTGGAAAGATCGTTGAAGTAGCTTTTGGAGATGAATATGATTCCTGTGGCCGAGAAGTTGACGCTTGAGGTAGTCAAAATCAGGAACCCATATCACGCCTGCTTGGACGGCCGCTTATGCCAAGTTTATGGCACGGCCGTGTTATGTTTATCTGCAGCTCAAGATGCCGGGTTACAAGGGCACCATCACGGTGCATGGGAGGCGAAAGGTAGCCTTGGAGTGCGAGGAAGGCGATGCGGCTTATGCTGAATCTGTTTGTGCTGAAGAGGAGCTGAAGTTTATCAAACTAATGTTGACCCGGCGGATATGACCTCTTTGAAGAAGCCAACCACAGAGAAAGACTCGGCGTTGAAATTTAAGTCGGCCGAGACAAAACTGGTTGACATCACTCCAGCGACTCTTCCAAGCGCGCTTCAGTGTCGCTGCCAATTTGGATTCCAAATAGGAAAGCGCGCCATCGAAGTTCATCCGCGGAGAACCGGACATCTTTGCATGGAAACCTTCCGACATGCCGTGTCCCGAGAGAACTCGCCGAGCACACTCTCAATATTGATCCAAAGTATAAGTCGGTCGCAGTTTCTCCCGGCGATTCAATGAGGAAAGGCGAAAAGCTATAGGGGAGGAGGTCGCTTTTAGCGGTCGGGTTCATCATGGAAGTCTTTCACCGGAGTGCTGCCAGGTTAACCCGTGCTTGTGCTCAAGAAGAACGGCACTGGCGGATGTGTGTGGACTACATGCATTTGAATAAAGCTTGTCCGTATTGATCCTTTGCTCTCTCGCATTGATCAAATCATCGATGCTACAGCCGGGTTGCGAGCGCTTGAGTCTTTTGATGCTTACTCTGGTTATCATCGCATCAAGATGGCAGTTAAGGACCAGGAGAAGACGGCTTTCATTACTCTGCTTGAGCCTTCTCGCTATGTATCTATGCCGCTTTGGGCTCAAGAGTGCCCAGCGACTTATCGTGTGTGTAATTGCCTCCACACTCGTGATTGGGCGCAATATTCATGCGTATGTGGATGAGATTGTGGTGAAGTCCAGAGAGAAGGAAACCTTGATAGCCAACTTAAAGGAAACCTTTGATAATCTCCGGTCACAAGATGATGCTTAACCCGACAAGTGTGTATTTGGTGTACCATGGGCAAACTTTTTGGGATTCCCGGTCTCAAACAGGGCATTGAAGCTAACCCGAGAAATCAAGGCGATTACTCTCCGGCTAAACCGGTGTGCATCAATGATGTTCAGCCGATCGCGGGTCGCGTTGTCGCTTGGTCGATTCATAAGCTGGCTAGGTGAGAAGGCTCCGCCACCTGACCGATGATGAAGAAAACAGACACTTTTGTCCGGAGGAGGCTGCCGATGCTGCCTTTGAAGATTTAAAGAGGCAGTTGTCCGAGCCGGGCCAGCTCGCGGCTCCAATTGATAAAGAGCCATTGTCAGTATGTTGTCGCTAACTCACGTGTCGTTAGTGTGGCCATTGTGGTGGAGCGTAAGGAGACCGGCAAGGAGCATCCAGCTCAAATGGGCCAAGGTTTATTACATCGCTGAGGTGCTCATAGAATCCAAGCAAAGGTATCCGCATTGGCGTAAACTTGTTTATGGGTGTTCATGGCGAAATGAAGCTAAAGCAAGATTTCGGGTCATCCTATAACTGGTAAGTTCAACTTTCTTTGGGAGACATCATCCGTATCAGGAAGCCACAGACGAGTTGCCAAGTGGGCTATCGAGCTTGGTCCTCACGGTTTGAAGCATATGCCGCGACAAATATCAAGTGTCAAGCCCTAGTGGACTTTATTAATGATTGACGGAGTTGCAAGAACCAGAGGAGAAGCCTTTATGGATAACACATATTGGACTATTCACTCGATGGGTCCAGCATTGGAAGGCTCGGGGCAATGGAGTCGTGTTAACTTCCCGAGGTGACAAATTTTGTTATGTGCTATGGCTTATGTTCGCATACTAACAATGCAGCTGAATACGAGGTTTACTCCATGGCCTCGGATGGCCAAAGAGATGAATTTGAGCCGGTAAGATGCTTGGGCGATTCTGCACTGCCGCTTCAACATGTGTCGTGCACGGGATTCTAAGGATCCCCTTATGGCGGCTTATCGTCGGAAGTTGATGCGGTGGCTGGGCACTTCAAAGGTTATCAAGTAGAGCACATTGATCGAAGGAAGAATGAGGCGGTTGATGCTTTGCCGCCGATCTCAAAGATAAGCCGGTGCCGCCTAATACCTTCCTTGACGCTTTGCATAACCTTCCGTCAGAAAGTGCCTATAGAGGAAGAGCTTGCAGCATACCCGGAGGCGCAGCTGGTGGCAGCTCTCCATGCCATCCCGGATTGGACGGGTCCCATATTTGGCCTATATGACCCGAGGAGAGTTGCATCCCGAGGACCAGACCTTGGCAAGAAAAAATCATCGCGGTCCAAAGCCATGATTTATTGTTCATGGCGCAGTTGCATCACCGCAGCGCCATCGGGGCATTTCAACATTGTGTATCACCCACGCGAGGGTCAGGAGATACTTCGTGAGATTCATGAAGGTGATTGCGGCCATCATGCCGCTTCAAAGTCTCTAGTAGCCAAGGCTTTTCGTCATGGTTTTTATTGGTATCGACGGCTCATGCCGGCGCGGAGGATCTGGTCAAGAAATGTGACGGATGTCAAACCTCACGACGAGCTCATGTGCCGCCAAGAAACGAGGATGATTCCATTACTTGGCCGCTTGCAGTACTGGGGCTTGATATGGTTGGACCTTTCAAAAGGTCGTAAGGATAAGAAAAGACACACCTGCTGGTGGCAGCGGATAAATTCACCAAGTGGGTTGAAGCAGAGCCGTTAGTAAGTGTGATGCAGCTACGCGTTTCAGCGTTCATCAAAAGGTGATCTTTCGCTTTGGTTTTCCGACAGCATTATAATCGATAATGGTACTAATCTCTCCAAGGGTGCCAAGTGGAAGAGTTCTCATTGCAACAAGAGCACATCCGGCTTTGATGTTTCTACGGGCCGCTGCTCACCCTCCCCTCAACAATGGTCAAGGTAAAAGAGCTAATCAAGAGATCTTGAAAAGGTATCAAACTCGGCTCTTAGTTCCCTTTACAAAGCGAACTCCGGGTTGTTGCGGTGGAGGAGCACTGCAAGCATATGGAGCATCAACAGACAACGCCTATCGTGCTCTATCGGTTATAGGCACCTTTCTTCATGGTGTACGGAGGAGTAGGCGGTTCCCCAAGTGATATCTTCGCTAAGATGATTCACCCCTGGTGGCGGCTTACGCTGAGGCTGATAATGAAAAAGCTCGTCAGATGCACTTGACTTGTTGGATGAAGAGCGAGACTTGGCAATAGGACCGCCGGTGATTTATTGAAGAAGACCTGCGCCTGCTATCATCACAAATTAGCCGCCGTGGGTTAGGGAAGCGTAACTTCTCCAGAAGGTGATTTAGTGATCCGCTCATCCAGAGATCAATATGATATGCGTACAAGTTGTCCCTCCTTGGAAAGGACCTTTGTGGTCAAAGCAAGAATCTCAAACAACGGGTCAGTATTACCTTCTGTATCGATGTTCGAGAGCACAAAGACTCACGTAAGCTCTGGAGGAAGAGACCACGGCTTCATCGTAGAACATAGCGCATTCTCCTGGCCCTACTATACTTTAAGCCACCGCTTTCAGAGTATATATTGTTTTTCTTTTGTTAGCAATGTATATATTATATAAAGCAATAAAGCAGTTAGACCCTCTTTCCTTTCCATCCTACAAGGTTTATTTGTCTTCTTTACTGTGTGGTGGAAACAACTAATCAGGAGCGCATCATATCTCAATCCGGTTTTCCTTTGGTCCGCTTATGCATCTATATCTCAATCTAGCCATGGTCACTTGGGGGTCTTCTCTGCTCAAACATAGGTCGATTCAACCAAAGAGAATATAGTTGTCGATACCCAATTGATCGGGCACATCGCCAAAACCTACTTGGGGACTTCTTGATCATATTTGAATCATAGCTTAACCTCCTTTGGGTCCGACGCGGATCGTATCTCAATGGCACATTGGTTAAACAACTCTCATGGTCACTTGGGGGCCTTCCTATTCAAACATAGGTCATATTCTAACCAAAGAGAACATAGTTGTCGATACTCCACTTGATCGGGCATCGCCAAAGCCATTGGGGGCTATATGGATCGTGATCCGAATCTTAGCTTAACCCCTTTGGAACGGTTCTAATCGATCGTATTCGAATCGTAGGCCTTCGAAATTAGGTTTACTTTTATTCTATAAGAGTAAATAATATTAAGGGCTAGGTAAAACATTATATGTGCCAATCTTCGTAGTTAAGTTTAAACTGACTGCTTTTTTTGGGACGTCACGTAAGCCGGGTTATGATATGTTACACTTCCAATAAGATAACAAAAGTATATTATTATGGTCATGATCATGAACCGCCGATACTAATAATGATGTTTTGGTTCATACTGGGTTAACATTATTTTACATGACTTCTGATGTGGTAAGACGCCAAAGGAATTTTTTGTTTTTATACATAGGTAAAGCAAAAAGGTTTTGGACGCCAAGAAGCAATTCATGTAAGCCGGGCTAGTGATATTAAATGATAGCTGCTTGTGACATTGTTGTTAGCGCCACAAACATGCGCCAAGTGCATGACAGAAAGTTAAGGTAAGTTTTTTCTACTCTATTACAAGACTTCCCGAGTCCGAATAATGAAGCATTATTTTTTCAAAGACTTAGTGCCAAAGCGGGTTACTCCTTTGGTGGACTTGAAGACTCTCGGGTTATCCTTTCTCCGCCTCTTCGCCTCGCTATATTTTGTCCTCGAAGTGTTGACGAAGGTCCACCAATGCTGCTTAAGGCTTAAAATTCAGCTTCATCATCTATTAAATTGGCCGGTCAACTTCAGTGAGCAAAGGTATGCTTTCACGAATTGGAGGGATCAGGCTTATATCATCATAATGCGGAGTTGGAATCCTCCGGTTCTCATTGTCATAACCCGCCTGACACTTCAGAAGATCAATATCATTGCCGATAATGGTGGCCACAGACGCATTTACTCTCACACAGGCTATGGTGAAGTCCGGGACCGGCTTGAATGCAGAGCCGCCCTCCTTCAAGCTAGGATATCCAAGAGCAACATCGGCTAAGTCTAGCCTCGAACCAATGCTTTGCCTCGCTATTTTACATGGCTATGGCACTGCCATACCAGATGCCCGCCTTTAGCTCCCCGAATCTGTTGAGGTAATCACTACTAAGCCGCTTTGAGCACATCCTGGGCAAGTGAGATAAGGAGTATCATTTGATAAAGCCACAACGGCCAAAGCATGTTGTAGACCCGTGTACAAATTGTTCCACTAAAGTGTACACCGCCTTAAGCTTGATCAAAGATATTCTACTTCAAAGTTGGTACTCCGGGGCCTCATGCGTTTATACATATAAGATTAAGTCAAGATAATATCTCAAAGAGTTATCAAAATAAACCATGGTGATGTTCAAAAGTTATACATAATAATCTCACCGAAAATTGTACGTAGACCATTTGGGATATCCGGTGCTTTAAGCCGGAGGGCCAAGCACCGGGCAAATTGTTTTGCAAGAGCTGCTTCTGTTGTCTCGCCCGGGTCACAAGTGCGAAGATTTTTCATCTGGCTCCAGGCTTTTCTTCGGGCCACACAAAATTATTATTCTTCAATTTTTCTTGCTCGTAGACTCTGAATGTGCGTAATTTGGAGTTGGCTTTTGAATTTCGTTATTGGGGTCAGCCACCGGGTCTTCGGGATCGCCAATCTCCAATTCAAATCGACCGTGGAAAACCTCGCATTAACCGCTGAAGTTATAATTAAGGTTATGATTATGTAATATTAAAGTCTCAAGCACTTTAAGGTAAAGATACTTGACACTTGGGGGCTAATGTATGCTCAAGAAAATTCTTACTTCATAAGGCCAGATTATATATTAAAGTCTCAAGCACTTTACAAGTAAAAGATACTTGGACACTTGGGGGCTAATGTGTATCGTAACGCTTTAAAGTTGCTATATTATGGCCGGATTAAAAAATCCTTTCTTGCAAACCGGATGAACTAACAATAAGTAGGGTATATAAGTCTACGGCATATTTACTTATAAGTAGACTTAAATGGTAATAAAGAAGTAAGATTCGTGGAGAAATATTTTAAGTTATACCTCGATTTATGTTGTATCTATTTCACTCATGTCAATTTCTGTGTCACGGCTGTTAAGAGTGCACTCTTGATTCAGGATAGCTTTCGAGACTATATACGCCAATGCTTAAGGAGCATAATCAGCGATGTCCTTGCTTGGTCTTCCTAGGTTTGGACAAGTTCTTCCTTGGTCGTACATCCGCAAGTGATGAGGGTCAGGCCTTGCTCAACATATACCGCTCTTCAAGATTTTCAACTTCCGCTCACCGCTCTCGGACCGGGCTAGGAATTTCCGGATTATCGGAGCTGTTTAAAGTGGCTTCGCAAGCCGGGTCAAGATGGCGTTGGAATTTCATAGGCTGGCTCAGGAGGAGGTTGGATGGGTAGAAGCCGCTGTGGCGTATGTTCTGAAGCTCGCCCGCTTGGGCCATACCGTGTCTTCGATCGCTTATCTTCTTTCAGTTGCCCTCTTATTGGCTTCACCTGCACAATCGTGGGACAAAAAACAAGTAGGATAAGTACAAAATATGAGTAAAGGGGCAAAGCATGAGGGTAACAAAGGTATATTACCCAGTGGGTAAATCTTGAAAGGCCTAAGATGTTGGATTGCATAGACTCACGGAGTGAAGGAGAAGTATCCTCGGATAATTGGGAATCGATGAATTGAGAGGTTGATTTAATGAAACCCGCCAAAGGATAAACAGAACGCAGCGTAGATGACCTTCAGTTTCGGCCTTCTCTGCTCGGCCACATCAGTAAGCCTAAGAGAGCTCTACATCTCTACTTGTCCAGTTTGCCTGTTTCGCCTCAACAACCTCGTTGTTGCTTCAAAAAGAAATTGAGGATTCTTAGATAAGCTAAGGATGTGAAAATCTCATTTCCGGGTCACCCATTGGGGTTTTGTGCTTTTGGCAAAGGCTCGAGTCGGAGGAGATTATAGTTACCTCTTTCGCCATGAGCTTAATAAGCGCTTTCTAGTGTCTTCCTAAAAGGCGGAAATATCAATAAAATAGTAACAAAGGAGTTAAGAGAATAAGGATTACCTCTTCCTCATCTAAAGAAGAGACATCCAGCTTGAGCAATTCGGCAGGCCAAGGTTTCTTCTTTTTTTGAAGTCCCCTGCCTTGGCTTTTTTCCTTTCATCTTTCTTTGGCTGTTCGGCTTGTTACGCTCCTCGGTCATATCCGACTTTTCCGTAAATCATCACCGACCTGGAAAAGATACAGGAATTATAAGTACAAAAGAGGCAAAACATGTTAAAGCATTTCATTTATTAATATTGGTAAATATATCATGGTGCCGTGTTCTTTTTGCGTATGGGAAGTAACTCAAGGTATTGTTGATACGCATTCTCCTTAAGCAGTAAGATCGGTTGTAGCATTCTGCCACATCATCCTGTAAGTCGTCACAACTGCGGGCGACATTGGGTCGCTCTGCTCGCATGTATAGGTACACATTAAGCCGGGAGCGGTGACTTAATGGGAGTATTCGCCATGACCCGCATCCGACCAAGGTCGATGCCATTTAAACCATTTCCCGTAAGAGCTTTTTAATCTTCTTGATGGCGGGGTTGAGCTGTATGCACGCTCAACATCGGTCAGTTTATCCGCTATAGCTGGATGGTTGACTCCGAGGCTAGGTGGCGCCGAAGTCGGGCGTAGGCTTCTCATCACCGAGAAGTATCTCGACAAGAGAACCATGGATCTGTCTCCAATATTTGGGTGACTCGGCAGCTCAAAGATAAGGGAAAATGCATGCCTCCGGCCGCTGGGATTGAGATACCGCCAAGTTCAAGACTCGGCGGCCCATTTTCACGCTCATATTCGGCTGATTCAAGTAAAAAAGTTCTCTGAACAAGAGCAGGCTTGGCTCCTCTCCTAGGTACACAATTCTCCACGTAAGACTTGAAATTGCAAAGATTGGACACGAGAATTGGGTCCAATGTCTCTTGAGGTTCAAGGTCAAAGAAATTCAAAACTTCTGCAGAAGAACTTTGCCAGGGCACGGAGGAGGCAACCTTTCGCGGCTCATGTGATCTCAGGAAAACTATTACCTCCCTTCTTTGGGCTGAGGCTTCTTCTTCAGATGGGTCGTGGACGCGACAAGTACATGACCTCCTTTTTTGCATAAATGCACAAATTTCACAAATTCCAGCCAGTTTTATGGATCAGATGGGGACCCGCCAAGAGGTTACAGGTGAGCTTTGCTCTAATTTAGGCGCCATGACAACAAATTGGCCTATTACAAAATAGAAGAAGTTCAAGCTTTAAATTTTAAACCGAAGAAAATATCCAAATTGGGTCAAGGTATAGCGGCTTAGCAAATGGCCTAATGACATAAGGATAATTGAGGTTTTGCAACATTATTTAAGCCGCTACAAGAATTGGCATAACATTTCAAATGTTTTAAAAGACCTGAGAAAGGCGCCTAAGGTTCACAGATCAAGTGGAATGCATTTAAACCGGATACCGGATAAATAAGTTAGAAGGCATTTAAAGTGTAAGAAGGTTTTTCGGTCATAAAAACAAGTTTCATAATCTTCTCGCTTATGATTTGAGATCAAAGGTCTATTCTCGATAAAGAAAGTTTTTCTATACTCTTAAAAAACCGACGCAGACAAGCGTCGAGGCTCGAATAAGGCCTTCATATAGAGAAAGAGACTTGCTGCTTGTATCCAAGACAAGTGCAAAAACAATTCATCATAGGGTCATGTTTTATATCATTCTCCTCAGATCGGAGGAGGAAATGTAGGAGAAAAACTAACAAGGAGATTAGGGTTCAATGGTGATGAACTCCGATGGAGCTCCGAGGGGAAGTTCCTAATGCGAGATCTAAGCAAGGAAGGGAAGAGGAACTCATTTATCACTGGAGGGAGCTATGCGGAGGTTCGGGCCGACGCTTTTCGTCCGATTCAAAGGTTGATGCTACTACTGGTCAGTGAAGATGAAGCGTGACGAGCCATTTTACAAGCGGAGTTTTAGGAGGAGGCAAAGATGAAGAAGACGACTGGAAGGGTGTAGAAAAATGAAACCAGGTCGCGCATTTATTTATATGGAGAGTATGAACTCGAGACAAATAAGGAAACGAGGGAGATAAGAATAATTATCCAAACGCCTCTGGACGCTGATTTTCTAATTCGCAAAAGATGTAGATCCATTGGGCGATACTACGAATAAAGCGAAAGATGACGCTTACGAAGGGTTAACACGGACCTTAAAGAAATATCGCCCCATGGTTAAAAGAAAGTTCAAGCGCAGTCGGGAAAGGACTCAAGATTTATGTTTTGTTATTTCAAGATTGATATGAACAACTTCAAATCAATCAGCTTTAATGTTGGGGATATAATCTGTTTGTGTAAGCCGCCAACAGGAGGGGGCCGGGTTCACGAAAAGAGATTACCATTGGACAGTAAGCATCGGGTCTAAGTAGCGAAGATGAAGTCTCAAACAAAGCGGGGCCTATAGGCCCATGCCACTTAAGGCCCGTCTTTAAGCAGCTGTAGTAAAAACCGCCATAATGGCGGCATGACTTGTATCATAAGCGACTTAATTCAGTCAATGAAATGACATTGTTTATAAGCCGCTGGGATTGGGGAGAGGGCTGCATGTATGCCAAACCTGGGTATATAAGGGGACGACACTGTATGCTTAGGGCAAAACAAAAAAAGCAACCAATCGAGAACCGGGCATAGGCGTATCTCGCTCCCTCGGGTCATCGAACTCTCAAGTAATACCAACCTAACTAGACGAGGCTTTTACCTTCACCGTGATAAATAATATCAGGCAAAACATTCTCGTGTCCCTTTGTCCCGGTTAACCCCTTTAAAGCCTTCCTAGAAGTTATGATGGCTCCATGACTAAGTCCCCTTGTAAGAGGACATCCTGCCAGGAAACAATTCCACTTACCTAGATGTAGCATATAGGGTTATTTGAAAAGTGTTTTTCAATAGAAAACCTGGATTAAGCTACGGAATATTGAGCATCCAAGATCTATGAGGATAGATCAAAAACGCATTAAATGGTACTTTCAAATGAAGCACTACACTTTTGACATGATCTTGAAGGTGTCTAAGATGGATCGACCAAAGAAGGAGTTCTCGTCAAAGCAAGGCATGAAGTTCAGAGTGTTAAGAAATCACCACCAAGGCAGGAAGAGAGGAGAAAGGACGAAGGTCGCCCCTCATGCTTCGGTACGGATGAGGGCTCTATAGTATGTGCTATGCCAGTGGCATAATCAAGACTGAAGTGTGCCTTGCACATGATCTCTTTCAACCAGGGGTACAAGAATGATCCAGAAATGTATCATCGGATGTGGTAATAATTATCCTCAGAGGAATAAGGAAATAACTCGATTATGGAGGTGGATAAAGAGTTCTGCCAGAAGGGTTACGGCGCCGATGCAAGCTTTAACACCTATCCGAATGACTTCTGAGTATGGCAAACCGGATACGATAGTGGAGCGACCATTTGGAATAGCTCCAAATGGAGGCGTGGAAGCAACATTTACAATATGACCTAGAAGATTTTAAAATACATAATGGATCCGGAATGTTTAGAGCACTAAGTTGACTAAAACCCTCTCTCAGCAAGCAAAACATGATCAAACCCCGTAACTCATTGAGTCTTAATCACATGGTGACGTGAACTAGTTTTAGTGACACTAGTAAACTCTTTGGATGTTGTTCACATATGTATGTGACTCTATCGTTGTTAATCACATGGTGATGTGAACTAGATTATTGACTCTAGTGCAGAGTGGGAGACATTTGCTGAAATATGCCCTCAGAGGCACAATAAAATTAGTTATTATTATTATATTTCCTTGTTCATGATAATACGTTTTATTATCCATGCTATAAATTGTATTGATAGGAAAGGCCTGGATACATGTATGTAGGTATATAAGACAACACCATGTCCCCAGTAAGCCTTGAATCGACAATTTCGCCGATCTATGTCAGATGGTTACGCTTTCTAATTCATGGACATTGGATGTCGATTGATAATCGGGATCACATCATTAGGGAGAATGATGATGGATGGAAGACCTAATCCTAAGCATAGCACAAAGGTGCGTGGTATGGTTCAGTATGCTAGAGCTTTTCTAATGTCAAGTATCATTTCCGTATTCCATGAGATCAGGTAACTCCGTGACACCGTGAGGAATGCTTTAAAAAGCCAAACATCACAACATAACCGGGTGGCTATAAAGGTGCACTACGGGTATCTCCAAAAAGTGTCCGCTGGGTTGGCAATGGTAATCGAGACTGGATTTGTCACTCCGGTTGACCGCGGAGAGGTATTCTCTCGGGCCCACTCGGTAGGACATCATCGAATTGTGTAACAATGCTTGATCAAGGGGTTGATCACGGGATGATGTGTTCACGGAACGTAGTAAAGAGACTTGGCTTAACGAGATTGAACAAGGTATCTGGATACCGACGCATCGAGATCTCGGCAAGTACTATACCGCCAGACAAAGGGAATTGTATATCGGAGTTGATTGAATCCTCGACATCGTGGGTTCATCTCGGGATGAGATCATCGTGGAACTATGTGGGAGCCAACATGGGTATCCAGATCCTGCCAAGGATTATTATTGACCGGAGAACGTCTCGGTCATGTTATGTCGAGGGTCTCGAACCCGTAGGGTCTACATGTTAATTTTAAGGTTCGGCGATGCTAAGTTATAGGGAATAGAAATACGTGGTTACCAAATGTTGTTCGGAAAGTCCTGGATGAGATCCCTGACGTCACGAGGAGTTCCAGTATGGTCCCGTGGAGGTAACACAATAATATATATATAGGAAGTGAGGTTTTTGTGCTAATCGAAAGTGTTTCGGGGTCACTGGTAATGTACCTGGATCCACCGGAAGGGTTCACGGGGCCCACCGAGGGGCCACTCAGCCCCTGAGGCTTTAATGGGCCTATAGTGTGGAAAGGGAAGGAGAGTACATCTACAGACACCCTGTATGAGTCGCCACATTCCTACCAACAAGCAGCCCTCACTCCTCATGGCTGCCTCCGCCTCTTGTGGCCAGGCTCCTCCGGACTGGCCCCAAAGTCTCCTGGTTGTCTTCCTGTCAAATTCAAGAAAATCATCATGGGCGTTTTATCTCTCATTTGGGAGCCGCCTTGGTATTCCTTTTTCTCGTGAAAACTCAAAAACAAGCAAAAAACAGCCAGACCTTTGGGCTCTAGTGTTAACAGAGTTAGTCCCAAGAATAATATAAAATAGCATATTAATGGCTATAAAACCTCCAAAACGGATAATATAATAGCAATTTTAACAATCAAAAATTATAGATGCATTGGAGAGCGGTCAAGCATCCCTGCTTAATTCCTTCTCGCCCCTCGAGTAGGTAAAATGGGATAAAATGTAATTATTGATGTGGAATGCTACTCAACATATTTATCACGTGTAATTTTCTTTTATTGTCGCATGAATGTTTCAGATCCATATCTCAAAACAAAAGCGAATATCACATAAAAAACACAATACTTCAAGCATACTAACAATGCAATTATGTCTTCTCAAAATAATATACAAAGAAAAGCGTATCCCTCACAAAATCATATAATCCTGCTATCCTCCATTTCGCCATCACATAAGAAAATATTCAAAATCATGCATAAACCTCGGCGGCAAGCCAAGCAATTGTTTCTGCATACTTTTTATGTTCTTAAATCCTTTTCAACTTTCTGCATTTACATATAAGATGGAGCCATGGACCATATACCTGTAGGTGGAATAGAAGGTAAAAGTGGAGAAGACAAAAGGAAGGAGATAGTCTCACACCAACTAGAAGGCGTATCAATACAAGTGGAGATGCCCATCATCAGACATCAATGTGGAGTGAGTAGGGATTGCCATGCAATCTGGATGTAGAATGCAGCCATAAGTTTATGCGAAAGCCCAAAAAAAGAAATTCAAGTGGTTTGCAACGAACCTGTCTTTGCTCAATGTAAGACCCTAGTGCAATTGGAGGAAGCCTGCCATTGGAATATACAAGCCAAAGTTCTTTAATGAAAATTCACCGCTCAAGTTAGGTATGAAAGAGTGACAACATAGGGAGACTCTTCTATCAGTATGAAGATCATGGTGCTACTTAAAAGCACAAGTGTGTGTTAGTAAGGATAGGCAACATCGCCCTTCTCTCTTTTCTCTGTTTTTTATTTTGGGCATTCTATCATTTTTTGGCCTCTTTTCTTTCATTCCCATAGTCCTCATCCCCGACTTGTGGGGGAACTATAGTCTCCATCATCCTTTCCTCACATGGGACAATGCTCTAATAATGAAGATCATCAATTTTTATTTACTTCTACAACTCTGCACTTACAACCTCGATATTTAGGACAATGTATGACTCAAGTATATGAATACATCATAAAACGGGATGTGCAAATCGATCCGAATCAAGAGTGACACATGTATGAAAAAGAATTATGAATGGTGGCTTATTTTTAAACACGATGGCGTCAACTACATGATCATGCAAAGCACATAAAAATGATGGAACATGTCATAATAAACGGAACGGGTGGAAAGTTGTATGCAATATATCTTCGGGAAATGGGCTATGGAAATGCCATAATAGGTAGGTATGGTGGCTGTTTTGAGGAAGGTATATGTTGAGTGTATGGTACCTGCCGAAAAGTTGCATGGCACTAGAGAGGCTAGGCAATGGTGGAAAGGTGAGAGAGTGTAAGAACTATGGACCTCATTACATTGAGTCATAAAAGAAATCACAGTTACTTATTGGTAAAATCTAACATTAGTTATCGAAATGAATAATTACATGCATGCTCCTTAGGGGGGTAGAGATTTCAGGTAGGAAAAGACCATCGTCAGTCCTCGACTTCCACTCACCTGCATGGCAGACTATAATCAATAAACAACTGGCGTCTGATTTCACAATACATAACGGTTCTACCATATGTGCATGCTACGAAATCACAAACTTTAACATAATGGGCATTTGTCAAATTCACAATTACTCACCAGCATGACTCCAATATCACCATCATTCATATCTCAAAACAATTCATACAGAATCAAACTTCTCATAGTATCTACCAAATGCACTTTATATGGAAGTTTTGTATCAATCTCGGATGCCCATCATATTAGTACTAAATTTGTAACCAAAGCAAATTACTATGTTGTTTAGCTAGACTCTCAAAAATAATATATAAGTGGAAGCATGAGAGTTCATCAATTTCTATATAATAAAACCATCGTCGTATTACTTCTAAAAAGAGAGTAAGTGGAGCACTAGTGCAAAATTGCTTCTAGCTTCAAAAAAGATATAAGTGAAGCATGATAGAGTATTCTAATAAATCACGAGTCATGGCCATGTCCTCTCCCAAAAGGTGTAAACAAAGAAGGATGATTGTAAAACGAAAAGTGACTCAAATCATATGACGCCTCCGCCAAACACACATATACTGCGGGTGAATAAAAATATAGCCTCAAGTAAAGTTACTGATAGATTTAAGATTTAAAGAGGGGATGCCTCTCCGGGCATCCCAAGCTTAGGCTCTTAGTTATGTTTTGAATATTACCTTGGGGTGCCTTCAGCATCCCTGAAGGTTAGGCTCTTGCCACTCCTTATTCCATGCAGTCCAACAAAACCTCACTCTAAAAACTTGAAAACTTCAATAAACACAAAACTCAACGGAAAAATATCATAAGATCCGCTAGTATGAGAAAAATAAATCACCACTTTGGTACTGTTGTGAACCCATTCTTTATTGATACTGGTAGTAATATTTACTGCAAGATTCCAATTCCTTTCCATGGTTCACAATTTGATACCACCCGGTAGATTCATCAAAATAAGTAAACAAATACAGAGAGAACTGAATCTGTCACAAAACAAAACAGTCTATAGTAATCTGCTGAACTCTCTCTAATATTTGCCAGAATCTAAAAAATCTGAAACATTAGGGACAACAAAGACAATTTGTATATCAATCTTGTAAGAAATTCAGAATTTTATCACGCTAGATTTTTTAAAATTCTGGGACTGGGCAAGAAAGTTTCTGCTTTTCAAAGAAGATCAAATTAATTATCACTCATAAGCTATCCCAAAGGTGTTAATACTTTATCACAAACACTAATTAGAACACAAAACCACATCTAACCGTATGCTATATAAATTATTTATTGCAAAACAGAGCCTAAAAAAGCAAAAAAACAAAAAAAAATAAAATTGGATTGCCTCCCCACTGCTGCCATTGTTTAACGCCTTTAGCTAGGCATAAAAACAGCATTAGATCTAGGTATTGTCATCTTTGGTATGCTATCCATAAGTAGCTCTCATAATAGATCTTCAGTATGGCAATTTTAATTTCTTTCATGGAGAAAGTGTTCTATGGTACCTCAAGGGAAAAACTAAAATCTAATGTTTCCTTTTTCATATCAATAATTGCACCAATTAAGTTCTAAGTAAAGGTCTCACCGAGAATAATAGGACATGTAGGATTGCAATCTATATCTGGAAGAATGAAATCCACGGGTACATAATTCCTATTTGGCAACAATAACACAACATCTTTACGTTAATCCTTCCCATAGGTTTCTTTAATAGTGGAATCTTCGAGATGCAAATTTAAAGAACAATCATCAAATCTACTTGGAAACCTAGGGACATCACATTATAAAGTTTTTGGAATCGTGGATACACTAGCTCCCAAATCTGTTACAAAGCATGGCACCTCATAATCTTTTAATCTTAATTTTAATAGTAAAGTTCCCACCATCATAAAGTTTTCTAGGGATAAAAACTCCAATTCAAGCTTTTCTTTTCAAAAAGATTGCACTACAGCATCAACGTATATGTTTAGTAAAAGCTTTGTTTTGATTATAAGAAGGAGGAGAAATGGATTGCAAACCAACGAAATACAATCTATTAAAGAACAATTATCATAATTAAATTCCTTTGAATCCAAAAAGAGTGGGTTCATTGTTACGCTTGGAGTTTTCAATTCTCCAATCCCACCCTTTACTCAATTTTTGCATCAAGATCTCAAAAAAACTCTAAATCATTGGGATGCTCTTTAACTAAAGTCAATTTTATCTCCAATTCCCCATCTTTATCAAGATTTTATATTAGAAACAAAAGATTCAATAGGAGTCACATCAATCACTTCGTAAGATCTTTCACTCATTATTTTCACTAAACTAGAAGAAGATGCTTTTACAAACCCAATCTCGCTTAGCACGCATCTCAGCTAAGTTCTTTCTTTTCACTCATCAATGCAGAAATTTCTCCTGCTTTGAGAGACCGCATTAATATCATGCTTGGGGTGGAATAGATCTGGTTTCCAAAGAATTAAAAGACGAAGAGAAACATCCACGTTTCCTAACAAAATCATCAATCTTAAGTAATTTTCTTCAATCAAAGTTAAAAAATTATTACTTATGAACTCATAAATTATTTACACACTATTCTCAAAAAATCAGAGGGCATCTTTATTATAATTTTCCATAAGAATTGTTGTAGGAATTACCATAATTATTAGAGGAATTATTAGGAAACGGCCTAGAAATTAAAATTACCTCTATAATGCCGTTATTACTTCACCAACAAAAAATTCACGTCCATAGATCTCAGCTATTATTCTCAATCAAAGTAGACAATGGCATATCATTAGGATCAATAGAAGCACTTTTGCTAGCAACAATTTCATAAGTTCATCCATCTTTCCACTCAAAAATTAATTTCTTCAACCGCATGCACTTCTAGACTAGTGGGGGACTTTTTCGGTATGTCATGGAGAATAATTAACCATAATATTATCTAGGAGTTTAGTGTAGGTCATCCTAAAAGTGGATTTCCATAAAAGTACTCTCCCAAGAACCGAATTCCAAAAAGATTTCTAGAGGCAAAATTCAATCCCGACATAAAAGTTTTGTATAATCATCCACAAATTCAAACCATGAGTAGGGCAATTTCTTTATCATCCTTTTCATCCTCCCTCCCAAGATTGTGCAACACGTTCAAGGATCAAGTTGTTTAAAATTTATAATCTCGTATTCCAAAGCGGGAGATGATTTTATAAGGAGGAAAATATTTGGAAATAAAAGCATCTTTACACTTATTCCACAAACAATACTATTTTTTGTGCAAAGATGAAAACCAAGTTTTAGCACCCATCTCAAGTGAGAACGGAAATAGCTTCAATTCTATCAAATATCATTATCCATATCGCTTTTTCTTTTGCATATCACACAAATCAACGAGATTGTTTACATGGGATGTGGCATCTTCACTAGGAAGGCTAGAAATTGATCTTTCATAACAAGATTCAGCAATGCGGCATTAATTTCACAAGATTCCGCACTAGTGGCGAGCAATCAGAGTACTAATAAAATCATTATTATTGGTGTTGGAAAAGTCATACAATTTGGTATTCTCTTGAGCCATCGTGACAAAGCAAGCAATCCAACACACGAGCACACAAAAAGCAAGCGAAAAAGACGAACGAAAGAGGGGCGAAGAAAAAGGCAAATATTTTCAAAAATCATTTTAGAAGTGGAGGAGAGGAAACCGAGAGGCGAATGGCGAATAATGTAATGCAAGAGATGAGAGTTTATTGAAGGAAATATGCCCTAGAGGCAATAATAAAGTTATTATTTATTTCCTTATTTCATGATAAATGTTTATTATTCATGCTAGAATTTTATTAACCGGAAACATAATACATGTGTGAATACATAGACAAACAGAGTGTCACTAGTATGCCTCTACTTGACTAGCTCGTTTATCAAAGATGGTTAAGTTTCCTAACCATAGACATGAGTTGTCATTTGATTAACGGGATCACATCATTAGAGAATGATGTGATTGACTTGACCCATTCCGTTAGCTTAGCATTCGATCGTTTAGTATATTGCTATTGCTTTCTTCATGACTTATACATGTTCCTATGACTATGAGATTAGGCAACTCCCGAATACCGAGGAACCCTTTGTGTGCTACCAAACGCCACAACGTGAATCGGGTGATTATAAAGGTGCTCTACAAGTGTCTCCGATGGTACTTGTTGAGTTGGCATAGATCAAGATTAGCATTTGTCACTCCGATTGTGGAGAGGTATCTCTGGGCCCTCTCGGTAATGCACATCACTATAAGCCTTGCAAGCAATGCAACTAATAAGTTAGTTGCGGGATTATGTATTACGGAACGAGTAAAGAGACTTGCCGATAACGAGATTGAACTAGGTATTGAGATACCGACGATCGAATCTCAGGCAAGTAACATACCGATGACAAAGGGAACAACGATGTTGTTATGCGGTTTGACTGATAAAGATCTTCAGAGAATATGTAGGAGCCAATATGAGCATCCAGGTTCCGCTTATTGGATATTGACCGAGACGTGTCTCGGTCCAGGTTTACATAGTTCTCGAACCCGTAGGGTCCGCACGCTTAACGCTTGGTGACGATCGGTATTATGAGTTTATGTGTTTTGATGTACCGAAGGTAGTTCGGAGTCCCAGATATGATCATGGACATGACGAGGAGTCTCAAAATGGTCGAGACATAAAGATCGATATATTGGAAGCCTATATTTGGACATCGGAATAGTTCCGGGTGAAATCGGGATTTTACCGGAGTACCGGGAGGTTACCGGAACACCCCGGTAAGTGTATGGGCCTTATTGGGCCATAGTGGAGAGAGAGAGAGAGGAGGCCAGGGCAGGCCGCGCGCCCCCTCCCTCTCTGGTCCGAATTTGACTAGGAGGGGGGGCGCCCCCCCCCCTTTCCTTCCTCCCTCTCTCCCCTTCCTTCTCTTATAGTCCAACTAGGGAAGGGGGCAATCCTACTCTGGGAGTAGGACTCTCCAGTGGCACGCCATAGGAGGGCCGGCCTCCCTCCTCCACTCCTTTATATACAGGGAGCGTGCACCCCATAGACACACAAGTTGATCACCGGTCTTTAGCTTTGTGCGGTAATTCTCCACCATAATCCACCTCCGCCATATCGTAGCGGTGCTTAGGCGAAGCCTTACGCCGGTAGCATCATCATCACCGCCATCACGCTTGTCGTGGCCGACGGAACTCTCCTCGAAGCTCACTGGATCGGAGTTCGTGGGACGCCACCGAGCTGAACGGTGCTGAACTCAGAGGTGTCGTATGCTCGGTACTTGGATCGGTCGGATCATGAAGATGTACGAATACATCAACCGCGTTCTCACAACGCCTGGCCATACCACGCGGGGTACATGGACGACACTCTCCTCTCTCGCTGCTATGCATCACCATGATCTGCGTGTGCGTAGGGAATTTTTTGAAATTACCACGCTCCTCGGCTGCTGGCATCCGAGCCAGTTTATGTGTAGATGTTATATGCATGAGTAGAACACAAGTGAGTTGTGGGCGATAAAGTCATACCGCTTACCAAAGATGTCATACTTTGATTCGGCGGTATTGTTGGATGAAGCGGACCGGACCGACATTACGTGTATGCTTACGCGAGACTGGTTCTACCGACGTGCTTCGCACACAGGTGGCTGGCGGGTGTCAGTTTCTCCAACTTTAGTTGAATCGAGTGTGGCTACGCCCGGTCCTTGTGAAGGTTAAAACAGCACTAACTTGACGAAATATCATTGTGGTTTTGATGCGTAGGTAAGAACGGTTCTTGCTCAGCCCGTAGCAGCCACGTAAAACTTGCAACAACAAAGTAGAGGACGTCTAACATGTTTTTGCAGGGCATGCCGTGATGTGATATGGTCAAGACATGATGCTAGATTTTATTGTATGAGAAAATCATGTTTTGTAACCGAAGTTATCGCAATCGCGTGAGCCATATGGTTGTCGCTTTATTGTATGAAATGCAATCGCCATGTAATTGCTTTACTTTATCACTAAGCGGTAGCGATAGTCGTAGAAGCAATAGTTGGCGAGACGACAATGGTGCTACGATGGAGATCAAGGGGTCGCGCCGGTGACGATGGTGATCATGACGGTGCTTTGGAGATGGAGATCAAAGGCACAAGATGATGATGGCCATATCATATCACTTATATTGATTGCATGTGATGTTTATCTTTTATGCATCTTATTCTGCTTTGATTGACAGTAGCATTATAAGATGATTTCTCACTAAATTTCAAGGTACAAGTGTTCTCCCTGAGTATGCACCGTTTCCAAAGTTCGCCGTGTCGAGACACCATGTGATGATCGGGTGTGATAAGCTCTACGCTCATATACAACGGTGCAAGCCAGTTTTGCACACGTAAATACTGGTTAAACTTGACGAGCCTAGCATATGCAGATATGGCCTCTAACACCGAGACCGAAAGATCGAGCGTGAATCATATAGTAGATATGATCAATATAGTGA